>CM054386.1:10000-2410000 GCA_028858755.1 Ara ararauna
TCCACCACCTGCAGTATCGAGACTTGGACACACGGGGGCAGCACCGAGCAGCACCAGGCACCACCCCATGGCCCCTCCCGTCTCCACCACCTGCAGTACAGAGACCTGGCAACACGGGGGCAGCACCGAACAGCGCCCGGAGCCAACCCTTGGTCCCTCCCATCTCCACCACCTGCAGTACCCATATTTGGACACACGGGTGCAGCACAGAGCAGCGCCTGGCATAGCACTTAGCCCCACCCTTCTCCACCACTTGCAGTACCGAGACTTGGCCACACGGGGGCAGCAACGAGGAGCACCCGGCATAGCACTTAGCCCCTCTAATCAACACCACCTGCAGTTCCCAGATTTCGACACACGGGGGCAGCACCGAGCAGCACCCGGCACCACCCCATGGCCCCTCCCATCTCCACCACCAGCAGTACCGAGATTTGGACACACGGGGGCAGCACAGAGCAGCATCAGGCACCACCCCATGGCGCCTCCAATCTCCACCACCTGCAGTACCGAGATTTTGACACACGGTGGCAGCAACGAGGAGCACCTGGCACAGCACTTAGCTTCTCCGATCTCCACCACCTGCAGTACCGAGATTTGGCCACACGGGGGCAGCACAGAGCAGCACCCGGCACCACCCCATGGCGCCTCCAATCTCCACCACCTGCAGTACCGAGATTTGGACACACGGTGGCAGCAAGGAGGAGCACCTGGCATAGCACTTAGCTTCTCCGATCTCCACCACCTGCAGCACCGACATTTGGCCACACGGGAGCAGCACCTCGCAGCACCTCGCACCACCCCATGGCCCCTCCCATCTCCACCACCTGCAGTTCCGAGATTTGGCCACACGGGGGAAGCACCGAGAAGCACCCGGCACCACCCCATGGCCCCTACCATCTCCACCACCTGCAGTACCGAGATTTGGACACACGGGGGCAGCACCGAGCAGCATCCGGCACCACCCCATGGCGCCTACAATCTCCACCACCTGCAGTACCGAGACTTGGACACACGGTGGCAGCAACGAGGAGCACCCGGCATAGCACTTAGCCCCTCCGATCTCCACCACCTGCAGGACCGAGATTTGGACACACGGGGGCAGCACAGAGCAGCACCCGGCATAGCACGTAGCCACTCCGATCTCCAACACCTGCAGCACCGAGATTTGGCCACACGGGGGCAGCACCGAGCAGCACCTCGCACCACCCCATGGCCCCTCCCATCTCCACCACCTGCAGTACCGGGATGTGGACACTCGGTGGCAGCACCGAACAGCACCCGGCATAGCACTTAGCCCCTAACATCTACACCACCTGCAGTTCCGAGCTTTGGCCACACGGGGGCAGCACCGAGCAGCACCCGGCACCACCCCTTGGCCCCTCCCATCTCCACCACCTGCAGGACCGAGATTTGGACACACGGGGGCACCACCGAGCAGCACCCGGCACCACCCCATGGCCCCTCCCATCTCCACCACCTGCAGTTATGAGACTTGGCCACACGGGGGCAGCACCGAATAGCACCCCTCATAGCACTTCGCCCCTCCCATCTCCACCACCTCCAGTACCGAGACTTGGCCACACGGGGGCACCACCGAGCAGCACCAGGCACCACTCCTTGGCCCCTCCCATCTCCACCACCTGCAGTACCCATATTTGGACACACGAGGGCAGCACAGAGCAGCATCCGCCACCACCCCATGGCGCCTCTAATCTCCACCACCTGCAGGACCGAGATTTGGACACACGGTGGCAGCACCGAGCAGCACCCGGCATAGCACTTAGCTTCTCCGATCTCCACCACCTGCAGTACCGAGATTTGGCCACACGGGGGCAACACAGAGCAGCACCCGGCATAGCACTTAGCCACTCCGATCTCCAACAACTGCAGCACCGAGATTTGGCCACACGGGGGCAGCACCTCGCACCATCCCTTGGCCCCTCCCATCTCCACCACCTGCAGTACCGAGATTTGGACACACGGGGGCAGCACCGAGCAGCACCCAGCATAGCACTTAGCCCCTAACATCTACACCACCTGCAGTTCCGAGATTTGGCCACACGGGGGCAGCACCGACCAGCACCCGGCACCACCCCATGGCCCCTCCCATCTCCACCACCTGCAGTACCGAGACTTGGCCACACGGGGGCAGCACCGAACAGCACCCGGTGCCAACCCTTGGTCCCTCCCACCTCCACTACTTACAGTACCCATATTTGGACACACGACGGCAGCACAGAGCAGCGCCTGGCATAGCACTTAGCCCCTCCGATCTCCACCACCTGCAGGACCGAGATTTGGACACACGGGGGCAGCACCGACCAGCACCCGGCACCACCCCATGGCCCCTCCCATCTCCACCACCTGCAGTACCGAGACTTGGCCACAAGGGGGCACCACCGAACAGCACCCGGCATAGCACTTAGCCCCTCCCATCTCCACCACCTGCAGTACCGAGACTTGGCCACACGGGGGCAGCACCGAGCAGCACCCGGCACCACCCCTTGGCCCCTCCCATCTCCACCACCTGCAGTACCGAGACTTGGCCACACGGGGGCAGCACCGAACAGCACCCGGCACCACCCCTTGGCCCCTCCCATCTCCACCACTTACAGTACCCATATTTGGACACACGGGTGCAGCACAGAGCAGCGCCTGGCATAGCACTTAGCCCCTCCGATCTCCACCACCTGCAGGACCGAGATTTGGACACACGGGGGCAGCACCGAGCAGCACCCGGCATAGCACTTAGCCCCTAACATCTCCACGACCTGCAGTTCCGAGATTTGGACACACGGTGGCAGCACCGAGCAGTACCCGGCACCAGCCCTGGAACCCTCCGATCTCCACCACCTGCAGTATCGACACTTGGACATACGGGGGCTCCACCGAGCAGCACCGGGCATAGCACTTAGCCCCTCCAATCTCCACCACCTGCAGTTCCGAGATTTGGCCACACGGGGGCAGCACCGAGCAGCACCCGGCACCACCCCATGGCCCCTCCCATCTCCACCACCTGCAGTACCGAGACTTGGCCACACGGGGGCACCACAGAACAGCGCCCAGAGCCCCCCCTTGGCCCCTCCCATCTACATCACCTGCAGTACCGAGACTTGGCCACACGGGGGCACCGCCGAGCAGCACCCGGCATAGCACTTAGCCCCTCCAATCTCCACCACCTGCAGTTTCCAGATTTCGACACACGGGGGCAGCACCGAGCAGCACCCGGCACCACCCCATGGCCTCTCCCATCTTCACCACCTGCAGTACCGAGATTTGGACAAACGGGGGCAGCACAGAGCAGCATCCGGCACCACCCCATGGCGCCTCTAATCTCCACCACCTGCAGTACCGAGATTTGGACACACGGTGGCAGCAACGAGGAGCACCTGGCATAGCACTTAGCCCCTCCGATCTCCACCACCTGCAGGACCGAGATTTGGACACACGGGGGCAGCACCGACCAGCACCCGGCACCACCCCATGGCCCCTCCCATCTCCACCACCTGCAGTACCGAGACTTGGCCACACGGGGGCAGCACCGAGCAGCACCCGGCATAGCACTTAGCCCCTCCCATCTCCACCACCTGCAGTACCGAGACTTGGCCACACGGGGGCAGCACCGAGCAGCACCAGGCACCACCCCTTGGCCCCTCCCATCTCCACCACCTGCAGTACCCATATTTGGACACACGAGGGCAGCACAGAGCAGCATCCGCCACCACCCCATGGCGCCTCTAATCTCCACCACCTGCAGTTCCGAGATTTGGCCACACGGGGGCAGCACCGAACAGCACCCGGCACCACCCCATGGCCCCTCCCATCTCCACCACTTACAGTACCCATATTTGGACATACGGGTGCAGCACAGAGCAGCGCCTGGCATAGCACTTAGCCCCTCCGATCTCCACCACCTGCAGGACCGAGATTTGGACACACGGGGGCAGCAACGAGGAGCACCTGGCATAGCACTTAGCTCCTCCGATCTCCAACACCTGCAGCACCGAGATTTGGCCACACGGGGGCAGCACCTCGCAGCACCTCGCACCACCCCTTGACCCCTCCCATCTCCACCACCTGCAGGACCGAGATTTGGACACTCGGGGGCAGCACCGAACAGCACCCGGCATAGCACTTAGCCCCTAACATCTACACCACCTGCAGTACCGAGATTTGGCCACACGGGGGCAGCACCGAGCAGCACACGGCACCACCCCTTGGCCCCTCCCATCTCCACCACCTGTAGTACCGAGATTTGGCCACAGGGGGCAGCACAGAGCAGCATCCGGCACCACCCCATGGCGCCTCTAATCTCCACCACCTGCAGTTCCGAGATTTGGCCACACGGGGGCAGCACCGACCAGCACCCGGCACCACCCCACGGCCCCTACCATCTCCACCACCTGCAGTACCGAGATTTGGACACACGGGGGCAGCACCGAGCAGCATCCGGCACCACCCCATGGCCCCTCCAATCTCCACCACCTGCAGTACCGAGATTTGGACACACGGTGGCAGCAACGAGAAGCACCCGGCATAGCACATAGCTTCTCTGATCTCCACCACCTGCAGTTCCGAGATTTGGAAACACGGGGGCAGCACAGAGCAGCACCCGGCACCACACCATGGCCCCTCCCATCTCCACCACCTGCAGTACCGGGATATGGACACACGGGGGAACCACCGAGCACCAAGCGGCATAGCACTAAGCCCCTCCCATCTCCACCACATGCAGTACGGAGATCTGGACACACGTAGGCAGCACCGAGCAGCACCCGGCACCACCCCATGGCCCCTCCCATCTCTACCACCTGCAGTAGCGAGACTTGGCCACACGGGGGCACCACCGAACAGCGCCCAGAGCCCCCCCTTGGCCCCTCCCATCTACACCACCTGCAGTACCGAGACTTGGCCACACGGGGGCACCGCCGAGCAGCACCCGGCATAGCACTTAGCCCCTCCAAACTCCACCACCTGCAGTTCCCAGATTTCGACACACGGGGGCAGCACCGAGCAGCACCCGGCACCACCCCATGGCCCCTCCCATCTCCACCACCAGCAGTACCCATATTTGGACACACGGGGGCAGCACAGAGCAGCATCAGGCACCACCCCATGGCGCCTCCAATCTCCACCACCTGCAGTACCGAGATTTGGACACACGGTGGCAGCAACGAGGAGCACCTGGCATAGCACTTAGCTTCTCCGATCTCCACCACCTGCAGTACTGAGATTTGGCCACACGGGGGCAGCACAGAGCAGCACCCGGCACCACCACATGGCGCCTCCAATCTCCACCACCTGCAGTACCGAGATTTGGACACACGGTGGCAGCAAGGAGAAGCACCTGGCATAGCACTTAGCTTCTCCGATCTCCACCACCTGCAGCACCGAGATTTGGCCACACGGGAGCAGCACCTCGCAGCACCTCGCACCACCCCTTGGCCCCTCCCATCTCCACCACCTGCAGTACCGAGATTAGGACACTCGGGGGCAGCACCGAGCAGCACCCGGCATAGCACTTTGCCCCTAACATCTACACCACCTGCAGTTCCGAGATTTGGCCACACGGGGGCAGCACCGAGCAGCACCAGGCACCACCCCATGGCCCCTCCCATCTCCACCACCTGCAGTACCGAGACTTGGCCACACGGGGGCAGCACCGAATAGCGGCCGGTCCAAACCCTTGGTCCCTCCCATTTCCACCACTTACAGTACCCATATTTGGACACACAGGTGCAGCACAGAGCAGCGCCTGGCATAGCACTTAGCCCCTCCGATCTCCACCACCTGCAGGACCGAGATTTGGCCACACGGGGGCAGCACCGACCAGCACCCGGCACCACCCCATGGCCCCTCTCATCTCCACCACCTGCAGTACCGAGACTTGGCCACACGGGGGCAGCACCGAACAGCACCCGGCATAGCACTTAGCCCCTCCCATCTCCACCACCTGCAGTACCGAGACTTGGCCACACGGGGGCAGCACCGACCAGCACCCGGCACCACCCCTTGGCCCCTCCCATCTCCACCACCTGCAGTACCGAGACTTGGCCACACGGGGGCACCACCGAGCAGCACCCGGCATAGCACTTAGCCCCACCAATCTCCACCAACTGCAGTTCCGAGATGAGGCCACACGGGGGCAGCACCGAGCAGCACCCGGCACCACCCCATGGCCCCTACCATCTCCACCACCTGCAGTACCGAGATTTGGACACACGGGGGCAGCACCGAGCAGCATCCGGCACCCCCCCATGGCGCCTACAATCTCCACCACCTGCAGTACCGAGATTTGGACACACGCTGGCAGCAACGAGGAGCACCCGGCATAGCACTTAGCCCCTCCGATCTCCACCACCTGCAGTACCGAGATTTGGCCACACGGGGGCAGCACAGAGCAGCACCCGGCATAGCACTTAGCCACTCCGATCTCCAACACCTGCAGCACCGAGATTTGGCCACACGGGGGCAGCACCTCGCACCACCCCTTGGCCCCTCCCATCTCCACCACCTGCAGTACCGAGATTTGGACACACGGGGGCACCACCGAGCAGCACCCGGCATAGCACATGGCTCCTAACATCTACACCACCTGCAGTTCCGAGATTTGGCCACACGGGGGCAGCACCGAACAGCACCCGGCACCACCCCATGGCCCCTCCCATCTCCACCACTTACAGTACCCATATTTGGGCACACGGGTGCAGCACAGAGCAGCGCCTGGCATAGCACTTAGCCCCTCCGGTCTCCACCACCTGCAGGACCGAGATTTGGACACACGGGGGCAGCAACGAGGAGCACCTGGCATAGCACTTAGCCACTCCGATCTCCAACACCTGCAGTACCGAGATTTGGCCACACGGGGGCAGCACCTCGCAGCACTTCGCACCACCCCTTGACCCCTCCCATCTCCACCACCTGCAAGACCGAGATTTGGACACTCGGGGGCAGCACCGAACAGCACCCGGCATAGCACTTAGCCCCTAAAATCTACACCACCTGCAGTACCGAGATTTGGCCACACGGGGGCAGCACCGAGCAGCACCCGGCACCACCCCATGGCCCCTCCCATCTCCACCACCTGTAGTACCGAGATTTGGCACAGGGGGCAGCACCGAGCAGCACCCGGCACCACCCCTCGGCCCCTAACATCTCCACGACGTGCAGTTCCGAGATTTGGCCACACGGGGGCAGCACCGAGCAGCACCCAGCACCACCCCACGGCCCCTACCATCTCCACCACCTGCAGTACCGAGATTTGGACACACGGGGGCAGCACCGAGCAGTATCCGGCACCACCCCATGGCCCCTCCCATCTCCACCACCTGCAGTACCGAGATTTGGACACACGGTGGCAGCAACGAGAAGCACCCGGCATAGCACTTAGCTTCTCTGATCTCCACCACCTGCAGTTCCGAGATTTGGAAACACGGGGGCAGCTCCGAGCAGCACCCGGCATAGCACGTAGCCACTCCGATCTCCAACACCTGCAGCACCGAGATTTGGCCACACGGGGGCAGCACAGAGCAGCACCCGGCATAGCACGTAGCCACTCCGATCTCCAACACCTGCAGCACCGAGATTTGGCCACAGGGGGGCAGCACCGAGCAGCACCTCGCACCACCCCTTGGCCCCTCCCATCTCCACCACCTGCAGTACCGACATTTGGACACTCGGTGGCAGCACCGAGCAGCACCCGGCATAGCACTTAGCCCCTAACATCTACACCACCTGCAGTTCCGAGATTTGGCCACACGGGGGCAGCACCGAGCAGCACCCGGCACCACCCCATGGCCCCTCCCAACTCCACCACCTGCAGTACCGAGACTTGGCCACTCGGGGGCAGCACCGAACAGCGCCCGGTGACAACCCTTGGTCCCTCCCACCTCCACTACTTACAGTACCCATATTTGGACACACGGGGGCAGCACAGAGCAGCGCCTCGCATAGCACTTAGCCCCTCCGATCTCCACCACCTGCAGGACCAGGATTTGGACACACGGGGGCAGCACCGAGCAGCACCCGGCACCACCCCATGGCCCCTCCCACCTCCACCACCTGCAGTACCGAGACTTGGCCACACGGGGGCAGCACCGAACAGCACCCGGCATAGCACTTAGCCCCTCCCATCTCCACCACCTGCAGTACCGAGACTTGGCCACACGGGGCAGCACCGACCAGCACCCGGCACCACCCCATGGCCCCTCCCATCTCCACCACCTGCAGTACCGAGATTTGGCCACACGGGGGCACCGCCGAACAGCACCCGGCATAGGACTTAGCCCCACCAATCTCCACCACCTGCAGTTCCGAGATTTGGACACACGGGGTCACCACCGAGCAGCACCCGGCACCACCCCATGGCCCCTACCATCTCCACCACCTGCAGTACCGAGATTTGGACACACGGGGGCAGCACCGAGCAGCATCCGGCACCACCCCATGGCCCCTAACATCTCCACGACCTGCAGTACCGAGATTTGGACACACGCTGGCAGCAACGAGGAGCACCCGGCATAGCA
Source organism: Ara ararauna (assembly GCA_028858755.1). Taxonomy (NCBI): domain Eukaryota; kingdom Metazoa; phylum Chordata; class Aves; order Psittaciformes; family Psittacidae; genus Ara; species Ara ararauna. The sequence continues at coordinate 18,526 of CM054386.1, forward strand.
CTTAGCCCCTCCGATCTCCACCACCTGCAGTACCGAGATTTGGCCACACGGGGGCAGCACAGAGCAGCACCCGGCATAGCACTTAGCCACTTCGATCTCCAACACCTGCAGCACCGAGATTTGGCCACACAGGGGCAGCACCTCGCACCACCCCTTGGCCCCTCCCATCTCCACCACCTGCAGTACCGAGATTTGGACACACGGGGGCACCACCGAGCAGCACCCGGCATAGCACTTAGCCCCTAACATCTATACCACCTGCAGTACCGAGATTTGGCCACACGGGGGCAGCACAGAGCAGCACCCGGCATAGCACTTAGCCACTTCGATCTCCAACACCTGCAGCACCGAGATTTGGCCACACAGGGGCAGCACCTCGCACCACCCCTTGGCCCCTCCCATCTCCACCACCTGCAGTACCGAGATTTGGCCACACGGGGGCAGCACCGAACAGCACCCGGCACCACCCCATGGCCCCTCCCATCTCCACCACTTACAGTACCCATATTTGGACACACGGGTGCAGCACAGAGCAGCGCCTGGCATAGCACTTAGCCCCTCCGATCTCCACCACCTGCAGGACCGAGATTTGGACACACGGGGGCAGCACCGAGCAGCACCCGGCACCACCCCTTGGCCACTAACATCTCCACGACCTGCAGTTCCGAGATTTGGACACACGGTGGCAGCACCGAGCAGTACCCGGCACCACTCCTGGAACCCTCCGATCTCCACCACCTGCAGTATCGAGACTTGGACATACGGGGGCTCCACCGAGCACCAAACGGCATAGCACTTAGCCCCTCCAATCTCCACCACCTGCAGTTCCGAGATTTGGCCACACGGGGGCAGCACCGAGCAGCACCCGGCACCACCCCATGGCCCCTCCCATCTCCACCACCTGCAGTACCGAGACTTGGCCACACGGGGGCAGAACCGAACAGCGCCCAGAGCCGCCCCTTGGCCCCTCCCATCTGCATCACCTGCAGTACCGAGACTTGGCCACACGAGGGCACCGCCGAGCAGCACCCGGCATAGCACTTAGCCCCTCCAATCTCCACCACCTGCAGTTTCCAGATTTCGACACACGGGAGCAGCACCGAGCAGCACCCGGCACCACCCCATGGCCCCTCCCATCTTCACCACCTGCAGTACCGAGATTAGGACACTCGGGGGCAGCACAGAGCAGCACCCGGCATAGCACTTTGCCCCTAACATCTACACCACCTGCAGTTCCGAGATTTGGCCACACGGGGGCAGCACCGAGCAGCACCAGGCACCACCCCATGGCGCCTCCCATCTCCACCACCTGCAGTACCGAGACTTGGCCACACGGGGGCAGCACAGAATAGCGGCCGGTGCCAACCCTTGGTCCCTCCCATCTCCACTACTTACAGTACCCATCTTTGGACACACAGGTGCAGCACAGAGCAGCGCCTGGCATAGCACTTAGCCCCTCCGATCTCCACCACCTGCAGGACCGAGATTTGGACACACGGGGGCAGCACCGAGCAGCACCCGGCACCACCCCATGGCCCCTCCCATCTCCACCACCTGCAGTACCGAGACTTGGCTACACGGGGGCACCACCGAGCAGCACCCGGCATAGCACTTACCCCTCCAATCTCCACCACCTGCAGTTCCGAGATTTGGCCACACGGGGGCAGCACCGAGCAGCACCCGGCACCACCCCATGGCCCCTACCATCTCCACCACCTGCAGTACCGAGATTTGGACACACGGGGGCAGCACCGAGCAGCATCCGGCACCACCCCGTGGCCCCTCCAATCTCCACCACCTGCAGTACCGAGATTTGGACACACGGTGGCAGCAACGAGGAGCACCCGGCATAGCACTTAGCCCCTCCGATCTCCACCACCTGCAGTACCGAGATTTGGCCACACGAGGGCAGCACAGAGCAGCACCCGGCATAGCACGTAGCCACTCCGATCTCCAACACCTGCAGCACCGAGATTTGGCCACACGGGGGCAGCACCTCGCAGCACCTCGCACCACCCCTTGGCCCCTCCCATCTCCACCACCTGCAGTACCGAGATTTGGACACTCGGTGGCAGCACCGAGCAGCACCCGGCATAGCACTTAGCCCCTAACATCTACACCACCTGCAGTTCCGAGATTTGGCCACACGGGGGCAGCACCGAGCAGCACCCGGCACCACCCCTTGGCCCCTCCGATCTCCACCACCTACAGTACCGAGACTTGGCCACACGGGGGCAGCACCGAACAGCGCCCGGTGCCAACCCTTGGTCCCTCCCATCTCCACTACTTACAGTACCCATATTTGGACACACAGGTGCAGCACAGAGCAGCGCCTGGCATAGCACTTAGCCCCTCCGATCTCCACCACCTGCAGGACCGAGATTTGGACACACGGGGGCAGCACCGAGCAGCACCCGGCACCACCCCATGGCCCCTCCCATCTCCACCACCTGCAGTACCGAGACTTGGCCACACGGGGGCAGCACCGAACAGCACCCGGCATAGCCCCGTGGCCCCTCCAATCTCCACCACCAGTAGTACCGAGATTTGGCTACACGGGGGCACCACCGAGCAGCACCCGGCATAGCACTTAGCCCCTCCCATCTCCACCACCTGCAGTACCGAGACTTGGCCACACGGGGGCACCACCGAGCAGCACCAGGCACCACCCCTTGGCCCCTCCCATCTGCACTACCTGCAGTACCCATATTTGGACACACGAGGGCAGCACAGAGCAGCATCCGGCACCACCCCATGGCGCCTCTAATCTCCACCACCTGCAGTACCGAGACTTGGCCACACGGGGGCAGCACCGAACAGCACCCGGCATAGAACTTAGCCCTTCCAATCTCCACCACCTGCAGTACCGAGACTTCGCCACACGGGGGCAGCACCGACCAGCACCCGGCACCACCCCTTGGCCCTTCCCATCTCCACCACCTGCAGTACCGAGACTTGGCCACACGGGGGCAGCAACGAGCAGCACCCGGCATAGCACTTAGCCCCTCCGATCTCCACCACCTGCAGTACCGAGATTTGGCCACACGGGGGCAGCACAGAGCTCCACCCGGCATAGCACTTAGCACCTGCGATCTCCAACACCTGCAGCACCGAGATTTGGCCACACGGGGGCAGCACCGAGCAGCACCTCGCACCACCCCTTGGCCCCTCCCATCTCCACCACCTGCAGTACCGACATTTGGACACTCGGTGGCAGCACCGAGCAGCACCCGGCATAGCACTTAGCCCTTAACATCTACACCACCTGCAGTTCCGAGATTTGGCCACACGGGGGCAGCACCGAGCAGCACCCGGCACCAGCCCATGGCCCCTCCCATCTCCACCACCTGCAGTACCGAGACTTGGCCACACGGGGGCAGCACCGAACAGCGCCCGGTGACAACCCTTGGTCCCTCCCACCTCCACTACTTAATGAACCCATATTTGGACACACGGGGGCAGCACAGAGCAGCGCCTGGCATAGCACTTAGCCCCTCCGATCTCCACCACCCGCAGGACCGAGATTTGGACACACGGGGGCAGCACCGACCAGCACCCGGCACCACACCATGGCCCTTCCCATCTCCACCACCTGCAGTACGGAGATCTGGACACACGTAGGCAGCACCGAGCAGCACCCGGCACCACCCCATGGCCCCTCCCATCTCCACCACTTACAGTACCCATATTTGGACACACGGGTGCAGCACAGAGCAGCGCCTGGCATAGCACTTAGCCCCTCCGATCTCCACCACCTGCAGGACCGAGATTTGGACACACGGGGGCAGCAAGGTGGAGCACCTCGCATAGCACTTAGCTTCTCCGATCTCCAACACCTGCAGCACCGAGATTTGGCCACACGGGAGCAGCACCTCGCAGCACCTCGCACCACCCCTTGGCCCCTCCCATCTCCACCACCTGCAGTACCGAGATTAGGACACTCGGGGGCAGCACCGAGCAGCACCCGGCATAGCACTTTGCCACTAACATCTACACCACGTGCAGTTCCGAGATTTGGCCACACGGGGGCAGCACCGAGCAGCACCAGGCAACACCCCATGGCCCCTCCCATCTCCACCACCTGCAGTACCGAGACTTGGCCACACGGGGGCAGCACCGAATAGCGGCCGGTGCCAACCCTTGGTCCCGCCCATCTCCACTACTTACAGTACCCATATTTGGACACACGGGGGCAGCACAGAGCAGCGCCTGGCATAGCACTTAGCCCCTCCGATCTCCACCACCTGCAGGACCGAGATTTGGACACACGGGGGCAGCACCGAGCAGCACCCGGCACCACCCCATGGCCCCTCCCATCTCCACCACCTGCAGTACCGAGACTTGGCCACACGGGGGCAGCACCGAACAGCACCCGGCATAGCACTTAGCCCCTCCCATCTCCACCACCAGTAGTACGGAGATTTGGCCTCACGGGGGCACCACCGAGCAGCACCCGGCATAGCACTTAGCCCCTCCCATCTCCACCACCTGCAGTACCGAGACTTGGCCACACGGGGGCACCACCGAGCAGCACCAGGCACCACCCCTTGGCCCCTCCCATCTGCACTACCTGCAGTACCCATATTTGGACACACGAGGGCAGCACAGAGCAGCATCCGGCACCACCCCATGGCGCCTCTAATCTCCACCACCTGCAGTACCGAGACTTGGCCACACGGGGGCAGCACCGAACAGCACCCGGCATAGCACTTAGCCCTTCCAATCTCCACCACCTGCAGTACCGAGACTTGGCCACACGGGGGCAGCACCGACCAGCACCCGGCACCACCCCTTGGCCCTTCCCATCTCCACCACCTGCAGTACCGAGACTTGGCCACACGGGGGCAGCAACGAGCAGCACCCGGCATAGCACTTAGTCCCTCCGATCTCCACCACCTGCAGTACCGAGATTTGGCCACACGGGGGCAGCACAGAGCTCCACCCGGCATAGCACTTAGCACCTCCGATCTCCAACACCTGCAGCACCGAGATTTGGCCACACGGGGGCAGCACCGAGCAGCACCTCGCACCACCCCTTGGCCCCTCCCATCTCCACCACCTGCAGTACCGACATTTGGACACTCGGTGGCACCACCGAGCAGCACCCGGCATAGCACTTAGCCCTTAACATCTACACCACCTGCAGTTCCGAGATTTGGCCACACGGGGGCAGCACGAACAGCACCCGGCACCACCCCATGGCCCCTCCCATCTCTACCACCTGCAGTACCGAGACTTGGCCACACGGGGGCAGCACCGAACAGCGCCCGGTGACAACCCTTGGTCCCTCCCACCTCCACTACTTAATGAACCCATATTTGGACAAACGGGGGCAGCACAGAGCAGCGCCTGGCATAGCACTTAGCCCCTCCGATCTCCACCACCTGCAGGACCGAGATTTGGACACACGGGGGCAGCACCGACCAGCACCCGGCACCACACCATGGCCCTTCCCATCTCCACCACCTGCAGTACCGAGACTTGGCCACACGGGGGCAACACCGAACAGCACCCGGCATAGCACTTAGCCCCTCCCATCTCCACCACCTGCAGTACCGAGACTTGGCCACACGGGGGCAGCACCGAGCAGCACCCGGCACCACCCCTTGGCCCCTCCCATCTCCACCACCTGCAGTACCGAGACTTGGCCACACGGGGGCACCACCGAGCAGCACCCGGCATAGCACTTAGCCCCACCAATCTCCACCACCTGCAGTTCCGAGATTTGGCCACACGGGGTCACCACCGAGCAGCACCCGGCACCACCCCATGGCCCCTACCATCTCCACCACCTGCAGTACCGAGATTTGGACACACGCTGGCAGCAACGAGGAGCACCCGGCAAAGCACTTAGCTTCTCCGATCTCCACCACCTGCAGTACCGAGATTTGGCCACACGGGGGCAGCACAGAGCAGCACCCGGCATAGCACTTAGCCACTCCGATCTCCAACACCTGCAGCACCGAGATTTGGCCACACAGGGGCAGCACCTCGCACCACCCCTTGGCCCCTCCCATCTCCACCACCTGCAGTACCGAGATTTGGACACACGGGGGCACCACCGAGCAGCACCCGGCATAGCACTTAGCCCCTAACATCTACACCACCTGCAGTTCCGAGATTTGGCCACACGGGGGCAGCACCGAACAGCACCCGGCACCACCCCATGGCCCCTCCCATCTCCACCACTTACAGTACCCATATTTGGGCACACGGGTGCAGCACAGAGCAGCGCCTGGCATAGCACTTAGCCCCTCCGATCTCCACCACCTGCAGGACCGAGATTTGGACACACGGGGGCAGCACCGAGGAACACCTGGCATAGCACTTAGCCCCTCCGATCTCCAACACCTGCAGCACCGAGATTTGGCCACACGGGGGCAGCACCTCGCAGCACCTCGCACCACCCCTTGACCCCTCCCATCTCCACCACCTGCAGGACCGAGATTTGGACACTCGGGGGCAGCACCGAACAGCACCCGGCATAGCACTTAGCCCCTAACATCTACACCACCTGCAGGACCGAGATTTGGCCACAAGGGGGCAGCACCGAGCAGCACCCGGCACCACCCCTTAGCCCCTCCCATCTCCACCACCTGTAGTACCGAGATTTGGCCACACAGGGGGCAGCACCGAGCAGCACCCTGCACCACCCCTCGGCCCCTAACATCTCCACGACGTGCAGTTCCGAGATTTGGCCACACGGGGGCACCACCGAGCAGCACCCGGCACCACCCCACGGCCCCTACCATCTCCACCACCTGCAGTACCGAGATTTGGACACACGGGGGCAGCACCGAGCAGCATCCGGCACCACCCCATGGCCCCTCCAATCTCCACCACCTGCAGTACCGAGATTTGGACACACGGTGGCAGCAACGAGAAGCACCCGGCATAGCACATAGCTTCTCTGATCTCCACCACCTGCAGTTCCGAGATTTGGAAACACGGGGGCAGCTCCGAGCAGCACCCGGCACCACACCATGGCCCCTCCCATCACCACCACCTGCAGTACCGAGATATGGACACACGGGGGCACCACCGAGCACCAAGCGGCATAGCACTAAGCCCCTCCCATCTCCACCACCTGCAGTACGGAGATCTAGACACACGTAGGCAGCACCGAGCAGCACCCGGCACCACCCCATGGCCCCTCCCATCTCCACCACCTGCAGTAGCGAGACTTGGCCACACGGGGGCACCACCGAACAGCGCCCAGAGCCCCCCCTTGGCCCCTCCCATCTACACCACCTGCAGTACCGAGACTTGGCCACAGGGGGGCACCGCCGAGCAGCACCCGGCATAGCACTTAGCCCCTCCAATCTCCACCACCTGCAGTTCCCAGATTTCGACACACGGGGGCAGCACCGACCAGCACCCGGCACCACCCCATGGCCCCTCCCATCTCCACCACCAGCAGTACCCATATTTGGACACACGGGGGCAGCACAGAGCAGCATCAGGCACCACCCCATGGCGCCTCCAATCTCCGCCACCTGCAGTACCGAGATTTGGACACACAGTGGCAGCAACGAGGAGCACCTGGCATAGCACTTAGCTTCTCCGATCTCCACCACCTGCAGTACCGAGATTTGGCCACACGGGGGCAGCACGGAGCAGCACCCGGCACCACCCCATGGCGCCTCCAATCTCCACCACCTGCAGTACCGAGATTTGGACACACGGTGGCAGCAAGGTGGAGCACCTCGCATAGCACTTAGCTTCTCCGATCTCCACCACCTGCAGCACCGAGATTTGGCCACACGGGAGCAGCACCTCGCAGCACCTCGCACCACCCCTTGGCCCCTCCCATCTCCACCACCTGCAGTACCGAGATTAGGACACTCGGGGGCAGCACCGAGCAGCACCCGGCATAGCACTTAGCCCCTAACATCTACACCACGTGCAGTTCCGAGATTTGGCCACACGGGGGCAGCACCGAGCAGCACCAGGCACCACCCCATGGCCCCTCCCATCTCCACCACCTGCAGTACCGAGAGTTGGCCACACGGGGGCAGCACCGAATAGCGGCCGGTGCCAACCCTTGGTCCCGCCCATCTCCACCACTTACAGTACCCATATTTGGACACACAGGTGCAGCACCGAGCAGCGCCTGGCATAGCACTTAGCCCCTCCGATCTCCACCACCTGCAGGACCGAGATTTGGACACACGGGGGCAGCACCGACCAGCACCCGGCACCACCCCATTGCCCCTCCCATCTCCACCACCTGCAGTACCGAGACTTGGCCACACGGGGGCACCACCGAGCAGCACCCGGCATAGCACTTAGCCCCTCCAATCTCCACCACCTGCAGTTCCGAGATTTGGCCACACGGGGGCAGCACCGACCAGCACCCGGCACCACCCCATGGCCCCTACCATCTCCACCACCTGCAGTACCGAGATTTGGACACACGGGGGCAGCACCGAGCAGCATCCGGCACCACCCCATGGCCCCTCCAATCTCCACCACCTGCAGTACCGAGACTTGGACACACGCTGGCAGCACAGAGCAGCACCCGGCATAGCACTTAGCCACTCCGATCTCCACCACCTGCAGTACCGAGATTTGGCCACACGGGGGCAGCACAGAGCAGCACCCGGCATAGCACGTAGCCACTCCGATCTCCAACACCTGCAGCACCGAGATTTGGCCACAGGGGGGCAGCACCGAGCAGCATCCGGCACCACCCCATGGCCCCTACCATCTCCACCACCTGCAGTACCGAGATTTGGACACACGGGGGCAGCACCGAGCAGCATCCGGCACCACCCCATGGCCCCTCCCATCTCCACCACTTACAGTACCCATATTTGGACACACGGGTGCAGCACAGAGCAGCGCCTGGCATAGCACTTAGGCCTTCCGATCTCCACCACCTGCAGGACCGAGATTTGGACACACGGGGGCAGCACCGAGCAGCACCCGGCACCACCCCTTGGCCCCTAACACCTCCACGACCTGCAGTTCCGAGATTTGGACACACGGTGGCAGCACCGAGCAGTACCCGGCACCACCCCTGGAACCCTCCGATCTCCACCACCTGCAGTATCGAGACTTGGACATACGGGGGCTCCACCGAGCAGCAAACGGCATAGCACTTAGCCCCTCCAATCTCCACCACTTGCAGTTCCGAGATTTGGCCACACGGGGGCAGCACCGAGCAGCACCCGGCACCACCCCATGGCCCCTCCCATCTCCACCACTTACAGTACCCATATTTGGACACACGGGTGCAGCACAGAGCAGCGCCTGGCATAGCACTTAGCCCCTCCGATCTCCACCACCTGCAGGACCGAGATTTGGACACACGGGGGCAGCAACGAGGAACACCTGGCATAGCACTTAGCCCCTCCGATCTCCAACACCTGCAGCACCGAGATTTGGCCACACGGGGGCAGCACCTCGCAGCACCTCGCACCACCCCTTGACCCCTCCCATCTCCACCACCTGCAGGACCGAGATTTGGACACTCGGGGGCAGCACCGAACAGCACCCGGCATAGCACTTAGCCCCTCCGATCTCCACCACCTGCAGGACCGAGATTTGGCCACACGGGGGCAGCACCGAGCAGCACCCGGCACCACACCATGGCCCCTCCCATCTCCACCACCTTCAGTACCGGGATATGGACACACGGGGGAACCACCGAGCACCAAGCGGCATAGCACTAAGCCCCTCCCATCTCCACCACCTGCAGTACGGAGATCTGGACACAGGTAGGCAGCACCGAGCAGCACCCGGCACCACCCCATGGCCCCTCCCATCTCTACCACCTGCAGTAGCGAGACTTGGCCACACGGGGGCACCACCGAACAGCGCCCAGAGCCCCCCCTTGGCCCCTCCCATCTACACCACCTGCAGTACCGAGACTTGGCCACACGGGGGCACCGCCGAGCAGCACCCGGCATAGCACTTAGCCCCTCCAATCTCCACCACCTGCAGTTCCCAGATATCGACACACGGGGGCAGCACCGAGCAGCACCCGGCACCACCCCATGGCCCCTCCCATCTCCACCACCTGCAGTACCGAGATTTGGACACACGGGGGCAGCACCGAGCGGCATCCGGCACCACCCCATGGCCCCTCCAATCCCCACCACCTGCAGTACCGAGATTTGGACACACGGTGGCAGCACCGAGCAGCACCCGGCATAGCACGTAGCCACTCCGATCTCCAACACCTGCAGCACCGAGATTTGGCCACACGGGGGCAGCACCTCGCAGCACCTCGCACCACCCCTTGGCCCCTCCCATCTCCACCACCTGCAGTACCGAGATTAGGACACTCGGGGGCAGCACCGAGCAGCACCCGGCATAGCACTTAGCCCCTAACATCTACACCACCTGCAGTTCCGAGATTTGGCCACACGGGGGCAGCACCGAGCAGCACCCGGCACCACCCCATGGCCCCTCCCATCTCCACCACCTGCAGTACCGAGACTTGGCCACACGGGGGCAGCACCGAGCAGCACCCGGCACCACCCCTTGGCCCCTCCCATCTCCACCACCTGCAGTACCGAGATTAGGACACTCGGGGGCAGCACCGAGCAGCACCCGGCATAGCACTTAGCCCCTAACATCTACACCACCTGCAGTTCCGAGATTTGGCCACACGGGGGCAGCACCGAGCAGCACCCGGCACCACCCCATGGCCCCTCCCATCTCCACCACCTGCAGTACCGAGACTTGGCCACACGGGGGCAGCACCGAACAGCGCCCGGTGACAACCCTTGGTCCCTCCCATCTCCACTACTTACAGTACCCATATTTGGACACACGGGGGCAGCACAGAGCAGCGCCTGGCATAGCACTTAGCCCCTCCGATCTCCACCACCTGCTGGACCGAGATTTGGACACACAGGTGCAGCACCGAGCAGCACCCGGCACCACCCCATGGCCCCTCCCATCTCCACCACCTGCAGTACCGAGACTTGGCCACACGGGGGCAGCACCGAACAGCACCCGGCATAGCACTTAGCCCCTCCCATCTCCACCACCTGCAGTACCGAGACTTGGCCACAGGGGGCAGCACCGACCAGCACCCGGCACCACCCCTTGGCCCCTCCCATCTCCACCACCTGCAGTACCGAGACTTGGCCACACGGGGGCACCACCGAGCAGCACCCGGCATAGGACTTAGCCCCACCAATCTCCACCACCTGCAGTTCCGAGATTTGGCCACACGGGGTCACCACCGAGCAGCACCCGGCACCACCCCATGGCCCCTACCATCTCCACCACCTGCAGTACCGAGATTTGGACACACGGGGGCAGCACAGAGCAGCATCAGGCACCACCCCATGGCGCCTCCAATCTCCACCACCTGCAGTACCGAGAGTTGGACACACGGTGGCAGCAACGAGGAGCACCTGGCATAGCACTTAGCTTCTCCGATCTCCACCACCTGCAGTACCGAGATTTGGCCACACGGGGGCAGCACAGAGCAGCACCCGGCACCACCACATGGCGCCTCCAATCTCCACCACCTGCAGTACCGTGATTTGGACACACGGTGGCAGCAAGGAGGAGCACCTGGCATAGCACTTAGCTTCTCCGATCTCCACCACCTGCAGCACCGAGATTTGGCCACACGGGAGCAGCACCTCGCAGCACCTCGCACCACCCCTTGGCCCCTCCCATCTCCACCACCTGCAGTACCGAGATTAGGACACTCGGGGGCAGCACCGAGCAGCACCCGGCATAGCACTTTGCCCCTAACATCTACACCACGTGCAGTTCCGAGATTTGGCCACACGGGGGCAGCACCGAGCAGCACCAGGCACCACCCCATGGCCCCTCCCATCTCCACCACCTGCAGTACCGAGACTTGGCCACACGGGGGCAGCACCGAATAGCGGCCGGTGCCAACCCTTGGTCCCTCCCATCTCCACCACTTACAGTACCCATATTTGGACACACAGGTGCAGCACCGAGCAGCGCCTGGCATAGCACTTAGCCCCTCCGATCTCCACCACCTGCAGGACCGAGATTTGGACACACGGGGGCAGCACCGACCAGCACCCGGCACCACCCCATGGCCCCTCCCATCTCCACCACCTGCAGTACCGAGACTTGGCCACACGGGGGCACCACCGAGCAGCACCCGGCATAGCTCTTAGCCCCCCCAATCTCCACCACCTGCAGTTCCCAGATTTCGACACACGGGGGCAGCACCGAGCAGCACCCGGCACCACCCCATGGCCCCTACCATCTCCACCACCTGCAGTACCGAGATTTGGACACACGGTGGCAGCAACGAGGAGCACCCGGCATAGCACTTAGCCCCTCCCATCTCCACCACCTGCAGTACCGAGATTTGGCCACACGGGGGCAGCACCGAGCAGCACCCGGCATAGCACGTAGCCCCTCCGATCTCCAACACCTGCAGCACCGAGATTTGGCCACACGGGGGCAGCACCTCGCAGCACCTGGCACCACCCCATGGCCCCTCCCATCTCCACCACCTGCAGTACCGAGATTTGGACACTCGGTGGCAGCACCGAGCAGCACCCGGCATAGCACTTAGCCCCTAACATCTACACCACCTGCAGTTCCGAGATTTGGCCACACGGGGGCAGCACCGAGCAGCACCCGGCACCACCCCTTGGCCCCTCCCATCTCCACCACCTGCAGTACCGAGACTTGGCCACACGGGGGCAGCACCGAACAGCGCCCGGTGCCAACCCTTGGCCCCTCCCATCTCCACTACTTACAGTACCCATATTTGGACACACGGAGGCAGCACGGAGCAGCGCCTGGCATAGCACTTAGCCCCTCCGATCTCCACCACCTGCAGGACCGAGATTTGGACACACGGGGGCAGCACCGAGCAGCACCTGGCACCACCCCATGGCCCCTCCCATCTCCACCACCTGCAGTACCGAGACTTGGCCACACGGGGGCAGCACCGAACAGCACCCGGCATAGCACTTAGCCCCTCCCATCTCCACCACCTGTAGTACCGAGATTTGGCCTCACGGGGGCACCACCGAGCAGCACCCGGCATAGCACTTAGCCCCTCCCATCTCCACCACCTGCAGTACCGAGACTTGGCCACACGGGGGCACCACCGAGCAGCACCAGGCACCAGCCCTTGGCCCCTCCCATCTCCACCACCTGCAGTACCCATATTTGGACACACGAGGGCAGCACAGAGCAGCATCCGCCACCACCCCATGGCGCCTCTAATCTCCACCACCTGCAGTACCGAGATTTGGACAAACGGTGGCAGCACCGAGTAGCACCCGGCATAGCGCTTAGCTTCTCCGATCTCCACCACCTGCAGTACCGAGATTTGGCCACACGGGGGCAGCACAGAGCAGCACCCGGCATAGCACTTAGCCACTCCGATCTCCAACACCTGCAGCACCGAGATTTGGCCACACGGGGGCAGCACCTCGCAGCACCTCGCACCACCCCTTGGCCCCTCCCATCTCCACCACCTGCAGGACCGAGATTTGGACACACGGGGGCAGCACCGAGCAGCACCCGGCATAGCACTTAGCCCCTCCGATCTCCACCACCTGCAGTACCCAGATTTGGCCACACGGGGGCAGCACCGAGCAGCACCCGGCACCACCCCATGGCCCCTCCCATCTCCACCACCTGCAGTACCGAGACTTGGCCACACGGGGGCAGCACCGAACAGCACCCGGCTTAGCGCTGAGCCCTTCCAATCACCACCACCTGCAGTACCGAGACTTGGCCACACGGGTGCAGCAACGAGCAGCACCCGGCATAGCAATTAGCCCCTCCGATCTCCACCACCTGCAGTACCGAGACTTGGCCACACGGGGGCAGCACAGAGCAGCACCCGGCATAGCACTTAGCCCCTCCGATCTCCAACACCTGCAGCACCGAGATTTGGCCACACGGGGGCAGCACCGAGCAGCACCTCGCACCACCCCTTGGCCCCTCCCATCTCCACCACCTGCAGTACCGACATTTGGACACTCGGTGGCAGCACCGAGCAGCACCCGGCATAGCACTTAGCCCCTAACATCTACACCACCTGCAGTTCCGAGATTTGGCCACAAGGGGGCAGCACCGAGCAGCACCCGGCACCACCCCATGGCTCCTACCATCTCCACCACCTGCAGTACCGAGATTTGGACACACGGGGGCAGCACGGAGCAGCATCCGGCACCACCCCATGGCGCCTACAATCTCCACCACCTGCAGTACCGAGATTTAGACACACGCTGGCAGCAACGAGAAGCACCCGGCAGAGCACTTAGCTTCTCCGATCTCCACCACCTGCAGTACCGAGATTTGGCCACACGGGGGCAGCACAGAGCAGCACCCGGCATAGCACTTAGCCACTCCGATCTCCAACACCTGCAGCACCGAGATTTGGCCACACAGGGGCAGCACCTCGCACCACCCCTTGGCCCCTCCCATCTCCACCACCTGCAGTACCGAGATTTGGACACACGGGGGCACCACCGAGCAGCACCCGGCATAGCATTTAGCCCCTAACATCTACACCACCTGCAGTTCCGAGATTTGGCCACACGGGGGCAGCACCGAACAGCACCCGGCACCACCCCATGGCCCCTCCCATCTCCACCACTTACAGTACCCATATTTGGACACACGAGTGCAGCACAGAGCAGCGCCTGGCATAGCACTTAGCCCCTCCGATCTCCACCACCTGCAGGACCGAGATTTGGACACACGGGGGCAGCACCGAGCAGCACCCGGCACCACCCCTTGGCCCCTAACATCTCCACGACCTGCAGTTCCGAGATTTGGACACACGGGGGCAGCACCGAGCAGTACCCGGCACCACCCCTGGAACCCTCCGATCTCCAGCACCTGCAGTATCCAGACTTGGACATACGGGGGCTCCACCGAGCAGCAAACGGCATAGCACTTAGCCCCTCCAATCTCCACCACCTGCAGTTCCGAGATTTGGCCACACGGGGGCAGCACCGAGCAGCACCCGGCACCACCCCCTGGCCCCTCCCATCTCCACCACCTGCAGTACCGAGACCTGGCCACACGGGGGCAGAACCGAACAGCGCCCAGAGCCCCTCCTTGGCCCCTCCCATCTACATCACCTGCAGTACCGAGACTTGGCCACACGGGGGCACCGCCGAGCAGCACCCGGCATAGCACTTAGCCCCTCCAATCTCCACCACCTGCAGTTTCCAGATTTCGACACACGGGAGCAGCACCGAGCAGCACCCGGCACCACCCCATGGCCCCTCCCATCTTCACCACCTGCAGTACCGAGATTTGGACACACGGGGGCAGCACAGAGCAGCATCCGGCACCACCCCATGGCGCCTCTAATCTCCACCACCTGCAGTACCGAGATTTGGACACACGGTGGCAGCAACGAGGAGCACCTGGCATAGCACTTAGCCCCTCCGATCTCCACCACCTGCAGGACCGAGATTTGGACACACGGGGGCAGCACCGACCAGCACCCGGCACCACCCCATGGCCCCTCCCATCTCCACCACCTGCAGTACCGAGACGTGGCCACACGGGGGCAGCACCGAACAGCACCCGGCATAGCACTTAGCCCCTCCCATCTCCACCACCTGCAGTACCGAGACTTGGCCACACGGGGGCAGCACCGAGCAGCACCAGGCACCACCCCTTGGCCCCTCCCATCTCCACCACCTGCAGTACCCATATTTGAACACACGAGGGCAGCACAGAGCAGCATCCGCCACCACCCCATGGCGCCTCTAATCTCCACCACCTGCAGTACCGAGATTTGGACACACGGTGGCAGCACCGAGCAGCACCCGGCATAGCACTTAGCTTCTCCGATCTCCACCACCTGCAGTACCGAGATTTGGCCACACGGGGGCAGCACAGAGCAGCACCCGGCATAGCACTTAGCTCCTAACATCTACACCACCTGCAGTTCCGAGATTTGGCCACACGGGGGCAGCACCGAGCAGCACCCGGCACCACCCCATGGCCCCTCCCATCTCCACCACCTGCAGTACCGAGACTTGGCCACACGGGGGCAGCACCGAACAGCGCCCGGTGACAACCCTTGGTCCCTCCCGCCTCCACTACTTACAGTACCCATATTTGAACACACGGGGGCAGCACAGAGCAGCGCCTGACATAGCACTTAGCCCCTCCGATCTCCACCACCTGCAGGACCGAGATTTGGACACACGGGGGCAGCACCGAGCAGCACCCGGCACCACCCCATGGCCCCTCCCATCTCCACCACCTGCAGTACCGAGACTTGGCCACACGGGGGCACCACCGAACAGCACCCGGCATAGCACTTAGCCCCTCCCATCTCCACCACCTGCAGTACCGAGACTTGGCCACACGGGGGCAGCACCGACCAGCACCCGGCACCACCCCTTGGCCCCTCCCATCTCCACCACCTGCAGTACCGAGACTTGGCCACACGGGGGCACCACCGAGCAGCACCCGGCATAGCACTTAGCCCCTAACATCTACACCACCTGCAGTTCCGAGATTTGGCCACACGGGGGAACCACCGAGCAGCACCCGGCACCACCCCATGGCCCCTCCCATCTCCACCACCTGCAGTACCGAGATTTGGACACACGGGGGCAGCACCGAGCAGCATCCGGCACCACCCCATGGCGCCTACAATCTCCACCACCTGCAGTACCGAGATTTGGACACACGCTGGCAGCAACGAGGAGCACCCGGCATAGCACTTAGCTTCTCCGATCTCCACCACCTGCAGTACCGAGATTTAGACACACGGGGGCAGCACAGAGCAGCACCCGGCATAGCACTTAGCCACTCCGATCTCCAACAGCTGCAGCACCGAGATTTGGCCACACGGGGGCAGCACCTCGCACCACCCCTTGGCCCCTCCCATCTCCACCACCTGCAGTACCGAGATTTGGACACACGGGGGCAGCACCGAGCAGCACCCGGCATAGCACTTAGCCCCTAACACCTACACCGCCTGCAGTTCCGAGATTTGGCCACACGGGGAAGCACCGAACAGCACCCGGCACCACCCCATGGCCCCTCCCATCTCCACCACTTACAGTACCCATATTTGGACACACGGGTGCAGCACAGAGCAGCGCCTGGCATAGCACTTAGCCCCTCCGATCTCCACCACCTGCAGGACCGAGATTTGGACACACGGGGGCAGCACCGAGCAGCACCCGGCACCACCCCTTGGCCCCTAACATCTCCACGGCCTGCAGTTCCGAGATTTGGACACACGGGGGCAGCACCGAGCAGTACCCGGCACCACCCCTGGAACCCTCCGATCTCCACCACCTGCAGTATCGAGACTTGGACATACGAGGGCTCCACCGAGCAGCACCCGGCATAGCACTTAGCCCCTCCAATCTCCACCACCTGCAGTTCCGAGATTTGGCCACACGGGGGCAGCACCGAGCAGCACCCGGCACCACCCCATGGCCCCTCCCATCTCCACCACATGCAGTACCGAGATTTGGACACACGGGGGCAGCACCGAGCAGCATCCGGCACCACCCCATGGCGCCTCTAATCTCCACCACCTGCAGTACCGAGATTTGGACACACGGTGGCAGCAACGAGGAGCACCTGGCATAGCACTTAGCCCCTCCGATCTCCACCACCTGCAGGACCGAGACTTGGACACACGGGGGCAGCACCGACCAGCACCCGGCACCACCCCATGGCCCCTCCCATCTCCACCACCTGCAGTACCGAGACTTGGCCACACGGGGGCAGCACCGAACAGCACCCGGCATACCACTTAGCCCCTCCCATCTCCACCACCTGCAGTACCGAGACTTGGCCACACGGGGGCACCACCGAGCAGCACCAGGCACCACCCCTTGGCCCCTCCCATCTCCACCACCTGCAGTACCCATATTTGGACACACGAGGGCAGCACAGAGCAGCATCCGCCACCACCCCATGGCGCCTCTAATCTCCACCACCTGCAGGACCGAGATTTGGACACACGGTGGCAGCACCGAGCAGCACCCGGCATAGCACTTCGCTTCTCCGATCTCCACCACCTGCAGTACCGAGATTTGGACACACGGGGGCAGCACCGAGCAGCACCCGGCATAGCACTTAGCCCCTCCAATCTCCACCACCTGCAGTTCCCAGATATCGACACACGGGGGCAGCACCGAGCAGCACCCGGCACCACCCCATGGCCCCTCCCATCTCCACCACCTGCAGTTCCGAGATTTGGACACACGGGGGCAGCACCGAGCAGCATCCGGCACCACCCCATGGCCCCTCCAATCCCCACCACCTGCAGTACCGAGATTTGGACACACGGTGGCAGCAACGAGGAGCACCCGGCATAGCACTTAGCCCCTCCGAACTCCACCACCTGCAGTACCGAGATTTGGCCACACGGGGGCAGCACCGAGCAGCACCCGGCATAGCACGTAGCCACTCCGATCTCCAACACCTGCAGCACCGAGATTTGGCCACACGGGGGCAGCACCTCGCAGCACCTCGCACCACCCCTTGGCCCCTCCCATCGCCACCACCTGCAGTACCGAGATTAGGACACTCGGGGGCAGCACCGAGCAGCACCCGGCATAGCACTTAGCCCCTAACATCTACACCACCTGCAGTTCCGAGATTTGGCCACACGGGGGCAGCACCGAGCAGCACCCGGCACCACCCCATGGCCCCTCCCATCTCCACCACCTGCAGTACCGAGACTTGGCCACACGGGGGCAGCACCGAACAGCGCCCGGTGACAACCCTTGGTCCCTCCTATCTCCACTACTTACAGTACCCATATTTGGACACACGGGGGCAGCACAGAGCAGCGCCTGGCATAGCACTTAGCCCCTCCGATCTCCACCACCTGCTGGACCGAGATTTGGACACACGGGTGCAGCACCGAGCAGCACCCGGCACCACCCCATGGCCCCTCCCATCTCCACCACCTGCAGTACCGAGACTTGGCCACACGGGGGCAGCACCAAACAGCACCCGGCATAGCACTTAGCCCCTCCCATCTCCACCACCTGCAGTACCGAGACTTGGCCACAGGGGGGCAGCACCGACCAGCACCCGGCACCACCCCTTGGCCCCTCCCATCTCCACCACCTGCAGTACCGAGACTTGGCCACACGGGGGCACCACCGAGCAGCACCCGGCATAGGACTTAGCCCCACCAATCTCCACCACCTGCAGTTCCGAGATTTGGCCACACGGGGTCACCACCGAGCAGCACCCGGCACCACCCCATGGCCCCTACCATCTCCACCACCTGCAGTACCGAGATTTGGACACACGGGGGCAGCACAGAGCAGCATCAGGCACCACCCCATGGCGCCTCCAATCTCCACCACCTGCAGTACCGAGATTTGGACACACGGTGGCAGCAACGAGGAGCACCTGGCATAGCACTTAGCTTCTCCGATCTCCACCACCTGCAGTACCGAGATTTGGCCACACGGGGGCAGCACAGAGCAGCACCCGGCACCACCACATGGCGCCTCCAATCTCCACCACCTGCAGTACCGAGATTTGGACACACGGTGGCAGCAACGAGGAGCACCCGGCATAGCACTTAGCCCCTCCCATCTCCACCACCTGCAGTACCGAGATTTGGCCACACGGGGGCAGCACCGAGCAGCACCCGGCATAGCACGTAGCCACTCCGATCTCCAACACCTGCAGCACCGAGATTTGGCCACACGGGGGCAGCACCTCGCAGCACCTGGCACCACCCCTTGGCCCCTCCCATCTCCACCACCTGCAGTACCGAGATTTGGACACTCGGTGGCAGCACCGAGCAGCACCCGGCATAGCACTTAGCCCCTAACATCTACACCACCTGCAGTTCCGAGATTTGGCCACACGGGGGCAGCACTGAGCAGCACCCGGCACCACCCCTTGGCCCCTCCCATCTCCACCACCTGCAGTACCGAGACTTGGCCACACGGGGGCAGCACCGAACAGCGCCCGGTGCCAACCCTTGGCCCCTCCCATCTCCACTACTTACAGTACCCATATTTGGACACACGGGGGCAGCACGGAGCAGCGCCTGGCATAGCACTTAGCCCCTCTGATCTCCACCACCTGCAGTTCCCAGATATCGACACACGGGGGCAGCACCGAGCAGCACCTGGCACCACCCCATGGCCCCTCCCATCTCCACCACCTGCAGTACCGAGACTTGGCCACACGGGGGCAGCACCGAACAGCACCCGGCATAGCACTTAGCCCCTCCCATCTCCACCACCAGTAGTACCGAGATTCGGCCTCCCGGGGGCACCACCGAGCAGC
Organism: Ara ararauna; assembly: GCA_028858755.1. NCBI lineage: Eukaryota > Metazoa > Chordata > Aves > Psittaciformes > Psittacidae > Ara > Ara ararauna. The sequence goes on from CM054386.1 coordinate 38,764, forward strand.
ACCCGGCATAGCACTTAGCCCCTCCCATCTCCACCACCTGCAGTACCGAGACTTGGCCACACGGGGGCACCACCGAGCAGCACCAGGCACCAGCCCTTGGCCCCTCCCATCACCACCACCTGCAGTACCCATATTTGGACACACGAGGGCAGCACAGAGCAGCATCCGCCACCACCCCATGGCGCCTCTAATCTCCACCACCTGCAGTACCGAGATTTGGACAAACGGCGGCAGCACCGAGCAGCACCCGGCATAGCGCTTAGCTTCTCCGATCTCCACCACCTGCAGTACCGAGATTTGGCCACACGGAGGCAGCACAGAGCAGCACCCGGCATAGCACTTAGCCACTCCGATCTCCAACACCTGCAGCACCGAGATTTGGCCACACGGGGGCAGCACCTCGCAACACCTCGCACCACCCCTTGGCCCCTCCCATCTCCACCACCTGCAGGACCGAGATTTGGACACACGGGGGCAGCACCGAGCAGCACCCGGCATAGCACTTAGCCCCTCCGATCTCCACCACCTGCAGTACCCAGATTTGGCCACACAGGGGCAGCACCGAGCAGCACCCGGCACCACCTCATGGCCCCTCCCATCTCCACCACCTGCAGTACCGAGACTTGGCCACACGGGGGCAGCACCGAACAGCACCCGGCATAGCGCTTAGCCCTTCCAATCACCACCACCTGCAGTACCGAGACTTGGCCACACGGGTGCAGCAACGAGCAGCACCCGGCATAGCAATTAGCCCCTCCGATCTCCACCATCTGCAGTACCGAGATTTGGCCACACGGGGGCAGCACAGAGCAGCACCCGGCATAGCACTTAGCCCCTCCGATCTCCACCACCTGCAGGACCGAGATTTGGACACACGGGGGCAGCACCGAGCAGCACCCGGCAGCACCCCATAGCCCCTCCCATCTCCACCACCTGCAGTACCGAGACTTGGCCACACGGGGGCACCACCGAACAGCACCCGGCATAGCACTTACCCCTCCCATCTCCACCACCTGCAGTACCGAGACTTGGCCACACGGGGGCAGCACCGACCAGCACCCGGCACCACCCCTTGGCCCCTCCCATCTCCACCACCTGCAGTACCGAGACTTGGCCACACGGGGGCACCACCGAGCAGCACCCGGCATAGGACTTAGCCCCACCAATCTCCACCACCTGCAGTTCCGAGATTTGGCCACACGGGGTCACCACCGAGCAGCACCCGGCACCACCCCATGGCCCCTACCATCTCCACCACCTGCAGTACCGAGATTTGGACACACGGGGGCAGCACCGAGCAGCATCCGGCACCACCCCATGGCGCCTACAATCTCCACCACCTGCAGTACCGAGATTTGGACACACGCTGGCAGCAACGAGGAGCACCCGGCATAGCACTTAGCCCCTCCCATCTCCACCACCTGCAGTACCGAGATTTGGACACACGGGGGCAGCACAGAGCAGCACCCGGCATAGCACTTAGCCCCTAACATCTACACCACCTGCAGTACCGAGATTTGGCCACACGGGGGCAGCACCGAACAGCACCCGGCACCACCCCATGGCCCCTCCCATCTCCACCACTTACAGTACCCATATTTGGACACACGGGGGCAGCACAGAGCAGCGCCTGGCATAGCACTTAGCCCCTCCGATCTCCACCACCTGCAGGACCGAGATTTGGACACACGGGGGCAGCACCGAGCAGCACCCGGCACCACCCCTTGGCCCCTAACATCTCCACGACCTGCAGTTCCGAGATTTGGACACACGGCGGCAGCACCGAGCAGTACCCGGCACCACCCCTGGAACCCTCCGATCTCCACCACCTGCAGTATCGAGACTTGGACATACGGGGGCTCCACCGAGCAGCAAATGGCTTAGCACTTAGCCCCTCCAATCTCCACCACCTGCAGTTCCGAGATTTGGCCAAACGGGGGCAGCACCGAGCAGCACCCGGCACCACCCCATGGCCCCTCCCATCTCCACCACCTGCAGTACCGAGACTTGGCCACACGGGGGCAGAACCGAACAGCGCCCAGAGCCCCCCCCTTGGCCCCACCCATCTACATCACCTGCAGTACCGAGACTTGGCCACACGGGGGCAGCACCGAGCAGCACCCGGCACCACCCCATGGCCCCTCCCATCTCCACCACCTGCAGTACCGAGACTTGGCCACACGGGGGCACCACCGAGCAGCACCCGGCATAGGACTTAGCCCCTAACATCTACACCACCTGCAGTTCCGAGATTTGGCCACACGGGGGAACCACCGAGCAGCACCCGGCACCACCCCATGGCCCCTACCATCTCCACCACCTGCAGTACCGTGATTTGGACACACGGGGGCAGCACAGAGCAGCATCAGGCACCACCCCATGGCGCCTCCAATCTCCACCACCTGCAGTACCGAGATTTGGACACACGGTGGCAGCAACGAGGAGCACCTGGCATAGCACTTAGCTTCTCCGATCTCCACCACCTGCAGTACCGAGATTTGGCCACACGGGGGCAGCACAGAGCAGCACCCGGCACCACCACATGGCGCCTCCAATCTCCACCACCTGCAGTACCGAGATTTGGCCACACGGGGGCAGCACCGAGCAGCACCCGGCATAGCACGTAGCCACTCCGATCTCCAACACCTGCAGCACCGAGATTTGGCCACACGGGGGCAGCACCTCGCAGCACCTGGCACCACCCCTTGGCCCCTCCCATCTCCACCACCTGCAGTACCGAGATTTGGACACTCGGTGGCAGCACCGAGCAGCACCCGGCATAGCACTTAGCCCCTAACATCTACACCACCTGCAGTTCCGAGATTTGGCCACACGGGGGCAGCACTGAGCAGCACCCGGCACCACCCCTTGGCCCCTCCCATCTCCACCACCTGCAGTACCGAGACTTGGCCACACGGGGGCAGCACCGAACAGCGCCCGGTGCCAACCCTTGGCCCCTCCCATCTCCACTACTTACAGTACCCATATTTGGACACACGGGGGCAGCACGGAGCAGCGCCTGGCATAGCACTTAGCCCCTCCGATCTCCACCACCTGCAGTTCCCAGATATCGACACACGGGGGCAGCACCGAGCAGCACCTGGCACCACCCCATGGCCCCTCCCATCTCCACCACCTGCAGTACCGAGACTTGGCCACACGGGGGCAGCACCGAACAGCACCCGGCATAGCACTTAGCCCCTCCCATCTCCACCACCTGTAGTACCGAGATTTGGCCTCACGGGGGCACCACCGAGCAGCACCCGGCATAGCACTTAGCCCCTCCCATCTCCACCACCTGCAGTACCGAGACTTGGCCACACGGGGGCACCACCGAGCAGCACCAGGCACCAGCCCTTGGCCCCTCCCATCTCCACCACCTGCAGTACCCATATTTGGACACACGAGGGCAGCACAGAGCAGCATCCGCCACCACCCCATGGCGCCTCTAATCTCCACCACCTGCAGTACCGAGATTTGGACAAACGGCGGCAGCACCGAGCAGCACCCGGCATAGCGCTTAGCTTCTCCGATCTCCACCACCTGCAGTACCGAGATTTGGCCACACGGAGGCAGCACAGAGCAGCACCCGGCATAGCACTTAGCCACTCCGATCTCCAACACCTGCAGCACCGAGATTTGGCCACACGGGGGCAGCACCTCGCAACACCTCGCACCACCCCTTGGCCCCTCCCATCTCCACCACCTGCAGGACCGAGATTTGGACACACGGGGGCAGCACCGAGCAGCACCCGGCATAGCACTTAGCCCCTCCGATCTCCACCACCTGCAGTACCCAGATTTGGCCACACAGGGGCAGCACCGAGCAGCACCCGGCACCACCCCATGGCCCCTCCCATCTCCACCACCTGCAGTACCGAGACTTGGCCACACGGGGGCAGCACCGAACAGCACCCGGCATAGCGCTTAGCCCTTCCAATCACCACCACCTGCAGTACCGAGACTTGGCCACACGGGTGCAGCAAAGAGCAGCACCCGGCATAGCAATTAGCCCCTCCGATCTCCACCATCTGCAGTACCGAGATTTGGCCACACGGGGGCAGCACAGAGCAGCACCCGGCATAGCACTTAGCCCCTCCGATCTCCAACACCTGCAGCACCGAGATTTGGCCACACGGGGGCAGCACCGAGCAGCACCTCGCACCACCCCTTGGCCCCTCCCATCTCCACCACCTGCAGTACCGACATGTGGACACTCGGTGGCAGCACCGAGCAGCACCCGGCATAGCACTTAGCCCCTAACATCTACACCACCTGCAGTTCCGAGATTTGGCCACACGGGGGCAGCACCGAGCAGCACCCGGCACCACCCCATGGCCCCTCCCATCTCCACCACCTGCAGTACCGAGACTTGGCCACACGGGGGCAGCACCGAACAGCACCCGGCATAGCACTTAGCCCCTCCCATCTCCACCACCTGCAGTACCGAGACTTGGCCACACGGGGGCAGCACCGACCAGCACCCGGCACCACCCCATGGCCCCTCCCATCTCCACCACCTGCAGTACCGAGACTTGGCCACACGGGGGCACCACCGAGCAGCACCCGGCATAGGACTTAGCCCCACCAATCTCCACCACCTGCAGTTCCGAGATTTGGCCACACGGGGTCACCACCGAGCAGCACCCGGCACCACCCCATGGCCCCTACCATCTCCACCACCTGCAGTACCGAGATTTGGACACACGGGGGCAGCACGGAGCAGCATCCGGCACCACCCCATGGCGCCTACAATCTCCACCACCTGCAGTACCGAGATTTAGACACACGCTGGCAGCAACGAGGAGCACCCGGCATAGCACTTAGCTTCTCCGATCTCCACCACCTGCAGTACCGAGATTTGGCCACACGGGGGCAGCACAGAGCAGCACCCGGCATAGCACTTAGCCACTCCGATCTCCAACACCTGCAGCACCGAGATTTGGCCACACAGGGGCAGCACCTCGCACCACCCCTTGGCCCCTCCCATCTCCACCACCTGCAGTACCGAGATTTGGACACACGGGGGCAGCACCGAGCAGCACCCGGCATAGCACTTAGCCCCTAACATCTACACCACCTGCAGTTCCGAGATTTGGCCACACGGGGGCAGCACCGAACAGCACCCGGCACCACCCCATGGCCCCTCCCATCTCCACCACTTACAGTGCCCATATTTGGACACACGGGGGCAGCACAGAGCAGCGGCTGGCATAGCACTTAGCCCCTCCGATCTCCACCACCTGCAGGACCGAGATTTGGACACACGGGGGCAGCACCGAGCAGCACCCGGCACCACCCCTTGGCCCCTAACATCTCCACGGCCTGCAGTTCCGAGATTTGGACACACGGTGGCAGCACCGAGCAGTACCCGGCACCACCCCTGGAACCCTCCGATCTCCACCACCTGCAGTATCGAGACTTGGACATACAGGGGCTCCACCGAGCAGCAAACGGCATAGCACTTAGCCCCTCCAATCTCCACCACCTGCAGTTCCGAGATTTGGCCACACGGGGGCAGCACCGAGCAGCACCCGGCACCACCCCGTGGCCCCTCCCATCTCCACCACCTGCAGTACCGAGACTTGGCCACACGGGGGCAGAACCGAACAGCGCCCAGAGCCCCCCCTTGGCACCTCCCATCTACATCACCTGCAGTACCGAGACTTGGCCACACGGGGGCACCGCCGAGCAGCACCCGGCATAGCACTTAGCCCCTCCAATCTCCACCACCTGCAGTTTCCAGATTTCGACACACGGGAGCAGCACCGAGCAGCACCCGGCACCACCCCATTGCCCCTCCCATCTTCACCACCTGCAGTACCGAGATTTGGACACACGGGGGCAGCACAGAGCAGCATCCGGCACCACCCCATGGCGCCTCTAATCTCCACCACCTGCAGTACCGAGATTTGGATACACGGTGGCAGCAACGAGGAGCACCTGGCATAGCACTTAGCCCCTCCGATCTCCACCACCTGCAGGACCGAGATTTGGACACACGGGGGCAGCACCGACCAGCACCCGGCACCACCCCATGGCCCCTCCCATCTCCACCACCTGCAGTACCGAGACTTGGCCACACGGGGGCAGCACCGAACAGCACCCGGCATAGCACTTAGCCCCTCCCATCTCCACCACCTGCAGTACCGAGACTTGGCCACACGGGGGCAGCACCGAGCAGCACCAGGCAACACCCCTTGGCCCCTCCCATCTCCACCACCTGCAGTACCCATATTTGGACACACGAGGGCAGCACAGAACAGCATCCGCCACCACCCCATGGCGCCTCTAATCTCCACCACCTGCAGTACCGAGATTTGGACACACGGTGGCAGCACCGAGCAGCACCCAGCATAGCACTTAGCTTCTCCGATATCCACCACCTGCAGTACCGAGATTTGGCCACACGGAGGCAGCACAGAGCAGCACCCGGCATAGCACTTAGCCACTCCGATCTCCAACACCTGCAGCACCGAGATTTGGCCACACGGGGGCAGCACCTCGCAGCACCTCGCACCACCCCTTGGCCCCTCCCATCTCCACCACCTGCAGTACCGAGATTTGGACACACGGGGGCAGCACTGAGCAGCACCCGGCATAGCACTTAGCCCCTAACATCTACACCACCTGCAGTACCGAGATTTGGCCACACGGGGACAGCACCGAGCAGCACCCGGCACCACCCCATGGCCCCTCCCATCTCCACCACCTGCAGTACCGAGACTTGGCCACACGGGGCCAGCACCGAACAGCGCCCGGTGACAACCCTTGGTCCCTCCCACCTCCACTACTTACAGTACCCATATTTGGACACACGGGGGCAGCACAGAGCAGCGCCTGGCATAGCACTTAGCCCCTCCGATCTCCACCACCTGCAGGACCGAGATTTGGACACACGGGGGCAGCACCGAGCAGCACCCGGCACCACCCCATGGCCCCTCCCATCTCCACCACCTGCAGTACCGAGACTTGGCCACACGGGGGCAGCACCGAACAGCACCCGGCATAGCACTTACCCCTCCCATCTCCACCACCTGCAGTACCGAGACTTGGCCACACGGGGGCAGCACCGACCAGCACCCGGCACCACCCCTTGGCCCCTCCCATCTCCACCACCTGCAGTACCGAGACTTGGCCACACGGGGGCACCACCGAGCAGCACCCGGCATAGGACTTAGCCCCACCAATCTCCACCACCTGCAGTTCCGAGATTTGGCCACACGGGGTCACCACCGAGCAGCACCCGGCACCACCCCATGGCCCCTACCATCTCCACCACCTGCAGTACCGAGATTTGGACACACGGGGGCAGCACCGAGCAGCATCCGGCACCACCCCATGGCGCCTACAATCTCCACCACCTGCAGTACCGAGATTTGGACACACGCTGGCAGCAACGAGGAGCACCCGGCATAGCACTTAGCCCCTCCCATCTCCACCACCTGCAGTACCGAGATTTGGACACACGGGGGCAGCACAGAGCAGCACCCGGCATAGCACTTAGCCCCTAACATCTACACCACCTGCAGTACCGAGATTTGGCCACACGGGGGCAGCACCGAACAGCACCCGGCACCACCCCATGGCCCCTCCCATCTCCACCACTTACAATACCCATATTTGGACACACGGGGGCAGCACAGAGCAGCGCCTGGCATAGCACTTAGCCCCTCCGATCTCCACCACCTGCAGGACCGAGATTTGGACACACGGGGGCAGCACCGAGCAGCACCCGGCACCACCCCTTGGCCCCTAACATCTCCACGACCTGCAGTTCCGAGATTTGGACACACGGCGGCAGCACCGAGCAGTACCCGGCACCACCCCTGGAACCCTCCGATCTCCACCACCTGCAGTATCGAGACTTGGACATACGGGGGCTCCACCGAGCAGCAAATGGCTTAGCACTTAGCCCCTCCAATCTCCACCACCTGCAGTTCCGAGATTTGGCCAAACGGGGGCAGCACCGAGCAGCACCCGGCACCACCCCATGGCCCCTCCCATCTCCACCACCTGCAGTACCGAGACTTGGCCACACGGGGGCAGAACCGAACAGCGCCCAGAGCCCCCCCCTTGGCCCCACCCATCTACATCACCTGCAGTACCGAGACTTGGCCACACGGGGGCACCGCCGAGCAGCACCCGGCATAGCACTTAGCCCCTCCAATCTCCACCACCTGCAGTTTCCAGATTTCGACACACGGGAGCAGCACCGAGCAGCACCCGGCACCACCCCATGGCCCCTCCCATGTTCACCACCTGCAGTACCGAGATTTGGACACACGGGGGCAGCACAGAGCAGCATCCGGCACCACCCCATGGCGCCTCTAATCTCCACCACCTGCAGTACCGAGATTTGGACACACGGTGGCAGCAACGAGGAGCACCTGCCATAGCACTTAGCCCCTCCGATCTCCACCACCTGCAGGACCGAGATTTGGACACACGGGGGCAGCACCGACCAGCACCCGGCACCACCCCATGGCCCCTCCCATCTCCACCACCTGCAGTACCGAGACTTGGCCACACGGGGGCAGCACCGAACAGCACCCGGCATAGCACTTAGCCCCTCCCATCTCCACCACCTGCAGTACCGAGACTTGGCCACAGGGGGGCAGCACCGACCAGCACCCGGCACCACCCCTTGGCCCCTCCCATCTCCACCACCTGCAGTACCGAGACTTGGCCACACGGGGGCACCACCGAGCAGCACCCGGCATAGGACTTAGCCCCACCAATCTCCACCACCTGCAGTTCCGAGATTTGGCCACACGGGGTCACCACCGAGCAGAACCCGGCACCACCCCATGGCCCCTACCATCTCCACCACCTGCAGTACCGAGATTTGGACACACGGGGGCAGCACCGAGCAGCATCCGGCACCACCCCATGGCGCCTACAATCTCCACCACCTGCAGTACCGAGATTTGGACACACGCTGGCAGCAACGAGGAGCACCCGGCATAGCACTTAGCCCCTCCCATCTCCACCACCTGCAGTACCGAGATTTGGCCATACGGGGGCAGCACAGAGCAGCACCCGGCATAGCACTTAGCCACTCCGATCTCCAACACCTGCAGCACCGAGATTTGGCCACACAGGGGCAGCACCTCGCACCACCCCTTGGCCCCTCCCATCTCCACCACCTGCAGTACCGAGATTTGGACACACGGGGGCAGCACCGAGCAGCACCCGGCATAGCATTTAGCCCCTAACATCTACACCACCTGCAGTTCCGAGATTTGGCCACACGGGGGCAGTACCGAACAGCACCCGGCACCACCCCATGGCCCCTCCCATCTCCACCACCTGCAGTACCGAGACTTGGCCACACGGGGGCAGCACCGAACAGCGCCCGGTGACAACCCTTGGTCCCTCCCACCTCCACTACTTACAGTACCCATATTTGAACACACGGGGGCAGCACAGAGCAGCGCCTGACATAGCACTTACCCCCTCCGATCTCCACCACCTGCAGGACCGAGATTTGGACACACGGGGGCAGCACCGAGCAGCACCCGGCACCACCCCATGGCCCCTCCCATCTCCACCACCTGCAGTACCGAGACTTGGCCACACGGGGGCAGCACCGAACAGCACCCGGCATAGCACTTATCCCCTCCCATCTCCACCACCTGCAGTACCGAGACTTGGCCACACGGGGGCAGCACCGACCAGCACCCGGCACCACCCCTTGGCCCCTCCCATCTCCACCACCTGCAGTACCGAGACTTGGCCACACGGGGGCACCACCGAGCAGCACCCGGCATAGCACTTAGCCCCTAACATCTACACCACCTGCAGTTCCGAGATTTGGCCACACGGGGGAACCACCGAGCAGCACCCGGCACCACCCCATGGCCCCTACCATCTCCACCACCTGCAGTACCCATATTTGGACACACGGGGGCAGCACAGAGCAGCATCAGGCACCACCCCATGGCGCCTCCAATCTCCACCACCTGCAGTACCGAGATTTGGACACACGGTGGCAGCAACGAGGAGCACCTGGCATAGCACTTAGCTTCTCCGATCTCCACCACCTGCAGTACCGAGATTTGGCCACACGGGGGCAGCACAGAGCAGCACCCGGCACCACCACATGGCGCCTCCAATCTCCACCACCTGCAGTACCGAGATTTGGACACACGGTGGCAGCAAGGAGGAGCACCTGGCATAGCACTTAGCTTCTCCGATCTCCACCACCTGCAGCACCGAGATTTGGCCACACGGGAGCAGCACCTCGCAGCACCTCGCACCACCCCTTGGCCCCTCCTATCTCCACCACCTGCAGTACCGAGATTAGGACACTCGGGGGCAGCACCGAGCAGCACCCGACATAGCACTTTGCCCCTAACATCTACACCACCTGCAGTTCCGAGATTTGGCCACACGGGGGCAGCACCGAGCAGCACCCGGCACCACCCCATGGCCCCTCCCATCTCCACCACCTGCAGTACCGAGACTTGGCCACACGGGGGCAGCACCGAATAGCGGCCGGTGCCAACCCTTGGTCCCTCCCATCTCCACCACTTACAGTACCCATATTTGGACACACAGGTGCAGCACCGAGCAGCGCCTGGCATAGCACTTAGCCCCTCCGATCTCCACCACCTGCAGGACCGAGATTTGGACACACGGGGGCAGCACCGACCAGCACCCGGCACCACCCCATGGCCCCTCCCATCTCCACCACCTGCAGTACCGAGACTTGGCCACACGGGGGCACCACCGAGCAGCACCCGGCATAGCTCTTAGCCCCCCCAATCTCCACCACCTGCAGTTCCCAGATTTCGACACACGGGGGCAGCACCGAGCAGCACCCGGCACCACCCCATGGCCCCTACCATCTCCACCACCTGCAGTACCGAGATTTAGACACACGGTGGCAGCAACGAGGAGCACCCGGCATAGCACTTAGCCCCTCCCATCTCCACCACCTGCAGTACCGAGATTTGGCCACACGGGGGCAGCACCGAGCAGCACCCGGCATAGCACGTAGCCACTCCGATCTCCAACACCTGCAGCACCGAGATTTGGCCACACGGGGGCAGCACCTCGCACCACCCCTTGGCCCCTCCCATCTCCACCACCTGCAGTACCGAGATTTGGACACTCGGTGGCAGCACCGAGCAGCACCCGGCATAGCACTTAGCCCCTAACATCTACACCACCTGCAGTTCCGAGATTTGGCCACACGGGGGCAGCACCGAGCAGCACCCGGCACCACCCCTTGGCCCCTCCCATCTCCACCACCTGCAGTACCGAGACTTGGCCACACGGGGGCAGCACCGAACAGCGCCCGGTGCCAACCCTTGGCCCCTCCCATCTCCACTACTTACAGTACCCATATTTGGACACACGGGGGCAGCACGGAGCAGCGCCTGGCATAGCACTTAGCCCCTCCGATCTCCACCACCTGCAGGACCGAGATTTGGACACACGGGGGCAGCACCGAGCAGCACCTGGCACCACCCCATGGCCCCTCCCATCTCCACCACCTGCAGTACCGAGACTTGGCCACACGGGGGCAGCAGCGAACAGCACCCGGCATAGCACTTAGCCCCTCCCATCTCCACCACCTGTAGTACCGAGATTTGGCCTCACGGGGGCACCACCGAGCAGCACCCGGCATAGCACTTAGCCCCTCCCATCTCCACCACCTGCAGTACCGAGACTTGGCCACACGGGGGCAGCACCGAGCAGCACCAGGCACCACCCCTTGGCCCCTCCCATCTCCACCACCTGCAGTACCCATATTTGGACACACGAGGGCAGCACAGAGCAGCATCCGCCACCACCCCATGGCGCCTCTAATCTCCACCACCTGCAGTACCGAGATTTGGACAAACGGTGGCAGCACCGAGCAGCACCCGGCATAGAGCTTAGCTTCTCCGATCTCCACCACCTGCAGTACCGAGATTTGGCCACACGGGGGCAGCACAGAGCAGCACCCGGCATAGCACTTAGCCACTCCGATCTCCAACACCTGCAGCACCGAGATTTGGCCACACGGGGGCAGCACCTCGCAGCACCTCGCACCACCCCTTGGCCCCTCCCATCTCCACCACCTGCAGGACCGAGATTTGGACACACGGGGGCAGCACCGAGCAGCACCCGGCATAGCACTTAGCCCCTCCGATCTCCACCACCTGCAGTACCCAGATTTGGCCACACGGGGGCAGCACCGAGCAGCACCCGGCACCACCCCATGGCCCCCCCCATCTCCACCACCTGCAGTACCGAGACTTGGCCACACGGGGGCAGCACCGAACAGCACCCGGCATAGCGCTTAGCCCTTCCAATCACCACCACCTGCAGTACCGAGACTTGGCCACACGGGCGCAGCAACGAGCAGCACCCGGCATAGCAATTAGCCCCTCCGATCTCCACCACCTGCAGTACCGAGATTTGGCCACACGGGGGCAGCACAGAGCAGCACCCGGCATAGCACTTAGCCCCTCCGATCTCCAACACCTGCAGCACCGAGATTTGGCCACACGGGGGCAGCACCGAGCAGCACCTCGCACCACCCCTTGGCCCCTCCCATCTCCACCACCTTCAGTACCGACATTTGGACACTCGGTGGCAGCACCGAGCAGCACCCGGCATAGCACTTAGCCCCTAACATCTACACCACCTGCAGTTCCGAGATTTGGCCACACGGGGGCAGCACCGACCAGCACCCGGCACCACCCCTTGGCCCCTCCCATCTCCACCACCTGCAGTACCGAGACTTGGCCACACGGGGGCACCACCGAGCAGCACCCGGCATAGGACTTAGCCCCACCAATCTCCACCACCTGCAGTTCCGAGATTTGGCCACACGGGGTCACCACCGAGCAGCACCCGGCACCACCCCATGGCCCCTACCATCTCCACCACCTGCAGTACCGAGATTTGGACACACGGGGGCAGCACCGAGCAGCATCCGGCACCACCCCATGGCGCCTACAATCTCCACCACCTGCAGTACCGAGATTTGGACACACGCTGGCAGCAACGAGGAGCACCCGGCATAGCACTTAGCCCCTCCCATCTCCACCACCTGCAGTACCGAGATTTGGCCATACGGGGGCAGCACAGAGCAGCACCCGGCATAGCACTTAGCCACTCCGATCTCCAACACCTGCAGCACCGAGATTTGGCCACACAGGGGCAGCACCTCGCACCACCCCTTGGCCCCTCCCATCTCCACCACCTGCAGTACCGAGATTTGGACACACGGGGGCAGCACCGAGCAGCACCCGGCATAGCATTTAGCCCCTAACATCTACACCACCTGCAGTTCCGAGATTTGGCCACACGGGGGCAGTACCGAACAGCACCCGGCACCACCCCATGGCCCCTCCCATCTCCACCACTTACAGTACCCATATTTGGACACACGAGTGCAGCACAGAGCAGCGCCTGGCATAGCACTTAGCCCCTCCGATCTCCACCACCTGCAGGACCGAGATTTGGACACACGGGGGCAGCACCGAGCAGCACCCGGCACCACCCCTTGGCCCCTAACATCTCCACGACCTGCAGTTCCGAGATTTGGACACACGGGGGCAGCACCGAGCAGTACCCGGCACCACCCCTGGAACCCTCCGATCTCCAGCACCTGCAGTATCCAGACTTGGACATACGGGGGCTCCACCGAGCAGCAAACGGCATAGCACTTAGTCCCTAACATCTACACCACCTGCAGTTCCGAGATTTGGCCACACGGGGGCAGCACCGAGCAGCACCCGGCACCACCCCATGGCCCCTCCCATCTCCACCACCTGCAGTACCGAGACCTGGCCACACGGGGGCAGAACCGAACAGCGCCCAGAGCCCCCCCTTGGCCCCTCCCATCTACATCACCTGCAGTACCGAGACTTGGCCACACGGGGGCACCGCCGAGCAGCACCCGGCATAGCACTTAGCCCCTCCAATCTCCACCACCTGCAGTTTCCAGATTTCGACACACGGGAGCAGCACCGAGCAGCACCCGGCACCACCCCATGGCCCCTCCCATCTTCACCACCTGCAGTACCGAGATTTGGACACACGGGGGCAGCACAGAGCAGCATCCGGCACCACCCCATGGCGCCTCTAATCTCCACCACCTGCAGTACCGAGATTTGGACACACGGTGGCAGCAACGAGGAGCACCTGGCATAGCACTTAGCCCCTCCGATCTCCACCACCTGCAGGACCGAGATTTGGACACACGGGGGCAGCACCGACCAGCACCCGGCACCACCCCATGGCCCCTCCCATCTCCACCACCTGCAGTACCGAGACGTGGCCACACGGGGGCAGCACCGAACAGCACCCGGCATAGCACTTAGCCCCTCCCATCTCCACCACCTGCAGTACCGAGACTTGGCCACACGGGGGCAGCACCGAGCAGCACCAGGCACCACCCCTTGGCCCCTCCCATCTCCACCACCTGCAGTACCCATATTTGGACACACGAGGGCAGCACAGAGCAGCATCCGCCACCACCCCATGGCGCCTCTAATCTCCACCACCTGCAGTACCGAGATTTGGACACACGGTGGCAGCACCGAGCAGCACCCGGCATAGCACTTAGCTTCTCCGATCTCCACCACCTGCAGTACCGAGATTTGGCCACACGGGGGCAGCACAGAGCAGCACCCGGCATAGCACTTAGCCCCTCCGATCTCCAACACCTGCAGCACCGAGATTTGGCCACACGGGGGCAGCACCGAGCAGCACCTCGCACCACCCCTTGGCCCCTCCCATCTCCACCACCTGCAGTACCGACATTTGGACACTCGGTGGCAGCACCGAGCAGCACCCGGCATAGCACTTAGCCCCTAACATCTACACCACCTGCAGTTCCGAGATTTGGCCACACGGGGGCAGCACCGAGCAGCACCCGGCACCACCCCATGGCCCCTCCCATCTCCACCACCTGCAGTACCGAGACTTGGCCACACGGGGGCAGCACCGAACAGCGCCCGGTGACAACCCTTGGTCCCTCCCACCTCCACTACTTACAGTACCCATATTTGAACACACGGGGGCAGCACAGAGCAGCGCCTGACATAGCACTTACCCCCTCCGATCTCCACCACCTGCAGGACCGAGATTTGGACACACGGGGGCAGCACCGAGCAGCACCCGGCACCACCCCATGGCCCCTCCCATCTCCACCACCTGCAGTACCGAGACTTGGCCACACGGGGGCAGCACCGAACAGCACCCGGCATAGCACTTATCCCCTCCCATCTCCACCACCTGCAGTACCGAGACTTGGCCACACGGGGGCAGCACCGACCAGCACCCGGCACCACCCCTTGGCCCCTCCCATCTCCACCACCTGCAGTACCGAGACTTGGCCACACGGGGGCACCACCGAGCAGCACCCGGCATAGCACTTAGCCCCTAACATCTACACCACCTGCAGTTCCGAGATTTGGCCACACGGGGGAACCACCGAGCAGCACCCGGCACCACCCCATGGCCCCTACCATCTCCACCACCTGCAGTACCGTGATTTGGACACACGGGGGCAGCACAGAGCAGCATCAGGCACCACCCCATGGCGCCTCCAATCTCCACCACCTGCAGTACCGAGATTTGGACACACGGTGGCAGCAACGAGGAGCACCTGGCATAGCACTTAGCTTCTCCGATCTCCACCACCTGCAGTACCGAGATTTGGCCACACGGGGGCAGCACAGAGCAGCATCCGCCACCACCACATGGCGCCTCCAATCTCCACCACCTGCAGTACCGAGATTTGGACACACGGTGGCAGCAAGGAGGAGCACCTGGCATAGCACTTAGCTTCTCCGATCTCCACCACCTGCAGCACCGAGATTTGGCCACACGGGAGCAGCACCTCGCAGCACCTCGCACCACCCCTTGGCCCCTCCTATCTCCACCACCTGCAGTACCGAGATTAGGACACTCGGGGGCAGCACCGAGCAGCACCCGGCATAGCACTTTGCCCCTAACATCTACACCACCTGCAGTTCCGAGATTTGGCCACACGGGGGCAGCACCGAGCAGCACCAGGCACCACCCCATGGCCCCTCCCATCTCCACCACCTGCAGTACCGAGACTTGGCCACACGGGGGCAGCACCGAATAGCGGCCGGTGCCAACCCTTGGTCCCTCCCATCTCCACCACTTACAGTACCCATATTTGGACACACAGGTGCAGCACCGAGCAGCGCCTGGCATAGCACTTAGCCCCTCCGATCTCCACCACCTGCAGGACCGAGATTTGGACACACGGGGGCAGCACCGACCAGCACCCGGCACCACCCTATGGCCCCTCCCATCTCCACCACCTGCAGTACCGAGACTTGGCCACACGGGGGCACCACCGAGCAGCACCCGGCATAGCTCTTAGCCCCCCCAATCTCCACCACCTGCAGTTCCCAGATTTCGACACACGGGGGCAGCACCGAGCAGCACCCGGCATAGCACTTAGCCCCTCCCATCTCCACCACGTGCAGTACCGAGACTTGGCCACACGGGGGCAGCACCGAGCAGCACCAGGCACCACCCCTTGGCCCCTCCCATCTCCACCACCTGCAGTACCCATATTTGGACACACGAGGGCAGCACAGAGCAGCATCCGCCACCACCCCATGGCGCCTCTAATCTCCACCACCTGCAGTACCGAGATTTGGACAAACGGTGGCAGCACCGAGCAGCACCCGGCATAGAGCTTAGCTTCTCCGATCTCCACCACCTGCAGTACCGAGATTTGGCCACACGGGGGCAGCACAGAGCAGCACCCGGCATAGCACTTAGCCACTCCGATCTCCAACACCTGCAGCACCGAGATTTGGCCACACGGGGGCAGCACCTCGCAGCACCTCGCACCACCCCTTGGCCCCTCCCATCTCCACCACCTGCAGGACCGAGATTTGGACACACGGGGGCAGCACCGAGCAGCACCCGGCATAGCACTTAGCCCCTCCGATCTCCACCACCTGCAGTACCCAGATTTGGCCACACGGGGGCAGCACCGAGCAGCACCCGGCACCACCCCATGGCCCCTCCCATCTCCACCACCTGCAGTACCGAGATTTAGACACACGGTGGCAGCAACGAGGAGCACCCGGCATAGCACTTAGCCCCTCCCATCTCCACCACCTGCAGTACCGAGATTTGGCCACACGGGGGCAGCACCGAGCAGCACCCGGCATAGCACGTAGCCACTCCGATCTCCAACACCTGCAGCACCGAGATTTGGCCACACGGGGGCAGCACCTCGCACCACCCCTTGGCCCCTCCCATCTCCACCACCTGCAGTACCGAGATTTGGACACTCGGTGGCAGCACCGAGCAGCACCCGGCATAGCACTTAGCCCCTAACATCTACACCACCTGCAGTTCCGAGATTTGGCCACACGGGGGCAGCACCGAGCAGCACCCGGCACCACCCCTTGGCCCCTCCCATCTCCACCACCTGCAGTACCGAGACTTGGCCACACGGGGGCAGCACCGAACAGCGCCCGGTGCCAACCCTTGGCCCCTCCCATCTCCACTACTTACAGTACCCATATTTGGACACACGGGGGCAGCACGGAGCAGCGCCTGGCATAGCACTTAGCCCCTCCGATCTCCACCACCTGCAGGACCGAGATTTGGACACACGGGGGCAGCACCGAGCAGCACCTGGCACCACCCCATGGCCCCTCCCATCTCCACCACCTGCAGTACCGAGACTTGGCCACACGGGGGCAGCAGCGAACAGCACCCGGCATAGCACTTAGCCCCTCCCATCTCCACCACCTGTAGTACCGAGATTTGGCCTCACGGGGGCACCACCGAGCAGCACCCGGCATAGCACTTAGCCCCTCCCATCTCCACCACCTGCAGGACCGAGACTTGGCCACACGGGGGCAGCACCGAGCAGCACCAGGCACCACCCCTTGGCCCCTCCCATCTCCACCACCTGCAGTACCCATATTTGGACACACGAGGGCAGCACAGAGCAGCATCCGCCACCACCCCATGGCGCCTCTAATCTCCGCCACCTGCAGTACCGAGATTTGGACAAACGGTGGCAGCACCGAGCAGCACCCGGCATAGAGCTTAGCTTCTCCGATCTCCACCACCTGCAGTACCGAGATTTGGCCACACGGGGGCAGCACAGAGCAGCACCCGGCATAGCACTTAGCCACTCCGATCTCCAACACCTGCAGCACCGAGATTTGGCCACACGGGGGCAGCACCTCGCAGCACCTCGCACCACCCCTTGGCCCCTCCCATCTCCACCACCTGCAGGACCGAGATTTGGACACACGGGGGCAGCACCGAGCAGCACCCGGCATAGCACTTAGCCCCTCCGATCTCCACCACCTGCAGTACCCAGATTTGGCCACACGGGGGCAGCACCGAGCAGCACCCGGCACCACCCCATGGCCCCTCCCATCTCCACCACCTGCAGTACCGAGACTTGGCCACACGGGGGCAGCACCGAACAGCACCCGGCATAGCGCTTAGCCCTTCCAATCACCACCACCTGCAGTACCGAGACTTGGCCACACGGGCGCAGCAACGAGCAGCACCCGGCATAGCAATTAGCCCCTCCGATCTCCACCACCTGCAGTACCGAGATTTGGCCACACGGGGGCAGCACAGAGCAGCACCCGGCATAGCACTTAGCCCCTCCGATCTCCAACACCTGCAGCACCGAGATTTGGCCACACGGGGGCAGCACCGAGCAGCACCTCGCACCACCCCTTGGCCCCTCCCATCTCCACCACCTGCAGTACCGACATTTGGACACTCGGTGGCAGCACCGAGCAGCACCCGGCATAGCACTTAGCCCCTAACATCTACACCACCTGCAGTTCCGAGATTTGGCCACACGGGGGCAGCACCGAGCAGCACCCGGCACCACCCCATGGCCCCCCACACATCTCCACCACCTGCAGTACCGAGACATGGCCACGAGGGGGCAGCACCGAACAGCGCCCGGTGACAACCCTTGGTCCCTCCCACCTCCACTACTTACAGTACCCATATTTGGACACACGGGGGCAGCACAGAGCAGCGCCTGGCATAGCACTTAGCTCCTCCGATCTCCACCACCTGCAGGACCGAGATTTGAACACACGGGGGCAGCACCGAGCAGCACCCGGCACCACCCCATGGCCCCTCCCATATCCACCACCTGCAGTACCGAGACTTGGCCACACGGGGGCAGCACCGAACAGCACCCGGCATAGCACTTAGCCCCTCCCATCTCCACCACCTGCAGTACCGAGACTTGGCCACAGGGGGGCAGCACGGACCAGCACCCGGCACCACCCCATGGCCCCTCCCATCTCCACCACCTGCAGTACCGAGACTTGGCCACACGGGGGCACCACCGAGCAGCACCCGGCATAGGACTTAGCCCCACCAATCTCCACCACCTGCAGTTCCGAGATTTGGCCACACGGGGTCACCACCGAGCAGCACCCGGCACCACCCCATGGCTCCTACCATCTCCACCACCTGCAGTACCGAGATTTGGACACACGGGGGCAGCACGGAGCAGCATCCGGCACCACCCCATGGCGCCTACAATCTCCACCACCTGCAGTACCGAGATTTAGACACACGCTGGCAGCAACGAGGAGCACCCGGCATAGCACTTAGCTTCTCCGATCTCCACCACCTGCAGTACCGAGATTTGGCCACACGGGGGCAGCACAGAGCAGCACCCGGCATAGCACTTAGCCACTCCGATCTCCAACACCTGCAGCACCGAGATTTGGCCACACAGGGGCAGCACCTCGCACCACCCCTTGGCCCCTCCCATCTCCACCACCTGCAGTACCGAGATTTGGACACACGGGGGCAGCACCGAGCAGCACCCGGCATAGCACTTAGCCCCTAACATCTACACCACCTGCAGTTCCGAGATTTGGCCACACGGGGGCAGCACCGAACAGCACCCGGCACCACCCCATGGCCCCTCCCATCTCCACCACTTACAGTGCCCATATTTGGACACACGGGGGCAGCACAGAGCAACGGCTGGCATAGCACTTAGCCCCTCCGATCTCCACCACCTGCAGGACCGAGATTTGGACACACGGGGGCAGCACCGAGCAGCACCCGGCACCACCCCTTGGCCCCTAACATCTCCACGGCCTGCAGTTCCGAGATTTGGACACACGGTGGCAGCACCGAGCAGTACCCGGCACCACCCCTGGAACCCTCCGATCTCCACCACCTGCAGTATCGAGACTTGGACATACAGGGGCTCCACCGAGCAGCAAACGGC
The DNA here is from genome assembly GCA_028858755.1 of Ara ararauna. Taxonomy (NCBI): domain Eukaryota; kingdom Metazoa; phylum Chordata; class Aves; order Psittaciformes; family Psittacidae; genus Ara; species Ara ararauna. The sequence goes on from CM054386.1 coordinate 59,012, forward strand.
ATAGCACTTAGCCCCTCCAATCTCCACCACCTGCAGTTCCGAGATTTGGCCACACGGGGGCAGCACCGAGCAGCACCCGGCACCACCCCGTGGCCCCTCCCATCTCCACCACCTGCAGTACCGAGACTTGGCCACACGGGGGCAGAACCGAACAGCGCCCAGAGCCCCCCCTTGGCACCTCCCATCTACATCACCTGCAGTACCGAGACTTGGCCACACGGGGGCACCGCCGAGCAGCACCCGGCATAGCACTTAGCCCCTCCAATCTCCACCACCTGCAGTTTCCAGATTTCGACACACGGGAGCAGCACCGAGCAGCACCCGGCACCACCCCATGGCCCCTCCCATCTTCACCACCTGCAGTACCGAGATTTGGACACACGGGGGCAGCACAGAGCAGCATCCGGCACCACCCCATGGCGCCTCTAATCTCCACCACCTGCAGTACCGAGATTTGGATACACGGTGGCAGCAACGAGGAGCACCTGGCATAGCACTTAGCCCCTCCGATCTCCACCACCTGCAGGACCGAGATTTGGACACACGGGGGCAGCACCGACCAGCACCCGGCACCACCCCATGGCCCCTCCCATCTCCACCACCTGCAGTACCGAGACTTGGCCACACGGGGGCAGCACCGAACAGCACCCGGCATAGCACTTAGCCCCTCCCATCTCCACCACCTGCAGTACCGAGACTTGGCCACACGGGGGCAGCACCGAGCAGCACCAGGCACCACCCCTTGGCCCCTCCCATCTCCACCACCTGCAGTACCCATATTTGGACACACGAGGGCAGCACAGAACAGCATCCGCCACCACCCCATGGCGCCTCTAATCTCCACCACCTGCAGTACCGAGATTTGGACACACGGTGGCAGCACCGAGCAGCACCCAGCATAGCACTTAGCTTCTCCGATCTCCACCACCTGCAGTACCGAGATTTGGCCACACGGGGGCAGCACAGAGCAGCACCCGGCATAGCACTTAGCCACTCCGATCTCCAACACCTGCAGCACCGAGATTTGGCCACACGGGGGCAGCACCTCGCAGCACCTCGCACCACCCCTTGGCCCCTCCCATCTCCACCACCTGCAGGACCGAGATTTGGACACACGGGGGCAGCACCGAGCAGCACCCGGCATAGCACTTAGCCCCTAACATCTACACCACCTGCAGTACCGAGATTTGGCCACACGGGGACAGCACCGAGCAGCACCCGGCACCACCCCATGGCCCCTCCCATCTCCACCACCTGCAGTACCGAGACTTGGCCACACGGGGCCAGCACCGAACAGCGCCCGGTGACAACCCTTGGTCCCTCCCACCTCCACTACTTACAGTACCCATATTTGGACACACGGGGGCAGCACAGAGCAGCGCCTGGCATAGCACTTAGCCCCTCCGATCTCCACCACCTGCAGGACCGAGATTTGGACACACGGGGGCAGCACCGACCAGCACCCGGCAGCACCCCATGGCCCCTCCCATCTCCACCACCTGCAGTACCGAGACTTGGCCACACGGGGGCACCACCGAACAGCACCCGGCATAGCACTTACCCCTCCCATCTCCACCACCTGCAGTACCGAGACTTGGCCACACGGGGGCAGCACCGACCAGCACCCGGCACCACCCCTTGGCCCCTCCCATCTCCACCACCTGCAGTACCGAGACTTGGCCACACGGGGGCACCACCGAGCAGCACCCGGCATAGGACTTAGCCCCACCAATCTCCACCACCTGCAGTTCCGAGATTTGGCCACACGGGGTCACCACCGAGCAGCATCCGGCACCACCCCATGGCGCCTACAATCTCCACCACCTGCAGTACCGAGATTTGGACACACGCTGGCAGCAACGAGGAGCACCCGGCATAGCACTTAGCCCCTCCCATCTCCACCACCTGCAGTACCGAGATTTGGACACACGGGGGCAGCACAGAGCAGCACCCGGCATAGCACTTAGCCCCTAACATCTACACCACCTGCAGTACCGAGATTTGGCCACACGGGGGCAGCACCGAACAGCACCCGGCACCACCCCATGGCCCCTCCCATCTCCACCACTTACAGTACCCATATTTGGACACACGGGGGCAGCACAGAGCAGCGCCTGGCATAGCACTTAGCCCCTCCGATCTCCACCACCTGCAGGACCGAGATTTGGACACACGGGGGCAGCACCGAGCAGCACCCGGCACCACCCCTTGGCCCCTAACATCTCCACGACCTGCAGTTCCGAGATTTGGACACACGGCGGCAGCACCGAGCAGTACCCGGCACCACCCCTGGAACCCTCCGATCTCCACCACCTGCAGTATCGAGACTTGGACATACGGGGGCTCCACCGAGCAGCAAATGGCTTAGCACTTAGCCCCTCCAATCTCCACCACCTGCAGTTCCGAGATTTGGCCAAACGGGGGCAGCACCGAGCAGCACCCGGCACCACCCCATGGCCCCTCCCATCTCCACCACCTGCAGTACCGAGACTTGGCCACACGGGGGCAGAACCGAACAGCGCCCAGAGCCCCCCCCTTGGCCCCACCCATCTACATCACCTGCAGTACCGAGACTTGGCCACACGGGGGCACCGCCGAGCAGCACCCGGCATAGCACTTAGCCCCTCCAATCTCCACCACCTGCAGTTTCCAGATTTCGACACACGGGAGCAGCACCGAGCAGCACCCGGCACCACCCCATGGCCCCTCCCATCTTCACCACCTGCAGTACCGAGATTTGGACACACGCGGGCAGCACAGAGCAGCATCCGGCACCACCCCATGGCGCCTCTAATCTCCACCACCTGCAGTACCGAGATTTGGACACACGGTGGCAGCAACGAGGAGCACCTGCCATAGCACTTAGCCCCTCCGATCTCCACCACCTGCAGGACCGAGATTTGGACACACGGGGGCAGCACCGACCAGCACCCGGCACCACCCCATGGCCCCTCCCATCTCCACCACCTGCAGTACCGAGACTTGGCCACACGGGGGCAGCACCGAACAGCACACGGCATAGCACTTAGCCCCTCCCATCTCCACCACCTGCAGTACCGAGACTTGGCCACACGGGGGCACCACCGAGCAGCACCAGGCACCACCCCTTGGCCCCTCCCATCTCCACCACCTGCAGTACCCATATTTGGACACACGGGGGCAGCACCGAGCAGCACCCGGCATAGCACTTAGCCCCTAACATCTACACCACCTGCAGTACCGAGATTTGGCCACACGAGGGCAGCACCGGGCAGCACCCGGCACCACCCCATGGCCCCTCCCATCTCCACCACCTGCAGTACCGAGACTTGGCCACAGGGGGGCAGCACCGACCAGCACCCGGCACCACCCCTTGGCCCCTCCCATCTCCACCACCTGCAGTACCGAGACTTGGCCACACGGGGGCACCACCGAGCAGCACCCGGCATAGGACTTAGCCCCACCAATCTCCACCACCTGCAGTTCCGAGATTTGGCCACACGGGGTCACCACCGAGCAGCACCCGGCACCACCCCATGGCCCCTACCATCTCCACCACCTGCAGTACCGAGATTTGGACACACGGGGGCAGCACCGAGCAGCATCCGGCACCACCCCATGGCGCCTACAATCTCCACCACCTGCAGTACCGAGATTTGGACACACGCTGGCAGCAACGAGGAGCACCCGGCATAGCACTTAGCCCCTCCGATCTCCACCACCTGCAGTACCGAGATTTGGCCATACGGGGGCAGCACAGAGCAGCACCCGGCATAGCACTTAGCCACTCCGATCTCCAACACCTGCAGCACCGAGATTTGGCCACACAGGGGCAGCACCTCGCACCACCCCTTGGCCCCTCCCATCTCCACCACCTGCAGTACCGAGATTTGGACACACGGGGGCAGCACCGAGCAGCACCCGGCATAGCATTTAGCCCCTAACATCTACACCACCTGCAGTTCCGAGATTTGGCCACACGGGGGCAGTACCGAACAGCACCCGGCACCACCCCATGGCCCCTCCCATCTCCACCACTTACAGTACCCATATTTGGACACACGAGTGCAGCACAGAGCAGCGCCTGGCATAGCACTTAGCCCCTCCGATCTCCACCACCTGCAGGACCGAGATTTGGACACACGGGGGCAGCACCGAGCAGCACCCGGCACCACCCCTTGGCCCCTAACATCTCCACGACCTGCAGTTCCGAGATTTGGACACACGGGGGCAGCACCGAGCAGTACCCGGCACCACCCCTGGAACCCTCCGATCTCCAGCACCTGCAGTATCCAGACTTGGACATACGGGGGCTCCACCGAGCAGCAAACGGCATAGCACTTAGCCCCTCCAATCTCCACCACCTGCAGTTCCGAGATTTGGCCACACGGGGGCAGCACCGAGCAGCACCCGGCACCACCCCATGGCCCCTCCCATCTCCACCACCTGCAGTACCGAGACCTGGCCACACGGGGGCAGAACCGAACAGCGCCCAGAGCCCCCCCTTGGCCCCTCCCATCTACATCACCTGCAGTACCGAGACTTGGCCACACGGGGGCACCGCCGAGCAGCACCCGGCATAGCACTTAGCCCCTCCAATCTCCACCACCTGCAGTTTCCAGATTTCGACACACGGGAGCAGCACCGAGCAGCACCCGGCACCACCCCATGGCCCCTCCCATCTTCACCACCTGCAGTACCGAGATTTGGACACATGGGGGCAGCACAGAGCAGCATCCGGCACCACCCCATGGCGCCTCTAATCTCCACCACCTGCAGTACCGAGATTTGGACACACGGTGGCAGCAACGAGGAGCACCTGCCATAGCACTTAGCCCCTCCGATCTCCACCACCTGCAGGACCGAGATTTGGACACACGGGGGCAGCACCGACCAGCACCCGGCACCACCCCATGGCCCCTCCCATCTCCACCACCTGCAGTACCGAGACGTGGCCACACGGGGGCAGCACCGAACAGCACCCGGCATAGCACTTAGCCCCTCCCATCTCCACCACCTGCAGTACCGAGACTTGGCCACACGGGGGCAGCACCGAGCAGCACCAGGCACCACCCCTTGGCCCCTCCCATCTCCACCACCTGCAGTACCCATATTTGGACACACGAGGGCAGCACAGAGCAGCATCCGCCACCACCCCATGGCGCCTCTAATCTCCACCACCTGCAGTACCGAGATTTGGACACACGGTGGCAGCACCGAGCAGCACCCGGCATAGCACTTAGCTTCTCCGATCTCCACCACCTGCAGTACCGAGATTTGGCCACACGGGGGCAGCACAGAGCAGCACCCGGCATAGCACTTAGCCCCTCCGATCTCCAACACCTGCAGCACCGAGATTTGGCCACACGGGGGCAGCACCGAGCAGCACCTCGCACCACCCCTTGGCCCCTCCCATCTCCACCACCTGCAGTACCGACATTTGGACACTCGGTGGCAGCACCGAGCAGCACCCGGCATAGCACTTAGCCCCTAACATCTACACCACCTGCAGTTCCGAGATTTGGCCACACGGGGGCAGCACCGAGCAGCACCCGGCACCACCCCATGGCCCCTCCCATCTCCACCACCTGCAGTACCGAGACTTGGCCACACGGGGGCAGCACCGAACAGCGCCCGGTGACAACCCTTGGTCCCTCCCACCTCCACTACTTACAGTACCCATATTTGAACACACGGGGGCAGCACAGAGCAGCGCCTGACATAGCACTTAGCCCCTCCGATCTCCACCACCTGCAGGACCGAGATTTGGACACACGGGGGCAGCACCGAGCAGCACCCGGCACCACCCCATGGCCCCTCCCATCTCCACCACCTGCAGTACCGAGACTTGGCCACACGGGGGCAGCACCGACCAGCACCCGGCATAGCACTTAGCCCCTCCAATCTCCACCACCTGCAGTACCGAGATTTGGCCACACGGGTGCAGCACCGACCAGCACCCGGCACCACCCCTTGGCCCTTCCCATCTCCACCACCTGCAGTACCGAGACTTGGCCACACGGTGGCAGCACCGAGCAGCACCCAGCATAGCACTTAGCCCCACCAATCTCCACCACCTGCAGTTCCGAGATTTGGCCACACGGGGGCAGCACCGAGCAGCACCCGGCACCACCCCTTGGCCCCTCCCATCTCCACCACTTGCAGTACCGGGATTTGGACACACGGGGGCAGCACCGAGCAGCATCCGGCACCACCCCATGGCCCCTCCATTCTCCACCACCTGCAGTACCGAGATTTGGACACACGGTGGCAGCAACGAGAAGCACCCGGCATAGCACTTAGCCCCTCCGATCTCCAACACCTGCAGCACCGAGATTTGGCCACACGGGGGCAGCACCTCGCAGCACCTCGCACCACCCCTTGGGTCTTCCCATCTCCACCACCTGCAGTACCGACATTTGGACACTCGGTGGCAGCACCGAGCAGCACCCGGCATAGCACTTAGACCCTAACATCTACACCACCTGCAGTTCTGAGATTTAGCCATACGGGGGCAGCACCGAGCAGCACCCGGCACCACCCCATGGCCCCTCCCATCTCCACCACCTGCAGTACCGAGACTTGGCCACACGGGGGCAGCACCGAACAGCGCCCGGTGCCAACCCTTGGTCCCTCCCACCTCCACTACTTACAGTACCCATATTTGGACACACGGGGGCAGCACAGAGCAGCGCCTGGCATAGCACTTAGCCCCTCCGATCTCCACCACCCGCAGGACCGAGATTTGGACACACGGGGGCAGCACCGAGCAGCACCCGGCACCACCCCATGGCCCCTCCCATCTCCACCACCTGCAGTACCGAGACTTGGCCACACGGGGGCAGAACCGAACAGCGCCCAGAGCCCCCCCTTGGCCCCTCCCATCTACATCACCTGCAGCACCGAGACTTGGCCACACGGGGGCACCGCCGAGCAGCACCCGGCATAGCACTTAGCCCCTCCAATCTCCACCACATGCAGTTTCCAGATTTCGACACACGGGGGCAGCACCGAGCAGCACCCGGCACCACCCCATGGCCCCTCCCATCTTCACCACCTGCAGTACCGAGATTTGGACACACGGGGGCAGCACAGAGCAGCATCCGGCACCACCCCATGGCGCCTCTAATCTCCACCACCTGCAGTACCGAGATTTGGACACACGGGGGCAGCAACGAGGAGCACCTGGCATAGCACTTAGCCCCTCCGATCTCCACCACCTGCAGTACCGAGATTTGGACACATGGGGGCAGCACAGAGCAGCACCCGGCATAGCACTTAGCCACTCCGAGCTCCAACACCTGCAGCACCGAGATTTGGCCACACGGGGGCAGCACCGAGCAGCACCCGGCACCACCCCATGGCCCCTCCCATCTCCACCACCTGCAGTACCGAGACTTGGCCACACGGGGGCAGCACCGAACAGCGCCCGGTGCCAAACCTTGGTCCCTCCCATCTCCACCACTTACAGTACCCATATTTGGACACACGGGTGCAGCACAGAGCAGCGCCTGGCATAGCACTTAGCCCCTCCGATCTCCACCACATGCAGGACCGAGATTTGGACACACGGGGGCAGCACCGAGCAGCACCCGGCACCACCCCATGGCCCCTCCTGTCACCACCACCTGCAGTACCGAGACTTGGCCACAAGGGGGCACCACCGAGCAGCACCCGGCATAGCACTTAGCCCCTCCAATCTCCACCACCTGCAGTTCCGAGATTTGGCCACACGGGGGCAGCACAGAGCAGCACCCGGCACCACCCCATGGCCCCTCCCATTTCCACCACCTGCAGTACCGAGATTTGGACACACGGGGGCAGCACCGAGCAGCACCCGGCATAGCACTTAGCCCCTCCGACCTCCACCACCTGCAGAACCGATATTTGGACACACGGGGGCAGCACAGAGCAGCACCCAGCATAGCACTTAGCCCCTCCAATCTCCACCACCTGCAGTACCAAGATTTGGACACACGGGGGCAGCACAGAGCAGCACCCGGCATAGCACTTAGCCACTCCGAGCTCCAACACCTGCAGCACCGAGATTTGGCCACACGGGGGCAGCACCGAGCAGCACCCGGCACCACCCCATGGCCCCTCCCATCTCCACCACCTGCAGTACCGAGACTTGGCCACACGGGGGCAGCACCGAACAGCGCCCGGTGCCAAACCTTGGTCCCTCCCATCTCCACCACTTACAGTACCCATATTTGGACACACGGGTGCAGCACAGAGCAGCGCCTGGCATAGCACTTAGCCCCTCCGATCTCCACCACATGCAGGACCGAGATTTGGACACACGGGGGCAGCACCGAGCAGCACCCGACACCACCCCATGGCCCCTCCTGTCACCACCACCTGCAGTACAGAGACTTGGCCACAAGGGGGCACCACCGAGCAGCACCCGGCATAGCACTTAGCCCCTCCAATCTCCACCACCTGCAGTTCCGAGATTTGGCCACACGGGGGCAGCACAGAGCAGCACCCAGCATAGCACTTAGCCCCTCCAATCTCCACCACCTGCAGTACCAAGATTTGGACACACGGGGGCAGCACAGAGCAGCACCCGGCACCACCCCATGGCCCCTCCCATCTCCACCACCTGCAGTACCGATTTTTGGATACACAGTGGTAGCACCGGCCAGCACCTGGCACAGCAGTTAGCCCCTCCCATCTCAGAAAAATTCCCCCATGACACAGGCCCTCAAATCAAAGAACAAGTTACCCCATAACACCGGCTCTCAAATCACAGAACAAGTTCCCCCACAACCCAGGTTCTCAAAACAGAGAACAAGTTCCCCCATCACAGATCATGTTCCCCCATACCAAAGGCTCTCAAAGCAAAGAACAAGTTCCCCCATAACACAGGTTCTAAAATCAAAGAACAAGTTCCCCCGTAACACAGGTTCTCAAATCAAAGAACAATTTCCCCCATAACACAGGTTCTCAAATCAAAGAACAAGTTCCCTCATCACAGAACACATTCCCCCATCACACAGGTTCTCAAATCAAAGAACAAGTTCCCCCATCACACAGGTTCTCAAATCAAAGAACAAGTTCCCCATCACAGAACACGTTCCCCCATCACACAGGTTCTCAAATCAAAGAACAAGTTCCCCCATCACAGAACAAGTTCCCCCATAACACAGGTTCTCAAATCAAAGAATAACTCCCCCCATCAGAGAACACGTTCCCCCAGAACACTGGTCCTGACATCAAAGAAAAAGCTCCCCCATCACAGAACAAGTTCCCCCATCACACAGGCCCTCAAATCAAAGGACAAGTTCCCCCAAGACAGAACAAGTTCCCCCATAACAAAGGTTCTCAAATCACAGAACAAGTTCCCCCACAACAAAGGTTCTCAAATCAAAGAACAAGTTCCCCCATCACACAGGTTCTCAAATCAAAGAAGAAGTTCCCCCATCACAGAACAAGTTCTCCCACAACACAGGTCCTCAAATCAAAGAACAAGTTTCCCGATAACACAGGTTCTCAAATCAAAGAACGAGTTCCCCCATAACACAGGTCATCCAATCAAAGAACAAGTTCCCCGATCACAGAACAAGTTCCCCCATCACACAGGTCCTCAAATCAAAGAACAAGTTCCCCCATCACAGAACAAGTTCCCCCATCACACAGCTCCTCAAATCTAAGAACAAGTCCCATCATCACAGACCAAGTTCCCCCATCACACAGGTTTTCAAATCAAAGTACAAGTTCCCCCATCACAAAACAAGTTTCACCATAACACAGGCCCTCAAATCTAAGAACAAGTCCCACCATCACAGAACAAGTTCCCCCATCACACAGGTCCTCAAATCAAAGGACAAGTCCCACCATCACAGAACAAGTACCCCCACAACACAGGTCCTCAAATCAAAGAACAATTTCCCACATCACACAGGTTCTCCAATCAAAGAACAAGTTCCCCCATCACAGACCAAGTTCCCCCATCACACAGGTCCTCAAATCAAAGGACAAGTCCCACCATCACAGACGAAGTTCCCCCATCACACAGGGCCTCAAATCAAAGAACAAGTTCCCCCATCACACAGGTCCTCAAATCAAAGAACAAGTCCCCCCATCACAGAACAAGTTCCACCATAACACAGGTCCTCAAATAAAAAAACAAGTTCCCCCACCACAGACCAAGTTCCCCCATAACACAGGCGCTCAGATCACAGATCAAGTTCCCCCAACACACTGGTCCTCAAATCACAGAACAAGTTCCCCCATCACAGAGCAAGTTCCCTCATAACACAGGTCCTCAAATCTAGAGAACAAGTTACTCCATTACAGAACAAGCTCCCCCATAACACAGGTCCTCAAATCAAAGAACAAATTCCCTCATCACAGAACAAGTTCTCCCATCACGCCGGTCCTCAAATCAAAGAACAAGTTCCCCCATCACACAGGTCCTCAAATAAAAGAACAAGTTCCCCCATCACAGAATATGTTCCCCCATAAAAGAGGTCCTCAAATGAAAGTACAAGTTCCCACATCACAGAACAAGTTCCCCCATCACACAGGTTCTCAAATCAAAGAACAAATTCCAACATCACACAGGTCCTCAAATCAAAGAACAAGTTCCCCCATCACACAGGTCCTCAAATCAAAGAACAAGTTCCCCCAGCACAGAACAAGTTCCCCCATCACACAGGTCCTCATATCAAAGAACAAGTCCCCCCATCAAAGAACAAGTTCCACCATAACACAGGTCCTCAAATAAAAAAACAAGTTCCCCCACCACAGAACAAGTTCCCCCATCACACAGGTCCTCAAATCAAAGACCAAGTTCCCCCATAACACAGGCCCTCAGATCACAGAACAAGTTCCCCCATCACAGAACAAGTTCCCCTATAACACAGGCCCTCAAATCACAGAACAAATTCCTCCATCACAGAGCAAGTTCCCCCATAACACAGGTCCTCAAATAAACGAACAAGTTCCCCCATAACAGAACAAGTTCCCCCATCAAACAGGTCCTCAAATCAAAGAACAAGTTCCCCCATCACAGACCAAGTTCCCCCATCACACAGGTCCTCAAATCTAAGAACAAGTCCCATCATCACAGACCAAGTTCCCCCATCACACTGGTTCTCAAATCAAAGCACAAGATCCCCCATCACAAAACAAATTCCACCATAACACAGGTCCTCAAATCAAAGAACAAGTCCCACCATCACAGACCAAGTTCCCCCATCACACAGCTTCTCAAATCAAAGTACAAGTTGCCCCATCACACAGGTCCTCAAATCAAAGAACAAGTTCCCCCATCACACAGGTCCTCAAATCAAAGGACAAGTCCCACCATCCCAGACGAAGTTCCCCCATCACACAGGTCCTCAAATCAAAGAACAAGTTCCCCCATCACAGACCAAGTTCCCCCATCACACAGGTCCTCATGTCAAAGAACAAGTCCCCCCATCACAGAACAAGTTCCACCATAACACAGGTCCTCAAATAAAAAAACAAGTTCCCCCACCACAGAACAAGTTCCCCCATCACACAGGTCCTCAAATCAAAGACCAAGTTCCCCCATAACACAGGCCCTCAGATCACAGAACAAGTTCCCCCATCACACAGGTCCTCTAATCACAGAACAAGTTCCCCCATAACACAGGTCCTCAAATCTAAGAACAAGTTCCCCCAACACAGAACAAGTTCCCCCATCACACAGGTCCTCAAATCAAAGAACATGTCCCATCATCACAGAACAAGTTCCCCCATCACACAGGTCCTCAAATCAAAGGACAATTTCCCCCATCACAGAACAAGTTCCCCCACAACACAGGTCCTCAAATCAAAGAACAAGTTGCCCCATAACACAGGTCCTCAAATCAAGGAACAAGTCCCCCCATCACACAGGTCCTCAATTCAAAGAACAAGTTCCCCCATCACAGAACAAGTTCCCCCATCACACAGGTCCTCAAATCAAAGACCAAGTTCCCCCAAAACACAGGCCCTCAGATCACAGAACAAGTTCCCCCATCACACTTGTCCTCAAATCACAGAAGAAGTTCCTCCACCACAGAGCAAGTTCCCCCATAACACAGGTCCTCAAATCTAAGAAGAAGTTACCCCATAACAGAACAAGTTCCCTCATCACACAGGTCCTCAAATAAACGAACAAGTTCCCCCATAACAGAACAAGTTCCCCCATCAAACAGGTCCTCAAATCAAAGAACAAGTTCCCCCATCACAGACCAAGTTCCCCCATCACACAGGTCCTCAAATCTAAGAACAAGTCCCATCATCACAGACCAAGTTCCCCCATCACACTGGTTCTCAAATCAAAGTACAAGATCCCCCATCACAAAACAAATTCCACCATAACACAGGTCCTCAAATCAAAGAACAAGTCCCACCATCACAGACCAAGTTCCCCCATCACACAGGTTCTCAAGTCAAAGTACAAGTTGCCCCATCACACAGGTACTCAAAACAAAGAACAAGCTCCCCCATCACAGAACAAGTACCCCCACAACACAGGTCCTCAAATCAAAGAACAAGTTCCCCCATCACAGAACAAGTTCCCTCATCACACAGGTCCTCAAATCAAAGGAGAAGTTCCAACATCACAGACCAAGTTCCCCCATCACACAGGTCCTCAAATCAAAGAACAAGTCCCACCATCACAGACCAAGTTCCCCCATCACACAGGTTCTCAAATCAAAGTACAAGTTGCCCCATCACACAGGTCCTCAAATCAAAGAACAAGTTCCAACATCACTCAGGTCCTCAAATCAAAGAACAAGTTCCCCCATCACAGAACAAGTTCCCTCATCACACAGGTCCTCAAATCAAAGAACAAGTTCCCTCATCACACAGGTCCTCAAATCGAAGGACAAGTCCCACCATTACAGACCAAGTTCCCCCATCACACAGGTCCTCAAATCAAAGGACAAGTCCCACCATCAGAGACGAAGTTCCCCCATCACACAGGCTCTCAAATCAAAGAACAAGTTCCCCCATCACAGAACAAGTTCCCCCATCACACAGGTCCTCAAATCAAAGAACAAGTCCCATCACAGAACAAGTTCCCCCATCACACAGGTCCTCAAATCACAGAACAAATTCCCCCATCACAGAGCAAGTTCCGCCATAACACAGGTCCTCAAATCTAAGAACAAGTTACCCCATTACAGAAGAAGTTCCCCCATAACACAGGTCCTCAAATCAAAGAACAAGTTCCCCCGTCACAGACCAAGTTCCCCCATCACACAGGTCCTCAAATCAATGAACAAGTTCCCCCATCACAGACCAAGTTCCCCCATCACACAGGTCCTCAAATCAAAGAACAAGTCCCATCACAGAACAAGTTCCCCCATCACAAATGTCCTCAAATCTAAGAAAAAGTCCCATCATCACAGACCAAGTTCCCCCATCACACAGGTCCTCAAATCAAAGTACAAGTTCCCCCATCACAGAACAAGTTCCCCCACAACACAGGTCCTCAAATCTAAGAACAAGTTCCCCTATAACACAGGTTCTAAAATCAAAGAACTAGTTCCCCCATTACAGAACAATATCCCCCATAACACAGGTCCTCAAATAAACGAACAAGTTCCCCCATCACAGAACATGTTCCCCCATCACACAGGTTGTCAAATCAAAGAAAACTTCCCCCACCACAGAACAAGTTCCCCCACAACACAGGTCCTCAAATCACAGAACAAGTTCCCCCGTCACACAGGTCCTCAAATCACAGAACAAGTTCCCCCCTAACACAGGTTCTCAAATCAAAGTACAAGTTCACCCATCACAGAACAAGTTCCCCCATAACTCAGGTTCTCAAATCATAGACCAAGTTCCCCCATCACAGAAGAAGTTCCCCCATCACACAGGTCCTCAAATCTAAGAACAAGTCCTATCATCACAGATCAAGTTCCCCCATCACACAGGTTCTCAAATCAAAGCACAAGTTCCCCCATCACAAAACAAGTTACACCATAACACAGGCCCTCAAATCAAAGAACAAGTCCCACCATCACAGACCAAGATCCCCCATCACACAGGTCCTCAAATCAAAGAACAAGTTCCCCCATCACAGACCAAGTTCCCCCATCACACAGCTCCTCAAATCTAAGAACAAGTCCCATCATCACAGACAAAGTTCCCCCACCATACAGCTCCTCAAATCTAAGAACAAGTCCCATCATCACAAACCAAGTTCCCCCATCACACAGGTCCTCCAATCAAAGTACAAGTTCCCCCAACATAGAACAAGTTCCCCCACAACACAGGTCCTCAAATCAAAGAACAAGTTCCAACATCACACAGGTCCTCAAATCAAAGTACAAGTTCCCCCATCACACAGGTCCTCAAATCGAAGAACAAGTTCCCCCACCACAGAACAAGATCCCCCACCACACAGGTACTCAAATCAAAGACCAAGTTCCCCCATAACACAGGCCCTCAAATCACAGAACATGTTCCCCCATCACACAGGTCCTCAAATCACAGAACAAGTTCCCCCATCACAGAGCAAGTTCCCCCATCACACAGGTCCTCAAATCTAAGAAAAAGTTCCCCCATTACGGAACAAGTTCCCCCATCACACAGGTCCTGAAATCAAAGAACAAGTTCCCCCATCACAGAACAAGTTCCCCCACAACACAGGTCCTCAAATCAAAGAACAAGTTCCCCCATCACACAGGTCCTCAAATCAAAGAACAAGTTCCCCCATCACACAGGTCCTCAATTCAAAGAACAAGACCCCCCATCACAGAACAAGTTCCCCCATCACAAATGTCCTCAAATCAAAGAACAAGTCCCCCCATCACAGACCAAGTTCCCCCATCACACAGGTTCTCAAATCAAAGAACAAGTTCCCCCATCACAGAACAAGTTCCCTCATCACACAGGTCCTCAAATCAAAGGACAAGTCCCACCATCACAGACCAAGTTCCCCCATCACACAGGTCCTCAAATCAAAGGAGAAGTCCCACCATCACAGACGAAGCTCCCCCATCACACAGGGCCTCAAATCAAAGTACAAGTTCCCCCATCACAGAACAAGTTCCCCATCACACAGGCTCTCAAATCAAAAGACAAGGCCCACCATCACAGACCAAGTTCCCCCATGACACAGGTCCTCAAATCAAAGGACAAGTCCCACCGTCACAGACCAATTTCCCCCATCACACAGGTCCTCAAATCAAAGAACAAGTTCCCCTATCACAGACCAAGTTCCCCCATCACACAGGTTCTCAAATCAAAGAAGAAGTTCCCCCATCACAGTCCAAGTTCCCCCATCACACAGGTCCTCAAATCAAAGAACAAGTTCCCCCATAACAAAGGTCCTCAAATCAAAGAACAAGTTCCCCCATCATAGAACAAGTTCCCCCATCACACAGGTTCTCAAATCTAAAAACAGGTCCCATCATCACAGACCAAGTTCCCCCATCACACAGGTTCTCAAATCAAAGAACAAGTCCCACCATCACAGAACAAGTTCCCCCACCACACAGGTCCTCAAATCTAAGAACAAGTTCCCCTATAACACAGGTTCTAAAATCAAAGAACTAGTTCCCCCATTACAGAACAATATCCCCCATAACACAGGTCCTCAAATAAACGAACAAGTTCCCCCATCACAGAACATGTTCCCCCATCACACAGGTTCTCAAATCAAAGAAAACTTCCCCCACCACAGAACAAGTTCCCCCACAACACAGGTCCTCAAATCACAGAACAAGTTCCCCCGTCACACAGGTCCTCAAATCACAGAACAAGTTCCCCCCTAACACTGGTTCTCAAATCAAAGTACAAGTTCACCCATCACAGAACAAGTTCCCCCATAACTCAGGTTCTCAAATCATAGAACAAGTTCCCCCATCACAGAAGAAGTTCCCCCATCACACAGGTCCTCAAATCTAAGAACAAGTCCTATCATCACAGATCAAGTTCCCCCATCACACAGGTTCTCAAATCAAAGCACAAGTTCCCCCATCACAAAACAAGTTACACCATAACACAGGTCCTCAAATCAAAGAACAAGTCCCACCATCACAGACCAAGATCCCCCATCACACAGGTCCTCAAATCAAAGTACAAGTTCCCCCATCACACAGGTCCTCAAATCAAAGAACAAGTTCCCCCATCACAGACCAAGTTCCCCCATCACACAGCTCCTCAAATCTAAGAACAAGTCCCATCATCACAGACAAAGTTCCCCCACCATACAGCTCCTCAAATCTAAGAACAAGTCCCATCATCACAAACCAAGTTCCCCCATCACACAGGTCCTCCAATCAAAGTACAAGTTCCCCCAACATAGAACAAGTTCCCCCACAACACAGGTCCTCAAATCAAAGAACAAGTTCCAACATCACACAGGTCCTCAAATCAAAGTACAAGTTCCCCCATCACACAGGACCTCAAATCGAAGAACAAGTTCCCCCACCACAGAACAAGATCCCCCACCACACAGGTACTCAAATCAAAGACCAAGTTCCCCCATAACACAGGCCCTCAAATCACAGAACATGTTCCCCCATCACACAGGTCCTCAAATCACAGAACAAGTTCCCCCATCACAGAGCAAGTTCCCCCATAACACAGGCCCTCAAATCACAGAACAAGTTCCCCCATCACACAGGTCCTCAAATCACAGAACAAGTTCCTCCATCACAGAGCAAGTTCCCCCATCACACAGGTCCTCAAATCTAAGAAAAAGTTCCCCCATTACGGAACAAGTTCCCCCATCACACAGGTCCTGAAATCAAAGAACAAGTTCCCCCATCACAGAACAAGTTCCCCCACAACACAGGTCCTCAAATCAAAGAACAAGTTCCAACATCACACAGGTCCTCAAATCAAAGAACAAGTTCCCCCATCACACAGGTCCTCAATTCAAAGAACAAGACCCCCCATCACAGAACAAGTTCCCCCATCACAAATGTCCTCAAATCAAAGAACAAGTCCCCCCATCACAGACCAAGTTCCCCCATCACACAGGTTCTCAAATCAAAGAACAAGTTCCCCCATCACAGAACAAGTTCCCCCACAACACAGGTCCTCAAATCAAAGAACAAGTTCCCCCATAACAAAGGTCCTCAAATCAAAGAACAAGTTCCCCCATCACACAGGTCCTCAAATCAAAGAACTAGTTCCCACATAACACAGGTCCTCCAATCAAAGAACAAGTTCCCCCATCACAGAACAAGTTCCCCCATCACACAGGTCCTCAAATCAAAGAACAAGTTCCCCCATAACAAAGGTCCTCAAATCACAGAACAAGTTCCCCCATCACACAGGTCCTCAAATCAAAGAACAAGTTATCCCATCATAGAACAAGTTCCCCCATCACACAGGTTCTGAAATCAAAGAACAAGTCCCACCATCACAGAACAAGTTCCCCCACCACACAGGTCCTCAAATCAAAGAACAAGTTCCCCTATAACACAGGTTCTCAAATCAAAGAACTAGTTCCCCCATTACAGAACAATATCCCCCATAACACAGGTCCTGAAATAACCGAACAAGTTCCCCCATCTCAGAACATGTTCCCCCATCACACAGGTTCTCAAATCAAAGAAAATTTCTCCCACCACAGAACAAGCTCCCCCATCACACAGGTACTCAAATCAAAGTACAAGTTCCCCCATAACACAGGTCCTCAAATCAAAGAACAAGTTCCCCCCTAACACTGGTTCTCAAATCAAAGTACAAGTTCCCCCATCACAGAACAAATTCCCCCATAACTCAGGTTCTCAAATCATAGAACAAGTTCCCCCATCACACAGGTCCTCAAATCTAAGAACAAGTCCTATCATCACAGATCAAGTTCCCCCATCACACAGGTTCTCAAATCAAAGTACAAGTTCTCCCATCACAAAACAAGTTACACCATAACACAGGTCCTCAAATCAAAGAACAAGTCCCACCATCACAGACCAAGTTCCCCCATCACACAGGTCCTCAGATCAAAGTACAAGTTCCCCCATCACACAGGTCCTCAAATCAAAGAACAAGTTCCCCCATCACAGACCAAGTTCCCCCATCACACAGCTCCTCAAATCTAAGAACAAGTCCCATCATCACAGACAAAGTTCCCCCACCATACAGCTCCTCAAATCTAAGAACAAGTCCCATCATCACAAACCAAGTTCCCCCATCACACAGGTCCTCAAATCAAAATACAAGTTCCCCCATCACAGAACAAGTTCCCCCACAACACAGGTCCTCAAATCAAAGAACAAGTTCCAACATCACACAGGTCCTCAAATCAAAGTACAAGTTCCCCCATCACACAGGTCCTCAAATCACAGAACAAGTTCCCCCATCACAGAGCAAGTTCCCCCATAACACAGGCCCTCAAATCTAAGAACAAGTTCCCCCATCACACAGGTCCTCAAATCACAGAACAAGTTCCCCCATCACAGAGCAAGTTCCCCCATCACACAGGTCCTCAAATCTAAGAACAAGTTCCCCCATTACAGAACAAGTTCCCCCATAACACAGATCCTCTAATCTAAGAACAAGTTCCCCCATAAAACAGGCCCTCAAATCACAGAACAAGTTCCCCTATCACACAGCTCCTCAAATCTAAGAACAAGTCCCATCATCACAGACCAAGTTCCCCCATCACACAGGTCCTGAAATCAAAGAACAAGTTCCCCCATCACAGAACAAGTTCCCCCACAACACAGGCCCTCAAATCAAAGAACAAGTTCCCTCATCACACAGGTCCTCAAATCAAAGAACAAGTTCCCCCATCACACAGGTCCTCATGTCAAAGAACAAGTCCCCCCATCACAGAACAAGTTCCCCCATCACAAATGTCCTCAAAGCAAAGAACAAGTCCCCCCATCACAGACCAAGTTCCCCCATCACACAGGTTCTCAAATCAAAGAACAAGTTCCCCCATCACAGTCCAAGTTCCCCCACAACACAGGTCCTCAAATCAAAGAACAAGTTCCCCCATAACAAAGGTCCTCAAATCAAAGAACAAGTTCCCCCATCACACAGGTCCTCAAATCAAAGAACTAGTTCCCCCATAACACAGGTCCTCCAATCAAAGAACAAGTTCCCCCATCACAGAACAAGTTCCCCCATCACACAGGTCCTCAAATCAAAGAACAAGTTCCCCCATCATGGAACAAGTTCCCCCATCACACAGGTTCTCAAATCTAAGAACAGGTCCCATCATCACAGATCAAGTTCCCCCATCACACAGGTTCTCAAATCAAAGAACAAGTCCCACCATCACAGAACAAGTTCCCCCACCACACAGGTCCTCAAATCAAAGAACAAGTTCCCCTATAACACAGGTTCTCAAATCAAAGAACTAGTTCTTCCATAACACAGGTCCTGAAATCACAGAACAAGTTCCCCCATCACAGAACAAGTTCCCCCATCACAGAACAAGTTCCCCCATCACAGAACAAGTTCCCCCATCACAGAACAAGTTCCCCCATCACACAGGTTCTCAAATCATAGAACAAGTTCCCCCATCACAGAACAAGTTTCCCCATAACACAGGTCCTCAATTAAAATAACAAGTTCCCCCATCACAGAGCAAGTTTCCCCATAACACAGGTTCTCAAATCAAAGAACATGTTCCCCCATACCACAGGTTCTCAAATCAAAGAACAAGTTCTCCCATCACAGAACAAGTTCCCCCATAACACAGGTCCTCAAATCAAAGAACAACTTCCCCCATCACAGAACAAGTTCCCTCATAACGCAGGTTCTCAAATCAAAGAACTACTTACCCCATCACAGAACATGTTCCCCCATAACACAGGTCCTCAAATCAAAGAACAAGTTCCCGCATCACAGAGCAAGTTCCCCCATAACATAAGTTCTCAAATCACAGAACAAGTTCCCCCATCAAATAACAAGATCTACAATCTTAAACCAATTTCTCCAATTACAGAATTTCTCCCGTCACAGATCAAGCTCTCCCCTCACAGAATATTTTTCCCAGTCTTTTACTAAATTCTCCAGTCACAGAAAAAGTTCTTCAATCACAGATCAATTTCTACAGTCAAAGACCAAATTCTCCAATCACAAAACAAATTCTCCATTCACACAATAATTTCTGCAATCTCAGACCAAATTCTACAATCACAAAACAAGTTCTCTAGCCATACACCAAATTCCCCCATCACAGAAAAATTCAGAAGTCGAAAACACAGCACTGCTCAAGCTACTACAAAAGAGAAAAATGACTGCTGCTGCTGAGCCCATGACACGCCTAAAAATACTCTATGCAAAAATACTTACTACTGCACATGTTAGTAAGTCTTAATGGGGCCTGGAGGTCTTAACTGAGATGAGAGCATTTAAAAAAAGCCCCAATAATCGCACTTTAAACAGACTACCAAGCTCTAAGGCCACAAAACCTGAGCTAACACCAGAGAACTTACCCTGAGGAGAGCTGAACCTCAGAAGAGCTCCCAGAGCACAAGCTGTACCTCATATACCACCGGCCCCACCCACAACCCCTCCCTCAATGGGTTGGGGCAGGGGAGGGGCACCCTGATAAGCCACAGCTGGCTTTTTGCCGTGCTTGGATCTGGTTCTGTCCTACTCCCTATCTGCACCAAAGCTGGTCCCTGGCTGCTTGGTAAGTGTTTTGGCTCTTCCATACCTGCTCATCGTTTGCTTCGTGGGTCCTCCGTGGTTTTTATTTTCTGCTTGTCTTTCTCTGGCTTGGATGGGTGAGACTCAGAGATTCAGACTTTGAAGCTGAGATTTAGGGACTGAGACTCAAGGGCTCACAGTGGGGCTGAGAATCTGGGATTCAGACTCTGTGGCTAAAGACTCCGGCTGAGGCTGCGTCTGAAACTCTGTGGCTGCGACAGTGACTGAGACTCTGGGCCTGAGTCTTTGGAACTCATACTCTCAGAGTCAGAATCTGTGGCTGAGAATGTTGCTGAGACTCTGTGGCAAAGACTATGGAATTCAGACTTTGGAGCTGAGACTCTGTAGCTACAACTCTGGGATTCAGACTTTAGGGCTGAGACTGTGGCTAAGACTCCGGGCTTCAGACTCTGGGGCAGAGACTGCAGCTAAGACTCTGTGACTCAGACTCTGTGGCTAAGACGCCAGTGCTCATACTCTGACCTGGCACTGGGGCTGAGACTCTGGGGCTGAGACTCTGGGGTTCAGGCTTTGGGGCTGAGACTCTGGGTCTCAGATTTTGAATCGCAGACTCTGTGACTGAGACTCTTTAATTTAGACTCTGTGGCTGAGATGATGGCTGAGACTCTGGGCCTCAGACTTCAGAGCTGATACTCACACTCAGATGCTGTAGCTGGGACTGTGAGACTGAGACTGTGTGGCTGAAACTCAGTAGATGAAACAGTGCCTTAGACTCTGGGCCTCAAACTTTGGAGCTGATAGTTTCAGACTCAGACTCTGGCTGAGGCGGCTGCTGAGACTCTATGTCTAAAACTCTGGAATTCAGGCTCTGGGGCTGACACTTGAGCTGAGACTCTGGCTAAGAATCCAGGGCCCATACTCTGACCTGAGACTGTAGCTGATACTCTGCAGCTGAGACTCTGGGGCTGATACTCTGCAGCTGAGATTCTGGGGCTAAGGCTCTGGGGTTCAGGCTTTGGGGCTGAGACTGTGGCTGAGACTCTGTGGCTCAGACTTTGAATCTCAGACTCTGTGACAGAGACTCTGCAGTTTAGACTCTGTGGCTGACACGGTGGCTGAGACTCTGGGCCTCAGACTTTGGAGCTCATACTCTCAGACTCTGTGGCTGAGACTGTGGATGAAACAGTGCCTTAGACTCTAGATGTCAAACTTTGGAGCTGATACTTTCAGACTCAGACTCTGTGGCTGAGGCTGCTGCTGAGACTATGTCTAAAACTCTGGGCTTCAGACTCTGGGGCTGACACTTGAGCTGAGACTCTGTGGCTCAGAGTCTGCAGCTAAGACTCCAGGGCCCATACTCTGAGCTGAAACTGTGGCTGATACTGTGCACCTGAGACTCTGGGGCTGATACTCTAGGGTTCGGGGTTTGGGGCTCAGACTGCAGCTGAGACTCTGAGGCTCATATTCTGAGTCTCAGACTTCAAATCTCAGACTCTGTGACAGAGACTCTGTAATGTAAACTCTGTGGCTGACATGGTGGCTGAGGCTCCGGGCCTCAGACTTCGGAGCTGATACTCTCAGACTCAGACTCTGTGGATGAACAGTGCCTTAGACTCTGAATCTCAAACTATGGAGCTGATACTTTCAGACTCAGACTCTGTGGCTGAGGCTGCTGCTGAGACTATATCTAAGACTCTGGGCTTCAGACTCTGGGGCGGATGCTTGAGCTGAGACTCTGTGGCTCAGACTCTGTGGCTAAGACTCCGGGGCCCATACACTGAGCTGAAACTGTGCCTGAGACTCCGGCGCTGAGGCTCTGGGGTTCAGGGTTTGGGGCTCAGACTGCAGCTGAGACTCTGCGGCTCATATTCTGAGTCTCAGACTTCAAATCTCAAGACTCTGTGACAGAGACTCTGTAATGTAAACTCTGTGGCTAACACGGTGGCTGAGGCTCCGGGCCTCAGACTTTGGAGCTGATACTCTCAGACTCTGTGGATGAAACAAGGGCTTAGACTCTAGGCCTCGTACTTTGAAGCTGATGCTTTCAGCCTCAGACTCTGTTGCTGAAGCTGCTGCTGAGACCCTATGTCTAAGACTCTTGGATTCAGACTCTGGGGCTGACACTTGAGCTGAGATTCTGCACCTCAGACTCTGTGGCTAAGACTCCGGGGCCCATACTCAGAGCTGAGACTGCTGCTGATACTCCGTGGCTCAGACTCTGCAGCTGAAACTCCACGGCTGAGGCTCTGGGGCTGAAACTCCACGGCTGAGGCTCTGGGGCTGACATTCCAGGGCTAAGGCTCTGGGGTTTGGACTTTGGGGCTGAGACTGCAGTTGAGACTCTGGGGCTGAGACTCTGGGTCTCAGACTTTGATAGTCAGACTGTGTGACCGAGACTCTGTAATGTACACTCTACAGCTGAGACTCTGGGCCTCAGACTTCAGAGCCGATACTTTTGTACACTCTGTATCAGAGACTGTGGCTGAGACTCTGTGGCTGAGAGTCTGTGGATTAAACAAGGCCTTTAGACTCTGGGCCTCAAACTTTGGAGCTGATGCTTTGAGCCTCACACTCTGTGGCTGAGGCTGCTGCCGAGACTCTAAGACTCTGGGCTTCACACTCTGAGGCTGACACTGGAGCTGAGACTCTATGGCTCAGACTCTGTGGCTAAGATTCCAGGGCACATACACTGAGCTGAGACTGCGGCTAATACTCTGCGGCTGAGCTTCTGGCGCTGAAACTCCAGGGCTAAGGCACTGGGCTTCGGGCTTTGGGGCTGACACTGTGACTGAGACTCTGGGGCTCAGACTCTTAGACTCAGATTTCGAATATCACACTGGGTCACCGACACTCTATAATTTACACTCTGTGGCTGACATGGTGGCTGAGACTACGGGCCTCGGACTTCGGAGCCAATACTCACACAGACTCAGTAGCTGGTACTGTGAGGCTGAGACTGCAGGTCTGAGACTCCGTGGATGAAACAGTGTCTTAGTCTCGGAATCTCAGGACAAGTCCTCCGAACTCAGGACAAGTCCTCCGAACTCAGGACAAGTATCCCAAACTCAGAACATGTCCTGCAAAATCAGAAGATGTCCTCCAATCTAAGAACAAGTTCTTCAATCTCAGCACATATCCTCTACTCTCAGAACATGTCCTACACTCTCAGAACAAGTCCCCCAAACTCAGAACAAGTCCTCCAAAATCACAACGAATCCACCAATCGCAGAAAAAGACCACCAATCTCAGAACATGTGCTCCAAACTCAAAAAAACTCCAGCAATTTCAGAACAATCCTCCAACCATGGAAAAACTTCTCTAATAAAAGACCAAATTCTCTAATCACAGAACAAGTCCTGCAAGCGCAGAACAAGTCCTGCAAGCGCAGAACAAGAAGTCCTCCAACCCCTGAACAAGTCCTCCAACCCCTGAACAAGTCCTCCAGCCCCTGAACAAGACCTCCAACCTCTGAACAAGTCTTCCAAACCCTGAACAAGACCTCCAACCTCTGAACAAGTCCTCCAAACTCAGAGCAATTCCTCCAATCACAGTGCGAGTCCTCCAACCTCTGCACAAGACCTCCAACCTCTGCACAAGACCTCCAACCTCTGAACAAGTTCTACAAACTCAGAACAACCACATCAAAATCAGAACACGTCCTCCAATCTCAAAACACGTCCTCCAATCTCAAAACACGTCCTCCAATCTCAAAACACGTCCTCCAATCTCAAAACACGTCCTCCAATCTCAAAACACGTCCTCCAATCTCAAAACACGTCCTCCAATCTCAAAACACGTCCTCCAATCTCAAAACACGTCCTCCAATCTCAAAACACGTCCTCCAATCTCAAAACACGTCCTCCAATCTCAAAACACGTCCTCCAATCTCAAAACACGTCCTCCAATCTCAAGTCCTCCAATCATAGTGCAAGATCTCCAGCACAGAACAATTCCCCCAATAACAGACCAAATGCTCCGATAAGAGAACATGTCCTCCAAGCTCTCACCCTGTCCTCCAAGCTCTCACCCTGTCCTCCAAGCTCTCACCCTGTCCACCAAGCTCTCACCCTGTCCTCCAACCTCTGAACAACTCCTCCAACCTCTGAACAACTCCTCCAACCTCTGAACAGGCCCTCCAATCATAGTACAAGTTCTCCAGGCATAGAACAAGTCCCCCAATCACATACCAAATGCTCCGATAAGAGAAAAAATTCTCCAAGCTCTCAACATGACCTCCAAGCTCTGAACAAGTCCTCCAAGCTCAAAACATGTCCCCTGAGCTCTGAACAAGCAAGTCCTCCGAGCTGTGAACAAGCAAGTCCTCCGAGCTGTGAACAAGCAAGTCCTCCGAGCTGTGAACAAGCAAGTCCTTCATCCTCTGAACAAGTCCTTCATCCTCTGAACAAGCCCTCCAAGCTCTGAATAAGCCCTCCAAGCTCTGAATAAGCCCTCCAAACATAGTACAAGTTCTCCAGGCATAGAACAATTCCTCCAATCACATACCAAATGCTCCAATAAGAGAACAAGTCCCCCTCCAAGCTCTGAACAAGTCCCCCTCCAAGCTCTGAACAAGTCCCCCTCCAAGCTCTGAACAAGTCCCCCTCCAAGCTCTGAACACGTCCCCCTCCAAGCTCTGAACACGTCCCCCTCCAAGCTCTGAACACGTCCCCCTCCAAGCTCTGAACACGTCCCCCTCCAAGCTCTGAACACGTCCCCCTCCAAGCTCTGAACACGTCCCCCTCCAAGCTCTGAACACGTCCCCCTCCAAGCTCTGAACAAGTCCCCCTCCAAGCTCTGAACAAGTCCTTCATCCTCTGAACAAATCCTCCAAACTCAGAACAAATCCTCCAAGATCTGAACAAGTCCTCCAAGCTCTGTAAAAGTCCTAAAATATCAGAACAACACATCAAACTCAGAACAAGACCTCGAATCACACAACAAGTCCTCCAATCGCAAAACAAGTCCTCCAATCGCAAAACAAGTCCTCCAATATCAAAACAAGTCCTCCAATCTCAAAACAAGTCCTCCAATCTCAAAACAAGTCCTCCAATCTCATCATAGTTCATGTTCACAAAGCACAGAACAAGTCCCCCAATGACATACCAAATGCTCCGATAAGAGAACATGTCCTCCAGGCTCTCAACATGTCCTCCAGGCTCTCAACATGTCCTCCAGGCTCTCAACATGTCCTCCAGGCTCTCAACATGTCCTCCAGGCTCTCAACATGTCCTCCAGGCTCTCAACATGTCCTCCAGGCTCTCAACATGTCCTCCAGGCTCTCAACATGGCCTCCAGGCTCTCAACATGGCCTCCAGGCTCTAACATGGCCTCCAGGCTCTCAACATGGCCTCAAAAAATATAGTGCAATTTCTCCAGGCAGAGAACAAATTCTCCAAACACAGGCCAAATGCTCCTAAAAGAGAACAAGTCCTCCAAGCTCTGAACAAGTCCTCCAAGCTCTGAACAAGTCCTCCAAGCTCTGAACAAGTCCTCCAAGCTCTGAACAAGTCCTCCAAGCTCTGAACAAGTCCTCCAAGCTCTGAACAAGTCCTCCAAGCTCTGAACAAGTCCTCCAAGCTCTGAACAAGTCCTCCAAGCTCTGAACAAGTCCTCCAAGCTCTGAACAAGTCCTCCAAGCTCTGAACAAGTCCTCCAAGCTCTGAACACGTCCTCCAAGCACTGAACACGTCCTCCAAGCACTGAACATGTCCTCCAAGCTCTGAACAAATCCTCCAAGCCCAGAAAAATTTCTTCAAACACACTGCAAGCTCTCCAGGCACAGAACAAATTCTCCAATCACAGACCAAATGCTCCTAAAAGAGAACAAGTCCTCCAAGCTCTGAACAAGTCCTCCAAGCTCTGAACAAGTCCTCCAAGCCCTGAACAAGTCCTAAAATATCAGAACAACCACATCACACTCAGAACAAGTCCTCCAATCTCAAAACAAGTCCTCCAATCTCAAAACAAGTCCTCCAATCTCAAAACAAGTCCTTCGATGTCACAAGCCCTCCAATCTCAAAACAAGTCCTCCAATCTCAAAACAAGTCCTCCAATCTCAAAACAAGTCCTCCAATCTCATCATAGTTCATGTTCACCAGGCACAGAACAAGTCCCCCAATGACATACCAAATGCTCCGATAAGAGAACATGTCCTCCAGGCTCTCAACATGTCCTCCAGGCTCTCAACATGTCCTCCAGGCACTCAACATGTCCTCCAGGCACTCAACATGTCCTCCAGGCTCTCTACATGTCCTCCAGGCTCTCTACATGTCCTCCAGGCTCTCTACATGTCCTCCAGGCTCTCTACATGTCCTCCAAATATACTGAAAGTTCTCCAGGCAGAGAACAAATTCTCCAATCACAGACCAAATGCTCCTAAAAGAGAACAAGTCCTCCAAGCTCTGAACAAGTCCTCCAAGCTCTGAACAAGTCCTCCAAGCTGTAAACAAGTCCTCCAAGCTGTAAACAAGTCCTCCAAGCCCAGAAAAATTTCTTCAAAGACAGTGGAAACTCTCCAGGCACAGAACAAATTCTCCAATCACAGACCAAATGCTCCTAAAAGAGAACAAGTCCTCCAAGCTCTGAACAAGTCCTCCAAGCTCTGTAAAAGTCCTAAAATATCAGAACAACCACATCAAACTCAGAACAAGTCCTCCAATCTCAAAACAAGTCCTTCAATCTCACAACAAGTCCTCCAATCTCAAAACAAGTCCTTCAATCTCACAACAAGTCCTTCAATCTCACAACTCCTCCAATCTCACAACAAGTCCTCCAATCTCAAAACAAGTCCTCCAATCTCAAAACAAGTCCTCCAATCATCATAGTTCATATTCACCAGGCACAGAACAAGTCCCCCAGTGACATACCAAATGCTCCGATAAGAGAACATGTCCTCCAGGCTCCCATGATGTCCTCCAGGCTCCCAACATGTCCTCCAGGCTCCCATCATGTCCTCCAGGCTCCCAACATGTCCTCCAGGCCCTCAACATGTCCTCCAAATATAGTGAAAGTTCTCCAGGCAGAGAACAAATTCTCCAATCACAGACCAAATGCTCCTAAAAGAGAACAAGTCCTCCAAGCCCTGAGCAAGTCCTCCAAGCTCTTAAAAATTCCCCTAACTCAAAACAAGTCCCCCAGATTCAGAACAAGTCCCCCAAACTCAGAACAATTCCTCCAACCCAGAAAACATTTTTCAATCACAGTGCAAGCTCTCCAGGCACAGAACAAATTCTCCAATCACAGACCAAATGCTCCTAAAAGAGAACAAGTCCTCCAAGCTCTGAAGAAGTCCTCTAAGCTCTGAAGAAGTCCTCCAAGCTCTGAACAAGTCCTCCAATCTCTAAACAAGTCCTCCAAGCTCTGAGCAAGTCCTCCAATCTCAAAACAAGTCCTCCAATCTCAAAACAAGTCCTCCAATCTCAAAACAAGTCCTCCAATCTCAAAACAAGTCCTCCAATCGCAAAACAAGTCCTCCAATCATCATAGTTCATGTTCACCAGGCACAGAACAAGTCCCCCAATGACATACCAAATGCTCCGATAAGAGAACATGTCCTCCAGGCTCTCAACATGTCCTCCAGGCTCTCAACATGTCCTCCAGGCTCTCAACGTGTCCTCCAGGCTCTCAACGTGTCCTCCAGGCTCTCAACGTCTCCTCCAGGCTCTCAACGTGTCCTCCAGGCTCCCAACATGTCCTCCAGGCTCCCAACATGTCCTCCAGGCTCTCAACATGTCCTCCAGGCTCTCAACAAGTCCTCCAGGCTCTCAACATGTCCTCCAAATATAGTGAAAGTTCTCCAGGCAGAGAACAAATTCTCCAATCGCAAACCAAATGCTCCTAAAAGAGAACAAGTCCTCCAAGCTCCGAACAAGTCCTCCATCTCTTAAAAATTCCCCTAACTCAAAACAAGTCCCCCAGATTCAGAACAAGTCCCCCAAACTCAGAACAATTCCTAAAACCCAGAAAAAATTTTTCAATCACAGTGCAAGCTCTGCAGGCACAGAACAAATTCTCCAATCACAGACCAAATGCTCCTAAAAGAGAACAAGTCCTCCAAGTTCTGAACAAGTCCTCTAAGCTCTGAAGAAGTCCTCCAAGCTCTGAACAAGACCTCCAAGCTCTGAACAAGTCCTCCAAGCCCAGAAAAATTTCTTCAAACACAGCGGAAACTCTCCAGGCACAGAACAAATTCTGCAATCACAGACCAAATGCTCCTAAAAGAGAACAAGTCCTCCAAGCTCTGAACAAGTCCTCCAAGCTCTGAACAAGTCCTCCAAGCTCTGAACAAGTCCTCCAAGCTCTGAACAAGTCCTCCAAGCACTGAACATGTCCTCCAAGCTCTGAACAAATCCTCCAAGCCCAGAAAAATTTCTTCAAACACAGTGCAAGCTCTCCAGGCACAGAACAAATTCTCCAATCACAGACCAAATGCTCCTAAAAGAGAACAAGTCCTCCAAGCTCTGAACAAGTCCTCCAAGCTCTGAACAAGTCCTCCAAGCTCTGAACAAGTCCTAAAATATCAGAACAACCACATCACACTCAGAACAAGTCCTCCAATCTCAAAACAAGTCCTCCAATCTCAAAACAAGTCCTTAAATGTCACAAGCCCTCCAATCTCAAAACAAGTCCTCCAATCTCAAAACAAGTCCTCCAATCTCAAAACAAGTCCTCCAATCTCAAAACAAGTCCTCCATTCTCATCATAGTTCATGTTCACCAAGTACAGAACAAGTCCCCCAATGACATACCAAATGCTCCGATAAGAGAACATGTCCTCCAGGCTCTCAACATGTCCTCCAGGCTCTCAACATGTCCTCCAGGCTCTCTACATGTCCTCCAGGCTCTCTACATGTCCTCCAGGCTCTCTACATGTCCTCCAGGCTCGCTACATGTCCTCCAAATATAGTGCAATTTCTCCAGGCAGAGAACAAATTCTCCAATCACAGACCAAATGCTCCTAAAAGAGAACAAGTCCTCCAAGCTCTGAACAAGTCCTCTAAGCTCTGAAGAAGTCCTCCAAGCTCTGAACAAGTCCTCCAAGCTGTAAACAAGTCCTCCAAGCCCAGAAAAATTTCTTCAAACACAGTGGAAACTCTCCAGGCACAGAACAAATTCTCCAATCACAGACCAAATGCTCCTAAAAGAGAACAAGTCCTCCAAACCCTGAACAAGTCCTCCAATCTCTAAACAAGTCCTCCAAGCTCTGAGCAAGTCCTCCAATCTCAAAACAAGTCCTCCAATCTCAAAACAAGTCCTCCAATCTCAAAACAAGTCCTCCAATCTCAAAACAAGTCCTCCAATCATCATAGTTCATGTTCACCAGGCACAGAACAAGTCCCCCAATGACATACCAAATGCTCCGATAAGAGAACATGTCCTCCAGGCTCTCAACATGTCCTCCAGGCTCTCAACATGTCCTCCAGGCTCCCAACATGTCCTCCAGGCTCCCAACATGTCCTCCAGGCTCCCAACATGTCCTCCAGGCTCCCAACATGTCCTCCAGGCTCCCAACATGTCCTCCAGGCTCTCAAGATGTCCTCCAGGCTCTCAAGATGTCCTCCAGGCTCTCAAGATGTCCTCCAAATATAGTGAAATTTCTCCAGGCAGAGAAAAAATTCTCCAATCACAAACCAAATGCTCCTAAAAGAGAACAAGTTCTCCAAGTTCTGAACAAGTCCTCTTAGCTCTGAAGAAGTCCTCCAAGCTCTGAACAAGACCTCCAAGCTCTGAACAAGTCCTCCAAGCTCTGAACAAGTCCTCCAAGCTCTGAACAAGTCCTCCAAGCTCTGAACACGTCCTCCAAGCCCAGAAAAATTTCTTCAAACACAGCGGAAACTCTCCAGGCACAGAACAAATTCTGCAATCACAGACCAAATGCTCCTAAAAGAGAACAAGTCCTCCAAGATCTGAACAAGTCCTCCAAGCTCTGAACAAGTCCTCCAAGCTCTGAACATGTCCTCCAAGCTCTGAACAAATCCTCCAAGCCCAGAAAAATTTCTTCAAACACAGTGCAAGCTCTCCAGGCACAGAACAAATTCTCCAATCACAGACCAAATGCTCCTAAAAGAGAACAAGTCCTCCAAGCTCTGAACAAGTCCTCCAAGCTCTGAACAAGTCCTCCAAGCTCTGAACAAGTCCTCCAAGCTCTGTAAAAGTCCTAAAATATCAGAACAACCACATCGCACTCAGAACAAGTCCTCCAATCTCAAAACAAGTCCTCCAATCTCAAAACAAGTCCTTCAATCTCACAAGTCCTTCAATCTCACAAGTCCTTCAATCTCACAACAAGTCCTCCAATCTCAAAACAAGTCCTCCAATCTCATCATAGTTCATGTTCACCAAGCACAGAACAAGTCCCCCAATGACATACCAAATGCTCCGATAAGAGAACATGTCCTCCAGGCTCTCAACATGTCCTCCAGGCTCTCAACATGTCCTCCAGGCTCTCAACATGTCCTCCAGGCTCTCTACATGTCCTCCAGGCTCTCGACATGTCCTCCAGGCTCTCGACATGTCCTCCAGGCTCTCGACATGTCCTCCAGGCTCTCGACATGTCCTCCAGGCTCTCGACATGTCCTCCAGGCTCTCGACATGTCCTCCAGGCTCTCGACATGTCCTCCAGGCTCTCAACATGTCCTCCAGGCTCTCAACATGTCCTCCAGGCTCTCAACATGTCCTCCAGGCTCTCAACATGTCCTCCAAATATAGTGAAAGTTCTCCAGGCAGAGAACAAATTCTCCAATCACAGACCAAATGCTCCTAAAAGAGAACAAGTCCTCCAAGCCCTGAACAAGTCCTCCAAGCTCTGAACAATTCCCCTAACTCAAAACAAGTCCCCCAGATTCAGAACAAGTCCCCCAAACTCAGAACAATTCCTCCAAGCCCAGAAAAAATTTTTCAATCACAGTGGAAGCTCTCCAGGCACGGAACAAATTCTCCAATCAGAGACCAAATGCTCCTAAAAGAGAACAAGTCCTCCAAGCTCTGAACAAGTCCTCTAAACTCTGAAGAAGTCCTCCAAGCTCTGAACAAGTCCTCCAAGCTCTGAACAAGTCCTCCAATCTCTAAACAAGTCCTCCAAGCTCTGAGCAAGTCCTCCAATCTCAAAACAAGTCCTCCAATCTCAAAACAAGTCCTCCAATCTGAAAACAAGTCCTCCAATCTCAAAACAACTCCTCCAATCTCAAAACAAGTACTCCAATCATCATAGTTCATGTTCACCAGGCACAGAACAAGTCCCCCAATGACATACCAAATGCTCCGATAAGAGAACATGTCCTCCAGGCTCTCAACATGTCCTCCAGGCTCTCAACATGTCCTCCAGGCTCTCAACATGTCCTCCAGGCTCTCAACATGTCCTCCAGGCTCTCAACGTGTCCTCCAGGCTCTCAACGTGTCCTCCAGGCTCCCAACATGTCCTCCAGGCTCTCAACATATCCTCCAAATATAGTGAAAGTTCTCCAGGCAGAGAACAAATTCTCCAATCGCAAACCAAATGCTCCTAAAAGAGAACAAGTCCTCCAAGCTCTGAACAAGTCCTCCAAGCTCTGAACAAGTCCTCCAAGCTCTGAACAAGTCCTCCAAGCTCTGAACAAGACCTCCAAGCCCAGAAAAATTTCTTCAAACACAGCGGAAACTCTCCAGGCACAGAACAAATTCTGCAATCACAGACCAAATGCTCCTAAAAGAGAACAAGTCCTCCAAGCTCTGAACAAGTCCTCCAAGCTCTTAAAAATTCCCCTAACTCAAAACAAGTCCCCCAGATTCAGAACAAGTCCCCCAAACTCAGAACAATTCCTAAAACCCAGAAAAAATTTTTCAATCACAGTGCAAGCTCTCCAGGCACAGAACAAATTCTCCAATCACAGACCAAATGCTCCTAAAAGAGAACAAGTCCTCCAAGTTCTGAACAAGTCCTCTAAGCTCTGAAGAAGTCCTCCAAGCTCTGAACAAGACCTCCAAGCTCTGAAGAAGACCTCCAAGCTCTGAACAAGACCTCCAAGGCCAGAAAAATTTCTTCAAACACAGCGGAAACTCTCCAGGCACAGAACAAATTCTGCAATCACAGACCAAATGCTCCTAAAAGAGAACAAGTCCTCCAAGCTCTGAACAAGTCCTCCAAGCTCTGAACAAGTCCTCCAAGCTCTGAACAAGTCCTCCAAGCTCTGAACAAGTCCTAAAATATCAGAACAACCACATCACACTTAGAACAAGTCCTCCAATCTCAAAACAAGTCCTCCAATCTCAAAACAAGTCCTTCAATGTCACAAGCCCTCCAATCTCAAAACAAGTCCTCCAATCGCAAAACAACTCCTCCAATCTCAAAACAACTCCTCCAATCTCAAAACAACTCCTCCAATGTCAAAACAAGTCCTCCATTCTCATCATAGTTCATGTTCACCAAGCACAGAACGAGTCCCCCAATGACATACCAAATGCTCCGATAAGAGAACATGTCCTCCAGGCTCTCAACATGTCCTCCAGGCTCTCAACATGTCCTCCAGGCTCTCAACATGTCCTCCAGGCTCTCAACATGTCCTCCAGGCTCTCAACATGTCCTCCAGGCTCTCTACATGTCCTCCAGGCTCTCTACATGTCCTCCAGGCTCTCTACATGTCCTCCAGGCTCTCTACATGTCCTCCAGGCTCTCTACATGTCCTCCAGGCTCTCTACATGTCCTCCAGGCTCTCTACATGTCCTCCAGGCTCTCTACATGTCCTCCAGGCTCTCTACATGTCCTCCAGGCTCTCTACATGTCCTCCAAATATAGTGAAAGTTCTCCAGGCAGAGAACAAATTCTCCAATCACAGACCAAATGCTCCTAAAAGAGAACAAGTCCTCCAAGCTCTGAACAAGTCCTCTAAGCTCTGAAGAAGTCCTCCAAGCTCTGAACAAGTCCTCCAAGCTGTAAACAAGTCCTCCAAGCCCAGAAAAATTTCTTCAAACACAGTGGAAACTCTCCAGGCACAGAACAAATTCTCCAATCACAGACCAAATTCTCCTAAAAGAGAACAAGTCCTCCAAGCTCTGAACAATTCCTCCAATCTCTAAACAAGTCCTCCAAGCTCTGAGCAAGTCCTCCAATCTCAAAACATGTCCTCCAATCTCAAAACAATTCCTCCAATCTCAAAACAAGTCCTCCAATTTCAAAACAAGTCCTCCAATCATCATAGTTCATGTTCACCAGGCACAGAACAAGTCCCCCAATGACATACCAAATGCTCCGATAAGAGAACATGTCCTCCAGGCTCTCAACATGTCCTCCATGCTCTCAACATGTCCTCCAGGCTCCCAACATGTCCTCCAGGCTCTCAACATGTCCTCCAGGCTCCCAACATGTCCTCCAGGCTCTCAACATATCCTCCAAATATAGTGAAAGTTCTCCAGGCAGAGAACAAATTCTCCAATCACAGACCAAATGCTCCTAAAAGAGAACAAGTCCCCCAAGCTCTGAACAAGTCCTCCAAGCTCTTAAAAATTCCCCTAACTCAAAACAAGTCCCCCAGATTCAGAACAAGTCCCCCAAACTCAGAACAATTCCTCCAACCCAGAAAAAATTTTTCAATCACAGTGCAAGCTCTCCAGGCACAGAACAAATTCTCCAATCACAGACCAAATGCTCCTAAAAAAGAACAAGTCCTCCAAGTTCTGAACAAGTCCTCTAAGCACTGAAGAAGTCCTCCAAGCTCTGAACAAGACCTCCAAGCTCTGAACAAGTACTCCAAGCCCAGAAAAATTTCTTCAAACACAGCGGAAACTCTCCAGGCACAGAACAAATTCTGCAATCACAGACCAAATGCTCCTAAAAGAGAACAAGTCCTCCAAGCTCTGAACAAGTCCTCCAAGCTCTGAACAAGTCCTCCAAGCTCTGAACAAGTCCTCCAAGCTCTGAACAAGTCCTCCAAGCTCTGAACAAGTCCTCCAAGCTCTGAACAAGTCCTCCAAGCTCTGAACAAGTCCTCCAAGCTCTGAACATGTCCTCCAAGCTCTGAACAAATCCTCCAAGCCCAGAAAAATTTCTTCAAACACAGTGCAAGCTCTCCAGGCACAGAACAAATTCTCCAATCACAGACCAAATGCTCCTAAAAGAGACCAAGTCCTCCAAGCTCTGAACAAGTCCTCCAAGATCTGAACAAGTCCTCCAAGCTCTGTAAAAGTCCTAAAATATCAGAACAACCACATCACACTCAGAACAAGTCCTCCAATCTCAAAACAAGTCCTCCAATCTCAAAACAAGTCCTCCAATCTCAAAACAAGTCCTCCAATCTCAAAACAAGTCCTCCAATCTCAAAACAAGTCCTCCAATCTCAAAACAAGTCCTCCATTCTCATCATAGTTCATGTTCACCAAGCACAGAACAAGTCCCCCAATGACATACCAAATGCTCCGATAAGAGAACATGTCCTCCAGGCTCTCAACATGTCCTCCAGGCTCTCTACATGTCCTCCAGGCTCTCTACATGTCCTCCAGGCTCTCTACATGTCCTCCAGGCTCTCTACATGTCCTCCAGGCTCTCTACATGTCCTCCAGGCTCTCTACATGTCCTCCAGGCTCTCTACATGTCCTCCAAATATAGTGAAAGTTCTCCAGGCAGAGAACAAATTCTCCAATCACAGACCAAATGCTCCTAAAAGAGAACAAGTCCTCCAAGCTCTGAACAAGTCTTCTAAGCTCTGAAGAAGTCCTCCAAGCTCTGAACAAGTCCTCCAAGCTCTGAACAAGTCCTCCAAGCCCAGAAAAATTTCTTCAAACACAGTGGAAACTCTCCAGGCACAGAACAAATTCTCCAATCACAGACCAAATGCTCCTAAAAGAGAACAAGTCCTCCAAACCCTGAACAAGTCCTCCAATCTCTAAACAAGTCCTCCAAGCTCTGAGCAAGTCCTCCAATCTCAAAACAAGTCCTCCAATCTCAAAACAAGTCCTCCAATCTCAAAACAAGTCCTCCAATCTCAAAACAAGTCCTCCAATCTCAAAACAAGTCCTCCAATCTCAAAACAAGTCCTCCAATCTCAAAACAAGTCCTCCAATCTCAAAACAAGTCCTCCAATCATCATAGTTCATGTTCACCAGGCACAGAACAAGTCCCCCAATGACATACCAAATGCTCCGATAAGAGAACATGTCCTCCAGGCTCTCAACATGTCCTCCAGGCTCTCAACATGTCCTCCAGGCTCTCAACATGTCCTCCAGGCTCCCAACATGTCCTCCAGGCTCCCAACATGTCCTCCAGGCTCTCAAGATGTCCTCCAGTCTCTCAAGATGTCCTCCAGGCTCTCAACATGTCCTCCAAATATAGTGAAATTTCTCCAGGCAGAGAAAAAATTCTCCAATCACAAACCAAATGCTCCTAAAAGAGAACAAGTTCTCCAAGTTCTGAACAAGTCCTCTAAGCTCTGAAGAAGTCCTCCAAGCTCTGAACAAGACCTCCAAGCCCTGAACAAGTCCTCCAAGCTCTGAACAAGTCCTCCAAGCTCTGAACACGTCCTCCAAGCCCAGAAAAATTTCTTCAAACACAGCGGAAACTCTCCAGGCACAGAACAAATTCTGCAATCACAGACCAAATGCTCCTAAAAGAGAACAAGTCCTCCAAGATCTGAACAAGTCCTCCAAGCTCTGAACAAGTCCTCCAAGCTCTGAACATGTCCTCCAAGCTCTGAACAAATCCTCCAAGCCCAGAAAAATTTCTTCAAACACAGTGCAAGCTCTCCAGGCACAGAACAAATTCTCCAATCACAGACCAAATGCTCCTAAAAGAGAACAAGTCCTCCAAGCTCTGAACAAGTCCTCCAAGCTCTGAACAAGTCCTCCAAGCTCTGAACAAGTCCTAAAATATCAGAACAACCACATCACACTCAGAACAAGTCCTTCAATCTCACAACAAGTCCTCCAATCTCAAAACAAGTACTCCAATCGCAAAACAAGTCCTGCAATATCAAAACAAGTCCTCCAATCTCAAAACAAGTCCTCCAATCTCAAAACAAGTCCTCCAATCTCATCATAGTTCATGTTCACCAAGCACAGAACAAGTCCCCCAATGACATACCAAATGCTCCGATAAGAGAACATGTCCTCCAGGCTCTCAACATGTCCTCCAGGCTCTCAACATGTCCTCCAGGCTCTCAACATGTCCTCCAGGCTCTCTACATGTCCTCCAGGCTCTCTACATGTCCTCCAGGCTCTCAACATGTCCTCCAGGCTCTCAACATGTCCTCCAGGCTCTCAACATGTCCTCCAAATATAGTGAAAGTTCTCCAGGCAGAGAACAAATTCTCCAATCACAGACCAAATGCTCCTAAAAGAGAACAAGTCCTCCAAGCCCTGAACAAGTCCTCCAAGCTCTGAACAATTCCCCTAACTCAAAACAAGTCCCCCAGATTCAGAACAAGTCCCCCAAACTCAGAACAATTCCTCCAAGCCCAGAAAAAATTTTTCAATCACAGTGGAAGCTCTCCAGGCACGGAACAAATTCTCCAATCAGAGACCAAATGCTCCTAAAAGAGAACAAGTCCTCCAAGCTCTGAACAAGTCCTCTAAGCTCTGAAGAAGTCCTCCAAGCTCTGAACAAGTCCTCCAAGCTCTGAACAAGTCCTCCAATCTCTAAACAAGTCCTCCAAGCTCTGAGCAAGTCCTCCAATCTCAAAACAAGTCCTCCAATCTCAAAACAAGTCCTCCAATCTGAAAACAAGTCCTCCAATCTCAAAACAAGTCCTCCAATCTCAAAACAAGTTCTCCAATCATCATAGTTCATGTTCACCAGGCACAGAACAAGTCCCCCAATGACATACCAAATGCTCCGATAAGAGAACATGTCCTCCAGGCTCTCAACATGTCCTCCAGGCTCTCAACATGTCCTCCAGGCTCTCAACATGTCCTCCAGGCTCTCAACATGTCCTCCAGGCTCTCAACGTGTCCTCCAGGCTCCCAACGTGTCCTCCAGGCTCCCAACATGTCCTCCAGGCTCCCAACATGTCCTCCAAATATAGTGAAAGTTCTCCAGGCAGAGAACAAATTCTCCAATCGCAAACCAAATGCTCCTAAAAGAGAACAAGTCCTCCAAGCTCTGAACAAGTCCTCCAAGCTCTTAAAAATTCCCCTAACTCAAAACAAGTCCCCCAGATTCAGAACAAGTCCCCCAAACTCAGAACAATTCCTAAAACCCAGAAAAAACTTTTCAATCACAGTGCAAGCTCTCCAGGCACAGAACAAATTCTCCAATCACAGACCAAATGCTCCTAAAAGAGAACAAGTCCTCCAAGTTCTGAACAAGTCCTCTAAGCTCTGAAGAAGTCCTCCAAGCTCTGAACAAGACCTCCAAGCTCTGAACAAGACCTCCAAGCTCTGAACAAGACCTCCAAGCCCAGAAAAATTTCTTCAAACACAGCGGAAACTCTCCAGGCACAGAACAAATTCTGCAATCACAGACCAAATGCTCCTAAAAGAGAACAAGTCCTCCAA
The DNA here is from genome assembly GCA_028858755.1 of Ara ararauna. NCBI lineage: Eukaryota > Metazoa > Chordata > Aves > Psittaciformes > Psittacidae > Ara > Ara ararauna. Next base: position 97,006 of record CM054386.1, read on the forward strand.
GCTCTGAACAAGTCCTCCAAGCTCTGAACAAGTCCTCCAAGCTCTGAACATGTCCTAAAATATCAGAACAACCACATCACACTTAGAACAAGTCCTCCAATCTCAAAACAAGTCCTCCAATCTCAAAACAAGTCCTTCAATGTCACAAGCCCTCCAATCTCAAAACAAGTCCTCCAATCTCAAAACAAGTCCTCCAATCTCAAAACAAGTCCTCCAATCTCAAAACAAGTCCTCCAATCTCAAAACAAGTCCTCCAATCTCAAAACAAGTCCTCCATTCTCATCATAGTTCATGTTCACCAAGCACAGAACGAGTCCCCCAATGACATACCAAATGCTCCGATAAGAGAACATGTCCTCCAGGCTCTCAACATGTCCTCCAGGCTCTCAACATGTCCTCCAGGCTCTCAACATGTCCTCCAGGCTCTCAACATGTCCTCCAGGCTCTCAACATGTCCTCCAGGCTCTCTACATGTCCTCCAGGCTCTCTACATGTCCTCCAAATATAGTGAAAGTTCTCCAGGCAGAGAACAAATTCTCCAATCACAGACCAAATGCTCCTAAAAGAGAACAAGTCCTCCAAGCTCTGAACAAGTCCTCTAAGCTCTGAAGAAGTCCTCCAAGCTCTGAACAAGTCCTCCAAGCTCTGAACAAGTCCTCCAAGCCCAGAAAAATTTCTTCAAACACAGTGCAAGCTCTCCAGGCACAGAACAAATTCTCCAATCACAGACCAAATTCTCCTAAAAGAGAACAAGTCCTCCAAGCTCTGAACAAGTCCTCCAATCTCTAAACAAGTCCTCCAAGCTCTGAGCAAGTCCTCCAATCTCAAAACATGTCCTCCAATCTCAAAACAAGTCCTCCAATCTCAAAACAAGTCCTCCAATTTCAAAACAAGTCCTCCAATCATCATAGTTCATGTTCACCAGGCACAGAACAAGTCCCCCAATGACATACCAAATGCTCCGATAAGAGAACATGTCCTCCAGGCTCTCAACATGTCCTCCAGGCTCTCAACATGTCCTCCAGGCTCCCAACATGTCCTCCAGGCTCCCAATATGTCCTCCAGGCTCCCAACATGTCCTCCAGGCTCTCTACATATCCTCCAAATATAGTGAAAGTTCTCCAGGCAGAGAACAAATTCTCCAATCACAGACCAAATGCTCCTAAAAGAGAACAAGTCCCCCAAGCTCTGAACAAGTCCTCCAAGCTCTTAAAAATTCCCCTAACTCAAAACAAGTCCCCCAGATTCAGAACAAGTCCCCCAAACTCAGAACAATTCCTCCAACCCAGAAAAAATTTTTCAATCACAGTGCAAGCTCTCCAGGCACAGAACAAATTCTCCAATCACAGACCAAATGCTCCTAAAAGAGAACAAGTCCTCCAAGTTCTGAACAAGTCCTCTAAGCTCTGAAGAAGTCCTCCAAGCTCTGAACAAGACCTCCAAGCTCTGAACAAGTACTCCAAGCCCAGAAAAATTTCTTCAAACACAGCGGAAACTCTCCAGGCACAGAACAAATTCTGCAATCACAGACCAAATGCTCCTAAAAGAGAACAAGTCCTCCAAGCTCTGAACAAGTCCTCCAAGCTCTGAACAAGTCCTCCAAGCTCTGAACAAGTCCTCCAAGCTCTGAACAAGTCCTCCAAGCTCTGAACAAGTCCTCCAAGCCCTGAACAAGTCCTCCAAGCCCTGAACAAGTCCTCCAAGCTCTGAACAAGTCCTCCAAGCTCTGAACAAGTCCTCCAAGCTCTGAACATGTCCTCCAAGCTCTGAACAAATCCTCCAAGCCCAGAAAAATTTCTTCAAACACAGTGCAAGCTCTCCAGGCACAGAACAAATTCTCCAATCACAGACCAAATGCTCCTAAAAGAGAACAAGTCCTCCAAGCTCTGAACAAGTCCTCCAAGATCTGAACAAGTCCTCCAAGCTCTGTAAAAGTCCTAAAATATCAGAACAACCACATCACACTCAGAACAAGTCCTCCAATCTCAAAACAAGTCCTCCAATCTCAAAACAAGTCCTCCAATCTCAAAACAAGTCCTCCATTCTCATCATAGTTCATGTTCACCAAGCACAGAACAAGTCCCCCAATGACATACCAAATGCTCCGATAAGAGAACATGTCCTCCAGGCTCTCAACATGTCCTCCAGGCTCTCTACATGTCCTCCAGGCTCTCTACATGTCCTCCAGGCTCTCTACATGTCCTCCAGGCTCTCTACATGTCCTCCAGGCTCTCTACATGTCCTCCAGGCTCTCTACATGTCCTCCAGGCTCTCTACATGTCCTCCAGGCTCTCTACATGTCCTCCAGGCTCTCTACATGTCCTCCAGGCTCTCTACATGTCCTCCAGGCTCTCAACATGTCCTCCAAATATAGTGAAAGTTCTCCAGGCAGAGAACAAATTCTCCAATCACAGACCAAATGCTCCTAAAAGAGAACAAGTCCTCCAAGCTCTGAACAAGTCTTCTAAGCTCTGAAGAAGTCCTCCAAGCTCTGAACAAGTCCTCCAAGCTCTGAACAAGTCCTCCAAGCCCAGAAAAATTTCTTCAAACACAGTGGAAACTCTCCAGGCACAGAACAAATTCTCCAATCACAGACCAAATGCTCCTAAAAGAGAACAAGTCCTCCAAACCCTGAACAAGTCCTCCAATCTCTAAACAAGTCCTCCAAGCTCTGAGCAAGTCCTCCAATCTCAAAACAAGTCCTCCAATCTCAAAACAAGTCCTCCAATCTCAAAACAAGTCCTCCAATCATCATAGTTCATGTTCACCAGGCACAGAACAAGTCCCCCAATGACATACCAAATGCTCCGATAAGAGAACATGTCCTCCAGGCTCTCAACATGTCCTCCAGGCTCTCAACATGTCCTCCAGGCTCCCAACATGTCCTCCAGGCTCCCAACATGTCCTCCAGGCTCCCAACATGTCCTCCAGGCTCCCAACATGTCCTCCAGGCTCCCAACATGTCCTCCAAATATAGTGAAATTTCTCCAGGCAGAGAAAAAATTCTCCAATCACAAACCAAATGCTCCTAAAAGAGAACAAGTTCTCCAAGTTCTGAACAAGTCCTCTAAGCTCTGAAGAAGTCCTCCAAGCTCTGAACAAGACCTCCAAGCTCTGAACAAGTCCTCCAAGCTCTGAACAAGTCCTCCAAGCTCTGAACACGTCCTCCAAGCCCAGAAAAATTTCTTCAAACACAGCGGAAACTCTCCAGGCACAGAACAAATTCTGCAATCACAGACCAAATGCTCCTAAAAGAGAACAAGTCCTCCAAGATCTGAACAAGTCCTCCAAGCTCTGAACAAGTCCTCCAAGCTCTGAACATGTCCTCCAAGCTCTGAACAAATCCTCCAAGCCCAGAAAAATTTCTTCAAACACAGTGCAAGCTCTCCAGGCACAGAACAAATTCTCCAATCACAGACCAAATGCTCCTAAAAGAGAACAAGTCCTCCAAGCTCTGAACAAGTCCTCCAAGCTCTGAACAAGTCCTCCAAGCTCTGTAAAAGTCCTAAAATATCAGAACAACCACATCACACTCAGAACAAGTCCTCCAATCTCAAAACAAGTCCTCCAATCTCAAAACAAGTCCTTCAATCTCACAAGTCCTTCAATCTCACAACAAGTCCTCCAATCTCAAAACAAGTACTCCAATCGCAAAACAAGTCCTGCAATATCAAAACAAGTCCTCCAATCTCAAAACAAGTCCTCCAATCTCATCATAGTTCATGTTCACCAAGCACAGAACAAGTCCCCCAATGACATACCAAATGCTCCGATAAGAGAACATGTCCTCCAGGCTCTCAACATGTCCTCCAGGCTCTCAACATGTCCTCCAGGCTCTCGACATGTCCTCCAGGCTCTCGACATGTCCTCCAGGCTCTCGACATGTCCTCCAGGCTCTCGACATGTCCTCCAGGCTCTCGACATGTCCTCCAGGCTCTCGACATGTCCTCCAGGCTCTCGACATGTCCTCCAGGCTCTCGACATGTCCTCCAGGCTCTCGACATGTCCTCCAGGCTCTCGACATGTCCTCCAGGCTCTCGACATGTCCTCCAAATATAGTGAAAGTTCTCCAGGCAGAGAACAAATTCTCCAATCACAGACCAAATGCTCCTAAAAGAGAACAAGTCCTCCAAGCCCTGAACAAGTCCTCCAAGCTCTGAACAATTCCCCTAACTCAAAACAAGTCCCCCAGATTCAGAACAAGTCCCCCAAACTCAGAACAATTCCTCCAAGCCCAGAAAAAATTTTTCAATCACAGTGGAAGCTCTCCAGGCACGGAACAAATTCTCCAATCAGAGACCAAATGCTCCTAAAAGAGAACAAGTCCTCCAAGCTCTGAACAAGTCCTCCAAGCTCTGAACAAGTCCTCCAAGCTCTGAACAAGTCCTAAAATATCAGAACAACCACATCAAACTCAGAACAAGTCCTCCAATCTCAAAACAAGTCCTCCAATCGTCATAGTTCATGTTCAGCAGGCACAGAACAAGTCCCCCAATGACATACCAAATGCTCTGATAAGAGAACATGTCCTCCAGGCTCCCAACATGTCCTCCAGGCTCTCAACATGTCCTCCAGGCTCTCAACATGTCCTCCAGGCTCTCAACATGTCCTCCAGGCTCTCAACATGTCCTCCAGGCTCTCAACATGTCCTCCAGGCTCTCAACATGTCCTCCAGGCTCTCAACATGTCCTCCAAATATAGTGAAAGTTCTCCAGGCAGAGAACAAATTCTCCAATCACAGACCAAATTCTCCTAAAAGAGAACAAGACCTAAAAGCCCTGAACAAGTCCTCCAAGCTCTGAACAATTCCCCTAACTCAAAAGAAATCCCCCAGATTCAGAACAATACCTCCAAGCCCAGAAAAAATTTTTCAATCACAGTGCAAGCTCTCCAGGCAGAGAACAAATTCTCCAATCACAGACCAAATGCTCCTAAAAGAGAACAAGTCCTCCAAGCCCTGAACAAGTCCTCCAAGCTCTGAACAATTCCCCTAACTCAAAAGAAGTCCCCCAGATTCAGAACAATTCCTCCAAGCCCAGAAAAAAATTTTCAATCACAGTGCAAGCTCTCCAGGCACAGAACAAATTCTCCAATCACAGACCAAATGCTCCTAAAAGAGAACAAGTCCTCCAAGCCCTGAACACGTCCTCCAAGCTCTGAACAAGTCCTCCAAGCTCTGAAGAAGTCCTCCAAGCTCTGAACAAGTCCTCCAAGCTCTGAACAAGTCCTCCAAGCTCTGAACAAGTCCTACAAGCTCTGAACAAGTCCTCCAAGCTCTGAACATGTCCTAAAATATCAGAACAACCACATCAAACTCAGAACAAGTCCTCCAATCTCAAAACAAGTACTCCAATCTCAAAACAAGTCCTCCAATCATCATAGTTCATGTTCACCAGGCACAGAACATGTCCCCCAGTGACATACCAAATGCTCCGATAAGAGAACATGTCCTCCAGGCTCTCAACAGGTCCTCCAAATATAGTGCAAGTTCTCCAGGCAGAGAACAAATTCTCCAATCACAGACCAAATGCTCCTAAAAGAGAACAACTCCTCCAAGCCCTTAACAAGTCCTCCAAGCTCTGAACAATTCCCCTAACTCAAAACAAGTCCCCCAGATTCAGAACAAGTCCCCCAAACTCAGAACAATTCCTCCAAGCCCAGAAAAAATTTTTCAATCACAGTGAAAGTTCTCCAGGCAGAGAAAAAATTCTCCAATTACAGACCAAATGCCCCTAAAAGAGAACAAGTCCTCCAAGCCCTGAACAAGTCCTCCAAGCCCTGAACACGTCCTCCAAGCCCTGAACACGTCCTCCAAGCCCTGAACACGTCCTCCAAGCCCTGAACACTTCCTCCAAGCCCTGAACACGTCCTCCAAGCCCTGAGCAAGTCCTCCAAGCCCTGAACAAGTCCTCCAAACTCGGAAAAAATTCTTCAATCACAGTGTAAGCTCTCCAAGCACAAACCAAAACCTCCTAAAAGAGAACAAGTCCTCCAAACCCTGAACAAGTCCTCCAAGCCCTGAACAAGTCCTCCAAGCCCTGAACAAGTCCTCCAAGCCCTGAACAAGTCCTCCAAGCCCTGAACAAGTCCTCCAAGCCCTGAACAAGTCCTCCAAGCCCTGAACAAGTCCTCCAAGCCCTGAACAAGTCCTCCAAGCCCTGAACAAGTCCTACAAGATCTGAACAAGTCCTACAAGCTCAGAAAACCACATCAAACTCAGAAAAAGTCCTCCAATCTCAAAACAAGTCCTTCAATCTCAAAACAAGTCCTCCAATCTCAAAACAAGTCCTCCAATCTCAAAACAAGTCCTCCTATCTCAAAAACAGTCCGCCAATCTCAAAACAAGTCCTCCAATCTTAAAACAAGTCCTCCAATCTCAAAACAAGTCCTCCAATCTCAAAACAAGTCCTCCAATCATAGTGCACGTTCACCAGGCAAAGAACAAGTCCCCCAATGACATACCAAATGCTCAGATAAGAGAACATGTCCTCCAGGCTCTCAACATGTCCTCCAGGCTCTCAACATGTCCTCCAGGCTCTCAACATGTCCTCCAGGCTCTCAACATGTCCTCCAGGCTCTCAACATGTCCTCCAGCCTCTCAACAAGTCCTCCAGCCTCTCAACATGTCCTCCAGCCTCTCAACATGTCCTCCAGCCTCTCAACATGTCCTCCAGCCTCTCAACATGTCCTCCAAATATAGTGCAAGTTCTCCAGGTGAGGACAAATTCTCCAATCACAGACCAAACACTCCTAAAAGGGAACAAGTCCTCCAAGCTCTGGACAATTCCCCTAACTCAAAACAAGTCCCCCAAATTCAGAACAAGTCCTCCAAACTCAGAACAAGTCCTCCAAGCCCCGAAAAAAATTCTTCAATCACAGTGCAAGCTCTCCAGGCACAGAACAAATTCTCCAATCACAGACCAAATGCTCCTAAAAGACAACAAGTCCTCCAAGCCCTGAACAAGTCCTCCAAGCCCTGAACAAGTCCTCCAAGCCCTGAACAAGTCCTCCAAGCCCTGAACAAGTCCTCCAAGCCCTGAACAAGTCCTCCAAGCTCAGAAAACCACATAAAACTCAGAACAAGTCCTCCAATCTCAAAACGAGTCCTCCAATCTCAAAACAAGTCCTCCAATCTCAAAACAAGTCCTCCAATCTCAAAACAAGTCCTCCAATCTCAAAAGAAGCCCTCCAATCTTAAAACAAGTCCTCCAATCTCAAAACAAGTCCTCCTATCTCAAAACAAGTCCTCCAATCTCAAAACAAGTTCTCCAATCATCATAGTTCATGTTCACCAGGCACAGAACAAGTCCCCCAATGACATACCAAATGCTCCGATAAGAGAACATGTCCTCCAGGCTCTCAACATGTCCTCCAGGCTCTCAACATGTCCTCCAGGCTCTCAACATGTCCTCCAGGCTCTCAACGTGTCCTCCAGGCTCCCAACGTGTCCTCCAGGCTCCCAACATGTCCTCCAGGCTCCCAACATGTCCTCCAAATATAGTGAAAGTTCTCCAGGCAGAGAACAAATTCTCCAATCGCAAACCAAATGCTCCTAAAAGAGAACAAGTCCTCCAAGCTCTGAACAAGTCCTCCAAGCTCTTAAAAATTCCCCTAACTCAAAACAAGTCCCCCAGATTCAGAACAAGTCCCCCAAACTCAGAACAATTCCTAAAACCCAGAAAAAACTTTTCAATCACAGTGCAAGCTCTCCAGGCACAGAACAAATTCTCCAATCACAGACCAAATGCTCCTAAAAGAGAACAAGTCCTCCAAGTTCTGAACAAGTCCTCTAAGCTCTGAAGAAGTCCTCCAAGCTCTGAACAAGACCTCCAAGCTCTGAACAAGACCTCCAAGCTCTGAACAAGACCTCCAAGCCCAGAAAAATTTCTTCAAACACAGCGGAAACTCTCCAGGCACAGAACAAATTCTGCAATCACAGACCAAATGCTCCTAAAAGAGAACAAGTCCTCCAAGCTCTGAACAAGTCCTCCAAGCTCTGAACAAGTCCTCCAAGCTCTGAACATGTCCTAAAATATCAGAACAACCACATCACACTTAGAACAAGTCCTCCAATCTCAAAACAAGTCCTCCAATCTCAAAACAAGTCCTTCAATGTCACAAGCCCTCCAATCTCAAAACAAGTCCTCCAATCTCAAAACAAGTCCTCCAATCTCAAAACAAGTCCTCCAATCTCAAAACAAGTCCTCCAATCTCAAAACAAGTCCTCCAATCTCAAAACAAGTCCTCCAATCTCAAAACAAGTCCTCCATTCTCATCATAGTTCATGTTCACCAAGCACAGAACGAGTCCCCCAATGACATACCAAATGCTCCGATAAGAGAACATGTCCTCCAGGCTCTCAACATGTCCTCCAGGCTCTCAACATGTCCTCCAGGCTCTCAACATGTCCTCCAGGCTCTCAACATGTCCTCCAGGCTCTCAACATGTCCTCCAGGCTCTCAACATGTCCTCCAGGCTCTCAACATGTCCTCCAGGCTCTCTACATGTCCTCCAGGCTCTCTACATGTCCTCCAAATATAGTGAAAGTTCTCCAGGCAGAGAACAAATTCTCCAATCACAGACCAAATGCTCCTAAAAGAGAACAAGTCCTCCAAGCTCTGAACAAGTCCTCTAAGCTCTGAAGAAGTCCTCCAAGCTCTGAACAAGTCCTCCAAGCTCTGAACAAGTCCTCCAAGCCCAGAAAAATTTCTTCAAACACAGTGCAAGCTCTCCAGGCACAGAACAAATTCTCCAATCACAGACCAAATTCTCCTAAAAGAGAACAAGTCCTCCAAGCTCTGAACAAGTCCTCCAATCTCTAAACAAGTCCTCCAAGCTCTGAGCAAGTCCTCCAATCTCAAAACATGTCCTCCAATCTCAAAACAAGTCCTCCAATCTCAAAACAAGTCCTCCAATTTCAAAACAAGTCCTCCAATCATCATAGTTCATGTTCACCAGGCACAGAACAAGTCCCCCAATGACATACCAAATGCTCCGATAAGAGAACATGTCCTCCAGGCTCTCAACATGTCCTCCAGGCTCTCAACATGTCCTCCAGGCTCCCAACATGTCCTCCAGGCTCCCAATATGTCCTCCAGGCTCCCAACATGTCCTCCAGGCTCCCAACATGTCCTCCAGGCTCTCTACATATCCTCCAAATATAGTGAAAGTTCTCCAGGCAGAGAACAAATTCTCCAATCACAGACCAAATGCTCCTAAAAGAGAACAAGTCCCCCAAGCTCTGAACAAGTCCTCCAAGCTCTTAAAAATTCCCCTAACTCAAAACAAGTCCCCCAGATTCAGAACAAGTCCCCCAAACTCAGAACAATTCCTCCAACCCAGAAAAAATTTTTCAATCACAGTGCAAGCTCTCCAGGCACAGAACAAATTCTCCAATCACAGACCAAATGCTCCTAAAAGAGAACAAGTCCTCCAAGTTCTGAACAAGTCCTCTAAGCTCTGAAGAAGTCCTCCAAGCTCTGAACAAGACCTCCAAGCTCTGAACAAGTACTCCAAGCCCAGAAAAATTTCTTCAAACACAGCGGAAACTCTCCAGGCACAGAACAAATTCTGCAATCACAGACCAAATGCTCCTAAAAGAGAACAAGTCCTCCAAGCTCTGAACAAGTCCTCCAAGCTCTGAACAAGTCCTCCAAGCTCTGAACAAGTCCTCCAAGCTCTGAACAAGTCCTCCAAGCTCTGAACAAGTCCTCCAAGCCCTGAACAAGTCCTCCAAGCCCTGAACAAGTCCTCCAAGCTCTGAACAAGTCCTCCAAGCTCTGAACAAGTCCTCCAAGCTCTGAACATGTCCTCCAAGCTCTGAACAAATCCTCCAAGCCCAGAAAAATTTCTTCAAACACAGTGCAAGCTCTCCAGGCACAGAACAAATTCTCCAATCACAGACCAAATGCTCCTAAAAGAGAACAAGTCCTCCAAGCTCTGAACAAGTCCTCCAAGATCTGAACAAGTCCTCCAAGCTCTGTAAAAGTCCTAAAATATCAGAACAACCACATCACACTCAGAACAAGTCCTCCAATCTCAAAACAAGTCCTCCAATCTCAAAACAAGTCCTCCAATCTCAAAACAAGTCCTCCATTCTCATCATAGTTCATGTTCACCAAGCACAGAACAAGTCCCCCAATGACATACCAAATGCTCCGATAAGAGAACATGTCCTCCAGGCTCTCAACATGTCCTCCAGGCTCTCTACATGTCCTCCAGGCTCTCTACATGTCCTCCAGGCTCTCTACATGTCCTCCAGGCTCTCTACATGTCCTCCAGGCTCTCTACATGTCCTCCAGGCTCTCAACATGTCCTCCAAATATAGTGAAAGTTCTCCAGGCAGAGAACAAATTCTCCAATCACAGACCAAATGCTCCTAAAAGAGAACAAGTCCTCCAAGCTCTGAACAAGTCTTCTAAGCTCTGAAGAAGTCCTCCAAGCTCTGAACAAGTCCTCCAAGCTCTGAACAAGTCCTCCAAGCCCAGAAAAATTTCTTCAAACACAGTGGAAACTCTCCAGGCACAGAACAAATTCTCCAATCACAGACCAAATGCTCCTAAAAGAGAACAAGTCCTCCAAACCCTGAACAAGTCCTCCAATCTCTAAACAAGTCCTCCAAGCTCTGAGCAAGTCCTCCAATCTCAAAACAAGTCCTCCAATCTCAAAACAAGTCCTCCAATCTCAAAACAAGTCCTCCAATCATCATAGTTCATGTTCACCAGGCACAGAACAAGTCCCCCAATGACATACCAAATGCTCCGATAAGAGAACATGTCCTCCAGGCTCTCAACATGTCCTCCAGGCTCTCAACATGTCCTCCAGGCTCCCAACATGTCCTCCAGGCTCCCAACATGTCCTCCAGGCTCCCAACATGTCCTCCAGGCTCCCAACATGTCCTCCAGGCTCCCAACATGTCCTCCAGGCTCCCAACATGTCCTCCAAATATAGTGAAATTTCTCCAGGCAGAGAAAAAATTCTCCAATCACAAACCAAATGCTCCTAAAAGAGAACAAGTTCTCCAAGTTCTGAACAAGTCCTCTAAGCTCTGAAGAAGTCCTCCAAGCTCTGAACAAGACCTCCAAGCTCTGAACAAGTCCTCCAAGCTCTGAACAAGTCCTCCAAGCTCTGAACACGTCCTCCAAGCCCAGAAAAATTTCTTCAAACACAGCGGAAACTCTCCAGGCACAGAACAAATTCTGCAATCACAGACCAAATGCTCCTAAAAGAGAACAAGTCCTCCAAGATCTGAACAAGTCCTCCAAGCTCTGAACAAGTCCTCCAAGCTCTGAACATGTCCTCCAAGCTCTGAACAAATCCTCCAAGCCCAGAAAAATTTCTTCAAACACAGTGCAAGCTCTCCAAGCACAGAACAAATTCTCCAATCACAGACCAAATGCTCCTAAAAGAGAACAAGTCCTCCAAGCTCTGAACAAGTCCTCCAAGCTCTGAACAAGTCCTCCAAGCTCTGTAAAAGTCCTAAAATATCAGAACAACCACATCACACTCAGAACAAGTCCTCCAATCTCAAAACAAGTCCTCCAATCTCAAAACAAGTCCTTCAATCTCACAAGTCCTTCAATCTCACAACAAGTCCTCCAATCTCAAAACAAGTACTCCAATCGCAAAACAAGTCCTGCAATATCAAAACAAGTCCTCCAATCTCAAAACAAGTCCTCCAATCTCATCATAGTTCATGTTCACCAAGCACAGAACAAGTCCCCCAATGACATACCAAATGCTCCGATAAGAGAACATGTCCTCCAGGCTCTCAACATGTCCTCCAGGCTCTCGACATGTCCTCCAGGCTCTCGACATGTCCTCCAGGCTCTCGACATGTCCTCCAGGCTCTCGACATGTCCTCCAGGCTCTCGACATGTCCTCCAGGCTCTCGACATGTCCTCCAGGCTCTCGACATGTCCTCCAGGCTCTCGACATGTCCTCCAGGCTCTCGACATGTCCTCCAAATATAGTGAAAGTTCTCCAGGCAGAGAACAAATTCTCCAATCACAGACCAAATGCTCCTAAAAGAGAACAAGTCCTCCAAGCCCTGAACAAGTCCTCCAAGCTCTGAACAATTCCCCTAACTCAAAACAAGTCCCCCAGATTCAGAACAAGTCCCCCAAACTCAGAACAATTCCTCCAAGCCCAGAAAAAATTTTTCAATCACAGTGGAAGCTCTCCAGGCACGGAACAAATTCTCCAATCAGAGACCAAATGCTCCTAAAAGAGAACAAGTCCTCCAAGCTCTGAACAAGTCCTCCAAGCTCTGAACAAGTCCTCCAAGCTCTGAACAAGTCCTAAAATATCAGAACAACCACATCAAACTCAGAACAAGTCCTCCAATCTCAAAACAAGTCCTCCAATCGTCATAGTTCATGTTCAGCAGGCACAGAACAAGTCCCCCAATGACATACCAAATGCTCTGATAAGAGAACATGTCCTCCAGGCTCCCAACATGTCCTCCAGGCTCTCAACATGTCCTCCAGGCTCTCAACATGTCCTCCAGGCTCTCAACATGTCCTCCAGGCTCTCAACATGTCCTCCAGGCTCTCAACATGTCCTCCAAATATAGTGAAAGTTCTCCAGGCAGAGAACAAATTCTCCAATCACAGACCAAATTCTCCTAAAAGAGAACAAGACCTAAAAGCCCTGAACAAGTCCTCCAAGCTCTGAACAATTCCCCTAACTCAAAAGAAATCCCCCAGATTCAGAACAATACCTCCAAGCCCAGAAAAAATTTTTCAATCACAGTGCAAGCTCTCCAGGCAGAGAACAAATTCTCCAATCACAGACCAAATGCTCCTAAAAGAGAACAAGTCCTCCAAGCCCTGAACAAGTCCTCCAAGCTCTGAACAATTCCCCTAACTCAAAAGAAGTCCCCCAGATTCAGAACAATTCCTCCAAGCCCAGAAAAAAATTTTCAATCACAGTGCAAGCTCTCCAGGCACAGAACAAATTCTCCAATCACAGACCAAATGCTCCTAAAAGAGAACAAGTCCTCCAAGCCCTGAACACGTCCTCCAAGCTCTGAACAAGTCCTCCAAGCTCTGAAGAAGTCCTCCAAGCTCTGAACAAGTCCTCCAAGCTCTGAACAAGTCCTCCAAGCTCTGAACAAGTCCTACAAGCTCTGAACAAGTCCTCCAAGCTCTGAACATGTCCTAAAATATCAGAACAACCACATCAAACTCAGAACAAGTCCTCCAATCTCAAAACAAGTACTCCAATCTCAAAACAAGTCCTCCAATCATCATAGTTCATGTTCACCAGGCACAGAACATGTCCCCCAGTGACATACCAAATGCTCCGATAAGAGAACATGTCCTCCAGGCTCTCAACAGGTCCTCCAAATATAGTGCAAGTTCTCCAGGCAGAGAACAAATTCTCCAATCACAGACCAAATGCTCCTAAAAGAGAACAACTCCTCCAAGCCCTTAACAAGTCCTCCAAGCTCTGAACAATTCCCCTAACTCAAAACAAGTCCCCCAGATTCAGAACAAGTCCCCCAAACTCAGAACAATTCCTCCAAGCCCAGAAAAAATTTTTCAATCACAGTGAAAGTTCTCCAGGCAGAGAAAAAATTCTCCAATTACAGACCAAATGCCCCTAAAAGAGAACAAGTCCTCCAAGCCCTGAACAAGTCCTCCAAGCCCTGAACACGTCCTCCAAGCCCTGAACACGTCCTCCAAGCCCTGAACACGTCCTCCAAGCCCTGAACACTTCCTCCAAGCCCTGAACACTTCCTCCAAGCCCTGAGCAAGTCCTCCAAGCCCTGAACAAGTCCTCCAAACTCGGAAAAAATTCTTCAATCACAGTGTAAGCTCTCCAAGCACAAACCAAAACCTCCTAAAAGAGAACAAGTCCTCCAAGCCGTGAACAAGTCCTCGAAGCTCTGAACAAGTCCTCCTAGCTCAGAAAACCACATCAAACTCAGAACAAGTCCTCCAATCTCAAAACATGTCCTCCAAGCTCAAAACAAGGCCTCCAAGCTCAAAACAAGGCCTCCAAGCTCAAAACAAGGCCTCCAAGCTCAAAACAAGGCCTCCAAGCTCAAAACAAGGCCTCCAAGCTCAAAACAAGGCCTCCAAGCTCAAAACAAGGCCTCCAAGCTCAAAACAAGTCCTCCAAGCTCAAAACAAGTCCTCCAAGCTCAAAACACGTCCTCCAAGCCCTGAACACGTCCTCCAAGCCCTGAACACGTCCTCCAAGCCCTGAACACTTCCTCCAAGCCCTGAACACTTCCTCCAAGCCCTGAACAAGTCCTCCAAGCCCTGAACAAGTCCTCCAAGCCCTGAACAAGTCCTCCAAGCCCTGAACAAGTCCTCCAAGCCCTGAACAAGTCCTCCAAGCCCTGAACAAGTCCTCCAAGCCCTGAACAAGTCCTCCAAGCCCTGAACAAGTCCTCCAAGCCCTGAACAAGTCCTCCAAGCCCTGAACAAGTCCTACAAGATCTGAACAAGTCCTACAAGCTCAGAAAACCACATCAAACTCAGAAAAAGTCCTCCAATCTCAAAACAAGTCCTTCAATCTCAAAACAAGTCCTCCAATCTCAAAACAAGTCCTCCAATCTCAAAACAAGTCCTCCTATCTCAAAAACAGTCCGCCAATCTCAAAACAAGTCCTCCAATCTTAAAACAAGTCCTCCAATCTCAAAACAAGTCCTCCAATCTCAAAACAAGTCCTCCAATCATAGTGCAAGTTCACCAGGCAAAGAACAAGTCCCCCAATGACATACCAAATGCTCAGATAAGAGAACATGTCCTCCAGGCTCTCAACATGTCCTCCAGGCTCTCAACATGTCCTCCAGGCTCTCAACATGTCCTCCAGGCTCTCAACATGTCCTCCAGGCTCTCAACATGTCCTCCAGCCTCTCAACAAGTCCTCCAGCCTCTCAACATGTCCTCCAGCCTCTCAACATGTCCTCCAGCCTCTCAACATGTCCTCCAAATATAGTGCAAGTTCTCCAGGTGAGGACAAATTCTCCAATCACAGACCAAACACTCCTAAAAGGGAACAAGTCCTCCAAGCTCTGGACAATTCCCCTAACTCAAAACAAGTCCCCCAAATTCAGAACAAGTCCTCCAAACTCAGAACAAGTCCTCCAAGCCCCGAAAAAAATTCTTCAATCACAGTGCAAGCTCTCCAGGCACAGAACAAATTCTCCAATCACAGACCAAATGCTCCTAAAAGACAACAAGTCCTCCAAGCCCTGAACAAGTCCTCCAAGCCCTGAACAAGTCCTCCAAGCCCGGAACAAGTCCTCCAAGCCCTGAACAAGTCCTCCAAGCCCTGAACAAGTCCTCCAAGCTCAGAAAACCACATAAAACTCAGAACAAGTCCTCCAATCTCAAAACGAGTCCTCCAATCTCAAAACAAGTCCTCCAATCTCAAAACAAGTCCTCCAATCTCAAAACAAGTCCTCCAATCTCAAAAGAAGCCCTCCAATCTTAAAACAAGTCCTCCAATCTCAAAACAAGTCCTCCTATCTCAAAACAAGTCCTCCAATCTTAAAACAAGTCCTCCAATCTCAAAACAAGTCCTCCAATCTCAAAACAAGTCCTCCAATCATAGTGCAAGTTCACCAGGCAAAGAACAAGTCCCCCAATGACATACCAAATGCTCCGATAAGAGAACATGTCCTCCAGGCTCTCAACAGGTCCTCCAGGCTCTCAACAGGTCCTCCAGGCTCTCAACAGGTCCTCCAGGCTCTCAACAGGTCCTCCAAATATAGTGCAAGTTCTCCAGGTGAGGACAAATTCTCCAATCACAGACCAAACGCTCCTAAAAGGGAACAATTCCTCCAAGCTCTGAACAATTCCCCTAACTCAAAACAAGTCCCCCAGATTCAGAACAAGTCCTCCAAACTCAGAACAAGTCCTCCAAGCCCCGAAAAAAATTCTTCAATCACAGTGCAAGCTCTCCAGGCACAGAACAAATTCTCCAATCACAGACCAAATGCTCCTAAAAGAGAACAAGTCCTCCAAGCCCTAAACAAGTCCTCCAAGCCCTGAACAAGTCCTCCAAGCCCTGAACAAGTCCTCCAAGCCCTGAACAAGTCCTCCAAACTCGGAAAAAATTCTTCAATCACAGTGTAAGCTCTCCAAGCACAAACCAAAAGCTCCTAAAAGAGAACAAGTCCTCCAAGCCGTGAACAAGTCCTCGAAGCTCTGAACAAGTCCTCCTAGCTCAGAAAACCACATCAAACTCAGAACAAGTCCTCCAATCTCAAAACATGTCCTCCAAGCTCAAAACAAGGCCTCCAAGCTCAAAACAAGGCCTCCAAGCTCAAAACAAGGCCTCCAAGCTCAAAACAAGGCCTCCAAGCTCAAAACAAGGCCTCCAAGCTCAAAACAAGGCCTCCAAGCTCAAAACAAGGCCTCCAAGCTCAAAACAAGTCCTCCAAGCTCAAAACAAGTCCTCCAAGCTCAAAACAAGTCCTCCAAGCTCAAAACAAGTCCTCCAATCACCATACGTCATGTACACCAGGCACAGAAAAAGTCCCCCAATGACATACCAAATGCTCCAACAAGAGACCATGTCCTCCAGGCTCTCAACATGTCCTCCAGGCTCTCAGCATGTTTTCCAGGCTTCCAACATGTCCTCCAGGCTCCCAACATGTCCTCCAGGCTCCCAACATGTCCTCCAGGCTCCCAACATGTCCTCCAGGCTCCCAACATGTCCTCCAGGCTCCCAACATGTCCTCCAGGCTCCCAACATGTCCTCCAAATATAGTGCAAGTTCTCCAGGCAGAGAACAATTTCTCCAATCACAGACCAAATGCTCCTAAAAGAGAACAAGTCCTCCAAGCTCTGAACAATTCCCGTGTCTCAAAACAAGTCCCCCAGATTCAGAACAAGTCCTCCAAACTCAGAACAATTCCTCCAAGCCCAGAAAAAATTTTTCAATCACAGTGCAAGCTCTCCAGGCACAGAACAAATTCTCCAATCACAGACCAAATGCTCCTAAAAGAGAACAAGTCCTCCAAGCTCTGAACAAGTCCTCCAAGCTCTGAACAAGTCCTCCAAGCTCTGAATAAGTCCTAAAGAATCAGAACAACTACATCAAACTCATAACAAGTCCTCCAATCTCAAAACAAGTCCTCCAATCTCAAAACAAGTCCTCCAATCACCATAAGTCATGTACACCAGGCACAGAAAAAGTCCCCTATTGACATACCAAATGCTCCAATAAGAGACCATGTCCTCCAGGCTCTCAACATGTCCTCCAGGCTCTCAACATGTCCTCCAGGCTCTCAACATGTCCTCCAGGCTCTCAACATGTCCTCCAGGCTCCCAACATGTCCTCCAGGCTCCCAACATGTCCTCCAGGCTCCCAACATGTCCTCCAGTCTCCCAACATGTCCTCCAAATATAGTGAAAGTTCTCCAGGGAGAGAACAAATTCTCCAATCACAGACCAAATGCTCCTAAAAGAGAACAAGTCCGCCAAGCCCTGAAAAAGTCCTCCAATCTCAGAACAATTCCTAAAATAACAGAACAACCACATCAAAATCAGAACAAGACCTCCAATCTCAAAACAAGTCCCCCAAACTCAGAACAAGTCCTCCAATCTCAAAACATATTTTCCAGGCATCATAGTTCATGTTCACCAGGCACAGAACAAGTCCCCCAATGACATACCAAATTCTCCGATAAGAGAACATGTCCTCCAGGCTCTCAACATGTCCTCCAGGCTCTCAACATGTCCTCCAGGCTCTCAACATGTCCTCCAGGCTCTCAACATGTCCTCCAGGCTCTCAACATGTCCTCCAGGCTCTCAACATGTCCTCCAGGCTCTCAACATGTCCTCCAGGCTCTCAACATGTCCTCCAGGCTCTCAACATGTCCTCCAGGCTCTCAACATGTCCTCCAGGCTCTCAACATGTCCTCCAGGCTCTCAACATGTCCTCCAATCTAAAAACATGTCATCCAGCCTCTCAACATGTCCTCCAAATATAGTGAAATTTCTCCAGGCAGAGAACAAATTCTCCAATCACAGACCAAATGCTCCTAAAAGAGAACAAGTCCTCCAAGCCCTGAACAAGTCCTCCAAGCCCTGAGCAAGTCCTCCAAGCCCTGAGCAAGTCCTCCAAGCCCTGAGCAAGTCCTCCAAGCCCTGAGCAAGTCCTCCAAGCCCTGAGCAAGTCCTCCAAGCCCTGAACAAGTCCTCCAAACTCGGAAAAAATTCTTCAATCACAGTGTATGCTCTCCAAGCACAAACCAAAAGCTCCAAAAAGAGAACAAGTCCTCCAAGCCCTGAACAAGTCCTCCAAGCCCTGAACAAGTCCTACAGGCCCTGAACAAGTCCTCCAAGCCCTGAACAAGTCCTCATAGCTCAGAAAACCACATAAAAATCAGAACAAGTCCTCCAATCTCAAAACAAGTCCTCCAATCTCAAAACAAGTCCTCCAATCTCAAAACAAGTCCTCCAATCTCAAAACAAGTCCTCCAATCTCAAAACAAGACCTCCAATCTCAAAACAAGTCCTCCAATCTCAAAACAAGTCCTCCAATCTCAAAACAAGTCCTCCAATCATAGTACAAGTTCACCAGGCAAAGAACAAGTCCCCCAATGACATACCAAATGCTCCGATAAGAGAACATGTCCTCCAGGCTCTCAACAGGTCCTCCAGGCTCTCAACAGGTCCTCCAGGCTCTCAACAGGTCCTCCAGGCTCTCAACATGTCCTCCAAATATAGTGCAAGCTCTCCAGGCACAGAACAAATTCTCCAATCACAGACCAAACGCTCCTAAAAGGGAACAAGTCCTCCAAGCTCTGAACAATTCCCCTAACTCAAAACAAGTCCCCCAAATTCAGAACAAGTCCTCCAAGCCCCGAAAAATATTCTTCAATCACAGTGCAAGCTCTCCAGGCACAGAACAAATTCTCCAATCACAGACCAAATGCTCCTAAAAGAGAACAAGTCCTCCAAGCCCTAAACAAGTCCTCCAAGACCTGAACAAGTCTTCCAAGCCCTGAACAAGTCCTCCAAGCCCTGAACAAGTCCCCTAACTCAAAACAAGTCCCCCAGATTCAGGACAAGTCCCACAAACTCAGAACAATTCCCACAAACTCAGAACAATTCCTCCTAGCCCAGAAAAAACTTTTCAATCACAGTGCAAGCTCTCCAGGCACAGAACAAATTCTCCAATCACAGACCAAATGCTCCTAAAAGAGAACAAGTCCTCCAAGCTCTGAACAAGTCCTCCAAGCTCTGAACAAGTCCTCCAAGCTCTGAACAAGTCCTCCAAGCTCTGAACAAGTCCTCCAAGCTCTGAACAAGTCCTCCAAGCTCTGAACAAGTCCTCCAAGCTCTGAACAAGTCCTAAAATATCAGAACAACCACATCAAACTCAAAACAAGTCGTCCAATCTCAAAACAAGTACTCCAATCTCAAAACAAGTCCTCCAATCATCATAGTTCATGTTCACCAGGCACAGAACAAGTCCCCCAGTGACATACCAAATGCTCCGATAAGAGAACATGTCCTCCAGGCTCTCAACATGTCCTCCAGGCTCTCAACAGGTCCTCCAAATATAGTGCAAGTTCTCCAGGCAGAGAACAAATTCTCCAATCACTGACCAAATGCTCCTAAAAGAGAACAAGTCCTCCAAGCCCTTAACAAGTCCTCCAAACTCTGAACAATTCCCCTAACTCAAAACAAGTCCCCCAGATTCAGAACAAGTCCCCCAAACTCAAAACAATTCCTCCAAGCCCAGAAAAAATTTTTCAATCACAGTGAAAGTTCTCCAGGCAGAGAAAAAATTCTCCAATCACAGACCAAATGCTCCTAAAAGAGAACAAGTCCTCCAAGCCCTGAACAAGTCCTCCAAACCCTGAACAAGTCCTCCAAGGCCTGAACAAGTCCTCCAAGCCCTGAACAAGTCCTCCAAGCCCTGAACAAGTCCTCCAAGCTCTGAACAAGTCCTCCAATCCCTGAGCAAGTCCTCCAAGCCCTGAACAAAACCTCCAAGCCCTGAGCAAGTCCTCCAAGCCCTGAACAAGTCCTCCAAACTCAGAACAAGTCCTCCAAGCCCCGAAAAAAATTCTTCAATCACAGTGCAAGCTCTCCAGGCACAGAACAAATTCTCCAATCACAGACCAAATTCTCCTAAAAGAGAACAAGTCCTCCAAGCTCTGAACAAGTCCTCCAAGATCTGAACAAGTCTTCCAAGCCCTGAACAAGTCCTCCAAGCCCTGAACAAGTCCCCTAACTCAAAACAAGTCCCCCAGATTCAGGACAAGTCCCACAAACTCAGAACAATTTCCACAAACTCAGAACAATTCCTCCTAGCCCAGAAAAAATTTTTCAATCACAGTGCAAGCTCTCCAGGCACAGAACAAATTCTCCAATCACAGACCAAATGCTCCTAAAAGAGAACAAGTCCTCCAAGCTCTGAACAAGTCCTCCAAGCTCTGAACAAGTCCTAAAATATCAGAACAACCACATCAAACTCAGAACAAGTCCTCCAATCTCAAAACAAGTACTCCAATCTCAAAACAAGTCCTCCAATCATCATAGTTCATGTTCACCAGGCACAGAACAAGTCCCCCAGTGACATACCAAATGCTCCGATAAAAGAACATGTCCTCCAGGCTCTCAACATGTCCTCCAGGCTCTCAACATGTCCTCCAGGCTCTCAACATGTCCTCCAGGCTCTCAACATGTCCTCCAGGCTCTCAACATGTCCTCCAGGCTCTCAACATGTCCTCCAGGCTCTCAACATGTCCTCCAAATATAGTGAAAGTTCTCCAGGCAGAGAACAAATTCTCCAATCACAGACCAAATGCTCCTAAAAAGAGAACACGTCCTCCAAGCCCTGAACACGTCCTCCAAGCCCTGAACACGTCCTCCAAGCCCTGAACACGTCCTCCAAGCCCTGAACACGTCCTCCAAGCCCTGAACACGTCCTCCAAGCCCTGAACACGTCCTCCAAGCCCTGAACACGTCCTCCAAGCCCTGAACAAGTCCTCCAAGCCCTGAAAAATTCCCCTAACTCAAAACAAGTCCCCCAAATTCAGAACAAGTCCCCCAAACTCAGAACAATTCTTCCAAGCCCAGAAACAATTTTTCAATAACAGTGCAACCTCTCCAGGCACAGAACAATTTCTCCAATCACAGACCAAATGCTCCTAAAAGAGAACAAGTCCTCCAAGCTCTGAACAAGTCCTAAAATGCCAAAACAACCACATCAAACTCAGAACAAGTTCTCCAATCTCACAACAAGTCCTCCAATCTCAAAACAAGTCCTCCAATCTCAAAACAAGTCCTCCAATCTCAAAACAAGTCCTCCAATCTCAAAACAAGTCCTCCAATCTCAAAACAAGTCCTCCAATCTCAAAACAACTCCTCCAATCTCAAAACAACTCCTCCAATCTCAAAACAACTCCTCCAATCTCAAAACAACTCCTCCAATCTCAAAACAACTCCTCCAATCTCAAAACAACTCCTCCAATCTCAAAACAACTCCTCCAATCTCAAAACAACTCCTCCAATCTCAAAACAACTCCTCCAATCTCAAAACAACTCCTCCAATCTCAAAACAACTCCTCCAATCTCAAAACAACTCCTCCAATCTCAAAACAACTCCTCCAATCTCAAAACAACTCCTCCAATCTCAAAACAACTCCTCCAATCATCATAGTTCATGTTCACCAGGCACAGAACAAGTCCCCCAATGACATACCAAATGCTCCGATAAGAGAACATGTCCTCCAGGCTCTCAACATGTCCTCCAAATATAGTGACAGTTCTCCAGGCAGAGAACAAATTCTCCAATCCCAGACCAAATGCTCCTAAAAGAGAACAAGTCCTCCAAGCTCTGAACAAGTCCTAAAATGCCAAAACAACCACATCAAACTCAGAACAAGTTCTCCAATCTCACAACAAGTCCTCCAATCTCAAAACAAGTCCTCCAATCTCAAAACAAGTCCTCCAATCTCAAAACAAGTCCTCCAATCTCAAAACAAGTCCTCCAATCTCAAAACAACTCCTCCAATCTCAAAACAACTCCTCCAATCTCAAAACAACTCCTCCAATCTCAAAACAAGTCCTCCTATCTCAAAACAACTCCTCCAATCTCAAAACAACTCCTCCAATCTCAAAACAACTCCTCCAATCTCAAAACAACTCCTCCAATCTCAAAACAAGTCCTCCAATCATCATAGTTCATGTTCACCAGGCACAGAACAAGTCCCCCAATGACATACCAAATGCTCCGATAAGAGAACATGTCCTCCAGGCTCTCAACATGTCCTCCAAATATAGTGACAGTTCTCCAGGCAGAGAACAAATTCTCCAATCCCAGACCAAATGCTCCTAAAAGAGAACAAGTCCTCCAAGCCCTGAAAAAGTCCTCCAAGCTCAGAACAATTCCTCTAACTCAAAACAAGTCCCCCAGATTCAGAACAAGTCCCCCAAACTCAGAACAATTCTACCAAGCCCAGAAAAAATTTTTCAATCACAGTGCAAGCTCTCCAGGCACAGAACAAATTCTCCAATCACAGACCCAATGCTCCTAAAAGAGAACAACTCCTCCAAGCTCTGAACAAGTCCTCCAAGCTCTGAACAAGTCCTCCAATCTCAAAACAAGTCCTCCAATCTCAAAACAACTCCTCCAATCTCAAAACAACTCCTCCAATCTCAAAACAACTCCTCCAATCTCAAAACAACTCCTCCAATCATCATAGCTCATGTTCACCAGGCACAGAACAAGTCCCCCAATGACATACCAAATGCTCCGATAAGAGAACATGTCCTCCAGGCTCTCAACATCTCCTCCAGGCTCTCAACATGTCCTCCAGGCTCTCAACATGTCCTCCAGGCTCTCAACATGTCCTCCAGGCTCTCAACATGTCCTCCAGGCTCTCAACATGTCCTCCAGGCTCTCAACATGTCCTCCAAATATAGTGAAATTTCTCCAGGCAGAGAACAAATTCTCCAATCACAGACCAAATGCTCCTAAAAGAGAACAAGTACTCCAAGCTCTGAACAAGTCCTCCAAGCCCTGAACAAGTCCTCCAAGCTCTGAACAAGTCCCCTAACTCAAAACAAGTCCCCCAGATTCAGAACAAGTCCCCCAAACTCAGAACAATTCTACAAAGCCCAGAAAAAATTTTTCAATCACAGTGCAAGCTCTCCAGGCACAGAACAAATTCTCCAATCACAGACCAAATGCTCCTAAAAGAGAACAAGTCCTCCAAGCTCTGAACAAGTCCTCCAAACTCAGAACAATTCCTCCAAGATCAGAACAAGTCCAAAAATGCCAAAACAACCACATCAAACTCAGAACAAGTAATCCAATCTCACAACAAGCCCTCCAATCTAAAAACAAGTCCTCCAATGTCACAACAAGTCCTCCAATGTCACAACAAATCCTCCAATGTCACAACAAGTCCTCCAATGTCACAACAAATCCTCCAATGTCACAACAAGTCCTCCAATGTCACAACAAGTCCTCCAATGTCACAACAAGTCCTCCAATGTCACAACAAGTCCTCCAATGTCACAACAAGTCCTCCAATCTCAAAACAAGTCCTCCAATCTCAAAACAAGTCCTCCAATCTCAAAACAAGTCCTCCAATCATCATAGTTCATGTTCACCAGGCACAGAACAAGTCCCCCAATGACATACCAAATGCTCCGATAAGAGAACATGTCCTCCAGGCTCTCAACATGTCCTCCAGGCTCTCAACATGTCCTCCAGGCTCTCAACATGTCCTCCAGGCTCTCAACATGTCCTCCAGGCTCTCAACATGTCCTCCAGGCTCTCAACATGTCCTCCAGGCTCTCAACATGTCCTCCAGGCTCTCAACATGTCCTCCAGGCTCTCAACATGTCCTCCAGGCTCTCAACATGTCCTCCAAATATAGAGAAAGTTCTCCAGGCAGAGAACAAATTCTCCAATCACAGACCAAATGCCCCGACAAGAGAACAAGTCCTCCAAGCCCTGAACAAGTTCTCCAAGGCCTGAACAAGTCCTCCAAGGCCTAAACAAGTCCTCCGAACTGTGAAAAATTCCCCTAACTCAAAACAAGTCCCCCAGATTGAGAACAAGTCCCCCAAACTCAGAACAATACCTCCAAGCCCAGAAAAAAATTTTCAAACACAGTGCAAGCTCTCCAGGCACAGAACAAATTCTCCAATCACAGACCAAATGCTCCTAAAAGAGAAAAAGTCCTCCAAGCTCTGAACAAGTCCTCCCAGCTCTGAACAAGTGCTAAAACATCAGAATAACCACATCAAACTCAGAACAATTCCTCCAATCTCAAAACAACTCCTCCAGTCTCAAAACAACTCCTCCAATCTCAAAACAACTCCTCCAATCTCAAAACAACTCCTCCAATCTCAAAACAACTCCTCCAATCTCAAAACAACTCCTCCAATCTCAAAACAACTCCTCCAATCATCATAGTTCATGTTCACCAGGCACAGAACAAGTCCCCCAATGACATACCTAATGCTCCGATAAGAGAACATGTCCTCCAGGCTCTCAACAAGTCCTCCAGGCTCTCAACATGTCCTCCAGGCTCTCAACATGTCCTCCAGGCTCTCAACATGTCCTCCAAATATAGTGAAAGTTCTCCAGGCAGAGAACAAATTCTCCAATCACAGACCAAATGCTCCTACAAGAGAACAGGTCCTCCACGCCCTGAACAAGTCCTCCAAGCTCTGAACAAGTCCTCCAAGCCCTGAAGAAGTCCTCCAATCTCAAAATAAGTCCTCCAATCTCAAAACAACTCCTCCAACCTCAAAACAAGTCCTCCAATCTCAAAACAAGTACTCCAATCGTAAAACAAGTACTCCAATCTCAAAACAATTCCTCCAATCATTATAGTTCATGCTCACCAGGCACAGAACAAGTCCCCCAATTACATAACAAATGCTCCGATAAGAGAACATGTCCTCCAGGCTCTCAACATGTCCTCCAGGCTCTCAACATGTCCTCCAGGTTCTCAACATGTCCTCCAGGTTCTCAACATGTCCTCCAGGCTCTCAGCATGTCCTCCAGGCACTCAGCATGTCCTCCAGGCACTCAGCATGTCCTCCAAATATACTGAAAGTTCTCCAGGCAGAGAACAAATCCTCCAATCACAGACCAAATGCTCCGAAAAGAGAACAAGTCCTCCAAGCTCTGAACAAGTCCTAAAACACCAAAACAACCACATCAAACTCAAAACAAGTCCTCCAATCTCAAAACAAGTCCTCCAATCTCAAAACAAGTCCTCCAATCTCAAAACAAGTCCTCCAATCTCAAAACAACTCCTCCAATCTCAAAACAACTCCTCCAAGCAACATACTACATGTTCACCAGGCACAGAACGAGTCCCTCAATGACATACCAAATGCTCCGATAAGAGAACATGTCCTCCAGGCTCTCAACATGTCCTCCAGGCTCTCAACATGTCCTCCAGGCTCTCAACATGTCCTCCAGGCTCTCAACATGTCCTCCAGGCTCTCAACATGTCCTCCAGGCTCTCAACATGTCCTCCAGGCTCTCAACATGTCCTCCAAATATAGTGACAGTTCTCCAGGCAGAGAACAAATTCTCCAATCACAGACCAAATGCTCCTAAAAGAGAACAAGTCCTCCAAGCCCTGAAAAAGTCCTCCAAGCTCAGAACAATTCCTCTAACTCAAAACAAGTCCCCCAGATTCAGAACAAGTCCCCCAAACTCAGAACAATTCTACCAAGCCCAGAAAAAATTTTTCAATCACAGTGCAAGCTCTCCAGGCACAGAACAAATTCTCCAATCACAGACCCAATGCTCCTAAAAGAGAACAAGTCCTCCAAGCTCTGAACAAGTCCTCCAAGCTCTGAACAAGTCCTCCAAGCTCTGAACAAGTCCTCCAAGCTCTGAACAAGTCCTCCAAGCTCTGAACAAGTCCTCCAAGCTCTGAACAAGTCCTCCAAGCTCTGAACAAGTCCTCCAATCTCAAAACAACTCCTCCAATCTCAAAACAACTCCTCCAATCTCAAAACAACTCCTCCAATCTCAAAACAACTCCTCCAATCATCATAGCTCATGTTCACCAGGCACAGAACAAGTCCCCCAATGACATACCAAACGCTCCGATAAGAGAACATGTCCTCCAGGCTCTCAACATGTCCTCCAGGCTCTCAACATGTCCTCCAGGCTCTCAACATGTCCTCCAGGCTCTCAACATGTCCTCCAGGCTCTCAACATATCCTCCAAATATAGTGAAATTTCTCCAGGCAGAGAACAAATTCTCCAATCACAGACCAAATGCTCCTAAAAGAGAACAAGTACTCCAAGCTCTGAACAAGTCCTCCAAGCCCTGAACAAGTCCTCCAAGCTCTGAACAAGTCCCCTAACTCAAAACAAGTCCCCCAGATTCAGAACAAGTCCCCCAAACTCAGAACAATACCTCCAAGCCCAGAAAAAAATTTTCAATCACAGTGCAAGCTCTCCAGGCACAGAACAATTTCTCCAATCACAGACCAAATGCTCCTAAAAGAGAACAAGTCCTCCAAGCTCTGAACAAGTCCTCCCAGCTCTGAACAAGTGCTAAAACATCAGAACAACCACATCAAACTCAGAACAATTCCTCCAATCTCAAAACAATTCCTCCAATCTCAAAACAAGTCCTCCAATCTCAAAACAACTCCTCCAATCTCAAAACAACTCCTCCAATCTCAAAACAACTCCTCCAATCTCAAAACAACTCCTCCAATCTCAAAACAACTCCTCCAATCTCAAAACAACTCCTCCAATCTCAAAACAACTCCTCCAATCTCAAAACAAGTCCTCCAATCTCAAAACAAGTCCTCCAATCTCAAAACAAGTCCTCCAATCATCATAGTTTATGTTCACCAGGCAGAGAACAAGTCCACCAATGACATACCAAATGCTCCGATAAGAGAACATGTCCTCCAGGCTCTCAACATGTCCTCCAGGCTCTCAACATGTCCTCCAGGCTCTCAACATGTCCCCCAGGCTCTCAACATGTCCCCCAGGCTCTCAACATGTCCCCCAGGCTCTCCACATGTCCTCCAAATATAGTGACAGTTCTCCAGGCAGAGAACAAATTCTCCAATCCCAGACCAAATGCTCCTAAAAGAGAACAAGTCCTCCAAGCTCTGAACAAGTCCTCCAAACTCAGAACAATTCCTCCAAGATCAGAACAAGTCCAAAAATGCCAAAACAACCACATCAAACTCAGAACAAGTAATCCAATCTCACAACAAGACTTCCAATCTAAAAACAAGTCCTCCAATGTCACAACAAGTCCTCCAATGTCACAACAAGTCCTCCAATGTCACAACAAGTCCTCCAATGTCACAACAAGTCCTCCAATGTCACAACAAGTCCTCCAATCTCACAACAAGTCCTCCAATCTCAAAACAAGTCCTCCAATCTCAAAACAAGTCCTCCAGTCATCATAGTTCATGTTCACCAGGCACAGAACAAGTCCCCCAATGACATACCAAATGCTCCGATAAGAGAACATGTCCTCCAGGCTCTCAACAAGTCGTCCAGGCTCTCAACAAGTCGTCCAGGCTCTCAACATGTCCTCCAGGCTCTCAACATCTCCTCCAAATATACTGACAGTTCTCCAGGCAGAGAACAAATTCTCCAATCCCAGACCAACTGCTCCTAAAAGAGAACAAGTCCTCCAAGCCCTGAAAAAGTCCTCCAAGCTCAGAACAATTCCTCCAAGATCAGAACAAGTCCAAAAATGCCAAAACAACCACATCAAACTCAGAACAAGTCCTCCAATGTCACAACAAGTCCTCCAATGTCACAACAAGTCCTCCAATGTCACAACAAGTCCTCCAATGTCACAACAAGTCCTCCAATGTCACAACAAGTCCTCCAATCTCAAAACAAGTCCTCCAATCTCAAAACAAGTCCTCCAATCTCAAAACAAGTCCTCCAATCATCATAGTTCATGTTCACCAGGCGCAGAACAAGTCCCCCAATGACATACCAAATGCTCCGATAAGAGAACATGTCCTCCAGGCTCTCAACATGTCCTCCAGGCTCTCAACATGTCCTCCAGGCTCTCAACATGTCCTCCAGGCTCTCAACATGTCCTCCAGGCTCTCAACATGTCCTCCAGGCTCTCAACATGTCCTCCAGGCTCTCAACATGTCCTCCAGGCTCTCAACATGTCCTCCAAATATAGTGAAAGTTCTCCAGGCAGAGAACAAATTCTCCAATCATAGACGAAATGCCCCTACAAGAGAACAAGTCCTCCAAGCCCTGAACAAGTCCTCCAAGGCCTGAACAAGTCCTCCAAAGCCTAAAAAAGTCCTCCAAACTGTGAAAAATTCCCCTAACTCAAAACAAGTCCCCCAGATTGAGAACAAGTCCCCCAAACTCAGAACAATACCTCCAGGCCCAGAAAAAATTTTTCAATCACAGTGCAAGCTCTCCAGGCACAGAACAAATTCTCCAATCACAGACCAAATGCACCTAAAAGAGAACAAGTCCTCCAAACTCAGAACAAGTCCTCCAAGCCCTGAACAGGACCTCCAACCTCAAAACAATTCCTCCAATCTCAAAACAAGTCCTCCAATCTCAAAACAAGTCCTCCAATCTCAAAACAAGTCCTCCAATCTCAAAACAAGTCCTCCAATCTCAAAACAAGTCCTCCAATCTCAAAACAAGTCCTCCAATCTCAAAACAAGTCCTCCAATCTCAAAACAAGTCCTCCAATCATCATAGTTTATGTTCAGCAGGCAGAGAACAAGTCCACCAATGACATACCAAATGCTCCGATAAGAGAACATGTCCTCCAGGCTCTCAACATGTCCTCCAGCCTCTCAACATGTCCTCCAGGCTCTCAACATGTCCTCCAGCCTCTCAACATGTCCTCCAGGCTCTCAACATGTCCTCCAGGCTCTCAACATGTCCTCCAGGCTCTCAACATGTCCTCCAGGCTCTCAACATGTCCTCCAGGCTCTCAACATGTCCTCCAGGCTCTCAACATGTCCTCCAGGCTCTCAACATGTCCTCCAAATATAGTGACAGTTCTCCAGGCAGAGAACAAATTCTCCAATCCCAGACCAAATGCTCCTAAAAGAGAACATGTCCTCCAGGCTCTCAACATGTCCTCCAGGCCCTCAACATGTCCTCCAGGCCCTCAACATGTCCTCCAAATATAGTGACAGTTCTCCAGGCAGAGAACAAATTCTCCAATCCCAGACCAAATGCTCCTAAAAGAGAACAAGTCCTCCAAGCCCTGAAAAAGTCCTCCAAGCTCAGAACAATTCCTCTAACTCAAAACAAGTCCCCCAGATTCAGAACAAGTCCCCCAAACTCAGAACAATTCTACCAAGCCCAGAAAAAATTTTTCAATCACAGTGCAAGCTCTCCAGGCACAGAACAAATTCTCCAATCACAGACCAAATGCTCCTAAAAGAGAACAAGTCCTCCAAGCTCTGAACAAGTCCTCCAAACTCAGAACAATTCCTCCAAGATCAGAACAAGTCCAAAAATGCCAAAACAACCACATCAAACTCAGAACAAGTAATCCAATCTCACAACAAGACTTCCAATCTAAAAACAAGTCCTCCAATGTCACAACAAGTCCTCCAATGTCACAACAAGTCCTCCAATCTCAAAACAAGTCCTCCAATCTCAAAACAAGTCCTCCAATCTCAAAACAAGTCCTCCAGTCATCATAGTTCATGTTCACCAGGCACAGAACATGTCCCCCAATGACATACCAAATGCTCCGATAAGAGAACATGTCCTCCAGGCTCTCAACATGTCCTCCAGGCTCTCAACATGTCCTCCAGGCTCTCAACATGTCCTCCAGGCTCTCAACATGTCCTCCAGGCTCTCAACATGTCCTCCAGGCTCTCAACATGTCCTCCAGGCTCTCAACATGTCCTCCAGGCTCTCAACATGTCCTCCAAATATAGTGAAAGTTCTCCAGGCAGAGAACAAATTCTCCAATCACAGACCAAATGCCCCTACAAGAGAACAAGTCCTCCAAGCCCTGAACAAGTTCTCCAAGGCCTGAACAAGTCCTCCAAGGCCTGAACAAGTCCTCCAAGGCCTGAACAAGTCCTCCGAACTGTGAAAAATTCCCCTAACTCAAAACAAGTCCCCCAGATTGAGAACAAGTCCCCCAAACTCAGAACAATACCTCCAGGCCCAGAAAAAATTTTTCAATCACAGTGCAAGCTCTCCAGGCACAGAACAAATTCTCCAATCACAGACCAAATGCACCTAAAAGAGAACAAGTCCTCCAAACTCAGAACAAGTCCTCCAAGCCCTGAACAGGACCTCCAACCTCAAAACAAGTCCTCCAAGCCCTGAACAAGTCCTCCAACCTCAAAACAAGTCCTCCAAGCCGTGAACAGGACCTCCAACCTCAAAACAAGTCCTCCAATCTCAAAACAAGTCCTCCAATCTCAAAACAAGTCCTCCAATCTCAAAACAAGTCCTCCAATCATCATAGTTTATGTTCAGCAGGCAGAGAACAAGTCCACCAATGACATACCAAATGCTCCGATAAGAGAACATGTCCTCCAGGCTCTCAACATGTCCTCCAGGCTCTCAACATGTCCTCCAGGCTCTCAACATGTCCTCCAGGCTCTCAACATGTCCTCCAGGCTCTCAACATGTCCTCCAGGCTCTCAACATGTCCTCCAGGCTCTCAACATGTCCTCCAAATATAGTGACAGTTCTCCAGGCAGAGAACAAATTCTCCAATCCCAGACCAAATGCTCCTAAAAGAGAACAAGTCCTCCAAGCCCTGAAAAAGTCCTCCAAGCTCAGAACAATTCCTCTAACTCAAAACAAGTCCCCCAGATTCAGAACAAGTCCCCCAAACTCAGAACAATTCTACCAAGCCCAGAAAAAATTTTTCAATCACAGTGCAAGCTCTCCAGGCACAGAACAAATTCTCCAATCACAGACCAAATGCTCCTAAAAGAGAACAAGTCCTCCAAGCTCTGAACAAGTCCTCCAAACTCAGAACAATTCCTCCAAGATCAGAACAAGTCCAAAAATGCCAAAACAACCACATCAAACTCAGAACAAGTAATCCAATCTCACAACAAGACTTCCAATCTAAAAACAAGTCCTCCAATGTCACAACAAGTCCTCCAATGTCACAACAAGTCCTCCAATCTCAAAACAAGTCCTCCAATCTCAAAACAAGTCCTCCAATCTCAAAACAAGTCCTCCAGTCATCATAGTTCATGTTCACCAGGCACAGAACATGTCCCCCAATGACATACCAAATGCTCCGATAAGAGAACATGTCCTCCAGGCTCTCAACATGTCCTCCAGGCTCTCAACATGTCCTCCAGGCTCTCAACATGTCCTCCAGGCTCTCAACATGTCCTCCAGGCTCTCAACATGTCCTCCAGGCTCTCAACATGTCCTCCAGGCTCTCAACATGTCCTCCAGGCTCTCAACATGTCCTCCAAATATAGTGAAAGTTCTCCAGGCAGAGAACAAATTCTCCAATCACAGACCAAATGCCCCTACAAGAGAACAAGTCCTCCAAGCCCTGAACAAGTTCTCCAAGGCCTGAACAAGTCCTCCAAGGCCTGAACAAGTCCTCCAAGGCCTGAACAAGTCCTCCAAGGCCTGAACAAGTCCTCCGAACTGTGAAAAATTCCCCTAACTCAAAACAAGTCCCCCAGATTGAGAACAAGTCCCCCAAACTCAGAACAATACCTCCAGGCCCAGAAAAAATTTTTCAATCACAGTGCAAGCTCTCCAGGCACAGAACAAATTCTCCAATCACAGACCAAATGCACCTAAAAGAGAACAAGTCCTCCAAACTCAGAACAAGTCCTCCAAGCCCTGAACAGGACCTCCAACCTCAAAACAAGTCCTCCAAGCCCTGAACAAGTCCTCCAACCTCAAAACAAGTCCTCCAAGCCGTGAACAGGACCTCCAACCTCAAAACAAGTCCTCCAATCTCAAAACAAGTCCTCCAATCTCAAAACAAGTCCTCCAATCTCAAAACAAGTCCTCCAATCTCAAAACAAGTCCTCCAATCTCAAAACAAGTCCTCCAATCTCAAAACAAGTCCTCCAATCATCATAGTTTATGTTCACCAGGCAGAGAACAAGTCCACCAATGACATACCAAATGCTCCGATAAGAGAACATGTCCTCCAGGCTCTCAACATGTCCCCCAGGCTCTCAACATGTCCCCCAGGCTCTCAACATGTCCCCCAGGCTCTCCACATGTCCCCCAGGCTCTCAACATGTCCTCCAAATATAGTGACAGTTCTCCAGGCAGAGAACAAATTCTCCAATCCCAGACCAAATGCTCCTAAAAGAGAACAAGTCCTCCAAGCTCTGAACAAGTCCTCCAAACTCAGAACAATTCCTCCAAGATCAGAACAAGTCCAAAAATGCCAAAACAACCACATCAAACTCAGAACAAGTAATCCAATCTCACAACAAGACTTCCAATCTAAAAACAAGTCCTCCAATGTCACAACAAGTCCTCCAATGTCACAACAAGTCCTCCAATGTCACAACAAGTCCTCCAATGTCACAACAAGTCCTCCAATCTCAAAACAAGTCCTCCAATCTCAAAACAAGTCCTCCAATCTCAAAACAAGTCCTCCAATCTCAAAACAAGTCCTCCAATCTCAAAACAAGACCTCCAGTCATCATAGTTCATGTTCACCAGGCACAGAACAAGTCCCCAATGACATACCAAATGCTCCGATAAGAGAACATGTCCTCCAGGCTCTCAACAAGTCGTCCAGGCTCTCAACAAGTCGTCCAGGCTCTCAACAAGTCGTCCAGGCTCTCAACAAGTCCTCCAGGCTCTCAACATGTCCTCCAGGCTCTCAACATGTCCTCCAGGCTCTCAACATGTCCTCCAGGCTCTCAACATGTCCTCCAGGCTCTCAACATGTCCTCCAAATATAGTGAAAGTTCTCCAGGCAGAGAACAAATTCTCCAATCACAGACGAAATGCCCCTACAAGAGAACAAGTCCTCCAAGCCCTGAACAAGTCCTCCAAGGCCTGAACAAGTCCTCCAAGGCCTAAACAAGTCCTCCAAGGCCTAAACAAGTCCTCCGAACTATGAAAAATTCCCCTAACTCAAAACAAGTCCCCCAGATTGAGAACAAGTCCCCCAAACTCAGAACAATACCTCCAGGCCCAGAAAAAAATTTTCAATCACAGTGCAAGCTCTCCAGGCACAGAACAAATTCTCCAATCACAGACCAAATGCACCTAAAAGAGAACAAGTCCTCCAAACTCAGAAAAAGTCCTCCAAGCCCTGAACAGGACCTCCAACCTCAAAACAAGTCCTCCAATCTCAAAACAAGTCCTCCAATCTCAAAACAAGTCCTCCAATCTCAAAACAAGTCCTCCAATCATCATAGTTTATGTTCACCAGGCAGAGAACAAGTCCACCAATGACATACCAAATGCTCCGATAAGAGAACATGTCCTCCAGGCTCTCAACATGTCCTCCAGGCTCTCAACATGTCCTCCAGGCTCTCAACATGTCCTCCAGGCTCTCAACATGTCCTCCAGGCTCTCAACATGTCCTCCAGGCTCTCAACATGTCCTCCAGGCTCTCAACATGTCCTCCAGGCTCTCAACATGTCCTCCAGGCTCTCAACATGTCCTCCAGGCTCTCAACATGTCCTCCAGGCTCTCAACATGTCCTCCAGGCTCTCAACATGTCCTCCAGGCTCTCAACATGTCCTCCAGGCTCTCAACATGTCCTCCAAATATAGTGAAATTTCTCCAGGCAGAGAACAAATTCTCCAATCACAGACCAAATGCTCCTAAAAGAGAACAAGTACTCCAAGCCCTGAACAAGTCCTCCAAGCCCTGAACAAGTCCTCCAAGCTCTGAACAATTCCCCTAACTCAAAACAAGTCCCCCAGATTCAGAACAAGTCCCCCAAACTCAGAACAATACCTCCAAGCCCAGAAAAAAATTTTCAATCACAGTGCAAGCTCTCCAGGCACAGAACAAATTCTCCAATCACAGACCAAATGCTCCTACATGAGAACAAGTCCTCCAAGCTCTGAACAAGTCCTCCCAGCTCTGAACAAGTGCTAAAACATCAGAACAACCACATCAAACAAAGAACAAGTCCTCCAATCTCAAAACAAGTCCTCCAATCTCAAAACAAGTCCTCCAATCTCAAAACAAGTCCTCCAATCTCAAAACAAGTCCTCCAATCTCAAAACAAGTCCTCCAATCTCAAAACAAGTCCTCCAATCTCAAAACAAGTCCTCCAATCATCATAGTTCATGTTCAGCAGGCACAGAACAAGTCCCCCAATGACATACCAAATGCTCCGATAAGAGAACATGTCCTCCAGGCTCTCAACAAGTCCTCCAGGCTCTCAACATGTCCTCCAGGCTCTCAACATGTCCTCCAAATATAGTGAAAGTTCTCCAGGCAGAGAACAAATTCTCCAATCACAGACCAAATGCCCCTACAAGAGAACAAGTCCTCCAAGCCCTGAACAAGTCCTCCAAGGCCTGAACAAGTCCTCCAAGGCCTAAACAAGTCCTCCGAACTGTGAAAAATTCCCCTAACTCAAAACAAGTCCCCCAGATTGAGAACAAGTCCCCCAAACTCAGAACAATACCTCCAGGCCCAGAAAAAATTTTTCAATCACAGTGCAAGCTCTCCAGGCACAGAACAAATTCTCCAATCACAGACCAAATGCACCTAAAAGAGAACAAGTCCTCCAAACTCAGAACAAGTCCTCCAAGCCCTGAACAGGACCTCCAACCTCAAAACAAGTCCTCCAATCTCAAAACAAGTCCTCCAATCTCAAAACAAGTCCTCCAATCTCAAAACAAGTCCTCCAATCATCATAGTTTATGTTCACCAGGCAGAGAACAAGTCCACCAATGACATACCAAATGCTCCGATAAGAGAACATGTCCTCCAGGCTCTCAACATGTCCTCCAGGCTCTCAACATGTCCTCCAGGCTCTCAACATGTCCTCCAGGCTCTCAACATGTCCTCCAGGCTCTCAACATGTCCTCCAGGCTCTCAACATGTCCTCCAGGCTCTCAACATGTCCTCCAGGCTCTCAACATGTCCTCCAGGCTCTCAACATGTCCTCCAGGCTCTCAACATGTCCTCCAGGCTCTCAACATGTCCTCCAAATATAGTGAAAGTTCTCCAGGCAGAGAACAAATTCTCCAATCACAGACCAAATGCTCCTAAAAGAGAACAAGTCCTCCAAGCTCTGAACAAGTCCTAAAATCTCAAAACAAGTCCTCCAATCTCAAAACAAGTCCTCCAATCTCAAAACAAGTCCTCCAGTCATCATAGTTCATGTTCACCAGGCACAGAACAAGTCCCCCAATGACATACCAAATGCTCCGATAAGAGAACATGTCCTCCAGGCTCTCAACATGTCCTCCAGGCCCTCAACATGTCCTCCAGGCCCTCAACATGTCCTCCAGGCCCTCAACATGTCCTCCAGGCCCTCAACATGTCCTCCAGGCCCTCAACATGTCCTCCAAATATAGTGACAGTTCTCCAGGCAGAGAACAAATTCTCCAATCCCAGACCAAATGCTCCTAAGAGAGAACAAGTCCTCCAAGCCCTGAAAAAGTCCTCCAAGCTCAGAACAATTCCTCTAACTCAAAACAAGTCCCCCAGATTCAGAACAAGTCCCCCAAACTCAGAACAATTCTACCAAGCCCAGAAAAAATTTTTCAATCACAGTGCAAGCTCTCCAGGCACAGAACAAATTCTCCAATCACAGACCAAATGCTCCTAAAAGAGAACAAGTCCTCCAAGCTCTGAGCAAGTTCTCCAAACTCAGAACAATTCCTCCAAGATCAGAACAAGTCCAAAAATGCCAAAACAACCACATCAAACTCAGAACAATTAATCCAATCTCACAACAAGCCCTCCAATCTAAAAACAAGTCCTCCAATGTCACAACAAATCCTCCAATGTCACAACAAATCCTCCAATGTCACAACAAATCCTCCAATGTCACAACAAGTCCTCCAATGTCACAACAAGTCCTCCAATGTCACAAGTCCTCCAATCTCAAAACAAGTCCTCCAATCTCAAAACAAGTCCTCCAATCTCAAAACAAGTCCTCCAATCATCATAGTTCATGTTCACCAGGCACAGAACAAGTCCCCCAATGACATACCAAATGCTCCGATAAGAGAACATGTCCTCCAGGCTCTCAACATGTCCTCCAGGCTCTCAACATGTCCTCCAGGCTCTCAACATGTCCTCCAGGCTCTCAACATGTCCTCCAGGCTCTCAACATGTCCTCCAGGCTCTCAACATGTCCTCCAGGCTCTCCACATGTCCTCCAAATATAGTGACAGTTCTCCAGGCAGAGAACAAATTCTCCAATCCCAGACCAAATGCTCCTAAAAGAGAACAAGTCCTCCAAGCCCTGAAAAAGTCCTCCAAGCTCAGAACAATTCCTCTAACTCAAAACAAGTCCCCCAGATTCAGAACAAGTCCCCCAAACTCAGAACAATTCTACCAAGCCCAGAAAAAATTTTTCAATCACAGTGTATGCTCTCCAGGCACAGAACAAATTCTCCAATCACAGACCAAATGCTCCTAAAAGAGAACAAGTCCTCCAAGCTCTGAACAAGTCCTCCAAGCTCTGAACAAGTCCTCCAAGCTCTGAACAAGTCCTCCAAGCTCTGAACAAGTCCTCCAAGCTCTGAACAAGTCCTCCAATCTCAAAACAAGTCCTCCAATCTCAAAACAAGTCCTCCAATCTCAAAACAAGTCCTCCAATCTCAAAACAAGTCCTCCAGTCATCATAGTTCATGTTCACCAGGCACAGAACAAGTCCCCCAATGACATACCAAATGCTCCGAAAAGAGAACATGTCCTCCAGGCTCTCAACATGTCCTCCAGGCCCTCAACATGTCCTCCAGGCCCTCAACATGTCCTCCAGGCCCTCAACATGTCCTCCAGGCCCTCAACATGTCCTCCAAATATAGTGACAGTTCTCCAGGCAGAGAACAAATTCTCCAATCCCAGACCAAATGCTCCTAAAAGAGAACAAGTCCTCCAAGCCCTGAAAAAGTCCTCCAAGCTCAGAACAATTCCTCTAACTCAAAACAAGTCCCCCAGATTCAGAACAAGTCCCCCAAACTCAGAACAATTCTACCAAGCCCAGAAAAAATTTTTCAATCACAGTGCAAGCTCTCCAGGCACAGAACAAATTCCCCAATCACAGACCAAATGCTCCTAAAAGAGAACAAGTCCTCCAAGCTCTGAACAAGTTCTCCAAACTCAGAACAATTCCTCCAAGATCAGAACAAGTCCAAAAATGCCAAAACAACCACATCAAACTCAGAACAAGTAATCCAATCTCACAACAAGCCCTCCAATCTAAAAACAAGTCCTCCAATGTCACAACAAGTCCTCCAATGTCACAACAAATCCTCCAATGTCACAACAAGTCCTCCAATGTCACAACAAGTCCTCCAATGTCACAACAAGTCCTCCAATGTCACAACAAGTCCTCCAATGTCACAACAAGTCCTCCAATGTCACAAGTCCTCCAATCTCAAAACAAGTCCTCCAATCTCAAAACAAGTCCTCCAATCTCAAAACAAGTCCTCCAATCATCATAGTTCATGTTCACCAGGCACAGAACAAGTCCCCCAATGACATACCAAATGCTCCGATAAGAGAACATGTCCTCCAGGCTCTCAACATGTCCTCCAGGCTCTCAACATGTCCTCCAGGCTCTCAACATGTCCTCCAGGCTCTCAACATGTCCTCCAGGCTCTCAACATGTCCTCCAGGCTCTCAACATGTCCTCCAGGCTCTCAACATGTCCTCCAGGCTCTCAACATGTCCTCCAGGCTCTCAACATGTCCTCCAGGCTCTCAACATGTCCTCCAGGCTCTCAACATGTCCTCCAGGCTCTCAACATGTCCTCCACATATAGTGAAAGTTCTCCAGGCAGAGAACAAATTCTCCAATCCCAGACCAAATGCTCCTAAAAGAGAACAAGTCCTCCAAGCTCTGAACAAGTCCTCCAAGCTCTGAACAAGTCCTCCAAGCTCTGAACAAGTCCTCCAAGCTCTGAACAAGTCCTCCAAGCTCTGAACAAGTCCTCCAAGCTCTGAACAAGTCCTCCAAGCTCTGAACAAGTCCTCCAAGCTCTGAACAAGTCCTCCAAGCTCTGAACAAGTCCTCCAAGCTCTGAACAAGTCCTCCAATCTCAAAACAAGTCCTCCAATCTCAAAACAAGTCCTCCAATCTCAAAACAAGTCCTCCAATCATCATAGCTCATGTTCACCAGGCACAGAACAAGTCCCCCAATGACATACCAAATGCTCCGATAAGAGAACATGTCCTCCAGGCTCTCAACATGTCCTCCAGGCTCTCAACATGTCCTCCAGGCTCTCAACATGTCCTCCAGGCTCTCAACATGTCCTCCAGGCTCTCAACATGTCCTCCAGGCTCTCAACATGTCCTCCAGGCTCTCAACATGTCCTCCAGGCTCTCAACATGTCCTCCAAATATAGTGAAATTTCTCCAGGCAGAGAACAAATTCTCCAATCACAGACCAAATGCTCCTAAAAAAGAACAAGTACTCCAAGCCCTGAACAAGTCCTCCAAGCCCTGAACAAGTCCTCCAAGCTCTGAGCAAGTCCCCTAACTCAAAACAAGTCCCCCAGATTCAGAACAAGTCCCCCAAACTCAGAACAATACCTCCAAGCCCAGAAAAAAATTTTCAATCACAGTGCAAGCTCTCCAGGCACAGAACAAATTCTCCAATCACAGACCAAATGCTCCTAAAACAGAACAAGTCCTCCAAGCTCTGAACAAGTCCTCCCAGCTCTGAACAAGTGCTAAAACATCAGAACAACCACATCAAACTCAGAACAAGTCCTCCAATCTCAAAACAAGTCCTCCAATCTCAAAACCAGTCCTCCAATCTCAAAACCAGTCCTCCAATCTCAAAACCAGTCCTCCAATCTCAAAACAAGTCCTCCAATCTCAAAACAAGTCCTCCAATCTCAAAACAAGTCCTCCAATCTCAAAACAACTCCTCCAATCTCAAAACAACTCCTCCAATCTCAAAACAACTCCTCCAATCTCAAAACAACTCCTCCAAAGTCAAAACAACTCCTCCAAAGTCAAAACAACTCCTCCAATCTCAAAACAACTCCTCCAATCTCAAAACAACTCCTCCAATCATCATAGTTCATGTTCACCAGGCACAGAACAAGTCCCCCAATGACATACCAAATGCTCCGATAAGAGAACATGTCCTCCAGGCTCTCAACAAGTCGACCAGGCTCTCAACATGTCCTCCAGGCTCTCAACATGTCCTCCAGGCTCTCAACATGTCCTCCAAATATAGTGACAGTTCTCCAGGCAGAGAACAAATTCTCCAATCCCAGACCAAATGCTCCTAAAAGAGAACAAGTCCTCCAAGCCCTGAAAAAGTCCTCCAAGCTCAGAACAATTCCACTAACTCAAAACAAGTCCCCCAGATTCAGAACAAGACACCCAAACTCAGAACAATTCCTCCAAGCCCAGGAAAGTTTTTTCAATCACAGTGCAAGCTCTCCAGGCACAGAACAAATTCACCAATCACAGACCAAATGCTCCTACAAGAGAACAAGTCCTCCACGTCCTGAACAAGTCCTCCAAGCCCTGAAGAAGTCCTCCAAGCCCTGAACAAGTCCTCCAAGCCCTGAACAAGTCCTCCAAGCCCTGAACAAGTCCTCCAAGCCCTGAACAAGTCCTCCAAGCCCTGAACAAGTCCTCCAAGCCCTGAACAAGTCCTCCAAGCCCTGAACAAGTCCTCCAAGCCCTGAACAAGTCCTCCAAGCCCTGAACAAGTCCTCCAAGCCCTGAACAAGTCCTCCAAGCCCTGAACAAGTCCTCCAAGCCCTGAACAAGTCCTCCAAGCCCTGAACAAGTCCTCCAAGCCCTGAACAAGTCCTCCAAGCCCTGAACAAGTCCTCCAAGCCCTGAACAAGTCCTCCAAGCCCTGAACAAGTCCTCCAAGCCCTGAACAAGTCCTCCAAGCCCTGAACAAGTCCTCCAAGCCCTGAACAAGTCCTCCAAGCCCTGAACAAGTCCTCCAAGCCCTGAACAAGTCCTCCAAGCCCTGAACAAGTCCTCCAAGCCCTGAACAAGTCCTCCAAGCTCTGAAAAATTCCCCTAACTCAAAACAAGTCCCCCAGATTCAGAACAAGTCCCCCAAACTCAGAACAATTCTTCCAAGCCCAGAAACAATTTTTCAATAACAGTGCAAGCTCTCCAGGCACAGAACAATTGCTCTAATCACAGACCAAATGCTCCTACAAGAGAACAAGTCCTCCAAGCTCTGAACAAATCCTCCAAGCTCTGTAAAAGTCCTAAAATATCAGAACAACCACATCAAACTCAGAACAAGTCCTCCAATCTCACAACAAGTCCTCCAATCTCACAACAAGTCCTCCAATCTCACAACAAGTCCTCCAATCTCACAACAAGTCCTCCAATCTCACAACAAGTCCTCCAATCTCAAAACAAGTCCTCCAATCTCAAAACAAGTCCTCCAATGTCACAACAAGTCCTCCAATCTCAAAACAAGTCCTCCAATCTCACAACAAGTCCCCCAATGACATACCAAATGCTCAGATAAGAGAACATGTCCTCCAGGCTCTCAACATGTCCTCCAGGCTCTCAACATGTCCTCCAGGCTCTCAACATGTCCTCCAGGCTCTCAACATGTCCTCCAGGCTCTCAACATGTCCTCCAGGCTCTCAACATGTCCTCCAGGCTCTCAACATGTCCTCCAGGCTCTCAACATGTCCTCCAGGCTCTCAACATGTCCTCCAGGCTCTCAACATGTCCTCCAGGCTCTCAACATGTCCTCCAAATATAGTGAAAGTTCTCCAGGCAGAGAACAAATTCTCCAATCACAGACCAAATGCTCCTAAAAGAGAACAAGTCCTCCAAGCTCTGAACAAGTCCTAAAATCTCAAAACAAGTCCTCCAATCTCAAAACAAGTCCTCCAATCTCAAAACAAGTCCTCCAGTCATCATAGTTCATGTTCACCAGGCACAGAACAAGTCCCCCAATGACATACCAAATGCTCCGAAAAGAGAACATGTCCTCCAGGCCCTCAACATGTCCTCCAGGCCCTCAACATGTCCTCCAGGCCCTCAACATGTCCTCCAGGCCCTCAACATGTCCTCCAGGCCCTCAACATGTCCTCCAGGCCCTCAACATGTCCTCCAAATATAGTGACAGTTCTCCAGGCAGAGAACAAATTCTCCAATCCCAGACCAAATGCTCCTAAAAGAGAACAAGTCCTCCAAGCCCTGAAAAAGTCCTCCAAGCTCAGAACAATTCCTCTAACTCAAAACAAGTCCCCCAGATTCAGAACAAGTCCCCCAAACTCAGAACAATTCTACCAAGCCCAGAAAAAATTTTTCAATCACAGTGCAAGCTCTCCAGGCACAGAACAAATTCTCCAATCACAGACCAAATGCTCCTAAAAGAGAACAAGTCCTCCAAGCTCTGAACAAGTTCTCCAAACTCAGAACAATTCCTCCAAGATCAGAACAAGTCCAAAAATGCCAAAACAACCACATCAAACTCAGAACAAGTAATCCAATCTCACAACAAGCCCTCCAATCTAAAAACAAGTCCTCCAATGTCACAACAAGTCCTCCAATGTCACAACAAATCCTCCAATGTCACAACAAGTCCTCCAATGTCACAACAAGTCCTCCAATGTCACAAGTCCTCCAATCTCAAAACAAGTCCTCCAATCTCAAAACAAGTCCTCCAATCTCAAAACAAGTCCTCCAATCTCAAAACAAGTCCTCCAATCATCATAGTTCATGTTCACCAGGCACAGAACAAGTCCCCCAATGACATACCAAATGCTCCGATAAGAGAACATGTCCTCCAGGCTCTCAACATGTCCTCCAGGCTCTCAACATGTCCTCCAGGCTCTCAACATGTCCTCCAGGCTCTCAACATGTCCTCCAGGCTCTCAACATGTCCTCCAGGCTCTCCACATGTCCTCCAAATATAGTGACAGTTCTCCAGGCAGAGAACAAATTCTCCAATCCCAGACCAAATGCTCCTAAAAGAGAACAAGTCCTCCAAGCCCTGAAAAAGTCCTCCAAGCTCAGAACAATTCCTCTAACTCAAAACAAGTCCCCCAGATTCAGAACAAGTCCCCCAAACTCAGAACAATTCTACCAAGCCCAGAAAAAATTTTTCAATCACAGTGTATGCTCTCCAGGCACAGAACAAATTCTCCAATCACAGACCAAATTCTCCTAAAAGAGAACAAGTCCTCCAAGCTCTGAACAAGTCCTCCAAGCTCTGAACAAGTCCTCCAAGCTCTGAACAAATCCTCCAAGCTCTGAACAAGTCCTCCAATCTCAAAACAAGTCCTCCAATCTCAAAACAAGTCCTCCAATCTCAAAACAAGTCCTCCAATCTCAAAACAAGTCCTCCAGTCATCATAGTTCATGTTCACCAGGCACAGAACAAGTCCCCCAATGACATACCAAATGCTCCGAAAAGAGAACATGTCCTCCAGGCTCTCAACATGTCCTCCAGGCCCTCAACATGTCCTCCAGGCCCTCAACATGTCCTCCAGGCCCTCAACATGTCCTCCAAATATAGTGACAGTTCTCCAGGCAGAGAACAAATTCTCCAATCCCAGACCAAATGCTCCTAAAAGAGAACAAGTCCTCCAAGCCCTGAAAAAGTCCTCCAAGCTCAGAACAATTCCTCTAACTCAAAACAAGTCCCCCAGATTCAGAACAAGTCCCCCAAACTCAGAACAATTCTACCAAGCCCAGAAAAAATTTTTCAATCACAGTGCAAGCTCTCCAGGCACAGAACAAATTCTCCAATCACAGACCAAATGCTCCTAAAAGAGAACAAGTCCTCCAAGCTCTGAACAAGTCCTCCAAACTCAGAACAATTCCTCCAAGATCAGAACAAGTCCAAAAATGCCAAAACAACCACATCAAACTCAGAACAAGTAATCCAATCTCACAACAAGCCCTCCAATCTAAAAACAAGTCCTCCAATGTCACAACAAGTCCTCCAATGTCACAACAAGTCCTCCAATGTCACAACAAGTCCTCCAATGTCACAACAAGTCCTCCAATGTCACAACAAGTCCTCCAATGTCACAACAAGTCCTCCAATGTCACAACAAGTCCTCCAATGTCACAACAAGTCCTCCAATGTCACAACAAGTCCTCCAATGTCACAACAAGTCCTCCAATGTCACAAGTCCTCCAATCTCAAAACAAGTCCTCCAATCTCAAAACAAGTCCTCCAATCTCAAAACAAGTCCTCCAATCATCATAGTTCATGTTCACCAGGCACAGAACAAGTCCCCCAATGACATACCAAATGCTCCGATAAGAGAACATGTCCTCCAGGCTCTCAACATGTCCTCCAGGCTCTCAACATGTCCTCCAGGCTCTCAACATGTCCTCCAGGCTCTCAACATGTCCTCCAGGCTCTCAACATGTCCTCCAGGCTCTCAACATGTCCTCCAGGCTCTCAACATGTCCTCCACATATAGTGAAAGTTCTCCAGGCAGAGAACAAATTCTCCAATCCCAGACCAAATGCTCCTAAAAGAGAACAAGTCCTCCAAGCTCTGAACAAGTCCTCCAAGCTCTGAACAAGTCCTCCAAGCTCTGAACAAGTCCTCCAAGCTCTGAACAAGTCCTCCAAGCTCTGAACAAGTCCTCCAAGCTCTGAACAAGTCCTCCAAGCTCTGAACAAGTCCTCCAATCTCAAAACAAGTCCTCCAATCTCAAAACAAGTCCTCCAATCTCAAAACAAGTCCTCCAATCTCAAAACAAGTCCTCCAATCTCAAAACAAGTCCTCCAATCATCATAGCTCATGTTCACCAGGCACAGAACAAGTCCCCCAATGACATACCAAATGCTCCGATAAGAGAACATGTCCTCCAGGCTCTCAACATGTCCTCCAGGCTCTCAACATGTCCTCCAGGCTCTCAACATGTCCTCCAGGCTCTCAACATGTCCTCCAGGCTCTCAACATGTCCTCCAGGCTCTCAACATGTCCTCCAGGCTCTCAACATGTCCTCCAGGCTCTCAACATGTCCTCCAGGCTCTC
This sequence comes from Ara ararauna, assembly GCA_028858755.1. Classification (NCBI taxonomy): domain Eukaryota; kingdom Metazoa; phylum Chordata; class Aves; order Psittaciformes; family Psittacidae; genus Ara; species Ara ararauna. The sequence continues at coordinate 141,083 of CM054386.1, forward strand.
AACATGTCCTCCAAATATAGTGAAATTTCTCCAGGCAGAGAACAAATTCTCCAATCACAGACCAAATGCTCCTAAAAAAGAACAAGTACTCCAAGCCCTGAACAAGTCCTCCAAGCCCTGAACAAGTCCTCCAAGCCCTGAACAAGTCCTCCAAGCTCTGAGCAAGTCCCCTAACTCAAAACAAGTCCCCCAGATTCAGAACAAGTCCCCCAAACTCAGAACAATACCTCCAAGCCCAGAAAAAAATTTTCAATCACAGTGCAAGCTCTCCAGGCACAGAACAAATTCTCCAATCACAGACCAAATGCTCCTAAAACAGAACAAGTCCTCCCAGCTCTGAACAAGTGCTAAAACATCAGAACACCCACATCAAACTCAGAACAAGTCCTCCAATCTCAAAACAAGTCCTCCAATCTCAAAACAAGTCCTCCAATCTCAAAACCAGTCCTCCAATCTCAAAACCAGTCCTCCAATCTCAAAACCAGTCCTCCAATCTCAAAACCAGTCCTCCAATCTCAAAACAACTCCTCCAATCTCAAAACAACTCCTCCAATCTCAAAACAACTCCTCCAATCTCAAAACAACTCCTCCAAAGTCAAAACAACTCCTCCAAAGTCAAAACAACTCCTCCAAAGTCAAAACAACTCCTCCAAAGTCAAAACAACTCCTCCAAAGTCAAAACAACTCCTCCAAAGTCAAAACAACTCCTCCAATCATCATAGTTCATGTTCACCAGGCACAGAACAAGTCCCCCAATGACATACCAAATGCTCCGATAAGAGAACATGTCCTCCAGGCTCTCAACAAGTCGACCAGGCTCTCAACATGTCCTCCAGGCTCTCAACATGTCCTCCAGGCTCTCAACATGTCCTCCAGGCTCTCAACATGTCCTCCAGGCTCTCAACATGTCCTCCAAATATAGTGACAGTTCTCCAGGCAGAGAACAAATTCTCCAATCCCAGACCAAATGCTCCTAAAAGAGAACAAGTCCTCCAAGCCCTGAAAAAGTCCTCCAAGCTCAGAACAATTCCACTAACTCAAAACAAGTCCCCCAGATTCAGAACAAGACACCCAAACTCAGAACAATTCCTCCAAGCCCAGAAAAGTTTTTTCAATCACAGTGCAAGCTCTCCAGGCACAGAACAAATTCACCAATCACAGACCAAATGCTCCTACAAGAGAACAAGTCCTCCACGTCCTGAACAAGTCCTCCAAGCCCTGAACAAGTCCTCCAAGCCCTGAACAAGTCCTCCAAGCCCTGAACAAGTCCTCCAAGCCCTGAACAAGTCCTCCAAGCCCTGAACAAGTCCTCCAAGCCCTGAACAAGTCCTCCAAGCCCTGAACAAGTCCTCCAAGCCCTGAACAAGTCCTCCAAGCCCTGAACAAGTCCTCCAAGCCCTGAACAAGTCCTCCAAGCCCTGAACAAGTCCTCCAAGCCCTGAACAAGTCCTCCAAGCCCTGAACAAGTCCTCCAAGCCCTGAACAAGTCCTCCAAGCTCTGAAAAATTCCCCTAACTCAAAACAAGTCCCCCAGATTCAGAACAAGTCCCCCAAACTCAGAACAATTCTTCCAAGCCCAGAAACAATTTTTCAATAACAGTGCAAGCTCTCCAGGCACAGAACAATTGCTCTAATCACAGACCAAATGCTCCTAAAAGAGAACAAGTCCTCCAAGCTCTGAACAAATCCTCCAAGCTCTGTAAAAGTCCTAAAATATCAGAACAACCACATCAAACTCAGAACAAGTCCTCCAATCTCACAACAAGTCCTCCAATCTCACAACAAGTCCTCCAATCTCACAACAAGTCCTCCAATCTCACAACAAGTCCTCCAATCTCACAACAAGTCCTCCAATCTCAAAACAAGTCCTCCAATGTCACAACAAGTCCTCCAATCTCAAAACAAGTCCTCCAATCTCACAACAAGTCCCCCAATGACATACCAAATGCTCCGATAAGAGAACATGTCCTCCAGGCTCTCAACATGTCCTCCAGGCTCTCAACATGTCCTCCAGGCTCTCAACATGTCCTCCAGGCTCTCAACATGTCCTCCAGGCTCTCAACATGTCCTCCAGGCTCTCAACATGTCCTCCAGGCTCTCAACATGTCCTCCAGGCTCTCAACATGTCCTCCAGGCTCTCAACATGTCCTCCAGGCTCTCAACATGTCCTCCAAATATAGTGAAATTTCTCCAGGCAGAGAACAAATTCTCCAATCACAGACCAAATGCTCCTAAAAGAGAACAAGTCCGCCAAGCCCTGAACAAGTCCTCCAAGCCCTGAACAAGTCCTCCAAGCCCTGAACAAGTCCTCCAAGCCCTGAACAAGTCCTCCAAGCCCTGAACAAGTCCCCTAACTCAAAACAAGTCCCCCAGATTCAGAACAAGTCCCCCAAACTCAGAACAATACCTCCAAGCCCAGAAAAAAATTTTCAATCACAGTGCAAGCTCTCCAGGCACAGAACAAATTCTCCAATCACAGACCAAATGCTCCTAAAACAGAACAAGTCCTCCAAGCTCTGAACAAGTCCTTCCAGCTCTGAACAAGTCCTAAAACATCAGAACAACCACATCAAACTCAGAACAAGTCCTCCAATCTCAAAACAAGTCCTCCAATCTCAAAACAAGTCCTCCAATCTCAAAACAAGTCCTCCAATCTCAAAACAACTCCTCCAATCTCAAAACAACTCCTCCAATCTCAAAACAAGTCCTCCAATCTCAAAACAAGTCCTCCAATCTCAAAACAACTCCTCCAATCTCAAAACAACTCCTGCAATCTCAAAACAACTCCTCCAATCTCAAAACAACTCCTCCAATCTCAAAACAACTCCTCCAGTCATCATAGTTCATGTTCACCAGGCACAGAACAAGTCCCCCAATGACATACCAAATGCCCCGATAAGAGAACACGTCCTCCAGGCTCTCAACAAGTCCTCCAGGCTCTCAACATGTCCTCCAGACTGTCAACATGTCCTCCAGGCTCTCAACATGTCCTCCAGGCTCTCAACATGTCCTCCAGGCTCTCAACATATCCTCCAGGCTCTCAACATGTCCTCCAAATAGAGTGAAAGTTCTCCAGGCAGAGAACAAATTCTCCAATCACAGACCAAATGCTCCTAAAAGAGAACAAGTCCTCCAAGCCCTGAACAAGTCCTCCAAGCTCTGAACAAGTCCTCCAAGCTCTGAACAATTCCCCTAACTGAAAACAAGTCCCCCAGATTCAGAACAAGTCCCCCAAACTCAGAACAATTCCTCCAAGCCCAGAAAAGTTTTTTCAATCACAGTGCAAGCTCTCCAGGCACAGAACAAATTCTCCAATCACAGACCAAATGCTCCTAAAAGAGAACAACTCCTCCAAGCTCTGAACAAGTCCTCCAAGCTCAGAACAAGTCCTAAAATACCAAAACAACCACATCAAAATCAGAACAAGTCCTCCAATGTCACAACAAGTCCTCCAATGTCACAACAAGTCCTCCAATGTCACAACAAGTCCTCCAATGTCACAACAAGTCCTCCAATGTCACAACAAGTCCTCCAATGTCACAACAAGTCCTCCAATCTCACAACAAGTCCTCCAATCTCAAAACAAGTCCTCCAATCTCAAAACAAGTCCTCCAATCTCAAAACAAGTCCTCCAATCTCAAAACAAGTCCTCCAATCTCAAAACAAGTCCCCCAATTATCATAGTTCATGTTCACCAGGCACAGAACAAGTCCCCCAATGACATACCAAATGCTCCGATAAGAGAACATGTCCGCCAGGCTCTCAACATGTCCTCCAGGCTCTCAACATGTCCTCCAGGCTCTTAACATGTCCTCCAGGCTCTCAACATGTCCTCCAAATATAGTCAAAGTTTTCCAGGCAGAGAAAAATTCTCCAATCACAGACCAAATGCTCCTAAAAGAGAACAAGTCCTCCAGGCTCTCAACAAGTCCTCCAAGCCCTGAACGAGTCCTAAAATACCAAAACAACCACATCAAACTCAGAACAAGTCCTCCTACCTCAAAACAAGTCCTCCAATCTCAAAACAAGTCCTCCAATCTCAAAACAAGTCCTCCAATCTCAAAACAAGTCCTCCAATCAACATAGTTCATGTTCACCAGGCACAGAACAAGTCCCCCAATGACATACCAAATGCTCCGATAAGAGAACATGTCCTCCAGGCTCTCAACAAGTCCTCCAGGCTCTCAACATGTCCTCCCGGCTCTCAACATGTCCTCCCGGCTCTCAACATGTCCTCCCGGCTCTCAACATGTCCTCCCGGCTCTCAACATGTCCTCCCGGCTCTCAACATGTCCTCCCGGCTCTCAACATGTCCTCCCGGCTCTCAACATGTCCTCCAAATATAGTGAAATTTCTCCAGGCAGAGAACAAATTCTCCAATCACAGACCAAATGCTCCTAAAAGAGAACAAGTCCTCCAAGCCCTGAACAAGTCCTCCAAGCCCTGAACAAGTCCTCTAACTCAAAACAAGTCCCCCAAACTCAGAACAATTCCTCCAAGCCCTGAAAAAATTTTTCAATCTCAGTGCAAGCTCTCCAGGCACAGAACAAATTCTCCAATCACAGACCAAATGCTCCTAAAAGAGAACAAGTCCTCCAAGCTCTGAACAAGTCCTCCAAGCTCAGACAAGTCCTAAAATACCAAAACAACCACATCAAACTCAGAACAAGTCCTCCAATCTCACAAGACCTCCAATCTCAAAACAATTCCTCCAATGTCACAACAATTCCTCCAACGTCACAAGTCCTCCAATCTCAAATCAAGTCCTCCAATCTCAAAACAAGTCCTCCAATCTCAAAACAAGTCCTCCAATCTCAAAACAAGTCCTCCTATCTCAAAACAAGTCCTCCTATCTCAAAACAAGTCCTCCTATCTCAAAACAAGTCCTCCTATCTCAAAACAAGTCCTCCTATCTCAAAACAAGTCCTCCTTTCTCAAAACAAGTCCTCCTTTCTCAAAACAAGTCCTCCTATCAACATAGTTCATGTTCACCTGGCACAAAACAAGTCCCCCAATGACATACCAAACGATCCGATAAGAGAACATGTCCTCCAGGCTCTCAACAAGTCCTCCAGGCTCTCAACATGTCCTCCAGGCTCTCAACATGTCCTCCAAATATAGTGAAAGTTCTCCAGGCACAGAACAAATTCTCCAATCACAGACCAAATGCTCCTAAAAGAGAACAAGTCCTCCAAGCCCTGAACAAGTCCTCCAAGCCCTGAACAAGTCCTCCAAGCCCTGAACAAGTCCTCCAAGCCCTGAACAAGTCCTCCAAGGCCTGAACAAGTCCTCCAAGGCCTGAACAATCCTCCAAGCTGTGAACAATTCCTCTAACTCAAAACAAGTCCCCCAGATTCAGAACAAGTCCCCCAAACTCAGAACAATTCCTCCAAGCCCAGAAAAAAATTTTCAATCACAGTGCAAGCTCTCCAGGCACAGAACAAATTCTCCAATCACAGACCAAATGCTCCTACAAGAGAACAAGTCCTATACGCCCTGAACACTTCCTCCAAGCCCTGAGCAAGTCCTCCGAACTGTGAAAAATTCCCCTAACTCAAAACAAGTCCCCCAGATTCAGAACAAGTCCCCCAAACTCAGAACAATACCTCCAGGAACAGAGAAAAATTTCCAATCACAGTGCAAGCTCTCCCGTCACAGAACAAATTCTCCAATCAGAGACCAAATGCTCCTAAAAGAGAACAAGTCCTCCAAGCTCTGAACAAGTCCTCCAAGCCCTGAAGAAGTCCTCCAAGCGCAAAACAAGTCCTCCAATCTCAAAACAAGTACTCCAATCGTAAAACAAGTCATCAATCTCAAAAGAATTCCTCCAATCATCATAGTTCATGTTCACCAGGCACAGAACAAGTCCACCAATTACATACCAAATGCTCCGCTAATAGAACATGTCCTCCAGGCCCTCAACATGTCCTCCAGGCCCTCAACATGTCCTCCAGGCCCTCAACATGTCCTCCAGGCCCTCAACATGTCCTCCAGGCCCTCAACATGTCCTCCAGGCCCTCAACATGTCCTCCAGGCCCTCAACATGTCCTCCAGGCCCTCAACATGTCCTCCAGGCCCTCAACATGTCCTCCAGGCCCTCAACATGTCCTCCAGGCTCTCAACATGTCCTCCAAATATAGTGACAGTTCTCCAGGCAGAGAACAAATTCTCCAATCCCAGACCAAATACTCCTAAAAGAGAACAAGTCCTCCATGCCCTGAAAAAGTCCTCCAAGCTCAGAACAATTCCAGTAACTCAAAACAAGTCCCCCAGATTCAGAACAAGTCACCCAAACTCAGAACAATTCCTCCAAGCCCAGAAAAGTTTTTTCAATCACAGTGCAAGCTCTCCAGGCACAGAACAAATTCTCCAATCACAGACCAAATGCTCCTACAAGAGAACAAGTCCTCCACGCCCTGAACAAGTCCTCCACGCCCTGAACAAGTCCTCCACGCCCTGAACAAGTCCTCCACGCCCTGAACAAGTCCTCCACGCCCTGAACAAGTCCTCCAAGCCCTGAACAAGTCCTCCAAGCCCTGAAAAATTCCCCTAACTCAAAACAAGTCCCCCAGATTCAGAACAAGTCCCCCAAACTCAGAACAATTCTTCCAAGCCCAGAAACAATTTTTCAATAACAGTGCAAGCTCTCCAGGCACAGAACAATTTCTCTAATCACAGACCAAATGCTCCTAAAAGAGAACAAGTCCTCCAAGCTCTGAACAAATCCTCCAAGCTCTGTAAAAGTCCTAAAATATCAGAACAACCACATCAAACTCAGAACAAGTCCTCCAATCTCACAACAAGTCCTCCAATCTCACAACAAGTCCTCCAATCTCACAACAAGTCCTCCAATCTCAAAACAAGTCCTCCAATCTCAAAACAAGTCCTCCAATCTCAAAACAAGTCCTCCAATCTCACAAGTCCTCCAATCTCAAAACAAGTCCTCCAATCTCAAAACAAGTCCTCCAATCTCAAAACAAGTCCTCCAATCTCAAAACAAGACCTCCAGTCATCATAGTTCATGTTCACCAGGCACAGAACAAGTCCCCCAATGACATACCAAATGCTCCGATAAGAGAACATGTCCTCCAGGCTCTCAACATGTCCTCCAGGCTCTCAACATGTCCTCCAGGCTCTCAACATGTCCTCCAGGCTCTCAATATGTCCTCCAGGCTCTCAACATGTCCTCCAGGCTCTCAACATGTCCTCCAAATATGGTGAAATTTCTCCAGGCAGAGAACAAATTCTCCAATCACAGACCAAATGCTCCGAAATGAGAACAAGTCCTCCAAGCTCAGAACAAGTCCTAAAACACCAAAACAACCACATCAAACTCAAAACAACTCCTCCAATCCCTGAACAAGTCCTCCAATCCCAAAACAAGTCCTCCAATCCCAAAACAAGTCCTCCAATCCCAAAACAAGTCCTCCAATCTCAAAACAACTCCTCCAATCTCAAAACAACTCCTCCAATCTCAAAACAACTCCTCCAATCTCAAAACAACTCCTCCAATCTCAAAACAACTCCTCCAATCTCAAAACAACTCCTCCAATCTCAAAACAACTCCTCCAATCTCAAAACAACTCCTCCAATCTCAAAACAACTCCTCCAATCTCAAAACAACTCCTCCAAGCAACATAGTACATGTTCACCAGGCACAGAACGAGTCCCTCAATGACATACCAAATGCTCCGATAAGAGAACATGTCCTCCAGGCTCTCAACATGTCCTCCAGGCTCTCAACATGTCCTCCAGGCTCTCAACATGTCCTCCAGGCTCTCAACATGTCCTCCAGGCCCTCAACATGTCCTCCAGGCTCTCAACATGTCCTCCAGGCTCTCAACATGTCCTCCAAATATAGTGACAGTTCTCCAGGCAGAGAACAAATTCTCCAATCCCAGACCAAATGCTCCTAAAAGAGAACAAGTCCTCCAAGCCCTGAAAAAGTCCTCCAAGCTCAGAACAATTCCACTAAATCAAAACAAGTCCCCCAGATTCAGAACAAGTCACCCAAACTCAGAACAATTCCTCCAAGCCCAGAAAAGTTTTTTCAATCACAGTGCAAGTTCTCCAGGCACAGAACAAATTCTCCAATCACAGACCAAATGCTCCTACAAGAGAACAAGTCCTCCACGCCCTGAACAAGTCCTCCACGCCCTGAACAAGTCCTCCAAGCCCTGAACAAGTCCTCCAAGCCCTGAACAAGTCCTCCAAGCCCTGAACAAGTCCTCCAAGCTCTGAAAAATTCCCCTAACTCAAAACAAGTCCCCCAGATTCAGAACAAGTCCCCCAAACTCAGAACAATTCTTCCAAGCCCAGAAACAATTTTTTAATAACAGTGCAAGCTCTCCAGGCACAGAACAATTTCTCTAATCACAGACCAAATGCTCCTAAAAGAGAACAAGTCCTCCAAGCTCTGAACAAGTCCTCCAAGCTCTGTAAAAGTCCTAAAATATCAGAACAACCACATCAAACTCAGAACAAGTCCTCCAATCTCACAACAAGTCCTCCAATCTCACAACAAGTCCTCCAATCTCACAACAAGTCCTCCAATCTCACAACAAGTCCTCCAATCTCACAACAAGTCCTCCAATCTCAAAACAAGTCCTCCAATCTCAAAACAAGTCCTCCAGTCATCATAGTTCATGTTCACCAGGCACAGAACAAGTCCCCCAAAGACATACCAAATGCTCCGATAAGAGAACATGTCCTCCAGGCTCTCAACATGTCCTCCAGGCTCTCAACATGTCCTCCAGGCTCTCAACATGTCCTCCAGGCTCTCAACATGTCCTCCAGGCTCTCAACATGTCCTCCAGGCTCTCAACATGTCCTCCAGGCTCTCAACATGTCCTCCAGGCTCTCAACATGTCCTCCAAATATAGTGAAATTTCTCCAGGCAGAGAACAAATTCTCCAATCACAGACCAAATGCTCCTAAAAGAGAACAAGTACTCCAAGCCCTGAACAAGTCCTCCAAGCCCTGAACAAGTCCTCCAAGCCCTGAACAAGTCCTCCAAGCCCTGAACAATTCCCCTAACTCAAAACAAGTCCCCCAGATTCAGAACAAGTCCCCCAAACTCAGAACAATACCTCCAAGCCCAGAAAAAAATTTTCAATCACAGTGCAAGCTCTCCAGGCACAGAACAAATTCTCCAATCACAGACCAAATGCTCCGAAAAGAGAACAAGTCCTCCAAGCTCTGAGCAAGTCCTCCCAGCTCTGAACAAGTCCTAAAACATCAGAACAACCACATCAAACTCAAAACAACTCCTCCAATCCCTGAACAAGTCCTCCAATCCCAAAACAAGTCCTCCAATCTCAAAACAACTCCTCCAATCTCAAAACAACTCCTCCAATCTCAAAACAACTCCTCCAATCTCAAAACAACTCCTCCAATCTCAAAACAACTCCTCCAAGCAACATAGTACATGTTCACCAGGCACAGAACGAGTCCCTCAATGACATACCAAATGCTCCGATAAGAGAACATGTCCTCCAGGCTCTCAACATGTCCTCCAGGCTCTCAACATGTCCTCCAGGCTCTCAACATGTCCTCCAGGCTCTCAACATGTCCTCCAGGCCCTCAACATGTCCTCCAGGCCCTCAACATGTCCTCCAGGCTCTCAACATGTCCTCCAGGCTCTCAACATGTCCTCCAAATATAGTGACAGTTCTCCAGGCAGAGAACAAATTCTCCAATCCCAGACCAAATGCTCCTAAAAGAGAACAAGTCCTCCAAGCCCTGAAAAAGTCCTCCAAGCTCAGAACAATTCCACTAAATCAAAACAAGTCCCCCAGATTCAGAACAAGTCACCCAAACTCAGAACAATTCCTCCAAGCCCAGAAAAGTTTTTTCAATCACAGTGCAAGTTCTCCAGGCACAGAACAAATTCTCCAATCACAGACCAAATGCTCCTACAAGAGAACAAGTCCTCCACGCCCTGAACAAGTCCTCCACGCCCTGAACAAGTCCTCCAAGCCCTGAACAAGTCCTCCAAGCCCTGAACAAGTCCTCCAAGCCCTGAACAAGTCCTCCAAGCCCTGAACAAGTCCTCCAAGCTCTGAAAAATTCCCCTAACTCAAAACAAGTCCCCCAGATTCAGAACAAGTCCCCCAAACTCAGAACAATTCTTCCAAGCCCAGAAACAATTTTTTAATAACAGTGCAAGCTCTCCAGGCACAGAACAATTTCTCTAATCACAGACCAAATGCTCCTAAAAGAGAACAAGTCCTCCAAGCTCTGAACAAGTCCTCCAAGCTCTGTAAAAGTCCTAAAATATCAGAACAACCACATCAAACTCAGAACAAGTCCTCCAATCTCACAACAAGTCCTCCAATCTCACAACAAGTCCTCCAATCTCACAACAAGTCCTCCAATCTCACAACAAGTCCTCCAATCTCAAAACAAGTCCTCCAATCTCACAACAAGTCCTCCAATCTCAAAACAAGTCCTCCAATCTCAAAACAAGTCCTCCAGTCATCATAGTTCATATTCACCAGGCACAGAACAAGTCCCCCAATGACATACCAAATGCTCCGATAAGAGAACATGTCCTCCAGGCTCTCAACATGTCCTCCAGGCTCTCAACATGTCCTCCAGGCTCTCAACATGTCCTCCAGGCTCTCAACATGTCCTCCAGGCTCTCAACATGTCCTCCAGGCTCTCAACATGTCCTCCAGGCTCTCAACATGTCCTCCAGGCTCTCAACATGTCCTCCAGGCTCTCAACATGTCCTCCAGGCTCTCAACATGTCCTCCAGGCTCTCAACATGTCCTCCAAATATAGTGAAATTTCTCCAGGCAGAGAACAAATTCTCCAATCACAGACCAAATGCTCCTAAAAGAGAACAAGTACTCCAAGCCCTGAACAAGTCCTCCAAGCCCTGAACAAGTCCTCCAAGCCCTGAACAATTCCCCTAACTCAAAACAAGTCCCCCAGATTCAGAACAAGTCCCCCAAACTCAGAACAATACCTCCAAGCCCAGAAAAAAATTTTCAATCACAGTGCAAGCTCTCCAGGGACAGAACAAATTCTCCAATCACAGACCAAATGCTCCGAAAAGAGAACAAGTCCTCCAAGCTCTGAACAAGTCCTCCAAGCCCTGAACAAGTCCTAAAACATCAGAACAACCACATCAAACTCAGAACAAGTCCTCCAATCTCAAAACAAGTCCTCCAATCTCAAAACAAGTCCTCCAATCTCAAAACAAGTCCTCCAATCTCAAAACAAGTCCTCCAATCTCAAAACAAGTCCTCCAATCTCAAAACAAGTCCTCCAATCTCAAAACAAGTCCTCCAATCTCAAAACAACTCCTCCAATCTCAAAACAACTCCTCCAATCTCAAAACAACTCCTCCAATCTCAAAACAACTCCTCCAATCTCAAAACAACTCCTCCAATCTCAAAACAACTCCTCCAATCTCAAAACAACTCCTCCAATCTCAAAACAACTCCTCCAATCTCAAAACAACTCCTCCAATCTCAAAACAACTCCTCCAATCTCAAAACAACTCCTCCAATCATCATAGTTCATGTTCACCAGGCACAGAACAAGTCCCCCAATGACATACCAAATGCTGCGATAAGAGAACATGACCTCCAGGCTCTCAACAAGTCCTCCAGGCTCTCAACATGTCCTCCAGGCTCTCAACATGTCCTCCAGGCTCTCAACATGTCCTCCAGGCTCTCAACATGTCCTCCAAATATAGTGAAAGTTCTCCAGGCAGAGAAAAATTCTCCAATCACAGACCAAATGCTCCTAAAAGAGAACAAGTCCTCCAAGCTCTGAACAAGTCCTCCAAACTCAGAACAAGTCCTAAAATACCAAAACAACCACATCAAAATCAGAACAAGTCCTCCAATCTCACAACAAGTCCTCCAATCTCACAACAAGTCCTCCAATCTCACAACAAGTCCTCCAATCTCACAACAAGTCCTCCAATCTCACAACAAGTCCTCCAATCTCACAACAAGTCCTCCAATCTCACAACAAGTCCTCCAATCTCACAACAAGTCCTCCAATCTCACAACAAGTCCTCCAATCTCACAACAAGTCCTCCAATCTCACAACAAGTCCTCCAATCTCAAAACAAGTCCTCCAATCTCAAAACAAGTCCTCCAATCTCAAAACAAGTCCTCCAATCTCAAAACAAGTCCTCCAGTCATCATAGTTCATGTCCACCAGGCACAGAACAAGTCCCCCAATGACATACCAAATGCTCCGATAAGAGAAAATGTCCTCCAGGCTCTCAACATGTCCTCCAGGCTCTCAACATGTCCTCCAGGCTCTCAACATGTCCTCCAGGCTCTCAACATGTCCTCCAGGCTCTCAACATGTCCTCCAGGCTCTCAACATGTCCTCCAGGCTCTCAACATGTCCTCCACGCTCTCAACATGTCCTCCACGCTCTCAACATGTCCTCCACGCTCTCAACATGTCCTCCAAATATAGTGAAAGTTCTCCAGGCAGAGAACAAATTCTCCAATCACAGACCAAATGCTCCTAAAAGAGAACAAGTCCTCCAAGCCCTGAACAAGTCCTCCAAGCCCTGAACAAGTCCTCCAAGCCCTGAACAAGTCCTCCAAGCCCTGAACAAGTCCTCCAAGCCCTGAACAAGTCCCATAACGCAAAACAAGACCCCCAGATTCAGAACAAGTCCCCCAAACTCAGAACAATTCCTCCAAGCCCAGTAAAAATTTTTCACTCACAGTGCAAGCTCTCCAGGCACAGAACAAATTCTCCAATCACAGACCAAATGCTCCTAAAAGAGAACAAGTCCTCCAAGCCCTGAACAAGTCCTCTAAGCCCTGAACAAGTCCTCTAAGCCCTGAACAAGTCCTCCAAGCCCTGAACAAGTCCTCCAAGCCCTGAACAAGTCCTCTAACTCAAAACAAGTCCCCCAGATTCAGAACAAGTCCCCCAGATTCAGAACAAGTCACCCAAACTCAGAAAAATTCCTCCAAGCCCAGAAAAAATTTTTCAATCACAGTGCAAGCTCTCCAGGCACAGAACAAATTCTCCAATCACAGACCAAATGCTCCTAAAAGAGAACAAGTCCTCCAAGCTCTGAACAAGTCCTCCAAGCTCAGAACAAGTCCTAAAATACCAAAACAACCACATCAAACTCCGAACAAGTCCTCCAATCACACAACAAGACCTCCAATCTCAAAACAACTCCTCCAATCTCAAAACAACTCCTCCAATCTCAAAACAACTCCTCCAATCTCAAAACAACTCCTCCAATCTCAAAACAACTCCTCCAATCTCAAAACAACTCCGCCAATCTCAAAACAACTCCGCCAATCTCAAAACAACTCCGCCAATCTCAAAACAACTCCGCCAATCTCAAAACAACTCCGCCAATCTCAAAACAACTCCGCCAATCTCAAAACAACTCCGCCAATCTCAAAACAACTCCTCCAATCTCAAAACAACTCCTCCAATCTCAAAACAAGTCCCCCAGTTATCATAGTTCATGTTCACCAGGCACAGAACAAGTCCCCCAATGACATACCAAATGCTCCGATAAGAGAACATGTCCTCCAGGCTCTCAACATGTCCTCCAGGCTCTCAACATGTCCTCCAGGCTCTCAACATGTCCTCCAGGCTCTCAACATGTCCTCCAAATATAGTCAAAGTTTTCCAGGCAGAGAAAAATTCTCCAATCACAGACCAAATGCTCCTAAAAGAGAACAAGTCCTCCAGGCTCTCAACAAGTCCTCCAAGCCCTGAACAAGTCCTAAAATACCAAAACAACCACATCAAACTCAGAAAAAGTCCTATTACTCCAAAACAAGTCCTCCTATCTCAAAACAAGTCCTCCAATCTCAAAACAAGTCCTCCAATCTCAAAACAAGTCCTCCAATCTCAAAACAAGTCCTCCAATCTCACAAGTCCTCCAATCTCAAAACAAGTCCTCCAATCTCAAAACAAGTCCTCCAATCTCAAAACAAGTCCTCCAATCTCAAAACAAGACCTCCAGTCATCATAGTTCATGTTCACCAGGCACAGAACAAGTCCCCCAATGACATACCAAATGCTCCGATAAGAGAACATGTCCTCCAGGCTCTCAACATGTCCTCCAGGCTCTCAACATGTCCTCCAGGCTCTCAACATGTCCTCCAGGCTCTCAACATGTCCTCCAGGCTCTCAACATGTCCTCCAGGCTCTCAACATGTCCTCCAGGCTCTCAACATGTCCTCCAGGCTCTCAACATGTCCTCCAGGCTCTCAACATGTCCTCCAAATATGGTGAAATTTCTCCAGGCAGAGAACAAATTCTCCAATCACAGACCAAATGCTCCGAAAAGAGAACAAGTCCTCCAAGCTCAGAACAAGTCCTAAAACACCAAAACAACCACATCAAACTCAAAACAACTCCTCCAATCCCTGAACAAGTCCTCCAATCCCAAAACAAGTCCTCCAATCTCAAAACAACTCCTCCAATCTCAAAACAACTCCTCCAATCTCAAAACAACTCCTCCAATCTCAAAACAACTCCTCCAATCTCAAAACAACTCCTCCAATCTCAAAACAACTCCTCCAAGCAACATAGTACATGTTCACCAGGCACAGAACGAGTCCCTCAATGACATACCAAATGCTCCGATAAGAGAACATGTCCTCCAGGCTCTCAACATGTCCTCCAGGCTCTCAACATGTCCTCCAGGCTCTCAACATGTCCTCCAGGCTCTCAACATGTCCTCCAGGCTCTCAACATGTCCTCCAGGCCCTCAACATGTCCTCCAGGCTCTCAACATGTCCTCCAGGCTCTCAACATGTCCTCCAAATATAGTGACAGTTCTCCAGGCAGAGAACAAATTCTCCAATCCCAGACCAAATGCTCCTAAAAGAGAACAAGTCCTCCAAGCCCTGAAAAAGTCCTCCAAGCTCAGAACAATTCCACTAAATCAAAACAAGTCCCCCAGATTCAGAACAAGTCACCCAAACTCAGAACAATTCCTCCAAGCCCAGAAAAGTTTTTTCAATCACAGTGCAAGTTCTCCAGGCACAGAACAAATTCTCCAATCACAGACCAAATGCTCCTACAAGAGAACAAGTCCTCCACGCCCTGAACAAGTCCTCCACGCCCTGAACAAGTCCTCCAAGCCCTGAACAAGTCCTCCAAGCCCTGAACAAGTCCTCCAAGCCCTGAACAAGTCCTCCAAGCCCTGAACAAGTCCTCCAAGCCCTGAACAAGTCCTCCAAGCCCTGAACAAGTCCTCCAAGCTCTGAAAAATTCCCCTAACTCAAAACAAGTCCCCCAGATTCAGAACAAGTCCCCCAAACTCAGAACAATTCTTCCAAGCCCAGAAACAATTTTTTAATAACAGTGCAAGCTCTCCAGGCACAGAACAATTTCTCTAATCACAGACCAAATGCTCCTAAAAGAGAACAAGTCCTCCAAGCTCTGAACAAGTCCTCCAAGCTCTGTAAAAGTCCTAAAATATCAGAACAACCACATCAAACTCAGAACAAGTCCTCCAATCTCACAACAAGTCCTCCAATCTCACAACAAGTCCTCCAATCTCACAACAAGTCCTCCAATCTCACAAGTCCTCCAATCTCACAACAAGTCCTCCAATCTCACAACAAGTCCTCCAATCTCACAACAAGTCCTCCAATCTCAAAACAAGTCCTCCAATCTCAAAACAAGTCCTCCAGTCATCATAGTTCATGTTCACCAGGCACAGAACAAGTCCCCCAATGACATACCAAATGCTCCGATAAGAGAACATGTCCTCCAGGCTCTCAACATGTCCTCCAGGCTCTCAACATGTCCTCCAGGCTCTCAACATGTCCTCCAGGCTCTCAACATGTCCTCCAGGCTCTCAACATGTCCTCCAGGCTCTCAACATGTCCTCCAGGCTCTCAACATGTCCTCCAGGCTCTCAACATGTCCTCCAGGCTCTCAACATGTCCTCCAGGCTCTCAACATGTCCTCCAGGCTCTCAACATGTCCTCCAAATATAGTGAAATTTCTCCAGGCAGAGAACAAATTCTCCAATCACAGACCAAATGCTCCTAAAAGAGAACAAGTACTCCAAGCCCTGAACAAGTCCTCCAAGCCCTGAACAAGTCCTCCAAGCCCTGAACAATTCCCCTAACTCAAAACAAGTCCCCCAGATTCAGAACAAGTCCCCCAAACTCAGAACAATACCTCCAAGCCCAGAAAAAAATTTTCAATCACAGTGCAAGCTCTCCAGGGACAGAACAAATTCTCCAATCACAGACCAAATGCTCCGAAAAGAGAACAAGTCCTCCAAGCTCTGAGCAAGTCCTCCCAGCTCTGAACAAGTCCTAAAACATCAGAACAACCACATCAAACTCAAAACAACTCCTCCAATCCCTGAACAAGTCCTCCAATCCCAAAACAACTCCTCCAATCTCAAAACAACTCCTCCAATCTCAAAACAACTCCTCCAATCTCAAAACAACTCCTCCAATCTCAAAACAACTCCTCCAATCTCAAAACAACTCCTCCAATCTCAAAACAACTCCTCCAATCTCAAAACAACTCCTCCAATCTCAAAACAACTCCTCCAATCTCAAAACAACTCCTCCAATCTCAAAACAACTCCTCCAAGCAACATAGTACATGTTCACCAGGCACAGAACGAGTCCCTCAATGACATACCAAATGCTCCGATAAGAGAACATGTCCTCCAGGCTCTCAACATGTCCTCCAGGCTCTCAACATGTCCTCCAGGCTCTCAACATGTCCTCCAGGCCCTCAACATGTCCTCCAGGCCCTCAACATGTCCTCCAGGCTCTCAACATGTCCTCCAGGCTCTCAACATGTCCTCCAAATATAGTGACAGTTCTCCAGGCAGAGAACAAATTCTCCAATCCCAGACCAAATGCTCCTAAAAGAGAACAAGTCCTCCAAGCCCTGAAAAAGTCCTCCAAGCTCAGAACAATTCCACTAAATCAAAACAAGTCCCCCAGATTCAGAACAAGTCACCCAAACTCAGAACAATTCCTCCAAGCCCAGAAAAGTTTTTTCAATCACAGTGCAAGTTCTCCAGGCACAGAACAAATTCTCCAATCACAGACCAAATGCTCCTACAAGAGAACAAGTCCTCCACGCCCTGAACAAGTCCTCCACGCCCTGAACAAGTCCTCCAAGCCCTGAACAAGTCCTCCAAGCCCTGAACAAGTCCTCCAAGCCCTGAACAAGTCCTCCAAGCTCTGAAAAATTCCCCTAACTCAAAACAAGTCCCCCAGATTCAGAACAAGTCCCCCAAACTCAGAACAATTCTTCCAAGCCCAGAAACAATTTTTTAATAACAGTGCAAGCTCTCCAGGCACAGAACAATTTCTCTAATCACAGACCAAATGCTCCTAAAAGAGAACAAGTCCTCCAAGCTCTGAACAAGTCCTCCAAGCTCTGTAAAAGTCCTAAAATATCAGAACAACCACATCAAACTCAGAACAAGTCCTCCAATCTCACAACAAGTCCTCCAATCTCACAACAAGTCCTCCAATCTCACAACAAGTCCTCCAATCTCACAACAAGTCCTCCAATCTCACAACAAGTCCTCCAATCTCACAACAAGTCCTCCAATCTCAAAACAAGTCCTCCAATCTCAAAACAAGTCCTCCAGTCATCATAGTTCATGTTCACCAGGCACAGAACAAGTCCCCCAATGACATACCAAATGCTCCGATAAGAGAACATGTCCTCCAGGCTCTCAACATGTCCTCCAGGCTCTCAACATGTCCTCCAGGCTCTCAACATGTCCTCCAGGCTCTCAACATGTCCTCCAGGCTCTCAACATGTCCTCCAGGCTCTCAACATGTCCTCCAGGCTCTCAACATGTCCTCCAGGCTCTCAACATGTCCTCCAGGCTCTCAACATGTCCTCCAGGCTCTCAACATGTCCTCCAGGCTCTCAACATGTCCTCCAGGCTCTCAACATGTCCTCCAGGCTCTCAACATGTCCTCCAAATATAGTGAAATTTCTCCAGGCAGAGAACAAATTCTCCAATCACAGACCAAATGCTCCTAAAAGAGAACAAGTACTCCAAGCCCTGAACAAGTCCTCCAGGCCCTGAACAAGTCCTCCAAGCCCTGAACAATTCCCCTAACTCAAAACAAGTCCCCCAGATTCAGAACAAGTCCCCCAAACTCAGAACAATACCTCCAAGCCCAGAAAAAAATTTTCAATCACAGTGCAAGCTCTCCAGGGACAGAACAAATTCTCCAATCACAGACCAAATGCTCCGAAAAGAGAACAAGTCCTCCAAGCTCTGAGCAAGTCCTCCCAGCTCTGAACAAGTCCTAAAACATCAGAACAACCACATCAAACTCAGAACAAGTCCTCCAATCTCAAAACAAGTCCTCCAATCTCAAAACAAGTCCTCCAATCTCAAAACAACTCCTCCAATCTCAAAACAACTCCTCCAATCTCAAAACAACTCCTCCAATCTCAAAACAACTCCTCCAATCTCAAAACAACTCCTCCAATCTCAAAACAACTCCTCCAATCTCAAAACAACTCCTCCAATCTCAAAACAACTCCTCCAATCTCAAAACAACTCCTCCAATCTCAAAACAACTCCTCCAATCTCAAAACAACTCCTCCAATCTCAAAACAACTCCTCCAATCTCAAAACAACTCCTCCAATCATCATAGTTCATGTTCACCAGGCACAGAACAAGTCCCCCAATGACATACCAAATGCTGCGATAAGAGAACATGACCTCCAGGCTCTCAACAAGTCCTCCAGGCTCTCAACATGTCCTCCAGGCTCTCAACATGTCCTCCAGGCTCTCAACATGTCCTCCAGGCTCTCAACATGTCCTCCAAATATAGTGAAAGTTCTCCAGGCAGAGAAAAATTCTCCAATCACAGACCAAATGCTCCTAAAAGAGAACAAGTCCTCCAAGCTCTGAACAAGTCCTCCAAACTCAGAACAAGTCCTAAAATACCAAAACAACCACATCAAAATCAGAACAAGTCCTCCAATCTCACAACAAGTCCTCCAATCTCACAACAAGTCCTCCAATCTCACAACAAGTCCTCCAATCTCACAACAAGTCCTCCAATCTCACAACAAGTCCTCCAATCTCACAACAAGTCCTCCAATCTCACAACAAGTCCTCCAATCTCAAAACAAGTCCTCCAATCTCAAAACAAGTCCTCCAATCTCAAAACAAGTCCTCCAATCTCAAAACAAGTCCTCCAGTCATCATAGTTCATGTCCACCAGGCACAGAACAAGTCCCCCAATGACATACCAAATGCTCCGATAAGAGAAAATGTCCTCCAGGCTCTCAACATGTCCTCCAGGCTCTCAACATGTCCTCCAGGCTCTCAACATGTCCTCCAGGCTCTCAACATGTCCTCCACGCTCTCAACATGTCCTCCACGCTCTCAACATGTCCTCCACGCTCTCAACATGTCCTCCACGCTCTCAACATGTCCTCCACGCTCTCAACATGTCCTCCACGCTCTCAACATGTCCTCCACGCTCTCAACATGTCCTCCAAATATAGTGAAAGTTCTCCAGGCAGAGAACAAATTCTCCAATCACAGACCAAATGCTCCTAAAAGAGAACAAGTCCTCCAAGCCCTGAACAAGTCCTCCAAGCCCTGAACAAGTCCTCCAAGCCCTGAACAAGTCCTCCAAGCCCTGAACAAGTCCTCCAAGCCCTGAACAAGTCCTCCAAGCCCTGAACAAGTCCTCCAAGCCCTGAACAAGTCCCATAACGCAAAACAAGACCCCCAGATTCAGAACAAGTCCCCCAAACTCAGAACAATTCCTCCAAGCCCAGTAAAAATTTTTCACTCACAGTGCAAGCTCTCCAGGCACAGAACAAATTCTCCAATCACAGACCAAATGCTCCTAAAAGAGAACAAGTCCTCCAAGCCCTGAACAAGTCCTCTAAGCCCTGAACAAGTCCTCCAAGCCCTGAACAAGTCCTCTAACTCAAAACAAGTCCCCCAGATTCAGAACAAGTCCCCCAGATTCAGAACTAGTCCCCCAAACTCAGAAAAATTCCTCCAAGCCCAGAAAAAATTTTTCAATCACAGTGCAAGCTCTCCAGGCACAGAACAAATTCTCCAATCACAGACCAAATGCTCCTAAAAGAGAACAAGTCCTCCAAGCTCTGAACAAGTCCTCCAAGCTCAGAACAAGTCCTAAAATACCAAAACAACCACATCAAACTCCGAACAAGTCCTCCAATCACACAACAAGACCTCCAATGTCACAACAAGACCTCCAATCTCAAAACAACTCCTCCAATCTCAAAACAACTCCTCCAATCTCAAAACAACTCCGCCAATCTCAAAACAACTCCGCCAATCTCAAAACAACTCCGCCAATCTCAAAACAACTCCGCCAATCTCAAAACAACTCCGCCAATCTCAAAACAACTCCGCCAATCTCAAAACAACTCCGCCAATCTCAAAACAACTCCGCCAATCTCAAAACAACTCCGCCAATCTCAAAACAACTCCGCCAATCTCAAAACAACTCCTCCAATCTCAAAACAACTCCTCCAATCTCAAAACAACTCCTCCAATCTCAAAACAAGTCCCCCAGTTATCATAGTTCATGTTCACCAGGCACAGAACAAGTCCCCCAATGACATACCAAATGCTCCGATAAGAGAACATGTCCTCCAGGCTCTCAACATGTCCTCCAGGCTCTCAACATGTCCTCCAGGCTCTCAACATGTCCTCCAGGCTCTCAACATGTCCTCCAAATATAGTCAAAGTTTTCCAGGCAGAGAAAAATTCTCCAATCACAGACCAAATGCTCCTAAAAGAGAACAAGTCCTCCAGGCTCTCAACAAGTCCTCCAAGCCCTGAACAAGTCCTAAAATACCAAAACAACCACATCAAACTCAGAACAAGTCCTATTACTCCAAAACAAGTCCTCCTATCTCAAAACAAGTCCTCCAATCTCAAAACAAGTCCTCCAATCTCAAAACAAGTCCTCCAATCTCAAAACACGTCCACCAATGACAAAACAAGTCCTCCAATCAACATAGTTCATGTTCACCAGGCACAGAACAAGTCCCCCAATGACATACCAAATGCTCCGATAAGAGAACATGTCCTCCAGGCTCTCAACATGTCCTCCAGGCTCTCAACATGTCCTCCAGGCTCTCAACATGTCCTCCAGGCTCTCAACATGTCCTCCAGGCTCTCAACATGTCCTCCAGGCTCTCAACATGTCCTCCAGGCTCTCAACATGTCCTCCAGGCTCTCAACATGTCCTCCAAATATAGTGAAATTTCTCCAGGCAGAGAACAAATTCTCCAATCACAGACCAAATGCTCCTAAAAGAGAACAAGTCCTCCAAGCCCTGAACAAGTCCTCCAAGCCCTGAACAAGTCCTCCAAGCCCTGAACAAGTCCTCCAAGCCCTGAACAAGTCCCCCAAACTCAGAACAATTCCTCCAAGCCCAGAAAAAATTTTTCAATCACAGTGCAAGCTCTCCAGGCACAGAACAAATTCTCCAATCACAGACCAAATGCTCCTAAAAGAGAACAAGTACTCCAAGCTCTGAACAAGTCCTCCAAGCTCAGAACAAGTCCTAAAATACCAAAACAACCACATCAAAATCAGAACAAGTCCTCCAATCTCACAAGACCTCCACTCTCAAAACAATTCCTCCAACGTCACAAATCCTCCTATCTCAAAACAAGTCCTCCTATCTCAAAACAAGTCCTCCTATCTCAAAACAAGTCCTCCTATCTCAAAACAAGTCCTCCTATCTCAAAACAAGTCCTCCTATCTCAAAACAAGTCCTCCTATCTCAAAACAAGTCCTCCTATCTCAAAACAAGTCCTCCAATCTCAAAACAAGTCCTCCAATCAACATAGTTCATGTTCACCAGGCACAGAACAAGTCCCCCAATGACATACCAAACGCTCCGATAAGAGAACATGTCCTCCAGGCTCTCAACATGTCCTCCAGGCTCTCAACATGTCCTCCAGGCTCTCAACATGTCCTCCAGGCTCTCAACATGTCCTCCAAATATAGTGAAAGTTCTCCAGGGAGAGAACAAATTCTCCAATCACAGACCAAATGCTCCTAAAAGAGAACAAGTCCTCCAAGGCCTGAACAAGTCCTCCAAGGCCTGAACAAGTCCTCCAAGGCCTGAACAAGTCCTCCAAGGCCTGAACAAGTCCTCCAAGGCCTGAACAAGTCCTCCAAGGCCTGAACAAGTCCTCCAAGGCCTGAACAAGTCCTCCAAGGCCTGAACAAGTCCCCCAACTCAGAACAAGTCCCCCAAACTCAGAACAATTCCTCCGAGCCCAGTAAAAATTTTTCAATCACAGTGCAAGCTCTCCAGGCACAGAACAAATTCTCCAATCACAGACCAAATGCTCCTAAAAGAGAACAAGTCCTCCAAGATCTGAACAAGTCCTCCAAGCTCAGAACAAGTCCTAAAATACCAAAACAACCACATCAAACTCCGAACAAGTCCTCCAATCTCAAAACAAGTCCTCCAATCTCAAAACAAGTCCTCCAATCTCAAAACAAGTCCTCCAATCTCAAAACAAGTCCTCCAATCTCAAAACAAGTCCTCCAATCTCAAAACAAGTCCTCCAATCTCAAAACAAGTCCTCCAATCTCAAAACAAGTCCTCCAATCTCAAAACAAGTCCTCCAATCTCAAAACAAGTCCTCCAATCTCAAAACAAGTCCTCCAATCTCAAAACAAGTCCTCCAATCTCAAAACAAGTCCTCCAATCTCAAAACAAGTCCTCCAATCTCAAAACAAGTCCTCCAATCTCAAAACAAGTCCTCCAATCTCAAAACAAGTCCTCCAATCTCAAAACAAGTCCTCCAATCTCAAAACAAGTCCTCCAATCTCAAAACAAGTCCCCCAATTATCATAGTTCAATTTCACCAGGCACAGAACAAGCCCCCAATGACATACCAAATGCACCGATAAGAGAACATGTCCTCCAGGCTCTCCACATGTCCTCCAGGCTCTCCACATGTCCTCCAGGCTCTCCACATGTCCTCCAGGCTCTCCACATGTCCTCCAGGCTCTCCACATGTCCTCCAAATATAGTGACAGTTCTCCAGGCAGAGAACAAATTCTCCAATCACAGACCAAATGCTCCTAAAAGAGAACAAGTCCTCCAAGCCCTGAAAAAGTCCTCCAAGCTCAGAATAATTCCTCTAACTCAAAACAAGTCTCCCAGATTCAGAACAAGTCCCCCAGATTCAGAACAATTCCTCCAAGCCCTGAAAAAATTTTTCAATCACAGTGCAAGCTCTCCAGGCACAGAACAAATTCTCCAATCACAGACCAAATGCTCCTAAAAGAGAACAAGTACTCGAAGCTCTGAACAAGTCCTCCAAGCTCAGAACAAGTCCTAAAATACCAAAACAACCACATCAAAATCAGAACAAGTCCTCCAATCTCACAAGACCTCCACTCTCAAAACAATTTCTCCAACGTCACAACAATTCCTCCAACGTCACAAGTCCTCCTATCTCAAAACAAGTCCTCCTATCTCAAAACAAGTCCTCCTATCTCAAAACAAGTCCTCCTATCTCAAAACAAGTCCTCCTATCTCAAAACAAGTCCTCCTATCTCAAAACAAGTCCTCCTATCTCAAAACAAGTCCTCCTATCTCAAAACAAGTCCTCCAATCTCAAAACAAGTCCTCCAATCAACATAGTTCATGTTCACCAGGCACAGAACAAGTCCCCCAATGACATACCAAACGCTCCGATAAGAGAACATGTCCTCCAGGCTCTCAACATGTCCTCCAGGCTCTCAACATGTCCTCCAGGCTCTCAACATGTCCTCCAGGCTCTCAACATGTCCTCCAGGCTCTCAACATGTCCTCCAGGCTCTCAACATGTCCTCCAGGCTCTCAACATGTCCTCCAAATATAGTGAAAGTTCTCCAGGGAGAGAACAAATTCTCCAATCACAGACCAAATGCTCCTAAAAGAGAACAAGTCCTCCAAGGCCTGAACAAGTCCTCCAAGGCCTGAACAAGTCCTCCAAGGCCTGAACAAGTCCTCCAAGGCCTGAACAAGTCCTCCAAGGCCTGAACAAGTCCTCCAAGGCCTGAACAAGTCCTCCAAGGCCTGAACAAGTCCTCCAAGGCCTGAACAAGTCCTCCAAGGCCTGAACAATTCCTCTAACTCAGAACAAGTCCCCCAGATTCAGAACAAGTCCCCCAAACTCAGAACAATTCCTCCAAGCCCAGTAAAAATTTTTCAATCACAGTGCAAGATCTCCAGGCACAGAACAAATTCTCCAATCACAGACCAAATGCTCCTAAAAGAGAACAAGTCCTCCAAGATCTGAACAAGTCCTCCAAGCTCAGAACAAGTCCTAAAATACCAAAACAACCACATCAAACTCCGAACAAGTCCTCCAATCACACAACAAGACCTCCAATCTCAAAACAATTCCTCCAATGTCACAACAAGTCCTCCAATGTCACAACAAGTCCTCCAATGTCACAACAAGTCCTCCAATCTCAAAACAAGTCCTCCAATCTCAAAACAAGTCCTCCAATCTCAAAACAAGTCCTCCAATCTCAAAACAAGTCCTCCAATCTCAAAACAAGTCCTCCAATCTCAAAACAAGTCCTCCAATCTCAAAACAAGTCCTCCAATCTCAAAACAAGTCCTCCAATCTCAAAACAAGTCCTCCAATCTCAAAACAAGTCCTCCAATCTCAAAACAAGTCCCCCAATTATCATAGTCCAATTTCACCAGGCACAGAACAAGCCCCCAATGACATACCAAATGCACCGATAAGAGAACATGTCCTCCAGGCTCTCCACATGTCCTCCAGGCTCTCCACATGTCCTCCAGGCTCTCCACATGTCCTCCAGGCTCTCCACATGTCCTCCAGGCTCTCCACATGTCCTCCAGGCTCTCCACATGTCCTCCAGGCTCTCCACATGTCCTCCAAATATAGTGACAGTTCTCCAGGCAGAGAACAAATTCTCCAATCACAGACCAAATACTCCTAAAAGAGAACAAGTCCTCCAAGCCCTGAAAAAGTCCTCCAAGCTCAGAATAATTCCTCTAACTCAAAACAAGTCTCCCAGATTCAGAACAAGTCCCCCAGATTCAGAACAATTCCTCCAAGCCCTGAAAAAATTTTTCAATCACAGTGCAAGCTCTCCAGGCACAGAACAAATTCTCCAATCACAGACCAAATGCTCCTAAAAGAGAACAAGTACTCCAAGCTCTGAACAAGTCCTCCAAGCCCAGAACAAGTCCTAAAATACCAAAACAACCACATCAAACTCAGAACAAGTCCTCCAATCTCACAACAAGACCTCCAATCTCAAAACAATTCCTCCAACGTCACAAGTCCTCCTATCTCAAAACAACTCCTCCAATCTCAAAACAACTCCTCCAATCTCAAAACAACTCCTCCAATCTCAAAACAACTCCTCCAATCTCAAAACAACTCCTCCAATCTCAAAACAACTCCTCCAATCTCAAAACAACTCCTCCAATCTCAAAACAACTCCTCCAATCTCAAAACAACTCCTCCAATCTCAAAACAACTCCTCCAATCTCAAAACAACTCCTCCAATCTCAAAACAACTCCTCCAATCTCAAAACAACTCCTCCAATCTCAAAACAACTCCTCCAATCTCAAAACAACTCCTCCAATCTCAAAACAACTCCTCCAATCTCAAAACAACTCCTCCAATCTCAAAACAACTCCTCCAATCTCAAAACAACTCCTCCAATCTCAAAACAACTCCTCCAATCTCAAAACAACTCCTCCAATCTCAAAACAACTCCTCCAATCTCAAAACAACTCCTCCAATCATCATAGTTCATGTTCACCAGGCACAGAACAAGCCCCCCAATGACATACCAAATGCTCCGATAAGAGAACATGTCCTCCAGGCTCTCAACATGTCCTCCAGGCTCTCAACATGTCCTCCAGGCTCTCAACATGTCCTCCAGGCTCTCAACATGTCCTCCAGGCTCTCAACATGTCCTCCAGGCTCTCAACATGTCCTCCAGGCTCTCAACATGTCCTCCACATATAGTGAAAGTTCTCCAGGCAGAGAACAAATTCTCCAATCCCAGACCAAATGCTCCTAAAAGAGAACAAGTCCTCCAAGCTCTGAACAAGTCCTCCAAGCTCTGAACAAGTCCTCCAAGCTCTGAACAAGTCCTCCAAGCTCTGAACAAGTCCTCCAAGCTCTGAACAAGTCCTCCAAGCTCTGAACAAGTCCTCCAAGCTCTGAACAAGTCCTCCAAGCTCTGAACAAGTCCTCCAAGCTCTGAACAAGTCCTCCAAGCTCTGAACAAGTCCTCCAAGCTCTGAACAAGTCCTCCAAGCTCTGAACAAGTCCTCCAAGCTCTGAACAAGTCCTCCAAGCTCTGAACAAGTCCTCCAATCTCAAAACAAGTCCTCCAATCTCAAAACAAGTCCTCCAATCATCATAGCTCATGTTCACCAGGCACAGAACAAGTCCCCCAATGACATACCAAATGCTCCGATAAGAGAACATGTCCTCCAGGCTCTCAACATGTCCTCCAGGCTCTCAACATGTCCTCCAGGCTCTCAACATGTCCTCCAGGCTCTCAACATGTCCTCCAAATATAGTGAAATTTCTCCAGGCAGAGAACAAATTCTCCAATCACAGACCAAATGCTCCTAAAAGAGAACAAGTACTCCAAGCCCTGAACAAGTCCTCCAAGCCCTGAACAAGTCCTCCCAGCTCTGAACAAGTGCTAAAACATCAGAACAACCACATCAAACTCAGAACAAGTCCTCCAATCTCAAAACAAGTCCTCCAATCTCAAAACAAGTCCTCCAATCTCAAAACCAGTCCTCCAATCTCAAAACCAGTCCTCCAATCTCAAAACCAGTCCTCCAATCTCAAAACAACTCCTCCAATCTCAAAACAACTCCTCCAATCTCAAAACAACTCCTCCAAAGTCAAAACAACTCCTCCAAAGTCAAAACAACTCCTCCAAAGTCAAAACAACTCCTCCAATCTCAAAACAACTCCTCCAATCATCATAGTTCATGTTCACCAGGCACAGAACAAGTCCCCCAATGACATACCAAATGCTCCGATAAGAGAACATGTCCTCCAGGCTCTCAACATGTCCTCCAGGCTCTCAACATGTCCTCCAGGCTCTCAACATGTCCTCCAGGCTCTCAACATGTCCTCCAAATATAGTGACAGTTCTCCAGGCAGAGAACAAATTCTCCAAGCCCAGACCAAATGCTCCTAAAAGAGAACAAGTCCTCCAAGCCCTGAAAAAGTCCTCCAAGCTCAGAACAATTCCACTAACTCAAAACAAGTCCCCCAGATTCAGAACAAGACACCCAAACTCAGAACAATTCCTCCAAGCCCAGAAAAGTTTTTTCAATCACAGTGCAAGCTCTCCAGGCACAGAACAAATTCACCAATCACAGACCAAATGCTCCTACAAGAGAACAAGTCCTCCAAGCCCTGAACAAGTCCTCCAAGCCCTGAACAAGTCCTCCAAGCCCTGAACAAGTCCTCCAAGCCCTGAACAAGTCCTCCAAGCCCTGAACAAGTCCTCCAAGCCCTGAACAAGTCCTCCAAGCCCTGAACAAGTCCTCCAAGCCCTGAACAAGTCCTCCAAGCCCTGAACAAGTCCTCCAAGCCCTGAACAAGTCCTCCAAGCCCTGAACAAGTCCTCCAAGCCCTGAACAAGTCCTCCAAGCTCTGAAAAATTCCCCTAACTCAAAACAAGTCCCCCAGATTCAGAACAAGTCCCCCAAACTCAGAACAATTCTTCCAAGCCCAGAAACAATTTTTCAATAACAGTGCAAGCTCTCCAGGCACAGAACAATTGCTCTAATCACAGACCAAATGCTCCTAAAAGAGAACAAGTCCTCCAAGCTCTGAACAAGTCCTCCAAGCTCTGTAAAATCCTAAAATATCAGAACAAGTCCTCCAATCTCACAACAAGTCCTCCAATCTCACAACAAGTCCTCCAATCTCACAACAAGTCCTCCAATCTCACAACAAGTCCTCCAATCTCACAACAAGTCCTCCAATCTCACAACAAGTCCTCCAATCTCAAAACAAGTCCTCCAATCTCAAAACAAGTCCTCCAATCTCAAAACAAGTCCTCCAATCATCATAGTTCATGTTCACCAGGCACAGAACAAGTCCCCCAATGACATACCAAATGCTCCGATAAGAGAACATGTCCTCCAGGCTCTCAACATGTCCTCCAGGCTCTCAACATGTCCTCCAGGCTCTCAACATGTCCTCCAGGCTCTCAACATGTCCTCCAGGCTCTCAACATGTCCTCCAGGCTCTCAACATGTCCTCCAGGCTCTCAACATGTCCTCCAGGCTCTCAACATGTCCTCCAGGCTCTCAACATGTCCTCCAAATATAGTGAAATTTCTCCAGGCAGAGAACAAATTCTCCAATCACAGACCAAATGCTCCTAAAAGAGAACAAGTCCTCCAAGCCCTGAACAAGTCCTCCAAGCCCTGAACAAGTCCTCCAAGCCCTGAACAAGTCCTCCAAGCCCTGAACAAGTCCCCTAACTCAAAACAAGTCCCCCAGATTCAGAACAAGTCCCCCAAACTCAGAACAATACCTCCAAGCCCAGAAAAAAATTTTCAATCACAGTGCAAGCTCTCCAGGCACAGAACAAATTCTCCAATCACAGACCAAATGCTCCTAAAACAGAACAAGTCCTCCAAGCTCTGAACAAGTCCTTCCAGCTCTGAACAAGTCCTAAAACATCAGAACAACCACATCAAACTCAGAACAAGTCCTCCAATCTCAAAACAAGTCCTCCAATCTCAAAACAAGTCCTCCAATCTCAAAACAAGTCCTCCAATCTCAAAACAAGTCCTCCAATCTCAAAACAAGTCCTCCAATCTCAAAACAACTCCTCCAATCTCAAAACAACTCCTCCAATCTCAAAACAACTCCTCCAGTCATCATAGTTCATGTTCACCAGGCACAGAACAAGTCCCCCAATGACATACCAAATGCCCCGATAAGAGAACACGTCCTCCAGGCTCTCAACAAGTCCTCCAGGCTCTCAACATGTCCTCCAGACTGTCAACATGTCCTCCAGGCTCTCAACATGTCCTCCAGGCTCTCAACATGTCCTCCAGGCTCTCAACATGTCCTACAGGCTCTCAACATGTCCTCCAGGCTCTCAACATGTCCTCCAGGCTCTCAACATGTCCTCCAAATAGAGTGAAAGTTCTCCAGGCAGAGAACAAATTCTCCAATCACAGACCAAATGCTCCTAAAAGAGAACAAGTCCTCCAAGCCCTGAACAAGTCCTCCAAGCTCTGAACAAGTCCTCCAAGCTCTGAACAATTCCCCTAACTGAAAACAAGTCCCCCAGATTCAGAACAAGTCCCCCAAACTCAGAACAATTCCTCCAAGCCCAGAAAAGTTTTTTCAATCACAGTGCAAGCTCTCCAGGCACAGAACAAATTCTCCAATCACAGACCAAATGCTCCTAAAAGAGAACAACTCCTCCAAGCTCTGAACAAGTCCTCCAAGCTCAGAACAAGTCCTAAAATACCAAAACAACCACATCAAAATCAGAACAAGTCCTCCAATGTCACAACAAGTCCTCCAATCTCACAACAAGTCCTCCAATGTCACAACAAGTCCTCCAATGTCACAAGTCCTCCAATGTCACAACAAGTCCTCCAATGTCACAACAAGTCCTCCAATGTCACAACAAGTCCTCCAATGTCACAACAAGTCCTCCAATGTCACAACAAGTCCTCCAATGTCACAACAAGTCCTCCAATCTCAAAACAAGTCCTCCAATCTCAAAACAAGTCCTCCAATCTCAAAACAAGTCCTCCAATCTCAAAACAAGTCTTCCAATCTCAAAACAAGTCCCCCAATTATCATAGTTCATGTTCACCAGGCACAGAACAAGTCCCCCAATGACATACCAAATGCTCCGATAAGAGAACATGTCCGCCAGGCTCTCAACATGTCCTCCAGGCTCTCAACATGTCCTCCAGGCTCTTAACATGTCCTCCAGGCTCTCAACATGTCCTCCAAATATAGTCAAAGTTTTCCAGGCAGAGAAAAATTCTCCAATCACAGACCAAATGCTCCTAAAAGAGAACAAGTCCTCCAGGCTCTCAACAAGTCCTCCAAGCCCTGAACGAGTCCTAAAATACCAAAACAACCACATCAAACTCAGAACAAGTCCTCCTACCTCAAAACAAGTCCTCCAATCTCAAAACAAGTCCTCCAATCTCAAAACAAGTCCTCCAATCAACATAGTTCATGTTCACCAGGCACAGAACAAGTCCCCCAATGACATATCAAATGCTCCGATAAGAGAACATGTCCTCCAGGCTCTCAAAAAGTCCTCCAGGCTCTCAACAAGTCCTCCAGGCTCTCAACATGTCCTCCCGGCTCTCAACATGTCCTCCCGGCTCTCAACATGTCCTCCCGGCTCTCAACATGTCCTCCAGGCTCTCAACATGTCCTCCCGGCTCTCAACATGTCCTCCCGGCTCTCAACATGTCCTCCCGGCTCTCAACATGTCCTCCCGGCTCTCAACATGTCCTCCAAATATAGTGAAATTTCTCCAGGCAGAGAACAAATTCTCCAATCACAGACCAAATGCTCCTAAAAGAGAACAAGTCCTCCAAGCCCTGAACAAGTCCTCCAAGCCCTGAACAAGTCCTCTAACTCAAAACAAGTCCCCCAAACTCAGAACAATTCCTCCAAGCCCTGAAAAAATTTTTCAATCTCAGTGCAAGCTCTCCAGGCACAGAACAAATTCTCCAATCACAGACCAAATGCTCCTAAAAGAGAACAAGTCCTCCAAGCTCTGAACAAGTCCTCCAAGCTCAGACAAGTCCTAAAATACCAAAACAACCACATCAAACTCAGAACAAGTCCTCCAATCTCACAAGACCTCCAATCTCAAAACAATTCCTCCAATGTCACAACAATTCCTCCAACGTCACAAGTCCTCCAATCTCAAATCAAGTCCTCCAATCTCAAAACAAGTCCTCCAATCTCAAAACAAGTCCTCCTATCTCAAAACAAGTCCTCCTATCTCAAAACAAGTCCTCCTATCTCAAAACAAGTCCTCCTATCTCAAAACAAGTCCTCCTATCTCAAAACAAGTCCTCCTATCTCAAAACAAGTCCTCCAATCTCAAAACAAGTCCTCCTATCAACATAGTTCATGTTCACCTGGCACAAAACAAGTCCCCCAATGACATACCAAACGATCCGATAAGAGAACATGTCCTCCAGGCTCTCAACAAGTCCTCCAGGCTCTCAACATGTCCTCCACGCTCTCAACATGTCCTCCAAATATAGTGAAAGTTCTCCAGGCACAGAACAAATTCTCCAATCACAGACCAAATGCTCCTAAAAGAGAACAAGTCCTCCAAGCCCTGAACAAGTCCTCCAAGCCCTGAACAAGTCCTCCAAGCCCTGAACAAGTCCTCCAAGCCCTGAACAAGTCCTCCAAGGCCTGAACAATCCTCCAAGCTGTGAACAATTCCTCTAACTCAAAACAAGTCCCCCAGATTCAGAACAAGTCTCCCAAACTCAGAACAATTCCTCCAAGCCCAGAAAAAAATTTTCAATCACAGTGCAAGCTCTCCAGGCACAGAACAAATTCTCCAATCACAGACCAAATGGTCCTACAAGAGAACAAGTCCTATACGCCCTGAACACTTCCTCCAAGCCCTGAGCAAGTCCTCCGAACTGTGAAAAATTCCCCTAACTCAAAACAAGTCCCCCAGATTCAGAACAAGTCCCCCAAACTCAGAACAATACCTCCAGGAACAGAGAAAAATTTTCAATCACAGTGCAAGCTCTCCCGTCACAGAACAAATTCTCCAATCAGAGACCAAATGCTCCTAAAAGAGAACAAGTCCTCCAAGCTCTGAACAAGTCCTCCAAGCCCTGAAGAAGTCCTCCAAGCGCAAAACAAGTCCTCCAATCTCAAAACAAGTACTCCAATCGTAAAACAAGTCATCAATCTCAAAAGAATTCCTCCAATCATCATAGTTCATATTCACCAGGCACAGAACAAGTCCACCAATTACATACCAAATGCTCCGCTAAGAGAACATGTCCTCCAGGCCCTCAACATGTCCTCCAGGCCCTCAACATGTCCTCCAGGCCCTCAACATGTCCTCCAGGCCCTCAACATGTCCTCCAGGCCCTCAACATGTCCTCCAGGCCCTCAACATGTCCTCCAGGCCCTCAACATGTCCTCCAGGCCCTCAACATGTCCTCCAGGCTCTCAACATGTCCTCCAAATATAGTGACAGTTCTCCAGGCAGAGAACAAATTCTCCAATCCCAGACCAAATACTCCTAAAAGAGAACAAGTCCTCCAAGCCCTGAAAAAGTCCTCCAAGCTCAGAACAATTCCAGTAACTCAAAACAAGTCCCCCAGATTCAGAACAAGTCACCCAAACTCAGAACAATTCCTCCAAGCCCAGAAAAGTTTTTTCAATCACAGTGCAAGCTCTCCAGGCACAGAACAAATTCTCCAATCACAGACCAAATGCTCCTACAAGAGAACAAGTCCTCCACGCCCTGAACAAGTCCTCCACGCCCTGAACAAGTCCTCCACGCCCTGAACAAGTCCTCCACGCCCTGAACAAGTCCTCCAAGCCCTGAACAAGTCCTCCAAGCCCTGAACAAGTCCTCCAAGCCCTGAAAAATTCCCCTAACTCAAAACAAGTCCCCCAGATTCAGAACAAGTCCCCCAAACTCAGAACAATTCTTCCAAGCCCAGAAACAATTTTTCAATAACAGTGCAAGCTCTCCAGGCACAGAACAATTTCTCTAATCACAGACCAAATGCTCCTAAAAGAGAACAAGTCCTCCAAGCTCTGAACAAATCCTCCAAGCTCTGTAAAAGTCCTAAAATATCAGAACAACCACATCAAACTCAGAACAAGTCCTCCAATCTCACAACAAGTCCTCCAATCTCACAACAAGTCCTCCAATCTCACAACAAGTCCTCCAATCTCACAACAAGTCCTCCAATCTCAAAACAAGTCCTCCAATCTCAAAACAAGTCCTCCAATCTCAAAACAAGTCCTCCAATCTCAAAACAAGTCCTCCAATCTCACAACAAGTCCTCCAATCTCAAAACAAGTCCTCCAATCTCAAAACAAGTCCTCCAATCTCAAAACAAGACCTCCAGTCATCATAGTTCATGTTCACCAGGCACAGAACAAGTCCCCCAATGACATACCAAATGCTCCGATAAGAGAACATGTCCTCCAGGCTCTCAACATGTCCTCCAGGCTCTCAACATGTCCTCCAGGCTCTCAACATGTCCTCCAGGCTCTCAACATGTCCTCCAGGCTCTCAACATGTCCTCCAGGCTCTCAACATGTCCTCCAGGCTCTCAACATGTCCTCCAGGCTCTCAACATGTCCTCCAGGCTCTCAACATGTCCTCCAGGCTCTCAACATGTCCTCCAGGCTCTCAACATGTCCTCCAGGCTCTCAACATGTCCTCCAGGCTCTCAACATGTCCTCCAAATATGGTGAAATTTCTCCAGGCAGAGAACAAATTCTCCAATCACAGACCAAATGCTCCGAAAAGAGAACAAGTCCTCCAAGCTCAGAACAAGTCCTAAAACACCAAAACAACCACATCAAACTCAAAACAACTCCTCCAATCCCTGAACAAGTCCTCCAATCCCAAAACAAGTCCTCCAATCTCAAAACAACTCCTCCAATCTCAAAACAACTCCTCCAATCTCAAAACAACTCCTCCAATCTCAAAACAACTCCTCCAATCTCAAAACAACTCCTCCAATCTCAAAACAACTCCTCCAAGCAACATAGTACATGTTCACCAGGCACAGAACGAGTCCCTCAATGACATACCAAATGCTCCGATAAGAGAACATGTCCTCCAGGCTCTCAACATGTCCTCCAGGCTCTCAACATGTCCTCCAGGCTCTCCACATGTCCTCCAGGCTCTCCACATGTCCTCCAGGCTCTCCACATGTCCTCCAGGCTCTCCACATGTCCTCCAGGCTCTCCACATGTCCTCCAGGCTCTCCACATGTCCTCCAGGCTCTCCACATGTCCTCCAAATATAGTGACAGTTCTCCAGGCAGAGAACAAATTCTCCAATCACAGACCAAATACTCCTAAAAGAGAACAAGTCCTCCAAGCCCTGAAAAAGTCCTCCAAGCTCAGAATAATTCCTCTAACTCAAAACAAGTCTCCCAGATTCAGAACAAGTCCCCCAGATTCAGAACAATTCCTCCAAGCCCTGAAAAAATTTTTCAATCACAGTGCAAGCTCTACAGGCACAGAACAAATTCTCCAATCACAGACCAAATGCTCCTAAAAGAGAACAAGTACTCCAAGCTCTGAACAAGTCCTCCAAGCCCAGAACAAGTCCTAAAATACCAAAACAACCACATCAAACTCAGAACAAGTCCTCCAATCTCACAACAAGACCTCCAATCTCAAAACAATTCCTCCAACGTCACAAGTCCTCCTATCTCAAAACAACTCCTCCAATCTCAAAACAACTCCTCCAATCTCAAAACAACTCCTCCAATCTCAAAACAACTCCTCCAATCTCAAAACAACTCCTCCAATCTCAAAACAACTCCTCCAATCTCAAAACAACTCCTCCAATCTCAAAACAACTCCTCCAATCTCAAAACAACTCCTCCAATCTCAAAACAACTCCTCCAATCTCAAAACAACTCCTCCAATCTCAAAACAACTCCTCCAATCTCAAAACAACTCCTCCAATCTCAAAACAACTCCTCCAATCTCAAAACAACTCCTCCAATCTCAAAACAACTCCTCCAATCTCAAAACAACTCCTCCAATCTCAAAACAACTCCTCCAATCTCAAAACAACTCCTCCAATCTCAAAACAACTCCTCCAATCTCAAAACAACTCCTCCAATCTCAAAACAACTCCTCCAATCTCAAAACAACTCCTCCAATCTCAAAACAACTCCTCCAATCTCAAAACAACTCCTCCAATCTCAAAACAACTCCTCCAATCTCAAAACAACTCCTCCAATCTCAAAACAACTCCTCCAATCTCAAAACAACTCCTCCAATCTCAAAACAACTCCTCCAATCTCAAAACAACTCCTCCAAAGTCAAAACAACTCCTCCAATCTCAAAACAACTCCTCCAATCTCAAAACAACTCCTCCAATCTCAAAACAACTCCTCCAATCATCATAGTTCATGTTCACCAGGCACAGAACAAGTCCCCCAATGACATACCAAATGCTCCGATAAGAGAACATGTCCTCCAGGCTCTCAACATGTCCTCCAGGCTCTCAACATGTCCTCCAGGCTCTCAACATGTCCTCCAGGCTCTCAACATGTCCTCCAGGCTCTCAACGTGTCCTCCAGGCTCTCAACGTGTCCTCCAGGCTCTCAACGTGTCCTCCAGGCTCTCAACGTGTCCTCCAGGCTCTCAACGTGTCCTCCAAATATAGTGAAAGTTCTCCAGGCAGATAAAAATTCTCCAATCACAGACCAAATGCTCCTAAAAGAGAACAACTCCTCCAAGCTCTGAACAAGTCCTCCATGCTCAGAACAAGTCCTAAAATACCAAAAGAAGCACATCAAAATCAGAACAAGTCCTCCAATCTCACAACAAGACCTCCAATCTCACAACAAGTCCTCCAATCTCACAACAAGTCCTCCAATCTCACAACAAGTCCTCCAATCTCACAACAAGTCCTCCAATATCACAACAAGTCCTCCAATCTCAAAACAAGTCCTCCAATCTCAAAACAAGTCCTCCAATCTCAAAACAAGTCCTCCAATCAACATAGTTCATGTTCACCACGCACAAAACAAGTCCCCCAATGACATACCAAACGCTCCGATAAGAGAACATGTCCTCCAGGCTCTCAACATGTCCTCCAGGCTCTCAACATGTCCTCCAGGCTCTCAACATGTCCTCCAGGCTCTCAGCATGTCCTCCAGGCTCTCAGCATGTCCTCCAGGCTCTCAGCATGTCCTCCAAATATAGTGAAATTTCTCCAGGCACAGAACAAATTCTCCAATCACAGACCAAATGCACCTAAAAGAGAACAAGTCCTCCGAGCCCTGAACAAGTCCTCCGAGCCCTGAACAAGTCCTCCGAGCCCTGAACAAGTCCTCCGAGCCCTGAACAAGTCCTAAAATATCAGAACAACCACATCAATCTCAGAACAAATCCTCCAATCTCAAAACAAGTCCTCCAATCTCAAAACAAGTCCTCCAATCTCAAAACAAGTCCTCCAATCTCAAAACAAGTCCTCCAATCTCAAAACAAGTCCTCCAATCTCAAAACAAGTCCTCCAATCTCAAAACAAGTCCTCCAATCTCAAAACAAGTCCTCCAATCTCAAAACAAGTCCTCCAATCTCAAAACAAGTCCTCCAATCTCAAAGCAACTCCTCCAATCTCAAAGCAACTCCTCCAATCTCAAAACAACTCCTGCAATCTCAAAACAAGAAGTCCTCCAATCATCATAGTTCATGTTCACCAGGCACAGAACAAGTCCCCCAATGACATACCAAATGCTCCGATAAGAGAACATGTCCTCCAGGCTCTCAACATGTCCTCCAGACTCTCAACATGTCCTCCAGGCTCTCAACATGTCCTCCAGGCTCTCAACATGTCCTCCAAATATAGTGAAAGTTCTCTAGGCAGAGAAAAAATTCTCCAATCACAGACCAAATGCTCCTAAAAGAGAACAAGTCCTCCAAGCCCTGAACAAGTCCTCCAAGCCCTGAACAAGTCCTCCAAGCCCTGAACAAGTCCTCCAAGCCCTGAACAAGTCCTCCAAGCCCTGAACAAGTCCTCCAAGCCCTGAACAAGTCCTCCAAGCCCTGAACAAGTCCTCCAAGCCCTGAACAAGTCCTAAAATATCAGAACAACCACAACAAACTGAGAACAAATCCTCCAATCTCAAAAAAAGTCCTCCAATCTCAAAACAGGTCCTCCAATCATCATAGTTCATGTTCACCAGGCACAGAGCAAGTCCCCCAATGACATACCAAATGCTCCGATAAGAGAATATGTCCTCCAGGCTCTCAACATGTCCTCCAGGCTCTCAACATGTCCTCCACGCTCTCAACATGTCCTCCAAATATAGTGCAAGTTCTCCAGGCAGAGAAAAAATTCTCCAATCACAGACCAAATGCTCCTAAAACAGAACAAGTCCTCCAAGCCCTGAACAAGTCCTGCAAGCCCTGAACAAGTCCTGCAAGCCCTGAAAAATTCCCCTAACTCAAAACAAGTCCCCCAGATTCAGAACAAGTCCCCCAAACTCAGAACAAATCCTCCAAGCCCAGAAAAAAATTTTCAATCACAGTGCAAGCTCTCCAGGCACAGAACAATTTCTCCAATCACAGACCAAATGCTCTTAAAAGAGAACAAGCCCTCCAAGCTCGGAACAAGTCCTCCAAGCTCGGAACAAGTCCTCCAAGCTCGGAACAAGTCCTCCAAGCTCGGAACAAGTCCTCCAAGCTCGGAACAAGTCCTCCAAGCTCGGAAAAATTTCTTCAATCCCAGTGCAAGCTCTCCCGGCACAGAACAATTTCTCCAATCACAGACCAAATGCTCCTAGAATAGAACAAGTCCTCCAAGCTCTGAAGAAGTCCTCCAAGCTCAGAACAATTCCTAAAATCTCAGAACAACCACATCAAACTCAGAACAATTCCTAAAATCTCAGAACAACCACATCAAACTCACAACAAGTCCAAGTCCTCCAATCTCACAACAAGTCCTCCAATCTCACAAGTCCTCCAATCTCACAACAAGTCCTCCAATCATCATAGTTCATGTTCACCAGGCACAGAACAAGTCCCCCAATGACATACCAAATGCTCCGATAAGAGAACATGTCCTCCAAGCTGTGAACAAGTCCTCCAAGCTGTGAACAAGTCCTCCAAGCTGTGAACAAGTCCTCCAAGCTGTGAACAAGTCCTCCAAGCTCGGAACAAGTCCTCCAAGCTCGGAACAAGTCCTCCAAGCTCGGAACAAGTCCTCCAAGCTCGGAACAAGTCCTCCAAGCTCGGAACAAGTCCTCCAAGCTCGGAACAAGTCCTCCAAGCTCGGAACAAGTCCTCCAAGCTCGGAACAAGTCCTCCAAGCCCAGAAAAATTTCTTCAATCACAGTGCAAGCTCTCCAGGCACAGAACAATTTCTCCAATCACAGACCAAATGCTCCTAGAATAGAACAAGTCCTCCAAGCTCTGAAGAAGTCCTCCAAGCTCAGAACAATTCCTAAAATCTCAGAACAACCACATCAAACTCACAACAAGTCCAAGTCCTCCAATCTCAAAACAAGTCCTCCAATCTCACAACAAGTCCTCCAATCTCACAAGTCCTCCAATCTCACAAGTCCTCCAATCTCACAAGTCCTCCAATCTCACAACAAGTCCTCCAATCATCATAATTCATGTTCGCCAGGCACAGAACAAGTCCCCCAATGACATACCAAATGCTCCGATAAGAGAAAAAGTCCTCCAAGCTGTGAACAAGTAAGTCCTCCAAGCTGTGAACAAGTAAGTCCTCCAAGCTGTGAACAAGTAAGTCCTCCAAGCTGTGAACAAGTAAGTCCTCCAAGCTGTGAACAAGTAAGTCCTCCAAGCTGTGAACAAGTAAGTCCTCCAAGCTGTGAACAAGTAAGTCCTCCAAACTGTGAACAAGTAAGTCCTCCAAGCTGTGAACAAGTAAGTCCTCCAAGCTGTGAACAAGTCCTCCAAGCCCAGAAAAATTTCTTCAATCACAGTGCAAGCTCTCCAGGCACAGAACAATTTCTCCAATCACAGACCAAATGCTCCTAGAATAGAACAAGTCCTCCAAGCTCTGAAGAAGAACTCCAAGCTCAGAACAATTCCTAAAATCTCAGAACTTCCACATCAAACTCACAACAAGTCCTGCAATCTCACAACAAGTCCTGCAATCTCACAACAAGTCCTGCAATCTCACAACAAGTCCTGCAATCTCACAACAAGTCCTGCAATCTCACAACAAGTCCTGCAATCTCACAACAAGTCCTGCAATCTCACAACAAGTCCTGCAATCTCACAACAAGTCCTGCAATCTCACAACAAGTCCTGCAATCTCACAACAAGTCCTGCAATCTCACAACAAGTCCTGCAATCTCACAACAAGTCCTGCAATCTCACAACAAGTCCTGCAATCTCACAACAAGTCCTGCAATCTCACAACAAGTCCTGCAATCTCACAACAAGTCCTGCAATCTCACAACAAGTCCTGCAATCTCACAACAAGTCCTGCAATCTCACAACAAGTCCTGCAATCTCACAACAAGTCCTGCAATCTCACAACAAGTCCTGCAATCTCACAACAAGTCCTGCAATCTCACAACAAGTCCTGCAATCTCACAACAAGTCCTGCAATCTCACAACAAGTCCTGCAATCTCACAACAAGTCCTGCAATCTCACAACAAGTCCTGCAATCTCACAACAAGTCCTGCAATCTCACAACAAGTCCTGCAATCTCACAACAAGTCCTGCAATCTCACAAGTCCTCCAATCATCATAGTTCATGTTCACCAGGCACAGAACAAGTCCCCCAATGACATACCAAATGCTCCGATAAGAGAACAAGTCCTCCAAGCTGCGAACAAGAAGTCCTCCAAGCTGCGAACAAGAAGTCCTCCAAGCTGCGAACAAGAAGTCCTCCAAGCTGCGAACAAGAAGTCCTCCAAGCTGCGAACAAGAAGTCCTCCAAGCTGCGAACAAGAAGTCCTCCAAGCTGCGAACAAGAAGTCCTCCAAGCTGCGAACAAGAAGTCCTCCAAGCTGCGAACAAGAAGTCCTCCAAGCTGCGAACAAGAAGTCCTCCAAGCTGCGAACAAGAAGTCCTCCAAGCTGCGAACAAGAAGTCCTCCAAGCTGCGAACAAGAAGTCCTCCAAGCTGCGAACAAGAAGTCCTCCAAGCTGCGAACAAGAAGTCCTCCAAGCTGCGAACAAGAAGTCCTCCAAGCTGCGAACAAGAAGTCCTCCAAGCTGCGAACAAGAAGTCCTCCAAGCTGCGAACAAGAAGTCCTCCAAGCTGCGAACAAGAAGTCCTCCAAGCTGCGAACAAGAAGTCCTCCAAGCTGCAAACAAGAAGTCCTCCAAGCTCGGAACAAGTCCTCCAAGCCCAGAAAAATTTCTTCAATCCCAGTGCAAGCTCTCCAGGCACAGAACAATTTCTCCAATCACAGACCAAATGCTCCTAGAATAGAATAAGTCCTCCAAGCTCACAACAAGTCCTAAAATCTCAGAACAACCACATCAAACTCAGAACAATTCCTAAAATCTCAGAACAACCACATCAAACTCACAACAAGTCCTCCAATCTCACAACAAGTCCTCCAATCTCACAACAAGTCCTCCAATCTCACAACAAGTCCTCCAATCATCATCATAGTTCATGTTCACCAGGCACAGAACAAGTCCCCCAATGACATACCAAATGCTCCGATAAGAGAACATGTCCTCCAAGCTGTGAACAAGTCCTCCAAGCTGTGAACATGTCCTCCAAGCTGTGAACATGTCCTCCAAGCTGTGAACAAGTCCTCCAAGCTGTGAACAAGTCCTCCAAGCTGTGAACATGTCCTCCAAGCTGTGAACATGTCCTCCAAGCTGTGAACATGTCCTCCAAGCTGTGAACATGTCCTCCAAGCTGTGAACATGTCCTCCAAGCTGTGAACATGTCCTCCAAGCTGTGAACATGTCCTCCAAG
Source organism: Ara ararauna (assembly GCA_028858755.1). NCBI lineage: Eukaryota > Metazoa > Chordata > Aves > Psittaciformes > Psittacidae > Ara > Ara ararauna. The sequence continues at coordinate 181,782 of CM054386.1, forward strand.
CCCAGAAAAATTTCTTCAATCACAGTGCAAGCTCTCCAGGCACAGAACAATTTCTCCAATCACAGACCAAATGCTCCTAAAAGAGAACAAGTCCTCCAAGCTCTGAACAAGTCCTAAAATATCAGAACAACCACATCAAACTCACAAGTCCTCCAATGTCACAACAAGTCCTCCAATGTCACAACAAGTCCTCCAATGTCACAACAAGTCCTCCAATCATCATAGTTCATTTTCACCAAGCACAGAACAAGTCCCCCAAATGACATACCAAATGCTCCGATAAGAGAACATGTCCTCCAGGCTCTCAACATGTCCTCCAGGCTCTCAACATGTCCTCCAGGCTCTCAACATGTCCTCCAGGCTCTCAACATGTCCTCCAGGCTCTCAACATATCCTCCAGGCTCTCAACATGTCTCCCTAATTCCAAACAAGTCTTCCAAGCTCTGAACAAGTCCTTCAAGCCCAGAAAAATTTCTTCAATCACAGTGCAAGCTCTCCAGGCACAGAAAAAATTCTCCAATCACAGACCTAATGCTCCTAAAAGAGAACAAGAAGTCCTCCTCCGAGGTCTGAACAAGAAGTCCTCCTCCGAGGTCTGAACAAGAAGTCCTCCTCCGAGGTCTGAACAAGAAGTCCTCCTCCGAGCTCTGAACAAGATGTCCTCCTCCGAGCTCTGAACAAGATGTCCTCCTCCGAGCTCTGAACAAGAAGTCCTCCTCCGAGCTCTGAACAAGAAGTCCTCCTCCAAACTCAGAACAACTCCTCCAAACTCAGAACAACTCCTCCAAACTCAGAACAACTCCTCCAAACTCAGAACAACTCCTCCAAACTCAGAACAACTCCTCCAAGCTAAGAAAAAATTCTCCAATCACAGTACTAGTTCTCCAATCAAAGACCAAAGTCTACTATGATAGAACGGGTCCTCCAACCTCAGAACGGGTCCTCCAACCTCAGAACGGGTCCTCCAACCTCAGAACGGGTCCTCCAACCTCAGAACGGGTCCTCCAACCTCAGAACGGGTCCTCCAACCTCAGAACGGGTCCTCCAACCTCAGAACGGGTCCTCCAACCTCAGAACGGGTCCTCCAACCAAAGACCAAATTCTCCTCTGAGAGAAGAAGTGCTCCAAACTCAGAACAAGAAGTGCTCCAAACTCAGAACAAGAAGTGCTCCAAACTCAGAACAAGAAGTGCTCCAAACTCAGAACAAGAAGTGCTCCAAACTCAGAACAAGAAGTGCTCCAAACTCAGAACAAGAAGTGCTCCAAACTCAGAACAAGAAGTGCTCCAAACTCAGAACAAGAAGTGCTCCAAACTCAGAACAAGAAGTGCTCCAAACTCAGAACAAGAAGTGCTCCAAACTCAGAACAAGAAGTGCTCCAAACTCAGAACAAGAAGTGCTCCAAACTCAGAACAAGAAGTGCTCCAAACTCAGAACAAGAAGTGCTCCAAACTCAGAACAAGAAGTGCTCCAAACTCAGAACAAGAAGTGCTCCAAACTCAGAACAATTCCCCCAAGCTGAGACAAACTTCTCCAACCACAGTACAAGTTCTCCAATCAAATACCAAATTCTCCTAAAAGAAAACAAGTCCTCCAAACTCAGAACAAACAGAAGTCCTCCAAACTCAGGACATCAAGAAGTCCTCCAAACTCAGGACATCAAGAAGTCCTCCAAACTCAGGACATCAAGAAGTCCTCCAAACTCAGGACATCAAGAAGTCCTCCAACCAAAGACAAATTTCTCCAATAACGGAAAAAGTTCTTCAATCTGAGAAAAAGTTCTCCAATCTCAGAAAAAGTTCTCCCATCAAAGACCAAATTCTCTAATCACAGAACAAGTTCTCCAATCACAGAATAAGTTATCAAATCAAGGACCAAATTTTGCAATGAAACACAAAGTTCTCCATTCTCAGAACAAGTTCACCAATCTCAGAATAAGTCCTCTGATCTCAGAACATGTTCTCCAGTCTCTAACCCTGAGCCAGCCTGTGCCCAAACCTGGATGATGAATGTCGCCTTGCAGATTGTCTGGGACCTGGGAAAAAATACCCAGCTGGGTGAGAAAAAAAAAAAAATCCCCAGCTGTGGGGTTTTCTTTTTCCCCTTGGGTTTCTGTGTTTGGTTTTTTTTTTTTTTTTTTGGTTTTGTTTTGTTTTTTTTCTAAAAATCTTTTAAGGAAAAAATTTTAAATTCAACAACAACTCACAGGCCACCCACAAGTAAAGCACTAAGCCTACACCCATTCACGCATGCTGACACGTGTCTGCATATGCTTGCACTCACCCCAGATGCAACCCCGTGCGATCTACCTTGCAGGCCAAATTTTATTGCACATCATCTGTGCCTGTAACTAGCCGTCTCTCGCTCTGAAAAGCAACACGGGAACAACGATCCCAGGAATGCTGAGAATGCCCTGCCTGCAAAAACCCCGTCCCTCCACTGGCCTGCACCTGAACTTAGGCGATGAATGTTGCTTCGCAGACCGGCCGGGACCCGGGGAAAAAAATCACCCAACTGGGGGAGAAAAAAAAAATCCCGTGGCTGGGTTTTTGGGGTTTTTTTGTTTTGTTTTGTTTCTTTTTTTTCCTAAAAAACTGAAAAGAAAAAATTTTTTAGTCTACAACCCACAGCCCACCCACAAGTAAATCACTGAGCCTACACCCGCTCACGCACGCTGACACATATCTCTGCACACTCACGTGTGCCAAACGCCTACCACTGCTGCCTGTCTCTCTCAGGCCTGACTAGGAGCTGTGCCCGTATGATCAAAGCAAACTGACTCCCCAAATGCTCCTGTTGTTACTGTTCCGCCTCCCCCGACTACATATAGTGGGCATAACGGCTTCTAAGCAAACACATATATATACACACACACACACAGAACAGAACGCTACACACTCTGTGACACCAAAAAGCCATAAACTCTCTTGTGGAAGACTGCCTCCCAAATGGAACGCTCCATCGACCCAAATAGCCGGTGGGCCAATGAGACCAAGACAAAGAGGCTCCCGTGGAGCCCCGGAACCCAGTCTGACTCGACCATGCGATTTCCACACCAACTGCCAAAACTGTCATGATGGTCCGGTGACGAGCTCAACTTCAAGACTGTAAAGGCTGCAACGTAACACGCTCCCTTTCCCTCTCCCCCATGCTATATTTCAAACCACTTCCTGCCATCCTGATCTTGTCCCGCACTCCCCAGCCCCAAAAACGACTCCCTGTGCTTACCTTCCGTAGTAATGTGGGTCTTGAGCCAGCTTCGTGGCTCAGAGCTCCCGCGTCATGGTCCCAGATCATTGTCTTTGTTGCCGAGTTCCTCTTCATCATCTGTAGCAAACTAACGAATGGAAACACGCCGTGCTTGACCATCGTCACCACCGCCCCAGCCGTCGATTCCGGCCTCTTCCATAATGACCATCTGCCTCCTCCGAAGACGCTCGACCTTTTATTTGCTGGCTCCTAAGTGACTGTGGAGTACGACACCAGGCACACACAACGTTCGACCAATGCGGCACAAAACCTCCTTAGCTTCTCACAGCCCTCCTCAGGGTGCAGCTTCACCTCTCCCAGGTAGGATGCAACATCTGAAAAAGAAATGGAAACAGATGCATGCCTAGATTGGGCTCAAAGAGGCCGCCCACCCTGTGCAATACTCATCTCCTGCTTCAGTACATTGGCTGCTCAGTGGCCAGGCCTCCCATATTTCTGCCAGCTGTATCTGGGCCTGTATGTTCATCAGGAAAACACACATAAATATTGCCTTCAGCTACTTCAAGCCTTTTCACCTAGAGCTGCTGCTACAGCCACCTAATCAGTTCTCACATTAATCAGCAAGATTGGCAGACACAGTCAGGTCTGTGAAAATTGATGCAGACAACAGAGCTGCACAGGACATCCGGAGCCATGCCTCAAAATACAACTGACTGAAGGCTCTGAGCCACAAGCCTCATCTACACTTGAACTTTGTGAAGCAAGATAAGCTCAAGCTGAATAGTAACCAGCTCCCTTCCCCTGACCAAAGAGACCGGTTCTTTCAGAGACTCTCTCCCACACCGACCTTACATCTTTTACAGGCCCCTCCCCAAGCCCAGTCTTTTGCCTTAGCTTTCAAAGGGGCAGAGGTCCAAAGCCATCCTTTACAAAAGCCTCTTCTCAGCTAACTGGGATATTCCTTCAGTAGCCACATTCCTCTTCATCATCTGCAAAATAAAACAGGAATGGTCTATAGGTCATCAGTACCTTGTCCAAAGGTGACCTTTGCCACAACTCCTCAGAACAGACACAGGGCTGCCATTAGCTCAGTACCACCAACAAATATAACACCTAAAAGAAAAAGAAAAAAAAAAAAAAACAAAAAACAAACCAACAACACCCTACACAAAGATACTTACTACTGTATGCACTAGTGAGTCTTGACATAGCCTGAGGGTCTTAATTCAGACAAGACCATTCCAAAAAACCCCAAAAAAAACAACAGCAGAAATAAACCACAAAGCTCTAACCCCACAAACCCCAAAATAACCACCACCAAACTTACCCTGATGAAAGCAAAATACTAAAAGAGCTCCCTGGTGAATGGCTGTGCCTCATGTACCCCAGGACCCACCCACAACCACTCCCTCAAAGCCGTGGTTCAGCAGTGGGGCAAGCCACCAGCTGGAAAAGAAGCAACCAGATAAGCCACAGCCTGGTCTGTTTCCTATCTGACTCTGGCTCTCTGCCTTTAATTTCCGTGCTCTCATTCTCTGGTTCAGACTCGCAATCAAAACTCAAAAACCACAACGCCAAAAAAAAGTTTAATCAGCCTCTAACTCTCAGGCCGCACTTACACCAAGACGTAGCTTGAAATGCACACACAAACTGACAGCCAGACACTCTGAAGCCAGACAGTCTGACTCTGACATTGACTCCAGATAAACTACCACACCCATTCCCAAGCTGACTCTCTGGCCTGGACCCATTAAAAGCAAGCTTATTCCCAGAGCTCTTCTGTCACTGACCCATTAAAGGCAGGCTTTGTCCCAGACCTATTCTGTCCATTTATGCAGATCATCAAGAGTAGACAGCTACACTGAGATTCTAAAAGCCCATCACACCTGTTCCAGAGCTCCAGGATTCCAGGTGAGAGAAAACCAGAGACATATACAGAATTCTCCACTAGTTTATTAATGTAGGAAACTCTAGAGAGAGTAAAGGATACAGTAAAGGATGCTTCTGATACTTGCTTATCTTACCAACCCCAAGGACCCTGTGAAGACCTTCAGGAAACCAGCTCTGAGAATCATTACAGCAGCACGAGGTGGCAGGCTCAACCTGAGCGGTCGTCCCTGTGGAGGCAACGTTGACCTGGGTGGGATGAGTTTCTGCCTCCCTCACATCGCATGAGGCTCAGGCTTTTATGCACACAAAAGAGCACACTCATTCCGATGCAGGGGGCCAGCCGTCATCGGAAGAAGCGGCCAGCAACATCTAGAGAGGTCTCCGAGAGTCGTGACTTTTCCAGGGATTTCTAAAGCAGAACTTTCTGGGTAGGAACCAAAGCTAGACTTTCTGGGCAGCAGCAAAAGCGGGACTTCCCGGGGAGGAGCCAAAAGAGACAGCCTCCCACACGGAACGCTTACATGCACCCAGATCACTTGCAGGGTCACAAGAGCAAGGAAACCCAGCTCCTAAGGAGCCCCGGAATAAAGCCTGACATGACCATGCTATCCCTACAGCGACCGCCCAAACTGGCACAATGGACACGCAGCAAACACGACTTCAAGACCCACAAGCATGAAGATGTAGTGACGAAGTCCTATCCAATGAACAGGGATGCCAAGAGAACAGAGCTTCCAAGGCAGCCTGGAACCAAGCCCCAAAATACTAATGACCAAATGACTCCAAGACAAAAGCCCTAGCATGCTTTACACTTGTAAAGCTAGAAAAGGAATGTCCAACAGGCACTTGGGCAACCTACACGAGTGGTCGGCACCCAGAGGATGGGGCCTGAGAAGCAGGCTTAAATCCCTTGAGCTCAAGGAGATACAAAGACAGCAAGACCTGAGGAAGCACCCATATAGAACATGGGCCGCACGCAGTCCGTAAAGCAACCAAGCTGGAACTGCCCTGCTCACAGTAAGCTCACACTGCAATTTAACATGCTGCCTTTCCCTCTGCCCCATATTACATTTTCAACCCCTTCCTGCTATCCTGAACTCATCCCCCACACCCCAGCCCCAAAAAGGAGTCCCTCTACTTAGCTTCCATAGTGCCATGGCTCTCGAGACAGCCTCAGTGTTCAGAACTCTCCCATCAGACACCAGCATTGCTGCAGCCATTGCCAAGTTCCTATTTATCAGCTGCCAGAAACAAAGCAAGGCGAATACCCTGTGGTACCATCATCACCACCACCCCAGCTGTCGACCTCCACCCGTTCCTTACGAAGCCTCTGCCTCCGCCAAAGCTCCTCAACACTGTGCTTGCCTGTTCCAAAGAGATATCGGAGTCTGACACCAGGCCTCACCTGCCCTCTGTGGCCTAGAAGTACAACAAAGGCAAACGACCATGGCTCTCGCAAAAAGTGACCGTCTCCACAATCCTTCTTCTTACCACCCTGACTCACATGAAGCACTCATCTGACTTCGAATGTAGAGGGCAAGACTTGGAATACGAAACACAAATACTGAATCCCTTTGCCATGTCTCTCTCAACTCTAAGCCACCACCCTGACAAACAAGCCCCTTACCAACTCACAGCTGCAAAGGTAGCCAGGAGCAATGCCCCAAAAGACTACTGACCAAATGACTCAAAACAAAAACCCTACTCTGCTTTACGCACATAAACCTGGAAAAAAAAAATGCCTCACCACCCTTAGGCAATGAGCTCGAGCAATCACTAACTAAAAGACAAGGTCCAAGGAGCAGGCTGAGCACCTTTAACTCAATAAGCTACATGGAAGCACCAATGCAGAATACAAGCAAACTCACTCCATAACACAGTGTCATAGTTTAAGCCCCTCACACAGTTTGTTCACTCACTCCCCCCTCTTTCTTCCCCCAGTCCCAGGGGGATGGGGAGGAGAATCGAAAGAATGCAACTCCTACAGGTTGAGGTAAGAACAGTTTAGTAACTAAGTTATAACACAAGACCACTACTGCTGCCCCCAATAATAATAATGACAAGGCAAATACAAGGAAAGAATACAATCGCTCACCACCTATACCCAGCCCCACCAAGCAGCACACCCCCACCCTTCCGGCTCTTTGCTCTCTGTTTTACCTCCTGGGCATGACGTGCTGTGGCACTGAATACCTCTTTGGTCAGTTCGGGTCAGGTGTCCTGTCTCTGCTTCCTCCCGGCTTCCCCTCCTCAGTGGCAGAGCGTGAGACTCAGAAAGTCCTTGGTCAAACCAAAACATTGCCAAGCAGTAACTGAAAACACTGGTGTTATCAGCGCTGTTCCCGGGCCGCAAGTCAAAAACACAGCGCTGCACCAGCTACCAAGGAGGAGAAAAAAGTGACTGCTGCTGCTGAACCCATGACACAGAGTCAAGCTGTACCACCCTGACCACTGTAGGATGATGCTATTAAGCGCCTCACTTCTTTTTCCTCACCCCCATGGTACATTTAAAACCTGTCCCTGCTAGACTGATATTGTCCCCCACCCCCCTGCTCCCAAAAAGTAGTCCTTCAGCATAGTTTCCATAGTGCCATAGATCTCTAACCAGACTTACTATTCGGAACTCTCATACCAGACACCTGCCTGATAGCTGCATTTGCCCATTTTATCTTCATCATCTACAGTAAGGGGAGCAAAAACTACAAAAGAAAAAAAAAAGGCAAAACAAAAAATTCAGCCATACAACAGCCTGTAATCAGACAAACCGAAGAAAAACACTGGTTTGGCTGTCATTCTCACCACCACCAGACCAGTCAGTGCTCACCTATTTCTGTAACACCTTACGGCCTCATATTTAACTCTGCAAACATTTGCTCAGCTGATCCTAAATTACTTCTGAATGCTACACCAGGGTTCTCCTCCTCTGCAAGACTTAAAAAACTAGACACTAGTGAGCATTGCTCTGGTGATAAGTAATTGATCCCACCGTCCTTGTCATTACCTCTCTGACTCACTGGAAACAGTTAACAGACTTCACAAGGAACAGCACAGAACCTACAAGAAAAACTAAAACCCATCACAAAATTACATTCAACTGTTAGTCACCCACCTCACACAAAATCCTCCAAATTTTTAACAGTCCTCCTCACTTCAGCACTTCATTTCTCAGGATTTGGATGTGACTCCATAAAAGGAAATGGAATCAGACGCAAACTGAAGAGAGCTAGAAAAAACTGTCTTTCCTGTGAAGTATCTAACCCCAGCTTGATCGTACAGGCTGCTCATACACCAAGCATCCAACAGGTATATCTGCTGCACCCACCCTTGTATGCCACATAGAAAACAGCAACAGAAACTGACTTAAAGTACTTTAAACCAAGGAAAATTTACTAGCTCTATAGCCACCTAGTCACTGTTCACATCAACCAGTGTACAACAGGAAAAAGTCAGCTCTGTGAAAACAAACCATGAGAAAGTACACCTACAGAGACAATTTACAACTATACCCCAAAATGCCACACACATATAAACTCTAAAGAACAAACCCTACGTACACTGGAACCTTCCCTAGCAAGAAAAGCAAAGGCAAAAACTACTATTCTTTTTAAAAAATTTCCAACAAAAGAAGTTCCTCAAATGAAGCACACACAGAAACAAACAAAACCAAACAACTTCCTAAGAGACAAAACCCCACAGAAAACCCAAAGAAACAAAAGCAGAAACACCACCCCCAACCAACACACCTGCAAGAGAGCCAAATCCAAAATAACCACACCAGCAAAAGGCTGGGCCTTATATACCTCAGGCCCTAACCACAACCCTTCCCTCAGTGCCCTGGGTCAGGGATGGGGCAAACCAGCAGGTGGGATAAAAGCAGCTTGACAAGCCACACCTGGGTCCTTTTTTCTATCTGGTTCCTTGGCTGCTCCCCGGCTTTAATTTTTTGCATTTATTTCTCTGGCTTAGATTCACATTCAAAACTCACAGGCCACACAGGCTCACTCTCACAGACTGGCCCATAATCATACTCGCTTTCAGACCACGCAGGCACTCTCTTGTCAAGGCTCTGGGGCTGAAACTCTGAGGCTCAGACTCACATTCTAACTCCACAGACCCACAAAGGCCCCCAGTCACACAGACTGGCTCAGACTCTTACATTTAAACTGCACAGACACTGTAGCTCAGACTTTGGCTCACACTCACTTAGGCTCAGTCTGACACTGAGTAGCTCACACATCCACACAAATCTCACACTGAGACTAACACAGACTCCCTGGCTCAGACTCCCTGGCTCAGACTTTCCAGCACATTCTAACTGAAAAATGACTTTCAGGTGACTCAGAGAAGGGAAGCCATGCTTAAAAAACCCAAGTAGCAATTTATTTCAGGGTTTTGTCGTTTTCAGAAAACTACAAGCATTCTTTCTTTGTTACTGTTTTCCGGGGGGGCACAAGTCAGAATAAAAGGATGGACGACCTCCAAACGCAAGCAGAGGTGCAGTAAACCTAAAGAAGATGGGACTTGCAGAGAGATGGCCGCATCTTCAATCCCTCTCTCAGCGTGTGCCTCCATTCATTTCTTTTACAGGAGCCTCAGATAACAGTATAGGATTTCCTGGGAAGCAACCATTGGCTGAGGAGCCTGTCAGTCACCCTTAGCGGAGCCGCGGGGGGGGGGGGGGGGGGGGGCCTAAGAGTGATTGACAGGCGCCTCGGCCAATCGGAGCCACGCGGGGGCCGGGCTAAGAGTGATTGACAGGCGCCTCAGCCAATCGCGATCTCCGGACGGCCCCAGCCAATCGGGGCCGCGCGGGGGCCGGGCTAAGGGTGATTGACAGGCGCCTCAGCCAATCGCGATCGCCGGAGGGCCCCGGCCAATCGGGGCCGCGCGGGGGCCGGGCTAAGAGTGATTGACAGGCGCCTCAGCCAATGGAGGCCGTGGAGGGCCCCGGCCAATCGGGGCCGCGCGGGGGTCGGGCTAAGGGTGATTGCCAGGCGCCTCAGCCAATCGCGATCGCCAGACGGCCCCGGCTAATCGGGGCCGCGCGGGGGCCGGGCTAAGGGTGATTGACAGGCGCCTCAGCCAATCGCGATCGCCGTAGGGCCCCGGCCAATCGGAGCGGCGCAGGGGCCGGGCTAAGAGTGATTGACAGGCCCCTCAGCCAATCGCGATCGCCGGTGGGCCCCGGCCAATCGGAGCCGCGCGGGGGCCGGGCTAAGGGTGATTGACAGGCGCCTCAGCCAATCGCGATCGCCGGAGGGCCCCGGCTAATCGGGGCCGCGCGGGGGCCGGGCTAAGAGTGATTGACAGGCGCCACAGCCAATGGAGGCCGTGGAGGGCCCCGGCCAATCGGGGCCGCGCGGGGGCCGGGCTAAGGGTGATTGACAGGCGCCTCAGCCAATGGAGGCCGTGGAGGGCCCCGGCCAATCGGGGCCGCGCGGGGGTCGGGCTAAGGGTGATTGCCAGGCGCCTCAGCCAATCGCGATCGCCGGAGGGCCCCGGCCAATCGGAGCCGCGCGGGGGCCGGGCTAAGGGTGATTGACAGGCGCCTCAGCCAATCGCGATCGCCGTAGGGCCCCGGCCAATCGGGGCCGCGCGGGGGCCGGGCTAAGGGTGATTGACAGGCGCCTCAGCCAATGGAGGCCGTGGAGGGCCCCGGCCAATCGGGGCCGCGCGGGGGTCGGGCTAAGGGTGATTGCCAGGCGCCTCAGCCAATCGCGATCGCCAGACGGCCCCGGCTAATCGGGGCCGCGCGGGGGCCGGGCTAAGGGTGATTGACAGGCGCCTCAGCCAATCGGGATCGCCGGTGGGCCCCGGCCAATCGGAGCGGCGCAGGGGCCGGGCTAAGAGTGATTGACAGGCCCCTCAGCCAATCGCGATCGCCGGTGGGCCCCGGCCAATCGGAGCCGCGCGGGGGCCGGGCTAAGGGTGATTGACAGGCGCCTCAGCCAATCGCGATCGCCGGAGGGCCCCGGCCAATCGGAGCCGCGCGGGGGCCGGGCTAAGGGTGATTGACAGGCGCCTCAGCCAATCGCGATCGCCGTAGGGCCCCGGCCAATCGGGGCCGCGCGGGGGCCGGGCTAAGAGTGATTGACAGGAGCCTCAGCCAATGGAGGCCGTGGAGGGCCCCGGCCAATCGGGGCCGCGCGGGGGTCGGGCTAAGGGTGATTGACAGGCGCCTCAGCCAATCGCGATCGCCGAAGGGCCCCGGCTAATCGGGGCCGCGCGGGGCCGGGCTAAGGGTGATTGACAGGCGCTCAGCCAATCGCGATCGTCGGACGGCCCCGGCCAATCGGAGCCGCGCGGGGGCCGGGCTAAGAGTGATTGACAGGCGCCTCAGCCAATCGCGATCGCCGGACGGCCCCGGCTAATCGGAGCCGCGCGGGGGGCCGGGCTAAGGGTGATTGACAGGCGCCTCAGCCAATCGCGATCGCTGGACGGCCCCGGCCAATCGGAGCGGCGCGGGGGCCGGGCTAAGAGTGACTGACCTGCCCCCGCGCTGCTCCGATTGGCCAGAGCCCTCCAGGATCGCGATTGGCTGAGGCGCCTGTCAATCACTCTTAGCCCGGCCCCCCCACGGCTCCGATTGGTCCAGTGCCACACGTGGGACAGCTTTCCTTAGGTACAGCTTGCAGTACCTAAGATTCGCCACATGATGGCAGCACAGGTGATCTCCGGACACCATACCCCTGCTTCACCTCCTGCAGTGCCGTGGACGGCCGGGAGCAGGCATCAAAGATGTTGTATTCAAATGCACTTTGAGGCGGGAAAGCAAGGAGCGAGAGCAATGCAGGTGGCACCGTTGCAAAGCTTCCTGTGTGCAGAAGAGGTCCAGCAGCACCTTTCAGCCCTGGCTCTTCGTCTGTGGGAGCAGAGTCCAATCATTTTTGCTCTGCAAACACGGCTCCCGGACGGCCGGGAGCAGACATCAAAGATGTATGTGCAGGGTCGCCCAGAAACGTAACTGCTGTTAATCCGTGTGTGACAGGCAATGGAAGCAAACACAGTTCATGTAGGAACCTACTGTGCTACAGGACATTTTGGCAGCCAGGTACAGTGACTTTGAGTAAGCAGCACAGTGGTAATAAAGCAGCCCCCAGCTGTGTGAATCGGGAAATACCAGTGAGACGTTATGCTTAAACCCACAAAACAGAGCCAGCTCTGCCTCTGCTCACCCTCTGCATAAGCCACAGAGGTGAGGGACGGGCTGAGATAGGTGAGCAGCAGCAACTGCAAGCCCCAGACCCACCGTGGCGCAGAGCCCAGGGCTGCGCATTCTTGAGCGTTTGGCGCCACCTAAGCCCAGAAACGGTTCCATTCATTCTTCCTGCTCCATCTCAGAGCAGAGGGGAAGCAAAACCTTTTAGTAACAAAATCTTCTTTTTTGCTTCTACAGCACCAGACCTTTCAAGAGAACCTCCCATAGAAGAAATCTGGGAGCGAAGAACCCGCAAAATGTTCTTAGGAAAGACACTTTTGGAGAAACCCTAGCACTGAAGTAAGCCCAGACCCACCACAGAGCTGGGGGACTTCAGGAAGGTTGTAGAGGCTTTAACTGGCCAGATCCCGAGATCTCATTCGCCACGTTCCAGGAATTCTTCAATATTTGCTCATTGCTATCCAGTTGAATACTGGGTGCAGGAAAGATTTTCACATATCAGGAGTTCAAGCTGCAGGAAGACCAGCTCAGAATGGGCAACTGATGCCCCCAAAAACCCTTGCAAGCTATAGAGCCAAGCAGCTATAGAGCTCAAAAACTAATCTCAAAGACCAGATGTAAAGGTAAAGGTTCAGAGAGGTACCTGGCTGCAGTTACTGGCAGACCACATGCACTGACAGGACATACTACAGAGAGCAGGGCAACACTTGGGGAGACAGAAGCATGGATACAGGAGCATGCAGGGTTAGAGAGGGCTCTAATTAAAGGATGGGAAAGGATGGACAGAAGCTGCATTCATCAGACATGGAAGAGCTGCTGATCAAGTGCAGAAAGACTAAGCATGACAAGAGAGATGTAGGTGCCTGCCAATATCTGCAATCACTTTTGTGACCCATCCATGAATACAAGCAATATGTCTCAGCCAGTCCCAAGCAACACTCCAGCCCCACTGATGCCTAACTGGACTGTTCAGACCAACAGCCAAAAAGTAACTCAGCACAGAGGCCGGTGTGCCCTGCGCTGACCTATCACACTCCCCAGCATTGCAGTTTGGTTTCACACTCAAAGACCATTAACAGAGTTCAGTCAGGGAATGATTGTCTAGTGCAGACAGAAGTCAACTTGTATTACGCAAAGAAAACTTTCAACAACTTTTGACCCCGTTAAGCTACACAAGATGTAAATAATGCAAAGCTTCCTGCACTAGATCTTTGAAGGAAAGGAGCGCACCTTCCATCTTCTGCAGCAGCACGTGCACACAAGGACATTCAAGGAGTAAGAACTCACTCTCAGCTGTGTCCTCCTCAAAGGTTTGCTCTCCTGGGGACCAGCTGCTGCATGGTTATTTGCTCTTCCTTTGACCAGGCTCAATCCCTTAAGCAACCTGCTTCACAGTGTCCTTTTCCTGGCATTTATTCAGCTTTTGGGTTTTTCCTGGTGCATTTAAGTGTAGCAGTGCTGACTTTTTAACTCCAGCTCCCCTGCAGTGCCAGGTGCTCACCCTGGTGCCCAACTGCCAATCCAGGACCAGGGGACCCCTGCATCCCGTACAGCTTCCCTTGCTGCAGAGCCCAAGGCCAGATCTGCTGCTCTTTTGAAAAGACACAGAAAGCAATATTTCCACATTGAGAACCCTCATACCTCAGAGATAGTTCCAGCTTTTGAGGATTTGTTGTCTTTATAATCCCACATTCCTGCTTTCTGCCCAAGCACTGGTACCTCAGACCTAGCTAAGAGAAAATAAGCTCTTGGTCCCCTGATCCAGCAGAAATCACAGCAGTGGGTAGAAGTCAAGTAGCTAAATGTTTCCCCAATATTTTCTGTGTTTTATATCCTAGGAACATTTATATCCATTTATCCTAGGACCAATCTGGGCTTTGACTCAGGACAAGAACACTTAAGTCACTTCAGTGAAGGCTACAGAGGAACAGAGTTTCCAGCCACAGCAGTAACACACTTGCTATTAGAGAGGTTATTTATTCCCTTTCTTATCTAAGTGAGATTAGCCCTTCCAGTGGGGATTATTTTACATTAGAAATAGAGCAAACCAGATATTGCCACCAACCCACCAAACTCTAAATCTACTTCAGGTGCAGCATAAGCAAGCTGTCAGCTAGAGCATCTCTTTGCACACTTTAGCATAGCTTTAGAATGGTGCCAGGAGCACAGGATCCTAGCAGAAGGGGTGATCAGCATCTTGGATTGGTTCACATTTGATAATCCCTGAATTTTCCTATCCCTAACAGAGATTAGGCTGCAGAGGCTGCAGCATGCAGCCCTGTGGAAGGGGACACAGCTGAAACTTCAGCAAGAAGAAAGGTATAGAAAACAGCTTGAGTTTTTTCGATTAGAACACAGACTACTGGCTTTGGGAACTGATTTCTCCGATTTCTGATGACTATGCTGTGCAAGTGGAGAAATTACTGCAGACTGAGAGCAGGCTGAGATTTACATATGTGCTTGCTTGCTTGCTTTCTCAGTCCTTGACAGTTAACCCATCTTGGTTCAAATCCTGGTATCCAATACTAGCAGTATCACCAAAACTTATCTCAGTGTTGATGTCCTCTTCCACAGCTGCATCCAGAACATCATTGCTGGGTACCAGCAGTTTTGAATTGCTTAGATGCTGATTAAGACACATCCTGCCCTGACAACCATAGACAAAATAATGGGAACATGATGTGCAGAGAAGTGTGTTCCTGCTTCGAGCCTGGGAATGGGTCGAGTCAAGGAGAAAAGCACCAGAGATGCCTTTGCAGGATTCCGCTGCCTTTCCTCCTCCCAACCATCCCAGTGCCCCTTATCAGACACCATGGTTTTGCATTGAAAGTCCAGCTGAGGAAGGGATGTCTTGCTTGAGTGTGAGCAGGGGAGTGACAGCAACATGGGGATACTCCTTATCTAGTTGCTAATGCACTTTTTATCTCCTCCATTAGGTGAGAGCAGTATGGCAAACTCTCTAGTACTTGAGCAACCTTCAAAGCAGCCTCCTGAGCTAATGGTTCTATCCTCACACACAGCAGTTTATAGTCACCTCATCACCAGGTTTGGGGTCATTAGTGTGGCTTGGGTTTCTAATAATAGCCCTTGTAACAACAACAACAGCAGCATGATGCAGAAGAACTGCTGAGTGTCCGCAGCAGAACCTGAGCAAGTCAGGACTGGCGGCAGGACGCGAGCAGCAGTCCTCAGCAATGCCAGCCCTTACAACAAAAAGGCACTGATTTCTCAGGCTTTCTCAAAGCAAAAGGGAGGAGACGTCTTGCTCTGTTTGTTCCCAGAAAACACTTAAACATACTCACATTCCTGAGGAGGGTGAGTAGCACAGAGAGCAGCTTTCCCAGCCCTTTAATAACAGGGAAGTTGCTTCCAACTGAGCAGGTACCATGGGAACCTGACTGCAGAGGCAGCATGTGCACCATTGTCTACTGCCAGGAAATCACTGCAACACCAGGGAAAGGGGCCCTGGAGCTGGGCAGCTTGCAGCTCAGCACACAGCAGTGCTCAACCATCCCATCTCCTGGAGCTGGGCCAGGATCATGGCCCCTGCCATCCTGGCAAGAATTCCCCAACTGATAAAAGCAGCCTCCTTTTATCTGAGTCTTACCCCACTGCTGCTGGAGCAGGCAGCCAGGCTGTCCCCAGGAGGAGGAGAAACCCTGGGCAGAACACACTGTGTCACTCAGCCAGACACTCACTGGCCCTCAGGAGGCTGAAGGGAGCCTGACACCTCTGCTCCAAGGAGCAGAAATAGAAACCCTGAGAGGAGGGTACAGGGGGGGTCATGTGGTCCTTCCCATTCAGCTCCCACTGATCACTGCCCAGCCCCTCCGGGATAGTGCTCTCGGGAGGCACTGCTTTGTCTGCTGGTCACAGCACAGAGCCGAGGTTCAGAAGATAATGTTCTGACAGATGCTGTCTGTTTTTCTTAGGCAGCTATTGTCAAATCACTTCCTCCATGCAGCTTCCCCCCATAAAGAAGGGATAACGCTGCTCTCAGGTGGTTGCACGGTTGGTGTTAAACCTGGCCTGTAATGTTTGACAGTGTCTTGAGCAGGCAAAGAGCTATCTAGCATCACATTGCCCAAAATAGCCCCTGCATAATCCCGTACTGTTCCTGTGTCAGTGTCATGCTCTGGACAAAGGCTTGATTAGCCTAAATTTTCATAACATTTTTCCACAGTTGCAATACCATAAAAAGCACAGATTTCCCGAGCAGACTTGGAGCCAAAATGCATCGATCCTGTCCTGAAGAAAGGCTTTTTTATGCTTCCGTGCTTATTCAGCCTATGAACGTTCTTATGTTGCCAAGAAGCAGTCTGGCCAGCAATTGCCGTGGTAATGATTATTTTAAAACATGAACATCTGTCTCCACTGGGAACCAGGCTGAGGTGGACCACGTCATTTCATGCCAAGACCACCAAGCAGCTGTCAGGCAGCACTAACCCTCAGCATGTGTTATTGGACTGGAACCAACAACCTTCAGTAAAGAAAGCTTTAGCTCCCATTAATTCTCACACCTCTGCTCTAGGGAGCAGCATCTGCACCATGCGTTAGCCATTCTGCACAGCTGCACGGAGCAGCCCACAGCTTTCCCAGCAAGAATTGAGGAGGAAGACACTGCTTTGGAGCCCAGCCCCATTCACACACCCTTAATCATTTCTGCAGGGGTAGGTCCAGCTGGGGCTGGGTCAGCCTTGCCTTCAGAAGCAGATAGAAGGATGTCATCCTTAACTCATAAGCTGAGCACTGATCTAGGCACAGACACAGAGAGAGGTTACATGAGGCCACATCCCCTCAGCAATAGGACAGTGAGTTACTTCAGTGAGTAACAAACATGCTCTTTGCATTCTTCTCCTCTTCCCAGGAGCCATTTGCTCTGAAAGCACTGGAAGAATAACTCAATATGCTGAACAAACAGAAACGAGAGCAGCCCTTACACAAGCAGAGCACAAGAACTATTGCCAGTAGCACATCGGGGCTCAGCCCAGCCCCTGCAGTTGCGCACAGTGCAGTTTTGTTCCAGGCCTCCAGTGCCCATGCACAGGCAGGTGGTTACGGAGAAGCCCTCTAGATTCCTCTCCCCTTGTGCTGCCAGTGATGCCTGTCCAGCAGCTGGGAAAGGTGCAGACACATGAGAGCACAAGACACCCGGGTTTGAGTAGTGTGAGTAGCAGCAAGGATCGGGCTCTCAATAACAGTGATATTTTGGTGTCTGTCATAGTGTGATCCTGGAAAAAAGTATTTTCCT
The DNA here is from genome assembly GCA_028858755.1 of Ara ararauna. NCBI lineage: Eukaryota > Metazoa > Chordata > Aves > Psittaciformes > Psittacidae > Ara > Ara ararauna. The sequence continues at coordinate 199,291 of CM054386.1, forward strand.
TTCTGAAACTCTGATAACTGCAGCAATAATGCTGAGCTAAGCTGCTTTTGCAATAATTTTATGCGCAGATCTCAAAGAATTCCACAAACCATGGTCCCCAAACTGAGGAGAACCCCATCCCCAGGAAACAGGAGGAATAATGTTTTATCATGGTCACACTGTGGCAGTCCTCGTACAAACCCCCACATTTCCCACCACTCACAGTGGATTTATATCCTGCAGCATTATGGCATGCTGTTACTCAAATTTTGGACACTCCTGAGTGTCACACACACACACTGAAGGTGCTACTGAAGACCAAAGAGTTTACATGTAGTCACTTTACATTTTCAGTGCACAGCTCTGTTAAGGACCACTTCCAAAACTGAGTTCTTCCTGTGAGGAACAGCTGGGCGACGTGACAGAGCAGCGCAGCTGATTCAAGTGATGCTGCCTCCAGCACTGCTTGAATCCTGACCTCAGATGAGTTCACCAGGCAAGGTCCTTCCCCTGTTTTTCCAGCATTTCCCCCTCTGTAAAAAGCAGATAACAACAATACTGAATTCTCCCCTCAGGATGCTGTGGGAATTAAGCAGCCACTTATCATTAAGAAAATACAGTGAAGAATAAAGACGCTCCGAAAACACAGATAGAAGAACTGGATAGCTCAATTATATCACGATCGTTGTTCTCTGTACAAACAATATAATCAGTTGTGGACTTCCTCGTGCACAGATATGCAATAAATGCCTGCGAACTTTCGTTCACAGCCCCCGGGGAAGAGCGTTCCTTCTTCGGCCCCGCCGCTCCCGGCACTGCTGGGATCTCCCGCTAGAGGGGGGCTTTTCCCTACAAACCACGCGTCCAGGTACAGCGGCTGGGAAAACTATTCCAAGTCTAAAGCAGGTTTGCAACGAAAACCCCCCCGGCCGGCTCTCGGTGGAGTGGAGGGGTTTCTCTCTCAGTTTGTCGGTGTCACTTGGGAGCTCTGATACTGGTACTTCACCAGTCACCTCTGGAAGTAAATGCTGGCATTCTGGAAGCACAAAAACCATATCAAGGTAACCAGCAACAGCCAAAGAAGGACGACATCCTTCCGGTGACCTAGCCCAGGGTCCTCCGCAGACAAAGCCAAGCACTTTCATGTTACAGTATTTTGCAAGAGGTCAAAAACTCTGGAAAAGGTTTCAGTATGGGATAGCCTGCTGGAGTAGCCAGACCCTGCAGGAGAAGGGAAGGGAGATGGTATCACGCAGACATCCCTTCACCCTCCACTACTGCCTTCTGCAAACAATCTTCCAGAGGACAGGAGTGGGCAGGAAGGAATGAGATGTCCTTACTGAGGCTACAGCAGGCTTCTCAGACATCTGTAGCAGGTCATGCATCAACACACACCTAAATGTCATCTGGTAAGAAAAGCACAGAGAAAAAAAGATAAAACCCCCAATGTGGGTGCAGGCCACATGAAATGAAATCACTGGCAGCTCCCCACCCCTGGTCCCAGGCCTTGTCCCCCAGAGACCAGCCAAGCCAGCGTCTGCCAGCAGCAGGGACCATCCTATCCTGTGCCTCGAAGCCCAGCAGATGGCAGAGGTACATACAGCGATGGGGAAGAACGTGCTGTTAATGACAGACACGGTTATTATTCGCAGAGTGGTACCCAATGCCTCCCAGCCACAGCTCCAAGTTTTATTGTGCTGAGCATGACAAGGCGATATTTTTATAGTGCTTTTCGCCCCAGAGATATTTCAAGGCTGAACTTGCCCACTTCTGTCCCGGGGCATATACAATGTGAAATAAATGCTTCTCACGTTCAGTGGACAGAGACAGGCAGAATATGCACTGCCCTGAGGTCTCGTGTGCACTCTGTGCAGCCTGTTCATAGTGACAGCTGCTCCCTGGGCTCATTCATCCTGTCCCTCACCCACAGCAAACCTCTTTAGCAGCTCCCAACTGCCCACAGCTCGCTCAGGTAAACACTGTTGTGGCCTCACAATATCCAGGAATGGCAGATGAGTGCCCCAGCTCCTTAAATTCAGCCTGGAAAAAGATATCTATGTAGGAAAGAAGATACTTCTCAGAACACGATGAGCAAGGGAGCCTTATTTAAACTCCTGGCAGTTATTTATTGGTTCGGTTTGCCGTAGCTATTTTAGAGGTTGTCATATGAGAAGCAAACTAAAAAAACTCTCGGCGAATGTGACAGCAAAGTTGGGCAAGATGAATCTCTCTGAAGGTGGGACTGTGTCTTTCCTGTGGGTGTACTGGCTTACACCCACCACTCTGCAATGAACAGCAGTTTGACAGTGACAGCAGCACAGTCCAAGGCAGGAGATGAAAAACCACAAGTCAAATCACATTTACTGGGGTTCTCACTTGGCTTTCTTACCAGACTGAACACCGGGATATGACATTTTCTCATCACACCTTGAAGATAACATTGTTTAGTATTGCTGAAACATCTCTCAGTGCTATGTAATCAGTGGGGTAGTTTTGCAGGTTTCAGAGCAACCCCGAGTAGTGTCAGCAACAGTCTGAGATGGGGCTGGAAGTCCAGATGTGTAAGGTGTCTGACAGCAACTTCTGCTTTGGCTTAGCATGAGTCACTCCATCACTCCCTTAAGTCATGGGATTTAGTGGCCTGTCCTTTCAAACAGATAGAAATGGTGGAAAACATGCTAAAGAGTATTTCAAAGTGAGTGGAAAGTGATAAAAGCACTGGCAGTCAGTGCCTGGAATCTGGCAGAGGTACTCAAGAGGCCTGAGCCCCATTTCTCTCTATCACCTCCCTCACTCTTTTTCATTGACTTTCTGGATTATTTTTAACACGTTACTTCATGACTCAGTCAACTCTTTCTTCTGCTTAAAGATGATGGAGACTAACCTCCTTGATAAAGCACGTCAGGTTCTACAGCTGAAGTGACTACTGTCTGAATAAGAGCTTGAGATCACCGAAACCTGTCATACCCCTGTGGTGGTCACTGTCTGATGCAGTGTCTAACAGAGTGGCAAAGTGTTTACTGACAAACCAGGTCCCTCAGCAGTGCCTTTCTTGATAGACACTGTTGGGACCTGCCTCGCAGAAAGAGGCTGTTCACATGGGCAGAGCAGAGGTTTCCTCCCCAGACTGCAGGATTTTGGTTGAAGACTATCACTTGGGGGTTATTTTGGCCTCATTAACAGGCTCGAGGTGGCCTGTCAATGTCTTATCATGGCTGTGGAGGTGCAGGTCAGTGAGCCACAACCTGCTTTTCTCCTTCCTCATTCTCTCTGGAGTCTGGATTTGCACCTACATTTCCAATGTAAAAGCCTTGAGCTGTCTGAGCATGTTTCCTGGTGTCTCTCTGGTGACACAGCAACAGCACAGCTGGGACAAACCTCTCCCAGGGCTGTGAGCACCTGCAGGGGCCTTGCTTTACCCAGCAAATGCCAGTAAATTCCAGAAAAAAGATCAAGTAGCGAATGAAATTAGATCTGTGGGCTCCGCTTACAATGCCAAGAGAGCTTGTTCAGTGTAGGAAGGGGAAGTGCTGCAGGTAGCATGACCAAGGTGTGTGGGAGGAGGCAGAGAAGGAAAACTGATCCGTCCTACCTCCTTTGTGCTGCTTCAGAATATGAGACGCAGCAGTCAGAGGTGGAGGCTATAAATGGCCGGTCAACTGAGGAGCAATAAGAGGACACACCATGTCCCTGAGGCACTTAGCAAGCCTGAGAATATATGGCCAGAAGGGTCAAGAGAGCGGAATTGTGCAAGTGGATTTTTAAAGGACAGTCTCTTTTCTCCTAACTACTAATAGCATTTAAAGTCGCGATAACATTAACCTCAGCTCCTGCTGCAGGGCATCAGCTGGCCCATCAGGATCCCTCTACCTCCCTCCCTGCCCAGCACCATCAGAGCTGGCTATGTTGCTTCCAGCCATGTCAGAGGCAGGACATTGATCTGAGCAGAGGACATGATCCAATATGAGGGCTGCCTTTCTTGACATGCCCATCTGCATTCACTCATCTTCCAGTTTTCTCTGCCACCCAAAACACTGCCCAGGTTCCACCCAGAAGCACATTGTACAGAGGGTGACCAACTTCCTTGTGCCAAGTCTGCATGGAGCCAGGGACCTCTCCCGCACCTCTGATCCCAGGTTCCATAAACTGGAAGCAGCACTGGTATCTCCAGAAAGGCAACATTCCACCCAGGAAGGCTGCAGGGTTTGAGAGTTAGGAGGGTGGTCATCTGCTTGTACAAAGACTCATCTTTCTCTCTTAGATGTGGGTCTGCAGCCCCCCTTCTGAGCTCCCCCAGTTCAGGATGGTCAGGACTGGGTGGGCCCGCAATGGGGCCAGGCAGCAGATGAGATGCAGATGCGGTTCACGTTTCCCTGGAGCTTCCTGTGACTTTGTCCCCCTCTCCTGAAGTGTATCTCAGGAAGCCTACAGACCCAAGGTCCAAGCAGAACCTTCTCCTGGGGCAGTAACTAACCCCTTTAGTACTCTCCCCGATCCTCTGATGGCTTGACAGGAACAGCAGATGCCTCATACATGCAGCAACCCTATGGCCGAAGGCTTCAAGCCATACCCCAATGGCAGTGAACAGGAGGTCAGTGCTGAGCAGGCAGCGCAGGAGGCAGAGCAGAACAGGCAGCACTGCAGCTCGTGCCCTGCCCATGCTGCCTGCACAGCCAGTTTAGGGGACAGCAGGGCCAGGGAGGTTCCCCGACTGCCAGGACCAGAGCAGCATGGCCTAAAACGCTCCCTGTTGAAAGGGGTGGGAGTTTTCAGAACATTCATAATAGTCCCTCCAATGGGCCCACATCCATTTCCTGGAAGCTTTGCCCTTTTCTGCTCTGCAAAGCCCGGATGAACCTGAAAAACCAGTTTGGTTTTGTTCCACGTTGATTTTTCATCATTGCTTTCCCTCTGCAAGGGTGCCAGCACTGCTGTGCCGTTGCTATGTTTTGTGGTGGTTAAGCAAAGCACGGTTATCATTTCAGGCGCTGACGTGAACCCTGCAAATCTGGAATGAGTTAAACCGGCCCTGCTGCTGCAGGGAGAGTGTGGCAGCCCCCCCTGCCCCACAGCCCCCTCCTCGCACCCACACAGAGGAGCCAAGAGAGGAGAAACACAGCGAAAGCTCCACATTGAAAAGAGCTCCAAACTTTTCAGGGGAAAACATGCCCAACAACTGGCCTGAAACAGCTGGAGCTGACCTCAAAACCTGCCTGAGGATGGCAAGCTTTCATACCCTCTGTCTGGGATGAGGGTGCTGGCAACATCATGGATGGAGAGCGTTCCCAGGGTGGGTCCCTGGGTCTAACATCCCACAGGGACATCACCCAAAGCATTCAGGGCTGTGTTTGCTGTTTCAGGAGGCAGACAACACATGATAAAAGCCTCCATACTGCTTGGGACTGAAGGTGCTGTGCCATCCCCACCAGACCCTCATCACCCCACTCCCACCTCTGAGGTGCACAGGGCAGGAGGAAGGGGCTGGGGTGCACTGCAGCTCAGTGCTCCCCCCGCCAGCTCCCTCTGCATCAGGAGAAGCCCTGTGCTGCTGCTGGGATTGCAAAACCCTCGCCTGTGCTGTGTTTGAGGCTGGTTTTCGCCAGCGTTACCAGGGTACAGCAGTGACTAATTCTCTCCAAACTTTCAGTTTCAGCCTCAAACACTACATTTCAGAGGGACCTGATGTCTGTTGTGTGGGTATAAAGCCCTGAGACAGCTCAGTGCTGCAGCTATCTACGGCAGAAACATCCATATACAAAGATGAGCCTCATCACGGGTGCTGCGCTGAGCTGGCAGGACCAAGCCCAGCCCCAGAAGGCAGATGGGACACGGACAAGCACACACTCCCCTCTCTGTAACTTTCCTACAGCTGCTGAAGTCCTGGGGGCCAAAAAACCATTTGCAGTCTTGTAAGGCAAAGGAAAGAAATGCTGCAAAAAGAATGTCTGCAAGCAGGAAAGTGAGCAACACAGCGACCCTTTAAGTAGCTTCTATTCTAAAAGTCATCTCTGGACAGTAGATCAGCAACTAAGGTGTAGAAAAAGACAGGTGAAGGGCACAAGGACATGGAGATGTTTTCACTTGAGGGGAACCGGAGTTCAAGCACGAGCCCATGCATGATTCCCGCCTGCCTTCCAGGAGTCCTCAGTGAAGCCGCAGGTCTCCCTCCCACCCGGCTGGAAAAGTACAGCCGCTGCGAGAAGTCTCTGGATGCAGGCTTTGGGGTGGGGACGGGGAAGTTTGCTTCCACCCTGGCCTGTGAAAAGGAATACGGGTCTGGAAAGGTGCCATGGAAATGGGTTTCAATAATAGCGGCTGGAGACAGGCTCGTGTACGGGGGGGCGCAGAGGCCCCGCGCAGCTATGGGAGGAATGTCCCCCCAGGAACTCGCTGTTCCTTCCTGCACCGCCAACGTCACCGTGCGGAGCAGGACTGCCAGGCAGGAAGGCTCACACCGCCCCTCTGCTGTCAGCCTCCGGCACAGATCCTGTGTGCTCAGCCCCACACAAACAGCCCCTTTCTTGTGGGGCTGGAAGAAGAAGAGGGAAACTTGGTCAACTGCTCCCCATGGCTGATGATGAGCTAAAGCAGGGCCAGGGGGATGTACACTGTGCCTGGTGGCAAGGGGAGAAGGGCAGTGGTCTTGCAAAGCCATTTCTCATGTGAGGACCCCCAAGGGTCCTGTAGAGGGGTTCTGACACAGCCAACACCTCCCAGCATGGGCATGGCTGTGCTGAGCAGCTGCTCCACCTTCACGTGAGAACTCCAGCACTCCCAACTGGTTCCTCTGCAGCCCTCTGCATCCTGGCATCCAGCATGGATGCCTCCACTGTGTGCTCAGTTTCCTGCCCTCACTGCCACAGTGCTCACACCTGGGAGATCACTGCACACCCCACAAACACGTCAGCCATGTGCAGGGACAGCTCAGTGATGAGCGTGGCAGCAACATGCTCCTGTGTGGGCAGTGACACCAGCACGAACATGGCACAGGAGGAGCTTGCTTCCCCTGCAGCACTCACACCCCTTGCTTCCTGCATGGGCTCTGCACCCCCAGTCGTACAAGCTGCTCCCACAGAGCAGTTGGCAAATCAGCTTGGTCATCACTTCTTATAGCCAGTGAGTTCCAGCACCTCAACCTTGCAGGACAGGGGAGCAGCAGTTCACGCAGCTCAGGAAGAGGGTAAACATATCACAGCCACCAGGCAACTGGACAAACAGCACAGTGCATCCGCAGACACCTTTGGCCACGACAAGTGGCTGCTCAGCCGGCCACCATGCTCCCACAGGCAGCCTCCTTCCTGCAATGCCATTTCTCATTTCTTTAGCTGCCTTTCGGAGATCCATTACTGGCTTAAAGGGGAGGAGGAAAGAAGGAAAGTGGAGATCTCTGGCTGGATCCAGGACCAGCAATTTGGTGGAAAGCCAGATTGTAAGGGGAGCAGCCTGGAGCAACTGGTCCCACTGCCGACATGGTGATATACCCACTTACGTCATGGCGGGAAGGGCAAAACAAGGGAGAATCAGCCCTTCTACCTCACCAAATGGTTTGATGGCCCCCATCATCTACCTTTTCACCATCTTGCTTCACGAACCCTCCTCATTCATCCATCCAAGTCTCCTGTTCCGCTGCCAGCCTCCACATCTCTCTCCACCCAGAACATTACCACACTGTGCAGACAAAGCAACTACAAATGTGAAGCAACTTTCCTTCCCCTTCGGTTTGCCTTAGCTTCTTCTCGAGTATCTCCTCTTGCAACAAACACAGAAATTGCTGACCCCTTTGCCTCCCCACTCCCACAGTGACCTTCCAAGTCACTGCACCTCACTTATCCTCACCTGCGCTCCCCCCGTCTCCCATTTCTGCTCAGCTCCTGGTTCTTCCCCCTGCAATACAAACAGATTTTCCTTCTCCTGCACCCTCCCTGTGAGCTCAGATGCCCTGGGGGGAAAGAACAACCCCTCTAAGCATAAAAATTTGGCAGAGCATGTGTTGACATTAAAGCAGTGTTAAGATCTCAAGGCCAGGTTGGACGCTGCTTTGAGCAACCTGCTTTAGTGGAAGGTGTCCCTGCTCATGGCAGCGGGGTTGGAACTGGATGAGCTTTAAGGTTCCTTCCAACCCAAACCACTCTATGATCTCCTGACCATTGCACCCTTAAAATACCCAATGTTCTCCACCAGAGAAAGCCTGATGGATGTGTGCTCTCACCAGTGAGCTGCTTCTGCCTGTCACCAGCCTGTGAACAGCCCAATTACATCTGATAATGTCAGGGCATAACACCACAGTCTTCATTGTAGAAAAAAGTAAACTCAGGTAGGAAAACAGGAGGTGGCCTGGTCAAAGTAACACAGAAACATTTTGAGAACCAATGATTTCTAGCACTGTCATCTGCTCTTTCCACTAAAACATAAGCCAAGAATTCCTCTACAAGTATTACATCTCCATCATTTGAAATAATTCATCAGGATGGTGTTCTTCTAAACAATAGGCTCCTTTTCAGCCAGAAGTTTGGCTTACATTATGCAGGATTTTAATTGTATAATCAAAATAGTCTGTTCTGGCCTTAGAAATCAGTTTGTATTTTTACATCTGCTACTCTTGGTAACCAGAAAAAGTTAATGAGAAACATCACTTCAATCTCAGCCTGCTGGATCCGATTGTTTCTGTCTACCTGCAACCAGACCTTGTTCTCATTCTGATGTTATTACTCATTTCTTTTATGTTTCTGTAGTAGGTGGAAGTGTTTTGCATCCTATCCCTGAGAACCAACATTTTTTATATAGAGAAAGTATTAAACCAGCTCTGATTGGAAATCTGTAAGTGGAAAATTTCCATCCATCCTGAAAAAAAGCCCAAATGTTCCTCCAAAAGAACATCTCAAAGGAAAAGCTGTCAGTCTTGTGCTGGGCTTTGGAAATACCAAATATTTCCACTTTCAATTTATGATTAAGGAAAAACTCTTTCTGGTGCACAGCTGAGTGGAGGTAACTTAGCTGTGGCTAAGTGCCACAGGTCTTGATTAGCCCCCACAATTATGGCCGGCTCCAGCACCAGCACCTGAAGGCAGGAGCAGATCTTTCCTTTTCCTACCCCATTAATGTGACATCCCCACTGGAATAGAGCCTCTAGCACTATCTAGGACCTCTTGCTATCACTACAGGCCATGTACTAAACAAACAACTCCTTTTGGTTAATTCTTTTTAGGAATTTCTTTAAGCCCTGATGAACAAATGGCAATCTGCCGCCCTTGAGATCTGGTTGATCTGGATTGAGAGATGGGTCCAAAATTGGTAAAAGCAACCGGTTAAGTTTCCAGCTCTGCATTTAGCATCCCTGTTCATCCCTGTCAGCCTTGTTAAATGTTTTGGAATCTCAAACTCCCCCAGCAGCCTATTTCAAACAAATGCAAAGCCCTCCAGTGTCCTCAATAAACCCCAGCTGTAAACCAGACCCAGGCCTTTTTGATTCCTGATCCATGAGCAAACCATTGGCAACAGACATTCGACAGCAGCAGCAGCGAGCACAGAGCTCTCCCTCTGGGTGAGACCTTCATGGCCCTGAGTTCTCTCCGCCTGTTTTTTGTCTCTCTCTTCCAGCTGTGCCCAGCTGTTTCTTTCTCTCACTGCCTCCAAACCCAAACCTATGTGTTTCATATGAAAAGAGATCTCCACATCCCCCACCCAGGAAGATCATTTTGCACTAGAAATAGAGCGCGCTATACTTGGGATGCAGCCCAGCCATCTCAAAAATAGCTCAGCGCGTAGCTCGTGGTGCCATGTACAGCTCTGCCAGCTGCCTGGACAGTCGGACAGGGTGCCAGTGGGCAGAACCTCCCCAGAGAAGGCCATAAATGACCATGGTGCTCTCCAGCAAACCAACTAGTGCCTGGCAGGGAGAGAAGAGTGGGCAGCATCATGCTATGCCCCGGTGCAGTGCTGCCTGCCTCCCTTCTGCCTTCCCCAGGGCCCCCTCTCTCTGTGCCGCCCCAACATCTCGCCTTGCGGTCCACATTCCTGCTGCGCATGGAAGGCATTAACACCAGATAAAAGTACGATGAGCCCAAATGTAGCTCCCTGACGTCAGCCATCCCTGGAGTCTGGAAGGGAAGCTGTAAACAGAGGAACAAAACAACAATCTCTGTTGGCGCCTGTGAACAAGTGTTTAAAGAATACAGAGGAACAGGGGAAGGTGCTGAAATCTGGGGACTGCTAGGCACTGTCTGCTGGCTCCAGGAGGGAAGAAACTCTCCTGGGGGAGTGAGAAGAGCGAAAGACAAAGATTGAAAGGATTCTTTTTTTTTTCTCCTTGCAAATGGCTTTGTTCCTTTCTGTTCCTCCCAGTCAGTAGGAAAGGGTGGGAACTATTGTTCTATACTGTGCAATCTGCTGTTCAGCTGGCTCCTCGCACCGCTCCCAGGGCAACCAGAAATCCTTCTGCTCAAAGCACCCCAGTGACGCAACAGCGGTTCCAGCCAAAGCTACAGCATTTGACTGGGCTTCAGCATTTGAACAGCTTCGACCATCCTGCTCCACCTGCGCTAATTGCAGCAGACGCTACAGCTTGCATTAGTGTGTATTGAAAAGCCCTTAGCAGTTGGATTCCTCTTACTCAGCTGCCAACAAGACCTAAAGATGTTTTCAGAGGTCATCTCCCCTCAAGGTGCCAGGTTTGAACCACCTAGACCTGGTAGTGAGAGAAATGGTCATTATACAGACATGGTTATAGCATCCCAGCACACTGCAGAAGAGCCAGGCTGGTGCTCGGACTGTCAGCTAGGAGCTTTGATCTCCCAGCAAAGCTCAGTAAAATGCAGGGGAAATGCCACATGTGCCCAGACACAGACTGAGTTCACAACTGATGCTATCACAGCCGACACGTGTAGGATTGCTGACTGTTTTAACAACAAAGACCAAGGAAGCATCCTGTAACATAACACTTAACCAGCACCTACGTGATAGAGACGACCCACCAGACCTGGTTACGTAGTTTATGCCGCTTGTTTATATTGATGGCGTACCCATTTCCTGGACAATGGGAATGAGCACTGGACATTTTAAACCACTGAAAAGCAGCAAAGTTCACACACTTCTCTTGTGTATGTCATATGTAAGGATTTTACTTGCAGACGTAATTGAAAACAGAGATGTAATTTTTAAGATACTCGCCATGCAAAAGCCCCTGAAATATGTAGCTGCAGTTATCATCATTTCACTGCAGAAGACAAGAAGGTAAAGTAGTTACCAGTTGGTCTGAAAGTATCAGAGTACCAGGAAAGTCTATGAATGAACATCGGCAGTTTATATCCTCCATAAATTAGAAAAACGTGCCATCAAAGCCACCCAGTACTATGATCCAGTTGCCAATTAAGAAAACCTTAAGATTTGAAAGAGGAACAACGTACTGATGTGGAAATGAATTTACACTGGATGATACTTTGAGAAGATTTTAGGGACAACAACGAAAAGAAACCACCTCTTTCCAGTTTGCAGAAGACCTGAAAAAGCCATTTTGAGACATTCCTGCTACAATTGCTGGGGACAAAAAACAACCTCAAGCCCTTTCCAATAAAATTAAATTATATCAGAAATTAGAAGTCTAAAAATCACACTGTTGTTTATTATTTTAGTACAGGTGGAACCTACGTTTGGCTCTAAGGCTATAATTAGGAAGTACTGCGTGTGTATTGAGGACTTGCTCTTTTATAGCTAACTGGTTACCAAGTTAGAAGGCAGCTACATCATATAAGAGTCCTGTGGGAGTTTATTTTTAAACACGGTTTCTATAGTTCAGGAACCAATAGGTATTGAAATGAGAGGGATCGGTATCAAACATAACCCTTTTATGAGAAATGGAGCGTTTTCCAGGTCACTCATGACAGCTCCAACATGATCTATACAATATAGATTTTGGAACAAATTGGCTGATGAAATTACAGTTCCCACATCCCTGCCTCGCCCAGCCTGAACACCAAACAAGACCTAGGCAAGATGAAATAGGGTTAATAATATTAGCTGTGCTTCATCCCTGCTCCTGTGCATTGAGCATGTTCATGAGCATCCCTTTTGGCTCCCTAAAGAACTCCAGCCCTGCAGACCTCAAGCCAGCAGCACGTCACTGCTGAGCACCCACTAGGAGGACACATCCACCCAATGCCAGCCCCAGCAGCTGGAAGCAGCCCCTGGGTGTTTCATCTCACCCTCTCCCCTGCCTGCCAGCAGCACCGAGGAGGGGAAGCCCAGGCAGAGTTATTTCAGTCTCTAGCAGGAAACGCATGCAAATGCAAGAGCTGGAAAGCATCACTCAGGAAACCCCCCACTCACCAGCCTCACAGGGACCTCAACCAGCCCTCAGCCCCCCAGTTGTTCCAGGGGTGCTGGCAAGGCTGAGCCCTAAGGGCACACACAGCCTGGCACTGCGGGAAGGGTGTGCAGCCACACGCAGCAGCTGGAAACCCCTGGAAATGGAGAATCCCAGGGAGAGGGGAAAAAAAATCCTGACAAACCCACACCTGGATAACAGACTGTCCCACATCATGTAAGGACAAAGAACAAACCTGTCTTTTGCCCTGGTTTTGGCCTCTAGCCTTCCAGTGAGGGAGCCAACTTGTTCTGTGCCAGACTAACAGTGCACTGTCTGCCTAGGATTTTGGCAGTGCTACACACAGGCGCAGGGTTGTACAGTTACACTTCCAAAATGGAAATAGCTCTCAAAATCAAGAGTCCTTTACCCACCCCAGCAGCAGAGCAACTCAGCTGCTTCCTCTCGGGTACCTGAGTTCATCCCTTCGAGATTGCCTTTATGTCCATGGCTGCAACGTGAGCGAGAGCAAAACACACATAGAACTGGGCAGAAGCTGAACCAGGTCCCCGACAGGGGTGGCTGGCTAGGCTTAAGTCCTCACAGCAATACCAGCAAGTCTTGCTTCTCCCCTGCCTCTGACATCTCACCCTTCAGCACTGCTTTCCCTTCTTTAACATCTGGCTCCCACTTAACCTTTTAAGCCCTTGATGGATGCTAACAGGACCCACCTGCAGGTGCTTTGGCCATGCTTCTTGGTTGGGTTGATAGCCCCCCATCAGCTGTGGTCACTGACTTTGTGTTGTAGTAAATAGCACGTAGCAGGGAAGCCATCAGTTGTGATCAATGAATCTGCACCATAATGAGTAGCATGTAGCAGGAAGGCCACATGCAGCAGAGTGCAAACCTCAGGCTAATTTGTTCTTTCAGCATGAGTGGGTTTGAGCCTGGGGTTTAGCTGCTCTCCCAACAAGCTTGGATTGGAGCAGATTTGGGGAAGCTAAAGCCTTGAGTGGAGTCTTACTGGGTACACTGTGTATAGGTGTATGTCATGAACACGTTCACTGGGCAAGGGATAGGACAAGAATCAGGTTTAGATGAGGTTTGAGGTGTAGTGACTTCTAAGGACTCACACCATGATCTTTTCTCCTTCCCCATCACACTGCAACTCATCTGCTGGGGAGTGGGGTCTTAGGGCTGCACTGAAACACCATTTCCAATTGACTCTCAGTGCCCTTTATGCTGCCCTAGAGCCAGACAGAGAAAAACCCCAGGTGGTATCCGGGCAAACTAGATTTGCTTACGTATGATCTGGATGTAATGTTCTTTTTTCAATGCAATGGCTGAACACATCCTTGTTGCTCTGCTAGTCTGATACTGGGGGTGACTAATGCAGGATAGTCCCTCAGTTTGAGTACACACAGCGCCTTTTGAACTGCTGATTACAAAAGAAAGGCAAAAGCTTTGAGACAAGGGGATTACCCGAGATGTGTCTAATCTGGAGCTGTGTCTGTTTGTCATGTGATAACTGGCATACTGCATCCCCCGGGGATTGCATGTTGCAGGGGGTGTTACGCATGGCTCATGCTGAGTCCCCATGTGAGTTGGCCACGTACACCCCTCAGCTGTGGGGACCCGTCTGTGGGTGCTGTATGGAGCCCCACATGTTGCTCTGGGTACACACTGCTATTTTCTCTATACACTTAGTAACTTTTGGGGTGTCGGTGGTCCATGCTCTGGCATTTTGGAAACCCAAAGGGTTTGTCCACATCTCCCCACCTCTGCTCTGCGCAGTACACAATGGCTGTTGTTTGCCTTTGGGGCGGTGAGCAGCCTCTAGCTTGGGAGGAACAAAGCCTGGAGCCAGTTCCTGCAGACACAAAACATGCCTTTTTATCACTTTGTGACAAATTGTTTTGTCAGCAGCAGGAAGTGATGTTACCACCGTCCTCACCAAGGGGAAACTCCTCGTGGTTTCCATGGGGATGTATGCAACTGTAGAACTATGGATTTATATAAGCTGAAAGCCCTACACATGCCTGCTGTGTACTGGGTTTCGAGGGGTCTTGGATCAGATACGAGGGGCAGGGTCTAAGCCAAAACTTGCTAGCATGGAGGGACAGCCAGCTCATGTGGGAGCTGGGGGTAACAGGAGTTCAGAGCTGTAAACCAGGGTGGACCATGTGTCTTGATATCCCAAGCAAACAAAACTGCAAAGTAGGGAGGATAAAAGAGGGGTAAGAAGGGACAATGCTTCTCTAACACATCCACAGTGGGCAAAGTTCAGCTTGGCTGTGTCATCAAGGTGTCCTCCACCTCCACCACACACAGGCTCTGCCCATCACAGTCCCTTGTGCCTCCTTGCCCAGCTCATACCTCTTTCTCTGCCCCTCACCTTGCTGCCTGCCCTGTTCCTTTCCCCTGGCTCCCAGCAAACCCCTGAACTGAGCCCATCCATCCCCCTACAACTGTGGCACTAAGGTGATGTGTGCAGGTCTCAACCTAATCTCTCTTTACTTTTCACTGCTGTTCCTGCCCCCTTATCCTCCCCTTGTTTGGACAAGGAGCAGTTCAGGATCTGGGTGCAATCCTCTCCACAGAGACTTTGCAGGAGGCTGAGGGCTCTGAGCACTGTGAGACTGATTACAGGTGGCAGAAGGATCAGGATAGACTTGGAAAAGGACATCACACATCCACAGAACTGGCAGCACGTGTCGGTGCCTCGCTGGGACCGAAGCCCTGCTGTCACTGGCTGGCTTTTCCGCTATGGGCTTTGTGCTGAAGCAGCGCTCTCGTGTGCCCCTCTGTCAGGTGCCTGCTTAGGTTATGAAAGCTGATCAGCTGCCAGGTAATGAGTTTTATTGTTCCAAGAAACACATAAACAAGCTCCCCTGGCTGACAGGGAGCGGATTTCTGTTTGAATTGCGATTAACAGGCAGGATTTGTTTCATCAGTTGCATGGCCAGGGTTGCCAAGGTTGTATTTTTCCACTGAACAAGCTCTGCTTTGCTTTGAAGGTGAAAGTTTGCTCCATTGTTACTGCAGGTGTAAAAGGGCTCACGTATTCACAAACTGCTTTGTATGCTTTACAGGGAGACCAGTGGTAGGTGCAATCCTCCTGAGCAGCATAACTTGCCCAGGCACCTTCCATGGATAAAGGGGTTTTGCCGGATCTGCAGCATGGGACAGACTCTGGGGAAGATGTTCACTTTGATGCTTTAGGAAAATAAGGGTTTCTAACTTTGTCTCTTAGTGCCCAGGGATCTCTCTTCCTTTTAGCTGCTCCATTTCTTTATCCCTTGGTGTCAGGTTGAAGCTTGGCGATGGCTGACGCGCAGCGCTGACGGCAGAGCTGCATCGGAGGGGCAGCTCACGTGGAAGTTTCAGATGCAGCAGCACATCATCCCATCCTTCAAGGGCACCTTCTCCCAGGAGAAGAGTCCTGGATTTTAGCACCATTAATACCCCAAGTAACTTGGAGGATTTCAGCAGGAGCCTGTGGTGCTTTGCTTGTCTCCAGTTATTTGACAAGAACACAGCTGCTTTATGCTTAAACTACCCTCTCATCATTAAGCTTAGGATCATAACTTTTAAAATGCCATGATTTTACACAGAGTGTCATAACCTGCTGTATCTGCCCAAGCAAAGCCATTTCTGATGGGGCAAAAGTAAGATCTGATTCCTGGAATATCAGAAAGGCAAGGACTGGTGGCTCCCTTCTGGAGTGGAGGTAGGACACCTGATGTCCTAGTGCTCCCCCCACAACCATCTCCCTCTTACCTGTATTACCACCCTACCTAGCAAAGCAAGCTTCCAGCCGTGTCTCTTCCCCATCAACTTCTCCTGGTAAGGGTATGTCACAGCAACGCTGCTCCCCACACACACCTTACCCCACACACCTTATAGAGATGCACAGTTCTGTCACACCACACAGCAGTAACCCTGTACTGCATTCTGCCCATCATCCTCACCCTGCAGCTCCTGCCCATGAGCTGCCAGGAGGGCTGATCTATTAGAGCTTCCCTGCCTGGCTTTTGATATGCTACATAAAACTCTTTCCATTGGCTCAACTTAATGCCAGATAAAAGCCATTCTAGTGAGAATCTACACAAGGAGAGCATTTATTTGGGTCTGGGTTAGAAAATAAGTGCCTTGTTGGTTACCTGATCTCTCGTTATGCCCTGATTTATTTACAGGCATAGCCCAACAAGTCAAATACTTCATTCCAGGCATGAGAGACAGTCTGAGTTGCAAAAAGCAATCAAGGAGATGGGATGGAAAAAGAAGACACCTTGGCACAAACTCACCAGCAGTGGAGATCTGTTACCGACAGGTTAATTTTTAGCCTTAACCTTTGAAGCACTAAAAGTAAACAAGTAATAGAAAGCTCATCTTTCTAAGAGAAGGGCTATTTGGAATTCACTGTAACCCTGTGCCCAAGTCTCAGCTGGTTCAAACTGCTACAGCTCTGTGACCATCACTGTGGCCAAATCCACCTTACAGCTGAGAAGCCAGCCCTGGCATTCTGCCACTGCACGTAATTATACAGGGACAAAGAAAAGCTTAGGTTAAGGAGCAGCAGTAGTTTCCAGTCAATTATGTGTTTTAAGCCCATTTTTCTATCTAATTCAGCCAAGAGCTGAGGTCAGCAGAGCTGCAAAATCAGATTTCTATGGTTCTTCCTCTGGGAGCTTCCACTTGGGTTTTCAGACTGTAAAATGCAAAATTTTAAAGAATGTATCATCCAGCTCAATAGAAATACCATAATTTATTCTGTTCGTATAAAAAAAAAAGTTATAATCATGTAACAAAACCATGTCTTCATAAGAAGAAATATATTATTTCACATCATAAATAAACCAGCAAACATACAACCCTTGGCAACTCAAAAAAGCACTCGCCTGGTGCTTTCATGTCAGTGCTTGGGAAACAAAAAGAGCTGACAGATACATACACACACAGGATTATAGTACCAAAAAAATACTGAGGTATTTGGTTTCTCTAAAAATGAAACTTTAGGTTTGTGAAGGCAAAAAACCCCAATGCACTAATGTAAAAATAAATAAATAGGACTGTCATATAAAAGGGGACAGCATCAGTGTTGCTCAAAGTGTCCAGGAATGGGAATACTGGTGAGCATGCTACTAAACATGGAGCAGGCTTAGGACAGACAGAAGACAAGGTGGAACAGCTCAAGAAGAGACAGTGTCCTTTGATATCTGTGTAGACATCCAGATCCTGGCTTCAGAAGTCAGCAGAACAGTCAGTAACACCTAATTCTCTGGCATCAGGTGAGCTCCTCTCCATTAATGACACTGTTCTGGGATGCATGGATGGTTCCCCACAAAACACAAGTGACTGATGACACTGTCCCTGTAGTTATTGCACTTCTGAGACAGTAAATCTGAGTTCTGGCCATACTTTCACCCGCTTTTCAGCAGCTTGGGGAAGTGGTGATGGGGCTCTGGAGATAGCTTAAAGCACTGGATGAGGTGTGAACAGGGATGGAGACTGGAAAGTTAAAGACTGTGGTGGTCGATGCTCCTCTGTCCAATACTGACAGAGCAGGGCTACCAGCTTCCGCTGAGCAGTTGGGGGCAAGGACCTGTGACTCAAACTGCAGCAGCTGCCCCATGAAGCTGAAGTTTGGGGAGATGATGCTTCTCCTCTGCTTCACAAACTCAAAGGCTTCATCCAGTTTGACTCTGTTGGTCCTCATGAGGTAAGCAAGACAGATGGTTGCTGACCGGGAAATGCCAGCCTGGCAGTGCACAAAAACCCTTCCTCCATCATTTTTAACAGAGTCTGAAAGAATTAAAATACACAGTTAGCAAATAAGTCCCACTGCCTCCAGAGGTGGGAAAGCACAGGCTCCTGTTTTACATTTCTTTAATCCATCCCTTCCTTAGCCTAATAGGTTCACCCATGCTTCTGAGACAAAGAGAGCCTTTGTCCTGAGGGAACCCGCAGTCTAGCTATTTTCATTCTGGGCTCCAATTCCAATTATACTAATAGCTCCTCCAGGTCACTTTTGCAGTTCTTGCAAGATTAATTCTGATCCGCTTAAATTCACTAGCTCTCTGCAAGACTAATGCCTCTTGATTCAAGATTTCAGACAGCTTTATGAAGCCAAGATATCTCTTTGGAGTAGGATAAAATAAATGGAAATATTCCCCAAGCATATCTCCCTAATAGAATTAAATTCCCCCAGTCTCAAATGTAGGTTTTACTAGGGAAAACAATACCCCAAAATCACTTCCCAGGGTATAATACCCAGGAAAAAGAACAGACTGTAAAGAGAGCTTATTTACCTATGAAATCAATTGCCTCGTTAAACCAGGAGCTGATATCTGCCTTGTGGTTGTCCTCCACAGGGATACTTTTATACTGGTAGTGCCCTTCGAAGTGGTTGGGGCAGTTCGCTGATACATTGATTAACGCTGTGATTCCCAAAGCATCCAGCATGTCTTTCCGGGAGGCATGGTAAGCGCTGCCCAAGTAGAGGAACGGCAGGATTTCCACTGGCCCACCCTAGAACAGAAGGGACAACCGGTTAACTCCGCTCGGGAGGCTGCCGACCGCCTTCCCCCTCCTCCCGTCGTCCGCCCCGCGTCCCGTCCGTCCCTCCCGCAGCTACCAGCCCGGCCCCGCTCACCTGGTCGTAGAGGGGGGTGCCGCAAGAGCTGCATCCCGAGTCGGCGCTGCCGGGCGCGCTGCTGGCGCTGAGGGGCAGGCTGAGGCCCGTCGGGGCGGGCGGTTTGGTGCAGAGCTCGGAACAGGCAGACGAGAACGCTTCATAACCTCCTGCAGGGACAGAGGCGACAGAGAGACGCCGGGTGAGCGCGGCACGGCCAGGGGGCGAGCGGAGCCCCAGGAACGGCACTGCCGCGGTCCCCCCTCCCCTCCGACGGCTGCCGGGGCGGTCCCGGCGCCACTCACCCTTGAGGAAGCAGATGCGGGCGCCGCGGGCCTCCCTGCAGAGGGTGCCGAGGGCCAGCAGCAGCGTGCTGTCGCGCTTGGGCAGCTCCAGGTCGGCGCTGCGCTCGTCCAGCAGCACCACGGTGTGAACCAGCCCCTGGCGCAGGCGGGCGCGGAGCTCCTCGTTGGGGACAACGTGCTCCAAGGCCAGGGCGCCCTTAGCGCGGCGGCGGACGATGGTGCTGAGGCGGACGTTGCAGGAGCCGCGGATGTGCGCGGCGTTGAAGGAGAAGAAGGAGCGGCAGTCGAGGACGAGGCACTGCGCGGCGCGCTCCTGCAGCAGCCCTCGCAGCGCCTCGCAGTCCAGCGCGCACACCCGCAGGTTCACCATGGCGGCTCCGGCCGAGGGAAGGAGGGAGAGGGAAGCAGAGGAAGGCGCGGCCAGTGCTGGAGCGCCCGGTGCCCGCGGTAGCCCGGCCCGGCCCCGCATGCCCGCGCCCGCCTTATATAGGGCCGCGCCGCCGGGCCGGCGTTTTCTCAATGGAGCCGCGTCACGTGGGCGCTCCCGAAGACGTCACCTTGGCGGCGCGCCAGCGAGGGCGCGCCCAGCCTCGCCGGCATGACGTCATGCGCCGCGGGGCCGCGCGCCCGCGCGGGCAGGAGGAGGCTGGGTTGCGGTGGGCGCGCGCACGGCGAGTGAGCGCACGTATGTACACACATGTACGTGGGCACACGCGGGGTGCTATGCACACCGACACATAGAAACATGTATGCACATACGTAGACGTACACATATGCACACACAAGCTCCTACGCACACATACATACATATGTATACGCACAGATAAATGCATACAGGTGCTGACGCACACTCGCTTATAGACATGGATATACAAATAGATGCGCACACATGTATACTTACACACATCAGTATACCTGTATTATGCATGCACATGCTGACATGCACATAGACATAAATGTAGAAACATGTATATGTGCACACACAAACACAGGCATGTACACCCATACATGCATACAAACACCTACAAACACACCCTTCATCCACACACACCCCACTCCCACACAGACATGTGTCCTGCACAGGTGCCATGGGGCTGGGCCACCTCACTGCTGTCCCTTGCCCCCTGCCCCACAGCTCGAGGCCTCACTGGGGCTGGAGCAGCCTTTATCCATGTCCCCCAGCGCTGGCTGCTCCCCCCTTTCCCACAGAAATCAGAGCATTGCCGAGGGAAGGAAGCTGCTGGAGCAGCAGCGCAGGGGGATGTGAAGCTTTGGGTGTGGGCATGCTTGTTCTTCTAAAATACAAAGAAACAAGCATACACATATGTATATTTGATTCATGCATAGACATATATACATGTACAGACATAGCCAGACTTAAATATATGCTATACATATATTTGTATATATATTTATCATGTAAACACACACTTGAGAGCTGTTCCCATCATGTTTTATGTGTGAGGAAAAAAATGCAGTAGACCTGCAGTCCAGGCAAAGTTCATTTTCCTCACTGAGAACACCCCCAGAAGCTGGGGCTGCCAGTAACTGGCAGTGGGGTACTGGGACCTCTTTTTCATTCTCCCCTTGGTTGTGCTTCAGCACTTCCCAAAAGTTTCCTTTTCCTCGTGTGTGACTGGCTTCCACCAGCACACTCGGGTGTTTCTCACTCAGGGCTTCCAGTCAGTGCTGCTTCCTCTTCCCCTGCTCCCCACAATGCCTCTCCAGCCACTGCTGCCCCCAGCACCTCCTCCTGCTTTGGCCCTGTTCCCCCAGCCCTTTCCCAGCAATCTCTGTTCTGGTCACAGCTTCTTTCAGTAGTCTTCTGTTTTAACCTCCCTTCTTCAGCTGCTCTTTTCAGAGATCTCTCCCTTCTACATCACAAGACTCTTCTCCCGCCATCCATCCCCGCCAGCCTCATGGGCTGCCAATCGTCACTCCTCAAATCTTCCATCTTCTCTCCCGCCAGTGTCTCCCAGTCCTTGAAAACCTCAGATCTTCTCCTACCAGCCAGGCTCTGTACATGCCCAATATCTGCTGGGCTTTCCAGGCCTCCATGGGGGACCAGAAGGAGAGGGCACAGGGAAGGGCAAGGGCAGGTGAGGGCCAGTGCTGCCTCACCCACTTATCACAGGATTGTCTCTGCTCTGCTGAGCACAGGGGATTTGCCAGAACTGCAGCCTCCGAGAGAATCTGTTTTTTCAACATGTTCCTTAAAAATAAACACGGGATTGCACTTTTCGCTCCATTATTTATTGTTGTTCTTCCAACAGTGTGTCGGAAACAGATTGTGAGAAACACTCATACTCTTCAGTGCTGGGAAGTGACTCCGCTCCACCACACCATCACTCACTCTGTTGCCGGGACCCCACTGTCATCCACAGTGGATCACTGGATGTGAATCATGGAGTGAATACGCATCCCTCCGCACTGCGAGCACATGGATAGCGGTCAGGGAGTGCGGGCCATGCCTCAGGCAGCAGTGGACCTGCCTGTCCTCCTCTGGCGTGCTCAGAGCCAGCTCCTCACAAGATGTGATGTCACTGTGACACCACGCTAAGGACAAGCTCTGGTGACCTTGCATATTGTCTGTCAAACACCAGCCCACCCAGAGCTTTCTAAGGAGCTGGACATCAGGAATCATCAATGACTGATTTCTTGCCAAATTTTGCAGCAGATTTAAGGCATCGCTTGTAGGAGCGCAGGAGGGGCAAGGAACCTGCTCAGCTGCAGTGGAGAAGCCCTATGGGGTTAGGAGCTTGAACGCCCTTCTCTAACCTGCCCAAAGCCTTGTGTATTCCTGGAGCAGCGGCAGCACGGGTTGGGAGACTTCACTTGAATGCTTGAATGGAAAGCAGTATTTTTAATGGTGCTGTGCCACTAGTGCCTTTTTAGTGCGAACAGCCAGCCCTGGCTCACAGACACAGGTGTCCCTATGACACTGACAGTCTTGTCCTGAACTCTTCCATGTCCCACACAGAAAACAAAGCTAAAAGACTGATTTTTTTTTCCCTCAGTTTGGTAACTTCAGTTTTTCCCCAAGCTTGAAGAAATCACCATATGTGGCACCTGCACAGCCAAGTGAGAATGTGCTCTCAATGACAACCAGTCATGATGTTAACCAACATCATATCATATAAGTGTTATATCGACACTGTGGGCCAGATACCTTGGCTGCTCTGAGGCGGACAAGGAAGACATCCAGCTGAGGCCTTTGCACAAAGGGAATTTGCCTCCACAGCAATGATAATTGCTCTTCAATGGACTTACGTAATTATGAGAGTTTTGAATCTGGTCTTGTTTACACCCAGTGCAAATCAGGAAGAAAAAAATTCATCACATGTGGCAGTGTGCATCGAATCACTTATAACCCTGGACGAGCTACTTCCTTGCTTTGTTTTTGTTTTCTGTTCTTAAATAAACCTGCCATAAGAATGAAAGAAAGGAAAACACAAAACAGGGCTGAAGTGGCTTTTAGGGGCTCACTCTGGCCTGAATTACTTTCTTAAGGGCTAGATTTCCGGCCTTAACAAAAGCCAGGAAATACAAAATTAACCCCTTCCTCCAAAACAAACCATGTTTGCACTCAGGCCACAATGTCTTTGTAAGGGTAATAATAGAAACAAGAGCATGAAGTGTTGGGGGTGGGAGGTGATGCTTTGATTCAGGCAGATGGGACCCACTGCTTCCATTTGGCTGCTTTATCCCCTGGGTTTAACAGTACCCATGTTGTTCTGCCAAAACATGTCCCAGTTCATAACAACAGGAGAACCCCGTGAGTATGAGCCCTCACTCATAGCATCAGGGACTTCTTAGGAAAATGACTTCATGGCAATTTCATCATGTCGCAGCTGAATGTGTTGTCTTTGTCTCAGCAGGACCAGACACCTGGATGGCTTTCTCCAGAGGCTGTGGGTCTCTGGTTGATGAAACCTGGTTGATGTTTATCTCGGGGGGTAATAGAGGGCTGCAGACAGCTTCTGCATCGACTGACACCAATGCTAATTTGTTAGCAACCTGGTGACAAGTGTAGATAACCCCTGGACTGGAGCTGGCCTATTGCACAAACCACTTACCCAGTAATACCGGTTATTCAGGCTTTTTAACTAGGCATTCATGGCCAAAATCAGTCCTGAACCGTTTGCGTGAAGCCAGAATTGCAGCAGCATTGGACCTGACCTGGGTCTCGCTGCCCACAGTGCAAGTTTTGTCTGAATAAAGATATGAAGGATCAAGCCTCAATACTTGAGACACAGAAAAAAAATGCATGTGGCAACATTTGGAAACTGCGCTGGATGCATTTCTTCAGCATGTGTAACATTTTCTCCGAATTCAGTTTCACAACCCAGCATTTCCTTTTGTAAATATTTGGACAGATTTTACGGAGACACAGATTCACAAGAAACAGAAGGAAAAAGAAGAAAAGATAGATGGAGAGAGAGAGAGAGAAAGAGGAAGGAAGCAAGGAAGGAAGGAAGGAAGGAAGAAAAGAGGGAAGGAGGGAAGAAAGGGAGGAAGGAAGGAAGGAAGGAAGGAGGGAAGGAAGGAAGGAAGGAGGGAAGGAAGGAAGGAGGGAAGAAGGGAAGGAGGGAAGAAAGGGAGGAAGGAAGGAAGGAAGGAAAGGGAAAAGAAAAAGGAGCAAAGGAGACAAAAGGATTCAGCAATGGAAGGTTACAATAAGCAGAATGCAAACAATATAGAATTGCTGATGACTCATACTACAATGAAAACATTCTTTTTTATGAATTTAAATACTGAGATTTAAGCCTTTTGCCAGGGTTCGGCTGAGCTCAGACTGCCTCAGATTCTTCACATTGGAGTTGATAAGGTGGGGGAATGGGGAGGCAGACAGGTCACTCCTGACAGCACAAAAACCAGGTCTGACCTGGGGTCTCACTCCTGGAGAAACAGGCTGGAAAACCTGGTATGGCCTTGTTTCTGTGTGTAACTTCCAATGTGTAACTGTTTCTTGCTGAGTGGAAAACAGTTGGTGTAGCTGCTCGGGTATTTCAAGTGAGAACGCATCCTGGATGCACATGTCCATTGAGGAGTATGGAAAGCCCCTTTTTCCCATCCCTGCCTAAGGAAATCTCAGCTCACTGCTTCCCTGCCCACCCCAGACCACTGGCTTCCTCCTCCCGGGCCTGCTGCTGGGGACCTGCCATCAGCTCTGTGTCTGCCACTGGGTTACATGACCCGAGGCACCCAGACAGCACACCTGGCACCATATGACCCCATACGTGTGTGTGCCTGTCACACAGCCTGACATATGGCATCTCAAGGCCTGAAACCCAAGACACTTGAGATGTCTGCAGCATGGATGGTCCCCTGTCATAATTTTGCCAAGTGGCTCCATGTCTGCTTGAACAGCTAATGCAAGTCAGTCCTGCTTTCTCTTGCAGTGACTCACAGAGCTGCCTGGGGCAAGTTGCTTACTGCTGCGTTTTAACATGATTACAGGCATTAGACAACCAGTCTGGGATACAGTGGATTTGATATTCAAAATCATTAAATACCTGCCTCCAAAGGAAAATCTCTGGGAATTAGTGGCACTGATACACTTCACAGCGCTGGGATCGGCTTAGTAGGGCAAACAGTTTAGGCAATTTAATCTTACGTTTAATTGCTTCTATTAATCTGCTATGAATCATGCCATGCGTTAGGCATAAGGGTATTTATTCAATAAAATCACTGTATTTGTAGAGTTCTCATATTTCAAGATAAAAGGTATTAGATATATAATAAAATATACTTATGGGAAATTATTCTTCCTACAGCTTATATATTTTCTCTGTAACATCCTCTAATGGCTAGCACGGCAAGGCAAGGCTTCTGTGGGAGGGGGGAGAATTTGAATAGAAAACAAATGACGTACCTCGCACCAGGAAGCAGGGAGAGGCGTGCTCTCCTCTCCAGAAACATGAGAGCTGGGGTTATTGCTAGTCATGTGATGTCAGTGTTTTGTGGGCACAGTGACTGTGTATGAGCTCCACATTCCCAGAACCATCCGCTCTCATGAAGATTGAGATAAGAGCTGTGGAGGCACTGCCTTTTGTAGGTTGTTCTGTTCTTTCTGTCTTTACAGAGATGAAGGCTTCAGAAATGTACATGGCACATGGTAACCAACAGAAGGGCAGAGGGGCTGATTTTGAGCATGGGGTTACTCTGGCTGGTGCCCATTTGGATCGAGCAGAGCTGAAAGGGGTACAGATGGAGTCTGGCACCTTGTTACCTGTCCTGCAGGGAGAGCAAAACCTGTTCTCCATTACCTACAGCTACATCTTTTCCCACCAGCTTGTGGATGCAAGGGTCTGTAAAGCCAGCGCAACCAGCTACTGTGGGAAAGAGTTTCATGCTCTGAGTACCCACACATACTAACCGTTCCCAACTCAACAATAGCTTTTGGTGGATGTAGGCAGCTTGGAGTAATCTAGGACTGTCCGGGCTGAAAGGTGAAGAGGGGATGGAAAGGTACTTCTGCCTCCTCCTGAAGTCCTGTGTGGGGCTTGGGAATCAAGGACCCAGAAGAGGGGCCCTCCCAGTGTGCTCACATTGCTCTCTGTGCCATTTCTACCATCCTCCAGGTCTAAATTTGTCTCGCTGTCTAATGGTGTTGAAAGGGGTCATTTGCTGAGGGGACAGAAGGGGAGGATGTAACAGTAAAAGCGACAGTAAACTGTCTGAAATATCGTGAGGTTTATCAAAAGCCGCAATTCCTGCATTCTTGGACTATGGAGTAACTCAGCGTGGAGACCCAGGAGTGACACTTCACAAGAGGATGTGAAAAAGAAATAAGGCTTTTAAGGGAAACAAAGCACAAAGAAATTCCAGTGGATATTACATTGCACACTCTCCCTCTGAGTCCCCTTGTTTTCATGCACCTTTTTCTGTGCTTTCTTAGTATGAGCTTTAAGGTGTTTATAGCTAATCTTCATATTTCATTTGTAACTGTTAAAAAATACCCCCATATCAGTAAATACAGAACTGCTTGTTCATTTTGTGCTATTCAGTTTGTTAAAATATTTGCAATATGACATGATTCTCTCATGTGATAGAGTGAGGTGATGTTTGTGTATAACGGCGGTTAGTGAAAACACAGTATTAGTCATAGGAGGGAATAACACTTGACTGTTCTGAATATGAAAACCTTCAGGCTGTGGAAAAAGCCAAACTTTGGCCCACTGTTGTTTTCAGAAGTACATGAGAACACATGGGGCAGAGTGACTCACAGTGTAGTTGTCCTCTGTCACCTCGAATGGGACAGGACATGATATTCAGGGAAGGGATCTAACGACCCATTTCTTTGTAAATAAAATGCCTTTTCATTGGCATCAATGGCTACCTGTCTGACTTGCCCGTGTTCCTCATGCCCCATTAGACTTGACAAAAACTCAGCATTGAGGTGATCTCATTGCCTTGCTGTGAAACCTTCAGGTGGGTCTAGCAAGGGTTCATGCTGTCCTCCTCCGAAACATTGGACAAACTGTTTCTTGATGCGGATGAATGAGGAGTGAAGTCATACAGCAGCATTGGCTCAAACGAATTTGCCCAAACATGGGACGTTTCTCCTGGGGGGTGACCACACGTGTGGCCAGACACTCTGCAGCTCTTGGAGCCTGTCTCAAGCTGTGATTTCACCTCGGCCGCCACACAAAATGCTAAGCTCTGTTTAGATAGAGGCCTAGCCAAAGGGCCGCTTGCATGAACACACTTCTTAGAGAGTGTTTTTTTACAGCTGCTGTGGTGTAAAAAACTCCCTTGCCAATAAAGGGAGAAAGCATTCCATAAAAGCACCTAGCTGAGGGGAGCTCTAAAATGGAAGGGGTTAGAAGTTGGGAGGAGACTTCCCTTGGAGCGTGGCAGCAGCCAGATAGCCCCATGATGGTCACAGCTTTGCATGGATGGGGACTCCACTGACCTGGGGCAACAGTCAGGGAGCCCTGGGTCTGGTGAGGGGCTGCACTGGCAACAATAGAGAAGGCAGAGATACTCTCTGGTTTTAAAACCGATCTGATGACTGCAAGGTTGCACTGAGAAGCACAGTGTCTCAGACAGAAAGTGGAGACAAGAGTCCAGGTGTTTACCCAAGGTCTGCCATAACGGTTTTCTTATGTTCTTAAACATCTTATGGCCATCTGTGAACAGACAGCTCTCGTTTGGTCAGGTAAATCAATAATTAACCCCACTCCCCAGTTAACTGGTTGAGGCAGTCACAACTGTAGTGAAGCTTCAGAATAAACAAATTAGAATTGAGTAACTAAATAAAGTGACCTCTTTTAAACAAGCAGAAAAAACCATTATACCACAATTATATTTGAGCACAACCCCTCACTTGAACACCCAGAATTTCAAAAACACATGAAATGTGAGCCAGAGGCTGAGCTTCACAGTTTGGGCTCTGATCAGTTTAATAATTCAAGGTGTTTTTTTTCTCTCTTTTTCCCCTCTGTCCGTTTCAGGTTTAGTTCACATGCCAGGTTCACCAGTGGGACGTGTCACATCATCAGCAAACACTTCGCTTTCCTCAGAGCTCTTTTTTCTTTTCTTTTCTTGAAAAAGAGGAACAAGAAGTGAAATTAGCTGAAGGAATCGGGCACATTCTCAAATGGTAAATACAAGAGGAGCATGAATCATCCTCTTATAGAAATGACGAGAAAGGGATGGAAAAGGTAACGGTTTGGGAGAAGCAAGTTGTGTTCTACATGGCTGATTCAGCTCTCTGGACTCAAAATGAATCATCAGAATATTTAAATCATATTACCAGTATTAACACACACAAAACCCCCAAGCTCAGGAGGACTTTATTATGAAACAAATTTGATAACGGGTAACAAAAGAAAAAGGGGACAGTGTCCTAAAACCCTCTACTTGCTCAGCTCTCCTCGGAAGATTGGGGTTTGCTGTAATTGTAATCGCAATGCCCTAACCACAGCAGAGCACTGAGGAGCCTTTCAACCCCAAGTCTTTCAGAAACCAAAAGGCAGACTCTCCTTTACCTTCTAGAGCTCCTCAGCAGTGACATGAAGTTTCTAAAACAATTACCCAGTGGACAGTACACATCAAAGTGTTCATTACTCCTGAGCAGCCTACCATTATCTGGTGATACAGACATCGTGTTGGAGATCTGCGTAGGAGGATTGACACTGGAAGCATGGCTTTTCTTATCTAATTGTACTGCAGCCCAAGTTACAGCATTAAAGTAGCTGTAGCACATCAGATTTCAGGCAGACTCCAGATGGAGATAACAGAAAGGTTAAAGGATGGTTTTAAATCCCCTTATTTTCTGGCTCAGCTTAACTCAGGTGTAACAAAAGAGTGCCCCATGTGTCCACGGATGTTTAAGGACAGCAGAGGCAGCAAAGCAAACCACGAGGCTCTTTCACATAATGATTTGTGAAGTTCCTATAAAGTACATCTGTATAATCCACACAAGTTTATTACACTAAAAACTCTCAATACCAAAAGAAATATTTTAATAGCTGGTATCCTCAGAGGGATCAAAACGACTTAAAAATCCATCTCAAACTAAGTTTTTGGTGCTCTTTTTTTAGGCTAAATCTTTCCGCTTCCTTCTCAAATCTCTATTTTAGTCTTTCAGCACCAAGGAATGAAAGCTTTCATTCTCCGCTAGCAAGCAAGATTCATAGTGAAGCTGGCCAAAATCCTGACAAGCTATTTTTAACAAAAGCTTTTTAATAAAAGAATGTATATTCCTGACGTAAACATGGACAGGGAAGGCAGAAAGGGAGAGTGACAGGCAGGGAAACAAACGCTTCTTTGCAAAGAAGCCTTTGAAACATCTGGAATGTTGCAGCGAAAGGTTATTCACCAGGAATATCAGCCAGTCCCAGCACAGATGGTTCCCATTAGTGTAAGATCAAGAGACCAGCAAGGCTAAAAATATGTGTTTGCTTTTTTAGAAACCGGACTTCGTTTTCTGTACTTTAAAAATAATAATCACTCTTATTCAATTGCTGTAACTTAGAAATATTTTCTTGGAATATTGTTTGGCATGCTGGTTGGGCTGCAGGCGCTGGGCCATCGCTATTACTCACAACCTTTCCCCTTGAGGACTTTGTGATGTATCTTTTACTTAGAAATAGGAGGTTGAGGCACATTACACTGAAACTGATGACTTTTCTTTGTAAAGTGTTAGTGACAAAATATCTGATTTACTGCTCTGAGCCAGGCTCTTGCCTGGTGGAAATGTGTGCAGCTCCCCTGGAGTCCATCAGAGCACTGTACAGACCTACTGTGGGGCTGAGGGGATCACAGAGCCATCTCCCCAGCACCAGACCAGCAGCACATGCCTTGCCAAGCAGTGCACCTGGGGAAAGTTGGGAGTAGAGTGCTTGTCATCTTCCTGGTAAATCTATTTGGGAACAGTGTATTAGAGTCAATGGAAAAACATTGTTGATTAACACCAGGCAGGAGCCTGGCTCAGTGAGAAAGATAGCAGGAAACTATGTGAACAGATCCTCGCCTCTGTTAACTCTAAGTGGACATGAGAGGTTCTGATTTCTACTGGCAAACTTCCGTATTTACTGTCACAGGGGGAAACCTCGCTGAATAGATGGGTTTGATTTGCTTTTACACACATTCCTTTTCTTGTGAATGTACTGCCTTTTCAAGGGTAAAATAAGCTTCTGGTTTGCTTTTTCAGCATGGGTTTAGCCCAGCACCAGGAAGAGGGAAGGGGAGGAAAGGTAAAGAAAGGGAAGGGGAAATGTGCATGTGGTCTAAAGAACAATTCTTCATTGAAAGATTTGATCTATCAGTGGAAATACTGAAGAAAATTGTTCACGTCTTTCCTGTGGACCCCAACTGAAAAACAGGTTTTGGAAGAACGCATTTGGTAAAATGTTTCCCACTGTCATTGGTCTTCCAGTGGTAACCAATCCTAAGCAGAAGAAAGCAACAGGAATGAGTTCAGCTTATTGGAACTTGTTACTAAAGCCAACTTTCTTGGTTGGGAAAGTTCAGGAGGGTGCCTGAGCATGCAGCACCAGCAAAGACTTATCATCAGCCCTGGCTTTGACAGCTGTATTGTATCCTGTCCATGACAGTTCCATAGCAGATCCATAAGAGCACAGACATCTCAACTGTGACCTGCTGATGGCTCAGAAACCTTCTCCAATAAGGCAGGAACTTTCAGAGTCTGCATGCTGCAGGCAGCTCAAAAAGCATCACCCACTGATGGCACTTCTGTCTGAGTTGGGGTATTGCCACGGGCCCATGCAAACACATGAGCCAGTAAACACAGTCATTGCCCCAAAGACCTTGACTTTTAAGCCAGGGTACAGCAAGGTAGTGTGACAATCAGCGAGATAGCTGATCAGATGATTAGATGAGTGCACTTTGTCAGTTAGTTTTGAATAATTTCCTTTTTTTATTGTTTGTTTTTTTACAGTCAGTGCTGACAGAAAAAAACAATGTTTCAAAAGGGAAATATGTGATCAGGATTTTTCTCATTGAAACTTTATTCTGTAGAAAGCAATTTCTTGGAGAGGCTATCTGCGATGGGAAATGCTGTTCAGATCCTTCCTCCTGGATAGGTGATCTACAAAAATGAGCTTGTTGGTATTTATCAGTCTTTTTTATGAGGAGGATGGTAGGAAAAGCACCCACTGGTGTTCTTCTGTCAGTGAAGAAACCTAGCTCAAGTCAGCTGCCATGAGAACAGGGAACTCTCATCTCCCTAAGAAAAAACAAAGGCAACATAGGGGAAATCTGCCACTGCCCCCACTGAACCTCTTGTACAGAGAAAGCATTTGATCATGTAGGGATGATTTATGAAACCTATCAACAGCATCAGATTCACCACAGGAACAGAACAGAAGCAGATGCAAAAAACCTGAAAGTCAGAGCTAGCATGAGAGTGGCGCAGAATGAGTAAATACCCCACCTCCCCCCGCCAAGTATTCAGTGACATATTCCAAGTCCTATCGTACACAGAGCTATTTCTTTTTGAACCCAACACTAACCACCTCTTGAAATAACATCATCCCTCCTCCCTCAGCCTCCATCCAGGCCTATGCACCATTCAGCAGGGCTTTCAGCTTGGCAAGTGGGCGACCTTCTGTGTAATGTATAATTCAAGTATCCAGTACACAAATGGTTGCAGCAGAGTCAGAGAACATGCAAATTATGTCCCACATCCTGCTGTTAGTCATCCTCTTGGGGGAACTCACCCCTACAAAGCCAGTGTCCCAGTACACACTGTATGTTTGCTAATCCTCACTTTCTAAATGTTTCAACAGCAACAGAAATCTCACAGTTCTTTTATTGAAAATGACTGTAATCTAAACATGATGGAGTAAAATGCTTGGTTCTTTCCCTAAAAATAGCAAATGAATTAACTGTATTTCATTTTCCTGTTGCATAACAATTAGAGGTATGACTTTAAAATAGGATAGCAAATTACATAGAATCTTCCATCAAAGGGGATCAAAGCACTTTGCATATTAATTACATTTCAAAATAAGACTCTGAGCTAAGCTTTATTATAGGAGATAGTAAGTTCTAGGGATTCATATGGGGGAGAGGAAATCAGGGCACTTGGTGATTTAGTGCCTGTGACTTGATACATAACCTTGTACAAGCCCTTCAGATCCTCTTTGCCTCGGTTTCTCTGTCTGTAGGAGAAGGATAGTTATATTTAACTTTGTTTTCAAAGCGTGGAAAAAATCCTCTGGGAAAAGTGGTGCCTGATGGTTTATATGACAATTACAATGCCAGGGCATTGTATGTAGGTAAATAGAGAGATGAGCTGACAGATGTATGCAGTGGAGGTCTGCCAGGCAATTCCCCACTGCAGGAGAGGGCTACCTCAGAGGTGCTCAAGAGCTCTGCTTTCCCCTTCCTCTTTCAAATGTTTCCAAAGGCAGAACAGAGACTTCTGCCTCAGGCTACCTAAGCAGCACTCGCTATCACAGCCCCAAGCATCTCACAGGCATGGGAAGCTGCCACTTTCACTGTGACTTTCTTAGATATCATCTACTGTTTTTATTTGACAGTTCAATGCAGTCTAAGGATGAGATCATCAAGGTTTTCAGGGACTATCAACAGGAATCAGGTAACAAAGCTCCTTTAAAATTTCAGTTGAGAGTGATCTACTGATCCAGGCTTCATGCATGCTGCCCTGCTAGTGCTCTGTGTGTGCAAAAAACCTTCTTCCCTTCTAGGAGAGACTAAAGGGGCAAGTCCTGCTTATTTCTTAGTGTAGCTGGGACAAACCAGTTCCTGGGGAATGGTCTAGAATTAATCTCTAGTGTTTATGTCATAAAAATTCATCCCATTTTACAACACTGATTAACAGAGGCTTATAAAAAAAAAAAAGGATCAATACCAAATGTCTTGAACAAAGGTTATTTTCATTTGTACATTATTTAAACAAGTCATGTAGAATGATAAATGCACCTACAACTAAGCATGAGCATTTCAATGTCAGAAAATCAGTAATAAAATTATGAAAATCAGCAACAGAAACCAGCCTGAGAGTCAGAGAGGATGGGCCAAGCAGCTTTTGCTTCTTCATTATCAAATATGTGAAGAATAAACCAAGACAAAGATTCAGACCAACCTCAAGTGAGTCCGTAACTGGACAGTAGTGCGCAGAGGTATATTCTGATGCCAAATGAGGGCAAGCACCAACTTTCATTTGCTTTTTAGAAGATAAAGAACTATTTTTGAGTGATACCTGAGCGCACTGAGATGTGTTGAATTTTGTTTGCTCTTACACACCAGGGTTATAGGTCCACGTGTTGGGGGAAGACCTGTCCTGCTATTGCCAAAGCCTTGTTTAATGACTTAACCGGACTCAAACTTGATGTCCCTTGCAACAGCAAAGAAGATGCTCCTGTAGATATGCCAGTGCACTGAGATGCTTTTTGTTCTTCTCTTACAAACCGGAATGTCCCATATAGCATCTGGGTGGAAAGGGTCCCAGCTGGTCCCATTTTATTGGAGAGAAATAGAGCCAGCAGAAGCTGAGGACTGGGGAGAGCAGTGGTCTGGGGTGAGACCAGCGTTTTTACAATCAAACCAGTGCACCCCTGCAGGGCTGCATTTCTTTCTTTCTACCTGAAGCAGTGTGGCATTGCCAGCAATGAGGCCAACAGAAAAGCCACAAACATCACTGTGGCCTTGCTTCAGTTAGGTTTGGCAATTGGCAGAAAGCTGCTTCCCCAGACAGCGGTTGTGCAGTTTGGGGCAGGTGCTTTCTGCAGAAGAGCCCCTTGGTAGCGTGCTTCTGCAGAGTCTTCGTCCCTACTAGAAGCAAAGGAGATAAAGTCAGTGTCCCCATCTATTACTGGCATGATATGACAGGGACTTCTCCCCTTCTTGTCTCATCCTCATGCAAATGAGGTACAGAAAAATGGGCAAAACTGAAAGCCTCCAGTCTTCTAGGTTGCCACTGCCACCACTGCACTTGACAGAGCTGTTCTGAGATTTGGCTTGCTAATGTCTGAGAAGTTGAGATGAGAACAATTATGGAAATCAGAGAGAGAAGTCTGGGACCAGTGCTCCTGGATTGCTTCTTATGGTGCATGTTCTCATCGGTAGTCCTTTGTAATTGCAAAAAATGGTGCCTTGCAGATACCTTGAAGAGGCTGGAGACAGACATATGCATCTCATCATCAAGAAGTCTGTCTTGATAGTCAGCCAAGATCCAAGGAGAGCATGCATTATTTATTATTATCATCATCGCTGCAACTAACCTAATTTCCCTAGAGATTTGACTCCAGTATAAATGCACAAAGCGGTACCCTGGGATTGTCACACCATTTTTGTTAACTATACTGTCATACAAGCCCCTTCAGTCTTCTCTGGGAACTTTCTGCATAAGGAATGGGTTATGCACTGATTAAAGTCCTCTGACCACTGTTCTATCTTTACTTCAAGCTGCACTTGAAAGCCATGTGATAGGAAAGCCAAAAACTGTGAAATGTCTGCAGAGTCTGACTGACTACCTGGCTCCCCACAGACAACAGCTTTACTGGAGAAAAGCAGAACAGCAGAACATTGATAGCAACAAGCAAAAATTATTTGGCAACACTGAATTACAAACCCTGAGCTTTTTGCTTATTGCACGTGCAGGAACATGACGTCAGCACCTCTGTGCTGGAACAGGAAGCAAAAGATAAGATGTGGTGAACCATCAGCTCTTCCTGAGCACTGGCCTGTCACTATGGTTTTGTTTATGTTATGTTTTACCAGGTGGAGGTTACTAATACAAATAATCTTTTTTTGGCAACTTCAGCCTTTATTTTACTTCACAAATTATTTTAAGCTTTTGCCAATATACCTTTTATTTCTAAATACTTGCCTAATTTCTAGCAAGAGGCATGTGTACAAATGCTACACCATCTGCAGTTTGTGGTGTACAGTCACAACATGGAACTCCTGTCACTTGACTGGATGACAAAGGGAAATAAATCAGAAAAAAAAATTATGTGCTAGTCATAATGGGTAGGCATTTCAGAATATATTTCCTTACAATTGTCAGATGGCTATGCAAATAATAGCAATGACATGACAACAAATGACATTAGCCCACATACGGAAAGGAGGTTAAATCTAAATTTACCAACTCTTCATTTTCATTATTCATCAAAGCCTAACCACAAACACTGGGAAATATCACTGTAAAATCCAGTGAGTGCTTGTTTCTTTCTTCTTTTCTAAACCAAAAACCAGGGGGCTGTTTCCTTATTCTGTCAGCACACTGAATGTAGCACACACTGCTCATGGTATTCTCTCATTCACGGCTGCTGAAATGAAACGTCTGAGTTTCTGGGGCACTGATGCTTGACATCAGAAAGAGCGATGCCCCATTAGGAGCACGGTGAGATCCTGCTCACTGAAAGGCACAGAAGCTGGCACAATGGAGCCACTGATTAAGGAGAACAATCATGGAGGATTTCCTATTATGCCAAACTTCAGAAGGAAACAGTAAGCAATGTAAAGGAAATGAGTGCATTTGCTCTAAAGGAAAAGATCAGCCAGCCACAAATTTTCAGCTTTGATATACACGTAACATTTAAACTCCCATTTTTATCACAAATTATAGCTTCCCAAGGCCTTCAGGAAGCTGACAGAGAGATTGTGAGGTTATTGGGTGGTGTGAGAACGGAACTAGCTATAATTTACAAACTTGTCATTGCAGCATATCCACTTTTGTGCAATGAAGAACAAAGCAACCACTCTAACAGCATCCCTTTTACATCTTCATCATACAGCTTTAAATAACAGCTCCTGTGAGTATCAGAAATTCATACCTCCCCCCTTAAAATACCCTGCGAAGCTAGTTTAACAGAATACAACATGGACAGGCAAAAGCTGGTATCCCCTGTGAATAACAGACTATGTTGCAACTCTCACAGATTCTGCCAGATGCTCATTCACACTGACACCACTCAAAGCTAAACAGCAGCGACTGTAAATATAGCAAAATATTTCTACAAAATATTATAACATTGGAAAAAGAAAACGTACAGGACTCCTGGGTTTCATCCACAATATTTCCATCACCTCCCTATCCCAGCTTCATCTCACCCAACCTTACTTTCTGTTTATAAAACAGAAATAAGAACATTTTGGTTTCTGTCATGAAGCTTCACTGACTGTCTGAAAGATCACCAAATCAGTGTTGACCAATCAAAAGGATTATTTCTATTAATGCAATAGTACCAATGGGATTCATGTTATTTTAGTGATGCCCCAGCCTTCTCAGTTTTCATATAGTTTTGAAAAACAACTGTAAACTATTTGTATTGGGTGAAAACAGAAGCTGAACATATCATAATGCAGGTGTAAAGGGAGTTTTGTGAGGTTTTTAGCTAGGGAAGCACATGGAAGTGAAGAGTGAAACCATAGTACTGCTCAAGTCAACAGGAATACTCATAGCATATAACACAAAACAGCTCCTTGTGAAGTGTCTATTGTATCTTACAGAGCCTCACTGAGACATAACTAAAGTACAAAATCAAAAAGACTCCCAAACACCACCTCAGGACTAGGCTGGGAGGACAAAATTTCAGTTTATGGTACTTGAATGTATAATGAAAAATCCATTAATGACTCACTTTTTCTAAGGATAGAAAGCAGCATACCTTATGAGTCAGCTTTCTGCTGAGAAAAAGTCCTACCTTCAATGGACCAGGAGATACACCATTGAAAAGAGCGCAATTATTAGCCATTATATTGTGGTATAGAGTGGAACTGGTGATGAAAAGAGCAAAAATATATGAAGGACTTAGCTCATGAAGGAACTCCTAGCATCATAAGGCTGACATTTAAACTCAATGAGAAATGAGAGTTGTATCAATGTACCCTGTCTGGGAAGTTTACTGCAGAGTTCTCTGGAAGTCAATGCACACATTAATTCTGTAGCTGCAATACTAACAAGAGTAGGGTTAAAATAGGTAGGACAGGTTGCCACAGATGGATGTCTGAACCAATTAGAAAAGGAAAAAATGAGACAAAGGTAAATAAACTAAATGTATTGAGCATTATCAAATTAGAATGACTGTAATGGATGAGAACAGAATTTAGTGTTTCAGTCAGATAATATTTACAGATAAAGGAACAGAATCATATATAAAAAGAAAGGAGCTGAATACTGAGAAAAAAAATATCTGGGCTCTGAAACGATTTGAGGGAAGTTACCTGCATCTGTGTGAAGAGAATTACACAGAATAAATACAGGGAGTCACTCTTCTGTGAGCTATGGGCTAGCAAGGTAGGCTTTTTTCATCTCTCGTTTCAGCTCCTAAGTCCTCACTCAGGTGAAACTCCCACGGGAGTCAATTACCTCTTCCTTCTGATTTTAAACAACGTATCTCACGCAAAACAAATCTTTTCTACTTTGTGAACTTTTTCATACCTTTTGGCTCTCTGCACTCATCTGCAGTAGTCAGACTATGCTACATCTGCTAGCAATATACATACACATGAGTCATGGCACCCTAGAAACAAGACAGCTGAGGAGGTCCACATTTTGGAGGTTACCATTCTTCTCTCTCCTATTAGTCTTACACTAGATTAATTCCATTGTCTTCAGCAAACTTCAGCGTG
Organism: Ara ararauna; assembly: GCA_028858755.1. Lineage (NCBI taxonomy): Eukaryota > Metazoa > Chordata > Aves > Psittaciformes > Psittacidae > Ara > Ara ararauna. The sequence goes on from CM054386.1 coordinate 236,585, forward strand.
ATTTTTGTGTGGGTGAGTCAGAGAATTTGGCCCTCCACCTGGAATAATATCTGTGGCTTTGGATAGACACAATTCAGCTGTACTGCATTTTCACGCTTTCACTCCTCCTCATTGCTCTTGCCTAGGATACGCTGCCTACACAAGGCCATCAGGAGAGGGCATGCAATATTATGCCATTTAGCAGCAGGACTTTTTCTCATGCTTTCGATAAGCTAAATGATTTTAATAGCTCTGTCACAGATGACCCACAGCTCTTACTAAAACTGCTTGATTCCCAGGGAGAACACGCTTCGCTTAAATTCAGTACTTCCCATTTATCTGGCTCCCCCCTCAGAATTTACAGTAAGTGACAAGAGGCTCAATCACTTTTGCAACTGACAGCAAAAGGCAACAGCAAATTTTCTGCAGGCGTTGCTGCTGGGAAGGAATCTTCAGTTCCTGGGGTTCACATTCAGACTGACTACCAGTTTTGACATATTGCCCATTCTGGAGGAACCATGCCTCTCTTACCCCATTTCCCTGACACAAAGACAGAGGGGACATGGGAACGCAGCGTCACTGACGTGAACTTTACATGGCCTCATTGGTACAACGGGACGCAGTAGAAGAGGTTTCTCATTTACATAAACCTCCAGTATTGAGTCATCTCTATCTTCTATGGCTGCAACTTGTCACTGATGAGTCTCTGGACAGCAAATGAACGTAACTGTACTGTTCGCCAGTCATACGCTCAGAAACATCGGTCTGGCTGTTCCAGCGTCTGCCGTGGGGAAACAGAGCAATGTCAAATGTGCACATAAAGTTTCCCTGCAGTGTGGGAAGGTTGTGTGTCTAGGCTTCTCGCACAGCAGAAGGGATCTATTCATTGATTGTTAACACCAATTATCACAAACCAACACCTCAGCTTTAAACCTTTCCTAGAACTGAATGACCATCAGCTGCCCATCAAATCTCTGTCCTCCTGGAGAAAAGTCTTATATTAATTAACATAATTACCTACATAATTTCTCATGCAGAAAACTGCTGCCTGCACAGAACTGCTTAGAAAACTGGCTGTAGAGCTGGAAGAGAACTGAGGGATGTTGTCCTGTACAATAAACCAGTTATCCAATCAGGAACAACTTTCTCCATGTCAGCACAGAAGGCCAACACATCCACAACAGCAGGACTAGGTGTATGTCTGCTGTAACACCCCGGAAAATGAGAAAGGATTTCAAACTTTTTAAGCTTTCAAGTTTTAGGCTTAAGGAGTTAATCTCTCTGGATACCCTGTATTCTCCATGGAATGAGGTTACTGCTCTGAACTACCTCTGGAGGAAACCTTTCCCTGCACAGAGGTTTGAGAGGGAATCTAGGACAATAAGTTTCATTACGCTAATGTTAGCCTTTGCAAATGCCCTTGTAATGTTTTCATGTGAAGGTATCATCTTCCTGACGCTGTTCACACTATTGTTGCTAGCAAAAACCATCCACTGATATGGAAAAAAGGCAGCAGGGAAATTCCGCTGAAAAAGTATAATTGGAAACTTCTCTCTTTTTTTTTTTTTTTTTTTCATAGGGCTGTTCCCATGATGATTTCAGGGAAGAGAGTGTGTGAGTAAGAAGATGAGGAAGGGGCAGGGAAACACCAAATAGTGTGAGTGTACACCCCGGGTGGAATTCGACAACAGTTACCACAGGATGGAAACATTTGGGAAAGAGAATGGAACAGAGTGAAACACAAATGATGAGAGACTCATGTTTCAGTGCTGGAAAAATCATGATGAACAGGACAGTCATCTTTGTTTATGTGTTTGTTATATTCATCCTACAAAGTCAACTTAAAGGGAAGGGGCTAAATATTGTATCACTGAACCCAACCTAATATGCCAAGTTTTATTACCTCGAGGAAAATACTGTAATAAACAAAATCTGTATGTAGACTTCAGTCAGCACAGGACAGAGTTGTCCTGGACATTATCATTTTGGCAAACAACGCTGCAGAATGATAAAATAAGAACTTCAGGAGAACAGAACATGGACGTTTTATGGGCCTTCTTTCTCATTGATTCTCATCAAATGCCTGTAGATTGCACATCAGGCAATCACAATCTGCCCATGTCTCTGACACCAGAGATTAAAAGGTATAGACATCTGACTTTAGACCATAGGATGCAGCAGAGCCAAACTACATTAACATGTGGCAGCTAAGATTAATGTTTGGAAGTAGCCCAGTCTCTGAGTCAGACTGATCCTTTCCGTTCATAAACTTTAAAGTGCCAGGAAAAAAGTTTAAAAGTCCAATTAAAATAAACCCTGCCTTACACCACTGCAGGCTTATCATTACGGCATGAAGAGGGCAGGCAGCATTTTGCTCTTTCTTCTGTGACAAGCTCGAGCAAGAAACCAAGAAGTAGCCTCATAGGAGACAGGGTGAAAGGGGTCTTCTCTGGAGAGGGTGAAGTCTGGAGGCTCGCCTGGCTCCCTCTAACGGCAGGGGAGTTTTCTCGAGTGTTTATCTGTTGCTTTGTTCAAGTCATTTCAGTTTAGTGATTTCTGGTGATGCACATTGTCATTTGAAAGGGACCTTTGTTTGGATGAATCGGCTCCCCACATACATCTCCTCTTAGCTCCTGCCATAGGCTGAAACTTCTTATCCTCACCTCTAAGTTCCTGCACAGTTCTCCCTACATACCTGTTCTTATTTCTCCCCAGCTCCCTTCCGCTGGGAATCAAGCAGCTACTCTCTTCATTCGTTTGTATCTTTCCATGCTTCTTTGTGTGCTCTGTGTATTTACAGCACTCTCTCTCAATCTCATACATGCTAGAGCCAACACTTAGAGACAATCACCAGTTTGGAGTGTTTGGTCAAATGTCAGGCTGATGAAGTCAGCAACAAGGACATGCTAGAGTGGATCACAAGTCAACTGAAGTTGACCACCCAAAACTAACCCCACCCCAAATAAGAGGCCAGATACTGAAAAAAGATACCCTAACAATGACACTTCAGAAAGGCTGCGTCCATGGCCTCCAGGTGAAACCAACACAAGGCCAGACAAAGCAACCTCCGGCTTAATTCATTAGAGGGTGAATAAAACCTCTTTATAAAAGGTTTTCCCCAGCCATGCCCTGACTTCTGCTATGCATTCTTTAGCACTCAGAAATCTTCCCAGTCCACTGACCACCACAGGGCTGCCATGTGATCAAGTGAGAATGATGGAAACACAAGTGTCATTTGCAGAAGAGGCAGCCTGCTAGCAAATTGCAGGAGCAGCAATTAAAAATCCATATCCTTACTATGAAAAAGATTAAAAAAGACTATGTATATCTTGTCTGAAATATCCCACTGGGTTTACTCAGCTCCCTGAACACCACACAATATCTGGAGGAAACCACTGAGAAAGCTGGTAAGGCAGCACGGACAAGCATGCCAAGAGTAAAATGGTTAAGCGCTATTCGACGTCTCATGCACACGGCTTGTTCCAATGGGTCAAATGATGGGTGAGAACCTGCAGTAGCATAAGCGGCTGCTCACAGAGTGCTGCATCAAAATTTGGCATGCCTTCCAAAGAAAGATTCCAGCACCTTCTTTGAGCAATTCCTCCTTGTCAAGGTTTTGGTTTGGTTAACTTGTTTACTGCCTGAGGGCCTTTGTGATGACCCAGTGCTGTTGAATCCTTCCATACTTACTCTGTTCAAAAATGCTGGTTGCTATGTATTGCTGGCCACAGGATAGCATTCCCTCCTGCTAGAGAGAGTGCTGGGCACAGCCTGACTTGTTATTTAGATGTTGCAGCTGGGTTCCATAGCTCATACCTAGGAAGAAGCCACCCATTCTAAGAACGTCACTCTTGATGCAGCAAGCCAGGCACTTACCATACCTAGCTCCTCCTTAGCTTTCACACTGACTGCCCACTGAGAGCATGCCGATGCAAGGTCTCTGGGAGAGATCCAAAATAGCACTCAGGCACCAAAGTGCAGCTCATGCAGACTGCTGGCGCCTGTGCTCATGACAGCAACCTAGGAAAGCTTTGCCTCCCCTCCTCAGCTTCATCAGATGCTGTAAATGCAGCAGTTTCTGGCAAAAGCTTCTTCAGGTGCCAAAAGCCCTTGGCGCCTTTTTGTGCCCAGCAGCCCCACTGCTCTGGGTGGGCTAAATTCTGTCAAATAGTTCTTGCTTAAGTCCGTCCATCAGGTGGGGGGGTTGTTGGCAATGTTTTAAGTACCCAATTTCCTAGGCATGTTGTGACTAAGTAGGAGTCAAAGTGCACATAAGAATGGAACTCTCAGGAGTGCTTATGTGCTTACAGGCATTATTAAGTCATTGACCCCTTCACCAGTATCCCAGTCCCAATATTGCTACTGTTTCCCAGCTAGGAGCCCTAACCAGACACCCTATTCTAACACAAGAAATTATGCACTTCTGGTCACACCACGGTTCAGCTTTCAGAAGCTGGGCAAAGCACATTTCCCCCCCCCTTCCCCTGAAGTTTCTTACAGCAAAAGACCTTCTAGATTTTCCAAAGGTCTAGAACTGGCTTCCAGGGTAGTGCTCTTCAGCACTCGGTGAGTATTGAAAGTACAGAGGTGGCTCATCTCCCAGGCACACTTTCACTGAGAAGACTAATTCAGGTGTCCATGACAAATGTGCTACTAAAACCCATAAGCAAACAGTTTTTGGTCCTGTATGAGTTTCACAGTGAGACATTCAGAGGTCCCCTTCTCCCAAGTACTTCCTACTGGCTGACGCAGGCATGTTGTCACTTGGTGTACTAGCTAACGGCACTTGAAGTCCTTATGTTCCTAACTATTCCTCTCCAGCGTACAGGCAACTTAGGCATTTAACTCACTGGAGAGCACTACCCCCTGGAGAATCAACCCTTCTTTGCTGCTAATCCCAAACCTCTTTGAGATTTGGCTCTCTGTCTTAGTGTTCAAAGTCCTTTGCTCTAGTTAACTGTTAACTTGCATCTCCCTTTGGCCATGACCTTTTGTGTGTTTGCAGTCTCCTGAGCTACACTAATCAATATAGGGATGCTGTGAAAACATGAGGTAAGCCTATGACAGGGGCTGAAACTGCTTTGTTAGGTTCTTTTCCACAGTGAAAAAGAAACCAAACACAAAATTGTTCACTACATAGTAAGTTCCTGGCACCCAAGCGTAAACCAAACAAGCAAAAAGAAATAGTATTGAAAACAGTGTGAATTTTCTAGGGACTTTGAGTGGTAGATTCCGCCTAGTGTTGCCCAACGATGTGCTTGTCCACTGGCACAAGGAAGAGGCCACATGGTTGCACAGACCCCTTTCTACACACTCAAACACACACACGGCATCTGTACTGTGATCTGTCTATCAGATTATTTCTTCTGCATATTGAGCAGGAAGAAGAGAGGTGGTTGTTATGTCTTCTTAAGGAAAAAGCTTGGATAGTCCATATATTAGGTCCTTAGTAAGTTGAGTAGATACTAATTTATTCTACTGTCCATTTAAAGTCCAGTCTCACAATAATGAATGGACAGAATAACATGTGATAAAGATAGATACATACTACACTGCAACAAGACTTAAAGATCACTGTTTTTATTCCTCGGTATTTGGAAAGTGCTGTCAACTTTTAGCTTACTAAAATCCTAAAAGGAAGGGCTGAGCTTTCATTAGTGATTATACTTAGCCCAGCACTTGTATTTGAATTCTTCACCTACATGCGCATCCTGTTCTTTCAGACAGATTTCCTCACATGCTATTATTTATATTTTTAAATGCTTTATAACATTTTCTCTTCATTCTCTAAAATGTTTCTTCCTTTTCCTGAACGGCAGTTGTGTTTAACGCTTCATGCAGTCAGCGACACACCCTACAGAATACAACACATAATCAAGTAAACACGCCCTGCAAAGAAATGCGCTCACTTCAGTCCCCTACCCACCCTGACACAAGTGCTACAAATGCATCCTGTGAACAAATGCACAGGGGTAAAATGTCGTGGGGCACAATGTCCCAAACAAAAAGCTTCAGTTCAGCTGAGAGCAAACACACCTCAGCAGCAGCAGCAGGGGCATAAGTGAATAAGCACTGCACCTTCCTTAACAGTCACTGCACATTCCCAATTGATGAACAAAAACTAATTGACCTCAACGATGACTCTACGTACCCAGCTTTACCTTTCGCAAACAATGCTGCTCATGACCCAGTCACAGCACTTACAGTATGTTCCCAATGCAAGAACTGCAGCATGAGCCAGAGGCTAACATAAAACTCAGCCGTGTGTAAGGAATCACAAACAAAACAAAAGAGGAAATCATACATGACTGTTACAGGATGTTATCCAAAACCACACTGAATAGGTAACGATCAAGGTTACACTTTTCTGTGTAAAAAGGAAATTCTGAGATTGCAAAACAGAGATAATAGAATTTATCAGGGATTAATAAAAATTTTATTAAGCGAAAATGAAAGAATAGAATATCATCTGGAAATTAGGAATATCTAGGAAACCTGGGCAGAATACATTTCAGCTGAGTGAATGAATTCATGGAATTATGACGATTCAAATAAAACATTTTTTGGCCACTTTTTTTTTTTTTTGTTGTTAATAGGAAGAAGGTACCAGTTTTGTTGCTGTGAGGCATTACTTAGGAATCCAGATAGAGTCACCCAGTATCTGATTTACTTATAGAAGAAAGAGAACTGGAATGAGGAAAATATTCTCTTTTTTTTTCAAGAAGAATTAGAAATTAAAGGATTTGTTTGCTAATTTTAGAGCTGAAGCTGATCTTATTCTGTAGTCTTGGGTGAATCAATTAATCCTTCTGCTTCATTTTCTTCACTGATAAAAGAGTTCTGAAAATATTTACTTACTGATTTCATAGGAGCCATTTGGCTCAATTAATGTTCCTAACGTAATTTGAAGAGAAATTGTCAGGAAAATGTTAGTTTATTACTCACACGAGAAAGAGTTAACTTTTAAATCGGGTGTCAGCATCAGTTTACTCATTCCACTTCTAATGATGTGACAATCACCACGAATAAACCCGTGCTTTTAGTTCCCATTCTAATACACAACATGATCTAAGCAGCCGCACCCAGCTGGACTGGGGACAAATTCCTGTTCTTATCTCAGGCTCACTAGAAGCCTTATGTAATTAAACAATATTGTGATGAGGGTCTTATCTCAGGGCATTAACTTCTTCTTCCCTTGGCAAGGATGTAAGTGAGCTAGACCCAATTGGAAAGCCGTCCTGGCACTGCTCTGAGCCCATTACTTTCTTCAGAGATCGACCTTTTAGTTGCAAATAAAATCTTCACAACGTGAGCTCTCCCTGTGTTGTGTTCTTGAGCCTCGAGCCTGCAAAAGGAACAACTCTTCAAGGCCACCTCAAGATTAGTCTACCATACAAGTGAAGTGCTTTTGTAAACCACTTCAGCACTCTCCTGGCTCCTGAGAGAGCTGATGCCTTTGCACAAGACAGTTAATAATAGCTAATGATATTGGGGCCTTGCCAGGAGCCTAAGCAAGCACTTGGTTGTGTAACCAACTTGATAGGCACTGGTTTGTTTTGGTTTTTTCCACTACAGATAGTACCCGCTGGCTATGCCTGTGTAATTGGTTGACCTCATGACAGATGAGAATTGTCTCATTAATTTCAGTGGGTTGTTCAGTTTTGGAGCACAGTGCAAAGTGCAGGAGGATTTCATGGCCGATCAGTTAGCAATCTGCTGAATACGCTTGCACAATGTGTTTGGATAATTTAGATGTCTGAGATAAAAAAAAATCAATTAGGTTTTTTTATCTATTCCCTGGGGGCTTCTGAGGGATTGTGCCTTGTTATCTCACCTTCCAGTTTAGCTTTGAATAGTCCCAGCATCAGTTATTATCTCTTCCCTTGAAAGGCTTTGGCATTGACTAACAGCCCTGACACTTTGGCAGGTTTTCTCTGCTTGTTTGAATCTGGATTTATTTTTTATCCAGGTATGTGCCTAGCTTCTGGGTGAAAGGGAAAAATGGAAATATGTGGGTCTCTAAGTGCAGACATTATGACAGCAAGAGGAAGAGGAAGAAAGCTGCAAAATCGATTAGAAAAGCAGTATGTTGCACACAGCATTTCCCTCTCGCCCCGCTTTTAGACTCAAAAGGCAGGTAACTTAAATAAAAACAGTACCCTTAAAAAGGGTAGCTGTATTTTACTCTTGCAATGTAATGTAACGTGGACCATACGCAAGTGAAAGCGCTTCTTAATATAGCAGTGGTCACATTACCTGCAGCAAAAAGGCCCTGACTGGTGCTATTAGCTGGTGACGGAGCCCGGGTGGTGTATGGAGCAGTGCAGGATTAGCCATGTGTGTTGCATTAAACATGGAAGGGATGCAGTCAGACAAAAGCATTCAGGCAAAATGGAAAGACTGGTGAGATATCTCACCTAAAGAATGGGAAGCTCTTTCTTGTTGTAATTCCTTGGCCGCCAATAAAGCTGCAGAAAGACAGTCCACAGCAAGTGATCAAGTCATGCTGGCAACCAAAGAGTTCATTCTCTACTGGGGAGGGTTGCGTGTTTCAGTGGTGCAGGTTTTCTTCCTTTATGGGCACTTTGAAGCATGTACCTTTCCCCAGTCTGTCACTGCAGCTTGACTGTCTCCAGACAGCACAGCCAGCACTGCATTCACAAACATCAGCTGTCATTATTGCAATGCTCAGAGTGCAACAGATGCCCAAAACAACCTAAAGCACCACACCAGCGTGAGCCACCACACTCCGGCGTGCAGGCCCAGGCAGTCCCGTGTCTGCAGGCAGCTCGGGATCACTGTGGAGAAGCTGTGAGACTCCAACGCCCCTCGCTAACACGGCAGTGACTGCAGACTGCCAGCAGCACCGTGCTGAGCCTGCTACGGCAGGCTGGGTCCCCTCTGGGTAAACCCACAGGCCAGCAGCTCCGCGGCTGCGGGGCAGCACGTGCTGCCAGGGCCTGGCCAGGCACTGAGAAGGCCCATGGGGTCTGGCAGGGCCTTTGGGGGGCTGTGGGTAGAGAGAGTGCCGGAGGAAGGCGCTGGCAGGGGTCGGGGTGCGTGAGGAGACCACCATGGGGTGCTGGCAGGGCCCTCAGAGCTGCGAGGCACTGCAGCCATGCAGAGAGCCCTTCAAAGCAGTGGCAGTGGGGTGCGGCCGAAGCGGCGCGGCCGGAGGGGCGCCCCGGGGGCCGGCCGCAAACACCGGCCCCGCCGCCCCGCAGGGCTCCGCTCCCGCCGCTGCCCGTAACCCGGCGGCGGAAGCGACGGCCGGCTCCAGCCGCCCAATGGGCTGGTGCTGCGCGGCGGCGGGGTCCGTCACTTCCTGGCCCTGCAGCCGGCGGCGGCGAGGCGAGAGCCGGGGCCGGGGGCGGCGGGGCCCGCAGCCTGCCCGGCGCCCGCCACCAACATGCCCTTTGACTTCAGGAGGTGAGTGCGGCGGGGCCAACTGCCCCCCCCGCCGCGGGGCCCGGCCCGGCCTCGCCTCTCCCGCCCCTCGGTGAGGCCGCCGCTCCCCGCCCGGCCTCTCCCGGCCCCGCCGCCCCCGGCCGGGGTATGCTGCGCGGGCGGCAGTGGGCCGGGCCCGTGACCGGCTGCGGGCGAAGTGAAACCCGAGGGAGGAGGGAAGGAGGGAGGGATGGAAGAAGTAGGTCTGGGCAGGGAAGGGACGTGGGAAACTGAGAGGCTCTGCCCAGCGAGCGGCTGTTGCTCTGTGAGCTGTTCTGCAAAGCGAGGTGTGAGGAGTTTCGAGCTCCCCTGGGCAGGGCGGGTGGAGCAGCGGGGCCTGGGGGTGACCGCTGTGGGTGTTGCACAGGCCCTGGCCACGGGTGTTGGGGTGAAGGCGCTGGGCCCTTTCTCCTCCCGCCGGTCACTGGCTCCCACAGCAGGTTTAGGAGGTTGCTCCGTACGGTGAGGCAAAGCCACACACTGCGGCTCTGATGGTGGGAAACGTTGTCACTTCTGGCTTTGGTTTTGGCATTTTGAGTAGGTGTGAGCTGTGGAATTTGGCCTTGCTATGGGACTCCTGCATCCTGTGGGCCACAGCGGTCAATTTCACATACCAAAGCAGAAGTGAGGAAGACCCCTTTGACTCAGGTGGAGGTGAAATAGCAACTGTGGACTTGCCTCCTTAAGCCAGTCCTGAAGCGAAGACTTCTAACTTTACAAATTCATAGATGCCATGGGGAGGATACACAGATTAGTTTTCTCATGTAGGTTTTATTAGAGCATTAGCATTCCAATAAAGAAGATACAAGTTTTTGGGAATTGGGAGATACAACTGTTGCTTGATGCTTCTCATGTAGGACCATCATGAACCATACATTTGCACCCCTTTGAGATGATGGGGAAATGGTGATAATGCAGGTTTGTAGCTCACCCAGTCAAAAGTTGTGTATTGTATTTTTGCTGTAATTCTAAATTGGGCCTCTCATTTACACAGGCTAACAGGATCTTGTATGTGATCCGTGGGGCACTATTGAACATTGAGGCAGTTGCTTCTGAATGAAAACTGGCTGAAGCTGGAAACAGCATCTGCTGGATCATGTGGGATCCAGGGCCCAGAGCCTCCTTTCTGCTCTTTTGTAAAATTTGATAGAAAATTTCTTCTCTGCTTTGGAGGCATTCTGCAAACCCCATTGCTGTCTGTTTTCAGGCTTGTACAATACATGAATAAGGGATCCTGGGTTGCGGCTGTCACTTTGTAATAGCAGACAAAGAAAATGTTATCTCAGATGTCTTTGAAAATGTGATTTTTTTGCTGGGTTTCAGAATGTACATGGGGAAACACTGGCTCACAGAGAGTAATCTTCTTAAGAGACAGCACTAGTGCTTTGCTTTGGAATGGAGCAAAGACGTAAGGGTTGAGTTGCAGAGTTTGTTTAATGAGTTACAAAAACATAGAGGTATCAGTTCAGATCTGCATTTTAAAGATTCACAATTGCAAATAACTTTGTCATTCAGATGGGAGGATTAGAAACAGACACTTCAAAGCACCTTCTCAGATAATGTAAGCTTCCTGAAGTTCAGCTTTTCTACAGATGAATTTTTAAAAGACTGTCCTTGCTAACAAGAAATTTACATTTAAAGGTACAGAAAAATTATTGTCACGTGCAAAAAACCACTTTCTTGTTTTAGAAGCATGAACAGAGTTCAGGACCAACATTTTTGCAAAGGTTAGGGGCTGCCTTTTTAGCTGTTGTGGTTTTTGTTCATTGTGCAGTCAGTGGAACAAAATCCTCTGAGGCTGGAAAATGTTACTGTTGTAGGTAAAGTATGATGCATACACTTAAAGAAAAACGTGCAGTTACTTCCTGACAACTACAGAACACACAGTACAATGCTATTGGAGAAATAAGGTTACCACCTGTAGTAAGTTTGTGAATGAAGAGGTGATGTTTTCCATCATGTAAAATGAAAGGTTTTTCTTCTCCCAGACTTCAACTGGATGTTCTCTTCGGTAGTACATTTTGGCACCTTGTCTTTACCACACGCTTTAAAGTGGGTGTTAATGTCTATAATTATAGAGTCTGGATTGTTAAGAAACTTTCAAAATTGCCCCTACATACATTATAGAGTCCAAAATTCAGAGGTTCAGAGTGAAGAGGCATTGTGTTCTTCTGGAGGCCACAGATTTCACAGGGCTGTGTTGCTAATGCATCTGAAGAAATCGCTGTCCTTAACTGCTGTGCTAGAGCATTTGGGAAAGTAAGTTCTTTTCCTGTTGAATCCCTCAGTTAGAGCTTTTATTTTTAGTATTTTAGAGTGTCAGGACATTGACAGCTAACATCAGTTGTAAAGAGGTGGAAGTCTGGGAGTTGAGCTCTGTTTCCACACAGAATAGCTCTCAGAGGAACAGGTTGCCACATTCTCAAATGGAGAAAAAGACACAAATGATAAGTAATGAAAACAGCTCATGACAGAAAGAGTCTGTATTCTTCATAGAAGCAGAATGGTTTAGGTTGGAAGGAACCTTAAAGATTATCTATTTCCAACCTGCCTGCCATGGGCAGGGACACCCTCCACTAGGCCAGGTTACTTAAAGCCCCATGCAGCCTGGCATTCTTCACCAACTTAAAGTCAAAGGAAGCATTTCCATCTACGTGACTAAATCTCTTTCCTATCTCCTAGACTTAGGGGTTCATATTTGGCCAGACTGAAGAACCCAAAGTGCTTGAACATACTTCTTGGAAGTTGTTTCCATGGGTCAGTCTGAGGCATACTGGTTTGTATCAGATATGGAATTAGGTCATTTTGTTACTTGTACTTTTTTGTACTGTACCTTGGTTTTGATTTTTTTTGTCTGGAGGGCTTCTGTTTTCTTGGCTTTTCAGTGGTTCCCTTTGTTAATATAAAATGCTTTTAATTCATAAATAAAATTATATTTTTACAGTGATTTCAAGTGAATAATAATTATTCTGTCCTAAGTATTATGATTGTAATAATAAGTAGTACTTACCTAATGATTTTAATTTTTTGAAGCATTTCATGCACACTAATCTCTTCAGTCCTGCTGTGATGTTGGTAGGGACCCAAGTTTTCAGCTTCCAGATTGGAGCCTTCAGTACAGGTCTGTTCAGTGCATGTCACAAGGTGCCAGCCCTCCTACAGAACTGCTAAATCAGTTTGTATTTCCGGAAGGCCTGGTTCTTTCTCATTTTTAAAAACCTACTTGGCTGCAAGAGAGAGACAGATTTTTCCCTGTTGCCTCTCCCCCAGGTTTCTTAGAATGTGTCAGCAAAGCAGCTTCATATGTATTGAATAGGTGGTTTTAAGTTATATTGCTGGAGCTGAAAGGGTATTTCCCTCTCCAGTTTTTAAGACCCAGTATCACCTGCATACTTGTAGCACCTGTGGATGGTTAAAATCATAATTAGATTAAAGTGTAAGCCTAGGTCATCTGAATGGTGATTGTGGGCCAGAAGGTTTCTCACATGTTGTGTGGTCCAGTTAGCAGGGAGGCTTAGCTTCAGCAGCAAGTGCCAGGGCTGGGCTTCAGACTGCTCTGGTGTTGAGAATTACAGAGGTAAAAATAAAGTGAGTCCCATGCACTGGATGTGGATGTGGTGTAGAGAATTATTGCTGCAAGTTCTTTTGCATCTGTTGGCAGGTATCTGCCTGCTTGCATGAAAGAGTTACTGATAGGTTTGTAGCAGATACTGAAACTTCTGAGCTATTTTGGTAGCTTTAACTGGTTAGATCGAGAAAAGCTAAAATAGGCTGCTCTGAAATCAAGTTTTGTTCTAATTGTGGGCAATTCTCAGTTGTGCCCTGGCCACATTTTTGGCACAGAGTGGCAAATATCTGCGAATCCTTATTTTTAACTAAGAAATTCAGAATTTATTTCCCATAATTAATCATTGTGATGTTTTCATTAGGGTTTTGGTTGGTTGGGTTTGGTTTTTTGTTGCTTTTTTTCACAGCTTGGTAACCTGAATAAAGTACCAATATATTACGCCTGGGTTTTGGAGGTCATGGGAAAGGAACCAGGTTTAGAAGGGATTTAGGTACAAATGCTGATTTAGAGTGGAAATTCTTTGTGGCAAAGGCGTATTCCATCTGCACAATACAACAGGCCCCTGTAGTCAGCTGTTCTTTGGCACATCTGTGATAAATACTAATTTTAATGTGGATACTCTGATTCAAAACAACATTTTTATTGTTTTGGGACATAAGCAGGTCTTTGCTTCAGTTCTGGTGTGCCTTTTTTGAACCAAATTGTCTAGTCTTTACCAAAGCTGATAATACTTCCCACCTTACTGCCTTTAGGAGAGGTAGTATGTTTGGCTGTAATTTAGACCTGAGAGTTGTGACAGCTAATAGTCAAACTGATGGTCAATACACCTGACCTGGCACAGTTGTGAAACCAGTGATACGGACTGCTTCAGCAACATCAGGAAGGTCTGTTTGTCTGCCTTCGATTCCTGACCAGATTAGTGAGGGCAAACCTACAGATTGTAGGTGATTTGGAGGCTAAGGAGAAAAATTTTTCCAAACTAAGCAATCCCTTGGACAATTTGTCGTTCACTTTGAGCTTAAGGAAAATAGCTTTATTTTATTGTGTGGCTTAAGAGGAAACAAAGCTGTCTTTGGTAATTCTGCCATTTTTCTTTTGACAGGTTTGCGAGGGTTGTGACTTGAAATCTTTCTGTGACTCCTGAAATCTCACTTAAAACTTGTAAGGGATTTGTTTGGCCTGTGTTTGAACATCTGCTGATTGTTAAGCAGAAATGGTGACTACGTGGTGTTTTGGCACTGCCTAATAAATATCAAATGTTAGTGGAAACGTACATATTTGCTCAGGAGTTTCTCACGGGATCGTGGTGCTCTGTACTCCATTCACCTGAGGCTGTCTCCCAGCACGTTAAGTAGCTGCATTAACACACACTAGTTCATTTGGCAAAATTACTTGCTGAACTTACTTTAACAAATGAGCTTGCTGTACCTCTCCTACAGAAGGTACACGGTGGTGATAGCAGCAGGTAGGAGTGTTCTTGGCTGGAACAGTGTGGGGAGCACAAGACAGAAGAACAAACAGCTCAGGCCAGATGATATGGCTTCTGATAAGATGAGTTGTGCCTACTGGCTTGTGTATAGCCATGGCACATCAAAAAGGTTTGTGAGTCCCATGTGCTAAGCTGGCCATGATTCACTGCCATAGACGTTGCCACTTGTAAAACAATTTCGTTCAAAATCTTCAATTCCGTATGTGGTTGAGCTGGAAGTCATCCCTTTGGAAAGTAAAGTCTACATTCATAACTAGTGGCTGTAACACTGTTCTGTGTTGGTTAGATAGTTGCTTCTCTATATTTCCTAGGGACCTGTACTTCTGTAGCTACTGAAGCAATAGCTGACCCCTTGTGCTGGTAACTCTGCGAGGATATTTTCATCTTGAACTGTAGCCACGTCTGGCAAGCATGTTCCACTTCACATTGTGCAATGTGGCTGGTAAACAAGCCTTCCAAGTGGTATTGCTGCCATCTTACGTAATTACCAAAGTTGATTTTGGTGCCAGGCAGTACCATGACTAACTTTGTTTCAACAATAGCCCTTTGAGGGCACCTGAGAAATTATTCTGCAGTCACAGCAGCCTGATGGGCGAGCAGAGTTGTACAGAGTCTGCTGATGTTTATGCCACAAATATGTGATTATACATAGCGTACATGTGTGTAAATATTTCTTCTTAAATCTCCCTAATCTGTTGTTTTTCTTAAAATAACATTGGAGTAGAAAAGTTTTCTTCAGTAAGTACAGAGGTATTAAGGTCTGTCTCTGTAGGAAAGTTTTGTATTGTTCTGTCTGAACTTTAACTGGCCTCCTTTGTTCTCTCATTGATGACACAGATGCTTGCTTCATGCCATCATAGCTCATTGCTGTGAAAATGACTGAATCACACTGTAAACAGAGTTGAAGCAATACCACCAGCATGGACTGAGAAGCTGTGGAAGTTGAACTTGTATTTTGAAGTGTGCATGTGTATTTTTAAGGCATGTAATTCAGGTGGTGGAGGTGTTGAGAAAAGAAGTCTTACAGTGAAATTAAAATAGTGGAGTCATCTGTTTTTTTTTGTCTTCTGTTGAAATACCGCCCTGAAGTGTTGTCTAGGTATTTCTGTGTGGAGCCAGCTGTCCCAAAAAGTGGAAAACTTGTCCAAACAATTAACCGCAGTCTCGCTACGACCTACAAAGTCTTCCTTATAGTGAATTGTTTGAGTATTTTAGTAGTAATCATGGCAGACATGCAAGTAGAGACTGCAGTTAGTCGAATAGTGCAGTTTGCTGCATTTGAATTGTGTGTGTTTGGATGTTTGTCTTTCTGTTTGTTTTTTTAAGGATGTTTCCAAATGAAATGTATTTAGTTTAATCCACAGAAGCCAGAAAGAGTGGTATTTAATAGAAGAGCCTTCAAAATGCTATGGTAATATGGTCAGGCATGTGTTGCTGCTAAGAGAATTTCAGGCAGTCATGACTGCTTAGTAGTTATTTAACAGTCATATCCAAACGCAGATCACTTGGCTTCCTAATTGCTGTCCATCTCTGTAGACGACTGTGTGCTGTGAATAAAGCAAGATTGGAAAGCTTGGTAAAATACCAGTGCAGCCAATAATGTAAATATGATGTTGTGTTTTCTGATAAAGTCTTGGAGCCTTACTTGGGTTCCACGTCACTCCCGATCAAATGTAACCCTACTGAACTGAAATTTGAATCTGGCTGCTGCATTGTAACATGTTATACCTGGACTAAAACCCACTGGTAAATCTGTCCCCAACTACAAGTTGCAGGGCTATCTTGGGTGTGTGTCAGTCACATTTTTCTAGTGAACATCAATAGAGATGTTTCATGGACACTGAGTTAAAACCAGGAACTTCACTTGGAAGCCAGATGAGGCACAAGTTGTACTTGTAGGTAATAGAGTTACATGCAACTGAAAAATAGGAATGAGTTGTAGAAGCGCATACAGAAATTCTCATCCGATTAGACTGGAATTTAAATAGGAGAACCTGAGCTGGTCACTACAGGTTTAATGATATTCTGAAGTTAGATACTGAAAAAGTGCAATACTGCTGGATGCTCTGGGAAAGGATATGGGGTTTTGCCCTTAAATCTTGTATATTAAGAATGGCTTTTGCTGTATAGAAAATGTTTTGGAGGAGAAGAAAGACTTGGTGTTGTGTGTGTACAGCCACAAATGCCACTGTCTACTTTCTCAAGTCATGGTTCTGCTGTTCATAACTCTTTTCAGCTTCAGGCAAGTAACAGTCCTGTTCTGAGCCTCAGGTACTGATTTGTTTCAAGGGGCTGTACTTAGCTCAGTCTCTTCTCAGAGCAGTAGCTGAACAGTTTTCCCTTGGAGTGATTTTCTTGGCCTAGACCAGCATAAGATGATGAGCCTAGCAGACACAGAATCATAGAATAGTTAGGGTTGGAAAGGACCTTAAGATCATCCAGTTCCAACCCCCCTGCCATGGGCAGGGACACCTCACACTAAGCCATGCCACCCAAGGCTCTGTCCAACTCAGCCTTGAACACTGCCAGCGATGGAGCATTCACAACCTCCCTGGGCAGCCCATTCCAGTGCCTCACCACCCTTACAGTAAAGAATTTCTTCCTTATATCCAGTCTAAACTTCCCCTGTTTCAGTTTGAACCCATTACCCCTTGTCCTCTCACTACAGTCCCTAATGAAGAATCCCTCCCCAGCATCCCTATAGGCCCCCTTCAGATACTGGAAGGCTGCTATGAGGTCTCTATGCTGCTAGGAGTTTCTCTTATTGATCTGTAGAAATCTCTCTGTCAGGCAGTGGGGTATGGATACCCTGTGTGCTTTTGAGGGAAGCCTTATGAAGGTGGAGCTATTTTCTTCACGCAACCCCCCTACTTTTTCTTCCCCAGATGTTATATTTGTTCGTGCTGTTTTGTACAAATCTCTGATCTTTGTGCTCTCCTAGTGCAGCCAGGACTTAAACCTTTCAGAAAGCAGCTTCCCTGAAATTCACACAGTTCTGATGCTAAACTAATCTCACCAGATCTTCTTTCAAGGCATTCAGCAGTACCAGGCAGTAACAGAGTCTCAATGTTTTGTGATTCGTAGCAGCTATGAGAATGACTATGGTACAACTCTTTTTTTAACATAGCTGTGTCCTGGTTATGCTCAGAGTTGTGTGTAGGTAATTTCTTGGAAATCACAGACCAGCTTTTGTGTTCTGTTCAGCATCTGCTAGAGATCAGGACCTTGTGGGGATGGCTGAGGAGCTGGCCACTGAGGCCAGTAGCACTGTCAGTACTGGGAATGAGCAGCTGTGGACTGTGAGATGGAGCTGGAGGAATATGGCAGGAGGTAGAGAAACCCTGAGCTGTCAGGTCTTGAATTGGAAGAGGAAGAGATGTTCAGGACTGGAGGCTCACAAAGGACGGAATGGATGAGGGATGGCACTGGAGGAAGTGTCTGGGCAATGCAATGGTGGGAGGCATTGGGGAGCTGCAAGAGCAAGAAGGGGGGATTAAGGCTTCAGGACAGGAAGGATTACAGTATACTTATGACTTTCGAGTATCTGAACAATTTACTTAGTTGGGGGTCAGCCGTATGTATTTCATCCTCTTCCCCATTCTTTCTACCTCCATCTTCTCTTTCTGATCTCCAGAATATGGTACTACCACTCAGCAATACAGTCGCTCTTGCTTACATTGGAGGGCTGGATACCTTTAAATAACCAGGCCTCCTATTTGAACATTTTTTCTTCATGACACTTTTCTCCTGTTTTGATGAAGCAGAGTGTAGTTTGCTCACTTAATTAAAAATACAGTTCTCTTCCATCCTTCATTTTGACACCTGCTTTACTACCTAAATGGAAATAAAATGCTTGCTGGCATGACTCTGCCTTTGAGTATTTGAGATTATAAATACTCTCCTCCTCCTAATTATTTCTGAAAGATGTTTGAGGCTAACATTTTGGTTTGAAAAGTACAGTGATGTACTGCTTCCTCTCTTCTATCCTTTGGTGCCACCTAAAATAGCTTGCATTTCTGGTGTATTTCAGCAATAGCAATTGCTGGGTGTTCCTGGGTGATAGAGAGCAAGCTTCTTACTCACTGAAGGAGCAAGAGCACAAAATTTAGAACATGGTTGACAGAAGGGTGTTATGCAGGACAGCGCACTGGTGCTGGGGAGGCTGGCAGAAGGCAGAAAGCAGGAGAATTAATTCCTTGGAAAGAAATCAATTTAAATGGGAGCAGAATGTGTTCATTTTTGTGCACTCTTTCTGCAAGTGTTGTGGGGATTCATAGTCCTAGAAATGAAGGGTTTGTTGTTTGTTGGGTGTTTTTCCCCCCCCCATACAAATCCTGTACCTGTAACTAGCAGATCAGATGATACAATACTGCAGAGGCCGATGACTCCAATGTTCTTTCAGCCCCTTTCCCTAAACGTCCAGTTGCCCAAACGCTGGATTATATAATTAATGACAGTCCTCCTGGCTAACCTTGTTTTCTTGTTCTCAGTACTCCTCCTTGTTTCAGAAACTTCCTCTGTTAGTTTCATTATGTTCTTGGAGCTAGAATTAAGAGGGAGGAGCTGGCTGGCAAGGAAACCTATTCCTACATTTCACTCCTGGGCTTACAAGTGTGGAGAGTCAGCAGGTCACTAAAAAGTACTATTTGGTGGGTCATGCTTTGAAAAGTGGTGTGATGTTGGGAGTTGAGGAGTCACTCATACAGAGGATGGAAATTGCAGTCTTCACCTGCTTGCAGTACAGATAAAGTAGTTTAAAATTGCGTTAGCCCCTCCACATCCTTGCCCAGTCCTTATATATCAGAGCTGGCTCAAAGTAGTTCAGGGTTTAACAGTTTCCAATGTAGTTTTGAAGCCTTGAGAGTTTGTTCATTAAACCTCAACTTCTTTAGTATGTGTGTTAATATCCTATTGTGTGTAAACGAGGACTAGCTGATTACTTAATGGTGTTTGTATATTATCTGCTGTTACGCAGGTGTTAATCTTATAAAATGTGTTAATAACTGCTTGGTATTTATAAGTATCGGCTTATTAGTCCTGCTTTGAATATGTACTTGCATCTTGAACTCTCATTCAGGGCCAGGTCTCATATTTGTGTCTTCAATGTCTACTTTCTGTGTAAACTGAGATTAACAGGATCACTTATTTTACATTCCACATGCTTCAAAGTTTGTGTCCCAGTTCACAGAACCATTCCTAATCAAGATTGTAAACATGCACTCTAGGCACAGCCCTGGTACTGAACCCAGACTTAGCTCTCACAGTGCACATTCAGTTTTGTCTTCATAAGCCCATCTTCCTGCAGCTTTCCTTTTACAGACCTTCAAAAACAGTTGGAACTTTGACCAGTAATGCCTCATCTATTTCTGGAGTTTTTCATCTGTAGATTTCAACATACTTGTGAAAGGTGGGCAGATGTTACCAGGTGCCACTGCAAAATGAAGCTGAAGAAGAAAGATGTAATTGGAGCAGAAATTACACAGTGAGTCAGTGCTAGGAAATGAGCACAATTCAGGTCTGTTGGCTCCCACTGCTGCATCCCCTCGGCAGGATTGCAGCATGGCTGTCCAGAAGCTGTCTTGAGCTGCTCTCTGCACATTATGTTCTTATCTGCCAGCAGACAGGAAACACAGAAATGTCATTTAAACAAAGAATTAACAATTACAAAATGAAGCACTCGAAGTCAGTAGTTCATATTTTCTTGCCATGCTGCTGACTTCCTGCCATTGTTTTCCCACTCTGTAAACCCGGGTGAGAGATTTCACCTACTTTGTTGGAAGAAGAGTTATCGCTTGTTATCTCTACTGGATTGTGTAGAAGTTAAGTGTTCGTGCAAGGTTGTCAGAGCATTGCCTTTGGATGAGAAGAAAAGCAGCATGATCTAAAGAAAGAGTTTAAGAATGAAATCTTGAACTAATATTTCTTCATAAAAATACAAGAATTAATGCTTTCTCTGTATGTGTAGAGGAAGACACTAGAATAAGGCACCTCTGCTTCCTGTGGACTGCTTTAGGGTGAATTTATTGCTGTATAGACATTCTTCTTTCTTCGATAGATCTGTGGAAAATCTTGCATTCTTGTCCAGGACCATAAGAAGTTGAAAATGTGCAGGGAGTTGAAAGTTACTGCTTTTTTAGAGTAAAGACAGGTTTTACTTAAAAAGGCATGCTGATCTTGATGTTTCCTCAATTAAAAACAAAGCAAAATAATTCAACATTATTAGTTCAGACATAACTTCTACTCTGTAAATCTTGTGATTTCATTTTAATGCTCTTTCCAGTGTTTCACTTTGTGTTACGGAATATGGGCAGGCAGGTGGCGAGTGCCTCCCCGGTTACTGGGTGTTTCAGTGGGTGCTCTCTGTAAGCCAGCTCTTCTGCTGAGTTGCTTCATGAAACATCTAAAACATGTTGGTGAATACCAGCCCTGCAGTACCTTGAGCTGTTGGGGAGGCAGACATTCTCTTATGTACTCTGTACTTGAGATTCTTAAGGTTCGTTTAGATGGTGCACATCTCTGCTTCAGCAGTCAGAAGATGCCAAAGATAAAAATGCTCCTTAACACAAAGTAGCGTGCCTTTAGTGGGAAGGTTTCTCTAGAAATACCACTGTATACTGATGGGTGTTTGTCTTTTGCCATTAGGCTCCAGCCTGAATGATCTGGCTCTGACAACAGTCTCTCCATAGCTTCCTTTTGCTTCCATGAATTCTCATAGAAGATATGTGAATCCCAGAGGAGGGCCATGAAGACGGTCAGAGGGGTGGAGTACTTCTGTGAAGACAGGCTGAGAGAGTTGGACTTGTTCAGCCTGGAGAAGAGAAGGCTTCGGGGAGAACTTAAAGCAGCTTCCAGTGTCTAAAGGGGCTGACAAGAAAGCTGGAAAGGGGCTTTTGACAAAGGCAGGTAGTGACAGGACAAGGGGAAATGGCTTTAAACTGAAAGAGGGTGGGTTTAGATGAGCTCTTAGGCAGAAGTTCTTCCCTGTGAGGGTGCTGAGGCACTGGCACAGGGTGCCCAGAGAAGCTGTGGCTGCCTCACCCCTGGCAGTGTTCAAGGCCAGGTTGAACGGAGCTTGGAGCAACCTGCTCTAGTGGAAGGTGTCCCTGCCCATGGCAGGGGATTGGAGCTGGATGAGCTTTAAGGTCCCTTCCAACCCAAACCATTCTATGATATGCAGTGTTTTGTTTTGGTTTTCCTCCTTTCTGCCTCTGAGCTACACTGATTTTGGGGGGTAGAAGGAAGTTTCTGGGGCAGAAATGGTGATTAAATTCCGCTTTGTAACACCAGCTCCTTCTAAAGTTTTGCTTGAGGGAGAAAATGGAGTCTATTTGTGCACAGTCACCTTTGAATGTCAGATGGACTTAATCCAACTTATATTTATCATGACAGTTTCTTCCTGCTTCCTGTGCCCTCTGTATAAATGATAAAGCATTTATGCAAAGTGAATTGCTGTATTCTCAACTATAAGTGGTATCTCTGCTAAGAGCCTTAATAGC
The DNA here is from genome assembly GCA_028858755.1 of Ara ararauna. NCBI lineage: Eukaryota > Metazoa > Chordata > Aves > Psittaciformes > Psittacidae > Ara > Ara ararauna. Next base: position 258,564 of record CM054386.1, read on the forward strand.
AGCAGGTATTGAATGAGTCATAGTCCATAACCTCCTCTGCTGTCTCTAGGGATGCTTCTTCTAGAGGTGGTAGCAGCAGTAATACAAGGAAACGAAGTTGTGTGGTAGCCCATACTGGATGAAAACTCTCCAGAGCCAGTGTTCCAGCTCATTTCGTGTGCACTTAAACATGTTTCCTGAAGTGGGGTTGAGGTTGCTCATTCTCCTCTCCCCCCTTCACACCACCTTGGTTTCCTGAACTTCTAATGCACCTCTTCTGTCATGAAAAGACAGACTTAAAAATAGATTCAGTTATACAAATCTTGTGGGCTGGTTGTGTGTCTCTGTTTCAGATCTATAGCTGTTGTGTAGAGCCAAATAATGGTGATTGAACCAACCATCTCTGGTCTCTGAGCCATCTGTCTGTAATATAGCAGTATAATAGAAATGTTCAAGAAGGCAGAGAGGAAATGGCAAGAGGAAGAAGTGTGTTGAGTGACAAATCTTAAGGCTATGCCCTTATCTCCAGGGAAAATTAATCCTTGTCAAAGTTAAGGATGTTTCGTCTCTTCAACGGCAGCTGAATAGACATTGTTAGTTGGATGGATTCACTGATGTCTGCATGAAGTAATTAGAGAGTCTGGTGTAATTCAGAGGCATGTGGCCTAAAAATGAATTTGTTTAGAATGTCTAAATGGCAGGTGCTCTCAAAGAAGAGACACTATATGTTTTCTAACCTGTTATCAGACAGAGCTTCCTCAAGATGACTTTTATCGAAGACGAAATGGTTGCTGGCGCAGGCCTGGCTGTTCAAAGTTGTGTTTGGCATCTGCCTTGCTTTTTATGTACCTTCCACAGTGCATGTAGTTTTCATCGAAAACAATCTGGGATTGTTGTTTTGAGTCAAATATGTTCCTAGAAATACACTGTGTAGCAGTTTTCCTATCCTTCTGAAAAAGAAACCCAGTGTAATTAAGAGTGCTTTATCTTCCCTTCACAAAGAGCACCTTTTTTCTTTTTTTAATTGAAGAACAAGTTTCATAAAACTTAATGTGTCTGCTCTGCCTACCTCTGTGTCATTACATTCCTTGAAATAACAAGTATAGTGTGTAACGGTAGAAATTCTCTCTTCCACTTGTAACTCCACTTACTGGTGAGTATGTTATGAATGGACCTTGTAAGGAACGGGCAAGTTCTTTGTTACGTTAGTCAGGAGTCGGCGTGTGTGTGGAGGAATACTGACATCATGCCTGCTTGTTTCTGATATTTGAGGCCTGCAGCCATATTCTGATTCACTTTGGTTTGCAAGAAGGACTTGACAAATAGGAAAAACCAGCAGCAATATTGCACTTGAATGTATCTCCAGCTTGCAGGAGCTGTGCTACTTGCTGTTAAAATGGGTAAGGGTATTACCAGCCCATGAGCAGGAGCAGAAGCAGAAGGGGAAACAGATTTTGAAAACTGCTTTAATCAGCTTGTTACTCCCCTGTGCAGTGGCAAGGAAACATTGCTTGCATGAAATAGTTCTTAAAAGGCAAGTCTAACCTTGTTTCACTTCATTGAATAGAGAGCTTGGCCTGCAAATTCAGCGTTGGCTGGCATGCCACGTTTGAGAGCTTGCTTTCTTGCTCTACAAAAGGGTCAGTGCTTTTAGTGCTATACAGTCATGTCTCTGAGAAGGTTCTGAAAAGACAGACTTACTCCTGCTTTCTGGTTTACACAGCTGTCTTGAGAGTGAGTTCAGCTGTACTGCAGATACATAGATATAGTGTGAGGAAACCTCAACAGAAGTCTGAGTGGTATAGCCTGTATCAATGCCCCACAGCCTTCCTCTTAAGTGTCAACTGCTACTGAATGCAGGGTTTATTATTTCTTTGCTCCTTTGTAAAGTGATTTAAACTTGAGCCCTTGACCAGGGGCTTTTGTTGATCCAGGAAGTCATCGCAGCTTCGGTAGATGTATTATTCTTCATTTCTTCTGACAACCAACCTGTCCCTCTGTGTATGTGTCACAGAAGCCTTGCCTTTCTCATTCTCAGCCTGCAGCCCCTCTTTTTCTGAGAGCAGTAATGTTTCTTAACAAGAAGTAATAAGGGATGGAGTATTTGCGGACCCTGAAAGCCTTTTGGGACTGTTTAGGCTGCGAGGATTCACCCACCAGTCAGCATTTTCTTGGATATCTCAGTTTTCACCTCTCTCTTGGAAACCCTGGGGATATCTCCCCCACACCCTTTTTCTTCTCTTTGAAGGACGTTATGCTGTCTGATAGATTATGCTGGAGCTGTTGCTCCCAACTCATAATCAGTGAACACTTGTCCAGTACTAGGTCTCCAACATGCAGTGTGTTGGAATGCAAGCACTGGCTCCAAAGTTCTTCTAATTTCTTATTGCAGTAGCAACATCAACTTTATAGTGTTTTCAATATTAACTTTTTTGTATCTGTACTTGATAATTCCCCATTTGTTTACTTTATACAAATCTGCTGTAAAATTGTTAGTTGTTTGGTTAACTTAATAGTGAAGTTATGTGTCTGCTGTTAAACATGTGCTGTTCTTGCATTTACCTCAAGCAGAGTTATTTGTTAATGAAGTAAATCAGTTCAGCAGCACCAGGCCGGCTCTTTTTCAAAGAGGTCTCAAAGCTACTCATGTCTAATAAACTTAAGGTGGTTGTTCCTTGCCTCGTTATTGAGAGTGAGTAATGTCACCGGGAATTAGTGACCTCGACTTCAAATGTGGTATCTGCTGAAAAATAGATGGTACTTCTAAAAGCTGGTTAATCTGGGAGGCAGAGAATAAGCATTGTTTCAACACCCACATTCTTCTGTGTGAATCACAGCCATGGACCCTTGCTGCTAAGACAAGATGACATGATGTATTTACGCCACCACTGACCTGCTAAAGGTGGAATGTCAGCCATGATACTGGGGGTTTTATTTTATTTTTAATCTTTGACATCTGAAATGTAATTTGTTGTAATGAATGTGTCCTCTCAATACCTTCCCCTTTCAGTATGTTCTGCAAAAGTACCTACGATAGAGCCACTATGCTTCAAAAAGAGTAATGTTTAAATATTCAGTTGTTCTGAGGAGAAATGTAATCTGCCTGAAGAACAAAAATGTTCTTCCCCTGTCTGTGAGTATTAAAGCTAAATTTCTGAATCATCTGAGGAGTGGAAATGGATGAAAATTAATCTGTTTGCTGCTGATTTATGGTGCCTGAATTTTGTTCTGTGACCAGGTGCCACATGTGAATGTGTTGTACTTTTGCTTGGCCGCTTGATTAGCTGGAATCCAAAATATAGTCCAAGGTCCGCAAAACAATTTTTCCCTTAGCTAAATCAGTAGAAATAGACCTTGCAGAAGGAAACATGAAAACATCCCACCGCTGCTCGCTCCAGAGTTGTGTTTCAGTGCTCCACAGGCAGACCTAACGCATCTGCTGTCTCTTCGCAGTGACTCCATGCAGTGAGTCAGTAGTATAGGGAGGTTTATAAGCTGTGCTCTGAATATCTGCCTAGGTGACATGGCCAGTGCATTGCTCCTCTGTTTATGCCAGGTAGGGCTGGGCATGCTTGAGGGTTGCAAAAATGCTGTAAACTGAAGGAGGAATTAGTGTTCTTCCTTTTCTGATGGGAACTCCTTCAGGTTTGAGAGTAACCCTTTGCTACAGGACATTCAGATTTAACCAATGTCTGGTTAGTTCTACTTCCAATTATTAATATTTTTTTATTGCCTCAAGTTCTTCTTGCTCATGAAAAAGTTAACAGCATCTTACAGAGGTATTACTACAGTATTTTACTGAAGCTCTTTCAGTCTCCAAAGATATCAGAGAGGATCTTTCTGTTTGGAGGTGCTGTAATCTTCAGTGAAATAATGTATTTCTTACTTCCTTTCCTGAAATATTTCAGATCCAGACTTGAAACAGTTCAGGTATATAAAGCACATCTTGGCAGTTAGCCCTGCCCATAGCAGCTCCTGCTGAGGGGATGAGCTCATCCCTATTCATAGGGCAGGCATTTGAAGTATCTACTCTAGAAAAAAACACAGTGTTTGGGTAGCCGTCTTCTGCCCTCCCTGTCCCTGGCTTGCACTGTCAATCCGACAGATTTGAGAGGAAAGTCAGGAATCACCCCAGGGCTGATGATGTCAGCTTACTTCATTCTGTAGGGTTTGACTTACCATTACTTCTGCATACCCTCAAGCTTTGGACATCATCATTTGTGGCTGTCCCACTCAAATGAGCACCACTGCATCTGACTCTGGCTTGTTAAACACTTTGTTGCTTTCTGTGGCTCTAGGCAATCCTGAAAAGTGAATGTACAGAGCATATACTTATGTCTGAAGAAAAAGACTTTTGAATAGCCACAGCCCATTTTAGTCTAGATACAGCTTTTGAAGTCTTTCTAAAGCTTACTGGCACTTTAAATCTGCCATCCTCTTGTTTGGCTCCATCGAGGTGCACCCATCTGCAATTTTACCTCGCCACCCACTTGTGCAACTGCAATATGATGAGACCAAACGTGTAATTTCAGTGTTTCTGAGGGGACTGTTGCACGCCTGTCCAACAGACAGATGGAGTTGTGCCTCAGACCTGGCTTAATCATGTAAAGGTCTGTGAACTCTCTGTTTGAGCCTATATAGGAATGATCCTTGTGCTGCTGTTTTTTACAATGCTTTACCAGTTTGTTGACATTCCAGTCTGGAAGGTGAGAAAGTATTTTAAGTCCTTTCAGCATTGAACTAAGAAAAAAGTATTGTAGCCGTTCCCTCGTGTCGGTTATGAATGTTGGTTCCTGCAAAACTCTGGTATTGCCAAACTGCTTTCTTTTTATTTTTATTTTGTTTGTAACCGTGCTTTCCATTGAAAGAAAAAACAATAGATAGACTAGATGTGTCAGGAAATTCCTTTGTTATGCTGATGACAGCCTAGTTCTATCTTTAACCTTGTATTCCGGTATTGAAAGGTCCAGCCTTCCCTTTGAGGATACATATGACCTGGAGGAAGAACTTTCCTAGCAGAAAGTTTGTTTCCACTGTGCAACTATGTCTGTTGATTAACTCAAAGATATTACTTTGCCTTACAAGTCTTGTCCTTCTGAGCAAAGGAAGAAAGTTGCCAAAAGCTATATATAAGTAGCATGCTGGCTCTCCTGTGGAAACTGTTCATGTACATGCTTCCTAAGTGTAAAGTAACACATCCCTGTGTGAAAGCAGAGCAGACTGCTGCGCAGTGCTGCGGGTGAAGCGAGTTCATGTAGCAGTTACTCTGAGGTGGTGAATATGCTGTAAATCTACACCCTGGTTTCTTCTGGTCATTTAGGCTATGAGTACAAGACTATGGAAGTGGATATTCACCATGTAGTACAGTGTGTCTCTCTGCATTATGAGCTGGCTTGTGTAACCTTTCTGAACATTCAGTCTTCCTCCAGCATTTGCAATATCTTCCGCTGCTTTGAATGTGCCAGTATCAGGAATTCGTAATGCAGCTTTTGCAATGTACAGAGAACAAGGTTTGTCTCTATTCCCAGGGCACAAATACTCTTCCAAGTGACCAGTGCCTCAGGAACCTGGAGGCTTATTGGAATTTTTACTGCAGGTGCTTGCAGGAACATTTGACCTGAGGGCAAGTAAAACCTGTTCCCCTTTACCATGCATGCAACTCCTTGGCCTCCCTCATACATTACACATCATCTGTGGTGTCTTAATCCTCATTCTTTTCTCTTCTCAGGACAGTGTAAGTGATCCCCTGAAATTGCTTTGAGCTCTGTGAGGGAGGCAAGAAGCCAGTGGCAAAAAGAGGCAGGTTTGTCTTGTAAAGCTTTAGAAGTTAGTTAGATTTTTAACCCTTAAGTCTAATAGGAGCTGTGGTGTTCACAAATGTCTCATTTCTTGGGGCTTATGGTCTCCTGTTACAGTAACTTGTCAAGTTCACAGATTTGTTTAGGAAGTTTGATGAGGCCTTCTTTGGGGTATCATCCTCTACTTATTGCTGGGATTTTTGTCTCTGTGGTGTCTCACAACCATACTTTTCAAGCTGTTGTTGAATCCTATGCATTTTGTATCTTCTTCTATCTCAGAGTTTAATTCAGAGTTAACAAAATAACTCTGTTCTCTGCCCCTGCCAACATATCCGTAATTCTTGTCAAAGCTCAATGTCTTGCTGTCCTTTGGGTGTCCAGCTTACCTTTCTCTGTGTAAACCCAACTGCTGTTTTCACCATCCTGGGTCGGACTAAAGAAATGATATTTTCTTAAGTTGTGGCCAGCATCATATGCTTTATGAGAAGATGTCTGGTACCGTGAAGAGTATCTTTCCTTTGCCAAAGCATAAACCTTCCTAATCCACAGCATGTCTTTTCCAAGCAAATGAATATTCTGGCAGGATACTTGCATATAGCCAGTCCTTTTTCTTTTGGACCGGTGGTCTCTTGGATTTACTGGTATTAACGTGTCAGTAAGCAAAATCTAGCCAGCAGCATTTGTCTCTTACTCCAAACTTGTCTTTTTCTATTCCCTTGCTGTTAATGTTTATTTTTGTCATCATTTCAGCATCCTTCTGCGAGTTTAAACCCATCTCCGCTGCTTGCCTTCCCTTCTGTTGCTTGAATCAGGTTCTGGAGGTCATCTGTCAAGCCTCTGCATTCATCCATAAGACTCCAGCTGAGCTTTCCTCCTTCCTCCCTACCATCCAGTCTCCTCTCACGGCCTCTTTCTTGTATGTTGTCCACTCTCAATTCTGTGCTATTCCATAGTGTCTGTGCTTATCTAAAAATGTGTTAATTCTATAGAACAAAGCCATTAAAGCTTTATTCAGTTCTCCTGGGTTGTTCTGTACTCTTGCTGTGTGTGCCTCTATACTGTAAATTTATGGCTGTGACACTGTTTGGTTGGTGTTCTTTGCCTAGCAGGCTATGAACTTTCACTGTGCTCATGCATTAAGTGATCCTTAAGGTCTGTTAAAGACCTCACATAACAACTGTTCAGTGTGCTGCACTGTGCTTTCTTGGAGGTTTGAGCCTGTCGGTGTGGACTCACGAGTTCACAGAACTCTGGGCAAATCAGATCCAGACGCTTGCTTAAAGCCCTTTTTAGATGTGTGTCATGGTAGTAGAAGAGAGAGGGAATGTAATGTTGTGGTAGAACAGATGGGAAGCAGAGTAACACAGAAACGGTGAACTGCCTTTTAAGCACTTAAAGCAAGGCAACAGATGTGTCTGGGAGCCATTGGTCACTTTCTGCAGTGTTTGCCTAATCCTAGCTTACGCCATGTAAAACTTAATTTGTGGGTTTGGGTGTCACTTATGTGATTAAACTGGCAGTCTGAGAGGAGAGAACTCTGCCATGACATCAACTTTCCACTGAGTTATTTAAAAAGCTAGATTTTTATTCTTTTTCAGTCCTGTGATGGGTCATCATTTTAATACCAGTAAATATTTCTCATTGTAAGAGCAAACTTCCTTTTGTAGTGTCCACATGCTGCTGTTTTTACTGAATCCAGCACAGAACTATTTCCTATTTCTGATTGTTCACCTCACACTCAGCAGCCCTCATGTGTTCACGTGCTCACGCTCTCTCCCTCTTTTTCTTTCTCTCTTGGCTTTTTTAGCCTTGTTGATCTATTGTTGTGACTTTGGTGAGACAACACCAACTTTCAGTGTTTAATGGGCTGTGAGCAGGAACCATCAGCTACTTCTGGTAGTTCTGCCTGTGAGACCATGATGTCAGCAAGCTACGCTGGTTGCTTTACCATCTGCTGCTGCTTTTCCTTTTGTGTATGTAGAAGGAATGCAAACAGCACTTTCCAGATGTTCTCAGGGCAGCTGGAAAACCATAAATGGACTGTTTGGTTCAGGAATATTACTAATCTGTTTAGGAGATGGCAGTGGATAGAGTCATAAAAACTTACATCTCCATGCATAGTCTGTGCAGCATGCTTTGTCATGTGTACTGCAGTGGGTTGCTGGAACGGTTAAGTGATTACATAGGTTGTTCAGGACTTGAGCTGGGCAGATGAGCTGTCTTTATACCTGCTCTCCTTCCCTCTCTTATCCTTCCTTCTGCCAGCTTCAACTCCTGAATTGAATCACAGCGACAAAGTCCTCCTAATCTCAGGCAAGGCAAATGCTGTTTTGTTCTCCCAGAGTGTCTCCAAGTTGTAAGTGATCTCAACAAATGAAGAATGAAGAAAAGACAATCTAGTTTTTAAACTCTCAGTGTAATACTTGGTGTAGTAGGAACTGCTGAATAAACATGGGGGTGTTTCATCTTGCTGCAGTATAGAATGCAAATTTGGAACCCAGTGTCTCTCATGTATCTCCAGAGCTGGAAAAAGCATAAAATCTCACCCACTTGTGGTATATCCAAAAAAAGTCTGTTTTGGGGGAGAACCAGTCACTTCCTTCTTTAGGGTGTGTGTGTTTTTAATGCATTAATTAATCTTTATTGAGTGGTGGAAAAACTGATGTCAGAGCTGCATTGCGGCTGGAGGCACAGGAACACAAGGTTGTAGGAAATAATACAGCTAACATAAGGGCAGTGAAAGTTTAACCATGGAGAGTTTAAAATAGCAAAGCTGAGCCATATGGATATTAAAAGATATGACTGAATCAAAACAACGGTCTAATATTAAACTGGATTTTGGTGGGGGAGTACAAACTTCTTGGGTTAATGTCTCTTGTGTATCTGATGTCCAAGGGTAGGTTTCTTGTCTCGACACCTTTATTGCTGACTTTGGTATTGTCAGGTTTTGGCTATTGTGGGGTGCAAACTACAAGGGGCAATACAGGTTATGTCTAGCTCTCTTTTTGCCAGGCCTCTTCAGTCAGGAGTCTGTAGAGTATCCTTTTCCTTTTACGGCAGTCTATAAACTTGTCCAGTATGATTTCTTCCCTGGCACCTCTCACGGTTCAGATTGCATAGATCCATGGCAGCAAAGCGGAGGGAGGTGGAGAGAAGTGCTTTGGAAATTGGAGCCAAAAAGGAGCACAGTTACATAATTGTACCAAAGAAAAAGGGTTTTTGTTTTGCTTTTCCTTGTCATATCCTTCTGCAGACTGAAAAAAATGTTGGAAACCTGGATGGAAAAAGTTCAGCATCATTCATCTCTGTGGGGACATGAAATGCATTGAAATGTTCCACCTGTTTTATGGCTGTTGCTTTTCCTCTTTCAGGTTTGACATCTACAGGAAGGTGCCAAAAGACCTTACACAGCCAACCTACACAGGGGCTATTAGTAAGTAACACTTCTTTTTGATGTCCTTGCATACCCTAGTCTAATATTAAAGATCATTTGGCTTCTCTGTCTCTGGGGAATTTTTTTTAAAGGGATATTAAACACAGGAAAGTATATCCTTTGTTGCTGAGACAGCTTGTTGTGCCCAGTCTGTCAGGTTGTACTAAATGTTGGAGTGCTTTGCCTGGATTTGGAATCTCAACAGCAAAAAGTAGTTGTCATAAAAGGGAGGTCCTGAAAGCCAGCACTGAAATACCCGCTCTGCCAGCTACTGCAGTAGGGAGAGAGCTTCTTGCTAGTGTCTTCCCATGAACAGAAACTGTGAGTCTGCGCCAAACACTGGTCTGGTTGATGACTGCAGGGCTTTTTTACCCCTCCTGATAGGCATTGCTTCAGTTAGTGTGGAAAACAACTGGTAGCAGCTGCATTCACAATTAGTGTACCCAGGCATTTGCTTGTTGGAGAGACTGGAGGAACCCAACTAGTGCAACTGAAGAATCCAGGTTCCAGATCAGTAAGGAGCAGGGTGGGTGGCAATATGCAATGGCTGGAAGTGAAGATGATTTAGGAAACACATATTTCTCTCACAGAGTACTCAGGAAATTCATCTGATGGTGTAGGTGGACTAATGAGCAGAGATCTTATTTTGTTGTTATTTGTCATACTTCTAAAGAAGAAAATGTGCTTGGTCAAAAACCACCGACAGCAATCCACTCTCACTCCCATGTATCAATGCATAGACTTTGGCTGATATAAATCTCTTGCCTTGGGGACCTTTTCCTTCCTTCCTCCTCCTGAGGAAGGCTGTAGGCTGAGTAATGCAGTTTCACACAATTATGTGCAGTGAGCGCACTGTGCAGTGGTAAACATTGATCAGGTTCGTCCTGCCAGGCCTGTAATCAGATGCCTAATGCAGCTTCCTGTTCTATTGAACAGTGACTTCCTTTGATCGTGGAGCTGTGCTTCATTCATCCATTCCTGTAGATGGGTCAGTAGCCCTGTATGTCATTGCTGACATGAGTGATGTCATTTCCCTTGGTGAGAGCAGGCATCAGATTGAACTGTCTCACTACCAGTGAATCAGTGGACACAAAGGAAAGCTCTTTGTGAGCTAAAGAAATATCTCACTCCTTATTGTGAGGATGGTTGGAGACTGGAACAGGTTCACCAGGGTGATGTGGAATCTCCATCCTTGAAGGTACTCAAAAACAACTAGACCTGACCCTGAGCAACCTGCTGTCACTGACCCTGCTTTGAGCAGGGGAGTTGGATGGGATGATCTCAGAAGTCCCTGCCAGCCTCGACTATTCTGTGCTTCTCTGAAGATAGCACATTACTCTAAATATTTACTTTCAGAGAGTTCTTGTCCTCTTTGTTCTGCAGACCGCTGAGTTATTTGTATGTTGACTCCCTTTTAGGTTTGCTGAAACTGCGAACAAAGAGCTTGAATAAAACTGTTTGCTAATTTAGAGGTGTATGAGATTTCTTGTTTTGAAAGAACACTTTGAACTTGTCGGTGATTCTGCCTTCTCTTCTGTTTTGGAAACTCAGAGTTCCCACACTGTAACTGAGAGAATTTGTCTTGTTATGAATCACCTGCAAAAGAGTATGTTTTAGAAACAAAAAAACCATCAAAGGCCATCCAGTGTTAGGTTTTCTGATCTGCAGTAAACAGCTCAAGTGATAAGTCTGTTGTGGGAAGGCTTGAAGGCTGTGACTCTTACTTAAAATTAATAGCTGACTTATTTCTCTCTATTGTTATTTGCAGCTTCTCAGGCTTTGATTTTCTTCTCTAACTGGTTCTCCTTCTTTTTGTCAGAGTGTTTTTAGACAGCCTGATACAAGCTTTTGAACCACACAGGCAGCCACAAGCTGTAGTGGCTTTGCATGTGAGGATCTTGTGTGCAGCTTTCCTAATAGGCTTTCTGTCTGACCAAGCCTGTGACTTGTAATTTGAAAGCCAGTGATCTTGCGTGTTGTAGGAGGCTATGAATGAGACCAGCCCATTGCCATGCCAGTTTGAAGCCTGGGAAGGTTGCATGATTTGGTGATAAATGCTTTAGGGAAGTCAGCTTGTAATAACATTGGGGGCTTGAGGATACGGGAAGATTCTGCCTCTCAAAAACCTTTTAGTCTAGTAAATATGTGAATCAACTATAGCTGCAACTCAATTCTCGCTTTCTTCAAGTCCTTCAAGTTTTACAGAGCAGATGTAAAATAGCCCATAGTAGCCAAACATTAATTTAGGCTCTTCCCACACAATTTCTGCTGAAACTTCAGTATCGCTTCTGGTGCTGAAGGCTTTCTAGAATAGGAGTGGATTTACTGCATGATTCCTAGTTGCTTTTCGATTGTAAAAAAGCTTTTTCTTAAATAATAAAAAAAAAAGGCTTGGGGTTTATTAGGGGAAAAGGCATAGATCACAGTACAGAAGAGATGGAAGATACCAGCTCTGCTTCTGACCACCAGGGCTCGAGTGGCCAGCTCTCCTGGGAAAGAAGCAGCTCAGGGAGATTAAGTGTTAGAGTATTTTGGTGGAGAAGAGCAGGCAATCTCAAACGCAAGCAAATCAGAAGCCAACTGGGGGGTTATTGAGGCTTTCTATTATGAATGGTTTTGTAATTTCAGAAGTTGCAGTGAATGCAGTATAGAAGATATTTCAGATATGTGTAGCAACCCTTCCAGTTGCTCAAAATCTTGTAGGAATGAAGGAGCCAAGAACAGTCCACTGCAGTTTACTGGGGTGAGGTTTGTGTAGAACAACATATCCACTGCTGTGGGCTTCTCTGGAAAGAAGTGCAGAAGTTACCATTCCTTTTCCTCAATGAAAATCTCTTCTTTCAGGCAGCATTGCGAGCCCTGTGCCATTCAGCTGTTCATGCCATTGTTGTCCCTCTTCCACCAGATGCTTGTGCCAGCCTTCGCAGCCCTTCCCACCACTGTGTACTGTGTTTGTGATACCAGCACATGGCCGTTCTAACAGAGCTGACCGATGTGGTGACAACTTGGCCATGTTTGGGTATGTAGGCAGAGCAGCAGCACATGCCCTGGCTGGCTGACAGTTGGCATCTGGCTGGACAGGAGCAGTCTGACTTCTTGAGAGAGGGGCCTGCAACTAGGACAGCTGCTGTAGCAATCGTGCTATTCAACAGTCAGCATGGATGCATAGTTTGCATGCACATGTTGTATGCACACATGGTAATGTTATCCAGAAATACTCTGTGCTGTTTAGAGGCTGGAGTTTTAAATACACATCAGGAAATATCAAAGTTATGATTCACATGGCATCTGTAACAAGACCCGTTCCTTGCACTTCATAGCAGTTTGCTCCATTGAATAATAAATACTAATAATTTTATGCCTTAATATAGACATAGATCCACATTCTCAGTCTGTATGATGTATTAAACACTGTTTATACATTTTTTGTGGGGTGGGGAGGAAGAGTCAGGACTACTTAGATGGGGCATGTATCAGAAGGGTTATGTATGAAAAGGTTAGGTTGTCTAAGCTAGTGTAGGAAAAAAATCTTAGCAGTTTCCGATCTTTTGGGGTTTACTGATTAGCCAACAGCAATGTATTTCAGTGTGTCTAACACAAGCAACCTTTGATATATTGATTATGTTATCATATTAGAGTTTTAAGAAACCTGTCTTAGATGGTCTTTTGAGCTCTGTGGGAACATTGCAGTGCTTTTGCAGTTAAGCTAAGTTTTATGCATGAATTGTTTTATTCTGTCGGATCCTAGCCTTTAATCTACTTTTCCAAATATAATGCAGTTGTCAAATATTGGTGGCAGGAACTGCGCGTTTGCATGGAAGCAGGTAAAGGCCTTCACTATGAAATAAGTAGCTGAAGCCCTGCGTGCATACATTCTCACGTTGGGAACATCGTATATGCCTGGAGCTCCATGCTAAGGAGATATGCTCATATTCTACAGCCGAAAAGATGTTGGCTCTAGAGACAGTTTAATGCATAAGACTTTCACGTAAGTCTCACAAGATACCCCCCTGCCCTGAAAATGTGTGTGTACAAGAATACAAGAGTGGCCACACTACCTAGGTGTCGTGGTTTAAGTCCAGTCAGCCACGCAGCCCGTTCTCTCACTCACTTCCCCCTCTTTCTTCCCACCTCTCCCGGAGGGACGGGAAGGAGAATCGAAAAGAATGCAACTCCCACAGGTTGAGATAAGAACAGTTTAGTAACTGAAGTATAACACAAATTACTACTCCTACCACCAATAATAATAATGACAAGGCAAATACAAGGAAAGAATACAATTGCTCGCCAACTAATACCAAGCCCGACCACGCAGTGCACCACCCACCCTTCCGGGTCTCTGCTCTCTGCTTTCCATCCTGGGCATGACGTGCTGTGGTATGGAATAACCTCTTTGGTCAGTTTGGGTCAGGTGTCCTGTCTCTCCTTCCTCCTGGCTTCCCCTCCTCCCTGGCAGAGCATGAAACTCAGAAAGTCCTTGGCCAGACCAAAACATCACTAAGCAGTAACCGAAACACTGGTGTTATCAGCACTGTTCCCAGGCCCAAAATCAAAACCACACTGCTGCACCCGCTACCAAGAAGGAGAAAAATGACTGCTACTGCTGAACCTAGGACACTAGGTCAGTGCAGATGTCTGTGCAGCCTCGTGTCCCCTTGCCAGGAGTGGCCAGCAGCCGATGCCTGAGAAAGAGCATGAGGACAGGTCAAACACTTCACCAGGCTTTGGTCAGTTGGTAGTTCTGACCTTCCTGAGCTGGAGGTGGTTCCTTTGTGTTTAGTAGGCCTCAAAGGATTTATTCCTCAGGGCATGTATGATTCCCTCTTGAAATCTTACAGTCTCTCTTTCAGAATTTAGTTGGGAGTTGGGTAAGGGAAAAACCACCTCTTGTTTTCAACCTTCCCCTTCCCTCCTGTTCCCATACTTGAAGAGACAGTGAATGGTTATTCCCTGTTCATCTCCTTTGGGCTGCTCATGATTCTATATACCCATCTCATGTCCACCCTCAGTAATCTCTTTTTAAAGGTTGAGAACTGACTATGAAGTTTGAAGACTGGCAAAGCATTGAGGAGCTTTGAAAGTCAATCCCTGTTGAGTGTTCCGGGGCATTCTTGCAGGATTTTTTTAGATGTAGGTTAGTGGAATTTTACTGGACTGTATTTGGCAAGTATTGTCACAAGCCTTCACTGCAAGAGCTGAATTGGAAAGTGAACTTGAGGGAGCAAATACATTGTATAATGGAAACGGAAAAGATAATGATATAAATGGCAGAGAAGAAAGTTAAAAACTCAGAAGAGAGAAAGCTGCAGGAGAGAATTTACAGTTAGTAGTGCCAGGCTTGCATGGATGTGCTGGAGAGCAGAGAGGTGTAGCTGATGCTGTTGGAAAGCCTTTACAGGATGATAACAAGCAGAGAGGAATATGGGAAGCAATTAAAGAAGAAAAGATTGTCTTTGTGTCAAACACTCCCCTGCACACTGCCAAAGATCAGAGATCTTGTGTCTGTGCTTATGTGTGATTAACAGTAAGAAACACTGGATAAACTAGTCTTGTGCCTAGGTTACTTTTTTTGTGCTCTTACATAGGTATAGATGTTCTCATAAGACTTTGCTGCTGTGCTTTAAGACATTTGTCCTCCCCCATTCTGTGGTGCACTTTGGCGGTGGCTTAGCTGGGTTACAGCAATGTTCTCTGTCTTGACAGCCAAGAAGTTAACACTTGGAACCACTTGTGTAACCATCTCTTCAGAAATTAATATCCCCTCTTGCTTCCCATTTTCCTACTGGTCTTTGTGCATTTTCTTTCTTTCTTCATCCTAGCTAATGGATTTTTTTTGACATCTCTTTTAATCCCTTGCACTTTTCACAGGGTCAGTAAATTAATCTACTGTTGAAATTACTGTGATGAGGAAGGGGAAGCAACGCATTTCTCTTTCCTCAAAACTATACACTGACTAATCCGTAGAATGAGGCACAAGGCGTTAGGTCACTCAAGGGTCTGTCTCAGTATTTGCCTTAAGTACCTCCTCTTTCCTTCCCTTACCTCTCACATTCCCTACCAAAGGAGTTTGTATAGATGTTAATTGTGTGATAAAATTGCTCCCCAGCCAGTTGTTGCTTGAGCTTCCTGAAGAAATGGATGTTCAGGCTGCATAGGTCATGTGGAATAAAGTTGAGGAACAGCGTTTTTCTTGCGTATTTCTCAATCCTAATTAGTGGCTATAGTAAAGTGGTCATTTCCAAAGAGTGCTTGGTCATTGCAACTCTGCTGGGATTGAGGAGCGAGCCAAATTGTACCTCATTGTCGCAGCCCTGGCATAGCATGCCATTTCCTGGTTTACTCTTTCATATACTGATTCATGGTGAACTTGGGCATTTTATTTATAACAGATACACATTGCAGGCCTGTCTCCTTGAGCTGTCACATCTCTGACTGGATGACTTCAGTCATCCCTGCTCAAGAGGATTTACAGCTATGCCTCCTTCCAGCCCCTTCTGAGTGGGCCAGTGAGCTTGTCACTGCTGTGTGAATGTCACTGTAAAATGTTCTGAATAGTTTCCTGGTGAAGAGTAACCATTAATATGACAGTTACTTTGGGTTCCCTCCTTCTAGCTCTAGGTTGGCATTCTTAGAAAAGACATGGACTTGTTGTCCAGGTACATCGCAATTTCTTCACTGGGAATTTTCCTTCTCTGAAGAGTCAATATATCAGCAAATTGAGAAATGTATCATGCATTAGCTAGACTAGTCCATTATCACGTCTCTGCTGTGCCAGCTCTATCTAGTGGGTACTGCAGGCTGAGATGGCTTACATACAGACTTAGTACTTGACAGAGAAGCACAGCGTCTCCTAATCCACAAACCTCTGTATGCTTTCAAAGGAAGGAGATGCTGATTCTTTTTCCTTTATGGAGATTTTAGTAGTAATAAAATTACATTTGGAGTAAGGGCTCCAAAGAAGTTGTTCTGTCAAGCAGCTTTGTCAAGGAGGAGGGAATGCTGGCAGACCAACATTGTATGCTGGTGATGGAGAATGCAGGAACCATGTGGAGATGGAAAAGGTGGCCCAAGAATTAAGGTACCCAGCAGGATGTTGGGTGTTGGCATGCCATTGAAGTTGCTGCTCTGATGGCCTTATCTGGATTACTGTCTATAAAGAGTTTTAGCTCTCAAGTGTGTTGGGGTGGCATATCCATGGGGGGAATAATATACCTGTGTGAAAACAGTTTTTGTCTTCGATAGAGAAATGAAACTAACCATTTCCTTGCCTTGCCTCTTTTCCAGTCTCTGTCTGCTGCTGTCTCTTTATACTCTTTCTCTTCCTGTCTGAGCTCACCGGATTCATAGCCACTGAAATGTAAGTAAAAATCATGTTTTCCTTTGTTTGAATGTATATGCATATATGATTCTTTATAGTTTTACTCAGATACTTGGAAAAATGCCTGTAATTACACTAGGTCAGTTAGTTGTCTAATGGGATTTAGATTCCTTTTGGTCAAGCCTGAATTTTCATTCATTCATTCAAGTTTCTAATTTACTAAGGTATGCTAGGAAAATTTGGTTCTAAAATACTTCTGATGGAGAAAACTGCTTGATCCTTTACCAGCTGCATGCTGGATTTCTCTGTTGAGCACAATGGATATTTTTCATGTGACCACAGATCACATTAAAAACTTCTGATGCTTTTCAGTTCTCTGGTGATCAGGTGTAAGGCAGCGTGAATGCTAAGATGATCAATGCCACTCCGTTGTAGTTCCCCTCTTCCTCCTTAGGTTGTTGATGTCTTGTTCTCATCTGAGATTCATTTCCTCTCTCCTCCTGAATAGGCACTCTACTCTGTACTTGTTTGATTCAAAGTGATTCTCAAAAACTAGTGTGTTTTTCATTGGTGCTACAATATGTTTTAATGTGTGGTGCCTACCGGCTGAATTCACGTGGTCTGGGCTCTGAGATAGTATGGGCCCATTGCAGATACGGTGGGATCTCTGATGTTTTCTGTTCCCCTCGCTTCCCTGGGGATAAATGGGCATCACATTCTACCAGTCTTTACTGGATGCTTTTGGAGATGCTTTTGGAAAAATTAATTGTATAAAACATGATTTATTATTAATGCTGATAGTACCTTTATTTGATGTCAGAGCTGAATCTCTGATACATGCAGATAGCTTAATTCACACATGATTTTATTTTATTCCTTTTCCTGTTGAGCCTTACTTGGAAACTTAGTTAACAGGTTTTGTGCCTGAAGACAAGTTGTTCCCGGTAACCTCTCTGGGACCTTTCTTTGAGCAAAATGGAAATAATTTCCACTTTAAAAAAGTGCTCATAGAACATGTATTTTAGTTAATCACATTTCTTTTTCTCCAGTTCTCATGCTCCTTTTGCCTTGAAGTAAACTTTTCTTAGTAACTATTAACAGAGGTACCTTTGGTACCACAGGTACCAGAGTTCTAGGAAACATTCCCCATCATCCTGCTGATGTGGCAGTGAGCTCACTAGGCTGTGATGCACAGTTCCTGGATAGTTGGGAAGGGTGGAACTTCTGTCAGACTTACGTGATGGTCCAGATAGCAACAGATGTCACTGCTGAGCAAAAAGCTCTGAAACCCGTTGGGTTCACATGCTATATTTAGCTTGACCATGCTTTACGTGGCTTCTGATAACCACATGTGGCTTTTTCATTGTTTTTGTGCAGCTCTGACTTGGGTCAAGAATATTATGTCAAGAATAACTTTGAGTAATGTTTAACCTTAAGACAGTAGCGTAATCCAGCTCTAGCTAATTTTTACACCCATTGCACGTTTACTTCAGAGATGGTATCTTAGATTTCTTACTCACCCACTGTTTCTTTGATTTAGTTCCATGCATTTGCTTGTAAAATACTAGGGTCACCTTATCAACCCACTTCTCTCAGGAGCTGAGTTGTCTTGTTTTAAAACATAGAGTAAAGCTACACAAATGGCTTCAAGGAAAATAGTACTTTTTATTGCTCTCATCTTGGATCTCATTCTCTCATCTGGTTTTCTTTTTTCTTAATGCTTTACCAGAGGCATTAGTAATATTTACCTAATTAGTTGAGTGCACATGCTTTTATGTAGTGGTAGTTTCCTGACTAGAGATTTGGTTTTGAACAGCAAAGCTGTATGATTCTCTGAGGCCTCTTCATGGTCTTTTCTTAACAAGATGATGCATTTTCCGCAATGATGTTAGAAGGGCTATAAGTTCCTGTATGCTCAGCTGACAGGTTTCTCATTAAAACATCAGAGAGATGGTAACTGCTTTTCCCAGCAGACTCTGGGCTTATAAGCAATAAAGCAGTAAAATTTTAGAGAGGATGTCATGGGAGACACTGAGACAAATGAATGCAGGAAACTAATTAGTCATGGACCATCCAACACAATAGCTTACAGAATATGAAAACCTCGTTCTAATGAGTTATAGGTCATCAAAATCTCTCTTGCTGAGAACAGATCACCCACAGAATTTGTGAAGAGGCTCCCCCTGTAACAGCGGAAATAGTTCAGAAAGTCACATAAGAAAATGCTTCCCAGTTCAGCAGCTTCTCAAGTAAAAGTAAACTTTTCTTCTTCCATTTCTTACTCATTGCTTTCTCTTCTGGGAAGCGCAGTACCTTAAAGGTGTTCAAAGATGTTGTGAACTTCTTGTGCTTCCCCTTTCAGTGTGTATAACTGGCAGTGCATTGCAAGGTAGTATAGTCTCATCGTTCGGAATAAAGGTGCAGAAGTGT
Organism: Ara ararauna; assembly: GCA_028858755.1. Taxonomy (NCBI): domain Eukaryota; kingdom Metazoa; phylum Chordata; class Aves; order Psittaciformes; family Psittacidae; genus Ara; species Ara ararauna. The sequence goes on from CM054386.1 coordinate 277,522, forward strand.
GGAGCTCTGTGTGGTCTGGAACAGTGTGAGAACTCTGCCACCATTTAAACTGGGTGGTAGCAAATAACAGGGGACATACTATCTCACAAAGATAGAGCCTTGTTTGCCCATGAATCAAATACTTTTGAAGATATGGAAGATTCCTTACGTGCACACTTTTCAACTCCCATGAACTTTTGTTGCAAGCTTCAAGTTTCTTTTGTATTAAGAGTCTCCTACAACAGATACCTCTCCCACCTTGAAGTTTCCTAGAGTCAGCCAGGATTTGAATGATTAAATGGTGTGTGTACATGTAAGGGGAGAGCTTTCCTGCTTTTCCAGTGCCAGCTGTACTATGAGACTGCAGCAGTTTTTTCTCCTCTTTTGTCTTATCTCCCTTAAAGCAGTCATGTGCTTGACAAAGCTGGATTGTGTGGGAATAGCTGCACATTTTTGATGGCAAGGTGAAATCGAGAGCAGTTGGCCTGGTGCCTTACATCAGAGACGTATGAGGTTTGCTGATGTGGACTCATGCTTACCTCATAGCCCTATTATGCTGAGTAATTGTGCGTGATGTGTGTGTATCGACAGCCTGCTTCAGGGCAAGTCAGCAGCAACCTCAACAGCAGTGGTACCCACAGGATTAACTGCCTAACTCTCACCAGTGGGAGGTTTCTTTGGTATCTGCATCTGAAGTGAGACGTTGGTGTGGTGGTTTGAACTCTTCCTGCAACATGAGAAAATAAAGTCTGCTCCACACCATGCTAACCCTAAATACTGGCTAGCTTCTACCCACTGTTGGACTTTCTTCTACATTCATGTGACTCTAGCAACTTAAATTCCTGGTATTACTAGAAATCTTGGTTTGGTCACTCTTGCCCAACTTCAAAGCTGTTTTTCCTTGACCAGCCCATTGTCTTAGCATTTATAGTCGCAACTGCTCAAGACTTGTCTGGGTGGCAGAAAGCCAAGAAATTACACCCTCATCTCGAGGATAACAGTCATAACACCAAAACCAAACAGATTACCTATGTGGGGAGGACAGTGTGCATCACAGCAGCTATGTCATAACTCATGTGGGCATTTCTAATGAGCACTAAGATTGCATCTGTGCGCGGGAGCTTACTTCAGTTAGGAAGTCAAACTAAGACACTGCGCATTAGAGCAGACATGTAGGAAGTTCATGTGGCTCTGTAAATGCACATCCTATTTTGCTGCTGACTAGCTTCCTGTGTAGACGAGCCCTGAGTAGGGTAGAAAACTTCTAGTTTCTCATCTTACATATGTATTGCATGACCCTAACAGGCAGTTCTCTGAGCAGCCATGAAGGAAATCAAAGGTTGGTTCTTAGGTGGGGCTACATCCTTTTCAGTACAGTGAAGGGCTGGTGAGGGAAGAAGTTTTTCTCTTTGCTCAGCTACAACCCATCATTGCCATTAAGGGGATGGTGAGTTGAACTCTGGAAACAAAGGATCTTGATTATTTTTTCCCCCATCCCTGTCCAGACTGAGAGTGAAGGCTTAGTCTGAAACAAGAGCCTAGATTCACCTCCTCTACTCTGTAAAAGACAATTAAAGAAAAGGAGGTCTGTGCTCCAAATTTGAACCTCTGCAAAACTGGCAGTATCAAACACAGTTGTCGCACTGAACAAATGACTCGAGTGGCTGAAGAAGTTAAGCTAAACTGTTAAATGTGTCTGGTGTTTCCTGGGCAGGATAGGTAGTAGGTTAAGAGTTGAGAGTAGATTGAGGACTAGGAATTGCTGGGCATACCTCAGCAGCCTTCCTCATTCATTGTGCTGTTATGTTGCAAATCAAGAATGAAGAAATAGCCTATCTCTTTTTCTAATTAACTCAGATCAGTGCTAGAAGTTAATAGCTGGCAAGATGATAATCTTGCCATTTTATCACTGTAATTAGGTCATGAATTATGTTCTGTAGGATCAATAAGAGTTTTCCAAGTATTCCATCATTAAGGAGGAAAGATGTAATTAACTAATCTAGTCTGCCTTGCATTGGCAGCCAGGGGAAGGGGTAGGAGGCTATAAATGTGATGGTTGTGGTATGAATGTAGCTGCTCAACAGTAATTAATCTACCACAGCACATTGTAGAAAGCAACAGACTGTTCCTGGCAATGTTTTCTCTTTCTTTCTTTCTTTCTTTCCTTATTTTAATGTAGTAACAGGCAAGGAACAGTCTGAAGTGACATGTTTGCCATTTGGAAGGCTGTGCCCCCTGCAAGGCAGTTAATTACTTCAGCAGAGTATCTGTAATAAAAATACTGCCTTTGCATAAAAGCGTCAATCATGAGCAATGTCCAAATCATTCATTCATTTAAGGTGACTGGATCACTCACTGGGGATACCTACTTGCTTTCATCTTAATGAAAAACACCTTGGTCAGTGTATGAGCATCACACAGCCCAGCTCCTATGCTGGCGCCAAAACATGTTCAGCACAACTTGACTCTTCATGCAGGCTGCCAGGTACCGTGACTATGAGAGGAAGCAAAACACCAGGAGCTTCTGAGACCAACATTGCTTGTTCACACTGGATTCGTTTGCGTGCCCAAAACTGATCCTGCAGTGAAACAGAATTGTTATCATACCTACCTGCAAAGGCTTTTTTGATCCTTTGCTCTCCAAGGTACGTGGAATGTGTTTTGTGGCTGTTGGCCCATGAAAATTTCTCCTAACAACCTGCATAATCAAGCTGTGAGCAGCAGCAGCAGCAGAGTGTGATCCTGGTGCAACAAGAGTTCCTTCTGCTGGAAACAATAACCTTGGAGCAGAAGGGGGGAACACAGTACTAGAACTCATGTTTTCTGACACCAACCTGGAGGTACAACTCCAACTCCACCGGTTCATCCAGTGGAGGCAGATGAAATGCTGGAGCAAACTGGATCAGCATAGGGAATGCAGCCTAATAGTCAGAGGGGAACGGGAGCTGTAATCCTGCTCTTGCTATGGACTGACCTTGAGACAAACACTTTTCTGTGGAAGGATGTAATACTTAGCTGCCTACCTCTCAGGGGTGCTAAGAAGCTTAATTAATGTTTGCGTAGTAACATGGAGCTTACCTAATAAACGGTGATATACGTTTGTGCAGTGTTGTTATGCCGTTTGGCCTCATGTACTTGTGTGGGTTAGCAGGAAGCGGAAGGTCGTATCATGATGTCATTTGCAATTTCTGACTCAAATCTACATTGACGTCTTTCGAACCCTTCTGCACTTCCTGTCTCCTGGAGAACTGTGATTCCTTCCTTTGTAGGACAGTGTGTTTTCTGTGCTTCCCAGCTGAGCCAAGACCTAATCTGGGACAAAGACCTCAATGAAGAACTGATTGAGATTCAGGACACAGAAGGAAGATTACAAATGGCAGAGCAATAGACACATGCACAATTTATTACACAGTAGAGAATTGCTGACCTGCTTGTTGTTTCTTCCCACAAATTGAGAAGAAGATGGGTGGTTTGTCATGTGTTGGATCTTCTCTGATCTGGCACAGCTGAGAAGGTGGTAGTGCTAAAATCTCAGCTTTGGATAGTTGTGTTTCTGAAAGGTGGGTGATGAGAGCTGAAATGGAAAATGAAGCAGGGACAGCTCACCTGAGAAGGTGTTTTGAGAAGCTTTGGGCTCCCTGAAGAAAGAACAGTTGTTTTCCCTTGTAGTCTTAGGATCCTGGAGACCAGAGGGTGTCTCCTGGAAGTTGGAAGACAAAGTGAAATGCAGCTTGCTAGTGTAAGTGGTTGTATTTTCTGTCTGGCTGATGACTGGGGAGGAGGCTTCACTTTGCTGTGAAAGAAGGGGAAATAAAAGGGTAAAACTTGAAGCAGAGACTAGGAGGGAAGTTGTGAATGCTCCATCACTGGCGGTGTTCAAGGCTGGATTTGACATAGCCTTGGGTGGCATGGTTTAGTGGGAGGTGTCCCTGCCCATGGCAGGGGGTTTGGAACTGGATGATCTTAAGGTCCTTTCCAACCCTAACTATTCTATGATTCTGTGACAGAGGTCAAGGAAGATGTGTTTAGAGAGCACCCAGGCAGCATGTGAAGCTCTGAAAGGTTGTTGCAGAGTGTCTGCTCTTGTATTCAGAGGGCTGCAGGCTCTTCAGCTGTTGAAGTGCTCAAGTGTCTAATGCCAGGGGCCAGGGCTGCTGGGTGGGAATATTACTGGAGAAGTTTTGTTTCTGGGGAAACAAAGCTGTTGTATCATCAATTGGACTCCTAAAGCATGGGGAATGGGTCTGACTTTCTTTGGATAAAATCTTACAGGAATGATGAGCCGTCTTGTGCTGTTTCCCCCTTTCATTCTTTCTCACATGCCATTTGCATGATCTGCAATCTCAGCCAAAGAGTCCCTCCAACTTTTTCTGTGTAATGCTGCAAGTTTGTAAGCAAATAGGATAAGCAACTGTGAAGCCCAGCAGCACTGCTCAGGAATGTGAAGTATTTCAAAGTGGCTCTTTCTAGAAGTGAAGCAGATTCTTTCTCTGTGGATCACAGCTCCTGCTGCATGAAGAAACTTTCCTTCCTTTCTGGAATCAGTGATGGGAGGCCCAGCGGGCAGAGAGGTCCACTTCTTACCTCCATTGTACTTTTGTAGCTCTGCACCTCACCCCTGCTTTATTGTGCCAGTTTTATTCAATAGTCTTTAACAGTAACCAGTAAAATTCCAGCTCATACATGCTTAGGTCTTTGGAGGAAGTACGTGCCATCTTTGGTTCACAATACAACCCTGTACACTGCCTTTCTGGGCAGCCACAGAAGCAGCTGTGTTTACAGTGTCCTTCTGTCTGACATCAGGTTTTTTTTCCTTTGTGACCATCCTAGATTCACTGTTAAGTACTGTTACTCCTGGGACACTTCATGGTCCAGGAGGGACTGCTATAAATTAGAGCTAACTTCATTTCTTCTGCCGGAGACGTTATCCCTTCAGGCAGAGTTCCTACAGGTGGTAAATAGTGCTTTTTCCCAACATCCCAGGACTGTCTGAATAAGTAGTAGGAAGGCTGTGTGCAATTTGGCTTCTTGGCCCTGGGCAGGACAGTAACAAGGGATTTGTGAGTGCCAGTTCTGTGCCAGCTCCATCCAGACTGAGGTGGTCGTGGGTCAGGAGGAGATCCTGGAAGGACTAGCCTTGACCCTGGGAGTCTGCTTTACCTGTGAGGTTTCCAGAATGTATTTTGGGAGTAAAATTTCCAGTTGGTTGAAAATTATGACATTTCTTCTGAGGTTTGTTTGCCCCAGCAAGTGCAGTCTGTGGTGCGTTGTCATTATGCCTTTGGTTCCCCATAGGGAAAGGAAACCTCAGTAGCAGAGCCGGTCAGCACTTTGGAGCCCTGATAAGAAACCTGGCTGGGTTTGTTAGCTTGGACCCTCTGCAAGAGTTGGTGGTGCCAGGAGGAGGCAGTGGCTGGAGCTAGGAGGGAGAAGCAGGGTTCAGCAGGCAGGGTGCTCCATGAAAGGCGGCGCTGCAGATCCAAGGGAGGGAAGAAAGGACAGACTGTCACGAGCTGTCAGATGTCCAAGGAGCGATAGGGTTATGAAATTGAGAACATGAGTAGCAGAAGGGCAGGGGGCTACTAGGTAAAGAGGAGGAGGAGGAGGAAGCAGCCATGAGCCTTGCCAAGAGACATGTTAGGAACCGTTGGTCCATTGACCGGAGTGCAGGACAGGAAACCGGTTTCCTTTATCTGCCACTAATGGGCTGTGTGACGTGAACAAACTGACCTACTTCTCTTTGCTTCAGTGATCCAGTCTGCAAGCGACTTCACTGCTTGCCTTCCTATGTAAGAGCTGACATAGGCTCCCTGTGCTCAGTTCATCCTTTGACTTCTACCAGCAACCACTTCTCACTCGCTTATCACTGAACAGTATATGTGCTTTTGCTTACAGACCATGCCTGATTGCAGGTTTTCTGATGGGTTCCAAATTGGGAATGAGCAAATGCAAATATTGACCTAGAGCTTTCCTCCAAATAGCTGGGATGTTCAGCTGCTTGAACCTGACGTGTTTCTGTGCCAGCCCTGGCATGAATGCTCCTTTTTGGCAGTAATGTGGAGTTGCCCTGAGCACTGGCTGGGCATGGCCCACATCTCAGGCAGCAGAGAGCTGGGAAGAAGCCAGGTGCTGTTATGAAACAGGTTGGCTGGCAGCTGGGATCTTGATGGGAGGACTTGGGGAGCACAGGAAGGTGCATTGGTTTGGGGGATTAATGCCTGTCCTGGCTGGAGCTACTCCTCACAACCCTATTTGGATATATGACTTAATCCCGGTTGCTACCCAATCTGCCAGTAATAAACATGTAGAAGATTTAATGCATTCCACCTAAGAGAAGAGGGCTCAACCAAGAAGCTTCTAACTAGGTCACTGATGAGCAATCTTTCCCCTCCCTCTGTGTCATTTTTATTAATCACTTGAAAAATACGTTGAGTAATGATTGCAAGCAACTTGTCAAGCCAATTAAAAACAGAGAAAGGTAGGGCTGTGAAGCTGAAGACAAATGCTGTGCTGGTTTTAAATGAGTGTCTGTAAACCCTACTGACCTGTGAGTAATTACCTCCAGAAGAATTGGCAGCTGTGTGTTTCTCAGTGTGAAGGCTTGTTCCTTCTCAATTCACAGGGCTAATAGTTCATTATTGTCCAGAGATGGATCACCAGAGCAAAATCACTTTGAATCTGTCTTGTAGCTGCTCTTAGTCTGGTTTGTCTAATAGCATGTAGACTCTTCTGCAAGGGCTTGTCAAAGGCTTTCATGCACTTTGAGCATTAAATAAGTATAATACAGAGTACTTACAGGTGGTTTATTTCATGTAGCTTGCCTGAACATAAATTCCCATAGCTTTGTAATGTGTCTGACTGGAAGATAAATTGTCACATCTTCATATTTGATGAGGCTGAATGGTGTTGGGCTTTGAGGAAGAAAGGTATTGCCATCTTCTTGGTTCAGAGTGGCGAGTTCCCCTGCAGTGGATTCTCTAGGGCTGTTCAAGGAATTCGGCTGTGCTTGTGCTGGGCTTTTTTTTGTTTACTTTTTTCATGTCAGATGGGTTGAATGTGCCAACAATAAATATTTATACTTTTGTATTCCTTTTACTCTGTATCTGTATTCTGTCTTCTGTGAAGAATGTGCCAGCACTGTGGGTGCCATGAAACAACATTACTCTTTGGGAGACTTGAATAGTGTGTTAGATCCTGCTGTCCAGGATGTCTCTTCCCATCTGTTCCTGGCTAAAATCCTCTTCTCAGTTTTAGTTGTTGCTTTTGGTTACCAGTCATAGATTGAAATGAGATACTAAGGAGAGAGATTTATGCCATGCTGCCTTCTCTTGCCACTGGGTTGTCAACTGGGTGACAATAACAAAAAGCAGTTAGTTACACAAAGAAGCTTTCTTGTGGGATAGGTGAGAGAGGCCTTTCTTTAAAACTGTGTATGAAATAAAACAAAAAGCATATACTTCCTTGCCTCCTAAAAGGAGTAACAGCCCAGATATCTGGGGGGCTAGCACACTAGCCTGCCACTGCTTCGACATCAGCTTCTCATTTTGTATCACCTTTGGAAACTGAGGCTAGAGAAAGGGGCAAGAAGCATAAATTGGCTTGTTTAAAGCCTCCTGCACTTGCCAAGCCAGAAGTAAAACTAAGCAGTGGTGTGCCCCCATGCAGTTGTGGGGGCTTTTCCTGCTCTCTGTCTGGTAACTTGCAGCCATCACATAGCCAAACCCCCTCTTCAAGTCTCCTTTTTTTTTCCCTTCCCATGCAAGTTATTGGGGTTTTTTTCCCCTGTGAAAAGTAGCTCCATGCCTGAACCCACCCATGTTTTCTGTCCTCCAGAGTTAATGAGCTCTATGTGGATGACCCAGACAAGGACAGTGGAGGTAAAATAGAAGTGAATCTAAACATCAGTTTGCCAAACCTGCATTGTGAATGTGAGTACCACTCTTCACTTACCAGTTCTTTGTATTTTAAGCAGCACTTGAAACAGACCCAACCTGGTACAGTAGCCCTTCTTCTGTAGGAGGGTGGATGGAGATCAAGTAGCTGCAGCCTTTGCCAATATCCCATCACTTTCTGTTCCAAGCCAGGACACCTGTTTCCTTGGACCCTGTGCTCGCTTTGCAGCCTGTGTTTGTGGCTGACCTCCCTTGTTGGCTTCTTCCTAAAGATCATTTCCTTTTTTCATAGTGACCTTTTCATGTCTGGGAGCAAGAAACCTCCCAGGTTTCATTTGTGACTCTGAACACTCCAGCTTGGCTTTTCACAAATCACCTGCCTTGTCTACCTGAAGTTTTTCCATCTGTGTAATTGAGACTGCAGTCAGCTGGCAGGACATGGGAGCTGTATTTGTGTCAAAGAGGCAGTCTGAAAAGTATGGTTACAAAGCTCTTTCTGAAGAGCTGGTATGACTATTAGCATTTGACAAATGACATTACTAGTACAGTTTAGTCAAATGTCTGGAAAAAGTATGTGGGTTTTTTCCCAGTAAAAGCAGTGCATGCTTTTCCTATGCACCCTTCCTGTTATTTCTTTTGTTTTGATTTTTTTATTGTCTCTTCTCACCTATGCAGTAGTTGGGCTAGACATCCAAGATGAAATGGGAAGGCATGAAGTGGGTCATATTGACAACTCAATGAAGATACCTCTCAATAATGGAGATGGCTGCAGGTTTGAGGGCCATTTCAGCATCAACAAGGTGAGTAGGAATGACAGTAGGTGAGCGTGTGCTGGCTAGGGAAATGCTAGCAAGATCCGTTTGTAAAATGCTCATGAAAATCTCTGTGCCAGTGTCTCTGCTGCGGAATTGATGTTCATGTCCCTAATCACTGATAAGGTTACATCTCTCAGTGCTGCAGAACAAGGTGGGGAGAGGAGGCTGCATATAGGAGGCTGACCTATGGAAATATGTTAGATCATGCTTTTACTTTGTTCTCCAAAACAGTTAATTGAGATAGCATTGTTTAACACTAGAGAGCAGCTCGATGTTGTAGCCCATGTTGTCTCTTTCAGTGAAGCAGCCTCATGTTTAGGGGATGTATGAACTCCCTACAAATGCCAAATTGCTTCTGTGTTTATTCCTCACGACTTTTGCACCTCCAAAATCTGACTCACTGTGCAGAGGTCTTTGGCAATGGCTCTGTCTATATGCTCTTTTATTCCAAGAGCCGCAGAATGACAGGAATGTTCCTTACTAGAGGGTGCCAACATAACAGAAGTGGCACCGTGCTGAGATGTTTGGAATATGTGCATGCGGCCTCTGCGCATGCTTTGTTGGGGTGCTACACTTCTGTCTCAAAGAATGAAAATGCAGGCCTGGAGGAGGCTCCTCTCTGGGATGGGTGTGTTCAGGATTGAATAATCTTGCTATGTAATGCTGGAGATGACTAGCTGGGGTGGGAGAGGCAGTGGTGGGGCCCACTGGTGTCCTAAGAAGGGCACACCCTTTATTCACGCCACTTCATGTACCACAGGCTACAAAATCCTGCTTCCTTCTTTTCCTCCCGGGTCATGTTAAATCGCATCTAAAAATAATAAGCAGAAGCTCATACTGATTCTGTGGCATGGAAAGGATTAGGGACTAAAAAAGAGGACGTTTCTTTCCTCACCTCTAAGCCACCAAGATTACTGGCAGCTGATAGTCCACAAAACTGGGAAAGGGCTTCTTGAAAGGTAGTTCTTGTTCTATTCATTCCCAAAGCACAGAGCTGGAATACTTAGGATTTTGTCTGCTAGGTGTGGTGTGTTCTCCTCACCAAAGCAACTCAAAAGGGGGCTGCTGTATGAGGCAATGAGAAGCTCCCTTCACCACTTAATCTGTGATAGGCCGCTAATTGTGTTGTCTCATGTAGTGGTTGGGACTGCTGTCAGAGGGGAGCTGGCCCAGGACTTCAGCCTCTGAAAGCCTGAACCTCTCATGTATGACCTGCAGGCCTTGTCAGAAATTGTACAAGCTTCTGTATGAGCTGGTATCTGGAGTGGGATGTGGCCAGGCTTTGAAACATGACCAGGGATTGCTCTTGGGTGTTCTCAAACCTAAAGAGGGAGAACACGGTAACAGTGTGATGATTGTGTGTACTACTTACTGCAGAGTCTGCCACCTTGTTTACCAAGCTTGTGCATGACACAGCTTGTGTCCACACCTGAAAGTGTTCCCAGGAGGACACTGGTGTTCCTCAAGTCATTTAAATTAGCTTTCCTGAAAGCACATGGAACCAGCATGTGGCCTCCCATGGCCTTGCTGGTGAGGTGTCCCTGCAGAGAGCACAGTGGATACCAGTTATATAACCGTCCTCCCACTCTTGTCTTAGGCCATGTCAAATTGCTCCTCAGTGTTGCTTCATTTCCCAACCTCTTCTTGATAGGAAGAAATTCTTGCATCTTTTGTAACAGTGACCGAGCTGAATCTGCTGAAACACTTCACAGAGGCTACTGACTTGAAATGTGTGTGCATCCTAGAGTGATCCCTTCAGAATGACACCAGGGCTCATTTTCTGTCTTGGAACTGAGTCCTTAGGTGAAATCTGTATTTTTTCTGAAACCTTATATTTCCTTCCATTTAAAAAATAAAACCCAGAACATTCCGTGCTTGGAAGGGCTATTGCCAGGGCTAGAAGCTGAAGATCTGGCTTAGTTTGTATGGGAATCCCCATTGGTTTTGGTGGGCTTTTTTTCTCTTATATGAAACTCATTCTTAGTGTACAGTCTTCTCAAATGTAAGGTTGCTCATGACCAGTACTACAATACGAATAGATCCACAGCTTGCCAGGGTTGTGTTGCAGCAGTGGGCCCATTTACAAATGTGAGATGTGGGAGTAAAACATTAAGCAACTGTTTGTTCCCTGTCAGAGACATGAATTTTATTTTAATAGGGATGAAAGACATTGCCTTAAGTGTTAAGAATCCCTAAAGCTGGCAGTGATCCACTCACCACCTCCTAGTCAGCAGCAGTGTGAGGGTGCCAGACTCTTGGGCTGTGGGATGTAACCGATCTCCACTCTGTATGCAGTATGGTGGTGTTGGTCAAGTGCAGGAAGGTAATTCAGAGCCTTTCTCTGACATGTCAGAGGTTGTCCACTGCTAAGTAGATATATCCTGCCAGGCTGGATGGATCCAGGCATTTCTGCTTCATATCACAGAGCCTAGCAATGCCTTGAGGGGTAAAATGTGAAATCCTGTCTTCCTTGTCTTGACTAATTTTAGGTCCCTGGTAACTTTCACGTGTCAACACACAGTGCCACTGCGCAGCCTCAGAATCCTGATATGACTCACGTCATCCATAAACTCTCATTTGGGGACAAGTTACAGGTGAGTTCTCTTCACTGAAAATTCCCTGGCTCAAGGGAATGAATGCAATGAGAGTGACTTTAATATTAGGCACTTTGGTTTTATGGAAGGGCCAGGTACAATGTGGAGAGGACATGAGATAGGGCTGCCTGGGCAAGTAAGCCCATCCATTGCATGCATAAAATGTACGCTCAGTCCAGAAGAGTTTGCAAACTGTTACATGGCACTTCAGGAGGGAGCAGTGTTCAGTCACAAAATAACTGCTGGTTTTATCTGAAACTGAAAGTGCTTTTGGAAAACTGTGTCATAATCTTCCTGAAAGGAGCAGAAGTGAGGATTCATGTCTTTGCAAAATGCTCTGCAGTGCTGTTTTCAGTATTAATACAGCTTGCAAAATGGCTATGCGGTACTGTTTTCAGTATTAATACAGTAATCAAATCTTGACTGCCTTTCAGAGGAGCAGTGAGTGTACTAAGGGAAGATGTGTGCTTGCTACTGTCTTTACCATGGCACCAGTCAAGTTCCTTTTAATTCACTTCACTGTATTTGTATAGCAGACAGCTATTAGTCAAATTGATTCTGTGAAACACAAGTTAGTCTTAGAACTGCCAGTTCCCTGCTGGGAAGAAGGTGGATGTGTGCACTTGCCCAGTGGATGGAGTTTCACCAGGTGTTGCAAGTTATGTAATAATTCGTGATTTCTCAATGAGAACGAATTACAGCACTTCTCTAGCCTACTTCCAAGGAGTTAGCGTCACAGGTGGGAGTTATGTATGTGCACACCCAGTTTGCGACTCACCCTAAACATTGCTTACCCATAGGCTCTCTGTAATCTTCTTTCCTCAGCACAGACATCTCATTAGTCTGCTTCTTGTACACCCACTTCCAAAACCCTTTTTCATGCTAAGAAGTCTAAGCGTTGCTTTGTAGTCTTCTGATTCTGCTCCCGGCTTCTTTTAGGAAATAACTTGTGTGGGAATGCTGGAATATTAGCATATAAATAAGCTTGGCTTAATGTCTGTAAAGCACACTGAGATTATGAAAAATATTAGGTAAGTGCTAATAGGGAGTTCTGCAGTTTGCATGGGAAATCAGCACTCTAAGGTAGCATTCCCACTGTTTTATCATGGAGTCTTTGAGTAAGTGCGAATCAGCATGAATGAGATGAGAAGTCTCGGACAGTTGGGGGCAAAGGAGTGAACATCTTCAGTTCTGGTGGTGAGAAACCTGTCTAGCAAACATGTAGTTGGCTTCTGATTTGGACAAGTTTTGATTAGTATTTTCAAGTTCAAAATAGCTACTCATCATCTCCATGCATGAGGAATGGAGCATGTAGGTGCTGCTGATCCTGTAGGCAAACATGAGTTCAGCAGCATGAATTAAAAGAAGGTTATGTTCACTAAACAGATGCTACCAAGTCTCAGCAGAGAGACAGTGAGTATGGAGAGCTTTAAATGTATTTCGATACACCTTTGAATATTTTGGGTTGTCTCCACCTGCTTTAATGTAATATACGCTCATATTTCTTAAAGAGGATGAGGAGCTTCTCATTTGCTTGTGTCATGTGCTGGGAGTTGGTTCTTTGTAGGTTATTACCAACTCTGCCAGAATGATCCACTAAGGTACACACTGTGTTCTCTAGAAAAACCAGTCTGTGAAATAGAGATTTGTATCTCATCTGGCATTGAATGAGCTTCAATTCTTCAACATTAATTCATGCACAGAGTGGCAGACTTTTTGTACATTTTTCCCTCATGTAGGTGAGACCAAAATTCAAACCAGTGAAGTTGTTGCATGTCAGGTAACCCAGTAAAGAGATATGGAAAGTAGGAGGTTATATGTTTTTAATGATATAATTCTCTTGAGTGCTAGATTGTGATGTTGAATAATCCTAGTTCTAACCCTGCGAGAGGTCTTGTCTTCACTTGATAGTTGCAAGGCTGGAAGTTATTTTAGCCTGCTGTTGGACTCTGCCTGAGCTGTATGTCCAGTTGTATGTCATCACATGCATTTGTAGAGGTTGAAGGCCCTAGAAAGTATCTTTTTGAGGTCCACATTGCAGAAGAATACAAGCATTGGCACTGTTAAACCATTCTCTGGCCTCCTGTGCCACTACTCCAAGCACTGGATTTGACCCTGCTAGTGCAGGACAAGTTCTGAGAATGTCTGGCTAAACAGGCTTGCTTAAGTTGTCTGTTGCAAAGCAGTTTTGTTCCTGTGGCCAAAAGCTTACTCCTTGTTGAAGTCCCTCCAGGTACTTGACAAGGTACAAACAAGCATGTTTCCCCAAGGAGCACACCTGTGCGCTTTGTAGAGAACAGATTAATTACGGACAGCAAGTATTGTAATGGGAATCCAGAATGTTCCACAAGGAAAATCATGGTAAAACCTCAGACTGGGAATTACAAATGCCATCCGTGTTGCAAAGGCAGAGGCACCAAAGGACCTGCTCTGACAGAAACAGGGAGTTGTGGAGATGCCTGATGGCTTTGTCTCTGTAACTCGCAGCTTTGCAAGCTCCCTTTGTAGAAAGAACCAGAGCAGACAACTTACGTGTATAAACAGAAGTGTAGATGCTGGGGAGGCAAGGACAAAACAGAAGTCCAAATATACTGGTACGTCCCAGGATAGATACAGTTGGTTGCTGAGTATCCACTCAATATTTACTGTCAGGGTATTTGAAGTGGACCTTAAAGTCTCTGGCCCGGATATGCTATAAGAGTCTTATTTCTCAGCTGTAGCAAGAATGGAATATAATACTGTAGCCCAGTCCAGGGGCCCCTTTTTCTTTGTATGCTTTTAGAATTAGTAAAGAATATGTACAGTCTGCATGTGTAGTTTGGAAATGGTTACTCTGTGTAGAGTATTTGAAATGCCAGCACATTGAAAGGTGCTGTAGAAGGTTCAGCTGTGGCTTTTGCTCTGTGTTTGTTACCAGCACCTTGCTGGTGATTTTTGTCCCTCTAGAATTTCCTTTCTCAGGAGAGAAACGGTTTCAGTTGTAGCTTCCTCCAAATCATCATCCACTCCGTAGCATTCAGAATAGGGAAACAGCCATTAGGATGAGATGAATACATCCACATACTATCAGTTGTTGAGAGGGTCTGGAAAGGAGATTGCATTGCCCTGTTAATGAAATGAAACCTTGTCATACCCATGACCAAATACTTCACCCAAACTCTTCTTTCCAGTTGTCTGGCTTAAGATCAGGAATTTCTGGGTTGTGGAATTATTTGTTCTTTCTGTATAGTTTACTGTACATAATGTGAATGATGCAACCTCTGATCTACATCGCTTCCTGTGGGGTTTCCCTCTAGAGAGTTCACAAGCTGATTATGCTGGTGCTGGACATCAGACTCCCAGATCATAGTGTGTGGAAGGCATGGGATGGAAATCCTGTTATTCTGGGCAAACAGATACTTGCATGCCTGGGACCAGCTGCAGGAAAAGCTGAATGGATGTCAGTGTTGGCATGCGTCCTTCCTGTCTCAATGGGCGTAGTGTGTATGGTGGGAAAGCTGGGCTAATGAGTTAAAGCTATAGAAGCCCAACTGCTCTGACATGGGCTGCCTTTGCAGGAGACTCCCGAGTTTTAACCTGCATATGTCTCCCATTTATTTCCCTTTTAGCCTGATAAATTAATTTCACAGTTAGCTATGCAAAGCTGTTGAGAAATATTTCACTATGAAATTTCACAACTGGCCTCTTCCAAGTGCAAAAGCTTTGGAGTGGTTTTGGAATTTCATCTTGTAAGACATTGTGAAACCAACTTTTTAGCTTGGAACCAACCTCTGTGGTGAGGGTCACTGAAAGATATTTCAGGTCATCTTTTACTGGGTTGAGGCTTTGTTTTCGGGAAGGTTGAATCAGGCTGATCTCCTTGTTACAGGATAGGTTAGGGAATCAAAGATCAAGAATACCAAGTCAGGGCATAATTTGTTCATATGCCTTTTTGCTTTCCAGGTCCATAACGTTCATGGAGCATTCAATGCCTTGGAGGGAGCAGACAAACTCAGCTCAAATCGTATGTATTTTTGGTGATTACAGGTCTTAGCCGCTCTTTGCAGGAGGAAAAACAGGGACATTCGTGCAACACTGGTGTATCCAGAAGTCTTTAATTTGCCTCTTTAACCAAAACGAGCCAGACATTACTGACTGTCATTTCCAATTTCTCCAGTAACATAGAGAAGGTTAGCCCAAAAAGTCCCGTGCAGCCCTTCTGCAACCTGGACATTTCCTCCAGCTCTGTTATGACTGACTCAGAATTACTGAGGTCTTTACCCATGTCCTGCTCCTATAGCTTCCCTTTCCTGCTGACACCACTACCAGAACTTTTCCTTGTTCTTGTGTTGCAAGTTAGCTCTTACTTTAAGTTCTACTTTGTGGTTGGAAGGATAGATATTTGCATTGCCCTTCTTTATGACCAGCAACACAAAAAGCAATTTCTAGAGCATGCTACAATTCAGCACAGTTTTATTGCTTCAGGTGTTCAGGCAAGGATATCATTCTTGTCCACTTTTTAGAACAAAATTTCTATGGCTGTTCCTGAAGCTAAACAACTCTGTTATGGTTTGGGTTTATTTGTTTTTTGTTTCTTTCTTTCTTTTTTTCTCCAGGAGCCAAATGTCATTGTGTTACACTTGGCTAAAGGATCCTGCCTAGAAATCATCTAGAATTCTGTTTTAGAACTGTTTCAGCAGACATAAAAAATAGCATGAGCCATTTAAAATCATGGGGAAAAGCAGCTGTAGTAAAAGGAAGAGAAAGAAAGAAAGAAAGATGGGTACACAAGAAATGGGTCTACACAGGTTGTGATGCCTCAGCATTTTCTGTCAAAAGAAGCTGACTAAGCTGCAATTCTAACCTTAACTGGTTCTTGATTTAACCAGGACAGCTTTTAGTGGTGCTGGTAAGACTTACCATTTGTAGTTCCAAGCAGTTAGGAAGGTTCAAGTGATCCAAACTCATCTCCATGGGTTGTGCTACTGCAGCAGTCTTGGAATGGTGGGCAGGTTCTGGTGTCATAGAATCATAGAATAGTTCGGGTTGGAAAGGACCTTAAGATCATCTAGTTCCAAACCCCCTGCCATGGGCAGGGACACCTCACACTAAACCATGCCACCCAAGGCTCTGTCCAACTCAGCCTTGAACACTGCCAGCGATGGAGCATTCACAACTTCCCTGGGCAGCCCATTCCAGTGCCTCACCACCCTTACAGTAAAGAATTTCTTCCTTATATCCAATCTAAACTTCCCCTGTTTAAGTTTGAACCCATTACCCCTTGTCCTCTCACTACAGTCCCTAATGAAGAGTCCCTCCCCAGCATCCCTATAGGCCTCCTTCAGATACTGGAAGGCTGCTATGAGGTCTCCATGCAGCCTTCTCTTCTCCAGGCTGAACAGCCCCAGCTTTCCCATCCTGTCTTCATACGGGAGGTGCTCCAGTCCCTAATCATCCTCGTGGCCCTTCTCTGGACTTGTTCCAACAGTTCCATGTCCTTTTTATGTTGAGGACGCCAGAACTGCACACAATACTCCAAGTGAGTTCTCACAAGAGCAGAGTAGAGGGGCAGGGTCGTCTAGCTACCTTACAAAGTTTTGTACAAAGAACATAAACGTAGCATGCGAAATTGTCATTTTGTCTCAGAACCTGAGATGAGGACGAGGGACATACCTATTCTGTGACTTGTTGATTTTGCTCACTTACTTTGAAATGTGTTGTGTGTGATTCCTTACTCTGAACTCTAATGTATATTTTTGTCTCCTTTCTTTCCCTGACCACAGCTCTTGCATCTCATGATTACATATTGAAGATAGTCCCGACGGTGTACGAAGACATGAGTGGCAAGCAACGATACTCATACCAATATACTGTAGCAAATAAGGTAAAGAAGCAGGTAGTTCTCAGAGAAGCTCCTTATTGCAGCCCAGTGGATGCATGGAGGATCTTCAGTTGTCATTCCTTCTTCCTCTTGCTCCCCTGTTCTGCCGCTGTGTACATTTGTTTGTAGGTGAGGAGTAGCCTCTGCTGGTAGAAGGAGGAACTGAAGCTCTTCAAGCTTTGTCTTGCTCCTGGTGCCGGCATTTAACAGGGTTGGATTGTGAGGGCTTGTCAAAGCAGGTGGTGGTATTGTTTTAATCCTAGAGAAATGTAGTCTTATTCCTGACTTTCTCGTATGTCAGTTTAACTGATGGACATTTCTATAAATTATGTGGAAGGTTTTTACACGCTGCAGGAGCTCTTTTTTTGTGTCAAGATTCATCTGGGTGGAAACTGCAATGGAACTGAACACACAAAGCAGCACTTGCCAGTGGTTTTGTTAATAAAACAGCATTAATTGTGGTGGACGTATCAGACTAAGTCAACAGAATCATCAGCTTGTTACTGATGTTGATTTCAGATATTAAGCCCTTGAACCTGCAGCAGCAAATAGGTACTAGTTGACTATTTCACAGTGCCCACTTTTAGTGGATTATAATAGTTCTTATAACTTTATGATTCTTGATTTACATTAAATGTGAAGACATTTGTACTTTAATAATACAATGTACTGAACTTTTAAAAAGAGCCCCTCTTTACTTTTTAAGGTAAAAAGTGTACTTCAGTTTGAAACTATTTGCTGGTCAGGTGCTAAATGAAAGTCCAGAATGGGTTTATAATACCTAAGTACTGCTGGTTTGCAGTAACTGAGAATCAAGCATGCACTCTCATCTACTCTTTGTCAGATTAACGTTCCTGTCTAGTGACTTTTGGGCTGGTACAGTGCGTCCCAATGATTTGGATGTCTCTCTGTATTCCGATTGCAATGTATTTGTTCTGCTTAATGTCACAACTGTTGTTCTGATAAGACTCTTGCGACGCAAGTTCTGATAGTAATTCGGAAAATAGACAGCAGGAGCTTTTGACACTTCCATGAGCATGGTTGCAAATGGGGGCATTCAGCCAAGATTGACTCATTAGGGCAGGATTGCTGGTGGGGAAAAGAGGAGAGGAAGGAAGAAATGAGGTCAGGTCTGTCAGAACTGAAGGGCAGAGAAACAGTGCTGCATCTGCATTTTCTTCTCATTAAAAACAAGAATTCTCTTATCAGTGCTTTAGCCCTTCTCTCCCACCCTGATCTGTGGGAAAGAGAAATTGGAAGCTACTGGAATAGTCTGACATAGATTGACTAGTATGAAGAGATTGATATAGTCTTAAGTGTGGGCTGTCTGTCTCCTCTCCCCTTTTCTGTCCTAGACCCTTGTTTCCTCACTTCCCCAGATAGCCAGTGTCCCAAGATATGCTGCAGAACTTCTGCAATAACAGCCCTGGAAACATTATGACTAGGGACTTCAGTCACATTCTGCTTCTCTTGTAATCCATTGAGAAAAACTAGAGGGAAATTTGGGAATGATGAGATTAATGAAGGAGATAGATGCTGTTTCACTAGCTCCCTTTGAGCTCACAGAGCATAAAATTATCCTTTTTTTGTCTATCATGCTTGTGGGTGTCCTATTGCTTGTCCTTTCTTCATCTTTCTGAAGTATTGGAGGTTGCCTTTGCCTCTGTGTGAAGGAGAATTAAAGCAGAAGAGGTGATCTGAGTTGACAGGCATGTCATAGGGCTAAAGAAGGGAAGAGCAGCTGGGTAAAGAGGCAGTGTGTGTCATGCCAGTGCTGATGGCTCTTGCTGATTGACAAGTCCCCAGCCTGCTTTGCTTTGATTTTTCTTCAGTCTGTCAAGATAAATGTCCTGTTCCTTGAAAATTGATATCTATTTCCACTGAGAGCACAGACAAAATATTAGCTAGAAAACATGTGATGCTGCGTTGATCTGTTCTACATTGGCAGCGTGCAGTATGTCATGTCGGGGGGTTGTCCTCTGTCTGATTGATTGCTGTTATTAAAGAAGTGGATTAAAAGAGATCGTCACTGGCAATTTGAAGATGTCTCTCCCACACCAGCTTGGAATATTTTTTGAACCTTCGCCAATATTTTTGTGTATACAGTTTCATTTTGGCTTTCAGCACGGTTTGAACATGGCACCATGTGATTTATACTGAGTGGGCAAAGCATTCACATTGTTGGTCCCAAGGCGGAGGGTTCCTTTCAGACAGGAGCTGCTGCTTGCTATTCTGGGCATGGACAAGAAGGGATTTTCAGGTTCTTGCAAACTAAATTCTGGTTTTGGATGCATATTCCAGATTTACATACTGGCAGTATAAAACTTCACCTGCAACCACTTAGAGACTGCTTGTGTTTAAATAGAACAGATCTAAGCTAGAGAAATCTATGACAGCCTTTATGTTTACTTCTGTAACTTTGAATAAAGGTGAGAGTAAGCACCATCACTCTCTGTTCCCAGCTATATCGTTATCAGACTATAAGGATATTATAGGATATATAGGATAATATTTTCCTATTTCATAAGGGTGGGGGGCAGTCATAGGAATTAACTGTTTGCTTCTTTCAGTCTGATCATTAGTACTGAAGAGTGAAGTAAGGGCCAGATCAACAGAAGCAGTTTTATTGCAGACACACCAAATGGAATGAGATTGCTCACGTTTCCTGCTATTTTCTCCCCACTTTCTTTTCTAGGAGTACGTAGCCTACAGTCACACTGGCCGCATTATCCCAGCTATCTGGTTTCGTTATGATTTGAGCCCCATCACAGTGAAATACACAGAGAGACGGCAGCCTTTGTACAGGTTTATCACATCGGTGAGTTACTCTAAACCTCCAGTTCTCCTGTCTCCTGCCTGCCTTTCATTTCTCTTCCGAGTCTTTCTTGTCCAGAAGAGTTGAGTTTCTACTTCAGAGCATTGTGACATGATTGAAATAAAGCAGTGCATCACCCAGTTGTATTGAAGTGTAAGTGAAGTAACTGGTAAGCCCTGTGCTCTGACAACTTAATTTGATAGCTAGGCACAAGAAGAAAGAAAATGATCCTATTCCAGAAGTGCCAAACTCTGCCTAGGCAGGATGGGTACTATTGCAGCATGTCAGAAACTTGGAAGCAAAGCTAATACGGTATGCAGTAAAGCTGTCTCTCTAAGATCTAACTTGCAGAGAATGCAGAGCAGTTGCTTTAATCAGTGCTGCTGCTTGGCTTAATATGGGTATGCTGTTTCCAGGCATTTACTCCTGGGTGGAAGTGGAGAAGAGCCGCATTATCGAATTCCAGAGGTGTTTTCCTGACAAGTTATGTTTTGATCTATCCAGCTAACATCCTGCAGTACTGATCTCAGCATCTATAACAAAGCTGTATTGTCGAAACTGCTACTTAGGCAAAGAGCTATATAAAGCTCTTCCACAACTTTCAAAAATGTGTCCTCATGGAAGTGGCTTAAAATTTAAGCAGCAGCCTGCTGTGCCAGTGAGGTGGAATGTGCAGTAGGTGATAAATTGGCTGGAATGAAGACCTCAGATTTTGATTTTTAAACTGTTTGAATATTTTAATTGGAAGTAACAGAAACAGTTGTGGTTGTGTTGCACTTAAAGATTTTGATTTTTGCAGCTTCTGATAAACACCAAGTTCACTTCGCTTTAGAAACAGGTGTGATCTCTAGGATACGCAAATGCCAAGGGAAAGGGACTTGAAGCAAATCTAAATGTCATGGCTTAAGACCTTCTCTTCGTAGCATATCTGTTTGGTTTCAAAACATAATCCTAAAAAAGGTCAAACATCAGCATTTTATGACTTGGCATCACATACTGCCTCTACTTCTTTCCCTAACAGTGTGCTCTCATAAGCTTCTTACACGTCTTGTTGGAGGTGAGGGCTTGGAGGTTTTTTTAACACGAAACTGTTTGGAAAGGATTGATCGATGTTATTATTAATGGTCATGTCTGTTGCTAGCATTGATTTACTGCTGATAAGCTATTGTATGCATATAAATAGCATCTTTGTTGAATTCAATACTGTGCTTCAGAGTTTACGTAAGGAGCCCATGGGAGAGTCAGTGCTTGCCACCGTGACCTTTTGGATTTGAGATGGCCCCAACTAGACTTTTGTCACATCCTGTCTGAGAAGTTAGCCAGGCACATGCTGGGTGCTAGACTGCTGAAGAAGAGTTTTACAGTTGATTTTTGTCTGCTTTGTTCGGTCATTTAAATGGTTATAGTCTCAGCAGCTCACTTGGGGACATTCCAATGGAACATCTTTCCAATGGAGATGCGCGGACAACACTGATAGCTGCAGTAGCTGTTGCAGCACATCAGACGAGTGAGTCAGACCGTTGTCAGATGTGGCTGACTTAGAGGCAAATCCTTGTTACAAATGCTACATCATGACATCGGCCTGGGACTGTCTGGCCCTGTTACAGATGCTCTTGCTCTCGTTTAGGCTAGGGATGTTTTACGGTAGGTCAGCCTTGGCTGTGTATGTGCTACACTTTAAAGTTACGCAATGTTTAAGGTGCCATTGAAAATGCTGGTGGAGAGGAGCAGTGCTGCAGAGGATCAGAATACCTTTTGTCCTAGGTTTCCATGCCCTATTTTGATTACATGATCTGTTCCATTGTCCTTTCATTGCTTTAGCCCTTTCCTGTATCTCCAGCGTGGCCTTTTGCATCACAGTTACTCTGGAGACCTGTTAGTAACGATCAGTACTGGGCTGAGGTCCAGGCAGATTGCGCTGGGGCATCTGAAGTCACTGCCAAACGGGGCTGGCTATGGAAAGCGTCAGCTTTTGTCTGAGCAGCAGCTGCTTCGTTTAAAAACCACAAGAGGGGCTCTGAGGTGGGGGGGCATCACCTGCAACTCCTTTTGGTGAGCAGATTGTTTATTGGGGCACCCATGAGGCTTTCAGTACACTTAAATGTGCCCTGGGGGTAGAGGAAGATCCTGTTTGAAAGAGACTTTCAGGGGGAAACAGCATCAGTGTTGGAGGGAAGGATATATTGTGGAGAGATCAGATGAGAGCCAGATGTTGGCTGTTCAGCAGAGAGCCAAAGGAGTCTCATTCTGCTGCTGGGAAGGTTATCTGATGATCTTTGTAAGTAACAAGTTTGCCCCCAGAAGACTTCAGCACCACTAAGAGCAGCATTATAGCACCACAGCAGTGTTCCCAGGCCTCCTGTGTTCCCAGCAGACCCAATTGAACTCAGGCCTATTCCTTGGGGTTTTGTGCTGTGAAGACTTACCCTAATTTTCTGTACCATGTGAGAGGTGCTTCCCATACAGGACAAAAGGCATTTAGCACAGATTTTACTTTACATGGCACACTTCAAAAAAATCCGTATTAAGTAAGGTTTTGTATTGCCTGTGGGTCAGTGTTGCCACTGTGCTGCAAATTTGCCATGGATCCTGGGGTTAACCACAGGCACTTGGCATAGTGTCAAACACAGTAGTTTTTGCCTGTGGAACTGTACTGCTTAAAATCAGTGCATCTCCCCAGAAAGAGAAGCCATTCATGGCCTCGTGGTTGAGGTCATGGAGCAAGGGGAAAAGTTTCACTACTGAAAATTTATGAGTTCTGTAAGTGGCCAAGCTGAAAGAAGGTTTTATCATGAGGTCAATGCAGGGCTGGGAGGGGAGGATGGGCAGACAGTAAGCCAAAGTTCTGCTAAAGCATTCCAAATCCACAGGAAAGAAGAGAATTTTTTTCCTGATATGAGAGGACTCTTCATCAACCATTCCCCCAGTGGTTGCAGGGACAGTTATTTCAGCCCTGAGACCTGTTACTGATGGGTGTCATAGACTCAGTCCTGTGAGGTTTTTAAAACCAGGGCAGCGTTATTCCACAAGATGAGCTGCAGGTCAGCCAGAAATCTCTGGGTGGGCTTCTTCAGCTTCTCTTGCTAGGAGTTACCTGGGGATTCTACTGGTCCCCTCTGTCCTTGAAAGTAATTTTCAGATTTTAAGACATCCCAGAAGTCCACAGTCACAGATCTGACACCCGCCTTTCTGTTGTCTTGCTTGCAGCCTTGCCTTCTGCAGACCCACTCGTGTTTTGCTTCAGCTGCATCCCATCCACTATCCTATAATCATACTCTGTTCAAAACCCTCAAGTGTACCCTGCACTGCTTGGCCTCTCACTGCTGTAATTATTACACTTCTGTATTTCTTTTCCTTTCTCCTTTAATGGCTGGGCCTGAGTCAAACAGTACCCTCTTGAAGCCGAACGCAGATTATTCCCAGCATAAAAACTCCATTAAATATAAATCAGTGCATGATGCCGAACTTCCTTCCACGCTGCTAAAGAGCAACGCTCCATACGTATTAGATCTGTGATGATAAGGAAACACGGTGGTGCAGCTTCTGTGCTGACCTAGGACCAACCCTGGTGCTGCTTTATTTTCTGTTTCAATGAAACAAGAGGGCTGTGTGCGTGCTGGGGAGCAGGCTCCAAGCGAGTGCCAGGTGTGTGTGACTCATAAACACTCAGCAGTACCGAGCTGTGCAGAGGAATATATATTATTTTTCTATTCCCCACCCCCCTGCTGCGCTGAAATCACATTTTCCTACCATATGATGCAAAATCTTAGTGTTGGATGTTTTTTCTGTTGTTTGCGGTGTAACGTCTCCCGTCAGCTGAGCTGCTGTGGACTGAAATAACCCAACTCCATTGCGGTCATTCTCCCAGAAAAGTTACCCTGCGTCATGCTCTGAGGGGCTGCAGGGAGGGGGGCACAGAGGGAAGGGGATGGACTTGTCCCCTAAAAATACTGTCTCTGCCTCTAGCTGGTGGTGCTCTGGGTTTTGAAGCCTTTATCTGCTGGAACGCCAACTGTCCAGCAACAGCCATGTTTTCTGCCGCTCCTCATTTCACTGAGCTCACTAAACGCATATATCCTGGTTATAAACACACATGTAAATGAGTGCTTTATTTCTTGCTGCCTGTGCTCACTATTAATTGTTTGTTCTGTTGCCACTGCTAACTCCTTCCAAACTGTAAGAGCTGAACACTGCTGCTATGTTACTCTTTGGTTTGTAACTTTGACCATGGGGTGTAGTGCTCTGTGGGATGAGATATGGCATGGTAGGTCTAGCATGGCACTGGGTGCCCTCAGTGTCAGTTGTTTTGCATTTCCCTGATAGTCTGCTATGGTGGCTTACTGATTTGGGGTTCCTTTCTCTCTCTGGGCCTCTACCTCACAGCAAAATCCCCCTTTTCCTAGGCAGGCCCTTGTCAGGAGATAAGCTCTGTATATCATGTCCCCTTCTCACTGACTGATGTCTCTTATTCCAGAGGCACCTAATCCTACACAATGTGAAAGACCAAATTAAAAGAGCATTACAGTTATGAAGTAAAAAATGTGGGAGTTAGGAAATGCCAGGTCCTGTTTAATTATAACTTGGCTGTTAATCATTATAAAGTTACATTATGTGTATCATACTTTCCATGTGAGCCCTGCCTTGTGCCCTGCGCAGGGTGGGATGGCACCCTGTGAGGAAAGTTTCTTCCCATCCTATGGTATTTTGATTCCTGCCTTATAACTAGCAGGTGGTTTCTATATAAGTCTTAAGTTTCTATATGTCATGTTTCCAAATGGACTTTGAGACAGCTGTTGTCATGGTATTGAACCCTTTAAATGTTTTCTCCTTCACAGTTTCCCTGGGAGGCAAGTTTGGCATTGCCCCCATTTCACAGATAAGGGAATTGAAGGAGTGTGTTGCAAAGTCCATAGCTGCTGGCCCCTGATTTTAGGTGCTGCAAGCCAAAGTACTTTGGTTTGACATGTCAGAATACTTTTGTGGTTTTCTATCACTTGAGAACCTGAAGTAGGCTGTTACGCTGATCAGGAGATTATTTCTTTCCTTAACACTGTTCTTGAAAATGGTTACGTGTTTTACTGCTGTTTAAATAATTCAGCCCAACACATCTTGCATGGAAAACTTCAGCCCACGAAGAGTTAAGTTGGCCATGCTTTTGTAAGCAGCCCTTGTAATGGAAAGTGTTAGACAGCCTTAGCTGGAGGTGTCACTGGTAGCTAGGTTTCTCTGTTAGTCACTGTCCTTCACATGCTATTTAAGTATCTTTTGCCAGTTTGCAAATGCTGTATCTTGTGAAACGGGAAAGACTATAAGGCCGTGGTATTTGTAATAGAAAACAGTAATAGGAAGATATGAGCAACACAGAGCTTCTAGAAAGCTTTGTTAGGTGGAGTTTAGCTCAGAAAGGAACAGCACTCATGCTGTAGGCTCCTAGGGGCTGGGATATATGGTTGGCTCTGGCTATGATGAGTTCAGATTAGCACTAAGTTATTCCACTGTAGGGAAGGGCTTTCCTGAATGATTGTCATGTAGTTATGTCCCCAGTACTGTTACCCAGTTCTTACTGTGCTTCCAGAAAATACCCTAGCAGTAGGCAATCCTTTCCCCCACTTTCAAGCTGTGTAAAAGTTTGCCTCATCATTGACAATCCCTCTCTGTACATTTCAGATATGTGCCATCATTGGAGGAACATTTACTGTAGCTGGGATCCTTGACTCCTGCATTTTCACAGCATCAGAGGCCTGGAAGAAGATCCAGCTGGGGAAAATGCAGTAGCAGTGAAACTCTGCCCTGGTCTCCAGGGATAGGAGCAAAGATTGAGAAATCTACCACTACCTGTTTTTGTCTTTATTTTCTATTTGATTGAATCAGTAAGTTTTTCTCTGATCAGGCTGTTCAGTGAAGACCTCTTCAACAAATCAAAGAAATCTCCATGCATTTCAGGGCTCTGAGAGTGAAAAATCGACAGAATCATGGCATGGATTTCGATTCTCTCCCCCCAGAAAGAGGTTGAAATGCCATATATGAAATATAACGTCAGATCTAAGTAAGGATGACAGTCTGTTCTCTGGGAGGTTCCTGTGGCAGCATACAAACTAGGTAGTAGATTGAAAAGAGTTGAGCTGTCTTGTGGCACTTTTTGGAATTCTGTTGGATTTGCATGATTAGACAATCGACTTTTGTATAAGGCAAAAATTATACATTAGGAAGAAATTCCACCTGTGGTGCCAAAAAGATGATGATGTATCTGTTGGTGAGGAATGGAAAATGTTAGTCCCTGTAGCAAACTTTAGAGACAGAGAGCAGAAATAACATCAAGAACCGTTTTGTGCTTTTATTGAAAGCTCTTTTGTTCAGATATGACCTTTCTAATGAAATGAGCAAACAAGAAGAGGAAGCCTTCCCCCAGCTACCTTTTCCTGGGTGATCTGTGATCCAGGCAGTGGAGGGCTTTTCTTTTACTCTGAATGTAAAAGTGGTTTCATTTCTTCCCAGAAACTGAATATCCAGTCTTGTGTTTACAGGTGGCATGAAGTAAAAAAACCAAACTAAGCAACACAGTTTTATGTGGCCTTTGCTTTGAAAGGGAATAGTTGTCTTTACAGCATTAGCTTTTATTCTTCCATATGTTTTTTAAACACAGACCACCCAACACTCTGGATTCTGCACTTCTGCTTTATTATTATTGTTGTTGTTATTTTGGGAAAAGGTGGTATATTCTTTGTGTTCAGAAAAATGGTGCAGTCTTCTGGGTGGATAAGCACAGCTTACTGTCTTGCTTCATGTGTGCATATTGAATACACCTGTCAAACACAGAAGTCTGTCTTTTCAGGGCTTAAGGTGCCTCCCTTTACCTTTAAAATCCAGTCAGGCATCTTTTCTGAGCCCTAGACTGACACTGTTAACCCACAGGTACACCAGCAGCAGGGCAGGCATTCCCACAAGCTGGCCCCTGCTAGTAGTTGTTTTGTTTCATTCCTTAAAATGGTACCGGAGCTTCCATGCCCATTCATTCAAGCCTTGGCTTTTGGGGCCTCCAAGAAATGGAGGGAATGCTACTGCCAGCTATGGCTTGCATGTAATGGTAGACACGAGTTCACTGAAATTAGACCAATACACGCCAGCGTGTTATTTTCCATAGCCTCCTAAATGTTCCTTGAGTAGTAACAGTCTCCGCATGCTTTGTGAATGTCTGAGCTGAGGATACATAAATTTTAAGTGTTCCAGGATGGATAAAAACCATAAAGTAAAAATATTCTACTCAATCAATGCTGTAAATTCTAAGATGGGTGCAGAATTTCTCTTGGATAGTATCTACTGCCTACTGCCCTTTCCTGGAGGCAGAAGCAGGCAAACATTATACTGTAATAATATGAATCTTTGAATATTCAGTGTTAATGATAGAGTCAAATGCATTTCAAAAGTATTCCTAATACGTGTCTGTTGGAATTGTCTCTTTGCTTTGGAAGTAGGGAATGTAGCCAGTTTATCCACACACCAAAAAGAAGAAGCCAACCACAGTCCCCTGCTGTCCTCTGCCCTGTAGTGACTTTGGACGAATTACAGCATTGGAATTTTTCCCTGTTCTTATTATGGACTGATTGCTATTGCTTTAGGTGTAAACTGGATTGTGTAACTTCCTGTATCTGTTAATGTATGGATAGATTTTATACGTTTTTTTTCCATTTACAAAAATCAACTTGAAAATGAGATGCTTGCCTTCATTTTGGTGTGCGTGTCCATGTGCTCACGAGTGGTACCCGCTGGATGGAGGCAGCTGCCCAGTGGGAGCTGGGTTTTCCATTGCGATTGCCTCTCTTGCTGGCTGAAGGATTTCCTCTAATCCACTGTGACCAGCTGAAGCTCACAGCAAAAGTGTCCTGGTTTTTCCTCCTGAATTTGTTGAGTCTTTGCTCACAGCTTGTGAACCCAGCGGAATACGAGGATGTCATTTTCAGTATCTTAGCAGTGCATACTTCTCCTGAGCTGTGCAGGAGAAGATCTTTGTAGTGCAATGGATTGTACTGTTAGTTTTCTAAAATGTCTTCCCTGGTGTAATGTCTTCGACACAAACAAGCAAAGCTTGTTGCAAATCCCTTGTGTCCTCTGGCATGTTATTTCTGCCCTTCTCTCCATCCTCAGTCTGTATTAAAATGCTGCCTTCTGTGCAGTCCAAGCCACTTCTCTAAACCAGACCAGTGAAATTGTTTGGCTTTTTTTGGAAATGACAGATGCATACTTCACTATGCCTGCTCCCTCTGCCAAAATGTCCACTGCAATAACATAATAAAGCACTTCTTTTTTTTTGCTAGATGTGGAAACAAAATTGTACTCAAGTTCTGGCAAAACCCTGCTGAAGAGATGGTCCGTAGCTTTCTTCTGTAAACCAGGTCTAAGCCTTTGAGTACTGCCAAGTTAATGCTACCTTCTGGGTCTGCTCTAAGTTGTGGCAAGCTTGTCCATCAGACGTGCCTGGCTTGGGTCATGCAATGATGCTATATCACGTGTTTACAGAAGAATCTTCTCTTCATCTCCAAATGTGAAAGCGAGGTGGTTACTGTTGTGGCAGTCCTGCCCCGTGCGTGCATGGCTCACTAGATTTCACTTGTATTTTCAAACACTTTCTAGAGACAAAATGAACTTAGTTATGCTTTTAAACGTCATTGCAAACAAAGATAATATCAGGCCATAGTGGAAGGAAAACCATCGACTGGAGGTTTTTAGCCGTATTCCTGTCTTTGCTCTTCCAAGTCAGTATTTTGACAGAAGTATTTATAG
Source organism: Ara ararauna (assembly GCA_028858755.1). Classification (NCBI taxonomy): domain Eukaryota; kingdom Metazoa; phylum Chordata; class Aves; order Psittaciformes; family Psittacidae; genus Ara; species Ara ararauna. The sequence continues at coordinate 306,255 of CM054386.1, forward strand.
TTTTCCAGGAAAGACATCCGTGTAGGAGATAAAATATGTAGAACTTCCAGTTTAAGTTATCCTTTCTAAAGGTACACTCCATCATATGGTGAGAACTTGTGGCATAGGATGCTTTGTAATGGTGGAGTTGAAGTGTTTCGCTGTAGGGAAAGCTGTGCTTGGGTATATTCTAGGCAGTATGTGGACTGCTGAAGATTATTTTTTAAGAGAAAATATGGAAACGGGATAAGAAAAAGATCGGCAGACATTTGTGTTTCATCTGATTTATCAAATACTTATCAACCAGTGCTCTGTAACAATCTGCAGCATAGATTGTCATGTCTGGAGTTAGGTTCAGAATATTTCTCATTTAAAGTTGTTTTTTATTTGTGTGATACACAAGCTGTTTGGGATGAAAATGGCTGTGATGAGTGTCTGCTTTAGAGCAGGGGTCTGAAGTTTCAGATGAGATACATCAATGAGGTGTTTCTCAGTAGTCCTGGGAAGAAAGGGAGAGAAGGGGAGGGGAGGGAGGACATAGCCCTGTAGTATGTTATGGCAATGTTTAAAGCACAAGTCTTTTGCATTTTTACAGTGGAGATTATTAAGGAGTTTTGGCATTTCTCTTCTAATTTGCAACCTGATGTTAATAAAATATTAGCCTATTTAGTTCTATAATTAAAAATAAAACTCGTGTTTTGATGGGCTTCTCCTTGCATTACTATTGCAAAGTCAATCTAAAAGGGCTTTTTTTGTTGTTTTTAATTATAATTTCAGCAAACTAAGCTTTATCACACAATGGAATCACTGTAAGCCAGGTCACTGTGTAGAAAGTTAACACGAGGCTCTTTTGTAATCAGCACTGAGTCATGTCTGGACATTCAGTGCTCCGTTTTGAACAGTACCAACTGTCCCAACCTCCCTTATTTAATGAGAGGTGAGCAGACTGTGCTTGGAACTTGCTGGGTTTGGCTTTAGTCACTGGGCCACATGGTATATAAAATAACCTGGGTTTTGTTACCCCCCCTCTTTTAATTTCCTTTTAGCCTTGCTTCACCAAGTGTTTAGAAATAAGCGTCTGAGGCAATTGTTGAAGATTGAACAGTAAAGGGTTACAACGCAGTGAATTTGCGCACTGCGTGTCTGTGCCATATTAAGAAACCAATTCCTCTTGATATTGCCTATTACATTGGTGTCTGCCATACAACATCTTTGGGAAGGAAGAGATCCTACCCCCTTCCAAATGAACCTCAAGAACACGTGGGAAGTGAATGTCCAGCAGTGCCAGGGTGGTGCTGAAGGTTTCTGACTCTGTCTATAGGATGAGTCAAGGCACTGAGACAGGCGTATGTCTGTCTCTCACTCATCTACAACTCAACACCATGGAAACTCTTCCATGTAAACCAAAACCCGGTGTCTGCTGCTGCTGACCCCACTGCTTGGTTCATACCTACCACCACCACCTTCCCCGGGAATGATTTTCCTTGAGAATAAATTCATCTGTGTCCTGTCGGGATTTAGCAGCACCGAATCCACGGGGCCGGCGGAGGGAGGAAGCCGGCTGGAGGCTTCCGTCTTCATCCACGCCCGGGGAGGGATGAACCGCTCCGGCTCCGGGCGCGGCTCAGGAAGGATGCGGGAGCAGCGCGGGTGCTGCTGTGACCGCCGGCCACCAGGGGGAGCCGGCGGCCGCAGCGGGGCGCGCTGGTCTCGCGAGACCCCGGCGGGCGCTCGTGGCGGCGGAAGCGGGCGGGCTTCCTCTTTCCGGGTGGCTGTGGCGGCGGCGGCAGCGCGGTGAGGGCGGCCCGGGGGGTCCGTGCGCATCCGCCGCCATCCTGCGCGGGGCGGCCCTGCGCTGCCCCCAGCGGCGCGGCGGGGGCTGTCCGGGGGAAGCGGGCGCGGCTGCGGGCACCGGGTTTGGGGGGGGGGGGGGGGGGCCGGCCCGGCGGTCCGGGCTACCTGGAGCGGGCAGCGGGGGTGGCCCGGGCTCGCCGGTCCTGAGGCGGATCTGCCCTGAGGGGGGGGAGCGTGGCCCGGGCAGAGGCGGCGGGTAAGCCGGAGTAGGATCCCGGCCCCGGAGGGTGGCTGCAGGCCTGCCCCGAGCTGCCTTCGGGGGTGCCCCGTGGGGCTCGGACTCCAGATAGAGCTCCCGCTGCTCTGGCCTGCTCTCTGGCAATGGGTTATTTGGTTAACACAGCTGAGGCAGTGTGATCTTCAGCTTGGCTTGATGCACAGCCCGGACCAGCCTGCACAGGAGGTGGAGTTAAGCAGAACTGTCGCTTAGTGGCCATGCCTTTGTCGGTCAGGATGAAGGGCAGTCTCGTTGTGCGGTTGTTAAGATTTGGAGAAGGCCAAAAGCATTCTGCATTTACTGATCTGTTGTCTGCGCCTGTCTGGCTGCGTGCTTTTATAGGAGATCCCTGGGCAATATGAGTTCCCTCTCTCTCAGAGTCCAAAATACACGTTTGCTTTATGAATGAAGCTGGTTTATGCTACAGTGCACAATTATGACTTGTCAGTCAGATGTCCTGCCTTCTGAGCCTTGAAATAGGAAGAATGGTATCATTTGCACGTGTGTAGCAGATCTGTCAATCACAGGGTCATTGTCAATCAAGGAAGAGGTTTAAACCTTACTTGAAGCCCACTCTGTAAGGTGTATTAATTGAAAATACGATTTAAAACAGTTAAGAAAGTTAAAATTGCTTTTTTTATGTGCCAGCATGGCTTGTGTGGGTAGGTGATAGACCAGTGCATATAAGTTCTCAAACCATTGGTTTTCTTTCTGCAGCCAAAATGAAGTTCAATCCGTTTGTGACCTCAGACCGCAGCAAGAATCGCAAACGTCACTTCAATGCCCCTTCTCACATAAGGAGAAAAATAATGTCCTCCCCTCTCTCCAAGGAGCTGCGGCAGAAATACAATGTCCGCTCTATGCCCATTCGGAAGGATGATGAAGTCCAGGTATGTGCACTGTCTGTCTTTTGAGTTGTTCCAGCACATGTGAACTTCTGGCTGGTTTAGTTTCAATATACAGCCTGTGTGAAAGGGAAGGGCTGGCAAATTCGCATTGTTGCTGGAGCAGTGCCAGAAGTTTTGCATCATAGACTTGGGCTGTTGAGGTCACATCAGTGACAAGGAGCGTACAAGGAGCACATTATATTTTTCCGGTTTAGTAATTGCTGAAATTGTCCAGTAATTGATGTCTTTGTGGCACGTGTATACAAAGAGCAGGGTTGGGATTTCAACCTGTGCAGTTTTGGTTTTTTGTTGGGATAAGTAGATGTAGTAATTGTGTAAGGGATGCTTCCTGTGTTGTGCTCAGGTTGTGCGGGGACACTACAAGGGGCAGCAGATTGGCAAGGTGGTCCAGGTGTACAGGAAGAAATACGTCATCTACATTGAACGTGTTCAGCGGGAGAAGGCGAATGGCACAACTGTCCACGTGGGGATCCATCCCAGCAAGGTACAGTGCATGACATGGGGTCTGAAATGCATGAGGAGACCTTGCTGGCAAAGGAAGATGCTGCTGCTGGCAGGAGTCAAACCTTGTCATGGCATGTGGAGTAATGGATGGAGGTACTCCAGCACTGGGGGATAATAAACAAGGAAAATGGTGTCATGATAGTAGAGAAGTGAATTGAAACCAAGAACTTCTTGATGTTTCTAGGTCTCGTTTGGTGGAGAAGCTGCTACAGACTTTAGAGTCTTACTAAATACTTTGAAGAGCTTGGTTATTTTTAAAGCACAAAATGGGCCATTTAGAACAGTCCTTCATCTTTGCTACATGGCATTTGCAGTGGTTAAGGAGGTGTTAGAAATGTTTGGATAGATGCTCAGAATTGTGATTTGTTCTTGTGTGCTATTTTGCACAAAGTTCTGAATCTGGTTTTAGCCTGAAGCCATTTAACATGTTCAGAGTTCGTGAAAACCAGGCAAAGCCTGTTTGGATCATAACAGGGAGACATTTCAGATTAAACAGAACAACTACCCAAAACCTGGTTTGAAGCAGATGAAATTAGTCTGCCTCAGCCTTGCCTTGTGGGGACACGTACTGAAGTGTTAGTGAAAGAAATCCAGTTGTAACAGGTTTTCTGATCTAAATGGTTGGTATGTTCAGCAGAGGGAGAACAGGGTCATTCCAAAACAACATAATGGCTTGTGTGCAGTAATAACATTTGATGAACAAGGTGACATTGCGATGGAACCAGCATGCATATTGCTTGTGTGGTAAATAGCAGTGAAAGAAATAGGCATCTGTGCTGGTCCTTTATTTCTGTGAAGTTGTCTGTAATTGGGAGTCAGACCTTAAAAATTCTGGTTATTAATACAAAAGGAACAGGAGAATGCAGTGGGGTGGATGAGCAGTTTTTACCTCTCTTTGGTAAAGAGGTAGGAATTCATACCAATTATGAGATACCTACATGCACAATGGAACTGAGGAGGAATGTGCAGGCCTGCTGAGTCTATATGGTTTCTCTAGGATTTGGTTGTCAGTTGGATTTTTAAGGTACTCCTTTCAGTAATATCTGCACATTTATATCTTTGGTAGTTTGAGGGGGCACAGGGAACACTGAAGGCCAGAAATCAGGCTTTTTTAGAAAACCACTGAGGCTGTGGTAGCAAATGTCTGTGCGGTTTATCTTTGATGTGTCCTTGTTAGTAGTGCTTGATAATTGCCTGGCCACCTCATTATCTGTGTCTTTACATGAGTCACTGTGGTGTGTGGACTTCTGCTGTGGCCTGTAGTTCAGGCATATGCATTGGCTGTTCAGCCAGTACAGCAGTGATATGGTAACAGCCAGCAAACAGCAGCATGACTTTCCAGTGTTCCAAAATTTAGGTAATACTATTTAAACCATTGAGGAATTAAAATAGTGATCCATTATTTGCTTTTGTGGTGGTGGGATATACTGTACTGCATTTCCGGTGGATGCTTGAGCAGCATAATGGAAATGAGATTTACTTCAAAGTAATTATTTTATTATGTAGTTAATGGAAATCTGGCTGCTCTTCAGTTTGTGCATTTGGCTGTGCATCAAAAGCACCTCTCCACAGACCCTGATCCCTGAGCGTACCTGGGACAGTTGTGACATACACACTTGTGAGGTGGGCTGATGCCACCTTAGGAAGTTTAACCATGCCAAGTGCAAGGTCCTACACCTGGGTCGGAGCAATCCCAGCCACAGCTACAGGGTGGGCAGGGAAGAGATTGAGAGCAGCCCTGCAGAGAAGGACTTGCGGGTGTTGGTCAATGAGAAAATGAACATGAGCCGGCAGTGTGCGCTTGCAGCCCAGAAAGCCAACCGTATCCTGGGCTGCATCAAAAGGAACGTGACCAGCAGGTCGAGGGAGCTGATCCTGCCCCTCTACTCTGCTCTTGTGAGAACTCACTTGGAGTATTGTGTGCAGTTCTGGTGTCCTCAACATAAAAAGGACATGGAACTGTTGGAACAAGTCCAGAGGAGGGCCACGAGGATGATCAGGGACTGGAGCACCTCCCGTATGAAGACAGGATGAGAAAGCTGGGGCTGTTCAGCCTGGAGAAGAGAAGGCTGCGTGGAGACCTCATAGCAGCCTTCCAATATCTGAAGGGGGCCTATAGGGATGCTGGGGAGGGACTCTTCATTAGGGACTGTAGTGAGAGGACAAGGGGTAACGGGTTCAAACTTAAACAGGGGAAGTTTAGATTGGATATAAGGAAGAAATTCTTTACTATAAGGGTGGTGAGGCACTGGAATGGGCTGCCCAGGGAAGTTGTGAATGCTCCATCGCTGGCGGTGTTCAAGTCTGAGTTGGACAGAGCCTTGGGTGCCATGGTTCAGTGGGTGGTGTCCCTGCCCATGGCAGGGGGTTTGGAACTAGATGATCTTAAAGGCCTTTCCAACCCTAACTATTCTATGATTCTATGACATACGGAGGCCATTGAGTACCTCAGTCCTACCTGAATCAAATGAGATGGTCTGTGGAAATAGCACTTGTGTGCCAGGGCCGATATTCTGGGGCCATGCTGTGTTACCACAGCTGTCAGGTTGCTGTGCTTCAGCACTGAAGTGACACTAAATTCTTTGTCCTTTCTCTAGGTGGTGATCACCAGGCTAAAACTGGACAAAGATCGCAAAAAGATCTTGGAGCGTAAAGCAAAATCCCGCCAGGTTGGCAAGGAGAAGGGCAAATACAAGGAAGAAACGATCGAAAAGATGCAAGAATAGATTATTTCCTATTGAAACCATTAAAGAACTGCTAAAATTTAAACCTATTATTGTGTCTTTTTTAGAAAGTCTTTATATGGTATGTCTGGATTGTGTTTAAATGTTCATTCTCATGTTTTGATGTTGGCTATGTAAAAAATACTTCCACTAAATTAAGAACCTTTTCTTTTAAGAAACTAAAGACTCTTTCTCCATAAGGAATGTTGCAACCAATGTTAGAGTAGTGCAGTCCTGAAACGTGCATCTAATGACCATTGTGCTTCTGTCTCTTCCACTGATCTTTAACACTTACTTAGACGGTTCATGGTTTTAAATGAATGTGTTCATTCTGTGCACCATATATATTGAATATTTTACCAGACATTTGAAGTAAGCTGTTTCTTTCCGTGAATCTCCTGTAAGCCTCTTAGATGATGTGGGTTTTTTCAACTGTCTTATGAATTTGGCATTAGAGATGACATTTTAGAGGTTCACCAGGCACGCTGTGGTCAGACATAGCACTGAATTTGCTGTATGATGTCTTGGGCTCTTGGGTTAATGCTGGAGCTTAAGGACAGGGGTTTACCTCACCAGTGCTGTGCAGCAGAGCTTGCCTGGTTTGACAAGGGTAGGAGTGAAGGCAGGCTCAATGCTGCTGCTAACACTATTTTGGATGCGCTTTTCTATAAGAGGAAATGAGGTGTTTAGCACTTTATACACATAATTGAGAGCTGCCATAGCATGTTGAAAACAGCCCTGCAATTAAGTGAATTTTCTGGCTTAGTGAATGGCCCTCTTACTTGCTGGTACAGAGGGAAAGCAAGCCAGCTCCTGCTGAATCACACTACTTTGAAAACAGGGATGCTGAGGATTGAGGAAAACCACTAGAATTCCAGGTTGAAAGAGACTTTGTGGATCATGTGGTTCCTAAGCAAAGCATGACCTAGACTATAGGTGTCCCAGCACCCTGTCCAGCTGAATCTTAGAGTGTTCAGTGGTGAGGAATCCGCCACTTCCCTGGGGAAATTATTTCAATGGCTGATTGTACTCATAGTGAAAAAGTTTCCTCTTATATTTCAGACAGAATCTCCCCAGGAGTAACTTACGCCATTAGCCCTCATCTTTTCCGTGTCACTATGTGTAAAAAGGGAGTCTCAATCTTGTAGCCACCTTTTAAATACTGGAACATGGTGATGAGGTCTCCCCCTGAGCTGCCTTTTCTCAGGGTTGAACGAGCCCAGCTCTCAGCCTTTCCTCACACACACCCCAGTCCTTGCATCATCTCTATGGCCCTTCTCTGGGTCCCCTCCAGCCTGCCCACTTTTTGTACAACGGGGACCAAACCTGAGCACAGAATTCCGGGCACGGCCTGACCAGCACTGGGTGGGACAACGACATCTTTATCTGTGCTGGTGATGCCCTTGACGTTGTCTTGCTTTGCCGCAGCAGCCCTGTTCACTCGCGCTGAGCTTGCCGTGCCCCAGGGCCACACGTGCCCTTCTGAAGCCATTTATAGGCAGTAAAGCGAAGGCTGCTTGAGCCTTTCAGCCTCACTTCCTTCATGCCTATTCAGGGCTTTATTTACCCCCCGCAGCCCACGCGAGCGCACACGCTGCTGAATGATTCTGTTCACTCGCGCCACCGAGCTGAGCACGTCCTTCGGCTCCGCCGCTCCGCCCGGGCGCTTCCCCCTCCCGGCAGCCACCGATGAGCTCGAAGCCGGCGCTGTCCCCGGAGCAGTTCCGCCCTTGCCCGGGCACCCCCCGCCCGCTCCAGTGACGTGTCGGGCGCTGATCGGTGCAGACGGAGGGGCGGCGCGCTGCGGCGGGCCGAGAGGCGGGGGTGGGGAGGCGCCGCGCCGGGTCGCCCCGAGCCGCTTCCCTGCGCCGCCGGCCCGGCCATGGCGTACGGTGGCCTCACGGTGCCCATCATCGTCATGAGCGTTTTCTGGGGAGTGGTCGGAGGCGTCCTGCCGTGGCTCATACCCAAGGGGCCTAACCGAGGGTGAGTGGCCGGGGGGCGGCGGGAGGCCGGCGCCGCGGTGAGGGGCTCAGCGATCCCCTTCCCCTCAGGCGTGGGGAGCGGGGCAGTGTGTGAGGAGGACCCCGGGCGGAGGCGAGCCCGCGCCCCGAGGCGGCGGCGTGACGGAGGCGCGCCGTGCCCTTGCGGGCCTGCCGGGCAGCAGCGGCCTTGCGGCTTCGGCTCGCCTGGGTTCCCCTTTCCCTCGCCGCCGAGGCCCCCTCGGCCGCCGCTGAGCTCCGCAGCGCCGTGTCTGCCGGGCGCGGAGCCGCCGCCTCCTGCCGCAGTGTTCCTGCGGGCTCCGCTGCTCTGGCGCAGCGCGGAGGGCGAGCGGGCCCAGGCGCCTGTGGCAGCCGGGCTCCAGCCCGCGGCGAAGGCCGGAGCCAGGAGCGGTGTCTCTGTGCCTTAGTAATCCGTTACGGTGTCGAGCTTTCCCCTCAAGCCCTGTAAACATCCGCATACGCGGCGTCCCGTGGCGAGGAGGTCTAATGTTAAGTTGGTGTTTGAGCAATGCCTCCCTTTTAGTTTCCTTTCTTGACCTTCTCTAACTTACTTCACCATCCAGTTTCGCGCTGGATGAGGGTGAAAAAGTTGCTGTCGTACATCCCCTTTGTGCGTTTAAATGTATGTTGGTGGCCTGAGGACTAAAGCAGGGGCATCTAAGCAGACGTTTTTCCATCGGTGGTCATAGCTGCTCAGATTAAAAACTAGACAAGTTTTTGTCTTTTTCTTTTCCCTAGGAGATAATGACTTCTTAATCTCTCTTCCTCTCTCTGACATCCCCTCTACTCCACAGGTACCAACTGTCTTTTCTCTTAGTTGTTTATCTAAACTCAGGGGAATTTTCCTCAAATTCTATTTAGCGCGGGTATTTGCTGCCTCCATTTCAAACCTGGAGGGTGTTTTGTGCCTGAAAACTTGCCTGTCCTCAGAAATACCTTGGAAATACGTCTTCCAGGCGTGTCCTTGGAGTATGTGGGTCACCAACGGATGTTCTGTAGTTGTGCCAAAAGGTTATTGTTTAACAAACTTGATACAGAGCACTGCTACATTCTGTAGCATGTAGCAAAACAGCAGCAAAGAAAACCCCGAAACACTTCACCCAAAGCCTGTTTCTGAATACAGTTGTTCTTTTTCTAACAAAAGAAGTTAATGCAGACTTTAGCTGACTGAAGAATTCACATGGCACAGGTTAAGGCTCCCAAACAGTGACTCTGGGACTCCCTGGAAAGGATGGGTTCCTGGAGCTTCATCCAAGGCTATGTTAGCTTTGTAATGTTCATTTTAAAGTGGATAAGGTGGGTGTGTATTGAGAGATGAAAAATATTAAATGTTACCCGTGTCACAAAAGAGTCGGAAGGAACGAACCTGGCATGAGGTTTTGTTCCTTGGTTTGGGGGAGGAAATCCATAGAGTGAAACCCCTTTTTATAATTAGAAAAAGCCCAAATAAACAAAACTCCTCTACTTTGCTAAGTTCCATTAGTTGCATAGATCACTTGCTGTTAGGAAATGTTGGTTCCTCACATTTCAAAGTCTTATGTGTGTACAATGTCATTTTACCATTTTCAGTTTCAAGAGCTGCTCGGTTCTTGCTCCTTTTCAGCTTCATAATGGTTTCTGATACAGTTTCCTTTCAGCAAGAAAGGAAAATCTGGTAGTTCAGATTTTTTGTATTCTGTTTGCAAACCCCTCGCTCATGATGTAAAATTAAAATATTTATTTTTATACTGAAATTCTCTGTGAGGAGAATTGTGCAGTTTTGTAAGGAGAGCATGTTTATTGTTTACTGTTAGCATTGCAGTATCCAGCTTCAGTAGTTTATTAACTTCCTGGTGGAATTGACTATGAAATTGAGTGAGGACACTGTGTGTATAAGATTTTGCTCCTCTTTGGAGTGATTTTTGTTAAATATAGCTGTATGCTTCTGTTTGTCAGAGATGTGTCAGCTCTTCTGCAGAGCCTTAGCTGTGCCTCTGCAAATTATTCAGCTGGAAGAAGTTGGAACACTTGTGTTGAGTCACCTTCCACATGATCAAAGTTGAAGTTCTTGTTTGCTGGGGGTTTTTTTTCCAGTGTATCTTGTGGTCATTTATAACATGACACCTGATCCGATGTTTCTCTCCTTCCTTTTTGCAGTGTTATCAACACAATGCTGGTGACATGTGCTGTTTGCTGCTACCTGTTGTAAGTATAAATGTCTTGCCTCTTAACAAAGGCACAGTTCTGATGTAATCGAAAGTTCCTTTTTTATATCCTCAAAACATCTAGGAAGCAGCTTTTCAAATGTGTCACAGATTTAGACACATGCTATTCTTTGACAGGTCTTGGAATTCTTAGTTCTAAAAACTTTTAGCATGCTGAAGAAAACATTTTCCAGAAGGAAGACACTGAATGAAAACAAACCTGAATTCCTTTTGTTGACCTCTGACACGTAACTGTTGAATTGTGTTCTGTGTTGACTTGATGTTGCTTCTTTCCAGTTCACTGGCTTGTTCACTCACAAGTGTAATGGCAGTTTGTCAATTCCACAAGTTTTCTGATTCGCAGTACAGTGATGACTTTATGCCTTTTTTCTTTTGTATGTTACACTTATTTCTGAGGTGATATTAATTTAAACCTACTGTTGAGTTTTGCTTTACTTAGTTTGGTTGAATATATTCTCAAAATGTGGTAGGGCAGTAGGTGGAAAAACTTATACATGTGGGTTTTATATATGATAATTTTTGTGACAGACTTGTGTGCTTTGCTGTGTTAAGACCATTTCTGTTTAAATGCATGGTATATTTTCAGTCTGCCTCTTTTCTGTAAGAGAATTAGTAAAAGTAACAAAAAGTCTGGTTAGATCTTTAAGGCTAACTTGTAATGAAATCATTATTCAGAGTTCCTTTTGAACCTGAGTGGTATTTGTACTTTCCTGAAGTATTTAGGTGTTCTTTATGCTAATCTGAGGAGCTTAACATGAATATTTAGAGAAATCCATCTCTAATCTCAAGAGTCATTCTTAGGAACTGGCAGTCAAAAGCTGTATTATCAGTGTTGGTATGTTCCAGGAGAGGTCTGTTTGGCTCCATGTTGGCTTAGCTTGTGCCACAGGCTTATGCTGGTTTCATATAGATTAATAATGTGATATTCAGATTTTATACAGTTTAGGCCTATTTTGGTTTTGGTTTACTCTGAGTATTTTACACACAAAGTCTTAAGAAATCATCCTATTGGATGATTTAGAAGTAAAGCAAATTTGGTTCTGTATTTTGTATCTATGCAGTTTTTTAATTTAAAAAACTACTGTTGAACAGATGTAGAGGCTTGAAGAGGCTTGTTGTGCCAGCAGCTTGAATGTGGGATTGGAATTTGAGAATCTCAGGGCTGTGGAGGCCTCCTTGACTGCATATGAAGTTTGGTGTTTTGGTTTTGTTTAAGGTTCTCACTCAAGTTCTCCCTACTTTGCATTTTAACAAAAATAATGCTCTGCTATTCTAAAATCCTCAAAGCTCAGGGTTTGTTTTCCTTGAAGTCAAGGCCACATGGCATCTGTAGAATCATCTGGATTATGATGTGAAATGTATTTGTTGTAGAATTCCTTGACTGAATGCCATGAACTCTTCAAATGTACGGTGGTATTTCACTTGTAAGTTTAATGATTTTTGTACTGAAACAAACCTATGATAAATCTAGTGTCATTAACATGATTTATAATCCATTCTTGCATGTCCAGTGGGGGGGTTCTTTTGTAATCTTGTGAGCTCTGACCTGTTTTCTGTATTCCCTTTGGCTTTTGCCAATTACGCCTCGAAAAAGAGAAGCAGCACAATGTTCTAAACCGTCAGTAGTTACACCCAACCACATAAATTACATGTATAATATGTTTGCTAGAAAAATCAGGTTTTTCCTCTCATGTTCCAAGATAGAATTTGCCTCATCACAGAGTTTTTATTTCCTCCCCAAATTCTGTATAAAATCGCAGAACAGCCCTGGTTGGAAAGCACTTCAAAAGGTCATCTGGTCCAACCTTTCTTTCCTATGCTTAATTCAAGTGTTTGTCAGTTTGTTCTTCTCGTATTCTTTTCTCCTTTCGAGGGAAGCATTAAAAATTTTCAGACCTTAATTCATGTGACTAAAGAGAGATTAATTTTTCATACTAGTTTTGAAGGAAGCCTGAAACAGTGGTTTCTGAGGATCCTTTGTTAGGTACGTTAGGGTTAATATAACTTGTGTTGTCCCAGATATGGTCAGCTTTATTTGTGTGTCCTTAGTCGGTGGCTGATGCTGTTACCTACTTCTTCTGTAGAGTTGTTCAGAACTCTGCTAGACCTACTTTCGTACTCTGAGTTACCTTTCCGGTTGAAAATAAGGAAAAAGCATTTCCTGTCTTCATTAAACACCACTTGTCTGACAAATTGGCTTGCATCAAACTGAATTTGTGCTAACTGAATTTGAAATCAAGCACATTTCAATTTAAAGCTCTTTCTTCTGTGTTTAGATTTAGCAGTGATCATTCTGAATAACCGTATTGATCACATGATGTTAATTTGGTTGTCCTATGGAAAAATTTGCATGGGTAAGTGCATTGTTTATGTACAGATATTGTACCCAGCAGCCTTTTTTGAAGAATACACGAGCCTCAGGAGCCTGATAAAATATAAGGCAAAGGATAAGGAGTTACTGCTGCGGAAATTGCAGGTTACACCATGTTTTGAGATATTGTCAAAGTCTCAATCTGTTTTGATGTTTCCAAAGCAGTTCCTGAAACAGACCCATAATGTCCTAAAAGAGTACAGCGTGCTTGAAGAATGGTATTTACTGATGATTCTGAAAGGATTAAAGTACAGTTGCCCAAAATGACACTTAAGCAGAGATAGCAAGACCTTAATTTGTAATGTGCAGCATAGACAGATGGCAGTTATGGTAGAAAGACCTTTTGAACAATCTTCCTGGTAGAACATAAGGGACTATAATTTCCTTGTCTGAGCTGGGTAATTAACACTAAGTGTTGTAAGTGGCATCTGGTAGAATTTAAGGATCTGTAGGTGGCTTGAATGCCGTATTTGATTTTAGCAGCTCTAGAACATTATGCATTTGATGCAGAGGCTTGCTTTGTTTTGCTTTGAATGTCGTGTTTTGTTTTGCGTTGTCATGATAGATCATTGTATAATGCAGCATCACTTAAGCAAAAGCTTTTTCGTGACTTACCTTGAATACGAGGCAGTCGTAGAGTTCAGTGCATAACTACTGTTTTGAATTTTTAGGCCCTAGCAGAGCAGGAAGGAGGAATATACTGTTGACCTGGAATTTTACTGTGGCTTGGAGTTTGGATATCCAGCATGGTCCCAAAAAATAGCTTTTGAAAACTGCACAGTGATTGCCTAAAGCATGGTTATATGGCTGAGACACATCGATGTTTTCAATATGCTTCCAGCTCATTGAGTTGACAGCCATGCTGGGGCCAAACTTAGGGAGCAGAGAGGTGAAATATTTGTACACAGAGTTCCTTCCTTTCATGCAGTGAGAGAATAATGTGCTTTAACGGGCTTTTAGTGTTCCTACCCTCCTCCCACTTCTGTTAGTTCAGGATGCTAAAGGCAGATGGTACAGTGCTCTGGCACCCTTCTATCTCTCTTTTGTATCTGAAAGTTAACCCCCTTGCAAAATAAATGCCATGATGTTTTTAAGAGCTAGTTTGTTTTTCCCTGAAGTAAATGTAACATCATGATTAAGGTGCTTTCAAAAGACATTGCTGTCATCACTTTGGATAGCAAAGTAGAAACATGCCAATAATCTTTAGGTTGACTGCTCCTGGTGGTGTCTTGCTGATGATTTAATTGCTGTGTAGAGCCTGCTGTGTATTTCGAGGCTTGCGGGACTGATAAGAGGGCTGCAGGCTCAGCACATCATTGTAGCAAGTCCTACTCTATGCAAAACTGAAAGCAGCCTTGGAAATAAATATTTGTAAATTGTAAGAGGATTGAGGTGTTTTCTTTAAGTCATTTGCCTCTGGCTGCTCTGGGCATTTTACGGCAGACCTGCACTTCATTTGCTGGTCAAAGCATCAAGGTTTGTGTGGAATTTTCCATGACTGCTTAAGCACTCTGATACATTTGTGGCAGCTCCCGTTACAAAGCTGCTCTGCTTTTTCTCCTCCTTACAAAGCATTCTAGAAATAGCAGACAGATGAGCCAGTGTGTTCGCTAAATGTGTTTATATAGTTAGTATTTAGCATAGATTTAAATCCATGGAAGCATCAATTGCTTTTTCTGAATCCTGTAATATTTACAAAGCAAATATATATTTTAACAGTGGAATATTTATTTCTGTTTAGTTTTCTGGGATATTTTCCACAGAATACATTCCTCTTGTTCTCTGTTCTGGCTATGGCTTCTGCAGTATTAGTTTGCGAACTGCTCTGATGACAAGGCTGCTCTTGCTGATGATTTGGCAGTGTTGTCATATTGGTTTTCTTGTTGTGGGTTTGTTTGTGTGTTTCTGTAGCATTGCACCCTTTTGCTTTGGGTCTCTGTTTCTTGACCTGTGTGCCAGGTTTAAATTCACATTTTTTCAGTCACTGATGTAAAATATACTATGTCTGCAAGGGTAGATCGTCATACACTGTGAATATAAGAGCAAATGAGAGAGAATGTTTATGAAATGTTTTTGTTTAAAGGATGCTTCAAACGCACTGAGAAAAGGGCTGTCTCTCTTATGTTTCTGTGTTCTGAGCCCACAAATATCTGAGTTTTAGATGTCTCAAAACACTTGTCAAAAAAAAAAAAAAAGGATGAGAGAAATGCTGTCGGGTGGTTTTGTGTTGTTTTAAATTGAACAGGACAATCCGTTTCAGTTGCAAAATGATTTGGTACCAGCTCTTCATTGCTGGTACCTGGCCTTTATGTTTGAGCTTGAGTGAAATTTTGATTTGATACTAGACCTTCCTGAAAATAGTCTTTTTGTCTCTGATAGTACATGTGCTTTGAACAAGCTTTTCCATTATTGTAAGCTTTGTGATTTGGCTGATGTTCTCTCTTTTGGGTTGGGGGGGGATGTCTTGCAGTTGGCTGATTGCGATTCTGGCTCAACTCAACCCTCTCTTTGGGCCGCAGTTAAGCAATGAAACAATCTGGTACCTTAAATACCACTGGCCTTAAGGATGTCTGTCCTATGCTGAAATCTATTGACTAGGTGAGTATGATCAGATTTATTAATATTTTTGGTACATTAAAGCTTCGGGAGAAACGGAGCAGTAGTTGTAGGCAATGTGTTCAGAATTGCTAGCTCTTTTGAGGGAGAAATCTGCCTTTGTATAGGCTGGAACAAAACATCTTTTGGATGTTAATCTTGAATGGATACCATGAAAAGCGTGGTCTGAATTCTTCTCCAGTTATTTTTCTCTGCTATCATGTCATGTGGTGCTGTGTTCAGCAGCAGGGGTTTGTAAGGAGAACAGAATGTTTCTTCTATCAATAAAAAGAAAATCGGGCTGGGGTGTCTTTTACTAGCTGGCGTAAATGGATTTCCTAAACTTTAACTGTTGTTAAACCTCTCTTTAAGCTTGCAACCATTTCACCAAGACCTGGCCTGATTTCCAAGGCCATGTAGAGTTGCCTTCATTCATCTGGGAAGTCAGAGTGAGAACTGTAGTTAGAATGCTTCTTCTCTCCTGTCAAAGTACAGCACTGACACTGAGTTTACAGGTGAATGTTGCTTTGGGGTTTGTTTGTTTGTTTTTTAATAATAGCCTGTGTGTAACTTTAATCATAGGCGAGCCTGGTTGTTGCTCTCTGGGTAGTGCTATTGGAATGCTGCTGTTGCAGTTCTTGGGCATGCTTTCTGACTTGATCTGCAGTAAATGCAAAGTCTTGTACTACAACTACCATGATGAGTTTGGGTTTCTTTGATACAGAAGCATTTGGAGTTGAAGGTTCAAATGAAGGATAACTGTGGAAAGAAGTACCTATAATTTTAGTTCTTATGCTGGTAACTGAATAACTTAGACATGCTTAGTTTTTTACCTGTTTGGGGTAGGGTTTTTTGTCCTTTTAGGTTTAACTGCCTACCCCTTTGCTGTTACTACTTCTGTTTACAGAAGTCCAATAGCAGCAGACAGATGACAGTTGATGTTACAGCTCAGTTAAATGCTGTCTGTAAAGCAGCCTGAACATTTACCCTGAAGCAAAGCTCCACTGCTGCAAAGCAGGCTTCATCTGAATTGTGATGTTGTCAGACTGGCATGTGTATGTGTCTGTATCTTCTCTTCTAAGCCGCAAGCAGAAGCTAAAGGTAGACTCAGCCCTGCTTCAAGTAGAGGCCTGTAATAGCCAAGTGAGACAAGCTGAATTTCCTGGGTACATTTTTACTGCTTGTGTGTTAACATATAATGAGCTAGCTAAAACGGAGACCCGTATATTCTGGTAATGAACATACAGATCTCTGAATCCTGTAGGATAATTCAGTTGCCTGGGATCTGAAGTGATCTGTGTGTTGCAAGCAGAAAGGAGAAACTGGAGATGAGATACAACTCTTGGACTCCAGCTGCCTGATAAAAGAATCAGGCTTTCCCTCTCCCTTTCAGTAAAGAATTTTCCAGAGAGCTGAAGGTAGATATATACTGAGGAAGAGGGGGAGGTAATATGGGATGGCCAGTAAGTTTATGTGCGGAGCTGTCATTTTTCAACTTATTAGTGGAGAATACGAGGCCTATATAGCACACACTGTTGTGTTCTGTGAGGCAGATTGGTTTAATCTTTGATCTGTCTGATTTCATTGGCTTTATTTTGGAATAAAATGAAAGTTCTCATCATCTTGAAACAAAATCGTTTTAAAAAAGTAAAAGCCTATAATAGTCTTCAGATATTCTAGTTAAATGTTATGTTTTCTTGCTAGAAATGTGCTATTTCAGGAAATACCATTCTCCATGATCTTGTTTGAATTACTCTTGTGTTGAGAGAGCTGAGCAGCAAGGAGGTGGCTGCCTTGATCAGGCTGCAGTGTCCTGTGTTGTGCTGTTGTGTACCTCTGCACTCAGAACCTCTTGTTGAGTTTCTCACTAGACAGGAGCTGTGAATTAGACTCCATCTGACACTGCACGGAATCCCATAAATATAGCTACCCTTTCATGTTTGGTCAGTTATTTTTGGCTTTTAAGAAGTGTTTTTCCAGCACCTATTTTACTTGACCAACAGAACAGGCTGAAAATGCACACAGAAAGCATTCTAGCATTCTAGTGAGGAGCTTCTACAGACATTGGCTTGATCAGGCTGTGCCAGTTTACAGAAGATTGGCCTTTCTTTTAGGTCAGTATCCTTCCAAGTGATGATGATGATGTATCAGAAGACTTGTCAGCATAATCAAGTTAATGGCTTGGATGGCAGCACATAAGAACATGCAGACTTCTATAGCTGTGGTTATGTGGGCTGTAGCCTCTTCTAAGCAGTGTGACCCAACGCCACCTTTTCTCTGCAAATTTGTCGATTTTATCTGTATTCTCAGTCCAGGAACTTTCTTCATGCTGTTAAGTGCAGGAAGTATGATCCAGATGACTGGATGCTGCTACAGCACTGAAAACTTTCCAGGAAACTAGTTGTTCTGCAGCTTGTAATGTGACTGTAACTATCTGCAGTACCTTAAGAAATGAAACTGCTAAGAAAGCAAAAAAGTAGATATTATTCTAGGAGGTCCATACAGGCAAATTATCTACAGTTCTTCACTATTTCTCAGTGCGTTTGTGGAGTGGAAATTGTTGTGGATACCAACCAGGTCTTCAATTAGTCGGTTGTCTCCATGGAAAGCAATAATTTAAGTTGCTTCTTGCTTTGCAGGTAAAGAAGAGATTTTCTCCAGATGAAACACTCCACTGCCCAAAGATGCCCTTAACATAGTCGGTTGGATACCAAGCCTGCATTAATGCCTTAACTTTTTCTATTGTGCTTCAAATGGCTTGTTCAAAGCCCTATATTTTTTCCTACTATACCTTTAACAGTGTGCCTAATGCAGTTTATACTCCTCTTTGGTGCTGTAAATTTTTGTCTGTTAACTTCACATGTGATGAAAATTTCTAAAGTTTTTATGGGTAATAGCTTTCCTGTTCATTTTTCTCACTCTATAGGAAGACTGTATGTATGTTACAAGCCTTAGGTTATCTTTTGCTGTGCTATTCACCCCTGTTCTGTTTGTTTGCAGCTGATAAAATGTCTGCAATAAACTGTATGAGGAAAGGACAAACAGTGGTGCCACATGTTGATGGCATTTCTTCTTTTAAATGAGTTGTACTCTTGGGAAATTTGGCCTTAAGTTTCTCATGCCTGGAAATAAAACTAATCTCTGCTTTATACACAAAGTTCTTGTGCTATGTTTAACTGTTGTGATGTGCATTTTAGTGGGTTTAATCAGACAATAGTTAGCCAAAGTTGAGCTGAGGAAACTTTAGATGATGTGGATAAACCGTAATAAGGTCATGTTGTGTGATGAGACGAGGATGATTTTGCTGTCTGTATCAAGACCTCTCAGGTAGTTCTAAAATAGGACTAAGTTTGCAATTTAAACTTGCTGAAAGGTCTGCAGGTAGAAGTGAATGCTCGCTTAGCTCAAGCCTCTTCTCCATGTACTTCCCATTGTTTGATACTGGGGGGGACTCGGTAGCAGAGATAACGTGACTAGTTTCGAT
This sequence comes from Ara ararauna, assembly GCA_028858755.1. NCBI lineage: Eukaryota > Metazoa > Chordata > Aves > Psittaciformes > Psittacidae > Ara > Ara ararauna. The sequence continues at coordinate 325,097 of CM054386.1, forward strand.
GAAGCGTGAATAGTAATTTTGGAAGCAGACTGATTTACTCCCTGGCCTTTTTGTAGGATACATACAGCAGCAAGCAGTTTGAATTCAACAGCAAACATAATTGTTTTATACTTGGTTGACACTTGCACATGAAATTGCAGACCTGATAAAGCGCATGGCAATGGGGGCCAGAGATGAAAGGTCACTGTGGCTCCTCCATGCCGGCTGAGTCTGCGGGGCTGAGACCAAATCTAGCAAATTGTGTACAAAGGAATCACTTCACAGTATATAAACACTGCTGCATCACGGGAGTCTTCATGTGTACTTCTTGCCTCCTTACGTCATGGCCAGATAAACTGCATTTATTCCTTACACTGTTCTATTCTTATATACAAGATGTAATGGAATGGTTCATTTTTTTTCCTTTTGGATAGCGCTGTTAAGTTGTTCAGTGGGATAATACTTGTTACTATACAGGAAATGCCAACATCCTGACAGAATGCTGTAACTTGCAGTGGTTGAAAACTGGACAGCATGAATTGAAGAAGTACAGACATGTCCGTTATGATACAAATAAGCAGAGCGACTGCTGGGCCTGGAATGGTGGGGTTTTCCTCAAGTTACCTACTACTGAGAGCTGTACTTTAAACATGTGAGAAGTTGCTCTGTAGTCTGGCAAATAATTCCGAAGGAAGCTGGGAACCAAGTGATCTTATAAAAGCTCAGGTGGTGGTTGGTTGGTGTTTCTGAAGTATGTGGAGGATAATATATGTTGACCTCATGGGAGGGGGAAGAAATGCTTCGAGACATTGTTGACAATTTTGGGTACGTAACAGTTTTTAAAATACATTGATCTGCCTGACTCTTACCCTGAAGTGAGACACCAGAGAAGAAACTGTGCGGTGACAAACAGCCCTATTGATGTTACCACTTTTTGTAACAAGTTTTCTGTTTCAGGTTTTAAGATACAGAAGTGAAACAGAGATGATGTGGCGTGCCTTGCTGCGAGAAAATTTAATGTAAAGAGCTATTCAAAGCTTGAGCCAACAAGCCGTATTTCAGTCTTTAGGTGTTTTCCAGCTAAAGACGCTTCCCTCTATCCAACTGGTTAATGTTTTCTCTGGGGCAGATACCAGGTAGTAGCATGATTTAAGAAGTTGAAAAAATGTGTGGTTTGTAGTCCAGAATGTTGTGTGACCTACTGTCTGCATTGTGATTGCGGAATGGTCTGCTCCATGTCTGCCAGGAATTAACACTGCTTCAGGTAGCTTCTATTTTTTCATGACTGGCGGAAATAAGAGCAGGCACTCTGGTGATTAACAAACACTGCAGGTATAGAAGTTAGTAACAGTTTCCTCTTGCTCCTGCAACAACAGAACACGAAGTATTAAGGTACACGTGAAGGAGATTTGCTGGTGCTTGACATGGATAAAAAGCCAGGTCTGCCCTGCTCAGTCTGATCTCATCTGTGTGTTGATATTTCGGGGGAAAGAAGATTGAAGAAACTGACTCCATCATCAAGTCATGAAGACTTGAACTCCTAAATATCGGCAGCAGGTAGAGCGAGTACTCAGGTTGGGGGCATTTCAAATACTTCTGACTCCTTACATTAATATTGTTTCAGAAACTCGAATATCCGCGCTTGTGCCCCTCACGGGGTATTGCTGAAGTGTGCATGGAAGTTTGATTTTTCACCTGCACTGAATCGTGGAAGCGTTTTTGCTCGCGCAAGGGCTCTAAGTCAGGCGTCGGAGCTGGGCGCTGCTGCTTGCAGAGCCGCACCTCGCCAGCTCCGGGGCGAAGCAACTGTTGGGTTCTGTTTCTTCTGGCCAGCCACGGTGGGGTCTGGGGACGGAGGGGCGAAGCGGTGTTACTGCAGGCGTTAAGCGCTCTTTACAGCGGGCGGGACAAGCGCGGCCGGGGCCGGGCCCCCCCGTGCCCATACGCGGCTATAGGCAGCAGCGGGCACGGCCCCGGCAGCGCGGACCCTTCCTTAACACCCCCCCCCCCCCCCCCCGCCACCGCGCGCCTCTCCGCCGTCACGTGACGAGGGGGTGGCTTCCCCCCCCCGTTCCTCCTTTCCTCCTCCGCCGCGGCGGCGGGCGGCGATTGGCTGTGCCGGCCTCCTCCCGCCCCACGTGAGGGGGGCGAGTCACGCGATTTCCGGGAGCCCGTCAGGAAGGGACATAAACAAAACAAACCCGCAGCCGCATGGGGGGCCCGGGCCCGAGCGCGCGGGGCGCCGCCCCCTGCTGAGCCCCGGCCGCGCGTGAGTGCGGGGCGGGACGGGACACGGGGCGGGGGGCGGCGGGAGGGGGCCGGGGGCAGGCGGTGTTAGCGAGTGCGGGCCGGGCCAGGGGCTGCAGGGCGCGGGGACGGGGGTGTCCGCCGGGCTGCGGGGCCCCAGGGGCAGGCGGCGGGGATGGTGCCCGGTTCCCGGCGCTCGGCTGCGCTGGGGGGTGTGGCAGCTGGTGCTGCGGGATTGCTGTGGTGCGCGGGGGGTGTCCGGCGCGCGGAGCTGAGGCGGAGCGCCCCGGGGGACAGCGCTGATGTGGGTTAAGGGCGCGGTGAGGGGCTGCGGGGGAACGCGGGTTCAGCAGGGAGCTGTCGGCGTCCCTTCCACCCTGCGTCTGTAAGGAGCGGCCCGCGCCTCCACAAGGAAAGTGACTCTCGCAACCAGCGCCAGGGAAACGAAAGCGTTGGGGAGACCGGTCGCGCTGGCTGTGCGGGTGGAGGGGCGGCTCGGCTGCCCGGGGACACGGTGCCGGGTGCAGAAGGGCTCGGTAGTTCCGCGCTCTGTTGCTTTTCGGGCTCGGAGTCCCCTCCTCCGCTTTCGACCCGTTCAAGTGCTCGGGGGATGACCGGTGGGTACGGGGGGGTTCCCTGCCTCAGGCGCGTTGGTGTCCAACGGGACGGCCCCGGTCCGTAGGGAGTAGGCGGAGAGGGGTCCCGGGCCGGTGCGAGTGACGGGGCAGGGCGGCGGGAAGGACTCTCCGCGCTCTGACACTACTTTTATGTAACTGAGTGGGACGGGGGGTGCGGAGCTTCCCCTGCGGGCGGCAGCCCCGGCCGCTTGAGAAGGGGCTTCCCCAGGCAGCGGGGGGTCCGCTCTGAGGGGAGGCCGCGGGGGTAGCGGGGCGGGGGCTGCTTCCCGCGGGCCGGGGGAGCCCTCGGCTCCCTTCTCGCTGCACGGGGACCGGGGCGGGGGGGAAGGCCGGGGCGGGCTCGCAGTGCCCCGCAGGCCGGCGGGCGCTCGGCGGAGGGGGTCCCGCGGCCGGCGCGGTCCGGCGCGGCGGAAGGGGGTTTGTTTACATGTCGCCTCACCCTAGCTTGAAAGGGCCGCTGGGCGGCTGAGCGGCGGGGGCGGCGGCGAATGGGAGCGGTCGTGGCTGGGGAGCGAGCCACTGAGCGGGCCGGGAGGGCGGAGCGGGGCGGCGTGGCCCGGCTAGGCTGCGCTCCGCGCTGGCTGGCGGGGCGGCCATGTTGGCTGGGAGGTGTGTTAGTGGGTCAGGGGCGGGGGCCGCCCCCTCGGTAGCTGCCCGCGGGGGGCTCGGGTCGGCTCCGCTGGCTGAGGAGGGTGCCCCCGGTACCGTCCCCTCGGAGCGCTTTGCCTCAGGGGGTGTCTCGTTTCTGAGGGTCGCGCCAGTGGGGTCTGCAGAGCGGCCCATCCCGGTCGGTGCACGGTCCGGGGCGAGTATGGCCGCGCGCTAGTGGTCCCATTCCCCCTCTCTGAGGGGAGGTTCCTGCCGTGAGCCGGTTCCCACAAACTTTACTGATAAACCACCGGTAACTTCCTCGGGCCGTCTCCGGTGTGTCCCCACGCGGGTCCTGGACACCTTTTCGGGTCTGGATGAAGTTCAGGCACGGTTTGAGTCGGGACGGCTTCCCCAAAGCCGCTCATGTCACCAAGGGGCCAAGCTTGAGCTTTTATTTCCCCTCTATCCAGAAGGCCCACGGTTCGGGCATTATTTCATATAATGATGCATGTGGCATTGCCGGCATGCCCTAACCTCATCCCTGTAACGTGCGGCATGGCCAGTGCAGCCCACAGTGCTTCTCAGGGCATCATCTGGTGTCGCTGATCAGATATCAAAGATAGTTTAATGACCAGAATTCACTGTGTCACGCTCCAGTATAAACACATGCCATTTTCCAGGCCTCTACACAGCAGTTTCAATCTTCAGCTGTGCCAGCTGAAAAGTTGACTTCTGGTTTAAAGCAAGCGTCATCTTTGTGTTGTTGTCGTTCAAGGGTAACTCGTTGAAATCGTGCGAGATGTAACCTGCAAAACATAGATTCTGACATCTTTCAAGCACTTCAAAATATCTTGGAGACGTTGATAAAAAGGCTCTTTCCCTAAGGTCGCTTAACCAAGTGCTTTTAAGCAGACTTGGGGGGGGGGTTAATTGTTGTTATTGCACATGTGTTTTCATAGTAAGAATAATAAAGAGCAGACACATCTGCTTTAGAAACTTGTTTGGTTTTTATTGTTGGCAACTTAAATGAGAAGTCAGATTTTCTATGGGAAATATATTTTGTGATTGCTTTAGCAGGCAAGGCTTTTTATAGAGATAGCAACGTTCAATGATAGTACTTTTTAGAGGCGTGAATAATGACTCGGGGACCCCCACACAGTGCTTTGTAGACAGTAGTTTACCTGAGCAAAAAGAAAGAATCGCTCTGTGTTTGATGGGAGTATTAACTGATGAGAGAAACCTGCAGCAGAGGCATGAGCCATTGGCCATCCTTGCCATGTTGGGTTTTATTTTTTAACTAATGAGAGTGGCAGAGAGCCTTCTGAAGGACAAAGGTTTGAAGTCCCTTCCGCATTAGCGGGAATTAATTGAGAATAAATAGAAGCTTCTGTCTGACTAGTAGACTGACAGCATGGTATAAATAAGGGAGCCAGTTTAGATTTCCATGACTTGCGTGTCCACGCTATGTGGTTTGTGAAGCCTAATTAAAATAAGGTTTAAAATAGAAGTTTGATAAAGGAATTTGGCACTGCATAAGAAGTGCTTGAAAGGCAAGCCAAAAATTTAATGAAAATTGTGGATTTTAAGGTTTAGACCTCACTCTGATCATTTCCCTGCTTATAGTAAAAACAACCAAAACCCTTCTGGTTTTGAAATCTGCTGGGGTTTAGGGTTTTTTGGGGGGGAAGGGGAGTGTTTTATTTTGCTTTTCGGGCTATTCTGACTGATGCGTTTATCTGATGTGTTGCTGGCTTTGAAGCATGCTGTGCTGATAACCCAGGATGAAGAGTAGACTACATTGTACCATTCCCGTCATCGTAAGAGATTTTTTCCCCTGTGGACTATAGAATTATTTCTTACCCTGAAAGAATTTGCACTGTCAGAAAGAATACAGAAACAACCTTCATGTAGGAATGTAGAATATTGCTGGAGATTGTCAGCTAAATGGCTGTCTAGTTTTGCTTTTGTTTTCTGTTTGCTTTGGTCACATTCTGCTTCAAGGGAAATCTCTGGCTCAAGAAAATTTTGAATCTTAGTCTTACTGCTAATTCTCTTGTGCAAACAACTCTCTTAACTTCGCAGTGGTACTTTAATAAAGGTTTATGCAACTTATGCTTTAACTGTAAAAAGGTTTTTAAGTGATTTCAAGTGTGTTAATATAGTTCTAACAAGTTCTAACATGCTGCACATCCCACTCTTGGCACTAGAATATTAAGAAAATCTCAGTCTTTGTTCCAGAATGTATAGAAAAGCTATTGATTCTAGTAGGAGTATATTATGCTCCATCCCTGGCACTGTTCAAGGTCAGGTTGGACAGAGCCTTGGGCGACATGGTCTAGTGTGAGGTGTCCCTGCCCATGGTAGTTGGGTTGGAACTGGATGGTCTTAAGGTCCTTCCCAGCCCAAACTGTTCTGTGGTTCTATTATTATTTCTGGGCATAATTGTTATAAAATACATAGATGCAATATGTTGTTTGTTGGGTTAAAAAGGATCACTCTTGTTCTTCAGCATCTTGCATGTTGATCAGTTATTGGCACCTGCCTATTTGCTTATGCAGTTGTGTTGAAGTGGAATAACCCTCCGAAGTTGGGCAGCTGGCATTGACATGTAGGGATATTAACTCAAACAGAGAACGTAGTGCTGTAATTCATCAGCTCTGTTACCAGAGACCAGAGCTTCTGTTTAGTGGTATCACTTCAAGATCTTGAAGTCTGTCTGCTGTGGACAAGTAGAACTAGGAAAATAATACTGGGCAGGAAGGGGAGGTCAGCAGAGCAAAAGGGACAAAGGCAGTGAAGTAGCAGTTTCCCTCTCCTGAAGGGAAGAGGCTTAGAAGAAGTGAAACAGTTTTTATGTCTTTAGTTCTTCTAGCTGGCAATGCTCCATCAAACTTAGGATCTGGGTGTCTTAAGCAGATTGTTGTTTGCTCTCTGGGACAGTGGAAACAAAGGGAATCATGTCTTTGATGCTTATGCTGGTATTTTAATGCAAATACATTACTGAGAAGGTAGAGGGACTTGGCTGCTTTGGATGAGCAGGTAAATGAGGCTGTGGCAGGTGGAAGCAGAAGATGACCTTTTATAAGATTGTCTTTGCTCATCTGCTGTGAAAAAAAACCCCAACTTAGTGCCATTATGGTGAGGGGGGGAAAATGAAAGATTTTTTGTAAGTCTGGCTAGTAATTGAAGAATCCTGTAAAAAGAAGGACAAAAAACCCAAAACCGAACAAAAAACATTGCACTCAGAAACCAAACTAAGAAAAGCATGTTCTGTGCTTGAAGACTGCGCTGAGCAGACTATGTCCTGTAATAGGAGACAAATTGGCACAAACTGTGGAAGGGAAAAAAGTTTTAAGAGAAGTGTAAGAGAACTTCTTGCGTCTTTATCTGTACTTTGTAAAATGTCCAGATACAGCAAACACTGCATAGCACATAATGGTTCTTTTAAAGTACCTGGCATAGTGCGTTCTCTGAATATCAAAGTTCGGCGTATTTAATGTTTTACCCTGAGCTTGTAGGTTTAGCATTGACAGGTTCTCGTGACTTGCAGGTTATTTATCTGCATCAAAAATGTAACTTGGACAAACTGTGCTGCATAATGCACTCACCATCATGAAAAGTGTAATTGTTCGTGTAGTGTATTTAGAGCAGGCATTTAGCTGCTGTGATAATAAGCACTGTACAATCAGCAAAACAGTGTAGCCACGCTCTGTGTGCCTTTCAAATCAAACAAAATGCACATCTGAATTGAGACTGAAATAGCAACCTTAGTTATAACTACAGTACAAGTGATTCATGCAAGTGACTGAGGAAGACGTTCAGGGTTGTCAAGCTGAAAGACCGGATTTCTCTTATAGGGGCTTCTAATGCATTGTGGCAGAAGGGGGTTTTACTGCTCTGGGGTGGTGGCACAGGAACTGCCATGTGTCTTCTTAATGCTGCATGGTTTGGGTTTGGGTGCTACTCTCTGCCAGTTTAAATGTACTGCTGCATCAGTGATGTCATGTAATAGCCCACCATTAGATTGTTTGAAGTTCAGTCTCCTCGGGTGTCTTAAGCACTATTGCATTATTCTAAGTGTGCATTTTTCAAAAAGTAAATATAAATGCAGAGGGTTTTTTTTAATTAAGATTTGTCATTAGATTAATGAATTATTAACTCTATGGGACAGGTTTTGGTTACTTACTGATGAGGATTTTAGCCAGTGTATATATGCTTACCTCCATCAGTACCGCAGATTCTTCAATGTTAGATGAACACAGCAGTTCCTGAGATGCCTTGCCTTCCTCATGCCCAGTGAAGGAGCAAGCCGTCTCCTGGGAGCACAGCTCTGCACTGCTGTCACTCAAGAATCTGCAAACACAGAACCAAACCCAGGGACTGGCTCCTTAATCACCTTAATCTGATTTCACTGCAGGCTGCTGCCAAAAGGCCGGTGGCACCCTGCCCAGTGCCTGCGGCTGCGTATTCCAGCTTCTGTTCTTGTGAAGTAACTACAGGATTTCACCTCTCTGTCTCTGCATTTGGGAAGGGCTGATGTAAGGCATCAATGAAAATTGTCCTGAAGTAGAAATTTCTGCTGTATTTATCTTCACTAATTCCCATTCTGCTATTCTTGAGGTCTGCCACAGATCTTTCAGTTCATTCAAATCTGTATTCATTGTAGATAACAACTGTGCTTATTATATTCTAACTCAGTCTTGAGCTGAGAGTGCCAATAATGATAAATTTTGTGGAAATGGGACTTGAACTGCAGTATACAAAGTTATTTTCCTTCACAGCAAGTTCAGATTTTACATCTGTGCTTCCATATGTTATTGATTTCTACCATACATCTTTATTTACCATTGCATGAAAAAATGCTGGTAGCTAAGTGTGAACACTGGGTGGCTTTTAATGAAGAACTTGATGATCCTGGGGAATTAAGAAAGCAGTTGGAAGTAGGTCTGCTTTACAGGGAGCATGAAGCATGCCTAGATTGTGCAGCTTCCCGAGTCTTTCTTTTTATGGACTCAATGAGTTTCCTCCATCCGTAGAGCTATCAAGATCTTATGCTGTAAAATACTTGAATAGCTCCTAATGGGATTCAAAACACATTTAAATATTAATGTTATAAAATGTTAAGAATGAAATCTAAAGAGAATTATGGGAACAGTTTGATTAGCTGATACACTGTTTTGACCTGGGAGAACATACACTGTCATTCTTGGATGGTGCTGTAAGTTTACAGCTGAAAGATCACTCCAGTCTTTAAGATGTTAGAAGTATTTTGAACATTTAATGTCTGTTTTGAGGGTTTGTATATGGTCCAAAAGCTCCCTCGTCCTGACACTTGGAAATGTCAGTCGGTTGTTGGTGAAATCGGTGTCAGTACAGTAAGTTTCAGCACCACACCTTTCCTAGTTGTATGTGAAACACAGTGGAGTGGCTTCAGGTTCGTGTTTAGCAAAAACATAGTAAAGGGTAATCAGTAAAGGAGAAGCAAACATCTCCTTTCTTGCCCCTTTATATCATGCAGTGGCAGAACTTCCACAGTCTCCGGTCGCAGATGGTGGTGGTGTTCTGGTGTTGACGTCGAAGTATTAATCTGATATTCTGTTGAAAAAGGCATCAATCTCTGTCACTCTACATGGAAAGAGAGTAAGATGCTACGAGGGTGTAGGTTGGTATTAAAGATTGTCTCACCTCTTTCTTTGCATATGAGAACATCATTTATTTGTGTCAAAGAACAGGCCCTTTCTCCTAGATCAGACCGCGTGGAAAAGTAAGTCATTCATGCCACATTTAAAGGCAGAGGAAGGACTAGTTCTGCTGTGTTGTGGCCTTTGCTGGGTGAAAGGGGATGCGGATTGTTGAAGCACATTGCACTGGGACAGAAACATAACTTTAAATGTCACTTCAAGATAAGTAAATAGCGCTCCCTGGAAGTTTTAGAGTGGAAAGAAAATGTTCTCAGAAGGAACTGGCTCTTATTCGACGCAGGGCCCTACAAGGAGTAGCTTGCTTTGGCAGTGGTAGCATGGTTTTACGGACAACTTGTGTACAACTGCACTTGTAACTGTGGTTCTTTATATTTTGCTTTGATAAGTAAAGTCTTTTTTGCATAATGTCTGTTTTTACCACAGTCCGATGGTATATATGCTGAGGCGTTGCGATTCAGCCTATATTTAACAAAATAGCTGAGATACTATCTGCAAGTAGGAATAATCACGGGGATGCTGTCATGTGCTAGTGGGAGGAGGATTCTGAGCGTAGCTTTGCTGTAGGAGAGCACTTTTACTTTACTATTTGTTTTTCAAAGCAAGAGAATAAGTAGCCTGAGCAGACTGCACCAAGTCTTGACTTAGGAGCAATGCTGAGTGAAGAGTTCTGCTCAAAGAAGGAAATGTATTTTAACTGATGTCGCGGTTTAACCCTAACCGGCCACTGTGCAGCACCCCAGGCACTTGCTCACTTCCCCCACAGAGAGATGGGGGAGAGCATCAGAAAGGCAAAAGTGAGAAAACTTGTGTGTTGAGATAAAGACACTTTAATAGGTAAAGCAAAAGCCACGCACACAAGCAAAGCAAAACAAGGAATTCATTCACCATTTCCTATCCAAGACAGGTGTTCAGCCACCTCAAGCAAAGCAGGGCTCCATCACATGTAATGGTGACTTGCAAAGACAAATGCCATCCCTCCTAATGTTCCCCCTTCCTTCTTCTTCCCCCAGATTTCTATATTGAGCATGATGCCATGTGTCATGGAATATCCATTGGATCAGCTGAGGTCCCCTCAGTTATTGTGCACCCCCAGCCTGCTCGCTGGAGGTGTGGGAGCAGAAAAGGCCTTGGCTCTGTGTAAGTGCTGCTCAGCAGTAACTAAAAGGTCCTTGTGTTATCAGCGCTGTTGCCAGCACATATCCAAACCATAGCCACTTAGTAGCTGCTATGAAGAAAATTAACTCTACCCCAGACAAAACCAGCGCAACTGATGATGCTGAAAAACTGTACAAGTGTGATGGTTCAGGGTTTTGACTGTGCTCATCTAATGCTGCTTTTATGTTAGAGACTTTATATAAGGATAGGGTTCATGCAGGCAGGCAAGAGAGTAAGCAAACAGCAGCCTTGAAGACAGTGTAGTTACATTAGATACTAAGGTTTGATACCATGGATGATTTTTTTATTACTGCTTTTGGTATAACATTGTTCTTTTTTGCTACCTATTACTCATGCGTGTTATATTTTAGTGTAGATAGTTACCGATGTTTGTGCTAAGGCGCTTGCTCTTCTGCAGTTCAGTTTTTCCTTAGGTTGTTAAAAATGCAAGATACAAAACTTGGAAGAGTCTTTAGTTACTCATCTGAAGTAGCAGCAAGTCTGTAAAAACTACTAAACTGGTAAAATTGCTGAGAGGTAAATTGGAACAATTTCAACACACACCTTACTTGAAATCCATAGAGAAGAATTATGGGTAGATCATTGTTAGGCAACTCTGAATTTGGCACCATTTTTACTTTGTTCTGTCGGGGAGGTCTGTCTCTCCCCTTCCTCTGCTGCTGGCTAGGGAGCACACTTGCTGTAATCCTCTGCCACTAGATGTTGCTATATGAGTGATTGATAGGATCTTATCTGATGCTGGATGGATTCGTCTCTTAAGAAGAGGAGGAGATATCGCTGAAACAGTATTAGTGCCTGCTCTGAAATTATTCTGAAATTGTGAGACGTTTGCCTGAGACATTTTTAGCATTTATTGGCTCTGTTCTATTAGTCATAAAGATTGTTTCTCTCCTGAGCACCCAGCAGTGTGCTAGTCATTATTTCCAATTAGGCAGGCTTTTCTTTTCATGTGTCTATAGAGCTCCTGGTCTCCGCACGGAGGAAAAAAGGCAACAAAATGTAACTCAGCCAAGAAGGGTTTTGCAGGAGCTCTGTTCTGTAGCATCTGTGGCTTTTCATTCGATGAAAGGTGGCAAGAGAAGAAAATTGCTACACATTCCAGCATGAGGAATGACCACTTTTCAGGGGAAATTTTTGTCTTTACTTCACTTTGGCTGTTTTTTAAGCAGTACCTTTTTGGTGAAGGTTTACTTACCTCTTTGGGGGTTTGCTGTGTTTGTTCTACCCAGAAGTCTACAAATAAAAGAGCTCCATCAGGGTGAACTGAAGTTACCCTAAGGAAAAATTTCATTGCATGGATTGTGTAAACTCACTGAGACTGAAGTAAAGCTGGAAAGGAATCTACCAGTGAATAAACCAAGAAGTTTGGAATTGGATTTGGGGAATCTGGGCTTGGAAATGCCTCAGGTAAGTCAGTTATAGTTTTACTTGCTTCTGGACATAATTTTGCTTCCTTATTTATGGGGGGGGAAGGAAAAGAAAGTTTAAAAGCAAATTTGACTGGCATTAGAAGGGAGAATTTGGAAGAGATTAAATAGTGTATATTTTTTAGGGTCCCAGTAGTGTCTGTGCTTTGAAGCTGTGCTCTTGGTGCTGTATTTGTTCACACAGCAAGATTGAGCAAAGTTTTTGCCTTGATGAGGGTGGATGCCTGGAGAGCACCCTTTTATTACTGCAGTGATTCACACATCAGTACACCAAATGACTTTCTGCAGAACAGTGTTTCTCCCTTCCCAAACCTCAGGGCAAGTGTGTCTAGAAGAGAAAGAGGTCTGGAATTCAGTGTAGCAGAAAGCCTTGCTGCCCATTCCCTGCATGCCCAGTCATCCTGCATCATGTTTGTTTGCAAAGTTCCACTTTGCTCTCAAGAGGTATAACACTCTTGATTGAGTTGAAATAAATCTTAGCTTTCTTACAACCTCAGGTGGAATTGTTATGAGTTCCAATGGTTCTACAGTCAACACTGTTTTAGTACAAAATAGTTTGTACTAGGGTGAAGGCCCTGCAAGCATGTAGTGCCTATTGATACTCACACATCTTGCCAGTACTCACTTTCCTCTTCTACGAATACTAACAGATCCCTAAACTTGGCAAATGCATGAGAATTTCAAACCCACAAAAAAGAATGAATGAGCAATGCTCTTGCAGCTATATGATGAATACAAATGTGTCCTTTGATTAAAAAGCTGCATGTTGTTAGCTGCTCTTAAAGCATTCTCTCGCTCTGAGGAATGACATGCTTATCTGCAAGGTAAAAACCTTCCAGTTGCAAGTATAGCACCAGATCAGAGTCTTGGATGAAATAGCAATGCTCTCTGTGTTTTGCTGAAGAAAATATTATGCCTTTTTATAGCATGCTTCAAATTCAGTATCAATTCTGTTGTAGCCCAGTGTGAGTGGAATGGACCCTCCTTTTGGGGATGCCTTTCGTAGCCATGTGTTTTCAGAGCAGACTCTGATGAGCACAGATCTCTTGGCAAGCAGTTCAGATCCAGACTTCATGTATGAGCTGGTAAGTCATCTTTCTGTGTTGTCTGTATGACTTCCTCTCCTTGATTAATACCTTGAGTTTGTGTAGTAATAAAGGGGTATTTGTTCAAGAATGCTAGAAGAGTATTCATTACTGCTAGCTGCTGATGAGGGGAGAGCCTAACTGCTTGTCTAACAAATGTGATGCTTCCTCAATAAGTGCTTGTTAAAGCTGGCCATCAGGAGAGGCTTGATAAGTCTCAAATAGAGCTGTGTTGACCTTAGTCATGATGCTTGAGACTCTTCCTTACAATATTTTCTACAAGAGCAGTTGTGTGCTACTTCACCCAAGCTGTGAATGCAGGGGAAGGAGAATAAAAATTTTCTCATGAGATACTTATACTAGCAACCTGGTTTTTTTTTCTTTCTTCCCTACATGAATGGAGAGAGGTAGCTCATGGTTGTTAATGGACCAGGCTAGAATGAGGTTTTCCAGGGACTGGTAAACTTCAGCATATTTTGTTAAGCACACAGCAGAGATTGACCTAGGTTAATAGAGACTAGAACAGCTTGCCTGTGATGCTGTTCATGGATATTGGTACTAGTCTAGTTCCTGATGGCCAGAGGAATTTGCAATAGCAGAAAAAGAATCCAGCAACATTTGACTTGTATCTTTAGCAGTCTCTTCAGAAGGATCTGCTGCTGAAGCATTGAAGCTAGACTTCACTCTGACCCTCAAGAATCTTTTAGTAGCTTTCTAAAAGTGAAGTTGAGGTATCTTTGTATGTTAGCACTGTCTTGTGCTTCACTGGAATTCGGCTCACCATACTACATTAAGCAGAGGACAGAGATGATGGTTTTTTTTTTTTTTTTGTTAATAATTTTTAACTTGTCTTCTTATGCACAGGACAGAGAAATGGACTATCAGCAAAGCTCCAGAGATAACTTACTTTCAATGGAGGACTGCAAAGACCTTGAGAACTTGGAGTCTTTTACAGACATCCTGGACAAAGAAGCTGCTCTCACCTCAAAATGGGAGCAGTGGGACACCTACTGTGAAGATTTAACGAAGTACACTAAATTAACCAGCTGTGACATCTGGGGAACAAAAGAGGTGGATTACCTGGGCCTTGATGATTTTTCAAGCCCATACCAAGATGAAGAGGTGATAAGCAAAACACCAACACTGGCTCAGCTTAACAGTGAGGACTCCCAGCCTGTTTCTGATTCACTTTATTACCCTGATTTGCTCTTTAGTGTAAAACAAAACCCTTTAAATCCTTTGTTACCTGGCAAAAAAATTGCAGCCAGAGCAGCAGCCCCAGTCTGTTCCTCCAAGACCATTCAGGCTGAGGCACCTTTGTCGGACTGTGTTCAGAAGGCAAGCAAACCTGCAACTCAGCCTGCTTCCAGTACACAAATCATGGTGAAGACCAACGTGTACAATAATGAAAAAGTGAACGTTCATGTTGAATGTAAAGACTATGTCAAAAAGGCAAAAGTAAAGATCAATCCTTTACCACAGAGCAGACCGGTGCTGAGCCAGACACATACTGATGCAGCAAAAGAAAACACCTGCTATTGTGGTGCTGTAGCAAAGAGACAAGAAAGAAAAGGAATGGAATCCCCGCACAGTCACAGTACAACTCCTATTTTGCCTTTTAAAGAGACTCAAGAACTGCTCCTCAGTCCACATCAGGAAGCCCCAGGGCTCATTGTTGGGGAGAGCAGTCTTTCTGCCAGCACATCGGTATCAGATTCTTCACAGAAGAAAGAAGAGCACAACTATTCTCTTTTTGTAACAGACAGTTTGGGTGAACAGTCAGCCAAAGGAGACCCTGAGGAAGATGAGGATGATGAGGATGATATTGAAGATGAGGACCATGATGAAGGATTCGGCAGTGAGCACGAGCTCTCTGAAAACGATGATGAGGAAGAAGATTATGAGGATGATAAAGATGATGACATCAGTGATACTTTCTCAGAACCAGGTACCAGGAGTGTCAGGTTTTGTTAACACAGAGGTTAATGGATTTGTCTGCTAAGTGGGAAAGAATGCTTTTGAATGCTTTATTGTTACAGATGAGCAACACTGACCTTAAATTAGGTGCTTCCATCCCAGATTTTCTAAGTGTTTGCAAAATATAGTTAACAAAAACTAGACAAGGTCTCTATATTGCCCTGTTTCAAGAAAAGCTGTGTAAGCTATGGTCAGGCACAGAAATAATAGCAGAGAATACAGGAAACCTGGCTCGTAGCCTGGGGTTGTAGGGCAACTCCCTGCAGTTTTTATCTTCTTTATTTTTGCGGATTAATGATGGGATGTGTAGAGCTTTCTAGTGCTTGCTGCTTTGAATTTATCTAGACTTGTGTCTGTTGATAGCCGGTATGAAACCATAGTCTGAGTGAAATAATTTCATCGTTACTTAAGTCCTACTGTAGGTATAGTTTTCCACAGAATCCAAAGAATACCTACCACTGAAACTAACTGAACCATTTCTTGGTGGTTTTCAGCAGTAACACTTAGTGGGTCTTCAAAGGATACTGAAATCCTCTCTTCTGCATGTAGAAATGGAGCCTTAACAACAGAAATAAGAACTAACCTTCACCTAGAAGGTAACAAAGCGGTAATGTTGTGTGAAAAGAAAATATAAAGGGAAAGGGACAGGACTGTAACCAAGTATTAGTTTCATTTTAGAAAGTGTTATTATAAATGCTTTGTATTGGAGCATAAGAATTAAGGTATTCAGACATTTGGCACTGTGTAACTTCAGGGGGGAAAGCAGCTGAAATTTTGCCTTTTTAAAAACAGCAGCTTCCCTAAAGCTTGTCACTGTTTGTCATAATGAACTCTCAGATTAGATTATTTTCTAAGTAGATTTCCTGAGTTGGCATTAAACTTATTAAGCGTTATACCCTTTGTGTTATTTTTACATGTACATTAAACATTTTTATTAGCATTTTAAAACCTCTTCCTCCCTTCTTCTGAATTCAACTCCCTCTACTTTTGGGAGCTTTGAGTAGCTATTAGAGCTCTGTAATGATTGCTGTGCTGCACAGTGCTTTGCAGCCCACGGAGGCACATTGCACAGGAAGCCTGGTAACCTTGAGAAAGAGATGTCATATTAAAAGGCTGGATTTCAGTTGGTGGAATTACATTAACTGTTTGTCACTTGTTCAGATTTTACTGCCAAGCTCTAGCTTTCTAAATACATCTACATCATGCAGTAACAGAGGAACTTGGTTTAGGCCAGCTTGCTAGGACTTGAAATTAAGCTATTCACCTAGAGTAGGGTGATACTAAAAGTTTCACCTTATGTTTTGATTCTATTAGAAGGTAATGCCTTCAGCTGTTTTAATTATGTCACTCTTATAATCTGTGTTGGTTTTTTACCTTTAGAGTAAAGGTAAACACTGTGGATAAAGTTTCTAAAAATAGGCATGGCGCAGGAAGATTTAACCTTCCATAGTGCTGAAACCAAAATTAGTTGGTAAATTTAGAGATAATTCACTGAACGGACAAAAGCTCTTAGTTATTGCTGCCTCTCTGATGTATTTTATGCACAGTTGTGTTTTGCTTATTCTTCTTCAAGTATGTTTTTGGAATCCATGAAATGCGTTCTTAAAGTGTTAGTGTTGTCTGAGGAGATAGTGAACTTCAGGAACTTGGAGAAATAGCCACAACATGACTGGCTGTCAGGCAAGTTTGGGCAATAGATTTTTTTATTATCGTGATGATACAAATTTAGCAGTTTTGGTCACCTGCAAAGGTAATTTATTATGTGAATTATCAGCCCAGGCCTTTTCTAGCAGTTAAAATTTTCTTTCCATTACTGATATATTTTGCCTACCTCATTTAGTAGAAATATTTGTAAATGGCTGCTTCTCCCCTCAAGAAGTCAAAAGATTGCAGAAATGGGAGATGCAACAACTGATTCAGTTTTCAGTAGCACTGGAGAAGAAATAGCCAAAAGGGGAAAGTGTGTGTAGAGACATGGAGATTGCTTAAAGAAGCTGCGTTGCATCTATTTTGAGCACCTGGACCATCAGCTGGAGGAAAAAGACTCATAAGTAGTTTGACAGAAGTCAGTATGACTAAGTGTTAAAGAGAAAGGTTTTTCTGGTTTAGTTTTGGTGGGGCTATTTTTTCCTTTTAACGTGGTGAGATGCAGAAGTCATGTCGGTCCTGTTCTCTGTTTTACTTAATTTAACCCTTGTGAATTTAAACCTAAAACCATAGTAAGCGATGTGAACAAAGATTTTTAGGAAGGACTTATGAAGGGCTTGAAGGGTACATACAAGAACTAGATTACTCTATGTAACTTTAAAATTATAGCAGGTCAATGTTAGAGTTGCAAAGCAGGACGCATTAAGTCAACGAAATTTAACTTGCTAACTTAATTATAGTCTAAATAAGCAAACAGGAAGTCTTGTTTTTAGTCTTGTATATTTGTACGCATCAGCTCTTCAAGAGATTTGTTTTCATCGGTTGGCTTAATTGTGTGTTATGAAGATGGGCTAAATTTATACACATCTATATGAATGAGTTACATAGCTTGACATGTTTTCTCAAGTGGAATGTAAGTGGGGTTTTTAAGAGTGTTTTCATACTTATGTCAAACAGCATTTGAGTAAAATGAAAATACAATAGAAATATTTATGGTATTTGAAACTATATTGAATGTAAATTGTCATAATCATTTTGGCTATACAAGAAAAAAGGTTTCATAAACCATGTTTCGTTGTTTGATTTGCCTTTAAAATATTGCCTTTTTACTGAACTAGAGAATCAAAGTAAAGGAGTTGATGAAATTACTAGAAACAGAACTTTAGAGTTGGTTTCATCCTTCTGCGCGCCTAACTTTTAATCATACTTTTGGTTATGAGGTGAGAGTCGGACCAAAGCAAGAAAGTTTGTTTTTTATCTTTCAACTGTTTTTTCAAGTGCAAACAGACTAATTGAATGGTCTGCTTTAAAAAGAAGAAAGTCTTCTTTGTGCTACTGTTAAAGGATGAAGCAGGGGTCAAGGCTTGTTATGCTTGTAGTCCCTTCAGTGGTTGGCTTTTCTTTAACCTTTTCTTTAAGCTTCATCAGCGTATGTGATGTTTTTTTTTTTAGCGTAAACTATTATATAGGATTTTAGTGCACAAGGTGATGCAATGGTTTGAGGTTTCTTAACCTTCATATACATTGTCTTTATTTTCTGAAACTTACATTGGATTTTAAAAGCTGTGGTTTCTGTTTACATAACTATGGTATAATATTTATGCAGTGTGGATAGTGGCATTACAGTGTCCATGCGCTTCATGACCAGTGCATCATATCTCATGTGTCATAATCATAGAATAGTTAGGGTTGAAAAGGACCTTAAGATCATCCAGTTCCATCCCCCCCCTGCCATGGGCAGGGACACCTCACACTAAACCATGCCACCCAGGGCTCTGTCCAACTCAGACTTGAACACCGCCAGGGATGGAGCATTCACAACCTCCCTGGGCAACCCATTCCAGTGCCTCACCACCCTTATAGTAAAGAATTTCTTCCTTATATCCAGTCTAAACTTCCCCTGTTTCAGTTTGAACCCATTACCCCTTGTCCTCTCACTACAGTCCCTGATGAAGAGTCCCTCCCCAGCATCCCTATAGGCCTCCTTCAGATACTGGAAGGCTGCTATGAGGTCTCCACGCAGCCTTCTCTTCTCCAGGCTGAACAGCCCCAACTTGCTCATCCTGTCTTCATACGGGAGGTGCTCCAGTCCCCTGATCATCCTCGTGGCCCTCCTCTGGACTTGTTCCAACAGTTCCATGTCCTTTTTATGTTAAGGACACCAGAACTGCACACAATACTCCAAGTGAGGTCTCACAAGAGCAGAGTAGAGGAGCAGGATCACCTCCCTCGACCTGCTGGTCACACTCTTTTTTGATGCTGTCCAGGATAGGGTTGGCTTTCTGGGCTGCGAGCACACGCTGCCGGCTCATGTTCATTTTATATGCCTCTAAAGTTTCATGTAGCTTTACCGTGGATCATTTCATCCCACTTAAAGAGGTGAGGAAGAGGCTGAACAGCTTGTGTCCAGATACCTTCAATGTAGATGGTCTTTTCTTAAGGGCTTTAGGTCATTGTCCTGATAACACAGCCCCCTTCCTCTAGTCTAACAGAGATGGGTGATTTGATTTATTTCCCAAAAGTATTCAGACTCAAGGAAGAGCAGGAGTTGGGCTCGATAAGCCTAATGGGTCCCTTCCAACTCAGAATATTCTATGATTGAATAATTTTGCTTTCTTTATTAGTCTTTTGCTAATTCATCTTTATTATCTGCTTCTCTTCTATACTTTTTGGTTAGAGGTTAATTAAAATGGAAGAACACTCTCCAACAGCTGTTGTCTGTACTCTGCAGTGGTGAGATTGTGGGGGAGGACAGCATTAGAGCTTAAGGGGTCAGAGAACATAAAGGGGCTTTCAGTGCATAAATAATTTGTCTCTTTTCAACTAATGAAGCAACATCACTGGCTCAATGTCTGTCTCTGGATTTAAGGCAAATACCTGGTAGAAGTTGATGATGAAAACCAAGTCTATTAGATAATGTAAAACAGGCCTTGTATGTGGTTTTGCTTTTAACTTGAATACTCAGTCCACAGCTAAATGGATAGAAACAGTTTTGTCAACTTTATATGAACAATCCTGGCAGTGTTCAAGGACAGGTTGAACAGAGCCTTGGGTGACATGGTTTAGTGGGAGGTGTCCCTGCCAATGCAGGGGGGTTGGAACTAGATCTTAAGGTCCTTTCCAACCCTAACTATTCTATGATTCTATGATTCTAATGCAATGCATCCTTTTAGGGTATGAAAATGATTCTGTGGAGGATTTAAAAGAAATGACTGCAATATCCTCCCGGAAAAGAGGCAAGCGAAGATACTTCTGGGAGTACAGTGAACAACTAACACCATTGCAGCAAGAAAGAATGCTGAGACCATCCGAGTGGAGTCGAGATACATTACCAAGTAATATGTATCAGAAGAATGGTCTCCATCATGGTAAGAATAGAGTCCTAGTTACAAGTGAATGTCTTTTCATTCTGACACGTTCAGTAGCCCAGCTCCCATACTTGCGGTTGCTGAGAAGTTGTATTTTGGCCATGAAAATGAATCATTAAAACACTGGAAGTCTGTTGCTCGATTAGTAGAGCTCTGCACAGTGTCCAAGGAAGGCACGGTGAACATACAGCAGCAACTTTCAGTGTGGTTTCTTCACAGGAAGGTCAGTGAATTGAAAATTGTAGCCTCCAAGGGCTTTCAGTGGAAACCTTAAAAGCTGGAAATTTTCTCAGTGCAATACTGTAAACATATTGGATGGGTCACTTGGCTGGGATTTGTTCCTCATAGCTGTTAGTTTAAGTCTTGCTTGCATTAGAAGTAAGCTGGAAGTGATCTGAAATGCAAAATTCGCATTAACCGCAGTATGACCCAAAGGACAAGCAATAAGGCATAACTGTCTCTTTTTGCTCCTCCCTACTTTTCTCTCCCACCTATGTGAATGCAGCACAGTGAAGCAGTTACTGTTCTGTGAATAAACTATTTCTTTAAAATACCCCCTTAGAAACTTAAACCAATTGGTCCAATAACCGTGTTTTATTCACGTAACTTTTTGATTAGCAATTTGCTAACCACAGACATGACTAATATCACCCAGAACAAACCACTCTTAGGAGTAATGTTTGCTTCTTTGTCACAGGACCTCTTTGGTAGGCTGCTCCTTTTGATTTTGGCTTTGAAGGAGAAAATGAAACCAGCTTCTCTGGTTGTAATGTTAACATTCCCTTACAGTTGTAAATTACTGTCTTTAACGTGGCAGTTTACCTTCTGTTCAACCAAAGGATTTTTTTGTTGTTGTTACTTGTAGCTTTATTCAGGGAATAAAATTTGGGATTTTTTTAAAGTCTCCATAGTTTTTATATTCTTACTTATCTTGTAGTGAAATAGCAGTACCTAAAGTCATAGTACTACTCCTTCTTCTGAAGGCTTATATCTATACTTGTTATTAAACAAGAAATAGCCAGAAATGTCTTGAGGACTCAGTCCCACCAGATACTTGGAGGAGCCAAGTGACCTTTAAGTCAGGTGCATATGCAAGAGATTTTTAGGATCAAATGCTAGAAAAAGACACACAGGAGTGGCAGAGAATCTTAAGAAATAAAGATTTGGTCTTGAATACTTACTTATATTTCCTTAGGAAAATCAGGCCTTAAATAGCTTCAGATACACACGGAAGGGGTTAACTAACCTTTGTGTGTGTCATTTAAGCTCAGTATCACTGAAGATCATTTCAATACCAGGCCTCAACACTATTTCTTAGTACAGAACTTTAGCAATAAGGTTATTGAGGCATTTCACCAGCTTGAATGTGCGGGAGGATATATCGGCTGAACATGTAAGTTAGCAAGTTACAGTTGGGGCAAAGCAACTGCATCTGAACTTGTGACATATGTTCTTCGGCACAGCTGTGTGTGAATACTGTCTGTGACATCCAGTAGCTTGGCCAGCAGTATTTTCTCTTTATCTGATCTGGATACAATATGAATTGTACAAAGCAGTTTGTCTGGAAATGTTCTTTCTATTGTGAAAAGCCATAGAGATCACATGATTCCAGTCCATTCTCTTGCAATGAACAAAGGAACTTTGGCTGCACCCAGAAATCCACATATTTAAGAATGTTTTTCCACAGGTTTGTGTATGTATTGTGTCACTTCCCAACTCAATTTCCTGCGTATTTAAAACAGGAAAATATGCAGCAAAGAAGTCACGGAGGACTGATGTAGAAGACCTGACTCCTAACCCCAGAAAACTTCTACAGATTGGTAATGAACTGAGGAAACTGAATAAGGTGATCAGTGACCTGACACCAGTCAGTGAACTTCCCTTAACTGCCAGACCAAGGTCAAGAAAAGAAAAGAACAAGCTGGCTTCCAGGTATGTATTAGATAATGCTACACGGATGAGTAAATTTTGATTACTGCAACTGTAAAATTAAGATCTAACTAATTTTTGGCTCGAGATCCTGCTTAATCACGGCAGTTCCTGCAATGGGATAATTACCAAGTTACCAAAAAGCAGGGAGACTGGCACCTTGGAGATGTAATTTGCCTGGTTCCTAAATAATGATGTATTTCCACTGGAAGCTGGCTTGCTTACCTGCAGAGCAAACGATCAATACAGTGATAAAATCCACTAGTGTGAAATGTAAGCAAATATAGATAGCAGAGTGCTTTCAGTGAAGTTGAGTGAGTAGATAGATGATTTTGTACATCACAGCTCTAGGAGTGTTGGTTGATAAGTTCGTGTGGCAAACAGATGCTGTTAGTATTCTGGAATCTTTGTTAGTGTTCTAATTCTTCCCCTCTTCTTACTATAGGGCTTGTAGACTAAAAAAGAAAGCCCAGTATGAAGCCAATAAAGTAAAACTGTGGGGTCTCAACACGGAATATGGTAAATACAACTCTTCACATCTTAATTTTTCTTTTGTTCAGACAAGTCTGTGTTTTGCCATCATGTAACTTCGGTCATACCTGGCAGTTTATAGAGAAAACAGGGTTGCTACAAACCAAATAGTTTTTGTTGGTACAAAACCACTCACTCCATAAAGTATGTAGATTGGGTTACCTGCAGTGTTGAGCTACTTTACAGATGTAAATTATATAAATGTATATGTGTAATATCATAGAATCATATAAGTATTTGTGAAAATATGTTTACAGATGTAAATTATTGCATCTTAGTTTTACAGTAAGTGTGATGTGACACCTTTGGCACTTTCAGATAGCAGTGTGTGGACATCTGTGGATCTGTTTTGCTCAGGAGGGGTGTGCTGTAAATCTAATCCAGGGTTGGTTTTTTTTCAGATAATTTACTCTTTGTGATCAACTCCATTAAACAAGAAATAGTTAATCGGGTGCAGGTACCTAAAGATGATAGAGGAGTCAACATGGAACAAAAATTGAACCTACTTATTAAAGACACTCTTGGTAAGCTGTAAACTTAATGTATTTGCATGTATGTAAAGAGACATATAATTTATGATACCTTAGGTTGCAAACAATTTCTGGAATAGAGAAAAAAAAAGCAGCTTCCTGATTTCAGTTATTTATGCCTTTTGATTGGTTACTAACCAAAGCGTTCATTGGTTTTGTATTGCATATAGGAATGCATGAGTACATGTGAGTAGTAACCTTACAGCACATTTTCTTACCCTTTCTTAGGCCTACCTGTAGCTGGACAGACATCAGAATTTGTAAATCAAGTTTTAGAGAAGACTGCAGAAGGAGACCCCACGGGTGGCCTTGTAGGGCTACGAATACCAATGTCAAAAGTTTAAAGACACGACTTCAGCTGTTCTCATCGGTCAGATTCTACCTGTGTTGTCAAGTACTTCATTGTAAATTGCATTCTGGTCTGCATGTCAGTTTAGCATTACGTACACACTTACAATTAGGTTCCATTGGTTTTAAATAACAAAGTAGTAAACCAAATCAAAGCATGATGTAAAATGCTTAATAGCATTTTTGGACCATAAACCAGGTAGTTTCAAAGCTGCTTTAAGATTAAATACAGAGATGAGGATTCTTTTGAAAATTAAGTTCTTTAGGACCAGAATATATCACTTTTGATTTAGAAGCAAAACCATGGGGTTGCTAGTAAAAAATGTTAGCATATGCCAGACATTGTGACAGGTTTATGCTCCAAGTAAAATGAGAGGAAGCGTTTGGTTTTTTTTGTAAAGCTGTCAATTTAGGGAGCTTTTTGTTCCTTTTTTTGTTTTTTTTCTTTTTTTTTTTTAATAATTGGATTTTCATTTGTTCTTCTTACAAACCAGTAACCTTTCTTTGCAACCATTAACTTGTACATAGCACACATGGCAGTAGAGCTAGTGTGCCATAGAAGACTTTAATTTTCTGAGCTTAATATAGTATGTAAATGTCTGTGCAAGCAAGAGAAAAAAAGTATATTCTTTGTGCCTTGTATTTCGGGGGGAGAGCTATCAGTATAAGCTGGTAAAGTTTTGTATGAAGAAAACCCTGAGGGGAAAAACCAAGATGTATAGATGGTAAGATTATAGGTTTTAATGTATTTGTTCCAGCTCTTACGATTTTTTGAATGTATATAGGAATATGTTGAAACTGTAGATATATGCCACAGAGTCTATGTATTGTATAAAAGATGGCTCTAGAAAACTCAATTTCGGTACTTTGGCCGGAAGAAAACAAATACTTGCACATTAATGCGATTGTTTATTTTTGTACCAAAGACAAATGCAACTGATATGGCGAACTGCCAGTCTAAGTAAAGTTTTGCACAGCTTATATGATACTGTACTGAATGTAAAAACACATGAAAAAAAAGAAAAAAATTTAAAGGTCAGGGTTAGGGATCTTACTGAACTGTGAATTTTTTTGTTTGGGTCCAATTATCTACAGAAGGAGCATTCATACATAACAATATTATTTTGCTGTTCTTGTAGTTCGCTTCCGTGGTAGATAAGTTGGTGGCCATCTCGGAGTCTTTAAATCTTTTTTCTCTGCACTTACTGTAGGAGATTTTAATATATTTGGATTTTAGTAAGCTATTGGTAAAATAGTTTTCAACTTTGAGAATTTAAAAAGAAAAAGATTATTTAGCTTGTTGTAGTATACTTCCACCAAACAACCAAAATAAAATTATTTTTATTGTAACGTGTATATATGTAAAGAGAAAAAAGAGCTACAAATATCTAATTCCTTAGTTGCCACTTTTCCAGTTGATGTATTATTATGCATGTGATGTTTCCAAGGATCAACACAGGCTTCAAACAAAACAAAACAAAAAGAAATTTATAGACTTTTATATTTTTGTACAGGTATTTCGAAACTAGCTTCTTTAAACTTATATGTGACTTATTCTTGTTGATTCAGTAGTTTCTATGATTGAGGAATATTAACACACAGTTCTTATTTGCTCTTCTGCTAATAAGACTTGGCTTTGTAGTCAGTGTTAACATACAGATTAAAAGCTTTAGCCTTTGATGAGAAAGTCCTTTATCTCAAGGCAAGATCATTCTCTGGTTTCATGGACCCCCTTCCTTTTCCTCCCTGTTCTTTCTCTCCCTATTTAAAGATGACAATACACTGTTTACTGAAAATAGAAATACCAAATATTTTCAAATGTAGCTGCTGAAAAGAAAAATGCAAAAGTCTATGAAGGCTTTTTCCCCACTCCCTTTGGGGAATTTCTCCATTTCTAGTTTGTCTGAGTTTGTTTTGTACTGTGATTCCTTTTTGTTTATAAGTAGATTATTTTTATATCCAAGCTTGTACTATAAAAACAAAATCTGGATCGGTAATAGTGCAGTAAGAGTGGCCGATGAAGGTGGCACTCCTGCCACATACTTGTGAGCGCGCACACAGCTTACTTTGTGTCTGAATATTTTGGAAGACTCAAAAGGGAGGAGGAGGCCAAAATACCACTACTGAGCTGTACAGAAAGTCTTTCCTACAAGAGACTAAACAAATACCCAGGGCAATTTAGGCAAAACTTTGTAAATCCACTTAAGACTTGCAAAATCTGAGTGGAATGTGGGTGGTTTTGTTTCAGGTGTTTTTGTTGTTCTTGTTGTTGTTGTCAAGGTGAGGTGAGAGTTGGCTGCTGCTTTACACAGTGGGTCAGATGTATTCCTATTGTAATTATTGCTGATGTTGCAGTTATTCCGGAGATACATACGGCCCATAAAACCACGACAAAGAATGTCTCTTGTGAAGTTAAGGCCATGTCTGTACCAAGATTTCAATACTGTTGTTCCTTTCTGATGGAATGGTGTTGCCGCACTGCTCAGATACGAGAGCTCCTTACACTATATCCAAACTGTGTAGGCAAGGCAGCATTTCTAAACGTTGAGAGCAGTTTTGCAATCAGGTAAAAACTTCTGTGATAAATTAAACTGACAAGGTATTAAAAAAGCCCCTTTTGTACTGCTCAGAAGTACTGGGCAAATACAACTTCATAGCTTTTTATTTTTGTCTGAAAACCAGAATATGATTTTGGTCTAGCATTTCAAAGTAGTCTTTGGATCTTTAGTGAATTCCATACCTTTGCATTTCGTGTTTTCTATGTATTATTTTAAGTTAAAAGCTTTTAAATAGTTGAGCTTTTTAATGTTGACACTTTATTTTGTAACTATTTATATGTATGTATATCTTAGAAAAGCACTTTGTTTAAAAAAATACAAAAAAAAAAGGAGAAAAAAGAAAAAAAAGAAACTGCGTTTTATATGATTCCTGCCACTTGCTGCTAACTCTGGGCTGGTCAGAATGCTGCAGCGATACTTGATATAAATAAAACCTGGCAGTAAAATGTAGAGTAAAGATAAGACCTTTTGCTGGTTTAACTTTATGATAAAGGTGACATAGGCAAGCTGTGCAGCTTTACATTTTAACCAGGGGACTCTGTGGCATTTAAACCGTCTAGAAATGGTTGTACTTTAATGCCAGTAACAATCTGCTTCCTCTAGTGTCATTAAAATATATACATTTAGTGTATACTTATCACAAACAAAAATCTTATAAGGGTATAAAAACCAACAAATGTACATGTTCTGTTTTTTGACAATTGTGGCATGCATTTTGGATGATCTTTAGAGAAGACCATTTTCTAAAGATTTTCAGTGTTCATACATGGTATGTGGATCTTAATGAAGTCCTGGATTTTTTTGTTTGTTTTTGAGTGTAGGCATTGTGAGTATTCACTTTTACTCCTATATCGAAAAGCAATTATATATTTTTGATTTAATACAAACAAAAGCTCTTCCTTTTCTGATACACTGGATTCTCTAGAATTTGTTTCCATATTAAAAGCATGCTGTCATAACTGCTCTTGTTGAGATCTCGTCAGTCTGAACTTAGGTGCCACACTTTGAATTGATGGACTGCTTGTTCTACTGTACCATGTATGATTCTTGTCCTTTCCTACTTCCTTCATAACAGATGATGATGTGGCTTTATATTGTGCCTTACTTGTACATCTAGAACTAAATGGTTTTCATTCCCTCTGAACTCCTCAAACCTAACCCTTCTGAAATTGAATCAGAACTCATAAAAGCATCCTGAAGAAAGTCTGGATAGATCTGATTTCAGTTTCTCTCAGTAGTAGTCCTTTTGTATTTCTATGGAAGACCAGTTTTTGAACAGCCTTGTGAAATGTGGGGGTGCTCGTGAAGGGTGTTTTTTAGCCCGAAACCTTTTTTGCTAATGCTTCTTTTTATGGTTTATTGAACACATATGCTGATACTTGGTGAGTACTTTTTTTTTTTTTTTTTGGATGAGAGAGACTTACTACTAAAGCTATGTTTACGTGTGGATGGGCTGGATTTCCTTACCATACCAGTTGAAATCATTGTGATTTGATGAAGTTGCATTGCTGTAAAGCTGATGTGAGAGTCGGGCTCCACTGTGTTGAGTTCCTTATCTTTATAGATAGATGTTTTTTCCATACTGAAAGGGCCAGGAAAAAGTGTTTTTAAAAAGAAACAAACAAAAAACTTAAAATGGATAAAGGGTCTTTTGACTCATCTAAAAGCAACCAGATACTTCTGAAATACAGTGGTGTCAGTTTTGATTTTATTTTAGAAAGTCGTGTCCCCCCCCAATATTTATCTGATATTTGCCTTCATTAATAAGACATGTAGCTTATTCACAAAATAGACTGGATGTGCTTTTCTTCTTAATAAATCATTTAAACATAGCTATTTTTTTAAAGCTCTAAAAGACTTTATCAGGAGAATTTCAAAGGGTTGTATACAAGTTGCCTTCAGCAGAAATAGTAGATGCAATTCTGTTCCTCAAACATGCTTGCAAGTCTTCCTGAACTTCTGTTGAGGCATAACCCAGTTATGTACCGTGAATGTTAGGATCTGGTTTTGGCCTTGAGACCTGAATTTCAAGAATGCATCCAATCATGAATTTTCTTTTCTTTTTGAGTTGGGGGCTTCAGTTGGAATAATCTAGTTAAGTGTGCTGCTAGATGTGGTCTTGGCTTATTGACACAGCCTTGCACACAGCTGAGGTTTATTGTGCTCACCCCAGGGATTGTGTGAAGTACATTTCAAACAGTTACTGCTTCAGTGACTGATTCTTCGTGTAACTGTATTAAGGGCATTAGTATGTTGAGAAAACACCACTCTTTAATATCTCCCAATATAAATTGGGATTCTTCAGTGTCATTAATGAATGATGGCACTTTTAGGTTGTATCTTCTTTGCAGCATACAAAAATGTCTCTATCCTTCTACAATTTACATTTCACAATATGCCATGTTTTTTCCCCCAATGCTTCTCGCATGATAAGAAGGTGCGTGTGCGCACTGAATTATAATCCTCAGCCTCTTAGACATTCATGAACTTCCACAAGAGCAAATACTGACTATGCATTTATTGTCTTTCTAATGAGCTGTGGAGCTAAAAGTGGAGCCAGAGCTATTTTAAGCCACACTTTCTTCTTTTTTTTCCATTAAAAAGAAAACCAAGCCACCTCCAAGCTTTTTAGAGCACATCAGTCGTGTTCAGTCTTCTTCTTAAGAATATTTTGCAGTTGGGTGTAAATCAAATTTGGGTGAGTTAACTAGCTACTGTAAGGAAATCTCCTGGATTTGATTTGTTATTGGCAAAAGCACGCTCTGCCCTATCAAAATCTTCTGATTAAGAGGCAAAACCTAGTAGTAGCACATAATCTTTACTAATCTTTCTTATAATGGTGCATATTCATACATTCTGATTGGAATCATCAATCCTTGCAGAACATCATGTCCAAGTAAAATTTGTTGCTCAGTATTTGTGGTTGGGTGAACTCTTAAGGCTGATGACACATGCAGGTGTAGGTGGTTGGCAGGTAAAAAGATAAAAGCATTTGAAAACGAAACATGACATCCTATTCTGCCTATGCTTGGGGTCATGATTGTAATGCTGTCCTTGGTATTCTATAATCGACTTCCAACTGGAGCTCAGAAACACTTACTGAAAGTCTTGTCTCTGTTAGCAAATAAATTTACCTTGTTAAAAGCATGATCTGTTAAAGAGTTGCAATGTTTAATGTTGGTTAATAGTTGTGCAGTTATTTTTTTTTTGAAGAGGCACAATTAAACTCCTGACTTTGTTTACTCTGTCACCCCCGATCCCTAGCACTTCTATTCAGATACAGATTCATCAATGTATGCAACATCCTTTGTAATTTAAAATAAAAATTGTGGAGGAAATACCATCTCGAGTCGTTGTCTGTGGGCAGCGACAGTGGGCGGCGTGTGCTGCCTTTGGGTGGGCGCCCTCGGTCTCCTGGCATTGTCAGCTTTCCTTTGAGGGGAGCGTAGCAAGGGAAGGAAAGAATGTGTTCCCCCTGGTCAGCGCCCCTGCCAAGAGCTGCCTATCAAGGGCCAGCGTGGTGGGACCATCGGGGGACCCGGGCTGCAGCCCAGCAGCTCCTTTGGTTGGTCTCCATCTTCAACAGCAGCTTGCGTTGTCCAAACCTGGTGTGTCACAGAGCAGGGCCTGAGGGCAGGAGAGGGGGCACCGCACCAGGGCCGGAGATAGGGAAAAGGCAAAAGTGCTGCTGCGTTGCAGCGTCTCCCCGCTCCTCCTCTCCCGGGCACCAGCGGAACCTCGTGTTGTTCCACCCACATGGACACCGGCCACCCCCTGCTACTGAGGGTCGGGAACCTTCCCATCCACCCAGAAACCCGGGGCGGTCTGTTGGGCGCAGAACTGTGCAGCCGCACCGCTACCGCCGCTTCTCCCAGTGCCATGGGCAGTGCTGCTTTGGGTCCTTCCTTTGGCTCATAAGGGCGAAGGGCCCCACCTTAGCCCCCATCCGCTGATGAAAGCCTTTCCACGCTCTCAGCACAGCGCTGTGTTCACCGTGTCCCTTCCCAATAACTATAAAAGCGGCACCACCGCAGCACCACGGAACCGCCGCCCCGCTCCCCTCAGCCGAGCCCCCGCCGCGGCGGGCCGGGGCGGCGCCCGCAGGGGGCGCCCGCGGGCCGGGCGGCAGGGCCGCGGCGTCCCGCTCCCTTCCCAAGATGGCGGCGGCCGCTTGTGTGCCGGTGCGAGTGTGCCACCAGGAGATCGTCAGGTTCGACCTGGAGATCAAGGCGGCCGTGCAGGTACCGCCGTGCAGGTACCGCCCCGCGGCGGGTCTCCGCTGCCAGGGCTGCGGGGCTGCCGCCGCCGTGTGCGGAAAGTCTCGGCCGAGCCGGGCCGGGTGATGCCCGCAGCAAGGCCGCGCTGATCGGGCCGTTGTCTTCCAGGACATCCGGGACTGCCCGGGGCCGCTCAGCGCCCTCACGGAGCTCAATGCCGCCGTGAAGGAGAAGTTCCGCCACCTCCGTGGCTGCATTCAGGTGAGGTTCCCGGCCGGAGCCGCTGCGGTGACCGGCCGGCACCGTGCGGCCTGCCCTGGGACGGCTGGTGTGAGGCGGGAGTCCCGGCTGCGGCGTTAGTTTATCGTATGGATCTGCTGTTAACCCACTCCCTGGCAGGGGTTGGGGTGTGTGGGTTGCAGGTGGCAGCAGTTGCTGATCAGGCTTTCGTGTTTCTGCTTTCCACCGAAGGAACTCGAGCAGATGGCAAAGGAGCAGGATAAGGAGTCAGAGAAGCAAGCCTTGCTGCGGGAGGTGGAAAACCATAAGAAACAAATGCTCAGGTGGGTCGGGCAGCTGGTCCCCTGAAACCAGAGGGAATCTGGCTTCTGTACAGCGTCTTTCGGATCCTGTTTGCAAACGCAGTCGCTGACATGATGCTGTTTTGTCCAAGACCAAGAAAAGATCAGGGATGGAAAGAGTAGGACCGCGTTTTCCTTTCCTCTCTCTTGTCCTGGCTCCCTAACTGTGGTCTGTCCCTTTGAGCAGGTGAGAATGTAAGTAGGTGGCTTGAGAGTCTGTCTTCTGCCAGCTGGCATAGTTTTCTTCTTCCTTTGCTCCATAAACAATACACTCAGGAGCAGGAATTACATGATGTGATATTGTTACTCTGTGGTGTAGCATAAAGTCTGTGTGCATATGTGGGTGCTCAGTTACAGTGGTAATTGCTTTCTGAAAATTGTTTTTGCTTGCAAAGTGATACCATCATGTTATAACGTTGTGCTCTTGTGATTTCAGCAATCAGGCAGCTTGGAGAAAGGCAAATCTAGCATGCAAAATTGCCATCGACAACTCTGAGAAAGATCAACTGCTGCAGGGAAGAGACTCCTTAAGACAAAGGTATTGGAACCATCCCACTGTACAGTCTGAGATTTAAACATTGTTTGCTATATTGAGTGGTTTTAAATAGAAGCGACCTAATAGTTTTAAGTTACTTAATTGTATCTGGAACATAGCTTTTATTTATGAGTACATTTACCTTTGGTGGAGATTTAAAGTGTTAAGGATTGTGATAACTTCAGGTTTTCTTGGCATTGTCATGTCTAAGTGGAAGAGGGCACAAATTAGCCTACAGAGTTATTCTGACTATCTTTTACATTAATTCCAATCAGGATTATAAACAAGGAATGGGTCATTATACAAGCTGTTCTCACATGCAAAACTGGACATAATCATGTATCATTTTTGTATGGAAAGCAACAAACGGGATACCCAGGATAATAAAACTTGTATCAGTGCTTCTATACCAGCTCATGAAGGTGCACAGTCATAGATGAATAAGTAGTCCAGTATGGGCTCCCATGAGATTCTGAGCCACTAGCCATTGTTTTGGCTCATGGCCTTAATATTTTGTGATTTGTTTTGATTATTTGGTGAAGATAATCTGAATTTATGACTCAGTAGAAACTAGTTGTGTCTTTTGTACGCTGGCAGAGGTGTGTGGTGCCCAGCTCTGTTCTAGAGCTGCTCTAGCAGCATTTTTCCTGCAGTACATGAAGGCATAATTTTAATCCCTTCCTGCTTTACTTTTTCCATTTCTCAGGAAGACTACAAAGGAAAGTCTGGCAGAGAGTGCAAGTAACATCACAGAGAGTCTGATGGGCATTAGCAGGATGATGTCACAGCAAGTCCAGCAGAGTGAGGAGACTGTGCAAACCCTTGGTATGGGTGTTATTTGGGTGTTTGGGTATGGTTTGGATCATTGAAGCACCTTTCACCAGTCCTGTTAGGACAGACAGGGGCAAACTGACATGGTGCGGAGTGTAGTGGAAACCTGCTTTGCTGTAGGAGAATGTACTAAGATGATAATTAAAGGACCATCCAGCAGAACTCCTCTAACAGTTGGACATAAATGCAACGTAATAGTGTACATTGTGTGGAGCTGTTTGGGATTTCTGTTTCATGATTATGAAAAGGGGGCAGGATGAGGAGCTTTTGTTTTAATTTCACATTAAAGCAATTGTAAAAGCACTGTGAGCTCACACAGTGCTGAGAGTGTTTGGTGTTTCTCAGTGCTACTGTCCTGGCATGCATTTGGTAACAGCAGAGAAAATAAAAGCGTAGGTACAAGTCCATACACAAAGGAAACTTGGTATGGCTGGAGCACTGTTTTCACCCAGTCTCCAGCTGGGATGACTAAGAGAGGAGGAGATCAAGTGACTTGAACCCAAGGTCACTTGCTCTGTCAGCAGTGCATCAGGGACTGTGAAACCAAGATTTCACCCAGTTCTTTGGCTTAGACTCCCAAGGCCATAAATCAAGCGGCCTGTCAGAACTGGTGATTCATGAAGCATTTGGAAGTTGGATCTATGTTGCCTGGGCCTCTTACTAGCTTTGCTTTTGGGCAGGAAAGGGAACAGTTTAAAGATTGAGGATAAATAACACAACTTTTGCCCTCCTTGTTTTCTGCCCCCATCTGAGGATGGCAGCTGGGAGCTGGTGGTTCCTGCAAAAGTAGCATGTTTCTTCTCCCATTAAAAAGACAGTTTGGCAGTCACTTTTTCACCCTGTTTCTGACTGAACAGCACTTGGAGTTCATCAAGGGAAAAACTGCCAAAGGTCATTTACAAAACCCAGCTGCAAATTCTGAATCAGTAGTTTGAATTTCCTTTTCTTCTTATCAAGTCTTTTCCTAGCACACAATGAATACACGTGGCTGTGAAGCAGGGAAAGCTCCGCTTTGTCATTAATGATGAGAAACACATTTTCTATTTTCACTTGGATCCGAATGCTTTAAGATGTAACGGTTTGAAGAACCTTACAGACATCGTTCTGTTGTGCTTGTTTTTGTTAACCAAGCAACATGCTTGGAGTTTGACTTTTCTTTGATCAGTTCGGCACAGAGTGATGTACCAGCATTTACAGTTGTACGCGTTCTGTATGTATGCAGTGTATGGTATGCATTCCATAGCTGAAGAAAAAGAGGACTCCTGGGCTTTTGCTGTCATTTAATAATTTGAGAGGAGGAAGGTTGAAGAGTTTGGGGTATTTGTTTGTTTCCTTACAGGGAAAGAGAGGTTGAAAGGAGCCAGTGTTCCATCTTGCTATTTTGGCACATTCTCAGATTCTGCCTTTAGTTGAGACCAGTCATCGCTTTTCCTCTAGTTAATTTCTTATTAGGAAAGAAAAAAAAGTTTGTCAAAAATAATTATTAAAAACTGTTTAAATTGAGCTGAGCCATTAAGGATCTTTGACTGCTGATGCTGCTTTCTCACTGTCAGCAGGCCCGTCTGAATCACACTGATTTACTGCTCTGGCAAGGGGGAACAGTTTCAGTTGTGCAATTACTATACTCAAATACTGACCTGTCCCACTGCTGCTAGAATGGATGCTGACAGTGATGGTGATTTTTCTGTTAAGTTGGTGTCTCTGTCACCATTCTTACCTCACTTGCTTCCAGTGAGCTCTCAGGTAGCATTGACTTTTTCCCATAAAATACGTGAACTGGATTTTATTTGGGAAGCTGAAACTTGAAAAATTCAGGAACAGGACATAGAGCCTTTAAACCATTCAGCGCTCTTGTTTTGCTTTGCTTTTTTCCTTAGCACATCGGGACTACTGAGGTGTGAAAGCTTCTGTAAGAACAGAGTCAGCATTTGTCTTACCCATAAGTCAGTCTGACCCAGAAGGAGCTCACAAGCACTATCTGTATTACCGAATACTGCATCCTTATATCTGTTGTCAGGTATTTTTGAAGTGCAACCAGCTGATATTTTCTTTTTTCTCCTCAATTTCAGCCAATTCTTCACGAACCATCCTGGAAGCAAATGAAGAATTTAAGTCCATGTCTGGGACAATTCAGCTGGGGCGGAAGCTAATAACCAAGTACAATCGCAGGGAGCTGACAGACAAGCTGCTCATCTTCCTCGCCCTCGCCTTATTCCTGGCCACAGTGCTCTATATTTTGAAAAAAAGACTTTTTCCATTTTTGTAAAATTCCAAAGATAAATTGAATTGTAACAAAAGATCCCAAAGAGATAACATAACAGTAGGGCTTTTGAATTTAAAACAAAAAGGGATGCTGCAATAGCTGAAAGAGCGTTAGAGCAGGCGTGACTTTATACTGTCCCCATGGAGCATGTGACCTGCCTAAGAAGAGCTTAAATGAACACGAACCAGGAAGAAGCAGGTAGATAAAGGTGTGGAAAGAAGAAACACCAATTTGCCTGTTAGTCTGAGGAACCAGACGAACACTTGAGGTGCCAGTCTTAACTTTCAGCGTCTCTTCATTTTGCCTCGAAATGAACTTTGGTCCTTGGTTTGGACTCGGAGCTGCTTTGACATCTGTGTGTAAGGTGCTGAGAGTAAGAGGAAGGACTGAAGAGAGAAACTCACATACATTCCATTAAAAAACTATTTATTGTATCCATGTAAACTGACTTCTGTTTAAAACCAAAGTCTAATGGATTGAAAGAGCCTGAATAATCCCTAGTATAAAAATTCTGCTTAATACTTAACAGCAATGATTGCTTATGGATTATGTTTCCTGGGAATGTGGCAAATGTAGTCTGGTTCTATTCCTCTGGCCTTGGGAGGGCTCTGCACAAAGCAAAAATGGGAGCCCTACTTGTAAGGGTTAATTCACACAATGTATTTGAGAATTACATTGCCCATCTGCTGAAATCAAAAGCCTTTTTCCTCCTTCCTAGAATTCTACTTAATACTCTGTATTTGCAGAATAGTGCCAAGTTGTGCATTGGAAAGTTTTTCTTGCTAATACGGTTGATCTTATCTCAGTAAAATCTTCTACAATGATTACCTTCCCTCTCTCTTACTCTTCAGTAATGGGAACTGATTTAATATCATAAATACCAAGCTGCCATATTCCATGGAGTGCCCTGAAGTACCAAAGCCTGCACTGCAGCGTTCTTAAAACTGATGTTGTCATCTTCTCTGGAAATTGTTTCAGTATTTCTCAGAGCTGACTGGTGAAGTTGATATTGTGTTCAGGAAATTCTCACAGAATGCTTAAATACTGCCTTAATTTAGTAGTTAGAAGTGAACTTTTTTAAAAGGCAGGGCTATAGGTACCCTAAGAAATACATCATCAAGCAAATTGCAGTGTACGAGTTTGTGACAGTTGAGACTAGGCTACCCCTCAATAGCGTGTTTAGAGAGAAGAGGTCAATTAGTTTGTCTCTGATATTAACTGAGTAGATCTTGGCAGTAATCATGATTTACCCTTTGCTGGCAGCTGCTGCAACCTTTTTAAATACCGATGTGGTGGTATGCTGTAGTAATCTGAACAGGAGCATGGGGCAGTTGAAGTGGTGATTGTGTGGCTGTGTGCATCAACAACAGAAGATGGAATTTGTAATGGAGTTTGGAATTGAAGGCTTTGCATGGAGAGCTGATACCTGAGCCTCTTCTTGGGGCAGTAACACAGGGTCTGGAAACCTCTGCACTAGGGTTGGTGCATCCCACAGAGGGCACCGCTGTATGGGATTCGGGAGCCTTTTCCTGTCCTGGAAGTCATGTAATATGCCAACAGAATTCATGTGTCTTTTTCTGATCATTTATTCATTGTAGTTCAGTGCAGCCTTCCTACAGCCTTTCCTGGGATACAGAATTACACAGATTGAAATAAACTGACAGTATGCACGTTATCTTTTGAATAAGGGAGAAATTACTTTGCTAAAAAACCATATTGCACAAAATCAACACGCGTGCTTTCTAACAATGGTGAAAGCCTTGCTTTGGAGGAAATCTGATGAGCAGACTGCTAACCAAGGAAAGCATTATGTAGTCTGCAAGTTTGGGCTACAATGGAGCAAGTTTCATTCAGCTCAGCGATACGGGCAGTTGCATTTCACACATATCATCTCTAGCATCAGGCTCCTGCACTTGCTGGAGCCCACTTGTCTCTGTGCCCCTCTGCACAGGTGGGTACAAACATACAGAGGGTGATAAAAGTGTGTCCACCTGTCCCCCAATCTTGGGAAATATGGTTTAAACACAGTATTCAAGATGTGAAGATCATTGAGATTATAAATATATTTCTAATGAATTGCTGCACAGCAGTTCCTGTTTTCTGTATCAGCAGTGCAGTGCTATTTTATGCAATTCCAGAGACATCAATAAGATTCCCTTTTTAGGAGCATTTTCTCCTGTTGCAGGGGGTTGGAGCTAGATGATCTTGGGGTCCTCTCCAACCATAACCATTCTATGATTCTAAGACTACTTACTGCTCCTAGGCAAGATACAGCAGCACAGCTTTAGTTTTTTCAGCCAGCTTGAAAACAGTCTCATCTTTCTGAACCACCGTCCCTACAGTGGTCAGGCACTGGCTGCCTCAGTATTTCCTCCCTCGTGTGGATGCAATGTAAAAATAGGTTGTTGCTAATCTCTGAGATACCGGGACGCTCAGCAGCGATGCAGCACGACTGTCTGCAGGAAGTTACACTGGGTTTATCTCTGCAACGTGCTCCCGTCAGAGCAGATCAACCTTAAAAAAGCAGCAGCTTTCCCACAGCACTCAGAATTCCAGTAAAGTTTGTTTCAAAGGGATGATATTTTTGGGTGGGGATTGTAATGTGGGAAAATCAAAGGTCTGTTGCTGAGTGTCTTGGGTTTTGCTCTGTTCTCCTCTTGTTACTGAAATCGTAGCTTTCAGACCTTGACCTGCTGGAACACTCTGAGGGCAAAAAAATAACTTCTGAGGACCTTCCTTATGGCATTTGCTCTGTGTTTCATCCGGATTTCATTAAACAAATAATCTAGTCCCTTTGCAAACACCTGCTCTGTCTAAACTGTCAATTTACAGTCCTTAGAGACAGGGGAAATAATTGAAAAAGATCAAGGACAACTGGACAATTTGGGAGAAGGGAAGAGTAGAAATAATCCCTGGGTTGATTTGCAGCACTTGGTGCTTGACCCATTTCCTTCCATCAGCAACCACAAAGTATCCAGGCTCCTGATGGGCCGCACACTGAAGAGGAATAATCAGCAGAGGCAACACGAGAAATGTTATTTCCTCTTTGGGGTGGGAGGGGTGATTTGGTGAATCCCTCATGTGTGGGGCCAAGCACCCCAAGTGGTATCTCAACAGACACCCTGGCTTGATGGTTGGGTGCTGGAGCAGAGTCAGAGCTGGTGGTAGGTGCGTTGGGTTCCTCCCAAAGCACAGTGGGATGCCTCAATCAGCCCATATAGCCCAAAGCTGGGGGTGGTTGGGTTGGTGTGTTTGCATGGCATCCATGCAAGCTGCAGCATGGTGTCTGGCTTGCTCCTCACATACAGGCTTCGTTCCTGGCTTCAAGGTAGGTTTCTAGATCTGATTTTCTGCATAAGTGAGTGGGAGCAGTACCATGGGAAGAGGAGGTGTTTGTGTCTGGTTTTTTTTGTCTGATACTTGCAGTGTTTGTTCAGGGAAAGTTAGGCTTGTGCAGTTCTTCTGTGCCCACAGGGGGACTTTGGATAGTCTGCCTTTGGGGCAACCCACTGGTCTCTGTGGCCAACTCTGATTATGAAGATAGGGTTTGAATCACCCAGGTTGGTGTGTTTTAAGGTCTTGCTTTGGCCGTATGCCTGAGGTTGTGTTGCGAAGGGTAAAAACTGGCATGGCACTTGTTTATTTGGAAGGGGGTAATGTTTTCTTAGGTGCTTCACTCTTTAACTTTGCCCTGACAAGTGCCTCAGACCCATCAGGGATGGTGAGAAAAAGATGGCCTCAGCCCTGTCTGCACTTTTGGGTTCAGGCATGACTTGAGGCTAAGAGTTGGAGCCTTCCTGAGAAGAGGAGCTCCATGACTGCAGAAGGTGTTTGGGGAGCTTCAGAGGAAGAAAGAGGGCTCTGCAGCAGTGTTTAGGGCTGTGCAGGAGGGTTCATGCAAAAGCAAAAGGGTATCGGATGTGGTCATTGCAAGCTGATGGTTGGATCACTGCAACAGAGCAGCTGTAGTGAAAATTGTTTTCCTTCAAAGAGTAATGCTCCTTCAAAATGAGGAGCAAGGAGCTACTGTGAGTTTAAAACTGGCCTGAAATCTTGCTGTGGAGTTCAGGGTCTGAGACAAGCAGCTGGGAGCAATCAAGCAGCTGTGGGTTAATGAACTCTTGCTCATCAGCTGGGTGGTGGTGAATTGTCTTCCAGCAAAACGGGCTGAGGCCATTTAAAGGACTGTGGGTGTTTTGCTGTGCAGCTGGAGCCACTTGGGGATGAGGATGGGGCAGTTCTGATGCCTCAGCACATTTAGAGGTTTATTGCTTTAGAGCTTGCTGGTTTGTGAGAGTTTGTGTCAGGTCCTGCCTATGGAGTCCAACCACTGAGATCAGTTTGCTGTTTCTGAGTACCTGTGGAAAGAGGGAAATGATGGGAAGATGACCCCAGTGTGTCAGGAGCCAAACAACATTGTTGGATATTTGGCTGTGGTGCCAGTGTGTGGTTAAGCAGGCTGTGGATGCAGAAGTGATCCTGGTCTCCATTCCAATATGGCTATGGTGGGAAGGCCAAGGAGCAGGCACCTGCCGGGTATCTGTGTTGCCATAGCTGGGGTCATGGGTATCTCCCCAGTACATCCCTGAAGCGTGAAGGTGACTTCTGAAGCATCTAGTTACATGTATGTTTTCAAGGAAAATTGCCTTTTATGTTTGTAGCGGAACTTGCATCCGAGGGAAAGAACTGGAAATAGTTCTAAAGTGTGACTGTGCTAAAAAGCCTGATTTGACTTGTAATTATTTGGTTATTGATTATAGTGTCAGCAAATACAGGAATATTCCAGAATAACTCTGTGGGGAAACAAATGAGTGTAATATTATTGGGGTTTATTTCTTAATTTTTTTCCCCTTTCCAAGAATTGAGGGGGAATCGAGTCTGTATTTGAGGTCCTGCTTTGGAAATGCTTTCTGCATAACTGGCTTCACCAAAATGGAAGGGTGAATTCATAGCTTGGAAGTTTCTAAAAATGTCTCTGCCAAATGTGCATGGCTGCTATCACATGCCAAGTGGTCCAGAGCAAGCCAGGCTGGAATCTTTGGGGGCTGAGAATATCCAGGGGGCATGTGCATATTGTCTGCAAATATGTGGGGCTCTTCTTTGGAAGGGGGGATAGAAATCAGCTTACCATGGCTTCACTTTCCTGTTTGTAATGGTGTGATTCCACCAGAAGAGAGAAATCTTAAGCGAGTGGTTTAGCAAGATGTGGTGCCTTTGTGATTGCTTATTGCTGCTAAGTGCACCAAGCCCTTCGCATAATTGGTGTCCGAGTGCTTGCTCCGTTTCTGTCCCTTAGAGGTGAGATAAGTGCTCTCCAAATAGGCAGCAGGTGCTGTGTACCCCAACCAGGCGTACTCAGTGCTGCCAGAGCAGGTTGGCAGCGGCAATATGGGTCAGTTCTGATGCTTTGCAGCATAAATGCCAAGTGTCCACCAATTAATTTTCTCTAATTGCTGGAAGATTGATGCAGTTCTTTCTCTAAGGGAAGTTGGTGAGAAGGAACCTTGCTTCAAAACTCGGCCCTTTCAATAGGGCTGGAAGCTGTCTCTGCTGCTGTTCAGTTTCCCTGGTTATCCATGTTTCTCAAAGTCACAAGCCACTTGAGGTTGGTAGGAACCTCTGAAGGTCTTCAGGTCTAAGTGCTTTCAGGCTTATTTGTCCTTTTAGGTCTTGTACTTTTACATTAGTCAAGAAATAATTTTAACCTAAAGGAGGTGGGAAGAGCTTGTATTTGTACTTTAAATGTTAATACAACATTTGGTTCTCTCTTCAAATGCAGCAGTTGATATCGCTGAATATTTCTCAATAATGTACGACTTAAGGTACGCTTGTTAGGGAATAATGGGATCAGTTGATGGTGACGTAATCTTTCCAAGATTTGATGGCTGTGGGATTTGTCATGTCTATAAGTCAATAAGAAGGTTTATAGAACCTGAAATGTTCACAGGTGAAGTCGGACTTCTCACCTTTCCTACTGTGTATTGCATTGCTCAAAGCTTGGTAGGAAAAAAACTAAAATGCCAGTGCTTCCCAGAAACAAATCTTGCCTCACACCATTTAAATTCATGTTATGCTTCTTGCACAGCTAGGTACTGCAGTATCTGGAGCAGCAGCATCTTTATCTTTCCAGTTGCCCAGTGTGCTGTGAGTGTCTGTGCTCACAACGAATATTCACTGAATAAACACTTCCCAAGCAGCTGGTCAAGCAGGGATAACCCTTTCCTGAAAACTAATGTTCTGGTTGCAGGCTGTGCTGGTATCTTTGACTTGTGGACTAACTGCAACTGCAAATCACCAGTTGTTACTCCATCTGCTGTCTCTGCATCTGTCCCGTTGCACTGTCTGGTTTTCAGGTGCATGAAATGCATCTGTGGCTCTTGCATGATCCTGCCACTATCTAAAGTTGTTTGGAGACTGGGTTAATGCAGGTGTCTGTCCCTGCAGATGACTGTGGACTTGTTCAGGCTGTGGCTGTTGCACTGTGTAATAAATAATAATTAACTGAACTTTGCTTGCTTATATAAACGGTACAAAGAGGATTTGGGCTGCTCTAGCAACAGGGCAAATGATGGTCCCACTGAGCTGAGGCTTTAGTTTTCTCACAGGAACATGTGATGGAAGAGTCTGTGACAGTTTGTTTGGGTGATATGTTGAGGGAGATGCTCTGGGTGTGTTTGTGCACTGTAGATGTGTCTTGAAGGTGTGATCCTCTTCCATACAAAAAGACAGCAACAGTCTGAGGAAGGACCTGGGAATTGTTATTGGCTTAACTGTATTTAGGGCCTGGCCCTTCATAGAGGTCTCTAAGTTAGCAGATACACAACGTGTGTGGTTAATACTGAAGTCCTCTACTGTCAGTAATTATTCACACTTCTGCAAAGTCCCTGGAAGATGATAGCTGGTGTCTGTGTGTCTCCATGTAGATGCATTTGGTGGAGGGCAGTGAAGCCAGCATTGCTTTTCCAGGCTAACATCCCTCCTCTGTGCTATGGATCGGCACTGCCAGTCTGCCCATGTGAGCAGCTGCAGAGTAAACTCCCAGCTCCTGGCACCGTGTGATCATGAAAAGTATCAAATTCTGCTCTAGCAAATGCATGGTCTTTGCAGTAGCAAACAAACAGGTTAAATGTGAACCCTACGGAATGCCTCCTAAAAAATCAGCTGTTCATTTACCTCTGGTTTGGGGTTTGCTTTTAATGTCACGATTTTAAGCCTATCACATAAGTGTTGAGTGCCGAAATCGGAACTTTGGAGCGTTTGCAATTGCCAGTTTCTCTTTGCCTAGCTCCATCCTCACCTAATGGCTATTCCCACTTACTCTATGAGCAGGAAGGGCCCAGCCTGGACTTCTTGGGCTTGTGTGGTGTTGAGGTTCCAGCATGGACCTCAGGTACTACTGTAAAGCAAAAGCTGCAGTAATCATGGCTATGTGACTACCCCAAAGTGATGTCTTGGGTGCTAAAATGCTGCGCAAATCATGAGGCTCCTGCAGCCAAGCAAATTCATTAGGAATAATTTAGTGGGAATTGAGAAGCAAATCTGGTGAGGGTTTCTCCCTGGGGTGCTGTGACATCCCAACGTACCTTAGACTACTGCAGCCTCCCCTTTCCGCTTGGGCTTCCTCTTATTTTTAACCTCACAATGAGGCTGATCAGATGCTATTGCTCCTGACCTTTGTCTCTGCTGCAACATCAGAGCTGACTCGCGTATCGCGCTTATCTCCTGCTTTTAGAGGCTGCCAGGCAGGGTTGTGGGCTGTGCTGCAGCGCTGCCGAGCGCTTTGCCCCGCCGTTGGTGTCGGTGGCTGCATGAAAGGAAAATGCCACTCGGCTGCTCCGAGCCTGGCCTGGTGATAATACTGCGTGCGTCCCTCTGGTCCCACGATAAGCGCCCAAAGGGCAGGCAGGGAGAATGTCTCCTCAGGGATCAGCACACACCAGGCCCTATAGATAGACCCACATATATATAGAACAACATGAAAGCTTTTTGCTTTCTTCTTTTCAACAGCATGATGGCTAAGTATCACATCCATGGACGCTTTTGGACATGACCCCTCCAGGGGTCTTGTTTTGTACCCACAAGTTCTTCGGTTTGCATCATCCCAATGGGAATGGAGATTTGAAACTGAAACCCACATGGGCTGCAAAGCACAATTTCCTAGTCCTGATAAATGCACAAAGGCCAGGAGGGGTGGATCGGTTTCCCTTTATCTTCAGAATGGACAGCAGGACAAGATTTTTCTGTTTGGGTTATTGGCTTTTCCGTAGGTGTCATCCAACTACCAAACAGTTATTGCTGCTGCTGATGGGAGATAACTCTGTCAGTGGCATCTAGGTGCTGACATTATGGCTAGCTAGTCCGAAAGGAAGATAAGATTTTTCTATATTAAGTCTATTGATCCAGTTGGCCTCCTGTCCTGTGTCTGATAATAGCAAATACTTGATGCTTCCAAGAGCAGAGAGCATTCTCCTGTTCTGTATATTGTTACATATTGTGTGTAGATATATAAAAATGATCTATTATATGTCTATCAATGCTGTATGTTTTGGATTAAACAATGACAAATTCCTTTCCAAGACGTTCTTAAAAGCATGCTGCTTTTGCTGCTCTTCATTTGGACATAAAATTGAAAATGTTGCTAAGGATCGTTATGTTATTCCCATTTGTTTAAATGACAGAGATGATATTTGAAAATAGCTGAAGCGAAAAGGCAAGTAGCTTAATGCCAGTGACTCCTGGCTCTCACTGACTTGTTTGTGCCAGTAATCTGCTTATTCAAAACCAACCAGCCAAAAAAAAATAAAGGGGGGGGGGGGGAGGAGGGGGAGGAAGAAAAAACCCCACAATTCTCTTTGTCTTCAGATTTGTTTAAAATCGTTTTGTCTTTGCACCAGTATGTTGGGTAATTGCTGACTTTGACCCAAAATTAGATCCTTAGTTATGCTAAATAACTTTATAGACAGTGGGGTAATAGTCATGCTGAAGGACAGCAAGTGGGAATTTACATCCTCATTACTGCAAGTTAATTAATTTCTATAAAGATGTGGGTGAATGTTTAGGTTTGCAGATTTCAACAAGAGCTTCTGGTTGTATCACCTTGTCAAAAAGACATTACGTTAGTCTGTTAGAGGATTCCAGAAAAGATAGCGAGCTTTGGGGGAGAAACTGCCAGTTAGGAAAGGCTTCACGTCTGGAACAACAGGCAGTAAATATAGAATATTCCTCTCCAAAAGAAAAAGCTTTTATGTTCAGCACTAAAATCTGGATGAAGGCTTTGCT
This sequence comes from Ara ararauna, assembly GCA_028858755.1. Taxonomy (NCBI): domain Eukaryota; kingdom Metazoa; phylum Chordata; class Aves; order Psittaciformes; family Psittacidae; genus Ara; species Ara ararauna. Next base: position 368,536 of record CM054386.1, read on the forward strand.
TCTGCCTCTGCAAGAGGGGAGTGGCAGCAAAGCTATTTTTGTGGATTAAAGCCAAAAGATATTAGCAATCCTTTCTGTACTTGCACATAGTGCTGCCCTAAGGCACTGGATTTAGCGCCAGTGTAATAATAACCACACATGTATTGTTAATTAACATATCTGAATCTCATTCCTGTGAGGTACCTTTTCTGTGACCCTGTGTGGGAAAAAAAGCTCTTTTGGGTGAGCAGAGCCGCAGGGTCCTTCATGGGTCCAGGCACAGCTTGGAGGTGCTGCAGCTCCCCTAGAAATATGTTCATCAGCCTCAGATGCTGCTGGTGACAAATGACATTTTCTTTGCCTTTGTACACTGGGGTGCAAGAAGTGACGTTTACATTCAAGATCAATTGTCTTTAACTGGAGAATGATAGCCCTGCAGCTACATTATCTCAAGGCTTAATTCACATCAGTTAAAGCTGTTCAAAGGCTTATTAAAATTCCTTAAGTGTGTCCAACTTATCATCAGTTGAGTGTCAATGGGATTATACCAATGTTGCTTTTGGAAATAACTGTTAAGTATTGTTTGACTATATTATTCTCATATATATATATTGTGCCTGTGACTATTAATACTACTTAGTACTTACATGACTTCTTCCATCTGGTGATCATAAGGCATTGCCCAGGGAAGCAAGTACTGTTCTCCCCTTTCTAAATATGGGAAAACCATCACATCCAGCAGCTGAGTCTCATACTTGAGTTTAACATCTTCCACTGAATCCTGCCAGGCTTGGCTCTTGGTTTGCTCTGTCAGTTTTTAATAAGACTTCATTTATTTGTGCTGCTGTGGCACCTAAACCTGGCACGCAGGCAGTGCGATCTTCTGTGTGGGCATACACAGGATAATAGCACTGCTCCTTTGCCAAGGCACTTGGAAAATGAAGTGCTATAGATCTATATCAGCATATAGATCAATATAGGCTGGCAGATGCACAGTGGGGAGGAGGTGATACTGAGCAGTGCAGAATGGTTCTGCAGCCACTGTCACTGTTATAGAGCAAAGGAAAGTTTGAGAGGAGCATGGAAGGGTTTTTGGTGGGGAAGAGGTTTTGTTCCTCTTTCTGATGAGTGTCCTCATGCTGGCAGGAAATCTCGGAAAATCTAATCAGAGTCTGGCATTAACATCCTCTGATGCTGTGAGAGAGGATGAAAAGGGGCAAACAGTCTCTGAAGAGCCAGGAATGCCACTAGTTCCATGTTCTTGTGCTAAACCTTGGCAATGGTGAGGAGGAAAAATCCTGGTTGTTGAATAAAGGTGTCGCCTCTCCTGGCATCCAATACAGCTGTGGGAGGTTGGGATGGGGTTATTGATGTGCATGTGTGAATATCCAGTGAGAAAAGCTCAGGATTAGTTTGCTATTGTTTGTATTCATGTTTTAGCTTCCTTTTTCCCCCCCCTGCTGTGTTAATGTATAGTTCTATACATCTCGGGCAGTGATGGAGGTTTAGATTTTATATGCACTCGTATGTATTTCACACTGAGGTTCTGTATGGAGAATGCACTTTGACAAACTGATCGTTTATTCCAGAAACCACTAGGTAGCACTGTGAAATAAAGTTCTGCCGAGTGCTGCACCACTTCACCCCTTCCCTACCCAGCTGGCCCCAGCACAGCAAAGCCAGTGCAAATTCCAGCATGTTTGGACTCAATATGGGTAAAGGTAGCAAGGGTGGGTTTAAAACCTTCTCCAGTATTGGTTCCACAGTCACTCATGTGAGAAACCAGCTGTGCTACAAACATCACTGTATGCATTCTTAGATGTTTTGGGCACTATACAACAAAATACCCCAGCATGTCCCTACCTGAGGTGTGGGAGTTGCCTGCTTGTGCCAATGGAGCAGACCAGGGGCTCACACAGATGAAAGCCCCGCTTGGAAGCACAAATACGTGTTACTTTTTATTCTGCTTATAAATGAGTGTTAGCACTGAAACTGCCACACAGATGCTGCAAACATTTCTAGAATTAATCTTTGTGCTTTGATGGTGACAGCTGCATGCGATGGCCAAACTGTACTGAACTGCACTGATTTATTGCACATTATTCTCGTAATAAGCATTTTTCTGTCATAAAAATTCTCTATATTGGAATAAAATTCTCATTTTTATAGACAAATTTTGCAGAGTAATATATTGATTTGTGGTTTGATAGTTATTTTCAATTAAGTTCTGGGTTTCTTCTATCTCAATAGGATTTATTAATTTCCATGAGATCCATTGTATTTCTAACTTTCACTAGATTATACCACAAAGGAAAATGTGTTGTCTTGATTTAATATGTTGAGTTATTCTTCTAAGTCATGTAAAAATTTGGGGTTTCTTATTAACTTGTTCTTATTAAAATTACTTTGTCTAGATCAGGGAAGTGCTTTGGGTTATTAATCTCAAAGTTACTACAAAAGAAAATTGGCAAGTCATCTATTTTAACTGTTGAGCTTCCAAAAGTTAGTAAGTTTCTGCATTTTGTTGAAGTCATCTCCATATAGTCCACTGTATAATAGCCTAACTGAAAGGCAGCCTACACACATTTATATTTAAATACCCAGCAGCAAACTGGAACGTGTGTGACTGCAACAACACCATATCACTGCTTTTTAAAATTAGACCTTGCTCTGGCTGCCACGGGGAGAAGAGACATGATAAAGGGATTGAGCATCACACTCTGCAGTAACTGCTGGGCTCAAATGCTTGAGTTACAGAAACCCTGAGCCACCACTGGAGAGGTCCATAAGGTCCCTGGCTACAGGGCTCATGGCATGCACACTGGTCATTGTCAAATGCTTTGGAGAACTTCAGCATCCACCGTTAGCTCAGGAGCTGGGAATTAGGGCAAGGAAATTCCTTTTGCTTATCTGCTATGGCTGTGCCTAATGTAATGGTTTTTCTATCTGCAAAATCAGGACATCGGACTAGATGATCATTGGAGGTTATCCATCCTTCCAACTATTCTCTTCTAAAGTAATTAAGCTCACTAAAGTATTTTTGAGTTGGGTATAGTTCACATCTGCCAGGGAAATGCATGGGAAGTGCTGACCATAAAGGGCAAAGTGTTTGTCTCCTCTCCTGAAAGTCAAAGATGCTCCAATTTAAGTTGAAACAGATGTCCTTATTTTACCCTGATTTGCTTGATGTTTTCACCTTTTTATAGGTTTGGCCACCCTGATTTATGGCAAAATAACATTGTGGCATCACCTGTTGCTCTAGCAGTGTCTGTTAACACTTGCTGCGTGGTTGCTTTACCTTATCTGGCTACTTCTGCAACATCTGCAAGCAAGATATGTGGTATTTTGATCCCCTTGAGGATTTATGGTGACCTTTCAGGGACCTTCATCATTGGCTCAATATGCCTCTGACACCTGTAGATCAACATAAACTTGACCCTTGGTCTTGACAAATCTATCACCACAATGCCCTATTTCTAAAGCAGCCCTGTTCCAGGGAGTGGAGGGGGTTTGGCCTGGATGGAAATGGTGATGGTGGCAGGACAAAGCCCCTTCCATCTCAAGGTCAAAAGTCAAAATGATAAAGGAAGCACTTGCCTGCGGTACCCAAGCGGAGCATGGGGTAATGGGGAAGCTGCTCAGAGAAAGGTCCCTCCAGGCTTTTGGGGTACAGCCAGGTCCCCAGCAGGACCAGCGGCTCACAGATGCTGGCACTGTGGGTGATGCTGGTGAGGGGAGAAGAGCTCTAAAACACCCTATTCGGTGTAAGCGTCATTCCCCTCCTTGGGGACTTGTGATAAGAGGAGATCTGCTGCTTTAAAAAGCTGCTGGTTGAGCTCATCCTATCTTTAGCTCAGGCCATCAGAAAGTGTTTTCTCTTTTGAAAAGTCAGTTCCTCTCTGTGCAAAGGCTTTCCCCCACTCACCCCCTCCCCATCCGTTTTTCCATCCAAGCACTTGAAAGCAGAGATTTCTGTCCGTGTCCCTGCAGCCTGCCTATGTTCAGTGGGTGAGGCAGGACCCTTGCTCCTCACCTGAGCTGTCCACCTCTGTAGTGCAACGTGTGAAGTTAAATAGCCATCTCAAGATTCTGCATTAAATGAATGTCAGTTACAGTCAAAATAGGGTCTTCCCAATTTCAAGATCTCACCAACTCGGACTTTATCAATAAAAGCAAAACAAGCAGTGCATGCTGAGCAATGGTAAAGAGTGCTCTGCAGAATAGTAAGTACAGCAAGACTGTGTTTTCAGGGTGATTTTTATTACTATTTTCCCCAAAAATTTCCCACAAAATGTCAGTGACTCAAATTCCCAAGTCATCAGTTCTGGTTTTGGGGAAAAAATAGAAATACAGAACAAAGCCTGGTGGTTTATTCTTTTTCTCAACTGATTTTGAGCCTCCTCTGAATGTTCTTATTTTCCCTCGGAAGCTGGGTGGGATGCTGCTGTCTCGGCTGATAAAGCAGAAATGGTCTCAAAGGAGACTTTGGATTTGAAAGGATCTGGCTAATGCATTTTGAAGAGGATGACGCTCTTCAACTGGCACGCACCAAAATCTGCAAAATTTGTGTGATGCTGTTTCACCTAAAAAAAAAAAAAAAAAATAAGAACAAGCTGGTGTAAGTGGGAACTAATTGCTTGAACAGCCTCTTCAGCCCCAGACACCTGTACCTCAGTCTAAACTTGACTCCTGCCACTTATGCTTCCTGATCATGTCACGTTGACTTCTGGATGAAAGGAATGAGTAGAGCTAATGAGTCTTAGTGTCTTGATTTCAGCTGCAGTTGGGAACAGCTGTGTGAAGGGAAGAAACCTGCCTAGAAATGAAAGGAATGGCCATCTGGGAGGCATGGAGAGGAGGAAAAAAGTAGTTAGGTGACATTTCCTTCTGCTCTGCAGCTGATCAGGGTCTCTGTCCTTCAAGACAAATCTTGGAGGACCAGTCTGGCTTTCCTGGAGAAGGATCTTTAAACCAATTAATTTTGTGCTTGTAGTAAAGTGCATTTTACTGTGGGAAGCAAATAAGTGTCTGATTTTGGCAAAATACCCCCTCTATCCTGTTTTGATTTTACACTGAGGTTTGAATGGGTCTACCCCCAAAAAATGTTTCTACACAAGACAAGTATTGACTTTCACCAGGAGAGCATCCTATGTCACCAGAACTGACATCATGGCTTCTTTGTGGTACAAAGAGCCTTTAACTCAAGCTTGGGTCTGAATTACATGATATTAAGGAGCATCTTCTATGATTCTATGATCTTTCTCTCCAGCCTTTGCTCCGGGAGCCCACTTGCTCCATCTAAAGGTTTTTAAGGCTAAAAAGGACAAGTAAGGTGGTCTAGCCTGGTATCTATGATACAGTTTGAAGTTAGTCTTCCTCCTTGTGATTTCTTGCCTTTTCCCTGTTTGAGTAGGTAAAATAGCAGTATGGCAGCTATTATCCTATATAGCTACCCTTGCAACAAAGTTGTGTAATTCTTGCCATGACAAAGAAGTTAGCAAATCAAATGGATTAGAGAAGAATCCTTCTGTATCATAGCAATGATGGGTGTACACATTTGCTAAGCATAAGTAGATGGAGTCAGGGTGAAACTGAAGTTCCTGTATATCAGGGGTCCAAAGCACTGAACTATCATCTTCTGGGGGAAAGATAAGTGAAGTTCTGGTCGTGCTAAAGTAAAACTACTTCTGTTTATCCAGTGATTTTATGTGATTCAAATTAAGACTGGCATCTGATATGGATTCTTTTATTCAGGAATCATTGCTCCACCAAGGCTCAGCCATCTGTGCAGGAGCTTTGATGTGAGACTTTGACATTACACCTCTAACACTGCCTGATCTTCTAAGTAGCTTGAGTTGAGTCCCTGTTTCTGGATGTGTGAAGTGATGGTCCCAGTAGCTTGTAGGGATGGTGGTGCTGGGATAAGTAACAATTTATGTGTGTGTGGTGCTTTGAAACACTCATCTGAAAGAACAGAAGAAGTGTAGTTTGTTATTTTTCAATAGGAGCTAAAATAGGTATTTGGTGTCTGAGCCATCAGATGTTGTGCATGCCCCAGTGATCCCCAGCACAAGATGGGTTACCGCCGCACAGGTTGATTTGAGCATGTGTAATCTGGACATGCACTGCCAAAAGCCATCCATCATCTCCTGTTGTGACCTTGTACCACCTGTCTGTCCCATGCCAGGCAAGCAATTAAAATGTAAGGTAATGAAGACAGCACGACATGAAAGGGCTTTTCACTAGCTGATCAAAGGGACAGAGCACAGTGTTTTCACAACCAGAATATTGAGGCCAATTGGACTGGAAATGTGGTTAGGAAAGAAAGAAAATCAAAGGGGATTTTTGGAAATTAACCTATGACTGTCCCTGTCATTCCAGCATGCTCTGCTGCATGAGGGGTGATTCTCTCACATGCTCTTACTTTTTGATAGGGAAAAATACCAAGTATTTATATTCATCTTGTTACAAGGGAGGTAATCTTTGTGTGTATGAAAACGAAACACTGTAGAAAATGTTACCTCTGAGGACTGAATAGAGAAATTTGGTTTCCACTTCTAATGCCTCATTGTGTAAGAAATCGTTTAGACTTGAATTCTCAACATGAAATCCTGGTGTGCTCTAAATTGGTGTCTAACCAGTGGTGGTCACCTCTGGCCCGGCTCTCAGAGGTGCTGATGACCAGCAGCTCTCATTGATTGTATTTTATTTTGTGTACATCTAAAAGGAGAAATTAGCCCAAGGTCCCAGATGAGCACGCTGGATGCCTGTGAATATTGGATGAGAGGTATGGCAGAATGTCTCTTTTTATAGCAGCAATTCTGCTTTAATGTGTTTAGAACAAGGGTTAGTAAAGCAATTTTTCTGGCCTTGCTTGAAAAGGGCTGTCTATAAAGATACCAGAAAGAAACCTGCATTCTGAGCATGGCTGTATGCATGGCATCTCTGTATGTTTAGTGGCTGTAGGATGGGGACTCCCACAATACCCGCTGATGTACAGGGTAAGGATTGCTTTCTGAGCACGTAATTGGAAAGAAAAACTCAGATATAACCTGTAACCCAGAACAAGTATAAAAGCTTCCCTAAGCCTCACAACCAGAAATAAACAGCAGGATACTAGAGCTTCAGTATGGGAGGATGCCAGAAATGTAGCCAAGTGTCAGCATGTCCGTCTACTTCCACAGCGAGCCCTCGTACGCTGTGTTGGTATGAGAATCTTCAGTGGGATTAACCATGTCCGTAAAGTGAAGTGTGTGTAATTGCAGGATGGATCTGGACCTGTCTCTGTGGGTGTGCAGCAGAGAGGGAAGCAGCAGCTGACACTGCACGATGCAAATAGCAGGACGTAAAACCTCAAATCGACTAAGATTTATATTTTCCTTCTCTGAAATAGCACAGATCATCTCCTGGATATCATTCGAACTGAGTTGCTGAAGCCAGGCAGTAGGACTTTATTTTTTTGTATTTAAAAATACAAGAAACCTGTTTATTTGATTGAAATGGGTTTGGATTTTTTTTTTTGTGACCCGTTTGTTAACGGCTCCTCTTGACGACAGCCAGGCAGCGCTGTGCACATGTCTGTGTGCTGCACCTCCACTGGAAGCAGTGACTGCTCTCAGAGCTGCTTTTATTTTGCACAGATAGTAAGGAGTACAAAAAAAAATCCAGGCCAGGAAAATGGGATTTGGGGGCAATTTCTAGGAACCAGTACTGAGACTTATTCAAAGTTTCTGCCGGAAGACAGTGCAGTCTATTTAGGAAATGTCTGCAGTGCTAAAATAAACGATGATATATTCTTGCAGCAAATCCTATTCCTGGTTCGTAGAACACCTAGAAAATGTTTCTGAGAGCGTTTTTAACTGTGGAAGTTAATAAATTGTTAAACAACCAGATTTGTTGGTTCTAGGGCCAAAACTTTGAAGTTTGAAATCGTTTGTGATGTTTCTTACTAAATATCAACTAGAGCAGTTCACAGAATTAGACAAACTTGCTTTTCTTTTCCTATTTGAGCCTCTTAACTCCTGACCTTGCCCACTGTACAGTAGTGTCATTCATGCTTGTTTCTCTTTCAGCCTCCCCATCTCCAGAAACAGTAATTTAGCTCCGTGATGTCTCCCCAAGACCAATTAAATTCATCCAACCTTAAAAAACAAAATTATTTTGGCCACTAAGAGCATTGCCCTTTGGCAAGTTACTTTTTCTTTTGGACGACTGATTTTTTTTATATATTTTTTTTCAGCATATCAAACTAAGCGAGTATTCAGTGACCTCTGCAAATGGTCTCGGTGAAGCCCTGTGCTTGCCTGGCCCCTGCTTACAGTTGTGTAGTAGTGAGGGTCTTCCTATGCTGACCCAATTGCAAATGTGATGCCTCTCTCTAACAGAGCTGGGAAAAGTGCCCAGATCTTCTGCCTTACAGACCTGTGTTTTAGCCATTCACCCATGCTTCTTTGTTGACACCAAAAAAAGTTATTTTAAGCAGGAATAACTTAACAGATGTTTTACACTCCTGTTGGAGTCAGTTCATCAATTGCTCAGCACACAGAGCTGGTTTAAAAGTGCCCTGCTTTGTTTTGCTACATTTTAATCTCTTTTGCTGGGCTTCTGTCAGCTTTTCCTCTCGTTCAGTTTCCGGGAAACAGTTTTTCTGTCCTATCCTGCCTCTTAGTGTATTCATCCAGACTCATTGGCATAGCTTGTATGTGATTTGCAGTTCCAGTAACGCCTTTTTGCAAAGACAAAGAAATTCACCTATTCTTACTCAGTCAGCTCTAGAAGCCATTTCAAGCCACAGCCTGCGGTAAGTCTGTGCAGTACTGCAGTACAAATGGTAGAGATGTTTTAAAATTAGTCCATTAGCTAAGGCACAGCAGTACAGCCTTCACTGTAGCTAGAATGGCAGCAATAACTTAGTTCAGCTGGTGCTTTTGCTCTGTGTTTCCTAAGGACTGCAGTGGGAAGTGAGAAGAGGTGAGTTTGAGATCGTTGTTTGTGCCTACAAGGAAAAATCTGTTGTGTTCAGTGCACTGCCCATAAAGCGGAGGAAGCAGCAAGGAGGAGACCTGTGCTGAGGCTGGGTTGGAGTTTGTATTTAAATAATAAAGCAAGCTGTTTCGAGAGAGGGAAAGCTGCTGGAAAAAAACTTACCGGAACTAGGGAGAGGTTATGAAAGGCCTGTGTCTGGTGGACTGCTCTGAGGAGGATTGTGTTGCTAAGTGGGTCTTCCTTACTGGACGAATCTCTGGAGTGGCAAGGTTTAAAATGACTGCAGGAGACAGATAGTGATTTTCAAGTAATTCACTCCCTGTCTCTTTGCTAAGCCTTGATTGATTAACTTTCACAAATGTATTGCCAGAGCTTGATCTTCTCTTAGGAGAAACCTCGACTTCCCTCTCTTTTTGCACTAAAATATAGCATTAAGTTCGTGTTGTAGTCAAGATCTAACCACCCAGGAATGAAAAATCAGACTCCAGGCTGAAAGCCTATCCCTTTCTCACTTCGAAGACAACGTGGAATAGCATTTTAAAGGTGTTGATTCTTCTTAACAATCCCTATTAACAAGAAATCACTTACTGCTGATACCGATCTAAACTGTTGTCAGTGAGATGAATTAGGGAGAGAGGGTTGGTGATCTGTTGTTTTCCTGCTGGGCTTCTCAGGAACATTGAAACATTTAGCTAATTCCTTCCAGGACCATATCTCCTTGTTTTCAGATTCCAGAAAATAACTTTCTATGTGAAAATTCCTTGAATTAAGAAATTAAATTCTGGCCACAGATGCACTTTAGGAACTGCAGGGGTGTTATTTGGGAAAAACAATTACTTCAGTTCCTATAACACTGCTAAAGGCGAGGGATTTGGTATCAGTCCCTTACAGCTGACAACTTGTTCCTGTACAAATTGTGTGAATTCTAAGCAGTCTGTATAACCCTACCATATGCAGTTTGTCTCAGCAAGACAAGTGGTGCTGAGCTGCACTTGCCCTGTTACCTATAGATACAGACAGGGCACTGACTTCTTCTAAAAAGGCTGGTCTAGCACAGAAATGATACCAATGCCAGGCTGCATAATCCAAAGCAAGCCAACTGAGATCAAATCCAATTGCAAATCTTATTAAACCCTCTTTCCTACACTCCTTAGCATACCCCCAAACACTGAGAGGATGTCTGATTTCAGGTTCCCTTGAAGAAGTGTCAGTATGCTGTATTTTCCTCTGGAATAATGTTTCCCAAGCACAACGCTTTTCATATTGCTCTGTAGATGTGAAATACTTTGGGCTCAGGCAGAGAAACACGTCGGGTTTGTTGCATTGAATTTTTACTTTGAGAGGTCTGGGCTCAGGACAGCACATCAGCATGCTGTGGTGTGTGCCAACAACCTGGGTGCCTTCAGAAGTCCCAGGAAGATCTCTTACTGCCACCTGACCCTGTGGCTGTACTGGCTGCAGAAGCTGCTCTTGCTGTGGGGCTGCAGAAGGGAGGACTTGTAACAATAGGGTGTCTGTGCATGTGAGCCCCCCTTGGCCAAAATCAACATGCTGGGGGTTAATTCCTACCATACATGCTCTTGCACTTCCCCTTAATCCAGGTAACGAAAGGTTTAAAAGCATGCCTGGCTCTGGGCTGCTGGGAGCCTCTGCCAGAGCTGGGCTGTGGCACTGCTCAGCCTCAGCCAGCTGCGGTTGTGTCCTCTGTCCAAATCGCTTTCTGAACTGGCTCCAGGGCTCCAGCTGCTGTTCCAAGCCCTGTCTTATCCTGCCATGCATCTGCTCGTGATGCAATTCCCGCAAGAATGATGAAGTGTGGGGAGGAGGGGAACATGTGAGCAGCAGTGTGGGCTGTAGTACATCTATCCCTATTGAGAACGAGCACAGTGCAGTCCTGGGATTTGGACCCAAAGCTGATGCCCAGAACAACCTCTGGAAAGCAACAGCAGCAGGTTGAATCCCACTGGACAGTTGGATTCCTTGATAGCTGTAGGTCTGAGATATAGGAGGAAAATAAACAGATTTGAAGAAGCTGAGGGATCTGAGGAAGGGAAAGGATGCTTTGAGTATGTGGAGTGGGGTGCTATGTTGATGTGTGGAGTTACTTTATGCTGTGGCTTTCCCTGGTCTCTCAGTGCAGTCCATCTTGGTAGACCACCTAATAAAGAGCTCTACTCAGAGCCAGTTTCTGCAAGTAGTGGTTCAAGTTTTAGCTAATTTTAATGCTTTTACTCATGTTAACTCAGGACTGTCCTGTCTTCCGAGGGCTCCCTGTGGCTGTGCCAAACTCTGCAGTGGCAGCGTCCAACTGCCTGTGACACCAGTGTCACGGAGTGGTGTGGCAGCACTGTGCCCATTTTATAGATCAGGCAAACTAAAGCACCAAACTGCATCCAACAGTGGCAGAGTTTAAACCAATCTTTCTCCTGCCCTCTCCCATACTCTTTGTGTGGGGCTCTCAGACCCTCTTAGAGCAGAGTATTTTCTGGCTAACCTGCTGTCTCTCTAACATCTGCTGAAGTCTCTGTGTCCTTCCATGCCCCACCCTGCATTAGGGGCTTTGTGAGGAACACCCAGGGGTACTCTTCCATTTGCAGGGGTAGGAAGGAGGTTGGATCTCCTTATCTGCGCAATCCTACCTTGGAGTGTGTGTGAGGTTGGTTCCCTTGGGAAGGAAGGATAGAGGCTGCAAGCAGCTTCCATTGACCGACAGCCTTTCATCCTATGTCCCAGGGCCACAGCCACCCTGTCTCCATCCCTGTTTACTGATGGGACCGATATGGCCGAAGCAGGAGAGGTTGCAGGTTCCCTTAATCGCCTTGTCACTGGGCCGGACAATCTCAGACGCTCAGAGGATGTTTTGACTGCGCTGAATTACAATGTTTGTTGTTTCTCACTCCCAATAATTGACATTTGATAGCGACTACTGTAAAAGCGGCCGGGAGGCTGGGGCTGAGGCCGAGGAGAGGCAGGGAGCCAGGCAGTAGGAGCCCCGCTCGCTGACGGGGCAGGCGGGGGGGTCCTTTCTCCTCTCCCTGGTGGGCACAGGCTGCGGAGGTGCTGCGGCAACCTCCCGCAGATGCGCTGTGAGCAGTTCCCCTACGGCAGAGCCCGATCCCCTCTGCTGGGGATGTGTTTTGATCCCCTTGCATCGCTTTTCTGTGCAGGGAAGAAACCAGCCTCTCGCTCCCGGGGACTCGGAGAGACCGGGACACGGCCCGGGGCATTGCGGGACTGCCCGGGCTGTGAGCTCAAAAAGTGGCTTTAAATTGTTTTTGTGTGTGTGTTTTTTTGTGTGTGTTTGTTTGGGTTTTTTGTTTGTTTGGTTTTTTTAAATACGTTTAAATACGTTAAAATATAAGCAGCGTTTGCAGGCGTCAAAAAGGGAACTGTTTGAAATTAAGGGAGGGCTACACAAAGCGGGGAGGGACCGGTAGGGCAAGGGCCCCGGAGCGGACCCATGAGAGTCCCCGGGAAAGACGGTCGTAACCCGGGGGATGCTGGAGAGGACCGGGTGGACCGGGCCTTGCAAGGAACGCCAGGGACGCGTAAGGTTAAACCACAAGCCACTCTCTTTAATGACAACTCGCTGATCTCCATCAGCTAGTACAGCAAAGGGAAACACGTACTAACGGGCGGCGGGGCAAGGGGGGGACAGTGCATTTCAATACTAACTCACGGTTTAGTGCATAACCCTACGGGGACCTGGCGGGTCGCAGTGTCTGTATTCTCGGCCGGAGGGTGTGTAGGGGGCGTCTGTCCTCCCCCGAGCGCCGGCTGGAGCCGGCGCCGGCCCCTCTCCAGGCCCGGTACAGGGGCGCCGCAGATGTCGGCGTGAGTGGCCCCGCGAGTGGAAACCTGTGGGCTTGGCGGGATGCTGAACTGGCCAGACAGCGGGGACCGGAAGGGAAGTGCAAAAGTTAAATGTGGGTCTCAATAATTAATATAGAGTAAAAATTTATAAAAGTTGCAGGGCTTGAGTAGCTGCTGTTGGCACCAAGTCAAGAGAAATGCCCGGCTGCTTTAGAGGAAGGAAGGAAGGAGGGGAATTACCGGGGCGAACCGGCGGAAGGGAGAGAAGGGAGCTGCGGGAGCCTCCCCGCGCTGCTCCTGCCGGCAGCGCACCCATCGCACGAAATATTGGAAACCCCCTCCCCGTGGAAATGGCTGCCAGGCTAGTGACCTCCGCCGGGATGCTGCATTGAACTGTCCTCACCCCCCCGTAGCCTGGATATGTCCCGACACCGGCTCGCAGGCGCGGCCGGGACCCCTCCATCACCGGCGCCGGGGTCTCGCCGGTGGCCGTGGTCCACGGAGGGGAGCGGGGCAGGGCCGGCTCTACCAGGCTCGGATCCCGTGTAATGTGGAAATCCCCGCGTTTCCCTGCGGGATGGGTGTCTGCACTGAATTCAAGTCCCCTACGCTGAAGTTCATGAAGTTGTTGCCGGCCGCCGAGGGCTGCATGGTCTGCATGGACGGGTAGTTGCAGTTGTAGTTGGCGTTGCAGGCGGGGCTGTTGTAGTTGGTGTACGCGGGGTAGGCGTTGTAGCTATAGGGATTGATGCTGACATTGTACGGCGAACTGTAGGGAGAAGACTCCCCCAGGCAGGGCTTCCCATCGCGGACCAGCACAGGCACCGCTATCCGCCGGGGAGGAGGGATGCCCACCATTTCGAGGGTCTGATCCTGTCTCTGCCTTTTGCATTTATACCTTCGATTCTGGAACCAAATTTTCACCTGGGTGGAAGTGAGCTTTAGGACGTTCGCTAGGTGGTCTCTCTCGGGAGCCGAGAGGTATTTTTGCTGCTTGAACCTTCTCTCCAGTTCGTAGACTTGGGCTTGAGAAAAGAGGACGCGAGGTTTCCTCCTTTTCCTCTGTCTGGGGCGCTCGGGGTCTTCCAGGTCTCTCTTCTCCTGCTCCAGGCTCTTGTGCAGGGAACACAGTTCTGCAGGAAAATAAACGGGCAAAGTTAAAAGGAGAAGGGCGGGGGGAAATGTGCAGAAAAAGCATAAAGCAACGTTCAGTGAACAGCCTACACCACGACTGAGCCCCGGCCCTTTCCCGGCAATTGCCGCCCTCGCTGTGCCTCGGCCTCGCTGTGCCTCGGCCCCGCAGGCCGCCGCGGCCACCGGCCTTGCCGCACTCTTTAAGTACCTCTTAGCAATTTTTCCGTCTGTCTTTGTTTGTTTGTCTGTTTGAAAGGGATGCTCCGTGCACTGATTTTAGTCGCAACTGCCTCTGCCACAGCCTGGGTTTATCGCGGTTGGTCTTTGTACTGAATCACACCCTGACCTACGGGCGTACAGTCAGTGGAGAGAATTAGAAAATAGATTTGTTGCCTAATTTCTGGACTCGAGGCCTCACGTATCATCCTGCAGCCTTGCCCGGCCTGTCGGGCAGCCGGCACGGCAGCGGCACAAGCCACAGCCGCGGTCGGGGACACCGGGGGGGCCTCTGGGCCGGGTCAGGGGACGCTGCCCGGGGTGGCTCTGCCCGCTCCTGCACCACGAGCCGGGGGGGGGGGGGAGAATGGAGATGCTCTTCCTCCCTCCCACAGCCTCGCTCTGTCCTCGCAGCTCCAGGCTGGAGATCCCATTCCTCCTGCCCTCCCTCTGTCTCAGCTCGGCCAGCACCGACGGTCTTTACCTTTCTTGTCTGCCTTGGCCTCCTTGGCTGAGTCCATCTCCACGTAGCTCTTAACATAGTAGGAGCCGGGGAACGTGGTTTTGGCTGCCTCGGGCAGCTCCTCCCGCGGGCCGGGTAGGGCCGGGGGTTCGGCACCGAACGCCTCTTGCTTGAAGGTGGCCAGCATGCAGGACGGGGAGGCCAGCGAGGAGAGCTCCATGGAGGCCAGGCCGCTCTGATGCTGCTCCAGGTTCAAAATATCCTTGACCGAGAAGGGCGTCGTTGTCACAGGGCTAGGAAACATTGCGGAGGAAAGCGGAGCAGTGGCCGGAGCTCAGGGTCATGGAAAGGGAGTTGAGAAGTAGCCAACCTGGAGCAGTGGTGGAGCGTGGGCTCACGGAGGGGGCACATAGCATTCCTGCGAGTAGCCTTGACTTGTGCACTGGAGGCAGGTAGGACCGGACCATAAGGGAAGGAGGGACTAGGCAGTTTTTGGGTGACTTTAGCTTTCTATTGGCCAACATTGCAGTGATGGTATGAGGGATGCAAAGTTCCATGTCACCTAATATAGTAATACATCTCTAAAACATCTCTGCTCATTTAAAGGGGCGGCACTGTATTTATCCAGCTTTTCCCCGCTGAGTTTGTTGATCCATTAAAAGAAAAAAAAAAAAAAAAAAAAGAGGAATCCAGAATGGCCTAATGTGTACAAAGCCACTATCTGATGCCATCTATCATACAGTCAGATTAAATAAACAGGCGGGGAGGAAACCATCCACCAAATATGTGCTGATTTCATTTTTTTTTTAAGTGAGGAAATGGAGGTTTCGATTTTACTGTTCCGCAATATCGGATAGCAGGAACTAGAAAACGGGAGTTCACTGTTGTGTGGAGCGTGCTTAAGGTTTATGTAGATATTCTGAAGCAGCGCCCGTAAATTCTGGCTGATAGGAGAGAGCCGCTAAATACGGGGGGTTCCCTCCCCCCCGTAAACCTCTCAAACAAACCCCCAGCACGGTCTGGGGAAGAAGAAAGAACAACGTAAAACCGCAGTTTGAAGGTGGCGTAAAATATATAGGGGTCCTGGAGAGCAAGTCAAAGCAACCGGCCGCTGGACTGCGGCAGGGAGCGGGGGTGAGACCTAGAGCGGCCGTGTGCCGCAGGATCCCAGGGCAGAAGTGAGTCCTCAGTGACTTAACGCGTTTGTTGTCGCTAACATAGCGACAAAGTCTCAGGTTGAGAAGGAGCGTTACGGCGCTTTCTGGCTTCGGGGGCGAGGAGCAATATAAACATATAAAATCAATCTCCTCCAGCGCTCCGGGAGGCGAGGGACCGGCTCGTGCCTTTCGAGCCCCGGCGCAGCCGAGGGCCGGGAGCCGAGCGGAGAAACCCCACGACATTGCGATGAGTTGCTGGGTCCCCCGGCAGTGCCCTGCTCTAGTTCCTCCTCCCCCAGCAGAGGGAAGAAACCCTCAGAGGCGAGAGAAAAGGCGGCACCTGCCCGATCTGGGATGCTCCTTCCTGATGGTACCTGCTACTGCTGCCCTCCCCACTTCCCCTTTGTGACTCGGGCTCCTTTTTGGGGGATTCAGTGCAGGATATTTTGGGGGGCGATGCTGTGGCTTTCGCCCGCTCCCCGGGGAGCGCCGGGCAGTGCAGCGGCAGTCCCAGCGCTCGCAGCCCCTTGCTGCAGCCGTCCGAAGATGTCCTGGGAGCGGTTTGCTGGAGAACCGGATCCGGATCTTGCAGTGACAGTTGGAGCGATTATTGGGTACGGGGAGGCCTGAAATATTGCTATTTAATGAGGGGAGGTGGCCGGCCAAGCGGCCGTCTCGTTCTTCGCTGCTGTGTTTCCTGCAGAATTCCCTAGGAAACCGTTTCGGAGGGGTTTTTCCTCTGCTGCAGGAGAAGGGGTGAAATGTCCGGGAAAGGCAGAGGCGATCTTAGTCGCCCGGCTCAGGAGCGGTGTCTGCGGCCCCCCTTGCCGTCTGCACCGCCCGGCGGTCTTTCTAAAGGCGTTGTCTCCTTTTTATTACAATCTAATAGGGATAGGTTAGATAAATACTAAAATAAAGAAGCGATCCCGTTGTGTCACACACCGCACACCCACCCTCAATCCGGACCAGCAGCAGCAGGTTCGCCTGTCAGTGGCATCCACCTCCCTCGGGACGCTTCAAACAGGGTCCAGCCCTCCCGTCCTCCATCCTGGGCCCAAATCACTCTTCCCGGATCGGGTCCGGAGCCCGCAAGGCAGTGCACAGAGAACCCGGAGGGGAAAGAGGCCCCCGCCCGGTGGGGATCCTGGTACCTGCCGCGGAACGCGGCCCCGGCGGCGAGCTCTGCCTCCAGCGGGACGGGAGCTGCCGGCCACAAACTGCCATTAATCGAGGGCTGACGGGTTTCCTCCAGACCTCCAATCACACGGCGGCTCCCGATCGATGTGGGCCCGGCTGTAGAGGGTGGAAGTGATTAATTGAACGATAAGCCGGAGCTATCATTTGGAATGTCATTAATGCGTCGGGGAGACATTCATTGGAGACAGACAGCGTTATCTCCGCTTTATCTTCAACAATGCATCACTTTTAATACTGCGGTTTAGAAACAAATGGGGGCTTTAGCCTTAGCCCTTCTCTTCGTGTTTATATTTTTGGAAGAATCACAACTAGTGGGTGTCCCGGGTTCGGCCCCCTGATAAATGAACATTAGCACTTTTTAGAACTACTGTATCAACAAAAAGAGCTGCAGGGCCGCAATAATTGGTGAAAAAGCAAACACTCCGAAAAGAGAGGCCAGGTCTGCTCTGTGTTCCGTTGATTGATGAATAAGTTACTGACATACAGCAGCTCGCGGACTTTCCGGGTCGGGGCTCGGCACCCATTCCCCCCCTCCCCGGCTTTCTACCTTTCCCGGTGCCTCCCGGAGCCCGCTGAAGCCAGGTTCCGACTACAAACGACGTCTTGGCCTAGGGCAGCTGAGCAGAGGGGACATAAGGGACCGGTTCAGGAAACTGGTTCCGGCTCCCTGAGCCCATGGGCAGGGGCGAGGGAGGCCCCCACTCTACCTCCCCCGACTGTGCCCTCTTTGGGTCATCTTTTGATCGATCGCAGGCCCATGGATGAGAAATTATAATCGCTTTTAAATAGCAAAGGACAAGGAGTGTATGGAGTCAGGGACCCCGGAGGAGCGCCCTGAAGCACCTTCTCCAGCCCACCCGGGACCCAGGCCCCGCGGGAGCTCGCGGGGGAGACGGGGTGAGCAAAGCCGCTGCTGTTTTCTGGCTGCAAGGGGAAAGCGTGTGGTGCCCTGCTCCCCCCCCCCCATCCCCACCGGTGTGCAGGTTGCTCTCGCTTCCTCTCGGGACTGAGCCGGACTCTCGCACCCGAAATAAGCCTCTTCACCCGGTTGCTGCTTCTCTCCGTGATTGCGAAATGCGTTTTTCTTGCTGAAAACAAACAAACAAAAAAAACCCTCCCAGCCACGCAATTAGCTCCGGAGAGCACATCCTCTGCCCCTGAGCTTTCGACACCTCGGACTGCTCAGAGAGAAAGAGAGATGGGGCCTTTTAAAAAAGTTTTCCTCTTAATCCCAGTCTGTTACTATGTCCAAGACTCCCTCCCGCTCTAATTCCCGGCTATCTCCCGAGGACTCTGTTTATACCTCACCAGTAAACGCCGGGATTTGAAACCTTGTCACTAATTGAGTGCTAACACTTCAGGTGCTATAGATTTGTTAAGAGGCAGTAGTCCAGAAATAGCCTATTAGGGTTTCCTTGGGAGAACTTGTGCCAATCCCCCGGTTCCCATCGTGGGCGGCGGGAGCCGCTGGGACCACGGGATCTCTTTGGGTCCCAGAGGGCTCCCCAGGGTCTTTTGACCAGTTATTAATTTCAAACGATTGTAAAGGGATGCTATTCAATAGCGAGCCCTTTTTGAATAAATCCTTCCGGAGCGGTCGTTGGGCTACCGTCCTTGTCCGCCGTGGCGGGGTACCGCCTGGGTGAGGGAGCATCACGCTGAGGCTGGG
Organism: Ara ararauna; assembly: GCA_028858755.1. NCBI lineage: Eukaryota > Metazoa > Chordata > Aves > Psittaciformes > Psittacidae > Ara > Ara ararauna. The sequence continues at coordinate 387,149 of CM054386.1, forward strand.
GCCGAGGTTGGGTTTCCCTCTGGATTTCTGCAGAGGAAAACGGCTTTGGAGCTGTCCAGGTGCTCCACTCTGCTGCAGCTAAATGCCTGTTTTCTGGCTACCTTTTTCCTCCTCCCTCCCCTATTCTGTTTCCTTTCTTTCTGTTTTATTTTTTGGTTTAATTTTATTTCGGTTCATTTCCATTATGTTCTTCCCCTCTTCTTCTCGGGCTCTAACGAACCCGCGTTTCACGCCGCCCTCTCCACTTCCATCAGTGCTGTTGCTGAAGGGGAAAGCGGCCTCCCGGTCCTCGCGCATTGCTCGAGAAAAATAGTTTTGACCTTGCCGTGAAGGCGGCCTTGGCGCGGGGCCTCGGCTCTGCCCGGTGCTCGGGACCGCTGCGCCGGGAGCCGGGGGATGTGCTGCGCAGGTACGGCCCCGCTCGGCGACGGCGGGGCAGGTGCGAGGCAGCCGCTCCGCCGCTGCTGCTCGGCCTCCGGGGCTCCTGCCCGCCGCTGCCGCATTCCAGCTCATCCCTGCCATGCACTGGGGAGGGGGAGCCTTAGGCCCCTTCCCTCCGTGCAAACCGGGGGGAGAGAGGTGGAGAGCAGCGAACGCTGGTGCCAGGGCACAACAAGCGAAAGCAGCAGCCAGAAAGCACCGGAGCGTCTTCCCTTTGTTTCAGGACAATCTAGGCAAAGGCCGGATAAACCCTTCCCGTGTGGTTTCTGATGGCCACCCCCGGTCCCGCTCCTCGAGCAAGCCGCAGGCAGCCCGGGAGGCTACTCGGTCGCTGCTTGCCGCTTCCGATGGTGACCGGGGCAGAGGGACTTGAACAGCAAATGCCGCCGTGGATTTTCCCATCCTGCCCTGGGCTCCGTGCCTGGAATCTGGCAATTAAGTTGGCTTTCGCACCTCGGGCGCTGGAGGTGGGTTTTTCAACCCCGGGGTGAAGCGAAAGCTGGGAGCCGGTCAGATAAATCAAAAGCTTTTATTCTACCCTGCCTATAACTTTTTCCGCCTGTAACTGTGCTGGGTTCTCCGGTGATGGGAGCGCGATGGGGGTTTTCGCCGCCCTTCTCGGTACCCCCTCCCGCACCTGCGGCCGTCGTGTTGCGGACGCTGGCCCCGGGTCCCGCAGCTTTTCCGCCCCCGAGTAAAAGCTTTTTAACGCGGCCAGTTCATTACAAAAGAGCCTGTTTGTTACGTTTCCCAGGGGAACGCGCGCGGAGCAGAAGCGATACAGTTATTTTAGGGACAGGGAAAATCAGACGGCCGAAGAGACTTTCACATGCAGTAAAATTGCTGCAACGGTTTGACAGGCGCGTCCGGTAGCCAGGACGCAACAACAGTGTCTAGCGATGGTCAAGAAAACTGCGTTAAAAACGAAATACCTTCCAGGTACTATGAGGCGTTTGTTTGAAGGACAAAGCTCTAAATGCTGTGGGGCTGCTGTGCCCCGTCCCTCGGAGCTTTGTCCCGGTTCACCTCCCGCCGGCTCCGGTGGGAATAGGAGCCGCGCTTGGCCGGGAAGTCTGAAACCGCCGCAGGATTTCAGGGTGTTTGCAGTTTGTCTGTCCACACGATGTTTTCCAGAGGAGATAAAGGTCTGACTTCTTGGATACTTCCTGCTGGCCGTGCAAATCCGATCCGTCTTGCGATGTCACCATGCGCGCTTTGCGCTCCCAGGGAACCCGGGAGGGGCCGCAGCGGGCAGGGCCGGGATAGTGGGGCCCTGCTCCGACCTGACATAACCCACTCCCCCCCCCTCTCCGGATTCGGGTCTGCTCTTGGCCTCGTAGTGCGGAGAAGGGGAGCACAGCTTGGAGGCGCAGGTCGAGGGGGAGCCTTATTTAACATGAGACGGTGTTTGGACTTTAGCTGTCTTAAAAGTGATTTTCCTCACCCCGGGAGATGAGGGATCGGCAGCGTTCTCAGCCATCGCCCTGCCTCGGGGGTGCCTGCCCTCAGCCCCGTCGGGCTGCAGCAGGATTTCCCCCAGGTGTCCGGGCAGCAGTACGCAGCCCGGACCCGTAGGGAGAGCACGAGGGGATCAGCTCGGCCGGGACGGGCGGGGGGATGAACCCGGGCGAGTAGAGTTACAGAGCCTTCACCCCCACCTCTGCTCTGGCGTCTCCCGGCGATGTTCCCTCTGCTCCGGCGAGGGCCCCTCCTGTGACCCACAACCGGAGAAGCATGAAATCGGCTGTCCCGAGGGCAAGCCGCAGGACGGGGCGGAGAAGGGGGTGTCTGTCCCCGCCGAGCTGCCCCTGCTGGGCCTTTACGGGGTGGGTGGCTCTGCCTCCCTTCCTCGTCACCCCGCACAGGGAAGGCGGCTTTCCGGGACGGCCCAATCTGTGTCCCCTCAGTTGCGGCGATGCAGCCGGGCTGCCCGGGGCAGGCGCGGTCGGGTGATGAGGGTATCACCCCTGTCCTGCGAAATTCCCACCCGCCCCAGGGTTGATCCCGGCGGGGCTGCCAGGCCTCTTCCCTGTGATAACAAATCGGTTTTTTTTAATCACAAAAAACCCTCAAAAAAACCCTCAAAAACCTAAAACCAAGCCAAAACCCAACGAAAGCCCTCCACAACTCACAAAAAACAACCAGTAAAGAAAGAAAAGGGGGTATGTCTGCCCCGGAACTTTCGGACCAGCTGTAATTTTTCGCTCGCGGAGCCGGTTCCTCCTTTGCTATCCTTGAATTCTGCAAACAGAGGCGTCCGAAACGCTCCTGCGGGATCTCGGCTGCTCGGCCCCGGGTGTGGGATCGGTCCTTTGAGTCGTGTTTTTATCTCGGAGCTGTTCGTTTTTGTGGCGGTCTGATGGGGAATGGGTCTGTTTCTCCGAAGGGTCCCGTTTCTGCATCCTCTCCGTCAAACTAAAACTCCGAGTGCTCCTGTGGATGCTTTTGCAACGGTTGGGAAGAAATCCGCGCAAAACTGAAATATATGAGAGAGAGAAACCGGCAAATACACGCGCGGCGATGTGTTTTCACAAGCCTGACGAATATACAGTTCACTGAACATAAATTACGATATATTTCAAGTGTGTGCCAAGAAGAAAAGGGTGAAAAGAAACGAAAATCCTGTAAAAGTTCTTCCAGTTTATTACTTTTCCGCTTTTTTTTTTTTTTTTTACTTTCTTTCCGCGTAAAATCCCCAAGGTTCGATAACTTCACGAGTCTGTCTTTAAATGTCAAAGGAAAGTCGCATAAATAAAACTAGATCTGCATTTCCCTCCTAATTCCTGCATTAATCACCAGCCCGTTTTTCAGCTGTAGAGGGAAAAGCACTATTTAAACCGCAGCCTTGGAGCCCCAGCAATACTGTAAGAAGAAGAAAGGGAGGGAAGGAAGGAGCGTCCCCCGCGGTGCCTGCCTTGTTCCTGCCTTGTCCCTGCCTTGTCACTGCCAGGTTTGCGCCTTTTGCCGGCCGTTCCCAAGCCACCCGCCTATTCTATTTGTCAATTAGAGAACTAAAAAACTCAAGTGAAACGCATTCGACGTTAAATACCCTTTTATTTCGCGCATAGAGTTTATTTCTTAAAGAAATTGGAGGGATTTGGGTTTGGCTGTTGGCGTTTTCTTACGGTTTTGCACGCTTTTCTCCTGGACGATCCTCGGGGGTCACTTTTGGGGTTTTAATTTCACCGTATCTTTCGCGCCTGAAAGCTAAAATTAGTGAGAGGAGCCGGCGGTGGACGGGGCCACGCTGCTTTTGGAACGGGGGAGATCCGTGGCGAGGGATGAATCCAGAGGGAAGGGGTTAGCCGTATCCTGGTGCAGCCCGCTGGGATGCCGGGGCTGAGAGAGGCCCGGACCCTGCAGGGGATGCAGAGGGGAGAAAGGAAAACCGGGAACCTGCTATGCTGAAAACCTGGCCCTGGGCTTGTCTGTCTCTTAGGTGTCTCCCGATCTTGTTTCTATCACTAAGCCAGGAGCTTGGGCAGGGACAGGGGTGCCTGAGGCCAGGAGGCTTCCTTCAGGGCTGATTTTATAAGCGTTATTGGTTGCATTATTGGTGTGCTCAGACTCCTTGTAACCCTACGGCTGTGTGTCTCCAGAGCTATGCAGCTCCAAGGGTTATGTGTGCCTGGGGCTGCACATCCCTGGGGCAGCACCTGCTGTAGCTGGAGGGAGAGGGATGAAGGAGCACTGGGGGAACTGGAGAAACATCCCTTGGGCCCATCTTTCAGGCCCTGTCTCTCCAGCTCTCTAGGACAGTGATATGGGAAAAGATCCCTGGGGAGGCAGTGCAGCCTTTCCGGTCACCTACGCATGGAATGTTAGAGCAGGAGTCAGGAAAGTTCCCTTCCTCCCATTTCTGCTGGTTTTTGACCCTGGCACATTGCCTTTTTAATATACAGTCCTGATCAGAGCTCAAGAGGATATTTCCTCCTCCAGTGTTTCTTTGGGCAAAGAGGCACCAACAGATTTTTTCCATAATGATGAAAACATCTGGCTGCCTTCAAGCTGTCAGGCTCTGCATTGCTTCTTCCCAGATGCCTTCTCCCCTCCAGCCCTCCGGCCACCCCAATACAGCCCTTCTGTGCCCGGGGCACTCACCTGGGCGCTGCACTCCCGACCTCCAGCTCCAGCTAAGAGATACTCAACCCAGTATCTGCACCGGGAAACTGAAACCTCCAGCATCCTCACTGCAGCTCCTTGGGTTTGGAAACACAATTTAGTCACAGCCAGCCTGGGGAGGTGGAAATCTCTATCCCAAGTGATTTTTCCATTCACTGTGTCCAGCACAAGTTGTTTCCCCCACTACCTCCATATGGGTAGCTCAGGATTAGTCGCCTTGTGTCTTCCAGTTTGGCAGAATCCATCCTGAAGGGAAGGGCTACATGCGTGCTTTCAGCCAGGGCTCTGATCTTCACTGCTTATGCTGTTGAAACATGCTTTGGTGAAAATGTGCTCTTAGTTGTGCGTGTTGTGTGTATCAGAGCTGGATTATGCATCTGCTTTTAAGAAAAGTAAAAAGACAGTAAACCCACAAAAAAGAAATGGGGAAGTATATACGTGCTGATTCAGTGAGACCCTGAACTGCTGGTCAAATTTTAAATATCTGCATTACAAGGGTCACTCGTGCTTGAAGCATCATACGAGAACTGGGTCCCAAACTAGGAACTCTATTGTACAGTGTGATTTAAAAGAAGAAAGTCATGAAACTGAACTGCTCCTGGAAAGTGAATAAAGGTACATCAGAGTGGAATAACTGGAAAAATAAATGCTTTCTCAGCCCACAAGAACACACTCTGAACGATGCATTTGGCTCCAAGCAGTCAGAGCAGCCTGAGCCCTGTCTAGGGTGACTCTTAGAATTTCAGTATTTAAAAAGGAAAAGGGGGATGTCCTATGTTTAAAAATATGACTTTACTTAGTCCCAAAGAAGAATAAACAAAGCAAAGGCAAAAACCTAGATGCCTCTAGAGAAAAAATGTGTTTAACCACAATTCCAAACTATCCTTTTCCTTCTCCCTCCCCATTTTTTAAAAGATGGACAAATAACAGCCAAGCTCAAACCCATTGTGTCATATTCCAGCCTCTCTAGCTTTGCTCTCATTGATGCCAAATTTAATAAAATAACAATAATATTTACAAAATATGAACCTGATCCAGTAGTTCACATTCAGGCAGCGCTCTGCACTTAAGTGATGGGAATTGTGGCAAAACAGAGCGGAAAATGGCCATGTATCTCCTATCTTGGGGACTTGAATTTCATCAGGGATGTGAAACCTCTGCTAGTCTGATCCTTGGCTGTGTTAGTGCTGAGACTTTTGGCATTGTGCAGGAGGCAGCAATGGACTCATCACTGCGGGTGTAACTTTGTGGTGGAGATCTAATGGAAATAGAGTAGAACTGTTTGCTTATTTAGAATCATAGAATTATAGAATAGTTAGGGTTGGAAAGGACCTTAAGATCATCCAGTTCCAACCCCCCTGCCAGGGGCAGGGACACCTCACACTAAACCATGCTACCCAAGGCTATGTCCAATCTAGCCTTGAACACTGCCAGCGATGGAGCATTCACAACTTCCCTGGGTAACCCATTCCAGTGCCTCACCACCCTTACAGGAAAGAATTTCTTCCTCATATCCAATCTAAACCTCCCCTGTTTAAGTTTGAACCCATTACCCCTTGTTCTCTCACTACAGTTCCTCATGAAGAGTCCCTCCCCAGCATCCCTATAGGCCCCCTTAAGATACTGGAAGGCTGCTATGAGGTCTCCACGCAGCCTTCTCTTCTCCAGGCTGAACAGCCCCAACTTGCTCATCCTGTCTTCATACGGGAGGTGCTCCAGTCCCCTGATGATCCTCGTGGCCCTCCTCTGGACTTCTTCCAACAGTTCCATGTCCTTCTGTTCTCATTCTCACCACATTTATCCTGAATGACTTGTTAGCATTAGCTGGATTAAAGTTCCAGTGGGATAAAATGTCCTGTAATACAGATTTCTACTCTACATTTTGATGCGAGTAGATGACATTGGCTCTGTGTCCTTCTTTATGATAAGCTCCAGCAGCCCTGGAGGAAATCTGAATTTTGAAAAAGCCTCTTGTATGACTGGAGTCACTCTGAACTACTTTTTGTATGTATCGCACATGGGCAAAAATGAGGCAAAAGGAACATTGTCTGAGCTGCAACATCAGGCACTTGGCAGTGGGCTCTGACTCTCTAATGTGTACCTTCCACATCCAGCTTTTGGTTTTATTTCTTCTTTGCTTTTTATCCTAAAACTTCTGTCTCCCAAAGTGCCCAGGATGCACAGTGCTTATACCACAAGCAGTCACTCAATATTTAGTTTTATCCTTCTTTTTAAACTTCAGGCTTATTGTTCCACAGTAAACTGCTAAACCCCTGAGACAGATCTTTCCAGTTCCTTTCATTTCAGAGGTGTCTGAGAGCTTTGAAAGTACAAGTGGTTTTGCTTTTTCCTACCCCTTATGTTGGGCAGAAATAATCCAGGAGCTTTACCTCTACTGCCTAAAGAATTTAAGGTGCAGATTTTGAGGTTAAAAGCATCCATTTATTTGGGGTACACAATGCGAGATAGCTGCAGTGTGAGTTAGAAGTATTTTTGATGTTAAAAGGTACTACAACCTTCCACGTATGTAGAAAGCACAGAGAAACTGCTATTCAGCAGGGTGTATAACTTAGCTACATTTAGGGTGATTCTCATGTAGGTGACAAAAATGCATATTCCTGGCACAAAGGTACAAGGTCAAATCTTTTCCTACAGGCAGAGGTGTGCTACAGTTTCTCAAAGCAAAGATCCCCAGGACTTTTGTGATAGACCATTTTCCAGCCTTGCTCTCCCCTGAGGTTTTGCAGAAAGTGGGCAGGTACCATTTTGGCTCAAAAAGTGCTCAGCAAGTGGAAAGAATGGCAATATGGGGCAAATCTCCATTAGGCAGGAGAGCCTGTTTGGTCCAGAAGTAGCCACTGGCTTGTTAGGACAAGTGGCATCTTGCGGGAGCTGCAGCCCTGCCTGGGAGCTCCTGGGGTTTGGGGGAACAGGGCTACCCAGGCTAGGGGTGCGCAGAAGGCTCTGGCTGCTGCCAAAGAGGTTGAGTGTCCCCTGGAGCACCTGAGAACTCCACTGGAGAATAACCCGGGGCATGAAATCAGAAAAAGCCCAAAGCAGAGCAGAAACTCATGCAGGCCTCAACAACCAGATAAATCTTGTGTCTTTGTCTAACTGAAGGCAGATTTTATCCATAGCCATCAACAAACATGGATGAGATGCTGTTTCCAGCTAATGAGTTTGAAAAGCTTTTGTGCATGAAAAAGCAGCAGGCTTTAGGTAGAGTGCCCTGAACAGATCATTTACAAACTGCCCTCCCACTCAGGCAGACCCTTTTTTTGGGGTGAGAAAATCTACCGCAGACAAGTGTTGTTAGCATGTGCATCTGCCCAATTTGCAGACACCAGGACTGTTCTCAAGCTAGGAAAAAAGTGCTTTTCTCTTGCATTTTTTTTGGTTACTTTCCGTTTAGTAAAAGTTAAATCTCTCTAATTATGGTTCTTCAAGTGAACAGTCCCATTGTACAAACTTTAACCATCCTGCCTACTGCTTTTCACAAGGAATACTGTCTTGGTCTGCTTTGTATCAGCTCTGTCTGGTTTTGGACACCCCATCCTTGAAGTGGGTTTACATCTATCAGTTGCAGTCGTACATTTTTCTGATGGGAAGTGCTATCCTTAGGAGCAGAAGCTGTTACTTCATCAGAAAGGTGTTAGGTGGGCTTTGCTTTTGATCACTTTATTAACTCAGACTTGATAGGGCTGCTGTGGCAATCGCATGACCAATACACCAAAGCATCCTGTCAAACTCATCCCTTTCTCCTTTCTGCCATTGAAGTCTTCAGATAAGCAATAGTGAGACGTCTGTCTGGTTGATGGAACTAGCAGTTTCTGGTCTAATCCATGCTGAGTTACAGCACAAGTGTCTACCAAGGATCACAGAGTAGTATGTTTTATACAATACATGCTGGTGGGTAAATTTAGAGTTGACAAGTCCCTTACACAGTTGGAGGACTCAAGGACAGTCCTATCAGGTGGCAACTGGCTGGGGGAGTATTTATAATCCATTTGCTGACTGGAATTAATATGAATCTGTCATCCCTTGTGTCACTTGGGAAACCACGTAACCGAGGGCTGATGATGCCAATAGCTGCTGGTGATCTTTTTTGGCAATAGCTGAACATGTTGCTCCCAACTGATTTCAGAAAAGAAAGTTGTCACCAAGATAAAGCACTGTCTGAATCCTCTTTTCTCTGAGCTCTGCGGACTTGGGGAAATGTGACATTTAACACAGTTGGTAGATTGATGTCAGAACAAAGCTAACGAGAGAGGTGGTTTGAGCAGAAGGGCAATGTTAGTGCTGGGTAAGATGCACAGAGTGATGTGGCTTGTTTGGGGTCAGGATGTCAGAGGAAGGATTAGTGAACTGGTTTCTATGGAGGGCACTAGTGCTTGGAGCATGTTCCCTTGGAGCAGACAGGTTTAGCAGGAGTCAGGGGAATAGGTACTGCCTTTTGTTTTCTTTTCTGTGCATATATGCAACAACCTACAGATGATAGGACTGTGAAGGTCCCGAGAGGAGTATCCTCTATCTGTGCCTGCCCTTTTCCCCTGCCAAAGCACTTTGACAGTCCAACCTTGGCACAGGTAAACCTCTCCTGCTGATGTGCCCATATGTCCAAATTTAGGATGCATCTAGATATGACTGTGCCTGATAATTTGAGAGCAAGGCCTGCAGCAGATCTTGCTCTGAACACTGAACAACCTCAGACTGGCTGCTTGCCATCTGACCTGGCTACTTCTGCATCTCCTGGAGAAGTGATGCAGTTCACATGACATCAGGTACACCCACAAACACTGGCATACAACTCCTGGATGTTTGTCCCGGACTCCATTACAGCTTGTCAGATGGCTAAGCTAGTTGCATTAGTTGTCTTCTAAACAAATTGAACCAAAATAGCACAGCTAGCTAACCTTTCCAAAGGCTCCAGGTCCATCCCTTCTCTGCTGCTCCTCTCTATCTTCTTTATTTCCCTTCTTTTCATCTTGAACCATTGTATTCAGTCAGTATTTCCCTATCAATTTGATATGCCTTGCTGTAGGTCCTTACCTTTACTATTTGGCTTTTATATATGTTAATAATAGCTGAATTTTATCAGCAGGAGTCCCCTGTGAGCAACATGTACCCACAGCGGAGAGGTCTGTAAGCTGTGGACAGCCAAATACCCACAAGCTCATGTTCAACAGCCACAGCTGGGCTGGAGCTACTGCATTCTTGGGAGAAATTAAAACTGCATCAAGGTTTCCTGACAAATAACATCCCTTGGCTTCACAGTTGGGTAACCCTGTGCTGACGTTTGTGACCCAGCACCCCCAGCACACATCCCCCTCTATTTCAGCCTTCATATATGTGTATGAGGAAGGTTGACTCAGGATGTGCTGTGGAATAAGTCCCAGGCCAATGTATTTGTGGTGGGTGCCAAGGAATTGGCAGGAACTGAGAAATGATGTGATGCAATGTGACAGTAAAAGGGAAAGAGCGATTGCTGGGTAAAGCCACAGGGCGTGCGATTAGATTACAGCCTGTCTGGCAGGGAGACAAAACAAGCTGCTATTAATTTCGGAGGGGGAAGTAGCCTTTATTTATTATTTGGCAAGAAGCAGTCACGTCTGCAGCCATAGGCAGCAGAAAGCATTTGAGAAGCAGTCAAAAAGCCAACTCAGCACCCTATTTCCTCCATGGCTGGGTCTAGGAGCCATGGACACGTATGTATGTAGCAATATAGGTGCAGAGGAATTTAGGTGGGTCTTGTGCGAATAGAGATGTTTGAAACTTTAACAACTTTCCCAGAAGGAAAAATGGAAATAAGGGATAAAATGTACAACCCTTTGAAGGTGAGTCAATCAGGAGACTGTATACTTGTTCCACTTTGCCAGTGACATTAGCTAGTTAGTGTAGATTGAGTGGCTGTCCCATATTTGAGTGCCATGTGCTTCTGATGCTGTTGTTATCTCAATAGAACTACTATATTCTCATAGCATAATGCTCCTAATGCTGGGAAACACACCTATCTGCTGGATGTGGCTTGCTCAATTGCCTGCTAAATAGGACAAAGCACTCACAGATGTATCACAAACAGGAGGATGTTCAAGGTGTAGGTGTCAGCTCACCACGTATGAGAACCCATTGCAGAAAATCCTACAAGTTACTAAAAATGACATTAAGTTTCTCTCTGTTGTTACAAGGAAAGTTCAACTTACATTTTAAGCCCTGGAATGTCTCTCAGAATATCTAGCTCTGCTCCTCAGTCTTCTGCAGACTTGGCCCAGGCTCTCTACACACAGCCCATCAAGGTGTCAGATTTAGGCAATAGGGCTCGTTGTCCATGGTGCAGCTCTGGCAGCACCAGGGTGATGCTCTCAGCACCTGTCCTGACCTTAGAGCCTTCCTCACGCACCAGCTGAGTGGGTGCCTTGCTGTGGGGATCCAAATCTGACTCTGCTTTACCTGCAAAATGGTGGCAAAACCCTATCCATCTCCTTGCCATTGGTGCGACGGTCTCTGGGGAAAGATGAAGCATAGGTAAAAACTTCAGTGAAAGTTGTGGACTGCTTTTTGGGCTGTTGGAAAAGAAGCAGCATGACTTGATTTGAAAATTTTCTTTAGGTCTCCTACTTTAGTAGATCTAATAAATGGGAATAAAAGCCAGGGCTGTCATAGCTGAAAGAAATTTTCAGAAGTAATGAATTTCGCCTGGATTTTGATGCTTATTTTTGCATTTCTTTCTGTTTGCAAAGGCAAAGTGACTGCTTCCGTCTTTTCCTCTACTTGGACACTGACCTCTTTCTTTGGCATTATAGTTTAGCCACATTTTATCCCCAAGCAATAATAGTCAAGATATTTTTTCATTTTATTATGTACTCTGAGACAGTCCTCCCAAGTTTTAGACCCAGAAGAAAGATGCGACCTTTAAGCAAAAGGGTTTATTCGGTGTTAATTTCCTGGAGACTTTCCTGAGAAATAACAGGAGGCTGGTGACATTCCCCAGGGAGCTGCATGCCTGTCCTCTGCTTAATCCTACGGTGACCCTCAGCCTGGAAAGGCCTGTTTCCCCCTCTGCTGATGCTCTTTCCTAGCCTTGGCTGTGCATCTTCTTGCCTGCTCCTGTGCCACAGAGGGACATGGCCAGGTTTCAAAGCTCTGTCACCAGCGGGCTGGGACATTTGGAAAAAGGATCAGAAACCTGCCCCGAACTTTCCAGGCAGGGTCTTAGGTTTCATTTCCTACTATTTTCTGCTCACAGAACAGGCGGAATTTGGACCAGATAGTTACAGAGGCAGTGCAGGTTGTTAGATGAGACTTTTCATTTCTGTCTGCGTCTCCAAGCCCTGCACGTGCAGTGATCGCTGAGCATATGCACTACACTCTAGTTCTTATAAGTTTCGGATGTTGCTTCTAGAACCAACACATGCAGATACACAAGGAGAATTGTTCTTCCTTTAGGGACAGTCTTCCCAGATTCCCACATCCTTCTGAAATGGCAGATTTTGCCCCGATATATCTGAGGAGGATCCTTAGTTTCAAATGAAATTTCCTATGAGTTTTAAATGAAACTTCAGGCAAGTTTCATGGGGTTAGTGCAAGTAAAGGGACTGTGGGTAATATGCTGAATTTACCACTTAGCCTGAGCCTGTGTGGAAATGGATGCAAATCTTTCTAAGTTTGACATATTGCATGCACATAGAGAAAACTGTATGGTAACCCCCAGCTTGCTTCACACCAGATCTTTTCAGCATGACTTCAAGCCCACGTACATTTCAGAAGAGAGCTACATTCTGCATCCTTAAATCACATGAACTGCTGGAAGTTGGCACAGATTTGTCTCCAAACAGAAACCAGAGAAAAGGCTCCATTCCAGAAAGTCTGTTGCCAGATGGTCATTCAGAGCAGAAGGAAAAGAAGAAAATGTTAAATACTGCTCTGCTTTGAAGAGTGGTTTCATAAATGCAGCTTAATGCACAGTAATGTTATTGGTTGTTCTTTCCAAAGTAGTGTCAAGAGGTGGATGTATATAATTTATCAATGTGCCTGTTCCCTGGAATGAATGGAAATGACATGTTTAAACAGTGAACTCTTAAATTTTTCTGTATTGCATCTCCTTGCATTCTCCTTCTCTGCATAAAACACATAACTGTGTTGTACCCACTCACTGTTGACCAGTCCATGCGTCCTGTTATTCATCTTAGGCTTTTTCAGGTACTTATTTCTCCTGGTATTCTTTTTTTCTTGGCATCACAGTTAAGCAGATAGGTCTATAATTGCCTGGTTCCTCCTGTCCCCTGCTTTTGAAGAGAGACGCTACCTTTGTCTGTCTGCTAGTATCTCACCTGTCCCTCACAAGTTCACTAATGGCTGAGATAACTGGCTGCCTGAGAATCCAAGGATAAAATTCCTCTGGGGAGAGCTGATAAGGAAATATCACTCTTATCTACATACTTTCCAGCTTATTCTGTCCTCGCTCAGAACTGAGCTCTCACTCTGCCCTTGCTACTAATTGGGTCACTGTTGATGCTGTTGGTGAAGAGAAGAGCCAAAGCAGGCGGTGAGCACTGAGACATCACCCAGGGACATATGTGCTCCCGCACAGCTGCAGTTCCACTCTTTCCTGCACTATACAGGACTGTGATAGGAGAGTTGTGAAATCACGGTTAGGGGAACTAAATGACAAATCAGCGCTGTGCAAATGCTGATGAATCAAACCTCATAAGAGCAACTGAGCTGCTCCTTCTCTGTGCCTGGAGCTCTGCCTCTTGCCGCTTGTAAGGTGGGGTATCTGTGGGGTGAAGCCGCTGCTTTGCTGCCCCTGCCTGGTTCTTTTTATAGACATATGTGGCGCAAGGTTGCCTTCAAGTGAAAACAGAAAGGTACTGCAGGGAGGGGAAGATGAGGACTGTGGATATCAGGGAAGACCGAAGCAGATTTACGATCTGCGCTCCAAGCTACAGCTCTGGAGTTCAGAGCGCAAGAGAGCCTGTGAGTAAAAAAAAACACAGGAACACAAAAAAATCCCAATACTTTGAGAAAATGTACATAATTTTGGTAATCCAGACCATAATGCGGCCTGTGCAACCCACTGCGTTTAGAAACAGTTTGCTCTCCTTCCCCACTGCTGCATACAAATTCAAGCTGTGGCTTTGTGGGAAAAGGTGGTGCTGCCAAAGGGAGGTGAAGCTTTGCCTTGGAGAGTCCGCACACAACGTGGTGGCTGTTCTCAGCCCTCCTCCAATTAAGATCTCAGGGTTTTCTTTAACAGAAATAAATCTTTATGTACACTCACACTGAGTGACACGAAGGGGATAATGCACCCTGCAGTGTGCAGGAGGATGAGCTTTGCCCTATTTCCCAGCTGCCCACCATTCCCTTTTTCTTTTATTGGAGAATCAAAAAATCTCATATACTGGCAATAGGCTATTTTGATCCATTTGGATTATTTTTCTCACTCAGAAGTGCAGCTAGTTTCAGAACTAATGACACAAATGGTAACAAGAAAATGGTTACAAGAAAGTGCAACTTTCTTGAAAATATCTTCTTAAATTTCAATTTCTTTTACTTCAAAGGCTCTTTAAATAATCACTTAAGGCTTACGTAAAATTAATATCAAGTTTACAGAGTTTCTGCTGGCAATCTTTAGGTGGGTCTAAATGAATATTCTTCCTGTTTTAAGTACTTGCACCTCCTCTGCTGTTATTCTCGGAGTTATCTGAGAGATCTAGACGCTGACAGGAGAAAAGACGAATTCCTCTCCAGAAGTGAGGAGACCTAACTAAGAGTATCACCAAACAAATTGAAAACCTGGGGCAAACACCTCCATGTCCTCTGTGTTCTCTCCCCGTCCTCATCACCTCTGATACTGCCTAAGCAAGGGGAGGCAAAAGAGTGTAAAGGGTCATTTTGCTGTTGCTGCTGTGGTTTCAGTCACATCCTAGGCTCTCCTTGATGCTCAAGAGCTGCATGGCAGTGAGTGTGGAAAATCTGGGAGTAGGGAACAACATTTTAGAGATTGTAGGGAGATATTAGACTTTTTAAACTCCTATTGATGCCTTTGTGCAGTTAAGTCACACTTGTTCCCTTCCTGCCACGGGTATGGCTGTGCCAGTATGGAGCAGGTTGGTGGCAGATGGAGGACTGCTGGGAGCAATGCTCACAGGGAGGTTCAAGCAGAGAATTTAGCAGATATCTCTGTTTTAGTTGGGTGGAAAGCAGCCACCAGCAAGGGAGGTAGACAGAAAAGGGGCTGTGAGGGCTGAAGAGTTTAACAATAAAATACTGCAAGCTATTCCCTTATTCAGTTGAATCCCAGTGCTGATGCTGGGGATGCTGGAGGCTGTAGCTCTGCATCCCTAATCAAAATCTTTAATCTGTTGTCTGTTCTGCTGCTGGCTGCAGCTGCAGTCCAGGCTGCCGTGTCCTTCAGGTCCACCTCTCCACTGCTGCTTTTAAAAGGTGCTTTCCTCCCTCTTGCTGCAAGATGGTGCTGCAGAATAGGGAAATGCGTCTCTGGGATAGCTGCTGGGTCTCAGAGCCAGAGATGCAGAAGGCACTGCTGCTGGGGCCAGGGCCCTCCTCCAGTCTGTGCTTACGGCTGTGAGCTAGTGCAGGAGCTGCTGGCAGCATGGGGGGACCTGGTGGAGCAGGGTGAAGGGGGCTGGTGAGCCCCTACAACGCTGGGGTGGGCTGTGGTTGCATCTAACCTGCCCAGGGAAAACTGACCAACTGATGATCCCTCCATCTCCTGCTGCTCTGCAGATGTGGGGGTGTCAGGGCAATAGAGGTGGAAACTCCCTCTCTGCCTATGCTATATGATCATGCCTTTTTCTGTGTCATGCACGGGAGAAGAAGGGCAGCTTTGGCTTGAGCATGGTCAGCTGGTATAAGATTACTGACATTATCATGCTTTAAATCATGATGTTCATGTCATGAATCCTTGTCCTGCCCTGGACTGATGTAGGTTGTAGTTACTTCCTTGCAGAAATCTGAGTTCACACTGTCAAGACCTTTTGCAGTCAGATTTTCTGGCTAACATGCTCTAGTGAAACCAGTACAGCAGTTTGAGATATTACTGCCTTAAGTTCCCCAACTTGGGTTAGTATGGGAAACGACAAGATGCACTTCCAGGTCTGCAGCCTGATAGCATGCTTTCTGGGGAGAAAACTGACCTTTGTCTATGGTTTAAGCTGACGTAACAAACTCCTCCCTGGAACTGCCAAAATGGAGATGTGTGTCCCGTGATGCTAGGTTTGCTCCAGGAGTGGTGACCATCAGCAAGCCACAGCAAAATCCTTTGGGCGTCTTAAACTGGTCTGTTGTGGTTGACCAGAGGATGTAGGTCAGAGCCCTAAATACAGCCCTTGCACTGCATTTGTTCTGGGATCTGCCATACCTGTACACATTTACTTACAGGGTTCTACAACTTATACGTTTATTCAGATTCTCAAGGGGAGACTTTATTACATAAGAAAATAATACAGAACACTTTTTTTTTTTGGGGGGGGGGGGGTGTTTCTTGCCTTTTGAAAACTTTTTTTGGCCAGACTTGGTGATTTATCTTAAAATTTATCAGAATTGAAATGGGAATTCAGAAAAGAAATCATAAGAAGGAATTATTACATAAATGAAACTGTCTAATGTATCAAATACATGTGAAAAAGTAAGAATATAGAAGCCTGTTCTGTATGTAAAGCTGACATGTTAAGGTTATTTTTAAGTAGTGAGTTAAATGAGGTGTTCTTCCTGGTCTCAGGGTCTTCAAGGTTTTAGTATTAGCAGAATGCTTTCTGAAATACTTTTTCATGGGCAGAAGAGGGAAATAAACGTCCCTGCTTTTCAAGTCGTTAATTAACATCTGAATGATAAAGTACCTCAATCAGATTGATTGAATACATCAGAATGAACAATTCTGATTGTTTTTTTCCATACCTGCAGTAAAAGTTATTTTCATTAAAAGCTTGTTGAACTTTTCGACATGTTCTTGTCATGGTCTGTGGCTTCTACCATTTCAGCAGTTTGACTTTCTTTTAAAATGCTGTCATCATGTATAATTTGTGCAATTTTTCTCTATAGTGTAAAGGATTTAAAGAGATTATGGTATAAGTTTGATTCTATTTCTAATGTCATTTAAAATGTATGTAGGTCAAAAGAAAAAGTAAAACTTAGTGAGAATAAGTTAATGGTTATCTGCACTGAGAGCACCCACTGGCTGTCTATATATAACCCAGCAAGTTTCTTTTAGGCTGACACTGGTTTTGTTGATGGCATTGGCCTTGACTGGGTGCTATGTCTTTTTTTCTATTCTCAACCTCATGACATTCATCCCTAAAGCGCATGGC
Source organism: Ara ararauna (assembly GCA_028858755.1). Classification (NCBI taxonomy): domain Eukaryota; kingdom Metazoa; phylum Chordata; class Aves; order Psittaciformes; family Psittacidae; genus Ara; species Ara ararauna. Next base: position 404,038 of record CM054386.1, read on the forward strand.
CCCCAGAGCTGTGAGGGCTTTGGACCTTTTTCCTCAGAGCCTACATGACTCTGCTTCCAAATACTGGCTGGAGGTGTTAGGAGTTGAATTCTTGTGTGGGAAGACAGCCTGGCCTGGGGCATCAGGCACTGCTCTTGGAATAAGCATGCAGTCAGTTTCACAAACTTAGGTGTCCTACTTGTTCTCCAGCTGCTGCTCTAGAAGGCCACTGGTCTCCAGCAGGTCCTGGGTCATACCTGCCAGCCCTGGGTGCATGTCTTGGATAACCTAGCACATATAAATGGCTCCTGACACCAATATTCCACCAACAATCCCTTCAATCTCACACTAGACATTGCTGTTGCTCTGTTGCACTTAAGTAAGTCACTTCTCACTCCTCCTTTCATCCTTTGCTGTGGCTGTTTTGAGCGTCATCACCTTGGTCCATGGACTCTTGTACCATGTATTTACCTGGATCTGAGGAGGAATAACAAGAGTAATAACCATGTGGCCCAGAGCCACCTCCAGCCGCAGCAGGTCTGACAGGTCCAGCTGGCCATCCATGTGCCCAGCAGGCTCCTGGTGTGCATCAGGCATGGCTTGGGGACTGTGCAGGGGCAGCCTGCCCAGAACTCATGCTCATTTGAAGCTGGGGCTGTCTGAAATCTGGAAATTGAGTAGGGCAAGGGACCAGTGGGGTGGTCCCTTGGGGTGGTCCAAGGGACCACTGGGGTGCACTGGAAAAATGGTGGGTGCGTGCAGGGATAGCACGGGACATGGATGCAAAATCATCAGTGTTTTGGCTTTCCCCTCCCTTCCTTTGCTGCTGGACAAGCACATCCATTTGCTCTTGGAAAGCAGAGTTTTGAGGGACCAGGGCAGCCTCCCTTCTGTGCTATGCTGTGTGCACAGGCTAAGCCTCATTAGCAGCTCGCTTTTAAAAACTTCTTGAGCCTTTTATCCACAGCCAGCAGAGTGGTAACATCTCTGGAGTTATTTCTTTACATGCCTTCCATGCCTGCCTAGTCTCTCCTTGCAGAAGATGTGCCGCTTCAGGGAAGCGATGAGTTGAGTTTGCCTCTTGCAAGTGAGAAATTTATGCCCTAATCTCCACTCTCTTGAAATTTGTGTAAGAGGAAACTGTGGAGCAGCTAAAGATTCCCATTTGTCTTCACTTTTTTCTGTCTTCTCTGTTCCTTCTCTTTATTTTTTTGGCTATTGTTATATTTTCCGTTCTGTTTATTTCCCTCTGTTCCTTTCTTCTTCATTATTTTCTCTCTATTTTCTCCCCCTTTCTCTTCCTTTCTCTCCCTCCCTTGCTGCTGGATATTATGAGCAGTGACAGCAGCTGCTGGGAGCTGGAATCCAGAGAGATAACAGCATTGTCATGAGAATCAGTCTGGTCAGCTACAATTAGCCCTGCTGATATCTTTCACCTGGACAGAGCTGCCTTATCATTGCTACTTCTTGGAAAATGAGGGGTCAGAGATACTGATCGCAGATAGCATGACTCTGGCATTTCCCTTTGGTTTTCATGTTGCTGGAATCCCTATTTGGCTCCCTTCTCCATACGATTAGTTTTGCATCTCTCTTGTTCAGCTGTGCTGCTGTCAGATGGAAAGCAGGCACCGAAGCTTGCCAACAGTTGTATGGCTGAAACAGAGACCCCGGGTAGATTCACCTGGTGTGAGCGACGCCACACTTCCATGAATTCTGGATGTTTCTGAAGTTCAAAGCCAGAAATAAAATAACGTGTCAGTGCCCTGAGGCCTCTTTATGGTAAATCGTTGCCCTGTCTTTGGAAACTATTGAGAAGGGCATAAGGCAGAGCCAGCTGAGCTTGTTAGTGTTGGGCTGATCCACCCACCCTCCTCCTGGCTGGTTGAGCAGTTCCTGTCTAGCCAAGTGAAGATGTTGGCAAATGCTCCCACAGCATTTTTTTTCCACCATGGATGGGCTTTAGCAACTGTTTCTTGAGTTTGGGGACAGTGAGATTATCCTTCTGGCCTTCTTTTTGGTGATAGTTCCACCTATCTGATCATAGAACCATAGAATCATAGAATGGTTTGGGCTGGAAAGAACCTTAAGATCATCCAGTTCCAATGCTCTGCCATGGGCAGGGACACCTCACACTAAACCATGTCACCCAAGGCTCTGTCCAACCTGGCCTTGAACACTGCCAGAGATGGAGCATTTACCACCACTTTGGGTAACCTGTTCCAGCGCCTCACCACCCTCAAAATAAAGAGCTTCATCCTTATATCTAACCTGATCTTCCCCTGTTTAAGTTTAAACCCATTACCCCTTATCCTATATCTATGGTCCCTTATACAGAGTCCCTCTCCGGCATCCAAAGAAGTTAAAGGCAGCTAATCCAGTCCTGCTTTGCATCCGCCCTTATTTCTGATATCTTTCTATTTGCCTTATAAATAAAGCCCTGCAACAGGAATAAACCCTAATCCCTTACCTTTCTGGAGCTTGAAAGCATCTGAACTGCAGGACAAGACTAGCAGCAGAGTTATGTGTAGCAGAGATGGCCCTCTTACTTGCATGTCTTCTTTCTCTCTTGCTTTTCAATACCTTACAGACACAGCTGTCATTGTTAGAGATGTGTCAAGTTGCAGTTAGATCTTACATACAGAGATACTGACATTAAACTGATGACACTTGGTCATAATGGAAGAGAAAAGCTAGATTTGCAGGGAATTGGTGCTTCACAGACAATTTAATAAAGCCAGCCTTCAGGACAGGTGCAGGGATGGCTGTTAATGTAGCCTCTCACTCTGTCTGGTTTTGCTATAGATTTGTTCCATTTGCAGACAGTAGTGAGTGGGAATCAGCACAGTCCTATGGATACAAGCTGATGAGCTGATATTTCTATATCTTCATTTTCCCTTTTCCACCTTTTCCCCTGATATGGTTAAACTCTAAGTCTTTTTTTGCCATTTTCATATGAACTCAGGACAAGGGTATTTTAGCCTCATTTGGGGCCTGTTGTATTACTGCCAGTAGCAGCATTTTAGCTAATTGCGCGCTCTGTTACAGTAACCTGTGAGCTGATGCCATGGTTATCACAGATCCTTCACTACCAGTTGAGACACACCACATCAACATGCTTATATTTTGGTCAGCAGGAACACACAGTTTGGGGGCACCTTTATGCTTTTGCAGTGATTTTGGTGGGTTGTCAGATTGCAGTCAGAACTGCTTTTGATTTATCTAATACCAGCCCTTGTGTCACGTGGCTGCAGCATTGCCAGTCCCATAGGACAGTCCCTAGACTGTCCCAGCTGTATTTCTGCCAGAGGAGTGAGCTGTGTTCTGGGGGTGTGTGTTGCTGAGCGTATTAGAGCCGGGGTTGCGTAAGCGTTACTAAGGGTGTACTACGGTGCAGCTATGCCTGCAGTGCTGCACACACAGCCACGGGACAGCCTTGGAGAACCTGTGGGAGCATGTGGCTTCTGCCAGTTACTAAGGACAGAGAATGCTTGCGGGCTCAAACATGCCTCATGCTGTCCACATGCAGCGACGAGGGCTGGGGGCACTCTGCTGGGTTTGACCAGCATGTGCCTTTTACGTAGCATCCTTCCAGCATGTCTCACTGTTGTTGCTGCTTTCAGGCTGCTGGGCACATCCTGTCCCCGTCTCCTCTCAGAATAGGCCCTCCCTTCCTGCTGATGTTGCTCCAAAGCAATTCCTCAGTGATAGCACCTGGTTTATAATGGTTTGGTAGGTTTTATGGCCCCTGAGGGTTTTTAGGTCAGCTCATTTGCTCATCCTTGAGAGATAGGAAATATCTGTGTTTTTCTTTCAAAGATAAGGACGGGTGTTGCTTTGGGGACTGGGATTTATTTTTCCTACAGAGCTTAGACTTTCCATTGCAGCCTCTGCTCTCTCTGTGCTGGTAGAGATCCTCCTGTTAGCTGCCCACCATCCAGTAGAACCGTTAGTCCTGACAGAAGAAACCATAGGTGAATCGCCAGAGTAATGTGAATCCAGTAAGTTGCGACATTTGTATGTTTATCTGACCTTCACTGTTTACAAATTTGGCTGACAGTCTCATGAGAGAGGGTTTGACCAACTTATTGGTCAATTGGACCTTAATGCTCTTCTTGTTTCTGGTCAGTCTGGCAATACTGTAAGAACACCTTGTTCCAAGCGAGTTCCTAAATGACTTTATATGTACTTAAATGGCATCATCACATATTCTCAGTACTGTCTCCTGGTCCTTTTTTACTCCACCCTTTCAAATTTCTGACTTCTTTGCTGTTGCTCAGAATAATTGCTGTATTTTCCTGAATAAATGGTATAATCCTGCTACCATTTCCATTGGGAGGGGAGGAATGGCTGGTCTTTCCTCTTCTGAAGAGAGAGCCTGACCACTTCTCCAGGCTGTACTAGAGCTGTGCTGTGTGACCATCACAGGAAGGGGAGAGGCTGTTATGCGCAGGATGGCCAGAATTCAAGCAATCTGGTATATATGTCATAAAGCTAGTAAACTTTATGTCAGGTTTTTAAAAGCAGCATGCAAGTCTTTCTCATATTTTACATGTCATCCAATTCTGAATGCTGTTGAAAGATGCTATGGATTGCCTGCTCTTCCATGGCTTGCAAATGGTCTGTGCTTAGGGAGTGCTGCAAAAAAAACCCCCGTGCCTCAGATCCAGGCATTTCTGAATGTGGGATGTTGAGAACAAATTATTTTCAGCCTCAGCTATTTTCTGACTTTAAGACTATTCCTGATAAGCCTATGTAGTCAGGAAAGCTTCAGTGATTTCCAGCTCCAGCAGGAGCCTAATCTGAATGTCCTACTATTATCAGTAACATGTTTTACCAGAGACTTGGGTGAACCCAAGATTGGGCCTTTAATTATTATCCAAGACTCATTCCCTGGTCCTGGATTGTCAGCTGTGGCCAGCTTTCACTGGTCCATGTAATGCAGATAGCTACAAAATACATCTCCACTTCCAGGAATCTGCAGAGTCAGCCAGCTGCTGCCATGGGCTGCCCAGACCCTCAGGAGCCTTTTCTTGCTGCAGAGCCGTTTCAGTTTCCCTGGGCATCCTCTGCCCCCTCCAAGGCATCCTGGCTAAAATGCTTTTAATGGGCTTCTGCAGAATCCTCATCAGTTAGTGTCAGCTTTGGACCAGCACGTGTAGGTGGTAGATCTGAGGGAAAACCATGTAATTCCTCAGATTACTTGTTCAGAGCATCTTGCGCAGGGAGTTAATGCTGAGGGCCCACGTAGACACTATTTCATTCTCTGCATGTGGAGGCAAAGGACAATATTCCCTTCTACCAACTGTGATGGAAATTCTTTTTGGCCGTGTCTCTCTCCTAAGATATACAGATCGGTTTTGCCAAGGTTGGGACTTGCTGACAGCCAGAACCTACCACCATTATAAATAATAATAATAATAATGTGTTCAAGAAGGCTTCAAGGATGTGCACTGCACCCCTCTGCAAACTGATTTCATAGTGGCTTGATTTCATGTCAGTTTAACAAAATGCTGAATGTGCATAGTTCCTCCTCATTTTATCTTAAAATAGGACATCTAAATAAGGCACTCTGTAGGCCTTTCCCAGTCTCTCCTGGCTGTCAGCTTTCACTGAGCTTCCCCACACCTCCCACTGCATTTTTCTCCAGGGTAGGAAGAGACTCTGCAATGTAAGTGGGATTATTCATGGGTGATAAATGTAGCCCGGTGTGATTGTGGGACAGAGAAAAGCAGATACAAACTGCAGAAAATATGAGAAATGGAGTGCAGTTTATAGAGGGGATTACGTGCCATAATGTCTTATATAGCGGAGGGCTGATCCTCTGCTGTGTTAAAATGCAGCCTGGGTTTAGCCTTTCCATAAACTATGACACTGGGGAAACTGCTGCTGTCTGTGCCATGGAGGCACTTCGGTCTTGCACGGAGGAAGCCAGCCCAGGCTTTATTTCAGTCCAATTGAGGTTCCTCTTGCAGCACCACATGTCAGGGCTGATCTCTGCAGTGTCACCAGAACCACTGAGATACATGGCAACAGTTTGACTTGATGACCTACAAGGTCTCCTCTAACCTAGCCAATTCTATTATTCTATGTCCAGCACACTCTCTGCAGTGGCACTGCCCCTCGTGCGCTACTTTCCAGCAGTGGTGGAATGCCCTTAAAAATGCTATATCCCCATGTACATGGAGAACCTCACAGCAGACTCTCCAAAACTCCTTCTTATTTTAAAAGAATTTATAAATAAACTCCAAGCCACATTTTTATAAGGGAGGATGGTATTTGCAGAAAAGGTCAAGGCTGTAACAGTCGGCATCCTTGGAGATAGGAATTCTCAGCCCCTGCAGCTTCCCATAATTTGTCATGTCTTTAAACCCTCAAGTCCCCATTTTACATTCCTGATCGAGAAAGACATGAGGTTTTGATTTCAAAATGAAATGCTCCACTGGCTGGGGATGTTTTTTCCCTAAAGAAAATGTACAGAAACAAAGATTGTTAGGACTTCACTAATTACATGGTTATGCTTAGCCACAGCCCTGTGCCAGGACCTGTTAGTGCTGGGGCTGCAGGAAAGGACCTGGAAAGGACCTTGGTAGGCATCAGTGAAGCTGCTGCCTCCGGGGAGGTCCAGATGCACCCCTTTGCATGCTCTCACCATGATTCATCTTTGGTTGGTCACAGGGCAGGTGACCATGATGGGTGATGCAGGTTCGTTGCTCCAGGCTCGAGATCTGCTATATCTGTTGCTGGGGAAGCATGCAGCAGTTTCTGACTTTAGCAGGTGTGAGAAAAGCCTTTTCTGCTAGAGTCTGTGGGGAGAGCATGGAAATACGAACATAACTAGCAGTGAAAACTGAGTGGGATTTGTGTTTCTGGTGAGGTGTCAGGAAACAGCTCCAAAAATGCACTGCTCGGAGGCTTCCCAACAAGTTTTAACTATTCCTTCACCTGGGAAGATCACTGCAGTGAATTCATCAGAGTGACGCAGCAAAGAGCTGCTCTGGATCTGCCTCGACTCTCGTGGCACCTCCAGGCGTGGGCTCGGGGAGGAGAGTGAAGGGCAGTGCTGAGGAAGCAGTAAAGATGAACACAGAAGCACTGGCAGTAGGTTTGACTCAGCTCACTATGTGGGCTGACATATGTAAATTGCTATATACATTTGTAAATGTTTTGGTATGCCTGAGCAAGCCGATATCTGGAATTAATTTTGTTCCTTTGGGAGGCTAGCAGGGAGCCTGTAGGAGAATAAATCCAAATGGACCGCATGTATGAATGTTGGTGGGATTTGTGTGATTGGATGGGACCTGTGTATGGATGTGCATTTGCAATCTGGATTGCCTTGATTTGGTTTTCCTTACCTCACTTGTAAAGTGACTCAGACCAAATTGAACTGAGATCACCCCAGTCTTGAAGCAGACTTATATGCTGGTATTAAACATATTTTAATTTGTAAATTTCTGACGGCTGTGCAATGCAGAATCCCTGCTCTGCAGTGTGGTTCAGGGCTTCTTTTTCTCTCTCTGTTTCTGTACTTTTTAATGTCAGCACTCTGTTACTTCCCGTGCGATTTTGTGAGACGTGATGCCCTAAGGGAAGGTAAGGGTCACTTCCCTATCACTAACGTCTAACCACTTTTTGGAGCAGAATGCAGTCTCACCACTTCACGGTTCAGGAGATGAAAAATAACTTTTCTAGTTGAAATTGCAGGGAGGATGGTAGGGGGCAGAATGCAGTTACCTCAGCTGCATCACAGCTAAGATATGGACCAGCTCCTGCTTAAAAACACAATGGGATCTTGTGTGGTCCAACACCAGTACAAGCTGTTCCTTAGCTGTAGTCTCACTGCAGCTGGGTCTGAGATCACATCTACTGAACTGTGACATCTCTACTGGCAAGATACACTTTCCTGGTGGTGTTTGACCACAGTCTGAGGCAGGATTATAAAGAGCTATTGCACCTAAAGGCAAAGAAATGCCACAGGTTCCAGATTGCTGCAAAACACATTTAGGCTTGTGAAGCCCATCTCATTCAAAGGCTTCAACTGGCTTAGTTATTTTTAAACCCCACAGAAGGAGTGTTAAAAATGTGCTTTTTCATGCAGCCTTAAAAAAACCCTGTGCTTTATGTTCTGAGGTGCTTTCTCATAATTTCCCCATCCCCTTGCTGCCTACACCCCGATGCTGTATGAAAATGACTTTGGAGACAACACAAAGTGCTGTTTCTGCAAATTGCTTTTTGTGCATCTTAAGATTTTGCTTTTCTCCTTCACTGAAACTCCAGGAAGCATTTAAATTTTTGATATCTGATCACTGCTGGGATGGTGATGGGGTGATCTGAGAGAGAATTACAGCAACTGTACGTGCCTGTTTCAGTCCTGTACAGAGCCAGCGGCTGGTATTTATTGATACGTTATTAACAACTGACAGTGGAGATCCAAATGAATATCCTGTTTTTAAGGTAGAATCCTAAAGGCATAACTCTTGCTATTACACGGAGCAGGTCTTTTATACATGCAGGTCAAACCTTATCAGCTATTACAGCTTTTGGAAAGTATTGCTATTGTATTTGTTAATGGGTCCAGTGCTGGGGGTTGCTGCCCCCTTGCCATGGGCAGGTGCTGTAGTCATCCACAGATACCTTTCCCAGCCCTGATGAACTTACGAGATGCTGAGTTGCTCCTATAGCCAACCTGTCTGAGCACAGTGTGCTTTCCACCTCCTAAAGGACTTTTGTAATCCGAGATCATCAGGGTAGTGAGAAGAAGAAACCTATCAGTACTTGCATCCCCCTACTCCTAACCTAAATGCAGCCTAATTTAAAGCAGATGAGGTGGCTCTGGCATGCTACAGTGAACCCTGTGCATGGCTTCTGCAAAAGGAAACCACCCAGAACAAGCATGGGCTTTTGCTGAGCGTGAGAAAGGCATGAGCTTCTGCTACCTGTGGTTTTTCATCCTCTAGTTTGTCCCACATCTCCTCTTGAACCAATCTGCCTGGTGCCAGCCAAGCAGCCATGGTCTCTGTCTCCCAGGGGAATGACACAGTGGTGTCGAAGTCTCTGCCCTTGCACCAGTTCTTCCCACTATACAGAGAGTAAGGACTGGCTCCATCCCCACATCTGCCCCAGCCATGGCACCTCTGCTGCTGCCTGGCTGGCACAGGCTCAGGGGGACGAGCAGACAGATTACCTCTGCCCCTCTTGGCTGAAGCTGCTGGCCCAACTTCAGAGGGCTTTTCTTACCCCTTATCACATCAGCTGAAATTCCAGCTAACAAACCCAGCCACAGACTTATTCAAAACATTTATTAGCGTTTAAGGAAAATAATAGTGTGAAAGGTACAGAGCTTTGTCTAAAGTCATATGCATTTTCTTTGTTTTTTACAAGCTTATTTGGCTGCAAATTCTACACGAGATAAAACTAGCATGTTTTTCTCCCAGAGATTTGGAATTAAGGACAGTTCACCTTTTTTTTTTAATTTTCCTTTTTTTTTTGACCTTTTAGTTCAGCACTTTAAGTTAGGACAGCATTTTCCAGGGTTTTCTGCTATAGTTTTCCAGCAGGCATTTTGTTTCTCCCATTATTTTCATTCCAGAACAAGGCTCATTCCAGATGCAAAGCATAAAGGAAACATTCATATCTTGGCTTTTAAGCTAAACCTCCTTCATGAACAGCAAGTTCATAAGGAATGTTAATTAAAGCATCATACAGTATCTAAATGGACTTTTTTTCCTTTTTTATAAAGAATTAAGGCTATGTAGATGTCACAATAAAATAATCTCAGGTAAAACGCACCCTTTTTGTTAGATATGAAAGAAGGTTTAACAATAAATAAATGATTTATGCTGTCAATAACATTATGGAACTGTATAAAACTATATTTACGCAGCTTTAAACATAAAAAACCCCTTACTAGTGGCATGAATATATACAACACAGGTCATGACATACGCTTAAATTATCATAGCCAGCAGTGTTCTTTTTTAAATGGGGACACTATAATAAATAGGAACGTTAAATATTTACAATAATAGCATATGTGGAATCAGTAGATGAACACATAAAATCTTCACACACAGAGGAAAATAATATTATGCCTTACACAAAAATCCCACCCACAGCTTCCCTCCCTCCCCCCAATTTTTATTGACGAAACCAGGGGAAGATACAATTTTCCCCACAGAATAAATGAAAACAAGTAAAACCGTATGCATGCTGAGGTGATAACGTTGACCGAGACATTCAAGGATGTAGATCTGTGTGTTTGGTTCCCATTGATGAATCAGACCTCTAATGAGAGAGGGATCTTATTTTAGTTCAATGCAAGAGCATTATGTTGGTAGTGAGCTGTTGTTTCTGTTTTTGGTTTTTTTTTTTTTTTTCTTTTTTTTTTTTTTTCTAAAACACTTGGATTGTCTTTTTGGTTTGAGCTTGTTCGTCATGGTGGCTATATGCCACCAAGGGGGAGAGGATGCTCACAGGAAACCCATGGAGGCACGCTAGAAACGTTCTTATGGTACCACCAGCAGCCACTTAAGATTTTGGAGCAGAGGAGATAGCCATCACAGGCAGGTCCAAACCAACCTTGGCAAGCTCCTCTGTGGAACAGCCTGGGAGCCCCATCCATGGCAGAGCTGTTCTACTACCCAACAGGGCAGCTAGCACTTGCACTGGCAAGAGCTCCGCTCCTCAGGTCAGCATAGCCTTCACTGCTTCAGTTGCTGGCCTGATCCCACCTCTTCCCAGTCAAGTTGAATGAAAATTTTTGTCACAGAACTTAGCTAAAATCAGGCAGGATCAAGGTCATGTCTGTAAACAAAGACCTGGTGATCACATAGAGACACACCTTTTCAACTTAACTGTCCTCTCTTCCTTCCTACGTGGGTTCTATTAAAAGCAGTGCCTATAACTTCTGTGGGCGGATACATGCATTAAACCCTGAATATAGCTATTAGGAGCTGTGTTCACTTAGCAGTAACTAAAATCTGAGTTGGAAATCGTAGCCAAATTCCAACACCCTCTACTGTTTATACAGCTCCTTCCCACCATGCGACATGACGTACGTTAGTTCACTGGGTACGTTCTGTCTCTACTGAACTGCCTTCCTGCCCCCACAGCTTTCCTCCCAAACTTTCTAAATGAGAAGGCTCAAATCCCTGGTGTGATTCCCACTTTCTAAGAAAATTTGCTTTTTCTCTAGAGGAAGCTGGAGTTCACCCTTCTGTCCCCGTGGATGCTGTAACCTCCATTTCCACTACAATATCTGGGGATATAGGATTGCAGATCTGCAACCTGAGAATTACAATTGCATAGGGGGTAGGAGAGATGTGTTCGAACACCTCATTCACACTTAAAACTGGTTAGAGGCAATAAGCTCTTGACACTCTTCATCTTTACTAACTCATTCTGCAGATACTGGTGGTCATTATTTGCATGACAATTAAAAAAAAACCCAAGTCAACCCCTTCTCCTTATCTTTGGCATATGGATAAACCACAGCTGATAGGCAGGTTAGAATGGGGTTCCATATCCTAGCAAACCATGCCATGCTGCTGCTAATGAGATTTCTGATGGGCCTTCAATGCAGTCCTGCAGAAGAGCCATGTATATAGGGTCCTTCACTGTCTGAGCTTATGCCCACCCTTTTAAGCTTGGGCTGGAGGACCTGTATCACTGAATGGACAGGTGTAAGCAGAGAATGTACACAGGGGTTTTAGAGGTCCACCAGCATACTCCTGGGGGTCCCCCCTACTGTGCAAGTCTTAACAGTCATGTTGCCTTGTCTGGAAGCTGACTACTTGCCTTTGATATGCTGAAGTGACTGGATGAGCAAGTGTCAAGTTATGCAGTGGTTAAAAACCAAACAGGGGGCACTTAGACCAGGCAGCATCACCCAGATGGGAACAATGGCTCAGAAGTTTCTTAAGAGAAAGCGGTGGAGCTCCAGACCCCACAGTTCCTGTGCAAGAGATGGGGTAGCTATCTCACTAGAGAGCGTCACATAGAGAGCCTTGAGCTCTTGCATTCTCAGCCACAGAGAAGAAACCAAATCCCCCTGGAATTCAGCCATCTGCTGTAAGGCTGTGCCCTAAACCTTCAGAGGTGCTAAGCCACAAGCAGCCACATGCAATCTGGCAGAGCCCTCTTGGAACCTTCTCCCCAGCCAAGGGGACCAAGAAAAAACAAAACAAAACAAACCAAAACCAAATCCTCAAAACAACCCAACAACCCCCAAACAAGATCCTAAATTTCAGCTGATGTCCACTTCATAAAAAAGGGAAAATGAATTTAGCTGGAGACATTTTGCCACACTTGTGGCTGCTCAAGTGTTGAGTTTGCTGGATCTATAACCCATTGCCACTGCTCTCCCTTTGCTACTATTATACATTGTTGCCGAGGTCCGTATATATCTTGCAATGCCCTGTGCTTGACCTCTGAATGGGAAATGCTTTGGAATGTCCATAGACGGGAAGATGGGACTCAACAGAGGAGGTTTCCAGTGGAGGGGAAGGATGGGGGAAACAGGGACTTGGTGCCTTTTTTCACCTCCGGATGTCAGAAAAGTCGGACAGTTCGTCTGCCCGGTCCATGATCCCATGCACCCCTTTGGGACCGTGGCCCCCAGCTTTCACCCGGGCATGGGCGTTCAAGTGGCCCTTAGTACCTCTCTCTGCCTTGGATGCTCGTGAGGTCTCCCTGTGGTCGGAGTCGGAGTGGGCCAGCATGTCCCCACGGCCAGCACCAGCTTTGCTGGCTTCACCTGCCTTCTTCTCTGGACTCAGGATGGTGTCACTGTGCACAGAAGAGGTGCAGAAGCTCAGGATGGAGCAGAGACTTCCCCAGTTCTGCTCGCACTGGACCTGGACGCTTCTTGTTATTGCCTTTTTCACCTCATCACCACAGGTGAGCAGGATGTTCACTAGATCGACATATGGCCTAGAAGGGAAGGAAACAGTGACAGAAGAGTCAAAATAATATATAAGGGTTATCTACCAGTGAATAAGTACAATGGCCCCTCTGCCTTATCCTCCCTTGTGCACAGCACGGTTCAGTAGCACTAGTCCTGTGCTACCTACTGACCTGGCAAGGTAGAGTTGCTGCTACAAAACAACTCGTAGAGGAGTTCTGCACCACTTGTTTATTATGCAATAGATCATATTCTAATTGGCCATGTTGCTGTGAGAAATGCGCATGATGGTATCCCGTCAAACGAAGCTTCACTCAAATGCTGGATCTGCCTTATTTCTCTCCCACTGGAGATACTCTGGGAGTCCACCACAGGAATACATCTACAAGCTTGGCAAATGGGGCTGCCAAATGGAAGAACTGCTATCTCACACCTCCTGCCACTCTCTCTTTCCATGCCCTTCATCTTTATTAATCAGGACACACAAGAAAAGAAACCTGCTCATGTTTAGAGCCATCTACTTAATCAAACAGCTCTCTATCTCCATGTGTACAGCTGGTACAGAGCATACACTGATTATTACTCTGCATTGGGAAGCATTAGAGAAGAGATTCAGAGCAGTCCTGCAGAGAAGGCCTTGGGGGTGCTGGTCGATGAAAAAATGAACATGAGCCGGCAGTGTGCGCTTGCAGCCCAGAAAGCCAAACGTATCCTGGGCTGCATCAAAAGGAGTGTGACCAGCAGGTCGAGGGAGGTGATCCTGCCCCTCTAGTCTGCTCTTGTGAGACCTCACTTGGAGTATTGTGTGCAGTTCTGGTGTCCCCAACATAAAAAGGACATGGAACTGTTGGAACAAGTCCAGAGGAGGGCTACGAGGATGATCAGGGACTGGAGCACCTCCGTATGAAGAGAGGATGAGAAAGTTGGGGCTGTTCAGCCTGGAGAAGAGAAGGCTGCGTGGAGACCTCATAGCAGCCTTGCAGTATCTGAAGGGGGCCTATAGGGATGCTGGGGGGGGGACTCTTCATTAGGGACTGTAGTGAGAGGACAAGGGGTAATGGGTTCAAACTTACACAGGGGAAGTTTAGATTGGATATAAGGAGGAAGTTCTTTACTGTAAGGGTAGTGAGGCACTGGAGTGAGTTGCCCAGGGAAGTTGTGAATGCTCCATCCCAGGCAGTGTTCAAGGCCAGGTTGGGCAGAGCCTTGGGTGGCATGGCTTAGTGGGAGATGTCCCTGCTCATGGCAGGGGGGTTGGAACTGGATGATCTGAAGGTCCTTTCCAACCCTAACTATTCTATGATTCTATGATTTCCTCACCTCTGCAAGGAGCAGCAGATACTCAACTAGAGGTTCCCTGGAGCACCACGTGTTGATCTCCACCACAAGCAAGATCCTGTCTGGATTCAGGATCTAGCTGCACAGAGCTCAGACACATGGGAATCCACTTGGTGTAGGAAGAAGCAGTGCCACCAAAGGTTTTTTTCCCTTCACTTCCTCAGAGTACAGCTTTCAGAACATACTTTTTTCCAGCCAAACAAGGAGTCCAAATGAGCCATGGCCAAATACCATTTCTGCTTCCCCCCATCCCCCTGTGCCCCCACAGCACAGCACAGCCTGAGCACAGGCACTTCCTCAGCCACAGGTCACCGAGTGCAGTGATTTTAAAATAGTTGTGGTCACAAGTTTTGTGGGTCAATATTGATGTTGTCTATTGACACAACCGCTCAGCTGCTAGCAGGCCCAGAAGGACGTGCTTCAAAGTCTTCCACAGCAGGAACCATCCACAGTGCTATAGGAGAACTGGCTGGGGCCAGCAGTTGTGGCTGTATAGAGTGCTTGGGGTGCACCTTCTGGGCACCAGCTCTGGTGGCCCTGGACCAGTCTCTATTCCCAAGAACTAAGACAGAAGAGATGAAGAAAACCAACAGATGATGATCATTGTCTGACACTACCCTGGTTTTACTTTGCCCAACGGCTTAAACACATTCTGAATGATTAATCTTGGAGAGCCACCTATCTCAAAATATTTCCCATGTTTGGATTGTTTCTGCTGCTTAGAAAAAGTTACTTGGAATGCAGCAGCGACCCATCTGCCAGGGCCTGTCACCACTTCCACCATAGCAAATCAGCCTGACCCCCACCCCACCACAGCTGACTCGGGAGGAGACTTCAGCACCCCAATCACGTTCCTCAGCACTCATCGAGAGGAAACAGTCAGAACAAAATAATCAGGGAACAAGCCTGGGAGCTGCCACTTGCTTCTCCACTCTTAGGGTTTGTTTTAAATGCAAAATAGAAGATGAGAGAACTGAGCATGTTGCATACAGAGAGATACAGCAGAAGGAAGGGGAAAAAAAGAGATAGAGAAATCAGTTGCTGAAATTTGGCACAATCTTTACAAAAATCTGTATAAGAAATAGGTTGCTGGTAGACTAAAAAGTGGCTCAGCTGCCAAAAATTTCAGGTATTCAGTCTGCCAGAGCCCTGTGGATTAATACTGGCCCATTTCTCAGTCACTTGTTTTACTTTCTGCATTTCAGCTGGCCTGACCAGAGTACCTGAACTGAGCACAAGGCTGCAAGTCAGCAGACATGATTTTATTTCCAGCTCTGCCACACTTGCCTATTGATCTCGAACAAGTTCCTTAGTTCAAGAGTTTCAGAGATGGCCTCTAAATTTAGGGGAGGGGAGGAGGCTGGCTGGCTTCTATTTGGGGAGTCCTGCATTAGCTACGCTCCAACTCAGTGAGATGCTGAAGTGTAGCAATAAATGAGATCATGCAAATTACAGGTGTTCAGCTGAATGACCCATCTCTTCCTGAAACAAGACCCCCCTAGTTAAGGTCCCAAGAAAGAAGCAGCTGCCTTTGAGCATTTCTGCTTTAGACTGCTTGTAGAATAAGGATGACTTACTTCTCTTTGGACAGGCTTTTAGCTCTCATAGTTCTTCTCATCCCCAAATGATGGGGGGGGAGGTTTAATTGGTGCCAAGTACCCAATTTATAGCCTACTAACACAGTCTGAGCAGCACCCACAAAGAGGTGCTGCTGTGCAGGACAGAGCCCCACTTTCCCTCTCCCCCTGCCAGCATGATGCTGCCATTCACTCTGGCAAGGCCTGGATCTGCCACCAGCCATACCTTTCATCTCAGTGTCAGGAATGTCCATGGAAAGGGCCTTGTTTTTTGGCCATCATGTTCAGCTCATACAAACCACAGCAAATGTTGAGGCTGTTCAGCCTGGAGAAGAGAAGGCTGTGTAGAGACCTCATAGCAGCCTTCCAGTATCTGAAGGAGGCCTATAGGGATGCTGGGGAGGGACTCTTCATTGGGGGCTGTAGTGATAGGACAAAGGGGTAATGGGTTCAAACTTAAACAGGGGAAGTTTAGATTGGATATAAGGAAGAAGTTCTTTAATGTAAGGGTGGTGAGGCACTGGAATGGGTTGCCCAGGGAGGTTGTGAATGCTCCATCCCTGGTGGTGTTCAAGGCCAGGTTGGACAGAGCCTTGGGTGGCACGGTTTAGTGTGAGGTGTCCCTGCCCATGGCAGGGGGGATGGAACTGCATGATCTTAAGGTCCTTTCCAACCCTAGCTATTCTATGATTCTGCATGTGAGAGTAAACTGGTATTGAAGTGGCTGCAACTACAGCTTAAGTATTAGGAGGGTAGTTTTCAACAGAAAGTAAGGGAAATGGATGCCAGCTGCTTTGGATACCAATGCAAATGCAAGGCTAGAAGTTCAAAATAAATGATTATGGAAAGAAAAAATAAATTATCTGTCATGATTGCTGGGATGTGGAGTTTCTGTGCTAATTCTGTTAGGGATAAAAAGGCATAGAGGAGTGGTAGGAAGATGCTCTAAGGTTAAGCCTGTTGCCAGGCTGTGGCTCAGCCTTTTTGTTTGGGAGTGAGATGTTCACCTGCAAGAAAAACAGGCTCCAATTTTTGCATTTGTGCATGAAGAGTTGGTACAAACAGCTTGTGCCTGGTTTGTCACTGTCATGTAGCAGCTTTGATCAATTCCAAATAGGATTCATGCCTGCCATTCCTCAGAGGGCAGCTCTGTTCCCAGTCAGAGGGATGAACTCCTCAAAATCTGACTCGTGCCTTCATTTTGTACACCTCCATGTTTTATTAAAAAGCATCTGAGATTAATAGAGAATAAGATGAATGGGAGATTACCTGGGGGACTGGAGCTCTTTCAGGGACAATTAGCTACAAGATATTTGAAACTACATATTTAAAGAAGAAATCATCATCTGGCTGACAACTTTGCATAGACCCTCTTCCCCCTTCTCTTCTAACTGTCATCTTTAACAGGATCCTGGGGTCAGGAACACTGCCTTTGAGCTCAGAAAACACAGAGACATTGTGAGATGCCTCTGGAAATGGTAGACACTGACACTATATTTGCCAAAGGATCAAGGAGACAGCCAGGTCCAACTTCAACCCATATCATCTTTCACAGTCACATCTAGCCCTTGTAAATAACCTAGCCTTCCAAGGCCTCTGCAAAGAAAGCATTACCTTGGTGTTGCACATGGGAAAACAAGACATGCTTAAGGCCAGAAGGAGGTGAAACAGCTCCTGGGCAGATGCACAGCCCATTGGCACCATCATGCTCCTGGAAGGAGCTCCCACGCCTCTCACTGCACCAGCGGGGAGGCACTTACTCATGCTGCAGCAGGTCTTTGAAGTGAATCATCTCCACAATGACCTGGACGTTCTCCTTGGCAGCGGAGCAGAGGTCATGCTTCAGGTAGCACTCCCGCTGTAACTGGAACACCATCTCTTTAATGGCAGGGCACTTACGGCTGATGCAGCTGAATTTATGCCTCAAGGCGTGAGCCTTACACTTCAGAGCGTCCTTAATGAAGGATTTTCCCTGAGAAGAAAAGAAATGGAGTAGGTCTGTATTTTTGTCTATTAAGCACAGCAGCTGATTTATGCCCAGCCAGCTGCTCCTCTGTAGGGCAATGTCAAGTTATTGGATTGTTAAGGGTATCACTTAATAGCTTTTCCCCCCCTCTTTCCTCTGCCCTTAAAGAACATGCCAAGTTACCCAGCTTTGCTACCCCAGTGGAGCTGAACACACAGGGTTTCCTCACTGGTATTTTGAGGTTTCCTTTGCCTCAATAGCTGAATGCCCAACAAGGGAAAGGGCAAAAGTGAGCACCTTGAAATGATTCAGTGCTTGAGTTACTGGCTTTGCTCACTTCTAGGGTAGCAGCAGGCTCACACAAAGGAAAGGGCATCCTGCCATGGCTGAAGTCCCCAGGACCACAAGCAGATACACATTCAGTAACTGAAACAAGGATTTCTTTCAATTTTTAAAATCACTTTGTAAACTCATACACATATATGCACCTTCTATATGCACTTGCCCCACTCCCCAGCTGTCAGCATTTTTCCTCTATGACCACTGCCTCAGGGAGGGACTCAAATCACCACTAGCGATAATCCTACAGTGTCTTGATGCCTCTTTACTGCAAGAACTTGTGAGATTCAGAAAATCAAATCAAGAAATTATAAAAGTAAGTTGCAGGAAAGCTGCTTTAGTAGCACCTCTTTAACCACTGTTTGAGATTCCTTCAGTCAATTGCTTAGTGTGCATCAAAACCATCCCTTCTTTTTCTCTTTGCTGACACTACAGCAGCCATATACAGGGCTTTTGTCACAGTCTGACAGCTCTGCTCAGAATTCCTTTACGCTGCTGAGCAATAGGTGTGTGGAAGCCTCCTGCACTGCATGCATCCCTTCATTAGCTCTGGACTATTTTACACAAGTGCTTCATGAAGACCAAATTCTTGTTATCCTTTATCCAAGAAGGATATTGGCACAGCTCCACTGACATCAACTCAGGTCTGCAAGTAGATGTCCCCAAACTGTTTCAAGCCAGAAATGTTTCTTGCTGAACAAAGAACTGCTTCAGTCATCATCCCTTTCAATTCCCAATACCAAAGGCACTTGCTCATCATCCCTTTCAATTCCCCATACCAAAGGCACTTGCTCTTCCCTTCAGTAACAAACATACTCAGCATGGTAAGCAAATAAGGGTTAAAAAAAAAAAAAAAAGAACATTTGTGTATAAACCAAACCTGACATCAGTTCTAAGGGTTCAGAGTGAGGGAAGGAGAGCAGAGAGCAGAGAAGAAAGTGGCCAGTGTCAGTCTTGTCATTTAATGCAGCCTGAAATAACTACAGATAATAGAGAGATGAACCACGAAAAGTTGTGTCACTGTAGAGGCCAAAGTCACCTCCATATTGACTAAAACTCCATGGGTTTAATACTTCTGTACTAGATGTGAAACAGCCTGTATTTGACTAGCAGCATCTGGGGATTGGGGAACAGGCATCAGTGGGTACACTCAGCCTCCACAGGCCCTTTTCTTTCCCCTCTCAACAGGCCTTACTTCTTTGGTCAACTCTGTTCACCAACAGAATATGGTGCAAAAATAAATGAGTGTTTTCTGGAAGCCACCTGGAAATTTAGTTGAAGATTTTCAAATATCCACAGAAGAAACCATTTCCATTTCAATGGCTTGCCAGACCCTTCATGCGTCCTTGAGAATTTGAGCCTAAAACTCCAGCACTTCAAAAGCGTTTCCTACTGGGTGGTCCCACCATGTCTCATGGAACAGGCTGAATCCTGAATACAGCTCAACTTTTTACCATGTTTTTAATAGTGCCATGTAGCTGGTGCTTTTAGTCAAGTAAAACTGTAAACTGCATGGTCAAGCCAAATGCTGCTGGCCCGTCATAATGTTCTCTCCACACTGAAATGGGAGAGTAGGTTTACAAGACATAATAACAGGATGTCTCAATGATGCATAAATGGTCTGGGGAGAAAATGAAGGAGACAAACTTAATACCGCATACCATCTAAGTAACGTATTTTAACGTGCTTGAACCAAAGACTTATTTGAATAGAGCAGCTTTAGGAGGTTGCCTGTACTGGTTGCGTGCAAGTCTTGAGAACCGACTTCAGTAACTGCACATTGGGAAATATTTTGATATGTCTAAAGGAACTGGGAGCCCAATCTGCGTTTCAGAATTGGTTTTGAACAAACATGGTGTAGAAGCTTAAGCTGCCTAATGTTTCTGAAAACCATGTTCAGCATTCCGATTTAGTTATTCTCCGTACAGTAGGTGGAGGTGATCCAGGGCGCTGTAGCTAGAGACAGCCTGTCTCCTGGGACAGGTTACACACCCTGGTTCTGTTACTGTTCTGGGGTCTTGATTCTGGACCCTTCAACAGAAATATTCTTAGGTCATGCGTAAAAGCAGATTTGCCCTGTAAGGGTAGCTCTTTTTTGCATAGATATGTTAAGGAACTAAGATACACACGCCAAGTGCATATTAGAAGCAAGCAGATACATAGGTCATTTCACTATGTTACCTGGGCATCGAATTTTCCAGCGTTGTGCAGGAATGTCATGCAGATCTCATGTAATCCTCGGATCTCGCAAGAATTGTTTTCAAAGCATTCAAACACTCCACATCCCACATCGCCAGCATTAACCAGGCAGTGCTGGATTTCAGCTAAAACGAGCATTGATTACAGTTAATTTGAAGAACTGTTCAGAGAAGCTGGTGGTGGGTAAGGGGAGGGAGTTATTTTGCCAACATCATCAGTTTGAAAGTAAAAACACGCAACAGCTCTTGTACTCACAGCATGCCCATTTTTTGCAGAAATTAGGCCAAAACTTGGGTGTAGTATGTTATGAAAGTGATATCCAAGAAGTAAATGTCAAATCCACTATACTTATGTCAAGCTATTTCACTTGAGAACTGTCTAATGCTTTTGCATTCCTAAGGAGCAAAGGATGGGCATGATTTTTGCTGTCTGACTTGTACAAAGCCCCCATCAACTTCCAAGTGACAAACGAGAAGCTCAGGACCCAGTCATCTAAAACTTCTAATTTCTGGTACTTTGAGCTAGTTTCTGGCTATTAGCACAATGGTTTTTGTAGACCACTGGGTTCCCCCTGTGGTGATGCCTATGAAGTTAATGGCAAAACTCCCACTGATACATAAAGTCCTTTAAACTGAGTGCTGCATAAAGCTGCAACTATGCAGAAATAAATTGAAAATACATATATATTTATATATGTCAAACATAAATAGATGTCCTGGAGCCAGCCATTACATGTGTGTTTATTCTGCCCTTCAGATGTTATGTAATATTGTAAAAAAAAAAAAAAAATGCTGTCTAATATTCGCTTAGCGAAAAAAACCCAAAAAATTTGATTCTTAACAGGACACATTCTGGTCCTTAAAAAAAAAAAAAAGGGGGGGGGATAAAAAAAATGATGCAGCAGTACTGCCAGAGGGAAGGTGGTTGCTGAAAAAGCCTAGGATAAAGTTAAACAGGGGCAGTTTTTAGACCAGAACTGAGGATGCTAAGAATTCCCGTACTCTGTGCCCTAGTGGTACCTTTAATTAAAGCTCGCCCTTGGGAGCCAGCCTAATCCCCCTCCGAACCGCAGCATGGTTCAGACATCCCCACCCCCTCTTTGCCATGCGGTCCATTTGCAAGTCTTTACAGCAACTTTCGGTCTAATTTCAACCCGCTGCAAGGCAGAGAGAGGAGCCGCGGATGGAAATACGAAGTCTGAGGGAGTTCCCATGCCCTCCCCCGGCTCAGAACCAAATCACTGCTGCTGCATTTATTTTTCCCTCCCCCTCTTCTACCTGCCCCGAAGTGCAGCGCTGGGGGAGGAACACGGGGTCGGCTCCGGGGGCTGTCTCGGCCCCAAGCGAAAAGCTGCGCAAATACACATGCACTGGGGAGGGGGGGATGGATGGATGTAGAGAGGGGGATGGAGCTCTTTGTGGAGCGCTGCAGAGCGCGGAGCCGGGGTTTTTTTGGGGCCGGGAGCTCAGCTGTAGTGCTTGTGTTGGCATCCGGACGCAAACCCTTTGCCGGATCACATGTCCTGGCTCCAGCGTGCTGAGAACTGCACAGTGCCGTGATTCACATGTGGCAGTCCCTAATGGGCATTCGTGCATTCCTGCTCGTGTGTGTTTAAACACGTCTCGCAGCACTGAGAGTGTTAAAAGGGGAAGAAAAAAAAAAAAAAAGGAGGAATAAAAAAAAGGAAAAAGGGAAGGGGGAAAAGAAAGGGGAAGGGGGAAGCGTCTGGATCCCGCGCTCTCTCTTTGCACGGCTGGGAAGCGATCCAGCGAAGTGTACGCCTCAGCTCTCTTTCTTCTAGGCAGATAATACCCGGGGGAGGGAGCGCAGGGGGCGGGAGAGGAGGAGAGAAACCCCCGGCCCGTTGCATCATTGCACGACTCCCTACGGAGGAGGCAAAGCACCAGTCATTTCCAGCCGCTTCCCCTTCCCTCCCGTCCGTCCCCGTCCTCCCCTCCTCGACCCGGTTTCAAACGCTGCGCCGAGAAACTTTCTTCTCGTTAGCCCCGCACCTCCGCGGGCCGGGGTCGGGCTGCCCAGGCGCTTCGACCGGAGCGCGGCCGCGGCTGTTGCAAGGGCAACACGTGCTCGGCAAAGCCGGGCTTTAAAGGCAATTAGAAACGAGCTCTTATTTCCTCTGATGATTTATGCCTGACAGTCGGACGCCGGAATAAAACGCCTGTCATAACTCCATTTCCCCGGCGCTCCAGAAGCGGTGGGTGAGGGACATACACCCCCCCGCACCCCACCTTCGCACCCCCTCAAGCCGTACCTGTGTTTTGCAGGGACAGGCGCCCCTTCTGCTGCGGGGTCCTGTCCTGCGGCCCCTCCGGCGGGTGCGTGGCCTCAGTGCCTGCCGCCGCCCGGGCGATGGCGAGCAGCAGGGCCAGGGCCAGCAGCTTGCCGCGGAGCTCCGCGCACATGGTCGCGCCTTTCCCCGGCCGCCGCGTCCTCCCCCGCGGGGTGCCGCACCCGGGCCCAGCGCGCTCCTCGCCGCGGCCCCGCGAACCGCATGTGCCCGGCGCGGCGGCGAGCGCGGAGTGGCGGTGGCGGCGCCGGAGGGTGCCTCAAATATCCCCGCCGAGCCCCGGTGTCACTCGCATGAGGGAGCCGAGCAGGTGTCGCTCCGCGCCGCGGCCAATGGCAGCCGCCGCCCCGCTCCGCCCGCCCGCCGGGGGCCGGCCCGGCTCCACCGGCAGGTTGCAGCCGCCCGCCTCCCCCGGCCCCACCCGCGCCGCGACGCGGGGGATGGGCTTGCGGGGGGCAGCGGGCACGGACGGCACCCGGCGAGGAGGGGAATGGTGGTGGTGGTGAGACGGAGGTTGCTTCCCCTCGGTGGTATGGGCGGGGTGGGGGCAGCGAGGAAAATGAGGTAGAAAAGAGGGATTTTGACAAGAATACTGCTTTGGAGGCGGGGGAGGAGGCACCGAGCGGCCGGTCCCCCGCAGCCCCAGGGCTGGGAAGGGAACTTCGGGCGGAAGGGGGAAGCAGCGGGGGTGCCCGTGCCTGGAGCCGGCTGCCCGCGCCGGCCGTCCTGCGGCACTGCCATCTGGTTGTAAGACTTGATTTGAGAGAAAAGGAAAAAAAAATCCCTCTCCGAAGCAGCTATTACCCGGACTTTGTTGGAAACCCTCCATCCGCCCCTCCTTTGCTTTTTTCCTTTTTTTTTTTTTTTTTTTCCCCTGGGATTTTGTACCCGGCGAGCTCCGGGTGGATTTGGGCCAAAACCATCACTCTGGGGGGGCTGAGAAGGGGGTCGTGGTACCTGAGGGCGGACCCGGCCGGGTGAACAGAGCCGAGAGCTGCCTTCCTTAACACCCCCCCCCCCCTCCCGCCAGCACCACGTGGGGAGAGCATCACTCCATCAAAGCGCCCCCCGCCCTCCCCCCCCTCCGCCCAGGGAGCAACCCCCCAGCCGGCTCCAGCGGGGCGAGGGGACGGGGACACGGACACGTAGGAAAATCTCGAGCAGGTGATGGGAAGTGCCCATGCCGTCTTCCCTTGCCCTGCCGTAATGCACATCAGATGTTTCATCAGAACCCGCGGGTCCCGCCTCCCCCCACAGCCCCGGGGCGCGCTGTGCCTTGCCGGGGGTCCCGCGAGGGGAGGGGAAGCAGGGGGAGCCCAGCCAGGAATGTCTCCATCTGCTGCTGCCGCCCCGCTTCCTCACAGCTGTCAAAATGCACTTGAGGAAATCCACTCACACCTCCCCGAGCAAGGGTCTCCGCGGCGGGACGTGACACCGCGCCGCAGGACCATGGCTCCGCGTCTGCCCCCCCTCCCCTTCCCGCATCCCCCGAGACATCCCCGCCGGCCCCTCTCCTCGCCTCGGCCGGTTTTGTCCCAGGCCGGGCGGTTTGCTTGCTGGGTCTGAGCGGTGCAAAGTTTGTTTGTCATTCTTTAGGGTTTCACTTCGAAACATGTTTTTTTTTTTTTTAAAGCTGAAATTCTTCGCGGTGGTGCCAAACTCATGTGGAAATTCCCTTTTATCAATACGCTGAAGTGCAACTTGCAGCTTTCCTCTAAGGAACTGGTTGTGCCAATGTGGATGGCTGCAAAGCCGCTGCGCCTGGGTTCTGCCGTTTTAGACAGCAGGGCTGTTAAAGGAATAGGTTTTACCTCACCCTGAGTGCCCGATGGCCCTTCTTTTGTTCGTGGTCTCTTACTATTGATACTGCTGAAGAACTTTGCTATTTATTTGCCTTTGCTAGGTCTAACTATCCTGACTTTAGCAATTCCCATCTCCGGTACTTTAAGATCAGGGCTGAACGAACTCAGGAGCAGCATGGAGGGAGTATGGGCAGGGGGATCTAAGGGACAGCAGTTTTTCTCTGTAGGAGGAGATAACAACCAGTGAATTGTTCCTAACCAGCAAGTTTGTATTAAACACATATATTTCATTTTTTTTCTTGTGCCTCACAAATTGTGCTTCCTCTTATTGCCTTTTCCCTGCTGCTTTAGGTCTGATACCCTCCTGCAGCCATTTCTCATCAATCTTGCTGCCTCTTTTTAAAGTTACAATTTTTGGATGGGTTTTGCCGTTTTGACTTAAAGGAATTCCATGCATCCTCCATGTGCCAGACCCCGGGTTCCTCCCTCTGGTTCACTTCTCAGGTCTCATCATTTCTCAGAACATGTCCTTCAAACCACACAGCCCTGGCTGCCCTAGTGCAGCTCATCCTCTCGTTCAGCCAATATTGTATTAATTGCTCCATCCAAGGTTATTTTCACGTCTTTTCCTTGCCAAAACGGTGCCTAAAATAGCACCCCCTCGTGTCACTGGTGAAGAAATCTGCCGGCTGTCAGCACGTTGGGCATTCCCCATCCCTTCCTGCTCAGCAGGCACTGCTGGGTGGTGGGTGGACCCTGCGTGGTAGGATTTTTCTCTGCCTTTGTCCCTCGAGGTCACTCATCAGGGTGCTGCTGGGATTAGAGGATCTGATCCCACTCAGCCCTTCCTTAGCAAAGCAATGAGCCGTGCCTGCCTTTTAAAGGTGAGTGCTGGCAGGAAAAATGCGCATGATACACAAGTCATGCTCTAGCAAATTTGGCATCTTTTGGAGCGTGGTGTAACTTGCTCCCTGGCAGCACAATTGACGGCCGATCTGCGTGCCAGGTAATTTTATAGAATAGTTACCAATTCCAGTGATTTAGAGGCTGGTTTCCAGGACACTTGGGATGCTTGGATCCCTAGGCACTGCGCCTGCAGCTTCGCTCCAGCAGCAGGGAGCTTGCGTGGACACCAGCGCCTGATTGCAGGATGGTGTCAGGTTGCGAGGCGTTTGGTGACGTGTTTGAGGAGTAACACTCTGGAGAGGACCACAACTACTTCCAGCAGTTTTGAATGACTGTTGGCTTTTAGGAATACACTTTTGAGTTCCCTTTAGCGAACATACACAGGTTTTACTTTTTAAGAGGATTTCATAATTTGATTAAAACTTTGTATGACGAAGCGGTAGCATGACGAAGCAGTAACATGAGCATTTTGCAATTGCCTTTAAATGGGAAGCGTTTAATTGTTTGGGGCTTTTAGGGAGATGAGCTACTCTCATGATTATTAACAGGGCTGTGTCCCTGCAAGGCCGTTGCAAGCAGGTAAAGGCTGAGGAATGCTGTGCAAGAGGCTCCAGCACACAGGGAGAGAGCAAGCACACCCAGTTACGAAGGACGGAGAGGCTGATGACTTCAAAAGGGAAGAGGATGCTGTGAGGCAGGTGTGCTGAGGTCTGGATTCTGGGTTTTTTTATCTGTGACTAAACACATTTCACAGTAGAGTTGGAGTAAGCTGTGCTGTGTAGCCCCAACAGCACAATGGGATTTCATCAGCCTTGAGAAAATAAGCAAGGCAGGGGAATTTACTGTTGCCTCTTCTCCTGCGTAATTTCCCCACCTCAGGGCTTAGTGCAAGGTGCTGACTTGCAAATGACACATCATTACGAAGCCAGCCCAGAGCTGCAAAGCACTGCTGGGAAAGTGGTCGGAAGAGCAGAGGAAGCTGCCTCTTGGACTTGGTTCCTCCTGGTGTGGGACTTGCTCTGGGAATGTGTTGATTTAATTCCCACAAGTTGGTTCTCGGATGGTGCGAATAAAGCTGCTGACAGTGACTGAAATGGGATTTGACACTGGAGAATCTGTTAGGCTCAATAAATGTAGGTCTGCTGGGAAGCTTCAAAGGGTTGGATTTTAAGCCACTTTTCCCCCCTCATCATTGATTTTGTATTTTTGAATCTCTGATAACTCTAGTTTTTTATGATGAATGAGCAGAAGTTGACAATAAAGCCGCAGAGAATGAAATGTGAGGAAAGTCAGAGCTAATCATATTTAAAATTATACAGCCATAATTTTTTTCCTGATTGCTTGTATAAAAATCAGGTATTTGAGAAATGGGTTTCAACGACTTACGCACCACGTTTAAAGATGGTCTGGCTTCTTTGATAAAATATGAACTATTTGAAAGATTTATAAGTGTCAGAAATCCTGCCAAACATTTTTGTATTTAGAGCAGCAGGAAACCACTCTGTGATACTTTTAAAACAGGTATTTACTCAAGTAATTGGTTACTTTTTATGTGGAATAAGAAAATCTGGTTTAACTGTATTGGACTTGACATAAAAGACAGGTATGTAATTTGTGAGCAAAACAGGCTGGAATGTACACATTGTACTGGGGAGGTGTTTTGAGAAAGACAGCTCCTTGAGACAAAAAACCAAACCAACAGACACGCTAGGCTGCATGCCAGAATTGTTTATTCCTCAGTTAATCAGCTGTGTAATGAGTGTCCAGAAACAATCCCTTCTGCCCAGGTAGTGTAAGTTTCAAATTTTGTAAGCTTTGCGGCCTTCCTAAAATGGATTACATGGAAGCTGGATGAAAAACACATGTTTCTGAGAACATTTTGGTTCAAATAATAATAAAAAACCAAAAAGTGGCAATGTCAGTGCCAACAATTTACTCGGGAATATCTGAACCAGATGCCTCTAAACTATAATTCCAAGCAATTTGCCAGAATTATGTATTTGCTTTATTCTTTAAGTCAAACTAAAGATATGCATGGTTTTTATTACTTGTGGATATAAACAAGAATGTGATGTGATTACGACTAATATAAGGCAGATAATGCCAAACAGTCATGATTTCTGTGACTACTGCGCTAGCTAAAGCAAAATGGAAGCTCTGCTGGTAATTATGTGCGAAAGGGTTGTCAAAATGCGGCTGTTCAGATTGAGACATATCAGACTGCAATCTGCTTAGTCATCAGATAAGAGTATTGGCCAAAACATCTAGTTCTCCCCTTTCCTCACATCAGTTCATTTCCTCCTTCCCCCCCCCCCCCCCCCCCCGAGAATAGGAAAGAGATCTGCAAAACATGCTGAGTTACATTCTTAGCTAAAACAGTGCGCAGAAGGGACTCTTGGTAGGAGATACTTGTAGGCAATCTCTGACTTGCCAGTTCTTATTCAGATGAGCTGCTATCTGATGTTTGAAAAGACAGGCATTGACATCAAAATTGCCATCTTGAAAGGACAGAGTGAGTTTTAGGAGTTTTTATGACATTACATGTCACTCAGGTTATAAAGGGTTCTAGCTGGCACTCCCACAAGCTGAAACAATCTTTACCTACTGTCAAGAGGCTCTCAGAAGAGCTCAAATAATTTCCTTGAGTGAAGTGGCTACCTCAGTCAGCTGCAGCTTGACGCAGAGGGGTGCTGAACATCCTGTAACACCCATATTCCCAGGTTGGACTCCAAATCAGCAGGGAGAAAACTACACCAGAAACCAGAGAAAAAAATTTCAAGAAGAAGCTTTGATTTAGAGAATTGTTCAGCAAAGTCACCAAAACCGAATCCCCCTGTGTGTTATAAAGCATCCACCAAAGATTTGTAGTGGAGTCTCTGGTTTCATCCAGACAACAGTCAGTTCCATCTCCCATCCAAGGGCTGTTGTGTCAGAGCCTGCTTGGAGGAGCATGGAAACTCACCACAGCTCTTCTGCAGATATTGTGTTTGATTTTGGGAAAAACATGGTTTTTTGTAAAGCAATAAGAGTTACCTGGGTCCCTCTCCTGAAGATCACCTGATATATAAAGTGTCCTCCTTTATTTACGTGATTCAAGGTTAACATGTGCTTCATTCCAGGTAGGATCAAACCCAGAGATGAACTGGGTTCCACCTGCAATGCAGGATGGTTTTGTGCTTTTGAACCCCCAAATCCTGAAGCAATAGCTGTGGGAGAGATGAGAATGATCACTATGATATTAATGCCAAAACCCAATGTGAATAATTGAGTGTCACGGCTGACATATTTGTCTGCTACACACAGTTTATATATGTTTATGGTGCAGTTACATGAGGCAGAAGTTAAAGATGGGTGAGATTTACTACTCCCAGGGTGTCTTTCTCCTTTACAGTGCCAGATTCTTCCGATGTTCTGGTTCCCTGGTTCTTCCTCCACCTTACCTCCTGAAGGAGCCACAAGTGATACTTGCAGTCAAAGTGGGCTCAACATTCCTGGCCTTCCAATTCATGCTTACCCTACCAGCTTGTGGCCAGGCCAAAAAACCAAAAAGCTATATCCCATCATCTAGGACTATCAGAAACCCAGGTCAGGTAACGGGATTGTAATTCCATGGGGTTCGCCAAGAAGGAAACATGCCAGTGTAATTATAGTGGTAATTATAGCACTGTAGTCACCACCCACAAAGTATGACTCTCTGCAGAGTACAATGATTCCAGAATCAGAGTCCAAACAATATAATGCTCTTAAATTGCCTGTCCTGGCCCTCAGTTGGACTGACCTCAGATTGAAAGTGAATCTGGCTCTCCTGTGAATGGCCATGTAGACACCAGCAAACACAAATCGAAGGGATGGTTTGCCTGCCTTTCCTATCTTTTCTCTCCACTGATTCACTTCAGATAACAGCTGATGCTGAGATTAAGGGTCTGGTTTTGTTTTCATGTTGGACCCAACAAATTCAATGCAGAGCGTGTCAGAGCAATGAGACAGAAATCGCATCTACAGTCTCATCAGAGTCTCTCATTGACTTTTCATAACCACATTTCACTTTGTACATACAGATGGTCTTACCACTGCTTTGGGACTTCTTAGTGCAGATATGACAATAAATAACCCATAGGTCTAACTGTTCTCATGGCATGGATCTCTCATTTCATTTGCATGGGATATAGGCAGATGCTCTGACGCAGCACAGCCCATAAATCATGTTGGCTTAGAGATACTTGCATTTGTGACATACATGACAGAGTTTATGGGTTTGTATTCTTCCTGTGGAATAATGAGTACTGTGAATTTAAGTTCACATAAATCTCCCACCTTTTCAGTGAATAGTTAATTGTCAAGCCCAAAGAGTTGTGACTGAAAAGATTCCTCAAATCTTAGCAGTCATGAACAGGACTGCAGCCAGCATGTAGAAAAGCCAAGGCTCAATGTAGCAAGCAGAGCCTTGGTCCTGCTGCTCTGTGGGCATTGGATGAGCAGTTACCAATACTGGAACAGGCAACTTTTAAAATACAAATTAAAGTCCTTCTGCTGTCACAGGGCCTATTGATTCCACTGGGACCACCTGGATGCAGGAACCTGCCTCAGCCTCTCCTTTTGCAGGGCTGATCCTAGCAGCTATTTTCAAATCAACTTTATTAATATCTTTAATTATTATTTATCACAAATAGCTTGCAGTTTGCCACTATGATGGTCATGTTGCCTGCGTCACCCGTATCTGTATTTGTTCTGAGCATCATTTAATGTGTTTTATTATGATAGATTTTTGCTTGCTGTGGAAGCCTTTGATTATGCAATGCTGTGGTGACGGGAGCGCTGTCCTGTTGTTTATGCATTGCCATGTGCTTGCTCCAGGGACACTGTGCACAGTGTATCCGCAAGCATGCATGCCTGCTTTCAGTGGGATCTGACGCCAATGAAAACACATTCTTCGAAGAGATAGGTTATTACTTAAGACTTTGTTACAGCAGGACCAATAGACTATTTGAACCAGTTTAGCATTCATAATAATACGTGGTTCGGAGCTGAATAAAAGGCTATAATTCTTTTGAGGGGTTCCGCTGACATAATAAACCACGAGAGCTCAGCTAGTCAGCAGAAAGCAAAGATTGGATTATAGCTGGGCTCATCAGCATGGGACCGTGCATGGTAGTTTCTCATGTCTGCAAAGGGATTATTGCTAAAGAGTTTTTTTCTCCTTATTCTAAATTACTTTAAATCTATAACCCAAAATAGAAGAATTGCTGGATGCTGTTTTCTGAGAGGAAAACCCTCAGGGATAATTTTTGCTGTCTTCTCTACCCTAGTGTAATCAGATTTTATTCTGGAAATGTGTCCATGAATGCAATCCAATTCCATTCTTTCACCTGACCAACTATAAACAAACTTGGTGCTGCTATACTGCACAACTAAATCTGCATATCAGGCTGCTGCACAGATGTCTCCCTGTGATGTCATTCAGATGGCTCTTCTACCTGCTTAGGAGGTCTGTCTATGGACCAAGACTGGACTCTATATTTATTTAAACGCATTCTGTGTATGATGTAGCGTGAGTTCTTTCCTGTACCTATTTCAGCTACACCCATTTTCATAGGCAGGAGTGGGTCCCATGAGCCAAATATGCTTTGATTTTTTGGTTGATGTCATATTGCATTTATAAGTTGTTGGGGACAATTTCAAAATAGAGTTGTGTTTATATAGATATTTATATATATTTTTTGATAGCCTCAGGAAACCAAGTCAATGACTGGGGAAATAAATAAGCATGGAAAAAATCATAAGGGTGTTGTTTTTGAGTAGATTATAGGCAGATGATAATAACAAGCAGAATGAATAAATTGGAGAGGCAGGATTGACATGATGGATACTAGCTTTAATGCCATGTACTGAACTTTCAGTACATCTTGTTTTAGGATTCATATTTCTTGAAAATCCACAGGAATAAATTAGATTCTGGGTAAGTGGTTCAGAGCTAACTGGAGGGTGGAGTGTGCAGAAGGTGACCACAGGCAGGGTGTCAATCGTCTTCTGCTGCCTCCCGGGACTAATCTCTGCCTTTTCAAATCTCTGTGTTTAGTGAAGTTTTTATTCTGATAATTGATGGCACATTGGCTGAGGTAAATGCTGGCTATGTTTTTGTGTCTTCTTTCACCAACAGCTTTGCTGGGTGCCCTGAGAGTGTCTGCTGAGCTTCATCTGTGTGTATTGTATAATGTCCCCAGCAGGAAGGTTGGGATTGGTCCTCCCCAGTCTCCTGTGACATATGAGGTGTTTCATCACAAGTGGAAAATGGGCTGTCTCTGGCTCAGATATGCAGTGGCCATGGAGCAGACCCCATTCCAGGGATGCAGAGCACTGGCAGCCTGGAGGAGGATGCAGCTCCTGGTGGTGTAACACGGCTCTGTGTCAACCTCTCTCACCCTCGGGTTGGGGAATATGATGGAGAATGGGCACAGCAGCCTCAACACTGACTGTCTAGCTGCCAGAGTCTTTTTGGGAAACTGCATGGCACAGACTTGAAACCCATATAAGTTGCATTGAAGCCAACCTTGGCTTGGATGGAACTAGGATTGGATTGCCAGAAGGTTTTTCAATAACAGCAACCATCCTAACTAGTGACATAGTAATACTCATTTATACGATTTATGGGAACACTGTAGGTGATGATTCCAGCATATACAAACAGGACTGAACTTCTTTTTAGTCTTCTGAATAGAGGCAGCCATGTAATATACACAGGACCTTAGTTCTCGTAGGAATATACAGCACTGCCTGTGGCTGGAGGAGCTGTTTACATCCATCATTTCAACTGGTCCCGTTAGGAGTTTTTGAAAACAGCAAAGAAATTTCACTGCTGTTGAAACTAGGAGACCAGGTAGCCTGCTATCTACGTTACCTTTCTGTGTTCATCTGATGACTTGAGTAGCATATTCAGGCATGGGGATGTTGTTTGTATTTGGGTCTAGACTATCAGTGAGTATAGAGCTTGTATTGTCTTGGCTGGGCCCATCATTGTGGGCAGACTGTCTGACTACAGTGGGTTGAGTCCTGAGATCATACCAGCAATTCTTCTTCCACAGCCAGTCTCCCATTATAGGCTGCTGGAACACACTAGGGTATTTCCAAATTCTTTTCTGCATCTGTCTGGGAGGGTTATGGAGTTCCCTCAGCCTTTCTTTCAATGAATATGTGTGGCAGGCTGGATGTACTAAGCAGGCCAAAATCTTTCATTTTTCATTTGCAAACAAATAGGCGGTTTGGTTCCTTCATTGCTGGGTAAGATTTATTAGGTATGGAAACCAGAGTGTACCCCCACCAGAGCACTCCTTACACTCTACAATCCAGGGCACCTTTGGAAGTATATGGGTATACATGTCTGTATATACTGTGGGTGTATACATTCCTTACCATGTGCCTGGAAAGCAGCATTCAGTGCAGATGTCCTCAGCTGGCTAAGGAGCAGTCAGAATAGATTCAAGCTGGTCTTGTGACAGTGTTACACAATAACAAGTCAGGGAGCCTGAATTGTATTTTGTGCATCAACAGACCAAACAAAAGAGAGTCAGACTAGGGAGGCTCAATGCAGCTGGTTTATGTGTGTTATCCACCCTGCAGAAACCAGGGGGAGTAGAGAGAATAGCACATACCAGGGAACTCCAAGTTTACTCCTGGGCTTCATGTGTAGCATCTTGTAGTTTAGTGGAATACTGATTTTGCTGTTAAAACCTTTATAGATTCCTCAGGTGACCCAATCACTGCTTATCAATCATTTCAGCTGGTTTAAATGCAGATCAACAGCATCTTGAAGGTATTTTGAAGGACATGGGACGGATTAGTGATTTGAGATCAGCTTGGTTGTGAAGTCCTTTGAATTCAGGTGACTGAGAAGGGATTGGGTTTAGGCAATTTTAACTGTCTAAAATGTACTGAGTATTCCTTTTTCCAGTCAAAAATCTTTATTGATTAGCTGACATAATAGTTCTGTGTCTCTTCTGTGAAGTTTTGAGCAAACCTGTACAATTTATTGAGCTTACAAACAGCTCCATCCCTTCAGTGTGCGAAAACATGTCTACTGAAATAATCAGATGATTAAACATCGGACAAGGAGGGTATTTTTGATGTCTAGTCCATGCGAATTTACACTTTATCTCATTAAAGTGATTTGGAGTCCATAACTCTCTTACCAAAAGTTCCCTCTATGTTTTAAGGACACAAACAACATGATACAAATGAAGATGTTGTCACTTCTCAAATCTTTGGTTAGATTGTGTGTCATTCTCTGACACATCTCTTGAACATTTATGGGTTTAAATGACATTCAGTAGACAAGGGTTTTTCCTTGATGTTTGAGTACTGTTTTAGTCTGATGGCACCATACCTGAACTACAAACATTTCACTTGGTGTTTTATCACAGGTGTCTGCTACAGAGGGATAACAGTAGTTTTGTTTGTAAATGAAAGTTTTGCTAGCCAATGCATATGCCTAAATATCTCTTGGCATTTCTTACTGCTACAATTGAGCCTGCTGAGGGGAATCTTAGATAGTTGCCTTTGGCTGTGCTCCAGGATGTGATTTTGTTTCTCTTTTATCACCATCTGACCAGTGTGATGGTAATAGAGCTTCTGTCTACCAGAGCTCTCTGATTTAAGAGCTCTCTCTGGTTTAAGCACAGTCTGATTTTGGATGAGGGCTAGGTACTAACTTCTACATTTCCGGAGAAGGCACTAGGGAGTCATGTGAGCCGCTCTTCTTGTTATTCCCTTTCTGTTCCTTCTGCTGTCATGTCTGCCAGCCTTTAACTCACTGAGCTATTTCAGAGCCAACCTCTTCTCTTGTGACACCAGGTACACTGAACTCTGTCCCTACGACTTGACTTTCCACCAGATGCACCTGCTACTTATTCTCCTGCAGAATACGGTCTTTGGACCAACATGAGCTGGCAGAGTATGGTCTTTGGTCCAGCATGAACTGGTCCAGCAGCTGATTGATGCCAGTTAGTAGAAATAGAATCATAGAACCATAGAATAGTTAGGGTTGGAAAGGACCTTAAGATCATCCAGTTCCAGCCCCCCTGCCATGAGCAGGGACACCTCACATCAAACCATGTCACCCAAGGCTATGTCTAACCTGGCCTTGAACATTGCCAGGGATGGAGCATTCACAACTTCCCTGGGCAACCCATTCCAGTGCCTCACCACCCTTACAGGAAAGAATTTCCTCCTTATATCCAATCTAAACTTCCCCTGTGTAAGTTTGAACCCATTACCCCTTGTCCTATCACTACAGTCGCTAATGAAGAGTCCCTCCCCAGCATCCCTATAGGCCTCCTTCAGATACTGGAAGTCTGCTATGAGGTCTCCACGCAGCCTTCTCTTCTCCAGGCTGAACAGCCCCAACTTTCTCAGCCTATCTTCATATGGGAGGTGCTTCAGTCCCCTGATCATACTTGTGGTCCTCCTCTGGACTTGTTCCAACAGTTCCATGTCCTTTTTATGCTGAGGACACCAGAACTGTACACAATAAAAAAATGGCACGAGCACATGGACAATCCTTTCTCATGAACAGAGTTTCATGAACAGGGTTCACCACAATTTTGCTCGGAGTGCACATGGGGAGTAGTTCATCATGTCACCCTGGAGGAACAGTGGGGAAACCATGAGTTATCTCCAGAGTCAGCACTTGTTCTTATTCCCATCCAGTAGACATGTCTGAAAAATGTCCAGGAGCAACTGTTAACATGTTGTATATTAGCACAGTTAACAGACAGATGAACTCAGTCCAAAACAGCATCTTACTCAGTTAATTAGCTGTACTTCACAGTCGTAAAACAACAGGTAGATGAAGGTCACTAGAAACCCACAGCACTAGAGATAATGATCTTTTTATTAAAAGTCCACCCTTATATAGACATGAACTTCACTAAGAGCTGGATTTCTCCTGATGTAGCTGATGATTACAATTTATTTACTTCTGGCACTTCCCATGTACTTCAGCCATGCACGTTTTCCATGGGTCAGAGTTATTTCTGATCAGCAACGTGGCTTTCAAGCTGCCAATGTCATACCTCCAATGGCAGCCCAGTGGCCAACGTTTTGCCTGGGCCTTGGAAAGAGTTTCTGATGGTGACTTTGCTGCTTCAGCAACTCCTAGTTTTCCCTGATGCGGTTTCTCTATATTTGGGCAATCCTGTCACTGGTGACCTTTGCCTCTACCCTGCCTAGAAATGTCATCCAGCCTCAAGCCCACGTGGGAAACAGATGGTCTCCTCTGAGCTGTGGGACACCTACCACAAGCTTGCACTTGGGCATTCTCCAATTTTTAGCCAGTTCACTAACAATCCTTTTTGAAGGGCTTTATTCTACACAGATGATAGGAATGGAAATTACATACAGATGGGATTTAACAGCTGGTGCTTTAACAAGACCCCTATTTCTGCTTCCCTGGAGAAATCTGTCTAAGTTAGGTTCATTCCGTACCTTCTTTTTCTTCACCAATATAGATTTTGAAGTTCTTTCTTTCAGTTGTTTATGACCTGATTTTCAAAAAAGCTTTTATAATGGAGCCCTTGTAAGAACATCTTTTGCCATTATGACTTTTGCATTCAGTTCAGTAAAGCTGCTTCCCAAATCCGTCACTGGGCTGAAGTGCTCCATCAGGATCTACCAACCCAGTCTCCTCGTTGCATGTTATGTGCCAGGTCCATCTCCTCCCTCTCTCTGGCATTTCAGAAGGTTTTCATTGTAGCTGTCTGCAAAACCAGAGTCAATGCAGCAAACAGAGAAAAAAAGCCCTAGTTTCCTAATATCAGTTGCTAAAGCATTTTGGTACAACAACCTAAAGCCCTTCACAAATACTACAGTGGCTTCTCAGCATCCCTCCAGTCCACACAGCCCCCCATCTGCTGTGCTTTTGCATATCATCTGCACCCTACTGCACGTCTTCACCACTAGAATATTTTTTTCCTAGCTGAAAGGCTTTGCCAGCTGTGCTAATACTTGCTTATAAACTTGGTTACAGAGATTTCACAATTCCAGCAGGCAGGATTTTACTCTTAGCCCCTGCTT
The DNA here is from genome assembly GCA_028858755.1 of Ara ararauna. Classification (NCBI taxonomy): domain Eukaryota; kingdom Metazoa; phylum Chordata; class Aves; order Psittaciformes; family Psittacidae; genus Ara; species Ara ararauna. Next base: position 440,414 of record CM054386.1, read on the forward strand.
AAAGTGCAGACTGAAATCTTGAACTTGGTCCTTTCTGAGTAGTTTCTTTCCCTTTGCAGGCACACTGCAGTGAATGTTCATTGCCCGTTATCCCACATAAAACAGGCAGTCTTCTATAAATTTCAGCTAAAAAAAAGATATGTTTTGTTCTTTGCAGTGAAATAAAAAGAAGTCCCTCAGAACACATTTCTAGCTTATTAAAAGAGATATTTTTGTGGTGACAAATTTTGGGGTTAAGGGTATTATGTTGGGCAAAGTTTGATAATGAATGCTGGTGTTACATGACTGATCCTGATGGCTTATCACCAACTAAGCAGCCATTTACCTCCTTATTGTCTTTTTCAAGCATTTTCCTTTGAAGGCTCTGAGATAGGAGACTGGAAACCTCCTTTAGTTAGTGTTTGCACAGGCTGTATTCTCAGGGCAACTTAATCAAGTGCTGTTGAAGCACTAGATTAGGTCAAAAGCTAACACAAAAAGGACTTGGAACTTCTGGGACAAGTCCAAAGGAGGGCCACGAGGATGACCAGGGGACTGGAGCACCTCCCATATGAAGATAGGCTGAGAAAGTTGGGGCTGTTCAGCCTGGAGAAGAGAAGGCTGCGTGGAGACCTCATAGCAGACTTCCAGTATCTGAAGGAGGCCTATAGGGATGCTGGGGACGGATCCTTCATTAGCGACTGTAGTGATAGGACAAGGGGTAATGGGTTCAAACTTACACAGGGGAAGTTTAGATTGGATGTGAGGAAGAAATTCTTTCCTGTAAGGGTGGTGAGGCACTGGAATGGGTTTCCCAGGGAAGTTGTGGATGCTTCATCCCAGGCGCTGTTCAAGTCCAGTTTGGACAAAGCCTTGGGTGGCACGGTTTAGTGGGAGGTGTCCCTGCCCATGGCAGGGGGGCTGGAACTAGGTGATCTGAAGGTCCTTTCCAACCCTAACTATTCTATGATTCTACGATCTCTGTCGGAAACAAATACAAGACAGCAAACATCTGCTGAGGAAAGTGTGTTGGAGAAAGGAAGCATGTTCCTGCTTACTACGCCCACTGCTAGGATGGTCCCCTGAAGTCCAGCTAGTGCAGAAGAGGATGTGCCACAGCCTCCCTGGCTGCAGGGCTGACTGCTGCAGCATCTACGGGAGCACACAGCAACAGGGAGCACAAACAGCTGCTGAACGGCTGCTCCACCTGCACAGCTCCTGCCTCTGCAAGCTCTTGGGTGGAGAGATGGAGAGCAGCAAACTCCCTGCTGGGCTGCTCATGCAGCAGCCTTGTCCCTGCAGCTGAGGCTGGCTGCTGCAGATGTGCTAAAATATGAAATCAAGCATAGCAGCAAATTTGGGTGACATTAGGGATGGGGAAGAATAGAGAAGAAGAGAGAGAGAGGCTTCATTTAGACCTCACTGACACCTGTTATCTGTTCTGTCTGCTTCTTCAGACTTGGGCTAGCATCTTTCCATATTAATAGGAAAAAATACCGATTTTATTCTGCTATTGAAACCATGTCTTTGCAAAGAGGGAAAATTATCTTGGATTCAGGCTCTTACTTATGTCTCTGTGAGCATATTTCCAGGATCAAGTTCTCCTGCCCTCTCATTCACTTGGATCTTCAACCCAGCAGGAATCAGTGCCATAATGATTAATATAGTTCTCTCTCTTTCATTATTTTTAAGCTTTTTATTTTAAACTGGGAGTTCTGGTATTTCGGTGCGTGATTTGCACAAGGATTTTGTTGTTCTAAGCTTGGTTTATCAGTTGAGATAGTGTTTATTGCTGTGTTAGTATTGTGACTGTAGAGGAACAGTATGTTTTCATCCGCTATGTTCCTTTTCTGAGCAGATCAATCCCAATGAACTCTTACTCAGCAAAGGATGTGAGTTGTACCAAACATTTGCTCAGAAAATACATTCCATGGTTAGGCATACTGGCATGTTTGCTGATATGACCATGCTCCAATAGTACATGGTCAGAGCTGGCCTGTGATTTATGGTAGTGAGGTTGATTGTAAAGCAAGGGTTGTTGCTTCTTTGTTTAAGAAAGCATTGGGTAAACATCAAATCACACTTAAAAAGTACATGAAATTTGAGAAGGAGAGAGAAAAATTATTTGCATTTCAGTTCTGTGAACCTTGACAATGTCCTTTTGAGTGCCCTGTGCCAAAAAACAAACCCCAGTGATTCTCAGGCTGTTTAAAAGAAGCCGGAGAAAGAGAGCCAGCCCTCCATGAGGCTCTGCCAAAGCCTCAAGTAGAGGCAGACACTGATGTCAGAAGAAAGCTGCTGTGATTGTCTTGTTTCCTACGTGATTGACAATACGTGTGACACCATCCTTGTGCCCAGTACAACTCTGTTGGAGTTTTCCATTGGCTTTGGTGAGAATTGGCTCAAATCTGACATTTGTCTAATGTGTTAATGTGTTAACTGTGTCAAAAACTTTACGACACCATTGACTATTGTACAGCTGATGATCTATTGGATGATAACTGTATCTGAATAGGACAGACAACCGCAGGAATTTCGCTCAATGTCTGTTGCATTGTTATTAAAGACAGAGCTATCGTATGGCTCTGACAATGCGATTCCAGCATAACAACAGATATTCCGGGCAGTTAACTTTTGAGTTGCTGCTAATCAACAAAGTAATGAAGTGTTGTCAGACTGAGCTGAAGACAGTTTGCCCTTGACTGGATGGTTATTATTTTTAAGAATCACATCATTTCATTTTTTTTGGTCAAGGATTAAAAACAAATCTCTAGTTTGTGTCCAAGCCTTAGATAAAGAATATCATAGGAGAAAGTATAGGAGGAAAGCCCTACATGCCCTCCCTGACATTCCTATCGTCAAGGGGTTTATTGTTAAGAATTGCGTGTGTGCAACTGCATGACTGAAGCACTTAATTTGCAGTTGTAGTGTTTAATGACTATTAAATAATGCATCTGTACAACAGTTACATCTGCAGGACAGGTCTGTCTTATCATTCTAGAACATTATTAAGATAGTTCCCCTAAGTTCAAAATGAAGCAATACTTCACCTTTCAGTTTTGTTGATCAAGCCTGACATCTGTGCTTTTTCCTTTCTCAGTGTAAAGGAAAGCATGTGTTTTTTGATGAACTTTTTCTGCCCACAGGTTTGGTTCTGTAAAGGTAGAACCTTTGTGTTTTCAACACCTACAGTCTCCTAAAGCCTTGTAGCAAGCATGGCTGAACCCTGAGGTCCTTTCTTACGGTTGACTCTGCTTCTTGGTCACATTGATTTAAATGGGAGATTTGCTTGAGGAAGAGAGCGAAACTTGGGATTTGGTGCAGTATGTTCTGTGAAAGGATGTTCACCCATAACCTATATTGCCTTCGCTTGGCAGTATTGTTTTATCTTGTATATCTGACACTCTCACTGCTTACGTAAGAAAACCGTTTGTACTGTCAACAGTTCTGTTTAACCTTTAGTAGTAAAATTAGTAACTAAACCCAAGAGGCCAAGTCCTGAGGCCCATATTTGGGTAAAGTTTCCATTAAAGTCAATGGTAATTTTGCCAGGGACAGGTCTGGAAAAGCCCTGAATTTTTACTCAGAATTTACCCCATCAAGCTTTTCAGTAGCCTCTGTTTCTGCTGTGCAAAGAGCAACTAGGACTACAGTGGCAGACAGAAGAAACGTTAGAGGAGCCTTCCTGTATTTTCCATTTAATGACTTTATAGGATGAGACATCTGATGATACCAGGTTTTTCTAATTCTCATTTTTATAAGCTATCTAATGCGCAGAAACGTCAGTTCTGGGCATATGTTCTTGTCCCTGGAGTCTTGTTCAGACATTAGAGAAACATTTCTAACTCAAAAGATAAACACTTCTGCTGGAGTTCAGGGACGGAAATTGTTTTCATCGCAGCAGGTGTTGCCTATTAGTTCTACTAGAACTAAAACCCTAAGCTGGCCTTTAAGTGAGATGCATAATCAAGCTCTTACATCATTGTGAGATGTACCGTACTTGAACCTTTTGCTTGCTGAGACTGTATTTCCTCCAAGAAACATCCTGTTTTGCAATTTCCCAAATTCCCCATGTGCCATACAACATTAGGGATTTCATCACCTACTGGGCACACAGGCTATGCTTTCTGCAGAAGACCCATAGGGAGGGAGAGACTGGGAGCCAGACAAGTCAGAGGTTTCCATAGTTCCTGGTGGGACCATGTGATCTATGAAAGATAGCTTTATTTTTATTCCACACACCCACCCTGTTGCCTTTCACTTCATGCTGTTTCCATTCTAGACCTGAGTCTGTCTAGCAGGCTGGTGACTGCATCATGTAGAGGAGGGGATCATACTGTCTTCAGTCCTGTTCAGTTGTTTCAGGTCCCATCTTGCTTTTAATGGCCTTAGCTGCTTTATTTTTGTCCTTCACCTTGCTGTCATACCTGTAGTGGACAAAATAGGCTGGTAAAAGGTACCACTCTTTGTAGAGTCACTTCTTCATCTCCAGCTTTCATCAAGGTTTACTGCTAAAGAAAGCGTATTTATTTGCAAGTTCTATCTTTATATTTAAGAATATATTTCTTAGTAGTTTTTTCACTTTGTGTCCTTGCTGTAAGTCTTTACTTATTCCTTTTGAACCTAATTTGACTCACCTGAATTCACAGGGGATCATTGGTCTGGCTTTATAAGGAGGTTTGCCAGAGCTTACTAGGAGCTTGCAAGCTCTGATTGTCTGGAATAGTTTCACCTGGGATATCATTCATGTGTTCTGTGCTTCCTGCTTCTGACCTGTATTTAGGCTTAGCCCCTGATGTTGTGGGGCTGCTGTGCTTTGCCTTATGCCTTGGTTGGTGCTCTGCATTGTGGCTGATCCTGGTTGTGGGAGCTGCTCAGCTCCTGCCGGGTACTGGGGGGCTATAACTCTAGCTGTGGTCCTGCCCTGCTCTCATCCTTGGTCCTGCTTCTCTGTCCTTTGCAGGGCATCTTGCTCTGTCTCCTCCCTAGCTATAGGAGGCAGGATTTGACCTTCAGTTGCTGCACCCACTTTCTAGAGTGGTTTGCCCTGAGGACTGATCACTTGTTCTATTTTGTACAGCTGACCCAGGTCAGGGTTTAAAACCTGTTTTAAAAAGCTCTGCTGCTTTTCCACAGGTTCTACCACAACTGCAGTGCTCACTCTTTAGCAGCAATGTTCTATTTTTCTACCTTTTACAGTCAATTGTATTTAAAGCGTAGAGGAAAATGATCTGGATTTTTTTTTTAAAGCACTTTTGTTGGTGTGTTTGTGTTTTCTTTATAGCAAAAGAAAGGTATGATAGTTACAACCGCTAATTCACTGGATTAATCACTGCTTAGTCACCTATGAAACTGCAGTTAAAATGGCACTGACTCTGAAGAGTGCCAGGCAAAACTAGAAAGAAAAAGGTAGCCCATAAAGTTTCTTGGTAAAACTCATCAGGGCTTGAATCATCTTTTAAAGTGCCTTATTAATGTGTATCCAGCAGATATGGGGTGTAGAGAGAAAGAAAAATCTTAGCATGCTTATCCTGCGTGAATGTTCTTTCAGTGTTAGAGAAAATCGTCCTGTGCTGCAGGATAAAGCACACATAGGAGAGAACCGCAGCCCGGAGCAGCACTTTTTCCTCATCCCACTAGAGGGTGGGTGCAGTTTGAACAAGCGAGGCTTTGGCTGACTGAACTCTGCTTGGCTTGGCAAGGGGCACAATGGGAGTGCGAGCTTTAATTTATCACCTAACCAGGGTGGCAGGGCTGCCAGAATTGGCAGTTGGTACCTCAAAATATTTAGCTTGGGGATGGATGCAAGTGTTTCCCCTCTATAATTCATGCTCTATAATCAGAAGATGCTATAAGTATTAATAATATATAAATTGAGTGAGCCAAATGCTTCTGGTTTTAGTAGCTTGAAACAAAAGTGTCTTTGCTTTTTTTTCTAATTGATTTATAAGTTCCTCATGTGGCATGCTCTCTCAGGCTCACTGGCACAGTGTTTAAAAAGTGCTTGTTTCAGAGATGGGAAAAATAGAAGAAATAATAGAACAGTTTGTATTTTCTTTTGATTTTAGTATTTGCAAAATCAATCATTCTGTGACCAAACAAGACAGTCAAAACAGTACCCTGATCATAATCTCCACTTTAGCAATGAAGCACTGCTTGTACTTTAAATATCAGTGGTTTAGAGAGAATATGATTCATTGTATAGCTGTCAGTACCATTGGAGCCAACTTCCCTGAACTTCAGTTCAGATACAGCAGGCCAAAACATACTGTCTCATTTTTTTAATTGAATTCTTGTATTTTTCACCTGCTCTATTGGTTTGCTTTGTAGGAGCAGAGAATGCAAACTTGGTTCAGGGTAGAGGTAGAGCTAAATACTTTTGTAGCTGAACTATATAAAGCTTTTCAGAGAAGGTGGAATAAAGAAAATAATAAAAGTGTACAAAGTTTGGGGGGAGAGAATCTCTCTAAAAAGAGATTGAATTGTCCAACATTGATATTGAATAAAGTAAGGAAAGGGATTAGAGCTCTGCGACAGGGAAAAGTTCAAGAGAGAATGCTATGAGACTGCTTCTTCCTCTGTCAGAAAAGACATTGACGTGAGTAATAATCACAATGTTGTTTTTTTGGCACAAAGTTGAATTAATTTGTAAAGTCCAGTTTATTGATAAATCAAAGCTTTGATCTTAAGAAGATGTGCAGTTATATTAAGCAAGCTAAAATAAAAAGGAAAAGAAAAAAGGACAATCCTCTGACTTTTTCAGGTGCTGTCATGAAGAAATATGTCAGTCTTTCATATCTGGGATAACACAGTATAATGTTGCACAGTTGTATATAACAGTAGCAGAGTCTTGCCCTGGGTCGAGGGCAAAATATTGCACAACTGACCCAGGTGCTTTGCAGGCTTCATATATCCATTTTTAATCTTCTGTTAAAGCATCAGTGTTGGCCTCTGCAAAGAGAAGATGGATCACTGAGCCTGTTCTGGTGTGATAGTTTCTATGTTTTGTTCCATAGAAAGGGTTGTGATCAACAAAAACATTGCCAGCCTAGGTCAATTGCCAGCTTATGAGCAATGGGATTGCTTTGTTGGTTTATGCAGCCCTGGTTGTTTTTGCTGTTATTGAAATGTGACATTGGCTGACAGCTCTGTGGGATCTCACATATGGAGACTTTGCTCCACAGGGATGGGAGAAACTGGACAAATTACAGCGGGTTTTCACATATGGGGCCAATTCATGCCTGAAGAACCCCCGTGGAAGCTGTTGGCACTGCACCAGCCAAGAGGTTGACCCGCCATATCCACTGACTCATTGTGGTGCTGCTTGTCATGATTAAAGCACTTGAAATTTTCCCCCTAATGGGGGACCATGCTGAGTTTCAGCGTGTACTGCTCTGCTGCCTGCCTGTTTCTGTTGTTGCTGGATCTTCTGGAATTGTGTTTGTTTAAAAGGAGAACAGTGAACTAAGCTGGCGGTTGAAACAGCAAATGTGGTTTAGTTGGATTATAAAAACATTTGACATTCTTTGTCACCTTCTTAAATGTGTGATGTGAATGCATATGAGAACTGGCAATGTGGATAAAGAGGAATCGGATGACAGAAATGAGACCAGAATGGTGAGAAGCAGAAGAGATGGGAATGCAACAGTGATTTGTTCTAGGATGGTCCTAATCCGTCCTGCATCCAATAGGCTTGGAAGCAGACAGTACTGCTGAAGCAGTGACACACGTATCTGCAGAAGATGGTACCCTAAGATGATGACCAGGGATGGAGGAGAAAGCAACATACTGGGAAAGGAATTCCCAGATCTTTCAATTGTGTTCAAAGATCTAAATGTGAGAAAAGGTGGGGAAAATTTCACCCACAGTCTGTAGTGCTCGATCTGTGTTAGTCATGGTTCAGTGTGGCCTGGTGTATTTGATAGACTGTATTTGCAGTATATTAGAGAAGCTCAAGAGGACATAAGTGTGAAGATACAACTGTTGTACTCTTTTCATAACAATTTATGGTCATAGTTTAGAAAGCAAAGAAGCAAAGATGTTGGTATGAGTGATTTAGTAAAACCAAGTTCAAGTCTATTGTTATAAACGGTCTCTTGGGGCTTAATATGGGACTTGCTTCCACTTCTTGCAATGTGTTGTGGAGGAGAGGACTAGAAGAGGAAAAGTAAAAATCCAAGAAAAAGTGTGAAGCTTGAAAAGAGTAGCAGGGCTGTAGGCTCAAGAAGAGAACCAGAGAAGCATCATCTAAATTATTCAAGATGCTTCAGGAAAGGCTGAAATGGTGAATAATGATCTGGCAACTGAAAGAGTTGTGTGGGGTTTTTTGGTTTGGTTGCTTTTTAGTGTTTGGTTGGATTTTTCTTGTTCTTTTTCAAAAGAACTGGCAGTAATGCAGCCAACTAGGAAAGGCAGTGGCAGCAAACTGTGAAGTAATGTCGGCAGCGGAAGCAGAGGGTGTCTCAGGGTGGTGGAGAGAACAGAAGACACCTTCCTTTGTAGGTAGTGGGGGCATGCAAAGTAATGATTCCTATCACTCATTTCACTGCATTTCTGAGCACTGGTTTTACATGCTGCTAACTTTGGGCAGTGGAAACAACAGATTACAAAGAAGGAGGAGGAAGTAAATGTGGCCCCTGGGCTGTGATTGTGTCCCTCAGCCACCACCATATACTGCTTGGCCTAAAGCAGTCTCCTCCTAGTGTTTATTAACTGGACAGGGATGAACATGTGTTAAGCAGATCACATAATCTATCCAGTAAGCCACCATGGCTGTAAGAGCATTCTTTTGTGCAAAAGTGCTTAAATTTTAACAAACTGCGGTCAATGGCAGTCAGTTGTTCTCTCCATACACATGAGCTCACATGTAAGTTCTGCTTTAGGTCAAGTTGTTAGCACTGACACTGTGTATAAATGAATACAGCAGACTATAGAGAAAAGCAGTTGTGATCATGCAGAGTCCTGAAGTTCCAGAATAAAACCTGATTTCCATATACTTTCTGAAAACAAGGAAAACTTGGGTGTACTATATGTGGAAGCAATCAAAGCACTGTCTAATATCAAAGACTTCTGTTTTAATGAAATTTTATTCTGCATAATTTGGAGGAGGAACTCTGACAGACGATTGTTCTTTCTCCAGAACTTGTTTGCGATAGTGGCTGGTGAGGTTTTAGTTTGAAATCGGAAGGAGACCTGAAAGTGAGCCAGGAATTACATACATGTGGTATTGGTCATGTCTGTAGATGGACCATGGGAAAAGTGAGGAGTCAGGAAAGAGAGGGTGGACACGGCTGTGAGACGCAGATGAAAATGAGAATGCAGAGATTACAACGGGCTAAAACCTGAGGATAAGGAAGGTTCAGAGTCAAAGGGCGTAGATCACTGTTAGAGACAGTCAGGAGGCTGAAGATGGGAGGTGAAGCTGATGGATATCGAGCAGTTCAGTATTAAAGCCCTTCTTCCTTGAGTTCTGCTAGCTCTTTTATGTTTCATTTTGTCCTTGTCTTGTGATCTGAAGTCTTGAATCCTGTTTCACACTCCTTCAACTGAGCACAGCCTTTCCCGAGCACTCGGAGATTGGGGCAGTGCTTGGGCTGGAGCACTCCAGCCCCAAACAAGCAGAAAAAGCAGCCCCCCAACCAGCTCTGACAGTACTGTTCCAAAGGCTGACATCTTTCCTGGAAAGCCACTGATGTTACACCTAGGGATGGATTTTGCCACTGTATTTGAGACTGTGTTTGTTCAATGTGTAACCTGGGCATGTTAAAAACCAGTAGTAAAATAAAAAACCCCAAGCAACAAAACACAACCCCCTGTCCAAAAAAAAAAAAAAAAAAAAAAATCCCATACCAGGACTGTCTTATTACCTTCCATATCTTGCTTCTGCCTGCAGAATCTCTAGGCAATATTCTCCCAGTCTGGAGGTAGCTTTGGCTTCACAGTATGGTGTTTGAAGGGCCACCTCCATCAGCCACTATGTGTTAGAGCTGGAAAAATAAGAAAAATAATAATTTTACTCCCTGGAAGCCAAATCAAACCACAGTACAGATCTGACAGCTCTCCAAGCAACTGAAAACAATCAGTCATAAAATGCTTTTAAATCAACAAATAGGGAACCAAAGAAATATCAACTGAGATTAATCACTATCAATTGTTCCAAGGTTTTATAACAAAGGGGCAGGAGGAGGAATTAGTCTTGCAGACTTTACACCCTTTCTTCTTTTTTATCCAAAGCAGTTATCCAAGTCAGTAAAAATGAGGTAATTATATTGCAAAATTCTTTGGATGAGAATGAGACTTGGTTCTCAAATCTGAAGCTACATTTACCCACAGCAGAAAATTGCTGGAAATCAGGAGAATAGCAGCTTGCATGTTTATTTTTCCTAGAAGAAAACAATTGACTCTTCAGAACTCGTTTTGGAGTGACTGAAAACAGATGGCAATGGAGATGATTTGCAACCCAGAAGCATCAGGGTGGTTATGGATTCCTGGGAGCTTGTGTCTTGTTTGCTTGCCTCAGGCTTAAACAAATACAAACTGGACTGGGAAGCAAAAGAGACTTTTCAGGAGGCAGGAGTTCTCAATCTCTGATCTCTTATGCTGAGAGAATGGGAATGCAGCTATGTTCTTCCTCTGCTGTGATTATTAATAAGTTGTGTGCTAGGGACTGGGCAGAGCTGACCTTGCCTTCCCCACATCCTGCAGAATTTGTATTTAAATCCTGTAGTGGGAGGAAAAAGGTGTGCAAAACTTCTAGACAGAAGCTTGAAAAAGAGGCGTCCCCACAGTTTTGTTCATGGGGGTGTTCAGTGGCAGCAGATCTTCCTGGTAACTGTATAACAGTTATCTTGTTTTGCAGTAGCTATAGCTATATGTGATTGCAATGCACCAATAATGAAGGAAAAATCACCTCTCTGTAGGCTGTATGCTGAAGACCTGAATGGCTCTCCCAGTGGTTTTGGGGATCGCCTGCTCTACAGGAATTCAGTGAGGAAGACAGCCTTGTGATATGGAGATTGGTTGTCTTTATCAGAATAAAGCTGGCTGCTCAGTGTTTGAATAAAGCACCTTTTACTATGATGCTTTTTCAGTGTTAATACACCAAGAATTTGAATTCTCTTTCCAAGCCAACAAATAAACACATTAAATGGCAATCATGCTGTATTTCTACTTGCCAGAACACCCAAATCAGGCTTACTATTTTTCTATTAGCCATTGAGGACAGAGATAGAAACCACTCATTTTTCTGTGTGAGATATAGAAAAAATACAACATGGGTGTTCTATTTATTTTATGTATTAGTCTTCATAATTTTTACATTTCTGTTACTCACTGCATGATTTTTACCATTCTGTCAATACTATTGACAGAATCAAGTACTGCTTCAATTAATTGTGCAGCTAGAGGACACCCATGACAATACTTTTCTTGATCCAGGAGAGTGTTTAAATAAATGCTTAATAAATTCGGACTGTGAACAGTTGTGCTTGGTTAGCAGAGGCTTCTGTATTTAAAGGCTAGCTTGTACGTCTATGTTTCAGTGGATCAAGGAGTAGGTACACGCTTTCACAATGCTGCTTCTTACAAAGTTAAAACGACACTGTGGGGAGATTCCAGAGTAAACTCCTGTTTTCAGGTCAGACCTGTAGCACACCAAACTGCCAGGGATCTGAAGGTGGAACTGTTACTTCATTGTCACTTTCTTCATCCTTAGTTTACAAGATGAAGATGGGCCAGACCAGACTGCCCATGCTGCAGTCATTTGGGCGGTTGCATCAGCAAACCCTGCAAGGTTAATTAGTGTAAAGTTTGACCCCTTGCCCTCCACTTTCTCTGAAGGCATAAGTAAGCCCTCATGCCTTTTTATTTACCTTGCATCTTATCTCCCATTGTTCTTCTCTCCCTAGGAGTTCAGTTCTCTCTTCATGGCTTCAGTCTTTATCCTTTCTCACTTCTCTTGTTGTCATGCTGAGACTGTGGAGTTCTTTTTACTGAAGAAAGGCTAGAGTGAAAAGTCCCTGCAGCCCAGCTCTCAAATAATCTATCTGAGCTTAATCCAGTTTGTCTTGGCTGGGAGTTTTATAATGGGGATGGGCAGCCTCAGAAGAGCACACTTGGGCTGGCTGTCTTCTAGCATACTCCTGTCTTGTGGCATCACAACTGGCTTGGTCCTGGCCAAGAAGGTGTTGTAGGATAAGGTCTTTAAATGAACTAAAATGGATGGATAGCCTGTAGAGAAAGGGCCTGGCAGCAGAGGAGGGAGCTAGGACTGGGCAATTAGAGGCAGAGCAATGTGTGTATGACTTCAAGGGTACTGAGGGAGTGGGTGGTTCCTGCGCAAGTCACTGTCCTTGGAGGTTTCTTCCTACCTTCATTCTTGCTAGTGCCCTGTCTTAAGAGGGCTTTTTCTGGCCCTTAAATAAAGTGGCTGCTTCTTTCTGCTGTCCTCTCAGGGTCTGAAGGAATGTGGCTGCTGTTGGCGTCAGCTGGAAGTATTGATGGGTTGCTTAGGTGGATTTATAGAAGAGCTTTTCTACAGAGAATTTTTTTAATAAATCATGTGCCAAACTAGTTCTTGGTTCTTGCCAGTGTATATGCTTCTTCCCTTCACAAACACTACAAGAAGGATGCAGCAGAGCAAAGAGTCCATGTGACATCTTTGTGGTGGATGGGACAGGTCTGTCCCTGTAGTCATTAGTAATGCTGAAGTTGGCAGGTTACTTCAAGGCGTGTCAGCACTCCTTTGCCTTCTCTTGTGGGATTCTGAAAGATATGTTCTTCCTCACTTCTTTTTTCAGGTTTTTGGGCATTTAGGTGGGAGTGGATGCTGAAGAAACAGAGGGGGTGGTACATAACTGCATGGTGCTTGCACCCTGGTAGCACCAGAAACCACAGCTTCTTCTAAGTCTTTTGACCCAGACACTGTTCTATAAACAGTCTGGGCTTGTGGTGGTGGTGGAAGTGTGCATCCCTAATGCAACTGAGGCCCATCTCAGCAAATAGTTCTTCAGGTGCTTGCTAACTTAGAAACACGGCTATAGTGCTTTGGATGTGAGAAGTAAAGTACTTGTTTACAAAGCCTTGCAAAGGAATGAAATAGTGTTCCTTAGGTTAATGTTCCATTTAATAATAGCTGTCAGGCCTTCTAGGTAGACCATTTCAAGGCATTAATTGAACTTCTGGGGTGATCAAGGTCATTAACCTTTGACTGTAGCCCACACTAGAGGCAAATTAATCATTTAAGCGTTCTCCCCAGCGTGCCTTATTGCTTAAGCTCACTGCAGGAATGTAGTATATCACCAGATAAATCATTCACCATGATATCATCAGAACTGCTGTTTTGCCATTTAATTCTAGTGGGGTACAGAATGTTTCAGACCATGGCAATTAGTATTTGCATGTACTGGAAAACCTGGTTAAATGATGTACATGCATTTCCCAATAAAGAGGAGGGAGAACAACAGAAGCAGTGAGCTGCATGTTGGCAGGTAACTGCATCCTTCCCCTGGGCTGGTGCCTTAGCTATGTGGTAGTTTACTCTTATCTCTGTTGATCTGGACCATCTGCCACATCTTTGTCATTACTGTGCTAGAGGCATGGGGTTTGTGACATAATGATATGTTATAGTGGAGGGTACTCGGATATGGCTGTGCACATATCCAGAAGATCTGAAAGTATCCAGAAAAAACAATAGAGGCAGTTTAGAAATCTATATTAGAAAGTTTATTTTTCCCCTGTGCTTCCCCTGCTGTCTGTGGAAGTTCTCTGGGAGGCGTTAGTTTTGTGTATTTTTGGAAGTGACTTTAAGCTGAAAATGTTAGTCTGTTTGCTAGCTTGGAGCAAAGCTGACAATCTTTCCTGGGGTAAAAGTCACCCTGGCTCTTACGAGCGTTGTCTGAGATGACAGTGTTCACGATTTCCTTGCTGTTGCTTTCTAGACTGCTGTAATGAGCTGTAGCTGGTGAAAGTACCATGAAAATGAAATATATATATGTAAAAAAAAAAAAAGCATTGACAACTCAATCTTGCCACGCAGTTAAACAAAAAGACCCTCCTAAACCCTGCCCTCCCACTCCTTTTGGTCCCTTAATTCCTGTTCTAAGATGGAGGCTTTCTTTCCTCCCCACCTGGCTCCTCTGGGCACCCTTTTGTCCTTCCCTCATGCTGGCTGAGCACTGAACTGTCTGCTCAGCTGTCCCAGCAGTAGCAATTTGGAGGTTTTCAGACTACTGCATCCCAGCAAAATTTTGGGTCTTTCAGGGCTGAAATGTGTGTGGAGACTTCTGGGAAGGAAAGGGCTCTGTTTGCCCAAAGCCAGAGGCAGAGACAAGTCCTCATCCTTGACGCCTGCGATTCCGGGAAGTAGCTTTGTGCAAAAAGCTGGCCCTCCTGCCTGGAGGGTGATTGCACATAAGCAGTAGCCCCCAGTTCCCAGTCATAGTTCCCAAAGAGGGGGACTTTGGTACCTAAGATAATAAGAACAGAATATTCTGTGTCTGTCTGTGTCACTGTGACCTTAGAGCAATAGGACCAGAGGGTGGAGTTTCCAAATTATGTGGCCAGTGGCTACAGTCCTGAAGGAATCCAAAAACCTCCAATGTGCCTATGAGCAAATTGAAGAGTAATGTGTAGCTACTGGCTTCATTCTAGGACACTGTAGTCCCTAAGTCTAGCCTAAACTAATTTCCAGAGCAATGAAAGAGCAGAGATGAGTTTGAGGGAGTGCAAAAGAACATGAGCTCACCCTGGAGGTCTTAAGCTGCCAAGGTTTTCTTGAAAAGGGAGACGATTTCATGCAGACAGAATACAAGGACTCAAATGTCCCCAATAGGAAAATTTCTATTAAAAAAACCAAACCCAGACATGCACTTTCATATTAATGTGAAAATTCATCTGTTGTTTATGAAATCAACTCTTTGAGGGAGGTAGTCGGGGTGGGGGGGGGAGATGGAGGGAAGAAAAGAAGCTGTTTGTTAGCAAAATTAAATCCAGACAAATATTTATAGCTACTTTCAAGTGGCTTGTTCTAACATGAGTCGACTATCCTTAATACCTTCCCTTTAGCACCATTAAGCATCTCACTGGCACTCAGAACAAATTTATGAACGTCTTATAAAAGTCAACAAGCCACAGGAAAAAAATAAATAAAAAAGAGCCTTATGCACACAGCGCTTCATTGCAAGAACTCAAACAAAGAAGATCATATTCATCATTTGCTCACAGAGAGGGAAAGCCAAGAAGACTGATGAAAGATGACACAAGACCTGGCTGACTTTAAATCTCCACCTAGCAGAAGTAGGTGCTGCCAGGGTGGCCACACTCTTTGCAAGCTGCTTCCCTTCCTCCTGCCACATCTCACACGTGCTGATAGTTGCTATTCTCAATCACAGCATCATTTTTTGGGTAAATGTAGAGATAGGAGTGAGCTGCAGGAATATGATTTGCGGAGTCCCTTGAGGAGATAAACCCCTGTCCAATGGAGTGTGCTGGTCTATGGGTTTAATAGAATTAGGTGAAGGTAACTTGTATTGTTGGAGCCTGTCCATTAAACAGATGGATAAGTATAAGCATGGGGGAGTTAATGCTAGTCACCAAATGTGACTACTTGAGATGGGAGGCGAGTGTGACCTAAGGCAATATTCCTGTTGGATTAGACTGTAACGTAACTTTCTCAGCTGCTTTTCAAGAGTTGATATAAAGGGGTTTTGATAGTCACTGGTGCTCTGTTGTGTTTAAGTACTGTGATATACAAACCAGCAATTCATCAGGAACTTGATGCAGTCAGTGAGTCTTTTTATTAATTCTAGAAAGCTCCAAAGCCAGAAAGGGAATTTCACCATGAATTATGCCATTTTTCTCAGTAACAGCTACATGGTGAAGAAGGGAGGATGTCTGCATGGAGGATCTCTAGAGGTTCAAGCAGGGCTGATAAGGGGCTGTAGCAGGAGAAAGGATCTCATCCAGGGCAGTGAGGTTCAGCTCTGAGCATTACTGGGAGCCAAGTCATCCACTGTACTGAGGAGGCATTTGGGACTGGTTTCAGGTATGAAGCATGGGGGTAACTCTGGCTTTAGGGAAATGTTAAAATCTCTGTTTCAGGGGAATGTTAAAACCAGTGGAGAGATGGAGGCTGTGGAAGGGGTATGCTTTGGAGGATGAGAAATGCGACAACAGGTTAGACTGCGCCATGGTGGGTTGATGAGCCTGGGTTAAACCTGGGACTGGAGGGGGTTTTGGCAAAACCATACATAGCCGAGTTTTGGCAAAACAGTCATTTTAACTGAAGAAAACTCCTTTCTTATAGCATGTGAGTAGTTTCTGATGAATCACTGAATTGTTCTGTTAGCTTTCAAACCTGTGCTCTCTGTTCCTTTTCCTCAGCTTTTGGAAATCTGATCAGAATTGAAACAGAGGGGTTTTGTATTCTTTTCTTCCCGCAGTAGAGAAGCAGATGTGTGCACAGGTCACACCACACACAGATTGCCAGTGTGATGCAAGCACAGTGCTGCATTTTACTAGAATGAGAGTCATTCTCCCCACATAGCTGCAGAAGCAAGTGTCCCATAAGGTGACCACTGTTACGGATGAGATGTCATCTCTTTAGTCTTCAGGGCTGTGAAATACTTTGAAACTGTGTAAATGCAGACCTTCATTACTGCTTGTGATGTTTCTGTGTTTGAAGTTACCTGGCAGAATGATTCCTACTGTCACACATCTATTTGCTCTTGCCTAGGGACTTTGCAGCTGATGTCAAGCAGAGAAGATGGCTCTAAGGTCCTTCCTGCCAGGATCTTGGTGACTGAGCTGCAGGGATGATGGAACTATGGCAATCTAGTTCTGTATGCCTTATGTTGTGGCTGTGGCATATCAAGTTATCAACACCCTGCAGCCCCACAGTGGATATGTAGAGAGTGGGTTAGCCTGTTTCCCTCCTCCTGTGCAATGTATACTTGCTCTTGCTAGTGCTGTCACTGTCATTGTTCTCATGCAGGGGATACTGAGAAGCTCTGTCACCAAACATGAGTTACAGTGACTATTCCTTGTTAGGCCTTAATGCTGCCTTCAAGTGCAGGTCACTCGAACCTCCGTGGGAATGGGGGACAACTTACATGTGTCTCTTCTAGCTCATGGAGTGTAATATCCCTGTGGAAAGGAAGCTATCGCAGGCCATTGGTCATTTTAACCTGATAACTCCTTATTAAGCAAAACTGGAAGATCTATGCCCGTGAGGGAGCCTGCAAAGTTCAAGTGAAGGGGAGTGGAAAAAGCAACCCTCAAACTTTTCATAATTCACACATAAAAGAACTAAGGAGGGTGAGGGGGGAAATCAAGTGAGGGATGATGAAAGAGCCTCATGGTTTTGAACAGTTTTTTTCTAGGGTTAAAGTCTGCCTGCTGCAGAGTTAGACTTTCTCCTGCCCTGAAACCATGTAAAAGTTAAACAGTTCAGGAGTATTTGCTGCTGTAAATTGTTATCCAGAATCCCAGTGCTTTTGGCTGCCTATGGTTTATCTCTCATGCATGTCTTTTCCTTCAATATTTAAGATCATTTTCTGCTTTATGGCATGACACAAACTGATAACAAAACCCTCAATAGTTACTTTAACCACTTACTTTCTTTCAAACATTTTGTCTTGCCGAATTATTGAGTCAGCTGTAATGACCTTGATGTAAACATGTACTTTTGAACTTACGTGAGGATCAAAGACAAAGCAATGTTAAATGGAGGCTGGAATCTGGAAATGATCCATGCGTAGTTGGCATCAGTCTTCCATCTTTTTTCATTCATTTTTTGTGATGTGGAGCCTGGAGTAAATTTGCTCAGTTCAAAAGTTAAGAAAAATAATTTTTATAAATGCCAGTGCTGCAACCATTGTGGTGTTTGAGTCAATCTGCCTTGCTTCTTGCTTTAGCCTGATCATCATCAATATAAATCACATACAAATGGCACAGAAAAATCCCCAACAACCCAGCACCAACCCTGTGTTATTTTCTGATGGCTCTTTTGCTTGGGTTCTCTGACTGGCCTAAAATGCAAGCCAGGAAAAGTAGTAGCACTTAACTGCAAGTTAAGGTATTTCAGAGAGAATGTGTCATTTGTCTGCTGTAATTCTCTCCTTTAAGGAATAAAGAAAATGGGAGTTCAGCATCGCTAGACTGTGTTTATGATTTTATTTTTTCTTTTTACTATTACTGACTGAGACAAACGGATCAGCTGTTTATCATTGCTAAAAAAGCAGCCAAAACTTTACTTAATAGTAAAGTTAGAAATTTACTGTTCTGATCTGAAGAAATGAGGGATGAGTTGTGCTGGCAATAGCAGTTTTGCTTCACAGTTTTTCTGACTGCTGGCACTGGAATTGAGAGGAGGTTTTGTAATCTTAAAACTGACATTTAGTTTTGCTTAAGGTGACTTAAAATTCTAAAACCAAATGCTCTGGAAATCTTGCATGCTTCTGTGTGATCCTGCAGAGAAATAGAAGTCCTTTTCAGAACTGGCCTCTGATTTCATGGACCTCCCTTTTTAAATGCTTAACCTGAAGTACTTAAGCTGAGATTGAGAGCATTGACAGCTTCGCTTGGCTTTAGCTGGAAAGAAAGGTGGCTATTTGGGAAAACCAGGCCTCCTTCATCCTGTAGGTTAGACATCCAGAACAAGGAGACACATTTAAGCAGCCTATCTGACATACTCACTTGTGTTCTGAGGGTAGGTTGAGCTATAATAACCCAGTTTCCTGGTTCTCCTAAGCTCTGTCGTGTGGCCTGCTCTTCCCTGTTGGTAGGTGGTAGGAAGAGAAGGCTATCTGGGGTCAAAGGCAAAAGTGGTTTTCTCCTTAAAAAGAAAACCAGTTGTTTCCCTCAGCCCCCCTCACATTCCCCTGGATGTTGAAATTGATAAAATCCCTGCTGTAGCCATCACATCTTCTTTATAGATCTGTTGGGTTTCCAGTGAGTAAATATCCATAAACGTTAAATATTTAAGAAGTTAATTTTCCAGGCTCTTAGTGACATTAAACGGTAGATAGGTTTTTATGGAAACCCGGCTCTCCAACAGCTGTAAATCCCTAACAGTAACACCAAAAAATATTGCTTTTTTTTTTTTCCAGCCACCCAGTCTTTAAAATATTAACAGTGTTTTTTAAATTTTACTTGTACCAGTTGTCACTTTTCCAGCTGTTGAGCTGATCAACACTTTCATTTCTCTTCACTTCCAACCCATCAGACATTTGTACATTTTTATTTTCGTTTTTAACAAGAAGGAAGCTGTGTTGTGTTCTTGGTCTTATTCCTAAAATTGTATTTCTGAATGCATTTAAAGGAGGTTTGTCACTGGTGCCTGAACTGCACAGAAGTCCTCTCTGTCCTGCAGAGTAATGTTTTGCAGGCATAAATATGGAAAAGAGGCTGCTGCCATTGTGACATAGCAACAAAATACTACTTATTTATGTGTACATTCCAGCTCAATTCTGACATCAGATCTGACTCTACACTGGTGCCACTAAATCTTCTTGGGACATTGCAGTCGTGCACTGTGGCATGATGCTGGGACAGAAAAGGCTCCCAGTAACTTTCCACTTGCCTCATGGAGACCCTCTGCTTGCAAAAACCACTCTTTCCTGAAGAGGTTATCCACTCCTGATTTGTATTCTGTGCCATTTACTTTTTCTTTTTCCCCTTCTCCATTTGCCAGGAAAGTCAACGTGTCAGTGGGCTGGATGTAGGTCAGAGTAGGGGAAAAGGACATTTCCAGGACTTTCTCCCAAGGTCTTTTTTGACTTGTTAGACCTACTGCAAGGAGCAGTTTTTCTCTACATACTTCTTGGTGGAGAAAACTGCCTGATGCTGAAGGTGGGTGGGTGGGAAAAGCCTTGAGAGTGGCCAGGGTCCTGAGAGCTCATGGTGCAGGGAAATTGAGCATTGACTGTGCTTCGAGAGCACTAAATACTTTCAAACTGAGTCTTGCATTGATGTGTGGTTTGGAATAGCCACCAAGACCTTTGTACCCATTGGTAGTGCTGAAGGGATTAGAGGGGACTTGAAGAAGTGAAGAAAGACTCAGGATGGTGTTGAAGTTCAGACATTGTTTTGTATTCTCCAGTGTTCGGCTGCAGCTAGCTCTGCAGCGCTAATGGTCCTGTCATCTGCTTGTGAGCATTTTACAGATCTTTCTTCATTTGTTGTACAAAAACAATTAGCAAAGAGCATCAATGTAATCAGTCATAAGAGCTCAACATGAGCAACGACTGAAGAGATTGCTAGGGGCAGATGAGGAAACCAGTGTCTGTACTTTTGCTAGTAATTTTGGCCTGTTCTAGTTTATAAAAGGAGGTGTGTATTGGGGAAGTTACACAATCTGGAACTTGAATGGAAAATGAAGAGGATTCACAGAAACAGATAATTCTCCTAAGGGAAAAATAAACTCCCAAGGAAGTGAATGGCTCAGTGTTTTAACACAGGTTATCAGCAAACGAGAATTTAACAGAACTGGCTGTGTATGGCCTTTCTTTCTGTTGTGCAGCACAGGGTTTAGAGCATCCATCTATCAGTCATGTCCAGTAGGATTTTTGTGGAGTGGAACAATATGCCTTTATCCCTTCACTAGAAAGTGGTTTGGTTTAGGTTGGATTTGGTAGGTTGTACTGATTGTGCCTGACTTGACCTCAGCCTTTTTGCTAAGAAAGTATCTTCTACCTTGTCTAAGGGAATGAAACAATGCACTAAGACAGTTGCAGCCAAGTGACATAAGCCACAATACGGCACATTCCTGCTTGGTGCATTTCAGCTTGCAGTTATTGTAGAGCAGGTTCAAAATATGTTGACATTCATTGGTCTGTATCTGGGTTACCTTTCTCTTTCCATCTCCTTTAAGTTGGCAGTGGGTTCTCAGGCAACATTCCCAAATTTCTTGGAGGAGGCCATTCTTCACACCCTCTGTTGTTGAATAGTTTGGGACCACAGTTCTGCATATTCTCACTGTCATCTAAAGACTGATGTGGGACAAGATCCTTCTCTCCTTTGTTTAGTTGTTCTAAAGATTGGGCCTTTCACTTGGACTCCTGCCCAAGTATTTTTGCAAGTCCAGACTTTCACTCTGCCCTTGAGAGCTGCTAGGGTTTTTTCTCAGGATTTTTTTTATATATGTCTCTCTCTAGCCTTGCTTTTGGGGAAAGGGAGAAATACACAAGAAGAGCTAAAGGATCTTGATACACATGATAATTTGTTATGAGTTGTAAATGAAAAAATCAGGTGCTCACCTTGGCCTAATGTCCAAGGTATGTTTAACCAAAGGACAGATTAGCTGACAATCAAAGTTCTTGTATAATAAAGTGGGAACATCAATCACAGTTTCATTCATGAGTACTTTTTTTCCCCTGCCTCAGTAGAACTGTGTTGGCATTAAATCTAACCTGCCCATCAAAGCCAATCCTATCACAAGGCCACATCACTGCTGTGAGGCAGGGTTGGATCAGACAAGGTAAAATTGCTGAAGTCTATCTGCCACTACCCAGAGGTCATGTTCCAGATGGGCATATGGTTTGATTTCCTCCCTGCCCTCCCTTCCCTGTGGCAGCATCTTCTCGTGAGCCAGGGAGCAAATTTGCAAGCTTTGCCCCTACTAGCAGTAAATGGGATGGCTCAATTATGTTGCAAACCCAGTCAGGAGGCAGTTTGGCTCCTGCGTTTTTTGTATAGTTGGTCAAAGATACCTACTGTCATGTTCTGCCAGTTTCCATTAGACACAGGCAGGAGCTGCTTTAAGTTTCTTGGCCCTTTGAAGCTCTTCCTAGAAGTCATGCTGTATCCCAGGAACTGCTGTGATTTAGCTGTTGTGGATGCAACAGCCATGGAAATGACACAAATTAGAAAGAGACAGTTTAGGAAAAGCTGCTAAATTTTGGGTGTCCAGGTCCATCAGCTTCCAAATGCCCTTTCAGAAGAGGATGTATTACTGTTTTATTTCTAATAAGATTTTTGTCTTCCCCTTTTCCCTAAAACGGCAGAAGTACAATGTGTTACGTTACGCAGTTGAAAAGAGAATTTGCTGTGTCCAGTGTCCTCCTGAAGAGAGAAATAACTAGACGCACAGGCAGAACTGCCTATAGAATTGTACTGTATAGAGGGCAAATACAGTTCTGTAAGTTGATATCATTATTACTACCACATCATATTTGTATTTCATGTATTATTTGCAAAATGCAGCTTGTTCCCATTTGAGATTTCAGTTTATGTATTTTGTATTGGTGTCTGATTTGTAGTGAAACTGAGTGTCCTTTGACTGAACTTGAATCATGCAGGTGAAGGAGAATAAACATAGGTGTAAATTGTAACCTGGTTTTGTAGATATATTCCAGCATTACTTGTGCATCTGATTCTGTGTCCAGTTTTTGGATTCTATGCTCTGTGTTACATATCTTCCTGGATATGTAATCATATGTAATCACAGTGGAGTGATTTTTACCTGCCATCATCTCAATTCCATGGTCTTCAGGAATGATGCCTGTAAACTGTTGTAAATGTATATCTGAAAATGTAAGCATGAGGGTTCAAGGAGAGATTCATGGTAGTTAAACTGTCTGACAGGCAGCTCTTGAAGACTGCCAGGCTTTCAGGATTCTCTTTTGCTGCTGAATTTGGTCAGTAGTCTCAGAAACAAGGAAGAACTCTGAATGTGAACTTGAAGACTCTGATGAGCCCAAATGAAAACTTCGCAGGTAGACAGTAAGAAGCAAGACAAGCTTTTTTTCTGATTTATTTATTTAATTAATTAATTTTTACGTTCAGGGCCTGTCCAAGGCACAAAAGGAGGATGAATTCCACCTGTGCTAAGTCCCCAAAATGAAGCAAAGGCAATCTGGATGGATCTAAGGTAACTTATATTTCCACAACTAAGACAATTAGTGAAATTGTTTCAATAGTGAAATTCTTGATGCCATAAATGAAAGGATGTATGCAAACAAGTCACATTATTTCAGCCTTAAAGAATAGGACAAATAAATTAAGTTTGAGCCCTGTCTCTTGCCTTCCCTGTGCCCATATCTCTTCTGCTGTACTGGTTCTCATGGCAATGGAGTGATTCCAGCCATGCACCCATCACTTGTGCCCTTAGTCTGAGTACCTAAGGTGCTGGGCACATGTTTTAACTACTATAGAGTAGTATTGAGTGGATTTCTGCAACTTTGCCATAATGGTCATACTGTGCAGATTCCCACTCTAACTGGATGAAACTGGGTTGAATGGTCTTGGAGAATGGGGTTTATTTAATTTGTCTGAGAATTTGCTTGGTTTGGCTGTGTGAAGTTTTCTAAACCTTCACAATGACAGTGTGACCATATGCTGGAGAATTTAAGCAGTGTTTTTGCAATTACTTGCAGTCTTTAGTCCTTGAGTCTGTGGGAAGGGACAGAGAAAGAGCTGTACTGTGAAATCCCAGAAGTAGTCCTCTTGCTTGGGTCTGACTTTGGTTATATGAGCTGTGTAAGGAGAAATCTGTAACACAGCAAGAATGCAGTGATACTTCCCTTGATTATACCTTCCCAGCTTGCAGTAGTCTACAGCTGAGAAACTTTTTGAACCCAAGATCTGTTCTTCTTTTCCATTCTCTGAGGTCAGTGGCAGCTGTGGACACTCAGTAATCTCTGATGTCCAGACTACTATATTTAGTGTCTAAATATAGACATAGAGGCCTATGAGCCCATGGGTACCATTGAAGCAGACTGGAAATTTCACATTTGCCTTTTTGGGGATTGGATCAGACCCTATTTCAGGTAACCAGCTTGAAAAAAATAAAATGGGATTAAGTGGCTTGTGCAAGATGGTTGAACAAATGGGACAAATGGCTGGCAAGGCTCAGGAGCTCTGGATGCCATTCCTGCGCTCTGATTGGTGAATTAAATTTGTTCTTGTTTAGAAAAAGCTCATGCTGGCAAGGCATCTTAATTGTGTCTTCTCAGAATACAGTGCTGCAGTGATGTTTCTTGTTTGCTGTTCTTTACAGCAAGGTCTAGGGAGAGCAGGAGCTCACAGGATGCTTTAGCATGACTTCTGCTTGATTAACAATATGACTGAGATTGAGCCTCCATTTGTTGGTCCAGAAAAGATTCACAATTTTCAGTCCTTCTGTTCAGCCTGAAGTGTATATGTTTGTCTAGTTATATAATTTTGTACCTCTATCTCAAATAAAAGTATTTAGGGGGTGGCAAGGCACAGAATCATCAGAATGCTGTAGCGGGAAGCAGGTATAATTTGGGGTTTTATCCTGTAAAGGCTACAGCTACTAAACTCCTTGCAGGGCAATGAGCCAGCCTAGCAGTGAGCTGTGCCACAAGTATGCACTGAGGCCCAGATCCCTTTCCCTTTGAAGGCAGGGGGAGTTAAACCATTGACTTCACTGCAGTTGGGTTAAGCCTGTAAATAGTTCATAACACTTGCATATTACAAGTTACTCTCATGGCCAGATCTAAGCATACTTGATCTCTAGAGGAATTTGACTTTGCATAGTCAGACATTCCTCATTTCTCATTTCTCATTAGTTAGGTAAACACATGTGCAGAGAAGTTGGGTTTGCCATCTTAACCCAGTTGCTTCATCCTGAGAGGGTGATGAAAGCTCTTTCAGAAAAGGGGTGAAATACAGCATTTCCGAAAAGAAATCTCTAGTTCATCTCACAGTGAACTGTGGCTGTGACAGCTGAGCAGGGAAAGCTCAGGCCCTGCATAGGTTAAAGTCTTTTATGATGTGGGGCTGTTGGCATCTGCTCTGCATGTCACAGAACAGAAGGACAGCAAGTGGGTCATTCAACAGCTGGGATGAGAACTGAGGGGAATGGCAGTGAGCTGTCATCTGAGGCCTACAGCAAAGGGAATGAGAGGCTTTGAAATACTGCCTATAATTTAGCGTGATGTGCTTTGTAGTATATTAAGCTTACGTAAACTCCAGCTCTCTCTTTTTCTTCATCTTCTATTCCCCGGTACAATTGCATGCTTGTCCTTTCGCAATGATACACAGAGACACTTCCCTATGGATTTGTCATCAAGAAAAGCTATCAGCAGGTGCACTTGGCACATCACACACAAATGAGTGGGCTGCAATACTAGTGCTGGAGTAGCAGCCAAAAGGTGGGATGGATGCACAAAAGGGAGCATGTCAAGATCTAAGGTACTTTGTACTAAGGTACAAAGCTGACCACTTGTGCAAGCCGTTCCTCAGTTGTCACAGGGAATGATCACAAGACTCAGCACTGAGGGGTCCAGCATGGTCCTGAAGCGGGAGATGGCTTAATGCACTGGAATAGTCATCCTGTTGTGACAAGACAGGAGTGTGACTTCGAAAAGCAGACTCGAGACCATCTTAGTTCCATTGCTAATGCTTGCAGTTGGGTTTTATTACTCATTAAGTTGTTAGCTTGTTTTGATCTTTATTTCAACAAGGCCAAGCTGTTACATCTTAATCATGTGCAATGCATTTACAGTTTGTATTCCTCTTCTAAGAACCGAATGAGTTACATCTTGTCTGGCTGATATCTCTGGGCAAATTCCATGCAGAAGGCATTGGGCAGCCACACCCAGGGCCAGAATTTTCTCAAAAACACCGGGGGTTGTTTTTTTCCAATCTTACACATGCAAATGCAAAGCTCAAAACCATTTTTATTTGCAGTTCCCACGTAGGTTTGGACCTGGACATGTGGGTAGGAAATCAATCTAAAATTAGACTTACCTAACCTGACCTTGTAATTAAGCTCGATATCTAAGCATCTTCGGGAATAATCCCCAGGCCTGAAGTTATTGCCTGTTGTGAGCTGGGCTGTTTCCCTGTCTGAGGGTAGTACTGTCTTGTTCTCTAAAGTGCTGTGTGAGTCACACGTTACGTCACGTGAGTAGTTTTATCTCTCTAATTAGTCTACACGTGGAGGGGGTTGAAAAAAAAAGGGTACACAAAAGAACAAAGACAAAACCATATCAGGAGTCCCTGTAAACTTGTGAGGCTCTCCATATGATTTCCTAGTTGAGAAATAAAGCACTTCAAACTTCTTTCATCTAAGCTACAACAGTGAAATGTCTCTTCCATACGTCACTGGTATAATCTACATAATGAACAAGATTTCGCAGATGGACTGGCTGATGCAATGGACATTCTTTTCATATATTGCTTTGCACTTTTGTAATTTTCTTTGGTTTCCCACAAGATAGGATGAATATTGACAATTACTGAGCTATTACTTCCTATGTTGCATAACTAATAAAAGTATTATAATTCAGCAAGGTGAGATTTTGTTCCAGAACAATCAGTGGCACAAAATAGCTGAAGAAAAAGAAGGCAGACATTAAAAGCAGAAGATACCATCGCCCTTTTCCCTCCTCCAAAAAAAAATCCCAAAGCCACTTTAGAATGTGTGTGCCCTCTTAAAAACAAATAAACCCCACACACTTCATATTTTGCTTTTTGACCAATGTCATTAAGTTAATGTGTTTTTTTTCTCCCCACAATTTATGCAATGATACAGCTCTTCTGACTGTCTTGGAACTTGTTTGTGCCTTTGGCTTCTGAAGTTTTTAAAACTTGTTTTAGGTTTTATTACAAGTGCTTTTTTAAAACTAAAGGCCTTTTAGGAATGCAGGAAAATATTTGTTTTGAAGTCCTGCTTTTACCTTCATTGCTTTCCTTGGCCAAAGATTACCACTTATTCAAATTCACAAAGTTCTAGCCCTTCATTTTGCTTCTGTAACCCTACTTGGTAGGTTAGAAACCAAATCCTTTCTGTACCCTCTCTCAGTCTTTCTTCAAAGATGGTTGGTGGTGACGTGGTTTTAAACTGCTTCAAACTAGCCTCCCAGTTATTGCTGGATCAGAGAGGTGAAGTCAGAAAGGTTGAATTTACTATGACCATGTGTCCAAGACTTGGAAAAGCTTTGTGGAAAACAAAAGTCTAGTTTGTATGAAAGAGGGCATTTTCTTTTGCAGCATTACTGGGATGTGTCATCCCAGCCAAGAACCTGGAAGACATTGAGGTAGATGATATTGTCACAAATACTGAAGTTTTTAATTTTTTTAATGGACCAGCTGCACTTTTGGGGAGTGTGAGGTGGAACTGCAACCCGCAGGTAGGTACGAAGGTGACATTTTCGTTATCCAGGAACAACAGTAATGTGCAAGTGTTCTCAGTTCTCATTAAGTATGTGTATGGGTAGAATATAAAATTTTATGTTGTGATGGTTTCCAATAAAAGGAAAGATATCTCACTCTTGGACTGAAACTCAGACATTCACCCGCCCAAAGAGTTTACCTAAGACCTCCCCAAACTCACATTCTCCTTTTTCTGTCTTTCATAGTTGCCTGGTTGCTGGGTCTCCAGCGTTTATTGTGTCTTGCAGAATGTGTCTGCCATCCAGCTGAAGGCGTGATTGCTCCACCTCGTGTACCCATACCAATGGTGGTGAAACGACACTGGCAGATGCTTAGTTGCCAAATATATTCACCAAGTCTTCAGCAAGCATACTGAGCCTGAGCTGAAACTCCCACTGCTGTCAGCCATAGTTCCATGCTAACTAGATAACACTACCTTGGGGGTGTCTAAAAGAGCGTAGCAAGTACTTGGAATTGTATTGTAAATGCATCTTCAGAAGTTCCTGTAGCTAGGATCAAAGCAGTACTGCTTTGAGTAATAGGCAAGTATGGAGATCTTCCTCAAAGATTGTATGTGACCTCCCAGAGAGATATTTTTTGTGGATTCAGATGAAATGGCAGTGCCTCAGCTTAAAGCTGAAACCATTCATAGGGGTTTCCCTTCCATCTTTCTTTAGACTCTTTTCAGATGTTGCACTAGATCATATCTCCCCTCCTGCCCACTTGCCTGGGACTATGACCTGTGAACACCTTTCTCTGTTTTAGGCATATAGTTCTGATAGTTTTTGACTTGCAGCCTCTGTTTTACAGTGAGCCAAAAACCAGGCTGGCTGAAACAACTTGCTCAGGGACTCCTAGGCAGCTGGAACTGAGATAGGAATTCAGTCCATGCCTCTTGATTCCCAATGAAATGCTCTGCCTATTGTTGTTTCCTTCCCACTTCGAGAGAAAGGTAGAGGACTTCATGATCTTCCAAAAGAACAACATTCTACTGAAACTGTAGTTCAAACCCAACTTTTTAAACCTGGGTGCAGGAAGTGAGATGCATCCATTTACATTTTGCCATATTAAGGAGTGCCACTTTCAGAAATGATGCCTGTCCTCAGCTTCCAGAGTTGCACCTTCCTAATCGCTTTGCAAACTATGCGCTCTATTTTGAAGCCTCATAGACATACTGTGCCTAAACATCTCATGGGGATTTAAAAATTTGGAGCCAAACTGTGGTCTCTAATGGCCACTCATATGTTCTTGGACTTGGAAAAAAATATCATCAATGTCAAATATAATAAAATGCTTCAGGCAGCATTTAGTCTTTGATCAATTTGACATTTCCTTGGGGACAGGAGTAGAATGGAGCCTATCCATTCCTGATCCCATCTCAGATAATCTGTGGCAGAGAGAGGGAAGCAAGCTCCTGATTGGTTGTGTGTAACCTGATGCAACTGCTACACAATGGAAAATGAGGCTGCATTTGTAGACTGAATGATTCCTAATTGAACATCAATTTAGTTTTGTCTTTTTCTGCTCATTTGTCACTGATGCCACAGACCATAGTTTCCTCTAGCATGTTTTAAAGCTAGGTAAGCAACTGATTTGTTAAGAGCTGTTAATCTTTGGGATTTTATTCACATTTCTGGGCTCACTGAATACATAATAAAAACTCAATATCCAGATTATATCAGTTAACTGAAATTTGTTAGAGAAAACATAATATTGTTATTGTCTCCTTGACTGGATGAGTGTGTAAGTATTTCCAAAGTAAATGCAAATGTGCTTTCCATGTGCATTTCTGCCAATAAAATCTGAGCTTTCCAAGCAAGCTAGCACAAAAGATGTGCAAGCATGGAAGAATAAATCTATATCAATGTTCAAATGAACATTCACACTGTTAACTCTTCATTTACCTTTCCTGGATTATGTGTTAAATGAGGCATTAAATTATGCATTTCTTTTGATTGGGAAGGCATTTAGTCTGTGCAAAACATCTGGTTAAATGTCTATCATAGTCTGGCTTTGCCCTTACACACTTTTATGGAGACAGCTGACTTAAGTAAGTTATGCTGACACAGTGGGCCATCCCACCCTGGTGATTTCACTGGGTACCACTGAGAAGATTCTGACTTCGTCTTCTTTTCTCTGCCCATCAGGTATTTCTCCTCTAAGCTCTGTATTCCTGCAGTTATGTGATTTCCTAAGCACTTCACTGTTCATTTAAAAATAGGATTTTTCCTTTCTC
This sequence comes from Ara ararauna, assembly GCA_028858755.1. Lineage (NCBI taxonomy): Eukaryota > Metazoa > Chordata > Aves > Psittaciformes > Psittacidae > Ara > Ara ararauna. The sequence continues at coordinate 469,749 of CM054386.1, forward strand.
AGTCAGAGGGCCATTTAACATTTTTACTCTGAAGGCACAGGAACCAGGAGGAGGGTGGGGTTTGGATTAGAAATGACATCCAGCCTTGTGCTCTCCCTTATGGAACACACTGCCTCCCACACTGACAGCTCTCCTCTGTGTGGAGATATGCACACCTATGGCACCGTGTTGTTATCACACCTTAATATTAAGCAAATAGCTTTTTCTCTACTTGCCTGTGTGTACCAAATCCCTCGGCATGAGGGGATGTCACCTGGTGTGGGAGAGAGAAAGGTACTCTGCGTTTGTAGCTCATGCTGAGGGACTAGTCTCATCCCTCCTCTTTTTTGTCTTCCCTATGTTATCTGCCTCATTATAACCCAGCTAGGGACAGAGCAAACGTTGGCTTCCCTGGTTGGTTAGTACAGTGGCAAGTATTTAAAAAAATAAAAAAATTAGTCCTAATTAAGGAGTTGTCCTCATGATTTGTGGTTTTGTGATTTTGTACACTGGAAAGCAGGCCAAGGCTGTCTGATTTCATTTCTGTAAAAGAATGTAACTCCAGTTCCTTGCCAGTTTATACCATTCCCCATGCCGGGCAGTAGATAATTTCTCATGGTCCCAAAGCTTTCAACAATACTCCATTATGTTTCATGACTCATAAATGGGCTGGTGCCCATGGAAAGCCATGTGTCTCAGTGCAGGCAGTATAGCTCCCCGCAGTATGTTTGAACTGATTTCATAGCCTCCAGACCTAGCATGGTTTATTATTTTCATGACTTTCTCACTGTTCTCATTGTTGCTAAGACTATATTGCATCAGTAGCAGGAATAAAATTAAAGGCCCTGATGCATTTCAATGCAAAATTAAAAGCATGATACGCAGAGCTTCAAATGAATGCATAAGAAAACAAGATCAAGCAAAAGCCTGAACCAAAGTTCAGATCTAATAGCTCTTTGAGATAAGCAGCTCATATAAACTGCTGAGACAGCTGATAGATAAGATTATATGATCTGGACCAATATAGGTGTGGTGATTATTGGTGGCGTACCTGTGCACTCAGGGCACTGCTGATGTGTGCTGCACATGTCCTTTCTATTAAATCAGAATAAACTGAAGGATTAACAATATATGATATGCAGTCTTGAGTCTGCTCCTGCAACCTTTATTCAACGGAGCTGAATCAATGAACCCAATTGTTAGTTACATAACTACTTGCTTCTTTCTGCCTGCGAAGTACTGTGCAAACATATGTGAAGCCACAGTCCAGACCTCTACACCTGAGTAAAGGCTGGGAGTTTATAGCGTTGTGTTTATGGTCCGATCCTGCTTTTATTAATGTCCATGGAAAAACTACTGGTTGGCTTCTCTCCTCAGGATTTTTTAATCCTATTGTGTTTTCTTGGGGTTTTGATTCAGTTGGCATGATCTCAGCTGCCTTGTGATATGGGGAGGGCAGTTCCAGAGGGGCCAGTTCAGAATGGAAGCCAAAAAGGGATCAGTTTAGCAGGGCTGAATGGAGTGGTTTTGTCTGCTGTCGTAAAGCCATTTTGTAATACTCAGATAACTTATTGAAACTGCTGCCAGGTACTGTTGCAAGCATATGATTGTGGAAATAGCTGCTCGAGTAATAAGAACAAGAGGATTTGAAAAATTATGATTTATAATGTTTATTTATTTTTTAATTTTAGCTTAGATAATAAACCCAAACAAGTCAGTATTGCTTTATTTGCCTGGTTAGATTCTCTTTCAGTTTCTTAAATTCCAGGCTAAGACAGCATTTAGGTTGTAATGCTATAGACTGAAGACTTATTTAAAAAAAATATAATCCCTTTCATTCACATTTTCACTCCTCTCTGACTCTAATGGAACCATTTATGCAGTCTTAGATATTTGAATGTTTAAAAGACTGCTCTCAGATTTAGCCTTGAAGAAGCATGCATAAAGTATTTTAAAATGCACGTTCTTAGAATCATAGAATAGTTAGGGTTGGAAAGGACCTTAAGATCATCCAGTTCCAGCCCTCCTGCCATGGAAGGGACACCTCACACTAAACCATGCCACCCAAGGCTCTGTCCAACCTGGCCTTGAACACCGCCTGGGATGGAGCATTCACAACTTCCCTGGGCAACCCATTCCAGTGCCTCACCACCCTTACAGTGAAGAACTTCTTCCTTATCTCTAACCTCATCTTCCCCTGTTTCAGTTTGAACCCATTACCCCTTGTCCTCTCACTACAGTCCCTAATGAAGAGTCCCTCCCCAGCATCCCTATAGGCCTCCTTCAGATACTGGAAGGCTGCTATGAGGTCTCCACGCAGTATTCTCTTCTCCAGGCTGAACAGCCCCAACTTTCTCAGCCTGTTTTCATATGGGAGGTGCTCCAGCCCCTGATCACCCTCGTGGCCCTCCTCTGGGAGGAGGTTCTTGCTGAAGTTGCTCTGCATTACATAATTTGCCATTTGCTATTTCTTTCTTTTTCTGATTTAGCAAGTTATGAAGTTTTTAATGTACATATTTATTTGAGAGGGCTGAATATATTTGGTCTAGTGAAAGAAAGGTATGTTCTATAAACAGATCTGTTCCTTCAGCAGAGCTTCATCTGTTTAGTAATTTTTAGTTGCAGCAGTAACATTGGAAATGTGCTTGGTTGCTTGAAACAATCATTGGGCATTTGTACAGAAAACAGAGATTCAAGTCAGGAAGCTTTAAGCAAAGCATGTGTGGATCTGTTGCTATGCCCAGTGATTCATTTAGTGCACTGTGGTTAATGGTTATAATGACTATATGTGGTAATCCTGCTACCACACTCACCTCTCTCACCCCTTTTTCCCCTGAAATAGGCAAGCAAATAAAAATCCAGCAGCAGACAGTATCAAATGCAGTGTTAGGCAGACTTGGCTGGCAGCAGGTATGCGCATTTACCACCCTTGGCAAGATTCAGGATCTATTTGGGAGTGCAGGTTTCCCACAGCCTGGCCCACTCCTGTGGCTCCCATCAATTTCCCACAAGCTACAGCAAAGAAAATCCCCTGCTGTGGACCAAGCTTGATGACTACAGACTACAGAGGATGCAGTCCCCAGATGTATTTTAAAGTGCCTTTCTACTAGTTTGTGTAGCTTGACTCAGGAGAGCTGGATTCCTTCTCTGATGCTGAGGGAGGCAGGAGCAGTAATTAATAAGCTAGATGAGCCTTTCTGTTGCTCAGTCTGGTCCCATGACCCTAGACGTGCTTCACTGCAAAGCAAAGGGAAGATTTATCTATTAAAGCTCAAGGCAATGGTATGAATAGATAGGCAAAAGTTTTGGAAACAATCTAAAATCCTTGTAGCCTGAAGCAGCCTGGGGAGCTGTTTACCCAATTTCCATGAAGATTGCCCTCCTTCCATCCCACCTCTGACCAGCTCTAGACTAAGCACCTGCCTAGACATGTTCCTTGGGGATTTTTCTCTCAATTCAAATGCAAATGTTATGCTGATAGCTTGCTCTGGAGGTTGGCAGCTAACTTACTCTGGGTGCAGTTACATGAATGTTTTCCCCAGCAGCAGAGGCAATTTAAAAGTTTTGTCCCCATCTTTGGCCACTTGCTCTTGGCGCTGTACCACACCGTTCATTTGCCCCCTTGGTTGTGCTGGGGCAGCTCTTTGTGGAGACATGAAATGCACCAAAATTAAAAAAAAAACCAACAACAATCTGAATGGCATCCAAGAAATGTTTCCCTGACCCAGCTTACTGCATAGCCCCACAACCAGTTGCATCAGCACAAGTAAATGAGGTAAACTGAGGTGTTGGGATGGGAACAGTAGACCTGGGTCAGGCAGGAAAGTGGGAACTTAAACTGTTCCTGGAAAAGTGGTCGTGTAATTGCATCTTCAGGTTGTGGTTGTACAGCACCAGATCTGTGCATCCAGAGGTAGTAAAATGCTGTAGGCCAAGGATAGGAATGCAGTTGCCTCCCTATTGAGCTCAAGATGAAACATCCATGCTGGCTTTCTCATTTTATTTCAGCTTTATACTGGTGGCAGGAAGATGGAGAATACTTGATCCATCATGGAGTGGTGCAGGCAGGTAATATTTGATCTGGAATAAAGCCTGCTGGTACAAAGTTGACATGTTGAAATGTTTTCAACAAATTTGAACTGGCACAGCTTATGCTTGTGCTGCATTTTGCTCCATGTGGCTGTGGCATTTTTGGTCAGAATACAAACTGGACTTAGTGCATCATCAAACCATGGCATGGAGGTCTTGCTCTTTTCCATCACAGCTTTTTGCAGGAAGCTGTTGAGCTCCAGAGTGAGATATTTCCTTCCTGCCTTCATAGTCCCCATGTGACGTTAGCATTCCATGCCTCCTGTGTCATCAAAAATACAATTAAGAACATAGACGTTTTGCTACACTCTGCTTGGCTTCTCACAGAGACTCTATATGACCTTTACATGTGCCGTCACGACAGCAAGCAGACTGGCAAACAAAGTGCTTGTTTGGACACAGGCTTCTGGGACAAATCAACCCTGTTACCCACTGGCAGGATTAGGTATCACTGAAGTCCCAAAGGGACTGAGGAAAGCAAGCTATCTCCCTGAACATTGAGGAAGGTGAAAGATGCAGCTGTTGTTTCCATCACTGAGGTGATGTTCAGAGGCAGGATGTCAATGGAAAATAGGAGTACTTGCTGCAGATAACGTGGACTTAATGCTCTCAACCAGTAGCTTGTCCAGAAGGGGTTCGTTCATTTACCTAAAACACTGGTTTTACAAACTCTTCTTTGAAAAATGCTCCAGAAAGTCTGGTTACTTCTGATGTCTCACTCTACATTGTAGTTCCTGGCCTAGCTTCCAGCTGGCAGATGGGGACAAACACTTCCTCTTGGCAGGAAAGGAAGGTTTGGTTCTGATGTCCACCAGGATCAGAGCCTCTCCCGTGAGGCTGCTGCTGAGGAGATGCATTGCTGAGGGTGGCCAGACAGTAGCTGGTGGAGAGTAATTACTGTCATAGATCAGATTTGCTAATGTAATAAGTTAAGGCCTAAATAAAATTGGTTAAAGCCTAATTAATATAGCATGCTCTGTCTGAGGAGTGATATAAGATGATAACTTTGGGTATGCATTGAAAACTGATTTCTGTTTGAAGGCTACAAAAAGCGAGCTGCTGGCTGAGCATGAGATATGGTGTTACTGAATAAACATCAAAATCTGTGAAAATGCAGGCCCAATTGTTGAAATAGTCCGGGGTGCACAACTGGGAGGAATATTTTTGAGGACAAGGGCTAGAAGTCTGAGCACATAATGTGGAGGTATGTGCAAAAGGTTAATTAGGTGTATTTTCCTGAGTGGAACCTGATATATACCCATAGTCCCAGTGCTTGAATAGGCAAGTCTGATGTGTGAGTGTGAGCATTAGGCCTGGCAAAGTATTTTTAATGACAATATTTGGACATGAAAGTCAATACACAATTACTTTTGTCTCTCTTTTCCTCTACATTTTTTATGATTAGCTGAAGGATGCTTTGTTCTACTATCGCTCCCTTCACCTCATTCAAACAAACTTAATATGCTTTACTGGACAGCAACCAAGTTTATATTTGTGCCAGCACCCTAAGCTTGTGCTGACTTGTACCATTGTGGCAATAACTGCTAATGAGTGCAAATGTGTTCCTGGAAAACCCTTGATGCTGGAGAGGCATCTCTGACTGGAATGATGCTCCTGGCTGTGAAATATTTGAACACCTGCTCCTTGCTCAGTGCAAAAAAATCCCAAATCAACCCAAAAAACCCCAACCAACAAAAACCCAAAGGACCCTTAGGAGCTCTGCTCCCTTTGTAATTTCTGAGTGCCCCCTGTCTGCAAGGCTTGATCTTGAGACTCAGATTATTTCTTTTTCAAATACCTCCACGTTCCTTTATCGGCTCAGAAACAAAGTCTCCTTTTCTGCTCTTGTGTGCAAAGGGCTGTCGTGATACAACAGATAGAATTGAGGGCTGTCCATCAAGAGACAATTCCTGCAAAACCCAGAAGGTGGTGGGAGAAGAACTGATGTTTGGAAGGCTGTTTGGCTCGGTGTTCTAATGCTGACCTGGAATCATGAGTCCTGCCTAGTCAGTAAAACTAAGAACTGGGCTATATTTATTGCTTAAATATATTTCTTGCTTATTACACATTTTTTTCTGCAAAGTTTTTCATAACGGTGGCCGCCGATGGTGCTGTGCTGGTAGATGTATTCATGCAGAGGGCCTAGAGGTCATGTTTTTTCTATCAGGTCCCACAGTTCCTTCTTTGAACAGATTTCTTCCCTTTCTGGGCCAATGTGCTGACCTGACCAAGTAATTTAAGAATTGATTTAAAACAGTGTGTCATGTGAATTTTCCTTCATTCCATTTGTCCCTGTAGTTATGTTGAAATATAGTGTCATCATAAGCCAGTGTTGGTTCACTGAATAGTACTCTCAGGGTGGGTTCAGCCATAGTACCTATGTAGTGTTAGCATTAATGGGAACAAAGCAAATCTTAACAGTGCACTCAGGTACATAGATTGATCTAGTCAAAATCATTCTGATTTTGGTGTGGCAACATTTATTAGGGGAACTTAGCTCTTTCGCTGTCCTCCTAGGAGTGAAAAAAGCAATATGGAGATGCTTAAAAAGCTGATCATGCCTCAAACACTTGGAAGTATCTCATCTGTATAGATATCTCATCTGCTTGGTGCAGCCTGCCTGGTCTTCCTTGGCATACAGTGCTTGTGGTGGCCAATAGCAGAGGCACATCTGTGTCATTCCAGAAACTGGGTACAAGAGGCTAATTAGAAATGGCTTGAGGATTACCTGTGGAGGAGGATTTAGGTTGGGTATATGCTAACCAGGCAGCATTCCCAGGTTGAATCCCTGCACAAAGTTATTGACCCAGGCTTTCCTCCAACTGGTGTTCCATCTATTCATTGCCATGGTGATGAGGCTGCTGAAGAGTATGGAGTGGCAGATGTAGGGTACTGCCAACCTGCCCTGCTCCTCACCACAGGATTCAGCTGCCACCATCAGGTGTAAAGCCCCATCTCTACTCCCACAGAGGCTATGGGGGTCTGTTCAGCTTTATGGGAACTGGATCTAGGGAAGAAGAGAATGGATGTAATGGGGGGGGGGGGGGGGGAAATACCTCTGAATAGCTTTATCATAATCTTAAAAAAACCCCAAACCCAGCAAACAAAACCCACAGAAAACCCAACCCCAAAACAACAAAAGAAACCAAACAACAGCTCTAAAATCCCGACCAAAAAAAAAGCCCTAAGCAGGGAGTTGGGCTGTCAGCTAGTATAAACTGGGCTGGCTCCTAACAGCTGAGGGGCTGGCCTGTATACATGCAACCTCACAGTTGGCTCTTCCTTTCTACACTTATTTTGCCATCTGTGTGGTGATTAATTTTTTAAACAGTACATGGGTTGCATCACCTTCAGCTTTGAAGGTTTTACTGAGACACCAAAATGGACTTTCATCTTCCCCTGAATTTTGAAGGTGATGAAGATTAAAGGCTGTTGTCATATCTAGATTCATTTGGCAGCTTTGATCCATCTCAGGAATCTGTAACTCCTCCAGAGCTGGGAACAAACAGTTCTTGACTGTTTTCAAAAATCTATCTGTACCAGGCATTCCATCATTTTGACTTTATGATACATGTGTTCACAGACATATAGAGAACTGCTTTAATAGCTTCAAGCTGTTCTAGGTTGACCTACCCTAGTAGGTACTGGCAAAATCTGAACGTATTACTTCATGAAACCTGGATGGGTCAGAGGACTGGAAATGAAAAATAGTTTTTTCCTTTCTTGGGTACTGGTGTGAATCTGAATACAGGATGTTATGAATATCACAGATTCTGAGATGAGTTTAGGGTGCTTCAGGTCAATTTTTAGGGAGCTGAAGAATCACAGCAATTAGCTGCCTTTACCTTTCTCAGCTGTGTGGAGTGCTACATAGAATTTTCTTTTATTCTGTCTTTTCCAGAAACAGTTGATCAGAATGGTACAAAACAGCAACGAAAAACAAAAAGGGAACAGCTGTTTCCAGCGATTAGTAATGGGGTGGAAGGGAGGCAACAGCTCAGGGTGTTTTCCCAGCCTGGAAAAGATGCACAGTTTTGTGGTTTTTGCAGCTCTCTCCATTGTCAGGAAAACGCGTCTCCGAAGAGGGCAGAGTGAGCAGGGGCGCGCACTGGAGTGAGGTTGGGGCTGCCCCTCCCGACTCCTCCTGCTGAGAAAGGGCCTTTGCTTCGGATGTTTGGTGACAGTGGAAAGTGGGACGGTGACCCAAGTGACACCCCTCCATGCCCTGGTTCACAGTACTAACTCAGAAGGAAGCATGGATTATAGGGTCCCTGTTTTTCAGTGAGGGAGGTCTTCTACTGCTTGAACCTCAAAGCTAAGGACTGCTTTTGTACAGAGCCTGAACTGATGCTGTCAATCTGGACTTCCACAGTCTGGCAGACAGAGTCCCTGTACAAACTTTGCAAAGAGGCCATAGTTTCTGCATGAAGCTAGACTGATGCAGCCACCTCTGAAGATTTGTGAGAGCAGCACTTGAGCACAAGCAGTCAATATTTGTACATTACAGCATTAAGCTGTTCTCAGTAGAAGAATAATTATCTAATAGTTAACACACTACAGCTTGGAAGTGGGAAGTCAAATACTTTTTGCCTGCTGTTACCTTAGTTACTCTGTCTATACATTGGGGATAAAATGAGAGCCCCCTATAAAAGGCCTGGGGAGCTATTGCAAGCGTTAATGAATGTTTGCAGAGCTCTTGAAAGTTCTCTGATTAAAGTAATTATCAACATGTGAAGTGTTAAAATCTTTTTGTAGACTTGGCTGCTGCGAAAAGGACTGGAATAGAAGAAGCTGGTTCTCAATGTTGAGAAACTTCTGAAAGCAGAATTTGAAAAAGAATGGTTATATGTTAACTGTAACCATGAGAGATTTTATATATTTAAAGAAAGGCAGATCCTGTGATATTGACACAATATGCCAGGCTTTTTTCCACTCTGGCAAGCCAAACCTCCCTATTTCCTGGTAGGGATTCTGAAAAATATACTCTTATCTTCTATTTAAGATGTGCCTTAGTTATTATTACTCATTATAGATTGTACAGACATAGATATCTCCTGTAAAAGCTATTCAAGAAACATTCAGGGGGAAGAGGAGTTCACAAATAGTTCGTATAATCTCAGAATTAGACCCAGAAAACCTCTTCTCCTGCCTTGTTTGTCTCTTTTTTCTTTTTTAATTTATTTTTTTAAATTACAAGCTAGGCAGTGACTGTCTTCCTCCCTGTGATGTATAATGCCCAGAGTCCCATTCTTGGCTTTTTGGCAGTGCTGTAGTGAAAATGTTTCATAATAATAAAGCTTTCAGTGTTAATGGTAAGGCAAGAAGGCTTGACATTTCTAGACTATAACTGACTTGCAACCTCTTCTGCAGTAGCCAGTGGTAACAGAGACCACATGCCAAGTTGTAGCATCAGTTACACCCAGACAGCCTTCGGACTGTAAGGGACAGTAGACTGGATGATGTAGCTCTAATATCAACATACTGGAAAAAAACAAAGCCAGGCAGTTGATTTTTATTATATCATATATAATCTTTTTATTGAGAGACTAGATTTAACAAATCCTTAATGGTCTGTTTAGAAAAGACCAAGCCAAGTCACAAACTTATGAGGACGGGTGTGGGCAGAGATGCTAACACAGCAAAGTGGCTGTCTGAATCGTCCCAATAAACTTATTCAATTATATCTAAGAGTGGAGCTACCTACGTAAGTGAAAAATGAAGAGTATTTCTGCCACCCATGACTTGGTGCAGAAATCAAAGCAAGGAAGCTCACTTACCGTTACATGCAAGAAACCCCAAAGCCTGGCATGTTCCAAGAAGTTCAAATACACTCTGTCCTGACTGCTGGGAATTGAAGCAAACATCTTAGGTGGTTTACATGTCATGCCAGACAGACCTACCAACTGCAAACAGGACTACTCCCTGCCACTTGGAGAGGCAAATTATCAGCGGAGAAAAAACCTGTAATCAGCGTATTTGGGGAGGTCTTTTTAGCTAGAATGATGGTGATACAAGTGCTGCTGTCAAAGTGGAGGGGACTTTAGGACGCCAAATCCCAAAGCTGTGATGAGAGATGTATGGTTAAATACAGAGGAGCCTTCGGCAGCTCAGCTTTAACTCATGCTGGCAAAAATACACTCTGGAAAAAAGTGGTTATCCCTACTCATATGTTGTAACATAAGGTGTCCTTTCAAATCATAATACTGTTATAGAAACACCATAAGAGCATTCTAGGGCTTTCCACAATGAACCTCTGCTCCATGAACCTCACTTTACTGTAGCATTCTCAATGTTACTGTTAATTGCTTCTTTTCCATTGACTGTTGCTTTGGTACAAAAGCAGTTGTTGATGTCTTTGTCTAAGTATCATGCAGATCAGGTTAATGACATGTAAAGAAGCCCATTGAGAGATGCCTAATGTTTGCTTGCACATATACTTCCTTTGATTTGCAAACCTGTTTTTATTCTTTTTTCCTTAAACTGATGTGAACAATTTTAAATATATGGAGAGTGGCTTATAATTTTAATTTTCATCAGCTTGTTACTGACAACATCCGGTTAAGGAGGCTCAGTTGAAAATACCTCACAAGAAGACTGAATTGAGTAATAATGTTCTAGGTTGATTCATTTATTTAAAGAAAAAGACAAAGTATGTAAGCATAACTGTTGATTATATATCACATATCTTTAAATTCACACAAATCATCTCTAGAAAATAGCCAAGATATACCATAAGGGAAGATGAGAATCCAAGACTTACTAGCCTGTGGAATTGTCTTCTAAGGAAAGTAGAGAAATTCCCCATGATATTAAAATGGGAAAAAAGGAGAAAAAAATCTCTGACACACCTAGGTAGAACACATATGCAGTGACAGACAGGTAAGTCAGAGATTCCTAAGATATCTGTGGATAGTTTCTGTCATTAACGACTTCAGCCAGAAAAGCAACTTTGAAACTTGGAGTCTGGGGGTGTGTGATTCACCTGACTAAATACAGAGATCTCCATCTGTGCTCACTGTCTAGACTGCCATTCAGTCAGCAAAGAGAAAGCAGGCATTTCTAGGGCATGATTTGCCTTTTCCTAAAGTAGTCATCTGGGGTATGTCAGGCAACTGCTTAGAGACAAAAGGCCAAAGATGACTTTGTAGTATGGAAATTTGCGAGCCAGAAAATTTTGCTCTGTAATTCAAACTCAGTTCTAAAAACCAAGGTTTTTCCATACCTACATTGAAAACTATAAAACATGAGGCTTCAGAACCACAAGCTAACTGAAATCCCTGGCCGAGAACTTCATCGAAGGGTAGATGTTTCCTGCACATTGGCTATGATAGGAGGCCTGGTGTAGCTGGCTCATCTCTCATACCGTTTTGAAAAACCTTCTGCAGGATAATTTGCTCCTGGGTGACCACTTTGCAGCTGATTTTTAGTCATTCCTTTCCACAGAAAGGGTTATCCCAGCAACTATAAGTGAGTCTGTCAAAATCAGCCAGAGGAGGGCACCTTTGAGCTATGGGAGACCTCCTGGCCAGTGGGGCCGAAGGTGCTGCTTGTCCCATTAGTTTTATTTGGTGGACACTTCCTTAAAATCCTCCAGAGGCAGGCTTGGTTCAGTGTCTGTCTGCTGGCACAGACGCTGGTGGGCTCCTTTCCCTTTCAGACCTTTCATTTTGTTGGCTTGCCAGTTGTGGTTACATCTCCTGGGAGGTGACACGAGCCAGTGCTTTGTCTATGGAGTATGATGGATCTGTGCTGCAGAGTTTGGGTGTGGATGAAGGTGCTGGTGCCTCATTTCCAGGCTCTGAGTGCTGGGAGCTTGTTTTGGAGGAGGTGATTGGGCTAGCTGTTGTCCTGGGGTTCTTCGGTGCTAGTGAGCTGAACAGGGGACAAGCTTGAGGGCTGCCACACAACTGACTGCTTCACTGTTAGCACCCTGGTGGCAAGCTTATGGCCTGGTTCAGTTATCACTCTGCTAGACGATGTCTGTATCTAGAGGTAGCATGGCCAAAGGCTGTCTTCCATAGGCAGTATTGTCAAGATGCACTCTTTTGTAAGGAAGAACATTTATCTCTGTAGACACTGGTGGCGCCGTGTCACTCAGCCTCTGTACCAGAAAGCAGATCCTGGCATTTATAGATTAGCAATATGGGGGTTGCCTTGATAGCCATTAACTTATGTTGGTTTGGAAGCATGAGCCGCGTCACGTCAAGTGCTTGACTTCGTCTGGGACACTCTTCCGTTGAAAAGGTCAGGCCACTGGATTGCATAGCAGCAGAGTTGGAGATCTGCTTAGCAGCCGTTCCTGCAGAGATGTATTTTCAGGGAAAGTATTTAAAACATTAGCAGCAGGGGGTGGAAATAGCAGGGAAAGTAAAATTCGTATGTATTGTACATATGTTTGCTTTAAAGAGTGGGTGACCCCTGCTGAGTTTCTTGGCACTGAAAGCCAGGCCAATGAGGACATCACCAGATGGGTTCATTACCAAGGCATTTTCATTATCACCCCTCAGGGCCAGCCCCTAGTTGTCCTCCTGGTTGGAGCATGGGAAGGAACACTCTGTTCTGAATCCAGGGAGGTATGAGAACACAGGGGGAAGTGCTTGTTCCTGGGACAAAAAAAGCCATGGTGACTGATCATGCCATGCAAGTTCATATAAGAAGCTGAAGGCCAGTTTGCTGGTCCCCCTCCCTCAGCCTGCATACGTATATACGTAAGTACACACAAGTTCAAATGCACTACTAAGACCCCCTAAGTGCCAGTGGAAATTTGGTTCATCTCAGATGAGGCTCCCCTGGCATGACCCTGTCAGTACATTAATTCCAGAGGAGCTTACTGGAACTTGTACAAAGAAAACACGAGCAGACAGAACATAAGCAAACTGAATAAATCTTGGTTAATCCAATCTGAAGGAATTCCCTACTGAAAATGGACTAATGCCTTGAATTTGTTCTGACTTATCTTGCAATATTAGTTCTCTGAAAGCATCAAAATGACAATTTTCAATTACAATTACAATTTTACACTCCTTTAAAAGCTACATTTGCAGAAACAAAGACATCAAGTTAAACCGATAGCGCTTTAGTTCTTTCCCAGAGAATTGCTATGCATTATGCAGGCTGTTATCTTTCCCATATGTTGTTGGTTGCAAGCAAGCATATCAGTATAAGGCTTTGCCTCCCTTGATCAGGCTGTAAAGGCTACACTGGTGCAAAAGATTGGTTTCTCAGCTAGTGTCGCCCTCACTTTTTTCCCCTAAGTGTGAAGATGTGACCCTGGGTTTGTGGAGTAATTGCTCTAAAATTGGGGTGGATGAAAGTCCATAGGTGCGTTGATGACCTGTTAACGATTTTGAGTTAGGATTTAGTGGAGCAGGTAACCTCTTTCTGCTTCAATCAACCTCAGCCGCTGTGGAGAACTTGTGTGCTAGACTTTGAAGTGTGCAGGGTGGAATTTCTATCACCTCTTTCCCAATCATCATTGTTTATGCATGAAGCCACCTGTCTTCTTGGTACCTTGCCATGGTAAAAAGTAGTTTCTTTCTGCATTCTCAAGGGAAGGAGAAGACTCATTAAAAAAAAAAAGAAAAAAAAAGGAAGGCATTTTAACATTTATGAAGAAAAAGCAAATACATATTGCAACAGACCTGGAAGGGTCAGAATGGACTGAATGTTCCTAAACCTTTATGGTAATTTGCTCCAGTAATTTCCATCATAATTAAGAAGCTGATATCGAAGCGGTTATTGCTATGAGTCAGGCTTGCAAGATCTGCTTCTATAGCACACATAGCTGCAGGCTGCCCATATTCAACATTTAAATGCTATTAATTTAGAAACAGTTACTAGAGATATGTCTGTGAAATGCAAGGTTTAGAGCAATACAGATATGCAAGGCTGATAATAAACCCCAGCTGTGGGGAAATGAGGAAGTTTTATGCAAGCTTTAGGTCAGTGCATCCACCTTTGCCCTCAGGAACATGTCAGAGTAATCTTGAAAGATTTTTTTTAGGATGCTGTGTCGCGGCTGTTTCCCCTCCTGCTGCCTTTCCTATGACGTGGATGTGAGGGAGAAAATCAGTGTTAAGCTTGGTGAAGGCAAATGTAGCAAAGGTCAGCTCTTTGTCATGCTTGTTATCTGTCCAGACCAGTGTCGCTGTCTCCTGCCCATGTTGACTTCCATGAGGGCTGTTGGATGTTGAGTGCTTCTGAAAATCAAGCTGTGTTAACTGAGGTGCCAAAGCAGGGACACAGATATTGCATGTTTTCCCTTTGAGTATCCTGGAGCTGTTATTAGACAGATGGTTGATATGAACAGATTTCAGCCCTGGAATTGTTCATGAGTTATCCCCTTGAAAATTTTCTAGTCATTGTTTCTGCTCCAAGAAACAACTGAAAAATGGGGAATCTTGTTCAACTGTCAGCTCCCTTCCTGACTCACCAATCAAGTTACTGGTAAGAAGGATAGCAATTACCCTGCAAAACACCCATTAGAGTGAATGTTCACGAACAGCAGGATAATGATTCTATGATTCTATAACAGGGAGCACGAACATGTCTGGAATTTGGATGGTGCTTGGTACGTGCAACACTGGCTCATCCTTCTCTGCAAGACACTGCTTTGATTCCTCCTCCCTGGGACAGGTGTTTGCCAGATTTGTTGTGTGATGTGCACCAAGGGGAGCAGTGAATCTCCTTTTTTTCCAGAAAAGACCAGGAAAAGACTGAATGAGCAGCATTGTGCTGCTGCCTTCCAAAGCAAGTGGATATGTTTCACCAATCTTGCTAGCATGTAAGGGTCTGGCTTTCTGCTAAGTCGTTTTAGATTCTCTTTGAAAATAATTTATCTTCTCAGTTCACATTGAAAGGGAACAGCAAATGATTCAAGACAAGGTCTTTCCTCTCCTTCTAATAATGAAGATCTGCACTGTTTCTTTTGGAAAGCTATGGGAAGGTGCTATGTAGTCACTGTGTTAGATTTCTGGTGTAGAAGTGTCCATTGAGGTGAAATGTCTGGGATGGATGTTCCTGTGGCTACTGTAAAGGAGCTGTGTAAGACCTATTCTATTTTAGGTCTCTGACATAAAATGAACTGGAAAAGTCTGTGGTGCTTTTTTGCCTTGCATGCTACAGAAACATGTAGTACATGCAGTGTGGTTTGAGTTCCTGTATCAACAAACAGTTTTAGGTGGTCAGTTTTTGCAGTCATGTCAGACTTGACACCACTGGATCATTTCAGTACCAGCCAGATACTGTGGGAAAGCAGGTAGTTCTGGTTATGAGATGGATCACTTTTAAAAAGAAACTTTAATAGTAACACTATGGTACGTTTTGTATGAATCTGTGTGTGAGATTGCTTTGCTAGGTTGTCTCTTGGGTCCTTTTCTTTGGCCAGCTACAGCAGTTGGTTCTGCTTTCTGCTGGCAGCTTGTGCTGTGAATGTGGAAGCTCAGTGGATGCTTTTTGAATCACATCCCTGATGAAAATTGTGTATGTACCCTAAAAGATAACAAACCCTATTCCTACATCCAATGTAAATGAAGCATGCAACAACATTCCTGCCCTGGACACAGCATATGTTGATGTAGATAGTACTCTTGCACTTCAACATTTGCAACCCCAGCACATGCTGCCTAGGAGTGTTCCCTGCAGCACATTCATCACTGCACAGAAAATCTCAAACATCTTTTCGGATGGCTGGGGAAGAGCACAGAAATGTAATAATTTGCTCTGAGAATAAATGCAAGATATTATAAAAAGCTTCTGCAATATGACTCAGGAACAAGAATTACTATGTGCTGTCTAGCAGGAATGCTAAAGCTCCTATAACTGAGGGTTTTTTTCTATTTTATGACTTACCAAAAGCCAAGGTTGACCTATTAGCCTGCATTATGGCTAAGGAAGCAACCACAGGATTGTGCAGCAATACAGTTAAAAATTAGTCTTGAAGCTGAGCCCAAGCAGAAGTTTACAATACAATCTGATTTAGCATTGACTATATAGCGGGAAGGAATAACCTGAGAGCCCTTGATTTCACAGTTCTAGTTTGGTTCCTAGGAATATGAATGAACTATAAATCCCAAATTTCCCTTTCTTTGGGTACAGAAACTCTAAGTAAAAATAAAATGTCCAAATAATTGAGAAAGTCTTTCATGCAAAGATCTCAGGTAATTCACAGCTAGACCTGTGCTACTGATAAATGTTTCAGATTTTTTCTTACGTGATCTGAAAATTCAGAAGAAAAAGGTCTTGGTTTTGAGTTAAGCAGGGAGGATAAAAAAAACCCAAACTAACTGCCGAATTGAAATGACTTCAGGTCAAACGAAAGATGTTGTTTAATCCACATATTGTACTTTGTTTGAACTTTAGAATAGTTCAAGAACATAGTGAAAGATTTTTTTTTTAAATCACAAATATGGGTGATATAGAAAATAAAATACTTTTTTTCTGGTGGTATTTTTTTTCTTGCTGTTCCCCCTTCACCTCTTTTTTGGGATGTATGTTTTCCAATGGAAACTATTCGTTAAAATCAGTATACACCCAGCCAACCTACCACTGCCTGTTTTGCTTTCCTTCAACCAAAGGATTTTGTCCAGTTCTGGCTCCAAACTTCTCCCACAGGCACTGACAGAGGCCCTCACCATTGTGGGCTGATGCTGGGCAGCTTTGAGAAGAACACTTTGTTACCCAGACACTAAGGGCTGGATAATCCCACTTGACACATAAACTAAGAATGTGGAGAGCTGTTGGGAGTTAGAGGAATGTCCCCCAGAAATGTCTGGTTTGGGCAGGGCTGTATGGGGTGACTTGGGAGCCACTGTAGCGACAGGAGTTCTGGCTTATGGGAACTGCTAGTGGAACAAAAAGTTCCCTCTGTCCCTGGCGTGGATTGGGATATAGCCGGGCGGTGAGCTACTGACCCAGTAGAAGATGTCTGTGGGATGTGAGGGAGATTTTTTGGACAAGAACTTAGAGAAATTCCGGAGGAAAAAGTTTTGCAAACAACTGTATTTAATCTTGGTTTCTGCTCAGATGTGGATGCAAGTGGTTTGCATAGTTTGTTCAAGAAGGGGTCAGTCGTGTAACTCCATTGTGATGGATACTGCAGGCTTCTTAGTCTTTTACATACAAAAAGACTTGAACATGGCAAACTAGCTCTCTGCTGCAGTGGAAGTGAACTCTGAGCACTGGCTAGCCTCAGCCTTTCGTAGGTTCAATAATAATAAATGTGTGTATTTTATGCTCCAGTAATAACCCAGATAGAGGCACTTTGAAAGGAGATAGTGCTTTATCTTTTGTTGAAAAGTTGTCCAAAATGCAGCAACTAAGAGAAGAGAGAAGAACAAATTCTCTGGAGCTCACATCATTACTAATGTTTGGACTGAGAAAACAGGCCTTGGTTCAATAGGTTCTGATTCTCCTTTATACCACTTATGGAGGGCACTAGAGAAGTACAACTAAGGAGTTGTACGCACACAAATTTTTTTAGTTCTTTTTTTTTTCCCCTTTTCTTGTCACAACAGTGGGCTCTAACTACCCTCTGGCTAATTTCATTGCAAAAACTCAGCTTGCAGTATTGAGGGCTAACCCCATCTATAAGGTCCCAACCTGGGCACACTATTTATGCATTAGTCATGTGGTTTTATATTCTAAAATCTGTCTTTTCCATGTGTCCCTATCTCCAAAAAGTTCATCCCTGGGGGAGGATCCAACTTACCCCAAACCTGTGAGTATTAGCAGCTGAGCTTCACTCTCCTGAGCTGGGCCCAGAGGTACCAACACTGAATGTGATTTATTAAAAAAATAACATTAAAGTAGCATTAAATACCATAACATTTATAGTAGTATAAATAATTATATAGTATAAGGAGCATAAGTGTGAGACTAGATTTGGGCAAGAATTTGTAGTAGTCATTGTTGAAAATGTGGGGGTAAGAAATGTGCCGAGAAGCATCTGGAAGGTAGTGGGGTATTCAAAGTGACTGTTAAGACACATTTATACTATACCTGTAAGAGTCATAGGATCATAGAATAGTTAGGGTTGGAAAGGACCTTAAGATCATCTAATTCCAAGCCCTCTGCCATGGGCAGGGAAACCTCACACTAAACCATGCCACCCAAGGCTCTGTCCAACTCAGCCTTGAACACTGCCAGCGATGGAGCATTCACAACTACTCTGGGCAGCCCATTCCAGTGCTTCATTACCCTTACCGTAAAGAACTTCCTCCTTATATCCAATCTAAACTTTCCCTGTTTAAGTTTGAAGCCGTTACCCCTTGTCCTCTCACTACAGTCCCTAACGAAGAGTCCCTCCCCAGCATCCTAATAAGCCCCCTTCAGATACTGGAAGGCTGCTATGAGGTCTCCATGCAGCCTTCTCTTCTCCAGGCTGAACAGCCCCAAGAACCAAGAGAACTATGATTTAGACACATATTTTCTAGTTTTTTACTAGAATGGTAGGTAAAGGAGCTCTAATCACTGAAGTGATCCAACCTGTATTTTCCCCTCTAAAGACCGATATGACAGACTTGTCGTGAGACCTATATCAACTGTTGGCTTCCTTAATAAGGCTGAGTTAGAGAAAGACCAGCCGCTTCTGACACACAAAAATAAAGGCAAGTGGAAGAGGACCCAGGCACAGCAGAGAAGATGAAAGCAGTAAGGAGATGGGACTGGGTAGCATGAGGGTTCTAGGAAACAGAGAATAGAGGAGGACAGGAACCAGTGAAGGGTTATATGTTAAGTACTCTCTTTCTGTTAAAAAAACAACCAAATAAAAGGCTTTGAATTGGGCTAGCTACATGTGCAGGCTCCAGAGATCTGTAGTCTAATAGGTTACTCCGGAAGAAGACATATTACTTGCACTTGGAATGGAGGGGAGACAGATGATGAGAGAGAATCATAGAATCATAAAAAAATCCATACAGTGTGATTAAATCCCCTCAGCCTGGAAGAGCTACGCTGGGAAAAATGTGAGCAGCTCATAAGGATGTTGCTGTTATTTGTTCCAGTGCTTAATATTCTAGACAAAGAGGGCTGTTCTCTGTATTTCCTTCTGTGACCTTATTGTGTATTTGGATATATTTGCTGGTGACCTGGAGTTTTGGATGGGCATTGGCTGGAAAATTTTTCTTTACAGAGATTGTTTTCCTGTTTCATAATAGGAGAAATTTAACCCTTCTAAGAAAGGACAACTGGGACCTTATTTCTGTGATGATGCCAATAAAAACAATTACTATTTTCTTGTCCAAACATTCTTTCAACACAAATCACATTTTGTACAAAATGTATTTTTTTTCCTAAAAATATTTAAATCCTTTTCAAAATGCAGTGGGAGTTTTGACATTGGTTTAATGGTTGTGGTATCAGGCCCTTGAGGGGAAAAAGGCAGTATGTTCTCCTTTGATCTTTTATTCATCTTCTTGCTCTTGTTATCTTCATTACAGTGAGTCTTTTTTGACTGAGGATGAAGTTGCTGTCCTGACCTCAGAACCTCTGGCCTGAGGTTCTGGCCTTCTCTCATTTCGATACATGTGAGCGTAACTTCTTGGCACAAGTATTTGAAGCAACTTTCTTCGTGCTGGTGGTATAGCTTCTGGGAACACTTCAGGTTCACAGAAAGGAGAACAGAATTCTGGAGATGTGAAAGAATCTTAGATGTAATTTTTGCCTCAAGGATATATCTGTAAGTTTCTGCAGGATATGGGGAAGACGGGGCTAAAAAAATATGTGTTTAAAAGTCAAAAGATCAGTAGGCTCTTCACTGCTTAAATTCCATAATCTGTGTGGCCTGATGGGGCTTCAGTTATAATACTGTGATTGAAATACCCAACATCTTCCATTCATATGGTTTCCCCCCTGAAAATATATATGGTGGATATGTTTGACATGCTAATATAGCACAAGGTCTGTTGCTGTCCAGTACAGATCAGCTGAGATGTTAGAAAGAGTTATATCAGTACGGCCAAAAGAGATAACGAGAAATGAGTTTTCCTACTCGTGTCACAAGGAAACAGTGATATATCTTGCAGCCAGCCAGATGCTGGCTGAACGAATAAACCCCACAATATTGCACTCTTGAGCTGGTGTACAACAAAGGGAGCAAGTGCCAAGACTGGGGACCATCCTTGGAAAGGCCTTGGCTTTTCCCAGGAATTCTTCCTCGTGTGCATCACAGTCAATGCCAAGTGCTGCAGTAAGAAAGAATCATGCCTCAGACCTTTCCAGATCCTATAGGAAAGAGCTAGTTCCATGAACCACATCCATATGTTGTCAGAGCTGGCTAACCCCCCATGTAGTCAAAACTGCAAGCTGAATAACTGAAACCTTGCATCAGATCTGGAAAACAAACTGTTCTGCTTCATACCCCGTCACCATCCCCAGTACGAATAGCAGGGATAACATTTCAGCTGGCAGCATTGGCCATGAGGTTTGACAGAATGCAGCTTATTCTTCCATGACTCTCAGTCCTGGAGTGCTGACAGCAAGAGACTAGAAGTGGGCCAAGGAAATTGATGCTGGACGTGAGTCAGGTACAAGGCTGAATTCAGCTTGGATTTAGTATTATTGAAATACCACAGGTGGTTTCTGTTAGGATTTGGCCTCATATTGCAAGACTGAAGTCAGGTCAGCTGTTCAGTGAGATCCAGCATTGAATTCTCATGAGCATGGTGAGCTGAGTGAGATTTCAGTCACACCTGAAGCAAAAAATTGTCCCTTTCCTGTTTGGATGTGAACTTGGGACCAGAAATCACAGGGGCAGGTGTGAAGTGTACATAGACATAAGAGTAGGCTTGGGTGTACACACGTTTTAGTTTTCTTTAGCTTAAATGGGATTTATACCAATGAGCTATAACATGGGGCTGACATTTGGTCCTGTGAGTGGAGGTTGACCCTTTACCTTGTTAATCCAAGGGTGGCTGTTTTATCAACTTCCAATTGGTCGCAGAGGAGCCTCAAGGCTTCAGAAAAGCCGTGAAAATGTTTGAGACTGTAAGTGAGAAACCGCAGCAGCTCATCAGCTCGTAAGTTACGTCCATAAATGCATTGAGGCTAAGCCATGTTGGGAGCACTCTGCAGCCTACCGG
This sequence comes from Ara ararauna, assembly GCA_028858755.1. Classification (NCBI taxonomy): domain Eukaryota; kingdom Metazoa; phylum Chordata; class Aves; order Psittaciformes; family Psittacidae; genus Ara; species Ara ararauna. The sequence continues at coordinate 490,895 of CM054386.1, forward strand.
GGATGGGTGCTGAGACACCTTTTATGCAGTTGGCTCTGGTTTATCCCGTGCTTTTTGGACCTTGCATTGCTTGCGACTGTTCTGACAGATACAGGTGTTATAAAAGACCCACTGGTATAAAGCAAGGGACTTCCCAAGATGTTCAGTTTGCTACATGTTGCTCAGGATTGGCTTTTGCTAACCTGGTTTGCTGAGAAATGCTCTGGAGAAGTGCCAGAGACTAGAGCAAGATGGAATTATATCTGCGGTGAGGTATGAGCAGGAAATGGTCATGCTCCCATACTTCCAATATCATCCCACAAAGGAAGGATGATTTCTATGCTTTCCAAGACAAGGCATATAAAAGGAGAAAAATATGTCTGTGCTGGGTCAAACCGATCAGCTAGGAGTCCAGAGAAAGCCATTGATGTGAGATACAGGCTAGAGGCAACATGACCAAACTTTGATGCCATAAGGCTCTGGAGAGTGAGTCAGGCCATACTTGTCTCGTTTGTTGTGGAGTAACATTACTCCCTTTTTTCCTTATTTTATCGGTATGGACAGGCAGTTCCTTATGATAGCTTTCACGTATTCTTTTGAAGTGCTGAAGAGACAGTAAGAGTTGGAATTGACTGCCTTTTGTATAGATATATGTTTAGAGTGGCAACACTTTTCATTTCCTAGCCCACATACTGAGCAGTCCTCCTTTGAATGACACAGAGACCGTAAAATACAAGCAACAAAGCTCTTAAGGGAGAAAGTAGGAATTACCAAGTGCTATATAGCACACACTGGACTTAAAGATGGAAGAAATAAAATATTTCCTTGTCTATTTGGACACCAGAGGAATTTGTACTGACTGCAGGGACAAGGGGTAGCACCAGCCACATCCTTGATTTTATAGGCTCAGAATTAGTAGGACCCTTCTCAGGATCCTACTTCGCCTCTGCTTTGTTATTGGCCAGCTCTGTCACTGGTGATTTGACCCAGTTTGGTCATTAATTAGCTAGTTTACTAGCTCATTTGCAAGTGAATCAATGATTTAATAATTGTACTCAATTATTCTTGATTAGTTTGACAGCAAAAAAAGTGACAGTTATTTCAGGGAGAAGCTGCCTGGTTTATTAGTTTCTAATCAATAAGCAGCATAGCGGTCTGGGTTTTATTCTTTTGAGTTTCAGCAGTGCCAGTCTCCAAGGGACAGAGATTTTGAGCTAGTTGACTCTGTTTCTAAAAGAAGACTTTTCTCCTTCACAACAGTTTGATTTTAAATATTCAGCCTGCCCTCTTCCCCCTCCTCCCCGTGCACAGAGGATTTGGAGGAGGCTGAATCTCAGCGTCTGGTTTTTGCTATCCATAGCCAGTAAAATGAAAAAATATGGCTTCCAAAATACACAAGGTGTGCAAGAGCTGGTTTTTACCAAAAGGCTGTTTTTTGCAGAGTCATTTTTTGTTTCTAGCTACATGGTACCAAAGCCTGAGGGACCTGTAATATAGATCTGTGGAGCCAGAGGGTTTGTTTTGGTTTGGTTTGGGGGCTTTTTTAATCCCCTTGAATTTCACCTGTGTTTCTGAGGTTGAATCATAAACAAATAGAGTTTCTATTAAACAAAAAAGAGAAGTACAAATCCTTATTCTCCAGCCCTGGGGTTTACCCAGGTATGCAACAATATCGTTTTTATCACTGAAGCATCCGTTGTATTAGAAAGCCCTGTTTGCACGAGCTTAAACCCCCGGCTGTCAGATAGAGCTGTTTCAATTTCCCTCAGTCATTCCTGCTACGGATTGTATATTCAAGGGAAAATCCTCCCCGCAATACTGGACATGCCACGCTCTAGGCCGACTGACGTTTATTAACTAATGCGAAGTTGCAAATGATGTACCAACACAGCTAAACAAAAGAGCCCAGTGTTGAGCCTAAATCAAGGTCCTAAATCATAAGCCATGGTGTGACAAACTGCACGATGTTTGCCAGTACTTTTAAAATGGGGCTTTCTTGCCAGGCTGAGAATCCATAGAGCCCGGCCAAAGAAAACAATGGGAGGGAGCCAGGGTTCTCCCCAGCCTTGGCATGAAATCCACAATAGTAGCTTTGGCTGAGGTCCATGGACTCAAGCACATGCTCCATAAGGTCACTTCAGAACACCATAATTACTTGGTATTTACTTCAGTGCTTTTTTGCAGACAAAAATAATAATTAAAAAAAAAAGTGCCACCAACAGAGCTTCGGGACTCTGTTAGGATGCCTGACCTTTGCTGTCTTGGATTGCCCTGTCTCTGGTACTGCCTGATGGAGTGGGGAAACATGGTCCAAACAGCTAAATAATAGTGATGATAAATAATACAGCATGCCTCGGGAGTGAGAGTGGACTTTATGTCCTGGCTTGTCTTCGGACTTGTCAGCAGTGTTTGTTATGGCCATTTAGTCACTGTTTACTGGCCACTGGGGGTTGCATTTTGGGGGTCACTTCTGCATTCACCTAAGGCAACCCTTTGCTTTTTCAAATATCCTCTTCTCTACATCCTCTCCTTACTGGCATCCCGCTGGAAAAGTCAAGATCTGAGCAGGTAGTCTGGACTGGAAAACAGCCCCAAGTCCAAAGTCTGGTTCTGAACAACTCAGAGTGGTACAGGGGGACTGAAAAGGCAAGTTTATTCTGAATTTCAGAGCCTGGATTTAATGGTGCAAAATCCCCCTCTCATTCAATATATTTGGTCCCAAAGCTCACGATTCAGGAGGTTTGCTAGCGGGACCCTACAATGACTCTTACCCCTAGAAATGATCCTTTCAGCATAGGGGAGAGAATAGAGCTAAAGAACCTTGTCCTGCCCCTGCCCAGGGCTGTCTCTGCCCTTAAGCATGAAGTCTCCAGGACTCAGCCTCAACTCACTGACACTCAGTCTTTACTATTTAAAGAAAAAAAAAGAAACCACATTTGATTATTCAGCATTCTTCTTTTACATTTTTATTGCTATTTGCAAAACTCCTCTGAAGGCCAGAGGAAACCTTTCTGCTTGACAGAATTAATATTTTAGCACTTCATAGTGTCTTTAGACAAAAACGTCCAACATGTATATGTGTTTTGGCACCTCTGCTTGTGGCCTCTGCTCTGTCTCTGCCCTTGAGAAGCAAAAGAGTGAAAGAAAAAAAGAAATACCAGCTTAAACTGGGTCAGCACTGTTGCCTTTATTTTTGTTGATAGCTCCATTTGGGATTTATGCATTGTTAGAGGAGAAGTAGGAAAAAACATATGCCCCAAGCACATGTCCTTGAAAAGCAATGTCACATCTTAATTTTCTTGGGTTGGCGATGCATGCATTCCACACTTTCTGTGATGTAGAACTAATGAAGATAGAAGTGCAAGAAAACCTATAATCAAATCCAGTACATACCAGGCATAGCACACCAAGAAACACACCCGTCTGAAATCTCATGGTGTTGGAAGGAAAATCCAGGCCATGAAACTATGACAGCCCAGTATTTCTAGCTGGTGATTCTTTAGACACGTTTTTCTGCATCCACAGAAAAACAAAACCAAGGAAAAGTGCTTCCTGGCATCGCTTTGTGTCAAATACTTGTAACCAGCGATCTTCAGAGAGTGGATCAAATACGCATAAGCGCAGTTGTTAGGAAAGACTAAAGGCGTGAATTGAACATTTTCTTCTGGTCATTCAGGATCTGTTTCCCTATGTCTTAATCCCCTGTGTACGTCCCAGGAGCTCTGCACACATAAACTGTGTATTGCTGATACCATGGTGATGATTAGTAACCCCAAAAGAGACCAGCCTTTTTGGCCAGGACACTATGTGCGTCCAGGCTGAGGGGGCTTGCTCCGGTGCACAGCCTGGTCAGCTCTGCCTCCGGGTGCCAGCACCCTGCTATCTGCCTGTTTCCACCTGTTTTCTTTTGGTTTAGGGCATAAGCATTTCCCGGGAGAAGTGGATTGAGGTTTTTCACAGATTGTGTGCACACAGTGATTTGCACAATGAGATCCTGGTATCTGAGGGGGGTTTCTGTAGTAGTGCCCATAGCAGCAGGGGTAGAAATAATAGTAGTAGTAGTAATAATAACCTAAACCAACAGCTGGTGGGAGAGGAAGCAGAAATGTGATGTGACTTTCCAGGTGTCACATAACAGTTCAGCGTCAGAGCCCTGAAAATGAAATCCCTGTGTATCCTGCCTGCCAGTCCAGCGCTCTGGGCTGGAGAAGACAGCCCTGGCTGGTGACATCTCCTGATATGGGCTGATTTACAGCCTGTGCAGATGCAGGGAGAAAGAAATGTGTAATACAAATCATTCTTCATAACTGTGAATTTCCAGTTTTGCTGTGTTATTTTAAACCCTGATCTTAAAAGCCTGCTAACCTTCAATCCTGTTAAACCTAACCCTATAAATCCTGTTATCTTCTGCCCTGTACTATTGTAACTTAGCCAGTGTCTTAGCTGCCATGTGCTCTGAGAAAGTGGCTGGTTGCTGAGGCATCAGCCCAGAAGCACTGAATTATTTTATTTGCAAGTCCTCATTTTTATCAGACATCACCTGAAAGTCACTTTGCTTCTGTGTCTTTAGGTGTTCGCATGTAAAATAGGAATCTCAACTTGTCTGACAAGTGTTAGATAAATGGACAGAAATTTGGGGATGCCCCACACTTCTTAGCTTGTGGTTTTTATTATCATTTTCTCAACCTTAGTGATTTCCAAATGCCATCCATCACATATGACTGATCCCTGCCAGCTATCTGGAACCTGCCTTGGGTTACTTTGTGGTCAAATGATTCAGTTGTCACTAGCAAGTTATTTGTCCTGGGGCACAGTGGTCCCCCACCCTCTTCTCAGAAAATAGGCTGACAGAGCAATGTCATGCAGAGCAATGCATGATTGTCAATCCATCCTCTGAAGACTTTAGTCCTTCAAAGTAAGAGTGAAATGCTCACCTTGTGTTGGCTCCTCTCACTGTGCTATGCCATAGTTTGTGATCTGCTGGGTTCCTGCTCCCTTCTTCTCAAGTATGCTTGGTGAGCTCCTGTAGAGATGAATATTTCTTCATCTTCGCACTATCTCAGTCTTGAAGGGAGTCACTTGGGGGAATGTCACAGCACTGTGTTGTTATCATTTTGCAAGAGTGCTAAAGTTAACTCATGTTCGATGTTAGCCTTGGCAGGGCCAGGGTCATATCAATTGTTCTGTCTTGGACTGGGGGAGAACCTCTACAGTTTCCAGTTACTTACCTACCACTAACCCAGAGAATGAACCCATGTTTACACAGGGAAAAGCATGGAAGTGGTTAATCTGAGATGGTTGGGCAGGCGTCTCTCTGCCTGTCAGCTTTATATCCCTCCCAGATGTGACACCTGATAGGGAAGCCACTGGTGGGAACTGACAGAAAGATACAGAGGAGGCAGATAAGGAATAGCATGAAATTGTCTTTTGCTTCCCTGTGAGTGCAAGGGAAGAAACCAGCAGGTGTTTTCAAGGGGGAAATATCTTGAATTAAACAGCAGAAACCCAATTCTCATCTCTCAGGGTAGACTTCCTAAGCCTCTTGTGAACCTAACTTCTTGGCTCTGGCCAGCAGCTCAGTACGGTTGTTGAGCAGATTCAGATATCTGCACATCTGTAAATAATGAACGATAGCAATTACATGTACTTTCTGAAAGACAAAGCAGTACATTGAATGCTGCTGGGAGGGAGCAAAGCCGAGGAGGACCAAGCTTAGGGCTGCTGATTTGAACCATCCCGTCTATTAACCCAGGGGCACAGTTGTCATGGTGGACTTGTCTGAAACCTAGTGCTTACAGCCTTCATGGTCCCTTTTATTTCTGCCTCTCCCGTTGTTCTTACTTGGGCAAAGATAGGGCTGACTAATGCTGGAAGGATTTGCCTTTCCATTCCCTCCTTCCCTCTTTTGGCTTTCTTTTCAGAGCTCCTTTCCTTAAAAAATACATGCAGCAGATTTAATTTACAGACCTGCAGAATGTAGATGGGGAAACTGAGGCACAGGGAAAGGTACAGTACTGAATGGTGGCACAGTGTCGGCATGGGAGTGAACAGCAGAACCAGGCAGAAAGCCAGTCTCTCCTGATTCCTCATTCTGTGCTCAAGTGTTAGAGATGGATGCCATTTCATTTCTTGCAAAATTAATAAATCCTTGCATGTGTTATCCCTGGCACTTTTCATACTCATTTTCAGCTTGTGAAGAGCCGCAGATAGCCTTCTGCAGTACAGTGGATTACAGAGTCTGGCTTACCTTTTGCACATTTGGATCCCCTGTGCTTGCCCATCCCAGGACCTGTTTGTATTGTACATTTAAACCCAACAGCGGGGAGTAAGTTCTGGTGCAATGAGTTCATATATGGAACCATGCCAAAGCTTAATGAGCAATCAGAAAGGTGAAGGAACATTCAACATGCTTATTTGTCGCTGCTGCTGCTCCCAGGGGCGTCCTTTAACCCTCTGAGTTCAACGCTATATTATGCAAGTTTTGTTTTTGTGCTTAGTGGAGTGTGTAATTGGCCCTTGGGTGACTTGAAGAACTCTGAATGTTCAAAGACCATTTGAGGAGCCAGGGGGGTGGAGGGGGAAACCCAAGCAGATAAGTGACCTATTTAGGCAAAGTTCACATCGATTTCACTTTCTGTTTGGTTTGCATAACTGCTGCTATTAGGGGCACCTCTTTCTTCTGCACCAAACTCCAGAACTGCAGGCAGGAGGTTATCTTACTTCTTGGTTGTTAGTGATCTCTGTTACATGGTGGAGCCTTCTAGGCACTGAGCCTGATACACCTGGAGTTAGGTTCCAGCTAAAATAAGCTAATAAGTGAAAATAATTGGCTTTTTTACCTCCAGCCAGAGTAAAGTTCCTTAGTTCCTCATTCAATATTCTGGAATATTAAGTGACAAATTCAGAAGAGAGTTTGCTTGGGTCTACCTAAAAGGATAAAAGTTATGTTATTAATATGCATATATATAGATGTATATGAAAATCATGAAGAGACTGTTGCCATGTACTGCTCTTGCCCTGCCCTGTCCTGCCAGCAGACAGCAAACAGCAGACCTATCTCCCAAGGGGAGCTCCCAGGGGGATTTGGGAGGTTAATTCTCAGTTCCTAGGTTGCACAGGCACTTGGAGGGCAGTGGTGTTAGCCGTGTAGGCAAAAAAATGCAGAAGAGAGGCCTGATCTATGCATCTGGACACTTAGAAATATGGGCCATACAATAATGACAGGTTGGAGAAAATAGAGGGATGTGCTGGCTTGGAGATTTGGCCCCAGACCAGGAACATTGCTGAAGGCAGGGTGGAAGCTCCCTGTTAGAGAAAAATGGAGCGGTGGTTAAGGTGGTTCTTGAGCACAGTCTTTGTCCAGGAAATTTAAAAAGAAACATGTAAACTTACACCTGCAAGAAGCGCATTCGTGTGGGTCTGAGTCAAACCCCGTGGAAGTCGGGAGGAATCTTTCCACTGACTTCAATGGGCTTTGAGTCCAGGTCCCCAGTGATTGGTTTGAAGTGACACATAGGCTATTTTTGTCTGTCAATTTTTTTCCTTTCTGTATTTTCCAAAAGTACCAGAAGAGCAAGTAAAAACTTCATCTGTTTTGCTAAGAAAGAACTGAAGGTTGTATTATGCACTGGTATCCCAGGGCTGTCTGAAGAGACCATGGACTGCATAGCTGCAAAATTGAGAGGCCTCTTTTTTTTCTCTTAATGAGATAAGTATTCTAAACTATTTACATTCTTGTTCTACAGATTGAACCAATGGAACGGAAAGATCTCTGGCAACGTTAACAAATGTGGTGTTTACTTGCTTTAGTGCATCACTGATTGCAGTAGGAGTATGAGATATCTTTTTTCTAAATTTGTAGAAACAACTAACAAATTCTGCAGTGATTTATGAAATAGGACACTGGCCAGAAGTAGTCTAACACAATAGCTGGCTGTATAGGACTCACTGTGCATCTTGGTTCTGTTTCCTTGAAGTTCCGTTTATCTTTTCTTCTTCACCCCTATGTGGTGTTGGCTCTTCTGAGGTCATCAGGAATATGAAGCAGCAGAGGCCTCCAATTCTATGATTGAGACATTAAACATCAAATTCTTCTCTACTGCCTCGCTGCAGGAGTTTCAGAGGAGTTCAGTCATTCTTTTGTGGATTGATGTAGTTCTAACAGATTTTACAGTTGAATAGCTAGAGATGGGCTGGTATACAGACTTTCCTGTTGATGTAAAAGGAATATATAAGAAAGCATTGACTGATGCATCTCTAGAGACATCATGCAAGAGCTTAAATTAGTCCTCTTTTTTAAGAGAAACTTGGATCTTAAGCACTAATCCTGTGTAATGACAGGCAAAGGAAAAACTAACAGGCTTGCTTTCTTTAGAAATTCTTCAGTAGGCTTTAAAGAGGGACCTCGCTAACAGCACCATGTACAAGGGCGAAAAGATGACCAAAGTGCTGAAGAAAAATGTTTTAAATTCAGAGCAATGTGATAGATGAATAAGTTGTGTTTCCAAGCAATAACTGAGGCTATTTTCCTATGTCTAATTACTGGGGGTCCTCTTTCTCAGAGTCATGATGATCTGAATGACCAGTTAGAGGCAGTGGCTCCCCTTGAATCTGGAGGGGTGTCTGTGGGAGCTGCAACCCCTCTCTCTCGTTCCTGTCTCCTAACCCTGCTTCAGCTAATGTGTATCCACCTGCATGCAGATGTGGTGCTGATGCCCACAGTATGTGGATCCCTGGAGCAGAGCACGCCGGTGACAACCCTCTCACAGGATGGCAGGTCCCAAGCCTTTCCTGCACATCCTACTTCCAGCAGAAGATTGGCTTTTACAGCCTGTAGCTGCACCCGTATCATTTTTGCTAAATCATGTTCTTCCAACGTACAGTTTACACTTTCACAATACTTTGCAACTCCATCCACAAGATCTGTCTCTGCATTGAATGTATTTTGTCCTTTGATTAAAGCTTCTGCTGACAGCATGCTTGCTAGGGACACAGCAGCTCACAGACCAGGGTATATGGCGGCAAAAGCAGTGTGTTGTGCTCTGAAAGAGCTATTATTACTGCTTGCATTTCCAATCACAGAGCTGGACTTCTGCTTGCTACTTCACAGATTCCAAAACCATAATTACTGGCTGCTGCCTCTGCTGTGAAACACTTCATTAAGTCTTTAGAGTCATTAAGGATTTTCAGGAAATTTATGGGAGCTCAGGTCGTGTTGCCTGTTTGTTTATATTGCCCAGGATCTGACAAAAAAGTGGCCTGTGGAGTTTCTGTAGTGAAGCTTGCGCTCACCAACATCTGTTTTAAGAGACTGATGGAAATGGCCTGTATCATCTTATCTTGCCCTACCTTTGCATGAGCTGTCATGGGCAGCGGGGTGAACCCTGTATCAAAGAGCAGAGCATGATTCCAGCAAAATTGAGTGAAGCTGTTGGATTTCTTGCTGGCGACAGTGATCTCTAAGAGCAGGCAAAGTCTGGACACTGGTGTTATAAGCGCAGCTATAAAGCTGCCACTGCTTGCAGAGGGAATAAGGATTGAGCTCAGAATGGGTAAGAAACCTGGGAGTTGGTAATCCAACCATGACACAAGTGTTTTTAGGGACTATTGTTTTCTCCTGCCTTGGATCTAAGGGAGCCAAGGGAAGTCTGGGGCTCACGTGGTTGTGAGTCACACAAGGTGCACCTTTATGTGGATTCCTGCCTGACTGAGGAGCATTAGTATTCAGCAGGATGGCTCAGAGATGCAATTTATGACTTAAATCCCATAATTTAATTAATCTGCTCCTCTTTTTTTTCTTTTTTTAAGACAAAATTTGCACTTTGGGCTTTACAAAGGCCGTGTTGTGTCTCAAACACGTGGCATCAAACATGACTTGCCCAGTTGTCACGCAGACATGTCTGCCATGCTGAGCCAGCTTAGCAATGGAAGACAACCTACCAAATATATTGTACTGTGATGATAGCATTTAGGGGCACGTTTGCAGACCAGTTGTAAGGTAGGTGTTATTACAGATCTCAGAGCTACCTTTTTACTCTGCTGTTAGAGTTCTATATCTTTAAAGCTGGAATTGGGAGTCCAAACTGGCAACATTCAGTGTAAAATAATTGTGTCTTGGTCTGTAGAACATTCATTTATTACAGGATTAAAAGCACTCATAATGAGGAAAGTCAGTTTCAATTACAGTCTCCCTATAATCATGTGTAGCACAGTCTAAAGATAGCTTTACAGCAACCAGCTCACTTCTTCTGACACCAGTTCAGTATGGTTTGTACTAATGTCAAAGTGCAGGGACTGAAGTCTATCCCCTACAGAAAAGGCCCGCTACCTTCTTTTGGAACAGAAAATCACAGTGTTTCTGCAAGTAAGCCAGACTAGTGTGTCTGCATCTACACTGCTGCGTGGCTTTGCAGCCAGACTGCATTATTTATCTCTGGGTGCTCCCTGGGATGGAGTCGTGGGCCTGCCCTCTGCTTTTAGGTGCCCTTAGCAGCATAGATATCTGCTGCAGGCTGGTTCTTCAGCTGACTTGGAGCTGATAACCTCTGTCTCTCCCATTTGGACATGTAATGACAGCACATGTATGGCATCAGACAGATGAGTGGTCTGGGGTCTTTCCCAGTGCCTCTTGGGATTGCCTGCCAGGTCAACAGCCTGAGCTCAGCTAGATATGGAAATGCTAGCATCCACCTCTGGATCTTGGTTCTGCCTCAAGGTGCTCCAGGGACTCCAAAGGTAAGTACAAGATTGCTGCTTGTTCAGTAATACAGGCACATTTTCCAGTATTCTTGTGTTAATAATTATAGCCAGCTATGGCCCGGAGCCTATAAAGCTTTCCATCCCCATTTGTCTTTACAGATCAATAGGTATGTAATGTAGGCTAGTAATGATACTAATTATTATCTGTGAATTTCAAGGATGTAAAAACCCATGCCAGCACAGGATTACATAGCTGCTTACTCTCAGACCTTTAACAGGCCACTAGTTTCTCTTTCTCACCAGTGATAATCAGCACAGCTTTGCTGACACAATGGAAGTGTCTGCAAAAGCAAAGGCGGCTCTGCCTTGGCAGCGTGCCTCAAAGAGCTCCAGGCAGGGGAGGATGAGATATACCATACGCCTCCATTTCCTGATTTGCAGTATATCAAGATATAGACAGATCTTTATTTTTTGATGTGAAAGCAGAAAGAAAAACTAGGTTAAATCAGTCTTGAGGGATATTAAGCCAGTTCTCAGGAAGCCTATGCAATTATTATGCCTCATCCCAGCCTTCTTGATTGGGAACATGCCTTTAAGAACATGATCAGCCCCAGGAGATCTCCCCCGTAGCCTGGGAATTCCATCTTGTCTGCTGACGAGGAGGGAGGCTGGGCCACAGAAACTCTCCATTCAGAAGGGAAAGTTTTCCTTCCTTTTTTTTTTTCCCCTTTCCCTCTCTCACTTTGTTTTCTTTTTTTTTTTTTTTTTTTTTTTTTTGCAAATTAAAAATGTGCACGTTGGATTCTTTTGTCAACCAAATCTAATGGGACTGGCCTGAGCTGAATGGCTGGTCTGTGTGATGCTCAGACTTGGTTTCTTTTCAGGTGCTCATTGCGTGTTTCCATGAGATGACGGTTAGCATCTGCCTTTGGGCTTAGAGCAGCTGTGGGCACTGAGCTGTATCCCTGGCTGGAGGGTGCTTGTGGGAGATGTAATTTCTCATGTTAGACTGGCTGTGGTTTGGGTCTGGGGAGGTACCTCTTCAGCCCCTGTGTTACCACAGGGCTGTGAAAACCGTGGAGGCTCAGCAGTGAGGGTTTTTTTCTCTTTTAAAAAGAGTGAACAGCCTTCAAAGTTTGGCTTTCGTGTCTATTCTCTCTGTTTCCTGCAAAGAATGAAGTTCCCAGTTCAGATAGGATGAATCCGTTGTGGAGATGATAAGGGGAATAAAGAAGTTAATCAAATCTCAAGCAGTACCATAGTCTTCAAGGCCAACATGCCTCTGATTTCCTTTGCTCCTTGTGAAACTCCTGAGCTACCCAGTCCCAGGCTAGCTGGGGACCAGCTCCTGGAGTCTGAGGTTCTTTTCCATTTTGAGGACAGGTTCCCAGATGGAGCGTTTTGTTGATTTGATATTCTGATAAAATCCACCCAGATCTGAAATTCCAAGTGGAGAAAAATAACTCCAGCCACTACAACTGAAAGAATGTGAAATCTTCAAACTGGCAACTGCTGGGCTGGGCTTTGCTCCCGTCTCCCCTGTCTGCCCAGCAGCTCCCAGCCCCAGGGAAACATGTGGTTCACAGACACACACACGCAGCCTGTTCCGTTGGGAAATTTACAGTTTGCCTTTGGGAGTGACCATCCATTATGGTTCTGTGCAGCTGTTCACGTGAAGACAGCTTTAAACACTTCCAGAAATTGCTGGCACACATCTGTGGATGTCTCTCCCTCCACCCGTTGCTCCCTCCGTCGGGACAGGAGTGCAGTGCTGCCGTTCCCTCTGCCGTTGGGGGCCACAAGGGAAAGCTGGTGGCTCTGCACACATCCCACCTACACACCCACTTTTGTTGGCCACCTTACCCTAATGCCAGTTCTTCTGTAAATGTAGTATCATGCACAGACATCTCCATACCCCCATTGCTGAACAAGGCAGGGATCTGCCCCTTGTTATAAACCTCTTGTGCATAATACAGTGTTTAACTTTGAAATAACAGCTTTCTGCAGCTCTGCTCTGATCTCATCCATCTCTGGATCAGCTATTGTATCAGGTGTTGAGATGACATCAATTTTCAGTTCACACTGCAAGCTCCCAGCTCAGGATCTGTCATCTTCCATATGTCCAGCACAAAGCTCTCTATACACACGAGGACTTGCAGACACCTCTGCACCATTATCCCGTGCATCATAGTTCACCCACCTTCTTTTCACCACTGCATTAAGATATGAGTCTTCCTAAGCCTGTTTCAATGGTGCTTGCTTGCCTAAGTCACCAGATGGTACAAATATTAGAAGAGGGCATGTTAGCATCTGTGTTCTCCAGGACTAATCTTGTGCCCGTGTAGTCATTACTCCACCCCATAACTTCAGGAGGAAGGGGAAGACACTTATGCTCAGCTTGCTGAATAATGTTTCCCTTCCCACACAGTGATTTCATCAAAACCAAGTTATTGACATGGCAGTGAGTTCCCTTTGTTACCTTTGCCCTGAGTGGGTGACAGGACACCCTCCCATTGGGCTGCAGGGATTGCTGCAGTGCCAGCAGGGTATACACTGCTGTGACAGCCATGGGCAGTACCAAATTGCTTTTAATCCCTGGTGACACTCCCTCCTCCCCAAGGGCAGTACAGGGATTCATGTGAACTCAGAGTTAAGGCTCTGCAAGGGGCCAGGAAGTCAGGGATTAATCAGCACATCTCTCAGTTCCATGGGCAGTAACCTGTGTAGGCACATGCATGGCCCAAAGGCCATTTGGGTTGCTGTGGCTTGTGGTAGACAGAGTACACGAGAGCATCTTTCTCCTTGCATTGGAGGGTTTTGGTGGCTCTGATCAATATGCACAGCCCATAGGAGGACTTGAGGCTGTGCTCAGCTTCACATGTTGGGCAGCCCAAGGCCAAGTTGTTGTCTCTGTAGAGAGCTGAGCCTCCTCTGATAGCTGGCAAGGTGGCACTGGCATGAGACGGTGGCAAGGGCAGGATTACTGCAGCCCATTGAGAGCAGTCGGAATCCCAGAGTGAGAAAAAAATGGACACCATATAGCCAAGAACTATACTTTTAAAATGTAAAGCAATCCAGTCGTTTCCCGCCAGCGGCTTTTCCCCAGCTGTTCGTTTCCAATAGAGTATTATGATCAGTAATTGATACTCTCAGATGTCTCTGTGCAATCCCCAGAGAAGACTGGCCAGGGCAATATATTTTTTTTCCCAACTCACTGGAAAATTGAGCCCCAGCTGGGGCTAATAAGTGCTTTCATTAAAATACTGATCTTAATCCAAAGCTGAGAATAATGTCTCCTCTGTGTTGCAGCTCTCCCCATCTCTGACATGGGCTATGCTTTTTAAGAAGAAATGAAAGGAGGATAAATAGACACTTCTCGCCCCAGCATCATAATAACACCAATGTTACGTCCCAATGAGGTTAATGTTTTTTTGACCGCAGCAGTGGAATTTGTTCCTGTTTTTTCCATGTGATGAGCTCTTTCCAGTGATGGAGGTGGGGTTTATGGCCAGCATACCCCTCCATCCTTCTCCTGAATCCAACCTGCTCCACTGACATAGGTAGTCTCATCAAGAAAATGGGGAGCAAGAGGGCCTGTCTGGATGCTGTGTGCATGCCAAGATGTGTGTGTTGGACTGCAAGGCAGAGGCAACCTTTCCATGATTTCAGCACAAGGATTTATTTTGTCCTCCTATTTCTTCTTTTGCTTCTGGCCAAGACAGAGAGTTTATTACTAATATTTACTCCTCCAGAGCTTCTTAGATGGAGAAATGATTTGCAAACCACATCTTGAAAGGTCAAAGGATTTTTCCCCTATTGTCATACTATCTTCACACAGAGAAAGAGGAGAGAGCTCCCATTTTTTTCTAGGAATAGGGCCTGTAAATTTCCAAGTAAAGTTCAGTAAGCAGATGTGAGTGACAAGAGCCTAGTTTCATGGTTTTGGACGCTGTCCTGTTTCCAAGGCTGGATATGAGTTGTGTTCTGATCGAGAGCAGGATCATAAGACATGTGTTGTTAAGTGTTCATGTTGTTTGGCAAGCAAGTATAACATAAGACACAACTCCTTTACTTCCCTTGCTCCCATTCATCCTGTTATCTCTCCATTCTAGCTTTAATTTGAAGATGGTCCTGTCTCTGTTCCCGTCATTTTTACTTGTGCTGTTCTGTACCAGAGGCCATAGCAGAGGTGCTCTGTGAGAAGCCTCAGATGTCATGGGAAGAGAGAATCCTGAGGATTTTTGCAAGTCTGGAAATCCCAGGAAAGTCTCCTACATGTGCATAAGGTTTAATACCTATGAAGCTGGTGACTATTTGAGGATGAACTACTGTGACTCATTGCTGGAACAGAACACATATCCTGGTGCTTCTGTGAAGAATGCTCTAGGCATGTAGTTAGATGAAGTCCTGATAGTTGAGGTGCATTATGAGGAACAACTGTACCTTCGGATGCTTCCCTGAAATGACCCCTCTTTTTTCCATCCATTCACTCCTAGACTCTTCTGTCCAGCCTTTTGGCTACAGTTTTTCTTGGGGGGGTGCAAGGGGAGATGAGGAGAGGAAAGGACGTTCTGGGTAGCAGAGTTAGAAAGCAAAGTGGACAAAACCAGAGAATTCATCGTATCCCTCTGAAAACATGTGATCATTTGCTCTCTGAGGAGTCATACAGCTCTGGGAAAGACTTTTAACTCCTTTAATGAATGGTTGCTGTGTGCTTTATTCTTTTCCCTACTGAATCTAGGATATCCTCTTTGAACATCAGCACCATTTTTTTGCACTTGCATACCAAATGAAAGCAAAGGGCCAGGTTTTGAGAGTTTCGGTGACCTCAGGTTGCACGTTTTTTCTCAAGAACTGCCATTCACTTCATTAACACCAACCATAACTAGTGCTCAGCGCACGTAGGAATTTCAGAGTCTAGGTGTCACCCATCTATAAAGCAATGTAATGCCCCAATTCATACCTGATAGAAGGGGCCCCACGCAACACTGGGTGCACCTTGTAATGTGAAGGACCAGTTCTTCCTGTCCTGCTCATCTTACTGAAGTAGGTTGTCTAATCTCAGTGCAGGTCGTAGATCCTTTTTTGAAATCCTCTTGCTTTGTGAAGTCTTCAATGTAAGAATATGTATGACATCCTGTGTGTTGGTTTTAGCTGTCTTTCTATGGGTCTATGGAGCTGGCAATGCTTTATGTTTTCACACTGAAACCTCACAAATCAACTGGATTTGTGCTACACTGGCTGTTCTCAGGTAAGTGAGATAAAGGTCAGGCCTGTTTGACAAAGACCATGGTAGAACTGTAGTTAAAAATGAAGCATTAGGGACGTTCCATGTGGATTTATGAAGACATAGAAAACAGAGATTTTACAACAAATCTCAAACATTGCACTGCTTGGTCAAATCTAAAGTTAAGAGCTGGGCTCAGACATCATGGCTGGAAATTAATTTATTGAATTGCACTCAGAGACAGACTGCCACAGACAGCTGCCACCCCTGCTTCCAGGACTTTCACGAGCTCTGACCACTGTACCCAGGTCTGGCATCATAACAGCCCTCTAGCTTACAGCATCCTATCCAGATGTTCATCCTACTACTTTAAAATAAGTCTGCACATTTATGTTTGCCTGTAGCATCATCTTTCATTTAGTCTGCAGGGTCTTCAAGGGCAGGAACTGCCCTGTTTGGCTTTTTTTGTGGCTCATCTGACCTTTCTAAACCTGATCTGCAATGCTGCAGCACCACTCTGCACTTGCTTGAATCCTGTTTGGGAAGGCGTAGGATGTCTCCTGTTACCATTAAAGGGTAACCTGCAGTGAGTATCTGCAGCACAGCTCTGCCCTGATGCCAGCTGAGATCTGTTCAGCTTCCCAACCAGCCTGAGACGGACAAGCCATCCATTTAGATTGCACGTAACCCTTTCTAAGCCAGGAAGCTGAGAATAGCAGCGAAGGTTGGCAGACTCCCCTGTGGGTTAAGAAGGAGCTATTTGTTCTCATAATTACTTGTCTAGGAGAGGGGTCTGTTTGACAGTGCTTTTCTGCAAAGCATCATGTTTGCCCTGAAGCCAAATAAAACCTTGGTGTAAACTTCTGCACTACAAGAAGAAAAGGCAACTCAGAGGGAGTTATGTGAATAAAAAGGCTGTAGCTGTTTCAAAGCATCTCTTGTGCATCAAGCAAGTGTGATCCCTAATATCTCAGATGCCTGAAAGGCTCTTTAATATCCAGGAATAGACACAAACATGGGCTGGTTACCTTTCCCCTTCACTAAGGGTTTTTAATTCCACATATGTCAGACCCCTCTCCCACCTTGCTCCACTGCTCCCTTGGGGTTCCTGACATGTATTTCAAAAGATGCCAGTGTTGAAGACCTGTGTATTCCTTTCCCTGGGCAGAGTCAGCCAGAAGACAGCCTTCTGGGGTAGCTGGGGTGGGGGGACGTCAGGTACTCTCTGCCTGGTGTTTCCCACAAATACAATGGCTGGGACGGCTGAGAGCAATTTGGGCAGTGTGGCTGCTGCTTGGCTGGTAATTGTGGCTTTTGGGTTTTGTGTTACCCACGGACTAATCCTGGGCAATCTTCTCAGGTTTCCAAAGCTTAGCTCAAGTCAGACTGTCCATACTGCTGCTCTCTTCAGGCTGTGATGATGACATTTGGCTTTTGTATGGGAGGGAGCATTTCACTGCAGACCTGACCTCTGCTAAACTGAGGGCATGGCATCTGCAGTGCTCACTGCAGGGCTCGGAAAGTGGCTTTTGATTTCAGAGGTTTCCTTTTCCAAACTTTGGAGACCAGGAATGAAAAGATGCTTGGTGATGTGACAGTTGTCTCAAGGTGATATAACTACTGCTTTCCTTGGCTTTTATGAAATGCTTGGTGGAAAAATGATGACTGGGCCAAAACCTTTTATTTTACATTAGCATAATCAAAGTCGTTGCTTCACTGGCTATTTCCTCTCTGAATAAAGCAGTTTGACCTCCAGTTTCTCTCCTCTTTGTAAAGCAAGTGGGTTGGTGGCTGCATGTCCAGATAAAGTACCTTCAAATTAAGCTGGGCATAGACTTCTGAAGACATTTGGCTGTGTAAGACTTCACTGTGTGCGTGCCGAAGTCAAAGCAATACCAGCAATTCATTAAAAGGAGTGCATGAGGGAAGGACAGTGGAACTGAAATAAAATGATGGACCTCAAACTGACAGCAAAATTTTGAGGACCTCTGACGGATGTTTCAAATAGATGTTTTAAAGTTTGGATTAACATTTTGGCCATTGACTGTTGTACAAAGCTGATGAAATGCTCTCTATTTATAAGTTTACTGTTTCTACAATATTTTAATCAGGTTTTCTGTTTAGATTTGTGAGGTTTTGTCAATAGTAAGTTATGAACTTTGTATTTCCATGTCCAAAAAGCTTTGGTTCCCTTAAGGATGAGTTTTTGCATTTCTCCAGGGAAGGGTATAATTTCCCCTGCTGAGGAGACCTTTGTTGCACACGAGTGATTAGATTCCGTGCTGATTTAGCATGATCAAAGGATTATATTTTCAGACATAAGATTTTTGTGCCTCAGTTTCCTTTTCTGTGTATTAGTCCTCCCTGTTGCAGAAGGACAGAGATGCTTAGCTCTCACAAAGTGCTTTAGGATTCATTGATGGGTCATTACACCTGAGATGGAAGTAATCTTTGGCGCATCTTGTTAATACACTCTCTTTTTTGTAAGAGGATACTACGATTTTTCTTACCTTCATATAGGATTCTATAAAGGTGGGAGTACAGCCCCCTCTGCCTCTTACTAGAGATCTATAATGTAACTCATGTACACTACCTAGGCTAAAAGACTAAAAGAGTTCATCTTTAATATTGTGTTAAAGATCAAATCTTTTGATTTCCAATATAGCCGTTCCTGGTCTCCTCTAGCCTGTAAGAAAACTCTCCTTGCAAGGAACAGCCATTTTTTAAATGAGGTCTGTGCTTTAAAACCCACAGTTAATCAGAGTTTCAGAAGCTGCATCTGTATAGCATCCCAGCCTTTCAGAGCTAAGGCGTGCTTAGGTGCATCTTCAGCTCCTTATGCAACTAAAGCCCTTCAATGATGCACCTTCTTCATCCCAATAGGTGCTATGCTATGAATAGGATCAGTTCTATACAGATGGAATTCGGCCTTTTGTCAAGATTAATATAATAAAAGAAGTTGGAAGATTTTGGAGGGAGATTTTCCTCTGTGCTGGCACAGATGGTGGCTTGTTGCAGTGAGGAAACAGTAAAGAATGAAGAGGTGGGGCAGGTGGTTCAGCAGCAAGTTACTGCACTTGTTTGTGTAAGAGTTGTTGTCAAGAGGTTCACCATCCCTCTTATGGTGAAAACACCCAGTGTCCTTGTCTTTCACAAGGACTGGTCCTTAAAAGACCCTCTTCTGCTTTTCGTGGCTGTGGTCAGACATCCAGCAGTGACGAGCTGGTTTTCTGTATTTGCTTTCTTTCTCACATTGAGCTGGCAGTGTTGAGTGCTGCGATTGACTGAGCAGCCGAGCTGGCAGCGGAAATGTCCAGACAGCCCATGAACAACAGCTTAACGCATGTGCAGGTACGGTATGTATTTATAGCTGAATGCATCGTCTGTGTGTGCGCACATGTGTTCCTGGGAAAGTTTCTGAGTGAGTGGCTAATGCATCTCAATTACACCCCAGTCTGGAGCAACAGCCTTGCTGAGGAATTGGAAATCTGTAAAGAATCCACACAAGCTAAAAACACCATTTGGTTTCCTTCGCCAGAGGGACAGCCATCAATATCTCTTTCTGTTAATATCAGAGGGTTAAAGCCTTGGCAATGTTCTCAGCTGCCAGATGCAGGCAGAGTTCAGATGCAGGCAGAGTTTTTTTGTAAAAGGCAATTTCATTGCTGCTGGATTAAAGCTCCAGTTCTGCCTGATGCTGCAAGTTTCTTGACAGCAGCAAAAAAGAGATTGGTGTACAGACTGCTGGCTTCTTTCCTTTGTATATGTCTTGTCAGTGGACTGGCCTCTTGTTTCATCTGCATCAGGATGGATTTCCTTACAATTAATTCCCCACTTGGGATCCGGTGAAATCTTGGGTTCCCCGAAGTGAATGACTGGTGCTTTGGTGTTTATGCTGCATCTCTTTGCATGGCACTTTGTGAGTAGCAGTGATTGCTGTGTCAGAGGACCTGAGAAGTTCCTAAATTAGTCTTCATCAGTTCACACATGGTTGCAGGAGCAGGGGTCCTAACTCGAGCTTTTTCCTGCTTCAGCCTTAGATACAACCTCAACAGTGCTGAATCCTATTTCTTTCTCTAACATATCTCTAATAAGAAATCATATTTTCCTTCTCTGTCTGACAAAGGACATTCCCTCCCAGAGCCATCAATATGGTGGTTTTCTTCAAAAGACCTGCTGCCTCTTAAAAATTTAAGCCACTTACCCAAGGTTACACAGCAACTCTTTGGGCTTCACACTAGGTGGCTGAAATGCCCCCAATAGCATGGTGGTTGTATTCCCATCTCCAGGGTAAGGAATTTCCTCTTGTGCTTCTCAGTTCATTAGTGTGCTGCTGTCTGACACCAGCTGCCTCTAGCTCGTGCTGCTGCAGGGGCTGTCCTGCACAGATGGGGACATCTGGCCAGTGAGAGCCCTGCTTCTCAGGGGCTCTCCACCCAACCATGGACATCTGCTCTGAGCTGAGAGCTGCACTAGAAGGGTTTTGGTCTTCGAAGGAATATATTTACTTTGTACAGCTTTTCAGTAAAGAACCATCATATGGAGAAGCCCAACAATCTATTTAGTCTAGCAACAGCAGAGCATGCCAGTGCTTCTGGAAGAACCCCCCCCCCCACCAGCACAGCCTGCCATTTGTATAATACTTCACTATAGGAGGGAAAAAAAGTACTTTATTCCTCCCTCTTGTTCATTCTTGCCCCACAGCAGTAGGGCACTGTAATTTTGTCTGGCTTGGAAAAGTATCTTGCAGGTTGGGGTACAGGGAAAAAACAGAACTTTTTGGTTCTGAAGAAACTATGATATTTTTACTCAGCTTGGGGAAAGCTCTCTCTTTGGGATAAATTCTATTCTGAAAAGGATCTGCTCCACAAATCTCTCAATGTTACTGCTACTGTCAGTCATGGCTAAACTTGATGGTATCCCGCTGCAGGCTTTGCTTTTATAGAGTGACTTTCAGCCAACTGATTATGATAGCAGAGCAAAGGTTGACTTGTTGGGATCAAGTGAGAGAATGGAAAGCAAATTCATTTTAATACAGAAAAAACATAGCTGTGACTGTTGTGTGAATAAACCTGACAATAGGAACATGCCTGTGTTAGGATGCTGGAGCCAGAACGTGTGTGTGTGATGCCTCATCAGACTGGGAAGGATCAGACCACAGGTACTCCACAGAGTTGCAGCCTCCATCCTCTGTCATGAGCTCAGAGCTAATCTGCCAGGATTTATGAAGTCCCAGTCCCAGGTTATCTCAGAGAAACCACTGATCCCTGAGGGAGCTGCTGGCCTGTGCTGTGACAGAGCAAAGGGGACATGAGGAAGGTGTCTGAACTAGGAAGAGGGACTGTGGGGAGAGGGAACGGAGAACAGAAGATCCCTGAATGGGGGAACATGGGGCCAGAAGGGTGCCCTGAAGAGAAACCCTTAGGAGAGGGAGCTTGGAGCTTCGAAAGAACACAGCCAATGGGAGCGGGGAGGAAAGTGAGGCAGGGATGACAGGCGCTGTCTGGCTGATCCCATGGCAGTGAATCCTTACGATAGCTGGAGGGTGGTGTGGAGGAGAGGTGTGTGTGGGGTTTTAATTAGCCTTTTGCAAAGTATTTGTGTAGCAAGCTTCAGTTATCCCATATCCCTGAGAAGAAGGATTTTCAACTTAGAGATATCATAAGGCTGTGTCCTGGAAATGGCCACACGTTGGCCTTGGAGAACAGGCATAAAAGCAGGGTATGGGTGTCCTGGCAGGACAAGCGTGTGCCCTGAGGACAGGGTGCTGGCCAGACCCTATGGGACACCTTGAGGCTGGCTGTGTTTAGTCTGTCTCGATTGAGAAAGCCCAGAGCACCCATGCGTGGCTTGGAAACCTGACTGCAGGCTGATGAGTGTCCAAGAGAGGCTGTGATCCACCTAAGGCTCTGACACCTCATTTAAATCCACCAGATGAAGCACGAGGGGTTTATCCTCTGCAGATGAGTACAGGAGTGAGGGCAGGAGCAGCTCTGCACTAGGCAGGGCTGTGCTGTCTGCAGGGGGGTGGCATGAGGCACAGGGGACATGTCTGGTGCTCATGGCATGGGGACAGGAGGAAGGGCTTGGGGCTGTGCTGGCCCAGCGGGGAGCATGCAGTGCCTGCCATTGTTGGGTTTGGCTCTGCACAGAGCTGACGTCTCCTGGTTTGTGTGACATGCATTATGTGATAATTATAAAAACGTGAACATAGGACTCAAAGTACCAAGCAGGCAGCACAGAGCTTCTAACAGTCCCATGTGTGTTTTGCTGCTTCCCCCCAGAGTATAACTGCCCCTTTAGAAAAAAGCCTCCTGCTTAGTATAAGTTTCTCATTACTTTGTAGGGGTTCTTCCTTGTAGGGCCCTTAAAGCGGGATTAGCTGGCAATGGGTGGCATAGTTCCCTTAGAACATACTGATCTAACTCCACATCCAAAAGGGCACAGGGTTATTGCAGTTGCTTATTTACTGCAAAGTGCCAAAGGGGGATTGATGTGAGCCACTGTAAATGCTTAGCCAATCTTGGAATGGATGTTATGGGCTAAGCTATGGTTTGCCATTTGTTTCTCCCTATTACCTATACAATGGCAGATCCCCTCTGAGCCATCTCCTTGGGGAAATTGTTAATCTTCTCTTACTGGGTGGCATCAGTTTGGTTTTTAGAATGGGTTTCCTCTTTTTACTGGCAACTTCCAAAGCCAGCATGGAGTGGGAGAAGTGGCTCAGAAATCCAGCTGGGATGTGCTGTGTGGCAGGATGAATATTTCTGTGGTCCCAGCAGACAACAGGACGTGCTGGTTTCTCTTGCCAAGGCAGAGAGGAAGTGGTAGCTGACTGCAGTGCTCCAGACATACCCCCAGTGCTCTGTGGGCTCCCCTCCTGACACTTAAATGCTTTCAGCATCAGGTTGAGACCTCTGAGGATGCTGGGATCTTGATCCACAGTTTTTGACAGCAGATTTATCAAAGCTTAGGCATGAGGCTTGCATTCGTCTTTCTTCTAACTACTTTTTGATCTGGGGTTAAGAATCTGGGTTCATCATGGGGGAAGATGAACTTGCTCCAAGGCTTGCAAAGATTTGGGTCATCAATATAAATTCTTACTGATGTAATATGGTGACTCTAAAATTTGCAGAAGGATTGGCAACCATAAACTCAGGGCTGCAGCATATAATAGTCTGATTTGCTTGGGAAGTACAAACAACAGGTTTTAACACAGGAAGGGCAAACAACTGCAGTGTACTGTCCTACCCTGAAAGAAGTGCTGTGCATGGCAAAAAGGGTTAATGTTATAAATGAATCTTTGTGTATGACCATTATGCACGTAACAGGTGAGGGTCAGTCAGTTGTGCTTATTTCAAGGGACATCTAAATGGATGCGTCTGGACTAGCCTGAGGGGGTTATCAGAAGCAAAAAAAAAAAGAAGTGTATATGAGACAGAGAAATTCTGGGAAGCCATCCAAACAGGTAAGAAAAATGACCAAATGAAGCTCATCAGATGCTGTTTCTGACCTCAACTTCTTCACCTTGGAGATATGCAAGCTTCCAGTCATGGAAGAGATACAGCAGTAGTTTTCAGCTCCTGTTTTCCCATCAATTTCTGTACTGGCCTGTCAGCCCCTATCACAATATCGCCACTTCTAACCCTTGTCTTTAAATTTGCAGTTGCAGTCATAGGCTATTTCTGGGATAAGAAGAGCAGTGAGGATCATCCTCTAGCAGCACCAAGCTGATAGAATATATGGATGCTTATACTGTGAGCTATATAATGAGGAACATAGCTTGATTATCCTGTTTCTTGAGGGGTATTGACCTGTACAACTAGTAGAGTTTTCGTTTAGTACCTGTTCCTCTGTGTCAAAAAATACAGGTTTTGGCTGTGAACTCTTTACTGGATAAATTCAGGATAGTCCTTAGGGAGCTGAAAGTGCACTATAGAGCTGTAAGTAAAGAAGTGGCTGATGTTCATTGGTCTTGAAATCAGTAGCCCTCTCTGGGTGGGAATGGCTGGTGTTGCGGTACTGAGAATAGGACTGTGCACTGCTTGGCTCTTTTAGCGTGAGAAGGGATCCCTTATATTGAAAAGAGAGAAGGAGAAGCTGGAAGGAGGCAAGTCTGGTTACTGCTAACAGGATCTGCTATTGCTGCAGTCAGAGGATCTCTTTATAGAGAAAACATCTCTGGCTGTTCTGGAGTTTGTGTTATGGACACGGGGCATCCCTCCTTTCTGAGCTGGATCTGATTTCTGTTGGCACGAGTTCCCTGTTGGCCCAGATAAACCCTTGTCATGAATCGTACTGGCACTGAGCAGAGCCTCAGGACACTGGTTGGGAGCTGAAAGGGCTCCTGAGCCTTTTCAGTGCCCACCTGCAAGATGGGGGTTTGCCTCCCTGCCAGCAGATTGTTTTGCAACAGAGCAAGGAAGAGCTTGGTGTTAACCTGCTTTTGGACGGGATGGACCGTCATGCTGTGGCTGTTGTATAGCTTAGAAAGGGAGAGCCACAGCATCCAGCTCCCATTATTTCAGGCCAGTGTGTTTCTGAGAGATGGCCTCAGAAGAGCTCTTCTAGAGACCTGGAGAAAACATGGCCAACTGTGCCTCATCCTCATGCCCATTCCATCCCTTCTGTTCCAGTTCCCTAATTCTGGACAGAAGCATGGCTGAATCAAGAAGATTCAAGGATTACATTTCAAGCGTTAAGACTGAAGAAGGCACAACTAATTATGTCTTGAATGCCAGCCTGTGGTACACCCTTCCAAGGACAGTGCCTGTGCGGTGTTGGGTGGTTGTGGAGAGAAAGACCAGGAGTTCTGAAGGAGTCACAAGCCTTTGTATATGTTTGTGGCCATTCAAAGCAGCTGAGCTGCAGTCATCTCTGCCTCCTGAGAACCAAGTGCTAACCTGTTCCTTTCTAAGACTGACTGAAAAAAAACCCTCATGTTTTTCTTCAAGAACGGCAGCGATGAGGAGAGGAGCAAGGCTGCTGCTGTTCCGGCTCTTGTGCCTTTGGGATCTCCTGTTCTTTGATTCTCTCGTTAGCAGTTCCCACGCTCTGTGGACTCTTTCTTCCATATAGAGCATGCTGCATCCATCTTAGGTCCTGAATCCCATGCTGAAGACAAACAGCTTTTCCATGTGCAAAGCTACATAAAGAGGTTTTGGGTAGGAGGAGTGGTTCTTGAGTGTCATAATCTGGTTTCTCCCAAAAACTGCAAAAAAACTGCCCCTTATTCTGAATCTCACTTTGTGTTGTTAGGTTTCTGTTCAACACAGACACCGTGTGCCTTTGCAGTATCAAGGGAAGGCTTCCAGGTACAGATCTGTTCACTTCAGTAAATATACTACCTGATTTTTTTTAGCATTCCTAAAATAACAGCAATAAGTCATTGTCAGGAGACAACGATTTTCTTTAGTTCCGTGGGCAGACTCTGATTACCTGAAAGGTTTGTTTTGGAAGAAATTATTTGAGAGAAGGAGAAGCAGCATTATGAAGGCTTATAAAGCGGGTTCGATCTTCCTACCCACTGATGTAGGAAGCTAAGATGTCATGTGTGTGGAAACAAATGAGAACTTAACAAGAGGAAGCTATAATGACTTGAGAAGTTTTGGTTGTACACAACCAGAAGTCCCAGGACCTCCAAAATATTCTACAGCATAGTATTTTTCCCTGTTCTTTCAAAAAATAAGCATGGTTTCCCTTTTAACATCCAATTCAGAGGTAATTCAGCACTGTCTTGCAATCTGAAACTGCAGTTTATGTTATATGGTCTTACATAGTTGACTGTTGCACAATTTTCAAGCTAATTGAGGGAAAGGAAATAAAATGCTGAGATTATTTTTTTAAAGAAATATTATTCCCTGGCAGTGTGTATAGTCTTTGCCCTTTCTGATTTGCTGCCAACCTTGAGACATGTGAGGTCAAAGAAATATGGTATTGGGACTTTGTGATGGGTAAAAGGTGGCATTATCTTATTCCTAAAGGAAAGGCCAGTCCTGAGACCCTTGTCCAAACCTCCTAAAATGAGTTCCAGTGATAAAGAGTGGAAAAGTGAATTGATAAAGTGCTGTTATGCACTCGCACGCTACCCCTTTAAAGGGATATAGCAATACCATTGTGACAGCATGCGGAGAAGGGATGTGATAATTTCTTTTCAGAATGATGATAACTTTTGTTTAAATAAATGAATGCCATCCTGAAGGTGGTGGATCCTTGATAAGGACTTGTGGTCAGTGAAGCTGCTGAAAGGGACAGTTCAGGGCACTGCCAGACCTGATAATGAGCAGGGTTTGAGGCACGTCTCCACTTGCTTCTGGGTGAAACTCTTTGGCCAGGTGCAAGGAGGTCTCACTTCCAGAGACAGCTGACTGTGGTCACTGAAGTTGTCATCAGATGTGGACCTGCAGACAGCAGGTCGGGCAGCAGATCTCTAAGCCATTGCTGGAGCTGCTGTCTTCAAGCACATGGAGTGATACGGTAGCACAAGATACTTGTTTTGTGGTGTTGCAAGTCAAGTTATGTTCAGCCTCTTGGAAAAATTCCCAGCGCACCAGGAGTCATTTCTGACTAACAGGCACCTCTTAATCTGTCTTAATCCCCTTTATAATTTTACACTTATTTATCCTCATCCAAAAAAACCCCTTCGGTTGCTTAAGTAACAATTGATAAGGCTTCCCATTGCTGCAGGGAAATAAATGTTATGATCTCCTTTTCCAAACAAGCAAACTGCCCTTTGATAAGGCAAATTAACTTCTTAAGTGAAGGAATACCAGGTCTGATAACAGATGCGCTGCTAGTGCTTCGAACCAGTCATGAAATCCCCAGTGAGGGCAGACACGATCGCTTCCCCACTGAGCTCATGCCGATGGGCTGGTTGCAGTGCAGGGAGCCAATTGTGGAAGGGGACAAACCACCCCTGATCCCTGATGGCGTAAATGTGAGCAGTTCTTGTGCATTCCTGGTGGTGTGTTGGGAAATGCTCGTAAAAACAGAATACTCCAGAGATGCCACTGAGTGCAGACCGTAATATCTGCAGAATCTGGCATTGTCAGCAAGCTATAAAACATCCCGGCTAGTTTGCTAGCAGCTGCTCCCCATTTAAAATTTGCCAAAGGTACACAAACATTGGAGCTGATTGCATGGGACCTTGTGCTGCCACTCACTCTAGCTGTGCTTGTTCAAACCAGACAGCAGGATGGCAAAGCTGGGGTACTGTGCTCAAACAGACTCTGCTCAGGAACTTTTCCAAGCGTTTCTCTTTTTCAGCATCATATAATCAAATTGTGACCACTTTTCCTTGGCACTAGGAAAGCAGAGCTTCTGTTCTTCATCTGATGCTCTGTAGTGCTCCTGAAATGTGGGCTTTGCCATGCTCTTGTGGGACTAGACTGTATTGTCATGAACTGGGTTGAGCTTGCATGGGCTTCCAGAGAAGCTGGCCCCATTTTTCACCCGTTGTGAAAAATATCAAGAAAAGTTGCAAGAGAAGTTGTTTGCATGCTGTTTCCTGAAGATTATAGTGTAGCAGCCTTGGAAGGAAAGGAGTGAAGCCAGCTGTGCTCTGCAGGCGCTCCCCAAGAATAGATGGGAGCAGCAGAAGCAGCATCCATGTGGAGCACAGGACGCTGTTGCAGATAGTCACCAGGAGATTTACTATTCCCAAATCCTAACCATAATGATGTTAAAGATAGCTGAGCTTTTAGAAATGTCCTCCAGAGAGGACTCACTGTTGTACATTTGCATATTATTTGCCTTGATTTCACAGCAAAACAAATAGCATTGGTTGGGCAAGCATGGGAAAGGTTTGGACGCTATCACATAGACAACACCTGAAACAGGTTCTCCCTCCTAGTTATATCACCTGAATCCTCAAGTGATGAAGCTGCTTATATACAGCTGAGAGAGGAATTCAGCCTCATTGTGCAAAAGTCTTTTCTGGTGTGGTGGCTTTCTGCAGCACAGAAAGGATGGCAGATGAAACAGGTATTAACTCAATGGTAGTGACTGACAAACTTGTGCTTTGGCATTTTGGTGTGAGTAGAGTCTCCTGCCATTACTCCCACCTGGGCAAAGATGTCAGGATTGACCTGAAAGATTTTCATGCTGGTGGTGAGTGGAGCCCAAGGTCCCTGTAGGTGACATATCCCGGCTGGGTCTCACTGCCTTTGGATGGGGTCACCTCGCTGGTTGAAAGATCAGGGGGACAATGGGATCCTCCAGTGGGCAGGATGCTTCCACTGTCTCAATTGTCTTGAAGCCCACCAGCTCTGCTTCAGACACAAATCTGCTCATGCCCTTTGCCAGGTTACTGTCCCTTTTTGATAAAGGTGGCAACTCACTTACTGGAGGAATGTTTTATTGGCTTTTTTATAATAGGAAAAATGGCTTTTAGACCAAAAAAGAAAGGTAATTGTATGTGAACTTTTTTTCAGTCCCCCAAATGTTGCTTTTTATAAAAGTTGTCAAATGAAAATATGAATACAACTGGAAAATATTTGTTTTGTTAGGAACATTTCATGGAGAAATAGAGAAGTTGTTTTGGTTTGTATTTTCCGTTTTCTTTTGTTTTAGCAGCTTCAGAAAACAGGGGAATTCATGGGATTTGTGTTGGGAGGTCAGTTTTCTTCACGTATTTGTTCTAAATCATTAGACCTGATTTTGTTTGCTATCTCCTAACCTGAAAACTCATGGCTCTGGTAGTTAGGACTATTTAGAAAGCATGAAGAGGACTAGGAATGACAGTGTGAATTTATTCTATGTCCTTCTGGCTGAAGACACAGGCGTGAAGTCTTGCCCAAAAGAAAACTAGCTGCAGGCTACACTTGTGGATGACACCAAAGACATGGCTGTGCAGCTCTGTCCATGAACCTTAGCTATGAATGCAGCTTCTTTCTAAGCCACTGCATTCAACATGTGCAGCAGAGTTTTGGTCACAGTCTGGGTGCAGCCCTCGGCTGAAAATTTTGGAAGGAAAGTAGTTAAAGCGGAAGAAACTGCTTTATATGAATGTCTGGAAGACCGAAATCTAATACTGGCCTAATCTGTTGCATCCCCAACAGTGTCCGGGCTGGCTCTGGCTGCCGTGTGCCGTGCTAGACAGCCATCTAGAGGTATGGCTGTGCTGGCAGAGGGGAAGCGTTTTGGGTTGCTCAGATGTGGTGCAGGACAGAGCAAGGGCAGGAAGGGACCTTGAGAGCATCAGGAGACATGGCTGAGAAGGGAACCAGCTAATGGCACAGGAGCATCCACTGTCAGAGGTGAAACTCAGTAAGTGTCAACAAAGGGAAGACCAAAGATGGTCAGAGGCATAGACTGGGGTCTTCAGAGTTACAGGGCCAAAAACTGGCCTGACCAAGGTATTAAAGTTGTTACTGTATAGAGCTGGTGTTGTTTTTAGGACGTGTCTTTTGCTTAGTCAAATGCCAAGTGTGGTGTATGTGTAAAATCTCATAGAAGATTATGGTTGGGCTAGTGATATGTTTAAAAGCTAAGGCCAAAATTTTAAGTCTTGGACAAAAGTAGGAAAACATAAGTGAGACATTCTGCAAAATCTAATAGCTGGCAGAAATGCTTTCAGAAAAGAAAACTTACTCTGGATGGTTAGTCCTGGACCTCACCTAGTCTCCACCAGGCTTTAGCTTTTCTTCATTGAAGGGAACTTCACTGATTTATCCGAGTCCAGCTCTGATGCTATAGCCTGGCTTTTCCCTTTTGCTTTTTGCAAACCAAGTGTGTTTGGGAAGTTTAAGAGAGTAGTGCAAACCCTAGGTGTTATTGTCATCCATCTGAAGGGCCAAGTTAGTGCTGACGAGTGCAGTGAGGCTGGAAGTCATCTAATATGTTGCAGAGCTTACAAAATAATGGGGACTGGAGCCACCTAAATCCCAGGGCTGACCTGGCACTTGATGTGATCCCATGAGCACACTGGGGTTCCTGTTAGTTCTTACAGTTGCCAGGGGACTCAAGGGGGTGATGCGGCAGTGGGGAAATGCTGAGAGGCAGGTACACCAAGCTCAATCTCCAGCTGCTGTAACATGAGTTAGTAGCTTTGTTCCTTACTTTTTTTGATGAAGCCATTTTGGGGATTTCTTTTCCTTCAAAAAAGATCTTTGAGATAATATATATTTTTCAGCATTCACTTATCTTTTACTTTGTTTAAAAATGGTTTAGCTGCAGGTATATATAAAAAATGAAAACTTGGGAATAGCCTGGGGTCAGGAGCAGTTATGTGTCCCATTAGCAAGCTGAGCATTTTGCCTTTTCAGTGATATAAAATTTCCTGGAGATAGCTGCCTTATGAGTCAAGGCCGAACATCATCTGCAGATCATCAAACCTGTCAGCCCAGTGCTGCTTTGTGCAGAAGGAACTGATGACTGTCTGGGAGGTGTTAACAGATGAGTGAAAGATGGTTGTCCCAGCTTGCTCGTGGGGTCACTTCAGGAGGGCAGTGACTCCTTGGGCAGATGACATGATGAAATATGCACTCAGTGTGCGCCACAAGATACGACTTCAGTCACATTTCAACCCCACAGAGATGAGGTGTGCGTCAGTGCTGCTTTTTATGCAGCCACTAAAAGTTTCCATGCAAGTATCTGAGTGCATGAGTGAGTGGCATGCTGGAAAGGCTCTGCAAGCAACTGCAGAAACCCAGCTGGTCAATTAGTTACTTGTGTTAACGAAGTAGGTTCAGGATTCAGACAGTGTGTCGTGGACCTTAAATGAACTGCCTAAAGTCACCCATCAGCTTCCAGATACCCTCTCTTGCGCAGGACGTGGTCTAAGATCAGTATCTGGGGATCAGCTAGTTGGCACTGCTGTGGGATGCTCTTGACTGTCAGAAAATATAGCAAAGTTGATATAACTCCCCAGATAGGGGCACAATTACTGAAGTTCTCCCGTGGCTTAGGGAGAAGCTGTTTCTTCTCTTTGAAATATTCTGAGCATTGAGATTATGAGAAAAAACAGATGTAGGCTTGCCTCCAGGCATGCAGGGTTTGAATTAATATAGGAACTAAATTTCAGGGGCATTATGTTAGTCTCTCCACTATTCAGAAGAGGTTGTCTGTTTAATCACTGACTTTCAGTGATTTATAGAGGGTTAGTTAAATGTCCGTTAAAGTCAACAGGAGCCTTTTGATGTCAGTAGACTTCAGTTAGGCCCACAGTCTGCCCATTCTTGTAGCATCTGGGTACATGGCAAGCGAAAAGCATGAATGATAAAGCAGGCAGGCAGTAAGGGAGGGCTGAAAGAAAAAAGCCTTCACTTGAACAAAAGCTTGTCTCAAAGGTACAGTGTTTCTCAGAGCTCTCAAATGCACAAACTGTAGCTTTCTTTTTTTGTCTTTTCAATGTTCTATTTTGTTTTTTAACGGACAGTCTGTTCTTGCGACTGTTATTGCTTTCAAGTACTGCAGCCTCCATTGGTTTGGGGTGTTGTAAAAATGACTTCATTAGCATTTATTTGGATGTCTGTCTTAGGAAGCAGCCATGATTGATGTGCTCATTGTCTGGACTTTCCAAATGACTCTGCTGCTGTACTTATCTCCATTGTGCCATTCAGTTTTAAGCAACTGTGATGTTTTTTGGGGGTGTGTGGGGCTGGATTTAATCTTCAGAACGTTCTTTGAACCTTAATTCTCACAAAGACAATTTGGGAGGCAGGTTGTTGCTGCTTTTCCTGTTTTATAAATTGGGGTAATGGGTGCAGAGAGGTTAAAAGTGTTACCCTGAGTCAAGCATGACATCCCAGCTGGAGCTGGGATCAGAACAGAGGAGATACTGGCTCCATCCTTGGTGTTGAGAAAGTTTTATTTTTGTATGCTTCTAGCCTAATGAAGCACAGATTCTAGGTGCCATGTGGACAAATGAGCAGATCAAATAATTGCTATCTGACACTCTCATCCACACCATTGCAAAGGCAAAAAAACCCCACTTCTCCATCAGCAACATGTGAATATTTGGATCATCTACACCTACAGTCCAGTAACAACCACTTTGACCAAGTTGTGTTTCTATGCAGTGCACTCTGAGGAGATAGACTAGGCGTTTGTGAAACATAGGTCATTTAGGGGCAAAAGCCCATTGAACGGTGGCTTCATGCAGAAGCCAGGCTTATTTTGGCATCTGCAGAAACTCTGAGGGAGTTTATCACCTCTGAGTTGCTGGAGCCTGAAAAGACAAGTCCTTTTTTCTATGCTGATAACAGCAGTAATAACTCTATGCCCAGATACCTTTCTTTATTTTCAAGACCGTTTGGTCATTAAAAATAACCCCCTGCTTGAAAACAGTACATGCCAGGGAAATAAACTTGAAAGGCTTTCTCCTACACAAAAATTCTGTTGCCTCTCCTAAAGGCAGTGGAGCTCTGTACTTAGCCTTTTGTAGTCAGCAGAAGTAGAAAACACAAGGATAACAGATAGGGGAGTGGGGGGGATCAATTCCCAACTGCTGTGAGTTTGATGTCAGGAATAATGTACCTGTTTCACAGGTAGTTCTTTGCAGGACGCTGGAAGGGGAACAGGCATAGCAGTGCTTACACAGGAGGAGTCTTCCATGGAAAACGTGCTGTTTTCACTGCGTGGTGGCAGTTAATGGTTTAGGAGAGGTTACCAGCCATCTGTTGCCCAAATTAGCAAGTCTTAGGGCTAGTTAGTGAGGTCTGCGAGCTAACACTGTCCATGGTTTACTGTTGGAGACCCTGCTTTTCCAATGGGATGTACAACTGAGGCACCAGCATTATAAAACAATGAAGATCCCACATTTTGTGTGTATTGGGCTATTGCTTGGTTGGGGTTTTTTAGTTATTATTTTTCCCCCCTTTTAATTCCATGCTGAAATCCAGTTCTTGCTCACACTCCCTCCTAAATTGTTATGATTTATTTGTGTTTAATGCTTGCCCTTCTCTCATCCCAGTGGTGTCTGGATTTCAGGGAAGGATGAAGCAAATTCCACAAATGCAGTCTGATTCTGCAAAATACTAAATCAAGGCTGCTTGAAGACATTTCAGTGAACAGGGTTATCAGCTGTTTGGCACCTTGCAAGTCTGGAGCCCATGTAAAAGATGCTATGAAAAAGGAAAAGTACATTGTGCTTGCCAGAACTAAATTTATCACAGTATCTTGCGTGGCTATTAGTAGAAATTAGTGCAGGATTAGTACCTAGAGAAGAAAAGAAGAGAAAGCGATAAGGGGCACCTTACATTAAGCACATGTAGCACAGACTGTTTCACAGGGACAGCTGAAAATTCTCGCTCTTTCCTGTTGCTGGATCAGATTCCATTGGTAGAAAGAGGGCAGGGTGCCCCGGGGAAATATCTCAATAGTCCAAGGCCCCCTCTGACATCAGGTCAAATATTCTAGGTCACATAACTGAAGGCTGCATGATGAAACTCAATATTACAATGGATCAAGTGCTTCTGCCACATGGAGCTGAAGTGCTCCTGCCCTAACAGACTCAGTAAGCTCAGCAGACACTCAGGGAGAAGAGAGATTTCAGCCCTGGCTGAGCACAGGGCTCGAGCAGGAATGATGGATGAATAAACCTGTCTGGACTTAGGTTAGCGCTGGTGGTCACCAACTGCCAATGGAAGGACAGTAGTGGCAGATGAAAATGTGGCTCTGCTGGGATGGAAAGGAAGCAGGGAAGCAATGTTGTGCTTTGAGGAATAGTTTGCTCTGCTCTGTACAGAACAAGGAAAAAAGCTTGAAAAAAATGGGAGCCCGAATGTGCTCAAAGGAGGAAGTGCCACTCTCATCTTGACCAATGCCAAAGTCCAGAATTAAAGCCTGTTAAATGGCTAGGTCCAAAGAGTGAAAAAGTCAATGTTGCACATATTTGAATATGACCTACAGGCATTCCAGTGAAGAGACTGGTCTTGCACCAGGAATGTGAAGTGGTCTCCTTTTCCAGTAAAACAAAGCCTAATGTTGCCTCCAAACCCCATTTTCAAAGCTCAAATCACTGTAAATCAATTTCTCCTGCAGATGTCCAAATAAGCCCCATTTCTATCATCTTTTTTTCAGTAAAAATAGCTTATCCTCTGACATCTGGGAAAGGTGAAGGTGTTGCCAAGTACTGAGCTGTCATAATTGCTGTCATAATTTGCTTTCTGATTGTTTAAAGTCCCATTAGTTAGATTTTCTTCCTCTATTATGCTTATTACCATCTTCTGCTAGAAATAAGAGAGTGTGGTTGATGGGAAGGGCTCCCATATTCTGCAGAACTGGCACATAATGTTTTACAAACTTATTCCCTGCCTGCAGCCTGAAGCGCATTGCAGGCTGAACTCTTTAACATCTTGAAAGCTCAAAGTAATGTGGAAAAGTAAGATTGAACAGCAAAACCCAAAGCTATTTTTACTGCAGAATTGCTAGTTCAGCTAATAAAACACACAGAATTTCTAGAACTTTTGAGACCTTCTGAGACTTCATTGCCACTTAACTTGCCTCTGATTTTTGTAGAAATAAAAGTCAGATCTTCATATGGTAGGATGATACGGTGTCAGCAGTATTAATACATGTCATTTCGCAGAGTGAGACAAATGCTGGTGGAAAGTGCAGGATGTGAACAGACTGGTCACAGGCAAAGTGCTGCTGCAGCACAAGCAATTTCAATCTTCTCATTTTCAGTCTCCTCCTCCCCATATTCCTCAGCCATTTTCTCAAGAACCTTGTTTAGGGGGTCTCGGTTCCTATTCAGGCTCAATTCCCTCCGATGAAACTGGTAAAAGCCTCTTCAGTTATTTCTGCTTAAAGTCCTGGGATTTTGAGCAATTCCTTGCTATGTATCACTTAGCTGCTTTTCAGTGAGAGTGATTTAATTACTATTATGAGCCAGTATCTTGTAAACTTATTTCTTTTGGAACCCTTTTCCCATCCCCAAGAACATTATTTCCGTGCCTTTATTTCTCTTGGATGGGCTTTCACATTGCAACTGCCCTGGGTTAATGCTTGCAGAAGTCTGAACTGCTGGTTTGGCTGGGAGTATTCTCCATTGATCACTTTCCAGTAACTCCCAGTGACTCGGTGTCCTGCAGGCTGGTATCTGAGCTCTGCCTTCACTTCAGCCCAGTTTCATTAGTATGCTTTTGATTTCACTCTCTGCAGTCAAGTTGAAAGCTCTCACAGAGGTAAGGGATGACATACATATTACATCTGCAAAAAATACAAATTATTCATCACAGCTAGATTCAAAGCCATAATAAAGGCAGCTCTGTCATCTGTCCTACTGCTTCTCAGAGCTGCTCTTTTGAGATCCTCAAGTCTCCAGAGTAAAGCTGTTCTTCTGGCTGGAACAGGTTTTTCTTCTAGGCATAACAGAAGGAGCTGAGCTTGAGGGACAGACTGGCAGGTTTTTATCTGTCCTGGTTAAGACTAATGATTAAGGCAGCTAATCATCTCACAAATGCTTCTAACGGTGAGATAATCAAAGCAAAACCCAGGTTTTTTCCTTAGACTTGGAATAATCCAGCTCAGGAAATGCTACATGGCCACGTTTCTTTATTATGAGGTTGGAAGATTTCCCTGACTTTGGGATAAGTGAGAACTTGTCTTAAATGGCTGCTCACTGGGGACTGACAGTCTGCAGAGGGACCTAATACTTAATTGAAAACATACCCAAATACATGCTTCCCTGAATTTCTTGTGCCTGCAATATTGGCCAAGAAATCAGTTGCCTCTTTATACAGGTGCTTTCAGGGACTTTCTATAGGCTTCCACGTGCTCTCTGTAGTGGTGCAGACTTGTCAGTCCTTGTCCCTAAGGATACCATGGCATGGAGATGGTTCTTCCACCACATGGCATAACCCCATTCACTTCCTTCCTCAGTTTTCATGCACAAATTCCCACTACAGCTTACTTCAGGCAGCTCTGCATGGCAGTGAGGCTTAGGCAGGGATGTGTAATCTCCCCCGGGGTCTGCATGCCATCCCCAGTGGTCCCATAAAACCCTGACAGTAAAACCTGCATTGAAACAAAACCTATTAAAAACTGGCTTGATGAAAGGGACCAGGGTGAGCTTTGCCCACCAAGCCTCCACTTTCTTCTGCAGAGGAGACTGGCTTGCCAAAACACATGGTTTGTGAGAAAATTTGATTTGAGAGTCAGCAGGTCTCTTACCCAGATAAGTGTTTTACTTCTCACCTAAAAAGCACTGCAGCTTTTGGGATAGCTGTGCCCTGAGGCAACCAACCCTGTTTCAGCCCTGTGGTGATGTTGGTGCCAAATGGACAAAATAGCAGCACCTTAAGGATGGAGTTTGGGTTTGATTTGAAGAACGGCGATTTTATGTTCCTCCGATAAAACAAACCTCCCCCAAAACCATCACGTTTTGAATAATGTGTTTTCCCTAAAACTCTCTCTCACCTGTTTGCCCTGCCCTTTGCAGAGGGCAGCCTGTAAAGGGGAAGCTTTGCAAACCCACCACCCAAGGGCCAGCACGTAAGTCCTGTGGCTGCCAAATCCCACCTGACAGCCACAGTACCCCTGGCTGTGCACGTCAGCAGCGGCAGCCTGGGGGGGGGGGGGGGGAAGAAGGGTTAAATAACAGTGGAATAAGGCACCGTGCTGCCTCAGCACAACTCCCCCCAAGCCCTGGGCACACTGGAGCAGGTGTCTGCTGGACCCCTGTGGTTCTCTGGTGGTGGCTGGGAAAGCTGATGTAAAGCTCTTCAAGATGGGGCAATGTCCCTGCTGGTACTCTCCCAGTACCCCAGAGAAACAGTGCTGTGCTTGGCCCTGTTTAAAAAGGGAAAAGAAATCTGCCCCTATAATAACCACTGAGGGTGGCTGCTGGATACCCCCACTGCTTGGACCTCCATGACATCCCTGGAGGAAAGGGGTGGGATATTTTGGGGAGCAGTATCAGCCTTGGGGACCTGCCAGTTCTGCATGCCCAAGCCAGTGGCAACATGGAACCATCAGGTATCACGCGTGGAGCCACCTGGTGCCGAATTCCACTTTTCCATGCCATTTCAGGAAAGATGGGCTTTTGCAGCAGATTATGGTGAAGTCCAGGCTCCCCTGAAGGAAGCAGAAATTGAGGTGGGGTTGGAGATAGCCTTTTGTCCTTTTTGCAGGTGAAGCAGTGTAGCTTTTAGTCTGGGAGGAGATTGGAGTGGGAAGGGAGGGCAATGGTTCAGGTGTGCCCTGGGTGAAGGTGAGATCAATTGCTTAGCAGAATCCCTGCAGCAGGCAGATGGGGAGCACAGTGGGTGCCAAAGTCTGAGGAGTGGAGCAGATGGCCCTCCAGAGCAAGGGAGGGTTAAACGGGACTTTGTTTGGGTTTCCTATGTTGGTAAGGTGCTTTTTGCAAAGTCTTGTATTTGTAGTGTGGTTTTTGCTAGCTGGAGAAGCCAGTGAATGGAAGGTGTGGAGCCCAGGCTGGTGTTGGTGACCTCTGAGCCTGCTTCTCTTGATTGAAGCAGTCCCTGTTTTGCTGTGTTTTGATGGTAGAAGTTGAAGATGACTGTCTGGAGGAGTAAGTCTTAGCAGGAGGAGCTGGTGGAGGTGAATGCTGTTACATGAGGAGATGGAAGGGGGTGATTAATGTGTTGGTGTCTCACAAGGAGCGCTGTGGAGGAAGAGTTACGGCTGGGTTTTCTTTTTTTGCTGCAGTTGTGCTGCCCCCTTGTTGAAAATGTGAAATTTTATGAGTGTTCTCTGAAGCAGGATTGTTTTATCTCCCTTTTGCAGAGCTGCAATGGAATATGAAACCCACAGATGTCGTGGCTTTCTACTTCTGTTACAAATCCCTTCCAAAATGGATGCATTTACGGCATGAAGTTGTTTGGACTTCCCAAAGGTCTCACCTCTGCAAAGTAAACTGCAGCCATCTGTCCTTATATGAATTTTTTGTAGGGCCAAGACCTTGTTTGGGGATTTTCTTTTTTAAGTGAACAGGTTTCTGTTATCAGTGCACAAGGCACTGATTTCCTCGGATGAGAGTCAGCACGATACAGTCTGTGAAATGTGAGGTCCTCACACTCCTTTAGCCTGTACGGGTGGGTTGACTTGTTGCATTTTGCTGTGGTGCCTTTCCCTGGGCTTGTCCCAGTGCTGGAGGGAATTTCTGGTGGAGGCAGCTCCCAGTCTGATGGCTGAGGTAGTGCATTTCTCTCTTCCGTTCCTTCTGACGGTGTCTAGACAAGGGCAGTTACTGCTGGGCTGGTTACTGCCCAGTCATGTTTCCGAGGCTGACTTGGCATTGATGT
Source organism: Ara ararauna (assembly GCA_028858755.1). Lineage (NCBI taxonomy): Eukaryota > Metazoa > Chordata > Aves > Psittaciformes > Psittacidae > Ara > Ara ararauna. The sequence continues at coordinate 529,007 of CM054386.1, forward strand.
GGGCTCAGCACTTGAATCACAAAAATGAAAGAGCTGAAGCTATGATTCTGATACCATCTCATGGCACTACCATCTGCACCCTCAGGCACTGCTACTGGTGTTTTAGCCTCAACCTTGTTCACACTGGACCAGATCAGTGAATTACTGATTTGGGCAGGTCAGAATTTACAGTTTCACATCCTAAATCTGTGTTCTCATCCATGATCACTTGTGGTGTTCACTTTTCTCCCCAGGCTCTCCCTAATCCCAATTGATATTTGTTTCTGACTGTTAAATCACTTGAGAAGTTACAATACTTGTTGTGTGATTTGCTTTAGACAAGTACAGTCAGAGTTCATGGAAATGATTTGTGAGAGCTGCCTCCACACCTTGCAGAGTTGATTCACTCTGAAGTCAGCAAAGGCTTTGGAGTCCTGTATCTGCTCAGGTTTTGTAAGAAGGCATCAAGAGTGAGAAATGAAGTAATAGTTTATCTCCCTCTTATGGCCAGATTCAGAATGGCTATGCTACAGAAGCTTTTTGGTAGGGAGGAAAGGGATCAGGGAGTACCTGCACTTGAGAGCTTTGGTGGTTGTGGACACAAGGAACCCTGACTGCTCACAAGGAGTTAAGCTGACCTCTCTTTAAGAAACCTGATAAAATATGTTTTTCACTACAGTATAAATGGAAAATGTCTGTGAAAGAGTTAAACTGCTCCAGTCCCTTCTGAGTTTGAGCTCATCTCCAGTTTAGCAAAAAGCTGGAGAACAGGATCCTGCTCAGCAGAGATTGCAACTATACCTTGTATATTGAAAAAGAAGGTGCTGTTAGAAAACTTGGCCGGTAACCAGTGATGCCCAATGTCCCAGAGTAGTGTTGCTCTTGAAGCAGGTGGCGTATGAGCAGCCCTGAGACAGTGGGTGCTGCTCTTTCTCTTCCCACCGATGTGGTGAAAAGAGAGTAAAATGGTCCATTAAATATTCCAGGTATGGTTTCTAACCCTCCCTGTGCCCCTTCCTTTGGCCAAGATCAAAATGATATTTTCAGAGCCCTCTCTTCCTGGCATATTGGCTGTGCCTCATTAAAACCAGTCATGCTTGTCCTAAAACCAGGAGAGGAAGTTGAGCTGGATGTGGTTTGGGTTCAAGGCCCCTAAGTTGAGTCCAGCATGGATTCAGACTACTTTGGCAATGACTAGCTTGGTATCTGGGGCAGGGGTTGTTTTGACCTGCTACCCTGACGGGGGCCAAGTTTGATACTTCTCTGTGCCAAAGATTCAGAGTTGTGGTTTGGACTTGCCTTCTATTGGTCATGATTATTCCCCTTTCCTGGAGAGGGGTTTTGTTGCCTGACCTGAAGGCTGGGAATTTGGGAATGTGGCACTCACTCATCTGGTGGCAAGATTCAAAACTGGTCTGGTTCCAAATTCTGTAATAAATTTTGAACTTGGAACTGCATTTCCATGATTTGGCAGTACTTGAAGGATGAGTAAGGCCTATGTACCACTGAGTGAAGGCAGCAAAGATGAGTGATCTAACATGTTAATATTTCTTACTTGGCTGCCCTCCTTCACCAGATACACTTGAATTTAGGTGGTTAGTTACAGGGGTCTGATCTAACAAACCTGCCTGCAGTTATTCAGGGATGGATCTAGAGACTTGGTTGGGTTCACCTCTACCAGATGGGGACATCATGCAAACTCTAAGATGGGATGTGGTTATAAACATCAGAACTGTTGCTGGAAAATATGGGCTGGTTTAGACAGAAGCTAAATATATAATGGCAATTTTGATTCCACTTCTTTTAGTGAAGTCTGCTTGAGTCGGTGTCTGACTTACCAATGGACTAGATACTACTCAGTTAAATAGCTGATGAGGGCAGGGAACTGGTTGGGCTTGAATTGCTCTGTTGCTAGTCTGTTTCAGGTAAAACTGGAAAAAGCATCTCTGGAGTTGTCACAGAAGAGCTACATAGCTGCAGGAGCACCCTACCCTTCCTTATTCTTCCCCCCAGCTTAAGATCAGGGTGTTTTTTTTTTCTCTTTACTCTATTTTAATCATATGGAATGTGGGATAATTCCTTTTATAGCCAAGCAACAGCTAGAACTTGAGGCATTACCTTGTATGCCCCTTGGTAGTGACTGATAAATGCCAGGATGATTGACATGGCAATGCAATCCTTCTAGGTAGGTTTGTGGGTTTGGGTGGGCATTTTTCCCCCTTCATAGGGCTAGTGATGAAACTGGATTCAGTCTGTCTGCTTCCAACTCTGGAATCAATCTGACATTAACTGGCACAATTAAAAGCGCTAGTCTAGCCAGCAAGACATGAGTTTCAAGATTATTCTGTGGGACTTCAGCTGTAAGATCTAATCCTTAAAATTTGTATGGTAAATCGCACCTTACTGGTCTGCGTATATATATATATATACACACACATATATATATTGTTTCCATAATATTGGACCTAAATACGGCACCTTACTCCCTTCCCACTCCAGGACTTAGGTAGGAGGGTAAAGTTGGCTTGCTTTTACAGGCAAGCAAACAGGTAAAACAACCAGTCACAGATGTGGCTGTGGACTAGCAGGACTCTGCAGAGAACCTGTACCTCCTAGATACTAGTCTAGTATCTACCTACTGAGCTAGGCTGGCTCCTGAGGGTCTGGACTCTGGCATTTCCATAGGGCAGAGCAGCCATGCTCCGGCTCATGCTCATGCAAGGCTGGTTTGCCAAGAATGCAACCCAAACTTCCTGCATGTTTTCTTTAAACTGTAGCTGGTCTGTTGTGACCGGGCAGAAGCAAGTACACAGGATTGGGACAGGCAAAGCCAAGGAGGCAGAAAATCTTTACAGCTCCTTCACATTAATACTGCATCTGGTGAAGAAATGTCGCAGTCTCTTGAAACTTATAAAAGCATGAACCTATGCATCTGAGAAAGCAAATTCAAGGTACTAAATGACGTCCAGGAAACAGGAACAGTCAATTTCAGTGTGAGAAGGACTCTTGAGATCAAAGGGAATGCCCATTTGATCCACTGAGGCTCACTCACCTAATGTACTGCCCTGCCCCTTCAGCTCCACAAAAACAGCTAATTGCTTCTTGAATTACTCAAGTGCCTTAGACCTGTCTGCTTCACAAGGCTCTTCAGACTTCATTTACCATATCCAGTGTAGGCATGTAAACTGACTGATATGCTGACTTTAGTCCAACATCCTACCGCACAAGTGAACAATTTGAATTCTACAGTAGGTACAAACTTGTTCTTTTATTCTGGTATAAAGATGTCTCTAGGATCATTTAAGGCTGCAATCCTGTTTCTATCAGTTGCCAGGAACATTTGTATATAGTCAAAGGGCACTACCTACTGTTTCTTCATCATGATAAGGACTTTGTGGCTTTTCTCACTGTCCCATTTGATGTAAGGTATGCTCCCAATGCTTGTTACTTCCAAGGCTCTGATCCAAACCAAGAACTTCAGAGCCCAAACATTAAAGATCCCAAATGTGGATTTGCTATCTAATGTCATTAGGTGCCTCAGTTCTGATCTGAAAGTTCCCATACTCACTGCAGTCATGCACTGTGCATAGGCTGAGACCAATAAAGGCACAGCCTTACACACACACACGCAGCAGTGGCACAGCATTAGCACAGCATTAGTGTTTAGAGTTCAGAGTTTAACACAGCCTCACATTCAGAGAACAATAGAAAAACCTCTTAACTACAGCAACTGAATCTTTTCTCCTTCACTCATCTATTAAAGCAGCTCTCAGAGGTAGGGGACACAGGTTCAGATTCCCTCTTCACTGCAGTAAATCCAGCTCTACTCGCTACTTTTTAAAACTGGTGTCCCTGCTCCCTAAGCACTGCAGCTGTAATGCAAAATTTGTTCTCGGAATCCTTTTCACTTGCTCTTTCTAGACTCTTGGAACTTTTTTCCCTACTGCATAAATGGCTCAGTTTCAAAAAAGTGGTCGAGACAAGCTACCAGGAGGTAAAAGACAGATCTTTTCCTGCCAAGAGCTGCCCTTAAGGCTCTAAGGGAAAATACCTACTACTGATTTGGAGAGCAGTCTTTAACCACCAAATCAACACGCAGTTGAGAGCCTTTTCCTCACATACCCCTCATCCTGTTTTATAGCAGGGACATAGACTATGAAAAGAAGAGTCAAGCCACACAACTAGATCATCCCAATACAGAGTTTTTCAAACCATACCAGGAAGGTTATAGCCAGTACGTTACTGAAAAGTACAGGCATTTAAGTCCCCATTTTGACCTGAACGGGATAAAAATATTGATGGGAAAATTATGTGTCAGCAGGACTACACAGCACTGCGCAGAGTACAAACTTACTGCAGTGAACTTCTCAGAGCTCTCTTGTGAAGGGCTTAAGGTACCAGGTGTTCTCATCTTCATTTCTGCATGTAACTGTATTGAGAGGAGGTACTAAGAGAAATAAAGTTAGCTGCTGAATTAAACCACAGCATCAATCTTCCCTACTAATTACCTGGTTTGAAAGGAAGCAGACTATAGCAGGAACTGCATTTGTTTGCATACAAGGTCTATTTGGGTAAGGCCACAGCTAAGGTATGTAACCCATCAACAGCAAATACTCAGACATCGCTGTTATTCAATGACAGAAGCAGATATTAGTTTCTTAAAAGACTGCTGTCTGAACAGAAAAAAGAAAAGGAATAGCTCTAACCTATTGCCAGAAGTGTTTTATTTTCACAAGGCTGAACATGCTTTCACCATCACTAGCACAAGACTGACCTTACTCAAGATTTATAGATCATAAATGATGTGAGATAAGGTCAGTTAATTTCTTTGATACGTTGTATTTTTTGAGAGACACCTTATCTGGACAGTAATACCAATACCCATCTTATTTCACGATAACTTCTACGAATAAAAACCAAAAACCACTCTGGAAAAGCTAGGAGTCAGAGATGGGTTTTGAAGTCTTTTATTGCAAAAGGTATGGACATTTGCTGGCAGAATACTTGATCACATTCTCTATTTGACTGTCATCCAGAGGACACTGCATGCATTCAAGCTGAAAGCATAGGACAGTTTCCACTGGGCACCTGAGAAATTTCACAGGAAAGAAAAGTCTTTCAAGTTCAAAGAGAGAAGTTTCAAACTGATCACCTACTCCGGTGCCCTTTGCTCCCCCCAGTTACCTGGGAAATAAGAATTAAATCAGCTATAGTCATAGCCAACTGTAAACATTTCCCTGCAATGCAAGAGAAATTATTTACGTAATTGATCCTGAAGTGTTCTTTCCAGTTTCAAACAGGAAATGTCTTTCCTAAAGCAGGCAGTGCAATGAGTTGCACCTACTACTCAATGGTGCGTTATGCCGCAGAGGTGTAGGATGCTTCCTCTTATCTGCCTTGTATCAAAGCAAATCTGACAGCTCTTACTTGGTGTCCAAGTGACTACCCCACCCCAAAATATCTTTCTTCCCGCTCTCAACTCTAGTATCATCTCAAACCACTTCTCTACCCTCTTCAGACACCAGCCAATTCCCTTTCTCTTCCCACAGCCTTGCCTGAAGGCATGATTAACAAGAACACATGCTGCTCTCTGTACTGCAGTTAATAACAAAAGTATCTTCACACTTTGTCTGTCCCTCCACATGCAGAACTCCAAGTGCATCTGAATTTCACTGATTTCAGTGCCTTCCCACAGGTCTGATAAAGGTTAATCATCTTTGGCAGACAGCATTCCTGCACCGAATGGAACAAGTAATCCATTGCCAATCTAACAGGACACGCATTTCGCAACGGCAGCTGCTTAGTAACAGGAACTCACTGCAAGAAAGAAAGAGAGTTTAGAGGATGGTACCTTCACAAGTAAATGCATTTGAATAGAGAATAAATTAGAATATATTAATTAACAGCTGTACTTAGCTGTAGGTTATAATGGACTTCAAACTACTTGAACCAGACAAAGATCTATCAAGGTATTAAGGCTGCAAGTCACAGATAACAATTCATAATTAACTTCCTTTCATGCAGCATGATTTTAAGTTCTCCAGCAAAGCTGCGGATAGTAATTTTCCATCAAGACAGTGGTTCCTCAGTAATACGCACATAGGCCTCAAATCAACATTATGATACAGGGCCTTAGCAGAGATGGGTGCACAGTCATTTGTGTTAAGACAGAGTAGCAATTATAGCCCCCTGAGGCCCCTTGAGTTATTTTAATCACAAAAGCCACAATGAACTTGTTTTCAACAAAGGCATCTAGAAAGACATAGGTTGCTCTATTTAAATCAGTCAGCTTAGAATGAACAGTTATTCATTTCCAGAGATATGACCCTTAGTCCAGCAATGAGTATTTTGGTCACTGACAATTCAACACTACAGTGTATGTTGTGAAGAACAGCTACCTAAAACTTTAAAGCTAAAGCACAAAAACTCGTCACCACTATACTTTCAGCTGTATTTCAGTAAAGTATATATATTTTTAATCCATTTCATATTGTTCTAAAAGTTATCCAGCCAATTCCATGTCATTACTGCTGGATATGCTTTTACTGGAATAAATGGCCTTTGGCCTGATTGAAAACTGGCACTGGAAGAGTCTAGTGTTCCTTGATAGTTGTTTTACATCATACCTATGTCTTCAGTCCTAATCTATTTTTAGCAGACACTTCAATGGAAGCAGCTCAGAATGACTGTGACATTGACAACATGCTGATGATTAAAGTGTATTTTTCCTGGTTTGACAGGGAGGACATCTTCTCTATCTTGCATTTTGCAAGCTACAGAGATGAGGTACATGAAAGGCGCGAGTAGTAAATGCAGGGATACAAGACCTTTAAGAGGCATCCTGAGATGGAGCAGGAGGATCCTTGTTCTCAGGCTCTGGAGGAGGAGCTGGCACACTTTCCTCTTTCTTTTGTGCAGCCAAAAATTCATGAATTGCCCTCTCTATCTGAGGCCTGAAGATGTGGTTTAGTTTTGGATCCACCACCTGAGAAATAATTCTGTCCACTCCAGCTTCCAGCATTCCTGACCTTGAACAAAGACAAAGGAGTCATTCAGCTGCTCAGAAAAACTTCTCCCCAAACTCCTCCAGTAATTCTCCAGAGCCCTCCAGTCAACTGCAATTAGCATTAACATGGTGAGAACTGCAGCCCACTCAGTAGATCCTTAACAGGGAGCTGTTTCAAGCACCTATTTTCCACCCAACCCCCTCTGACTTCTCCCTACAGAATTAACAACTGACATCTGGTCTCCCAGGTACTTAAATGACACGTTGGACAACAGCCACTTTAATAGGGCTCATGTAGAAATGAGGTCAACATGAAAGCAAACAAACACATTTTGGCACAAAGGAGGGAAACAAGCTATTCTGAGGAGGAGGGCAGGTGAAAGCACAGGGGTTTTTTTTGGCTGCCTGGAGGGAGGAAAGTCATGCCCCCTAATAACATTGCTGTCACTCACTCCTTATAACTGTTAGTCTAGACAGATGGGTATTAATTATAAAAACAAGCACATGTAGCACACAGAAAAGTTTCTGGAACTGAAAACTAGTAACTGAAGTGACTTATTACTTCAGGGGCTGCGTCAGACTCTTGGATTGTGGGGCACAGGCTGCCTAGCAGGCTTAAGTCATGTCTGCAAGGGAGCAGGGGACAGGAAATGGACATGTTGCCTGGTGCTCAGAAAAGGAGCCACAAGACTAATAAGGCAATAACTGCTGCAAGTGAGTGGGTACAGGGTCACAGCACATCATGTCACCTCCAAATAACAGCACACTTATATGTGCATGCAACAAAGGAGATACACATCTGGACATCCTCAGCACTCGGTTGTGCAACTACAGGAGTGATAGGGACCCTCTAAACTCTCTAATACTGTCTGCCTATAGCCTGCTTAAAGGGAGCATGTTACATTTGTCTCATTACAGGTTCCCTGATTTAACATTTTTCAATTGTCCACTTCATTCTAGTGGTAGTGTAACAGGGAATAAGAGGAAGCATTTAGTGACAAACATGTCTCAAGGACTCCAAGTAAAGATAGGAAATTCTGTACTTCCAGGAGACACCCCCTTCTCTAATTACAGATTAAACAAGCTAATGTTACATATTAATGATTTACAGATTCCATCAAGTACTCTGAAATATGGCTTCTTCTGTGAGTGAGACAATCTAATAGCATTTCCTTATAAACCTAAATGCCATTATCAAGTTCTCTACTGCTCCTCTACCCATATCTTTTACTATAAAGCTTTTATTTATGATATTTAGTTAAACAAGCTAATGCTCCTATTTCAGACTGCAGTGAATTAGTAGCAAGAGATAACAATCCTAAGTCTCTAAGCAGCATAGTTTAAGTTGGCTTTCCTGTAATGCTGGAAATGTAACATCTTGAATAGCTGTACAAAAGCTACCCTCTGCAGCATGAAATCAGCCTAGCCCAGTGCGATTACTGCCGGCTAGTGGTCAGAGTCTACCTAAACAAGCTTTGGCACCTTTAGGATTTTTTCTTGAAGTGATGTAGGCTCTTCTCTGAAGATAAAGGTCATTCAGGTCGGTACAGTTTTGCTAGCAGGCAGTGATGGTTATCTGCAGTAATACCTTGGCTAGAAAGCTAATACAAGTATTTCACCATGCTACTCAACTCATCAACGTATAAACTTCAGGTAAAGCAGTACTATAAGCATTTTAATGAGACTTAAGACTGCACCTACAATTACAATGAAATTTGTGAGAGCACTAGAGAAAGTGTTGTGAAAAACTTAAGTCTGTACATTCTTATTTGACTTAGATATTTAGATATAATTTATGAAAAAAGCATCATTATTTTACAGAACGTTGCTTACTTACTGAATCACGCTCTGCCTTAGCCCATTTCGTAACTGGTTTTTGTTCATTGCTGGATTCCATTCCTGTTTGTCCAGGTGGGTCGATACAAAGTTGTCTACCTTCTGCCTCAAATTTTGATAGGCTGGCTAAAAAGTAAGAAAAAAGGCTGGTTAAACTGCTAAATGATCTCAAAAGAATCCCCTGCCAGAGTTCTTCATAATACATCTTTTGTCATGTACACTACTGTCCTGCTGTCTGTATTCTCCATCCTTTCACGTTCTGAACAAAGGTAACTTTGTTTTACCTAAGAACACAACTGGTAATTGCAAAGAACAATCAGTGTGCTATCATAATAATTCAAATAGCTGGATAGATTGCTTTTAAAATTTTGTCTACTTGGTGAAATGCAAACTGCCCGTGCAGACAGGAATTGTTATAGCAGAGTTCTTGTTGTCTGGAAATGCTCCATCACAGAATTCCAGGAAACTGGCTGAGTAATACTGTCACTAACAAAGAACTTAATTATTTGTTTCTGTAATACTAACAAAGATGATCAGAATTATGTGAGTTCTGTCAGTGGAGATTTAATTCCATTTAATAGGAAATGAACTAACAAACCTATATAAATACATAGGAGCCTGGTGCTGTGCCAGGAAAGGACAATAAAGTAGCAGCATTTGTAGTTCAGAATTTGAGATGCATACGGGATGATGAATGAAAGGGCTGGTAACAGAGGTGCAGTATCTGCCCTGGGCAGTGTATATCTATACTGGTAAAGCTGCTCTCAGTTATGGCTGCTCTGTGCAGGTGACCTGACAGCTTCAGGAATGGCTTTGCAATGGCTGCTGGGGTGGCCTAGAATGATAACTGCAGGTCCCAGAACAGGAGTCTTGTTGGAAGTGTAGAAGTTTTGGAAAGCAAAACGCCCGTGTTCACTTTTGACAGGGTAGTCACGAACAACCCAACTTCAATACTGCCAACAAATGCTCAGGAGCTCACGTTGCGACTGAGGAAGAAATTAGTTTAAAACAATAGTCTGAGAACATCGAGAGAGAAGTTAAATGTTTCGGAAATGTGGGAATTATGCTCAAGAGGAGCGGTGTTCTTACGGGAAACCATTTTCCTAATGAGGACTGGGCTAGAAAATGAAGTCTGAGCCTATGCTCTGGGCTGTCTCTCCTCTGGCGTGCCGCTACCACCTCAAGCCAGGAGCCGCTCCATAGAGGCCTAACAGGCACGGACCGTAGCGCGGGTGTGCAGCCCCACCGCACCGCAGCTTCTGCCCACCACCCTGGCAGCCTCCCCCCTCCCGGGGCCGGGACACCGTGAGCAAAGGCGAAGGGAAGGGACGCGGGTGCTCCTTCGGCCAACGGGAGCCGGGTTCCAGGGGCGCTGCCCGCAACTCGGGCTCCCCGGGGGCCGGCCCGCCCGGCTCGGCCGCGATACCTTTGTGTCCACGTCGGCCAGGCAGTCCCTGCGGAAGCCGTCGAACAGGCCGCGGCTCTTCAGCTGCTCCACGATGATGGCGATGAGCTGCGCGTCGCCGGGCGGCAGCGACGCCGGGTCGGTGGCGCCGGGCCCTGAGCCGGAGGCCGCGCCCCCCGCTCCCGCTCCGCCGCCGCCTCCTCCCGGGGCGGCCCCGCCGGCGCCGCCGCTGTCGGACATGGCCCACGGCCTGCGCCTGGGGCCCGCCAGCGGCTGCTGCCCGCCCCCCCGCGGCCCCCGGCACCGCGGCCGCCGCCTGCGGCGCGCTGAGTTCTGCGCAATCCTGGCGCGCTGCACGGAGGGGAGGCGAGTCCTCCGAAGGAGCGGCGGCTTCAGGCCGCGGGGCCGCTGAGCCGCCGCCGCGCTCAGAACTACAAATCCCAGGGCGCACCGCGGCCGCACACCCACAAGGCGGAGCAAGGGCGGCCGTGCTGGTTTCGTGATGCATCTTGGGAATTGTAGTTCGGCAGGGCCGTGTCGCTCCGGGTCGCGCCGCAGCGCAGGCGGGCGGTGCTGCCTGTGGGGAGGGGGTTCCGGGACACGCGGCTCCGTGGGTCGGGGTCCCCGTCCTCGCCAGGCTCTCGAGTTCCGCAGACGATACCTGCCAGGCTGTGGCTTCGGTGGTGTAGTTAGCACTACTGTAAATACAGAAGCACAGAATGTAGTGGGGTCATCCTGGACTTCCCCCGGGATCTGAGCCTCATTCATCGCGCTGCTGACAAAAGGGCAGGCGGAGCCAAAAGTCTGCCCCAGTACCAGACCCTGCAGAGGGAATAATCAGCGGCTTCTGTTAATGGGGTTTTCTCTGTTGTGTGGGCATAGACTAGTGGTGTCATTTATGGTTCTGATTACATCTGCAAGCTACAGCTAGTGCATTAGTTTTACTTCTTTGCTACTCACACTGTAAAGAAAAACTGAACTCATCAGGATACTCCCATCCTAACACAGGAGGGCAAGCCGTGTGCAAATGTAATAATGCAGCCCTCCACAAAGGTGCACTGCGTGGGTGCATCCTCACTTTTCTTTCCTTATACTATTCAATGAGCAGAAGGATGGCAACAGTTTGCCTGCACGCATTGTCCTCCTCTACCTGATTAAAATTCAGCAGCTCTGAGAAGCGGTTTAAGCTGTCCCTTTCCATCTGGCAGCTTTGAGGACAGAAGAGAGGAGAAATGATGGTGTGTGCAAAGCCCAAGCTTCACACTGATACTTAAGTGCTTTCCTGCTGCAGTGGAAAGACTGTCCTTCCGGCCAGACACCTTGTCACTGTCACTAGTCCACACTGGCTATCTCAAAGTGGGGTACAAAACCCGCACAACTCATCCAGGCACTCGGAAATATCCATGGAATCGCATTCCTGCCAGACAGCTGCCGGCAGTGCTTCCTCCCCGCCACTTGTGACCAGCTCACCAGCACCGGTTTGCTGGCATCACGCTAATGCAGGCATTGCCCTTTCGCGTGGAGATAACCCCTATAGGAATGCATTAATCTCGCTGTCCTGACCCCCCACCGAGATCCACGCGAACACTTGAGGGGTTGTGGGACATGTCGCCTGGGGTTTGTTGCAACCCTGTGCTGATGCAGGAGGCTCTGCATGCTTCCCCAGCCAGCACGTAAACGCTTTACAAGATAAAACCATCGCATGAGCCTAGGGTTCCTCCTTCTGTAGCTCTCGGGGACATGGCCCTGGCTTCCCCCGCGGGCCGGGGACCACGGGAAGGATCTGACGGTAGGGTTGGGGCAGGTGCCAGCCCCGTGTCCCCGGGAGGTGGAAGCCAGCGGTGGCCCCAGCAGAGGGCAGCGGCGGCACCGGCGCCTCCCGTCCTTTCCTCCGCGGGGAAGGGACGGTGTTAATCGATTTGCCTCAATAGGGAGCAAGCAGCAGAAGAGGAGCCAGGGGATGGTCTCTCTCTGCTTGCGCACAACGCAGCCACTTAGGAAGCAGCAGAAAGGGAGCCAAGGGGAAGGTGGTTATTTTTTACGCGAGTTTGCTGCTGTCCTGGGAAAGGCTCCTTCCCTCTGCAGCACTGGGAGAGAGCAACCTGAAGGCAAAACCAGCCTCTTGGCAGTGCGATGCGTTCAGGAGAATCCAGGGTTCACTACCACTGCCACAAGTGAAAATTCCTCCCAGATAACAAATCACTGAAAGAGACTCTGAGCATCCATGTTGCAGGAGAGGTAAAGCCTCGGTGCAAATCTCTCATAGCCAGGATGTCTCCCAGCTGCAGCATGCAGATCAGCTTATTGCTTCAGTTAAATGCTGTCACTGTTCCCAACCATGACAGCTTGTCTGGAACTGTCTCCTTGATAGTGCTGAGGTGAAGGACTGTGCTGATCCTACCATGTTAGAGAAGCACTGCTCATGGTCCCTGTGTTAGGCCTCTTTCATTACTTGTAGGTGGATGCAGTGATCTGCTGCTTAGGATGGCACAAAGGGACGTGCATTTGATGTTTCAGGGCAGGGGGAATGGATAAACCTGGCAGTTAGCAGGGATAATGAGGATTCATAGGTTTCTCTTACAAGTTGGCTGGCTGTGTGATCTAGGGCAAGCAGTGTTTCATAGTTCTGAGATCTGTAGCTGGGGCATGAGAAGAACATAGCATTTAATCTGATCTATCTAGGTATTTTTGCCCACCATCATAGCACACAGGCAAACATGAAACTGTGGTGTCTTAGATGAAGCAGCCTATCCCCCAGGGAGGAGAACTGTGGACCTCTCCTAGCATCAGATCTCTAGTACAAAATTCATTATATCTGTGAATTCTCTCTATATACATGCCCTCAAGGAAAGCTTGATGCAGTTTGCACAGTTCGGGTCAGTAGAAGACTTGGGAAGGGTGAAATCTTACCTGTTTGTTGCTGCTTTTGAAGACACAGTTCTTTTGGTGGGATAAATGCTTAGGCTGTGGAGGGAAACAAACTTGTAAACCTTAGGGAGAAAATTTATTTGAGAAGAAATAAACAAACAAATGCTTAAAAAGTTGCTTGTATCAAAGTGAGGATCAAAGCAATGATTTTTGGTCTTGTTTTCCTATGTTACAGTCCCTCTGAAACCTGTTCATTTGGTAGACCAGGGCGATGAGGATACTTAATCATAATTTCATTTTGTAAAGGACCACTCTTATGGAGAAGCACTTTCTATCACAAATGACCAGAGCCAGAGGTCAGTCTTTTTTATGTCAGTGTTTGCCACCACAGCCTCTCAGGGTTCCTCTTTTCTCAGCCCTTGGTCTCCATTCCCCCTCCCTTTGCCAGGACCTCTTTCCATGGAAATTTTGATAACGCAGGGAAAAAGTTCCTCTCTCCTACAGCTGCCTACAGAGAGTTCATGGACATTGCAATTGGCTGAGAAAACCAAATTGTTCCATAAAAGTGGTGTGAATGGAATCTGTTTTCATGGGTGCTCAAGTCCTTTCTGATCCTTAAAGCTATTACTGAAGACTGCACCATTGTGTGTATATCCTGTGGTGCAAGCAGTGGTGTGGTTGGCAGCCTGGTGCTCACCATGCAGAATACACAGCAGTGGAGTCCTCAGTGATGACACCCATTTGTGTCCCTATCCACCCAGCTTCTAATTTTCATTAAGTCTGTGGAAATGCAAATAATGTTGAGGGATCTATTCTGGGTTATTTGATCTCTGCAGATGAGAGTTTGTTCTCTTCCTTGGCAATAGAGATGAGCTTTCTACCTTTGGTCATGCTTTGGCCTGATACCAGGCCTATTATAATCTGCCCATCTCCAGTGCTCAGGAGCAGGTCAGGTGCTGGAGAGACAGAAAAAGCCAACACACCACAGTATATCATAAACCCTCTTTCGTGTAGTGTTGTTGGGTTTTGGTGTTTGACAAGATTTCTGCTTTAGACAACATGTGCAGCTTTATCCTACAGGACCATTTGAGAAACAAGCCCCTAATTGTGAGGATTTCGGGTGAGGGCAATCACTGAGGCTGGGCAGAGGGGAAGGTTCATTTTCCTCTCTTGAGGTTTTCCTGTATTATTAAAAGACACAGTCTGTACGGAGGAGACATAGTTGGCAGTTTTCTCTTCTTTGTCCTGACAACCTCTGGCCAAAAAATTGGAAGCCAGTTACTGAATCTGGTTTCTGGCAGCTTTGCCCTTGCCAATGATTAGACGGAGAAACCTGGAATAGGAGGCTGTGGCCAGGCACTGTATGTGCTGAAACACAGATTGAATTACCATGGGGACCAGAAGCAGAGGGTGAACTTACATATTCACACACTCCCACTGCTTCTCTTACGCACACACATGCAGATTGCCAGCAACAAAAGGATTGAACTCTGGCCATTTTAACTGTAAAATTGTAGTGTTCTAGCAACAGTGCTGGGTTTCTTAGACTGGGCCACAAAGCATTGAAGCAGGACTATGATTTTCCATTACTTGTGTGTTTTGGGTATAGGGTAAGCGGCTCAGTGCATTTGGGGAAAAATTCAATGTTAAAACTGTAATAGTAAATTACAAGCTGTATCAGTAATTTGGGAGTGGTGCCTGTGAGCAGAGGCTGCCTGGGATGCATCTGGAATCGCAGACAGTGTTCCCAGCATAAGGCTCAGACTCTTCTGTGTCCATCCACTGAACTCTCAGTGCTCCGAGGTGTCCCTCATTACCAGTTTTGCAAAGCTCAATGCTGGGGAAGGATCTGGGGCAAAGAGAGACAAATCTCCTCTTCTGAAACGAGAAATCAGTGTAGTGTGAAAGAAAGTCTGGGTTAACCCCAAGAGGAGATTAGACAAAGCTCAGTAGGTATGCAGGCTTTTCTTTCTCTGAGTGGAATTCTACCCCTGTAAATCTAACTGATTTCTAAATACAAAAAATAAAACTAATTTTAAAGATTGCTTTTCTAATATTAATGTAGGAGAAACCCCCTAGGAATCTTGCCACGCTGTCAAAAACTAAAGGGAAACCGTTTCATGGCCTGCTGGAATTGCGCTTTTAACTTTGTTGCCCCAGCCTAGCATGTTCAAAACAGACATCTGACAGATGTGTATTTTTGCCACAGAGAGTAATGTCAGTACTAGTTTTCACCACCACCTCCTTCCATTTCCTCTGCGGGAAAGGCTTTCTGGGTTGGAATGAAGTTACAGGAGGTGAAGACAATGAATGGGGCACGCTTATGCTCCACAATTCTGGGTCCTTGTAAAATGCTGCTGAAGCTGGAGTTTGTATCAAGGCAGCCTGAGCTTGTGCAATGCAAAAAATCAGCTGCTCCTGTTTAGGAGCTGTAGAACCTGCCTCCCTTTCTCCCTGCGGTGGGACCTCCAGCAGTACAGACCCAAATCTGCTTTGCTGTTATTAGCAGGTGAGCTTTTTCCCTGGTGTGTTTGCAACCTAGATATTGCCCTGATGTGTCTGTGCATGAGAACTATAGCGTGTGATTTAGTACGAGATGACTATAAATCAAGGTAAATCCAGCAGTGGTGTCAGCGAGGCTAAATTTGCTCTTCTCCATTAGGAGCATACAATCAATGCCCGCTGGCTTTGGCCCACGTTTGCCTACTTTTTGTAGGGTTGTCATTTTGCAGAAGTTCATATTCTGTTCCTTTCTTGTGGTAGAATGGAGCTGTGTTCAGGAATGCAACCCTAGACCTCTGGACTGTGGTGGTAACTAGAGAGCAGTGCAGAAACCTCTGAAGTAGAGAAGATACTTGCGTGAAAGTTAGGTCCATTCTGTGTCATCAGTTCCAAACTTGCTGTTTAATCTTTGCATCAAACTTTGAACTAGTTAATGCAGCACTCGCTGTGTGTTTGGATGGATTGGGGTCAGCGCTGCAATGAGCTTTCTTTGGCAGGCAGAGGAAGTGCCAGAGTTATTAGATCCTGTAGATTTACAGAACGAACAGCTTGGCTACACAGGTGGCAAATTATTGCAAGAGTTGAGAAGTTGGAGGAATGTTCTCCAGCCTATAATTCTCTCCTGAAGAATGTGCACCATGCACCCAGCCTGCCAGCCTTCCACAGGATCCAGAGCCCTGAAGAAAACATGTATTCCCTGCATGTTTGCCGTTCGCGCCTGCCAATGTATTATCCATGGAACATATGCTGTATATATGACACACATTCTCAACTCAGACTAAGGCTCGATGCTTCAAGTGTGCTAATGGTAATGACTCCAATACAACAGATTTACTCTTGAGGTCCAGTTTTTATGTATTGCTTGCAAGACTGGACCCTATGGCATTATAAATATTATTAGTGCAAAAAGCTATATTGCAATTTACATTTGCATATAGAATAAACATATATATAGACACACGTGTATGCATGTCTATGCATAATATACCTTTAGAAGTATTTCTGTATTAGAGCAGGTATATAAAGTTTAGACAGAACGTGTATATGACATGCCCATCTCCAGAATGCTGTTTTATTCTCCATCTTTTTTTGTGGTTTCTACCTTGTAACTGCAACAACTTGGAACTCAGGGTGCTGTATCTTGAAGTATCTAAAGAAAATATATTTGTAAAGCAGAGCGGCTGCAGAACTTTTCAGAGGTGCATGCTGTGTCCTCAAACAGAGATCTCAGTTGTTCATTCTTCTATCATTGTTTCCACTATTATGAAAGACTAAAAGCATGTGGGAAAAAATAATATAAATATTATTGCCATATTTGCAGATGAGGGTAATTTTCCATACTGGATCATCAAATGAAACCTTGTATTGTATCTGTGTAATATAATACATTGGAATAATTGTCTTTCATTTGGGGTTTTAACATGTTTTATAAATGTTTATAGAAAAGTGCCAATTAAGCTGATGAATTCAGTAACTGTTTCGCTTATGCGGTGAAATACAGGCTTTTTGGTGGTAGAGAGATTTGCTTGTGATGGCTCTGGAATGTAGTGTCAGAGATAGGAATAAAAACAAAAAGCCTAGGCTATCTGTGCAAACTGCTGGACAAAATTGTGTTTCTCAAAGTGCAGTATTTATCTTACTTCTCAGACTCAGAAAGAATCTTGCTTTCCATACCCCAGATTTTATTATTGAGGGCAGTACTGCTATAAAAAACACTAAGAGGAGTGATGTGTGTGGGATTAAGTGCTGCTTATATCTGATTTTTCCATTTCAGTATCTGTGTTAGGATAACGTACTATGATAGTCAGTGGTCCCTTGCTTGTTTCTACAGCATCGTTTTTACAGATTTTCTTCCCTGGACTTCTCTATATGAACAGGATCTGACCACTTTCTTCTCCTCCTTACCCTATACTACCCCAAACTAGGGAATGAAGCCCCATATTTTGATTTTCTGAACAGAAGGAAAGCATGACATGCTGCAAGCATTTAGGGACCTAATGCTGCCTGACAGCTGATTGGAAGTACACTGGTGTCAGAAAAGAAACCAGCTGTTCACTTACCTTCTGGAGAGAGGCAAGGACTAGACTCTGTCAGATCCAGGAGTTGAAGAGCAATTACCCTGACATTAGAGGATGAAAAGATGAAAAAAGTAGGCTGAAAATTAATTTCTTTTGCCCCTCTGTTTCATGCATCCATCAGCAGTACATCTGGGCATCATGGATCTAATTTACAAGTGTAATTTCTATCCCAAAAGATCACATTTGCTGTACTTCCTGCTCTCAAGTTCAAGGGGGAGCAAACATGGAGTAGAGGTTATTTCTGCCTCTGTATGCTAGTTCTGGAGCTCTGCTGTAGCTTATTTGTTTGTGGATATGTGCATATGTATATCTATGTGTAGCCTCATAACATGTTTTATGCTCCACATAAGTTACTTGTCCCTTATTTACAGCTTGCCGTTTTCTTCCCTTCTCTAAGGACCTGCAGCTCTTGACCTTTTAGCCTAGTAAATTATTTACACATGAAACAGTGAATCAAAATGATGACTCTCAGGAAGATGCTGCTTATTCTCAAGGAACAAAAACACATTTCTGCATGAAATCTCCTTCCTGAGGCTTTCACTTTAGGCTTGTGTGTCCTATCCTCCTCATCCCTTCCCATTATGAGAAGGAGAGGCACTCCTTTTTCACACAGCCATTCCATTTGCACAGGGAAATGTTTTGCTGCCTCTAATTTTAAAACAGCCCCTTGGTATTTTGCGGATGGGGTGAGAGGACATTAGTTTGATAACTTTCTGGAACTGGAAAACAATGAAAGAATGCAAAGAAAAGGTGTGTGTAACTGCCGAAGTTGCTACGGAAATCCCAGGCTGAGGTTGATACCAGCAGTTAGAAATGCTGGAAGTTCTAACCTGAAAGCTGCCTGCTCTGTGGAGCTCCTGGCTGTGCAAACACTTTTTCTTTGTCAGAACAACTCCTCCTGGCATGAAGACTGGTTGTCTGTGGTGCCACATTGTGTCTGGAGAGCATGGCCATGGTTTGACATGCTTGGCTGTGCACTCCTCTGGGGGTTGAGAGGCCATCCGTACTCCTGTATTTACTCATTGTGGGGCCTAAAACACCTTGCAAAGGAAATGCTTTCCAACATGTTTGCTTTTTAGGCACATCAGTGTCTGGCTGCCCAGGTGATGTTACTTTGGGGTTAATCTTAAAATTGTCCGAAGCCCCCTAATCTGTAACTTATGGTAGCTTTCCACTTTTAAAATCTGAAACAAAAATGCTTCATACTAGATATTAAAGGGAAAAAAATGTTATTTCACATCAAGGGCTTTTAGAAAAGGTTCTTTTTAATTCACTGGGAAGTACACATAACTGCTTCTCAGTAAAGCTCTTGCAGATTCTTTGATGAAAGGTGCTATTGTGAGACTATTGTGCACATGGGTAATGGGGGAATTTTTTTCCTAGAGCCATACTAATGAAATTGAGAGCATGGTGTTACAGTGCTTGTAGCAGATACCTCCTTGATACTCATGCAGTTTTATCTGCAGTACAGAGAAAACATACACAGAGAAATGTGAACCCGAGAAACAAAGTGAATTGAAAACAGAAAGTTATTTAAATACTGTGATATCTTGCCACAGAATGTTGCCCATTAAAGTAATGTGGGAAAATAAACAAGAACAACATTTGAAAAGCAAAGATTTGGTTTGGAATTATCTCTATCAACTTTTTGGGTTATTTTCCTTTTTTCCTTTCCTTTTTTTTTTCTTCTTCTGCTGTTTTGTTTCTTTTTTCCTTTTAAACAGCGTTTCCCTTTGTATTAAAAGGTTGGAATATGCCAAGCACCTTCTTTTCTGAAACTGCCCTGGTTCTGAGTCAGAAAAGGAAAAAAAATCATTCTGACATTATAAAATGGAGCATTTTCTCAGATTAAAGTGGTTTATTTTGTCAAGAGCATAAGGAATCCTCTAATTCATGCATGTTTCATGAGGGAAGTGGCCGGTTTGTGGATATTTCATGAGAAATGAAATTTCTACATCGTTAAGTGGCCAGGGAATAAATTGCAAAGAAACATGTATAATTTTTATGAGACCTTTTAAATTCAGTTGTTGTAGTTTTAGAAACTGAGATGTGAATTGATAATGCTGCTATAGCTTCCATGCATGGAAAGGTGAGTTACACCTGTCACGTAGTGACATACAGGCCCCCAAATTTTGTATTGAGGGAAAGCAAGCCTTGTGTAAAGGGTTTCTTCATCAGCGTGGCTCTGAAAGGAATATCAGGTTGGTAATTGTCTCCTATAAATTTTACATTTGAGGGGAAAAAAAAAAAGAAAGCTCTGCTTGATCATGAAATCCTTGGAGTGAAAAATATCTTATTTCTTCCTCCCTATACATGACTGCATAAAATTGCCGCCTTCTGAGCTTTCTGCAATGCTCAGCGCTCATCATTTGACTAAGGCAAAGTAGCCAAACACACTGCAGCTGGTATTTGAGATCCTTTTATCCATCTTTCTTCATATGCACACACACACACACTCTGAGACAAAAGTTAGTTTCCTTTAGGCAATGCAGAGCCCTGGGAGAGTGGCAATTTCTTTGATTGCCTATTGTAGCTGTAGCACTGGAGATAAAAGTTTAATGCATTCTTATTGTCTCAGTGCTTTTAAGTATTCAGCTGCACTGAGCAATGCATCTTCATCCATGTAACGAACTGAATGTAGTGGTTTAAGATTAACAGATACAATGTCGGTGCTGTTACCTTTTTTTGTTGGTGCTCAAGAAACCATCTGCATCTGAGGTGAGCATAGCTTTAATAGTGTCTGGCAGATGGGGAATGTAGAGCTCAGGTACAAGACAATGCGAAATCTGGGGCTGCCCCAAAATTCATATATGGAAGTCTGCTGCTGTTAGGCTGCTGGGCAAGGCATGTTTCTTGTGGGTGAGTTTTGGGCCATGATCTTCTGAGAGTGGAAGCACGACTAAGACAGATCCCTTGTCTTCACCATTCCCTCAGTTTTCCTGGAGGTAAATGAGGGAATTGTCTTATCCAAGACAGAAATTTAAAAGCTGTTCCCTTTAGATAGAAATAGAAGACAGAGGCCAAGTTTTAGGTTGTCCTAATTTTAGGCTGACATTTTAAATATTTCGCTTGCCTTTTGTCACAGCACTGGTTTCTCTTTGCATCTCCTAGGAAGTTGCTTATTGTGCTATTTTCCTGGCATTTCCTCTCCCCTCTCCTAACAACCAGTCAGCTCTTGTTGCAAAAGGGAGGTCAGGAGAATAATGCCCTTTTGCTGACACACGGGTAACCCAATCCTCTGCCCTGTTGGTCTGCTGTGCTGAATTCCAACTCATTTGATTGCGCTGAGGGCTATTGTACCATCCTTGCCATCAGAGCTGGGTAATTGATATGCTTGAAGGGACTTTAATGAGGAAGAAAGCTAATTAGTTAATGTAAGGAGTGAAAAATAAGTCTGACAACCTTGTAGTCCATTTTGTTCCATTGCAGCTTCCCACAGTGCTTAGCATGGAGCCTAATTTTGAGCTGAGCATGACTGAATGGAAAGCTTGGCAAATCCCAGCAGCAACTGCAATGCAGAACAGGGGTTAAGTTCAGGGTCTTGGTCTTAGCTGTGCTTGGAGAGATGGGGTGTGTGCTGGCACACAGCAGGGATTCTGCTTTGGCGTGTATATGATATGGGGAAGACTGCAAAGGAGCTGCTATGCAGACTCTGAAATGAGCAGTTTCCTCTGAGGTGACTGCAGAGGATGAAGATCCTGATGTTGGCCAACCAGGCTGACAGCAGCAGGGAGGAAAGTGCCACTGTGCAGATGCGGTACCTAAACATATGTAGCTAAATGCTTCCAGTAACTTCTGCTATCCTCAGGCATGTCCATGTAGTTTAGTGGGATAAAGCCTTACCTGTCCCATGAGAAATGGGATATGCAGAGGGAGAGCAGAGCTGTAGAAGTTGCGCAAGTGATCAAAAGGGATTAAAAGAAAATAAGGTAGAGAATGAAAAAGCATACAAACCAGATTTTGAATCTGAATTTCACATTCCAGGTGTTTGTAGATGTTAGCTGAAGCTGGATGAGTGACAAAGCTTCTGGTGGACTGGTCTAGGCTGGAAATTGTGTCTTTTGGGTAAGGGGGAATGGAGGTGTCATGGTGTCAGGGTTCTAAGTGTCACTGGTGTCCACCACTGTTCATTTCATCGTCATCTGCTTTTATTTGGAAGTTGACATTAAAAATATTACAGTCAGAACAGTCTATCCTCTCCATCAAGTCAACTGGAAAGAATAAGCTCAGCCTTTAGAGGTGTCTCATTTTTGTTTCCCCAAAGCCTCCCTAAATCCATCCTGACATAGCACAGTCCTCAATTTTTTATCCCTGGGAAAAATAAGTTTGAACTGGATGAGAGATATTGGCCTAGATAATGTCTCATGCTCTTCAGTTTGTTCCCTAGTTTAATGTTCTCCTCATACTTCAACACAGTGAAACTAACTGAGGTGATTTCTTGCCCAGGGAGGAGAGGTCAGAAGGTTTGAAAGGCTTCAAAGACCACTGAAGTCTATGGAAGTTTCCTCCCTGACTTTAGTGGATGCTGACTTTGTCCTTAAGAGAGGAAAAGACAGTGAGGAAAGAGAGAAGGAATGGGAAAGAAGAAATAAAAAAGGAATAGGAATAAGACTGCAAAGAAATACATAATCAAACAGAGCTGAATAGTGTTTGTTCTGAATAAGGTATGTTTCCCAGTGTGGCCTTCAGGTCTTTATTCTTCGTGCAGAAATCGAGTTTCTTCCAGCAAGTCCTGTAAACACCACCTGCTTCTGGTGCTTTAGATAATGAGATGGGCTGGAACTAGACCAGACCTTGGGCACAACTGGGGCTGAGGCTGAGCAAAGTGTGACGGCAGTAAGAGCTTATCAATTATTTGAGAGAAAAGAGTCAATAAAAAGCCTTTTTCAATATAAATATAATCTTCTTGAATGTGGTGGGACTCTGGGGAGTGAGCTGTTCACATAAGATGAAACTCTTCTGCTTGCTGATGATAAGTAATGTTTGAAGACATCTCTGAGATACTGATCTATAGCTGCTGCTTTGTCCTTGCTTAATTCCGTCCTGTGTTTGACAGCTGTGGAATGGCGCACAGCTATGCTGTGTAGGCGAGTGCCTTTCAAGGTCCTGGTTCCTTTTCCCTTTTACCTGTCACCATATTCCTCCTTCCCAGAGGCTGTTCATCCTAGAGTCACATTGGAGCAGGAAGGCAGTGAGAGGGAAGTCTCCAGGTTTAGGAAAGAGGTATTCACAAAGCCAAATGCCTGCCACTCTGCGGGTGGTACTGTCTCCCTTAAGAGTCCCTAAAGCACTCTGCATTTGTGCTCATAAGCATGTCTAGAGTATTGTGTACAGTTCTGGGCTCTCCAGGACAAGACAGATGTGGAGCTACTGGAGAAAGTCCAGTGAAGGGCCACTGAGATCATTAAGGGACTTGATCATTTCTCCCAGGAGAAGAAACTGAGATCTGGGACTGTTCAACCTGGAGAAGTCTCAGAGAGGATCTCATCAAAGTATACAAATACCTGAAAAGAGGGTGCAAAGAAGACAGCCAGGCTTTTTCAGTGGTGCCCAGTGGCAGGACAAGAGGGAATGGGTGCACACTGAAACATGACAGGGTCTGCCTGAACATCAGGAAACACTCTGCGGGTGACACAGGTTGTTGCCTAGAGAGTTTGTGGACTTTCCATCCTTACAGGTACTGAAGAGCTGTCTGGACATGGTCTTGGGCAACTGGCTGTGGGTGGCCCTGCTTGAGCAGGGGCTTGGACCAGGTAACTTCCAGAGGTCTGTGCCAAGCTCTTCCAGTCTGTGATTCTGTGACTTGATGATGTGTGTTTGCATACGCCTGATGTCTCCTGAGTATGCTTGCTTCCACACTTAATCACAGGCTCTGTGGCAAAGGTGACCAGTTGGCCTCTTGCCTGTGCCTCTGTGTACCCACATGCGTTATCCTTCGCTCAAAAATACTTGTCAGCCTACACACACGACTGCAGTATGTTCACAGGTGCATCGCGCCTACACTGTCCCTGTGTTGCTAGTGCTGGGGAGAGGAACGTTTGTTAGCAACCGGGAGAAATATTCCCAAAACGACCCTTTTGAAAGGAAAGCTTGAGAAACTGGAAGCTGCGTAACTCTCCTGTCTTGTAGAAGAGGTGCAAAGCTGCCATTAACAAGTGGCCAGCTTCAAGGCTTGGGTTTCTCAGACCTTTTCCATTTGCTTTTGCACTCTGGACCTTGGCATTTTAATGGTATCTGTGTCATTTAAATTGCAATATCCTGTGTGTGAATCTTCATCACATCAGTGTTCTGACAGTCACACTTGGCAGGTCCTAGGTGTGTTCTTTAAACAGTCTATGTCAGAAGAATCATTATTTGATACAGCTACAAATAGGATACTGAGTAAGTATGAGAACTTAATGAGATTCCCCCCCCTCCCCCCCGTGTATCTGGTTGCAAAATCTTGGTAGTTCCTCACTGTCTGTGCTTTCAGCCTGATTTCCAGATTGTGCAGCTTGACTGCCTGCTCCCTTTTCCCCTCAGAAAAAAGCTTTTGGCCAGGTTTCATCCGGACTCATCAAATCACACAGAGAATGAAGTTCCTACAGATTTTATGAAAGCTGATGACTAGATGGTAGAGAAAGTCCAAAATTAGTCCCCCAGTGAGAGCAAAATAGGCAGAATTTAGTCATCGGCCACTGTTGGTAGCTCCCAGCCAGCCAATAAACCAGCCAAGTTCGTAGTTGTGACCCAGCTATTGCTTCTGCTGTCTCTTGCTGTGCCAAGCAGAATTGAGATGTGGGAAGGAGATGCTGTCTTTTGGGAGACGGAGGGGACATTGCACTGGGGAAAAAACGTTTTCAGGAGCAAAGGATTCAAAGCTGTAGGGAACCAGGCTTCATTCCTTCTGCTGAGCGTGGAATGACTTGTTTCCATAAGTTGTTCAGAGGCCTTAAAAAATAAACTAGTAATAGTAACCAGTGCTCCCTAGCAACCCTGCAAACACAAAGCAGTCTGAGCAGTTCCCTGTTCATGAGCAACAGTATCTGCTTCATTACAGATTTCAGTTCCAGGCTTTCAAGGGGTTCCCAGTAAGCAGAGAGATTGAGAATGATACTGGCCTGATCTTGTGTGTTGGTGTCCAATCTCACATTCCTTGCTTAGAGAAGTTAATGGAAGAATTGGGTGTACAGGGAGTTCTGACTTAGGGTTTCTGTTCTATGTAAGAACTGAGCAGCAGCAGCATTCATGTGTGTGGACATGAGACAATTATAAAGCTCCTCTGTTTCCTTGCCTTGCCTTGTGCTTCATCTGTGGAGCACAAAGGATACAGGAACTTTATCTTGTATTAAACTACTTCTTATATAATAATTACCATGAGTGTGCCCATGAGATTTTCCAGTTAGGATTCAGTTCAGATTGCTTGTCTGAGCAGTGCTCTCAAAATCCTTCTCCTAAGGCTGAAGCTTTGTCAATGGCATTTACTTAGACACAGATTTATCACTTTTAGGAAAATAAGTTTAGTGAGTCAAAGGAGCAGGGTTTGATGGTGGATCCCATGCAGTGCAGAAGGGAGAAGGGCAGAATCTCTTCTGCAGGATTTAGTTTGTACCTGGGTGGAAGCAGCAGCAGTTTGTGCATCCTGCAGGGCTGGGTTACTCTGACATTTATATTGCAAACAGCCCTCATGCTTTCTGTGACCTGGCATCTGTGCCCATCCTACATATGTGTGAGGTTAATGCCAGTTTGTTTCTAATGTGACACACACTAGAGAAGTGTCAGCCTCCTCCCCTCCATCCTCTGGAGCTCAGGTCAGTGCTGGCTGACTGAAGAGGCACCCCTTCCCTTTCCCAAGAAGTAGACTGCTAGCTTTTAGCTCCTTTCTGGAAAATGAAAGCAGTGTGTGCCACAGCAAGGAACTTCTGCATGCAGGACGGGCCCGTGGCATGCAGAAAGGAGCTGCAACAAGTGCTGAGCGTGAATTTCCCCTGGCCCGCCTCCCTGGAGGGTTCTCTTGGCATTTGGGAACATGAGGCAAAAGGTAGAGCCCTTGGAGGGGGAGCACTGAGATTGCAGAACAGGAGATTTCCCTGTGCTTCTGTGGCAATGGTAGCAAATACACACGGGTCTTCACTCCTCTGCCTTGCTTGGTGTTAGGTTTAAGATGTTACTGCACAGGATGGACCTGTTGATGTTCCCACAGCAAGTGTGTGACTTGCATGGTTGGCTCCTGTCTTGCCTTCCCCTTGCTAGCACTGCCCCTTGCAGCTCACGCAACAACTCTCCCCTTCCATGACCCCACACTCAAGACACTGCCCAGCTGCCTCTGGCATGTGCGGATGTGCAGAAACAGAGTCAAGTGCTCTGTGCTGCAAATAGCTGGAGAGCTGTTTGGCACCCTTTGATCTCAGTGGGACACACTCCTACTCCAGCTCACCCCTGGGGTCCCCTGCCACATCTCAGCATTGACTTAGAAACACAGCCAGACCTCTCTTTGTGTGTTGGAGAAGAAGAAGCTTCCCTGGTCTAACACACTGACCGTGCATGCTGTCTTGAGAGAGAGTTTGTTAATATTTACTAACTTTTGTAATGACCTCTGGGATCTCTGAACAGATTTGGGCAAACCATATGAGGCTTCTTTTTTGGCTGAGATTTATTGTGCACAGAGCAGATTCAAATCCCAGCTCAAGGGAGTTTGGAGAGTGTGGTAGAATTGAGCAACACACAAGGAGACTCTCCAGTCCTCTGCAGGAGGAAACAGCTGAATTTCACATGCAGTGAGTGGCTACTGTTGTGGGCTGTGAAGGGTCCCTGGAGTTGTAAAACCTGCAAATCCCATCCCTTTACCCCAGCATGACTTTTCAGTGCCATATAAAGATGCTGCGTCACAGCATGCCTATGTGCCGCTGTCACGCTACAACATAAGCATTGCCAGGCTCCAGCTTTGTAACCTTCTTCCAGCAGGCGAACTCCCAAGAGGAGGCATCCCCAGAACACACTCCAAAGCAGGCAGCCGGGAACAGAAAGTTCAGCGCAAGCATCGAGTGCCTGCAAGTTCTGCTGCAGTGTCCTTGAGTGCCCTCCCTCTGCCCCGAGCATTTGCCTCTAATGCTTTCGGCTCCTACAGCTTAATCCATTTTACAAGACGTTCCCTTCTTGTTTCTCTCCACCTTGTCTGCTCTCCAGCTCTGCTCCAGCCCCGTCTCATACATCTTTTCCCTTCTGCTTTGCCTCTGCCTTTTGAGATCACTGTTTCCTATGAGGACTTTGGATCCAAAGCACAAATCTACTCCTTGTATTGTGGCTCTGCATCACAGTTTTCTCTCATTTTGCTCCCTTGATTGCTTTGACATGCAAAGCTTTTGGGACAGTGTGGTTGTAAGATGTGATTAAAAATAGTGTTTGATCTATCTCAGTAGGCACATAGGACTATCAATCCTCACTAAAGCTTGGAGCTGTGTGTAGGTTTGAAGGTGAGGATATTCCAGTTCAAAGGTACATAAAGCCAATAGCATTTTAAACTATTTTTCCTTAATGCTTCCCTCTGGAGTAGCAGGATGCTGTTTGCTTGAGTACTTCCTACAGTATTTATATTTCCCATTGTTAAAATGCAATGAAGTCAGCATAGCTTTCAAGGTGAGGATTTCTAAGTGTGTCTCCTTAGTGGTCACTGTATCAGCTCCTCGCAGACTGAGACAGAATCTTAGAGCCTGGGAGCTGATTTTATCAAGAGGCAGTGCAAAATGGGCAGTAGCAGATATTGGAGAATGCTGCTTAATGAAGTGTTTAAAATGGGCAAACAGGAACCTCTGTATTGCAATGTTCAGGAGCTCTATGTGTACTGTTTAGGGAATACTGGGTTCTGGGGGCTGTGTGCAATACAAATGGAAACAGTGACCTGGAACAGTGTCCTTTCAAAATTTCCCCAATATTGTAACTAGGAAAGCTCATAGTTGGAGCTTTTCCATGAAGGCGGAGATGTGCCAAGCTCTTATTGATTTTCCTCTCTTCTCTGTATTAAAATTAAGCCAGATTCTGATTGTATTTGCACCAATGGAAGTAATGAGAGCTGTTAATTCTGCATACTTAGAAAGTTTTCAAATATTGAGTTGACAGTTCTATAAATTAATACTATTAAGAACTCATTTCCAGGGCAGTTACTCCACACTGATACAGGTACAAGCAGAAAAAGATTTGGCCCTTACTCAGGAAACGTTGTTATGGCTTTGTAGCACACATGGAGAGGAGAATCAGTCTAGTGGATTGGAAATAATTCTTTACCAGGGCTTCCCTAGGTGCGTTTCAGTGCATGCACACCAATCCAGTTGCATCTGAAGTGGGAATAGTGGAGATGAATGGTGTTATGACAAGAAGAGGAGGAGTGAGAATATCAACATGACATTTTCTCTTTTATTGCACCTTAAGCATCTGATCCGCTGCTGCCATCTGGACACATAAACTCTGAGGAGCTCCAGTATCACTGCCTTGAGCTGTGCAGACCCTGGGCATTGCAGACGCGGAGGATTCCCATCACAGGGATGCTCCGTACCTCCCCTCCTGCCTCACCAATGCTACAACCAAGAATGCTGTAGCTGCTTGGGAGGGGTGCCAAAGAACCCCTACAATATATGAAGAGCTGACCTTGGGCTGTTTGGCTGCGTGCCATAGGCCAAGACGCCATCTTCCTGTAAAATAAACACCTCCTCGTCCTTCGCACAGCAACATCTGTGAAGGATAAAGGCCAATCTGACTGCTGATGCTGCCAAACTGTCACCCCATTGCAGAGCTGGGGGAATCTCAGCCACTCATCCCAGCCCTGAGTGATGTCTCCCAGCCTGGGTAATGAGATGCACAGGCTTTGATTTGCACGCCTGCAGCAGACAGCCCCGTCCCAGTGGAGCAGCCATATGTGCAAACTTCAGGTGTCCTCCCCTGGACTGCATATGCTTTAACGTGATTTATGCTGTTGGAACTCTGTTGCCTTTGCTGCCAGACCGTATAATGTCTTTTCAGATTGTCCCCTGGCATACCAAGATTCTATTTTAATGGAGTTTATATACTTGCCCTATAAAATGGGATGTCAGTGGATGTCTCCTCACTTCTGTTAATGGAGCAGATAGTGACTTCCCTCGCCAGCCTAAAAAATGTCCTGGCAATGCTGGCTGTAGGTTCTTAGGGTAGCAGGTGGGATTCGGCTTCTAAAACCTGGTCCTGCTGGTCTGGATTGAGGAAACACCTATGCTTTGATTTGATTCAGATCCATGTCAGCCAGTACGTTCTATAACAGCCTTCAAAAGCTGTGCTGGGTGCCCGTAACCCCTTAGAATGGGCATGGAGGGTAGTTCAGGATGGAGTGACATGGTTTTTTGGTGAATTGAAGATTTCAATAAAGCCAGCAACATTTGAGGAATCTTCAGTCCTTATGGTTTGAGGAAGGTCTTCTATAGTTGAACCAATGAAGGGTGCTGTTGTTAATCTAACTAAAGCAACAGCTTGAATTGGCCCTTCGGCAATGGCAAGGTAGAAGTGTCCTGCAACTACTCTGGCTTTTGTGTGCATGCATGTGTGGCAGGACTCGGGAGCTCTGGAGCTGCTGGGTTTGCTGGCACAGGGACCGGGGGACACGTGGCACTCAGCATTCCCAGGCGATAGTGAAAGGTCACAGGTTGGAGAAGGGACAGATTGTGCGTAACCACTCCAAACCTGGGCACGGGGCCTGGATACTGAATGCCTTTTCCTCAGGTCCTCTAAGACAAATCTTCCATGTGATACCCATGTATTTTCTGGTTTTACAGAACAGCTTCAAAATCATGACATGTGACAGCAGCATTGAAATTTCTGTAGATTCACTGTCACTGATCCTCCTTTCATGTGGCTGTTCTTTGAATAAAGGGTGTTTTATGAATGATGATGTAAAATGGCAATCAGTGTTGACATTGCAGAATGCTACATCTTTTTGAAGAGTAAAACTTGTGACCTGGTGATCTTTCCACAAATTTCAGCTTACCATTTTGTGTGGGTTGCTGTATCCTTTAAGTAGGTGTTTTGTGAAAGGCACTGATATTTTGGAGGACAAAAGAGTCACGTATAACATTAGCATATTTATAGATTATGTAAATATTAATATAATTTATTCCAAAGCATTGTGTGCTGCACAAATATAATCTCTGCTCCCCTATGACACCTCATGTAACCCCTATGCACTTCACAAATTACCTGAGGCTTTACTGTGCTCTCAGATATTCCAGTTGATCCCTAAAAGGATTTGGAGTGCAAAAGAAGACACTGAGCATCAATCAGAAAAAATCACATTTCCTGTCGTGTGTTTTTCCTAAACAAAAACCTTCCCAAATTCATAAACTGTGTCAAGATAACACCCATAGAAATGTTTTCTGTATGTGGGTGTGCTCATGTAAAGTTTCTATCTGCCTGCCATCCATTTATGAAATTAATACAGGAGCTTGTATCATGGCGAAGAGCACAGAAAACTTATGCCTTATATGTGCGTGCACACCATTTATGCCACGTTACTTTCCAGCTGTTGTATTTGCAGGGCAGGATGCCGAGGGAGGCACGTACAAATAGTACCAGCCGTGCAACATGTGGCTGGACACATCTTTGGGCTTATTTTTGCTGTGCCGAGGCTGTTGGCTTTGCTCTTCTCAGCTATGTCCATGCAAGCTGCAGCTATACTCCTGGTCCGCTAATTTAGCTCCACTAGCCCCAGCCCTGGGCTTTGGCTTCTGACTGGGGAGCTGTTTGTGCAGACCTGGGCTCTGTTTAGTGGAGCTGCTGTTATCCACTTCCCAGGGATAGAATAAGTGTGAGTGATGCATGTTTTGGGCAATCACGGGAACTTTTAAGTCTGTTGATAGACCGTGGATGGTACAGTTCTGCTTCAGATAAGTGAGGGTCATCAAGTAAGTACTATGTGATCAAATGTATAAACAATTCAAATGTGTGATGGGCCTAAATTAAGGGCACATCATCTTCAAGAGGGACTATTCTGTGGGATGTCTGAACACAGAGGGCTTTCTGTCCTGGCTTGTATAGTTAGGTGGAATAAAACTAGTTAATGAAATCTGGCTGCATATTTAAATCGCCCCTTGAATCGCACATTCTGCTGCCATCTGAAACTGTGGATACTAATCTCGCTGGAATTAGGCAGGCTGTTGCTGCAGTTGAGAGCAGTAACGTATGAGTTTCCTACTGCTGTTGCTGCAGTTGAGAGCAGTAGCGTATGGAGTAAGGAGCAGCCTGCATTGTGATTACATTTTTCAGGGAATTGGGCTCTTATGGCTGGCAGCCGAACACACAGTCCTGATGTGCCGAGACACGTGACAGACCGCTCATGCAGGCAGAAAGCTATTTGCCGCCATGTTTCCATGCTTCCAAGGCACAAAGGATCAAATTCATGGAGGCTTTTTTAAAAGCTGGGTTACCCGAGGGATGAATTTGGCCCAGGGAGGAGGCTATAAAGTGACAAGAAACAACACAGAGGGGGGAAATGAGAGCAATTAAAAAAAGGAACCTGCTTGACCCTAATTTTGCAAATCTCTAGCTGTCAAAGAACGTACCTCAACTAATTATGTTTGGATGTGAAATTATGGAATCATTATAGCTCTGATTACACAGGTCCCCCAGCTCTTGCCTGTCATGGTGTGTGGGCTGTGTGTACTTTCTAAGGCAGTCTTTCATTTTATATTTGCTCGCTTCTTTTAGCTGTCCACTTCTCCAGCAGTATCCAGAAATAGGCCTCCGAAAAAGAAATAACTGTATCCCACATCTGAAGTGTGCTATCCTCAGCTGTCCTCCCACCTCTTTCCTTTGTCTTTCTCCTTTTGGCCTTTGGTGACCGGAGTCACCGCTGTAGTTGGGCAATTATGCTTCAAAGCTGAGAACTGCACCGAGCTTTGCCAAAACTGCTCAAGCAAGTGAAGCACTCTGGCTTTGAATGTATGGTGTGGAAGTGCAATCGCTTCCCAGGGAGATGCTCTTGGGGTAAAAGCAGGGCAGCTAAATCTGAAATAGTATGCTAATATGAATGTTGGGTGGTTGAGAAACTTTGAAATCTGGTAGCAAATTAAGAGTAGTCTCTCTGACGCAAAATGTGCCTTTGGTTCCAGGACAAGGTTTGAAGTGCACAGATTTGGGATTTCTGGGTGTTTTTGAAAAAAGCATTTTCAAATTTTGCCAGCTCAAAATATGCTCCCTGTTTTATTTTTACTTTACTTTCGCCTTCTCTAACACTGCTGCTGGCAAAGTCCAGGCTCTTTTTCCTTTAATATGCCAAGATGCTCATGCATAGTATAAGAATAATCCAAAGGTTTATCAAGGACCTTGCTCTAAGAAATCAGTATGACCTGCCATCCCTAAGCAACTCAGAAAACAAACCCTTGCCCACAGCTCTGATAATCAGCAGCAACTCTGCAGCAACAAATTAATGCGCATAGCCTTGCACTTGTCGTTCTGAGCCTCTGCATCCCTACTCCAGAAAGGACAATTGAGCAAGGTGAGACTGTCAGGACACAGGATCTATAACCCTGTCCTTGACAACAACTTTACAATAATGAATCAACTTTCTATGTCTGCAACAGAACAGTTGGGAAAAGCAAACAAAACAACCCTCTGCTGCAAAACACCACTCCTGAAATAGATTTTGGAGAGATTATGATATGAAACAGCACAGAGAGGAAAGGATGATTTGGAAAATAGCTTGCAACAGTCCTTTAAGCAGCTTGGGATTGTATGGTAAATAATGCAGGAAGGAAGGGAAACTGCAGACTCTAAATGGATATGCTGGAAGGTCTCATCAGCACCTGAAATATCTTTGGAGATCTTCCAAACACAGCACAGACAACTTGTTTTTCTAACACACACACACACACACACACACACACACACCCTTGGCCTCCATGGCTCCTTGGAGAAACTGAGTTTCTGAGCATTTAGGGGAGGAGTAGGGCTGAGCCACAAGCTTGAGGGAAACCCTGAGCTTCAGTTCAGTAAACCCACTAGCCACAAGCACAAATGCAAAGGGAAGGCTCAAATATCTGTGCAATTCCCGCTGCAGATAGCAGAGGTGCACAGAGAGGAGCAGAGGGCAGGATCTGGTGTTTCAAGACTCAGAGGTGAGAAGTTCAAATGCTTCTCTGTTAACACAGACCAGGATCCTTTATAGCTCTCTTATATTTCCTGACCTTTACAGCACTCTCAGGAATATCCTTTGCAGGTTGGCTGCGAAGGGTATTCCTGAGATTGCTGTTAGCTTTCCAGGATTTTGCCTTCCTGGCCTCCCCAGCTGAGTGATCATATCTGTGTCCCAAAATGATGTGATCTGGCAGCACAGTTAATTGAGTTAAGTGAACTGATACAGAACAGGTATCCTGTAGTGTAACCACCCCCTCCAAGTTATTGCTGTTTCTAGCTCTTGTTTGTTGGCTGGTTTAGACTTTTTTTTCTCTTTTAATTTTATGGCTGTGAATTTAAAAACAAACTAATTTTAATCAGGAAGGAGATGAAGACCCAGAAGTTGAGTGTTACGTGCTAAGAACATAACAGAGTTAGGAATAGGACCATATGCCCCTGACCTCTTGTCACCTAGTGTGATGACACTGTAACATGAAAGCAGTCCTTCACTTGCAATGACAAGATGTCTGAAAAGGAGTTAAAACTTTTCTTTCAAGGCCTCTTTGTCCTTCATTTGCCCCCTTCTAGAAGGTGGTTTTAAAGCAGTGCCCGCATGAGCCTGGAGACCTGCTGTGTGCCTTTCCAGAAAGAATTCGTGCTCATTACAGAAATGGGCAGCAGATTATTTCATGTATATATTTTCTGCATACTGAAAAGTGTTGATGGGGGCAGGGTGCGTGCTTCATCATCGTTCCAAACAGCACTTGCAAATGTATCCTCACTGAGACATTTATGTGTGTCAATGCGCGTGTATAAGCAGCAGCATTTGCATGCTTAATCGGGCACGTGGCCTTTGTTAATTAGACAGTCAGTTAATGCTTTATGTCTGTGGGTTTGCATGTGCAATCACTTGCCCAGAACCTCATTAATTTTACTGGCTGCCCCTCCTGTTGGAGTTCACAAATCAAGCTGAGAATGCACGCAAGTCCCTTTGAGTAGGTTTCTTTAATAAAGCAAATCAGGCATCAGAGGAAACTCTCAAAGAATATTGAAAACAACAAAGCTGTAAGGGCTGACCTGATGGTTTTTCAAAGTGGCTTTGTGCTACCAAATGGGAGCTGCAAATATCAGTTGAGAATTCCCCTTAGCAGCTTGGGGCAAGCAGGGCTCTTCTGTCTCCTAGTTTCTTGCTGTTCCTGTTTATGTATACACACCTATACACAAACGTGCAGTCATTGTCCCTGTGAATCTCTGAGATCTCTGCCTGTAGGACACAGCATGTGCCAATTGCCATATCTAAAGAAATGGCCTCAGTTAACAATAACCCAGGTAGCACAGACATACTTGGTGTACTACTGTAGATGTGGATTGTGTATATGCAAGGGCAGATTGCTTCCACATGCTCATTCTCAGCCCAGAAGAAAGGAGAGCAGGCAAGGGGCTTTCTTGAGAATGGAATTAGAGAAATAACATTATCACTCTCTGTTCTAGACTATGGCCAAATGCAGCAATGAGGCCCCTGGGACTGACAGTGGCTCTGGACATTTGCAAGGGACGGTTTTCCTTCTTAGGGATCAACAGATCAGTAGGATGGAGGTGCAGGAAATTCTTGCTTGCTTTTTTCCTTGTGTTCTCTCAACTACAAAGCAATAAGCATCACTGAAACACAACCTCATCATGCAGTGAAACCCTCATTCCTACGGATGAAAGCACAGACAGTATTTAACTTCGGGTCTTCTGGACATCATTCCATATTGTTGTTACCCCAGATAGCCTCTTCTATAGGTAGAAAGGTGAAAATGTTTCAGGAATAGCAGCGTCTCTTCCTCTCCTCGCTGACGGTGAGTTATGATTCTCTGAGCTGCTCTGCTTGCATCATACACCGCTATTGGCGAAGGCACAGCACGAGTTGTGCCTGTGCTTTTGCCATCTGCACTGCAGTCCCCATTACGGATGCAGCACTGAGCAGCTTATTTCACAACTGACTGAAGACAAGAGTATAAACCCATGCGTGCGGATGAGGTTATGCGTTTTATCATTCAAAACTGATTTGGGGGTTGGCAAGGTAGAAGGTTCAAACTGGGGAAAGCTGCTCATCTAAATGTTCTCTGCAAAAATAAAAGGAGTAGTTGTCATTTCTGAAGGACCAACCTTCAGCACAGATATGGACGTGATTAAAAAATGGGTTAGACTTGCATCGTGTAAAAGACCAGCTGCATGTTTTAGCCACATTCCTAAATTGAACTGTTTGTCTGGACTAGCCTTGTGCTATGGGAATGTTATTTCAGTACTGCAAATACACAAGAATATATGTGGAAATGCGGTAATTACATGGCTCCGTTCCACCTGTATCTCCAAACTGGACTGTGTTATTACTGTGCTAAGTGATAACTGTGATGTAGCAAGGGAGAAGTGACAGTGAAACTGAGATCTTAAAATAGAGGAGCTATTCTGATTTTCCCCACGCCCCCAGCTGTGCTTGCATAAATCTAGACTTAGTTCAGATGCTGGGGTTCCAATTGCTTTAGAAAAAGAATCAGTTGTTGTGAAATATATGTCTGTGCCCTGGCTGGGTGGCTGGGGTGAGCGAGACAGGCTGATGTGTCTTTAGCTGCCCTGAAACTGCTCCAGAAGTAATGCTTAATCAAAGCAAGCCGACATTTGTCTATTGAATTGTTATCAGAATTGCTTAGTCATTCGTGTGCCATTGTGTTTCAGAATGGAGAGCAAGGGATTTACTCAGCTTGACATGAGCTGCTCCCAGCCATTAGCATTTCCCCAACATCCAACCGATATCTTCATTGCACACTGCTAAACAAGTCACCTTGAGGCCAAGGTACTGCTGACCCCCTCTGCGCGAGGTTTCTTGTTAGAGCATTCCTGAGAGATAGTTTCTCCTTTATTGTCATTCAGGAAGCCAGCTCTCCAGCCTCTTTTGAGCAGCTTGGGGGACGAAAGGGTCTGCCTGCTCTTTGCATGCTGCTTTGGTTTCATGTCGCCATAAATAACACTAAAGATCTCCAGTAAACACTACTGGTTCCACCTTTGCTGTAAAAGGAAAGGCTTGGAGGCTCAGGAGCCTGGCTGTGGGATTGCTGGAATTTGAAGACAGTCTGTATCAGAAGTGTTTGCCCCCTCTTCTGCTGGATCTCGAGAAACAGCCAGCCTGAATTTTTAGTCTGTGTGAGGGAGGAAGAGCAGAGGTGTTATTTGGAGTGGAGAGGGGATGGCTGAGTGAGGAAAAAAGGGATGTCTAGTTTGTGTGCGTGTACCTGTGAGGGAGAGACAGACAGACAGACAAAGCGAATGTGTTGCTGAATGCAGGAGTGAAAGCCAGGGAAGGTGTAGCCATAGAAACACTGTGTGCTCAGTAGTGATGGTTCAGAGCAATAAAGCCCATTTCTTCAGCCTGGGGGAACCAGAATATTTCAGTGATATTTAGGTTTGTGCCTGCATGCATCTGCCCTGGGCATGATCATGCATAACTTAAACGTGTCTGTGGCTGCTGAGTATCCCAATACATGAATGTCCATGAGGACAGAAAGTACCTGGGTAAGGGGCAAGGTACTGTTTAAAAATGAGATATACTGATACGAGAGGAAGGCTGGAGCAGAGCTTTATCAAAATGCTGAGGAGAAGGGGCAGCAGAGCAGTGGCAAGGGACATACAAGTGGAGCAGGTAGAGCTGGGAGGTGGTGCCTCAGTGCTACCCAAAACATGCCTGTTCCCCTCTGGAGCTGAACAGTACCGTGGAAAAAGCCTCTTTCCTTCTGCAGACAAAGAATCTTTGCACGGGTGGGTACAGGGTGGGTCATGGGTGCTCTCTGCAGGCCTAGGTTTATGTTTTGTTTCAGCTGATCTAAATCCACGCTGAGGGATGATGAGCTTTCTCTGGTGCCAAAATCAGCTCTCGAGTGATCTGCCAGATTAGGAATCTGATCCCTCTCAAAACTAACCCAGCAGAAAGGGAAAAGACAAACAGATAGCTTCCAGCTGGATCAGTTCCCTGGCTCAGCTGATGCTCATGCCAGCAGAAGTACAAAGGTAGGGACAGGAATGGGGAGAAAGTGAAAATACCCCTTTCCTTGTCAGTTTGAACTAAAATCTGCTTAATTACAAAACCACTGCTCCCTGAGTCTCAACTGCCTGCACCAAAACAGCCAGGAGCTGGGATGAGGAGTTTAGGGAGCTAACTTTCCACCTGCTGAAATACTGCTGTGTTTGCTGGGAGCTCAGTGAGGATGTTGGAAAGAAAAGCCAGTCAGCAAGGGTGCAATCCCTTACCTCTGATTTTAGGCATGGTTTGCATGAAGCTTATCCGTTAAGGGGCCAATGTCTATGAGTCTCCACTGATTGCTCCATAGCCCTGCATTCCCAGTGAGTCTGGGAAGGAGTCAGGGTAGTGGTGAATGTCTGTACATTGGGTGAAAAAACATAAAGCTTAATTTGGACAAGAGAGAAAGAAATGACAGCATCTCTCACACAGCACACAACCTGCTCCAGGTTGCATCATTTAAATTGAAATAGCAAGATGAGAATTCAGGGTCTTCTTGGGCGTGCCTTTCCAGGGAAAAAAATATATATTGGAGTTTGCTCTTTTTAATACAATTCCTGTTTAGATATTGCAATGTCTCTCTGCTCTCTAGTGAACATGCAGATTGATAGGTGCCTGTGCAAATCAAATGATCTTGCATGAGTGTATCACGAACATCAGTGTCTCACGAACAGTTGTGCTGGTACAGCTTAGCTAAAGGGGCAGTGAGGAGCAGCGAAAGGCGAGAGAATAGCTGCAGAGAGCATCACTGCCTCGTGCCTCGCATCCTGAAACCATGGCCTGTGGTTGGGCTGCGGCTCCTATGGCCGTGCCTGCTTTCAGCTTCTTTCCCTTACCCTCCGTGTTTTTTGTTCCTCCCCTCCCTGCACACTGCAGCCCAAACCCAAAACAATAACTAGAGGAAACCTCTGGCTGCATAGTTCTCATTCCTGAGCTGAGTTGCATATGGCTTTGCTTCGGGTGGAGACGTGCTTCTGCTCAAGCTTGGTTTTACTCCTATTGTTTCTAACCTGAGTGAAGCGTAACTGTCATACTCCTGCACTGCACTGGGTCCTGATCCTAACAGCAGCACTGGTGCCAGTGGTGGTAAAATGCTCCCAGTCCTGAAAGCTGTGAGACTATGTGCAGGCCTCCAAGCCCAAGCCCCAGCGCCTGTGAGACGGGAGAGTGGGCTGCGTTCAGCCTCAGATGTATCTATACAGACAGAGAGGTAGATAGGTAACATCAGTACCTCTGTTCTAATAAGTTATTAACTGACCCCAGTGCACGCACTTGTGCAGTAATATCTGTTATGAGAAGATATCCTTGTGTATGAGAATTAAGCATATGTAATGTCAAAGCCTTTTGCATCTGTGCTCAAGATGTCACATTGGAGAGCCTGCTTGGTTTAATGGTATGTATGAGAAAATAATGGACGTGACCCGGCAACTCTGACTTAGGCAAAACTTCTGTTGGAGAATGAATATAATCAGAGATAGGATCTGTGGTTCCAGCCTCCGGTATTTAATGGTAGGTTTTCTTTTGCATGGCTTTGCTTTGAAATAATTCATGTCTTTGTGCTTCTGTGAAATCAGATTTACTTTTTTAAATGCCACAAGCTCGGGAGGCGTTTCCTGAGGGAAAGTGCAGAGGCAGGACCTTAATTTCTCCTGAGCAAGAATACAGCAAATGTGCTGCTTTGAAATGTCACTGGTTCACCTATCAGGAAAAAAAATGAAACAAATCCAGGGTGGATGACCAAAAAAAACCCCCAAACTTCAGACTGGTCTTCTCTTGATAAAAAATGAGAGTGTCCCCAGAAGTTAGTGTAAGGGATAATAAAGCTGTGCTTGACACAGCCAGGCAAGAAACACTGATGATTTAGTAGGCGACAGGAAATCCTTTTTCTTGCTGCTGGGAAAAAATGTGGAGTGTGAAGCAGATAACTTTGCTGTGTGCACCTCTCTCTAATTGGGATGTTGCAGGAACTTCACATCCTCTTTCTGGCAATGGGATTTATCTAGATTTAATCCACCTCATTGTGTGCTCCCTGGTAATAGCAATGGGCAGAGAGCAGAGGAAGCAATCATGCTCCACCAGCCACAGCTGGGCCTTATGGGAGGTGCCAGCGTGACCTGGCCAAAAACACTCCTGCCGTTAGCCCTGCCCCTCTTGGAGATGCCCAGACTGCTGAGAGGAGGTCTATGCAGCCACTTCCTGCACTGCGATGTTTATGGCATTTTGAGGTAAACTGTCATCTAATTTAGGTTCATCTTTGAATGCTGGCTGTAAACTGCTCATCACACACAGCTCCCAAGGGCAGAGTGGATGGGCTCAGGTTTACCCTGCTCATTCTCCATCTGCCTACATGAGATTGGCTGTGATATTGGCCTTACAGGCACAACAGTGTGGCAAAATCATAACTGTGACTATAACTGAGATGCTGTCTATATTTTCCAGTGCCTGCATGCTATAGAAGAAACAGGAATACATTTTATTTTGCTTTGTTTGTTGTATTTATTTCAGCTCTAAGCCTTTACCACAAATTGCTATGCTATATGCCATGTCCCTGCAGCAATGTGGCAATATCCAGATCCCATGCAGTCCTGGGCTTCTGTAATCCCAGGAAAAGTTATCCCTGCACACTTAATTCAGCTGGATGTCAGACTTGGTGCAGGGGAGGGCTCAAATGGGAGGTACTGGGGGAGGAGGTGTCCATCCAGAGAGGAGCCTAGCCTCCCCTCTGAGGCACATGAGCTGCTCAAGGATGCTCGCTTTCAAAATCCCTTGGAAGGGGAAGGTATCACATGGCACTGTGGCGGGGTTATTCCTCACAGATATGCTGCTTGTTGTCAGTGGGCTTGCAGCAAATCATGCCCTGCCTGAACACACAGAAAGCCAAAGAAAGGTTTTGTTATCTCATGAACCTGATGGCTGGAGTCTGGGTAGGCTCCTATCATGTGGGCCCTCTGGCAGCTCTTCAGGTGGAAGATAGTTGGGATGTGCTGTTGCACAAGAAATAAAAAACAACCATATTTCTTCCCCCATCAAACAAGTAAAAAAAAAATCAATGCATGTATTCCCAGAATTGGGGAACACGTCCTTCATTTTATGTCTCTTAGGGAAAAAATTTATCTGGGAAAGGCAGCCCTCTTCTGCTCCCCCTTAAAGCCCATGAACTGAGCTTGTTGTGTACAGAGGGTCACAAAGGACAGGGTTTCTGCGTGCGCAGCTAAGAGCAGCAAATGCTGCCAAAAGTTCTGCATCTATAAATTGAGATGTCCCCTTGCTTTTTCATTGAATTACCCAGACTATGCGGGTCTGGGAGGCTTGGGCTGGATGCTTGATGGGAGCAGATGTTCTTCCAAAATTTCCAGTACGTTTTGTTTCAGATCAAATCAGACACAAAAACAATCTTTTGTAGTAGCTGGCACCTCCTGCCCCTGGCCCCAGCCACAGTGCAGGCAAAGTGAGGCTGATGCTGCAGTGAAACATGCTGAATAGAGTATGCTGGAATTTTCTGGACCTTGAAAATAAGGCTTTAAACCACATGCCAGAGTTTGTACTGGTTCTACCAGTAATTCTCCATCCTGGCTTTCAGCGTTCCAGCTGGGGTGTGTTTTTTAAGAAGACACTGGTTACTAGTGATAAGTCTGGCTCAGGATGGGTATGCTGTCTTGGACTGAGATCTTGGTGTATATTTTCCAATTGGGCTCATCTGAGTGTAATGTGTTGAATGCAACCCTTTGTTCCAAGTGTGCCTCCATGCTCCGGAGAAATATCGTTGCTGGTTTTGCCACTTGAGCCCAGCTTTTCGCCAGTTCTGACTTCCTCCAGTCCTTTCCTTCATCAAGACATACAGCAATTTTCTCTCCATCTTCTTGTTCGCATCTGGTGTCAGTGGCATGTAGTTGTCTTGTGTAACTGTTTCAGGTCAGTAGGTAACTGACAGCTGAGGCAGCTTCAGTGGGCAGACACTGCTGAAAGAAATTCCCCTTTTGGAGGAAGGTGGTTATTTAAAATTCAACACAAGTGGAAAAAAAATCCAAACCCTAAATGCAAACAACAGAGCTCCTCTAGAGAAAGCTGCTAAGCACTGAACCATCCTGTTCATTTGTGTGGTCCACCACAGCTGACAGCTACTTAAGACAGTCTGAATCTTCAAATCCTCTGGTTTCTGAGCTCAGTCCCTTGGTCCTGGGCACAGCTCAGTCTTTTGGAAATGCTTGAAAACTAAATACAGTGATAATCACCATAACTGAGGGAATACAACAAACCAAAAACTTTCAGTGACCATGCATTCATGTGTACGTAAGCTTTAAGCTGGCAGCCTAGGGTATCTCCATACTTTGTGCTCCAAGCAGCATGCCTAGTTGCAGCAAGGTGAAAGCCAACTTGGGCTGCCAGCTCCTTGGAAATTCTTGTGTTCCTTGTTCACTTGTTTTCTACACAGCTGCAGTTCAGCTTTAAAACTCAGCTAAAACTTGTATTATTGGCATGAGCTGTAATGACTGTCATGTAGATATACCCACAGTTAGGCCTTCTCTTCGCAAGATTTTGATGACCCCAGCAAACATGGGTTATCTTTAAGTATGCAAGATGCAATACAATATTTCTCCTGCTCTGTAGACTCTGGATTTTGCCTCAAAGTGGGGTGGGATATCATTATTACATCAGGATATGGTCCATAACAGCCAAGCATTAACAGCCTACCAAAAGCCATCAAGACTGAGACATCACAGTTGGTCTTTTTCCCATGTTTTTGCAATCATATATATATATATATACACATATGGCTGAGCCAGATTCATGCTGGCAGGTGGAGGGAAGTACATTCATTTCTCCGAGCCACAGAAGCTACTTCACTTGCTGAGGGAGAAGCTGGCTGTGTTTTCAGCCACCTTCTCCCCAGGGCCTCTGGCAGAGCGGTTCATGGGATAGTCCTTCCGCTCTGCCCATGCCTACTGCAGTCCGCTCCATCTGGTCTGGGACCACGTGCATGGCAGGTCCTCACCAGAGGGCAGGTTAAGACTGCCATGTACTGTTATTTTAGGCATCTTTTCTCCCCCTCCCCTTTGTTAGTGCTATGAGCCCTGCACCCTGGCTCCCATTAGCAGAAGCCGCCACAGATTAAAAACAAATTTAGCCTTGGTGTCTGTGTTCTCAGTGAATTTCACCTCGGCTGCTTATTTTTATGGCTTGTTGACAAAATGGTACGTGTGCGTTGGGAGCCTATTGCAGGTCCCTGGAAAATGCCAAATGAGTCACTTTGGAAATGCTAAAAGACATCCCTCTACATGGAGCACACACATGTGCCTGTGTTTGGGAAACAGCGGGGCGAGAACAGGGCATCCACCACAATTATTTGTCTCAGTAAATGATTTCTTTTCCTTTTTCTGGTGTGTGTGCTGTAGCTGCTTTGTCGTGATAACTGCATCTGCTGTTTAAGGCTCATCATAATCAAACCTCCCCCCCTCTCCCCCGTCTCTGAGTTGCCAGGCAGCGGACTGATGGCTTCAACGCCCATTGGGAACCCATTACTCAACTCATCTTGTGCTCGGGATTATTCACATTCTGCTGATGATATTTATGGTCACAGCTGCTAAAATGGTGTTTGCAAATTTATGCTGATTTGATTAGCTAGTTTAGTCATCATAGCTTCTAAGAGCAGGATCTGGCCATAAAATTGCTTTCTGCTGCATGTGACTCACTAATGGTGTGTCACATGAGAGCACAAGCTTCGGCACAGTGCAAGTGCTGGAAGAGACCATATGGTGCATCGAGAGTCCCCTCCACCATCTCCACAAAATTTTATACCCTCTGCAACTGCACCGTGGGCAAAGGATTATCAGCTTTGTTGAATCCTGTAACCATCATACACCTGAACGATATACCAGTAAGCTAGCAGGGTTTGTGATAAAACTAGCCCTAAATCAGCCATGCCACTGAAAGCACATGGTTTCCCTACTCTGTGTCACCTTTAGTCCCGTACGCTGGTCAGAGACTTCTCTGCCACTTGCAGAGCTGCAGGGAGTACACGGCAGCAGCCTGTGAATTTGTGCTACCATGGTTATATCCAGCCTACTCTGGTTTCATTTCCTTTGGCTGCCCCTTGAATGAGAGATGCAATCCCCAGTTATACTTTGAACCTGTTCTCGAGGCCTCTGCCTGATGGATTTGGGCACGGCTCACCATCTGGCATTATCTGTGGGTGATGGAGTTTTCTCTGCAGCAGCCACGACAGAAATAAACTCACTCCACCTTAAAATCCAGCTCACTGCCATTTAAAAGAAAAAAAAGGCTAAAACCTTGTTTTACCCCAGAGAGATTTCTAAATTGCTATCACTACTATAGATATGTTTTAACCATCTGTGTAACTCTGAAGTCTCTCTGGATGAAAAGAATCATTCATTTAATAGAATAAGTACTACATAAGAAATGGTGTGCTCTTAATGTTTTTAGGGTTACTTTTGCATTGGTAACTTGTCAGTTCAACCTTTCCTTGTAGTGGTTTGTGCAGCCTTGACAGCACTGTGGTAAATCTGCAGACATATCCTCTAGCTGAACTCCCTCCTTTTCACAGTGTCGGGTCTGTAGCCTGCCATTTACTGTTTCCCTGCCATTGCTACCATTTCAAAGAATCCTTTCAGAGACAGTTTCCTCATTTCCTTCAAAATTACCTTTTTTTTAGGTCTTCTGAGGCAGGAGCACTCACATGCTGCCAGGCCTCGGGTTTTTTCCTTGGTTTCTTTGAGCTGGTCCTCTTCTTTCCCTGATCCCCCAGGCCTTTCAATTACTTTTTAATGTTCTTCTGGCCTTCTTCCTGAACAGTGCTGCATGCATTTCGCTGCCTGTGGCCCTATCTAGACAGGCTCTGAGCAGGTTATAAAGCAGTTGCTCATCCAGGATGTCAAAATCGGAGTCTCTCTGGCTGTGAGACATCAGTAACACTGTTCTGTTCCTCCCATGTGGACTGTAAATGTGAGGGGACTAAATTCAACATCTGGTTATGCTGTAGGTAAAGTTGGCTTCCTTTACTGTCATTGCAAAGGGGGAAATGGCCCCTGCAAAGTGGTTCTGTGATGGGTAGAGGTGAGGTGGTGATGGGGTGAAGCAGGTCCCAGCTCTCCTTTAAGGGCAACATATGGGAGAATTGGGGAATGGTGAAGGTTGAGGAGAACAAGTGCCTGATAAAATTTTGGGAGAGGTCAGCAGATGAAAGTGACACCGGCATTTGTACTGGTTCATTTGCAGTTGATGTTTGGTTTTACAAGGACTTGTCTGAAGAGAATGAAGCTGTTGTAATAAATCCGTATTTCTTTAAATGCTGAATTATTTAGTTTTAAAAAGTTTTATACTCTGAGGTGGATATTGAACTCATGAAAATTAGGAATTTCTCAGAGATTTAGGAAATTGTTTAACACTGCTGGTTGTCATTTCATTAATATGACAACTGTTGTCTTCATCCCTACAATACCGTGAGGACACTGATTCAGCCCTGGCCCTGGAGGTCCTGTGGAGCAGTGTCCCCACTGTACCCAGCCCAGGTTCCCTCTGCCAAGGCTCTCCAGTCCTGAAAATGGTGGAATGACTGAAGGAGATGGCTTGGAGGAGGGAAAGGTTTGATAGAATCAGACTAAGCAGGAGGAAAGGCAAAGTGAAGTTTAGGTGAAGTCCAGGCACCCAGGTGCTTCTGCTTTGGAAAATGTTGTTGGCAGATTTAATGACAAAAACCCACCAGGGAGTACGGTAGCTTCTGTGCTTATTCAGCTCCTCAACTGTGTATCAACATGGAGGTCCAACCCCAAGCCACTTACTCC
Source organism: Ara ararauna (assembly GCA_028858755.1). Taxonomy (NCBI): domain Eukaryota; kingdom Metazoa; phylum Chordata; class Aves; order Psittaciformes; family Psittacidae; genus Ara; species Ara ararauna. The sequence continues at coordinate 573,642 of CM054386.1, forward strand.
AAGCTGCGGTTTCCCTTCCTGGGATCTGTGCGGCAGTGGCTTAGTTGTTTCTAGAAAAGCCCTGTTGGATGTTTTTATTTTGTTTCATTCCAACAAACTGTTTTGTTGTTTTTTTGCCGTAAGGATTTAGCACCTTAATCAGGGCTTTGCGTTTTCTGTCTTGAACCTCAAACTGAGGGTAGAGGGCAGATTTTGGAGAAGGATGCCCAGATTTGTACCAGGTTTTGATTGCGCTTATCCCTTCTGCACAGATTGCTTGCCCATATGAAGCAATTCCCCACCTTGCCCACATTAACATTTCCTGATGAGCCAGTGTGTTAATTTTGTGCTCTATGGTTCTCTGCTCACGGGCTTCTGCTGGCAGAGCTGCTGGCTTCCCTTCTGTTAAACCACCCCGCACTACCGTGCCCTCAGCTCTCATCGGGCTCTGTTGGGTTTGTGAATCCATCCCGCCTTTCCCTTCAAATCAGGTAGCATGTTTCCTCCCCCAGATTTTATCCAAGAGGAGCCTTTTGTATTATCATCTCTTTCATTAAATAGACATGCTGATTTGAGACATAAAAGCATTGTACAGAAGCTTGCTGGCACACAATCAAGCAGTGTCCCCCATTTGAGCTGATAAACTCAAGGAGAATCTGCCCTTTCAAGCCTCTGGAAGACTACATACCAAGCCAAGATGTGATACTGCAAGGCCATGATAAGAAGGGACTAAACTACAAATGCTGATTGCATGGGAGGAATAAAGACAGAAGGGAAGTCCTGCTCTCCAGCAGTAGCAATGCCCCGTGTGCGCCTTTTATATAGAAATCCTTTCAGGGAATCAAGTGAGACCAGCAGTCTTTCCGCATCCTAGTATGAGCACTGCTTCCCCTCCAATATGCGCCATAAGAGCAGAGATGCTGAAGCCAGCAGAGGGAAATGACAGGGAAAGATGCACTCAATTAAAAATAGAAAGTCCCTAAAGCTCTGACACGGTTTTGTCAGACAGGACTTGCAACAGATGATTCTTGTGAGGATTTCTCACTCTTGGGAAATGCTTCACGGTTTGTCATCACTGGGGAGCGGGCAGCAGGAAAGAACAGAACAGGCCCAGGAGGAGTGGGCATTAACAGAGCCATAGCTGGAAAATCAACATGGAAATTGTATTTAAAGTGTTTGCTCTTGATGTTCGCAACCCGGACATTGCAGCAGTTAGACGTGGGAAGTGGAAACTGTCAGTGCAGCCAGTTCCAGGAGCTTGAATCCTGTGACGCAGCCCTTCTTGCCCCCAAAATCAGGGGAACAGTGCTAGAACCTCCTCCCTCCCCTCAAACAAGGACCCTCGGTTTCCTGAGCTTCTGAGCTTCGCTCTGCAACCAGGGGGGCTGTATGCTTTGTATATGAAAAAGGTGAAGTGCGATATTTGCCCTTCCTTGATTCCAGGATCTGGTGCTTTAAGAAACACCTCTCCCACCCACCGGCCCCCTTCACTGCACCTAAAATGTCAGGAGTGTTTCAGTAAACCCACGGGGATTGGCAAAATTGCTGAACAGAAGCGGCACTGTGATACCATGGTGATGGTTGCTACCGAAAATCCTTCACTAGGTAGGAGCAAATGTGGAGGGGAACCTGCTCCGGTGATGGGCTGGGGAGCCATGCCCACAGTGAGCAGCCCAAGTGCTGGCTGCTAAATTTAGATTTTCCAGCTCTTGTTCTCCCCCCTGCCCTGGTTTAGGAGAATGTGCTGCTCTGTGATGTGTGCTCGCTAATGGCTTTTGTTTTCTTATGAACACCTCCAGCAAAAGGTCCAAATGTATCATCAAAAAGAGCCAAGGAGCCATAATCAATATAGAAGTACCTTTGCTCTGGGTGGGGTTAGGTTAAGCACTGTGAGTGGAAGCCTGAGATTCATCTGCTGCCTGCTTTGGTGTCCCTCTCACCCCAGCCCTTACCTTCTTATTTCCATGGGCTGAGACCAGCATTTCCATCTAAAAACCATGTGGCCTGGCATGAGGGGCTGATAATCAACACACACTCTAATACTGGTCTTCCTTCTCCATCACCCAGTTACACTGCAGGGCCACATTTGAGTCCTGTAATAGAGTAAAGGCTGGCTTACCTCCAACCAGTCACTCCCTCCTCTAGGTGTAGTGTTTTTAATTCGCCTATTGTGCTGCTATGAAAATGCTGGGCTTAAGCAAAATATATTTCTCTATTACTCTTTACAACAATTCAGTGACTTGATGACTCCATTTTTGGATCACCTCATTCAAGCTGTTTTTCCTCTGCTTCTCAATGCAAATGATGTCTCTTCTCTGGGTAATGACAAGCTTTTAGTGAAAGATGCTATTATGCTACATATTCTTTGCAGTGCATCAGGACATATTGTTACAGCAGCCTTGTTTCTTATTAACACTTGACTTAAGCCATCCAGACTTGCATGCTGGGGGAAATGAGGGGGCTGTTATTTACTCTGACCTATTTGTCTATTAGTTGCAATGACTATCTGGGAATGCATGGGAAAAAGAAAGCTTCAGATCTTCCTCTGCAGACATGTTGGAGCAATGCGCTGTTATCAGATCAGCGGAGCTCAGATGCTCAGACAGAAAGATAGGGTTGCTTTGCTCTCAGCTTCTTTGCATATCCTAATGAATCTCATTTGCTCAGCCCTGAAGGCAGGTCATCAAAGGAGTCTGTCCCACCGCCCCCAACCTCAGAGGGAGCTGCAGGGTGAGGCTAACAAATGAGCATGGAGAAGGACTGCTGCACTCCGGCCTCGAGCTGCTGGAGGGTGCGGGGTGGCACAGGCTGGCATGGGCAGCAAAGGCACCTCACCATGTACAAAGGACAGGCTGGGCACTTGGTGTTAATAATTAGGGTTTCTAGTCAGCTTGAGTGAGTCAGCCAAGGCTTGTGTGCACATATGTTTGTGTGTACCTGCCCCAGGGGCAGGGCCTGGGACGAGGAGAACAGTGCTATGTCAGTCTATCTCCTGGAACAACTATTTCATTCTTGAAACCTTTTCTGTAAAATTTGGGGAGTGGGGAAAAAGAAAACCTTCTCGTTGGACTGTTCATTAGCAGCTGTAGTGACAGAACAAGGGGTAATGGGTTCAAACTTAAACAGGGGAAGTTTAGACTGGATATACTGAAGAAGTTCTTTACTGTTAGGGTGGCGAGGCACTGGAATGGGCTGCCCAGGGAAGCTGTGAATGCTCCATCGCTGGCGGTGTTCAAGGCCAGGGTGGGCAAAGCCTTGGGTGGCATGGTTTAGTGTGAGGTGTCCCTGGCCATGGCAGGGTGGTTGGAACTAGAAGATCTTAAGGTCCTTTCCAACCCTAACTATTCTGTGATTCTCTTCTATAATTCTTCCCTTAAATTTGCTCATGCCTGTAGGATTGAAAATACAGACAAGATGGCAGATCAGGATTTGGAGGCAGACAAGAGGCTTGGCAGGATTTGTGCCACACTTCCAGAGCTTGCACAAACATTACATCAATCTCTTCAACTTCTGTGCAATGTTACCAGTGTCCTCACCTCATGTACAAGACAACAGGGGGGGAGGTTTGTGCTGACCAGAGCAAACAATGCCGAGCAAGCATTCTCCTTACTCAGAGTTGGGGTCACAGCTTTGGACTTACCTCAACCTTCCTTCTTGTGCTGAGCACAGCTGACCCTCAGGGAGTTGCTCTGGTCTGTTTGCATATCTCAAAGCCAACTCAGTTTTCCTGGCCTCTGAGACTCCAAGAGCACAAAGGTGGTCAAACTCCTTAACTCTGTGGTTGCCCATTTTGTTTACACCTTTGAGAGCCCACCTCTGGGCACATATAGAGGATGGGAAAGCCTGCAGTTTGGTTTTGAGGGGTCAAAGTTTATATCACACAGCTCTCAAGCTTGTTTTCTATTTTTAGGCATGCTAAAATTGCATATGTACCACAAAGCTCATGGGGCATCTGGGCTATCAGTGCAACAGGCAATTTGCTGTGCCAGTGCCAGCTCTGTGTGAGCTCCAAGCCCAGTCAATTAATGTCATCTCCATAGTAAAGGAAGAAGAGTCACATCTATTGTAGTCTGTCAGCTCCCCTAACCACTCCAAGCCATTAGCTCTGAAGACTTTTCAACTCCATCTATATAAAATGCATCCTGCCGTTCTATTCCTGGTGATACGCTTTAGGCTTGGCTTTTTTTTTAATGCTGCTTTCAAAGTTCACAGGCAATATAATGATATCAGAGACATACTGTCCATTTATTGGGCACTCTGGGAAATGTCTGAGGACAGCATGTGCCTGATTTCCCCCGTAACTCGCCAGAGATTTATGTGCCAGTTTATTGAGAATGAACATTGAGCAGCAAATGGACATCTGAGATGTATAGCTCTGCCTATATTTGGAAGAGCATGACCTCTGCATTCTTGGGTTGTGCTTTAAATAGGTGGATGAGGAGAAAATAACTAGGTATAAGTAGTCTGAAAAGCGACAGCACAGCTCTGAAAGTGAAATAGGAAGTTCAGGTCATTTATAAGACGGGAGGTAACTGATGATGAAGTGGCTTGTGTATATCAGTGCAGCTTCTGGGGCTGACTTACACTTGAATAAGGAATGATTAGGAGATGTTTCAGCCTGGGACTTCAGTGCTGGCCACCTTGAAGACCCATGGGGTGTGCTGTGAAATGCCAGGAGTGATCACAGTTGCCGTAAGCATGCTATAGGTGAGGTAAGGCACTTTGGGGAATTTGATAAGAGATTGAGTTATTCGGCTAAACAGAACTTGTTTCTCTCTCCTGATTGTTCTGAGCTTTTGGGTTTGAATCTGAAAGTACTATCTTTGCTATACCACTCGCCTTTGTAATGAACTTTCAAGGTGAATGCATGTACAGGAGAGAGTAGAGGACTCCTCATGTATTGTACATTTGTTATAGTGCAGCACAAGCTCTACTCATAGCCCAGAAACCAGTGTCAGCCAAGTGTGAATGATGCCAGGGATAAGCATTAAAGCAAATTCTGCTACAAGGGGAAGCTATTCAACCTGAAATATTTTTTCCATGATATTTAAAGATGGAGCATGTGTGTGCCTCCAGGCATAGAGTGGAGAACATAATTCCACACTGGACCTTGCTACCACTACCAAAGCTTTTAAATAGATTTAAAGGTTCCAAAGTGGACCCTAGCTACAGTTAGTTATATTGCCAGTACACCCACCACTTGGCATTTGTGCTGCTGCAAAAGAGGGGCATACACTGGTTCTGCCCCATGGACTTACACACACCCCTATTTGAATTTTATTTAAAAATGCCTTAGGAAACCATTAAATGCAAATCCTGGTCTCACAGCAGTTCTGTGCCTAGGTAGTAGATGCCACAAAGCATCAGCAGATAGGGTATAAATTTAGCTTTCTAAGTTGATTTCCAAGTTGGAAATAGTCTGTGAAAAGCCTGTGTGTAATTAGACATCTGGGACTTACTCATCTGCGGTCTTGCATGGGTCCTTTTGGTGCTGTGCTTCCTTTCTAGAGTGATGAAGTAGAAGTCATTGGTGTTAATTTAATGGAAAGTTCCAGCACCCTCTTCCAGATGTATAAACTACGATATACTAAAGGAGGCAAAAACCAGAGCTCTAATATTCAAATGTAGAAACATATGCCGTATGTGCACGTTGCTAACTGCAGCCTTCACCAGCCGTATCCTGTAGGTAATGGTATACTCCTCGGTATAATTAGTGATTACGGCTTTGTGAGTCTCTAACAGATGATGTGGCTATGCATGATTTATGCAACACGGAGACAGCTTTGCATGCGGCTGGGATGTGATGTTGGTGGCTCTTTATGCGCCTCAATAGCACAAGGCAGAAGCTTAATGAGAATGTTATTCATGTCTTGTCTGCACCGCTGGTTTTGCTGCTGCAGGTATCTGCAGGCCTATAGAAATGTTCCTGGCCCTATGTGTGGTGTGAGCTCTCTCTGGGGGTTCCTCTATGAAAGGGAGGATGAGGAGGTAGCCAGTGGTACAGCCTGCACCCTCCATCCTGCTACTTCCAAACACATTTATTTCTCCTTTCCTATTCAAGGTATTTGCCTTGGGGCTTGGCTTGCCTGTTGCTTTGCTGCTTCTCCTCACCAGCCCCTGCAAAGAGATGCAAGACATGTCCTTACTACCACATACTGGCTCTATAAAGGTGCAGTGTTCTTCAGAGGGTCCTCATTTAAATGTTCTCCAACACTTCCAGGTGTTCAGCACATCTGACTTCTGTGCTATTACAGTTATTACAGTGCTGACTGTAGCAGACTGATGCAGATAGGTATGCCATTCACCTTGGCATATATGTGAGCTCTTCAAAAATCCTCAGACTCTGTGGGCAGCCCTCTTCAGCAGCACCATCTATGACCTGTTTTCCAGCTGTATGGGTCCTGAGCATCCTAGAGAAAATATGCAACCCCAGAAGAGAAAATGTAAAGAAAAACTTAAAGATTACATCTATGTATGTATAGATTCCTATTTAGAGGGAAATACAGGGAATAGTGTCTTGGACTCATGGTAAGGGTGGTTAATGTTTTATGAGTATTGAGAATGTTATTTTAAACTGCAGTTGGGTTATCCTGATGAAAGCTCAATTGGAAACATACACAGAGAGACACAGAAGGTAATGAAACTGGAAGGCATTAGGGCAAATCCTCAGTGAGGACAGAATTTGGTCCAGTACACGTTATCATCCCATTTTAAAAATGATTGAGTAAATATGGTGCTTGCAGAACTGAGGATGAAATGAGTCTGGTGTGCACCAGATACCACACAGCAAACAGTAGAGTTCATGTCCCAGCAGACGCCTCTTTGCCTGAGGACTCAATGGCCAAGTCTCTGGCATGGAATGTTCACTCTCCATAGCATCCAGCATTCACACCCTATGCCATGGTAACAGGAAAACCTCTGGGAACAGCAAAACTGAGAGAGTCCTAACAAAACTCATTTTACCCTGTGCGGGAGGAAGGAGGCACCTGAGGGTGTTGGGCAGGTCTTGATGTGGCAGATGTGATTGAGAGAGCTGCCTTGGCTGCCTGTGGATGAAGGTTTCCATCTTGGGACAGACAGTGACCAGCTGTACTGACACATTCATCACTGCAGCGCAGCAGTGTGGGAGAATGGGCCCCTTTGTGCATTGCCAGTGTGTCCTGCCAGAGGAATACCAGGATTCGCATCTCATCTCAGCTTCCCCTTCCTGCCGTGCCCCCTCCGCGAGGCTCAGGCTCTCACCTCAGCTCTTGCTCACCCTGTGCCAGCAGTGTCAGGTCTCTCTCCTCTTTGTGGCTGGGGAGAGGTTTGCAACCAGCTTGGAAATGCTGGGGTTAGTGACACTGGTGACCACCATGGCCAGGTAAGGCTGCTCCTGGTGCTTTACCTGGCCTTGCTCTGCTGTGGGGAGCCAAAAGAGAACCCACCTGGCATCACAGTTTAAATAGTCAGTGAGGAGCGGCCATAAGCTGTTACCCCAAGGCAGAGAATAGGCTGAGACCACAGCACACTACGTTTGAGCACGGTGCTGAGTGCCCTGGTGCCCTTGACTGCACATGGGCTGGAGAGTGGGCTGCGATGCAGGTAGCCTCACATTTGGTGCAAAGCAGGAGTGATGCTGGAGAGCTGGATGGCTGCAAGTGTGTTACCCCAGCTCTTGCCTTTCTGTGTGTCTTCTGAATGAAAGCATTTCACATCTCCTTTCCCTGTTTTCCTGTTTACTGAGGTCCCAGTGCAGGTGCTTCACCTCCCCAGCAGCTGCCAGGCTGTCTCCTCCACACTTCTCCTTGAGGAATTTCACAAATATGTGGCTGGGGTGGTGTGGGATTGTGCCCAAGGAGCCAGCAGCGTCTGGTGCCTGGCTGCTGTGCTGGGCTTGTTGTTTTTCCCTGCTGATTTCATTCCTTGGTGTGTGTTTGGGGAGGGTTCTTTGGTTTGGGTTTTTTGACACTGCTTAAAAATACACTCCAATCTGCTGAAAATTTGACATTTCGCTCCTACTGCCTGGGCACTGATGCAGCCTCTAGAAGGCATTTGAATTCAGGAATCTGGGGTTTGGGGGAAGATTTTGATCAGACAAGAGAGCCTGGCTTTGGTTTGTGGCTGCTGGAGGGTGCACTTGGGTGTTGCACCCCACTCTGTGAGCATCACTCAGAACATCCTTGTCCTGTGGGAGAGCAGGGACCCACCATGCTGTGGTGCTGGGGCTGGCTGAGTGTGCCTTGCAGAAGGGCTGTTGGGCATACAGTGACTGCTTTTCTACCGGGACAGGAGCAGAGATTAGCATCCCAAACCTCTGTGAATCTCAGATCAGAGCGGGTTTCCCCAGTGCTGGGCCACAGGCTGGAACTGCAGAAAAGAAACTCTGTGCCTGCTGCTTTAATGGAGGGATGGCAGTGAGAAGCACACCTCCCATGGACTGGGGCTATGTTCATGGATATGTTCAAGGTACAGCTGTGGCAGGAATAAGTGGATCTGGGCTCGCTTTGATCTGCTTAGTGTGGCTATCTCTAGAGATGAAGCACTGATACGATCTTGTCCTGCTGCTCTGGTAAATACTCAAAGCTATATGAGGACCTTTGGGTCAGTGTAGGATACCTGCAGGCTTCATGCACTGCAGCATTACATGGTGGAAAAGATCTTGGGTGAAATTTTGGCTCCCAGACATCTAATACCTCCTGCACCAAGCATTGAACCAGGCTTTCACCCCTTCTTCTTCATTTGGCAGCCTGGGATGGAGATGCAGTGACAGTGACATTTTGGTCCAGCTGACATGCTGGCTACCTCTCTGGCACCCTTACTGCTGGCAGCAGTGGGGCAGCTTGGCTGGTATCTGCCAGATCCTGTTCTCTCTGGGGTGGAACTGCTGGAACGGCAACTTTGGTCGAGCTCTTTAACAGCCATTTGCATTTCCTTGTTTCATCTCTGAAGGTGTATTTCACCCTGCCTGTTCCTCCTCGCAAATGACCCTAGGACCATAGGCAAACACCTCTGTGCTTGCTTTTTCTCTCTCATGCTTTCCCTGCTCCCAGCACCAGGCCAAAACAAGCAGTCCCCTGCCTGAATCCCTGGGCCCTGCTCTCACCGCCTTGCTCCGCAGCATGCATTGCACTGAAGCTCCCCGTGCTCTTGCTGTGGCACAAAGGCAAAAATCTACCCTGGATGAGATCATCTCCTTGGGACAGGGCAAACCATCTCCTTATTGTTTAACCATTGCATCAACAAAGGGAGCTGACCTGGTATGAGGAATAAATGCGACTTTGGTAATGTGGCCTTTAAACCTTTTTTTGCACAGAAGGAGGTAGTTTCCCGGCGCACATGGAACAGTGGAATGCGCCAATGGGTACGGCCATGGGGGTGGCATTGTTACCCCAAAATCCCATTGGTGATGGAGCAGGAAGAGTGGCAGGGAGGGCTGGAGATAGTCAGCAGTTTGAAAGCCAGGTTGCCATGGCTATCAGGAGAGCGCCAGGAAAATAACACTGCTTGGCACAGGAATGCTGATCTCTGACTGGTTTTGTGCAGCTCGGTGTGGAGTGGGGGACAGAGGCAGTAATCTCACACAAGGACTAGGCTTTAAAACAATATCAAGTGAATGTGCTGACGGGGTGAGGGGGATTGCAACAAAGGAAATTACTGAATCGTATCATGCTAATCTAAGCATTGGGGGAGAGCTTATGGTTTAGCCTTTGTGAACAGACACCTTGTATCAGGAGGAGACTGGTTTGGGAATTGTCAGATAGAGCGCAAAGAGGATTTTGCAGCGGAGAGAGGCGCTGTGTTAACAGCTACAAAACACAAACTCTTCCATCCGCCTTCAAGAGGGAAGTTACATATGAATAATAAAAAAAGGCTCCTCTATACCATCCCACCTCAACACAGATTGGGGACTGAAAAGCGAGGCTGTTCCCCTGACACATTCCATACGTGGCCCTGGGTAGGAGTGCCAACCAGGATGACAATAAATGCCAAATGTCACAGTGTTCCTGAAATGGAGACAGTTGCCCAATGGAAACTGGATTGGAGCCAAACTCATTTAGCATAAGCCATCAAACAGCCATGAATTAATTGTAATCTTTGACAGGTGCATTAGGAATACTTTTGGAGAGACTGCTCTTTGCCCTGGGTGCCTCTGGAGGTCTGTGCCCACAGCGACAGCAAGGAAATGTTACCGCACAGTATGCAAAGCCACCTAAACAAACACAAGTTTCTAGGAAGTAACTCAAATGCTTGAATCCCCTTCTAGCAAACCATTTGTGCTGCACCTAAATATACATATGCATGCACACATGCAAGATCACTTCCATGGCACCTGTCCTTTGCTGGTCACGGGGTGACTTCCCAGCCTGAACCTCATTTCACAATAGCTGGCTTCATGGCTAAGGGGACTGAGCAAAGTGATTGCAGCAAGGTGACACAGGGAGCCTGTTGAGAGCCAAGTACAAACCCAACCTCTCCCGGTGCTCAGACAGGAGCTTTAACCACAAGACTCCTTCCTGCTAAATGTGTCAGCTGGCACTGTCAGCAAATGCAGCATTATAATTCTTTGCCCTTTTAGACGTGCAATATTTATGAATGATACACATATGAATTGTAAACGCAAGTATTAGCAATATGCAAAAGGTTTTACATTAATATTATTACTGCACGTGTCTAAGCAAATGTCTATGCATAGTGGTTTTGCTCTCTTTGTGTTCTTTTATACTCAGCTCCTCCTTGGGAGGTGTCTGTTGATGTATTTGGAAAACTGATGCCTGTGGACAGGCTGTTGATCAACTTTTGCAGGCAGATCTGAATTGAGTTGGTTTAGTACTTGATGGGAAACAGTGTTTGCATGACCATATTGGAAAAATATTGACAATGACTGATGTAAAGAGATGTGTAAGTCTGCTGACAGTGGCCCAGCTACGACATACTGTGTGTTTGCACTGCAGTGCTTGCTAAATCTAGCATTTGCTGAATGTGACCACATGTGCCCCAGGTACTGTAATTACACAGAACACGCAGATGCTTCCTAACCTAGACCCCACACCATATACAGTTAAGCCAAGAAACAGCACTTGTGCGCAGAATGAAGGCTTGCTGGGATCATGCAGGAGCAGAAGGGGATGGATTCAGGGAAGTTTATGCTGCCCTTTCAGGGAGTTCAGCTGCAGTCCTCAAAGCCACTTCGGAGCTGCTCCAATGCATGGTGGAGTTCAGAGCCAGGATTTGAGGAAAGAAGGCACATTTGCGGGGCCCTCCCCTGGAGCAGACACCTGCTTCTGGGATGTGAGTAGGGCATGCTTGGAAAATGAAGGAGAAGGAAACGGCAGCAAAGACTGCCAACAGCCGGGTTTGCTCATCAGCTGCAGACTAAACAGCACCCAGCAACTGCTAGAGAGAAAGGAAGCATGTCAACAGCACTGCCACCGGATCCCCAGCGTTAACTAGAGGAAACTGAAGCCCGATTTCCACTGGTCTCAGACTGACGACTGGAAAAATGTTTCTCTGTTTACAGGAATCTGAAACCTTGTAATTCTCCTCTTTCTCTCCTCCTCGCCCTTGCTCTCTCCCCTGCAGCCAGCCAATTGCTAGCGGACGCATTGGAAAGGGAGGTTTATTCCAACTTGAAACCTCTGTAATTTAATAAGAAAAAAACCTTTAGGAACAATAGGAACCACAGCAGCAAGATAAACAAAATACTTAAAAAGTCTGGGCTAGAAATGTTTGGAGGAAGCGCCCTGAAATCAGAGATGCTGGTCTCCCTGGTGACCTGTAATGAGAGGACAACCACCTGATACCACCAAGGGCTGGGTAGGAAATGAGCATCTGGAGGACAGAGCAGAGCTGGATGCTTTCCCGCAGTTGTTTGTCTTGGACGTGCTGGCACCAGAACCTTCAGATCTTCTGATCCTGAAACCTGGTTGATTTCAAAGCCTGAACGTGGATACCGTGCTGCTCCTGACTACATGGGCTGAAATGTAGCATACTGCTGTTTGCATTTGGATGGTACAAAGGCTGTGACTTTGTGTGTACTTTCCCTGTGATGAACACAAACAGGCAGGGAAACATTCATATGAAATGCAGCCTGGATTCAAGAAAAATTCAGATACAACAAAAAAACCCCATAGGCCTCTCCTTGTCTTTACTAATTAATTTCCCACGTCACTGTTGACTCTCTTGGGTCCTTTCTGTGTTGCCTCCTTTCTCAATTCTTTGGTTTCAGGTAGCTGAGTCTGCACTCTGACAAGAGGAAAATTCCTAAAATTGCCATATCAACCAGAGGAACAGCTTGTTCTTTGTAGCTGTATATCTAGAAGTGCTCATGGGGTAGGATAGAAATGTTCAATAAAACAGGAGGAGGACGTTTGGAAAGGCTTCTCCAAGTCCATCTTGGACCTGCTGTGCTGTACATTAATTCACCTTGCTTTGAGTTCAGGTAAAGCAGGAGCTGGATTCATGGTTTGGATCCAGGAGGCGTTTTATTTAGACCAGCAAAATCCAGTAGTTCAAATGAAAGCCTGTGATGTGCATTATCTTTATTGCTACTTACCCATCTTGCATCTTAGATGTCATCATTATTTAATGTCTCAATGCAAATGCTTCTTAGCCACATATAGGTTACTATTGTTTCATGTTTTGGACCAAAGTTCACAGATGCTGAATGCAAAGGTCTGCTATAGAAGTCCTGGTCATGCTTTGGTGATTGTTTAAGGTCTTTTCCTGGTGTCTCTGAAGTTATCCTCCTGCAAGAGGAGGTGGATGGGCCAGCAGCATGGCTGCTGCTGAGGCTGTACATCTTGCCCTGTTGCTGCCATGGGCTGGGATGTGGCTAAGAGCTGTGACTCTGGGATAACCCATTGCCCAAAGCACCCAGTTTGTTCAGGGTACTTGTGCCAGCAGCAGGACACAACAGCAGACATTCCTCTGTGCAGAAACAAAAGCTCAAAATGCTGCACATTGATGCACCTTTATTTTCCATTATTTTTATTCCCCTTATGGAATCCTATTGTGAATTATTTTGTAGGCTAATGCTGAAACTTGTGTGAATATGGCAAATACAAGAGAGGCCAGCAATTTTAGCACCTAAATGTAAAGGTGAAAATGGGAAGGACAGAAGGCCCAGGCAGCTCAGTAGGAATTTGCCTTCCACAGACCTCCCCCTATTTCAAAATCAGCAGTTTAAATCTCTAGTATTAGCTGGAGATCATGTGTATTTGAACACCAGAGATGCATTATTTACCAGCAGAAAATTCTGGCAGGTCTGAAAATACCCTGAGATGCTAAGTGAAGCAGGAACCTTTTGAATTATTCAGAGCTTGGATAGACAGCAATCATTGCTGCTCTTGTAACAAGTTTATTATTTTAAAGTATTATTTTCTGGTACTCTCTCATGTGCACATCACTCCTTTGGTTTTGTGTCTTCTTTCTTTTTACCCCCCTTATATTCAGCAGTGACTTATAAACTTTCACAGGTGTAAGCACTGTCAGAGCCCCCCCCCCCCTTCAGATAGTTTGCTCATGAGGAGTAGTTGGTTTTCATGTAATATTTTATTGCCATCTGACTTAAGCAATTCCTGATGGTCGGCATGGGCAAAGTACCAAGGAAGTACATGCACCTTCAAACAGGCTGAGCCTCTCCCAGAGGAGTGAGCTGCCCCTATTCAGTTCATTTTGTATATTGAGGTCCAGGTGCTGGAAGTTTTCTTCTAAGAGATTTTCTTTCTTCTTTCCCTTTAAATCTTGTAAATGGGCACCTCTGCTTCTTGGGTAATTACAGTTATTTTTGGAACAGTGAATTCTCATTAGGCAGAGAGTATTTATTGCAAAATGCATAAATGGAGGTGAAGACATTCCTGCACTATGGAGAATGTTGCCTGGAGAGCTGTGCTGTGCCCCATGGTGCATATGAAGCTAACCAGGATTCTCCCATGCCCATCCATGTGGGACATGTGGCTCCTCTGTGCAGTGACAAAGCCTTGGGTACCTGAAAAAAGAGCCGTGCTGTTGATTTCTGTGAGCTCTGCTTCAAGGAAAGTCAGTTATAAAGTGCAAGGAACAAGGAGTGGCCAAGGGGATGTTGACTGATACGTGTCTGTCGTCATATCTTACACTCTTCTGGTGCCAAGGGACCAGAGTTACTGAGGAAACAAGTGCCAGTGGGGGTCAGCATATCTCCGGAGCTTGGGGGCTTGAAAAGGAGAAACGGTCCTTCCAGGTAACCTTGTCTCTTTCCAATGCATTGGGATCCCCCCAATAGCCTGTTCTTCCCTCCCAGCCTCACTATAGAAGCAGATTTACTTTGGTCCTGCTTTTGTACAGAGATATCCCTCCATAATCTCATCTCCATTTTTCTTGGCTTTTAGAAAGTGAATTTGACAGGGGGAAACGCTGCTGTTGTGATAGCTCTGCCGGCTGAACTCTTACAAGAAAAAAACCCCTATTGTCATTAGAGAAGAGCTGAGGGAGCACTGTTTGGATTGAGTTGGATCAGTCTGGGTGATAGGATTCAGCGCCCAGGGCTGAATTAGGGCTGAGCCTCTTTTTTGCAGCCATACAGTCCCATGAGCTGTTCCCCTGAGGATTCAACTATGGATATCATACACCTTATCAGGATTGCTATAGCCTCCTGAGAGCTGCATTTTTAGCTGAATCTTTCAAAGAAGCGCTTTTAAGATAGCTTCTGTATTTGAGCTTTTTCCAGAAAATCATGGAAAAGTTTAGTTTGGAAGAGACCTCTGGAGGTCACCTAGCCCAACCTCCTGTTCAAAGCAAGGTCAACTTCAAAGTTAGATCGAGTTACTCAGGACTTTGCCCAGCTGTGTTCTGAGTATCTCCAAGGATGGAGACTGAACAGACTCTCTGGGCAATGCAAACCCATTTCCTACATCCCATCTGAATTGTCCTTGCTGCAACTTATGGCCATTGCCTCTCACCTCTTTACTGTGCATCTCAGAGGAGACAGGAACTTTTTTTCTATGTAGGTTTTAGGAGACTGAAATTAAACACCCCTTGAATGCTAAAAACCTTTGGTTCTCTCAGCCGAGGCTTGTGTGTTGTCTGTCCCAGCGCCCCTGTGCTGCAGTCTCATCTGTCTGTCTGTCTCTTCTCTATCCTGGGGAACCCCAAACTATACCTAGTACCTCAGACACAACCTCACAAGTACTGAGGAGAGGGGGATAATCCCTTCTTTTAGCTGGCTATATTCTTGCTAATCGAGCTCACCAAGGTTAGTCCTTATTGCTGCAGGGGCACACCGCTAATTTATGTTTAACCTGATATCCACCAGGATGCCAAGTCCTCTTCTGCAGAGCTGTCATGTAGCCCAGCAGACCCCAGACTGCTGAAATAACCCTTTACCAGTGTTAGACTGGTCATGTACATGCTGTGATGGGATTCTGGATTCAAGACTGCATGGCAAATATATCTTGGAAGTTCACATTTGAGGGTTCATCTCCAAGGGTTCATGTGACAACCACATCATGGGGTCAGACCAAGAGATTTTTCTCTACTACCTGCAAAGTTTGTAGAGAGATGTAGTTGCTGGAGAAGAAACGGGAAACCTCAGGATAAAGTCGGATGCACTGTTGTGGCTGCTGCTGTATCTGGCTAAGAGGCTGCCGCCCCTTTTGACATGCCAGCATAACTGCAAGTTTGTTTCTCAGCCCAGTTCTGCCGTAACATTTGTGGTTAGTTTAAACACAGGGCGGGAGATGATGATGTCTGTGAAGAAAAGATAGGAAGGCGACAAACAGACTGCAGTTGGCTTGGGAGTGGTAACCTCCCTGGCGCTGCAGGCAAGAAAAACTGCAGCTTTTTGGCAATGATATTTCTGGCATGCTTGAGTTGCTGCATTGAGACAGATCTGGAGCTCCCCAAAGGAGCTGCTGACCAGGTACTTTCACACAGCTTCCCCAGTGTAATCTGGTCTGATGTTAAATGAAGCAGCCCTCCAGAGCATGCCCATGACTACGTGGCACTGTGGGGAGAGGATGCTGGTTCCATGCTGACCCAGAGGGACCTTGAATGGGAGCTTCAGCATGAGGGGCCAAGTGAACCCAAAGTCTTTGGGAGCATCAGCCCACAGCCCTTGGTGGTGGGTCAGGGCCTTGAAATATGGCAGCACTGGTAAAGACAGAATGCAAGGCATTGGCAATGCCATGGGAAGTCTCTTGTGCATGCTGGGTTTTCATAGGTCGTGCTCCTTCCCACATGGGTGCTTTGAAGAGGCTAGTCAAAAGAACAGATGGTGGGTGAAGCTGATTCTTGCTGATTTTTGAAGGGCACAGGATTCCCTTGAGCATCTTTGAAAAACGTACTTAATTAAATTAGACCTTTTCAAGAACTGAGTGGAATGAAAGATTGTTGTGGGTAGATGGGTGTACTCTTTATTGCACAACAGTGGTCATTTTGCTTAGCTTTTTCATGCGGACTTGGAGTGGAAGGGGTGCATTTGTGTGTCTGAAACACCAGCTTCCGTTCCCTTTATTGGTCTGTGGTTGTTCTGGGATTACGGTGTATTTGGGATCTGTGAATAGAAGGCAGCTCAGGGCAGTGTTTTATGTAAGGTAGCACTCTGCACTATTTTTAAAGTTTTATGATATGGCAGGCTTGTTCTAGTATTTTAATAAAATGAGACATGCTCTTCCTTTGCTACAAGAGCAGCAAAATCTAGTGTAGGGCTGCCCTGCTTGACAGCTTGTGGCGGGATTATAAAAGAGAGTTTATTCTGGGGCTATATATAAACGTTATATGTGGGTGGAGGCTGGAGAGAATTGTCTCATGGGTCAGATTCAGCGCGCAGAGCACCCTTTGCCCAACTTTCTTCTATTGATGCTGGCTGTCAGGAGCAGGGATTTTTTCTTTATTTATTTTTTAATTTCACAAAACCAGGGTTTGTTGCTTTATCTGCTTCTGGGAAGAAGAGCTGGAACAACCTAAAGCCTGGCACCTGGCAGGCATGCACTGCACTCCTTGTGGAGTGAATATCTGTACCTCAGCATCCCTTCTACCTTGCAGCACATGTCAGGTATTTCCTGAGAAGAGCCTGGCTGATTTATTTGTCTGACAGAGGTGAAGGCAGATGGAGATAGGTGGTGATGGTTTCTGTCTTCCTGTCCCCACCACTGCTGTCTTTCTCATCTCATGTGAACCATGGTGATTACCTGGAACAGGCTACACGCTCTCCAAACCCAAGGAACATTTGTGCTTGAGGCTGAAATTGTACTTCATGTGTTACGGGCATTGGTGTTGCCATCTCACTACTTCTGTCCTCAAAATAAACCCAATTTCTTTCCAAAGAAAGCAACCCCTTCATTTGAGCTGCTGATGTCAATGCAGCACATTTTTCCTCTGGCACTTCTCCAAAAAATGTTTTGTTTGTGACATTTTCCCCCAATTCTGCCTTCATTATGTCTCCATTCGGCATGTTTACAGGCTTGATTCTCCATAGGTTCTAAGTCCAGAGCCACTCTGTTAAAGTTAAAATAAACACGTGCTTGCTTTATTTGAGCTCATGTGAGCTCAAATAAACATGTGTAAACTTCTTAAAAGTTAACTAGGACTAGCTCAGGTTTTGATAGTTTAACTGTAGTTAAATGGATTTTATCAGATTTCCATGAATGATTCACCTCTGGGCTAAAAATACAACAGGAGGCACTTTGGGTAATTTACAAAAGAAGCATACATGAAAGCAGGGGTTTGGAATCAAAGCTTCTTCTCTGGCATAGTCAGAGTACTGCACGACAGCACTGATAATTCTGTGTAAACAGTCTGATGCCAGAGAAACAGGGAGATGAGAAAAACAATGAGGAGCAAATTTGGCAGATTCATGGGTTTTACTCTGTATTTTTACTGTAGGAGCTGATGATAAGAATTTACCCACCAGGGTTTTAAAAATTCAATAATGATTTAAAAGAACCCTCATGATGTAGGGAAGGACAAGGGGAAAAAAGACCTAAAGACAAGATAAGTTTTTAGAGATGCAAGGAAATGCTGCTGTTGTCTTCAGGCTAAATCTATCGGAACAGAACACCAGAAATTGAAGATTCATTGCTCCCTCTGCTCATTAGCTGTGTGAAACTGTGACTAAGCTTGAAGGTTAGTTGGTGCAGCGCAGTAGTTCTTATTGCCTTGCTTTGAATCAGGCGTGTCGGCAGGCAGCCATGATTCACACATACTGCCTGCCTTGCTAGATGCCAGATTTCCACTCTTTTTTTCCATGAGGTAGAAGATTCTGCAGCCTTGTGTGTCTTCCGGCTTCGTTAATTTTTGCCTGGACAAAGGCAAAATTATTCGAGTGGATCCCTTATTTATTAAAGGAATTGAAATTGTTCACTAGATTAGACTTGCAATGTAACAGGCAGCAATGCAAAGCATGAAGGATACAAGCCCAGTGGACATTTTTATTTTAACAACGAAAATATGCAATCTGTCTCAGAAAAATACAGCTGCTGAGCAAATTAACTTGTATTGAATGCTTATTGGGGGCCCACAGCTCATTCTTTTGTTCTTCCTGTTCAGCAAATGTGTTTTTCTGACTAAGAAATAATAGATTGTGGCTCTATAGAGCCTTTCATCAGATGATCTCAAAGTACTTGGCAAACATTAGTGGTTTGCTTGGGAGAGACTTAACCTTACAGTATATCCAGTGGATGGTACCTAGAGAGCAGGGTGAAAAGTCCATTGCAACTACTAGAGGGGCCTGCAAAACATTAGGCTAATATGACTAACAAATACCAGGGGATGTTCTCTGACTGGATGTTTGGTATTCAAGCTGAGATACTTCTTCTTGTATTTATGACATCATTAAGAGGATATAATAATGAGGTTTTAATTTATTTACTTTTTTCCCAAGCTAAGGTGCATGTGCTTACCCAAATATCCACATAACTTTCTTGTAGTGTCTGTGTCCTGGCTTCCATCCAGGTCTTTGTTCCCATTTCCCTTTGCTGCTCCTATGGAAAGTAGCCCATCCCACCTACCAGCTGGGAATTTCCCTAACACATGGGCATTCTCTGGGTAATATGAGATTGGCAAATGGTGGTGTGTTGAGAAACCCCCCTCATCTAAGCAATGAAGTATGTTAGGAGTGCCTGAATATTCAGTATCAAAAGACTTTGAGCTGTAACCTCTCCTTGTGCTGTCTCATCTGGATTGCAGTCCGCAGGCACTATAGGAAGTTAATTAGGAAAACCCTGGAGTTGTGGCAATTTGAGGTAGGGACAGGTGTGGTCTCCAGTAAAGTCCACAGTTACAGCAGAGACAGTTTTCTCACGTCTTCTTTTCTGCTTCTGCTTTGCTCTCTTGACTTAAAGACTGTAGAAGGCTCAAGTGACATTGCCCTTCCTTGCAATTGTTAGACTCCTGCTGCTGTTATGCTGCTCTTTCCATCTACCGTTCAAACCCAAGTTTGCAGAATTTCAGCATGAAATCAAGTATCTGCTCAAATGTAGGCGTTTTAGATGGGCCTGGACAGAGTTCTGGGTTCGGAGCAAGACTGGAGATAGAGCTGCAAACTTGATACTCCATATCCAGCTGTCTGAAATTCCCAGAGGGGGAAAATACAAACTTCTGGCTTAAAAAAATTATCAACATAGTCCCTAACTGCTAAGAGCACTCTTCTGATGCAGGAAGCAGAATCCTGAGATCGACAGTAGTGAAAATACCCCCAAAGAATCACTTTGGAAAGATGGCCTTACTGAGAACACCTATGAATTGTGTTAACATTGGACCTAAGCATGTGTTCTCTTTTAGACCCAAGCATGAATTCATTTGTAATGTAATGTTGTTATGAAGATCTGAGAAATCTGCACACCATCATCTTCAATCCAGCTTCAGACAAAACCTTTTTCTTAAACAATTTCATGTGGTGCTAATATAACCCAATGGAGCAGAGTGATGAGAACAGAGTAGGACTGAGAGGAAGTCACTGAGTGCAGCTCCTGAGAGAAAAAGAAGACTTCAACTCTACTAAGAGATTTACATAAATGTCAGGAAAAGTGATTTAAATGCAAATAGCCTGGCAAGATTGTTAGAAAGTTTGCAGTGGCTCTGGCAGCCAGGTGTAGCATAAAGAGAATAAGAGCTAAACTAATGTTTCCTTCCTTCTTTGAGTTCATTTATTCACAACCCAGGTTCATTGCTTTGGCAGGTGTATTTTCCCCTTCATCTGAAGAAACCCAAACCAAACAAAAACCCCGAATAAGTCCGGCTACCTCCCCCTTTCCTAAACACACTCCTTTTGCATTATAGCAAAACACACACCCACGTGCAGGCAGTAAAAGTCCTCTCCAGGTGCTATGTAATTTGCCATCAAGTTCTATAAAGTGAGGCAGACATCAGTATTTTAAAACAATTTCTCTTCTACCTCTTTCCTTGTATCATTTGCTACACACAAATTCAGGTATTTGGGGAAATTAACAAATACCTTTTTAACTCTGCCTGTTTTGAAGACTTCACAAACTTTATTAAACTTGCAGCAGAAGTTCAGGATTTGCCCTTCTGAAATGGCCTTTCAGAAAGCAAACCAAAGCTGTGGAGTGGGCTGCGGGTGAAATGCCCCTTGAGGTCCACTTGTGCAGTCAGAGGGGGTGCAGTGAAAGCCTGAGAGACATCTCAGACTGTTGGTGAACACTGAAAGCAAAGGGGACTTTTCATTTTCCCATTAGCAAACTCCCTGGTGGGATTCTCTCATTGTGAAAAAAAGAAACTGAATAAGCAGAGGGAAACATTATTTTCCCTATCAGGCTTGCGGGCACACGTTTTGGATTAGGCATCTTTGCATTTTCAGTGTTTACCTTTGGAGGAAGCTAATATACTCAGATGGAAAGTAGGGATGATCTGATGGGACACTGCCCATCTTGCAGCTACAGCCTTCTAGAGATCACAGGTTCACTCTGTTAAGACTTTGGGAAGGTCATTTAAAACTCCTAAGGGTAAACCTTGGCTGCACTGAGGTTCAAAGATCTTTCTGCTATTGATTAGCATTAGCTAATGTCTTGATGCCTCAATTTCCCTTGATGTAAAATAAAGATACAAATGACCACTAGAAGTCTGCAAGGGTCTCTTTGTTTGCTGCTGGTACAACTGTGATTTGAGGATTAATCCCTAAAACACAGGAAAGAAAAAAGGATACTATTTGTATTAATTAGTTACCATTCCCTATCAAAGCAGTACTAGGTGTTTTGTTGCCTTCATGCTGCAGTTGTTGTAGAGGATGTTTGTAATGGACCTTGTTAGCAGAGAGCTGGTATGAATCCCTACACATCAAACATTTCATCTGCTAGACCACTCTCCCCATAACATTGCTAAATGTGAAGATGTCTGAAGATAAGGAGTTGAACCTCCACGTCACTGATGACTGCATTAACCCTTAACAGTCTTTGGAGCTGCACATCCCTTTCTTCTCCCTCCCTGTAGATCTCAGCTAGATCTTTTCCCAGTCAGTCCTACTGCCCCCATAGGACTAGAAAAAATATCCATGAGGTACGCAATGTAATATGTGAGCACTAATCTAATCTAGCAATTATCTTTACTTGTGAGGGCAGATGAAATTACTCATCATGAGAAAGGTCATAATAACAGAGATCAGCCATCATGTGGTGTTTACACACACTGATTGTTGGTTTACTGCAAGATACTAAGACACAGGAGAAAGAGTTATCACAAAGCTGATGTGATTATAGGTATCTGACTATTGTAATTGGATTTCTCCTGGTTAACAGAAGAGTGTTTGTTAAGGAATCCACACTTGATGCTGCACTTTTGCATGCTCCATATAGCCATGTACTTGCTTTGATCTCCAATGAAACTATGATATTAAGAGTAGTAGTTTGACCTTTGTTAGCTCTCAAATTGAAATAGATTGAATGAATGATTTCATATAAAATCTTGAGACAAGAAGATCATAAAATCTTGCAGAAAGGTCCTAGCTTTTCTATTTTTAAACATTGACATAGTTTCTGTCACTAAGATTTGAGTGCTCAATAGGATTTTATAGCAATTTGTGTGCTTGTGGCTGGATCTGATCCCTCAGTGAGGGAGAAGGGAAGAGGAGAGACACACTTTTCTTGGTAATAATCTTTATAAATTTTATATGCTTAAATCTACACAAATAACCAAGAGATTATCAAGCAAACTCTAAAACTCCAGGCTACATATTGGAGAAAGATCTTGTGTTTAAAAAAAGAAAAGGGCACAAGTAAAAAATTAGTCGGGAGCAAATCATTGAAGAGATAAGTTACCATCTTAGGAGAAAGGTCTTCCTACCATGCTGAGTGGACTTCTATAGGTATAGTGCTGCTGGCTGAGAATGAACAATACAATATCTTCAGAAAGCAATAGTCACTCACTTGTAATAAAGGATGTGCTGCTACTCCTAACCCAGATCTTGCTGTCAAATAAGTTCTAAAGCTTTGCTTTCTTTCATTTTCTTCTCTCTAATTCATTGTTGCTTCCTTCAGATGGGTTAATCAATACTCTGAAGTCTACTTTTAGATTCAGTGACAAGTTGACTACACCCTCAAGGCACAGCGAAAACCTTCCAGGTCTCTGTCAGCCCTTGGTTAGTTTTCAGAATGGCTTTGTAGGAGAGGGAAAGTGAGACCTTCCAATAGCACAATGCTTTTAATCTTGGTTTGCTACTAATAAGCTGTGTTCCAGCCTGGCTGCCCCTTGGTTGCCCACCTACCACTGCCCTGCAGCTTCAGCTGCCCACAGGCTCATCCTGGCCCCAGCCTTCTCTGGGCTCTCCGGGTTGACCAGGATGCCTGCTGTGAATCCAGCTCTGATTGGGGCACAATAGGGTACCATTGTGGTTGTCCAAAAACTAACCTGTCTGCTATTTTTCCTCCATGGTATCAGATGATAGGGTGCAGGTCCAAAGTGGTGTTGCTTTAAAAGACAGGGCATCAGCATGTGGCCGTGCTGCCTGCCTGTGACTCTTCAGTATCTGCAGCCTACCTGTTTGCTTAGCTGGGATTTGAACAGATCACTGCATCCTTGCGCTAATTACGGTTTAATAATTAGTGCCTATCAAAACACTGCCTTTCAACTGCCGTTCATTCAGCTCTTTCCTGCCAAATAACTTCACCTTTTCCTCGCTGCAGCCACTGTGTTCAACGGTGGCGGAGTTAGCATTTCTTAATTTCACATCCAGTTCCTTCTCTATGCTGTATTCCAACCCCTCAGTGGTTTCAGTTTTACTGCCCAAGCTAAAATATATAAATCACTTTCAACGTGCTTGTAAAGAGCAGAAAACATGCTGCAAATAAACTGAGCCCACAGTTTGTCTGTACAGCTGCATAGCTGATCTTCCAGCAGAACAAAAGCAAAAGAGATGGTAGTCTGGCTCTTCAGTGCCGTTTTAGGTTGTAGAGATTCATTCAGGTTTAACATGTTTTTGTATGAATTACAGAGAGTCAAATGTGCAAGAGGCTAAAGGCAGTCTATTCCTAGGACTTCAAATGCACTAAGATGGAAGAAAGTGGCTAAGGAATTATAAAGTCAGAGGAAAATTATTTCCTGACCTTTAGCCCAATGAGCAAATTGGTTGGCAAACCCAAGAAGTATTTGGCACATGAGCTAGTGGCTTGGTGACTTTGAAGCATGGATAACTGTTTGTTCCCATCTATTTGAATGTGAGTAGCCAGGTTCCTATGTTGCTGCCTCTGCAGCAAAATGCATTTGCGGCTGAACAACAGCGTGAGTGTATTGAGGAGGGACTGCGCACCACCAGGAGCTGGAGAGAAAATTGATTTTGCTTGCAATGCAAGTAATGGATCAGAAAGAAGCTGAAAGTTTATTTGAGCAGTTCTCAAGGATTTTTATGCTACATCTCATTAGCGTTAATTACAAGCTTATGCTGGTGATTAATCAAACATTAGAAATGCTGCAGACCAGAATCTGTGTCATGTGAGCTTTGAACACCTTCATCACTTCTTGCTAGGGGATATTTGATCAGTTCCTCTTCATTTTACTTTGTTTTAATCAGCATGATCAGCCCGTCACTGACAGTAATGCTGTAAAAGCCCCTTTATACTTCCAGCAGTGGATCAATACATGTTCGTCTCTCCCTGCTTTCTGCTCATTCACACATTTCTCCTCCAGAACTGGAGATGTCAGGACTTCTCCCCAGGGCTGCTGAAGTTACAGCAGCCCAGAGTTGTGTCTGCCCTGTCAGTGATAAACATTCAGAAGAGCTGCAAATAGTTACTGTGCTGTCACTTTCTGTACAGTTCTAAGGTTAAAAAAAGATTTAAAAGGTAGTTCCAGCAGTCATTAGAAAAAAGACAGTGCCAGTGTCAGTTGCAGCAGTAATGTGGATATGTCAGACATAAAGTCAAGAACTGAGTGGGTGCCTGAGACAGCATCTGCATCCCTTCAAGCTTTGAAGGGCAGTGGGGCTGGATAGGCTGGGTACACCATGCTCTACCCTTGCTCCACTGGGCTCCTGGGCAAATGGGACTTGATCCTTCAGATTTGTCTTTCACCAGCACTTGAAGCTACAGAGCTCACCCACCCTGGCGTAACTTACAGCAGATCTTAACCACAGGGCATGAGAAGGCTGGAAATCAAGGCTTGATTGACCAGGCTTTCTTGCAGCTGAAAAGCAGCTCATGACATAGATGTGGAAGGGGCTGGTGGTTGATGCAACCTTTGCGACACCTCCTTCCTGTCTGAGGCAAGGAGCTGTATAAATTGCTCACGGACACATCTCTGGGGGCTTGCTCTCTCTTTGCTGCTTTTGTAGTCAAATGAGATTTTCTACTGAAATAGATATAGTTCAGGTTAAAAATGTAATGCCTCCTCAAAAGGTTCATACCTCTGAAGTACATATGCTAATCTGATCCCTCTGCTCTCTTCAACCGCCATTATGAACATGGGACACTTAAAAAGGAGAAAAAGATGTGTTAGATCTCAGTCTGAGACAGGGCATTAACTAATTCACCGCTTGCTTTTGTCAACAGGGGGTTGCTCAGCTCCTGTCTGGTCAGAGCTGCTGTCCTAAGTTGGATGGAGAAAGGGCAGGCCTAACAAAATACAAATTATACGTATCTAAATAATCACACCAGTAAATACTAAGGTGATAGCTTAAGAAGCTCCCTGCTTGCTGCAGATACCACACTGCATTAATAGAGCAGGACAGATAAGAAAGCTGTGCAGGGAAGCAGGAAACTCTCCCAGGGCTGGTACCCCACATCAGCTCAGCAGCTGTGTGATCTGGTGCCTCCATGCACCACGCTGGCACCTGACCCGACCCCTTCTCTTTCCCTGCAGCTCTGATGGGACAACCTTCTATCTCAGACACTAAAGAGCATGGAGGGACAGAGAGAAAAGACTCCCCAGCAAACCCAGGATGTTCCACAGAAGGGAACAGGCTTGGGGGCAACACACATGTACTTTTATAATCCTATTTTATCCTGCAATATTTGTTCTCACATTAGCATCAACAAACAGGCTCTGACCTTGCCTGTTGATGCTTTAAATGCCCTGTTACACAGCAAGCATGGGAATGAGTTAGTCACATGGAAAGTGCTTAGTCTCACATGGGCTGTTCATGTGCAAAGAGGAAAAAAAACCCAGTCTCACAAATACAATAATCTCTGCAGGAATCTCTCTCTCCCCCCTCTTTCCCCCTTTCTATAATGATGAAATACAGGCTGGATTTTTGCTCTAAGGCAGAATCAGATCACTGCTTCAAGTCGTTATAAAACACAGACAAATCAATACTTTATTCTTCTTAACCATGGCATTAACCTTGTCACACAGGCCTGCCTTTTAAGAAGCTACTTTTTTAAACACACCATGCTTACAAACCTCAGCTCAGGGTAGGGTGAGAGTCTAAAAGATGAAAAATCCAAAAAACCCTGAAGGGAGGAATGGGTAGAAAACAGCCCAATGTATTCCCCCTCCCGGCTGGCTGTTCCCAGGCCAGAGGTGAGCTGCCAATGCATCTGGAATTCATGGAAATGCGAGAAAGAGGTGGGTTTTCTGGATGCAATGCCTCATTCCCAGAAACACACACTCAGCACAGACCCAAGCCAAAGGCACTGTAATGTGCTCTAAAACGTGCTCTGCTACTCTCTCAGACCCTTTCCTCACTCATCTTTACCAAATAGACCTGAATTTTCCCAGAGATGAGACACTTTAACCGTAAATCTACCTTAACCCTAAAAATCTACATAGAGCAGATTTGGGTTTGGGTATAGGTTGCACAGATGCTACTGCTGCACGGATCAGTCTGTAAAGCTCAATGAGTTCTCAAGTATTTCATTCATATGTGACAGCTCTGCCAGGTAGCAAATTAACTGGTGACACCCAAAAAATTCTTTCCCTATTTTGGGGAAACCGCAGCAGGTGTAGGGACAACACAACCTTTCCCCAGCCAGAAACCCTTCCTGAACAACTGCAGAGGTATTTATTTGTGCTGTGAGAGGATACCCACTTTTGTTGCACCTCCCAGAATAGCCTCTTCCAGTGGGACTTGGCAGCTGAGGCACACGTGTGGTGTTACCCCTGTGTGATGCTGCACTTCATGGTCAGAGCCATGCCAACCATCCCTGGGCCCGGCTTTGGGTTTGCTCCTTTACCTCCGTGCCTGCGCCTGTCTGAGCAAAGCCAAGAGGCCAAAATAGCCTTGGTCTGATAACAGCCCCTGTGCACAGGGTGCACCCCTGCACCTCAGCCGGTGCCATATGTCCGTGTGCTTCTGAGTTACAGGAGTCCCACATTGTTATTCATTCCGCTGCAAGGCTGCAGCCCTCCTGCTGGTGATAGATTAGCTGGCCGATCTTCCCCAGCCAGGTTGGAGCCCATAACTCCAGCAGCTCCAGGCACTAGTGATGTTACCGCTCACAGCCAAGCACCATCAATTGTCTCTGTGGGATTTCATGGTAACCTTTCCTTTGGCTGCTGTCTCTATGCCTCATTGCTACTGCCAATGGGGCTCCTATTTATGACTTCTGCATGCGTGTGCCTCTTCCCTCAGCCTTTCCCATTGCTGCATCTCTGAGAAAGCCCCAATGCTTTCTTCTGCTGGAACACATACCCACTGCTGTCAGGGAGCTGATGGTGGAAGAGGGAAGCAATAAATCCAAAGCCCCTACTTCCATTTGATGAAAGTTTTACAAGATTTCCCAATGCATGTGTCCTTGCAATGTCTTTGCGTTTTAAATCCCTGGAAGAGTAACTTCCTTGGAAATGTGTAGTTTGAAAGTGCTTTTACCTGCAATTCTTGGTGCTGATTTTTCTTTCTGGAGCAGAGAACCACAAAACCACATTAAGTGGTGCAGTGGTTGACACAATTCAATGCTGCAGTGCATTAGAGAACTGTCAGTAGCTCTTGCTTTCCTATTCTGCCTAATGCCAGCTGGCCTACAATGTTGATATTCTTCTGGTGATAGAATATGATTTTATGTGGGTGTAGGGCTTGATCCTGCTCCTTGGTGCAGATCCTCATTGATGGGATGTGTGGGGAGGGTGTACACAGGCATTCATGCAGGTTTTGGCTCTGTAATGGGTAGGCTCACATCGAAGGCAGCAGAACTGTGATACCATTATCTGCTAGAGCAGTCTGGATACTTGCATGTACTTTTTTGGGAGCTGCTGGGCCAGAACTTCAGCCTTGCCTTCACAAGCATTTATTCAGAGATTGTCTCTTTCCGTGCCAGCACTTGGACTGATTACACCATGTAATAGAAGTGAGGCCTGATCAGTTTTGACAGTCCTCTAAAAGTGGTTCTGACTGTTATTTCACTTAGCAAAGGATTTTCCCCTACACAGGCTTCTTCAAAGTGGTAAATGGTTTGAAAAAATGAAAAGGGAAATGTAATCCTTTATTGACAATGATGCTCAAAGGTGATGTGCAACTCCCCTTCCTCAACATGTATTTATATAACATAATAGAGCAAATGCTGAAAATACACCTGGGACCCCATGAAGAAAGCATGACAACTGTTGCTCATCGCATTCGTCTTTTCTCAGGACAGTCGCCATTCAAGCAAAGAGAATGCAAAGGGTACTTTCTGCCCTTTTAAAAAAATCTGACATTCTAGTACAATCGCTGTAAAATCACACTATTTTGTATACTGAACTTGCAGGGTACCACAGAATAATGAGCTCATATAAATGTGTTGCCTTTCATACATGGTGCTGCATGTATTCAGAGAGGGTAATCTAAATGTTAACAAAACAGGTATTCCACCAAATTCGAAGAAGCAAAAAGCTCTTTTTATTCTGGAAACATACAATGCCAATATACACTGCAATGAAAGAAAAATCTTCACTTTTCACTTGAGAAGGAACAGTTTTCTGATTGCACGTAGGAAGTGAACCCAGTTTCTGACCCTCTGCCAGCTATCTGCAATCCACAGACAGCATTGTGTCATTCCTGGTTATACTGCTTAGAGCATAGGTGCTGCTTTTTGTGTGTAATTACTGATGAACATCATGTGAAGCTATATGTGGCTTTTCCTGCTTGCGGACTGCAGAGGTAGCACCGTTCTGCTCACGTGTGCAATGCTGCTCAGTTGCTGTTAGCCAGTCTTGACATTTAGCGTCGCCTTGGTGATTTTCTGGGTTCCGCAAAGTTAGCCTGAGCTTATAAAACATTGTCTTGGAGGTGGAAAAATAAATTTTGTGGGAAACTACCTGCTGAATAAACCTTCATTCCTTCTTGTTGCTCTCTCCTGATCCAAATCTGCTTTGCAGATTCAGCTGCTAGGCAGAAGCATTTTCTGAATAGCAGCAAATACATTTCAGCCTATGAATTGTTTGCAAATTGGGTGCTTTGATGATCTGTGGTGGGTGATGGGCTGACAGAATCTCAAGGCTGCTCCCAGAAAAAGCATCTGGAGTCTTTAAACTGGAGAATTCTATTGGACTATAGTATGTGACTGATGCAGAGAAAGGTATTGGGTTTTGATAGTTATCTGTGTTATATTTTGTGCTATACTAGGTCCCAACAAGCCCAGAGGCTGCAATTTGTGAGTATCAGCACTATATGAAGAAGTAGCTAAAGATAATACCTGTGCTTGAGAAAGAGTGTGGAGTGGAGGATTTATATGTATGGTTAGAGAAAGGAGAGATGCAGCCTGAGAACCAAGTGGTCTAGGTAGTACCTGAAACTTCACCAATAAAGTAGAAATTAAGTGTTGAACAATAAAAAACACCCTAAAAGCTGGTGTTTCAGAGGAGCAAAACCCAGCCCCACAGAAACCCCTGCGCAGCCAGCAGGTACTTGTCTGGCCAGTGCCTGTCACGGGGACCACCAGGAGGTAAAAGAGCTTCCCTTGGATCTTTTCCTTTTTTCCTCCAACCTGTTATGCCCAATTGTCAAAACACCTCATTATGTGGACCCTCCAGTTTGCTCTGAGCTGCACTAGCAGCCTCAAAAGAGCCACAGCCAGCACCCCTGAGTGAGCTATAATGTCAGGAATTAGTGAAGACCGGTGCCCCTCTGGTCATGCCTTAGCTGTGCAGAGCAAAATCTGGTGACTTGCCACATGAAAAAAACCCTACAGTATTTCTTTGTCTGTTAAATAATACATATTAATTAAGAAGCTTTTGGTAATGAACTCACCATCCCCATCTTCTTCCCATAAAACAGTTCTCTGTGCCTTGCCCCCCACCAGGCAGAGCTCCCCAACTTGGAGCGTGTTTAATTTCCCAGGGAACCTTTTGTACACATCCTAATCACATGCGTTAGTGGAAGAATAAAAACTGCTGTTAGCCTGTTTCAGAGGCTGTTGGCATCCAGAGCAAACTCCCCAGCATGCTGCAGAATAAACAACAGAGCCCTCAGTAACACTGATGTGATTCTCTGGCTGTTCAGTGGGATTTCACCTCAACAGAACCATTCACATGCTATCTCCTGGCCATGTTTACATGAAGTGACTGTCCCTCCAGCCCCCTCATCCCTTCTCAGAGAATCTTATTCACTCCTTAGGCTTTTCACTTGGAACCATTCAACCTTGCTGCTTTGATTTTGTAACAGGACAAACTCCAAGTCCTAGCAGGATAAACAAGATTGCATGGCTAATGATTTGTGAGCTTAGCCTGAATGCAATTTACTGCAGAAATTCCAGCCTATGAAACTTTGTGACCTGCTAATAAAGCACTTTTGGCAGAGGCTGTACAAATACAAAGGATTTCATAGCCTTTGATTCCGCATTCATATCACTCTCCCAACTTGCAGAAATGCTGGTTTAATGGATGGCTTAAAATCTGGTGACAACCGTTGGAATGAGGCAGGGTTTCACCCCAGTTTGATTTCACTTCTGAGGTGTAAGGGATGCTCATTTCTTTAGTTTACAAATTGTCTGCTTGTAGCCAGAGTCCAAAGATGCCTCACTAGTGAAATGGGATCCTGTCCTTATCAAGCAAAAAGTAGTAATAAGTATCATTACATAGTAATGCTGGACTAAGCAATGTTAGGAGCTGTGACTCAACTTCATCTCAGTTTGGCTCCCTGGACAAGGAACATGGGGCACTGGTGCAGTGTGTCACATGAAGGCAATCTGATGGGGCAGCCCCTTGGATTGGGCATTTCCTTGAGTCTGGATTTGTAACTGTGGCTCTGTCCATTTGGATTTGACCTTGGACATTTCAGTGTGCATGGAAAGAGGAGATAATCATTCTTCTTTGCGAAGAGGAGAGCCTTGAGAGTCTCATAGTCATTACTTTAAGTGGCAGTCTGTCTCCTGACCTCCTCGTCTGGCGAAGTTCCCACAGATGCCAGGAGAAAAAAGCGGACCTACAGTCAAACACTGCAAATCATCAGCCTGTCTTCTCTGCTGCTTTATAATGTGAAAATCTGAGGGCTGACCTGGGATCACTGACCTCGGCTTTGTTTATTTGCTGAGATTCAGAGGCCAGCTTTATTTTATTGATTGCAGAGTCTCTCCTCTCATTCATGGATGCCGTCCACTCCCAGGTTTTTAGATGGGATGATGAGGAAATGTCTGGTTATCCATTTCTTTGTCAGAGTCAGAAACCTCTTCCAAACACAGCATTAGCTGACACAGGCAGACTGCTAGCTAGACAAACACTGGTCTGTGTGTCGCGTTCGAGTAAATACCTGCATTTGATTCCAAAGGGCTCCATTGATTAAAACTGGCTCCCCCCGCAGACCCAGGGAACAATCATTACAATAGGACACTGAGCCATTAAACATTACTACACAAAAATGCTGCTGGATCCTTTCATGTTTGTTGCTGTTCTTATTATTGTTGCGGTCTGGAAAATTACCCATCAATCACTCCTTAAGCTGCTTATGGAAGTTTTGCTGAACGCACGGTCTGAGTTTGCTGCTGAATTTGTTAATACTTCTGAAAAAGAAATAAAGCCATGGGAAGCCTATTAGGTTGTCTCAATAGCAGTCATTACCAGCCTGTTTCAAATGTACTGATACAGGCATATAAGGCACATGATTTTGGATTCTTTATTATAAGATTTCCTACAATGCAATTTTTTGAGCACTTTGGGTAGATTTGCACGATGTCAGTATTGGTTAACTTTTTCAGCCTTTTATTGCTAGGTCATATAACAAATACCTTTATAAAAACCTGCGAATAGAGTGCAGTTTGGATCAGACCAGGTGTTTATCTAGGCTAGTATTTTTTCAGCAGTGGTTCAGAATGGATGTAATGTACAGAGAAAAGTATATGAACAATCCCAAGAGCTAGCGATACCTCCCTGCTATATTCTCTAGCCTCAAGCAATTTGTGGCCTAAACATAAATCCACTGCAGTTGAGATGGCTTTGGTCTATAAAACTGAAAACCAGAATAAAGTGGAAAGACATCTATCCTTGAAGTAATAGGTTTATTAAAGCTTTTATTTAGCCTGTATCATGCATAGTGTATAACACTTGTGGAACTCAGCAGAAAAGTAGTCAGGGATTCTATCTGGCAAACAAAATGCCTTTGGGATAAGGCAGTTAACTTCAGCGCCAGACCTAAGGCACTGGAGTGCTGATCTTTTAGGACTTAATCTTCTAGTGGGTGGCAGGTACGATAATTATTGGTAATGACAGTTAATACTAGAGGAGACTCCACCTGCTGATTGTAGAATGATAAACTGGACTGCAGTCCCTGCCGGTGTACAAAACCCAGGGAGGCTATCTTGGAGAGCCAGGGAAAGGAGGGCTTGGCCACACAAGGAGAACAGTCATGCTCAGGAGAGGATGAATGAAACTGGCCAGAAGAAACTAAAAAAGATTGAAGGGAAAAGGGAGACAGTGGCAAGAGAGTTGGCATTCGTTTTTGTAGGCAGTTTTATGCACGACTCTTCTACCTCCAGCATTCATGATGACCTGAATAGTGCTGGAGTGGCTGAACAGTTAAATCCGGAGATGGAAAAAGCCGTGCAGTTGTTAGAGTTTGGATCAAAGGGAGACATTTGCTTTAGAGTCTTGAGATTTGATTTTCTCAGCTCTGAGTTAAATCCCAAAGCAGAAGCTGCTTACTTCCTTGTTTAGTGTGGCCAAAAACTTGTAATAACAGCCACTCCTCCAAGAGTTTGGTGTACGATATTGTGGGACTTAGGAGAGCAGTGACTTTTGTGAGATTTCCATCATTCTTTGGAAGGATCTCTTAGATCAACTTTTATGATAATAACAGTGTTGAATCTGAGCATGAATTTAAGGCTAGATTCGGTTCCAGATCTTCCAATCATTCTAAAATTAACTTCCCTTCTTAGCTCACATGAATGTGCAGGGAGTAAAGCAGAGGAATAAAACCCCATCATAAAATGTTTGCTAATGAAGGGAATGAAGCACCTGTGATCTCACACGTATTATTTCTATTTTCAAAGACGAATGCAAAGTCCATTGGGTGGAATTTAAACCGCTGTCGCTGCTAACTGTAGGAACATGGTGTTACTATGGAAAATTCCCGATTAAAGTCTGCAAAGAATTTCCTATGCAGAGGTTGTTTATTAATAGGTGTCTCAGCCTTGCATCTGACATTGACAGTTTTGCCCTTTAAACGCATCATTTTGCAAGCAGCCTGATAAAATGCTGCACTGCTATTTTTTCGGGATGAAGAGAGAGCCTGTCCCAGCCCTCTTTCTCAGGCCTCTGCCAGCTGTAACTGCTACAGTCTGCTTTGCTAAGCACAGGAACAAGAACTGCAACCATGAAATTATTTTAACAAGACCATAAGAAAAAAAAAGGCAAAAAAAAAAAAAAGACAGCAACAACAACAATTTGCCCAAGTGATGCTTGGAAAAAAAATAAACTCCTCTATCTAAACTAATTAAACTGTACTATGTGTCCTTGTGCAGTTCCTGGCGGTTTTCTGGTTCACTCAGTTTCAATAGATGCACAAGGACTGGAGCCAGAGCTCCTGAGTGACTAGCTCAGAACAAAAGCAGGTCTCCTGAGTATTCTTGAGCAGCAGCAAATTGAGGGAAAGTTATTTTGGGTTAATCAATGTACTTCAGTTGCAATCACATTTAGCTTCTAACAGAGGAGCCTGCAAACAAGGAATTACTGTTCCGAGCTCAGCTATGGATGGGACTGGAAAGTGTTACTGGCTAGACTGTGCCCTTCTCAATGCCCTTTTTTTCCCCCTCCCCCCTTTTTTCTTTTGCATCCTGAATTTGGTTTGGCAGTTTTATGTGTCCTCTCCATTGGCATTCCCCCCCCCCCCCGTTTATTTACTTATTTATTTATTTATTATTGGCACCGGGAGCATGGGAAATCATTGGCAGTTGCTTAAAAGTCCCTGCAGGGGAGAATTCTTACCATGTTCTAGCCAGGCCTACTTTATGGAGCTAGAGCAATTGTGATCAATGCTCAGCTTCCCGGCAGTAAATCCCTGATTTATGCAGGTTCACGAGGGCTGGCAATCGAAATCACTGAGGTGGGGCGAAACAGGGGGGTGGGAACCTCCAGCATCCTGGAGGACAGGCAGGGTGCAGTAGAAGCTCTTTCGATCAGGCTCCCAGGTGAGTTTAACAGCCTATATTTAGGTGTGCAAATATAAAATGATTTGACAATCACTTCTCCTCTGGAGGATTCTGAATGTTGGAAAATGACTCCCTTCCCCTACGTACTTTTGCAAATCTGGATACTGGTTACAAGGCGTGAAGTGCCCACATACAGCACCCGGGTGAGGGTCCCAGTGCAAGGGGTGCTGCAGGGCACTGCAGTCTCGCCTGTCCTCTGAACCAGTTTTGGGGCATCTGTGTGCCTGGAGCAGCCCTACTGAGACTTTCTGGTCCTGTGACCAGAAGCTTTCATAGGTATTTACAACCCTGAAAGCCATCGTCTTGTTAAATGGACTCCTAAATTACTGCTCCTGCTGCAGTGTTTTATACATTCAGCCACTCCTTACTATTCATGTATGTGCTATTACGCTACAAAAATGCCAGGAGTCCAGGCACTCAGGCTGTGCTGGAAGAACCAGTTCATTCAACAGATCTGTATCTATCAGTTCAAGCAGAGCCATTGCTCTTGGTGCAATCCCTAAATCCAACTCTTGTGCCCTTTCAGATCCCAGACTCTCACACACTCAGTGATGATCCTGCCTGTTCACATGCCAGTGAGCCCCCAATATTGATGTTTCATTCACCTCAGAACTTGGCTGGTAAAAAGGTTGAGAAGCCCAGACACACTGAATTCATGCAGGAGTTTGGGGCTCCTAAAGGACAGGCAAAAGGTCTGCCTGCTACCTCATCTCTTGCTATCAAAGGTTTACCTGGACAGACAAAAATCTGGGCAGCTTCCCAGACAAGTCTGAATGTTTCACATCCCATCTGTCCTCCTGGTAAGATACACAGCAGTATGTATCGCCTTAAAGTATTCACTTCACAAGGTTGCTCTTCAGGTCAACAGAATGCTGTTACTGGGGAGCCTTCTTGAACTAAAACATGTTTTCTTTCTTGTGTGCCCAAGCCTGAGCCCTAGTACAGCATTATTGTGAAACACAGTGTTCAGACACTGGCTGTGTTTCTTTCCTAACATATGCATCCCCAAACAGCGCAGTGGGCTGTCTAGCAATGGTCTGGTTCTCTCTGAATGGAAGAGGTGATTTCATCTCCAAACACCAATGAACTCTGGGTCTAAATCCCAGTTTTGCAGCTTTATGTACCAGGGTGACAGAGGCACAGCATGAAGAGTCCCATTGACCACCACCATGATCAGGACAGGATGCCCCATTAGGCATGCGGTCCTACAGAAGACCTTTAATCTGTCTGCAGTCAGGTTTATGTGATGTACTGTATCATAACCACAGATCTGTGAGCCTGGCAATGCTCAGCCCAAGGAGAGTTAAGCCTCCCAATTTGTGCAATGAAACTCATAGTCTCATAGAGGTAAGCAAGCACAAGCATATCCAGATCCATAAACACTGCTTTTGTTGTTGCACGTCTTCCTAAGGATGGGTAGGAACTTCTGTGGGTGAGACCTTCTGTTTCAGAGACTTACAGTCCATCTGCTCTGGAATTACATGTGAACATTTTCTGGTTCAGCTCCTTCTGTTAATTTTTGTTCTGAGGGGCTGTTTAAAAATGTCTTTATCTGGGTTTGCTTGTGCCATGCTTACAGGATTCTTGGGTAGAAGCCATGTGTTGGAATCCCATTAACTTTCTCAGGCATATTTTTCAGTGCTCACCGTGCTCAGTAAGGGTTGTCTCTGCTGCGGTGAAATCTTTGGCTTTGAAATAAGTATTTTTGTCTTTTTTTCCATCCTTTTCCTTTAGCATCTTTCCTTAGAGCAGTTTTTTCCTAGCATCCTCAATTAAACACATACTCAGACATCCAGCTTTCTGGAGCTGCATCTGAACCAAGAATGTAGACCTGAGTGCTGCGCGTCAGGCTGACACAAAACACTACTTTGTCTTTGGCATTCACATTTTCTGAGACTGTTTTGTTGAGACCACATCAAAATGCGAAACAGAGATCTGGACCTGTAAGTGTGAAAACTTGCTTACTTAATTGCAGGTGGTTTTGAAGGGCTGTTTATAAACACTTGAAAATTGAGTGTTACAAAAGTTGCTCTGATTTGTTGTGCCAAGTAACAGCTGAACTTTGAAAAGTCTCAGTGATTGAGAGAAACTAAGGGTTTTGGCATGGAGATCAAGCTTTAGTACCTCTAGGCAACAGTATAAGAACAAATCTGCTTGGCCGGAAATTCACCCCCTTGGTTTGGGGGTTTTTCACTACTTGCACTGAAACACTTGGTCTGCCAAAGCAGTATCAAGCCTTAAACATTCAAGGCATTTTATGGGGTGTTAACCACACCAGCCCGTGTCTTTTTACACGGCAGGAAATAAACACAACCAACCCCCAATACTGTACACACAGATCGGAAAGCAGGAAGACTTGAAAGTCTAATTCAAACTGTGAGATGAGAGGAATTGACTGCAGAGAGCAGTTGCATGTGCTCAAATGCTGCCTCCTGAGCCAGCGCATGTTGTGCTGGCTGGAGCAATGTGCCAGTGTCAGACGGGACTCTGCTCCCAGTTCTGGCAGTGACTCACTGGGTGATGGTGGAACAAGTCACTTCACCTCTTTGAGCTACAGCTTTTCTAACCTTAACGTCCTAGTGTGAACCTTAAATAATCAATGCCAACAAAGCTCTCCTAGAGCCTCAATGAAAAATGCTTCCCGAATGTGAGCTGTTATTACTGCTGTGTGGAGTGGTTTTGTGCACAGTCCAGGAGGCAGGAATAGAGAGCGGAGGTGTCTGTCCTGCCTGTGACCTTGCAGTTTCTCGCTTTTGGCAGTTTAAGTCAGGTCCCTCTTTTCCTCTTCCTCACATTATCTTCACACAGCTGTCTGTGAGTCTTACTACAATGGGCATTTATTTTATTTCAATAAGTAGCTCTAATTTAATTAAGCTGCTTCTATGACCAACAGGTCAAATTTCTCAACTGCAATTGACATTTACATTCTTACCGTGTCTTCTTTATTGGATTAAGTGTTGATTAAGGAAAGTCATGTATTGGGGCAGCATCCACCGAGGGCCAAATCGGCATTCTGCATCCTGTTCACTGCTTGTGTGGTTTGGGAGGCACCACAAACTGTAGGGTGATGCAGGGCTGTTTTCTGCAGCTGTTTGCCAACTCGCTGGCCAGTGGTCAACAACAATTTTTCTTGACTGAGAGCTGTTAGCATTCAGGTATATTTAGTTATAGGCTTGTACGTTCTGACTGTGTCATGTTTACGAATGTAGCTCCTCTGTTCTCTCCCAGAATGTCCTATTTCGGTGGCAGTCTTCAAAGAGGCCAAGGGGAGGCCGTGTCTTGACAATAAATTCTCTTCATAAACTAGGAGGGACTTGCAAGGTCAGAGCTTAAATATATATTATGTTACACTGTATTATGTTTATTTTTACTTGCAATACATATATATTGTACGGGTTGAAAAATCCAGACTTGGTTCTGCAGCCCCCAGCTTCTCCCTGCAAAAAAAAGAGGAGTTTTGGTTAAAAAAAAATGCCATGACCTCCAGCTTCTCTTTCTTTTTTTTTTTTTTCCTCTAATAGCGATGTTTGGGCTGAGTATAAAAAAAAAGGAATCATTTAACTTCTGATTTATGAGGCTTAAGGGTCATGTTTTTAAGCTTTTCTTTGCAGTCATGAGACCTAGGAAAAAATGAAAGCTAAGACTTTAAGTTAATGAGAAGAGTCCAGGAGTTTGGACTTCATGAAAAATACCAAATTCTACGACACTTGCAGGAAAATTGCTAGTGTTGTCAACCCCAGCCATCCCCTGGGGAAGGTTGTTAGGAAACACAGCCTGGGCTCCTCCTCATAGTAAGTGAGGATCTTTTAGGGGAACAAAGTGCGCTGGCTTTGTAACTCCCAGGGCAGGAGTACACCCCAAAGCTTTCTGTCTCTGAGGCTGTATTACTCACTGCAGCGTCATTATCCCATTTGAAGAACGCAGGTTCTCAATGAGGTTATAGGCTGGCACCAGTCCAGAAGCAAATCTTTCTTATACCAATGGAGGAATTCAAAGCTCTTGGCTCTGCTGTGCACATCCACTGCCTGACAAGGTGTTTGTCAGTCTCCCACAACTCTTCTCCATCCCCTGGCGCTGTGGCAGGAAGTAGGACTGGTGCCTCGGTGGCAGCTCTGAAGCCTGTTTCCTAGACGGCACCTGAGAGATCACTTTTGCTCCTCCACTAAAACTTTTCTGACTGTTATCAGAGTTCAGTATCAGTTCTCCCAAATGGCACCAGGAAGTAACTCTGAGCAGATGAACACCTGCACACCCAAAGGCACCACCACCCTCATCACAGCTCGAGGGCTGAAGCAGCACCCGTGGCAGGGATGCTGATGTGACAAATGATGTCTGTGCAGGCAGCTCTTCATTTCTATGGTAACGCTGTTCCTCCTCCTGCTTATGTTCATCTGCTTGTGCACATACAAGTCTGGGTTGTTTATCCCCATCCACAGCAACAATTGCACCATTCTCAGCCCTTCACCAGTTAGTCCAAGGAATTAGGCGTTCCCCTCTCTTGACATGTTTTAAAGTCCTGTAACAAAGAGGAAACATAAACACCTGGGACATGGGATTGCTTTGAATTACTAATTGTGGGAACAAAGGAGCGGGAGGTTTCCTTGCCAGGAGTAGGGCAAGCAGAGCATAGCTTCTCCTTGGGACTATGCAGGAGGAAAAGGTGATGGCTCTGCTACTAATGGACTGGTTTAGCCAGCTTTTGGTTGTTTTGGATACACTCAGGGATGCTGCAATGACTCAGACAAAATTGCTGCTTTGTCTGAGAGACACGTTTACTTCTCAGAGTAATGAGTTGATCTCCGCTCTGATTAGATTTCACTGCAGTACTCGTTACCAGTGGGTGTTGGCAGGCATGGGAGTGGTGGAAGGTTTAACTCAAAGGAGAGAACAGAGAGGAACCTGCTCTGCAAAGGGATGTTGAAAAAAAATAAAAGGGGGAAAAAAAAGCATTAATTGCAGCATAAGCTGCTCATGCACAATAGCGACCGCTTCCCACCTTCGCTCCGCTTCTTCAGCTTGCAGCACACTGATCTCTGGCAGCTCCGGAGAGCATCAGGAAGCAAAGGTGATTTACAGCCCTCCCAACACCTCCTTCCGCCCTCCCACTCCAGCTGCGCCAGGAAGATGCATGGGTCCTACCAGGTGGTAAAATTCCCAGCACAGAGGGTGCAGAGAGGCTCTCCCCTCTGCGAAGGCGGTGTGTGGGGTGCCTGCCTGCCTCTGAGCACAAAAAGGCCTCGGGAAGCTTAGGACAGGGTCAAGTTGAAGCACATCCAGCTGCAGCTGGGAGAGGAGCCCGGCGGAGCTCACCCTGAGCTCCAGCCCCAGTGAATGTCAATGCTGCTCTGTATTCATCTTAAATATTATGATTCATTACTGTACATGGGAGAACTTTGTCTCAGGCAAACATGACATAAGAGTACGGCTGGGTGAATAATACCAGTGACATTTTCTACAGCAATTAATTAAAACTGAAATTCCAGTTTGCTCCGGTCCTCTTCAAAGACCTTCTCCAGGCTTTCCCACACAGCTAAGCAGTCCTGCACTGGTAAGGGTGGAAATACTGAGCTCACGTACACAAGTGCTTGTGGAGAAGCAAACTTTATATGGGCTCCCCATGAGTTTTCATGGTGGGAAACCTCTCTGACAGTTTTATTTCTCACATTACAGAGGAGGAAAGAATTCCAGCCGGATACATGAATATCAAATCTTGATTCGAGGGTAAAAAATAAATAGCTTGTCAAATGATTTTTGAATAACAGGCAAAAACACTGCCTGCTCCTGGGCTGTTTCAAACAGAGGGAGAAAAGAGCTTTGCTTGACAAGGTCTCTTGCAGCCCATGTGCAAGAGGCCAGCCCTTCTGTGGGTGCTCATAGTTGGGTTTGCTGGCTCGGGGAGAAATGGCCATGGCCCAATCAGACCCTAGCATGGGGGCCAAAATTGTTGGTCAGTGCCAACTCTGATGTGACACCCAAATTACTTCCCCCATGGCCTACATATACTGCAAGTTCCTCTCCTCTCTTCTGAACCCTTCACACCACAGCTGGGTTGCTCATCCTTTCCTGCTCATGTGCTGTGCTGGGCTGCTATTCCCTGCTGTGTGAAGAAGGGCAGAAGATAGGACTCAAGCAGGAGGCTGCTGAGCTCCATTCCCTGCTGTGGTGGTACCCATCTCTATCAAGGAGTCCCTCTGGTCCTTCCTCAGGGCTCTGGTTTGGAGCTGTGGTTTGTTCTAGCGGCAGCATATCCACATGGGCACACAGCATTCCTGCCATCTGTCCCAAACTTGCCAGATGAACAATTGATCACAAATGCTTTGCAAAGCAGCCTTGTGCCTCTGGTGCTCCTCACCCTGGCACACATCCCTGAAAAGGGTCTGCTTCCCATCCGTCACAGAAAACATCTGGTGGCAGCACTTGGTCTTTTCTAGGCCTTCAGGTAACTTTTGGTCAAGGCGGTTGGTGTCTCCTTCTTCGCTCCCCACCAATGGCCAGGTCAGATTTCTGTTCCGTGCTCTATAACATTTTCCACACCAACCTCCACAGCCTCTGAGAGGTCACATCTGAGCACGAGTCACGTACCGCTGGCTGGTGCCATCGCTTCACGCTGGAAATGACTCTCAGTCTCTTGATCTTTCTGAGGCGCATGTATTTTAGTGGCAAGCCCTGCAAGATACAGGGCTCTGTTTCCTGCCTCATCACCTGGGCTGGAGCACCTCTCACCCCGCTCCCCCTCCTCTCCAGGGTGTCCCAGAGAAATTATTGCCTTCATACACTATCCCAGTCCTACCTGTCATATCTGGTGGGCTGTAGAGTGCTTAGATCCCTTCTATGTTTTGTCTTCCTCTTCCATTTCTAAAACATTTCTACCTACACCCCCATCTGCTTTTCCTAGAGCCTCTCTTGTGCTGGTGGGTGCCTTCAAGGCTGCCCTCTCCCCTTCCACATTCTTCCTCAAAATCTTCCTCAGCCCAGGAGTGCACTGAAAATCTCAGCAGTGTTTTGGCAGATGACATGCTGATAACCCGGCTCGTTTCCATGTGGTCTTTGCAGGGAGCATGGTGAGATGGTTTGCCTCCGGCTCCGCCATTCCTTCTTGCAAGAACAGAGGATTTGTCAAAAGAATATCTAAAGATCCATTCTGGTTTAATGTTGGAAAAGGCACAGCAATGTCCAAACCCCATTTCACCTGAGATTTCAAACAAGGCATTATTCTATTTTTAATCCTTCTTCTGATTCAGGCTGACTCTTCATTTAAAAATGTTCTGGAGTTCGGTTATTACAAAGTCCAGTGGGAAGTGTTTCTGTCCAGGGCCAAGCTGCCTCTTTTTAACTTCTAAAATCTCGGACAAATAAAATTACTCATTCCGGTTCACAGAATTGTCAGCAAACTGAAAACTCGTTTGCCCTCACGCTCCGTTGCCTGGTGGGTCTGTATCCACTTGTTCCTCTTACGTGTACCAGCCACATTTCTGTTGGAAAGTGCTGATACACAGCTTAGCACAACAGAGCCTCTTTCATTGCTAAGGCCTGTTGGGCACTGCTGTATTGCAATAATAATATTAAATGGTCTGATCCACTTCCCTCTGAAGTCAGTGCATGTCCAGCACAGTGTTTCTTTCAAGTCACGCAATAAAAGACATCAGAAATCCTGTCTTTATTGTGGCTTTTCTACACCTGTGCTGCCCAGTGCTTC
Organism: Ara ararauna; assembly: GCA_028858755.1. NCBI lineage: Eukaryota > Metazoa > Chordata > Aves > Psittaciformes > Psittacidae > Ara > Ara ararauna. Next base: position 615,270 of record CM054386.1, read on the forward strand.
AGCACAGAGCTCATTAGGTGCTACCAGAGAGAGGAATGCTGACCAGGAAAAGGGCTGAGTGCCAACCTGTCAGATGGAAATGGTTTCCAATAATTCTCCAGAAGGTATTTTCTGGGAGCATGCGGTTGTTTGCACGGTGGTACACTCATTTCAGCTTGGATCTGGAATAGTACATTACCATACCAAACCTTGCTACTGGCTCCTCTGTGCCAATGGGAATTTCTTCTTTAGCATTTATTTAAGAGTGCATCCAGCAAGCTCCAGCCTTGAAGCCAGTGAGAAAGAAAACAAGAAGTTCTACTAGGGCCAGGGCAGCAGAGGTGGTCCGTTTCTATCATAAAACACATCTAAGTTAGGGCGTTCCCCCAAGCTCAGTATTGCTATGCCTGGGTAAGCTGGATGAGCCTAAGATGGGAGAACTGCTGAGGGCATGTTTCTCATGGTAGGGAAAGTGTTTTCTCCCTCTCCTCCTCTCTCTGCATGTTCTCCCTCAGCAGTGACAAACCCAACCACCAGCCCTTCCCAAGCAAGTTTTGTGTGCTAGCACAGTGGATGTGTTTGTTCGCCTGCAGAGTAACAAATCTGTGACTTAATCAGGCTTCTATTTCTTTCACTGCCTGAGGAAAACTGCAGACTTTAAATAGCTTTTCTGGTCTTGTTCTTTACATTCTAGAAGGGATTTTTACAAATCACTGAGCATTTTGCTTTGGTGGGCAGGTTAGTTCATGTTGCAGTATTATTGGCTACTACTCTTATGGCAAAGGATCAGTAGCATTTTCCACTGTGAATGTTTCTCCCCTCTTTCTTCCCTGGCCTCCCCCAGCCTTTTTGACTTTGTGGACTTTGGCTGCAAAGCAAGTGGCTCCCTTCACATAAGGAAGCAGCATCTTCTCCCACATAGAAAACTAACTTAGCTTGGGATTTTCAGTGTAGCCTATGACATGTAGGTACAAAAACCCCAAAATTAGATTAATCTAAATTCCAAAGCAGCTTTGAAAAATCTCTGTCAAGGTCCCTTTTATTACTAAGGTACTTAAAAGCAAATTAAATTGGCAATGACTTCAGATGCTTGGTTTAATGTCTAGAATATTATAGTCGCTTAGTTTTTTATGTATTTTGGTGGAGTGGATTGATGATGCCTCAGTACCAACTGGGTTAACCACTCAGTCTGCCAAGACAGCTGACAGCAGCATTCAGACCTATGTGGATGTTGGGACACCAGTATGAGAATTGGGTGGCACTGATGTTTGGTGGAGTTGGCATTGAGGCCTGGGTCTGCAAAAAAGAAAAACTGGGGGGGGGAACAGGCAAACTGTATCACCTGGTTCTCTTTCACATTACCATGCCCTCTGACAGATGGGAGACATGTCAAATGCTGCCACTGCCCCTCTTCTGCTGGACACCGACATGAGTGGGTCAGACCTCTGCCAGAGTGGGGCTGCGCAGTGGGCTTGTGGGCACCCGAGTTGGATGCAGAAGTGTAAAGCAGCAGGAGACGTTCTATGGAAGGACTAAGACATAAAAGCATATTACATGGGTACAGCCAGAGGCAGGTGAGGGAGAGTATTACTGTCTCTGGCAGAAGTGTTTTGGCACTGTGGGAGCTGGGAACTGGAAGAGCAGGTAGAGCCATGTAGGAGCGCAGGGCTGGAGCAGCAGGTACCTCAGCAGGGCTGAGCCAGCCCCTGCTGCCAGCAGTTCTGGGTTTCACTGCCCTTTTTAGTAGGACTTTTTAGTCCTACCCAATACCCTGTCCTCACCCTGCATCTTTCACCTTCTTTTCCACAAGCACTGCAAGCAAAAGGCAGGGATGTGAGGGTGTAATCAATGGGAGGCTGTGGAGCAACAGGAGGAACAGTCTGAGTGGCTTTGAACTGGTAATACCCGTCAGCATTGTGGCAGAAAGGAGAAGTTTGCTACAGGCAAGTCACAAGGCAATTTGTGTTTGGGTTGGTTTTTTCAGTGTGGGAATAGAAGAAAGGCTAAAACTGAGCATAGAAGAAATGACAAGCCTTTGACATAATGTTGAGTCAAAGACTGAGTCAAGGAGGAAGCCAAGGCTCAGACTGGTAGAGGAGGGACATTAGTACTTTCTGGAAAAGAAAATGTGAGAAGACGAGGTCTAGGGGAAAAGATCAAGCACATACTTGGTTGCATGATACATGGACAATCGTCCTGTGCTACAACTGTGTGTTACTCAGTGAGGTGAGCCCTGGTCAGTCGCAGGATAGGAGGTACATGTTGTTGAGATGAGTAAAAACCATCACTGTCCTAACATGGAGACCACAGCTCAGAATTGAGAGAGGCAAAACCAGAATCTCACCACTGAGCATCTCCAAACACAGTCACCCACAAAGAGCTTTCCAAGAAGCTCAGAAAGTGATTCCCAAAGGCAATATTCCTCAGGGGACTGTCCCAACACACACTCACTCACCGAATTTGCTTGCACATAGTAACAGGTAAGGAATGCACAGAGTAATGTTTTCTGAAGATAACTGAGAAAAGGTGAGTTGTTTCAGTGGGGATCTGCGGTTTTTCAGCCAAACCAACAAAGCCAACAATAGGACCTGAATCAGGACCATCCTGTTTTGGAAGATGGGCCCTGGGAACAGAAACAGGTACATAACCAAACTAGAAATCATTACAGTACAGGGTTGCATGCGTATGGCTTAAAGAAGGCATTCAGGTCAGTCTCCACCCAGGAGGGATTCAAGCACACTCTGTACTGGGAAGGGAAAAGTCTGAGCCAAGTACGTAATCATTCTCCACCTTATCATTGCCCCAACATGAGTAATGAGCTAGGGACAGTCTGAGGGAATGAGGAACATGGAAGCAGCAGCAAAAACAAAGTAGGTGTTTGCAACACCTTGTTCTGAACAAGTGCACTAAGTGCACTGAAATTATGCAGTAGTCCTTCCTGCAGAGCAGAGAAAATGGCTCTAGATTAGATGTTGGATGCCTTTCTTAATTTCTCCCCCAAATTAGCAGGTTTGGTTTTGTTTGTTTGTTAGTTTTGGAAGGGTTTTTGGTTTGTTTTGTTTTTTGTTTTCTTCCAACTGGGGGAGTGAGTGTGGAGAGCGTTTATTTTCTATTCCTACTTTGATTGGATTTTCTTGTCTCAAGGCTTCATTTCAAATTCTCATAGCAGACCCTAGAAGTCAAAATGAGATTAGTTTTATAACCAGACTGGCATGTACATCATGTGCTTACTACAGACACATGGCCCCATTGCTTATTGTCTTGAAGACCAGGTCTGAACTAGGTAGATTTGTGTGAGCAATCTGCAGGGCAGGGACTGCCAGGCATCAGTGCTCATCATCTTTCTTTTCAAGTGGTAGACTCCACAGGTCAGGGGTGAAGATCCTCCTATCCAGTTATTTATAAAGTGTCTTTTGACAGAGCTGTGAGGGAGAACTTGGCTGTATTGTCAGTGACCAAAGCAAAAAGGCACTTGCTTTCAGGAACACTAAATTAACTGCAAAATAAATAAATAAAATGAAGAGGTTCTTCTCGTTATTGTGCTGCAGGCATCATTTATTAGATGCTGCTGTACTGTGGAGTCCTTATCTCTCCCTCCAGATAGTGTAAATCAGAACAACTGTTGCTGACACTCTGAGAGTGTTCTCATCTGTTAGAGATTTAGCTGCCCTTTTCTCGCATGTTTTTCTAGAGAGTGATTTTTTACTTTTTACTTTAACTCTCAGCATACTCATCATTCATGGCTTACACACTCTGGAAATAAAGGGCTAAGGAGGGATGCTCCAAGGTCTTTTGTTGCTGTTAACGAACGTTTCTTTCTGTCCTTAGTGAGAGGATCTCTGTCAAAGGCAGATGCTTCAGCCATGCTAAATACGTGGTGCTTTGCGCAGTGTTAAGAGTCAGGGCTCACAGGCTGGTTTCTCCCTCTCTTCCCCAACCAGCTGCAGTCACCAGGTTTCAAACCCCCCACCCCTGCCCCCGCACCATTGCTTTTGGTATTATTTCTCTATGGGCTTAATGATTTTTTAGCTTCTGAAACATGAATTAAATATACAAATTACTCTTGAAGGTACTCGGAAAAAGCCATAATTTTATTTAACTCTCTCAGTGGTACCTCAGCCAGAGGCTGCAGAAGCAGTGGAGGGGTGATCCCTCTCAGCAGGCAGGAGATTTGGCGATTCATCACTGCTTTACCTTGTTTGAATACACTTTACATTCGTCCTGATGACTTACTGTGGAGATGGGGCCAAAAAATCTACTTTGAATTAGTTAGTAGCTCCCAGACTGCAATAGGGCTCTAAGAAATATGTTATCTTCCCTGCCCAGTGGATCTGTCCCCAACACTAAGGGACTTTGTGCAAAGAAGTCCCTTACTTAATAGGGCATGGACTTTATGTGGTTACTATGCTTTTTTGGTAATATTATTTAAATACTTGTGTGGATATATAATTTTATGACCATTCTCACCCTTCTTCCCTTGTGTCTCTCTAGTTAGTGGGTCTCTTGTGCTTATTAAACTTTATGTCTTCCTCTAAAGTTACTCTAGCACTCTCCCCTCCCTTAACCATCATGCTTATATCATCCATAATTTATCTGTGAAAACTGTCAACAAGGAAACAGTTGAGTTCTGAGGAAAAAAAAATAGTGCCTTGTCTCCAGTAAGAATGTATGTGAACTATTTGGGTAACCCCCCCCCGATTTTTGCAGCAAACACATGGGTTTAGTTTTATTCTTCTTTTCAGCAAGGGTCTGAAGTAAACCAAATGGCTATATCTATTTTTACCCATTTTCAATCTGTCAGTGAAACAGAGTTGTCCTTAGGTTCTACTGTCCAGTCAGGAGAATAGAAAGAAGCTTTCTGAAGGGCTCAAATAAATTAACATAAATGTAACATGTTGACAAACAATCTGAGTTGTGGTACAGACATTTAAAAGTGTAAACTGATTGTACAGTTTTGGGTTGGTGATCAAGGACTATGAAAACTTGAATGGTACCTAGCTCTATTCCAAGTGTTATGACAGCTAAATGTGCTATATACATTCTGGACTGAGATATTCTGCTCCAATCTTAGTACAAATGAACAGTATCAAAAAATCCAGGTTTTCATTCTTGAATCTTTCAGAAACAGATTGAAACAGCTTGTTTGTGCCCAGAAAATATTAGTCTCAGGAAACGGAGGGTCACCAAATCCAATTCCCTTTTATGGTGATTTTGATCCAGCTGTACTTAGCTTTCAAAGGTTCTTATAAATCCAAACAAAGCACTTGTCATTTTAGGAGAACTTCAGAAAGCAGCTCTGAAGCCTCCTAGCAACAACTGCTTAATTATCTCTGCAGGTTGGTGTTCTTGTTTTACGCATAGGTAAAGCAATCTGTCACCAGCCTGAACACTCAGTGCTGTAATTCCTGGCCCAGTTTCTGGTGCTCAGCAGGAGTTGACTGTTGCAACACATTTTGTACAGAGATGGGAGTTTGGCTTGAAGATCTATAGAACCTTGGATGAATTTCAGCCTGCAGCCTACAGTAGTAACTGACTCTGGGACAAGTCACATACACCTCAGGAAAGCTGCCAGAATTAAGTCAAGGCTGCACAAGTGGAAATAAGCTGGTGGGTTTTTAGTGGCTTGATCGTTCAAATCAAGCCAGTAAAAAAAAGTACCACTTTTACTATCCTGAAGAACCATTTATTATGATGCCCAAACCATCACAGCAGAAAGATAGCTTATTATTTCAGGTGCTAGCAGATGACCTGGGGACATCTGAATTGCTTTGCTACAGATTTATTGGGTGAACTGTGTCCAAGTCAATTGGGTCAAGGTACTAAAAGATGTTTAGATGCTTGAAGACTGTTGATACCAAGACAAATTAGATTCCCAGCTCTTATTTAGGTGCCCATCTTGTCTGCCTCCACTCCTACTTGTCAAATGTGTCCTGCTCCATTTCCTCGCTCATTTTTCAAGTGGTGCCAGGGATAAAAGACTGCAAGGCACCTGCTTCAGTGATAAACAGCCATTTAGAAGATGCATGTAATTTCCCGCATAGGTCTAAAGTGATATAGCGTGAGATCACAAAACCACAGGTTAAATTGGGCTGTCTTATAGTAGATTGGTATGTAGCTACTTTTCCTGACTAATTTTGGCTTGTACTGTGGAATCCTTTTTCCTTTTTTTTTTTTTTAATCTTTCCTCCTTTTTTTTCTTCTTTTAAAATTATGCCTTTAATGCTATGATTTAAAGATTATTTTCAGAATGCAGATTAATTACTTGTAGTAGAGTTGGCCTGGGCATGGTGAGAACTTGAAAAACATCTCAGAGGCATGCTTATGGAATAGAGAATATACATACAGAAAGTATCACGACACCAACCCCAAGGATGGTACAAGAGAAAGCTATCTGTAAACCTGTCAGCATGGTCTGGCTCATATGATTAAATACTAATTGGTGTGTCCTGCTGTCACCTCATTAAATTTCATCATTTACTGATAACTGTTGATTTCCAGATGTTGTTGAATTAGGTATATTCTGGAGTTGAAAACATGGATTAAAGTGGAGGAATGATTCAGATGCAAGAAGTCATCAGAGTCAGCTGTCTGTAATATAACCGGGAAACACAATACGGCTTTAGAAGTGGGCTTGTGTGGCCTGAAGGATATAGATAGAATCTTTTACCTCCGTCAGATATAGGCCAGAGAAGCAAAGTTCAGATCTAGTTTTGGATCACTGAACTAGTTCAATAATATCTAGCAGGAACCTGACCCTGCCACCACCACCCTGTTTTGGGGGTTTTGGAGATTTGCTTCTCTTGCTCACTTTTACTCCCATTAGACCAAGTTACACCCATGTAAAACGTAGAACTGGGTCTAGATCTACCATCCACAAAACTGGGGAACACAGGAAAACCACAGAGAACATCATCTGCCTCTTTAGTAGGTGGAGTTCAGACTGCAGCAATGGAAGATTCAGTTCTGTTACTGAAAGATGTAATTACTGTATTTATTGTTATTACTAATGGCTTTTAGGCCACCAATATGATGTGGGGTACTGTACAAACAAAGAGGAAGAAATGGTCTGAAGAAACCAGAGGGGAGAGAAGGGTTAGAATGAGCTGAGATATCCTCCAAGGTAGAGAGGACACAGAGGTATGCAGGATAGCAGACTAGTTAAAGGGAGCAATGCATGAGATTGTGGCAGAGGACACTAGAAATTCCAAACTAAAGGACTACAGACAGTGGACATTTCACATTGCTGATGGGGTTTCTTTGCTCTCCTCCCTTTACATGGCACCCCTTCCGTTTGTTTTTCAGCATTTCAATTGTAAACTTCAAATTCTCCTCCTCATCCTGACTTTATCTTATTTACATCCAGGAGATTCTGCACTTCTCTGAGGGCTCGCATGCCCTGGCTTAAATTTGAGCTGCCCTGAGGTGGATTTTATATTTACTAGCTCCTTATGAGCTGCTCTAATTGGAAGCAGCTCAGGCTGCCTGCTCCAATATTTACTGCAGAAATCTTTCTTGCCTCTCCTGATCACAGTGTAGTGATAAGGCTGAGCGTGAAGGAGCCAGGGCCTTACCCACAGTGTGCCTGGGTAGCAGAGCCTTGTGGGGCACAGTTTGTAGCCCCTTTATGACATCAGAGTAACCCACAAGGTCTGTGGTAAGGGATGAAGGTCTGTCCCACAAAATCTGTTGTCAGGAGAGCACAGTTATAGGCTTGTCTTATTCAGAACACACCTGTATAAAAGGCCTAATCTCTGACTTTCCTCCCTCATATGTTGGGAGGAATATGAGGGAGGATATGGGAGGAATCTCCCTCATATATGGGTTTTTTTTCTGCATTTATTACAAGTTTGCCCCTTCTTAGAGGGGTGTATTGATTTGCAGGGCTTAAGAGAAAGGGCTCTGCAGTAGTGATACAAATTCAAAATCACCTGGCTTCTCCCACCCTTTGGGCGCCAGCTTTTGAACAAGGAGCTTTCAGGAATCCCCTTCTCACTTTTTATACAAAGCTCTCAGCTTTGGTATCCAGATGCTCTGATTGTGACCACTGTGCCCTATGCCAAGTCCTTGTGACAGCAGCAGGGCGAAGCTCTGACCTGCAGCTTTCCTCTTTTCAAAGGAAAAGCCAGCAGTGAAGGCTCATGGACTGTGAAAGACCCACAGCTCTCCCTCCGAACATCCCAGTGGGCTCCAGCTTGCAGGAGACAGGTAGGTCTCTTTTAAAATGGTCCCTATTTCAAGCCTGTGATGCTTTCAAGTGTGGCAGCATGTGGGTGGGAAGCAGTGTATCAGATGGAGCACTGTCTCAGCTCCCAGAATCGTGAGCCTGCAGAATAAAGAAATGGCACAATATTGCCTCTGTGGAGAGCAACCTTTCCTGGAACATGACTGAAGTGGCAACGTGGTAACACAGACTCTGGTCTCTCTAGATTGTGTTCCTGGAAAAGCTGTTCAATTATTGATAAGGGTCACACTGACATCACCAGAAGACAATGAGGCTCTTGCTTGCGTTTAATAATTTCTTACTCAGCAGATCTTTCACTTACAGCTCAGCAGAATCGGCATTGCAGGCTGAAATACAGTATGTGTGCTGGAAAGACAGACAGGCGACTGCCCAGCTTTTTATTTGCAAACTAGAGAGGAATATAGAGCCGGCACCCTGGGTCGATTCTGCTCTGCAAAATGCTAACTGCCATTATGGAGCTGGCACTAGTAGGATTTCTTTCCTGCTGATAACATTTGGTCCTTGTTCATTGTTCAGAGCTGCTCTTGAGTTCCTCCTCCCCCACTTATCACATGTGCTGGAAAGCAGGATTTCCCAATAAAGGTAAAGAGAAGGGACTGATACTAGTGCTCCAGATCTAATTCAATTTAACAAGCACTACTCTAGCTGGTAAAGCTGCTGCTGTTTTGTTCAAAGTATAGAGCTGACAGCTTATGCAGGGAGGAGCATTAACCCTATGTGTTCCTGTTTGAGGTTTAGTATTTCAAGATAATTTTTTTAATTAGAGAGAAAGCTTTAAGCCTAAATGTCCCTTTGAGGCCTGGGACTGTCTTGGGTTTTTCTGTGAACATGCCCTAGAGAATCCAGTGGGAAGAAGGATGAAGTTCTGGAGGACCCTCATGAGATTCTGGCACTCTTACACCTGAATCCATAGCCAGTTTGGGCCAGAAGTTGAACAGTCACCTAAAATAAATGCATGTGAAAAGTCCCTTTTTTAGCCTGTTTTACTGTTCATTGACATTTCTGAGTCTCCTGGTAGTGGCTGCCATTCACCTAATAGGATCACTAGCTGCTAATGATTGAGACTCATTAGAAAATGGAAAGGAAAGACTCGTATCAGCAGATCTGAATGTCAGGCAGGGCTCCCCATCAATTTGAAAACTGGAGACCTTCAACTTCCCAGAAATTCCACTGGCGCTGCGAAATCACACCCATGCACCAGTATCACACGTGGGGAAGGGTCAGCCTGCTCATGGAGTTTCACTTCAGCACTTCCATTTCATCTGAGGTTTCTGCAGCAGCCTCAGCAGCCATCAAACCAACTGCTTTTCCACTTCCATGCAGTTTTAACAGCAAGAGCTATGTGTGTGCTTAAGGAACCCGTTTACTGCGCAAAGGTGAACAGCCAGGTTCCATTCTCACAATCACTGCTGTGTTGGAGGTAGATGCAAACATTGGGTTGCCAGCACTACTGCGTCACAGATGCAAACAATTTTCATCAGGGTGAAAGCCCAGATGATACCACCATGGCAACCAATTTTAAATAGACACAATAGGCCAGCTCCTTTCCTGAAATAAAGACACAGGGCATGAGGATCTGGTTCCATATTCCTACAGTAGATAATATGATTTTGAGCATTCATATTTCCTGTGTTTTTATTGCTTCTTTCCTAAGAGCACCTCAACATGCTGGTTGCAATTTATGGGCAGTAAATACTAATGGAATGAAGCCATCTCTGGGGGGCTAGCAGCAGTCAGAAAACAGCATGGTGGACAGTTCTTGCCAGCTTCTTTATCTTTCCAGTTACAGAATCCTTAAGTCCCATGCAGAGAAGTCAGTCCAGTTTTTCCCTTGAAAATCTCTAAAAAATAAACAACAAATCATTAACATTGGAAAGATGAAGTGCTGAATCATGCCTCCCACACTTTAGAACTTGTGTTCCACTAAGTCTGATTATTTCACACTTGATACATAAATCCTTGATTAGTCTCTTCCAAGGATATTCATGGTGAGGGTTGAAAACCAGGATGTTTTTATGAACAGTCTAACATGGGGATAATAGTTCTGGTCAAGCTCACTGGAATCTAATGTTGATGTATGCCATAGGAATGGGATTTTCTTTGGCCCTAAACAACCTCAAGCGAACTTGTAATTGCCATGAGAACAGCATAGTCAATGTGCAGCTGACTGAGCGTATAGAAACCACAAAAAAATGTTGAATATTCTTCAGCATTTTAGCCAGTGTCTTTTGTGCATCTATCTGAAACAAGGTGAAAACGTGTTAAAATCCTACTATCTCTCTCTCTCCCTTGTTGCAGCCAGCATGCCCTTAACAGAGTCAGTGTGTGTAGAAATAGGACACTACTTTTTGCTTTTGCTTGGCTATTCGGGATGGGGAGTTACTGCTAAAAAATTACGATCCTACAGTAAGTTCAGGAAAGGAATGTATCAAGTACTCCACAGCTCTTAATTCTGAGCAGGAACTGCAATGCTCTGTGATTGTTTTCCCCTGTGCCATTCTTATCTGACAGGTAGTATCAGTTGCCAGAAATTATGCGGGTTTATTCTGTACTTTGTATTCTAATATAAATGGAGCTGAATACTTGTCATAGTCCTTTGGGCAGGGAGCCTTACTGCTGCAGAGTTTAATATTGAGATTGGCAACATTAGGTTAGCTGATGTAATCTGTTCCATTAAAGATATTTACGGCACGCCACATTACAGTACAAAGGCAGAGGTTTAGACAGAAGAAAGATGTGACAAGCCAAAAAAGCCAACCCATTCAAAACTGAGGCTGACACTGCAGGGGTTTATTCCCCTCACTGTACATTAACAAAAATGCCTTTTAATGCCATTAGGAGCATACGTGATGCAAAATTCAGATCAAGCGTCAAGCTAATGGCAACTCCACTGACGGCAAACAATGTCACTGTTTTACACACCACATCTGACTGTTGATCTGTCTTTATCATTAGCCAGTGACTCATGATCACCAGCATGTATTGTCCAAAATCACTCCTAGGTTTCCCCATTCCTTGGCCAAACATCACAAGCCTTGGCTTATTGTAATGTAGGGGGAGGGAGCAGCATAGAGGAGTGTTTGTTCCTCTTTCTAGCAGCCTCTTTATACTCCTGCAGTAGCTCAGGAGCTGATACAGTAATCTGTTTTTGAACGTCAGAAAACCATGTTGTCATGGGTTCAGCAGCAGCAGTCATTTTTTCTCCTTCGTAGTAGCTGGTGCAGTGCTGTGTTTTCAATTTTTGGTCTGGGAACAGCGCTGATAACACCGATGTTTATAGTTATGGCTTAGAATGTTTTGGCCTGACCAAGGACTTTCTGAGTCTCATGCTCCGCCAGGGAGAGGGGGGAAGCCAGGAGGAGGCAGAGACAGGACACCTGACCAAAGAGCTATTCCATGCCACAGCACGTCATGCCCAGGATGTAAAACTGGGGGCAGGAACCCAGAAGAGTTCAGTTCACAGCTCGGTCATCGAGTGGTGAGCAATTGTATCCTCTTTCCTTGTATTTCCCTGGTCATTGGTGGTGGTGGTGGTAGCAGCAGTGGTTTGTGTTATACCTTAGTTACTGGACTGTTCTTATCTCAACCCGTGGGAGTTGCATTCTTTTGATTCTTCTCCCAATTCCCCCCCCCTCGGAGTGGGGGGGAAGAAGGAGGGGGAAGTGAGTGGTCAGGCTTTGTATTAGAAGGGGTGAGCTATTGTATTCTTTCCTTGTATTTGCCTTGTCATTATTATTATTGGTGGTAGCAGTAGTGGTCTTGTGTTATACTTTAGTTACTAAACTGTTCTTATCTCAACCTGTGGGAGTTGCATTCTTTTGGTTCTCCTCCCCATCCACCCAGGAGCGGGGGGAAGAAAGAGGGGAGTGAGTGAGAGAGCGACTGCGTGATTTACGTCTTAAACCACGACAGTTCTTTTTGGCGCCCAACATGGGGCACGAAGGGTTGAGATAACGACAGGATTGATAGCCACTCGTCACAGTGCTGATTTATTGGCTCTCAAAGTTGTTGTTCTGGTTCTCACGGGTTCAGCATATGATACTTTACTTACAGACGGTATTTCTTATCTTAACATTTTTCAGACATGGGTTTTTGGTTAAGGCTCTTGTTATATTGTACTTTATTGCACTGATTTTTAATACAATTGTCTCAATGATCATGAAACTGACCCGGTTCTTGTTCCCAATGTGGTCACCAACTCTATACTTTGGGAGGTATATAATAGAAGTGTTTAGCAATTACACATCTTTTTTCAGCTCCTCAGGTGGTCAACCTGTGAAGGAGACATTCTTTTATGCTCCCAGCCCCCCCACCAGACCGTTTACAGCATCATTTGAGAATTTTGAAGGTTTTGAATGGCCTTTAGATACCCTTGAGACCTGCCTGCTGATTGTGATGGGGATCGCTATGTTGGCGCGCATACTGAGTGTGTTTTACTCACGACCATTTCGTCTGGTCCCGAGAGTTATGCAGAGTAGGGTTTGGGCCTTGTCTAGGGTTAAACGCCTATATAGGAGGTCCAAGAGATTTTCCCCGAGGCTGGATAGTCATGAGTGGCAGGGTGTGTGGGACAGTATAGGCAAGTATCTAGGCCAGTGGGCCTCTCCAGTGCTTTGGAACTTCACCAATGAACCAATGCAAAATCCAGAAAAATTAGTAAAACGCTTAAAGGAGGTGTGTTGTCATTCTGGTCACACCAGAGATGGACAAATCATGGCAACATGCTGGGGCTTGGCCTATGCTTACAGAGCCTTGTTCAACACCATCCAGCACCTTCAAAAGGAAAAAAATGTCCCTGGATCCGAGGGTGGAGTAATGAACAGCGCAGCTACTCCAGCTCTAAGCACAGCAGCTACACCACCCCCAGGGACAAGTACAGCCACTACTCAAACTTCGACCCCAAGAGACAGTGCAGCTACTCCAACTCCAAGCACAGCAGCTACACCACCCCCAGGGACAAGTACAGCAGCTACTCAAACTTCAACAGTAATGGGCAGCGCAGCTACTCCAGCTCCAAGCACAGCAGCTACACCACCCCCAGGGACAGGTACAGCAGCTACTCAAACTTCAACATATGTGCAGCTTATTTATGCTTTCACAGGCCTGGATGTTTGAATATTTGAATATTTCTTGAATTTCTTGCTTCCATCTAAGTCTCATCAAGCCTCATCAAGCAGCTCTTTCATATTTGAGGGCAGAAGCTGAGTCACTTCCTACCTGTTTGAGAGTCCATTTCTTTCCTACAGTTCTCCTGGAGGATCTGTGGCGTCTGTTGTGCAGAATCAGCATTTTCATTAGTCTTAATGGAGCCTCTTCTTGTGGAAGACACTAGAGAGGTTTTGCATGAAACTGAGACATTTCTATTATAGAGATATACACACCACACTGCCTGGTGCTTGTGATTTGAAGTGAAAAAAATACTGATAATGTGGTATAATGCAGTGCTGTGTTTCTGATACAGATGGGCCCAACCCAAGCTCTTGTTTCCCTGAATTTCTCAAAGTTCAAGGGAGGCTGGAGCTAAAGTGCTTAGCTGAACAGCCTAATTCTGTGTTTAGTTTTATTTGTCATGTAAGTGGCAAAATTGGCTCTATGGAACAAATGTTGTTTGCCATACCATTAAAACAGCTTCTTGCCTTTTGCAGCAGCTTCTCACTGCTGCTGGTAAAAATAATGTTGTTTTTCCAGTATATCATGTAAAGTGATTTCAGTTGCATTTTTTTCCATTCCTGACCTCTGCAATGCTTGCATTTTAGACAGTTTTATACACTTATTGATTACCTGATGTACTGTTCTAATTTCTAGGAAGTAAGAACATAGCCCTTAAATCATCCACTCTTTGAAATGTTTTAATTTCCTCAAGTAAATAGAGCGTATTTTGCCAGGAATCTTAAATGCATGATACGTGGGTCTGATTCCACTTTTACACAGGTCTTGTATAACTCCCTTCCCTTCACTGAAATTACTCGATTAGCATTGAGAATCAGGTCCAGAATCTGGAGAGGAGAGTGGGTTAATGCCATTTTTTCTGACACTGAGTGCTTTAAAAGCACTCTAAGACTGTAAACCATTACCATTTCTCAGTAAGTGCCCTTAGAGAGGATTGGGAAGGATTGAAGAGTTTTTAACCAGTAAGTCACTTCAGGTCTTCCAGACAACAGTAAAGATTGAGCCATTTCTAGCTACTGGCTATTTTGTGATTATGCATTGTCGGTAATCTGGTGGTCTCAGCCACCACTGGACAAGTGTCCATACCACAACTGCTGCTATTGAATTAACTCCCTCCTGGAAATCTGGAAAGTGGGAGAATGGAGCATGGGTCGGGTTCTCTTTCCGGGCTTCACAAGTTTTCCTGTCAACCAGGAAGGAAAGCGTTTTATAAAAATGCTTTACAAAAGCATATTATTTGCTTCATCTAGAATTGTCACGCTCCAGCGCCTAATTAGGAAGGCTGATGTTCTCCAACAACCCCGTCAGACTCCCACAACAAGGATGACTGCTACAAGTTATAAGCACTCCCAAAATAGGGCTGGATTTTCAGAGTGATAATTGAAAGCCATAAGTTTCCACCAGGGAGGCTGTGTAGGTGGGAGCAACAGCAGAGACAGCAGTATCAACAGAGTTGAGGCTTTTTACCATGGTGTTATCTAATTTTATTATATACCATAATCCTATCAGTGTATAGTCTTCCTTTAGTGGCTATCTCCTGTACACAGTCAGGGACCCGTCTTTTACCAGTGTGAGAACAACCCTAGGGGAGCTAAGAAAAAGGCTTTGTCCTTATGACTGCCCTAAGCTCTGCTTCAGGAAAATGTTCATATTTAGGACTGTGCTTACGCTTTCTGGACATTGTTGAATTGTATTGACTCCAGTGAACTGAGGAGTAGAAAAATAATGTTCATGCAGGAGCTTTGTTTTCTTTCAAAGGAACTGAAAAGGTTACTTAGAGCTACTGCTAATACAGAAAACAACTCATTAGCTCAGTTCTGATGTAAGTATCAGAATATTTACATGCAAGTTAAATAAGGATAAGCTAAACACAGCAATGTTCTCAGTCACTGTAAACAGCAATTGTTCTTTTGGAGCTACATGATCAGAAAGACTGAATCAAACATCATACTCTTGTCTCGTACACCATCACCTCAATCTAGTAACGCCAGAGTTGCACAGCAGCAATTGCTGTTGAGATCTGAATCTGCACATAGACATTCTGTCTCTCAAGTTCTAAAAGTACTCTTACATTTCAAGTCAAAGAGAAAAGAGAGAACAAATAACACAATTTATTGCTGCAGATTATTTTTATGCCTGTGTGCTCCATTTAAGAGAATAATCTGTAAATGACTTATTATCAAAAGTTATTTGTTTCCACTAATCAAGCCTTAAACTTGGAAGCATAATATGAAACTAATTATTTTTAACTAACTAATCAACATGTTTCATTCATAAATTGGGATTTATCAATATAGTACATGAAAGGAGAGAACATATTATTATTTCAATTTAGATAATATGCAAAAAGCGCTGTGTTTGTAATGACCTGCTTTCACTGAATATAATCAAGCTCCAAAGCTCTATTACACACTGGAAATAGCAGCAGCTTACTTTAATGAGATTTCTGGCTCTGGGCCCCAGCTGTTCTACGCAAGGCTCTCCCTTTGCTCTATGACCTACCAATATGTGCTGTCACCAGTAATGAGACAGGACCTATTTCCTAACATGGGGAAAAATTGGAAAGCATGAGTTCATTCTACTCTGTTGCTGGAAACACACCCTCTTTTCCCTGCAAGGCAGAAGGAGAGGAATACTGAACATGCGACAGTCACAGACCACCCCCCCAGCCCCTTGCCAGTGGAAATATGACATGAAACCCAGAAGGTAGGGAACTCAAAGGTAAAACTGAAACTCTTCTTAACTCATTCCCTTAGCACATAGAAAACTAATATTCATTAGGTATATTCAGAATATGTCCCTCCTCTGTGAAGTATCCCAACAGAGGACTTTACATTACCTGTAATGCATGGGGAAGGGGGAACAGCAGCAGTCTTGGGCTCTGGATTTTATGGATTTTGTGGAATTATGCTCATCTCAGAGCCGTGTTGGGAACATGCCAGGAGACAAAGAGCTGCACTTGATTTGCCTAAAATGGAGCAGATTACCACTGCTCTCCTTGTTAATAATGGAGATGCAGCCTGGAGACTACAGATTCCAGCAAGCAAAGGTCCAAAAGGAGCCAAGCAGCCCAGGCACTGTGCTGGAGGCCGAGCACTGCACACTGGTACCCAGCCCCACAGACCAGGACCTGAAATATTGCAGTAAGGGGGACTGTGACCCCTGGGTGGAAGAAAACCCCACAATCTCATTTTGGCCACTCTGAATTAGACTTTTAATATTGTTCTCTTTGCTTTTTTATTATATCCCAACTCTTTCCAGAAATTCTGTTCTGGAAAATATTTGATTAGGTAATATTTAGGGGAGTTCATGCTATTTTTATCCTTAAGCTGTCAACTGGATTAATTAATACTTTGCACGTGAATCTGTTTTATTTAGGACAAGAAGACAGTGTTTTTTCCCCTGAATAGCATTGTTAAGTATTTCAGGAATCTAAAATCCACAAACTATTTCCATGCCCTGGATACAAACCTCTTTGGAAAAAGCTGATGAACAGTTTAGTCAGAAAATTGGAAGGTGTGTGCTTAATGCACTCTGAAATTAAATTATTTGGTACTTTTCAATTTGTCTTTTTGCCCTTCCCAAATACCCAAAGGCACTAGCCCACTTTGTAAATGAATAGGCTATGAGATCTTACTTTGAGAAATGAAGGTGTCACTGAGTTGCAGTAAAAATTATATTCAGCGCTAGTGCACTTTGTAAGCCCTAACTGGCCCTTGCAACAGTCCCAATGCATTCCCCTTTATGAACAGGAATTAAAAAACCAGTTATTTTAATTCAGAAGTGGGAAAAAACCTCCCCAAACCCAAGAGATTGAGCAGCTAAGTCTCCAAAGCATGAACACACTGGATGACCACTGCCTTCCAGACGCCTCTTGGACAACTGGTGGGTGTCTGAGGACAGGCTGTCCCGGCATGCTTAGCACTGGCTCACCCACTGCACCCAGGATCAGCTTCCCAAATAATTGGCAAAGGGCACCCTGGCTGTGCCCTGCTTGCAGGCTAACTGCCTTCACGGAGGACGAGTCTGTCTGGAAAGGGTTTTGGGCAGCCATTAGCATACAGACTAGAAGCCACAGAGCTATCTCCTTTCTGCTTTCCCATGGGTGCAATGCTGTTATGTCGTGGTGATCGCAATTTAGGAACCTTCAGCTTCAGAAATCCTATCTAAGTGTATAGATAGGCGAGGCTCTCTGTGAAAGCCTGCAGTGGGCAAATACCTCTTGTGTGCTTTTCTCCTTCTACAATTTCAGAAATAAAATTACAAAGTTAGTTTTCAAATTTGCATTTTAAAGCTCCATACCTGTGTAAAATGTTTTTTTTCCAGCTTGAAGAAGCAGAATCCCTAAATGAAAAAAGAAAAACACATTTCCAAAGGCCACATCGCCAGATTTTGAAGTACAGTGGTAAGAATACCACCACCTTTGCAACACTACCTATTTCTTCCTCTAAATTATTTATGTATTCATTGTATTTTACAAGGGCCATGGAAACTAGAGGCATTTTTGCAGTGTCAGGTCATTCTAAAGTACATTCCATACAAAGAATGGGCTGGAAAATACAGTTGTACATAATATTGTTCATTAATATTACATAATTACTGCACACAAAATAGTTCTCTGGGCAGTGACAGGGTTTTTTTTCATAAAGACTAAAGACTCCAAGGCAATGTATTCCATTAAGGAGTTGCTTAACCTATGAGGGTATATCAGTATATAGTGCCTTCATCCAGCTGCAGGAAAATGACGAAGCCAGCTTAGCCAAATGAAGCCATTAGCATGTATAATGTGTTTTACACAAGAGTTAAATGGTTTGCCGGGTTTATAGAATCATACTTTGATATTGCAATGACCAAGCTGAGATATGATCTAGCAAACAGCACTTGCAGCTGCATCAGCACAAAAATGGACTGTTGGATTTTCTCTGTGGCCTAGAGAATATTTTCTGCAGTCTTTGAAAGTTGCTCTGAAATAATAAAGAAAAAAAAGTAATTCTCTACCTGTAGGCTAATATTAGCTACTGACAGCTTGCCAAGAGTTTCAGCTCAGCCTTCCTGGAATAATTGTTTAGGATAAAATGTTGATGCAGCTTTTCAGGTCTGTTAGTTGCCTTTATTACCCCTGAACATGTGCAAGTTGCGCATCTAATGTGATACATTAGACCTAAAGAACGTGGAGGAACACCTGAGCACCTAATAATCACATAAATGATCCCTCTGAATTTTAGTATAACCCAGTGCACCATTCCTAAAGTCCCTGGGCTGTCAGTATAGTGTTAATTTTGACTTTGATTTACCAAATTGCGTTAATATGCTGTAGACTGATGTATGGACAAGATACAACATTTATCACAGAATCACAGGATCACAGAATGGTTTGGGTTAGAAAGGACCTTAAGATCATCTAGTTCCAACCCCCCTGCCATGGGCAGGGACACCTCCCACCAGACCATGTAACCCAAGGCTCTGTCCACCTAAACAAGGATGGGGCATTTACCACTTCTCTGGGCAACCCGTTCCAGTGCCTCAACACCCTCACAGTAAAGAATTTCTTCCTTGTATCTTATAATATATCCTTATGTCTTCCTTATATCTTATACCTGAACTTCCCCTGTTTCAGTTTAAACCCATTACTCGTTGTCCTATCACTACAGTCCCTGATGAAGAGTCTCTCCCTAGCATCCCTATAGCCCCCCTTCAGATACTGGAAGACTGCTATAAGGTCTCCACGCAGCCTTCTCTTCCCCAGGCTGAACAGCCCCAACTTTCTCAGACTGTCTGAGAAAGGGAGGGTGGTACTCCAGCCCCCTGATCATCCCTGTGGCCCTAAATCCGCGCACTCTGAACAGGGAAAGCGGAACCACCGCCTGCCCTGCCCGTTCTGTGCACGCATCCCCTCAGGACCCCTCGGGGTATCAATGTAAAACTGGAGATCTAGACATCTTGATAGGGCTTCTGACATTCGAGAAAACATTAAGAAAACTGTACAGAAAACATACAGAAAACTGTAACATTCAGGCCTTGTTACAGTTTTTGATACATAAGATGCAGTTGATAATTCAGCACCTAGAAATGACATTCTTATCCTCTTTCTGCTCCTTGTGGATTTTAAGGCAGATGACTTTGAATGTATGAGTCTTGAATTCTTATTTTCCCCACCAACAGTGCATCAGCTTGATGTTTCTGTAATTGGCAATGTGTGCAGTGCTAACGTTTGAAGTTCGGGCGTTGAGTCACCAAGGGTTCACCTTTCTTTCCAGATGACACCATGACAGCTGCAATCAGCAGATGCATGAGAGCTGACAGTCCTTTGATTTAAAAAAAAAAGAGGGTTGCTGGCAAAGCATTTTCCATAAGGAGTTCCTTCTGAGCTCTGTAAGTCATTTCACTTCATAGCTCAATAGGACCTTGATTTGATAACACTCAGGGCATATCACAAACCACACATCTGCTCTCCTGGAGTCTCCCAGGATGAGGGGTATGACTGAGCTGGAGAGGCTTCTTGGGATTCCATTTCCTTCAGGTTTAGCTTAGCTGTGAGCTAACTCTATGAAATTATTGTTAACAATTCACTTCTTATGTGTCATATGACCTTACCAAGGCTTTGTGGTCTACTGGACAAAACTGCCCCATTTTGCCCTGAAGATTTTCTTCTTTGCTGTGTTTCATAGGGTGTGTAACACTGAAGGGCTGAATGGGCTCTACACCAGACCCAAGCAAACAACAGATCTCAAGATTGTTTCTGAGTAAAAGTGAGCTAACAGATTTTTCCACACCAGTTCAGCCATCCCAAATTTTTCCTGCGACCTGAGCCACAGTCAAGCATTTACCGGGTGACATGTTTTGGTGAGTCTGTGAGAATAAAAGCAGGCTAAGAAACCTAATCCTCAGAGGAGAGTAATATGTTTCCACTTGTGATTCAGTCTCACAGTGAAGAGGTTGTCAAGGGGTTTGTGATCCTGAAGAATAATTCTGGGGGGAGCCTGCTTAGTGCACAGTGCCATTGGCAGTCATCAGCTCAGGCTGCCTAATGATGTCAGATGGAGTGGCTAGGGGAATCCTCTCCTGTAAGGTAACCAGAAGAATTAAAGTGCTTCCAGAAATTAATCAATTAGTTGCTGATAGGGATTAGTGGAAGGTACCATGATGACTAAAAGTACTTCAAGTGTAATTCAGTCTCAAATCCCTTTCAGGTGAAAGGTGTTTGATATATCACAACTGAGCTGCAGGTACCTGTTTGGTGGATGTGGCAGCAAATCTGGGCACCGAATCTCACCACTGTGAGCAAATGTTATTAAGAAAAACTTCCCATCAAAAATATTATTGGATATTATTTTAGGATAGAGGGAAATTTAGAATGTAATTTCTAAATTAGTTAGATTCACGTTATTTTGATGCTCAAAGGTTTGGGTTTTTTTGGTGGGGTTTTTTGGTTGGGTTTTTTTTTTTCATTTATTTGGATATAATGTTTCAAGTTTTATCCAAAAGTTGGAACATGGCATAAGCTACAGGAAAATCAGTGTATGACTCACTACATGATAAAGCATTAATTTGACTGTATAAGGATTTGAGCTTGTAGCTTGAGTGATTTAAAAGATCTTCCTTATACTGTTAGCTATCTGTTGAATTAGAGCAGTAAGAAAGTTTTTAGGAATGCCTGTCCTGATTTTCGTGTGTCTGTAATGAAAAGCAACAATATCTTCATCGCTCCATGGAAACCAGCTTGGTTTTGCGGTGTTAGACAGCTGGGAAAGGAAGATTCTCTCCTGCAAAAGAAGGTTGTAAACAAGATTCGACTGCTATTAGAAGTAATGAATTTTAAAATGTTGGACATTTTTTCAAACTAATCAGGTAGTTGATTTGATGATTACTTTCTGCAAAACTTATGTGGCAAATAAAAGAAATCCTGTTGGACTTCCAAACAGAGCTCAGATACATTACAGAATCACAGAATTGTTTTGGGTCAGAAGGGACCTTAAAGATCATCTAGTTCCAAACCCCTGCCATGGGCAGGGACACCTTCCACTAGAGCACATTGCTTCAAGCCCATCCAACCTGGCCTTGAACACTGCTGGGGATGGGGCAGCCACAGCTTCTCTGGGCACCCTGTGCCAGCACCTCAGCACCCTCAGAGGGAAGAACTTCTGCCTAAGAGCTCATCTCAGTCTCCCCTCTGTCAGTTTAAAGCCATTCCCCCTTGTCCTGTCTCTACAGGCCCTTGTCAAAAGTCACTCTCCAGGTTTCTTGTAGGCCCCTGTTAGGCACTGGAATCTTCTCTAAGGTCTCCAAGGAGCCTTCTCTTTTCAAGGCTGAACAAGTCCAAGCTTCTCTCTCTCCTCTCTTCATAGGAGAGCTGATCCAGCCCTCTGATCATCTTTGTGGCCTCCTCTGGACTCACTCCAACAGGTTCATGTCCTTCTCATGTTGGAGGCCCCAGAGCTGAATGCAGTATTCCAGGTGGGGTCGCAGGAGAGTGGAGGTAGAGGGGGAAAATTTTCCTCTCAACCTGCTAGCTACACTCCTGATGCAAACCAGCATATGGCTGGCTTTCTGGGCTGCAAGCTGAGGGTGCACTCAATCCTATGGTCCATGTTGCTGTCAAAGACGTTGAACACCACGAGTCTCAATACCAACCCTGAGGAACTCCACTCATCACTGGTCTCCACTGACACCAGAGTCATTGATGTCCAACAGACACTGAGCTATTGACTGCAACTCTTTGAAAGCTACCATCCAGCCAATTCCTTATCCACTGGGTGGACCATCTATCTATCTCCATTTTAGAGACAAGGATGTCGTGTGGGACAGTGTTAAATGCTTTTCATTATTTGAGACCCTTTTTTTCACATTATCTAGCCATCCAAGTGGCAACGTCCTCACAGGTTGCTAAATATAGTATAATATTCTCACTTTCTTCAGAGATTTATTCTCCTTTTGCAACTAATGTAATGACTTCAATCCCTGCATATTGTTCAGGCATTTTTCGTCAATGAGGTTGAATAAAATGACACAAATCCTGCTGGGCAGCTGATATCATCAAAATGCTAGGTTAAGAAACCTCCATAGTTTCAGCAAACCATGTTTGTCAAGCAAAGTGATTAAAGTCAGATTTTGGAAGTTCTGTTCATATCACTCTAGGTGATCTGCATCTACCGTAATGCACTGCAAGGGTGTGCCTGAAATTAAATTCAGGCCATCTACTCAGTCTTTCCCAAACTATTCATGTAATAGCAATCTATTGCTAGAGTCAGGTTCATAGCCTCTCGACAGAAGTGCTTGTTAACCCTCGATCTGATGATGATGATGATAATAACAGTATGACTAGAAAAATTACAGAGGAAAATAATACTTAGTATCAGATGTGCTCACACAGGTTGAACAGTAAACAAAGGGAGAAATTATAACCCAGTCATTACACATTCACAAAGATGTTTTCTCCATATGTAAACAAGTCCATTTTCACACATGGAAACAAGGTAGACACGATTGCAAAGCAAACTTATTTAATAAAATTGTTGAGAAATGCTGGGTTTGCTAAAAGAATCTGTATCATCCGAACTTGCCATCAGGTGACAGAGTAGTCTTGGAGGAAGTAGCAGTGGACACCCCACTACTAAATGAAAACTATTTAGGAAATGTTTCTGCATGTTTCCTTTTCCACTTGATTTTTCTACTAGTGTATCCACAAATAGCTATTTCACAGGGTTTTGTTATTTACTTTTGCACTATAACTTTATTTACACATTTTAATTAGTAGATGTGCAAAAGGGCACCCATCCCAGAAATGAACTGTTTTACAAAATGGAACTGTAGTAGACAAACGTTTTGATGCTTGCCCTTGAACAAGCCACGTTCCTGTGCGAGAATAAATTTTACAGTGAACATCAGTTTTGGACCTATGGTTGTGCCCATAGACCGCATAACTGAATATGCAAAAAGAAATCAGATGTGCAATGTGCGGTGTTACCCATTTGGTAACCGCAGATGAAGTAAAACTGGAATTTCACTTCGTATGCTTGGCAGCTGGGGACAACCAAGCCCATTGCTTTTATACAGATTTGCTATGTGTGATGAAGTAATAATCACTAAACGTTTAATAAGTAACAGAGCTATATAAAATACATGCCGAATTGAATAGTTTATGCTGTGATATGCATTCCCGTTCAATCCAGAACTTCCTAAAGCATGCCATAAACCTTTATTTTTTGCTGCGGCAGTCCTGTCCCAAGGTACCACACGCTCGAGACAGTTGCACGAATGCACCTCTGTAATCCTCCTCCTCATAAACGCCTCTATTTATAGCGTTTAAAATGTTGTAATGGCCTCATCCATCATCCTGAAAGATGAGACTCGCTGGCTGTCACAGCTCAAACCTCCTGTCCCTTCATTGACAAATATGTTTGAAAATCAGCAAAATCCTCCCTTTAACCAATGCATTAGGAATCAATTCCGCTCATGCCGGATGGGAAGTACCTGGCCAGCACGGCGTGGGCCCTGCAGCAGAAACCAACCCTGAATAGCCCCTATTTCAATTTTCAATAGGACAGTCTGCCACTGTATCACAGTTCCATGTTTCAAGAACTAAAAACCAAACAGAAGTCAGGTGCTGTGCTGTTTTCTCCCTAGAAGTTGTCTTGTGAACATTTTGTTACATTATTTTGCTGACTTTCGTTCCATGAGGAAGATAGCTCTAATGCATCTCCCTCGGGCTCAGGGTAAGGTTCACTGGAGGAGCACCTCCTAAGGTTCACTAGCGGAGCTCCAGCCCTTCGGTTCTAAAGGATGTTACAAGCCTACGGTGTTCGGGGTACGGCTTTATGTTGAGATATTACCCATATTACAGCAGCGAACGCCTGCCAAAGGACGCCGGCTCGGGCCCGCCACCAGCTCCGCCTTCAGGAAGACAACCTGCCCTCCACAAAGATGGCGGCGCGCAGGGAGAACGGCGCTCCTCAGACCAAGATGGCCGCCCCGCCTGCTCCCGTCGGAGCTCGTGCCCACACTTATGATGGCTGCCAAGCGGCGGGCTACGTGCCAAACACAAAGGTGGCCGCCGCAGCCGGGGCGTTCCCTGCCCTTACCAAACATGGCGGGGCGGGGCGGGCCCGGGGGCGGGCCGGAAGCGCCGCGCTGCCTCCTCCAGCTGGTTGTCATTTCGTGCGGCAGCTTGGTCCTGAGGAGACGGGGCTCGGCAACGGCCGGGCGGGGAGGAGGGAGGCACCGTCTGCGGCACCGAGGCAGGAAGCGGCGGCCGCTGGGGGGGTGGGGGGAGGGGAAGGAGACAGGAAAAAAGGAGAGAAAAAGAAAAAGAGGTAAAACGAGGCAGCGGCGGCAGCAGCGGAGGTTCCGCGCCGAGCACCCGTCGCGGCCAGGCTCGCGGCTACCGGAGCGCCTCCCGACTCCCCGGAGCCGGTGTCGTGGCAGCCGGCCTCCCACCGTCCCTGTTCTCCCGTCGCTCTCGCCCGCGGAGCCTCCCCGCTCCTTACATCGCCGGCAGCAGCGTCCCCCGCGGCGACCCTCCCGGCGCCCGGCCGGTTTACATGAGGGGGAAAGAAGACCGCCTGGAGCCGAGAAGACGCGCTGCAGGGGAAGGACTGCTCCGAGGAGCCGCCGCCGCCGGACCCAGCGCCCCGGTTAGTCCGCCGGGTCCCCCCTCCGCTGCGCCCAGCGGCCGAGACCCCGTCCCGTAATCTCCGGGAGATTTGGGAGAACCGGTTAAACACCTTCCATGGGGGAGAGAGGAGCCTGGCCCCCCGCCGCCAGTACCTTCCCCTCCCTGTCGGAGGCTGCTCCTCTCCTGAGGTAAAGAAAACCCCTCCTGCCTTCCCCGACACCAGGACTCTTGCGAGGGTGGGGGGACACCGCGGGGGCACCCCACAGAGAGCCGGGGCCTGGCGAGCCGAGCCCGGCTGCCCCTGCCCCTCTGGATGCTGAGTCCTTGAGGAGAAGGAGGAACAGCACACACACACTCGCACATCCACCGGCCTTTCAGCCCGGGGCTCGCTGTCTGGGGGGAACTCGCGTATCTCGGTGGAAAGAAACGAGCCCCGCACCAGAACCCACCCTTCCAGCAGCAGTGAAAGCAAGAAAATCTCCTTCCCCTTCCTCCTGCACAACTCGCTGTCCCCTCCCTTCCCCCGAACTGTGAATGCTGATTTCTGAGATGAAAATCTTCCTCATCGGACAGCCAGGACTCATATGAAGGACACACAAATACTGGATCATAAATAAGAAGCGAGTCTGGCGAGCTCAGAAACCCAGCCCAAAAGGAGCAGCATCAAGAATCCACCCTTCTCCTGCACAACTGGCTCCCCACCCAACACACATAGAATACTAATTTCCTGAGATAAGATCTTGCCCCTTTAAACAACCACACACACGCGCATACACACACAGTGTATACTATTACTAAATATAATAGGTTAAACCCAACAGCACGGGGAAAAAGCCTCTTCTGCAACTCGCTCCCCTTTTTTACCCTTCTGAACGCTGAGATCCTGAGGTAATTTTTTCCCTTATCCACAGCAAAGACTCTTTTTGAACAGGACACAAATATATATTAGATTATAGAGATGTATTAAATTATTCCAGATTTAAATCTATTTTTTGCTGCCAAGGGGTCGGGGGACCAGACGTCATTGTATTTTCTTTTCTTTTTTTCCTTCCCTCTTAACTCATTTATGGGTGAGTCGAGGCTGCTGAGGAGGAAGAAAACAGGATAGTTACAATCTCTTTATTCTTATTCCCCAGAAGCTTTTTCTCTTATTGCTGTGCATTTCCTTTAGAAAAAGGAAACCTCTTATTTTGTGAACCAAAGATTTATTTTTCCCTTCCTCCTGGCTAAAGGAAGGAAACGGACAAAATTGACATATTTAAGTAGTTGGAGAGATCTAGCTTTTGCAAAAAAAAAAAAGCAAACGTCTTTATCCAAATCTGAAATAGCGTGGAGGGAGAAACTGGAATATCTAGCTAAGAACAGGATACTAATCTCGCCTCAGAAGAGGACGAGGTAAACACTAAACATCAACTTGTTCTTAAAGGGAGGATTCAAACCCTAAATATAATAAATGGGGGATTACGGGTTTGGAGTGTTAGTGCAAAACAACACTGGAAATAAGTCAGCTTTTCCAGTCAGATTTCATCCACATCTGCAGCCCCCACACCATCATCAAAATGCAACCCCCGGTCCTGCTGCTTTTATAAATAATAACACAGCTGCCAATGGCAGTAGTGCTGGGTCAGCTTGGCTCTTTCCTGCTCCAGCTGCCCATAATATTCAGGATGAGATTCTGGGGTCAGAAAAATCTAAAACTCAGCAACAGGAAAAGCAGGAGTCCCTAGAAAAACAGCAGCTTTCCCCTGGTCAAAGTCAGGAAGCAGGCATGCTCTCTGAACCTGAGAAAGCTAAAACTGAAGAAAATCAGGGCGATAATTCATCAGAGAACGGCAATGGAAAGGAGAAAATAAGAATAGAATCGCCGGTGTTAACAGGATTTGATTATCAAGAGGCTTCAGGGCTAGGTACTTCGACGCAGCCCTTGACGTCCACTGCATCTTCTCTGACTGGTTTTAGTAACTGGTCTGCAGCTATAGCTCCTTCTTCTTCTACAATAATCAATGAAGATGCAAGTTTTTTTCACCAGGGAGGGGTCCCTACTGCCTCAGCTAATAATGGTGCTCTGCTGTTTCAGAATTTTCCACACCACGTCAGCCCTGGCTTTGGTGGTAGCTTTTCCCCCCAAATTGGACCCCTCTCTCAACACCACCCTCATCACCCCCATTTTCAGCATCATCACAATCAGCATCAGCAACAGAGGAGGTCTCCTGCAAGTCCTCATCCACCTCCATTCACACATAGAAATGCTGCTTTTAATCAGTTGCCTCATTTGGCTAATAATCTTAACAAGCCACCTTCTCCATGGAGCAGCTACCAAAGTCCATCGCCTACACCATCTTCGTGGAGCCCTGGTGGAGGTGGATATGGTGGGTGGGGTGGGTCCCAAGGTCGAGACCATCGCAGGGGACTGAACGGAGGGATAACACCCTTGAATTCCATCTCGCCCTTAAAGAAGAATTTTGCAAGTAATCATATCCAGTTGCAGAAATACGCTCGACCCAGCTCAGCCTTTGCTCCAAAATCGTGGATGGAAGACAGTTTGAATAGAGCTGACAACATTTTTCCTTTTCAGGTGAGCATACTCTGTTATATACATAAGGAAAATAGCACGTTAGTGTATTAAAATGCCCTAGAAAGTGTTGGGGGTTTGAACAGCACCGTCTGATTGTATGACTTCTGTGCTTGCAACTAAAAATATATATATAACTTGAAATGTCATCATGTGAGTTATGCTCTGAACTGCGAGTCATGGTTTATTTTTTTGTTGTGTTTTGTTTTTTTAATAGTGGTGATCATAAAAGTATCTTTTGCCCACCAGACGTATGTATTAGCCAGTTTCCTTCGGCTTAATACTTACATTCAGAAATAGCTGATGAACAAATTCATTTGCAAGTAGTGAGTATATTTACTAAAAGGAGAGAGGAATAAAGTGCTGCCTGATGAAGTATGAAGATACGAGGCCTTTTTAAGTACTCAAGAATGTACCACATCTGAGAAAAAGTATGAAGTGTTTGTATTTTCATTTATAGTGTCAAACGGACTTGTAGTGCAACATCATTTTTGTAACGATTTTTGGAAACTCTGCTTTTTTTTTGTTACCTGATGGTAATCAATGCAGTTTGTTTTCCTCAGTAATAGCAGCAAATTTTACTTACAGGCCATTAAATCGTCATCAAAAATAGATCTAGACAAGTGGTCTCCTGTATTTTAATGTGGCCTTATTCTGGCAGGAGCAGGTTGTCTAACAGTTCAACCTCTCCTCCAAGCTGACATTTTATGAATTTGAAAAGAACTGTATAATGTTGAACCTAATTTGCAGTAAAAATTATACTAGAATTACTCTTCCCTTCATCTGACCCCTAGTTAAATCTAGCTTTTGTGTTTGTCTGTGCCTTTTGTAAACTCCTTTAGGGTGAACCAAAAAACCCAAGAGTTCTTTTATGTTTAGAGGGCTGTTTTTCAGCATCTTCAAATGAGGGCAAAAGTAAAAATGTCAGAGTGATTGCAGTATTTCTAGCCATGCTGTAAGAACCAGGGTGACCTACTTTAAAACAATTTGAAAGATCTGAAGATAAAAACCATGCAATATGTTTCATGTTGTAAACAACCCTAAAGAAACAGAAATCTATTTAATAATGACTTTGTGAATTCAGACCCAGGAACAGTTCAGTTCTGCTTCCTCTACTGTTCAGTTTCTGGTCGGTTTGCAGGGTCTGGCTGTGCAGCCTTCTGACAACAGAGCAGCTGCTGGCAATAACTTTCCATTAGAGACCTTTATTCTACTGCAGAGCTACTAGCTGGTTCAGTGTCAGGTAGAGCCCTTGTAAATTTAGAATGCATAGTAAGAATTGATTTTAATGTCAGGATTTGTAATTAATATAATGAACCTGTGTTCAGCATACCAAATTTATACACTGAAACCATTAGAAAAAGGGACACAGCTGGAGTCGGTCTTTTTTCAGCCTCACTGCAGCGAGACTTGGCTCACAGTTTAATTCATTCTCTACCCTGACACATAGCTGATGTTCAGAGTGACAGAATGAGATCAAGTGTGTCCTTGCTGCTGTGTATACAGCCCAAATATATACACAGTGATAGAAATGTGCTTGGTTTGACATCAAGGAAATTTCAGGAAATTGGCAAAGTCAACCTTGACTTCTGGGTTGTGTTCCAAACATAAAATAGCAGACCCATGTATTTTGATCATGGTAAAGAAATAGTTTTCAGGTAGCATGTTGGTATCTGTTTACATAAACACTAAGATGAAGCTGTACATGTCAAGACCAAGTCTGACACTCCTTCATGCCAAGAAAAGCGAAGTGTTGGAGCGAACTGCTTTCCAGTCTGTTACTATCACTTCTGTGAAGAAAAGGGCAGGGCAGCAAAACAGGACTTCAGCACTGCAGACCTACAAAGATGCTGATTGATTTTGAAGCCATCTTGGACAACTGCTTTTTATAACCTTCTTTTTGTATAAAATCTTTAGCTCCTGTGGTCCCTCAGTCACTTGTGTGTTGAAAGCATACTGAATTTTTGAATCGCTGGAAACAAATGATGTAAAATTGGACCTTTGATCTCTTTTTATTTTTTTTTCTTGCTTATGCTGATTGTATGCCTGACTTCAAGCAGAAATAAGGACTTTTGCTTATTATATATTTGTGTTCATGCATATATATTTGAAGTATCCTTGGTGATACAATCATGTACTGGATAAGGCTATTTTGTTACTGGAATCTTCTTAGATTCCTGTTTAGGAAATAATTGAAAGCTGTCTTTGCTGCAGCAACATAATGGAGTAATTTGATACAACTATCCCTTTCATTTAATATTTATGTTTTGCTGCTTAAATCATTAACAAGTGTTGCTGCAATCTAGTGAAAATTAGTTTCCTTAGAAGGCAAGATATAAACCAGCAATTGCAGATATTTGGGGATCCCTTTCTTTTTTTTCCCCAAAGGTTGCCTCTGCTTCAGCACTTGGTGAAACACAGAACTCTAACATTTTGATGAAAATCTTAGGGTAACCAAGTGTAAGTGCTCATTTCCTCTTTAGAGAGGACAACATTGCATAATGTCCCTGTAAGCCACTAATGTGAACTATTGCTCACTTCAGATATTTCTGCCCATGGCCCTTAGATGCTTGCAATGAAGTGGGCATTCCAAATGGCATAGCTTAAAGGAAAATAATGTGGTGATCTCTTTGATAATCTTGCAATCTGATGATTGCTTGCTCGGTATTCAGAGCTGCATTCAAAACATTGTGCTTTTTGTTCCAAGTGTTTTTCCTTTGGAATTCTGTCCCCTAGCATTTCAGAAGTAGCATGGCTGTAGGAACCTCTTGTTGCAGAGATGGAACTGGAAAGCAAGGTCAGCGAAGACTGTTACCAGATCTGCTAATGAAATTAAGTTTTGATATTGTGCTTTAGCCACTGGGCAGGCTTCCCCCTTCAGATCTTTTGAAAAAAGAAAAGCCATTGTTCTTTGTGCATTCATTTGAAAAGGAAATGGTCTCCAAAAGAAAAAATGGTTCCTGAATTAAAAAAAAAGTGTCTTTTGGATAGAAGAGCCTTCCCTGGGAATTAATAAATGAAAATGCTTTGACTGTGACTATTGACTCTTAAAAAGTTACTGATTTTTAAAAATAATTCCTTCTACTTCTCTCCCAGCAGCACTGACAAAGTAAGTGCTCAGTAATTGCATTTTACTGCAGCATTGCCCTCAACATTGTTTTGGCTTTCCTTTTGCTATGTACTTGCACTTCCTCATGAGAGTGGAACATCCTGCCTGTTATGCAATGAATAAATCTTGCTTTGATAGGCATTTCCAGGTTTCCAGATCTCATCTTCAAATGCATGATGATGTTTTTCAAGTTGGTCTTTGAAGGCACAAGCAAGTTAAGCAATAGTGTTCAGCTTTCTGTAAAAATGCTTAAAAATAATTTGTGTTTCTTCCTGGAATCGGCCTTGAAAATAACTGCCCATTTCAAAGAATTCTGTCCATGAGAGCAATTCATTATATCCACTTGTTCAAAATGTTTTTTCCTTTCTTCTGCAGTGGCTAGTTTCCAGGTATATCACCCCTTCAAATCCACTGAGGGTCTGTGCCAGGGAGACTTTCTCTTCTTCCAGGCAGATATTGAACGTTTAAGAAAACACATACGTGATTACAGAATGTGTTTGAATTCTGAGCCATACGTCATGATTTGTTTGCCCATAGAAATGGGTTGATTTAATAAGTGTGTTAAACAAATTCACAGGGTACTGAAAGTAAAAAATAACCTCTTGAATGCCTTTGCTGATCCTTCCTCTTGAAGGAATTTTGCAAATAAATTTCTTTACCATGCCTCTTTATTTTACTATTTGTTCTTTGTTTCTGAAGAACCTTTTTGGGAATTGTGATGGCTGGTTGTATAAAACCAGGCTAATTATTTTGCAGCAAGTTTTGCAGAATTTTATTCTAGCAACAGCAATTATTCCAAGAAATTTCAAGCTATCATTTTAAAGGAGAATAAACACTTGAAGCTGGATTTTTAAGTGTCTGTCTGTTCGCCCATTTTTCTGTAACTACATCAGCTGTGTAGTAATTAGTGTTTTGTGTGCTGTTCCCCACAGCTACTGATCTATGGAATTAGAAGCAGTCTAATGTGGTATGACATGCACAAGTTAAGTACTGTGGAAGTTAACACTGTTCTTGTTTTATAAACTTACTACTGACGTTAATACTTCGGCTTTGGCCCTCCTGTGTGTTTTTGACCTCAGGGTTTCTTTTTAAAAGAGCTTTTGTTAGAAGCTATTTGAATTATGTTTGTATTTTCCTAAGATTAAAAGGAGTACTCTTATTAAGCATTTTGCTTTGAAAATTGCGTACTTAGCAGACCAGCTGAAGATTGAGAACACAAGACATTGTGGAAAATAAAGATACATAAAAAAACTTAGTATGTGGCTAAAATAGCATCAGACATGTTACTGGAAATTTTTATAAAGGTCTGTAATTTCTAACACTTAAAAAAAAGTTCAAGTTTACTAAACCAGAAGTGTTCCCTCCCAAAAAAAATCTCCTATGCTGTGCGTCATTTAACTTTTCCAGCTTTTTCTTATTGTTCCCTGGTGAAGCTATAAAAGATGATCAGGGCAGCATACAGCAACATCCTTTCAGGAAAAACCTGTTTATTCAAAGCCTTTAATTCACTGGATACTGGACTGGCAGCTGGAATACAGCATTTGCAGCATGGTGAGACAGAGGAGAAGCTTACTCAGAAGCAGAATCAAGTCCAAATTTGCTTTGCAATTAAAAGAAAAACGTGGAACTTGTATTTAGTACCTACAATACCACCTCTCCTTACATGCTTTGCTTTGCTTTGCCTGAGACATAAGGCTTTTGAATTGTGGGAAATGTTCACAAGCTTTCAGAAAATTTCAGGCTTCCCAATCTATAATGAGGGTAGCAAACATAGTTGTGAGTTTTCAAATTTTCACAAGTATTCTGGTTTGACAAGATTTAAATACATAAAATAAACCCCAGTTTTACAACTACACCTACTCCATAATAAATATTGCTTAATCACCTGCAGTAAATTACTTAACATGATGGCATGTTTTGCATGATTACTGATGCCTCAGTCTTCAGAGAAATCAGATTTTATAAGATCATGCATAGCCAGTGCTCATACCTTGCCAGGCTTTACTTGTTGTACAGTTTGGGGTTTTAGCACTGGGAGGCACAGAACAGAAACTCTAGGATTCTGCAATTGTAATTGTTCAGTTGATGATAATGCTGTGGGTGCAGATTAACTATAATGAATCTGCACTTTAATACTTAAGTTAGATGTATATTTTTCTAATGTGCAGTAGAATTTAGGTGTGTGATTTTTAATTGCAAAGTATGATCATCCAGTGCATGAAAAATTCAAGTTTAATTTCTTTTGTAGACAAGGATGTCCCAGTCTATATAGCATATATGCTTAGCACCAAGTGACTTTGTTTTTGGAATGACATGTCTTTGGACTTTGAAAAATAAAATTGGAATAGGAATCAGAATTTAGTGATTTCCTATTACAAGTGGCTTCATTGTTTTATAAGACCTCTGATCTGTCTGGGTGCTGTAGGGGAAACCTCTGCAGTCCCAGAGGTAAAGTGGTTTGCCCATGCTGTCTGGATCCAATGACAAAGTTATGACGTAAGTCCTGAGTTCTTCTCTCCATGCTTTAACAATGAGATTGCATTATTATGAGCACTGCACATACTCACAGATGATTTCTAGGCAGTAGGAGAATCAGAATAATTTTATTTTTCTGTAGACAAGGGTGGCCAGTGTATAGTTCAAAACTTTTGTGCTTGCTGATGTAGAATATTTAGTCTTGACAGCTCTCTCTTAACCAGATGTGCTGTCACTTCTTGTATATTATTGCTAAAACAATACTGCTTATTCAACATTATGGTTGATGAATGTCTTTTGAAATGTTGGCTGACATTTTCAACATAGTCATATATTAAGACTGCAGGTTGATTTCTTTCTTTTTGGTTTGTTTATTTGTTTGGTTTTTGTGGCCTTGTGTTCAACCTGATGTCTTTCTATCTCAGTTCTATTTCCCCAGGATAAATGTGTGTGCCCTTTGAGCCCTCTGATAAAGCAAACTCTGAGATGCTCTAAACAAACTTGCGTAAAGCCAAGTTCTTGTGATTAAGCTCGGTAAACAACAGCCGGCTGTAGTTAACCAATTTTGTTCCTGAAGTGTACATACTCTGCTTTAGTCCAGTCTGTCATTACCCCTGTATCTTTCTTTTATCCATAAATCAAAAAGCTTGCAGTAAGCAATTCAGCTCCATGCAGAGCACTGCAACTCTCTGAATTGATCCATTAAAAAAACACCACTATAGTGTTACAAATTCTGTCTATGTGAAGTCTTCTGAAGAAAAACATAACTTTTTTTCCCCAAGTACAGTGTGGTTTATGTGCTTTACAACTCGTAACTAACATCTATCTCACCTTTAGTTGCCAGTTAATGATCAGTATCTTGACTGTTACAGCTTTTCTGATGTTATGGAATTAAATGTATAGTTACAAGTTTCTTCAATAATATGGCCACTATCACTAGCCTGTCATCAGTCTTTATGTTGGTTATATAATACATATATACATTTCAGATATGTGTTTCTGATAAAATGTGCAGGTCTTTGGAAGTTAAGACAGGCACAATTTGTGCTACTTTTTTCAAGGCAGTCTCACTATTAAAGGCCTTTAAGTAATATAAAAACTCTGAAATTCAAAATACCAGTGGTGACTTTCTCTAGTAGCATGAACCCTTTCAGCACCGGGACAAGTAGTCAACTCCGTTAATGGAGCTGTTTCAGAAGAAGCACTGTGCAAGCCTCTGAACCAGACAGGCATGGCATTTTGGCTGGTCTGTATTTAGGATATACATGACTGACATCTTTTCATAGGATAGAGGTATTTTGTTTATTTATATACCAAGTTCTTGAATTTCTAGAGATGTGGATTGCTGCATTAATTTCATATATTAATATATCCAAATTCAGTGTAACAGTAATAGTGGCTCTTAGTGTTGTGCTTAACATGATTTGCCAACTTCTAATTGATAAGCAGAAACACAGAAGAGCAAACTGTTTCAAACAACTCAGGAAAAAGTGATCTTCCCAAGGGTGCTGAGGCTGGGGCAATTCAGCACCAAGAACTGACAAAGATGATTAAATATGCTGTAAGCACAGAGATCTTTTGTTGGAAAGATAGGCAAGAAATGGATAGTAGCATACTGCTGTGTTGAGGATGCTGTAGCCAATGGCAGTCTTCTCCACTGCTGTACAAGTTACTGGAACCACTGGAGGGCCTGATTATGAATGTGGGCCACAGTTTAGCCAGTCCTCCTTTCTGTGTGATTGCTAATAGTTGCAGGTAGGAATATGACCAATTAAACTTTTGAATCAGTGTGCAGGGTTGTGTTTTAAAATGTTTGTAGTAGAAGTAGAATCTTAGTGACCTCATACTACAGGAGTGACAACTAGCTGGTGCACTCACAAGGGAAAAGCCATAAACTCCTCACCAGAAAAAGCTTCCATTGGAGAATCTGGTGTTCCTATCAGCTAACCAGTTCAATTCAAATTTCTTTCTCAAACGTTTGAACTCTGTTCTCAAAATTAGAAACTTACCACTGTAGCAAACCTCCCTGTTCATTGCTATAGCTCATCCCATATGAGTATTTTACAGACAAGAGGCTATCTCTGGGCTCATCATACTACGGCATGTATACAGCACAATGAACTAGAAATTACTTGGACTGGGTTTCTTCCTTCACATCTCTTGCACAACTGAAACGTTAAGTGCCACAAATTCAGCAAAGACTTGCAACTACTGAGGTTCTGCACTTTGTGAAATAACAATTCTGTAGCTGTTCATGGCTTGGACTGGAGGGCACGTCCAGACAGAAGCACTACACTTATGACAGTCGGAATGGAAGAAGGAGTAGCTACTGAGGGATGTCAGGTTTTCAGAAAATGCTCCCACCTGTGTTTTAGGCTGTTTTTGTCATACTGTGAGGACTGCTGAAAATGTAGAGACTGTTTTCTAGTATCCATTCCTCAGTTACACAGCTGCTGGATCCTAATGGGCCCAGAATGCAGACCCAAGGATTTTTACTCCATCTTGCTAAGCTATTTAAGTGTAAATAGAGTTTGAAATAGTTATGAACTAGTAATATATAAACCCAAACAATAAACTAAGTATTACTGGGAAAGGAAGAAACCAGTAGGAAATGTGTGAAAGTAAAGCACAGAATTTAAATGCTTGTGATAAGTTTCTTTAAGGTGTGTCACAACGACTTTGGAATATAAATGACCAAGGAAATAAATGCTGTGCAGAGACAGGGCAGCAGTATGCTTTTTATAGCAAATTTGATATTGGGCTGGACTAATAAAGCAAATGGTTCCAAACTCTGGTCTTTCTAATGCTATTTGAAATGCAGCATATCCGGGTAGAAATACTTCACCTGTTCTGTATCAGTAATAAACTGTTCTGAAGAGAGGAAAAAAATGTTAGAAAATGTAATTGAAGAATAGCATTTTTAGAGGTCAGAATGTAATTTATGAATTTGGAAATAGACCAGAACTCAAGAGTTAGTGGGTTCCTGCCCTTAAAATTGTATTAGGTGTTTAAAGTCTGAGATGACTGATCATTGTCTGATATAAAGAATACCCCTTGCAACACTGCGATCAATGCTGCTTTAGCACATCATCACTGGAAGTAAAGGGCATTATAACTTGATACACAACAGTCTTTGTGCAATACAGTTTTTTACTTCACCACTGGTTTTAAAATGATCAAAGCTGGGTGTATGTGCTCTGGAGAAATTTCAGCTTCACAGCTAGAGTTAGGGACAAAAAACATATATTCACTGCTGTAATAACAATAGTCATAGAGAAACAGTTTGGAGGAAATGTCTGTCTTGAATTGCTCACATTTTGCTTTCTTAGTTTGAGCAGATACTTTCCATGCTTGCCCTTAGTTCAGAGATGAATCTCCCAGAACAGGGATGAAGTAAAATCTTTGGATCTATTGTTAGAGTTCTTCTTTCAAGGTTGATTAATATAATTGTATAAAATTCTGTCCAAGTGTTTCCACAAATGTCTAAATGTATAAATATATAGATAACACGGATAGGTGAATAATTTGGGGGAATGATTTTTTTTTTCCTCCGTTAGTGACTTTTTATGATACTATAAAGGTTTCAAAGTTTATATATGATATCACTTATTCTGAATTTGCTGATTAAAATAATGCAGTGCTAGGATATTTTATGTTGTCTTACACTACATAATGTCAGATTTATAAGACACGGAATTTATTGTTTTAATTGGGAAAGTCTGAACCATGCATATGTTAAATGATGGCTTTGGTTAAAATGAAGGAAAAATATTTGGTAAGTATACATTAAATGAGTTGAGATAATGAACCAGTAAAGTACATGAGACATCTTGCCTCCCATTTGTTGGGTCCTCCTTCAAGTCTAGCAATGTTCGGAATACCAAACTTGTGAATTCAATAAATTAAAAATGAGAGCAAAGTTATCACCTAGAAAACCAAGCTATTTGGAGCAGTACTAACTGTGTGGAATACTTAGAACTGACTGTGCAGAATTTGATTATTTCAGTTGTTGAGGTAGCAGTTGAGGTGAAGGAGATTTTATGTGTTTCTGTAATTTAGATTTTTTTCAGTTTGGGCTGAAATACCTAATTTATGATTTCTCTTTGCAGTTCTGTCTCCTGGGGCATGATCTTTACTTCTTAACTGTGAAATTATTTTTAACAAAGTTTAACTGTAAAGCACAGAATCCAAACTAAGTGTTGAATTAGGGTTCTTGAATGACTGGATATGATAGCTGTAGATCAGATTCATATTTCAGAATGTTCTAATTTTTAATATTCCTATATCAGACTGGCTTGAGTTGTGTATGTGTTTTTACTTATGCTGTAGTAATGCAGAACAAACCTTAAGTTTTTATGTTTCAGATGGTCTTGTTTAACAATGTGTGTTGCCTAAACTGACTTTGTCTGTATTTGCTTGCAGGATCGCACAAGGACTTTTGACATGCATTCACTGGAGAACTCCCTAATTGACATAATGAGAGCTGAAAACGATTCACTGAAAGGTAAATTTAGAAAGAGACTATTTCCTGCAGTAAATAATTGGGAAGACCTGCTTACTTAGAATAAGAAACTTCCATTTGGGGTAGGAAAAGTAAAGGGTAGGCTTCCCTTTTTTTTTTTTTTCTTTTTCAGTTGTCTCTACATGAAGCTATTGCAACACATGAGCACTTGAGTGTGGTTTGTCTTTATGCAAAACAATGGGAAACAAGCATAAGCTGATCTTTTGTGTAAGTTGCCAGTGTTGTTTGTAATAGATGCAATGGTCGCAGTCTGTAAAAATGATTAACTTCAGGCATCTTGAGCAGTGCAGCGAGATGTAACTTCTTGTTTAATAGTGTTTTCCAGCTGAAGTCATAGTTCTTTCTGCCTTGGGGAAGCATGAGGTTTGTCTATGTCATTTTGAGAAGAACACAGAGAATTTCATCACTTTTATTTTTCCAGTCCTTTGCCTCTTTTTTTGTTTTGGCCTTGAATTGCAGAGTTCTTTATAGCATTGGGAAAGGGAGGGTCAACTGACCTGCAGTCAGGATTTATCCTTTTTCTTTTTGGCAAAGGTAATCTTTCTCCGAAAATACATCAACTTACAAAGCATTCAAAGCATTGTCTACATGTTTTATCTAAACCTGAATAGAAACTGCTTATGGTAAAAAATTGAGAAGCCTAGTTTTGTGTAATGAGTAATCTATTTCAGTTCAGTGGTTACTTGTATAAGTAAATTCTCAGGCTCATTATCTAAGCATTCAGTTTTGTTACCAGTCATGAGACCACTAAAAAAACAAACCTGCATTTGTGGTTTCTAAAAGTAAATTTCTTTTCAAGATATCAAGGCTTGTAGTGTTAATGTAATCTGACTTGTTTTAATAGTGATGAACCTTTGATAAACTGGCAATACCCTGCATTTGTTGCATTCACCGTTGTCTGAAATGCAGCTTGCATTTCACATCCCCAGTATACCAAGCAATACACCTTCCTATTGAAATGACAAGGAGAGCTTGATATAGATAAAAGCAATGCCAAATGAAACAAAACCAAAAATGCATTCTCTCCTTATGTACTGGGGACCGGGCTTTTATTAACAACAAGTAGTAATAGGTTTCTTTTGTTTTATATGCTGTCTGACAACATCCTATGGCCCAGCATTGTATCTCAAACCAAGAACTGGGTGCCCTTCCTTGACTGCAGCACCTGGGATTTGCCCTGAGACCTTCTATTCACGGTCAGGCAGGCCCAACCCAGCTTTTAGCTGATGAAATCTGGCAAGATAACAACCCAAGGTGACATGGCTATAGAACAAATAAAATTACCCTTTAAATATTAATTCAGCAGAGTCAGGTTCATATATATTTATACTCAGTAACTAAACAAGGGTAGTTCTGCTCAGTAATAAGATTTTTAGTTTAAATGCTTTGAAAAGATTCTTTGCAACTGAAATATTTTGTAAGTGCTTACCATGTTTAAAGAATGATGGAATAAGTGTGTCAGCAAAGAAGACGTATAGTTGTGATACATGTTAATTCCTGCTTAAGCTTGATTGTTAATCCCCTCTGCAGAGCCACTTATGGTTTGTCCAAAGTTTTCTGTGTGTTGTATCCTACTGATCGAAACACAGTAATATCAATCAGGTATTGCTCTGGGAATTATTTCTGAAGTTCTTTATAAACTATTCTGTTTATAGTTATAAAACTAAGAAAAAGCCTTAAAACTCAGATGAAAAATGTACGTGATCCTACATGAAGCCCTTTGTTGTGAAGTCTCATTTTTCAAGGATTTCCTTGGCAAAGCCATTAAGTTTGCTTATAATGAAATGTGCAGTGCACTGAATTTGCCGCTTATCTGGCATAGCATACAGTAACTTAGTTGCTGAATATACTTAGGAATGGATCTTTACCCAAACTAGCATCTGCTGTGTTGTGGTAATGCGGCAGTGATCGTCAGTAAGTAGGGCAGGAATTGGAAGGAGAGGAAATAACTTTAGTTAAACCAACTTAGAGCTGGAAAAAAATCTTAACTTGGTGGTAGAAAACATATTACAAGTCAAGTCTGAAGAAGGGTCTGTGATCACAAGCCTTTTGGTTTTTATTCATCTGTATCTGTGTATGATTATGTCTTAACACAGGTTCTTTCCTGTTTTCACTTTTCTCTTCTTGCCTCATCTTTATTTAAACTGATTGAAAGGAATCTTTAAAAACCTTGGATCTAGAAATACGACAAATTATGGTTGTCGTTTCAAATCTTGCATGCCATTTCAAACACCTGCAGTTAAATAAGCAGATCTATAAGATGGTTTTTGTTGTGCTTTTTAAATGGGTTAATCAGTGCCCACAGTGCTTTTAAACTAAAGTTGGAAGCTCTCAGAAAGGAAAAGCTTCTGGGTTTGAGACTTTAAAAATAGCCTGGGCAAGACACTAATAAAACATACTGTAGAGAGCAATCTCAGAATGGCATGGAAATAATTTAGATGATCTAATAGGTCTCACTCCTATCTTGTGAGGCTTTGAGAGGCTTTAATATTGACTCAACATGAGTTTAGTATGTAACACTAACACCACCCCCTTTCATATTGTAAGGGACTTCAAGAGAAAGAGGTGCAATGTTAAAATACACCTTCAAAACAACAAAAAAAGTATGGACATGATAACAGATACCAGTTACAGTTTGGAACATGCTGTCTCTTGGAAATAATTTCTGTCTTTAAATGGTATGTTCAGAGCAGCAGGTTTTGGATCCTGTAATAAAATTTTAAGTAGAAAGTCTTCAAAATGTAATGAAATCCATTCACAGTGTGTACTTCTTGACTGAGCTGATTAGGCTCTGCTAGTTTTGATCTGTTTAAGACAGTAATAA
The DNA here is from genome assembly GCA_028858755.1 of Ara ararauna. NCBI lineage: Eukaryota > Metazoa > Chordata > Aves > Psittaciformes > Psittacidae > Ara > Ara ararauna. The sequence goes on from CM054386.1 coordinate 655,773, forward strand.
TTATGTTCTTGAGTTGTCTTGCTACATGAAATAGTGTTTCCTGCTTGAGGTTCAAAGGTGATCTTAAGCATCATCAATTCAGTACATTCAGTTTTACCTTTTAATGCTTTTGGTAGGCATTTTACCTCCTCTCCCCCTCCTCTTTTTAAGGTATATTTTTATCCCTGTTCAAATCCTCTTCCTTTGCTGAGCAGCTGCCATTTCAATATGTTATTTTTATCCACACGAGTGAGTGTGCTGCCTGCTGCACAACCAATGACAGCCTGCAGAAGCCTTTCCCTGGAGACTAATTGCATCTTCTTTACAATGTATTCGGCCTTCATGAGCTGAGCCTGGGATCCAGAGACTGATTTCTGAATCCGAGTCTTCCAGATGGCAATTTGAGCATAACTGTAATAGTAGTAGATTGACTAAATATTTCCTTGTTAAGTGACACTGAACTGTCTTTAAATACTTTATAACTACAGACTGGTTTATTACTGAAATATCCTATGGTTCAGTTCAGAATATAAGGTTATTGCCTGGAAATTATGCAACGTGAAATGAATTAAAGAACCAGGCCAGTACATCTGCTTCTGTCACTGCAGAGCACTCCTGCAAAATTTGGGTGTGAATAGCTCAGTATTTGCATGAATGCTGTGAGGTGAAATAGTCTCTAAAGAAACGTACTTGCACACAGAAAGGAAGGTTTTGGAAGTAGCATAAGGTCAGAGTATACATGCAGACACTGGGAGAGACAGTTGAACAGCAGCTCTAAATTTTATGGCTGGAAAGGTAGAGAACTGGCACCATTTAGGATTTCTCTGAGCAAGTGGATATACTTAACTATTTTTAAAGCAGTCATCAGCTTCTTCATATTGATCTGCAAAACTATCATCTCAGCTGTGAAGAAAGTATGTAAACCTCATAAAGTGTTCTTTGATGAAAGGGACCAAAATAGTTTTGACAGTGTTTTCTGAATATCAGATAAGAAATTGAACAAGTTGTTTCTTTTTTAGCTGTATGGGTTATGTAACATGTTTGTGTTAATTGAGTAGAATGGGCCATTTGGTTTCCTATATAAGCCAGAAAATTAATGAGAATCTGGTGAGAATCAGTTCCAATTTTGCCAAGGGCTAAATAACAAAGGCTGCTTTTCCTTTTAGGGAAGTGGTCCTTTATCTATCAACATGAGCTATTTAAAAGTCTAAAATAATAGATTTTGAGTTTTTTCTTATATTTTAAACCCAGCTTTGTTTTCATAGCAATGAAGAATTGACAGCAAAGATTCAGGTTGGTGGCTAAGTTCAACCTTTCTTCCCTGCTGTTGGTCTGTGTGAAGTTATGTGACGTAGTTACTGAGTTCTGAAAGTCAAAGGCCCCTGGCAAATGTGTACACAGACCTGTCCTGGCACTGCCTCATCTTCATGCCTCTGGTGCCTTGTGCGTGTAAGTGAGCTTTCACAGGGGAACTGTGCTGATCCCACCTCAAACTCCTGAGAACAGCATTAGTAGCTGATCTCATTTGGCTGCCTTGTCTCAGAACAAGCTTCCCTAAAGGATTATCATAGAATCATAGAATAGTTAGAGTTGGAAAGGACCTTAAGATCATCAAGTTCCAACCCCCCTTCCATGGGCAGGGGCAGCTCACACTAAACCATGCCACTCAAGGCTCTGTTCAGCCTGGCCTTGAAAACTGCCAGGGATGGAGCATTCACAACTTCCTTGGGCAACCATTTTACTCATTACTCATTTTGTAAGTTTTTAATGTATCCAGCTTAGGGTAAAATGCACAGAAAGTCTTGCTTCTGCTGCACCAGGCTGTAGACATTTTTTTGTAGACAATTCAGATTTGCCCTAATTGTTTTTTGGAAGTTGTCATGAATTACTGTCTTGAATGGTTCCTACTCAGGATCTTGAATTTTACCTCCTATGCAGTAACCAGGAAAGGCTAATGTGATTTACAGACTTGAGTGCATATTAATTAAGAGGAAAACCAAGTGTTCTACTATCTCTTAATATTGCTGAACTGGGTCTAATAGCAATAAACTACAACTCATGCTGGTGGAGCTGTGATGGGTAAAAAGCAGTCTATGTGAGGTTTATTTGAAATCACCAGCTCCCATTCATTTTGCAATCCACTATTTCCAGTTGGGTTAGAGTACTGTTAACAACTGAGGGTGTGCTTTTTTTCTAAATGCATCCAATATTCAACGTTTTGGGGTAATGTTCAGTATTTTTAGTCTTTTGGTATGCTTTCCTCCCTAGTTCCTCTCTTGGCAGCTTAAGTGTTTGTTGATTCATCTCTGATGTTTGTGTTTGCCAGAGCCTTTGTTTGGAAACAAACAACCCAGTAAGAAAATGGAATCCCCTGGGCAGCACTCAGGAAGATAAATCTTATATTAATACATACTGCAATCACATCATTACTTAGAAGTAATCACAACCAAACACAATGGTTTTACGTCCATTGGCAGTGATGTGATAAACAACCAGCTTTCTCTTTTAAATGGACATTTGTTCGTGGCTTGAAATAAGTGCTTCTTTATGAGATGCCTAATGCGATGGGGCTTAGAAAGGCAAAACTTGATTTGGAGGGAAAAAAACCATACCCCAAACTTGCAAACAGTATAAGGAAGTGAACACAGCCCTCGCACACTGAGAAACCAAAACACGCAGCCCACGGGCTCTGTCCTGCGGAGCCCGATTCCGGTGCGGCAGGAGCGCCGTCAGCCGTCCCGCCCGGCGCTACCAAATGCTCCCCGCGGAGGTGAGCGCTTGTGCATCGCTTGGCAGGGATGAAGGGGAATGCTTCTAAGGTGGCAGCCTACTGACACAGATCAAAGCAGTGCAGCCCAACAGCTAGCTCTCTCCGCACTGCCGAGCTCTGGCTTAGACGGGCCCTTGGAACAGAGGGGGATTGGAACTCCCCCTGCAATTGTTGCCTGCGTGGACTGTCCCGAATACTGTCTCAGTGCCCCTTCGGCTGAGCTGCAGCTCCTGCTCCTCTTCTTCCTGCTCCTCCTCCCGCTCCTTTTCCTCCTCCTCCTCCTCCTCCTCGTCCCTGGCGCGCCGGGCCTGGGGCGGTGTGCGCTGGCAGATGACGGTTCAGCACCGCGAGGTATCTTTGCTCTTTTAGCGGGGTTTAGCGGTGCTCGGCGATAGGCGTTGCTTCGTGGTTGTAGCCGAACCTCTGTTGTGTTTTCAAGCTGGTGCGAGTTGATCAGAGTTGTCCTGTAGTGGGGAGGGAGAGAGGAAAACAGTGCAGAGCACGGCCCGCAGCGGCAGGTTCCAGTGACTGTTTGGAGCGGGCTCTTCCGAGAGCTCAGATTTAAAGGTCATCGTTTGTCTTGTGCTTCCTGGAGGCACTGCCTGCGCGTCTCCGTTTGTGTAGTACCGGGATTGAACAACGATAGGGGGCTTTAATATGGCTGTGGTCTTAAAGTCACAGGCAGGCCCTCTCTTCCCCCCCCAAGATTCTCCATAATTTAGGATTTTGATTCCTTGCGTACGAACCCCACCGGGCCGTAAGCAGTGGGAATGCCCTGGGTCTGGTTTGTTCTTGTAGCAAGTGGCAGAACACAAATGGATACAGGATGTTTTTGACAGTTAAAGCGTTGAAACCAGACTGATTGCTGACTTATAAAATGCTTGCCTGGCTTTGTGGCACTGTGTATCATAAGAAAATGGGGTCAATTAAAAAAAAGAAAGGTTTTTAGTTTATAGCAGTTGGATTGGCAGCGTTTTGACGAGTGTAAATGCAATGAGGATTTGCCGTTCTTTGGAAAAATGTATGGACTGGAACACAGGTTTCCCTGAGGCAATGTAGGTTAAGATTTTACTTTGGCACCTTCATTTTCTGTTACGAATTGGGAAAAGCCAAGACCCGTTTATACTGTCTCTTGGAACATTGTATATTGTCTAATAATACATTTGGATCCATGTACGCTGATGCATATGATTTAAAAAATAAAGCAGTAGTTACTGCTGTGCATCTTACTATTTGCTGCAAAAGCTCATATTGCAATGAAAACTACGAAAATCCCTGGACAGGCATGCAACATTAAGATTGAAGTATAAACATTTTTGAAATCATCTGGAGTAATTCAGGAAATTGTAGCACAATCCAACTGATGTACCCAAATGTGTCAGTTTTTTGTTTTCAGTGATGGGAAAAACCTCATGGTGGAAGTGGGTTACTGTTGGCATTAAATTAATTCCATTGGATTTATTGATAGTCTTAATATTCAGTGTGTGGGAAGTAGTTTTAGGGTAATGGTGCTGCTCAGAGTTAGGGGAATATTTCAAAACTTTGGCATTTATGTGCCTTTGGAACTGCATTCAGAACTTGAGATTGACTTATGTTAACTATGCATGCTATAGCAGTAGAAGAAAATAAGGTAAGGAAACGGGTACTGTTGGCTGCCTCTGCTAGTGCTACTTTGACACAGGAATTACTGAGGAGTTTAAACTTTCTGATGATACCTGTGTTTTTATAGAAATACAGGTCTCGATAATGCAGATTTCAAACAACTGGATGCTTGTACTTCACTCCTGCAGGATTTTGAGGTACAGTATTAATTCAGCTGAGGAAGAGCAACACCTTGATGTATGCTATCTGTCTAAAACGGAGCCATTGAGCAATGAGCAAGAGTGTATTAATTTAACCACCCTTTGCGGCCAGGAAATTCCTTCCCCTGCCACCACAGAGCAGTACAAATATCCCAGGGTTTTCTGATCCTGGTCCAGCTTTGAAATCAGTGTTAGGATTCCTATTCACTTCATTGGAGTATGAGACCTGCATTTTTTTTGTCCAGTCTTAAAACATTTCTTGCAGGCCACATGCCATGCTGTCCCATCTCCAGAGCCTGTATGGAAAATTGGATGCCTTTCATACTCCTTAGACAAAATGCTTCCTAGGAATGTATGCTGCAAATTATGTGGCAGAGATTTTTAAAACACAACAAAGCACTGAACTACTGCTAAAAGTTTTAATGCCTACATCAGTGATTTGCTCTTTGAAAGTATTACAGCCAGCAGAGCCATGCTGACTGCCATGACAGCCGCTTTGCTGATCTGATTAAAACCTTTCTAAGTTTTCTTGCTTTCCTTTCTTTGTCTTTGTTAAAATAATTCCATCCCTTTTTGTAGAAGCGTGTTTATTCTTCTGCTTTGTTTAATATCGCTGTCCACCAAGTGGTTTTGGTTTTGGTTTTTTTTTTTTTTTCCTTTTCTGAATTCTTACTTTGATAATCTCTGGCCATTCTGGATCATCTTCAAAGCACTCTTTAATTTGGAGCTGTATTCCATGAGTAGCGTCTGCTCCTTATTTTAGAAGACAGAGAGCTCGCCAGCCTCTCCTCCCAGGCTGCATAAACTACCTGTATTTGGTCTTTTTGCTCACTTTGTTCACTTTTTCCCTTGATGTTGAATTGTTAACTCTCAGAGTCTTTTGTTAGCCCTGGTTTGCATATTCCCACCGTGTTTATCAGGCTAGAGATGGCATGAAAGGAGCAGAAGGAGAAGCCTGATGTGCTTTTCTTAAACTTGGAGATAACAAAGAAATGGGAGAATGGGGATGAGTTCTGAGAAAAGATAAGGAGGTGACAGATGAGGTGTAAGCATAAAAGATAACAAACTCCTAGGAAAGTCAAGCAGAGACAGTTTTTGGTAGTGGGCAGTCTTTGCATATGCCCAAGAGTGACTGTGCAGCAGCCTGAAATTTGCATCAGTTACTTAAGATATTTTGAGATCAAAATGTGATGCATATAGGATTTGTGTATGCAGAATCTACTTATTTTAATTCAGAATTAGGTAGAACGATGAGAACTATTGATGAGGCGAATCTGAAAATACACCTTGCAATAGATTTAGCCATGCTTGGCTTAAGGTATTGTTTGTTGGAATGTAGATTGGTGGTGCTAGTTTTTTGTTTGTTTGTTTTTCTTCACCACTGTAATGTTGATACTTGGACTTCCAGGTGAGTGAAACAGCCACGTATGGTCTCTAAATATGTGAAAATGGCAAGTGTCTTTAGAGGTAGTGGTATCCTTTCAGCTTTAATTAGAAATCCTATTAACAGGAATCCCAGCTCTGCAGTCAGATTGGATAGGTATTAGAAAAAACTAAATTTTGTGGGTAGAATGTGGGGATAAATATATAAACCAATTTGTGATACATTAATAAGTTCCCTGTAGCTTACAGTAATGTTACATACAATTCTTCATGTTGTCATTAGTGTCATTGCACAAATACTGAGGGAGGTGGGGATAGCTTTCTGAAGGCATTCTAAAAAATGTCTTGGCTGTTCGTGTGCCATTTGAAATTGTTAGAATAAGCAGTGTTGGTGTCTGGCCCCATATGGCATTTTGAATCTAGGCAGAGGAAATGAAGTGCTGACTCTTTCTGTTTCTCCTCACGTTTGGATTGGGTGTGAGGAAGTGTATAATACTGGGGTTTTTACATATATTGCTGGGAAAATTAATGCCTTTTCTGTGCTCTTTTCATGTAAAAATGAAAAATGGGGAAATGCTGCACTGCAGAGACTTGAGCTTGCTTGATGTTAATATTTCCTTATTGTTTGGGAGTGAAGTCAGGATGCTTAAAAAGGAACAAAGCCTTCATGTTGCATTCCAGGCTGTCTTGTGATCGTTCCTTCCACAGACAAAAATAAGTTGCTTTGAACCTATTATTGTACTTAAGGAACTCTGGGTTTAAATCTTGCAGCATGGGAGTATATGCCAGTGTAAATCCAGCTCTTGGAAGTCACATGCAGGAATTGCATTTTGGGTTATTTCATTAACCGTTTCATTATTCATTAAAGCATGGGCAGAATTCATGGTATAGATATGATGGTAAAAGCAGATACCAGCATCTCTTGAGGTGAAATGCTGTGCATAAGGAGTCCAGGAGCGCAGTGCATATGAACCATGACTGGGAATGGCAGGTTTGTGAAGTTCTTGCTCTTTTTTCATATGTTTTCAGAAGTTGTTCAGTAAGTTCTGTAATAGGCTCAATAAATTGTTCTTGTCACTTAAAAAGCCCATCTAGGAATATTTAGCAATGACATTCCATTCTTTCCTCCTGTCAGAAGGTCCATCATTAGTATGTATTTGGAATTTACTGAAGTTGCCACATTTGAAGTAGTTTTGTGGCTGAGAACCTGATTTGCTCTTTGCTTGCAAAGCTGTGTAGTGCTTTTCCTTCTCCCAGTTGCAAACTCTGCCTTTCTTTTTCTATTTTTAAAATTAGTATAGTGATAGTTTAAGTGTTCAAAAGATAAATGCTGCCAATTATCCCATAGCATAAACTGGAAGATGTATTGATGGAAAAGATTGAATGTTTTTATAACTTCTGTCTATTCTCTACTAGTCATACATTAGCATCAAATGAAACTCCATGCCACCAGCAGCAGGGTGCCTGCTTTTCCAAAATGCACGTATAATTCCAACTAACATCTGTTTTCCAGCAGAGGGTTGTGCTTCGTTATTTGCTCTTCTGCTTTTGGTTTATCTCTGACCTGTGGGGTTCCTAGAGGAGGAAAAAGTTATATTCAAATAGGTATGATTTTGAAGGGTTGCACTTCAATAGATTTGCAGTAAGCCGGTGAAACATTATTGGAATTATAGAAGTATTGATACCTTGTAGATAAAGCTATGTCTATGTTTAGGTTCTATAGCATCTTTGTTTAGGAGATTTCTCTGTATTCTTCAGTTTGATAGCAAAGAAAACTTCAAAGTCAGCTTTGGAGCTTCTGTGTTTCTCAGAGGAGTGAGACTGGGTTTGGTTTGTCACCTTTCACGGGTAGTTAAGCGGCTGTTAAAATGTACGAAAGAGCATCTCTTGAGGTGCAGTCTGCCTGGCGCTGTGTTAGTGTGGCAGGCAGACTACCTGAGAGCATCAGCAGGGAAGGAATAACGATGGTGGTGGTTTTTAAAGCTCTCACACAAATTAAACTGCAGTCTTTTCATAGGTGGCCTTTTTTTTTTCCCCTTTTTTCTGTTTCCCCTTCAGACTCAGGCTTAAACAGCTCGCTGGAAGCTTGTCTGGGACTTTTTGTCTCGGTTTCCCAAACTGGAAGGTTAAGCTCGAGCTTCTCACGTAGGTGGATTTGAACCGTTGCTGGGCTGGCTAAGCTGGAAGCACCTTTGCTTTTCTGCCCTGGTTGTGCAGTGGTGCCACTACAGCTGGGTTTGTGCAGTGCATGGGAGTGAGAGCCATTAATTTTTCTGGGTGTATTAATAGTTTCTGTGTTTAACTGGGTAGTCTCTTCAGGAAGGCAGTTTTGCTTTGGGCAGATTAAAGCCCTAAGAACTTGGAGCTCATTGCACAAGCCTTGGAAACAGTAGCTTTTGCTTTCACTGTTTCTCAGCTTCTCTCCCTCTCTGTCCTCCCTGGTTGTTTGATGTATGAAGTTGTCAACAATCAAACTATTCAAAGTTGTTATGCTGATAATCTGCTTTGTGCAGTGTGTAGGGTCTACCTTTTTACCATGTGAACCCAATTAATTCAACATAATCACAGGTAAAACTGAGTTACCATCAGAAGAGCCAGAGCTAAAAGGCTTTTATACATAGATTCTCCTCAGGGTTTTAGAAGAAAAGAAAACAAAGAAACCTAATTAGGTTTTTTGTATGTTGGCTGTAGTTTGTGGCAGTGACCTAGAATTTAAAATGACAGATTCTACTCAGACCTGCTCTCAAATGCTACAGAAAACCAGAAACTGCATTTTGTTAGTGTTCTCGACAGAAGGAATGGGTAAATACTTGTCTTCAGGCATCTGGTTTTATTTGAAATAAAGCATAATACTTGCATTTACAGTAGTACTCTTGGTTTTCAGCAATTGTTTGGACATTTTGAACACAAACTGGCACTATATTTCTCATAAGTTGCCTTTTTTTTAACATTGTGCTGCTTTTAAAACAGGAGGAAAAAATGCAGGTTTTGGCATCTCTGTGGTTTAATTTTGCAGAATCAGTACTTCCAAATGTGTTAATCCTTGATTTTACTGTGCAGCCAAATGTAGTCTGCTTTTCCGGTTTCATGCTGACTTCAACATTGCTAAAAGTGTGACAAATACGCATTCTCCAGATGTATGTATAGAGGTGTTTAATTTTTATAAGATTATTTTAGATTAAAAAATACTATTTGAATGTTTTCAATTTTGATCAATTTATTCTGTATTGGCAGAATTTATCCTGGATCAGGTGTCACATGTCTGCTACTCTGCCATGCAGTGACTGTTGTTCCACAGTCAACATATCATGTGCTGGGGATAATTTGGCAGAAATGGGATTATGTGCTAGAACTGGGCAAAAGTTTTGCACACATGGACGTGTCTTATCTTAGCAATCATGGAACTGCAGCCTGATCCTTTTGTCCTCAGTATTTTAGAACTAAAATCAAGGAATGCATAAAAGACTACTTTTGCCTGTCATGCAACATTTTATGACGCCATATGCTTTCCTGTGGAAAATGTCATCTAAGACTTAAGTTTTAAGGCTCTATTAAATAGGAAGTAATACCTTTGTGTATAATTCATATAGGTAAATAGGACTTCTATGTTGTAATTTGGGAAAGTATATACATACTTCTCTGAAAATACCTGCCTTGGTTTCTGAATTGCTCCTTCATGCACAGATGTAATTTAACCAAAGGTAGGTTTGATTATAGATGTTCTTTCTTGTTTTAATTTTTCTGCTTTTGAGTTGGTTAAGGATATGATCAGATTCTTCACTAGTGATGACCTTACAGGACTTCTTGTGAAGTGTACTGTTACCTGTGGTAGTGACACTTGGTCCATGCATTCCATCTGCAGTGCATTGTGAAACATGAAGTGATGATAAAATCTGACTCTGGAGTTACAATCAACCCTGCCAGTCCTCAGGGAATAGTAGAGGGAAAAAGGTAGTATTTTAATGGCCTTGTGCACAGCATTGTAAATTTTGCTACAGTTGCAAAATATGGTTTAGTGTAGAATAATTTAGAAATAAGGCTTTGCTGTTGGAATAGCAAAACCAGATTGTACTTCAGTTATTTTTCTATAACTTATAAATAAAACTCATTAAAGCATTCATGTTTTCTGTAATAGATTCAAGGATATCTAGCTCACATTTAGAAATAAACCTCTGAAACTTTGATAACTTCGCATCCTTAAAAGTTAAGTTCTGAGTGAAACAGAAGACAGACCAGCACCAAATTGCCTCCTGTCTTGTGTTTATGAGAAGAAAATGACTAGCAGAGTAAACAGTTTCAGTTTCTATTTTTGTGTATTGATTGTATTTGCCTTCCACCATAAGAAACTGGCTACTGTGGAACTCACTGATGAAGCTGGTTTAGTTTGGTCTTTGAGAGGAAATAAATGAGAGCATATCCATAACTAATATAAAAGATGGCAGTGTGTTATTATATTCACCTCTGTGCCAAGGTAAAGACCAGAATCCCTGTCCTGAGGAGCTCTTGGAGTAAAGACGTGAATTAGGTGCAGAACTGGACAGGTATTATTACATCAACCTATGCTTTGTGTGCTGTAAAACAACTATAGCAAGGTGGTGAGAATGCAGGTACAACTGTAATTTAACTTTGAGCATTCTGTTGCTCTGTCCATTCCAGGGTTCTGTGATGTTTTCATTAATATTAACTGTGGATGCTTATATAATTCTCCCAGTTGTAACGTGGTCTTCAAAAGCTGGGATGATGTTCCCTGGAGGTACAGATCTTCTTGCTTGCTGGTCCCTTTAAATAGTCTGTTCTTGAGCTGACCTTTTTATGTAAATCTTCCACAGTTAATGGCACAAAATACACCTGGAATTGCTGCTGCCATCCTGCAGGTTGGAAGGCAGCAAGAACAATTAAAGAGCATTTCCAGGACAAGCTTGTTGTAAGTTCAGGGTTTGAGTGATCTGGGACTCCTGCATACATTTTTCCTGCTTCTCTAGCAGAGTATCGTTGTCATTGGGAACTGTGTACTTTATAGAATGGCACATGTGATTTACACAATGTGCTGACAGTCTTTTTGATGCTTCCTATAGAGAGAAGAAAGCTCAACACGTTTAATTGGAGGTATGTTAAACACAAAAGATGTGATTTTTTAAAACAGAGAGAGGGAGATGGCCAGGAGCCCATTATATGTCTCAAATGAAGAGAAGGCACAAGAATTTGAGTGGGTTGCTTATTCACTGAGTTCCTTAAAATGAAAGACAAGCAGAAGCAGCAGATTTTTGCAGATCATTAGCTTTCTGTATGGATTTATTTTTTTACCATAGAAACGAGTGTTGCAGGGAGGGCTGAGGTGACAAAATAATTGAAGCAGCTGCTAACAGCATTTTTAATTTCAGACTGATTTTATTGGGAAATCTCTCTCTATAGGTTATTAGTGAGCTGTTGAACTGATTGCGTAAACGCTTTGTGTCCTTCAGGTTTTGTAATATAACAGTTACCTTAAGACTACATTTATGTTGCAGCTTAGGGGGTACTCCTATAGCAAAGATGTCTCTTAATATGAAAGTATGAAAGCCAGAGACAGGATTGGTAAGTCACAGTTAGCTGTCTTCCTGGCCTGCCAAAAGAACATTCTTTAGTTTCCATGTTGTGTATTACATTGTGTGAAATTAATGGTGTGTGATGAGCTCTGAATTCAGTGAGCAGAGAAAGTTTGTATCTGTGCTGTACTGGGGTAGTTTATAAACTGTGGCTTCTGAGAAATGTTTTGAAATGTCAAATGTTGGTATTTTGTGGGTTAGATGAAGCAAATGCAGAAAACCAAGCAAATTAGGAAGAAAAAAAAAATCTTAGTATATAGTTCTCAAAACCTCTTCTGTAGTATTTGGCACTCAGAGCACTTCATAGCTGGTGGCTGAGCTTTTTTTGTCATTTTCCATGCTGGTAAAGGAGAAGAATTCTGTTGTCTTGGATGACACAGGTGGCAAAGCAGCGAGGAGCCTGCTGACCTAAATTGTGGTCACGGATCTGCAGTGGGAACCATATCTGTGCTGCATGCTTTGTTGCCAAGAATGGGTGTACCAAGTGAAGGCATTTGTGTGGTTTTGTTAGTAATTTAGAAACCACAAGCAAGTTTTTTATGGTTTTATAGGCAGAGCTGGGTTTGAAAGTGCTTAGTGTTTTCTAAACTCTGCATGCAAAGGCTTCTGAGCTTTGTCAGAAATGCAGTGAGATTTGCTGATTGCTTTCTGTGAGAGACAAGTTCTTTAAAACTTTGTACTTTGAGGACTATACATGCATCTCAAATTTATAAATCAAAATTACCATGGCAAAATTATTGTAAAGGCCTTTGGCCTTTGATATTCTCCCACATAGCCAGTGCCTGTGTGAACGCTCAAGTTCATATGCTCCGGTCTGAAGACTAGGGCCTTGTTATTTTGTATTTTTGGTGTTAATTGTAAGTATCTCTATCAGCAGAAGATCAGAGCATAAAATGGATGTACAGATGTTAAATAATCATTAAGCAAATTGGATTGATATAAGTTTTATTTTGAAAGAGTAAATTACTCCTTTCTTCTTGTGGTTTACTAATATTGAAATGCCTAAACCAATTGTCAGTCTCAGTTTTGAATGAGGAAGCAAAATAGAATGCACAATGTGCTCAGAGTTTCTCATAGCACTTGCCAGGAGACCCAAGTTTTGAAAACAGTTGGCCTGCTTTCAGACACAGATTTTAATGAGATTAAAAGAGAAAGAATGTGCAGGGTTGATTAGAAAGCTTGGACATATTCTGACTATGGGCTCTGGAAGCCATCAAAGAAAAATGTTGTTTTTAGTGGTAGAACTCATTTGTTTTGGAAAACGAAAAGTCGGAAGCAGTGGGTAACTGTTGAATAGTTACAGCAAAGTGTACTAAGTTAGTATGAGAGAATCTGTACTGTTGTACACAGACTGCAGGAGGGCTGAAAGGCAGTTTTGGTGGCCCAGACTTTTTTTCCTTGACTTTTAAGTTTTTCGGCTAATTAATTTGCCAGTAATAATTTAACCAAGGATTTTGTGTGTTGTGCAAAGCTTTTATAGCAGCCTAATTTCAAAGCAGAAATTAAGACAGTAGTCCTTCACTTTAGGGCTTTTCCTATGGTTCAGAGGAAGATCAATGTTAGAGTATGCTTGAACTTGGCAAAGTAGAGTGTGGTGCCTTGCAGTGAGTCAGGAGGCCTGGTGCATGAGAAAAGATCCATTTAATTATTGTCATACGCCCAGCAGAGGGTTAAGGAATAGTTTAAAAAATAAATGTGAAAATTAAGAACTCAAATTGTTTTAAAAAAGTCTCTTTGAGTATATGTATATACTTTGTCATCCATGTGTTTTATCAGTAGCAGAGACGGTTCAAGGATGGCATGGTATTGTGGGTGGTGGGGAGGTCAGCTTGTGAACACCATTTTAAATGACCTGAGGTGTGAAAAGGCTTGAGAATCACTGAGTTAGTATAAAGGCAATAAAACAAGGTCTTTTGGTCCTTATAACAATGATTGAAAGGCTGTTTTCTTTCTCATTTAACATGCAGCAAGGACATATGGGAGAAGGCGAGGTAACAATATTCCTATTTAATTTTCTAATGTTGACAATGTCTCATGGGAGAAATAACATTAAGTTGTTACTAGAGGGCAAACTCCAAAAGTTTCAGATTATAAAGGATCAGTTTCACATACATTGACATAGTTTGCATGCTATAAATAAACATTTGAACTGAATTAGGTAGTACTCCACAGTAGCACTATTGAGGCTGCAATGATCACAATCCTTACAGTGGACATCATCTATGTGAATTGTTACACTAGAGGGCTGCTTTGTGTTTGTGTGTATGTTATGAATGTCAATGCTGGAGTTTATTTTGGTTCTTTTGGGTGATGTTGGTTTTCTTGATGAAGTGTAAGACTCCAGTGAATATATTTCCTGGCCTGCTAGGTTAAAGAACCAGATCCTGCAAGCATGCATGTTGAATCATCTAACAGCAGTGATAATGCTGATGAACCTGAAAAGGTTGCTTAGGTATGGCGAATTGCTTCCTTCCAACAACACCTGCAGGATTGGAGTCTTAAAGATATGTAATAAAAGACATGGGTATCAGTTCAGTAGGGGAAACCAAAATGACATTTGTCTATATTGCAATATTTTGATCATGGTAGGAACCAGATTTCCTCGCTACAGAAATAGGCCTGATTATAGTTGATTTTAATTTGAGTTAAAGGTGTATAAAGATTGTTGAAATTTCAAACAAAGCAAGCTGACCAAGCCTTCCTTTTTTTTATTTGCATAAGTGCTATGGGCTATGGATTTTATTGTTTTGGTGGGGTTTTTTTTCAACTTGTTAGCTGCTTGATTTTGGGTTTTTGGGGTTTTTTGGTGTGGTTTTTTGGGTTTTTTTTGTTTGTTTTTTGTTTTTTGTTTTGTTTTCATGGAAAATGTCTGGATATTGGAATGGATCAAATTTTCTGTTTTCTAGATTTTATTTTTTTTATCAATTTATTTCAAAGGAAGGAAGCAAGAGCAGGAGAAATTAACCTTGCCAGTGCATTACTGTGGTAGATTGTAATGAATGCTGAAAAAGCAAGCATAGTGTATCACATCATAGGCAAAAGGAAGTGTGTCCTAAAACTTGTAGCACATCTCAGTTACTTGCTTACTTTCCCTGTATATATTTGTTTATTCCAGAAATGCTCTTTAAATGAGTAGAAGTCTGTTCAGTTTGTTGTCTAGATACTGAATACTGTAACTAAAGGGTGAATTAATGGAAGAGATCAGCTTGTGTGCTCTATTATATTGTACAGTTGCATTTATAAATTAAAAATTTTATTTAAATATTAGTAAGGAAATGTATGATAAAGGATTATCATAGGAGACTATTGGGTTGTGAGGGGAAGTATGCTTACAACATTCTGGCTTAGAGTGAGTCCATTAACGAAACTCTGTTGTAACATCTAAGTAAACTTGCTTCTAGGAATGACACAGTATTGCCTAGTTTTCAGTCTTCATTTGCAGTAAATTACAGTGGATCTTTCAGGTTTTATCAGATTATTTTTGTTAATAACAAGTGGGGGGTTTATGATATGTTTTGATATCAGGTAATTTAAATGTGTAATACATTTGGCTGGTAGAATTCTTGTTTTCCCATCTGCACCGTGAAATTGTATCTGCCCATTGTGAGAAGCTGTTTACTGGAAAATTACGTGTACAGCTTTAAGTTTTAGTGATGTCTGCTGTTGGGAAAGTCCCAGGGAAAAAGAGGCTTATATTCTTTTCTATTCTTACACCTTATTAAAAGAAATGTAATTGGAAACATGAAATGTTATAGAAAATGTTCAACTTGAGCAATCATTAGAAATTCTGTTTTGTTTCAAATCTTCATCAGTTGTAGTGCAGTTATGAAGCAGGTAGCAACCTTTTCTCTGAAACAATGCGTTTGAGTTACTGAGTGATATTGAAAACTAGAAGGGTCATATGAAATTGGGAACGTAACTGTTCATTGAAAGGGAAGATTGCAAACAGTTCTAATGCAGCAACGAGTGCATTTTAAAATATCATTTAAACAGCGTGTGCTTTGTTCTGTTACTATGGTTTTTTTCCTTTTTTTTTTTTTTAACCCCCTCTTCAGGTCAGTCTTCACTGTTTCCAATGGAAGACGGATTCTTGGATGATGGACGTGGGGATCAGACTCTTCACAGTGGTTTAGGATCACCCCACTGCTTCTCCCATCAGAATGGAGAAAGAGTGGAACGGTATTCCCGTAAAGTCTTTGTTGGGGGACTGCCACCAGATATTGATGAAGGTATGCGCAGAAAATCTTTGCAGAAATGCTTCTTCTGGCCTTTTGACAAAACTGTGGTGTGAAACCTTTTGTTTGTTAACTCCTGAATGATTGTTTCCCAAACTCTGTGGAAAGGTTTTGGTATGTAAATGGATCTTCTCATATTACTACCTTCAGTCCATGGCAAATGTGAGATAATTCAAGCTAGTTTAGGCTGTTGTTCTGCTGTTGAATAACAAAAACGTGTTACCACACAGTTAACTGACTTCTACAGTATATGGTGCAAATATAAACAGTATCACCTGTTGAAGCTTAAAACTACACTGCAATCATTGTATAGCACTAGAAGGCAGTAGTAGGAAAAGTATTGCTACTAGTTTTATAAAGTTTCTGTAGCGTAGTAAATCAGTATAGTGGATTGTCAGTTGCTATTTCATTAGCAATGTCATCAAAGAGTGTAAGCAAACCAAAAAAGACATACTTAGCAACACCTTTTCAAATTCCTAACTGAATTTGAGGATGGAGAAAGTCTTCTAATTTGTGTATGAGGAACCCCCAACAGCATCCTAGTATAGAAAGCTCTGTAACACCAGGAACAGAATACAGCTGAGCACTGTGCCTATATAGGTGCTGCTCCACAATGTGAAGTTTGTTCTTTTGTTTCAATTTCTTAATGAAAAGTTCTTGCCCAGAGAACTTCAGCTGGTGGCAGTTCACATGTGTTTGTAGAGAAGGAAAAGAATACTCACTCAATTCCAAGAACATAATTGCAACTAGGAGATTTCTGTGGGAGTAGCATATGCAAATTTATGCCAGCAATTAGAGGTCAGAGGCAGAATTGAAATGCATGCAGGAATTTCTTCTTGATGCAGTAATATGTTCTTGCTATCTCTCCTACAAAATTATATAACTGTCCTGCAAGTTTACTCTTATCTTAGTTTGAGGTCAAGGTCGCATTGTGTTTGAACATGTGGTACTAGCATGTGATATGAGCAGGCATGGCTGGGTCTTGTGGTAGTCCATTTTTTCTCCCCAGTGTTTCTGCAATTATAAGGCATGGCGACAGAGCAGATTGCTTACTAGCAAATCAGCAAATTGTCTCTAGACTTCTTGTGGGAGAATAGTTGAAGCTGGGTTTGACATTAGCTGTATAGATACAGTGACTCCATTTCTGTGAATTAGTGGGCTATGAGTTATTTATAATAATCGTTAGAAAACCTTGATCTTTGACCTGTCATGTTTTCTAATTTGCGTTCTGACTTGTCATAAAAATGCCCCATCAGCTAGTAAGCATTGCTGTGAGCTGCTGAACATCTGCTGGTCACAGAGTGTTTATTTATAGGATGAAGCTACCCGAAATCGGTGTTCTGCAAATGTCTTCCGTACAATTTATTTTAATTCAATTTGTGCCTTTTCCTTTCTCTCCTCCTCACAGATGAGATCACTGCTAGTTTTCGTCGCTTTGGACCTTTGATTGTAGACTGGCCACACAAGGCAGAGAGTAAATCCTATTTTCCTCCTAAAGGTAAATATCTGATAACCAGTAATATATGAGCATTTTAGAATAATTTTTCTTAATAAGACTTCATTTTAGATGAGCTTTTTGTGACAGTGACCCAATGTTTAGGAGAAAAAAAGTTGAATCCTTGGGATTGTTATGAAATGGTGGAATTTAGAATGTTGCTTTGCAGTTCTTCAGCACCACAAGAATAATTCCTTAACTTATTCCTCATAAGGTTTTTACCTTATTCTGTTGTCCTTTTTCTCCCCATGTTGTTCTTAATTGTTGTAATAATAGTCAAGACTAGTCTTTCAAGGGACTAAATGACCTCCACAGAAGTTGGGAAGGATTTGTGCATTATATTAGCAACCAACATGGAAGGTTTGTGTCTACAGCGGTGGCTTTTGTTCAGTCCATCCTGCTGGTTTATCTTTTCCAAAGGAAGGGGGAGCGAGTGTGGTGATCAGCAAGCTTCTCTTCATGTCTGTGCAGAGGACTTGCAGGAGGCTGGGTTGGAAATGTGTGAGGGCACCTTAAAGTTTGTCCCTTACTGTATGGTAGCGTGATAACATGGTGCCAAGCATAATTCTGGGTTCAATTATTATCCTGTAGGCAAATAGACAAACGAAGTTATGTGCTTGTTTTCCTTTTTGTAGGATATGCTTTTTTGCTCTTCCAAGATGAAAGCTCTGTACAGGCACTGATTGATGCATGTATTGAAGAAGATGGAAAGCTCTATCTTTGTGTTTCCAGCCCCACTATCAAAGACAAACCGGTAGGTAGAAGTGTCAGGGCATGCAGAATAATCAGAAATTGTTCTTTTCAAATGCCTTTTTTCTTTCTTTTCTATCTTCATAGTGCTAATGTTTAAATTCCTTTAAGATGTCAAATTAAGTTCTCAAAGAGAAGACCAACTTATTTTTAAACTAGACATGATGAAATTTTTTAGTCTAATTACAATGCATACCTCTGTTAGAAAAAGGGTTGCTGAATTTCAGCATTGTTTATATCTGGAAATATATTTATTGCAAGTATTTTATGCTTATTATTGATTAAAATATAGAATTCATATTGCCTGAGTAATGTACATAACATGTTTTGACAGAGACAAATCCATCACATGACATTGAACTGTAAATTATAAGTATGAATGGTTTTGGGGCTGCTGCCAGTCTGTTAACAGTTGGAGAGACCTGCTCTATTCCTTAGCTTAAATTTGGCCAGCTGTAGGTAAATATAAAGCAGCTAGTTTTGCATAGTAAATAAACACCACTTTGTGCACTGGAGCCTGTTGCGTTGAGATAACGCTAGTCTAGCGCTTACACTTGGCTAGAACAACGCGAGTAGCATAGATATGAATGCACCAGTGTGGTTCATACGGGACAGTTCAGTCATGATTAGGAAAATGTGTAAGTAAAGGGCAAGTTCTTTTTTTTTTTCCCAGAAATTTGGGTAACAAGGAAGTGGTGAAATCCAGCATGATCAAGTAGTCTGTCTTAACAGAGCTTATTACCATCTCATTTTGAGATATGATTGCTGATCAAGTAGAAAACAAGTTTAGAAAGCACAGCCATTTAAGAGGTTTTCTTCTTTATAGGATACTGTTTTAATTTATATTACTGAGATACTTTGAATTGTGAATGGTTAAAAAAAAAGGCTTTTTGTCCATAGGTTCAGATCCGGCCTTGGAACCTTAGTGATAGTGATTTTGTTATGGATGGTTCACAGCCTCTTGACCCACGAAAAACCATTTTTGTTGGTGGTGTTCCTCGGCCTTTACGAGCAGGTACACTGCGTGTTCCGCAGCACTGGGCGTGTTGAATATGCAGTCTGATTTGGGGAGCAGTGGGGGAAACAAGTTATTTCAGCAAGGGAAGTATTAAGTGTTCTTGACGCTTACAGTGGGGGACATGAATGCAGCTGGTCTGTTACTTGATGCTTTTACTAAAAATTACCAATCCTACCACTGTTTGATTTTCCTTTCTGGTTTAGTGGAACTTGCAATGATAATGGATCGGCTGTATGGAGGGGTGTGCTATGCTGGAATTGACACAGACCCTGAGCTGAAGTACCCAAAAGGAGCTGGGCGGGTTGCGTTTTCTAATCAACAGAGTTACATAGCTGCTATCAGTGCTCGCTTTGTTCAGCTGCAGCATGGAGAGATAGATAAACGGGTAAGGTCTTCAAGCATGTCCTATTTTTGTTCAGTGCTTTCTCTAGAAATGCTTTTCCATGTAAATGTATGTCATTGTGAAGACTGTAAATGTTAAATCAGATTAATTGCATATTTAGGGGTAGATTGTGCCACTTAGATATAACACAGAACAAAAATGAAGGAGTGGTGCTTCTGGAATGTGGGAGGCAACTGCGAAGCAGACTTGCTCAAATTGCTTAGCATAATGGGAAGCATGTCAGCTGCCTTGCCCTTTTATAAGAATATTGCGCTCATCATATACTCCCGCTGCAAGTATTTGCACTTGTAGTGTGTGTACAACGTGAGGGAGTAAGGTATCTGCCAAGGATGGAACAGTTCTTAACTCCTGTTCTGCATCTTTTGAGAGTGGGCAGAATCTGGCCCCAGTGTTACACATTGTGTGCTGGGTGTTCTTAAAGAGTATCATAGTAATGCATTGTAAACTCGTTAGTGCGCATTACAGCCTCACAGTCATGTTCTGTGGCTTACGCAAAGGCTGTGTCTGGTTATTTTATTCCTTTATTATCATAAATTAAAGGAATATGCCAAATGGATCTGCAGCTTGCTTGACTCTGCACTCTCATTTATATAAAATGTGACTTTGCCAGTAACAGTGGTCTTAGGGCCACAATTCGGAGAAACTCAGATCCTTCAATCTACCATTGTAATTCATGCTTTGTCTCTGGATTTTTCTTCTATGACTGTCATTATTGATCTTAATTTTGTAATTACTACAGAGGAAAAACCCCAAACCTGGCTGATTATCATTTCACTTCTGCTTTGGCTATAAAGCTTGGGTAGAAGAATTGTAACAACAATTTGACTGTGGGCCTGTGAATTGGAATGTCTTTGTTCTAATCTTGGCTCTGAAATAAGTTCTGTACAGCTTTGAACAAATAATTTGGGCCGCCCTTGTGCAACTTCTGCTTGCATAAGCAGAGACTTGGGCGAATAGGTCTATTGAAGCTGGCGGGACTACAAATTTGAGTAAGTACTTGTGAACTCTAGCAAAGATTTTGCAATCTGTTTCCCCTTCCTTCTCTCCTCCCAACTCATTTCCCCATTTTGTGTGAAGTTCAGAAGAAATGTGGGGAGGTAAGTGCTTAGGGGATTCACTGTAGGAGGGGTTGAGCACATGAGGGAGATACAAGT
Source organism: Ara ararauna (assembly GCA_028858755.1). Classification (NCBI taxonomy): domain Eukaryota; kingdom Metazoa; phylum Chordata; class Aves; order Psittaciformes; family Psittacidae; genus Ara; species Ara ararauna. The sequence goes on from CM054386.1 coordinate 676,347, forward strand.
ACAGCAGTGTCAATACTACTTTTTATTAACAAGGTACTATTAATACTTTTTCTAATAAAGTTTTTCTGCAAAAATAAAATTAAAAGTAGTAACAAGAAGGGATTTCCTGTAAAATTAGGCAAGGGGGTGCTGCTGAAGGGTATGCCCTGCAAAGAGATAATGTAAATTAAATGCGCCCTGCAGCACCCATCGCTGCAGAGCTGATGAGTGCTGCCACCCTAAGCACGCCTGATGAAGTTTCTATAATTTCAGCTTTTCCTCTGTAGCTGGGAAATCCTGCTATACCTAGCGCAAGTAACAGTGCAGGCCATATTTGGCACGTGCACTTCAGCACACACTGAATAAATGTGCGGAGGACTCTGACTAATATCTTGCACAAAACCCAGTGCTGCAGTAACAGGCTAAAGCAAGCAGAGGTATAATTACCTGTGCTGTAGTTCAGCCTGTGAATGTGTCTGAGTAAACATAATAGAGCAGCAGAATTGCCACATTAAGGAGCCCCGCATTGCATCTTTATAGATTCTTCTCGTAGCACTTACGGAAGACACTCATCAATAAAACCCCAGCCTTAAACTACATAGAAAGCTAGGTGATGGAAGCAGAATGTTAGTGTTAGGATTATATGTCTGCCTCTGCTCTTTTACGAATTCATTTCTCTGAGCTCACATGGAGGAGGGTGTTCGAGAAACACAACTCCAGCAGTGGAAGAGGAGAAAAACTGATTTAAAAAAGGCTGCTGTACAGTCTCCGTTTAGTTTGTATGTACTGTGAGCATGACATCAAACTACTTCAATTCTCTGGCTGAACTATGATTAAATTGGATAAGTTTAAAAACACAGGAGCCTGTGTGTGTCCTTAGTTGAATGAGCTGCCCTGGCATACCTCTGAGGCCAAAAAGGAGCATCCCTAAGCCAGTTGCAGGTTGAACAGTGGAGACACAACTTGCAGTATGGGTATTTGGAAATGTTTGTGAAAACATGTGATTAAATGAGCTTCAGAAAAGGCCCATAAACACTTCTAGAAGAGGAACTTGTACGTGTATTTTTTAACATGAAGCTTTGTATTGTGCTTCTGATGTGTCACACCGACCTTTCACAGTTCTGCGGAGCTAGGGAATGGAGGTGATTGCTGGTTTTGAGGTGAATCTGAGCCTTTAGGGAATAGCAGTGCTGCAGTTGTGATTTAAACACGTAGGCATGTCTAAATGAGCTGTGTTGTAGCCAGCTTGGGTACTGCAAACAGTAAGCTTTGCTTTAATGTTGTCACAGGGAAAGCACTCTGGAGTGCTGTGAGCAGGGGTTGTAGCTGACAGTACAGCAGGCCTGGTTTTGGTATGCAAATTCCTAGATTAAAAGGTAGTATCCTGCAGATGTTGCAGTGTAAATGTATGGTTGGAGCACCAGCTGGTAAGTTCTTGTGAGTCATGATCAGTTAAGAACTTGAAGAAAGTTTTCCTCTCCTTTCTTGTCTGCTGTGCTGAATTACTACTCATCATGTGGCCATTAATGCCAGCAGCGTAGGTGGGCATCGGTCCCATGTTCAGCTGCTCATTTGATCTCGTCAAGATTAGGTGAGTTTCCTTTTGCTGAGGAGACTAAGCCGCATAAAAAGAAACTGTAAGTGTGCTGTTTATTAAGATAATAAATGGCTTTTTTTTTTTTTTAAAGCTGGAAATTCAGAGATTCAAATTTGCAGACCACATGCATATTTAATCTGCAGTTGGTGTTGCGTAAACAGTTTACATTACCATGTGAAAGAGTAGAAGCTTAATTGTGCATCACCACACTTGCAAATAAATGCCCAGGGTTTTGATGTGAGTCTGTGTATCAATTCTGTAACAGTACGTTGATTGGTGCTTTCTGTAAATAAGTGGCAGCGTGATGGTCAGCGTTGGTTTCTGTTTTTTGTTTTAAGGATCAAGGAGGACAGTGGGAGCAGGATTATTCTCAAGTGCTTGTAGTTTGGTTGTTTAATGGTGGTGATCATGTGTAATGAGAGGGAAAATTCTCGAGTGTGATATGTCCTCCTACAGAACTGTGATCACAGTCCTGCTAGAACGCAGACAGTAAATAGTGTGGAATTGTCATTATCTGCATTGTTATTAAGAATTGTAAACTTTCTTCTCATTTTCTGAATACAGGTGGAAGTTAAGCCATATGTCTTGGATGATCAGCTTTGTGATGAATGTCAGGGGGCCCGTTGTGGTGGAAAATTTGCTCCATTTTTCTGTGCTAATGTTACCTGTCTGCAGTATTACTGTGAATATTGCTGGGCTGCTATCCATTCACGCGCTGGCAGGGAATTCCACAAGCCCCTGGTGAAGGAGGGAGGAGATCGCCCAAGACATATTTCATTCCGCTGGAACTAAATGATCACTGCAGTGCTCATATGCAGGCCTCAAATTAAGTGCACTCTTCTGTTATCCTTGATTGTCCCTACCCCTCCCTACCCTTTCTCTTATTCAAGATAGCATGCCCTTTTGTAGTAGTCTGTAATTTAACAATAGTATAATGAAAAAATGACCTATAATATGGGTATTTTGTAGAATCTTGTCATTGAAAACTGTATTGGGAACTCCTTTTCGTATCGATAACAAGTTGCAAGCGAGTTGCATTCTCTTGTCTTTACTACCAAGAGAACACTTAATTTCATGCAACATTTTCTTAGAGGAGAGAAAAATATTAAGAAAAGAGAATTGAAACAATAGAGTATTTTGGTTTTTTAATTAAATTATTGTTAATAAAGAACATAAGAATACTTTTATTAAAATAATCGTGTAACAATAACACTATCAGTCTGTTCTGACACTTTTCCCCCAGGGAAGCCTGTTTTTGCCTCTCTTTTTGTTCCGACTTCAGATTTTTCCAGCAACAGGTGAAGTTAGCATTTACCTACCAACAGGAAAGAGCATGTTTAAAGCAACAGAAATGCATGAGCAAAGTTGAAGCAGCATTATAACAATGATATTTTTTCTTTATTTAATCTGTTAAGGGTTTTGAGGCTGAAATTCTAGCTCAGTGTGTATCTGACTGTGCCTCTGACTACCACCCACATCCAAATTGCTAATGAGATAGGCAGAGCTTACTCTATTTTCATCAAAATTATTACATTTTAAGAATTCCTGAATGTAAAAGTTGAGTAAAGTTACTACTGAGGGGGGAGTGCACTTTTTTTTTCTTTAAGAGAACTCAATTGTCTGGTTACAGCCCTAGAAGTCCTACCAAAGCTAGAGTAATGACAACTAGTTAACTGGCATTTCCTCTCCTGAAGGATAAATATATAGATTTTATTTTTGATGGCTATATATAACTCTATATCCTAATATACTAACATTCATCAGGGGCCAGCCTTTGCTCTCCATTTTGACATGAAAAAGTAGAAAACCTAAAAATACCTCAAGGATATCACTGATTTTTCTGAAGTTTTGATATTCCATTGTGTCACACAAATTAAAATTGGCTGCGTATTTGTTTCCCATCTTGGATGTAACATTAGTTTTAAATATCCTCTAGCTTAGTTGTAACAGAAGGCATGAACCTAAGTAGTTTCCAAGTCTTGGTTTGCACTATTTTTGTGCATGAAATGGTGCAAGTGTGCATATGCCTTTCTTACTCTTCCTGTAGAAAGAATCCTAAGATTCCACCTCTTCAGAACTTAATATGGAGAAAAAAAGAAACACAGGTATTTGAAGTGCCAACATTGCTAAGTTAATGCCTGCTTTATTATAAATAAGTTCTACCTTGAGAAGCATTAACACAGTGCATGTTAATTGAATGGTCAAGAGTGGGTGCAGGGGTTTAGTTTGAAATAGTTGAATGAAGGAGTAGTTCTGAAAATTTATTTTTTATTACTTTTGAACTAGCGCCCTGGCCAACTTCTCAAATGATTATTTAGCAGTGTGCAAACAAACACATGCAGTGGCAATCTTCTGAAGTGCCCAAGTGGCATGGTACCATCTTAGAATCTCTCAAACCAAAGACTTGCCTCAGCACTGCTCGGAAAACATCTGCTCAGTTAGAAGCCTTTGTTGGCCCCCCTCATCCCCTTCCCCCAGCCCAGATTATCTTTATGAGAAGCAGTTTTTATTTTCAATACAGGCTTTAATGAACTATACCTTACCAAGTTCCAAAGGTCAAAATGGAGACATTTGCTGTCTACTAGTCAAGTATAGAAAGGGAGCTGCTTTTAATGAAATCCCTGAAAATATTGACAACAGTAATGCAAATGCAGAGTGCTCTTGTGTAGATTGTCAGGGACTTTTTTTTCTCTGAAGTACATAATTATAGTTGGAATGTTCCTTTAATTTTTTTAATGCTTGTAGGTGGCTTGGGGTGTGCTATTGTGCCGATCCTACCCAGTAAACAGGTGAGATGGGTTACCATTACAAGAAATAACACTGTTTGAGAACTAGCTTTGAATAATAATTTTCCCTTTGTACATGACCTGCTGAATTTCGGTACAGTGTTTTTGTAGCTAACTTATTTTGTCATGCACATAATGTATATTTGTTATGCACTACTTTTGTATATCTTGTTTTTCCAACAGTGAGCATTTTTAGGCACACTTTTCACTGACGGGATATCTCTTTATGCAATACCTCAATTTTTCATATTGCAAAGAGTAGCTTTTTGTACTTTTATTACTGAGAGATCTTCATATACTTCATTTTTTAATATAAATAATTTTAATAAATTTTATTTTCTTATATTCTGCTTTTTATACATTTCAGTGCTCTGCATACATTTTGAATTATGGATGTTGTGCACTGGCAATGCTATTTTAGAATCTGCAGAGAAAAGAAAGCATGTTGCTTAAACATCTTAGCCCAGCACCAGGTATTTGGTGTACATATAATTTAAGAAAAATAGTATATGTAAAGTTGAGAATTAAAGAAGAAAAAGCATGAAAGTGACAAATGACGCTGTCTTTAGACCCATGAAATTTAAATGCATAAATATAGTGTAGAAATTTAAAAGTAAAGAAACATCAGAATTGTCTACCGCTTCTTACTAAGTTTTTAAAGATTATACACAAATGCAGACGTTTTTGGTGAATGTTTAGCCATTTTTATTATTAATAACAAATTGATGTTAGGTGTTTGATGCAGAAATGTGTCTGCTCTTTTAAATTATATTTAAAGAAAAAAAGAGAGCCTGCTAGGTGGCAGGCGTGTAATGTTAGTATGCATGACTAATGTAAGAAATTGTTATTCTACTAATATTCACTTGTGATTGTGTGACAAGCGTGTTTACAGATTATTTGGTTACACTTCGATTTACAGGGCATAAACAATTATATACATTACTCTGTACTTAACTAGTGATTACATGTTCTTCTGATTACATGGGATTTGTAGTTGGGGTTACCATGTAGCTCCCAACATAATTAACATGTAATTAGGTTACCAGTCTTAGGGTATCACTTCAATTTGCAAAGGGGTTAATACGCATGTAGTTTTATCACACTAGCATGGCACCGGCCATGTACTTACAATGTAGTTACAGAGTAATTACATGGTTATTTTTGCAATGTAAAATAAAGTGTTTCTGATTATTTTATATGTAAAGAAACCCCATTGCCCCGTGCTTTTTGGTATAGTATATACTTCTCCATACACAGACCTCTGCAGAATGCAAATTAAAAACTTGCAGTGAATGAATTTAGCGTTTTTCTAAGGATGCTGTTGGAAAGACTTGATAATTCACCCCTTGTGTTTTTGAAGAGTTAAAACCTTCTGTTAAAAGGTGATTTAAAACTTGAATGTGATGAATTGTGGCAAGTTAACTTCAAGTTATGTGCAATACCTATTTCAGACTTCTGGAAGATCTTTGCAGTGTAACTCTTTGTTTTTAATTGCAGACATTTAAAAATGTCATTTTCTACTGTTCTAGTAAATCCTCTTTCTTGCTGGTGTTTCTAAAGAAAAGAATCAGAAATCAATCTTTCTACTAATGTAAATTTGAGATTATTTTTAAAAAAAAATGGAATAAAAGGTTTTGGTCATTTGCTTTATTTTATTATCTTATTTTAAAGCTACTGTGATAGCATTGTAAGAATTGGGACAATATTATATTCAACTGTTTTATTTTTTATATTTTTAAACTTTAAAGTATAATTAGTTTTTATAATTTTCATCAGATTTTTTTGTTATATTTTTTGGAAGTGAAACTTTTAGCAAGTGGGTGTCTAGTTTTTACTAATCCCTAATATGTTTTTCCCCCAATGTATTGCTCATATTATCAGAAGGAAAAGTTATTTAAGTATGTCAGTTAGTTGTACTACTTGGCTGAATTTCCATATAGTTTTTACTGTGTATGGGGAGGTTGTAGTATTTATTATAGCATTTTAAATAAGGGTAATTCATTTTTTATTAAAGTCATTTTCACGTTTAAGTTCATATTTTTGTATGTTCTACTCTAAGTTATATAACACAAGTTACTTTTTTTAAAGAGTTCATTTGTTGAAGTGCTAGTGAAAATTAATGTTATTAAATAGTTTGCAAATGACTATTTATACCAGTATGCATATAATTTTTAAATATTTGTAATGTGAGATGTTGAATGAATAAAACTTTTAACTCAATGTTTCTTCTTAACCTTTTTATTTAACGCTTGCTGCAGAAATGTGTTCCTTTATGGCTGAAGCTCATGGGGCTTGGGGAAGTAATTGTGATGAAGTGTACGGCACATGTCTGGTTATATGATGTGTAAAGTGCTTTAGACTAAGTTCTGCCATCCTGCTCTGGTCCAGACGTGGAGCATGGTTTTGTAGGGGGTGTGTGAGGAAGGGTATAACCACTTGAGAGGTGCTGAGGACCCTGAGCTCTGCATCCAGTTGGTACAAAATCAATGTGCAGTGCTGCAGAAATGGACAGGACAATGTCTAGGGGACTGTAGAACTTCTTTCTGTTCAGTCAGGCTGTAAGAGCCACCCTTTTTACTGCTTGTGTCCAGGTGTTGTCCTTAGGGACTGTTGAATGCTAACTACTTAATTCTGTGAACTTGGTTCTTGTTAGAAATCCTGTGTAACTTTGGAAAAGCCTTTCGGCAGTTTTAGCGCTGCCGTTTCTATTTTTTGCGCAGCCTTAAGCACATCAACCTAGCCAGGGAGTTGTAGTTGGATCACTTGTTCCTTCTCAGTGCTCTCTGCAGCTAATTCATAGGGACAAAGATGAAAACCAATGCACAGCTGTGAAATCAAGTGAACTGGGCACATGACATGTTCGGTAAGAAGATTACCACTGAGTATGCACGTGTAAGTCATGCATCATCTAAGTCAGAAACCACTGTGCAGCTGGGACAAGAAGATAACTAGAGTAGGGCCAGAGTAGAGCCAAGCAAGGCATGGACAGACAAGGATTCTTTTCCAATTGTCTCATGGCTGTGATCTGATACTAACAGAAGGAAAAAGTCTGGCATTTTAAAGAGCTTGCTGGTGTCAGCCTTCAATTCAAAATATCCAAACTTGAAATGTCTGAAAAGCATCTGAATTATTAGAACCTTATGTATCTGCCCTTCAAGGACTATTCAACAGGACCCGTGCATAAAGAACTCAAGAGTTGTGAATCCTCACTAGGCAAAAATTCCATAAACTTTTCTTCCTTTTGTTGCCTTGATGCAAACAGGTAAGCTTCAGTGAAGCATAATTTGGATTCATCTGGAAGGTGCTCTGCTAAGTGGAGCTGTGAGTTGGAATATACACTTGTTCCTTGTGAGAGAAAACTGCTGCCCAAAATACAGTATTGCTGTAGGAATCAGCCTGTGCTCACTGTGCCGACCAGCACTTTGCTATTGGTGTCTGAGTGCTAACATCTTGTGCCATCATCTAAAGAATGTTGTTGAAAATGTTAAGTGGCTGTAGAGTATCATTCTTTTCTGGGGGTGCTTCAGGAAATGCAGATCGAACGGAACTGAGCTATAATGGGATAAGTTCTGCATGATGCTAATCACTTCAATTGCGTTTGGCTTCAGATGATGCAAACTTGGAAGCTGGTGCAAACTTAGAAGCTAATGCCTTTAGAAACTAGTTTTTAACAAGAATTGAAAGTTTCACAGGTGACTCCATGCAGATAGTTCCAATCCCTTAAAATGGCCGTTTAAAAATAAGCAGAAAATGCTGGTGTGCCTTGGATCAAAAATACGGAGATGGGTTGTCTGACCAGTGATGAGTGAATTGTTCAGTGTTGGGTTTTGTGCCAGCCAAACAGCACCAGTCTGTATTGAGCAGTTTTAGCATGTGACTTGGCTGGCAAGGGAAACCGTACCTTTCTGTCCTCTGCATTGGTACTGTTTGGAAACCGTCACAGTTCAGCTTCTCCCAGTGTGCTTATGAGGTCTTGACCTTGTTTCCAAGTGCAAATGGTCTTTCAGAAAGCATGTGCTTATCAGTTGTTTATCTGATAATGTTTTTTAACAAGTATGGTAGTCTTGAAATTTGGTCCTGGTACATGGAGGGTTCAAGTGTTTTTCATGCTGTGGTGGTGGAATCAGTGATGTCCTTCACAAATAAGGCACTCCCTGAGTGATTTAAATTCAAAATGCTACCAACTTGGGGTTGTTCATCAGGGTACAGCACGTGATTTGCAGCTGGGGATGTGGATATTCAGTCTAAAATTTTCCGAAGATTGCAGAATACTTCGTGAATGTTTAATGAATGACATTTTGTTACAGAGAGTCTGAAAAATTCAGCTCAGTGAGATGAAATGCCAAAAATCTGGACTGTCCAAAACTAAAAATTATCACTTTTGGTAGTGATGGCCCTGGCTGCTGCTGAATTGCTGAGAAGTAACTTTCTAGGAAAGATCATACAACAAATCCCTTTTGGGTTTCAGTTTGTCCTAAATCTATAAATAAATACTGCAGGCAGACTCCAGAAGATGAAGGTATGCCTGCTGGGTGGAATTTCAGAATTTCCACAGTGTGTGAATCTCAACTATTTTCTTTCAGCGCAAACTATTCATCAAGCACAGTCAGTCACCAGCTTTCTCTTGGGTGCTACTTTCACTAAATGAACTGCTACATTCCACATCAGTGAAGAAACTCACTTTGGGTGGAGATGGATATAACCCATCCAGTAAAGATTTAAAGGCTAAGGTATAGTTGAAAGAAAGTCTCTTAGATGTCAGGTTGTTGTTGGACAGCTTCTACTGTCTGTCCTGATGCTCCCGCTGCTGTTTATTCAGTGCTCTGAAAGCCTGCTCAGCCACAGTCCAAAATGAACATTGCATGCCTCCAGGAAATCTAGGACAAATAATAGCCTCAGAAAGGATAGATGAAGAAAAAACACTGACATCTCTTCCTCCGTGTAAAATAAGCTGATTCAGTCTGTCAGTATGAAGAACGGCCTCTGGGATAAGAATATACTTGCAGCTGCCTTTACAGTCATAGAAATTGAAGGGGGTTGAATGAGAGCTCTAAAGATATTACTGAGCTTCCCATGTAAGATGGGGAGAAAGTCTTTCTGAAACTAGATGCTCTGATTGATGCTATCAGATGTCACCTGTTTTCATGACACAGGAACTGCAATTTGCTGACTTTTTGTAGAGCTTTTTCAGAGAGACAGTTTGATACCAAATGTTAATTTATTTGAATGTATCACTAAAGCAAGCTCCCTCAGTCACTTTTTATAGGGCGCTTCGGAAACCATAACTATTCTGTTAAGGTTCCTTCACAAAATTTGCTAGTCAGAAGTTCTCAGTCCTCCTGGTATATGTAAAATATGGAAATATATAAGGTCTGTGTTTGGATTGTGTTTTTCTTGCTGAAATTTTAATTTTGGTGAGTCATGAAAGCTGAGGTTAAACCCATGATGCAGGTAAAGTGTAACTGTGAGAGCACATTTTTGGTCTTGCATTAATCTTAATGTTTCAAATGGACTTGTTTTTATCACTCTCAGCTATGTGGCATTTTTTTATTCCAAAACTGTATAGCAGCTTATGTTGCTTGGCTTTTCGTGTGAGTAAAGAGCATTGCTTTTACTTAAATACTTAAATGGCAGACTGATGGTGTAGGTGCAGTTGACACATGCTGAGTGCAGCTCCTAACACAGTTAAGTAATCTGTGGAGGGGCAGCAATTCACACATAGAGCAATGCATTAAAATAAAGTCTCCTCCAACCTTCTCCAACCCAACGGCTGAGAAACTGTTTGCTCAGTCTAAGTCACGGGCTCACACTGCTGCTGACTCATGAACCAGGATCAGTTTGCTTAGTGATCGTTTATGCCTTGCTACGCATGTGAAAGCATTAAGTTGTCAATTTAGCCAAGTGTTATTTTTCAACAGTGCTTGTCGCTTTAAGCACATGCCCAGCAGTGGTTTGTGTATGGAGTACATTCATGCCAAGTGTTTCTGAATTTTCTTTCAGTGAGTAAAATGTGATTTTTTTTAGGGTTCTGAGGAGCATTCTCTTTGTAAGCAGCCGGCAGTAGCCCCCAGCTCTGCTCCAACAAGGCCAGCTGTTCACAGGCAGATGTTGCTCTGTACACAGTGACAGAATCAGTTCTTCATTCAGTGGCAAGAAGATTTGCTCAGGTGTTGCTTTTACAGGGGGATGTCTTTGGAGAAATGTGATGGAAGAACAAAGCAGTAACTGCTTCCATTTTCCCAGAAGAGCTAGCAATCCTTGGAGACAGAAACCCTGCTCTGTTCCTTTTCTGGCAGCATCCTCACATCTCTGGGGGCAGGGAGAGGGTAAATGCTCAGTATCTGGAACAGTTTTGTAAAGACCCTAGTGCCATTACAAAGTGGGCTTACTGCTGAGGAATGAGTATGTTCAGTGGTATTTATACTGCAGTGAAATGGACTGTCTCCTATGTGCATACAGATGTATTGGTGACTATGTTAGCCCGCAGGCATACTTTGGCCTGCGATCGTGTTGGATTTCAGAGGAGAGGCTAAGAAAACGTGAGCTTTCCATGCTGGGACAGATGGTCTCTGAAGATCTGTATTACTGGTGTATCTTGGGGTGATTTAGTGATTTTTTGCTTTTTATGTTCTATACTAAGCCAGAATTCTTCCAGGATCTGAGAGACAATATCTGGAGGTTTACTGTAGGTAGGACTGAACTTCCTCATCTGCGTGTTCATGTAGGGTCTAATGGCACATTCCCCAGAACAGCCATAGTAACATTTAAGATCATAGTCTCTGCAACCTAAAATTTGATAAAGTTTTACTGTTTCTGATATGGAAACAAGGGATGTCATTGCTAAGTACCAGGAGCTGGCACATTTGTGTAGAAAAATAAAATCAAGAGAAACTGAAGTCCTCGCCTGCCTTCTGCTGTATCCAGTTGACTACGAGTCTTTCCAGGAAGTAAGGTTGTTTAATTCCCACGTTATCTTCAGTGCTCATTTTGCCTCTTTGAGTTTTCCCCATAGCTTTATTTGGGATTGTCTATCTCTATTTAAGTACTATAACATGAAGTTCTTCCAAGGCAAGGTTTTCACTCTCCTTGGTTTGGGGTTTGATTATAAAGTCTGTGGATCATCTCAGTGATTTGAAAATCTCTCACGGGGAGGCTCAGGCTTTTATGTCGCAAACTTAGTTTTTAGTCTGCTAAATATTTTTATGCACAGCGTGGAGAAATGGGAAAATATGCCTCTCCTTACGACTGGTGTGGATAAAGCGATTCCCACAAGTATGGTTTGTAAAGCAATCTGAGATATGCAGGTTCATTAATATGAAATGCAGGTGTGTTAAAATGGCAGCTGGCCATTTTATCTCTCTGCTGCACTGTGTTATTGCTTACATAATTAACTGTGAGAGCCATTGTAAATGATGAAATTTTACAAGTAAGCAAGAGCTGAAGGCACAATGCATTGCTTCCATTTACCAGAAGCGGTGAGTTTTGGTTTTTATAATGATTCCTAGTTACACTGATAAATGGTCCCCAGTGTCTTCTGTAAAGTAACCACATTCTAATAAAATACCTCACTCCAGCGACTCTTATTAAACATTCCTTGAAAACAAAGGAGATACAGTAATTGTTTGTGCTACTGCTGAGTGTCTAATTAACAAGGTTTGACTGTAGCTGTTGTCAGAATTAGCATACTTTCCACATAAAAATCCCTGTTAACAGTGTTAAGATTCATATTTCAGATGTATTCACAATTTGCAGTTGATCAAGATAATGTAGCACTTAATAAGCAATCTTCCTTGCCTGAATGATGTTGAATCATGCAAGAGTACTTTGTTTTTAACTCCACTGCAAAGAATTCTCATAGAAGAACAAATCTCCAGGAGCAGAAGGAGTTTTGTTTTTGCAGGGAATCACGAGGGAATCACTAAACATGCATCCAGCAGTGTCCTGTTGGCTTCTTCCTTTTCTTTGGTATAAGCTCTAGGCTTGCTACAGCCAAAACCTACCTTCTTTTAAAATGATAGTCAAGGTAACTAGCTGGTGGTGCATACTTGGCTAAAGTAAAGCTGAAACAATAAAATTCAGGAAACAATGCAAGTTCTGAGCTGGAGAAGCTGACATTTGAATACAAAACAAACAGCGTGACGAGGCACAGGCTGAAAGCTAGAATCTGGTCTATTTTTAACCAGACAGTTGAAGATGTGAAAAGCTGAGATGTTTGTTCCAAGTGATAAATACGGAGATAGTGGCTGGCTGGTAGTCAGTTCACACACATGGAAAGGAGGATGAACAGCATGCAGCTGAAATAGCTGAATTTTCCAGATCTGCAGACCACTCTTAAGGTTTTGGGTGACATTGATTTTTGTCAGTAGATTCTTAAAGGGATCTGAGCAGAATTTGCATTTGAAATCAAAGTCCTGGCAATGTGCTGTTGGGAGAAGTGGAAAAAACTGTGCCGCACAAAGCATGTGTATTTGTATTAGCAGGGTGGAAGCCTATTCCATAAATACAGATGCTGAGAAAACCACCGATTTGGCAGCCCCGCTGCCCTGCTGAGGCCGTAGGAAGGAAGCAATCTGCCAGTTGGCAAAGGGAGCTCTGGGTCAGGAAGATGCAGCAGCAAGTGTTCACACACAATGGGAAGACCGGCATGGAATGAAAATGGTGCTGTGTAGGTTTGTGTGCTTGTGTTCAGTGATACTTTTTTGTCATGTGGACTGAGACCTCTGTATTTGAGCAAAAGGAGTGCTTTCATTACCAGGGCTTTGTGATTAATATGCATGACAAAGTTTGCACACCAGGATCGGTTTTTAATGAAGCTGTTTGGTTGCCTCTCTCTGGGCTTAATACCCCCACACTGAACTCGCTGGCTGCTGCCTCACTGGGCCCATTTGTTAGTTCAGGTCTTTGCAGAGGAGGAGGGAGGCTCTGGTGTTTGGATGTTTTTGAGATCACATTTGATCCTAAGCCCAGTGACTCGATGGTTGTATCTTACCTGTGACCTCCTTTTTAGGTCCATACCCTTTAGAGCCTGCAGTAGATGCCCTTTCATTGGCAAATAACAACTTGCTCTGGCAAACCGTCAGGCTGTGCCTCTGGAAGCTGTTTTCCTCTTTTTCAGCTGCATACGCAAAATACCTTTTTTTTCCCCTCCCCTCTGACAGCGCGTAAAATAGCTGTAAATCCTGGGACACTTCCAGCGCGGGTCCTGCCGCCCGCCCTGGGCGCCGGGTCCGCAGCCCGGGCGCGGGGACACGGGCTGGTTCGGTAGGTAAGGCTGCCACCTCGCGGGGTCCGCCTGTGCAGCACCCGGCCCTGCCCAGGGACCCCGGCGAGGGGATCCGGGGACAGCAGCCCCGAGACCTCGCTCAGCCTCCTCGCAGGCTGGGGGAAGCCTCCGGTTTGCTTCGTGCTCTTCTCACCAGGGCGACATCATTCATATGGCTGCTGCTGCTAAAGCAATTAGAAAAAGGTCTTTTCATCGCGTTTATTCTGACTCTTAATTCTTTCCCTCCTCTGAGCAGCGAAGTGTGCTGAAACTCTGTGAAATAATGTGGAGCAGTATTTCAGTACCAAAGCAAAAAAAAAAGTCAGTGGGACTCTTAAATGGCTTGAGACATCCCACTTGTCACTGGCCGTATCTCGTGATCCTGCTATGCTCTGGGGCACATCTCTGCAGAAGACTTCCATGGGGAGGACTCCTGATTGTGGTGGGCATCCCCTTGTTATATCACACAATGCCCTGTGTGACTGCTGTTGCTCAAAGGACAGAATGACAACAGGTATTTGATGTTTCATAAACGTTGTTCGGCAGGCTGCTGAGCCACCCACCCAGCACTAACAGGTAAGCTGTTCTGAGTACGTGGTGTGGAAGCTCCGTGTATCAACGCAGCAGCGGTGGTTCAATGCAGAAACACCCACACCGGGGAGATGCTGCTTGTTCTCCTTTTGTAAGTCACAGCAAAGGCAAACCATGCATCATTACCTTCAGCCTGGAGTCCTCTATATCACTTCATCAATAACTTGCATGAAGTAGATCAATGCATGACTTCAGGCAGCATACTCTGCACCAAACCCTAACTAATGCTGGCCAAAAGCAACCTTGTGGGGCAGGTTACTACAGGAGTGAGAGAGACCCTGGGATGGTGCAAGGCCAGCTCCTGTTCTGCACTTAGCTCGTTGTTCCTGCTCAGAAAACAGTTATTTCTCCCTTTTCCACCGTCCAGCTGGGACATGGAAAGGGGGCAGCGGTGATCAGACAGGATGGGGCAGGAGGGGTGCTCTGCAGGTCCTCCTGTGCCATGCTGGCACAAAGGGGCTGCAGGCACAGTGCTCCTCACAGTGCAGCAGCCGCGGCGCGCCCCAGAGCCCCTGTCCCCCCTCAGCTCCCTGCCTCAGCGGGGCCTCGCCGCCACCCTGCCCCACCACACATGGCGCCCGGCCGCGGGCAGGGGAGGCCGCGTGTGCCGCTCGTCTATGTCAACAGCTTCGGCTCCCACCGCTGCGGCTCTGTCATCCGCTATGGCAGCAGCTGCGGGGAGGCTGAGGCGCACCGGGATGGACCCCTGTTTTCCCAGCTGAGCCCCACGGGGAAGGCCGGGAAGCAGAGGGCTGCCCTGGTGCCGGGGCACAGGACCAGCCCTGGGCCTGCTGCAGGTGGCAGGAGGCAGGTGGTGGGGAGCTGTGGCGTGGTGGAGCCTGCCAGCCGCCATTGCAGTATGTACAGCTGGACCCTGGAACCACTGTGCCCTGGGCACGGGAGGGCAGAGCCACAACCGTGACTCCTTTTTGGGCGGGAAACGGTTTGTTTCCGTGTGGTGCATGGTTGATACTGCCTCACTGGGCTCTTCCCTCAGGCAGAGACTCTGCACGCTGAGGGGTGAAGGTGGCACAATGTTTTTCTTGTTATGCCTGGTACAGTTAGAATGGTATTGAGGCACAAGGAGGAACACGGTGTTAAACTTACATGGGTGAACAATGCTATATTTTTGCCCTAAACACTGAATGCTGTCCAGCTACAGTGTCTGATCCGGTGAGGTGAGGTGAGGTGAGGTGAGGTGAGGTGAGGTGAGGTGAGGTGAGGTGAGGTGAGGTGAGGTGAGGTGAGGTGAGGTGAGGTGAGGTGAGGTGAGGTGGATGCTGCAGTGCAGCCTTCCCCATCCTTTCTTGTGGAAGCAGTAAGGCCAGAAATAAGGTACGTCCACCAGGGCTGCTCTATTTCACACTGGACTTTGGGAGCTTTCCTGCCTCTCCTCAGGAGATTCCCACCTAACCAGAGAGCCGCTGGGCACCTTGCTGCTGCGACAGCTCAAAGGTGTTTCTTAATGTTCGTTCTTTGTGGCTGGAACCAAAGAAAGTTGGGATGGATGTGGGTGTGGGTGCCTTTTTTTATGAAAACAAACAAAAAAATTAGGCAGCTTTCCACTGTGATCTGTTACGAAACAGCTCTGCTGCATGCGATGAAATGGAGTGAAAATGGGGAGCATGACCTGGCTTCTGGAGAAGAAGCCGAGATGTGAGCTGGAAGTGAAGGGTGACACGGTTAGGGCTGTCCTGAGTTCTGCTAACGTTGCTCTTGAGGTGTTTTCGTTTGCTTCTATTTTTTCCTCCTCCTAAAAGACATTTCTCTGAAGATGGCAAAGTGAAATGTTGCCTTAGTCTGGAATTAAAAGCACCAGTTCTGAGGGTTATTATCTAAGTGATGCCAACCAGTAGCTCTGAGGCAGCCTGTGGTTGTGAGTGACTCAAAGCTCTGTGGCTGCCTTGGATACCTGGTGGTGGGGTTGTGCTGCCCTGGAGAAAGCTGGTTTGCCTGAAGCCCTGCTGCGGCATAGGATGAGCCCACGGCTGTGACTGAGTTCAACATCCCCGCATGGGTCACCCTAATCCACAGCTCATGCCATGCCTGTCCAGCAGCTCCTTAGATAGCTGGAACTTACCTGAGTCCTTCCTCCTTCTGTCTATGTGTGTCTTGAGTCAACAAGATCAACCTGTCCTTCTTGCTTCTGTTTTTTAGCGCTTTGTCTGATTTCTTGCATCAGTCTACTCACCTCCTCTTAAAGCCCAGGCAGAATTTTAGTAGCTGCCACAGGAAGGGGAAAAAGAGGGAATGAAAAGCTGGTTTGTATTGCCCAGAAGCCTGTTGTTTAGATTTCTGGTTGCTGTACAGTTTTGAAATCTGTTTTGTGGAGTTTGAGACACCCACTTTCCCCATGGCATAATGGAGAAAATAAGCAAGGTGATAGGTAGCACAATGAAAGGTCTGATATCCTGTAACCTGCTGGGACCAGAAATAAGTATCTCTCTGGAAGATCTACAGCTTCCTCAGGAACATGTTGTAAACACTCAGAATATGCTTTCTAAACTCTCTTCCTAGGCGACCTTCAAGAGGCCAAGGCTGACACCTTCGACTTTCCCTTCCCTTCAAGAAATGTTGATAAAGTAATTAAACGAAAGAAGCAAGAGGTATAAAATGTGGGAGCTGAATTAGCTGCCTTTGCATTTGAGAAAATTGCTTCCTGCTTATTCTGTCTATGGGAGAGCATGAAGGAGATTAAAAGATTGAATTGGTAGTCTGTTACTGAAAACCTTACTTACAGAAAAGAAAAATGGTGTTATTTTCCCTCTCTGGAGGCTTTAAAATTCTGGCTCTCATTCAATAAAGCACTTAAGTGTGTGCTTACCTTGAAAAATGAGAGTGTGCTGTTGACTTAATGCCTGTACTGAAAGGCTTTGCTGGATTTGGGCCAGGGTGCTGCACACCTTGCTGGGTCAAACCCAGCTGGGAAAAGCTCTGCAGCTCCTCTTCCCTTTATGTTTTAAGCAAAGAAACCCTACAGGTTACAAATAAATGAAGGCAAGAATGAAAGGTAATAGCACCATACTAGTAGCAATTCAAAATTACTTTCTGATTCACAAATGTATTTCTGTTCCTGTTCAGTAGTTCAACAAATGCTTGACATTTTAAAAGACACCTTTATTAAAACAGTAAGTCATTAGGAGATTTTGCAATGCGTGAAGTACAAGTAAACAAGTAATCATCTTGACAATAATATAGTAATGTCACAGATACTTGATTTAAAAACAGCAAAGTACTACTGACTTCAGGGGAACAACTAATAACATACTATAGCATCACTCTTTTAGTACATTAAATAGTCTTCAAAAAGAATGAGGAATATGTATTATGTTTGAGCAATAAATGTCCATGGGAAAGGAATTATCTTTAGATTTAAACTAGTTTCATGGATGGGGTCTAGCAGAAGTCATCACGTTAGCATGTTATCAGTCATTTACATTTGTCAGTCTGCGTCTCTGTCTGAATACCTTTGTCAATAGTTCCCATTTAATATTTTCAGAGCACAAGTCTGAAATGTGCCCACTGTAGGCATAGCTTTGTGCCTCTGAAATAAAGGCCATCAATATCTATAAAACAGATGAATATGGATTTGATAAGAAATAGGCAAGGCTGTTGCTGTTCTGGAATCTGAGCATGGAGTCTGAATTACGGTGTTGAAGGGTTACATGGAAAGTTTTGCTCCCGAAAAAATAAGGAATCTTCATATTCCCCTCCTTACTCCCCCTTCATTTTGGATGACTTTGAAGAGAGTTCAATGGCTCTACACAGGTTTTCATAAGCTGTTCTTATCTAGATGGGCACTTCACAAGCCCTGGATAAACAAGAGTTTTAGACGAGAAAGGAGGAGATCTTGTGGAAAATCATAGAGTAATTTATGTCTTTTGATTTTTAAATAGAGGTGATTCTTTCAGTATATCCCCCATATATATCCCTACTCCACAGCTCCCCCTTCTCAATCCTCAGCAAAAAAACAGTTGGACTTCAAAATCATGCTGGAGAATTCAAAGTTCTGCCCTGCAAACTGTTTAATGCAAGCTTTTTGTGTGCTTCACTGAGAAAGTTCAGTTTTATCTTTCAGTCTAAAGTCTGGCCTAAGGTTTGGAAAGTCATTTCAAAAATGCTTGCAGAAAATGAAGAGTTCAGAAGCCGACTCTCAACTTGCAAACAGTTTAATGGAGAAGGTAGGCAATGAACTGATACTGGTTTCCTTTACAAAAGAAGGCAAACTATTATTGGAAGCTTGTTGACTTAAGATCCCTAGGTTTAAGGCCCATTCAGCTGTTTGTTTTGGGTAGTAGGTTTTGCAGCTCACATATTATAGGATTCATTGCATACTTCAGACATTTCTAGCCATATCTGAAAAACCCTTGTGTTTCCTTGAGGTTCTTGTATGTATTAATTTGGAGGAAGGATGGCAGAAGTTTTTTGCTGCAGACTAATGTTAAAGAAGGCAGGAACATAAAATATCTGCTAGTTTTTCTGAACACGTGAAAAATGTAATTAAACTACTATTCATAGATGTGTCTAAGGAAGTACTTTCATAAATAATAATTTGTTTTTTTTTTCACATAGGAAAATAGTGATTGGTTTTATGCAGAAAATAAATAAATTAGATGCTCCCCAAAGGTAGCTGTAGCACAATTTAACATAACCATCAAACATGTTCTCACACTGTGCCCTGAATACAGCTATTTCATTACTGGAAAATGACTCAGGAATTAAAACTGGTGCTCTGCATTGAGCCAACTTCAATTAGAGACATTGTAGTTGCTGCACAATTGAAGATAATACAGTGTATGCTTACAAATGTAATTGGAATTTCTGGCTTCACTGCCTGATGAGTTTTTAGGAAAAAGGATATACTAATCCATGAAGAGTTACCAGGCAAGTTAAAAATGGCATATTCACCCACAACACTTCAGATTAGCTTACATTTGTGTTGATGGAAGTTTTCCACTTGTTGGAGTATATACAGAGATGCATACCCGTTGGTGCCAGTGTCTTATTTTCTGTTGAACGTTGCATGTGTCACACTGATTAGATTTCCACATGTGTGATAAGAAAATACTCCCCCAAAATTTTTTCTTCATGGGAACAAAAGAAGTGCAATTCTGGTTCAAAACAGAAATCTGTCCCCGTGAATGTCCCTACGACCTGCAGTGGATGTTACTGGAATACTTAAAGAAATTCCACAGTACACTGCAGCAACACATTCTGCATATATTCTGCAAATATTCTGCATTATGTGGAAAAAAACTTCTTCTGTTTGTCTTAAAACCAACTCCTCGTTAATTCTGGTATTATGCGATGCCGGGTATTAATTATGTGCTATTCATATTCTTTACGCCAATCAAGATGCCATTGGCCTCTGTCATACTTCTATGCTGAGAATTTCCAGTCTACTAAATCTGTCCTCATATAGAAACTGTTTCTTGGCTCTGATAATCCTTATTCTCTTATTTTTGCCATCATTTAAAATGCTGTTCTCTTCTCTATTGGTGCATGCTTCATCCACGTTACTGCTCATTTGTTTGTAGTAATCACAGAATGGTTTGGGTTGGAAGGGACCTTAAAAGACCATCCAGTTCCAATCCCCTTACTATGGGCAGGGACATCTTCCACTAGACCAGGTTGCTCCAAGCCCTGTCTAACCTGGCCGTGAACGTTTCCAGGGATGGGACATCCACAATTTCTCTGGGCAACCTGTTCCAGTGCCTCACCGCCCTCACAGTATCACATCAATGACAGTGAGTGATTATTTGCCTGTATGAGCACTTGTGATATGTAAGAATTCTACAGGGTTATGCATGGGCACCCTTCCTCCTGACTCACCCTTTTCTGCTAGCCAGAAGGGGTTTGGTGCTGGGGGTGCATCTTCACAATCAGTAGTGCTTTAGGGATTTTTCTGCTATAAACCTGCTGCAGAAGCCACTGTAACACTCTGCTGCTCTATCAAATCTAAAGGTTTTGATCTAGCAGCTTCCACATAGTTTCTTTTACAGATTAGATCACTGCAGAAGTTTTTGTGCTCAGCTATTAATATGTATGATGTTGGATGTATATGTTTATGTAGGACATATATATCAATGTGTATGTAGGATAAATGAAGAAAAATAAAAGCCTTCCAGGATTTTTGTTTGCTTGTTTTCAAGAAAATAAGACAAGGAAAAAGAAGTAGAAATCTATAATAGGTGATTGCATCCAAAATTGCAAGTTATTGTTATCCCTTCCCCCCCCAATTTTCTGCTGATACAGAATTTCCTTGGTAGATTTACCATCTCAGCATAATGGCTGCTAATTTGCTTTTCTGTTTGTTATAGATATGCAACATGCTGCTTTGTCAAGCTTGTATTTCTGGACAGGGCCTCTTCTCTTTTCAAATACTAATTTATCTTTGTCATCTGGAGGGAGAGCATTATCTTTATATATAATTTCCAGTGACTTAAAAAAGCCCAACTCAACCAACCCCTCCTTCCCAACATTTACTCTATGCTCAACTGTAATTGTACCTCACTTTTCAGAAGCTTTGAGAACCTACTATTAAGCTCTATTTAGGTGAAAACCATCAGTTCTAATACCTTCTTTCTAATTAGCAGATGTTACAAAACATCACATCAAGTCTTCTATTGATCTGAATTTTTCGTTCAACAAAAAGCAAATAGAATAATTCTAGCAGACATTTAGATACAGATCAAAAAATCCGAGTAAACGGGGTTCATTTTTATCTTTCTTTTTAAACTAGATTAATAAAGCTGGAAAAATTCATTCTGCATTTTATTGCCTCTATAAATACTTTTCTTGAGAAAATGAAGATCTGTTTGAATTCTAATGCTACCTATTTACTCCTTGGAATGCTGCAATTAAGATTAGATTTGGTGTGACTGAAAATGATCATGTGTCTCCACGTAATGTTTTCCCACAGGCAATGATATGAGCCAAAGTTCACAGAATGAGCCATCCTCCCTGGACAGGGTATGTATGTAGTCCATTAGTTGCCAAGCAAGCTTCAACAAAATAATCACATTCTAAAGACACGCTGATATTGTTGTTTAGTGTTATCAATAAGCACTGGTTGTATACTTCAGTATTCCTGACAATGGGCTCAAATGTTTTTCAAGATTTCAGTCGTATTTCGAAAGTAGAACAGCTCTGTCCTCAGCAGAAAGGGCTGTGGGAATTGCCAAGGCTGGGAGGTGGATTTTGCCTTTTTATTGGGCCAAGTCCTTCTGTGAGGGTCTAAAGTAAAACCTGAGGAATCTGAATAGAGTATTTGTTTGGCATGCTTTATATTTGACTTTTTAACATGAAAGGGAATGCACCATTTCACTTTTGTCACCTTTTTTCTCTAGGAGGAGTGTATCTTTGGCTGGGTATAGCAAGAAATTAAAGGAAGACTCAATCCAAAAGGAAATATAAAAGTAGTGAAAGTTTTTACTTTGATCTAGTTCTTACTGAAGTAGGTGGCAAGACCGTGTGAGATTTCAGTGCACACAGGTTCCCTGTTTGTTTGGTGCATGTGCTTCTACTGTTTAAGAGATTTGTTTTTACAGTGGCTTAAACAGCTCTGTTGCAAGATATTTATTTCAAGTCATTAAGTCGAGTGTTTCACTTAGCTATTAGTTTTCAAAAGCTTTGTAATGAGCATAATATTGTGACAGTTTGCTTGCAAAAGAATAGAGATACAATTTAGAGTTGACGGTATTTATATCTATTTTTTGCAGCTTGTCAGAATCATAAGCAAACACAAATTCAGTAAGGCAGAACTCCACACAAGATACAAAGAAACACATTTTTTTCTTACCAATTTGAATAAATTTGACTTTATTATATTAAAATAATACACAATCACCCTTCTGTTCATTCATCCATTTATACATGAATCTCAGCAAGTACTTTGAATATGAAGCCAGGTGAATGTTTTCTGTCTTGCTGCTCATCGCAAAGCACATAATGATATCATCATAATCAGAAAGTATTGTTTATCTAGCTGACTTCAATAACACAATGTAATTTTCTTCTGTTATGAAGTTTCATACTTGAACTCTTGATTGACTGTAAAAGCCTTTTAAACTAGTAAATTGTGTAAATGGAACACGAACACTGCGTAAAAATAGTATATGTATGGATTTCATCTCTGTAGCTAAAACATTCACCTGTCACAATTAGACATCCTTGGTTTCAATAAAAGGATTGTTTTCTCATTGCATAATGTCTTAGTGTTCACAGACATAATGACGAATGTCAGAGTGTTGAGCTTTAATAACATGCTAGTGATTGTGTCATTAAGCAGCAAAGCATTTGGAAGGGTTTCATCTCTGTTTTCTCAGTAGTAAAACTGCAAGTATATAACTGGAATGTGCCTTTTTGATGACAGCTTTGGCATCAAGGTTTTTTTTTTCTGGCTTGTGGTTGAGTAATCTTCTGATTTTACTTAAAATAGTTGACATTTCAGCTTGGAAAAGGAAGTGAGAAAGCAAAATATTCAATCAAGATGTGACCATTTTTCTGGCAGAGCAAAAAATGTCATAGTTCTTTGGTATTCTCAAAATAGGCATGTTTGGAGTCACAAGTTTGGTTGTTTGGGCTTTTTTTTTTTTTTTGGTACTAAATGAGATGATCTCCCTCTTCCCACAGTTCTATGAATGGAATGTTTGCATGGGGAATATTTAGTTTATAATCCTGGATTGTAAATTGTAGAGTTGTTGCTATAATGTCTCTTTTCCTGTAAACTGCAGCTGCAGTTGGTATCTTTACTGGCATAGGTAAGGGGCACGGGAAACCAAGCTTTGCTTCCAGATGCATAATTGCTACTTTTACAGGATACATGAGATGCATTAACCTAAATCTCTGAATGGAATTCAGCCAACTCACCAAGATCCCTTGGATAAATATAAACCTTTTTCTGTGGGACTATGCTAAATAATTTTAAAAGGAAGCATTATAAAAGATAAATACAACCTTAGACCATTCTTGTCCACATACCTCTTACAATGTAAAGTCTGTATAGGTTGGTTGTCAGTAGCTGCCAGGGCTACCTGGTAGTATTTTACCTGCTTGCTTCATGCCTGTAAATGACCAGAAGGTGCAAGGGAAAGCTCTGGACCAGGAAAACAGATTGGATGTACTGTTGGTACACATGTGGGAATGGAAGAGTGCCAGCTCCCCCTTTGTGTTCAGGGACCACTGAAGTGCGATAGTCTTGTACCAGCATTGCTCAGCCTCAGCGGCTTTGCTAGACTTTGTGAGGATTCAGCATAGCCTGGATTTACATGCTGTGCTGCTCTGTTTTCATATGGGTGTGATTTCAGAGGAGGGCCCAGGCAGCATTGACTTTGCTGTATGATTTTATACGAGTTAACATCCTGCTAATCAAGAGAAAGAAGTAACTAGTGCCTTCCTTATTAATCCCAGCAAATCTATCTTCTTGTCTACTTATCTTAGCCCTTGTCTAGCATGTCTGTTCTGCTTTCACCTCACTTCCAGCTCACTCCAGAATGCAGTTTGTGTCCAGAGCAGAGGCTGATGAACAGCAATGATTTCTTAGCCTACAACACGTGTGAAGCCACAAGTAAGAGCCAGCAGCCCCTCTCCCAGAACCCCTGTGGTGGTGATGATAGAATTACTTGATTGGGATCTACTAACAGAAAAGAATTTCAGTTGGCAGTACTTTGAAAAGGCTCTTACATTTCAAATCACCTTGGGCCAGAATGCCCGAGCCAATGCCCTGGGGCAAAAAGCTACATGCTGATTCAGGTTCAATTTCTAATTCTTTGGGTGACGAAGTCTAGCTTTCTATGATAGTGACCACATTTCAAAGGTACTGTTGTGAACCATGGTAGTTGGAGAAGTTAAAACGCTGAAAAAAGATCCTAAGGAACCTTGCCCAAGATATACAAACCAGAGTAGCTGACACATGCACCATCACCATCCACTCAGACCCCTGCAGTAATACATTCTTTTCTAAAGTC
Organism: Ara ararauna; assembly: GCA_028858755.1. Lineage (NCBI taxonomy): Eukaryota > Metazoa > Chordata > Aves > Psittaciformes > Psittacidae > Ara > Ara ararauna. The sequence continues at coordinate 700,530 of CM054386.1, forward strand.
ATATGGCCATCTAAGTGTAAACTGTAGACAAGAAAGTAGTTGTAGTATTGCATTAAAATATGCTTATGTTATCTGATAGCAAACACATTCAACAAGAAAAAAAGGGGTTGGTTTATACAGGGAAACTCGATTTAATCCCTCTTCGTTAAAAGGAGTCAGAAATAAATAAGGGAACCTCAGGGCACTAGATCATATACTTGAGATTTGGCAAACAACTGATCCTCCTCTGAAGTCCTGAATTATCAGTGCAGAACCAAAAGCAAGTGTCACACTGTCCTGCTGTGCTTCCTGGGAAGCAGTGTTGTTCTTTCACATTCTTCAAAATGCATATCAGTTACCTGAAGTTTTTAATAACAAATCTCACTTGGAGTGTGAACTGTAGCAGATGTGCAAATATAGAGGTCACACTTTGTCTTTACTTTGCCTTGTTCTCAGTACATTATTTGCCTTTCTATACAGAACAAAAAACTCCATCTTATTCCAAAAGTTCAAAAATTTTTCATCTCAACCCTGTGAATAGTTGCCAAGAGATCTGAGGAGGTACCTTGTGGTATAGAGGTGGGAGGGAGCAGACAGGGCACACAGAGTAGCTGAAGGCATTGCTGCTGAATTCTTGGTATCCATAAATAATAGTGTCAGCTTCTCGTCTCAAGATTTTAAAGTTGGTCTGAATAAGTTTTTTTTTTGCACTGTGTTTCATAAATACAAATGAATCTATATGCGGGCAAGCACTGGAGAGTAAGGCCTTTGGGTTTTATATTTCTGTTCCATGCTAGAAATTTATTGGTGAAACAAAGTTTAGCTGGAAATAGCACATCATCTGGCCCAGAAATGTTTTGATTGGAGTTATCCCGTTTGGTGTGTTCTTGCCAAATTGAGCTCCCCTTGTTCCTGAAGCATTTCTTGGCAGGTCAGTCCAGGCAATGCAGCCACCTCTGTCTTGGAGTAGCCTGTCCAATGGCAGTGAGGACTGTCCAGGGGTTGAGGGCTTGAAAGTCCAGCCAGTGGTCTTGGGCTAGCACTTCCAACCTGCTGTAAAGCTAAAAGCAAGAAAATCCTGAGAGCTTGAACTCCATTTTGATTTCCGTGCCTGGAAGTGCTAAGAGTCTTGGCTGATGCTGGACTGCTGGAGCTCCTGCATTCCCTAACATGAAGCTCTGACTTTGGGCAGGCTTCCTGGGGTAGCCCACAGCATCAAGGCCGCACTGGAGCCCCAGTTTTTTTTGTGAGCTCCCACAGCTACTGTGTTGAGCTGGTGTTCGCAGATGCCATTGCTGTTGCCAGAGACCATGTCACTGATCAGCCACAGGACTGGGAACTTGGGATCTGTGTTTTGGAAGTGTTTTGATGTTTCTGAAGTGACCTTTCTGGGAATTTCCAGTTTGTGGACATTTTCAAAAGAGTTTGTTTCCTGCTTGATTTGGACCAAAGCCGCCAATTCAGATAAAACATCATTTCCTGCAGACTGAAGGCTTAGCTTGCCATGCAGCTCTTCTGCTCATGCCTGATCTGCTCTGGTTGTGTGATGAATCAGACTCCTCTGCCCTAACAGAAGAGGTTCTTCAGTCCTGTGAGGTTATCATAACTTGACCATTACAACATAATTAATCACCAAGGTTAGTAATATTTCATTGTTGATTCCTCCCAGGAAAAGATTTCAGCTCTTAAGCAAACCTTTAGAACAGGATGTGGAGTTTTTAACATGGTCAGATTTCAGGAAAGTGTATATATATTCAGGTGACCTTTGCCTTCACTGAACATTTTTACTGAGTAAATGTCTTTGTCTTTAGGGCCCTCTCTGGTAGTCAATGTTCACGTTTTAACTTCAAAGCTTCTAATACAATTTTGCATGGACTTTGACTAAAGAATAGCCTTCAGCAGGCAGTTCAATTATGTTGGCTTTTTTTGGGTGCAGTGACTGTAAGCAAATTTTGGGCATATATGACATTTTGTATGCAGTAGGTCCTTAAATGTAAATCAAAACAGGATGCAACTTTGATTTATAGCTCTTGTAAATAATTCTCATTGGCATGGCAGGTTTGTATATTATGTATATTTTCATTGCATAACCACTTATATAACGACGATGATGGGAATTTGCATATAAACGAAAGCAGCCATACTTTGATGGGTTTAATATTACAGGCTTTCCAGCAAATTGGAGTAGCAGGGGAAAAGAGCAAATTTTATTGAAGTCTATTAAGGCCACAGTGAATTTTTAATAAATATTCACAGGAAGTTGCTCACTTGTTAGTGACAGCATCAAGGCCGTCTGAAAAAATCACGTTTGAGCATTTCTGCCTGCCTTGTAGCTAGTGAAAATCAATGTGGGTAGCTGCAGTTTCATTTCATTAGAAGCAAAAGATATGAAGGCCTCTAAAGAAGAAATGGAGTATGCCTTGATCCTGAGAGAGGTACCTCCTGAAAGATGCTGAGTACTTTCACTTCCCATTTACTGTGGTACCTCTTGAATGAGCTATCTTGTGTTTTCTGTGCTGTAGGTATGGAGCAGATTAATGAGAGGATTTCTTCTTCTTTCTCTAAATTGTGAACCCACGCATGTGTCTCATCGGATTAAACTGTGGATGTTGCTGGGCTGCTTGTGAACATGTCTGATTTGTGTAGTGTCCCAGAGGTCATGGCAAGGATATATTTATGCTGTGAACGTGTGAAATTTATTGCATGCCTGACATTCTTGCGTAGGCAAGAAATGGAGGCAGATTAAAAGAGCTGTGCAGAAGGTTCACTCAGGCACTGACAAATGCTCCTTCTCTTCCAGAATCTTTGTAATCTCTTGTATGGCTTTTTTTTTTTTTTCCTCTTTTTTTCCCTGTTCTGCTGCATGGTTATTTTCTTGTTCTCAATGTGTGTGTGACAGGAAGTCTGTGCACCAATGTAATTCTGTATAATGGATGAGCTCCTCCACAGCGATGACTACAAGTAGTTAACCCCAACTTAAAATGTACACGATCATGTTTTACACCCCTTGGTATTTCAAATACCTTCAACTACATGGAGGGTAAAAATTCTTGACTATGGTGTTAATTTGTTTGTGGGATAATCTCCTAAGGGAAAGAAGATAAATACCCACCTCACTTGACTCTGTTGTCCTAGACTGAGCAAAGCAACAGGAAATGAGCAGTGAGAAGCAGTTTGGACCATGGTCAGGGAACAGGGAGTTGTCATTTTATACTCTCTATAGGTCTGCAGTTCCCTCAGGCAATTTTAGCTGCAATGGTGCCACACTTTGGGTTAAGGTTGAGGTTGTGGTGAAGTTCCCATGTTGATGTGCTCTGTCTAAATGTTACTTTCCATCCACACCATGGCGTTTTCTCCAGGAAAATGCAGATCTGAATTCTGTCTATATATTAAGTCACAAGACTCAGATCAGGGTTGGGTTTCGCTTAAACTGTCTCCTGAGATTCTGTACTGGTTTTTATTGTTGTGTTAGTCTAATTTTGAAAAGAATTAATGTGAGTGTTTGAGAAACAAAAGTGATGCTTCGGTAGAAGAGTTAGAGGTGGATGATGTTACTCTTAGCATTGCCCTATCTTGACTACTGTGACTTGTCTGATTTCCTGAGACTGTCCTCTCTTTGTGCCTTTGGGTTTTGTAGTTTTTCTTCTTAGTAATTCCTACTGCCTGTTCACAAGTTTCCAAATACTTTAATTGAAAGCCTGATCCCATCTCCTAAATATATAAAAACAGATAAAAATAATATTACTTATCAGAATAATGAGCAAGAAAACTATAGGGAAAAGTGCACGGTGTGTAGGAAATGAAATGTATTTTATGAAGAGAGGCAGTGAGCATAAGAATTTCACAGATCAAGGAGCAAGTAAGTAAAATAACACTAACATTAAAGAGATGTTGATTTGTATGTTCAGTTGATTTATATGTTCAGGCTTGAAGTGTAGAGGTTGAACCACTCTGTAACTGACATTTTGTTTACAAGTTGCAGAATTTACACTACAGAGAAATCTTTTACCCAAGCCCTATTGCAAATATTATACCTCTTAACAAGAGCGAGTAATTTTCAGTGTAATCTGATAGTGAAAACAGTGATTCTGCTCTGTTTTGTTTAACTGGAAATAGAAAATAATTGTGGTGGGTTGACCCCGGCTGGACACCAGCTGCCCGTCCAAGCTGCCCCATCACTCCCCTCCTCAGCTGGACAGGGGAGAGAAAATATAACAAAAGGATGTAGGTCGAAATAAGGGCAGGGGGAGATCACTCACCAGTTAGCATCATGGGCAAAACAGATTTCACTTGGGGAAAATTAATTTAATTTATTACCAATCAGATCAGAGTAGGATAATAAGAAATAAAACCTAAATCTTAAATGACCTTTTCCCCCACCCCTCCCTTCTTCCTGGGCTTAACTTTATTCCTGATTTTCTCTGTCACCTCTCTCTCAGTGGTGCAGGGGACAGGGAATTAGGGTTGTGGTCAGTTCACCCCACATTGTCTCTGCCATTCCTTCCTCCTCAGGGAAAGACTCCACATTCTCTTCCCCTGCTCCAGCTTGGGGTATCCCTCATGGGAGACAGTTCTTCATGAACTGCTCTAGTGTGGGTCCCTTCCAAGGGCTGCAGGTGGATATCCACTCCACCATGCACCTCCGTGTGCTGCAGGGGCACAGCCTGCCTCATCATAATCTTCATCACAGGCTGCAGTGGAATCTCTGCTCTAGTGCCTGGAACACCTGTTCCCCCTCCTTCTTCACTGACCTTGGTGTCTCCAGAGCTGCTGCTCTCACATATTTTAACTCTTGTAGCTGCTGTTGTGCAGCCATTTTTCCCCTTTCTTAAATATGGTATCACAGAGGCTCTACCACCATGATGGGCTTGACCTTGGTCAGCAGTGTGTCTGTCTTGACATTACCTCTGTCAGACACAGGGAAAGCTTCTAGCAGCTTCTTTCGTAGCCCCCTGCTAGCAAAACCTTGCCATGTAAACCAAATACATTGACATATTGTGGGAGACATTAAAAAAATAGAAAGAGGCATATATTCTTGTTGACAGAATAAATGTATTGTTTATTCCTCCTGAGTCCCATGTTGCTCATATTGCTGCTTTGTCTTACTGCCTGTCACTGAACTGCTCTGCGTGGGTGGATATGTCAGAGTCTGTATTTGCTCCATAAGAAAATCATTGTACTATTCTTTGATTTCTCATATTCAGTTGGGTTTGCTTTAATATTGCCCCTAGAGAATGTTCACTTTTAGGATATTACTGGCAATTTCAGGCATCTGTTTTTTCTATAAAACATCCTGCTACATAAATTTACTCCTAGTAGTTTGTTGGTTTGTGAAAGTGGCATTTTGCAAAGAGGTATTTCCAAACTGAAATGGGGCATACTGACCCCATATAGTTACAGGGCTAGTTCAGTCTCATGGCAGAAATGGAGGTTAATGTATGTAATGCCAAGGAGGGCTTTGAGAGTTTCAGTATCTCTCTGCACATCTCCCTCCACCACACTGCCAAAATCCTCAGATGGTGCCACTGAAAGACGTTGCTTAAAATGTGCTTCTACGTGGAAAAGTCATAAGGTAAAAGCAGCATCTGTTCACTTAGCACAGAATCTTGCTGGTGGTACTCACAACTAAAAGACTTCTAGTGAAAAAGTGGCTCTATCTACCAGTGCTCAAGCACTGGCAATGTTGAACTGTGTTCTCTGAGTTATATGGAATATCTCCAGCAGAGTTTAGTTCTGTTTACTTATCACTAGATTTGCAGCTGTATAAAATGTATTTTACAGTGGTAATCATGCACAAAAAGGAATGGGATTCACCTCACTGTCTCTATGCTGTGTTATTCTGAAGAGTATTCAAGTATAACCAACTAAAGTCAATATATTAAACTCTGCAAGCGTATCAGTCTGTTGAAGTGAGTAGACATGCTAAGGAAGCAGATAACCTTATTTGCAACCTTATTTTTCACTGTGTCACCACACTTCCCATGGGTTGGCACAAGTGATTCTGGAGATTTAACATCATTGGGTTTGTCAAGTTGCTTCACACATCTCTTAAGTCAGAGGATCTGCCTAGGCCTCACTAACGTAGTATTTTGGCTAGCAGGATATTCACTGTCAATGTAGATGTGCATGAAAATGATTTGGTTTTCAGATCACAGAATGCACTTGCAAGCTATAAAAGGCATCATTTTGCTTTTCAACAAAGCACTCTCTTGTCCCTTGGTAATTACTAGATAAAGGTGGAAAACCCCAATGCCATTTCTATGGAGTTACAATGCAATATATCCTTTGTATTTTTAAATATTTCCTAGACACTCAGTTGGAAATAGCCATTTTGCTGACAGAGGAGCTAGAGTAGTTCAGATATATGCGTTCAGTGGGAGATAACCATAGAGTCTGTGAATCTTTTTGGATGGTCAAATAATTTCAGGTGATAGAATCTGTAATGTATTGAAAGTTAGGGAAAGAGTTACTGCAATTGCACTTTCTTGCTTGGAGCATCAGTCACATGGGGAGAGGCTGATGGAGTTGGGATTGCTCAGCCTGGAGGAGGCTCAGAGGGCTCAGAGCCAGGCTCTGCTTAGTGGTGCCCAGTGACAGGGCAAGGGACAATGGGCCCAAACTGAGACACAGGAAAAGTGTCACTCACTGGCTCTGGCAAGAGCCTGGTGCAATACCCCTCCAGGCTTTGGCTCTGGATCTACCAAGTTGGCAATGTCTGGGACAAGACTGGGCTTTTGTCATCATTTGTGAAGGATGTGCTTGGGGATTTTCTTGCAGATACCACACTTTGAAAGTCCTAATTATCATCCTGAGCCAAACCATCACAGTGACATTCATCTCTCTACAGAGCATGAGAAAACAACTTTGCTGGGCTTATAACTTGCTATATATTTGCACAGATACATATGTATATATATTTGTGTCGAGGGTCGATTTCTGGTATTACTACAATACCAAACCATTATATTGTAGTAATTTAATAATGTTTCGTGAGTGTTTTTTATGTGCTTCTTCAGACCTTTAGAGCTGGGATGCAAACTGCCAGTTTTCTTTGTAGGAATCTATTTCTGGTCTAGTCTGCAGCAACCTGAAGTTGTAGATACCTTGAAAGTCTTGTTGAATATTGAGCTGAACATGCCTCTCATGAATGGGCTCTGAGGGGACTCTCTCCTACTCAGCTTAAGAAATCTTTCCTTAATTTCCTGAATATAAACTCCTAGAACCTTATGATGTGATTGATTTTTTTCAGATGGTTCTGAGGACATCAAAAAGCTACCTGCCAACAATTTTTAACGCTCTGAGCAAAAGTTATTCCAAGTTAAGTTTTATATATAGCAGAACCTTATTCTTTAAACCAAAGAACTCTCTTGGATGAAATTCACTGCTGAAGTTTGGTCTTATGTGTGAAACAGAAATTTCCAACCAAGCATTAAACCCAGGCTCTTTAACGGAGCGTGTGAGGTGATGTTAGTAGCAGGTAGTTTCAGCTGCCTCATCTCTAACCCCTGCCCCATGGCACTTCTTGCTCTAGACGCTGACCCGCCACACCGTGACCAGGCTCGTACCAACGCATTCCTTTGTTGTGTTTTAATGAATTTCCACACGTGAGCTCTGGAAGGCTTTAGTATGGAAACAGTTCAGGCCTTGCAGAAGATGCCAAGTTGCAAGCTCTGGAGGCAGATTCCACACTTCAAACAAAGACCCTGCAGCGCCCTCAGCTCCGCCGCCCGCCCCACGCGTGGCCTGCAGGGGGCGCCGCCGCCCGCCGGGGTGCGCGGCCGTGCGCGGCGGGGACGCCAGGGGGTGCCCGAGGCCGCGCGGCGGGCGGGCGGCGGCGGCGGCGGGAGGCGGGGGGGGAGCTGCCGCCCGCGCCCGCCCTCAGTCGCGCTTGCGGAGCCGCAGCCGAGCGCAGGGCGCAGCGCTGTCCCTTCAGCACCGCGCCCGGCCCGCAGGCACACGGTAACGGCCACCTCCGAGCCTCCCGCCCCGCGCTGAGCCGCCGCCGGTGACCGCGTGGTTTGCAGTAAGTCGGGGCGCGGGAGCGGCGCGCGGGGGTGCCCGCAGCCCGGCCCCCCCGCAGCATCCACCCTGCGGAATGGGAGCAGGGGACTCAGCCCCCGGGTGTGGGGCTGGCGAGGCAGGGGCTGTGCGCCCTCAGGGGGCTGCAAATAGAATGGGGGGGGACGGGTGTCAAAAGCAGCTGTGGGGATGGCGGGTGACATGCTCCATCGCCGTGGATGTTTGGGGGATGCCGTTGGCTATGTCGGTGTGTTGGGAGCAGCTTGAGCACGCAGTGGGGGGTTTAAGGGTGTCTGCATAATGGTGCGATGTCTGCATAAGGCACGTCAAAATGTATGTGTGGAGTCGTGGTGTGTTTGTGGTGTGTTCAGACACCCAGGTGGAAAAGCTCTGGTAGCCACTATGCCAAGTCGAGCCGAGCAGGGTGAGGCAGGAATCCTTCCCTTCCCGCTCGCCCTGTGACATTGATCGTCTTGCTGTTTTTAGGTCTGGAAAGCAAGGTCCAAGAATGGTGAAGCTGGGGAGTAATTTGAACGACAAGAACAACAAACAACCATCCAACGAAGATGGTTTTCAGACGGTTCCTTTGATCACACCTTTGGAAGTAAATCACCTGCAGTTCCCGGCTCCGGAAAAGGTAAAACAAAATCAGCCAGTGCTCCTGCATGATTATGCACACATACATGCCACTTGGCTTTCACTGCCTTGGTGACTGCTCTTCAATGGTACGAACAGTGGCGTCGTGTTTATTCGATAAATAAAAACACATTTCACAGTGTGTTTATCTGTTTTAACATGGCTAATAAACACAGCTGCCTCCCAACTCCTTCCCTCCTCCCACCCTTCCCAAATATTCACCACCACCCTTCATTAAATACAACTGGAGAAAGCTTAGTGTGTTTCTCTTGTAAGCACTGGAGAAACCGAGGAGCATTTTCAATGCATTATCAGTGAGATTAATTGCCTGTGTTGCAAGTAATGCAATAACTAGTCTGAAATAAGCAGCTTTTTTCATTATCTCAGTTAAGGTTTGTTTTCTCCATGGCTCTGCAAAGCTTATTTGCATTGAGAATGCTGATTTCTCTGGAGACAGTGGCTGTGCTCCCCCAGGCCGGGGACAGCAGTGGAGCAATCCAGGGATTTATTTCCCAGATTGGCTCCATCCGTGGGGCAGCTCTCTCCCCTGCCCACTCAACACTCTCAGAACTGCATGTAGCACTAAAATGCCCAGACATGTGCATCGGCAATTGGCGGTGGTTTTGTGTCCGGGACCTTTTAGATGTAGAACGTGCTTGGAAATCTTTTGTCTGTACCAATGCGGTGATGATGCATATCGATATAACCTGGTGACAACATGATGAGACTAAAAATCTGTATGCCCCAACAGTCCTTACAAAAACAAAGCCTGTCTGCAGTGTAGTTCCCAAATACCTCAGAGATGGAGCCAACTCACCCAGAAGTACAGACAGAATGATTAGATCTCACAGGATAATGGAATAATAGTAAAATTAACACTGATGATTATTGAACATATATCCTGGTTTTACTGTAGTACAAAATGGATTTTCTTTAAATGCATTAGGAAAACATGATGGATGTGATAAAACTGTCTAGATAGGCAAACTATGTTTATTTTAAGGTAGAGCTGAGTCAACTGCCTTGACATCCTGGGAACCAGAGCTATGCCAGACAAAGGAGCTAGCTTCACTCTCCATGTGCTTCATGGAGCAACTTTGCTGCATTCAGGAGAGTTACACTTCTGTGAATTGTCGTGAATAAGAGGCTAAACCATCCCTTATCTACGATTCGATAAATAAGCTTAAGCAAAATAATTCAAGCAAAGCAGTATGATTTATGATATATGTCTGAAAACCTCAGAGGAAATTACAGATGTGTAAAAGTAGCTCATTTGATGCTAGTACAATGGCTCATTAAGATCACGCAGTGTCAGAAATTTAAATGACTCATGGATCAGGTGAGACACGGATAACTTAGCAAAAATCCTTTCAAGCTAATAAAGTGGTAATGTGTGTTCTCAGGACCACCACCTTCTAATTGCCTGTTGGTGAACAAATACTGGAGTGTATTGGTCTGGTGTGATTCCTTGCTGTTTTTTCTGCTTAAATATGCCTACATCAATAATTCACATGTTGTTAGGTTACATTACCTTCATTAGCAGACATTACTGTCAATGCATCTACTGACATCCATATTTTTCTTTGCTGGAAGAATAGGATGTATCTCCAGGAGTGCTAAGCATGATTCAGAACTCATTAGAGTCAATGGTATTGATTTCTGTAGACTGTACTTCAGCTCCTGTGTGCAGTAGGCCTAGAGTTAACAGTGACTGGCAGTCCGTTCTCAAGAAGGAGAGGTTATTTATGATAAAAGCAAAATAATTCACAACCACTTTCCTTTGCTCACTGTAGAGCAGATTATGTTGGGTTGAGTTCACTCCAAGGCAGAGGGTCCCTTTAAAGACTTGCTAATAGAGAGTTGAGCCTCAGGTGAAAAGCTTGGGCAAAGGTCAAGTGATGGGGGAAATTTCAGCTTTGTACCTAGTAAAGCAAAGCTGTTACTAAATGCAGTCAGACTGTGAGCCTGAGGAAGAGCAGATGTGGATTTCAAGTCTTTCAGAATATTCATGTTTGGACTTGGCTTGCAGTCAGGAGGTAGGGTTAAAAACACCCCTGAACACCTAAAATCCATTTGACTTTCTGTCCATTCCTAAAGCCTGCCAGCAGTTGATTTTTAGCTTGGGAGAATACAAACATAAGCCAAGGTGGTTTCTGTGCTTCATGCATGGGATGCTGCATAAATGACCAGAGCCAAACCAGCTTTTGTGTAGGGTCTGCGTGCCGCAGCTCCGAGGGTGTTTGCTCACTTATTTTTTTTAAGACAAGCCCATCTCTCCTCGCTGTTAACCACAAGGCGGCAATGCTCCCAGTCCTGCTCAGGAGCTCCCTGCCAGCTCCTGCCGATCGCAGCGCCTTTGCCGTCACAACAAAGAGCTGCTGCTGTGCCAAAGCATTGTCCTTTAAGTGAAACCTGGAGAAGAAAAAAACAACCAAAGTGCTAAATACTCCCTTGTCTGGGCTTCTCTTTGCCATTAGAGGGTATCTTCATTTAAGAAACTGCGAGCTCTTGACCTGCATCTAACCTTGGGTCCAGGGCATCCAGGGTTCATCAAAACCAGAGCATGGAGGTTTGACTGCAGCCTGGGGCTCTGTACTTGCCCTAGCTTCAGTCTGTCTGAAGGAGGAGTAGTATCAGCTTTGCCTCGTGATTCGAGCGTGTATGCAAGCTCTGTTTATAGGCTTTTTTTCCAGTTGAGTCTTAGACACCTGCATGCACATTGGAGGAAAACCAAGCCTGTTTGTCCATAAACTTACCTTTGCAGATCGTTAAAAAGGCACCCCACAAAGCCTATGGAATCTACAGACTAAAAATTATGTTTTAAAGGCTTTAAATACCTGACTTTTTCTTCAGTTAAAGATGTTTTTATAGCAGAATCACTTGAAAGTCACTCAGAGTGACTGTCAGTATTAACCTCTGTAGGTGTTTCACCGTAGATTCATCTCTTTCAAATGTTTTCAGTGTCTGGCTCCCCTTTAAGAGAAAGAATACAGAGAAAGAATATAAAATGGAGCTTTTGCTCATGTGATTAATTCCTGGAGCACATTTCTTTTCAGATAGCTCTTTGACTATAAGAAATGATGTGGGGGGTAGTAGGAGGAAACACTTTCTTAAAGGTATTCTTAAACTTATTGGCTATCCTTTTGGGCATGCTTTCCTAAACAGGCTTGTTTTGCAAAGTGCTATGTGCTTAGCAGCTCCCTCTGACTTCCACCTTGATGCTGTTGGGAAAATGCAGGCAGGAATTCAGGAGGTTTGAATTTGGCAATCTTCAGTTAAAATTATTGACCACTGAACTTTCTCTTTTTCCATCAAATGGGGATGGTTCCTCCCAGGGCTCATGCTATTCCTCCTGCAGCATCAGCATTCTCATCATTCTGCCAGCAGTTGTATAGCTGCAAGGGGAGAAATGTACCCGGGACAGTAATTTATCCCCTTAGGGTGCTAAGCCTGCTTAGTGTATTTGTATTTATTGACTACCTTCAAGCGGTTCCCTCACCCTCTGATTCTCTTGCTGGGGCGGCATTTGCAGAAGGCAGCCAGATGCTTTTAAAGCATTTTCCATGGCCTTTTTGCTGGAATCCGTCATGTAAGAGGAACAATAGCCATCACCAATGACAAGCCTTTGACCTGGCTTTTTATGTCTCTGAATTTCATTTCTTCTTATTCAAAAAGCAAAAAAAAAAAAAAAAAGAGAGAAGTCTTTTTTCTTTTAGGACCAAAGGGGAAGAGGCTGGCTGTTCACTTGTTTTCCTAGGCACAGACAAAGTGCTTTGGCTGTAATTGTTACGTGTCTCGGCAATGATAATGCTAGAAGACACGTAGCTTTCCAGGGACCATACTGCTTCACTGAAATTTTAAATGAGACCAACAACTGGGGGCCCTTTGGTCTCATAGGCTTGCTTCAGTACTCTCCATCAGGAAATGCCTCCGTTCTGGCAGTGAAAATCCCAATTTTACACAACACAAAAGTGCATAAAAGCCATTGTCAGGGCTGAAAAAAAACATCCGGCATCTCTTTTGTGGTGAAGGCTGCAGAAGGCTTATCATGTGCTCCATTGTTCTTTATTTTGAATGCATCTGGAGGCTTGAGAAATAATTTCTCTGGTGGCAAATTCCTGCCATCCAGCCCAAGAAAGAAAAATAGACGTAACTGCTTTCTTCAAGTACTTTTCTCAACCCATGCTCCTGCCTTTCTCCCTCCCTGGCCTCAGCCCTCTCTGAGTGGCCATGGCCATGCGTGTACAGAGAGTAATCAAGAGTTCCTGAAAATCAGGAGGGTCCCTTGTGTTCACAGCCTGTCCCTATTGGCTTAACAGAAAATAATGTTTTGTCCTGGCCAGCTGAGCAGGCATAATTAATAGTACACTGGATGAGTGCTTTTGTACCTAGGGAACTGCTTGCAGCTCCATGCTGAAATGCCTGTGTCATTCTTCCCTCCACAAAGCCCAGCAGTGCATGGTGGCTGCAGCCAGCCTGAGGGCACATGCTGTTAAGGCAACATGGAGGTGGTTTTGGGGTGCTGCTACACGTGGTGGGGCCAGAGGCAACTCAGCCTTCCCTGCTTCTGTCTGGGGGGCTGCTGAGGCAGCTGGGGTAGGTGGCTGTGCTCCTGCTCATGCTGCTGATGGATGTGGTGGGATGGAGCCAATGGCAAAAGGAGAGATGGGGAAGGGCTAGTAGTTGTGGCAGTTGAAAGGAGGAAAAGTAAAAGGGAGAGGAGGATGCAAAGAGAAAGAAAGCATGCATAAAAGAAAGGAAGGGAACAACATTACAAATATGAAGGGGTGGGGAGGTTTTCTTGCCTTTCTACATCCTTTCCTTTCTCCCCTTGGGATACTCTGCCTAATCTCTACGAATACTAAAGTCTGAGCCTTCCTCTCCTGTGACATTGCCCCCCTCCTGCACTGTGCAAATCCATTTGTCCTCTAAATGTGTATTTGAATGTAAACATCGCCTCTGCTCATTAGGCTGTAATAAATACTTGCAGCAGCACGCCCTCTGGCAGTATGGGGTTTCTGGGGTAGCCTTTCTGATTTTGTTTGTGTACTTTGGACAGCCCTGCTCAAGGGTTTTGGCCGTTCAAGCTCCTCTTTGGATATAGCTGCTGTGGGACCATCCTTCCCCTAGCACACTGAACACCTCTGCCCACAGGCGATGCGCTCGCAGCAAGGACTGCACTGCAACCCAAGCATGTGCTCGCAGCCTTCGCAGGCACCTGGGGTGGCATTCGACTGCCTTCCTTGCATACAGATAACGTGTGGCTGCTGCAGATCTTCATCAAAGAAAATCTTGGGATTTGTGTAGCCTGTGGAGAAATTTTCTCTCCTTTACTTCACTGCTATCAGAATCTGAATTAGGTGGTTTTAAAGCTATCTTGTGCCTGTCTTTGTGAGCTCCACTGCCTCTCTTAAACACAGTATTGTCTGCACTGGAATTCTTAGAGCTGTGTTCTGCAGAAGCAGCAGAAATGGACACACGAAAAGTCTATTAGGATATAGATGTTTGGTTAGGTCTGTTGTAATCTATTCTTTTTTTGTTTGTTTGTTTTCTAACATAAAAGCCCATTGCTGCAAGTAGAAGTTGCTTCAGCAAGACCATGAGGTGAACCCCATGGACCAGTTACTTACTGCTCTGGAAAGTAAAGCTGCCCAGGATTCTTGTCTAGTGTAAATCAGTGTAGTTTAGATCAGTGGAGCTCTGCTAATTTACCCTGGCCAATTTACCATCACTACAGCTGTGTGATTGGTTCTTTTGTCTGCTTTGCTATACTCTCTGCTGGCTGAACCTACTGAAATCCATTTCTGTCACCCCTTCAAAGCCTCTTGTGGGTTCCCGATGGTTATGGTCACCTAGGGATTTGTAGTAAGACTTAGCTGGATAATTTTCAAGCTCATTTTGTGCTTGGGAGCTGTGCCTTTCTCTCCTCAGCTGCTTTTAGCTTCCAGTGCAGCCTTTATATTCTGCACTGCCTCTCATGGTGATGCCAGCGCTGACTACATTTGCTGTCTTTGTCCTTTTGTGATGTTCCTTCTGCCTGGAATATCCTCTTGGCACTCACTCAGGAGACCACTTTTTTCCTACCACCCTCTGTGAAACTCATTTCCAGCACAACACCCATTAGATGAGCTAAAACAGGGGGAAAAAAAGTGGAGTGTTTCTGACTGTGGCTTTCTCCATTGACTATGGATTTGATCCCAGGGCGTCCTTTTCTTGAATTTTCCTTTTTGTTTCCTTTTTGCTGCTTAATATTTCAGGCATTTTATGTATTCAAATAGTGACTAGGATTCCATGGGGACCACCATTACATACACCCCAAAAGCTTATTTTAATATTAATCTCTGTGAAGTGTGCCTGTTGAGATGTGCTCATCCTATAGATTTGGAAGCATAGCTGCGTCTCCCCTGGAATGGGACATAGTCATAATTATTTAGGAAAGTTCTCAAAGGCCTAATTGTCTAAACATCTGAGCATTTGCAGCATGGTGATGGCCACGTAGTCTGAGATTACTGGTCCACCCAGTCCAGTGTGTCCTGTTTCTAGCAGTAGCTAGCACAAGAGTTAGAAGAAGGTGCAGGAGATAATGCAGGAGGCATGGAGATGCTCATGTCTATCAATGTTTCATCCTAAGCCTGCAAAGAAAGAGATTGTTTTAAGCCCTAAAACATGATTTTTTTCATCTCTTTTCCTATACTCTTTTACTGCTGTGTCTTTTCACTTCAGCGATTGTTGGCAATGTGCACATCTCATTTGCTCTTTGAAGCTGGCAGTGTATGAGGATTAGAGCTTGTAGGTCACTGGAGAATTTTGTGTGTGAGCAGGTGGTGAATTTTAGCCATCCCTTGGCTTGTAGCACATAAGCATAGAAACCAGCTCAGTTACAGCAGAGTTGGTGCCAAGTCTGAGGGTCACCATTTTGCTATCATCAGTAACCTGGAGAGCATGCTACAGCTGGGATGTGGTCTAACGTCTTTCTCAGTTCTTGATGCTCAGTTGGGTGATGAAGGCAAAGGAAACCAAGATGTCAATGGCAGTGATAAGTTTCTATCTCCTGTTCTCTCTCTGCAAGGAATAAAGAAACGCATGGAAAGGAATGAAGCCCAGAGTCTCATTTTCATTTATGAAATGCATGTATTAGTATTAGCATGACTAATTTACATGGACACTGACGGGGTGTTACAACCATTTTGTGGGACCACAAAGTCCAGCTTTGAACTTGGAAGAAATCTTTATCCTTAGTAGGAGAAACACATTTTGTTTATCTCTTCTGTCAACCTGACAGCCACTCTGAGTGAGAGACTCTTCATTATTAATAATCCTGGGAAGTAGTATTTTAAATTTTTATGGTTTGCACTTCGCAGCACCTGAACCACAATATATTACATGCACCATGGCAGTGAAGTGGGAATTACAGCAGGGCTGCATGTCCTTTACTAAATGAATAATTTATAGCTTTCACGATGCCAGTTATGTTAAATATTATTACTCATTTCTTCAGGGAAAACCATACCGCTCAAACGCAAATATAAAGTGGCAATAAACGATGTTGCATTTAGCCAGTTGGAGACAAGACTTAGAATTCGTATCAGTTCATTTTCTGAAACACTTACTTCATCCCATTGCAGGAAAATCCTTTTTAAGGTTCCATGCTTAATGTGATATTTTTCCATTTGTCACATTTCACGTCTGCTCTGATCCTTCCTTCTCAAAGCAAATGCTTTTAATATAATCCACTTGGTTAGAAGCTTGCTTTCTTTTTATTTTCAGCATCCAAAATCTCTAGTTTTCCCAGCACTCCCCTACTGTTTACTTTCTCAAGGTTGTTGATGATGGATTTCCCGCTGGTGTACACAGACTCTTATCCGTTGTTTCTCACCTCAGCACACCTATAGTTTTCCAAAGCATCACTATACAAAAGGTGCCTGGTCCTGCATTCATTAAAGCCAAAGAAAACTTTCCTATTGATTCCAGTGGTGTCACTAGCAGTAAGCCTGGAATAATAAGTGCATTTAGGTTTAGGACTCAATAAATGTATTAGCAAACAGCATCATTAGAAAAATCTTGTTTGTGTGGAGCAGCATGATAAATATGGCTTGTTGTCCCATTGTGTTTGGGTTTTTAGAACTTTTACAGACCATTCTCTATTGGCTGCTACTGAGATTTTGCAGGAAAGTATTTGAGGAATTGGAATGAGGAACCAGAAGATGCAAGAAAGAATAAAAAGTAAACCCTTTCAAGACATGGAGAGTTGTTATTACAACTGCTAACCTAGGATCACTGAGGACATCAATTCTGCAGAGAGATGCTATTTTCTATACAGCATCTGACTTCCCACCCACCCAGGCCATATCTTGCTGTCCCTTGATCCCAAGAATGTTACATTTGTATGGAGAGTGTGCTGGAGACACTATTAGCATTCAGTTAATGAAAACCTGAGAAAACAGTGCACAGCAAGCAGTGGTCTGTCTTCTTGACACAACCACCAATTGGTGGTGTGACTCAGCACACTACTAAACTTATTTTTTCTCTCCTTTTTTTATAGTATATTCCTATAGTACTCCACCAATATTATGGGAATACTGGGGTCATGCTGGTCTGTAAAGTGCTTTGAGCCGTCTTGCAGAAGAATGCCACGGGAGCCCTAAGCATCAGGATTATAACTGTCTGTGAGAAGGTGATTGAAGCCAGTTTAAGCTCTGATCTGTCCAAAGCACTTAAATGCACACTTAACTTCAAATATCTGACTAACATCCCGTTGATGTTAATACCACTACTCACATGCTTATGTGCTTTGCTGAGCTGAAAGTTAATGAGTTGAAATGCTAGATAAACTTGGTTATAGAAGAGGCTTCAAGGACTGCAGTGTGGATTCCTCTAATTAGATGTGTCTTTTCACTGGTACATGGAAGCCCTTTTATCTCTTCCTGTATTCTTACAATCAGTCTGCAAACTTCATCGAAGAAGCAGCTTTCAAAGAGCAGTTTTATTTCAGATATGAAATGAAGAAAGGTTATTTATTTGTGTCCCCTTTATTGCATCTGCCATGAGCAGCACAGTCGTTCTGCAAAATTAAAGGTGGAGGGTCTGGGAAATACTGTGAAAACTTTAAAAAGAGGTCACAGCAGCAATATAATTTGCATGGAGATCTCCCAAGCCAGTGTTCATCTAGCTCTATCTACAGTATAGACTTTAAAGGACTACAGATAGGCTGGCCTAAACTGGCAGGGAGATTGCTGTCTTTGGTGGACCATCACAACACACGAAGTGGGGCACAAGCATAAGCTGGTGCTGGATCAGAGATAATGAAACACAAAGGCTGACTAGTGTCCAAAGAATTTCAAAGGGTCTTTATCCAGCAATTGGAAAGGCTCAGGCAATCCAGAAAGCTGATGGGGCTGTTCTTGCTTTTAAGTATTCATTTTGTAGGTGTGCAGGTTGCTTCATGAGATTAATAATAATAATAATAACAATAACAATCCCCTGCTCTTGTATGCTCATGTTTAGGGATGCCAACCTAAAACAGCCAGACCCTTCTCACCATGAGGAGTATGAGTTAGGGAGCATGCAGGAGAAAGCTCAAGGAGGCAAGTGTAGAGAATAGGCAGAATGGCATTTCTGCAGTGGGGGTAGAGAGGGGGCGAATTGTTTTTCTCTTAGGAGTATGCAAGAGGCTATTTGTCCATTTAAGCACTGGTTCGATTGTCTGCATTTATTGTCTGTACTCAGGAGGCCAGAGCACAGCTAAGAATTGCTGCCAGCTCTGGGAGTTACAGCAGTTCGTTTCCACCTTAACAGCATTGCAGAGAAGGGAAGGAGGAGATGGGCATTTCTTTCACTTGAGCTTGCTTGGAATTGCAGTCTGCACAGGACCCCAATTTTACACTCCCTTTTGCTGTTTCAATCAAGAATAACTCTACTGAAGTCAGCAAACCTGCAAAACAAACAAGAAGAGGGAATGGGAATCATTCTGTTGGCTGTGGTTTGTAATAAACGCCAGTAGCTCTCCCAGGAAACCTGTCATGGTGTGAGATGAATGTACCTTGTTTGCATTGAAACAGTGGGATCCTGGGCTCTGATCGAATTGCTCTGGGGCAGCCGGTGATAAATGAATGCTGATCATTGCACTGACTGTGGAGCCAGTGGGGCTTTTATTACTGTACATCCAACAGCAATTTGGTTAGAATTTCTGGAAGGCTTTACTGCCAGGAATTTTTTCTCAGTGACAAAATGGAAAGAAAAGGTGAAAAAGGAGTGATGGCAGGGAATGGGGGAGGGGGAAGGCAAATCTGCATTCCCAGATCAGAAAACCGGAAAATGAAAACAGAACAACCAACCAAAACAGCAAACACCCAATAATGACATACACATATATATAAGATTAACTATTCCTTTTTTAAATTTGCACTTAGATTAATACTTTGTATTTTGAAAAATTTTTTTGATCAGCTCTCATTTAAACTTGTTTAGAGACACATCTGACACATGCATGGAAGGCTGTCAAGGTAGCAAATGCTCTCCTAAAAACCCTGTGTGTGTGTGTGGGGGTGTATCCCTATATTACCATCTGACAATGCTCACTCCTGTCCCTGGGTACTGCCAGGGGTGGTCTCACTAGTGCAGGAGGCTCAAGGAATGTGATGAACGCAACTCAATTTCCAGAAGCCTTTGCGTGGGCATCCTGATAGCAGCTTGCTGGATGGAGAGGGGTTGAATGGCTGCAAAAGTGGGATCCATGTGCAGGCTTATTTATTTAGACTGTAGGGCACTGAACTGTAGCTCTTTTCTTCTGCATGTGCACACCGTGCCCTCAGCAAAATAGCATTTTTTTATCGTTACTGCCACAATATTGAATGCTACCCACACGCTACGGTTTTCTGTTTATCCATTGTCATTTTATTTCTGTGCTCTCTTTCAAAGAGGAGACCTTACTGACTACCCTGGCTTTCTTCTGCCAAGTAATTCCACCAGGTGCCTGACAAAGATACTTCTGAAGAGCAGATATTTAGCTTTTGCAATGCCAAAAGGCATTTAGCAAAGGTACTTCTTACCTGCTCTACTAAAGCTTTTTGATACCGCTGCGAATTTCTTTCCGAAACACTGACCAGCAGGATAACTACAGCTCTGTGCACACACACATCTTGCTTCTGGCACTGCCAGCAAATCGTGCTTCAGTAGCTTCTGATCTGGCTGGGGACTGAGCTTACTTATTTATTCACAGACGTGATAGACTTTGCTACTGGACTTGAATCTGATGCCTTCTGGTTTCTTTTCAGTCTCATGCCGTATCCCTGTAGACAGCATAAGTCAAACTTTCCTGCTTATAGGGTATTGGTTAAATGTAACAGCAGTTAAAAAATACCAGTAAGAAAACTGGTGTTAATAACAAAGAATGGAAGAAAATTCAATTATATCTAGAGACAAGTAAGGCTTTTAATTTATTTTTTTTATTCTATTCTGGCTCCATGGTCCATTGTTAAGAGCCAGCACCAGAGTCTGTGGAAAAGCCCTCATATGCATTTAAAAATTCATCTGCAGCTAACATTTATATCAAGCAGGAAGCATTAATTTGGGAGAATTGGATACTGCGACTGGTAGGTTTGAAAGCAGAATGAGTGCAATTTCTGAACACTGGTTGACAGGTGTTGATGGCTGACACTGTAATTTACTGTACAGGGTTTACAAAAGGGCAGCAAGAAGATTTGGGGCCGGCTGCATGGAGGCCTGAGTGCACTTGCCTCCTTTTGAGTGAGAAAATGAGGTTATTCCTTGTTTGTAACTTAGAGCTGGGCTGGTTTGTCATGGCTGGAGAGAGAGCTTTGCTTTATTTGTCATGTCAGAGCGCAGCATGGCTTGATTCAATACCAGGTTCAGAGTAGGATTAGGGTGCATCCCAAACCTGCTGAATCAAGCTTGTCCCTGTATGTCATTTCCCATCACCTATGTCATGTCGTCAGAAATCCTGAGTTCCAAAATGTTAATACAAATAAATATATTTGGGTGGCTTTTTGTCCCCTCTTATTCCCAAGTCTTAATGTTGCAAATGCTACTGTAATAAATATTACTGAGAAGGATTTGCTGAAGGATGTGTATATTCATCAGTCTTTAATGATTTGCATTTGAATCCAGAAAATTGGCTTATGACTCCTCGCTGGTTTTCTCTCACTCAGATTTTCACATGGCATTAAGTGCAGGAGGATTAAACACCTGGGTTTTTCTCTGGTCCAAACCAGACTTTGCTATCTTCATTTGGAAATAAGTTCTTCATTAGCTGGTAACTCAGCCTTGTGCATCACTTAATCTTTTTCAATCCCTCAGGACTTTTTGTTTCTAACAAAGAGCTTTAGGATCACTCTTGTCACTCTCACATGAACCAGTCACCACTGCTGGAGTATTTAATTTTCACCTTGGCAAGGCTGACGGCTGTCAAAATGGGAGGCTAGCAAGATGAAGTGTTGGCTGTGGGGTCGAGAACTTCAATGTTCTATCCTTTTATGTTTAATCTATCAGAACCTTGCAAACCGCACCAAACCATTGCACACTTTGTGGACCTTATCCCTAGTTGGGAATCCTGTGCAGAAGCACAGTGCGTGCTCACAGCCACAGGCCTCCTCTCTAGGAATGAGTTCCAGCTCTTGGCTAGTGCTGAATGGCCAGGGCCATTTTGTCTTCTCATGCATTCTCCAGCTAGAGTACAGTAGTGTGGCTACACTGGCACACTCTCACAATGCTCTTTAGCTACATAGGCTCATGGATGGGTAATCTTTTCAGATTCTTATGTATAATGGGGTGGATACACTCACTCCTCTGAAGGGCTGTTAGTTTCAGAGCGCAGCCCTGATGCTTGCCCCTCTGGTGGCAGTTGGCATTATGTTACCTTTTCTGTTTGCTGTGCATTTTATCCACAATATTTAGGGTCATTCTAGCTTACAGATAAATTCAATGTAAATTGACAATGCAATTTTGGTAATTTGACCTTACCCTTTTAAAAGCCATTTGAAAAGTGTAAGGCATCTTGTTTTCATAAGATTAGTAGGACCTGGATTAGTCAGCAAATGAAACTGAGGAAAACCCAAATGGTTTTCTTCTGGGAAAAACCCAAGATGATAGTAGAAGATTCATATGGATAATCTGGAGCCTGAATAAATGAGAAACCAAATGGCCAAAATCTAAATTCATGTAAGTGGAACTTTTTAGGATGGGGCTTTAGTAAGCAAGGACTCTTCTTTAGGATGGGCTGTTACTCTGCATGTTCTGCCTGTGGAATATGATATAAACATTATATGCCTAGTCCTAAACAAAATAGGTGTCAAACATTTTGCCGTCAGCTATTTTAGGACTCAGTGTGCTAAGCTCACTGTCCTAGATCTTTGGATTTGCCTGGCTATTTATTTGTCTCTCTTAGTTCCTGAGGGTATAGTGAGTTTCTGATAATTTGTGGTTCTAAGGTACTTGTGTAGGTCCAGGGAATGGTTTGTATAGAAAAGCTTAGATAACAGAAAGGTGTGTGGAGAAACATTTAAGTGTTGTTATTTTCCAGGTAATTGTGAAAACAAGAACAGAGTATCAGCCTGACCAGAAGAACAAAGGAAAACTCAGAGTGCCCAAAATTGCTGAATTCACAGTCAGTTTCACTGATGGTGTAACAGAAAGGCTAAAGGTAAGAAACGGTTATTCTGCTGCCTTGTGATGCAAATGCCATTCATTTTACAGTAACTGAATCAAAGTGACAGTAAAGACATAACAAATTTAACACTCCGCTCATCGCTAGGGTCAAAGAGAGGTTTATCTGCATGAGTAAAAAGCTTTTTTCTTTAGGACAGGCATGAAAATACCTTCATAACTAAATCTAAAGTAGGAAACATTTTTCTTTTCCCAGGAAAAATTATGAAAATATTTTCCAGCCCAGGTGGAAAGTAAACCAAGATTGGATCCTTTTGATTCTCAAACATTTGTGCTCAAAAAGAATAAAAAAATCACAGGGAAGATTGATTGAAAGTTTGTTTTGACTTTAAAAAATTCTTTTGTCTTCTAGTAAAACAACCCTTTTCATATTTAGGATATTTTACTGGTATAGAATTATATTATTACAGATTTAAAGCTATTTCAAATTGTATTAAAAAAAAAAGAGGTATAGGACAAGTACCCGAGCATATCCTGTCCTGTAAGCAGGTTTGGTTCACAGGAATTGGAACTTTGTGATGAAAAATGTTTCCATGAGAAATTTTTGTCAGGTTCTACTCAAACATAAAAAGAAACTCAGGAATTATTGAGTGTCCCCCAGTTCCTGTTGACTGCAGCATCTTAGTATGGCCCAGTTCCTCCTAAAATTAGACTTCAAGCATGTAGCTGCTAGTATTTTCTTCCTTTTCATTGAGAGAATGTGCTGCTTTTCCTAAAACAGAGCATGGGTGTGATAAAAATGTGAGATCTGATTTCACATTTCCAGTCGGAGGAAATATCAATGATTTGAGTAGGGAGGGAGTGGGCAGTGCCCAGATATAGTCCTGTTCCTTGAAAAGCTAGAATTGGGTTTATAATTTTTTGTGAAAGGGTATCATCCTTAACAGTTAAGGAATTCACTCAATGAACTAATAATCTTTCATTGTTTTTAGTTTTGCAAGGAGTAAAAAAGTTTATTATCAATCAGTATTTCTAGTAATTTAGAAGAAAAAATATCACTTTTAAAATTGGAATTTGATCGGGGAAAAATTGTTGCCATTTATTCTTGATAGACTTCAAGATAAAGCCTGTTCAACTTGGAAAGAGAAATGTTTAGGTACTCCCTTCTGCAGCACTACAGAATGGCACTGTTTCTGTTCTTTCCAGAAAATACCTAATGTATAGTTCATAAGAACAATCCTGTTTCTGTCATTCAGGATATTTAAAGCCATCATTTATTCTTAAGGGGTCTGTGAATAAATGTTTATAGCTTCTTGGAGTTTTTTTTTCCAGTGGACATCACATGTTTTGATCTAGATTACTTACCAGGGGCTTACATGCTGCTGATTTTGACTGAATTCTTCACTGATATTATTCCGTGCATACTATCTACTTACCACCAATAGTGACTCTCCATTGGTACCACTTGTAAAGTAAACAGCGAATTAGCCACAGTTAAATCCCCAGTCTTGGAAACCGCAGCAGACATTTTCCAGTGTGAGCAATGTATAAATCAGAAACAGACACAATGTGCCTGAGAAACAACAGTAAATGTCGAGTTTTCTGGCAGTGATGTGTTGGCTTGTGACATGCAATGAATGGCATTGTTGATATTTTAAGTAATGGTGCTTCACTGGGTATTTAGAACTTAATTCTGCAGCCCTGAACAGTGGTAATGTTAGTGTAACACCAAGTTTTAATCCCATCATGGCCTTGTTATTTAAAAAAGCAATCAAGAGCGTCTCACCCTTACACCCTGGGTATGCTGGAGGCCCATAAGGTGCAGTTATAGCTCATCCACTGCTATGGATAAATCTCATACCATCTACTCCTTCTATAGTGTGTCTTATTTTTCCCACTTTTCAAACACCCAACTTGCTGTTGCATTCAAACCTTTCATTTCAATGTATTTTTTTCCTCTCCCCTTGCTATTTTCGGTGCAGTTCTGCCATTGGTCCCACCCATATGTGCCCAAGAACTACATAGCAGCAGGCTCAGGGGGGCTGGAGCTCCAGCTGTGTGCACAGTACTGACAGAGGCTTAAGCTGCTTTCTCCTTTGCTGCGTGGTGGGGATGGCTGTGGGATGCCTCTTCCTATGCAGCCTGGCAGCATGACAATTTCATTTTTAAGCTATTTCCTTTCCCTAAGGTCCATATGGTTTCCATTCTCTGCTCTTCAATGTCAACTTATTAATCACTCAGCCTCTCGTCTAATACTGGATAAGACTATAAGCCTCTCCCTGCCTGCTTTTTACAAGGCTTCCATGTATCGTATTAAGTTTGTAGTATTATTTCCTGACAAAAATGAGCTGAGATAATAGGTAATATTTCATTACCTTTTGTAATTTTTTTTTATTGCACCACATTTTTGTACCAGTGCATATTTTTAGTGAAGTTATTAAAAACACTGCCCTCTGGTTATAAGCAGGACTATTATCTGGTACTGATGAAATCATTGTACATTTGTTTTTTGTAAGAGGAAAACATAGTAAATACTTAGCATTTATTATCTCGGTTTGGCTACACTTTTAAAAGCTTTAAAAATATATGTATAAATCAGATCATCAGATTGTATTTTGCTGGCTGGTTGCTTCGTATAGCCTTCCAGTATGTGGTGCATTGGAACTATCATCCGCAACTTCTTGCTAACATGCTGATTAAAATTACAAGTATTCATCTATATTTGAGCCAGGCTCTTGGTAGTTCTACACTGGCAGAAGCAAGTAAATCATCTCATTGATTTCTGCAAGAGAAATGATGAAGGGAAAGGTCAATAGTCCATCCAAGCGTAGATGGTCAGTTGGTTTAGTGCTTTCAAATACGAGAGCCATATGGGAAATGCATGTACAATTAGTGTGAGTCAACAGCAATGCTTGAATTCAAGGGTTTTCATAGGAAGCCATTTTGCTACTACAGCTCTACTAATCTGTGTATGAGGAGCAACTCTCCTCTGCACTAATAACCTCTCTGCAAGGTTTCAATTTTTTTGTTTCAGTCTATGATGTGCTTTTCTTTCCACACTACTTCTGGTCACTTGGTTTGGGAATGCTCTCGGGGGAGAAGGAAACTCTTCCCAAGTTCTTGGGTTTTTTTCCTTAGTCATGTAGCTGCAGTATACAGAAGAGCAAAATCCCTGGGGAAATTCTGGGACCATAAGAACATGTCAGTCAGATCCATAAATGCCCTTTGCTTTGCCTTTTGGGTATCTTTTATTGAAGAGGCTAATGAATTATTAGACAACTTTCTCGCATGAGTAAGCCAGAGCCAGAATTTAAGCTTATGCATGCATATTTTTCATCCATCCAGAATAGCACAGATCTGAGCTCTTTAATTACCTTATAGAAGAAACTGTCCCTAGGCAACAGTTCTTATTTCACACTACCTCTTCCAGGAATTTTAGATAGCTTCTGCAACTTGTCACATCTCCTAATAGATGAGATTATGATTTCTTATAGCTCAGCACACAGTGTCCTGGAAGTCTGACCAATTAGGCTTATTCTTCAGCTGGATGAGTCACCCCATACATACTTTATAACAAATGTTCAAATGGTTGTGTGTAGATGGGTTACAAGAAAATGGTGTTAAAATAATACTATGGTAGAGCCATCCATACATAAAAGAAATTTCTTCTTTCATTTTACTCCTCCACAGAGAAGCAATGACAACATTTTTTTGAAGCTGACTGGCAATGATTTATAGACCTTGCCTCCTCCATACTGTTTATGCCTTTGGAGTGTGTCCCTCTAAGAAGTTTTTGAACTGCAGAGATCTTATTTTGCAGTAATGATGTGTACCAAGGTTTCTGAGTCTGGAGAGGAATGGTGTCTACTGTTTGCTTTCCATTTTGCATGCTTTGAAGATAGCTCATGTTACCATGCTTTGCCATCCAGTGGTGACAGCAAGATCCATTAGAAAAGGTATGCAAATGTAATGACTATATTTGTCATGTTCCTTTGTGGGACAACAGATCTTACCTTTTGCATTTGAGGTAGGCCTTACTGCTTCTTTTTCCTATGTTATCCTATGTTACAGCTTTTAAGAACAAACTCTTTTGTGCAAGCATCATAATTCCCTCGAGTTTCTGCCCTTATTTCTTTCTGTCAGTACTGAAATGCGATCAAATGCTGTTTTGCTTTTCAAGCAGACTATCCGTTGAATTAAGTCCTGTTACTTCTGGAGGATAGGATTTCCAGTGATTCTTTTTGTCTTCCAACCAGTCAAGATAACACAGAAATCAACAAGAAGCATTTTTAAGGTGGAGTGGATTTCTACCCATTTTATTGACTGTCACTTAGCTGAGCTTGTGTTCAAGACATCAGCACCCTTCTTAAGAAGAAACAAGTTGGAGAACAGTGCTGATTAATTTTGTGCTTCATCCAGTCAGACCCAGTGAGTTCAAGTAGACTTGTGCTAGCCCTGAGTTTGCCCAGAGTTTTCTAGCACCAGAAAAGCTACTGGAGTGGCCTTTCAGTGCAGTCATAGAACACGGAGCATCAGGTTGACACTCATTACTGAGTTGTGCAAATTGCTCTTTATTGCACAGTTAAGTTCATGTGTAACCAGTTTGAGCTCTGTTATCACAAAATGCCATAGAGCCACTTGTTACTGCCTTTTCAGAGAGACAATGATTTAATGAGTATGAGTTAGGTGATAGTTACCAGCCATGGTTATCTGACTTCTCAAGTCTTCCACAGTTCTTCCATTTTCATGGATCATTTTCTTGAGAAAGTTAAAGTTCCGTCTTTCAGAGCTGGAATAATTAAACTATGTTCTTGTCTTTAACAGAACAAGTTGGGAGTGGGTGTGTGGGGGAGAAACTGAGATATTTCAGGTGTTTCCTTATGAGCAATTTATCTACCTGGGAAAATCATCTTCAAGTATTGAGCATTACTTCACTGAAGAAGACTGGGAACTTCACTCTTTTGCTACAAGTTGGCAAGATCCATTGTCAGAGTATGGCTGTGTATTCCATTCCTCTTGAGTATGCAATGACAATATATTTCTTATCATTAGATCAGCCCTCTCATCCCTCCACCCTGAAACTGCTCTGAGACATGCAGATCCAGTACCTAGTGGATGTGATTATTCACCACATTTTTCATCACGTTCTTAAAACGTAGTGGAACTCATTCAAATGTTTCTGTTATTGAAATGCTCATATTGAAACAATTATTTTCCTCTGACCTAAGGTGAAAGACTTTGAACAAAATCAGTCTCCAGCCACACCCTACGAAACAGACATTGATGCAACAATTGTTCATTATCTAAAACAAGCCGGTATCTGAAATGCTCGGCTCCCAGTTAAGAAAGATTTTGGCTGGGGTAGGGCCAGGGCTTGATTTCCTGTTGGTGACAGCTTTGCTGAAGTGTAAGATGCTTCCCCTGCTTACATCACTAGAATCTGACCCATCAAACCCCCAGGGTACTCTTGTAATGAAAGGATCTTCAAGTGACAGGCATTGCCATTCAGAGGAAAGTCCTGGGATGTATGCTTGTGGAGGTAGGTGGTTAGCAGGTCTTGATCAATTTCTTTCTGCAGGTAACAGCCGTGGATTTGGAGGCTTATTCACTCCTTTTGGGAGTTTTCAGCTGCCATCAGGCAATCTCCTTTCGCAGTGGGCTCAGATGCAGAAGGCATGTTCTTCTTGCAGGGGTGTCAGGCAGCTCTCACTACACCTAAGTCTTCTCCCTACAGGAATGCAGTGACTTGTCTCTGAAACCCAAGCTTTGCCTTGTCTTTGGAAATTTAATATTTTCCACTGCAATGCAGAGGGTCACAGTTTCTCCTTTCTCAATACCCCACTGCCCAGCCCTGCCTGGATTTGAGTCTACTTATATCTGATGCAGACTAGCACCTGCATGGATTCAGTCTCTTACTTTTGGTATGCATGAAAGGAATTGAGAAATGTTGCTCATCATCTTTCTGCCTGAGCTCAGAAATCATTCTTCTCCTCTGGCTGTAATGGGGAGAGAAGAGGATTGCTCGCTTCTGTTCTAGCTGGTCTCGCAGCTTGCATGAAGGTAGATTGATGGAGCCATTTGTGATCATCAGTGACAATTCGGAGCTTTGAGGATGAATCAAATGTGGCTTTGTGGTTCAGCCGCCAGAAAACAGATATTTCTGATCACATCCCCAGGTATGGTGCTATAAACCCTGCGAGGTTTCCCCTGTCTGGGTAAAAGTGTGTGGGTTTTGTGAGTTCCCTGCTAGTACCTGGCTTTCTGGTAAACTCATGAAGAGTTTCCATGTCTAAAACACACAGAGGAAAGGTATATTTTGATCTAACTAGAATGTTCTGTATAACTGGCGTAGGGCCCATCTAGCAAAGCAAAAAAAAAACCCAAACAAATGACATGGCTTTTATATGAAATGGGTTATTCCTTAAAGTATATTCTTGGTTTATATTCTTTTTTACAGAAACACACACTTACTCTTTTGCAAAGTCAGAAACTCCACCTCAAATATATTTTGTTTTTGCCATCTGTGGGCACTGACAGAGCAATCAGCTGAAGAGATTTGTTCAGGCTTATTTTTTTCCTTTGACTGATATTTGGAGAGAAGAAGAAAGTTAATTGCTATGCAGAAAATGTCTAAAAATGGAAGTCACAGAGGATATTCACATCTAAGGGTTTGTGGGGTAGACCTGCTGAATCCCAAACCACGAAATATGGGAGGAAGAAAGGAGTTAAAGAGTAGAAACCTTAACAGACCCTTTGCTTTGGTACAAAAAGCTTGAAAAAGATTTTTATAAGTGACAGCATGGAGATACCCATTCTGCTAATTATGAAATGTAATTACAGTTTACATTTAGTCTGAATGATTTCTTACACTGCATCTTTGTCTCCAGCAACACAATGCATGTTTTGTTCTGGTACCTCTGTCACCCCACAGTAAACCCTATTTGTTGGGTAATTTTCTTGTCAGCAGGTGAGGTGGAATGAAGTATGCTTAATGCTAGTTTGGCTCTTATAGCAAAAGGGACCAAATGGGATGGGGGAGGAAAGGGTTTTCAGCTGACAGAAGATAAGGCAAAGTTTATTGACTGTCGTGAAGTGCATTTTGAGTCTTGTAGCCAAACCACAGAATGCTAAAAAAAATATAATAATCAGGGAAGTGAAATGCTTCACTCATACTGTTTTTTTTCCATGTAATGTTTCATTCTATCTATTTATAAAGCAGCACAAGCCGCTGATTGAATGTTAAATAGACCTGAGCTCCCTCTTGTTAGTACTTGCAGATGTATTAAGCCTGTTGTGTCAGATCCACAGCTAATGGAACTGGCCTCATGCCTTTGAAGGCATCATAATCAGCTAGATTATTCATTTTTGTTGTTTGTTTTTAAAAGGGTAGCATTTGTAAGTCATTTGCAGCAATAAAGCTTCACATTTCTAATTCAAAATGTAAAGGCTTTTAATTCTTAAGTTACCCAGGGGATGCTTTGCTCACCAAGTCCTCGGTTTGTCCTTGTGTGAAGCACCCACATAATAAGAACAAGTTTTTTTAAGAGAAATGGGTGTACTGGACCATGAATACTGCCATCTTATTAGCTTTATTTCCTGACCCGTGGTGGTAAGCATAGATGCTGAAATGCATGTGAATATGTTGACCTTCCTGAAGGAACAAACTTCCAATTTAATTCATTTTGTTGGTTTTTTTTAACCACAAGTGTGCACTGATCAAAGGTGTTTTAATTTGTGCAAGCTTGACCTTCAGTTTCATTTTACCTAAGGAGTCCGTAGGACTGGGGAGTGGTAGGGAAAAGATATCTTGTGCCCCAGCATACAAACAGCTTAAATTGTTCTGGGCATTCTTTAATCCAGTCTTCTGTTGTTGATGGTTGACAAGGAAAATGATAGTGTCACATGTAAAATGAACATATAAGAAATTTCTGAGGCAAACAGACACAAAAACATGCCTGGAGGAATGCCGTTTTGTGCCTTAGTGCTGTACATCAGTGCTCGAGTCTGAAAGATTAGCTTTGAAAATTGCCCTGCCTGTGGAAGAAGGTAATTTCATAAAGCAAACAGACCTCAGCTTTTCCCTAGCACCAGCCTGATCCTCGGCAGTGGGATGGTGCTGGTACTGGAGTGGTTTTGCACACAATGGGCCCAGAGAAAGCCAAGCTTTTGGGGACTCAGATGCTTCCAGCTTTGGGTGGATCTTGCTGGAGTTTCCCTGAGTACCATTGGGGAGCAAGCTGGGGAGCTGGACCTGAGTCAAAGGAGGCCAGTAGCAGAGCAAGGAACACAACCTACATTTCACAGGTCTGTTGCCATGTGCTAATTCCTGAAACCATCCTCACTTAGGGCTCCTAATGCTTTCCCTGCACTGAGTCCAATGTGAGGGATCAAGAAGAAGGGAAGATTTTGCATGTCTGAGGCTCTTCAGAGGTTGAGTCTTGGCAGGCAAAGGGTAGGCAATGAGACGTTTCATTGATGACTTGATTTATCTTTTATTCGTGTTAATGCATTTAAAAAGAGCCCTTGATGAGCTGAGGCATCCATTGTCACATCCTACATGAAGTGGCTGGAGGAAATGTCACTGCCAAGGCTTTGTGTGACGCAATGGAAGATGGCAGCACGTTGCTGATAAAGGTTTAGCTGTGGAGATGATGTGTCTGACTGCTGCAATCCCACTTACTGAAAAAATATCTCAAATTAGCCATCTGGAAGGAAGCCTCTTTCCAGCATTGCTTATGGAATGGTATGTCAGGTGTTATTAGAAACATGGGTTTGGGAAGAAAAGTGCCTTTATAAGCAGTGTTTCTGAGTCACCCCACTTGTTTTATTTTGGGGATTTGCTTCTTTTAAAGGTAGCAGAGTCACAGAAAGAAGGAGGGAAGGCTTATGATAGTTGAGAAAGGAAGAAAATATCCTTGTAGGAGGAAAGGGAAAAGACCTTTAAATACCTGTATGGTCTACCAAAAAGGCTGTGTATTTTTTGGTGTTCCTAGAAACAATGTTATAGCATCTCAACATACAAGCCTATTGTGATGAAGGATTTTTGGTTTATGTCATTAAATAGCAGGAAAGCAAAAGCAAACCAGAGTTTTTTATTTGCTTAAGTGGAAATTCACTAATATTCAGTGGTGGAGGCATCCTTATGGAAAATGGCATTTTAGAATTTCCACAAGGAATAGGGGCTTGGAAACCGAGCCGTGAATTTTCCATTCAAGGGGTTTGACTTGGCACAGAAAGATGTCATGCAGGCCGCAGCTGGCATCAGACACAGTTAAAAAGATCTGAGGCTATTAGTGCCTAAACAGCCACTAGAAATTATATTACATGATGGAGACTGGCTAATATAATTGAGCCAGCTAGTTATTGTGTGCATAATTTAATTATTTGACAAATTGCTTGGAAACACAGTGTTCTTGTTCCACACTCGTGCTGCACTCACAGTATTGCGAGGCACAGAGCAGAGAATTGTTGGTGGATACGTGATCATCTTGGAAGGTAGACATTTCTTTTTAAGATTTGCAATGTTGGAGAGGTTCACTGGTGTAGTGCTGGTGGAGTGATGTATGCAGAGATGGGTAGAGCTATGGGGACATGGCTGGGACAGCAAAATGACAGAGAGACAGCTAGTGTTGTTTCAAGTTGATACCTTTGAGACTTCAGGGTAGTTGCAGAAATAACCCTTTCTTTTCTCTGTGAGTCTTTTGGACTTTGATTGCTGGGCTGGGTGGGCTGAAAGGAATGTATGAAATAGTGGAGCAGATGTGAGATGTTTTGGGACCCCAAAATTATGCCATCCTCACAGATGGTGTTCCGTGTTCTTAGGAGAACTGGAGCCAAATTGGATTATGGCTATGAATTCTAAGGAAAAGGACCAAAAGCTCCCTAACCCTTAAACTTCATGTAAGAAGCCATGCAGCACTAAGGAATGTTTTCCCATAGCTCTGAAGATTGCGATACATGACTCAGGATATTTCCCTCTCCTATGAGCTGCTACTTAAGAATCTGGACACCATCTGGTATAAAGCTGTGCTGTAATAATGAAGGACAAATCCTACATCTTCTTGAACAGTACCAAGCAAATACGAAGACCCAATTGCGTCTCCGTATTGCCCATTAGCCTTTCAACATTTCAGAGACTAAGCTGTTGCCATAAGATCAGCAAAATCATCCGCTTATTACAAAAAGATTTTTAACAATGAGGAGTGCAATGACATTTTTGAAGAAGTGCAGCCAAATAATTTTTACTTGCAGAACAGATCAGGCTGTATTAGAGGGTGCTGGGCAATGCACCACACCATTTCTTTGGCTAAGTCTAAGCAGGGGAGCAGCTTTTCCTGGGGTGTGTTTCAGATTCCTCATCCCCCTGGTTGATCCATCTGAGTGTCCTATCATCCTGTGGCTCCCTCCCTGCCTACATGCCTGAGTTTTCTTACAATAGCAACATGGATTCAAATGATGGGGTGGTTCACACTTGGATTTCATCCTGACATAAAGGTGCGAGGTAGCCAGGATAGATGGCTAGATCCAGGAGCTGGGAAGAGCTTTAGCTGTAGCTTTTGTGTAGAGATCTAATGTTGCCAATCTTACATCTAATTATCAGCTGGAAGAAGTTACAGGATGAAAGGGAAAAAATTACCCACTTGAATTTTTCACTGTTAAGCAGAAATCCTTGTAATGAGATCATGAGTGTATGAACATAGACCGAGGTGCCCTTACAGCTGAAACCTTTCTACTGTGCGGCAGGACCTCTGGGACTGGTCGTGTGAAAAATGGATTGAGGACTTTGTGATATTTTTCTTTCTTGCATGCAGGTTAACTAGGTTGCCAATGGAGATAGGTTTCCAGGTGTAATGGCATGGCCATAAACTGTGCCTATCCAAGCATAGCTCTTATGCTCTTCTGTGCAAATAATCTTGACAGAATTCTTGACAGAAATTCAATTTTGTTTATAACATGTTTTGCCTCATTCAGAGTCTTTCTTCTTCTACAAAGAGAAAATTAAGCCCAAAAGAATTTCTTCAACTGAACTGACTATTAAAGGTCACAAACTTTCCCAATACCCAGCAACATTGAAGGTATCTTGTAAACCAGACATGGCAGTGGCAGTGGTATCCTTTCGTAACAAATGTGAAGAGGGTGAGACTGCAGTGCCAGAACAGACACAGGCATCTGGCTTCTGAGGTCCCTTATTCACATCCCAGCTGCTAAGACTAGGAAGGCTGTGCAGAATTTTGTAGGGACTTTTCCATGGTAAATGATCTTTACCTGGCAATTAAAGTGATCTCTACAGTAACACACAACTCTGCATTCTGAGAGCATTAACTCTTCTCTTGGTGCTGCTTGTCTGTCTGGTTTTCCTATAGGCAGCAATGCTTTTCTTGGTTATGGTGTCTTCTTTGCTGTACTCCTGTTTTGAGCATATATAAGCATATATATATTGCATGCTCTGAGCAGTAGGAAAGGTGTCCAGAGTTAAACATCTATTTGCCAGGTTTAGGAGGAAAATCATTCTTGATAGCTAAGAAGTGCCACCCATGCTGATGAAACCCCTGTGTGCCAGCCTCTTACAAGAGCTGCATGAGCACGGAAGAGAAATTCTGTGCTGTTTTCATCAGGCAGATTGACAGAGATCACATCATCTGTTTGGATCCTGAGAATTGCTCCACTTAGGTGGCAAATGGAGGGTGGTTTCAAATGCCTGGGTACCTGGGGCTTGTGCCTGATCCAGAACAGCATGTGGTACATGCCGTGTTCCTCCAAAGCTGGACTGAGTGCAGCTGTTTCCCCCTCAAAGAAAGGGCAGCACAGTTATTTTCCAGATGAATTTTAGACAGCAGATGATAAGGCTGCTGCCTGAGTATGAGCAGTGATGGGTTTGAGCTTAAGTAGTGGAGCACAAGGATTGCAGCGCTGGACCAGAATAGCTGACCATCTCATTTGGAAACCCATTTTAGTAACCCAGAGGCAGATGTGTCAAGGCAATGTGTGAAAACCCAAAATGGGCCATTTCTCACCCTTCCTAAGAAACCTGAGCCTACAAAAGGTGCCTACTGATTCTAGTGTACTGTAGGAAACTAAAGGAGATTTAGACACCTGGCTGCCTTTGTGGGTCTGTGTCTAAATGTTTGGTTCATGCCATCGTTGTGGTTTAAGACTAACTCATGCAGTCTCTCTCTCTCACTCACTTCCCCCTTTCTTCCCCCCGCTCCCAGAGGGATGGGAAGGAGAATCAAAAAGAATGCAACTCCCACAGGTTGGGATAAGAACAGTTTGGTAACTAAAATATAACACAGATCACTACTGCTACCACCAATAATAATAATGACAAGGCAAATACAGGGAAAGAATACAATTGCTCACCCAGTCCAATACCAAGCCTGACCAAGCAGTGCACCCCCACCCTTCCAGGTCTCTGCTCTCCGCTTTTTACATCCTGGGCATGACGTGCTGTGGTATGGAACAACCTCTTTGGTCAGTTTGGGTCAGGTGTCCTGTCTCTGCTTCCTCCTGGCTCCCCCTCCTCCCTGGCACAGCATGAGACTCAGAAAGTCCTTGGTCAGACCAAAACATTACCAAGCAGTAACTGAAAACACTGGTGTTTATCAGCACTGCTCCCAGGCCCAAAATCAAAAACACAGCACTGCACCAGCTACCAAGAAGCAGAAAAAATGACTGCTGCTGCTGAACCCGTGACAGCCATCAAATATGAGAACTTGGTGGAGGTAGAAGGGGCTGTCCCCTTTGTTTTAAGCCCTACTTCAAGCCATGTGGAGGCTCTATATGAATGTCTCATCTTTTTAGAACCTTACTGAGCTGCTTTTGCCAACCCTGTTGTACAGAGTAGATTTGTTAGATTGTCATTTTTTTAATAGACTAATTGCAGTTTGAGTTAGAAAAAACACCACTTCTTCAAAAGGTGTTGCTTCAGTTTTGTAGGATGTCCTCTGCTGTGTTTCACTGTTGCATTTGAACGCCCTTGTGATTTTCTCCCCCTAACCCTTTTTCTTTTTACCATTTTTATACTGAGTCCTTGCAGTCTGTGACACCAGCAGCAGAGCCTGGGAACAAAGCATAAAGGTGGAATAACAAGCCCTGACACCAGGGCCGTGATTACAGGTTATGTTCCTCCAGCTGCTAATGCGAGTAATATGTGACTTTAAGTGGGAACAAACCCACACCCCTCACATCTCACCAGCACAGTTTGGATGCTGAATACTAATAGAGAGCCGTCTGCATCCAGTCCCCACTGGGAAAAAAAATATTTGTCAACTCAGTTCAGACAGTGCATAAATTTGAGGGAGCTGCCATCTGCTGCCAGACCCTTCCCCCACTACACTGCCTGTAAATCCTTCCTTATAAATATCTGTTCTGTGAGGAGTGTTCCCATCAACAGCTGTTCAGGATCCACCTTTCCCCTCTTCCTTCTTTCCTCTAGGTGTTTCCAGAGAGTTCAGGTTTCCCAGGACTCTAAGGCACCAAAATACCTCACTGGTTTGTATGGCAGTCAGTACCAGCCCAGTGCTGGTGTGTAGCTGCCCGCAAGGCTCTGTGGCATGGTACCAGTCTTGCTGTCAAAGCCCCTAACCTTGATTTTTGGAGTGACACGCATCTCCCTACTCTTCTTCCATGGGGACTGATGGGTGCACACCCTCTCTGAATAAGGGCGCAAATTTTTGCCAAGGAAAACAATAAAGAACAAAAATGTAGAAACCTTGCAGTGGAAAAGGCTATTAAAAGAATGCCCTGCTGTTTGGATGTGGCATTGTTCTCTGGTTTGCTTTTGAATAAGGCTTTTCATTGTAGCTAGAGAGGGAATAAGGGTTTTTTTGATGGAAAAAAAAAAAAAGTCGTGGGCAGCTGTTGAAATCAAAGAGAGTGGGAAGGATACTTAGATGGACAGCGTGAAAGCCAGGTTAACTGGAATACCATTGCAATTAGATGTCATCTCTCTGGAGCAAAACCTACTGACAACTGATGTCCTGTTGCTTGATGAAGACACATCCTTTTTTTTATCTGTGCTGTGAAAATGCAACATGTACTTCATCTATGGGGCAGGTGGGGAGGAACCAAGCCAAGCGCACTGTTATTGATGGGAGGTTGACATCATCTTTCACGGACGTAAGGGCCTCTTTCCATGTTGTGTGGAGGATGGGGAGTTTTTTGGTGTGGTAAGACTGTTGTCTCTTCTCCATTCCAGCAGACACACCCCTCTTAAGGGAGCCTTTGGGAATCATATGAGACTTTGGGGAAAGGGCAGGCAAATATCCCCCCTTCTTCTACCCACTCGAGTAGTCACACGTGACAGATTCATGCCTGCAGCACTTCTAGGTTTTATCTGCTTGCTAAATTTTATTTCCCCTCTGTGAGTGTTTATATTGCTTAGAGACTGCCAAGGTTCATGTTAATCATAAAAAAAGTGGAGGTTTATTAGGTATTGCAGCTCTGTGATTTTTTGGTGTTTGAATGTTAATGAAGCTCTGTCTGCTCCGGAATAGCTAGAGAGGTGGATCTTAGCGCTGGCATGGCAAAATACCCAGGGATGAATTTTTCTTCCCTTTTCTCTGGGTTTTAACATCTTACATGACATTTCATCCCAGAGCAATTTTACACCGTGCATCACCATGTGTAATATTGTGTCACGCTGTAATTTTGCAAGTGCATGAAAGGAGGAGTGAGGTGAGAATGGGCTCAATTGCACCCCAGAGGGAGGGGAGAGCTCAGTGTAGTGACCTGCTCCTGGGAGGTAATGAATTGGGTGTCAGCACTTTGCCAAGCAGAGGAGGATTTATTATTTTTAGGGGTTCAGTGGGCAGACAAGAGGAAAGGAACCCATCAAGTCACATTACTAATGGTCATTTCCATAGGCTGTGCATGTATGTGGGGTTTAACAGAGGAAGAGGCATTCATTCTTGCTCCAGGCAGCTTGGTTCTTCCTTTTCTGAAGGCTAAAGGAGGAACTTGGCTGATTTAACTGGCTCAGGGTGAGAAGCCTTCAAAGCAACTTTGGTGTCAACTCTTGGGGAAGGCAGACACAGTGGTTCTGGGGCAGGGCGACAGCTCATAGTTCAGGGATATCCCACTTTCACTGGTGCAGAGGGGGAGAAAGGAACCAGGTAGATATTAGAGCAGGAGGAATCATAGCACAGGGTGTATGCATCCTGCTGGTGCGCAGCTCGTGCTAGCCCTGATGGGGAAGGCTGTATTTACTAAAGAAAGCTAGAGGATGAATAGCTGCTTATTTCTCAGGAAGAAGAGGTACTTCCTCACTGACTTACCCGCTGTGTGCTCCCAGGTGGCATTCAGTATAATTTCATTATCCTTTGTCTCTTCCTTTGCCCTGATCACAAGTTTGTTCCTTCAGCTTAATCCAAGCAATATTTCCTTTTTTTTTTTTTAGTGTACATTGTATTTGGGGCAGAGCAAGCAAACTGGAAAGCTGAACAGTTCTTATTTTCTGGATTTCTATCCAGGGCTGCCCAATAAGCATTGGTTTGGTACAGCAAGATCTACGTCTTGCTTCAGGGCCTTCAGGCTAACCTCGAAGAGGACTTGTGTCATTGTCATCTTTGTATTACTTCGTATTAAATTGTTAGTGGAGGAAGTACCTGGCCTAACATGCTCCTCTTTTAAATGAGGAAGAGTTGATGAACATGTATTTGACAGGGAAAATGCTTTTCCACACTGGCATGCCACACCTGCCTTGTGATGGGTCTTTTTGGATAGGGGCCTTTTTTCCCGGGTCTCCTGTTGGAAGAAATAGAGTGTTGGCATACTTAATCCAGGAGCTCTCTCCTTTTTCAAAAGGACGTTTTTCATTTTGTCAGGTGTAATACAACTTCTTTTGGGGGCAGAAATCATGGTAAATTCCATTTCCATCTCCATGAATCCAACTGAGACTTCTTCCTCTTCAGTACTGTGGAAAGGGATATGGCTTCCTTGGGTTGGGGATGCATAGGCTACCATAAAGCTGGTCTGAAATATTTCTACTCAATCTTGCAGGCAAGTGTGCTTTTATGGGGAGGAGGTGGAGCCCATATTTTCTTGGTCAGACCAGCTGCAATTCATACAACTGCACTCCTTTTCTACCAGCTACCTTTTGAGCACACCAGGACTCTCTTACACATGTTCTCTTATGAGATCCAGCAGTAAGTGCTTCTCCCTCTGCAGCTGCCTTTCGCTTAATTGACCCATTTTGCAGCAGATTAGGCCCCAAGGAGGAGGTTAATATGAGCAGTTATTGTAAAAGGCAGGTTGAGGCTTCAGTGAACTGATCGTCATTGGAAAAGCCTTTTAGCCTCAATCTTCTTACCTTTTACACTTTATTCTAAAATATTCTGACTTAACAATGAACTTATGAATATCTCCTGCTAGATACAGTCTCCACACCTCTCTCTTGCCTGAGTTTTGAAGTGAATGTATTCAATCAGATTTAACACCAGGCATGCAAATTTACCTTCACTCTTTGTTGTAAAACAGCCACGAAAACTGTAGCTCGGAATCTTCCAGCACTGCAGGCAGCATTACCAGGGCTGCTTTAGCTTCTCTGGGTAACAGTCCCAGTGTGCTGTGTGCAATGTAGGAATGCCTTTCACCAGGCAGTGCATCTTTCTGCAGGATTGGTGAGGGTGAGAAGTCTTTTCCTGCCCTGCAAGCAATTACAGTGGCCCTTTGAGACTATGCAGAGATTGCATATCATAAAGGTTCTTAAAATTACAGCTGCTATGGTAACCAAAAGAGAGAATGAGAGCAAAATTTGGTATGAAATAATGAACATTAAACAACTTGTATATCTTTATTGATATAACATTAGTAATATTACATAATATTATAGTTATGTTAACATCGATGAATTCTCTTTATAAGCTGATGTACCTGACAAGCCTGTGCACTACCCGGTAGGAATTGTCTCTACATTTCACTACTTCCTACCATCACCAGTCTCCTGTACATTTGTTAAAGGACAACTTCTGCCTGTACCTACTATTCAATTTCCTTACCCATATGAGAAAATAAAGAGGATTGTGACAGAAGTGTAACAACAAAATGGTTGATAAGCCGTGTATGACTAGATGGAGCTGGAAAATTTCTGTCTCTTCCTTGCTAGGGCAGTAAATAATAATGATTGCCTTCAGTACAGACAGGTGCAGCCCTGGTACTGGGATGGGGGCATGTTTTGGAGGATGGGCATGGTATGGTGGTAGCATGTCTGCAGGAAAGGGTATTAGCCAGGGTTAGGCGCACAGCCTCAGCCACATCCTACCATTGTGGCAGTCTCTGGATGGCTTTTGATGTGACCAGGCAAAATTTGCAGCCATGGGATCAGCTTCGGTGCCATGATTAGAAAGTGGGATTCGGAAGGAAACAGATTGAGGTTGTGGGTAGGAAAAAGCCTCATTGATCGCTGCCTCTGCTGTAAAACCCATGCCCGACCTCAGATGTTTGCTGTAGGAACTTCCTCACTGTGAGCTCTCACAGGCTCACCCAGCTCAGGAACATCACTGCCCCTTCCCTATGCAGGCAAACATCCCTCAAAAGGCATTGCTGTGGGTGCTCAGTGCCAGGAAGCCAGAGCAGGCTGGGAAGCCACCACAGCTTTAAATGCTTCCCCTACTCCTGCTCCCACCCCCATCATCTCTGTAAGTGATTTCATTTGATTAGGAGCTCTAGTTTGCATGGTAACACTGGAGCCCCAGGGGTTATGGTGTTTTTTTCATGCCAGTCCAGATCAGTGTGAGACAGCAGTCTCAACAGGATGCGTTGCTGTAATGCCAGCGGTAGAAGTCCAGAGCCATTTATGCTGCATTTGTGGAATTAGAAGCTGGGACCAAGAAAGCTTTTGGGAAGGGAAAAAGGAGAGTGCATTTGGGGCCCTTGCTCAGTCGTTAGGGAGGGCACAGCTCAGCTAAAATCAAGGATCACGGCCTCAGTACAGACATCTGAAAGGGGGTAG
This sequence comes from Ara ararauna, assembly GCA_028858755.1. Classification (NCBI taxonomy): domain Eukaryota; kingdom Metazoa; phylum Chordata; class Aves; order Psittaciformes; family Psittacidae; genus Ara; species Ara ararauna. Next base: position 740,734 of record CM054386.1, read on the forward strand.
GAGGGTTGCTGTTGAAGGAACTATTTAAGAGGGAACTGGAAGGGCTGGAGAGAAGGGAGCTAAAGCAGAGAAACAGAATGGTGCAGCAAAGTAACCTGCTTGGTAACGAGGAGAGAGGGAATATCTGAACCCCAAAGAGGGTATTGAGTCTTGTACCTCCAACACCAGCATCTGCTCTTGGATGTGCTGCAGGATGTATATGCTGGGCTTGTTTGGTTCAGGGTGGTTGAGGTATTGTCCTTTTACAGCTCTGATAGAGGATTCCCTTTTTCCCACCCTCCTTTCTGCAAGGTATTTGATGCACAACTTATCCCTGTGGCATTGCCCAGAAGGCACAAATATGTGAATGCTACAAAGGCTTCATTCTTCCTACCAGCTCACCTACTGCTGCTATCAGAAAAGCAGGATCTCACCATGGTCGTAAGGCAGTTTATCTGCACAGATTAGACCTGAATGTGGACTCCAGCTGCTGGTGGATCCTGCTGGGCCAGCAGATGATGCTGCTGATGGAACAGCTAAGTGTATGGGAACACAAAGCCACCAAGAACACCAAATGCCTCAGCAAAATCCGTACATTTGCAAGGGGTTAAACACAGGAATGTGCACTCCTGAAGGTCTGTGGAGGGATGGAAATGATGTGAGAATTCAGGGCTATTGGATCTAGCATTCATTCAATTACCATGCTTAGTTAAGTACTGCACAGTGGAGTGAAGACTGCAGTCTGTTAGAATGGCTGTTAGTGTAAGTCATTTAATTATGAGGTTGCTCATATGCCATTTTAACATATGTAGAGTAACATTATCCCTCTTTTGTAGGTCACTATTCTCATAAGTCTGGCTCTTGCATTCCTTGCCTGCATAGTGTTTCTTGTGGTATACAAAGCCTTTACTTACGACCACAGTTGCCCAGATGGATTTGTTTATAAGGTAAGAAACTTCAGATGGACACATTGCCTGAGATAATGATAGACTTTATTGGCTACATGGTTACAGTTCTCATCTGTTTTTTTGACCAGGCCAAACAGAACATTTGGCAAGAATGGGTTGAAACGGGAAAAGTGTTGTGGGAAATGTGGACTTGCATCTGCCTCCATCAGCTACTGTTACACTGTAATTGGGATTAGCATGATGTTCAGGACAGATGTTCAGGAGCAATCCCTCATATTTGTGAATGGATTTATTGCAGCTGGAATCCTGCATTTGCTTCCCACACGTTCAAATGACTGAGGTTTACTGGGATGCGTTTTAATGGGAAGCAAATTCCCTGAGTGCTGGCACATGTGCTGTTTGTGAGAGAAATCCAAATTTGCCCATGTATTTTCTTTTTAGGTGCTTTTGAGGCTCTATCAAGAGCAAAACCATGTAGCTTCATTGCTAAAACCCCACTGCCCAGTGATTTTATAGTGAATATTCACAGAAGTATTTGCCTGGTCTGTTGAGATTGAAGGAAACACCCGCAAACATTTGCAAAATAGTTCTTACTGTGAATAAACTCATAAACTCACAGGAGTCTTGAGCACACTGGGGATACTCTGTGGGCTGGAAAATAGAGTAAGGATGTTGATTTATTAGTCATTGTGAATTATTCTCTTAGGTTTTATAAAAATGAAGTTAGAGCCATGAATTTCAGCATCAGATCCAAACGTGAACTTCTGAAAAGATTGAAGGTTTTGGACTCAGATTTCAGCTGGTCACATTGAACTGGGAGTTGGGGGAATTCATAATAAAATAATTGTACCTGGAGCCCTTTCTGTCCTTGGTGCTACTTCAACTTCAGTGAATACCAACCAGACTGATATTTGTTACCATTTGATTGCTCTTTTACAGCTGTTGCAAACCAAATTGTTTTACCTATGCAGTTGTTAGCAAATGAGTGTCCATACTATCGCAGCGGGGATGCATGGGCAGTGACTGCCCAGATAACAAGCTCTGACAAGGACTGGCCAGTTGGGTTATGCTTCAAACCATCTCTGACCAAGGTGGTCATCCTACAAGTCAGAGATAACACACTGCAACAGAGCAGCATGTAAGCAGCTTACTCTGCCTCTGCTTGTCCTCTACCTGTCTGAGGATTAACTTAGGATGTAGCTCTACAGAGCTTTCAGTCCAACATGTGGCAGGAGCTGCTCACCCAGCCTTGCTAGGACTGCAGCAAGGGGTCTTGGTCTCTGTGCATACCAGGAATGTACCAAACCAGTCAAACCTTCATTTTACAGTCCCCATTTCCCATCCATGGATGAGATCAGCTGCCATCAGGGTTGCCAATAGCAACAGGTTTCGAAGGCTGTGCCTGACTCTAAACTTTGTACATTCCCAGGGCACTGAAGGGCAGTCAGGGCTGTGCAGCAGACGCTCTGGCTACAGCAAGTCTGAGTCAAATGTCATCCATGAGAACAGCTAACCCTATGATTTTTAAAGTGAGAACCTCAGGCCAATGGGATCATTCGTGATGTCTCTTGCTTTCTCCTCCTTTCCAGCACAAGCGGTGCATCCCAGCCTCGCTGGATGCGTACTATTCCGCACAGGATTCCAACTCCCGGGGCAGGTTCTACACCGTCATCAGCCACTACAGCATGGCCAAGCAGACCAGCTCCCGGGCTGTATCACCCTGGCTGTCTTCAGGATCGGTAAACCATGAAGCCAAGGCTGCCAAGACAGAAGGTCACTAAAATTAACAAGTGGTGATGGGCAAAGTGTTGGGGGGGGACGGACACCACCATGTCTGTACTGCATTGCTCTAAGCTGAGGGTGCTGTGCTTACAGCATGACAGGAATAAATAAAACCCAAGTGCAGGAGTCATCTTAATGGATATTTCTTTTCGTGCATTGTTCTCGTTGATTTGTTACTGAGTCGAGCTCTTGTACAAAGGCATGTTTGATGTTTGACTGTACCTTACGATGTAAAAATATTTTTAAATCATTGCTTAACTATTTGTTAGAAAAAGAAATTAAAAAACAAAAAAAGCAAATTAGATGAACAGCCAGAGAGGATAAAAGCAGCAAAGAGAATCCTGCAAAGCTGGAAAGCTGTGACAGAGGCTTAACATTCAGTGAAGGAAAAGCTGAAAGCCTTTTGAGAGAAGGGATAGAAAGAACCTGGTACAAAAACATTGTGATGTTGCTTATCTTGCCACAGGGGCAGGGGAGAAATATTGCTGTCAAATTGAATCTAGCATCAGTGTTTGTTTGCTGATAGAGAAATAGAAGCATCTCCTCTTCCCTCAAACATACACACATGGAAACACACGTGTATACACACCCCTGCGCAGTGGCCTAAGTAAATCCAGAAAGATCATTCATAATGAGCCACCACTGTGCTGGTGATCTTGGCTGGGCTCTGAGGCTGAAATCGTGGCTGCTATTTGGATATGGAGCAGGCTGGAAGCAGACAGAGGCTGCTATAGTGATATCATGAATATACTTCTTAATGCAGGACCAGGAGTCAGGAGATCAGGGCTTTATTTCTGCTTCTGGCACAAATTTCCTGCATGACCTTTGGCAATTCTCATGAGGCTTCATCCCTCGGGACCTCTCTCCTGAGCGCCACCAGCAGACAGAGAAATGCCATTGTGAATTGAGGAGCCTCTCAAGAGTGGTGATAGTGTAGAATAGTATTGAGCCTCTAACTTCTCAGCCCCTAATTTTCCCTCACACATGAAATGGGATACTCTTGCTTCCCTCCTTCAGTGTCAGGTACTTTAATATTTAGTGTCATTCTAAGAAAGTAGAGAGGGATGGCTGTAGCATGCTCTCAGAGCCCAAGAGTCCCATCAAACCTCTGCTTGCAAACACGGACCAGATCCCAAGCTTAATCCAGTCCTGGCTAATGTAAAACATCCTTTCCCCACAAATGGCTTGTGCAATTAGTGCAGTCTGGTGGGATTTAAAAAAGGATTGTCGTTTTTCAGAGCTGCAAGCCATTGCTGCAAGGCAGCTCCGCTCCTTGTAGCGCAGGCAGGGTGAGAGTGAGCAGCAGGAGCAGAGTGCACAGGGAGGGCAAGGATCATGTTTGACTAAGGCTGCTTTTTCAGATTTGTGGTAGACTGGGATGGAAATTAGGAACCGGCCCCCTTTTCCCCTGCGTCGGGCAGTTTTGCACTCCATTTTGCATACTTAGACACTAGAGGGTGTTAAATGAGGGCAGAACTCCTCAGTCCTAACAGGCATCATGATAAATAACTGTATAGTGTAGCTAAAAATGTAGTGCCAAATGCCATTGTCTGATTTCCTATCCTTCCTTCCCCTTCCACCTGTAAATCCATTTCTCTCTCACAATGTACAAACCACCCCCTCCACCAACAATCAAAACTCCAGCAAACCACTGAACAGTTTATAACTTTGTGGTGTATTTTTTGTCAGTAGGTAGCAGAGACTGAAGTATTTTTTGGTGTAACTCTTGAACTTTTCTGACAGGATTAAAATAAAGCTAGATGTGACTGAGTGTCCCTGTGGCTCCGGCAGGTTTTCTTGGGGTGACACATGCCATGGGCTGGGAGGTGGTGGGAGGGATGTATGTGTTCCTGGTGCTGCCAAGAGACTGCACCTCTGCGTGGGACCTGGGGTGACTTCTGGATTCCAAGAGGCATTTTCAGAACTTGCTACTTTCCCATTTAATGGCGTGGGGCTAATTCCATATGTTCCCGCCCATTTTTCAATTGTAAATAGAAAAATAGTAATTAAACCCAAGCTTATCTTCTGCTGGTGACCCTAGACTTTACAGAGGGACTCCATTCCCATTTTAAGGCCCATGAATGATAGGAATTTTGGCTGACAGCAGTGTCTCCTTTGCCATCTGCTCCGGATGCAAGTGTTCCCATACGCTGGAGCAAGCTCTGGAAGAAGGGCTGTTGCAAAAACGAGCCCTGCAGGGAAATACAGTTGACAAACCAAGAGCCACGGCTGAACTTGGAAAAAGTTGAGCTCTGTACCCAAACTCTGCAGCTTGGCTTCTAACAAAACCACAACCATATTCATCTCACATTGTTCAGAAAGCAGATTGTATTTCCTCAAATCCTTCAGCTCTTTCAAACGGAATGATACCCCGGCATTAAATTGGCTCATTCCCAAAGGCTAAAGAACATTTTATAAAAACCTTTGGATGGCTTTCCTTCAAAAAAAAAGTGTATTCAGAATTGTGAAATTGAGCTGCCGTAGGAGAGAAACCACTCTGGTGTTAGAGGTCACTGCCGAGTACTTGTGAAATGGTTTAAAAGGATTCAGTGTGCTCCGCAGAATTGAGTCACGGGATAATTTGACCGTGGTATTTCTATTCCCCAGTAATTCTCTAACCGTATGTTTACTTTAATCTAAGAAATCCAGGGATCAAATAATATGAATTAAAAGGTTCTAGCTATTATTAGATAAGTGACTCAGTGGGGATAACCATTCCTATTTAATACAGGAAAGATCAAAATCTGTATGGAGCAGAAGAGAAAAAAAGAGACCCAAAGGAGACTCATGGGACAGTGAAAGAAACCAAGCAATTCAAATCCAGCTGCAAGTTCCATTACTGTTAATACATTGCTATGGTTTTTGTTCAAGCTGCAGTAGAGCTTCCATGCACGTATTTTAATCACAGCAACAGACAGAGGGAGACTAAATTGAAGTTTTGGTGTGTGTTCTTATTTCAGTCTTTAAAAGCCTCCTTCAATCATAGATCATAGATTTTCAATGCTGATCTAAGAAGTGTATTGGTGATAGTACAGTCTCGTCCTGGCTGTCACCTCTCTGTGAAGTCTAAAGCTCCTGTCTGGCTCTACAGAAGAGTTTTCTTGTGAGCTAGTGTCTGGGCGAGGGCCCAGTCTCAGCTCTGCATTGTACCAATGAACAGGAGCCTTCCCTGTGCTTCTCCAAGCATTAATGTGGTGGCCAAGTTGTCAGTTCCAACCTCTTCATCTGTAACTGACACGGATAAAGCATGACTCCCTTGGTGAACTCTTCTCCATTATAATGGATCGCTGCCTTAGGCTCGGATTTTGAATTCTCCAGCAAAATATGCTTGTAGACCACTGGGACTGGAAGATTTGATTTCTCTTCTGAGACCATCATGCCAGAGATGGGTGCCTGGACTGTTTGTTTGTCCTACTACTGGAGTAGTAGGAAGGGATGAACAAGAAGTGTGAGCACATGAATGAACTCATCTTGTGCAGACAAGGGCATCCTGAACAGGCAGCAATCCCGTGAAATGACTGGAAGAACATGTGGGAAAAAAGAGCTTTACTAAAGATGTAGTGATGCCGTGATGGGAACTCAGCTACCCCCAGTCTAGGCTTGGGAAGGCAAGGAAGGAATCTTGGCTGTTGAAGCCTGAGAAAGACCAAGACCAAGAATAAGAGAAAAAGAGAACGTTAGCAGCCAAGACATGGAAACAAGCACTTGCTTTTCTATCATAGCCCAGTGACCCTGAAGCACTATATCCTGCTTGACTAATACAGACTGCCTTGTTTGGGAAAAGCTGCCCATTTTTGCTACAAACATCTGCCAACTGCAGCGCGCCTTGAGGAGAGTCGCTCCAGCACTGATTCAAATCCTCTTGGACTGCCTGCAAAATCCATGTGAGAAAAGGAGGTGCTGATGGCAGGACCCAGTGGCTGGCAGGGCACACTGCTGGTAAAAACAGCCGTGTCTGTCCAGAGCCCTGGAGGTGACTTCATGCTTGGATCCATTCTAGAAAGACAGCTCAGGGCACTGCCAGTGCCTCTGTTACAAGACTGGAAAAGGAACAGTCCCTCTCTCTTTGCATGTGATTTCCCCCCCCCCCCTGCTTTATCCTCCTCCATGCTTGCCAGCTGTTTCTGGTTTGTAATAATACCTTCAGTGATAAGTGTAAGGGTCATGCACTGAGCTGTCTACAATCACATTTGATACGATTAGTCAGGGTTTTTTTAAGCACCCTAATTATTACAGTCAAACCGGATTAAGCTCTCCCTCTAATAGATTTTCAGTTCCTGTAAAACAGGCCAGAGAAAATGACCTATGAGTGGGGATGGAGGAAGGGAAGGCTCTTTCCTTTTGTCTCTTTGGCCTTTGCTTTTTCAAATGCCAGCAGTGGAAAGAGTATTACAGGGATCCCACTGAGAGCACTGGATGAGTGCCCAGCAGTCAAGGGTTTCTGGTACCCAGCTCCTCTTCTCATTGGAATGGTGCCCTTTGAGGGGCAAAATAGGTAAAATCCTTTTGATTGAGAATACCACTTTATTTGGGAGGGTGGATGACAAGTCATTCAGTGAGTTGTGGGTTGCTCCATCACGGAAAACAATCCATGAAAAGTTAAAGTACAGGAAGGTGATAAATGCAGTGGCATTACGCCTAAACCACTTGTCACCAGGAAAGGCTGCTCAGGATCAGTGCTAAAAAGGCTTTTGTCCTGCAGTAGGCAGACTGTGAATGGTAAAAACAGAGCAAGAGGAAATGGAAAAGCCTCTTAACGGCAGGTTACCCAGTTCATCCTGGCATGGTCAGTGTCCTGCCCTGCTCTGACCTGACAGGATTGCCTGAGCCTGACCCTGTGGCCATGGCAGGGAACGTGCATTACTTCCCTCTGCTGAGGGCTCCTGCCTGCACGGAGGGGTGGCTGCAGCTGCTGGCAGACCCCATGAGCACAGGGGAGGGAGGTCGGGTACAAGAAGCCCTATGGCTTCCCTTGCTGGTAATACAAAGCGTTAGTACCTGTGGTGTGAGCAGTAATGAAAACGCTGCAAACGGAGGCAGCCATTAATAAAATATTTACACCACTCAGGCAGCGGCATTTTAGCTGAATCGCATGCTGAGGCTTCCCCATGGCAATGGGTGATTGATGGTGACATTATTACTTACTGCTCCCTGCCCTCCTCCATCGCACGGCTTATTGAAGGCCAGCGTTTGCCAGCTGCAAACAGCCAAGGGAAATTGAGTCCTTCACAATCCCAAGGCTTAAGAAGAGCTCAACTTATACTTACATGGGGCTGCAAAGTCACAGCAAGCCCTGCTTTCCTTTAGAGTCCGTAAGTCTGCACCGGAAGGCTGCTTTAAGCAGCAACACAGTGCAAATCCGAGAGAGGTACTATCTGCTGCAGAAAGCAGCAATGCCCAGCACCAACGCAGCCTGTGCCAGCAGCTTGCCATGCACTGATTGAAGGCAGTGGTGGCACCAGGTGACTGCAGGCTCCATCACTACCATCTCCTTCAGGACAACCCAAAACCCCAAGTTCCCAAGCCATTGCAGTCACTAGATATCTTCTCCACAAGCTGCTTTCAGGCCTCTGGGTGAACCCGGCTCATTTGGACAACAGCCACTGCAGGTAATTAGCTCGCCCTGTCACTCAAATGGAAACAGCACTGCAGCATTGCACGGGTTTCTGCTAAACAGTTGCTTATTCTCAACCCCTCCAGTTGTGGCTGCATTTCAATGGTGGGTAAATTGATTTCTGTGTATGTGTTGTATGCCAGGTTATTACAATTACTCTTCAGGATCCTTTGGGATGAAAGCTATTACAGAGATGAAAGCTGATTAACAACAAATATAAAGGGTCAAAACTCCCCATGAAAATGTATTAGAAACAGATTCTAGTTTGGAAATGTTACTATAGCATTTGGCAGCAGTCCGGACTGGCTAGTCTGGTGTGCAAGACAGCTTAATCCACTGGGAAGATGTGGCTATTTTCATAGCAGCCAGTAGAATTACTATGTGAATTATGGAGTTTTGGCTCACTAGAAAGACAACTCCCCCCTTGTATATAAGAATAAAAGGAATTGGGTGGTGGAATAAGATCATTTCTCTGTTAAGAGCAGAATTTTTGTAGTAAACTTGAGCATCTTTGGGAATTTACAAGTGTAAATGTTAAAGAAAAACAAATAAAGGTGAAGGGAATTCTGAAATTATAGTGGTAGGAATAAAAGCACATAAACAGTGAAAATAAATCCCACTTCTTTTTCAGCTGTGTCTTCATAAATTCATAAATGGAGGGGAACCTGAACCTTTCTTTTCTCAGAAACATTTGACCCACCAACATTTACAATACTTTTCTGTTCAAGTGCCTTGAGCAAACTCCAGGTACCTCACACACACAGGGGTGTAAATGAGCCGGCATCATGTCGTGTCCCCTGCAACACCCAGCTTATTGGAGATGCATTTTGTCTTGCAGTCTCAGCTGTTGTTGTAGAGGATCATGGTTGTTTCCATACTCTTACAACAGGAGATGATCCCTGGGGACTCTGCAAGGAGGATGCAGGCAAACCCATATGACAATGATTTGGAGATACAGGCATGGAGGTCCATGCATTTAAGCAGGATGAGCACGTCAAACACAATCTCATTAGGTGTTGGGTGATAATGCCTACAAGGAGGTTGCACAAGCTCATTTAAGTACAGTTCTGCTTTGATGCTGCAAGTAATAGGAGTTTCAGAGGAACAGTTTTTCTCAATCTGGTCCTCAGGCTGAAGGTCTAGAAGAGAATAGCAGAGGAAGAGGAGTGGGTTTATGATTTTTGCTGAGGAAGAGGCAGTGTCAGCAGAAGTGGGCTCCCACAGGGCTCCAGCATCACCACTCAGCTGAGCTGACTCAGGCTCCAGTTCATGGAGGTGCTGCAGTTACTTAACCTGTAAAGATGCAGCATTCCCTCCTTGCTCCATGTTATCCCTTGAGAAGGCATTTTTCTGATGGCTTTGATCAACTGGCATAATCACTGAGACTTTAAGATGAGTAATTAAGGTATGAGTATTTGGCTTATACAAATTACATTACTCTGTGCATGCTCCACATCCACACTGTCATCATGTCTTGTAATCTGCTTGCTTCTGTGTCTTGACCTTGTTTAAAAAACAAACAAGCTTTTTTCTTTTTTTTCTCTTTTTCTAAAGAAAATAAATGTCAGTTTAACCTCCTCAAACTAAATAAACAACAAAGGGGAGGAGAAATCTGTTCCTTATTCAGCATCAGAGCTTTGTTGCTTTTCCCTGCCACAGTCAATATGCACAGCACAGTGGTGACTGCCTACAAAAAAGGGATGCCTGGTTGTCTATTCAGCCCTTTTATTTCCAGTACTATTTTGGCATGTATATGATGAGGAAGCTGTTGATTTTTGCACAGACACATACTAAAATCTGCCTGATGGAAGAGAATGTGGAAGGGCACAGCCAGGCTGTTGACTGGCACCTCTGCAGCTGTGCTGTTGTGGGTATGCATGGCAGACATATGTCTAGTCATATACATTAGTGCTCCCCACAAAAATCTACATACAACAGGCAACGCTGGTAAGCCTTAAGTATATTTTCAAGGAAACACCTTCTCCCATTGCTATTATTATTACTTTAAGGGACAAATAGACATAATCCACCTGCTAGAACTAATTCAATGTGAATTTACTGCTATTAAAGAAACAGTCTTAATACTGCTTTTTGTGGGACCCACACATGCTTTACTGCTGCACACCTGAAGGTGCTACGTGAAGTCAGTGTTTCCCTGTGCTAGAGCATCTGCAAACACGCTGCAAAAAGGCAGTGCCTCAGAAAAATGTGATTGAAGAGAGTGGTTGGGAGGCCAGAGGAGGAATGCGTGGCACCTGCATGGAGGTGAAATAACTCCCCCAGGGGCTGAGTGATTCCTGAACGTGGTGCGGCCAGGAGAAAACATACACACAGCCTGGACCAATCACTGGGAAGTTAAAAGTCCGGTTGGAGGTGAACTGTTTTTAAAGCAATCAGCCCAGAGGATTTACAACTGTACAAAGGATGCTCCTGCTCAATGCAGGTATGCAGAGACAGGCACCATGTGCCCACACTTCCCAGCTTATTCAGGGAGTCTCAGCGAGGGTTTATTTATTTCAGTCCTTTTCTCCAGCAAATGGCAGTTACTGTGGTGGTTAAATACTATAAGGAGAGAATCAACTCTGCAGGAACAATAAACCCCACTTACCAAAGCTCATGATGTGTCTCTGGGAAAGCAGTGAATGGAAGTGACAGTTCAGAAAGCAAAGGCTAGCCAGGACTATTTTCCTTGGTCATCGCTCTGCCAGCACAGTTACTATTGCACCTGATTTGAATGCACAGAACACAGTTATCTGTAACAGTTTGCTCTTGTTTATTAAAATCAATAAATGAATAGCACTAGATGAGACAGAACCATCTGCTAATTGGTTTGGAGCAGGCTGCAATCCTGGCTGTGGCAGCAGCAGTTCCACACCACAGCTCTGTGCACACGCCTGCCTCAGTTTCCCAACACAAGGGAAACTGATGAACCACATTGGGCTGCGGAAGAGGGATTTGTTCATGTTAGTAAATGATACACAGAGGGCTAAAACACTATCAGACACTGCTGTGGGCTTTGTGTCATGTCAGTAACTCCCTCTGTGAAGTAACAGGGGATTAAGGAATCACAGGTTTGTAGGAAGCACTGTGTAGCACACAGAGAAACAGCAAAGCCCTCCAAAAGCTAAGATCAAACACCTTTTTTCTAAATCTTTGCATAAACACAGGCTAGAATAGATAATAGATTTCCCGAAAACCGGCTTCTTTGAATGGCAAATGTGTTCATCATGAAGTTTTCACTTTCAAGGAGGATCACCTACTTCTGAATTGTTTTATCCCTCATCAGAGCATGGGCTCTTTTCAGCACAGCACCAGCCAGGCAGAGACAAGACCAAGGGGAAATGACCTGCAGGGGAGCCTGGGGCACACAGCGAGGAAGGACATATTGCAGGACCCCATGCACTGCAAAGGTCACATATGTTACCCCAAAGAGCAGGAGGAGCCATGCCCCATCCATCACACTGCACCTGTGTAGAGAACAGGGCTTAAAATAATGTCACACACTCCTTGAAGGGAACAGCAGCTCTTCATCTCCTGACTGGAAGTCTGGAGGTATGCCACAACTCATCTGCACTTCCAGCACCTATTGCCTTCCCATTTGTTCCTCAGGTTATTTCATCCTTTCTGTCCAAGACTAAGTGAAAAAGTCTGTATGAGGGATGTGTTGCCACCAGCTACAGCACAGTGCATGCAGCGTTTTCAAAGCTTTGCTGCAAGTTTCCACAGTGCAGAGGGGGTCTGAAGTGCTGCAAGTCCCACAGCATCCCAGGACCTGTGTGGAAATGGGTGTGGGGCTGGGCACTCACTCTTACATCACCACTGAGGGCTGAGCTGCAGTGACGTCTTGAACAACCATGCACAATCTGGCTGATTACATTGAGTTTCCTTTCCCTCCTTCCCGCCCTTTAGTTTGTGTCTATGAAAAAAGGCACTATACAATGCTCAGACAGCAGAGTCCTGTATTACCTAATTTCTTCCCAAATCCCACTGCTGGTTCCCTATAATCGAGCCCTCAGGGAGAGCCTGTAAACAAAACCCACAGCCCCATGGTGGAAGAAAGGCTGTTCTAGGAATCTGAGTGACAGCTTCAACTGAGTGTATTTAAATCTGCCTCTATTCTGCCACGGATAATAAAATTGTTCCTAGGGGAGCCCTTTAAAATTGACATAAGACAGTGAAATACAGGAGGGTGATGGTAAGGGGGGGAATTTATGGGATAGAAAAAGAAGGGGAGGGACTGGAGAACAATCAGGATGGTATTTAGAGCTTCAAATTTCAGCAGTATATACATTGGCTGGTATAATCTTAGCAATGATTACAGAACAGAGCATGCACAGCCCTGCACCAAGATGAAAGTGGGGAGTGGTTACTGTCAGCAAAGCCCTTGTGCCCAGAGCTGCATTGCTCTGGAAAGGGGAGGATTAGGCAATCCCCAGTCAGGAAGAAATCTAACAGTTACTGAAATCATAAACCAGACAAGAAATTGTGTCCTTTTATTGCCTTTATTAGGGTGCTGCTTGAGCTCTTCTCTCCATGTCCTCTAGGCACAACTCTGAAGTCTGAGAACTTAAACTGGGAGACCCAGTAACACTGTGGGACCATCAGATGCAATCCACGAGAATCCCTGTACTCAGCCCATGCAAGCCCCTCTGCCGTTCCACCCAGCAAAGAGACTTGCACTGTCCCTGGGCAGCACAGCCCATCTGACTGTCAGCAGAAGACACATCCTTAGGCTCAGGTCACTGCATGGATCCAGTCACTCAGTGTGTTTGCAGTTAATGGCAGGTCTGGACTCAGGCTCTCTCTCCCATGCCTGGATTCTGCTTTTAGAAAGGGCTTCTCCCTCAGCATTAGCCTGGCATGAGTTCCTAAGTCCTGAGGTACATATCAAAGATGGGAACAAAAAGTGTCAATCTGTGCCATTTGTGAGTTTGATCTTGAACTGACGCTTGAGCATTGGCAGAATGCTGGTAATCCGACAGCCTTTGGCTATATGGCTCTTTAAGTCAGCTTTGATGGCTCCCATGAGAATACAGACATTTAAATGACAGTATTTTTATATTTTTGTTATTTTTTTTTAGTTTCTTTTTCCTTACTGAGTGGCAGTTGTCCTCTTCTGCTGATTGAGAGCTGCCCAGGCAGAGAGGTGCTCCTGCACTGTGGACAGTGCAATGCACATGAAGCAATGTGAGCTTAAACTTTGGTGTGTATTTAAAATCAAACAGCACAAATAAGCTATTGAAGTGCACTGAGGGCCGTGGTGAGGGTGCTTTTATCTGGGATGTGTCTGCTGTGAGTAATTCTACCACTCACAGGAGTGAGAATCTCACTGTAATCACTTGTGCAGGGACTAAACAAGACAACCTAATTACTTTCAGAGAGAGCATTGAGAGCATTTTACAGCATGTAATTGGGTAGAAAGATGAGAGAAAGTTGGCTGGTGTGGTTAGGCTGGTCTGGGATCCGACTACCTCTGCCTGCACTGCATATTGTGTTGGGGAGCTGCCTGCTGTGAGAAATAAAAACCATCACTGTCGTTTTAGGAAAAGAGCCTGATGCCACATTCTAACAGATTAATGGAGAAACAGCACCTTGAGGTTAAAGGGAAAGGTAGAGGCTTGAGGTGCCATAAGGGACTGCTGCTTCTCACACCCAGGGGCTGCGAGATCCCTCTGCAACAACGGGGGGGAAGCCGAGCAGGCAGCCACAGAGCAATGGGCTCAGCAGGGTGCAAGCAGGGAACAAAATGTTTCCATTTGAATTCTATTTCTGCGGACTGTTTGAAGACCATTTGGTTCAGCTTCCACTGGAAAGAGCAGCTCTGTAATTGAGAATATGCTCCTTCTGGGTATCTTTTTCTTTCTTTTTTCAATTTATTTTCCTCCCTAGCTACAGCACGGCTTCATTTGCTTCAGCAGAAATCACTTCCATGCTGCCCTCCCCTTGTTTCTGAAGTCTGTTCTTTATTTCCTTTCCCTGTGTCAGGATTTTATAACAGTACAAGGAATACGAGGCAAACAGCAGCTTTCAGACCCAAACAGAAGGCCTCCTGGTCACTGATTGCTTCAGACACATGGAAATGAGAAAAGACAAACTCCAAATCTGCACTGATACAAAACCTCTTTCTGCAGGGTTAGCTGACCTAGGGATGGGCTGGATGCCATCATCAGGGCCTTTCCTGAAGCCTGGCACAGACGTACCATTTTATCCCTGGTGGCAATCACGGGTACCCTGCTGAAGGACCTCGCCTGAGGCTGGATTTTCTTAATTTTAAGGACTTAATCTTTTAATATTTGTTGAGATAATAAAGAAGTCCACAAGGCTGCAGCTTGAGACCCACCTAGTTTGCCATTATAACTATGGGGCCCCTGCCCAGCAGGCTGCATCACTTCAGTTCAGAGAGTTCTTGAGGGTTAGAGTTGCAACATTCTGCTTGACGAAAGAAGCTTAAGGAGCAGTATCTCTCATTTATCTTTCAGCCCATGACTGATCCCATCCACCAGGACTGGGAATGCCACCACCACCTGCAGGAACAAGGCTTGGCTCCATAATTGAAAATCACACTTAAAAGAACACCACCTGGGTATAATCTCGTGTTGACTGTAAAGTCTGGCTGGAAGCGGAGTGAGTGAAGTTTAGGGAAGCTTTCCTTGTTGCTCTAAGACAATGTGTGGTGCAGTGTGTTAATGGCTCACTGCTCAGGCTGCATGTTCCTCAGAGATAACAGCAGACATATAGGCATTATCGGATTAATTATCGATGTCATGGGTCTGTACTATAAAAAGGACCAGATAATATATAACCCAGAATGACTGCGAGCACCTGCTGACAAATGGCTCTACTTGAGAAATAAGAGGATGTTACTGTCTGATTCCCCTGTATAGAGAACATGACAAGACTATCAAATGTATCCCAAACTAATCCTGCTTCAAAATCGTTATGACACCAAAGGGGTGAGTATGTAGAAAGGAGTGTTGGTGCCCAGAAATTTTTGGTGATAATCCTCATATACTCCATTAGCTGGCTTGGTGCTGCATTCCAATTTGAATTCAGTCTGGTAGCTCCCTGGGAGTTTCCTTTCCTGCGTTTGAAGACAAATCTCTCTGAGAGCAGCAACTTGCTGCTTTTTGGGGATCAGCAAACGATTCCCACTCTTCTGGGTTCCTGTGGCTGGCTGGGGAAATGTGCATGCCCACTTCTGCAGGTGGCATCATTTAGGGTAATTTTGCTGGAATGATAATCAGGTAGGAATAGTCAGCCTTTCACCAGGGAAATAGTGAATTTTCTAGAAGAAACCCCACTATATTTCCAAACAATTACCCCAGAGCCATCCTCAAGTCTGAAGGGAGTGTCCAGGTTTTCAGAAAACCTGGACAAACACAATTAGGACTGATGCCACAATGGGACTGAACTCTTTGGAAAGAACATCCCTGTAACTTCATCTCAACAGGAAAGGGAGAAATCCCAGCTTCCTGAGGAGCTACCCTTTACCTACCAACATGCCAGATCCCCATAGTGGGCAATGTTACCTGAGGGCAGGTTCTTGGATGTGTTGAGATTAGCAGAAAATCTTTTATTTTCTGAAACACCCTATTCTTCTTCGGTAATTTTCAGACATAGAATGACTATTTTAAGGGAATTTCAGGGGTTTCAAATGCTTTTCTCTGAATCCTGTACGATGCTAAGAAACCTTGCTTTAAGGTTGAGTAGTAAATAGCACCAAAGATGTATTTTTAGCCTTCTAAAACATTTTTTCAATCTATTTTTGGTAACACATTTACAGACACAATGTATATGATGGAGCAGAGGGGCTGAAGGTAATTTTCAGCTTGTTCTAATAGTCAGCATGGTTTACTCCCTGCTCCACCACTGACAAATACTACACTCATCCTAAATTATAATGAGACAGGTTTTTTTGCCTTGTCCTTGTATCACCCTTCAGAATTGTCTCGCTAAGCTCACTTGAGTTCTCTATATATCCTAGTGATGCTAAGGACCAAGCCAGTTCATATTAATGGAGGATTGGACCCTCTGGTTTTTAATAATTTACACCATTGATTTTTGTACCCTGTCTGTATTCCTGCAATCACCTGCAGGTTTTGCAAATTAAAATGTAAACCCAAACTGTTGCTTCACTGGGCTGCACTAAGATCTATTTTTCTAATACAGTCCTATCATTTCTCTCCTCGAAGGTCTGTTTGTGCCAGCTATAACTCTCTCTAATAGTCTTGTTCATTTGCAGCACTTTTCCTACTCAGGAGCTAAGCAAACAGAAATGAATTAATTCAAATTTAGGGAGGTGCACAATAAAGAACAACTATTTCTCCTGTTCATTAAAGTGTTTTATTCTCTGCTCTGAGCAGAGAATTTAGTCAAAATACCAACACAAGGCACCAGCATAAACACTTTTATCCCATATTAATTGCATTAATGTTCAAGATTAAATCTCTGGCATTCCAGAGAGAAAATGTACTTAAAAGATTGCTGATGAGGCCTGAAGCATGACATATTTCCTATGACCTTGGTCTGTTTGCTGTAGCCAACGGGAGTCTCTATGTGAGCTTCATCAGTTTTATTCCCTGGAGGAGAATTCACAGCCTGCAGAGCCTTTGCTTCCCAATCACTGCTACCAAGGCAAACCAGGGCGAGCAGACCCAGCCTTTGTGCATGGTACCATAACATTGGGAGAACCCCCCCCCCCACACACACTATTTCTTTTTGAAGAAGAGCTCATTTATAAGTCTGAAAGTTTGTAAAAATTCTGCTGCAGAGCATGTGTGCGGGGAGGAGGCGGTGGAGGGGAGTACAAAGTCGGAGGAGGAGTTGGAAATGGAGGCTGTTTCTTTGACACTCTCCTTTTCATACCATCATTTTCCTTTTTCCAAGTACCAGAAAGTTTAGCACTTCCACCCACCCCCAGCAGGGTGGGGGGCAGGAATAAGAGAAAGAGTTTTTGTTGTTGCCTTTGTTCTAGCTTGTTCTGCCATGCAGAGACTGTATCAGCCTTAATGCCCCCCAGCTGTTAATCAGAATGATATAAGGATATTAAAAACCATTTGTGCTACTCTTAACTACCAAATACTCTCAGACTGCTGTATCTCCCAGTTAGGCTCAGTGGCAGCTCCAGGCCCCCTCCAGCCCCATAGCATCCCTTGATAGAGAGGGATGTGCAGGCCACAGCCTGGGTGCTGACAGGGTGCAAGGGAGAATTGGCAGAGGCAGTTGTGTGGCATGAACCCCCCAGTCACCTTGGTGGCTTGCCAAAGACAGCGAGAAGCTTCCTACTCTACTTTGCCTATTCCTTTGAAGCTGGATGTGACCTTTTCTGTGGAGGTTGTATTGCTGCCCAGCAATATATAGTAGAATCACCCCTAAAAATGTCACTGGTGCGGGGGATTGCATATTTGGCTAAGGTGATACTGCACTTGATCTGGGAAGAGGGAAAAGGAACTGTGCCATGACTTGCCTTTAATGCTTTAAATGGTGTGAGTGAAATGCAGAGGTTTGTTACAGGGCACCAAGTGCCTCCGTTATGTGCGGTTGTGGAAACATCAGGAAGGCAGGAAAAGCAAAGAGTAACCATGATCAGTATTTGCCTCACAGCTCCTGGACCTGCATGCAGCTGGGTGGAGGATGGGAGGAACCCTGCCCACCTGATAGACAAGAAAGAAGGGGCCCTAGCAAAGCTAAATAGCCTAGATATCACTGTGAAGAGCACCAATGTATAGGAAAGGTGGGGAGTGAATAAAAATCCCACCCCTGAACACACTGTGTACCCAAACCTGAACAGAAAGTCCATGGGGCAACTCCATCCCCAGGAAGAATCAAGCCCAAGCTGACCCTTGAGACCCTGGCTTTGGCTTTTTGTGACTCT
This sequence comes from Ara ararauna, assembly GCA_028858755.1. Taxonomy (NCBI): domain Eukaryota; kingdom Metazoa; phylum Chordata; class Aves; order Psittaciformes; family Psittacidae; genus Ara; species Ara ararauna. Next base: position 758,891 of record CM054386.1, read on the forward strand.
GCACGACAAGGTGACTTACCTTTTAGAGTGAATGAGGCAGCTGTACAATACAACTATTTATTAACCCAGCTTGCAGCAAAAGCCTGCCATTTTTATACCAGCACATATATAATTTAACAGAGTCCCTTTCAAAGAGGAGCATACAGTGGGAAGCCTTGACCTGCAAAGTAGCTGGCTAGTGTTTATAATCCAAACAAAGGATACACAGCCATTGTGCTTTTGTTTACAAATCATACATTTGTGCATAGGCTACTAAATGTGGCTTTCAGGGTAAGGCTGTAGTAAATTGTACCATCCAGCAAAATACGAATTGCTGAGTACGGCATTTCTAGATATGGAAGCAGTGAGTCTAATTGCTGGGCTATGAGAAAAGGGAATGACTATAAATGTGAAGCGTGGTGATACAACTGGGGGTGCAAGATCCTCCAGTGATGCTATTCCTGGCTTTCCCTGTTTCCCGTTTGTATCATGACTATGACATAACCATAAGGAGACAGTCATCATCAGTCACTGACTGATGTTGGGGGCACAAGCATAGAGCAAGGCAAGCCAAGGAATCTCATCAAAAGTTTTCCTCCATGTTTTGGATACTGCTATGAATAGAGCTCTCACAAAGGTTTGGTAGGTCCAATTTCTCAGTTGTGTGGTATGACACCTCTTCAATGAGATCCCAGGAGTGTGGAAATAAGTGGCACAATTTTTACACTTCTCATCTTTTTTTACAACCCTTACAAGTTACATTCATAGCTGCAGATGTATATATATCTTTTTGTTTCCAGCAAAACACACTGACTGGCAAAGCCCACAGTAGAGCACCAGCATGCTTTATGCTAACCTTGCCAGGCCCTTTAGGAAAAACTTAAAAATAACCCTTTAAAATACTTTAAATGAGAAATTATTTTTATCTTTGTATTTCTCTAGCATTCTGTCAGGCTCATAGTGCAATATGTAGCTCGTACTGGCAGTGTCCAGTGCTCAGTCCTGCCACATTTGTCACATTGTGCTTCATTCCTAACTCTGGCTAACTTTGTACATCCTCCTGTAATATGACTAGTACACCCTCGAGCATGTCTGCATAGTGAGGATTACACCTTTCTACCTTTTGTCTTTTCTTTTGCATATTGGTGCAGACATGACTATACTTGTAGTTTCTTCTTTTAATCCAGCTTTGACAAGACTCATTTGCCACATTATTTTTTAACATGGTTTTTTCAAAGAAAACCATCTCTACCTTGGCTTTTGATGTTTTTTCCCCCCATTCTTTAATTGTGTATTTATTGCCATTATCAGTCTAATGACTGTGTCCCCTTTACAACATAGTCCTCATTTAGGACTGGCTCTCTAGTACCAAATATTTGTCCGTCTTTGATGTAGTTTACTATCACTATATACTTCCATTCTGCAGCACTCACACATCTTTTTTTTCCTCTGACCTTTCTGTCAGCATAAAACATATCTTCATATAACTTTACAACCGTGATGTTATACATCATGAATTTCTTCCTAATCCTTCTGTTTACCTTGTCTAGTTTACTCTTGCATCTGAATATCATATATATGCTTCTTCCCTTGTCTTTACTGTGTATGTCACAGCTAATTGACTTAATTTCACTTAACAGGTGGGTTTTCCTTCTGAGTAGCTTCTAAATTATTATAGAAGTCAATTCTCTCATTGTCCTAATGTCCTGCTAAATGGTTCTCCTCCACATTTGTGAAGGGCATAGTAGTACCCACACTTGCTTGACCTCAGTATTTTTCCTATATATTTCAGAAAGAAAAAAAAAAAATCTACAATTTTAGCCAGAAAGCTCATCTCAGCTCTTCAATTCCTGCTTCATTTCTAAAACAAATACTTTCGGCCTCTCTTTTAGGAATTCAATAGTCCTTCTTTGTATGTGTGAGCACTGAATTCAGTATTTAAATGTGTACAAATATTGTTATTGTGAATGCTGCTGCAGTTGTCATTTCCCTCAGGCAAAATAAAGAAAAATCCTACCCCTTTCGATTCCTGGTATAATTTAACTCATTAGGTGAAAGCCCATCACTATGGCAATGGGACCAGGAGCGATGTGCTGCGGCAAGGAGCCAACACAGAGAAGAAAACACATGATCACGGCACCAGTGTAGCAACTCCAACAAGGGACAGGGTGTCAGGAGGTTGGGGTCCCTGTCCCATTTCTCCCCTGGAGTTGTATCACAATCTTTTGCCCCACCAATGTGGCTGATTCTGCCTGAGAAGGTGTGAAAGGAGCAGCCTTGTTGGAGTAACTCAGTGTGACCCAATTGCTGACCATCAGCAGCTACCTGGGAAAAGCAGTGAGAAGCAAAGCATACATCACGTTTCCCCATCTGCAGGTAGTGATAAGAAATTTGCACAGCTTTAAGAAGGTGATCTCTTTAGCTGGATGTCCCTCTAGAAACTGAGTTAGCTTAATAATTGTGATTGGTAAAGACTGCTGCTCACCAGGGACAGTATTAGCAAGTTCTGCTTATCAAGGGCACATTTAGGTACTGCAGTACTATTGAAAGTGGTGCTTGCTTAGTGGTGCAGAAAACTGGCCCTGCTCCTTCTATATCTTTATAATGTCCCTATCCTGCTGCATCCAGAAGTTGTACCAGAAACCCCAAAAAGCAGAAAACGTGAAAACACAGCCAAAATGAGTTGCCTACCCCCAGCAGTTAACCAGGGAAATATCAGGGACGGCTTTTTGAAGGAATAAGGCATATGAAGAAATTCCTATTTATAGTCCCCCCTCTTCTCTGATTTGTAGGCTTTTTTCCCCCCCATGACCTAAATACAGTGACTTCTTAAAATTATCCTCTTTCAGGCTTAGCAAAACCCTATAGCGAATTCTTACCCCTGAGCCTTAACTGAACATGTATTTAATCCAGTGCTGAATCAGGTTCCTAATCCAGATGAGGAACAGATGCAGCTGCTGTCTGGGCTGGAAGGAGCTGAGGATGGAGGGTGCAGCTGGATGGGGCAGAGTAAGATGGACTGAGTGTCTCCTTATGCTCTAGAAAATCCATCCTCGTGCAGTGCCTGATGGATGGACCTCCATGTTCACCTCCCTCAGCACAGAGCCTGGTGGAGACCCAGTCCCTGCTGGTCATAAACGGCTCCAAGGTTCTCAGAAGAGAGATGTTCTAGTTGCACAAAACAGTGTTATGACCAAGACGTGTGGGGACTGTTTCCCAGCTGCAGGAGAGTGGATGAGCAGGGGTAAGCCCAGGAAGGTAGCCACCAAAACAGCTACCCTGGGGAGCTTACTGTAAGGCCTCATAGAGCTTTCCAGACCAAAGCCCTCTGCTGCTGCCCTGTGCAGTGCTTTGTGGAGGACCTCCTCATAGATGAATGCAGGGCACTGCTCTGAGGTTCAGTGAGCTGGGTTGGAGCAGCAGTGGAGGACTTCAGGTGATGACGGGGAGCTGTCTGCTTGCCTTTGCCTCTGCCAGACACCAGAAAGAGTCCATATTTCTCTGCTTTGGCAGAAACTGGGAAGAAAGATGCTCAGAGTGGTGCATACAGTGACAACGTCCCCTAAGGAGAGGTCCTCAGGAGGAGAAGCTTTATGTTCTTCTCCTGTGCAGATGAGAACAACCAGAAAAGAAACCTGAAAAAATACTGCAATGTTATTAACAGAGACCCTGCAGTTACTGAGCTTTATAAAGACATAAAGAACACCCGGGAGACTTTGCTGCCATGGGGACCATGAACCTGGGGATCTTTGCTATTCACAGAAGTAAAATTTGTCAGTTTAAAAGGTAATAGGCAATAGTTTGGGCTGAAGAAAAGCGAACTGTAGCTTGGGGTTTAGGCAGTGGGAAAGAGAGTGCCTCTAATCAATTGATATTTCTGCCAGGCAGGGATAAAAGATCCTGTGTAAATGGGGAAAACTCAAATCCCTCTGAACTGTTTGTTGCAATGCTTTTTCACCTATTGCCTTTGAATGGGGCCATCCATTACAGAAATAACCATTCATTCAAAACCTTCCATTGCTTATGACAATTCCTTGGGGTTAGGAAGAAACAGGATGATGTTTTACCACCTCAGTTCAGCTGTTAGCTGCTGTTCAGCCCTCCAAAGCCAAGCACCAGACCTGCTTATGAAGAGAGGGAACGTCAAAATTAAGCATGGTGCTTGGAATGCAAAATGAAAAATGTAAACCATTCTACTGCAACTTTCAGGGTGGTTAACGATGAGAGCATGGATTTATCTAATGGGCCACTTTGATCATTTGCTTCACACACTGTCTCATCCTGCAAATTGCTGAATACATCCTGCAATGAGCAGAGGTTCTTACACTCCCTGTGAGGAGCAGAGGATGCTTGACATCACACAGAAAGGGGTCCCCCAGAACTAATTTGATCCTGACAAAGAATCCTTGTAGAGAAATAGCCCTGTAGAGCTTTGCATGCAATAAGGTAATTAACAGATCATAGGACCACTTGGGACATTAAAGACTTAGTGTACCAAATGGACCAAAAGGGCTGCAAATTCTGCCAAGGTTAATTCAACTGTGGTACATTAAAATAAGAAGTGAGAGAACAGAAATAAATAGGTTCAGAGTTTCTCACACAGCAGCTCTGAGCTATTACTTCTTTTTACCATCTGAAATCTTATTAATCTGTAAGTAATTTTTTTTAACACCTCCCTTATTGTGATTGCTTGGTTTGTACTACTTCCAAATGACTCTGGGGTGTATGACTTCCAAGAAAGCTTTTGAAGTTGTTCATAAATGCAGTAGAAAATAGTTATAAACAGCAATTGAAAAAGGAAAGAAGAAAGCACCATCCTCCTTTTTTAAAGACATTGTTCAATAGGAAGATAAAATGTATATTCAGCTCATTTTTCATGAAGGAATTAGGAGGAGGAATAAAAATCCTCTTGGTCTTTGTCCTGCCTGTTCAGGTGAGATGCCCCATGATGCAGGCTCTTCTTGTTCTTATGTGTACAGAGAGGGCCAAGGAAAATGGAGCTCTCATTGGCCTTCTTGCTCTAATCAGCATCATTTCAGTTTAATAAGTAGAGAAGTAGCTGGCCAAGATCTCAGCCTGAAGAAGAACTGCTGCAGAATGGAAAGCAGTGGTCACCCCAGGCACTGGAGGGGTGCTGAGGAACCCTGAGCAGCCGGGGGGGTGATGTCCTGTGCAGCATGGGCACTGGCAGCAGCACAGGACATGCTGCTGGGAGCAATAGGCAGCGAGGGCACCTATCTACCCCTGACAGTGTTTCTGGCAGCAGACACAAGAGGACATCTTGAGTCTCTTTGCCACCCAGTTCCCGTTAAATTTGGAATTTAACTCCCCCTTCACAGAAATGGTGCCTCCTGCACCCATCCATTTTCTCCACCTTGTTCCCTCCCTCCTATTCCCCATATCCCGTCCCCCGATTAGGTGGCTCCTGCTGTTGCTATTTCCCCCTCCCCTCTTCTGAACAGCAGGGCTATAGGAAATGCAAAATAATCCAGAGCATTTGCTGTTTGCAGGCCAGTGTTGCACAAAAGCAGCATTTAGGTCACCAAGAAGCCATGAACTGCCAGAAGCTGTTAAGGAGATATTTTGCTGTGACATATTACAGAAATGTCAACTAACAGAAGCTTTAAAATCAGTGTTTTGAAGGGGTTAAGGCACATTTTCAAAGGAGATCTCCGCAGCTATAGACCCAAGTCATGAAATGGCAATCCTGCACAAGACTCAGATTTCAATCTGCCTTAGTTTTCATTTAACCCTTTTTTAAGGAGTAATGGTTCTCCTTGTGTTCCAGCACAAGCCCTTGCTCAGTGCCTGGTGGAAAACCAGAGTCACAGAAAGTCACGGAAAACCTTAGGAAGAAATACATGGAACTGTCATTTTGTTATGTTACAGCAGCAATGAAAAGATTCAGATTTTTTGTTGCTAAGTACTTCATGCATGCGTAATATGATAAAACAGAGCAGGGACAAAAAAAAGTCATTTTGGCTCTTGCCCATCAATAAGACTGGGAACTTGCGTCTAGAGACATGCAGCAGCTTCAAAGGGCAGGGCATGAGAGAGATACTGTGAAGAGAGAGGGAAGAATTGAAGCCAGATCTCCCATGTCCCTGCTCAGGGATTTCAGTCTGTCACCCTGAATACACACTCAGGGTGGATGAGGAAATCATAGAGAAGTTCCTGTCTTGTGGCATCTCCCCCTTGTTTCCAAGGAAATTGAGGGGAAATGCTCTCAGACTGGTAGCTCTCTGCAAGTGAAGCAAGAAGTCATTAACCAGGGCTCCCCTGCAAACACCCATCAGACTCTGGTGGCTAAATCTGGCAAAGCTTCCCTAGACTGCTGTCATTAGCATTTCCACTTGAGCAAGGAAAAAGAGTCCTTATCCCTTCTCACTCACTCAGGCTGATGCATGGCTATTTTTGTCACAAAAATATCTTCCAACTCTTCTTCATACATTTCTTCCTCTCAACCCCTGAGCTGCTGCCGTTGCATGAGTGCCCATGAGATGTTCACTCTTCAGTCTGGAGGCATGAGGAATTATCTGCAAGGGCGAATGGGTTATGGAGAGAACTGTGTTCCCCCCCTGACATCTCTATTTTCTCGTCAGAGGTTCAGGCGATTCGGTGCCTTGGCTGAGGACATCTGGTTGTATGAAATGCTACAGCACACACCTGTCTCCTGGCAGGCATGCATACACACAGGTGTCGCGTGGCATTAGATTTGCTCAGCCATCAGAGATGCGGTTTGACACCCCCCTGGGGACAAGCTATAACTTTCTTCATGCTAGAACGTACTGGAGACTTGGGGCCAATTTTATACATTTGTTTCTTTTTTTCTGATCCTGATCAAAACTGTTTTTACCGCTGTCAGTGGAGTGGTTTTATCTGGTAATGTCAGAATTTGATACTACATAACACTGAAAAGTGGAACATGGAAGAATGGCCAATTGGCAGAAGAATAGCTGTGTTATCTTACAAATAAAAGCTAAGGTAGAAATTCTGTCTCTTTCCTTGCTATTGGCTTTCCAGTGATGTTATTGTGCATCAGGATTGCATGATACAAGATGGAACAGGCAGTGCATTTTTAATCTGGTAAATAATCTGATGTCTCAGATTCCTTCTAAAGAATGAAAATTAATAAGACTTTTCAGATCATTTCTAAATTATCTTTCTTTAGCTTTTCTAAAGAGCCTATTGCTATACTGCCTGGATGCCAACATAAATAATCCTTTCTCCAGAGCATCTTCATAAGACCACAAATGTTTATGGAAATAAAGAAAATAAACATAGTTATTGTCTGAATAATCACTCATTTATTGATGGAGACAAGTATGCTCATTTTTCTTGCTCTCTGGTGATTAGATTATGATAAACTGTGACATTTAGTGGTAAACTTGATATGGTTGGCTACATAGAGCTTAAAAAAGTGGCTATCCAATTATTCTTTCATGTGCTGGAGGAATACATTAATTACCTGTGAAGGGTATTGCAATGGTTATGAAGCAAAGAGCACCCACTTCTCTAAGTGGCCATGACAAATGCAAAGGTCACATATGTTCCCTGGCCCGTCAATATTATTTTTGTTGTCTCCCTTTGCTCTCCCATGTTCCAGGAATACCTTAAGCTCAAGTCAAAATGGTAATGAAGACTGTGCATTGACTGAGTAGAGGATTAATGTAGAGACCTCTGGGCATGCAGGAGAAAGGCAGTTTCTGGTACACTAGACTCCATGTAGGCTGAGAACTAAACATCCACCCAAAACACTGCTTGGAAAGAGCTCACTAATAGATCCCAAAGAAAAATACTCCAAGGGTCTCTTTTCTTTAGTTAGATCTGAAGTTTCTACTTTTTAACCCAAAACAAGGACAAATTTGCAGACATGCTGAGTTTGTTATGAGGGTTGCTGGACATAAACTGCACAGTGCTCAAAACCAAAGCACCAAAATTCCTGTGAGGAATGAGTCTCTCTTAGCCACACTGAATTACATTCAAACGAAGAGCAGCAAAGCAGCTGGAATCCAACCTCTTTCCTTTGGGGACAGCCCCAAATCCTAGCCTGTGAGATACCATCAAAGATCTCCCAGATCTGCTGTCATGTCAAAGATTAACTGTGCATCATTACCCATCTTGACATTACACACCCACCCTTTCCTGCTGTGATCGGCAGATTGTCACTGCAGATGCTCACAAGATTCTATTTCCCAGCAGCTATGAAAGGATGACTAAACCCCCAGGAATGGAAGGGAGACACCCCTGGACATGACTCTCTGTTTTGTCTAGATAACTTCATCTTCACAGTATAGGTCCTTTGAGAAAACAAACATCCAGCTACAGGCAATCCTCCAGCTTTACAAGACATTTGACATTTCTCTTTTCTGTTCACAGGTCCTACTTATTTCCCAATGACTCTTGTTCATTGAACAAAGTTATCTGTATCGTCAGGAGTCTTTTGTCATGAAACATGAATTTTTGAATGAAACAGGATCTTGGCAGAAGCAATAAGGCATCTGGGCCAGCCAAGGAGTTAAACCATCCAAACAAGGTGATTGGGATTAGGAAAGAAATCAGCCTCTGAGGGAGAAGGTATGGGACAGACTCAAAAGATAGTATGTAATTAAATTCTTGGCCGTAAGTGTGCAAGGTTTAGAGGAACATTTCCCTTCGTCCTTCTCTATTCCTTCCCCTGGGCAAAGAGCCTGCACGTGTTTGCCTTCCTTGACTGGTACTCTGAGCCAGGTGAGTGGGGGCTGATTTGGGCAGACCTAAGGCTTGTGGGTTCTTATTCTATGTATTTGCTACTTTCCCAGTTGTGTTTGGTGTTTATACCATGCATGGCACCAGAAAGTTAAGGTTCATACAGAAATGAAGGTCCCCGGCTCCACACACACCATCTATTCCTGGACTCCTTGCTATGTCCCCGCTCTCCTTCTTCCTCCCTTCTGCAGGAAGCACACTGCCTGTGGCACTGCAGCCTGCAGAGCTGCAGGGATCCTTGACTAATAGCTGAACACACTCAGCCCCCTTGCTGTTTCACCACCTGTATTCCCCAGCCTTCAGCCTAGCAACTGGAGGATCATATATAATCCTCTGTCTACAGGGAACTGCCTCTACTCATGCCTGTGCCTCTGCTTACTTGAGGCTTGCTCAGTTTCTGGGCTCCCAGAACAAGGTCTGCTTTCAGCTGCCTAGAGTCTGCACATTCCTTCCTGTGCTCAGCATTTCCCCAGCAGGTCATGAAACCTGTTTTGCTTTTACCTGCAGTTTGCAGAAACTGCCTTCTCCTCTGGGGTAACAAGTGAGATCTGCAAGTTAGACTGGGCTGAAATCTTTGCAAGTAAAGCTGTTGTCTTTTGAGTTTTCATGTTGGGCTGGGGAGATAAACCCCAGCACGAAGCCAGCTGAGGATGCCCAAATGTTCTGATGAGAACCAGCAGGGCAGGGAACTGCAAAAGGTTTGAAAATTTACTTCCCTCCTAACTTCAGTAACTCTTTCTGGCTTCACAGACTCATAGGAATAAGCATCAATAGCAGGTGCACTTGCTGTGGATGAGGATTTGAGTCCTAAATCTCAGCAGTTACCTGCAGTGGAAGATTGCTGAGCAACAAGGTGTATGATAGAGCAGAAATCATTTAATATCATAATAAGGCACTTTGTTGTCCTGGGATACCTCGTGCCCCCTGCCTCTGCAATCAGCAGGCACAAAGGCAGCTCTTCTCTCCATGACCTTGAGTGTATCACCAGAAGTGCATCTTGCTGAGGTATGACATTTCTGCCATGGCAATTTGGGGTCCCACTAAGAGCAAGAAGCTACCATCCCTCACAAGTGATAGGAGTTGTCTCTGCTCATCCCTTGCTACAGCCCTGAATATTCTATCTGTGCAACTTCCACTACACCACAGCACGTGTTGTTACCCTGGAAGTATTATTGAACATAAGGCGTAAGAATTCTGTTACTATATTTATTGTTCGTGCACTTTGGGTTTGCACATATGATGTACAGTGCTGCTCTGCAGCACAGCATAAGTTCTAGCACAGAATATAGCAGCATATTGCAGCACATCCTCCTCTCGGATGGAATTTTAAATGTCCATCTTTGGTTAACTAATTAAGAAAGGCACAGGCAGGAGCAGGAGAGACTCTCTCAGCTCTCACTGACTGCAGCATTGGAAAGGCATCAAAGCATCAGTACCCCACTTGCCACAGCCGCAGGTACCTGGAGTGACTTGATATCTCGCAGCCTCATGATGCTGTGACTTTGCCTGCTGAGGTTGGAGCTCTGATTGCATCTGCATTCATCTTGCAGAAGCAGAGCATGAAGGTGAAATGGAAAGAATAGATCTGGTTCGTTAGTATTCCCCCAGAAACCAACTACTCCTTGGAACAGTAATAATAATGATAAGGATAATAATAATAATAAGCATCCCAGTTGCATATCAGGAAAATGTGAAGTGTTTACATGGAGTAGAATGCAAATAATTTTTTCTGACTCACAAGAATATTAACCCAAGTTTAAGACAGGGGTGCAATGTCTTTGATTTTTATTTCCAGTCTGGGTGGGGGAGGAGGATTTGGCCTGTGCTGCTCTTATTTTAATTCAACTGTGTCTGCATTCTCCTTCCCAATTTAATACCTAACTTCTTATTCCTCCTTGCAGTTCTGTACTTCTTCTGTCTGTCTTGCTTTCTTTTTTCTTTTTTTTTTTTTTTTTGCTTTCTTTCTCTTTTATTCTTTTGGACTCCTCTATGCTGTTTTTTTCCCTCCCAACTTCTGTTTTCCCTCAGTCAGAAAATCCAGCAAACCATTTAAGCCTTTTCAGAGTTTAGCTTGTGATCAAGCACTTCCCTTAGAATAACAGATTGAAATACTTCTTGAAGGAGACTCACAGCATGAAGGAACCACAAGCTGGACCCACTTCAGTCATTTTCTTGGGAATACTGCTTTTTTCTCTCACTCGATAACGTGCTGTATTTTTAGGGCAGCTGGAGTACAAATAATATTGCATAGATGAGGCTGAGTAGCGGAGACATAACAGTCTCCTGCCAGTTCCAACAGCCTAGTGAGGCATAGTAGGGTAATTCAGAATTTATAGCAGCCCAAGAAGCGGGCAACAACTTTACTGAACACCAACAGCAACACTTTCCAGGGATATTTATTTGGCTGTCAGAGTATGAGAAATAGCTGACAAACAGTATCGTACTGAGTTTCCATGCCATTGTCCCAAGAACTATATGCTAAGCTGCTGGAAACAATGATTTATCCCACTGGGTTTGTTAATTATAAGATGAATGGGCAACCAGAGACATTAGCAAGAAAAAAGGAAGCCAATGTGCAGTGACCATATGTTCCCAAAATTTATTTTCAATACTCTTAAGCTATTCAGAGCAATACATCTTAGACTTTTTAAATCTTTACAGATGTTTTTCTAGTGTAAGGCCCAGTTAAGCACATGCCTAACATCAAACTCAAAAGGAGTTTCCCTGACATCCTTTGGGTATCTCGTACATATGCACCAAAGACTAGAGTTTTGTTGACCTGGCAACCGCTGTAATGTGGGCAATTCCTTGGCAGCTAAGCACCAGATATAACCCGATTATGGGATTATGTTCTCTGCTCTGTGTGTGTATACATACAACTGTGAAGTCTCTCCCCTCAATACCACCTGGGGCTTCACACATAAAAGGCCCAGAGACTTGCAGTTCCATGGACTCCCACTGGCAGCTGAAGTCTCTTTTCTTCCATCAAGGCTTTTCCATTGAAAACCTCTGCTTGCAATTAATGTTTTATTTTGGTGATGGCCTGCAGCATGCCCTCTGGCAGTACTTAAAAATGGTAGTGGAAATGCAAGAGACATTTGTTTGGGGATGTATTTATGTCAGAGATTTAGGAAGGAGTGAAGATGTCAAGAGAAAATATTAATAATAACAGGATTGGCCCCTCTAAGTAATGCTCTGCAGAACTAAGAACTCAAAACCCAGCAAGTCCTGGAGGTCTAGGCAAAAGGCTTAGTACATATATTTTGCTCTTTCGAGCAAGGCAGCAATCTGTGGGAATACACAGAAGCTTAATAATTGAGACATTGAGAGTAGTATTTTCCATCTGTTCAAAGCTGTCACACAGATACTATTTCCGATCCTACCCATAGCTTAAGCAGGAGGATGTATGTGAAGGGATTCACAGGGAAGCAGATTCTCAGTGAATGTGTTCAAATCAGACATACACATGTAAGACGGGGTGTAACTCCGCATACACGTTGATGCTGTAGCTTTTGACACCTTGGCAAAATGACTGACAAAGGCAGTGGAAGAAATGACAAAGCAAAGTTGACACCCAAGCTTTAGCTCACCATTGCTCATTTTCTGTGTTTTTCATTTGTCACTGTTAGAGTTTCACAGCACTGCCAATGACTGCACAAGGCAACTGTGGAGGGACGTCCCAAATTTCCTGTTTGAAACATCTCTTGTATTGCACTCTTTTTAAAATTAAAATATATATATATAAAAAATTAAGACGTCTTCTACCCGGAGATGTCTGCACCAGCTGTAGTCATCAGAGACCCCCAGCTGGGCTGGGGACTTCCTTGTAGTGTTTATTCTGCAAGTGCTTTAAGCAATGCAATGTGGGATTGATTATCAGTGGTACAGGTGAGCAGCCTGCTGGGTAGATACCCCTATTTCTGAGGCATCAATAAAATGTCTGACAAGTTTTAGATGATTTTGGAAACTGTAATATGCTGAGCTTTGTAGCTGCCTTGGGAATAGAAACTCTTGCTGCACTGGGAGGGACATCTGTTTACATCCCCTTAGATCACATTGTGCATTTAACCTAGGATTACACAGAGGCAGGAACACTTAGTGTTTGATAGCTTGGTGTTGCGTGCAGTGCGAACAGGAAAAGAGAGAGTTTTGCAAAGATCTCACCAGGGAAAAGAAAAAAGCACCTCCTAGTCCTTGACTCTATAGGAGGAGACTGAATATAAAATAACAGGCGTTAGCTTCCATCACATTGCAAAGCTTGAAATAACACAGTAATTCCAGCTCTACTCCTGGCTCTTGAGTTTGCCAGAAACTGTTGACCCCTTTCTGACAATGCATCCAGGTGAATGGTACCTGGTCCAAGGAATTCCAGGGAGAGGTGGGCAGATGCTGGGGGTATGTTGTGAGCAGCCAGAGGGCACCAGCATCATGGGAATGTCTCCAGTGGATTCCTCTTGGATTGGGGAAGATGCTCCCTCCTCTCTGCTGGTCCACAAGCAGCATGGGCTGGAGGTGAGGAGACGGAGCACATGGCAAAGAGCTCGCCTGCTGCTGTGGAAGAGGAATAGTGATCTCCTAAAACAGCCACAAAGAGGGGAAAAGCAATTATAATTTGTGAAAGTGATAATAGATAACCAGGTAGCATTTAATAGCTCTACCAAGATATCTTGGAGGATATCTCCTATCGACATATCTCAGAATATATTAAATTGCTTTCATTATTCAGGTTCATTTTGAATTCAGTGCCAAGAGCTCCTTGGCACCATGGAGGACTTTTAATATTTTGATTAGTCATTATCATCAGCCTGCCTTGGAAAGGAGCTTCAACTACACATGCAGAAGACAGTTTGCTTGCCACATATTTTGGTTTTGTTTAGTACAGACCAGAAGAAAAACGGAGGAGGGAAGAACTGGGACACTTTGTTTGTTCTTGTGGCTTTAAGATTCTTTGGAAAATCAGTTATTGATAGGTGGCCCTTTTTGGGAGATTCAACTATACTACGATGCTCAATTAAGCTTATTGAAAGAAGATTAAGAAACAATTTCATCACAGTTTGTGTGTACCTACATAGGAAGAACATTTAATACAAGAGGATTCTTTATTCTAACAGACAAAGGTATTAAATTGCTGGAAGTTGAATTCAGAAAAGGTTAAATTAGAAATAAAATTATTAAAAATATTTATTTCTTTTTTAACAGCAAAAGCACTTTACCATTGGAACAAGTGAACAGGAGAGTCCAGAAATCCTGGCTTTAAATCAAGATGAGGTGAACTGGTATGCTCTGCTCCCACAGTTGCTCAGGTTTAGGGTCAGGAAGTGTTGACATGGGTGCTGGTTGTGCCTGCTGACTGTAGATCCTTGGGGGCTGCCTCCTTTTTGCTGGAGTTACCCCCTGCAACAGGGTCCCTTTGAAGGTCAGGAGCTTGAGTCCATGCTCAGACTACTGTGCTGTGTCTGGGGTGAACCTCAGTAATGTGGAGCTATATCCTGCCTGCGGCGTGGCTGAGACTCCTGGCAGCAGTTGACAGGTTGGGAGGTTTGATATGTATCAAACAATTTCATTACTCAAGTTCTGACAGACAGATGACACTTCCTAGCACTGCAGATTCAAGGACTATCCTGACCAAAACCATTGACTGTAAAGAAATTAAAAAGAAAGTGCAAGACTATTTTTGTCAAGGTCTAAAATCCGAAACTGATTCACATCCTGAGCTGTAAAAACAAAGATTCTTTCTCAAGCAGTACAAGCCACCTCACATCACAAAACCACTGGGAGCCATAAATCTCCTAAAGGAGAGCATATTTTTCCCCTAATTTTCATGTTAGCTGCAGCCCAACGTCTTCCCATTACCAGTTTTGGCACCTTGGTGTAGTAGTGATGTTAAACATCAATATTTTAACACTAAAGAAGAATACAAAATGAAATTGAATTCCAGCAAGTATAAAGAAAATACAAGAATGTCTTTCCTATTGAATCCTCTGCAGATTCCAGATAATGGATTATTCATAGACCTCCAGCTTATAATAAGGTGCCCTTTATTCTTGGAATTTGAAGCATTTCTCTCTTAAACTGTGATTATTTTCTGATTCCATTACCAAATTCAGTTTTGACATAGTGGTACAATTTCCTTATCTCTCTCTTTAAAGTCACTGCATCAGACTGTGTAAATGAAAACAGCAACGTTTTCCATGTGCGTTTTTTTCCATACGTGTGATGTTTATTAAAAAAAATAAATCTGAGTGGTACTTCACAGCACAGCAGAATGATGTGCAGTGGGAAATACAGCTGTACCTTGCAGGTGCTTCTAGCTGATATACAAAAAGCACTGCTTGGCCACACATAGCAATAGCTTTTAGCAAAGAGCAGAAGCATCTCTGACTCCCAACAGCAGCTGTCCATCTGAAAAGACAGCAGAGATGAAGAATGTCTGTAATAGGTGTAAACCGGTAATTGATCCCAATTTGGCTAGGACCACAATCCCTCACCTGGCTCTAGTATGTGCCATTCACTCACCCAGAGCCAAGTGCATGTACAATGATGTCCTTGCTTATTGTGGCTTACTGGGGATGAAAAACATCAGCTCTGGCAGTTTTGGTTTGCTTGATTGTTTCTGTTCAACACAAACACCTATTTCAGTTTGGCTGTTCCTTGGGAAACTCAGCTGTGAAAACTTAGTGCAATTCAGAAATCTCCTGCTAGCTGCTGAAATCTCTACTGCTATCTAGAAGGTAGGATTTGTCTTTCACATAACAAGAAGTTCCCTAATTACTCTACCTGACACAGTTCCCCATGTTATATAGATGTTTTATTTCTATGGCATTTTTTTAGGCATAAAACAAGGGTACAGATTGATTTCCTAGTTAGAACATGCAAAAATATCCCCAAGAATTTTCTATTTTTTTAATGGGATTTTAAATCCTCGACGCATATGAGCCTATTATTATTTAAGAATTATCCTCCATCAAAAGAAGAGTGACTCAATGTTCTTACAGTCTTTTTCCCTGTCTAGCTTTTATGATCCTTTGCCACTAATGCTCAGCCTTGCTTTAGACAAACTGAATTTTGAGGGCTCCATTTTCATTTGTGAAATGTATATAAATTTGACAGGGCATTAGATGACTTAATTAATATTGCAAAACTTTGATAAGTTCAGATGTTAGACCATCCAAAAGAACTGGCTGTAAAGTAGATAAAACCATAGTCCACCACCAACTACTTCTTTTTAACCAGTTTCAAAGCCTGATCACAGGCATGCAATGAGATTTGGCTGCCTTATTGTCTCCAATGCTGCAATCCTCTGTGATGCTGATGACCCGTTAGTGTTATTTTGAGGAAAAAGCACAACTAAAGCAACTTTAGCACTGAATAACCGCCTGTCTAATAATAAGGTCTACCAGAAGCAGCTCACTTTGCAGGGGAACTGTAGCATAAGATAATTGAACTTAATACAGTTATGTGCCTTTGCCTTTGATTTGGGCCACACAACTAAATTTGTGGTCAATTACAGGGCCTGTGAGAGTGAGCATGAAGGCATAATTAAAGGTTACTAAGAGGTGGACACAAAAGGAATAGCTCTGAAATTCAAGTCAGCTAATTCACTCTGCTTGCAGGGACATAAACAAGTGCTCAGCTATGCAGAGTTCAAAAGGCCATGTGTGCAGGTAGCCCCAGCTTTCCATTGCCAGAGATCTCCAGGGCAGCAAAGACATATCCATCTCTTGAAATGGATAAAAAAAACCCATTTTTGGAATAACTAAGGCCTTTTTTTTTAACATTAGAAATTACACTTTCAAATGAAAAAAACTCTTTTCTATGTTTCTAGCCACTGAGCAGTCAAGACATAGAACTCCAACCAAGCTCCACATGGCTCATAGCCCTTTTGATCCTCAGAGAAAAGCCCCAGTGGTGGTACATTAATGAACAGCCCTCTGGATAAGAAGGATGTATCATTTGTAGTTCAAATTAATGAAGTGAGATTTAGTAAGTCAGAGCTATATTTGATTTCATGTTATTCTATCTTCTCCTATGTACTTCTAGCACAACCTTAGAAATGTCACCTCTCCTCATTATTTAAATTCCCTCCCCATAAAATGAGAATAATAATATTTAAACATCTCCAAAGAGTGCCACAAACCTCATTTGTTAATGTACATTTAGAGATGTTCATATGGAACTTGTTACAGAAATTACAAAGTGCTGTAAGAAATCTTTCCCCCAAAAGCTGGTTTTCAGGATTTTGTGATTCACTATAACCTAATAAAACACAACTCTGAAAGAAACCAGGGTAAGTTCAGCGTGCAACACTGAACATTTCTGAAATGGTTGCAGTCCATAAGGATAAATCAAGGCACGTAGAGAATTCATGAATCCACACCTGCCTGGAGTGTGCAGAAGTACCGAATTCAGGAGAGATATACTCCTGTTCTGGGATGATTGCTTGTTGTGATGAGAATGCAGAGAAAGCAATATACAACCCAAATGATTAAATGCAAACAGCAAAAGTCCACTGTAAAAGCAGCAGTCCAGAGTGTGTGTCAAAAGTGAATTATGAAAATAGCCTCGTACATCCATGGCATTTTCACAGAGCCACTCTGATAACAATGAACACAACAGTGTGCAATAAGAACAATGCCCAGAATTATTTCAACCAATATATTTTTTAAGGACAGTCACTTCAGTTCTCTCTTTGCATCTGTAAATGGCAGCTGAATTGATGATAAATTAGACTTGAGCAACAAAAGATTCTGCTTTATATTTTATTATCTGCCCTCTCTTCCTGCCTGGAAGTGGTATGAAGATATTCCTTACAACTGAACTGAAGATGATCTTGTACCTAGTGAACCATAGTTTGTACAGATAAACTAAGATGCTGGCAAAGAACAAAATGCTTCTCAGATCACTTGGTGATTGCTTGCAAGGTTGTAGGGATCTGTGTAGCTTAATATCTCACTGTAATGCAATTTTCCTGCTGGGATCTCAAAGCACTTCACAAACATTAATGCTAAGATTCACACATGGTTATTACCTTGCATGGACGATTTCCAGGGCTGAGTTTTGCTGCCATTATTAAGGCAGAACAGGGCTAGAGTGCTACTGAGGGAGCTTGTATGAAAAGGCACCACTTCATACGAGTGAGGGTAGACATGCTCAGGCTTCACTGAGACTGTCTAAGTGCAGCTGTACGAAAGGAGAGTCAGACACTGAGCAAATTGGAAAAGAAAAAAATGCTTCTATGTATGAGCTATGTCACCTTCATCAAACTGGCTGTTACGAAGCAGAGCATGGGCATGGAAAAGCAGCAGCCTCAGTGTAAAAGGAGGCATCTTAGGCATGGGGGATTATTATTTGCTTCATACTGGGAGGTGGGTGAAGGGCAGTAGAGGCTGCTCAGGCTTCCCTGATCCTTTGCTGGGAGGTGTGATGGTGGAGCAACACCCCTCCCATCACCCCATCCACTCACTAACATTATATGCATGAGGCAGGCAGACACTCAGTGCCCCTAGCTTATCTCAGGCAGTCCTATATTTCTCCTTCTCCCACCGGCTTCATTATAGAAGTTTGTGCATGTCAAGTGATATCACCTTGGCAGCACTTTCCCACTGGAATGCTTCATAAAGGCTTTTAGAGCTTGAGACGCCAAAAGTGCTTCTGCTCATCTTGGCTTTGACTGCTGCCACTGCAGATGCTTTCTCCCTCTTCAGAGGTTCTTATAAGATCATGCATCTGCTTTAAAAACAAACAAACAAAATCCTAACCAGGCAACAAAACAAGCTAAACCCCAGCGCAGGTTTAGGCAGTCAACCTTGCTATAAGCATCATACCAAATAACTACTGTAGACATTATCTGCACCCTATATAAGCTTCACTCCTATCTGTATGTTTTGATTGGATTAGGATCCCTCACTCTAGAGCAGGGGAATTTGTTGCTATTTTTTCCAGCAACTCAATTTTGCCCAATGTTGTGGGGAACAGCCTTCATTCAGAAAGTAAGGACGTTACTTTACTTTTACCAGTCTGCTTTAAACAAATATTAGAGAGCAGTGCTCCCATGGGTACCATTACAGCAAACAGCAATTTTCCAGCTAGCTCCAGAGTAGATTGCTCCTGAGATGCTTCTGTACTTGTAGGATGTGTATTATGCACTTATGGCACTTCTGAGGGGGAGGGTGGTGAGGAAAATCTTTCTGACCTCATAGAGGAGTAACAGTGTACCCAGCTTGGCACGTGGCAGGGGTTGCGCCTCTGTCATACAACCTTATTTTTATTTCCTTTCTGAGTGCAGAACTAGGACTCATGATATGAACCCCCCTGCACAAAGAAAGGGGCAGAGTGGTAGGACACAAGGTATTTGCTGCTCCTTCCTGTGACATATCTATCCCCCAAGCCCTATGTCCCCACATGTGATGGGAGTGAGCCAAAGAATGAAGGGCTACACTCTTCCAGCCTGCACTTAGTAGCCTCTCCTTTCCCCAGATTGTTTTGTCTCCATTTCACTCTCTAGCTGATATTTTTTGCTTCTCTGTCCTGCTTGGCTCTTGCCATGGAAATTGTGATGATTTCCATTCAGCTCATCCCCTTTCATATCCCTCTCCCTCCTCATGCCCCCAGGCCATTTGCCTCTAAGAGGTCCTGCTGGGGTGGCCTGGGTCTCTCTGCCCTGTTCAACAGGATCCCACTGGGACACACTCCTTGGAGCAGCTGGAACAGAGAGTCACTTCTCTCGAAACTCAATGTATGCAAGGAAAACATAGTGATTGCAGACCTGTTCCTCCCATTACTAAATAAAATAGGTAGGTATTAATTAGACTTCAAGCTCACCTCTCCTAAGTCAAGAGTGTCCCCAGCAGAGTTCAAAGGCAAATGGGTTAACAACTGACTGTGTAAAGAGACATTCCCACAAGTTAAACATGCTTCTTTCTAATAAGATGCTAAACTGCACAGAAGAATAATGTGTACCTGTCTTCATGGCTTTCTAGCCATGACAGAGAAAGAACTCCAAACATTTCTGATTTATCTTTCCAGAATGAGAGCCCACAGAGTGACCAGATGTTTCTCCATTCATTAGTCAACGACGTTTGGTAATGCTGGGCTGGAGCTTGGAGCTGGGTGCTCTGCACACAGAGCTATCCCACCTTCCATGGTCCAAATCTTCCCTCGCCACTGGGATGCACTGTCAGGCAGCAATGATTTTACTTACAAGTTTGGTCTGTAGGGGTACTGTCATGCTGGGAGCAATGAATGAGTGCCTGTGCATACAGAGAGGGAAGTATGTATTTGGTAGGATCTGCATACTGCCTAATACTGCATGAGGCCAGCTAGCGAAAACGGAATTGCTGCCTCAGATTGTACTTCATTGGTATTCTGGATGCAGCTGGACTAGAGACTGCACAAAATTATTTTCAAACAAGAATTACAATTGGAAAGGCAAAAAGAGAGAGATGGAGAGAATTTGGGGGACATTTGTCAACTGTGAGCCTCAAGGTTGTATTCAAGCTGCCTTGCTGATGACAGAATAAACACAAGAAAACCTGGAACAAATGGTGCTTCCTGGATCAAAACAACTAGATTCTGCCACAGATAGTTAGCGTTAAAAGGCTTTTCATTGTGGGAAGAGGGAGTGAACCCAGTCTGAATCCGCGATGAATGGAAAAACAAGACTCTCTTCTGCTAAACACAGGCTGGCAAGGGAGTGCTGGTCAGGGTAAACATTGCACGTCCTTCTAAAGCCAGATTTATGCAACAAAGCAGCAATGCTTTAACATGTTGAAGCACCATTCCCCTTCATATCTGCTATGGGGCTGATAGAGATGATGCTTAATTCTGCCAAATTTGTCAGTCTTGACCTGTGAGTCTGATATTTGGGAAATTCTGTTCATTTCCAAATAAATAATGCATGGCCAGTCATGCATTTTTCATGCTAAGACTTTTAAAGGCCACTGTAGTGATGCATGTAAATTCAATTTCCCCCCTCCTCTGCACACTCAACTGCTAAATAATTATTAACATCTGACTCGCAGCATAGTGAATGGCTGCACCATCCAGAGAATCCAGTTGCTTTGACACTGCTGCATCCTCTCCACCCCTGATAAAGTCGAGGAGAGATAATGCCAGGCAACAGCAAAGCAATCTGTCTCTTCCCCTCCAACCCCCTTTTTTCATTTCTTTTTTATAAGGCTCTACAAAAACACATGTGTATGAAGTAGAGCAGAACAAAGGGACCGGCTCATGGATTTGACATTCTTCTGGAAGCACACTAATCCCTTCCAGAAAAGCAAAGCTGGTGCCTTTATTTGTAGCTGTTGGTTAATCTGTGTGTCAGAGAATTGAGCGTACGATGGGGCTCAGGGCGGCTTTATCAGGCAAGTGACTAAAGGAGGGAGAAGCGATGCTGCTAAACAAGGGCTTAGAAAACAAAGCCAGAGAGCAAATCTAGCATGATGGAGGGGGAATGTTAAAACCCTCCAGAATAACTCCCTGTGCATTGGTGTTGGTTGTGGGTGAGATCAGGACAAGAGTAGGGTCCTCGGTGGGGCTTGGTGGTACTGTAGGTGTGGCAGCATTGAAACACAGGGCAGCTCTTCAGTGAGTCAGAGAAGGGGCTGCGATGAAGAAACCAGTGGGGGTTTGTCCCCACTCCAGGTGACACTCCTGGTATAGAAAGATGAGATTCATCAGGCAACTCTGGGCCCCTTTCTGGGAGGGGGATGAGGCAGAGAGCCTCCAAATCTCCATTAACTTAACCAAACTGCAGCACCAGCCTTGCAGAGACTTGACAGACAGACTGCTGAAGCAACAAATATGGAAAAGACAAACTACTGAAATTGCATTTCAGTCTCTATCCCCTGGGAATGAAGCTGCAGTTTTACTTAAGACTTCAGGACGTGCTGCAGCAGAAGCGAATGGCCAGCAAGGGATGTGTAGAGGACATCACTTTGGGCATCTGTGTTGATGTTGGTATAACAAGTAAAAGGTAAAACACATGGATTTTTAGCTCTTTCAGACCCACTGGCAGGAGCAAGGTGCTCATGTAGTTGCTGCAGTTGCATCTGTACTTGAATAATTTCCCCTATAAAGGCTTAAGGTAATGATTTATGCATGCATTTTCCTGATTTGTTTACACGTTAATATTTTGAGCTACTAACTCAGTAATGCTAACATTTTTGGCTGGTACTTTCTCATGGATATCACGATCATGTTTCTTTCTGAAATTATATTTCCATACTCAGCCAGTAAGATTACTCATATGCTTAAATTAAAGTGCATGCTTAAATGCTTTGCTGACATGGGACCTAGTTTTGTCTTTATATGCTTAACTTGATGACATTTCAGACCTAAAATCTGATGTTAAATCAGGGTGAAACAGACTGCAGAGTTGTCTGCTTCATTGCTTTTTGGGCTTTTCTTATTAAATATGTGAAGCCATTCCACAGGTCAGAAGAGGTGAGTTTGTTTGTTCCGTCTGTGCTGCTCTCAAGACTACAGGAGATGCTATTTGTGTGGAGAATTGCATCAGTTTTATTCAGCAGTAGCAGAGAGGAGATGTTGGGAAAGAAGGGAAGAAAAGAGATGTGAAGATGAGTGCTGGGGTCTCTGTAGGAATGAATGGACACGTCACACAGCAGTCCCCTGCTTATGTCCGAGGGAATGTCATGTGTCCATATGAGCCCAGCCTTCTATATTAGCAGTAAAGTGAAGAAAAGGAATTTATCCAGATGTAATTTAATGCTTAAGTTTAAATTAATAGCCTGCATTGAAAGATTTTGGATAAAGCCTCTCACAAAACACACACACACATATATAAGCCTTTTACAAATTCTCCTGTCTGGGTTGAAAAGCATTTTGAAATACAGATGAGTGCTGACTGCAAATGCATCTAGAGAACTGAGAGAGAAACCTACTGGAGACAAATTATGGAAATGAAATGCCCATCTTTACAGATCAATGTAAGGGAGTCCCTGCTGAGGAGTGTATAGATCATTTAAAATACCTCTCATCCTGTTCAGTAGGATTCAGTTCCAAAGTACACTGGCTGATGTGGGGCATTATTAATAGCATTGGCTTTAGAGAAGCAGTCACCTGTATATTGTCCATGGACTTCTCTTGCCCCTTTTATTTGAGACTTTTATTTATAGGCTGGTAATAGATTTGCATTTAGATGAGAGTAAAACTGGTCACAGTAAGGATGGAAAGGAAAGAAGGTCCCTTATTGATTCTGATAGTGAAGTCTTCCCCTCAGCAGGCTATTTTAATTGACAGCGAAAATGATAAATTGACCAATCTGTCTAGAAAAGAGACCCCTCTCCTTGGTTTGAAATCCACTGCCATGTCAAAGTTTGTCCTGCTCTCATGATGCCTCTCTGTCCATGTCCCTCCCTCTTGCAGCAGATTTGGGTTGTGGTTTGTGCTAGGCTGTGCCTTGCAGTCACAAGGAATGAGCTGTGCCAGCATGTCTGCTAATTCCAGCTGCTGCCCTCCTGCATACAGAATTATACCCTGGGACAAAGGTTCCTCATTTGAACCAGGGCATCCCTTTGCTAATGCGCCAAACCTCCTTCCCAGCCGAGTCTTCCTTTCCTGCTGCCTCGGAGCCAACCAGCATTCTCCCTGTGAGGGGGAGCTCGGGCTCATTTCAGGAAACCCACATGTTGTCTGCTTCTGCATTCAGAAGAGTTGTCAATCTTGGTAACGAAGAGTCTGAGGACTAGGGTGGAAAAGCTGTTAAATAAATCATAGTCATGCTTTGCATTTTTATAGGTGTTTTATAGGAGCTGTGTCTAGCTCGCAGAATGCCTCATGAAGGGAAGTATCATCGTTCTCCTTCACAAACGGCAGAACTAAAACCTGGTGAGATGAAGTGGCTAACAGCCACCAGCCAGAGTCACTGGAAAGGCTCCAGCCCTCACCTGTTGCCCAGGCTGAGGTGGTAGGCAATGGTGCATTTGCTGCAGGCTTGAAGAGCACATCATTTAAAAGAAGGGCCACGTGTGATTTAAGGGACATTGAAGAGTTGCCATGCAGTCAGTTTGAAAGGGCAGCCCTGTCAGGATGCGATGCCAGGGCTTGATGAAGCACAGCTGAAGCTTCCAGCAAAAGCCCCACAGGTTGCAAGGATGCAGGCTAAAACCATAAATTGTAGAAGAATTCCTCTAGTCATCGTGTGAATTTTTGCTGTGTGTGAGGGATGTAATTAGAAACAAATTGTCCTGGTAACACAGAGCATATACGGACCATTGTAAGACGCTCTGATAACACAGGCATTTTTCTGAAGGTGTAACTCTCTCCTCCCCAGTCCTAACACCTTTCAGGTCTTGCTTTCCACCCCACTCATGCAAGTGGTACATTATTAGCACCCTGAGATTCAGGCAGATAAACTGCAAGCCCCTCTGCCCCATAGAACAACCAGCAGCAAGGTAGAGACATAAATGCTTGCACGACTCTGGATACAGCCTGCTTTTTGGGCATGAAGGGAGAACTCTCTCCCGTCCTGCTATTGCTGTCATCCCCTGGAAAATCAGTCCTCCTCTGCTTTTTGTCTGGACCAGGCTCAAATAGCTGCACCCTGTTGCTAGGCTACCTGGCTGCCTTCCTTCTACACATCCCCATAGCTGCTGGAAACCTCGCATCAAATTGCAGCTCATATGTTGGGTTATTTTTATCTTTTTGGGGAGGCAGGGTATAAATGGACAGTGGAGCAGAAGGAAGGAAGGTAGTCAAGTGCTTGGATCCTCTGGTCATTGGGTTATTTGGTATGTGTCTGAAAAAGCTTGCGAATATGAACGTGTATGTTTCTGCTTCCTTAAATAGTAGAAGATATGTGGTATCATAATGCAATATCTGGCTGACTAATGAGTATCAAGTGACACCTTTTGTGCTATTTTGAATCCTTGATAATTTGTCTTGTGTTCTGCAGCAGCCAGAAAAGAGCTGGAAACAGCTTTGCAAAATGCACTGATGCACCAGAAAACCTGTGAAGGGCTGGCAAATGTGGAATAAAAAGCTCTTGGCATTTACAGAGCCACAAGATCCCTACATGTTGCTTGGATTCAGATGAACTCATCATGAAGAAGGCAAGAAGATGGGGTAGAAAAGTGAAAGATGGTTGCATAGGAGTGTTTCCCATCCCTCCTGAGAATAAGGACTGTACTCCCTTATGCTAAGCCACCCGTGTCACCCAGCCCTGTGCAACACCGAGTAGTTCCTGGGCTGCTGCACGCAGTCTCTGTGGTGGAGGAGCCAGCAGATGCAATGGGAAATCTGTGAGCACACAGGAAGAGGACATATTTATATTAGATGATAGGCAGAAGTTCTTTCCTGTGAGGATGGTGAGGCCCTGGCACAGGTTGCCCACAGTAGCTATGGATGCCCCATCCCTAGGAGTGCTCAAGGCCAGGCTGGACAGGACTTTGAACAACCTACTCTAGTGGAAAAGGCTTTTTTGATTTTACTTTCATGTCTTTGGGAAGAGGAGAAAGAAAAAGCTTTAAAGACGGCATTTTAAATCTTCTCTCTTCTCCTGATTTGCATTAACTGAAGGTGGATGCAAACCACCTGATAACCTCACCTTGACTGCAGATGAGCTGCCTACCTGAGACCAAAGCCTCCCAAGGTAAGAGGGACACAGAGGGGCTGAGAAATAGGCACTGGGAAATAGCCATCTCCCAGGTAGCAAAATGATACCCACAGCTTTTGCAGCTGGAAGATGCTGGTGAAAGGAGAAAAAAAGAGGGGAACCTGCCCCCCCTGCCTAGGATCTTTTTAAAGCTCACCCCTGAGAAACCATTCCCAGTACTGTCAGAAGAGGCTGTTCTTTGCTTCCAGCCAAAGACAGATTCCCCCTTAAATTACAGCTGCCAATTACACATGAAATAAACGCAAGCCATAAAGCTCAGCCCAAATCAGGTTTCCTGCCCTCATTCCCTCTGTTCTCCTGAACATCAAACAGCCACCCGGGGCTGAGACCTGGCACCTCCCCACGGCGCCGGCAGGAGACGTATTGTTGGCAGTCGCAATCATGGGCTCTATCAGCAACAGGAGATTATTTCTATTTTCTCAGCAGCTGTTTGGAGGGAAATAATCCTGGAAGAGCTTAATGAATTAGCGTTACAAGAGTTATATGAACTAATGACAAGGAGTGGAAATGGGCTGAGGAAAAGGTGCTGATTTTCAAAGAAATGCAGCGCCTTTATCGGTTCTTTTCTGCTTTGGATGTTCAAAGACACTTTATTTTTTTTTCCTACTGCAATTTATTTCCTGAGTGCTTGAAGAACAAAAACAATTACAAACTGTACCATTTTCTTTTTCCTCTTAGCTTTCTCATTTTCACTTAGTGAGATGCTTAAGCTGTGACATTTCCATCCTCCTTTTCCCTTCCTTCCTCTGTAAGACCAGAATAATTAGAGACTAGCTAGAAACAAAAGCAAACCAGAGTAGCAGAAGTCTTCTGAGCTACACAGGGTTAGGTACTGTGCCACGGCATGCTAGTGAAATTAAAATAAAAAAGAAAAGGAAAGGAAAAAAAAAAAAAACATCTTTCTAGTGCTCCCAAGATCAAAGGAGCAACCCTTGAAATTTGATGGTTGGGAACTTCTGAGAAAGGAGGTTGTTAAACCAGTCCTGACTTCTGTGTCTGTTTTATCAGCAGGGAGACAGTGACATTGTTTGAACTAGATACTGAATTTTTCCCCACAGAGGTTGTGTGATGATTTCTGAGTGTGTTCCCCAAGGCTAAGGGTTTGCTAAGAGACTTCAGGAACAGGAGCTACACATCCCGCACTTAAAACACACGCTTTCACAGATGCAGCTAAGAACCCGAGTGCTTCCTGCAATGCTCATGTCAATGGGCCTTTGCATGAGCAGCCAGGTACAGAGGTGGACCTCACACATCAGTTTGTGGTCAGCTCCACACAATTATCACACCTTTTCCTTTAGATCTTTGGAAGAGTCTGGTGCTCAGAGTTGAACACAACAGCTGCTTTCCTATTACCCAGCTGTGCTGTCCTGCACAGTCCCTTGCAGCACCAGGATCAAAATCCTAAGAGCTGTGTGCATGTGCAAAGCTGCTACTTCATTTACTACATCCACCCTGCTTGGTGCACCTGATTTGGCTTCATTGCTCCTTCACCTTTTCCTGAGCTCACAACACAGTCTTTGCTTCCCTGGAAAATACAGCCCTCCATCCTTCTCAGGTTTTTTTCTCTTCAGGGCACAAATTATTTTAGCAAGATGTTTGCTGTTTGTTTCTCTGCATATTAACACTGAGAAAGCAGATAAGCATTGATCCATTAAGATATTAAAGGAAGGATTGGAATAAATGCAGCCCTGGATATGAATGACCTCTCTGAGTGGTTGGGACTGACACTGCGGACACAGGTTGCCTTCTGGCACCACCTGTGAAGGCTGGAAAGTGTTCCACCATCTGCCACCTGGTTCCCACTGCCCTTTGGCTGTGGCTGAGCTTCTGGTGTGGTCACTCCTTAATGACCTTCAATCAAACTATTTAAGCTAGCAGTGAGCTACTATTTAAAGTAGCTCAGCTCCCTTCACTGAAATAAGCTAAAGAGCAACCAGGCGAGCACTTGGCAGACAGAGGTGAGAGGCTGGTTGTGATCTGCTGGTGTGGGAACGTTTCTGGCATGGTAACAACCAGGCAGTTATAGACCTGCTGCTGATGCATTCCTCCTCCCTGGGTATCCTGTTATTTGCACTACATACATTTATTTGTTCTTTTTCCCATTGTTATTTTAGACAGTCTACACACAGCTGCTGCCTCACATGCTCTTTATTTCGCTCATGAAAAATCCCCGTGTAAAGTCTGAATTTTGTGTTTCAGCTCCAGCCCAGGAGTCACACACATGTGAGGTCAGCAGAAACACATCAGCAAATACACTCACAGGACTGAGATCACAGTTAGTTTTGTTCCATATATAGAAAGAAGCAAATGGACTATGTGACAGAGAAGCATCCCCACCCCTGTGCTCCTGTAATATGGGGAGGAAATTGCAAAGGGAACGGGGTCAGTGGAGCAGTGCAAAATCTTCCTGGTTGTTCATAAAGCAGCATGCTGTGGTTTGTCTGTGTGCTGTGTCCTGGGATGCCACAGTCTCCCTGGTGTACTGCCCTTTTGCCCACAAGACCTGGAAGGCATCCAGAGCCAGTTCAGTGATAATCTTTCTGGCATAGCAGAGAATGGCAGGTGGTGCAGAACTAATATGTTCACCACTATCCGCTTAACTCCAGTGCAGAGATGTGTGCTGGGATGGGAAGAGGCATGACCTGAGCCCAGTGTGCTCTAAGTGCACCGAGCTGGTGGATGATCCAATAGGGGTCATGGCCAAACAGTGTAAATTAGAGCATCTCCAGGTAGCTGCAAAGCATGCAAGAGCTCTGTGGGATCCAGCTCTTCTCTAGGGTGCAGGAATCCCTAAACGGCATCCCATCTGCCTCCTTCATCTAACCTAATGATTAATAAAGTCTTTATCTTTTGTCTGGGTAAATGTAAATTCTAGGAAGTAAAAAATAGCAGCAACCACACATATGGAAAAGGATTTGGCAAGGCCTTCTTTGAATACTTGTTCTCTGCTTCTGCTTTGCTTTACTGATGAAAGTCTCATACTCCAGAAACGTAGAAATAATAGACGAAAAGCAGAAAGTAGCTTAAATAGTTAAACAGAACAGTTAAACTGGCTGACGGAGGTTCATTGCTCAAAATGAAATGTGTAAAGACAACATGAAGCAAAAGAAAGGGAGAAAAGTTCCAGTGTAAATGCAAAGTTTAAAATTCTTGCCTCATTTACAAATCTATGGTGGAAAATTTGTTTAGAAAAAAGGTTAATTTTATGTTCTCTGTCTCGCTAAAATTACAGTTAAAAAATTACATTAAATATTCATTGAGGATGGGGAAGGAACTAACATCACCTTTGTTTTGTGGTTCAAATGAAACAAACTGAAGCAAAAAAGACAGTAAGTGACTGAAGAGCTTTTCATTCCAGGGGAGTATGAAAAAAGAGAATTTTGCTTTCCTGTATTCAACGATTACAGTGATAATGGCTACATAAGAATCTAGACAGAGAAATTTCCAGCCTCTCTAAAATGCTCTGCAGCTTGCAATTACACATAGTCAAATTTATCACGGATGCCAGATGGCACAGCTAGTGTATTGGCAGGAATGCTTGAAAGAAAAGAGGAAAAATAGCTGGCCCGTTCTGTGCCTTGCTTGCCTTCCTTTCTCTCTCCTACCCCCAATAACCTTCTCCCACTTTCTCTCTAGATGTAATTTTTCCCCATTCTCTGTAAACCAGTAATTTGGAGAAAGAAACAATTCAACTTACTTATGGTTAGGTCTTCATCTAAGATACCTGTAGGTTCCCTGAATTGTAAATGGGTAAAATCACTTAGTTCAAATGTTTTTCTTGCAACTAGCCCCATTACTTTTCACTGGGATGAAGATGAGAAGTGAGACTTGAGGGTGATCTTGCAAGAAAAGCCCCTTGCACTGTAATGAGAGAATAAGCTGAACACTGGACACACAGAGAGGTAGGCATACAGGCACCAATGTCAAAAACATAACACAAAGATATTTCTTTGTGGTAACAACCGTGTTTGTAAAAAAATCCCCAAATCCAAAGATACTGTTGATTGCATGCACCCCTAAATGCCTGATCCAGGTTTTTGCAAGGACTTAGAACCACATTTGTAAGTGCTCAGCAACCAGCTGCTTCTCTTGTGTCAATTGTGGTCAGAGCTTCAAACCATCTCAATACCCTCCAGGAGTGCTGTGACATGCAATCTGCTCCCTGTCTCAAAGGAGACAAAATTCCTTTGAAAATCTGGCCCAGATGGCCAATGCCAATCAATTTTGGAAAAGCCTGTAATGCCAGGAACGTACTGAGATATGCATCTCAGAATGATGAATGAAACGATGGCCCCAGAAGGGACCTTATTATCTTTAGTAAGGTGAGGAATTCATGCCAAATCTCACTATAGTTCTTCATATTGATATAAACTTAGATCTTCCAAGCTATTAACTTAAATTACTCCTTTTGGTTTCTTTGAGAGTTAATTGCCAGAGTGCATCTGGAGATACAGACCCTCATTTATCTACTTATCTGTGTGTCTGTCCCTCCATCCATCCCCTTTACTTTACTTGATTATTCATCCTGTCATTTGAGGGTTGCTTTCACAGCTTATGACTGGGTTGTCAGGTGTAGCATTTCTATATCTCTTTTTCTGAGCAGTGTTGATAATTCTCACTGTCAGGATATTATAGGTTAACAGCTTTTGTCTTCCTGTGTATGCGCACTGTCTGTATGTTTAAATGAACATGTAGAGATAAGAAGGCAGAAAGTGAATGATGCAATTACTGTCCTTAATCTCAGCCCATGTATATAGCACTGTTCAGAGAAAACACACTAACCCTGCAGATACAGACCTGTTGTACCACTTCAGTTTTTGATTTACATTCCCTTCCCTGCGTGGGTAGGTGTGGACGTATGGAGAGTAGGAAGGAGACTGAAGGCAAGAAATGGCTGCTGCCTGCTTTTAGCAGCCTGTCTGAAATGTCTACAAGAGCACTCATTCTTCAGCAAGCCCTGGGGTATGTGTTCACTTCCCTTTTAGCCAAGTCTTGAGGATAGATATCACCCATGGGTATCTGGAAGGTGAGTTCACATCAGTCCTGCCCCTCTTGCACCCCTCAAGCCTTTTACCCCTCAGAGGTCCATGCGCAGGTTTTAGCTCTTAAAAAACATAACAGAAACACTGCCGTGCCTAAGAAAGGTTATCTCCCTATGGAGTCAGAATATTGCAAGTACCCCCCCCCCCCCGGAACCCATTTCTCCTGGACATTTTTGTTAGAGACTAAAATACACACTGCTGGTCTTCCATTATGCACTGATTTGCAGATCAGTGTTTGCTGGTTGTTGTGTGTGTTTCCGTATGCATCATCACCCCTCTGCACACTGAGAAATCACTAGTGGTTATGAAATAGTCTCCAGAGCACCATTTGATGGCAAGTAAAGTAAAACAAAGGAAATGATTACCAAACCCAGAAAACCCAAGACTAAAAAGAAATAGCTCGAGGTAGAATGAATCAGTCATGGTTGTAGCGTGATTATGTATACAAGCTTCTTAGGACATAAGAATAATCGAGTTGAGGTGATGTGCTGTTCCTAAATTTAAAACAAAAGAAAAAGAATACCTCCTATCAAAAGTCTGTCTGCCCATTTCTCATGCAATCATGCCTCATTTCAGTCTCAGATTTACTCTGCAGAGCCAGGTATGATTACCTAAATTGTTTCTCTTAGGGACAGGTCCTGATGGCTCTATTCAGCTCCAACAAAAGCCTCTTAAGCACCCACCAGGAAGGTCAGAATTGGCCTTAAGCAAACAACTGCTTGTTCCTGGGCAAAGCTCTTGTTCTGTCTAATTATACTATTGTCAGTGCAGCTCAGGTTAGTGCCAATACTGCAATTTGGGTGGGAAAGATTTGCTTTTAACTGTTTCAATACCTTTACCAGGAGCTTTGGTGACCTCTTTTTCTCCCTGTAGGTGGAAAGACCAGAATCTGCCCTTTGCTTGATAGTTGTGAATAATTTATCTCAGAGGTGAAAGAAATGCCATTGATATAGCATTCTTCTAACATCTTCGCTGGTGTCCGGCACTCACTGTCACAAAGCTCTTGGTGACTGGCAGTAACCCATCCCCTGGTACGATACCAAGGACACCTTTACTGTGGTCTAGATAACTGTTCCATGGAAAAAAAAAGAAAAAAGAAACAATGAGAAGACTGAAGCACTTCGGTGCTTTCACTGAAGAACACTCATCTCCATACAGTTGTCGTGCGAGGGAGTTTCCACCAATGCCATAGTCACTGTCACTACTGAAAGGAGACTACCAGAGCCGGCCATAAGAGATCTCTACTGAGCTGTCAAGAGGCTGGCATGTCCTGGCTCATGCAGATTTCTAGCTCATTTCTCTAGGAATCACGGACTTTAAAAGCAGCCCCCTTAGGAGGGTCAGAGCTGCTATAAAGACTGACAGAGATATAAAGGGTGTGAAAAAAAGAAGCCTGATTGTCGTTATGTCCACCTCCTGTGCCAGCATGTTAATGCCTTAGTACAGCTGAGACCCAGCTGATCAGCCCTGGCATAACACCACCCACCTCTTAACATCCTTTTCTTTGAAATGTAACAGGAGACGGTTATGATCCCTCTGCCTGTGATAGTTTCTGGGGACTGAAAGGGAGCATCTATGCCTTTTTTGGCATTTAGCTTTCTGGATTTGCAGATTTTCACAAAAAGCTTGAATAGAGCATAGTGAACAAGCAGGATTTCCTAATCAATGTGAGGATCCTCCAGGAGCATCCAATGGAAGCTGAATTCACAGATCAAAGCGTTCAAAATCTGTATCAGAGATAGTGACTGTTGACACAGATCTAATTTAGGCACTTACCAATGGGGAAGCAAGTCTGCTACTTCTTAGAAGTATTTAAAGCCAGCCTAAGAGCAATCACTTCAGAAAGTTAAATGCTTCTTGTGATTTGTTCTTTCTTGCTCATCTGCTGCTCCTGCTAAATGTGTCACCTCTAGCACTCTCTTCTCAGCACCTTGCACTTTTTGCAGGGCCTAGAAAACTCGATGGATAATCACTGCACTTTTGTCGTAACACTCAGGGAAACACGGCAAGTTAACAACAGATGGGTCTGCTTTGAAACTGCAAATTTCCCTGCCTTTTCTTCTTTCACTTTGGTTTGAATCAAAGCACTACTGAACTCTCCTCCCCACATTTGAGCTTGTTGTTTATTGAATAGTGCAACACTCAATTTATTAACTCCTGCCACTGTAATTGCGTTGGAAAGAAGGAGTTTCCATGTGTGTGGGAGAGCCCTTCGTGATAAGGAAAGAAAGCGTGAGAAAAAAAATATAATGCCACAAATAATTGTCTTAGCATTCTAGAGGAGAAAGGCAGAGGTTTATGCCTGGAAAACAGCTTGTCATTTGTCTTCAGTAAGGAACAATTGCAAACAGATTTCCTACAGACACTGGCTGCATATTGAACTGGTTAAAAATCATGTGCTTATTGATCATTGTATTCTTTCCCCTGGCTGCTGTGCCTCATCCCCTCTTCGGAGGTTTTGGCCATGGCATCCCCACGTTCCCAGTGCATTACCGAGGGTGATGCCTCATGCCAGCACACAGCCACAGATGTCAAGCAGAGATACTGCCAGGCTGCGCTGCTCTTTCAGGAGGGACTGAGGAAGATAAGGGGACCCAGGGTTCCCATCTTCCTAGTTGCCAAGCTGGAGGGATGGAAACAAGGCACTTGGTTTCTCCATGCTCAGTTGTGTTGATAGATTTTCCTCTTGTTTTAAAGATTGTAAGATCTTTCAGACTGAAAGAAATACATGCTTCTGATCCTGTATCTTTGTTTTTGCTTCTAAAGAACTAGTGGTATGGTTGACTCTGGGTTAAGAGGGATGAAATACACTTCACCCCCCATAGGGTAACAGGGCTGCTGGGAGTGCCAGCCACGAAGGGGATGAGTTAGAGCTGAAGGCAGTACTGAGAAGTCCCGAAAGAGGGGCTACAGCCCCCCGCTACCATCCAGCTAAATCTGTGCCTGTCTTAAAACATGAACAGATGTACAAAGCAAGCCGTAAATCAAACCACAGTGTCCTAGATCATGCTTTAACATTCTTGCTCCACTCTCGCTGCCCACAGAAATGAGTTTGCATACCAGGGGTGAGTGCCCTCTGGTCTCCTACATCTGGCCTTTTCCTTCCACCCTTCTGTGTTTTCACTGTCCTACGGATGGATCAATATCTCAGGAGAGTGAAGTATCTGCCCAGGCTCCATCCATTGGTGTACAGTGACCTTTCAGGGTTGAGGGAAAACAAGACAATAGGAGTGGACACTGCAAGTCAGGGTGGGACTAAGGCTCATGGTGTACAGAGGAAGTAACTGCAGTCCTGGGTTGATGGTAGAACAATACTGAATCCCTGGCCCTACAGAAAACCCAAAGTGACTATGCTCCTGATGCCACTGCCACAGCTCTTACCTAATGTGAGACTGGGTGAATCTAAGACATGGCATTGTTAATACCTGAAACATGTTTCTGTTAAAATTTCAGGGAATCATTTTACTTTGAACCCAAGAGTTTCATCAGAAATTGTACCCATTTCTGAAGTATCTGAAAAAAACCTGATTGCTGAAACAAACCCCAAACACTTGAGCAACATCCTTCTGAAACCTGGACTCTGACCTGCTGGAGCTAAGGAATTCCAAATCACTAGTCACTCTTGAAAACTGCACTCTTAATTCAGTCCAGGGTATTTTAAGGGGAGAAAAACCCAATCCAAATCAGTAGCTCTGCAACTGGTATTCTGAATAACTGCAACAACAGACTGTGCTATTTTATAGAGACAACACCTTAGGAAAGGGTTAATTCTGTTTTCATGCTTTTAAAAAATAATTATTTGTTGTCACTGTGAAGAGTGACTGATAATAATAATTACAGCTCAAGTATACTGTTCAGTGCTTTCCATCAAAGGGGCTAAGTGCAAATCAGCTAGTCCAGGATTTTTTGAGAGCTCTCATAATTAGGTTCCTACCATCATATTCCTTCATTTCTTACAGAAAGGGGGGAAACTGCCTTCTGAAGTATCAGAGTTTTGCCTAATAACAGAAGCTTGCTCTTGAGTGCTGTTTGAAATCCATGGGGGAAGGGAGAGAATGAAGCAAACAAGGGCAAGATTTATCCTGCAGCATCTATGCATTGTTGTTTCTTTCCTTAGCTTTTTTCCTAGTTGCCTTATATTTTAAAGAGAGTTATAAAATGGTGCTTAGCTTAATACTGTTCAGAGCTCAGCTAAATCCCGTCCCTGATCATGTCACCTTTTCATTCAGTGACTCCATTTCTCATCTATCGAGTGGGGACAATACACCCTTTGCTCAATCTCCAACTGTCTGGTCTACCTATCCTACAGTGTCTGAGTCATATAGTATTTCTCACCATTATACCAGATGTAGTATATAGAGACTATTTTTAACGGTGTCTCAAATATGTAATTAAAACAGGAAGTAGGGAGATTAGGGATCCTGAACCCAGAAGACACATACAGCCAAGTGAAGTTAACACAAGGAACAGAGGCACAAGCTGATGTCCACAAACAAGGAAGAAGAGAAGATGTTTTGGTTGAGACCTCTCTGGTGAAATAGTGGCTACATAAGAGAAATTGGCAGGTTGTAGCTCAGCTTTAATGTGAAAAGCCTATGAAATAATTTCTCTACGGATATTTAAAAACTGGTCTGTAAAGGAAAATGCCAAAGCATGAGAAATTACCTGCTTTGGGTTTGTTTTGTTTTGTTTTTGTTTTTCACCTGAAGTCTCAGCTTATTTCCAAAGAAAGGTATTCAAACAGGGTCAGCAGTATATCAGACTCTTGAAAAATTAATGGAAATCCTACAGCATGAGCTTCCCCCCAGAAAGCTTGTGCAAGAATGGGCGGTTTTATGGTAATCACATTAACGCAAGACTGGTCTTAGGAAAAGAATTTTGCAAAATGCCTGGTGGACATGAAGACAATAGGGGAGTGACTGCAATGGCAATGGAAAGCACTTTCCCTAATGGGAAACATCCTCATTAGTCATACCATGCTCTTGCATTGTGTGGTTCTTGGGGTGGTGAAATGTAGGGTGGATCCAAAACCCTAAGTGCAACTAATCCAAGTTATCTAATTGCTGCTAATGCTTTCCTCCTTGGTGGGCAGAGGAAACTTGTATGATAAAAAGCAGCATTAAAATAGTACTGGGATTCTGTCTTATGACACCAAGAGAAAAGAGGCACTAGTCTTCCTGCATTAAGGATGCCAGCCACTCCATCTCCCCAGCCAGCTCTCTTTGAACATTTTGTACAGTATCTCTGCAACAATACTAACGAATGCAATTAGGATGAATCACGTAACGAGGATGAATCAAGGGTACAAAGGGGATCTGGATGCTCAATAAAAATCTAAAACTAAAACCACCGGCTGCACCCCTTTCAGAGCTGGAATTGTTTGACCAGAATACATTGCAATATAGTATGTTTCTGTTCTTTGGCCCAACACTGTAGCTATGGCCATAGAGGCCTTTCTGATTTTTAATAATAGAACCATGTATAAGTTCTATTAGAATGGCTTATCAAATAACACAGCAATTTTTCCCAACTACTGTTCAAGGCAAATGGTAATAAGCGTCCTTGCCATTAAACAAGGGATGTTCTCAGTTTAGTATATTAGTTTGGCTGGATAAGGAAGTCACTTTCCACGCTTATGCCCTTCCAGCAGATTTATCTGTGAATCCAAAGCCCGTTTACAGCCATCAGGGTGCATCAGCATTACCAGGGGAGCATGGATTCAAGTACCATTTGCAGACCAGACTCTAGTGGTGTTGATAAACTACCATGTCCATGCTAAGAGGACCATACAGCTCGAGTTTTGGAGCTCTGCAGACAGAAATGAGCAGTAGTACTCAATGAACTCATGCTTTAGCATGGCATTCTGCATTTACTCATTTAGCAGATGGTCAGGACAGATCACTAACCTGTACACGTATCCTGAAACTACCTTTGCACCACATTCATGCAACACAGTCAACACCGAGGGCAGGCTGAGAGCCAGAAATATGGAGAGACAATGTGCATGACTCCACCACTTTATGCTCTCTTTAGCTCACCTACCAGGAGCTTCCACTGTTGAGTGCCTTCCTACAGACTCTCAGGATAGGGGGGAAAAGGGTGTGAGAATTTATAGTTATGACCAAAACTAGAAGCCACACATTCTCTTCAAAGCTATCTGGATTTTGTTGTGGACGTGAGAAAACAAATCATCAAGAAGGACAGCTAGGAGACAAATAAAAGAGAAAATACTAATACCTTACCTCAGAACTCATCTCTGTACTGGTGGGCAAATTCTAAGCAAAGAATTGGTTTACCTGTGTCACTTTGCATTTTTCACTGGTACAGTTGAATAAATATTGTTGTTCCCTTTTTGGAATATGCATGAGTTGATTTTTAAGTATCAGGTCAGAAGTCCCCAAGGGTGTGCTGGAAAGAACCAACCAACCAATTTCACAGTAAATAATTTATTCCACAAATATTGCTTCCCTCCCCAGCTCCTGAATTGGTTCTGGATGGTTCACAAAGTTCTCAGATTTATTTGTTATTCAGAATTGCTTATAAATTTCTTCCATGAATAATGAAATTGGTCTGGAGATTGTTCACTAACAGCCTTTTGTGAATAGCTGTAATTCTCTATACAAAATTCATGTTGTGATTTGATATGTTAGCTATGTTTTGTGATACTGTCTTCGACTGGATGAATTACATAGCTCACCAGGGAGTGTGGAATGAATTGTGATTGTAAAAGTCTTGATTAGCCATTTCTAGCAAAGTAGGGAAAATAATTAAAGCGTAGATGTTTGTAAGTGGCAGAAATGCTTCTCCATCCACTTACACTGACATAATTGGGAGACTGCTTCACTTACGTCAGCAGAAATGCTGACTGTAAAACTGAGGTGAAAAAGGCATTACAGTCAGTGTTTCTGAAATAATACAATCACAGGGGGTTTTCCAGCTGGCATTTGGTTGCAGATAAAAATGACAGAAGAAGCAGAACACTCTTTTAACCATTGTTTCATATCATTTACATGGGATTTGTCCCAGCGAATCTGGTGTACTTGTATACTTGTGAGTCAACAGAAAGGGTTCATAAAGGCTTCTCTAGCTGCTTTTTGCTTTACAGGCTTTAACAGAGCATTTGTTCCAGTTGCAGTGTTAACTCCAGGTGAACACAAAGAACAAACATTGGATTAAACAACATCCTCCATGCCCCAAAATCCTTCCTCAGGTTCACAGCCTGGGTTTCTTTGCTCATGCCCCCTCCCTTTGACTGTTAGCTGACTTTTCCCCAAACTGTCATTTCCCATCCACGTCCCTTCCAGCACGGCTATGGGTCTGCCATTGCAGCCTCAGGACAGGCAACCAGAAATGACAGGGATCAGCACCTTTCCTATGCTGCATGTAGGCTCTCTGCATCTCCCTATACCACAGCACCAGAGGATGCATGGCAAACACTGAAACCCTGACGCTCACTGTATTAACCATAACACTTCTTAATCTCTTAAGTGGGACCAAAGCCAAACTCCCCAAACTGAGAAGTGCAACAGCTCTTCCGTACCCCTCCTATTGCTTAAATATGGTAACAGAACCACTCAGAGGAAAGGGTGGTGGGACAATGTAAGCACCAACCTATTTTATACAGCAGACATGGTGCATTGCCTCTTCCTTTTTTGTGTACACGTAGGGCTTTTTTACTAAAACAATTTCATTCAATTGACCTTTTAAATTGTATTTACTTTATTTGTCACAAGGGTATAGGGCAGCCCAAGGTGAGAGGAGAAGAAAGCACAGCCACGCTTTCTAAATCCAACAAACTCAATTCCCATGTCAGTATTATTGAACGCTGAGGCTCTGTAAGCAGAAGCACACATGTACACAAACAGATAAAGCTCCCTTATAACTTCCCAAATATTGCCTGGTCTTACCATAGCATTTATAGCACCAAGTACCTCCACTGTGATCACAGCAAAAAGGTCTCCCATTCCCAGCTTTCTTCTCCATTTCCAAATGTTTGGAAAGGAGGCAGCGCTCTGTATTTATGCATATGGCTCATATGAATGCTAAATGTGCTGCAAAGCCATGTTCACTCCTCCAGCGTACCTTCAGCCTGCATGTTTATGATCCCTCCCCTCTCCAATTTGGATGTACAAAAGCATTTTCTTTTATTATTGTCTAAGACAATGATGTGAATTTAAAAAAAACCAAAACCTTTACAAAGGAGAAAAAATCCAAGCTGACTTTTCCTAAAAATACTAAGCAGGAGAGGGAGATGCTGCTCTTAATTTGAGAAACCTTTTTCGATTTGGGGTGGGAATTTTTTGTTTCCTTTCCTTCCCTTGCTAATGAAATTCCTAAAGATAAAATGGGTTGTTGTTGCCATAGAAACTTAGCACTAGTAGAAACTAAGACTGCAGATTTATTTATGCAGCTTGTTAGTCAAACTTGATGCAATAACAGAGAATTAATATTTCAGTCTCATCGAGATCTTGCAGCTTTTGCCTTTCTGCAGAACCTGTGAGCAGAAAGAAACACCGAACTCCGCACTGCTGGGCTAAATTCCTTCGTCCTCTCCAGACATTGCGTCAAGGGCAGCCGTGCTTTCTGCACAGGGAGTATTTAAATCCCCTTGCTGATGGCTGTTACAGAGGTGCTGACATGGCAGGAGCAGGCCTGAATGGTGACTACAGGAAATCCGTCCTGGTTTTCTTTTCAAAGCACTTAGGATGAATTTGGGAGAGAACTGATTCTTCCACTCACAATCAACTAACAAACAAAGAGTCTTCTTTACCCTTTGGTAATACATACAATATATTTTACATTCTCAGTGACACGTATCCTGCAACTACTGGTGGATTCATCCTTTCCCTGTTGAATAAATAAGCACTTCCCCTGCTGATGACAGAGAAACTATGCTGGGGTGGACAGGTAAATGTATGTACCATACATATGGCAACTCCAAATCCATTCCAGCAGAGCAAAATGGAGGGTGGAATTAAGATTGTTCCTTAAGTCTGAGACCCTGTGCATGTTACTGCTGTCTGCATTTGTCCTCCTCAAGCTTTACTTTTTGCTGATGGGAAACACCTCCAGTCATAAGACATAGAGAAACATATAGAGACACAATTTTCATCAAATATCACTCCATAATTACACAGCTCTTCCAAACAAAGATGTGACACCACAGATAACTGTAGAGGGGACTATGGGAAGCACTAGCAAAAGTCCTAAGGAGTTAGAAAGAAGAAATATTTTGGTCATGAAATGCAGTGTTACTGCTTAGGTTACTTATTCTTGGGCACAAAGTCCAAGAGACACTGTGAGTCTAAAACCACATTTTTCTGCCTCCCAGATTTCAAACTTGATGATCTCAAATTTATTTGATAAAATAGGAGCTATTTTAGATTACCTCCCACCCCTGTGCACTTTCCAAAACAGCACATGAACAGAGAGAACAAGGAAAAGGGTGGGAACACAGCACAGCAATGCAGCGGTCTATCCAGTACAGCGATCCGGTGTACTGGATAGTACATGTACTATTCACTCAGAATAAAAACTAGCCAGTGTCACTAGTCCTATCCCAAGTCCATCCAAAGCAAGTTTATTGAGTGCTTTTGCTTGCACAGATACCATTTTGTTTTACCCACATAGACTATTTTGCCCTTCCACAAAACAAACAGCCGAAGTCTGTCTGACAGATCCCTACCATAACAAAAAGAGCCCACTAAAGGAACTAGCTGAACTGGCTTTGAATCATAGAAGGTGGGGAACATAAATGTTTATTTGGGATTTTAATTGTTCAGTATTACACTGATTAACTGGACCTTCATTTTAATAAAAAATACATATTTCTGCCACAGGATGAAGAGTTTAAGCCCCTCACCTGCCTCTCCTTATCATTCTTCTCAAGAAGGCTATTTTTTTTTCTCCCTCTAAGTGGGTGCTTTGTTTTAAAGGTGCAGGACAAATTGGGAAGTAAGTAGGTGTGAGCTGTCCCCATCTCTAGGGCCTGTCAATGACATGGGA
Organism: Ara ararauna; assembly: GCA_028858755.1. NCBI lineage: Eukaryota > Metazoa > Chordata > Aves > Psittaciformes > Psittacidae > Ara > Ara ararauna. The sequence continues at coordinate 799,298 of CM054386.1, forward strand.
GGGACCAACCATCTCTCTCTCCAAAACACTTCAGTACTGAACAAATGCATTTACTTTGCAGTAATTGATATAAGTTAGTGAATTCAAATCAAATCAATAAGCATCTGAAAGGAAAGTCTTTTATTTATAACTGCTTTGCTCTCAAATTTCTCAGGATGCTTCACGATTAGGCATACTGAGCAAGATTTTCTGATCCTCTATTTCACTGGATTTCCTAGAGGTGCATCTGCCCTACAATCATTAGTAAAATAAATTAGAATGCTTGAAGGAGCAGCCTGATTAGGAAGTGAAGTGATCACTAGCAACTATTGTCAATGTTGTGTGCTTTGGTCCACTTACAAGGCTAATTACTGTAACAAAGTGGATCATTTAAAATGGTAATTCTGGATGACTCTCAATGCAAATGTTCATTATTTTTTCCTGGATGCATCACAACCATATACAGGAAACAAAGGACAATGGAAGTAATCAAAACACAACTAAATTGAACAAACAATTCAATGGACTTTTGTTAAAGCATATTAAAAATGTGTATTTACCCTCATTCTTTATGATTTTTTTTGTTTGAGGTCCACTATCAAACCATCTCCACACCTCTTTCAAAACAGCATTGTCCACCCAATAAGCCTATTTTACTTTCTGACTTCAGCCCAAGAAACCCAGTCAACCTCCCAGGGGAATCACTGATCTCCTGTTAATCTCAGTGTCATGAGACTGAGCAGAAATTCTCACTCAGTCACATTCTGAACTCACAACACATGTCCACTCTTACTCAGCACTGCTCTGCAGCACTGAAGCTGGGCTTACAGAAAAGCTGTGAGTCAATCATGTCTTCAAGTGTTTGGCACATCAAGCCTCAAGTCCATATTGTCTGGAATAAGCACCCGACATTTGGGCAATGTCCTTCTCCCATTTGCATTGACTGAGCTAGTGATGTGACAGCTGGGTATGCGGAGAGTCTGCAGGATTCAGCCAAATGTTGCCTTTTTTCTCGATCCATAGATGGTTTTTGAGGCAGGGAAGAATTCTAATAAGGAGGATGAAGGAGAAATCAGTTTTCAATAAGGCATTCTGAGCATATGTTAATCTTTAATTGTCTTCAGTATACTGCAGTCCTCACCCATTCAAGTACAAAACCCGAGGCTGTTTATAACAGGGCATGTTCTCAGAGAAAACTTTTTTTTTTGAATATACAGTACCCAGCCTACTCACTCATTCTTAGAGAGGAAATGGGAGAGAAAAACTGTACATTTAAACAATGTGCAAGAAAGCTTTGAAATCATTCCCTGCCAAGGTAAATTCTGATTCTGACATTCCTCTTTTCCCTGCTGTATTTACTCCTGATTTGAGATGTAATATTTACCCACGGGAAAAGCATCTTGCAAAAACTGCTGAAGTATTACTTTGCATAGGAAATTTTGGCAAGCTTGGACTGACAGCTGTTTATTCTTTTCAGTGAATACCACATGTCTGGGGAGAGTACAGAATTGTAACTCCCACAGCAAAGCAACCACCTAGGACCAGTTCTAAGTGGCATGCAAAGCACGCAGCCCAGACATGTACCCACATTCCCACAGTTAATTTATCTGGATTTTAAAAGAACACTGTAGGTTTCCTCTCATAACCCTTCTGAACCGATGGATTTATCTTTTTTCTTTTTTTGTGACACCCAAAGGTAGACAAGAGGTTTGCAAAGTTGCGCCACTGTCTGCCCCTGGCAGAACTTTTCCTTTGCTCAACACACGTATCCATTGCCGTTGCTGTCAGAGCTGGGAAAGTAGCATCCAAGAGGCCTGACCTGAAACCAAAGAGCAGCAAAAATACATACGTATTTCTTGTAAAGAGTACATACAGACATCTTAACTCTATTGCTTTAGAGGGTCCACTACTGGTTTTTAGAAATAATCTGCATGCACACACAGGGTTCAGTCCATCCTCAGTAGCACAGATGTGCTGCTAATGTTTAGATCAATTGTGCCTGCACAGCAAGTCTGCTTAAAACCTATGGGTCTTACCCTTTTTTAAGATGTGCCAACTTGGTTTGTCCATGTACAAATGGATAGAACTGAAAAAGCAGCTGACTTGGACTTCTGTCTTTATGAAAAGGGAAAAAAAAAAACCCACCAACAAAACTAAGAACATGTTAAACTTTCTCTTTAATGTACAATGTCAAACACTTTTCAGGCCACCAGTGCAGTGGTGCCAGTGGTACTCTACTGATCTGAGTATTATATCAAGACAGTAAATGAGGACCAGTTTTTGTGCTGTCATTATGTGCTGCAAAACCATTGTAAGTGGGTTGAGACTCAGCCTGAGTGTGCTAGCAGGAAAGAAAACAAATGTTTGTAATAAAGTGCAACTTCAACTGATGCGGCTTTCAGTGATGGAAAAAAATGAATGCAACTTATACACCAAGGGCAGAAGTGTGTAGCAAACAAAGCAAGGGCGTGAAAGGCAATTACTAAAATTTGTGATCAGCTTTTCATAGTATTTTTGACATCTGCGTAAATCCATTCTCTTGAAGAGAGTTACCCAAGGCAACTAAGGATGGAAGGAGAAAACATTTTTATTATTTAAGAACCAGCAAATAAAAATTATTACAATAAAGAGCAAACCAGATTAATCCAAGAGAAGTCAAACTCTTTGTCTTTCCTAGAGGAGCTCAATATGACACTGGTTTCAGATATGCCTCCCTTACACACCACCAGGCTCATTAATAGCATACCCTCTCGCTAAGGTGAATTAATTTCTGACTTTGCCAAATGAGTGGCTCTTAAAGAGACCGAAAGGGCAAAGAAAGATAGGGAGTGCTAAACCTAGAAAAAAAGATAAATATGCCTTTGTCCTAAGCCAAATATTTGCTATTGTCAATAAAACATTAATCTGCCACCTGTGGCAAGATAAACAATTTGTCCTGGGTATGAATGCAGCAGTCGCTGGGACACTGAGTAACAGCAAAATGGGCCTTTTTTAATTTCTGGGAACATGTTGAGCTGAGTACATGTTCTGTTGGGCTCTGCTTAATTTAACCAATGGGAACTACCTCTAGGCCTAATCAATCAATAAATAGAGTGGTATTAGCTACTAACATTTGGCCAAATTTTGGCCCAGAAGTTTTTATGAATATTTTGAGCTCTTGACTTCCATTGAAATCAGTTATACAATTAAGGTATTCCTGAAAGCACAACAGAGGAATCGTTTCCAGTTTTGACATGAGTGCTTCTCTATTAAGTTGACAAAATTGCACGGCTGCATGCCTGTGGCTGTTTTGGACAGAGAATTACATTCCTGATGAACCTAGTCGGGAAATCTAGCAGCCCAGCCAAGCAAATACAGACCAATGACTGACTGTGTGAATATATGAGGAAAGAGTGATAATTAAGCCCAAGTACTGTATTTGGACCCCCCTGCAATGTTCAGCAGCTGCTCTCTAGGCATTTTCCAGTTGATAAATCACTTGACTTCTGTCCTATCACAACAAATATTCCCCTCTTGAGAAAACTGCAGCCCACTGAAGGTTAGAGCCAGCTTTGGCACAGACTCAAGTTCTTGGCTGCTTGGACCTTATTTTTGGTCGAGTATCTCTACAGTGAGCTTAGTGACTAGGGTTTTGCCACGCCTTTTGTCAGATTCATCCCCTTGTAGTTCTTCAAGCAGAAGATCACAGGAAGCAGTGCAGTGCCTGAGTCATCTTTACTCTGGCTTGGGATGATCTCTTTTCCCTGTTCACCATTTCAGCCATCATTTACAGCTCGGTATAGTGATCCTACCAATATGGCATAGAGACGTCCCTCATATCTTCTGGTCCTCAAGGATTTCCGAGTACAAGACACCTAAAGTCTATAGACTACATGGAGGGCTAGTACATATATCTTGATGCTTTTTTTTAAAGAAAGGAGGAGTTCGTATGTTTTGCTGCTACTCTTTGGCCATATCTTTCACAGTCCTCTAAGATTTGACACAAGGAAACTTGGAAGAGTAAAGTAATACAGACCTCAGTGTAGCTTCCTCCCAGACTATCCCGAGGCCAGCTCACTCCTGGGTCGCACCAGGGAGCAGAAAAAAAATCAGATCACTGCCAGACACAAATACAACATCTCACTGCCAGTGCCACGACTATTAAAGTGGATAAGTCAAGTCATCATGACCTCAGGCAGATCCCTCTGGGATCATGCCCTTACTGTTTCTGAGTGTAATTAGTTCACATATCATAGCAGTAACCCAAACAGCATTTCCCCCTCATGGCAGTGACTTGGTAGCTCAGGAGAGCTTGCTTGTCACTTGACCTGCAAGGATGCGTGTTACATGGAAATGAAAAGGTCACAAATATTCCCCTTATATCACCAAGGAAACATGAAAAGCAAGTGCTATGATTCAACAGAGCAAAGTAGGGTGGGTGCCATTGCACACTTGAGAACATTATCAGCAGGGCTCAGGAAGGAAATGGGTGGACAGGCAAAAGCTGGGATGGGAACCCGTCTTCTCACTTAATCTTCAGACTTCACATCCCTTTTAGTCAACATGCAGCAGCCAGGGTGTTCAGCAGTTTCAGAAAGCTAATTATTCTGGAAGGCACCTCTCTAATCATTTTACATGAAGCCTGTGATGCATGTTGAGGATAATTAACACTTGCTATGTGTCCTTAAATGTCAGCCCAAATGTCAGATGAAGAAGAGGTGTTGAGAGTCTCTGTTACAAAATGCACTGGGAAAGTAGCAGCTATTTCCATGTCTGTTAGAATAGCACGTATTAATGCATTTCGTTTGTGCACAGGTATTTTTAGGTTTCAGAATTATGCAAATTGTTCTCCAAATTACACACAGCCCTGAGATAGTAGCTAGTAGCAGTTGCAGCTGTCAGTGTCATATGGTGTTGAGCACCCAGCAAGTTGCAGGAGAGAGCGTGGAAATGGTTCTGGGCATCACTGCAGTGCCAATATCTAATAGATAGGCAAATCACATACGGTGTAATAGGCCTGATATAAGAAGGGAGACAGCACTGAAAATGGCCTCTTCACTGAAGTCTTTCCATGGGACTCCTCACCGGTTGTGTTATTAGACTTGCTGCTTTTCTGTGACTCTGGTAGTATTAGATGCCATTACCAATAGGAATTAGAATGGACAGTTTAATTATCAAGGTCAACAGTGCCATTAAAATACTTCCAGGCATCAATCTTCCACTCCTAATGGAAAGTAACACAAAATAAATTGGCTGACCACTTAACCAGCTGGTAGAGAGGCAGGAGAGAGACTGGACAGAATGGCAGATTTATTTCCTGTGGTTATTTTTAGGAGGCAAATCTTCAGAAGGTACAAATCTGTCTGTCCTACAGAGAGTGCACTGAGACCCTAAGCAATATAGGAATAGTTGCAGAACTTCCCTGAGAAATTTGTCTGGAAAGGCTTTTTCATGGAACTGATGAGAGGTCTGCACTGGAAGGAAGGTGCTTGCCTCCAAAGCTGATATCCTTGTACACAGCCATAGCGCAACCATTAATGGGACTCTGCCTTTCTCTATTACCTGGATCTGAAAACTGAGACATGGGGCAATGGTTCTTTATTATTGCCTTTTCAAATTCACCCAGGAAGTGTGGCTGAGCTGAGAACACAGGCTTCGTGAATGCCAGTCTAGTATTTTAAGAGTTGATGACGAAAGGGAAGTTGCTTGCAATTAGCCACACTTCCCTACCTTACAGAAATAGAGTTGCTGTTTTACCCTGGTATTTTCTATCTGTAAAAAGCTTCTACATGGCTGATCTCTGTTGAAGAAAACCACAAAGAAAGAAAGAACAGATACAACTCCCTAACAGTAGATTAGCATTAAATCCTGGAGATTTTAACTCCACATAACTCAGATTTATGTTTCTTTGTACACTGCTTCTTCGTCCCCCACCCCCCCTTTTTTTTTTTAAACGAGAAATTAGTTTTCTGGTTGAAACAGCATGTCTGTGCAGTTGGCTCATGTGAAACCATTCACTTTGAGACACCTGGGGTCACAGCCTAACTTCTGTAAGGCACAGTAATGCTCTCCATGCCTTTGCTCTCCTTGAATTCCAACCTAATAATCACTAGACTTCACAGAACTCATGAGCTCAAGACCCCGCTAAACAGACAGTGGGTTCTGGCTAGAACTGTGCTGCACTCACCATGTAGGGAAGCAGGAGCTGAAGCACAAGTCAGGAGAATCAATAGGAGAGCACAGGAGTGACACCCCACAGGCTCAGCAGGACTGCCAGCTTTTGGCTGAAGAGCTTTAGGGATACAAACATCTCTTACTCACGGTTTCACCTGATCACAGCCATAAAACAGAGAAGATTTAAGTTAAATATAAGGAAGAAGTTCTTTACTGTGAGGGTGGTGAGGCACTGGAACAGGCTGCCCAAGGAAGTTGTGAATGCTCCATCCCGGGAAGCGTTCAGGGCTAGGCTGGATAGAGCTTTGGGCAACATGGTCTAGTGTGATGTGTCCCTGCCCACGGCTGGGGGATTGGAACTAGACTATCTTTAAGGTCCCTTCCAAGTCAAGCCTTTCTATGATTCTAAAGGTCCACTCCAAGTCAAACCTTTCTATGATTCTATGACTTGTACAGGGCTTATTCACATTGTTAAATGGTTCTCAATCACGAGCAATGAAAATCAGTCACCTTTTTTTTTCCACTTTCTTTTCACAAAAAGAAAACCAGAAAATCCAGCAGCCAAAAACAGACAATGGAGCAGAAATAGATGAAAATCGTCAGGAAATATTTTAAGGCTCAGAGAGAGTACTGCAACTGAGTAAATATGGGCTAGAGGACCATCATCAGCAGATGTCAGGAATGAATGGGACAGAAACACAATGGTTCAGGAAGGATAGGCAGGTTGTCATGATAAGTCTTGTGGATCGCTTACTAAATTCTGTTTACAGGGTAAACATTTTGTTCAAGGGCTGCTAAAAAGATTTAAGAGAACTGTGTAAAAATGTTCTCTGCTCTGTAAAATGCTACTGCGTTGCCTTTCTTGCCTGGATAGCAGAATAAATGACTACTACAAAAATACTGTTGCAACTAACGCCAAACATAATTTTTCAATTGTTGAAGCAAATGATCTGTATATTTCTCTTTGTGATAGAAATAAATTAAAGGGAGGGGGAGACAACACTTTGGAGGATCCTGAAGTGCTCTGACAAAGGATGTCACTTGGGATCTGCTTGCCTAGTTCTGTGGTTTAATTGTATGAAGATGCCCAAATGCATCATGTGGTTGCAAAGCTCATTAGCAAAATTAATTCACTGTGCTCTATTCATTTTTTACAATCCTGACTTAAAGCCATGGAGCATTTGGCATCTGGAGCTATTTGAAAACAAAGTAGCTCTTGAAATATTTTTTCTGGTTGATTTTAGTAGACTATAAATCGGACATTTATGGAAACCACAGATTTTTTCAGTATGGGATCTCCCACATAATGCCCCTCATACTGAACAGACAAATAATACTATACCAAAAGAATGAGGACCGCAGGGGCAAAACAGAAGCCTCATTAATTTAAGCTTTAGTTCAAAAAAAGAAATTGCTTTGTTGTAATAACTGATTTGCATTGAGGTACTAGATCATACACTGGTTAAGAGACGAACAGAAGTGTGAAGCTCTGGCTTCCCATATTCATGTGTTTTGTAACCATATGCAAGTCACACAGATGCTTATGCTTTGCTGAAATGGAAAACATGATACCTTGCTGGAAGAAAGTTGCCTGAAAATCACAGATGGCTTTCTTTTCTCAACATGGGCCTGTGAGCTAGCATAACTAGGTGGCTATCATGTCTTATGTGACTTGGAAGAAAGATTCACCTAATCAACATGTGCAAACAGCAAGAAACCCCTCTGCAAAGAGTTGGGACAGCTACAAAATTTTCTTACTGTTTTGAGAGATAACAAGAATAATGGTAAGGTTTAATAACACATTCCCTGCCATGCTAAGCAGGACTATTCAGAGCTGAACTGCAGACACAGCACTTCAGAAAATTCCTTACTTCAAAGTGGCACTTTTATTTGCAATCTAAGATTTGGGTCAAAAGTTTCACTTCCAGGAGTAACTTTTTTAACTGGAAGCTCAAATTCATCCAATCAAGCCTGCAATAGAGCAGGCACTGGGCACTTGTGTACAGTGCTACATAGATATGTTGCTTCAGGATGGACTATTCTAAGCTGCTAATTGATTGAGATCTCACTCTGTGAAATTCAGCAGGGCATTTGCTCCAAAATCATTAATGTGCTCTTATGCAAGACACTCCTCCTGCACTTCATTAGCTATTTGTGTGGGCATCTACTTATCTACAGACATGAAGCCACAGCCAAACCCTCAGATGACAAATGAATCCAACACATTTTTTACCAAAGAAGGCCCATGCTCAGAAGGTGAACATGCGGATAAGTAAACTCACAACTCCTGGGTGGTTCCCAGCCCCTTTGCTGTCATTTTCCTGCTTCATCTAGCTTTGTGAGAGCTAATTGCATTTTCAGGGACTTGTGTTTTAGGGATATTTCTTTTCTTCCTTCTAACACCTCAAACTGCTCCAGGAAGAGTCAGTTGTCATGACTCCCTGCTTTTAAGGCTGCTGCTGCCACTGCTGCCTGACAATAAGAGGAACAGAGGACCAAAGGAGACAGGGAAAAAAAAAAACCCCTAATTATAACCCAGACTGCCTTTCTTTCTCTATGGTGGAAAGGAATGTAAATTATAATTGTTGGATACAAAATCAAATAGAATTACTTATCTCTTGAAATCCCCACTGATCTGGCCACCGCACAGTTAAGCAACATGCTGCCTCATTATTCCAATGAGATACTGCTGCAGAAGAAGAAACTCCCAGGCAGCACAACAAACCAGCAAAAATACAGGAGATGGCTTGCAATTTTCTTCCACTCTTTTCCAGGTAGATTTCCATATTTCTCTTTCAAATTAAAACATATCTGTGGCACCTTTCCCCTGGATCCTGAACAAGCTTGCTCTAGGGGGAAATATGAGAAAATGACTCTTGGAACAGCAGACAGTCAAGAAATTAAACATGGTCAGACTGCAGCAGGAAAAGCCTGTAGCAGGATTACCAGTTCCTCACATAGATTGTTTTCTGGAAAGAACTGGAACCTTCCAGTTCTCTGGGAGCCCAGCCAGCCAAGGAAGAAACTGGAGCCTCCCAGTTCTCTTTTTGTCTTTTAATCATAGGAAGCTAATTTTGATGGAGCCCTCTTTGCTACATGGAGAAGGAGAGTCAGTATTGCACGTGGTTTGCTCACATGTTGGAATAAATCCATTGTTTATTTAAAGGTATTTGGGTAGCTGAAGGAACAGTTAAATTGCCTATGAGGATATGCAAAACTACCGCATGCTCCTTACTTCTCTTTAAGTCAGTGGGGATTAGGAACAACTGGAAGGACTAGGACACTCTAGCCTGAAAAAGGTCAATTGAGGGGTGATAAAATACACTCACAAGGGGGCTGCAGAAGATGAACAGGAAACATACCTTTACCAAAAAGCTTGCTTTTGCTTGACTAATGCTTGCTGTGGGTGTGCAAGCTTTGGTGGGACCCAAGGCAAAGGCTGACATCAGGGCAGCTCGGTGTGAGGGAGAAAAAACCCACGGCTGTGTATGATAGAGATCTGACAGAAAGCACTCCCCAGGGGAGCTGTGATTCAGACCTTATTGAAATCATTAGCAAGTGGTTGGAAAAATCAGAAGACAGCACACACTGCAGCGGATTTTGTGACATTTCTATTGCAGGGTTGAGAACAAGGCACCAAAGGATTCAGTGTATCATAAACTGTAAACATGAAATACAGCAGGGGAGCTGCGCCTGAAAACACACAGCAGCCTTCCCTACAAGTATTCAGTCGTACTTTCAGGCCTACAGGAAATAAATCTCTTCAGCCATGGCTTACAAATTCAAGAAGAGCTCAGGGAGAGCACACCCGGGTTATTCTCAGCCTCTCTTGTGGCAGTAGGTAAGCACACACTTGCAGGCTGGCATTTCCACATTGCAGCCCTGCCTCCCATTACAAACGGCCCATGCAGTGTGCTTCATAAAAAAAACCACTCGCTGTAGTGGTTGCACAGCCTGCACCAAGACCCACGCTGCGAGGATACCCCCCCAGTTTTGCTCTGCACCCCACACCTTATTTGCTTCATAAGAGGGATGGGAGTGATTTCCATGAATCAAGCCCACTGTATTCACCTTATAGACCTGCATGTGCTTAGCAGTGCAGCTCTTTATGGGAGCAGGTCCAGGGGTTTAGGAGGAAGCAAGTTTTCTTATTTCGCCCTCACAGAAAATACTTTGGAGGCAATGAAGAAATTATAAGACACTGAGAAAAAAGCTTATCCTAGCAAGTAGTAATTGTGGGTTCCCCCCACCACAGACTGTGGGGAATTGTTCTGCATACTGCTCCTGAGGCACCACCATTCATCTGCAAAATATAAATGCTACCATTACTCATGTTGGGAAGATGCTCTGAATAGTGGGATTGTTTCTGGTGGTTTGTGAGACATGTCACATCTGCAAGCTAAACAAACCTATGCTTGCTCTTGGCTATCAGTCTGCACCTCTACCAACTGTAAGATTTGAAGTACAGAGTGATTAAACATACAACACATGCAAATATGGATACACATGAATGGTCACACTCAAATACATGTGGATTTGTGCAAAAAATTACTGGAGAAAGTAATAATGACAAATATTCAGCCCTAGCACACCCTGACTACTCACCTCCTCCTTTATTGTATTATACTCTTTCCTAGTAGCACCAGCTGTTCCTCAGGTATCAGCTCAGGAGTGTAAGCATGATGTGGCTCTAATAGATTCTGCAAAGAGTCTGTTCTTCAGAGCAAACTCCCAGAGGAAGATCTGATAGAACCTAACACCCTATTTTTTTTCTTGTATGAGTCTCAGTCCTTTTATTCCCAGTTAGTACCTCAAAGAAAATTCAAGAATGAAATGAATTAGCTTCTAGTAATTAGAATTATGACTTTATCTGTGTAACAGCAATTGCAGCAGAGTTCAAGGGGCAAAAATGACCACTGACGCTCTGCACATCAGAGGGGATGGAGATACTACACACATTCCTTGGGACAGCCTTGCTGTGTAAGCCATCTATTCAGCTCAAAGCACCAGGAAGTCACACAGGCTCCCTTGCAAAGGATCAGAAAGAAGGAAGAAGACAGTCTAAAGAATTAATGCTGTGGAACAACAAATGTTTCCATGGAGACTTTCCGGCCACTTGTAAAGGAAGGCAGAAATGCTGTTTCTTTCCTGCTACTAAGCAAACTGTATGGACTTTATGGGGGCTGGCACCTCTCACATTATCTCAGAGATGGAGCAGCCATGGTAACACAGTTGGTGTTTCTGAGGGAAACAATGACATGCAACTCCATGCATCACCCCTCAGAGGAAAATGGGAAAAACACTGATGTTAATGACACTAGTCAGAGGAGTTTGGGGACCTGGCAGGGAGAAGACTCCTTCTGTTCATAATTCACTTGCATCACACAATAATACAGGCCAAGCTGAGTCTCGCTGGGACCTCAATTCCTTTTGCACATCCCATGATCTTTCATTTACTAGGAGCAAAACTCTACAGCTGTGTGTATGGGTGGGGGCATATGAACCAACATTAGAAAAGGAAGGGCAGAACCCAAGAGAAGGACAAAAACCAGTCAGAGAACAGGGCTGTTTACCCTAAGACCTCTTTTTGAAAGGCTGCAGTCAGTCCCACCCCAGTGCATTACAATACAAAATAACATGTAGAAGCTCATAAATCTCCAGGAACCTCCAGATGCTTGCTCAAGAGAGCAAGGAAAGGTCTGCCAGGCCAAAGCAGAGGGGTGTGAGCCTCCTGTGGACAGAGTTTAGAAAACTTCAAGGAGAACGGGCAGGTTTCAGTGCAAAAAACTACTACAGCCCTTTGGGAAAGGTCATTTGCATGCGCATGTAGATGACAGGGCACAAAGAGAGGGACAAGTCTGCCTCAAAGAGCAAAAGATCTTGAAAGTCCCTGGCAGGTAAGTTCACACATTCTTTTATCTCATTACCACCTTTCTCACACAGACAAGTTTGGCTTTCAATGTAAATTTTGAGCTTGCCCAGCTTCATAAGTATTAAATGGACTAAGACATGGGAAAGCCTGCTGGATATCAAACACTAGGTTTTAAAGAGCCACAATCTTAAAAATAAACTGCCTTCATTGAAATAAGTCAAAAAAAAAAGCATTTCAGAGTGACTTCTGAGCCCTAGTTTCCTGATACTGAATGTCCTGTGCACAGCGTACCAGCAGTCCTAAAGTTCAACAGATTTTTTGTCTTGGCAACAGAAATAAGTCCACCTACTCAGCCAATTTCTTACTTATTCCGCACTGCTAGAACACTTCATCTTAAAGACAATTATAGTTTCGCTATATGTCATCATACATTTATGTACATTAACCTTGTGCTAAATTCCAAAGGCTAGAAACAACCACCTAAATCATGCTAATTGAGATGAATTATTGGAGTGTTTTGAGGAATGTTGGGAAATGCATTTTGCTGCATACCACAATAATGAAAACTAAGCTCAATTCCATAACATTCATTAGCTTTCTCATTTCAGCCTTTCATTTCCTCTAGTCTTTTCTGGTTTCTAAAATCTCTTCCCACCTCTCAAGGATGCAATTTAAATCCCTCAGCAAGACCTCAAACCAAATACATTCTTTGCTAGAAGCTGGCCATTCAGAAGTTAACAGACCAAATTCATCACCAGGTATAATGCCTGAGTTCTGCAAAGCTACATCATGACGAATACAGCCCGAGTTTGAAAAACATACACTCCTTAATTTTCTGTCCCCTGTACTTGACTAGCATCACAAGTAGACTACAACGAGGCAGGAGACAGCATACTGAGATGAAGACAACACCCCACTGTCAGATTTGTTTCAGCTGGCTTCTTTATGACCTCTCTGTGAGGGAATTTGGTGCAGAGAAGGCAAGAATACAGGCATGGTGCAATACCAGAACAAACAATGCCCTGAATGTGTTTCCTCTGCTTCAGGGATCTAGAAAAACTTGACTTAACTCTGAATTTGCATGCAAATGTCCCGGGTAATAAGGTTGTAACAGTAGAACCTTAGAAACACACGTGGAGATGGGACCCACATCAATTCCATCCATCTCCATGTTAGTAAGAGAAATAAAACAACTTTCCTCCCCCAGCCTGCCTGAGCAGCCCAACACTTCAAAAACCTTTAATGAGGGGAAAGGAGATGTTTGAGGAGCAGGGGGGGAATACACCTTTATAAGCTCCATAGAGAGAATTATAAAAAGAATGGCTTAAAGGAAATAAAGAGGCTCTGCAAAGGCTCAGTATGGGACTATCTGTACCATGCAGAGCATGTAACAAATTAATTTTCTCCTAGAAAAAAGACGCTGTAATTAGACCTATATGTCAACCTTGTTCTCTTTCCCACATAGTCACACTTGAAGTTACTGGTCCGGAAGTGAACTCTTCTCAGGGCCTCTTTTTATAAAATGAAAGGAGAAACATCTATAAGTTATCATCAGAAAGATGATAATGATGCCAACTGTTCCCTAAGAGCCACTTTTGAGTTTTCTTTTCTGAGCAGAAGCTAAACAGTGTCTACTGATATTCATTAAGCAGTCAGCATCCTTCTCTGAAGAGCTGACGTCAGTCAGCAGCCTAGGACCTGCAATTATCATCCCTTACCACTGAAGTAGATGGCTGCTTAGTTACAGCACAATGTGAAATCTGAAAGGATCTGGCTGACACCAGCTGCCCTCCCTTAACAAGTTTAAAGTGGGAGGTGAGAAGTGAAAACTAGTCAAATCTAATAATTTTTGACCTCAGGAAAACTTTTGCTGGGTCAGAGGTTTCCCTCTCCCCACCCCACACTATGTATATCTCTGCATTGCTTGCAGGAAGGAAAGTGAATAATACAGCCAATTTAAAGTCAGCTCAGATAAGTATCTGAACATCTGGATCTGGATCTGAACTCTAGACTTTAGGGGTATTTCAAAGCTGTGCTCGTCAACACACAGTGAAAGAACAAAGCTTTGTAAATCACCAGAAAATCCCCAACAAACATCTTTGCTGTCACAAACAGTGTCAGAATTGGAATGGAATCCCCAGAACCTGGGTCTGGTGGTGAAATGGCAAACAGGACAAGGTGTGCTGGTAGGACAGCTAAAGCCACTTGCTCCAGAGAGAGAGAACACGCAGTGCCAGACCTCAAAAACATTGTAGAGAGCAGCACACATTATGTGCTTTTGGATGTGTTGTGCCTCATCTGGACCTGTGAACCCAGCCAGACCTATGTATTTTCCAGATTTCAGAGCTAGCCTACACAAAGGGGGAAGTTTGGCTGTGCTCAGCAAGATGCAGGAAAAACATACCCTAAGAAATTCCACCCTAACCCTAAAACCTCTACTTCACTGGGTGCTGATGTTTGTTAGCTTCTTCAACTCCCTTCCTCTGCCCTCTTCCTCGCCCCTCTTCCCCCAGGCCCAGTTCTACAGAAAACTCTACAGGTCCTTAACACATGATCTGTCAAGACAGACGCCCCTATGGAATGCCAGATGAATATGGGTCATAGAGTGAGACAAGACATTTCAAGAGCTCCTCACAGCAGATAACAGGAAGGTGGGCATGTGTGGCACCACTGAGTCAGAGCACAGAGGGACAAAGCCAAGGTGACCATGTAAACACTATTTTCTCAAGGTTTCTGCCATTACGCAGCCAAAGCCAGGAGCCTTAAACTTTCGGCACTTCATCCTCCATTTGTATGTGGATAGTATCCAGCACGGCCTGTTAAATGAGCAAGTTGCACCAAAACAGGCTGCAAGACGTAGCATTGAAAGATGACAAAATATATTGTTTCCTAACTGCCGGGGGGTGGGGGGTGGGGGCTGGTGCTTTGCATGAGTATTAAATCAGAGGCTCATGGTGACTTTTACCTTACACCTTGCATGATACCACCCATTCTTCTTTCGTGACACTTTCCACTAACGACTCACATTTGTTTGATGAATATCTAAACTCTATCCGACATTCCTACTCTTGTTTCTTTCAAGCCATCTTACTGATATTTGGTTGCTATTAACTTCAATAAATAATAGCTTGGTATTTATATTCATTGCACTGAGCCATTCATCATGTATGCTTATTTTTCACTTCATTTTTGAGACAAGTACAATTATCCAACTGCTGCAAGGACTTCATTACCTACCTATTTTACATTTTCACTCTTAGGTAGGCATGTATTTAAAGCAAAGCGTTGCTCAGTGCAGAGGGGTGGTCTCTCCTTTTTTTTGCCACTTGCTCTTTCAGCAAACCCCACAAACGGCAATAAACATACCAGAAAATGCTGGAAACTTCTGCAGTAGAAGTGAAGAAAACTAGTGATTAGTACCCACAGAGAAACAGAGACCTGACTTCTAAGTTGTTTATATGCCTAATGCTGCAGGACTGCTTGCTAGAATGATCAAAGTTACCTGAGCAATGGAGGTACCAAAGGATTTCTAAAGCTTACAAAATCCCTCCGGATATCCTATGGATGGTCCTCAGTAGAGATGACGTTAATCACTTAATTCTCCACTGAAATGCAGTATCCGCTGGATGGAAGACAGGATACAGATTTTCTTTCAGGGCATTTAATGAAAAGAAATAAAGAACAACTCTGTAAACCCCTGCAATTACAGAAGGAATGTAACAATGCAGAATGCAGGCTGACTATGACAACTTCATTGCTGGGATCCATGCTGTTGGGAGACTTAATGGCTCTGCTTTGATAGGACCTTAGCTTCCTGAGCAAACCCAGGGTGAAAGGTGGAAGGACATAAGGAGATGCTGATTTTCTGGTACTGTAGGAACCAGGAGAGTTTTTATCCAGCTCAGTCTGAGAACTGAAGTTAGTGAGACCAGGGATGAGTCATGCTCTCACATCCTGTTGAGCTTCAGAAGGTCACTTAATTAACCACACAGTGACAGAAAGGTCTTGCAGATGAGATTACTGCACACTAAGTAGCGGCTGCTCAGAGTGTAGTTGCATGGAAGGCTCACTTTGGTAACAAGCAGGCCAAAAGCTCCTCTCCTGTGTGCCTGACCCCAGCAAGAATTTGCTTATTAGGAGACCACATTACTGAAAATGATCAGAGAAAGACAATTCCTTCTTTTTCTTGGCAAGTTATTTTTAGCCTGGATCAGTTCAGCAACCTGCTTCACAGCACAGCCCTATGTAAGGTTATGCTGCCAAAAGCAAGGTGACAGTGAGCCACTGCACAGAAGTGGGATCAGGCAAGTGTTCTGCTGAGCTGCATCCTCATTTTCTGCCCATAGGTATGTGTCCTTCCCTTAAACATAGGTCACTTCCAGTGCTCCTTAGAGAGACTTGGCACAGTGAAAAGCAGTGGGAAGATGACAACCAGGCTACATTAATTCAGGTGTTCAGGCTGCTCCCCTGAATCAGAGATGGGCACATGGCTAAGCTTCCTGGGATAATTTATGCTGTCTCAAAGGGTATTCTGTGAAGACAGGATATATAATAGACTAGGAGGAGGTTGAGTTCAGTACTTTGTAAAGGTACCTCCTGTGTCACAATTTGTATTGTGCTTGAACACTGCTACAGCATGTCAAAATAATTCAGGGAGTTGGGAAACTGCTGTTCCTGTCAGTTCCCAAAGAGTTGAGTGAAGTACAGATCCAATCTCTAACTAGTATCAACAGCCTAAACAAATGAATTAGGCCAAACTGATACTGAGCAGTTCCTGACAGAGCACCCAACCTGAAGATAACATGTTCACAAAAGCAGAGACCTTCATGCAGTTGCTTACTCCTGTATTTCTTGCACAGATCCCAGTGTGACACATCCTCCTTTTCAGGCTGCATTACACACAGCTAGCCTAGAAAGGGACCAGAGAGACAGAGCAGCTTGCAGTTATGTGCAGCGTCATCTGATCACAGAGACAGCAGTCAGGCAGAAGACCACCCCTGAAGGGCTGTGCTGTCTTCCTCAATTTACCCCAACCACTCACCAGGACATAGATATGAGATTTATGGCTCACTATAGCTTTGCAAGTGAGCCAAAGGGCTCTCTCCCTTTCTGTAACACACACTTCTGTTTCACCCCAGAAGCTTGCTGCAATGTACTGCAAAGAAGAAAGCTGAGCTTTGGATACGCTTTCAATTCCATCCCCTTGTGCCTGGGAAATACCATGTGCTTATGAAGTGCAAGTGCAAGCAGTTAACTGCAAATCCAAGAAACAAGAGGCTCAAAGTCTTCTGTGTCCAATACCACCAGTACAGTGCAATACCTATAGCACATCCACAGATGCCAGTATAATAGCCTGGGGAGTCAAGCTGACCAGCAAAGAGCTTTGAAGACAAATTGGTGACACGTGGCCTCTTCGTTTTGCCAGTAACCTTTAGCTGGCAGAGTAATAACTCAATGAAATTGGCCAAGCCATGTGAGCTGTGAGCACCAGAGAGTGCCCCCAAAGACACCCTCTCAGGGAGGTCTACAGTCCCTCCATGACTCTTTGAGGCAAAGACCTTCCAAGTATTGTCTTAAATCTTTAGGTTTTCAGATTTTAGTTTCTTCTCTCTCCCATCACAAGAATTCACAAAAGTGCTGAAACTGTTGTAATCCTTCAATTGCTCCTCCTCCCCATTTATCCTTTAATTCTCAGCTTTCCCCACTTACATTCTTATTTCAGTCGCTTTTTACCCTTCCAGCTTCAGAATGTTCTGCAGATTTTAAATCATCTTTTTGTTTGATCTGCATCTTTCTGTTCTATATTTGTGCTTGCAAACACAGACACCTGGGTGCACACCCACATTGTCTCAATCTTTGTTTTATTTTCTGGGTTCATTTTGCACTTTCATTTGTCTCTTGCCCTTCTTCAATCCCTTTTCATTTGTCCTCTTTATTGCCGAAGACTTAATTTTGTTGCTCATTTAGCATGTAACTCCTCTCGCTTTGGTATCTCAGACTCTATCTGTCAAAGGCTTGTTTATCTCCACATTTCACCTTATTCTTTCTTCTCCCCCCGCTCCCCCCATCATGCATGTGCATCTACTTCACCTCATTTTCTCCCAATTTGTGCTGTTTCATGTTTCTAAGGACACACCACACTGATGTCCCTTTTGCTAGAATAAGCACAGAACAGCCTGTTCCAATAACAT
Organism: Ara ararauna; assembly: GCA_028858755.1. NCBI lineage: Eukaryota > Metazoa > Chordata > Aves > Psittaciformes > Psittacidae > Ara > Ara ararauna. The sequence continues at coordinate 817,493 of CM054386.1, forward strand.
TAGAAATTCCAGGAAAGCAATAATTTTGTTGGTATTTACACTGATTCATCTGTGCCTTTATGTGATGCTCAGAACTAGAATGTAGGAAGATGGGACATCAAGCTGTGATACTTGCACTACCATTGCGTTCATATTCAGTAGTCCTTGCAGGATATGAGTTGTTGGTATTAAAGTGTCCCATTCACTTACACTTGCCATTCAGCTGCATAGCAACCACAGACTACCTTTTGCAGACTTATTGAACTATTTTTAGTTCAATTACTTGTTCCCCTGACTCAGACTGCAGAGTAAGTCTCAGCTACCTTTCATGCAGTATGTGCAAATGAACCTCATTGCTTGCACTCACCCTGACCCAAACAGCATGCAGCTTTTTACCAGGAAATTATTTTAGTTACTGAGATATAAACTTGTATATTTGCACCTTCAGTCTGACAGATTTTCAGGCTAATTTAGTTCCCATCTTGCTTTCATATCCGAAACTCTTATCATACACATCCTTGTCACCTAACTTCAGTGACAGAAGCTACCTGCAGGTTGATTTACTAGCTTGAAGAATGGCTTCTATCAGGGAAAGCACAAGCCTCTAATGATGATTTCCCAATGCGCTAGTAAAGTAAATCTTTTCAAAGTGAGAGGGAAGGACAGCAGGAGGCTTGTTTATCATCTTTTGGGGCTGAAGATAAGCCTTTTCTCAAACCCTGCAGTAGGAACTCCAAATACAGTTAAGAGGAGGCCTGGAAGCAAAACTGCAAGAGTTTCTGAGCACCATCAAGAGCAGGATCTGCTCCTTTTCACTGGATAGCTGTACCAAGAAGATGACATTTTTATGTGCACCTGCATTGCTTTTTAAATTATTTACCGTATTCTCATTTCACTGAATATAAGGGCATTTAAACTGATACCTCAGAATAGCTGGCATCCAGACTTGCGATCACAGAACTAGAGATCTCTACAGGTCTATTTGTGGAAAAGTGTTTGCTCTCTAACCTCAATAAAATTATGGTTAATTTCAAACTTCAATGGGATGAAATGAGAGCATAGATCAGTGATAAAACAGTCTGGAAAACAGTTGCGTGTAATTTTGATTTGTGAAGAATCTGCAAGGATATTCCAGAATACAAAGACATGAAGGAAACCCAGAACTGATTTGGAAACACTGAAGTGCCAGTATTAATTCTCAGGTCACATGAATGGCTCCCACTACAGACCATTTCCTATACTGAAGTGCCCTCTCAGAAGAACACCACAAGACTGCTCAGCTCTCCCTCAGGTGAGAGTCTCCCTCAAGTGACCACCCTAACCAATAATGGTTGTACCCAATCAATGTCTAGAAACCTGAAAGTGTGTACTGTGGGTGTATCCTGAAAGTGGGAAACTACAGCACTATTACAATGAGTGACAAATTTTTAGATGACTAAAATCAGGTTAGAGAAATCTCAGTTAGTGCAACAGGTACAGTCAGCGGAAGAAGAAGCAGTGCAGGAAGCATGATGCAGAGCCAAAGCAGTTCCGGATGCAGGTCCATGAGGGTCTTCTTAAATGCAGTCATTTTGCCTGGATTTACTCACAGCTGCATGTTTTTATATGCATACAGTATACCAAGATTTAATTTTTAAGTAGATGCTGTTTACAGAAACATTGGTGCAAGTTTTTCTTTGCTAGGGGTTATGCTTTTGCAGTGCAGGCTCTGATTTTATGATTCCTTATAATCTTTTATTAACAATCTGTTACATAAGCATTGCATATGGAGATGGTAGTGCATAGATTTTTTTGGTAGTAAATCCTATTTCCTTGGGTATTCCTCCTTAGTTTTCCCCCATTCTTTTCAAAATTATCTTCCTTTGGGGGAGGAACTGAAAAAGACCAGTCCTCTGCTGAAAAGAGTACTCTTTTATCTCTAATTTACTACATGCTCTTTGCTTAACAAAACTGTTAATGCTAGTGACCAATAGCAACTTAATTGCAATAACAAAAATGGTCCAAAACCATTTAGGTTTGGGCTTCTGTTGATATTGCATTGTATCTGAAAGAAAAAAAATAAATAAATCTGTTCTTATAAGAAAATCTATTCTTTTCTGAGCTCCAAGAAAGAATGATTCCTCTTTCTTTAGCAGGAAGATTCAGAGCATTTTGCATCTCACAAGCATTATATCAGCCTATGCAACAAACCAACCAATTAGATGAGGTGACTGACCCATGTCTTCCCCAGTATCAACTCAGCTGTCCTGAGAGCAAGACTCATCCAGATGAGGACACTGAAGCCATCATCAGGGCCAGCTAATGTGATGCCCAACATTACTTTAACCAGCACATCTGATCTAGACAGAGAGCTCTTTCTTATTCAACCTCTCCCTGCAGAGAAGCATCCTGGGTTGTATTGGCTGGCATAGGTGCAGCCTGAGGAGCAATGTTTGTTCATTTATTGCTTATTACAGAGCAGCAGGGGGGCGGTGGGGGGGTGGTGGTGTGTGTGTGCAGGGAGGTGGGGCACGGGGTCAGATTTTAAGCCCAATAAACGTGTTGGCAGTTTCCCTGTAAATCTGTCTTATTGCTGGCATAAAATGCAAATGATACCAGGGATGTTTTGGAACAGGCTTTTTGTATTTTCAGTAAGCACAGTATTTCCTGTGTTAACAGGAACCTGCTCAAATGTGATTCTGGCCATAAAATTGAATCTAATAACAACTCCTCAGTATACAACTCCGTGCATGTTTCCTGAGCAGCTCTATTTTCTCACTTTAATGGGAAAGTTAATTCTTAAAGCCATCTAATATAGCTGCAAAGCTATATCTGTCTCATGCAAATGTGAGTGAGCCCTGCCAGGCAGGGTCTGACTCCCAGATCTTTAGTGTTGAAAATGAACAAAACTTTGAGCTGGCACAGATAAGCTTTGGGTGCTTGCTTAGGGTGACATTCATTTTTACCTATAGGAAATGTATGTCATTCATCTGAGCTAGTGAGACAGATTCCTGTAGTGGTTATGAGGAGAGGCAAGCACTTCCAGAGGGTTAATCACCCTTGAACATGGATTTTAGCCTGGAGGATACCACTTTTCCCAGGTATTTCGGATGACCACAGAAAGCAACTGCATGGCAAGTGCAGACCCAATGCCTCAAGTTTTGCTCCTGCCACTGAAAGATTTGACTGAAGTTAAAGCCTCATTATAAGGCCCTTTTTAAAAACTGCTGTCATCTGAAAATGCACACATCAGACTGTGCTTAAGTCATAACTGCGGTTTGGTTTTTTGCCTCCTAAGAAAAAGCAGCTTAGGGATTTCTACAGTCCCCAGTTGTGTATGAGCATCCCTACACTCACGGCTGTTTTCTCAAGTCTAGCCTTTAAGCTTTCCAAGTGCTCTTATTTTTATTCCAGAAATAAGAGATGAGGGAGATTTACTGGGTTAAACCTTTAATACCTAGATAAAGGACTCCTGTCGCCTTTCTTTCTTAACCCTTAATACATTCCTTCCCATTATTCTCTTGTTTTGCTCAGCCTTTTAACCCTGACTCTCTACTTTGTGGGGTGAGCTACTTTTGGCCTTTTACCTTTGTTTTCCAGAAGTTATGGTATTTGTTTTTAACATAGTTTTCCAAGGCCATCAAAAGCAGTGTGAATTCTGTCTTATCCAATTACTCGCCCTTACATTTAAGGCTGTGAAAGTTCTGGTCTATCAGTCCACCTAGTGCTACTCAGAGAAATGCCCTGCAACTGGAGGAGAGCCCAGGAAGCTTTGCAGCACTACCTACATGCATGCATACACACAAAGCATCCTTCAGCACTGTGATTCAGTGGAACTGCCATCACTTCCCCCTAGTTCAGGGCAGACAGGAGAAAGCACAGAATAAATTGCCAACACTGAAGTGAAAAATGTGTTTGAGGCAGCTAATAGGTGCAAGTCCACATTTACACATTCACTACCCCTGTGTTGTGCATCTGTTTGCACTCAGACAGTTATTCCTAATAACACTTTGCCTACTGCTTCTTGAAAACAATCTTTTTAACCAAGTCAACCTCAAGGCTATATATATTGTGTGCCTGCATGTTGCAGAGAGGAAGAGAGGGCTGGAAAAAAAGCACTCTATGTACAGGGTGCTGCTAATCCAACTGCTCAAGCACAAGGCCTTTCCAAAGCAGCTTCTGGCTGGCAGAGCTCACCATGCAGGGCAGTGTACCAGGAAGAGACAAACATACCTATTTTGTGGATCTCTGTGGGTTGAAGCTAGATAAAGTCCTTAGAAATACAAAGCTGGGGATTTTTTGTGTGTCCCAGTTTCATGATTAGGCAAGCACGTCCCTATAGAAGCATTAAAGATATTTCTTTGCCATGATAGAAATCCCTTGATCATATTTACTGTGAGCAAAAACAAATCTGAGGGGAAACAGGATGTTGCTGTGCCTGGCAAGGCTAAATCTTAGCTACCTAATGAGGCAGTGACATAGGATGATACCTACACCTGATCCATCAAAATCACTGGTACAGGAGCCCAGTAGATGATGCAGAAGCAGCCACAGCTGGACATGAAGCCACCAGTGAGCTCTGGAGTTCAGCCAAAATCCCACTCAGCTGTATGCTTGCACAAGAAAACTGGGGAGAAAAGCTAAATTTAAGAGTAAGGTTAGATCTATCCTTAATTGCACTCACGCTTTTGAGGCAGGAACTGTTGTTTGCACAGAAATGAGAACAGTGATGTAACTGGGGGCAAAAAAACACCATGGAAATCAACAGTAAAATCTATCATTGGTCTGTGCCGGCAAAGAAAGCACTGGGTTCTGCAAAGGCAGCCTGATCCCAAAGGAGAGGCTATCTGCAACCTACTGCTTCCTTTTTTCACAACCACACTGCTTTTATCCCTCTCCTCATTTTATTTTTAAATAGCTGCTGCCTCTGCTTGGTGCTGTCAAAGCTTAATGGTTATTTAAAGAGCTCCATGAAAATAATCACCAAAAAAGTGTGCTAATGTGTTAAACTATTCCTCCGAACACCTGTGAACTGTTACATTTCACAGAGCTAACAAGTCAGCCTCAAAATAGGATTAGGCATTTATGTGTCTTGGATTAGCACCTGCACCAAGCCAAAGACAAGGATAAAGAAGCAGATCTTGACCTTCATGCTTCAGGCCAGAGACAGGTGAGCACCTGCAGTGGAGAAGGCAAGGGAATGGGGATAGGCAAGAACAAAATGTTATTCCTCTAGTGCAGCAGAGACCAAATAATACACTGTGTGGGGCTGTCCTTTCCAGAAGCTAGTGCCGTGAACTAGTCACTGACATGAGGGGAAACTGAACATACCTCAGATCCATTTTACCGTAGCAAGTAGCATATATAGCCACATGTTCCTGTTTAATTGTCCCAGGCACTTCAGCCATTTGAGTTACTTTGGTAATCTGAAAGTGATTAAATACAGAAATTAATCATTAGGGAGTCTCCAGCAGTAACGGGGAATGGTGCCCTCCATAGCCAGCTCAGCATGACAAAACTATCTGGTCTTTGCCTCTACTCTTCAACTCTGATGAAGGGAGTTAATCCCATTAGTGGCTGGTCACAAGTGGTGTTCCCTAGGGCTCCTTATCAGGGACAGTTCTGTTTAACATCTTTATCAATGATCTGGACAAGGGGATTGAGTGCACCCTCAGTAAATTTGCATATGACTCCAGGCTGGCCAGGGGCATTGATCTGCTTAGAGGGTAAAAAAGCCCTGTAGAGTATGAGGTTCAACAAGGCCCAGTACTGGGTCATGCACTTGGGTCACAGCAACCCCACGCAATGCTACAGGCTTGGGGGAAGAGTAGCTGGAATTGCCATCTCTGAAAGTATTCAGATGTGATGTGGCACTTGGATTACTGGTAGACTTGGCAGTGCTAGGTTGACAGTTGGACTTAATCTTAAAGGTCTTTTCCAACCTACATGATTTTATGATGCTAACATACATGCCCTATGTAGCATTTTCTTCTCCATTGACTAAAGACATGGCTGCAGTCTCCTGCACCCACCTCCAGGTCCTGATAGCTGCAGCTATCAGGGAGCAGTAGTGAATCACAATAAAACAATGTAGCACCATTCTAAGACAGACCAACCTCAAACAGGGATACACAGGTCCAAAGAGTCTGAGAACATTAGAATCTCGGAGTATTGCTATTCACTTCTGGAAAAGCTGTGGCTGGAGTCATCTCTGCTCACACAGTTTGAATGCTAGACTTAAGGATAAAACAAACTGATCAAGTGGAGAGAGTGCACAGGCAGACAAGCACAGCCTGAAGTCTAGAAAAATCTGATCTCTAACAAGATTAATGTGTATAAAGGAGAAAATTGAGAGAATATTCCAGTCTTCAAATACTGAAGAGAGCTGCAAGGACAAAGGGATAGTCTATTTGTATTTGTGCTAAGACAAGAATTGGCTCAAATTACTGCAGGTTGTTTTAGGTTAGGCATTAGGAAGAGCTTTCAATAGGTAGTAAAGCTGCAGAAAAGACTTCCTCCAGAGGCTGTGAAGGATTCATTGCTGAACAACCTTTAGCAACAGGCAAACAGAAATCTGCCAGGAGTGACAGAGGCATAACTGAGCCTGCTTTGAGACATGTAGTTACATAACAATTTCAGTCTTTTCACCCCTAATTGTTTGATTATCAGATTCAACAATGCAAAATTTAGGTGAATACATTTCCATTATCTACCTGGGATTTTCTCCCCTCTCTGAGGCTTTTGCATCCTACACAACTCAGGTTTTTAGCCCTCACCTTATATTTACAGTTCTCTGCCCTAACTGCTTGATCACTCACTGTCATCCTCCTAGAAAAATTTGGCTTCTTTGACATGGTTCAAGTCTAAATTGCAGTTCCAGACTCTACAATTAGTCACAGTAATTCTTCCACTCCATGCAAAGTAAATCCTTACTCAACCTCACAATGGCCCTCTGCCTTGCAGTCTAGCCAAGCGAGGGCTCCATCTCTCTGTGTTTGCCTCCCACATGGACACCCACACAGAGCTGCTTTTAACATTGTGAGATAGGAGAAGCAACGATTGGCTGAAACCCTGGCAAGTCTGCTCTTGTTTCTCAACAGTATATATCAGAGTAACCCCTCCATTGCTCCACAGCTCCACTGTGTTTAACTGACCCTGTTCTGGTCTGCTGTGAGATAGGATTCAGATAACTTTTTGTATCTGAAGAGCAGAAATTGAGCTTGAAGCCCAGACAACATTGCTTTTACTCATGTGTTTGTGCAAATCTCTGCTGTACCCTGGAAACAATCTCAGCTTGCTTCATAGTGCAAAGATGATACACATTTAATCTTGTAACTTATTACATTTTCACTAGAAATAGTGCTGTTGCTATCAACAGATGCTGTTAAAGCAATTTTTTTAAATATATTTTCCTCCTGAAGTGTTTATCTTCCTTTATTATGTGGCCCAGAAGGTCAGATTAGTTTTCTTCAGCTGTTTCCAGACTCAAGTGTGGTGGCACATCATATTTTTGCCCAGGAAGGAAAATCCTGCTGTCTGTGACCACATCGCTTCCTTGACTGCCTTGAGTAACAAGGCTGCCCAGGCTGCTCTCAGAATACCTCATATCAATCTCTAAATTGCCCCTGCTTTTAGTTTACTCTCCACACTGATTCTGAGTTCAATTCTTAGCCATTGTCCTTTCTGGAGTAGTTGGAATCACCAAATTTTCCATGCATTTTGCTAACTTCTTTGCCCGAGTAGTGACCAACTCTCATCCAAAACTGTGTCTTTAATCAGTCAATGAGACATTTAAATGTTGTCTTTGCTTCCAACATTTAACAGCAGGTAAGAGTTCTCTTCCTCAGTTTTCCACCAATGAACATGACTAAATCTACCAGATAAAAATCAAAAGAAATTGTGACTTATCCTTCCAAACCATATGCAATTAGTGAACACTTCTGCAAAAAACACATCTATTGCTTGTGCAGACACTTAGGATTCAAGCTAATCACTATCAGGTTGTCTTGATTCAAGTCCTCAATGTGGAGGTTCACAAATTAGCAGGTTTTATATGCTCAGATACCTACAAACACTTTAAAGGCATGTTTTCCCATTTCTTCACAGTAATGTGTCTCAGATACCATGTACTGAGTAAATGTTTTGGAGGAGCTCAGACATATTGGGCTGCATCTGCTGATTTATTTTTAGGAAGACAAGCTCTGATAGATTTGGTTAGAAACAGCACACAAAGAATTATGTGAACTTTGCAAACAGCAGAATATTTCAAATTGTGGGTCTATGAACCCTGACAGCGTTCTTTCAAGTAAATTACTTGTTGTAAAACTCATGCTGACCTCTCCTCCCTGAAGGCTGAAATCCAGAAATCATCTCAGTAGTGTGAAAAGTCTTAAACCAATTTAAGCCTCCAGGAAATAGAGAATTAAGGCTGACATCAACTTCTCTTTCCATCTTTCCTGTGATGGTACATTGATGATATTCGCACCTAGTAGAACAACACAAGTGGCCATATTAAAAATGACTCCACTGCTCTGAATACAAACACATCATGGAAGAAACAGTTCAGTGCAAATATATCTTGCCATCAGTTTTGTCTCAGCAGGTTAATAGAGAATACAGAAACCAATAGGATTTTGAAAACATCTTAAGCCGTAGGTACCCAATTCCCAGAACAACTGGAGCTGGAGGCCTAACTCAAACTCCGATCTTGCAAGGGCTTATGTATGTGCTTGCCTTTAAGGGCTCCATATAGAGCAAACAACTTAGGAATGTATAAGAGCACGTATCATAGCAGGACAGCCCTGAAAATTCAAGCTGCTAGCTTTACTAGTTTGTTATAATATAGCAACATTTCACTATAAGCCTGTGAACTAAGATGAACTGCAGTTGTTTGGAAATTTACTTTGCTTATTCAGAGATTAATCACCGTTGTCAACTTCCAAGATATATATTGCGAAAGCATGATAAAGAAAGCTTCCTTCTTCCACACAGCAGTTTTGTCAATCCATCTCTACTTTGGCCAGATAAATGATGTTACACAGGCAGAAAACAATTCTAACAGATTTCAGAACAAATCCAGCTAGATTTTCAATATTGCTGAGTTGCTTTGAAGATGGAGGAGCTGGGCTGACAAGTAACATTTATTCTTCTCAAAAGAATAATGTACCATTTGTAAAGGTCCTTTTGAATGCAAGATGACAAGGAGTCATTGGCCTGTTCTCACCTACATCTCTGAATGCATCTAACTGAAGAGCTGTAAAGGACCTCAAGACACCTGCCTTTGGGCACCTGTGGGACTAATCAAGAAAACATTGTTTTGGCAGCAATATAGGTCTAGTTGTACAGGGTGATTCTAGTAGCATGCTTTTATCTAGCATGATAAACTAGTTTTTACTTTAATGGCTGAGCTGCAAGCAAATTACAGCTCCCCTTCGAGCTGAACTGACCTAATTAGTTTTTGTTTCGTGCTGCTACTGAATAAGCATGCACAAGGATGCATTCCCCTCCTGCTTGAATAAATCAGAATTTAAACGTATATATCCAGGAGGCCCAATATGTCTTGTCCTGTCTTACTGAAGTATAAATACAATGGCTCTACAGATGCCCACACTTGCCTTTTAACATAATAGCTCCTGGAAGCCTGACAGCTTGAAAATGTGAAGTATTCTAGCACTATCTGTTGGTAAACAGGACTCCAGAGCTGCCTTGGGGCTCAGAGGCAGCTACTCAGGGTGCCAGCTGGGCAGCATCTTTCTTGGGGAAGGAGGTCTCTAGCTCCATCTTTTGGTAGACTTGAATTTCACATCATCTGTCTCCCAATTAATCCAGTGAGAATTTGGGACCCGCCCTGCAAAGCTGCGCAGGGAAACTGAATTGGGAGGCATAGACCAGACTCTCATATTGCACCAGGTGGTATTTCCTGAGGAAGGACTGGGCTTAAGCAGCTTTCTGTACAGGTTATCACTGTAGAGAGGCTTTGCTAATGAAATGTAGCCCAGAGGCAGCTATTTGCTGTTTTCTTCTGGAAATTCACTAAGGCCTTTCCTAGCCAGCTACTCCCTATAGCTTCAGATGACTGTGCTTTGTGTAACTAATCTGCTGACACACCAGTACTGGCCAGAGCAGTTAGCAGCAATCTAGGATGTTCTGGTACCAGCATAACAAGTTACAACAGCAATTCTGTGTTATGGCATATTTGTGCATGTATCACCTTCAGACAAATTGTGTGAGAAGATGCAGTTTAGCACCCAGATGGTGTCATTATTAAATTCTCATTAGCTGTGCTTCAAAGCACTCCAGATTGAGGGGTAAGGTGCAAAATGGAGTGGAGTAGGAACAATATTGGATCCTTTGTGCTCAGGGCTAAAAACTCAGTATAGTGATTTGTGGCAGGGAGGATCAAGAAGTTGTAATGAGTGCAGAGAGGCTGGTGGTTAGCTGGTATGGGGGAAGAGGGGAGCTTAGAATATATTCAGAGTAAGTTCAGCTCTGGCACAAGGAAAGTCATGATGGAGACAGGTATATATGGTCAACCCTGTTTCTAGGAGGAGGTAAATCCCTCTTTGCACCAGGGAGATAATGTGGACAGGCCAAACTGGCTACAAGAGCAGGAGGGAAGATTATTGCTCAACCACATATGTCTGTGCAAGTTTGCTGAGGGGAAACTTGAGAAAGGTTAAGGTAATATACAGAAAAGACAGAACAGGTGTGGGGCAACCGTCTCTCAACATCTGAAGCCATCATCAAGTCCCAGCTCTGCCATGCAAACAGGGGATTAGCTGGGGCAATCTCATCTCAGACATGACAATCAAGCAGTCGGTTGGGGAGGAAAAGGAATTGTTGATGTTCAGTGAGTGCCCAGGACAACTTTCCCAGCCAGGCTTGAAATGAAGTCAGTGTGTCAGATAAAGTGACCAGCTGGGAAGCACAACAAAGAAAAAAATAGGGAGGCTATCCATGTCAGGAGAGAGCACAGTGGGCAGCTCTCATTTCTGCTGCTTTTAATGATGCATGGAGATCGCTAACCAATCTACCATTTTCACACTGCTAATTGCAGAAATGTTGCCACCTCCCCAGGGCATTTCCCACACTATCCTGACACTTTATTATTTTTCCTTAACCCCTCACCCCTTCTCTTTTTCCTCTCCTTTTCCATAAGGGTTCTATAAATGGCAGTCACCCACTGAATCAATGACTGAAGGATTAACCACCATTAAAAAGGATTTAAATAGTGAAATAATACACACTGTCTACCAGTGCAATCTAATGGTATGAAAAAACGTATGTTATTATTCATTGAGGACTTGCACAGGACTTTTTCTACATAAAAAAATACCTATTAAGTACAAATGTTCAGCAAAAGCTCTTGGTTCTGCTATAAGATTTTGAATCTCAAATGTTGCTTGACAGAAAATCACCTTGAGGTTTTCAGGATTTCACTGCCTCTCCCTCAAAAAAAATGTACCACCCTATCAAAACTCCTAAGCATCATTGCATACTACAGCTTTGCAGCCACTGTCTGCTTATCACCTGAAAATAAGACTTTGCTGCAAAGGCTTATTGATTTTGTGAGGAAAGACAGTAAAAATGTAAAATATACATCCAGAAAACTATGGTACCTACTGAATGCTTTTAGAAGCAGAAGTGAAAGAGGATGCTGATACACAAAAAAAAAAGTTTGTTTTGTGATCTTTAGGTATATAACATGAAGGAGAAATTGTGAGAAATAAATCTGCTTGCAGCCACCTTTACTGGCCAAATATTAGGGCAAGTACATGTTTCATCTTTATGCTAATCTATATTTCCCATGATTAATGTTACCAGGTAAGGTTGCTACATGTAGCAGATAAAAGAACAAAACTAGCAAAACCACACACAGTCAGTGTTCAATTGCTCTAGGGGAGGAAATAGCCTCTCCCAGGCCAGAGGAGACCGAAATCCCTTGGATTTTGAGAAATCTAGATGTGATTATCTGAGGGCATGATTAAAGTATCATGTATATCTAATAATGTGCATGTGTAGCTGCTTTAGGAAGAGAGCTAGTAAATCAATTAAGTGCTGATATAAAGCCCCTTCAGAGTCAACAGGAAAATTGCCATTGACTTTGCACCAGATCTTAGAAGAAAAGCTGAAAAGCCACAAATGAAGAATGAGCAGCAACAGAGCAGTCCCTGAAACAAGCAGCAGGGTTCCAGAATAAAACCAGCAGGTTTTGAAAAAAGGTATTTTTTCCAGTTCAGACAATTTTCTCATAGAGCTCCTATGGCATTACTTCACCCAGATCTTTGGCTCTGCTGGGCAAAAATGAGATATTTATATGAGATTCTCCTGTTCCAGACAATACTCTTCATTGTTATGCCAACACAACAAAATGACCGCCTGAAGAAATGTCCCTTCAAAGATGCCAGGGTGCAACAGTGCTTACAGATCACATTCCCACTGAGACCCTGATGAGTCCAAGCTGCTTTAAGGTCTTCCCCCAAGGAGCCAAGAGGCACTTGGGTTCTGCCTGTGCTTTGCATTGACATGGGACTGATAAGTAAAGAAGAACCTGGCCTTATGCCAGTGGACATGTTTAGTGGACTTCTGTTGTATCAAATGCTTAAGCATACGAGGCTGTCTTTATTTCTTGAACTGTCCTTTCTTTCTTGAATCAAATTCAAGAAGTGAAGCCACAGTGATTTGAAGTCTGCTCACTACAAAACTCTATCCAATGAATTTCAAACACTGAGCAGGATACACAGACTGAGGAGCAGTTAACAGATGAAAAACCAGAGATAGTGGGTTATCAGTGCTACACACTGATCCTATGGAAGTTCAGTCTTTTTCAGGTAGCAGGAAAGAATAGTTCTTGTGCAGCCTGAGAGCAGAAAACCACTAATTCTTACCAAGTGGAAGATAAAAAGTTCAGTTTTCAACAGCATAAGTCCAACAGGCAGCTGCAGAGAGCAATGCATAGCGAGATAAGAGGCATTTGTATGGCAGTTCTGCCTAAACTGCTTGTTGCTGGAGGCAACAGTGAGGGAAACTGAGGCTAATTAATTATTGGGAGGAAAAAAAAAAAAAAAAACCCAAGCAACTTTTCAGTTTGGCTCTGTAATGTGCCATTTTCCCCAAATTAAGTGGTTATGAAAGGATTCTCCCTGGGAACATAACTGATATTTTTCAGATTTGATGGAGAAAAAGAAAATGAAACAAGGAGTTTATTTTCCTTTCTTTACACCCACTGAAATGGAAGAAAATAGCTAGCTTTCAGGAATATGGGGAGGCAACATCTGTAAGTGGACACAGCCTAGTCCTCTTGGCCAGTCCCTTCAAATGATTTGATCTACATGCTGGCAGGTGAGCATCAGCCATCATCCCATGTGAAATGGCACCTTACATGTTGTTCTCAGATGCCAAGATATCTTCCTTTCAAATGCACACTATAGACAAGATAAAATAACATCCACATGGGTAAGTTGCCTAGAGCAATGCGCACTGAACATATGTTCTGCAAGTGGAACTAAATGATGCCAAAATTTGTTTTAAAATCTGTTTTCTTATGGCTATATTCCTTCTCATCCTGGGAGACTAAGGGTCAGCAGCAGTCCCTTCACGTGCTGCATTACCCTTTGGTTTTCTGCACACCCACCCCTAGTCTCTGTATCCTGCAGTGTGCACTTCCAGGAGAGGTTACTGGACAAAAAAGGGGGTCCAAAGCTGTAATTGCCAAATTAAAATAATTTGTTCTGAGGTCAATGCAGTATAAATTTCTCACCTGACACTCAAGTCAATCAGGCTGGAGAATACAGACTCATGGAGGCATTTTTCCTCCACACTTTGAAGAGTCATCTCAGCTCTGTACTTTGAGCCCAAATGATTGCACACTGTACCTATCAGGCTGCCTGCCCCATACTCCCTCCAGTTCCCTGTGCAGTTTCTGCCCATGGGGAACAGCCGGTTAAGCTGTACCCTTCTGCCTTTCCATACAGTTTGTTCTTTCAGGGTGATGCTGGCACTCTTCCCTACTGTTCTAAAAGCAGTGCATGTGTTCTGGGCATCCCAAAGCAGTTCTGTTTACTGCAATGCACTGGGAACTTCACTACCTGGCTAGCAGCAAAGAAAGAACCAATTATGCCCAGGCCAGCTGCAGAAGGGGTGCTAGCTAAAATACTCACAAAGTACAGACCCAATGTCTCACTGTGCTGCTATTACAGTTATTTACTATTGCCTCTTTCAGTCCCCATAAATCTCAGCAGAAAGGGCTTAGTTAAGATATGATTAGGTTGGGATTACTGCATATGAGGTTCTTGCTAGGGCTTATAGATGTGACAAACTCTGAAATACGATTTCCACAGAAAAGGAAAGGGAAGGGAGGGAAGCAGTGCTTTTACTGAAATATACCACAATTCCCTAATTACTCCTCTACTCTAGTGACTCCGAGTGGTGGATAATAACAATTAAAGAAACATTCTCTGTTCTGCCCTTTATGCCTCCAAACTTATATTCTCTTCAGGGACTCAATATAACAGCAGCTGCAGAGGAAGACCTGAATGAAATTAGGCTGATTTAAGAGCTTGCGTGGAGCCCTGTAAGAAAGGGAGATGGCATTGTACAATTTTAGAGATTAATTCCCATTGTTTACACTTTACTACCAGGAATCATTAAGAAGCTAGAACTGACCAGCCATTTCTAGCAAAATATCTTTGGACACAGAAAACATCCAACACAAGCGCTGTTGCAGCAAATGCATTTTTTCTTCAAAGTCTTCACTAAGGACCAGGTTCATCTTTTCCATACTCCTACAAGGCATGCTTAAAGGTCTGAAGACAAGTAAGATTATTCTTCTACTAAGCATTACTGTTTCTTCAGCTTGGGAAGTAGCGTTTTTATTCCAGCTCATCTGGACAACACTTTAGTGTCTTAACATGGGAAAAATAATCTACTTGTAGAGACAGCTAAAGTGACTGCATTTTTGGATGGTACTGTTCAATATCAACAGATACTCTCCTTACATCCCATCTTGGCCTAAGCAGCTATACAAAGGACCATTGACTTCTATAGTGGGATTCTGTAAGAGTGTATGTTAATATAAAAAAAGATGTCAAAGCAAAAACTCAGGTATTAATATGAAAGGAATTGTTTTTTCTCCTAGGGCTGGGATTGGAGCCAAGCAACAGCCAGCTCTTCCTATACCTTCTCCATAGTTTGGTTTTTTTTTAATTAATAACAGTAAAAGAACATAATAAGCAGGTATTTAAGATGTGCAAATCTGTCCCAACCAGCTCCTTTTGATCACAGTGACCTCACTTCACTACACCACATTTAGCATCCCATCCCCTTAGCCCCCTGTTGTTTTGAAATATTGGCCACTGGGGTCCTGGGACTAAACCATAGAAAGTTTTCTGCTTTGACTTCTTGCCAAAACCATTAAAATATTCTCTGCACTGTCACAGCTTGTGCTACCTCCCAGGGGAGTTGATTTAAAAGTAAATTACATGTGAATATCAGATGAAAAGAGCTTCATTATCTAATTCTTCTTACACCAGCATTTCTTTAAATTGCTTACTAGGGACAGGAGACAATTAGTCCTGTGCTTGAAACGAGAAGTAATAAATATCTGTCATTCCAACTAACCACAACTTTTTTTATATATACACAAATAAAATTGCTTTCTAAAGAAGTTAGACGGGGCAGCCGTGTCTACATGGGCCCAAGGGCCAAGTGTGCTTTAGCCAACTCCATGCACACTCAGCCAACTTGAGATTAAGAGGCTGTTGCCTAGACTGAGTCTCTTACAGCACAGTCTGCAGATTGAATCAGCACTGCAGTAATGAAAGAAGAATTGGAAGCCCTTCATCCCTTTGCAGTAGCTACACGTCCACAAATGTTTCAATGGCACCAACTAGCTTCCAAACAGGTTTCAGAAACACCAGTGAAGTCAGTAGGAGACTTCCTCACTGAAATTTGAATTGGCATAGCTTTTCCAGGCTGCCATCAGGACATGGGAGCTGTTGCCAGCAATGCATCCCTAGCAGAGATTGACCAAAAACCTGTTTTTCCTCAGTTCCTGCTGAGAAGCCCCCATTCTGCCCATCATTCAGGTCCAATTGTGGTCACCTTTTCAGAGGGGCTCTCACTTGACCTTTGCCACCAGATTTAATTTAAATATATGCACTAAGGTACTCCCAATTCTTATGCATGCTTACTGGTGAAATTCTCATCACATCAGATCAGGATCAAAGAGCAGGATGAACTAATACAAGCACAGACAATTCTGCCCAGTTCATGTCATCACAAATCTTGTTGCTAGAGCTCTTAGCCTGCCCTTTGAATTATATCACCCATACTCTTTATATCACTTCATTTGCTTCCTCCTCCTCCTGGATCTGCCTGCCTTTCACGTAAAGTAACTTTGAACTGACAAGATAAAAATAGGCTTCCCTGGGATAGCAGACAAGTTCAGTGCAGAAGTTAACAGGCTTGTTCCCTGTTGCAGAGGAGCCAAGATGTTCCTCAAGTTTCAGAGCTTGGGTACAGTATCTTCTTTACTGGACTCAGCATGTGTTAATCACTCAGCTGGTCTGTACAAGACACTTTTCTCAAGTCTGTAAGCTCTGTCATGTTTATGACCTTTCCACACTAAGTATTTAAAATTCAATATAAACAAATCCTTTTAAATCTATATTATGCATATGGTGTCTCTCTGGACAGATCTTGGAACAGAGATCAAATCCAGACACCTGAGTGACACCTGGTTCTCACAAACAGCTCATGTGTATCTGAGCAACAGGGGCATATAGTTTCAGGGTTGTTTTAGACATTTTACTGCCTTTCTGCTTCCTTTGCTTTCTTCAGCATTCAGGATTATGCGATTACTACTTCCATACAAATCATTCTGCATAAAATACTATAAACAGGAGGCTGATATTTTATGAGGTGCAGAACTGACTGCACTGAACTGATGACATATGTAATTCTATGGTCAGTTATTAAACACGCACACTGTAAAACTAGCAGAGAGTCAGTAGCAAGAAATACAGTGCTCTCAAACACCAGCTTAATGGGCAAAGAAACAAAAAGGCAGTATCTGCTGGGAGATACAGTTAAGAATCCAGACACATTGGATTTATTTTTGGCTTACCCAAATATACACAGGAAACTTTTGCAAAGTGATTAGGGCTCATTAAACAAAGCACTTAAGAACAAATGCAAGTGATTTATCTAATAGGGATAAACTTGTTTGTGCTTGCATTTAATTTGCTAGAGCAGTGCCAAAGAACTATAGCTATCTTCATCCTTAAGCCACAAGTATTTAAAGGCTGCAAGACCAAGTTCAGTGACAGTGTCACTCCAAATGGCAAAGAACACTGCTATAGAAGGGACATTTGAACAGAGCAGGATGAATAAGGAAAGCAGCAGTTTGCTTTTGTCATCGTTGCCACGGCATGGTACATACTTTCTCATAAGATGAGCCTTCCCTTCCAGGTCAAAGCTGGCTTAAGACCAAAACATAGATCTTCACACAGATCTCTGCTACACACTCCCTATGTGTGTTTTAGAGGTTAAATGGAAGTACAGAGAAAATTAATATGGTTCTTCTATACAAAAGCCACTTGTAAACTCTAAAGCTTCAATTACAATGACTAGAAAGCCTCAGTCACAGCAATCGTGCTTAATATGGGTACTGTTGTTAAAGTTAGCTCAGTTCTAATACAGAAATTCCAATGTCAAGTCAAAAAGTAATATTTAGTAGTCAGTTTGCATTTTCTTTAGTGTGCCTGGTATAACCCTTAGAATGGGAGGGAAATGTATTTCTATCTTTCTGAAGCTCCACATTTTTGGACTTGATATTTAAACAGCTTATTTCCTTTGTTTTTTTCTTAAAAAGGAAGGGGGGCTTAAAGACATTAAGGTCTTTCAGGTTGCGTGAAAAAATGGCTGAAGGAAAAGCTGCAGTATTAGCCTACGAAAGCAAGCAATAGAAAACTTTATCCATGACAGGGGTCTATCAGCAAGTAAATAGCACTAGCCCTTCCAGTGGGCTAGCAAACCTTATCATGCCTGCCCTAATTCTGCCCTACCTCATTGCGGGCTGAAGGGTTGCTTGAACAGACTGTGAGTCATCTGCTGTTTCATGAAACACACATGGGTACTAGAATAACATGAACAAGATTTTTCTAATTTGTGATTTGAAGCTAAGATTTGAACACATGTCTCTGGAAACGAGCATCCATTGTGCTATTCCTCTGCTTATTATATATAGGTCACATGGGAAGGTGCATTTTGAGAGGGGAAGTCAAATGTTTCATAAATAGGCTTTTTTGAGACAGGAAAGACATCTCCCATGTCACTTCCTTCTCCCCACTCTTTCCCTCCCAAACAACATGTACCCCTGCCTCTGTTTTTCAAATTTATTGCCTGGATGAAGATAACAGAAAATACTACACTTCATATTGCAGATTCAGATCTTAACCTGGACTCCTGTGTTTCACAGTAAAAACTGGGCCAATTCTGCACACAATTGTGTGTGGTTTGTAGTTCACACCATTCATTCTGTGTGGGAGTGTGTAAAACTTGGGTGTCAAGCTCTCACCTCATGCATGCAAGCATGTAGTATTGGAGAGCACTCAGGAGTGAGTGTTCTTTCAATAAATGACAGATTTCATCACAAGCCCTAGAAAAACTGGGAGAAAATTGTGGATTTACACAGACACTCAGATTAATTGAAATTTTGTCTATAAAATAGTTAATATATAGTTCAGGATCTATTTTAGAGTATTGCTGTAGCCTGTTGATGAAGGACATGCATAAGTAAAGTCTTTGAAGAAATTGCATTTGGGAAACCACTCAGGGGAAAGAATCCAAACAGAGGTAAAGCTGACCAGATAACCCTGTCTATTATGGGCACATTCACCCAGGGAGCACCTCTCCTGACATCCCATCACACACAACCAGCACACTCCATCTCTGCGTGCTACAAATTTCCTATGAAGAGTTTGCTCAGCTGTTATCTCTGGTTTCCACAAAAGCTTGAAAGGAGACTGTTGAAAGCTTGTTCTCTTATCTATGCTTTACATAGCCTGGTTGCTCAGCCTGCTTACCTATTCCTTCCCCTCTCTCAAAATAGAGCCCAAGTTGACATGAAAATAGCATTCCTTTTTCAGAGGGGGTACAGGATTGGAAGGAATGAGAAAAGCTGAAATTACAGTGAGCTGGCTGTGTATTTGTTTGAAAGGTTTCAAGTAGAGACTAATTAATCCCATTGTTGATGCTAATATAGTTCTTTTTCAAGATACACAATTCAGTGTTCCAAGCAAATTTACCTTTGATCTTTAGCTCAGAGAAGATGATTGAAGTTTTTACCAAATGCATTTTTTCTGCCCTTAGGCTCATGTATGGACTAGGGCAGGGCAAGTAGACATGCAAAGTGTCACTGCAGCAGAAGGGAAAAGGGAGCTGGAGGGCTTTGTCAACAAGGGCAGAGTTCAGTATAGCTCCTGAGACCCTTTTACTTTGCTTCAAAACAGCTGCATGGAAACCAGGAAGGTGGAGAGCCCAGTAGACCACACAATGTGCAGCTTTGCAGTTCTCTCAGACTTTGAAGGCTGCTCCCGTTGCCATGCTCACTTTGCTCTGCTACCTCTGATTAAAAGATTCTTCCTCCCTCATTTATCCCCTCCAAATAGGATTAACCCCATGTGCAAGGTTTGAAAGCTCCCATTTAACAGGTCTTTTTGATCTACCAGCTGGCAAAAAATAAATGTCTGAGTATCTGCCAGAATCTCTGCAGGTCTCTTCACCTTTAGCCAGCCCAAACATAGAGCAGGCCTTGCTCGTTTGTTCCCCTAAAGGGCACAGACACTGTGAATCCAGAAATCAGCCTTAGCCTGGCAACAACCTTTAATTTACTAAGTATGCTCTTTAATTGCAAGCTGGCAGATGTCACCTTCCCCTTGCATTCAAGGAGAATCTTTGGCACACTGGACAGCCTGGTCTGGAAGCATAAGGCTTATCAGGCACAGAGAAGTGGACAAAGATATGGGCTGGAGAGATTGTGACTATCAGTAAGGCCTAGAATATAAGCAAGCACTTAGAAAAAGCCAAGAGCACATGCATTTTCCCATCTTTGTGTGTCCAACACCAGAAACTCCACTTCAGAGAAATGTTAATAAAAGCTAATGTTAAACTCCTTAGGTTGTGTAAACTTCCATGCCAAACAACATAAATCCTTTTGATAAGGTGCTAGCTGTGGTTACAACATTACCTTACAGCAATGCTCAGTATCTACTTATAACCAAAGTGTTACAGCCCTTACAATCTTTAAATGAAGCTGTGCACCTCTGAATTGCCGCAAGCAGCACCTCAGGACATCATGTTCCATCTATCTTGACATCCCACCAAACAGCTTAATGACAAACTAATATTGCTAAGATGCCAGGTGTGTGGTGTCCCCATATACCCTCAGGAGCACCAGTGTCTGCCTGCAGTGACACCAGGACAACCACTGTCATCTGGATGACCAATCCCATGGGTGGTACAACTGCATGTCTCTGCAGCCATTGCTTTTAGACTTGAAAATGCATTTGAACCCTTTTGCTTTATGGCACAGACACTCCTTTTCAGAAAATCTCATTTGAAGATGCAGATGAGAACTTTCAATGCCAAAACAAGCTTGGTTTGAAGGGACAGTATTTTTCCTTTACTTTTGCGTAGTGGACACTCTAAAAGCTATCACCTGCTTTGAAGGAATCAGTCATAGATGTAGTAGTTCTCCCCCCATTTAGGTTTAATGACTGTCAGAGGAAGGAACATTTCAGAGCTTTGAAGAAAGCAATCCATTCATACCACCCACCTTCCTGCAGCCTTGATCACACTAATCAGCCCTCATTTATGCATGCAAAAAGTCACAAATTGGTGTCTAAATTATACTGGCTAGCAAAAGAGATTAGGCATAGTTTATCATGGAGCAAACTGATGGGTTTATTGTACTGTATTGGGCATCCAGATCTATGGTAGGAAGACTCCATTGCTGGAGTTTTAGATAGTTTAAGGGAGCTCTTAGGCCTTGACACTATAGATTACCTGATATGCCTCAACTCAAATCAGTGTAAACTGTATTTGTGAGGTTAATCAGTGTACAAAGATGAATCTACACTGCCAGAAAGCAGAATCTGAGCTTGTGACATTTCTGGGTTTTGAGATGGTGCATTTCACAGTCAAAGGGCTCAAAAATGCAAGCAAATTACTGAATTACCACCTGTAAGGCAAGCTGTCATCCCATGTAGAAAGCCAACAGTTTAAGGCACAGCTAGAAGCAGAAGTTATAAGCTTGATAGCATATTAAACGAGTCCAAGAATTTGCCCAAGGTACAACATGACCCATGTTTCTAGTCACCTTCAGCAGTCATAAGTCAGACTCCGCAGCATCTACAGCCAGTTTCTTACACTCCCTGCAGCATCAAGAATCCGTAATGGATCAGATGATTTAGCTTAAAGGTTATCACAGCACAATCTCAATAAAAGTCAGCTTCTAAAAATCTAGAAAATTCTGACTTGCTCTACAATACAGCCACAAACATGTAATGTGGTATCACCCAGCCTTATGTGATGTGAACATTGTCACATCAGACCCACTGTGCTTCAAAGAAAGGGCTCTCCACCTCTTTTCAAGCCTAATTCTAGTTACTCGCTCCAATACCAGCTATTTACTGAGCATTTATCAAGCCTAAAAGACCAAGCCATTGGTCTCTGCCCTATTATCTGTACCCTGTGGCTGGGCTAGTTCTGCCTATAAATTTGAGTACTATCTGTAGACACGCAAGACCTCTTACTGCAGCAGGTACTTGGCTTTGGGCTTTCAGATCCATGGGCTTCTGTTCCCGATAAAGCTCAAAAATTTTGCTTCCCAGCCTTACTGAACCCAGCACTGAGTGGCTGGACCCACAGCTTGTGGCACATGACTTTTCCTCAGGGCTGCTCTGAATCCCTTCTCCACCCAGCCTGTGGCTGTGCCTGGGAGTGCCCCAACCCAGGTGCAGAACCTTGCACTTTGCTTTGTTGAACTTCATGAGGCTGGCATTGGCCTACCTTTCAAGCATGGATGACATCTCTTCCCTCCAGTGTATCAATTGAATCACACAGCTTGGTGTCATCTGCAAATTCCCTGAGGGCACACACAATCCCACTGTCCATGTCTCCAACAAAATCAGGCAACTCGTGTCAAACTAGAGAAGTTGCAGAGATTACTATTTTAAAGTGCAAAGGACTGACAAGTAAAAAAACATCCAGGATGTAAAAAGACTGCCACATATACACAGAGCTTAAACTGCAGAAGAGGTATCTTGGGGTGATTAATGTAGGAGTAATCTTCTGCCAGGCTTGCAAATTGTCTGCTGCTTTATAGGTTCAGTCACAGCCTCTGCCAGACCTTGGATCCATATATGCACTTTGAGATATATTAGAAGACATTACAGCACTACAGATTTGCCCGGAGTTAGACCTTAAGCTGTGATCCCAGCTCTGGGAAATTGCATTTTCAGCCAACCTGAATAAACACAGCATAAAGAATAAAGCACTATGGAAATGGATTTATTGAAGGTGAGGAAACAGGACTCCTTTAAAAGGTTGGATTGAAAGAAGGCTAGGTATATAGAACAGGGCTTAGTAGATGAGATCTTTCATTAGTCTGGCTCTCAAGTGCACTACTACTACAGGTCATGCTTTTATACTCCCTGGAAGCTGATGCCTAAAGCTGCAAAGGGTTTAAAATCCACATGAAAATTCCAACTCACAAAAAAACCCCAAAACAGTCAATATAATAGGCAAGTCTCTTGCAGCTTCTCGCTTCGCTGTGATGCCACCTCCCCCGTATATCTCTGCACTCTCCAAAAGCAGTCTCATGGCTGGGATGCAACAAGTTGTTCTGTTGATGCAGGACAGGCTTTGGTTAGGGGAGATTTTAATTTATTTAGTACTGCCTTGCCAACCTTATAGAAACTGGACATGTTCAGGGAGATGAAATGCAGAGCAGGCTTCATCTAAAGAGGGGGTCTTACAAATGGTGTATGTACTAACACCTGCAAGATACCAGGATTTCCCTGCAATTACCTGCATTTCTTAGTGAAAATTATGAACTGAGGAACAGTACTTTTGAAAACTAATTTTGCAGAGCTGAAGACAGAACTACATCCTGCTCCTGTTTAATGGGGAGGCGTGGGCTTACCATTACCTTCACCAGAACACAGTTCATATCCTCAACCCTTGAAGTCTTTGATTTTTCACTACCTGCTTGGAGCAGCTTCTAAGCACAATGATTAAGTGATGTTCTTATCTGTGGTGCAGACAGACAAAGGGAAGGCATCTAAGGATCTAAGTCCGATTGATGTGCATACCTAAATCCTTCAGACAGCTTCAAAAAGAGGCTGAAGCCTAAATACCTGTTATTCAGTCCTGGAGTACAGGCTGAAATCACAAGGGGATTTGTTCCCATCCTTGTGGTCTTTCTGCTAGACCACACTGCCACCCAGTTAATTAATTCTATTGATTAGTTTGTTTTTATCAGCCTTTCCACACTCTTCAGTTATTTAAGACTTATATGGGTAATGCATTTTCCAGTTATATGGATCCTACTTTTTCTATCCTTTCATGCACTTATTTGAAATTTCTCTGCCAAGTGTTTCGATGTTTTCAAGTTGAATGTTGATTCATATTATTTAAAATACCCTGCAAGAGGGGAAAATCTGTGTAGCAGAGTAACTAATAAAATAGGCTCTTTAAACCTGATTAATGACCAGTGAGGGTAAAGCACTCCTCTTCAGCAAAATAAACAAAACAACCCAGCCCATTACATCTAGTGGTACCTGCTGAGATTGAATTCAATTTGCTTCCACAGGACCATAATAAAACCCTTATCTGCCTTCCTGCTCCTTTTCCAAAGCTACTCAATTTAGTATCTAACCAATTTAGGTCAATCCCTTCTCACAGCATATAACTTTTCTTTAGTCAGTCTTTCCACCCCATAACCTGGAGATTGCCCACCTGTTTAGCTGCTAACTAGCCTCAACTAGTCCTGTCTATAGACAGGCACATTAAGTTCTGGATGGCACTAAATGGTTTTGCCAGTGACTGTGGGCAGCTGTCATTCCCAAGGATTTTTAAAGGCAGACTATGCTGTAATTCAGTGATGCTGTTCTGTAAACAGTGAGATGGGAAATAACTTGCTAGACGTAGTTAGAAGTCTAGCCATTTCAAGCAGATTGCTCAGTGGGAAGGAACCTCCCAGGGTGACTGACTTGCCCTTGTTTGGTTTATTTATGCGCCCTCTAATTTCCTGGTCCTCTTATTTTTTAAATCCAGTGATCCTGAAACAATGTATCAGGCTGATGTTAACTCCTTTTAGCCTTAGAGCTCTGGGTTAAGGTGGCCAGCTTGAAACAGCACCAGGTTTTAGAACAGTATCAGGATAACAGCTACAACAAAAGCTTCTGCTTGGAAGTGGTCACTTCTTCACTTCGAGAGACCACAGTACAGACATAAAAGCATCGCTCCTCAGCTGTACCAGCTAATTCAGGAGAGGACTATTCAAGATTAAAAGATGGATAGCATGTCAGAGTATTGAAGTCCACAACAGCGCCTTTCTCTGAATGGTGCTGACATCTGTCTCCAAGAAAGTAGCAGTAGAAGAAGCCTGTCCCTGGACTGTACATATCAGCGTGCATAAATAAATCCCATGAATGCAAGCTTTGTCAATCTTCTTGACAAAGATCATAGCCTTTAGATAAGTAGACCAGCCAAAAGCATATTTCTATTCCTTTCTTCATCATTAAACTTGATAGTGCAGTGATGGGCAGCTATTCAATAAGATTAAGGCTTGCATCAAAAAGAAAACTCACATAATGACCACAAACTTTCTTCCCCCCATTTTTTTATATAAGGAGTTTTTTGGTTCAGTTTACAGCAAGTGAACAGCAGTGATGCACAGAATTGTGATCTCCAATGGAGAAAAATCTCTAGCCCATTTACAATGAAGCCTATTATCTGAAGTTGTTCAGGCTCAGGAAAGATTCTCGCTAAGAGCACATGTGAACAAAAAGCAGTTATTCATGATAGTTTATCAGGTGGGATATCTTTTAAATCTAAATGAGTTTCCAGATATTTTCATGACTGCATCTCCCTGGGTCTTATGCAGAATGTGGGACTGGATGTAACTGCTGTCAATCTGGCCAGGACTCAAACTAAGCCTGACATTTTGATGAGCTTCCTAAGCAGTAGACAATTGGCAGGTCTTAGAAAAACATTTACTGGCCAGGGATAAGAAATCAATTCAAACCTCAGATAACTGCCTCAATCAATGGGTCTGAGTCACTGACACACCGAATATTTATTTATAAATGCAGAGTAAGTAGGACCAAGGGCACCTTGCTGCCAAGTTATTAACAGTAGCAACTGTGAGGCAGTGTAGATACACATAGTGTAGGGACTCATTTGTCTAATTTTAGACATCTACAAATTTGATTGGGGAAGGCAGACACATCTGGCCCGTTTCAGAGGTCCGTGTTTGATTAAGCTGAGCTGTTCCACAGGAGAATCTTCTCCAGTGATAGCTCTAAGGAAGTCCAATATTAGATCTAATGAGCTGTCATACCAGATGAATCCACCTCTGCAAATTAAAAGCTCTCTCCAAAGGATCTTCCAGTACATAGCTCAGTATTTTTAGTCTGATCTATAGTGTGCACTAGCAGATACACTCCTGTTAGTGGTTCTTAATGAAAATTTACTTTTTTCTGAGGCAAAGGCAATTCCCTTTCCATACAGTCAGTTATAGGTTACTTTCCCACCCACTTCAGGAAACTGACTAGTTCATCTCTCACTAAAAAAGCCTCTGATTCAGATAGAGCCGCCAATGCAATACAACTCCATAGTGGCAGCCACAGAGCTGTATGAAAGAGGATGCTCAAGCAAATTCATTGTGAATTCCCTAAGGCCTGACAGGTCAGCAATCATCTTGCTGCATATATCCTAGAAAGGCAAAACGCACTAGAGACCTCACCTAGAGTCCCAACCACATGGACATCAGCCACTTAGCACAGGACAAATTTATCCTGTTCTCATCTCTTCCAAATATACTACTTCTAAATTGCACTGGAGCACCAGTCAGCAGACCTGCAAACAGATCTCCCTGAAATCACATTGCTTCTTGTGAAGAACTTTCTCATCTGAAACCTCAGTGGGCATAATTAGTAAACAGAGTTGCTTGCTCTGCAGAGCTGGAACTTGCTTTTACCTCAAGTTTTATCATGGCTTTCACTGCAGTATTTTAGGTGTTAGTGGAATTTTCCTGTGCTGTATGTACTGCTACTAATGGAAGATACATCAAAAGCTGGGATACTCCACCTGTGGACAAATTCCTGGGCTGAGGTTTGATAATGGGCACTCACAAAGCAGTAGAGCACAGCTCTCAGCTACTGATTAGCTTGAAACCAGAGGTCAGAACTGTCAATTTTTGTCAAGTTTAAACAGAGAAGTTCTCTCTTCTCTCTGCATCTCGGTGATCTAAGGTGGAAGTGCAGATATAAGGCCTGTGAGAAATACAGCATACAAGGATCTAATAGGATGTGTTGGGATGCCCACTCCTTGGGAAATAAGGTGCAAAATTTCCTTCTGTCTTTATTGGATTAGGTCTTCTGAAAAGAAACTCAGGACCTCTCCCTGGGGCTTAACTGGGATCTGGGCAAGAGAAGCCTCTTTTCCATGCAGTGCTTTGGACAGTTTTTCCACCTTCTTTGTTGGCAGCTTTCACCAGAGCCCTGCACGTTAAGCTTCTCCGCACATCTCCATGCTCCTGAAATGTTGTTCAGGTTGATGCTTATTAATATTCCTTATTAAAGTCTACTAGAATAAAATCTTTCCTAATTAGTAATGTTGCAGTGCCTTTTCCATTATTCATTAGAAAGAAGAAATGGGCTAGTCCTTTGCAGCATCTTCCAGAAAGCAGAGTTATTGAGGTTACTCTGATACAGTTCAAGTGTCTCCAGCTGCAGCTGTAAATTTCCACTCAGACTTTTCCATTCCTTTTCCTCAGAGATCGTGTGCTCTGGCTGCTAATCTTCCCTGCACATTCCCACTTGTATACTGCCCACTGAGTACACAGGTACAGCACATACATGAAACAGAGCACAAGTCCTTTCATACATGCAACATGCCAATGCACACTCAAATACAAACACTTTCATACCAGTGCATAGCCTGTGACACACTTGTGTTTTCCTTACACAAGCAATTAGAAGGGAGACACAGCACCAATTTGTGCATGTAGGAATTAGCACCCCTGCACTCAACATTTACCATATCTAAACACAGTACTTTCTTGCTCTGGAAATCTTATCTCAGGTAACAGGTGTTTTGTCAGGGGACAAGACATTAGAAAAGAATTAAGGATGATAACAAGAAACACTAGACTTCAACAGGCAAAAAGAAAGTCTTTAGGATAATTCTCTAAATTCCTATCCCTTCATTCCTAATCAGGCAATTACCTAATTCCTATTCCATCCACAGCTGAAGAGAACTATCATTCTCCTTTGTGCTAAAAATACTAATTAATCTGAGAAGTGTTCAGTGTTCTTTATATGCAGATAATATGCTGATGGGGAAAAGATTTTTCTCTCAGCCCCCATATGTATTCAGACAAGTCAGGTGAAGAGAGGCAGAAAAGATGGGGAGGAGATTGGCAATTTAGGAAAATACTTCTGGTAGCAGAGATGAATAAGTTATTTTTGATATATTCATTCTTCTGTTTCTAACCAATTGGTGGAAACAATCCACAGGAATAAGAAATACAGGCAGTGGGCATGAGCACCATTATTCTATTTGCCTAGTAAGTCAAATGTGATTTAAGGCAATCTTTTGTCTCAGAAAAGAAGTAGAGGAGAAAAAGATATTTCAAAGGCATTGCATTTTTTTGGTTCAAATACATGGGAATCTTTTGCCATTTTCCATTTCATCCATTGCATCACAGTGCAAAGCTGCTTAGAGTTAGGATCTGGTGGCACTCAAGCAATATTTGCTTCGAGAACCTCAGGAGCTTTTGACTGCAAAACTAATCCTTTTTCTACCAGAGCAACAGCATCTTGAAGACATTGAACATTAGCAAATCCCTAGGAGATCTAATGACAAGGGAGAGTTTCCTCCTGAACCACAGCAAGTAAAACATATGCTCTGATCTTCCTGACTACTACAGCAGCCTCCCAGTGTCACTGAGGGAAGTACATTTCCAGTTTGGTGTTCAGCCCTTGGGCTCCTAGTCTTGTCTGAAATCCAGCTGAGTCAACTGAGCTGATCAGGAATTCATGAAGTGTTTTTCCTCCCTTGGAAAATGATAATATGTTAAAATGAAAACAGATGTCCAAATTGCACCTATTTCTGACATCTCCTTTTGCTAGGATCACAGGGAAGTTTGTGGTTTGATGCTAAGCATCTAAGTACACTCTTCACCTATAAGGAGCTCGAGCACTTGACATTGGCTGCTTTTGTACCCAATGCAGATGCCAAAAATAGCCTGGAGTCAACTGCTTGAAGTCCTTTGGTATTTCCCTGGAGCAAAGGGTCCAGCCAGCCACTAGCATCCTCTGCTTGTCATGTAATTATCAAATAACTTCTCCCCTTAGGCTTCCTTATTTTCCACAAGCATGTAGGTTTCCATGTAAACATGGAAGTAGGGCAGTTTCTTGCTCTTGTCTCAACACCTGGAGGGGGGATTTACAGAGCTATACAGTCAGAAAAGAAAATCTTCTTTTGCAGTTCTCAGTTATTCCTTGGTTGAACAAAACTCATTGAAATCCATATATGTTTTGACTGAACAAGAACAAAGGAGTGCAGAATACATTTAAAATAAATTAAAATTGTTTCTCTGCCACAGGCTAAAAAAAATCCCCCTTCCCTTGGGCTTTGAGTTTGATTTGTATTTCAATAAAAATAAATCAAAGTGGACAGATTAGTGTGTTTTGAAATGCAAATGCTTTGAAAACATTAAAGGACAAATAACAAGGTGGCATGTTCTCAGTTTATTTTTGTTTTGGTTTTTTTTATTTACCCTTTGTTCTTAAATGGCAATGTGTATCCTGTGTTCCTGATGGAAAATTTTTCTCTATGCAGTACACCAGCTATATGAAAGAGTGAGAGTTTCTTCTGCAATATTTGTTTACTACTGAACAATGCAAAGCAGATATTTCAAATAGCAATGTCATTTAAATCTTGATCCCAAGACACATCCTAAAGACTCTGAAAAGCTACTGGGTTGTTTTGGCTGAACTTTAATACAAGTAAATAGGAGCAAACTGTTTTCCAAGTGATACTCAGATGCTGGTTTTTGAGGGCTTGTTTCTAATCTCACTTAAACAAGACAAGAGAAGAACCTGAGTCAGGGGTGGACTTACCTCAATATAGAAAAGCAGACTCGAACCAGCCCCAGACATGGTTTTAAAAGGCAGGGTGCCTATTCATAATTAATAGAGCAGCATAGTGGTTTTAAGTTAATGGAAAACAAACACACAGTACACAAAACACTTGCAGAGATGCTTTGCACACTCTGACCTAAGCTCAGAAGTACAGCAGAATAGATATGACCTTCACTAGTTTCCTCAGTTTTACACAGATAAACATTTCATATTTTAGTTACATTTGTCTGAGGAAGTTGGAGCCCTGAAAACCCTTCTTATGCTGCTACCAGAAGCTTACTAACACATGAGTAGAGGTCTCCCCACATAAGGCATGCAATGGGAACTGTCAGCTTCACCCTGACACCAGCCTCCAAGCCATGGCAGATCTTCATCCTCCACTGCAAAGGTCTCACGCATGAAGCAAATCCCCAACATTATCTACTTGACCACAACTGAGCCAAACATGATCTATTATTTTTTTGTGTAAAACTGCAAAAACAGAACTTTAAAGCTGTTTGCTTTTATTTCTTCAAATAGCTTATTTTTAAGGACTGAAGGAGTGCTTTCTCTTTGTTGTGGAGCATAAGATCTTATGAAAGCCAAGCAAAGGGAAGGAAGAGAGCCAAAAAGGCTTTCAGTGTGTTTAAGTGCTGAGAAACAAAGAAGTTTCTAAATTCCTTAGACCACTCTGTGGTCCTCACAAAATATTTTCACATCGGTATTAGAGGGAGAGCTTTAAGCCAAAGTACAGCTCCAGCTTCAAATTCTTCCAAACCTCAGAGATATTTAGAGCCTGGCTTTGGGATATTTCACAAATTGCAGACCCAGATTAAGTGTTAAATTCAGCTCGAGACTGTCTAGCAAGAGATTTGTCTGGTATAATCTGCAGACACCCCAAGGAAACTGACAAACTTCAGTGAGCTGTTCTAGGAGACTTATTTCACAGAATATTTGAAGTCCTTCAGAGAGAAGAGCAATCATTCATGAGATAAATTTCTAAATTTACACCTAAGAAGGAAGGAAAAGCAACAGAAAACTGACATCGTGGTACAATTTCCCAAATTTGGGATATTCTGTTATCAGAACTGGTTTAAATTCCACGTGAACACATCTTGTAAAGAATAGGATACACACTACTGTGTTGATCTTGATCTAATAAGGTATATTAGTCTATGAAGAGTGCCTGGGTAAGATAAAACACCATTTACTGTTGCCAGGGAAGCACAGAAAAGAATGTACTTCAATGGGAGATACTGAGAAGGAATTTAGCCCACTCAGTATGTGCCATCTACACACCTACTAAATTTGTTTGCAAAGATCACAAAGATCACAACTTGTTTGCAAAGACAGTCACCAGCTTTGCATTGTTTAATCACCATCATTGCAGCCTCTTTCACAAAGCAGATGAGAAGTGGAAAGCATTTCTGTAGTCCCATCTGCCTACTAGGAATTATCTTATGTGACATCAAGCAACTTCTATATTATGAGGACTGTAAGTGGGCCGTACTACATGCAGACCTATGGGCAACTTCAGGATGATGGGCACCAGCCATTTACGCAGTTCTTAAATGAGCTTTTAAGACCCTATTTGCATACTCAGAATATGTAATATACTCATCTGAAACTTGCTATGCAGTACCAATTTTTCAACATAAATACATGTAGAAATTGTGAGAACTTAAATTGAATTTTTCATTGCAGCTGTACAGCATTTCTGAGCCATCTCGCATGACATGGAACAGCCAAAAGGCCACCTTTTCCACATTATAGCTCCAGGCAACATTAAAGGAGGCTGATTTGCAACATACAGTGCTCACCAGCTGGATGCTTGGGTGTGCCCATACTTAGCCCTGTGTAAATCCACAGCCATTAAATACTTGAGTACCCAGTAAGGTCTGGGTCCTTATTAGTTAGAGACAGACTGGCATTTGTAGGTGCCAAGATCCTTGATCCAAGAAAACACATCCATTACAGTCACAAGAATGTCACCGAAATAAAGGTGCCGTTCAAAAGCTGAAAACCATGAGTTTCATACCTATAACTGCTCTCCTTATTAGGGACATACCACATCCTGAAGCATTATTAAATACTGTGTTAGTTAAAATTCCGAAATATACTGTTCACTTTCTGAGAGACATTGTCACCTTGTATTTAGGCAGAGAATTTAGAAATGTAGCTATGAAGATTAAATGCAACTTAAAGGCTAAATCAGGACTTCACCCTGTACAACACATTGAGAAGCCAAGCCTTCACCAGTGCTCCCAGCATTTTCAGCACTTGGCACTGCACCAGAGCAAGGCCCTTTAACTTCACATAGAGGATGCATAGAAGAATCATTTTTAACAAGCAAAGCACATTTTAAAACTTGTTCTGGTACGCTATGGACTTGATTCTCTCACTTTTCTTTCACATATCTTTAAGTGGTGTTTTGCACTGCTGTGCTGGGATGGACACAATCAATCTATCAAGAGCAACAGACTGACATTGAACTACAGCCCTCAAGAATTAAATGTGTGCGTCATGATTGCTTGCACTGGAAAATGAGAATGAGCTGGAATTAAAGGACCCTCTATCCTCTGCAACTGGAGCAGAACAAGGACTATGTAACACTGAAGTACAATTGTGTTTTATAATCTCTTTTCACAGATGTAAATAGACTGACATGAAAATTGGCCTGTAGTTTAATATACCAACAAGGTTGAGATGATGAAAATGTTTTATAACCTTAACATTTATTCCATTGCCTTTTAGGATAAGGCAGCATCACAAGAAGCAGCAGTTATTGCAGTAGATAAGATACTTTCTGAACCCTAAAACTTCTGGGAAGCAGCCCCACTAGTTTTTTCTTTCCAAATGTATTTTCTCTTTATGAATTCAGTAGAGAGCATCACTTGCCCAGTTTCAGCAAAACTGTAGCCAGATGTCAGCTTTGATCTCATCACCACATAACGATGACAGATAAAGGACAAATAGGTTACACTGCACTTCAGCAACAGGAAAAATTAACTTCATTGTTCCTTGCAGCACCACCTGGATTTGGCAAAGTTAATTTTCATCCATATCAAGAGTTTATTCAAGGAAATAACTTTGTTTTCCAAATGCTATTCCTTCCTGTTTCATCTGGATATGTAATGCCTGACCCTTGACCTACTCCTTCTGTCCTCGTTATTCATACTTTAAGCATCTTAAAACAAGAAATACTGCAGACAACTACTAGAATTAGTGCAAGTCATTTGAAGCACATTTTTAAAAAGGGTAAAGTAATATGCTGTGGTGTATCCCTCATGAGGACTGACATAAGAAGACCAGAACTCTCTAGTCAGAGCTACAGGCAAGGAAAACCAGAACCTAATTTCAAAACTGTTTTCTGGTAGGTGCTAGACAGCTGCCCAACTTCAGTCTCCCTCGCACATCAAGGGGTCAGGCACACACTACCTCCTAACACCCCAGATACAAAAAAGGCCTGGCAACACTTAAAGATCAAGCGCTACAGAAACACAAAGCACAACTAATTCATCACACATAGCCCAAGCTCTAAAGCAAACAGGTCAAAACCACTCCAGCCACACAGTTCACACTCCTCCACTAAGAGGCCAGTAGGTCACAAACTACATCCTTTACATCTACACTGCATTTCAAACTCTCCAATAGGTAAAGGGTTTCAACTACCCATGATCTCCTCACCCAGACAGTCCCAGCAATACCTTTCTCTTGATAGTTGCCTCCATCCAGGTGAACACCTTTGTAGTGCAGCAACCCATCAACTCAAAGCATCTCCTATAGCAGCTCAGACTTTCATCAACTACCCTGAACCACCTAGCTAGCTTATATACTGGCTGTAGCGTGGAGCTGGAGGGCAGGTAGTTCCCTTAAAGGGCCTGTTGCACAATAAAAGACCTTCCATCTGTCAGCAGGGTCATAGATCCTTGCAACCAGCCCCTTCCAAAAATGATTTTTTTCACTTTCATATATATTTTTTCATTTCAAAATGCACAACACACTTATATCTTGATGTAATGTGCTATCATGTCAAATAAACCATAGAATCATAAAATGGTTAGGGTTGGAATTAAGACCGTCTAGTTCCAGTCCGCTGCCATGGGCAAGGGCATCTTCCAGCACTTTTCTGTGATCTTCTCCTACTAAGCACCCAGTAGCATGACAGATCATAATATCATTTTTCATCAAATTTATTGTAAAAATCTTTAAGGACAGCTGCTAATTAGCAGAGATCTAAACCACCTTATTTTTTAGATCAAAGCATCCCTATTTGAGTTTGTAATGAAATAGCCTAACACTTTGAAGAAGAAAAGAAGTATATTAATTAGAGAAAAAAAAGTTATCAGTGTTTGTGGATTAGCCTTCAATCTTTTCTTTTAGTACAATTCTATGGATTTTTAATTTCACTGGAAACGCTGACATATCCAAATTTCTAAGGAAATGGATTTCAAAGTTTCAAGTTGCTCTCATAACTTATTGTAACTTACTCCACTTGTGGATGCTCCATCCTTATTAGTTCCAGACATTGAAGGACTTCATCTGCAGACGCGAGTGACAACAATGCTTTCTGCACTGTCATTTCTGTTAAGTACCCAACAGGTTTATTGAACAATAAACCTTCATGTCATTGCATAAAGAATTAAAATATGATAGCATTAGGCATATTCTCTGCCATGTTACATCTCACTGCATCAGTTAAAATAAATGGAGAGAAGACAGGAATAAGACAAATCTGAAGTTATATTCCCCCAAATGGATCACATATCTGGGGTGCTTTGGAAGGCACAAAGATCATGTTTGTGGTTCCTGGAAATGTGTGGGAGTCCCACTGCCGAAATCTTGACCCATTTTATGTTGTTGGAGATATATGTTCCATTTTTCCTTCTGTGAGCTTGATGGCATGGTGTGGCTTTGCATCTTTTCTCTCATCGTCTGTCACAAGCAATATCTACAATAGGTTAGACAGTGTACCTTGTTACTCTGTAGGAGTGTGTGTGAGAGCACCAAAACTCAATGGGAAATCACAAATCTTAGCAGGGTGGGGGGCAAAAAGGTCCTGTACAGACATTTTAAAAGCATTCACTGAGGATGTCAATCCACACACAGAGATGCCAGATCTGAAACCTATTCTGACAGTGCTTTTAGGTTTCCTCTTAAGGTGCAGGAGCTTTGCAAGATGAGATGATATAAAGCAGTTCAGGGTTTTAGGTGAATGGACAGCATTGTGTTAGATATTTGTTAGAAATTGTTCCATAATATTTGATATGTCTGCATTGTAAAGAGTGGCAAAGTATGATGAGAAAGTGTGCTTGCCTCTGTAGCCATAGAAGGGGTTTTAGCACTGAAGCTATGTTTGATGTCACTTCTACTGATACTAACGGCTTTTATAGGTCATTTCAGTATTGCCTCATTGTAGAAGATTGAACTCATTAATATGCAGCAGTTCAAATTCTTTGCATTTTAAAATGCTAATTTTTAGCTGTCCATATGGCAATAAAATCAGGCTTTGAGCCATCCATCCATATCTTTATATGTCTGTCTATATAAAAAACAATTTTTTGGTCTAGTGAGTAGGTCACTGAACTTGGAGTTGAAACTGGGTCTATTCCTGTATCTGCCATTGACTTCAGGACTAAGAACATGAACACATTATTAAGGGGTACACTTAGCTGTGAACTTCTCATATGTCATCTACTGTTGAGTAATGTCCCCCAAAATAAGCTTCTCTCCTACAGAAAAGCAACGTAATTCAACCCTTTAATGAAAAGTACAGGCTGCTGCTCGGTGCTCATTGAGAGGTACCACAGCTGACCATCAGCTGAGCTATAGCCCTGGGCTGGTTGTAGCACTGGAGTTTCACATCCCCAGGTGGAGCTTTTTTACGTGCCTACTGCATTTCTGCACTTTTTGGAAAAGCTGTCTTAGAGCTCTGTGCATTCCTTCTCTTTCTGTCTCTTGTATTTGTGGTGCTAACCCTTTTGCCAATCTAAGATCTCTCATGGCATGTAAGCTTAGAGGGTGAGGGAAAGGAAGTAGGTTAGAAGGATGCAGGCTTTTCCAGCGATCCTGAATGCAGCCATATATAAACTATAAAACCAGTGAATGTCATGCCGGACATTTAGAAGAAGGGTGTTTACTTGTAATGGAGTAAAAAAATTTACATCATCTTCAGGTACCATAAAGTGGACAAATGCAGATGCAGCATCTTTATAGCTTTTCCTCCGCTCTCATTCATGAGTTTCAACTCCTCTGTGTTCCTTTTCTTGTAAGATTTTCCCTGTTGGATTTTGAATTTGTTTTCAAACAAATAAATGAGGATATGCTTTCTTTAACTTTTGGATGACACTGAAACTGCTCTACCTGGTGAGATCGAACAGTACTGTTCTGGCTGAGAAGCTGAAGATGGTTCCTGTTGGGATAGCTTAATTGCGTCTCTGCTAATTATCTTTCTATCTAAGTCTTAGTCATTTTCCTTTAGCAAAGTTGCTTTAAGTCAAAACCTGCTAAATTAGTACTTGTAAATTCTGCCTTTCATCTCTGTCCTTGCTACTTATTCAGCCTCAGGTTGGAAGGGGTAGAAAGATCTAAGTCTGTAGCTCTTCTCAGAAAGTCAGGGATTCATGGGCTACTTATGTTCAAAGCACATCACCAAAGCTGGCCTCTGCTCCCAAGGAGAAATGGACCCATCTGTTCCACTGCTTGCAGGAATATTTCTTAGAAAATAGTAAACTTGTAGTATTCCATCCTGAATCAGCAACCTCTAAATTACTTTTCCTGCCATAGGAAACATTTTGACATGGGCAGAGAACATGGGCTATGTAATCTGCAAAAGACTGTTTTTGCATCGCTGATGTCTCTGAAATTAGTTTGAGGCTAGTCAGTGACTAAGGGTCAGTCAACATGTACCAGCTAAATGAGTGACTGTTTTTTTCTTATCTGAAGTAGTCTTCTAAACTGAAGTCCTGTTCAACAGGAAAGGCTTCTATTCTTGGGAAAACAAATTAATAAGAATTTTCATCGTCTCATTATTTAAGTCTTTTTTTCCCCAAACAAAAACACTATCTGCAACTGCTGCAGCCACGAAATGACATGAATAATTCATTCTAATTTCACACCATTTAAGCTCCTTTACTAGCTTCTAATTAACATGTGTAGATTATTTAAGGACAAGAAAATTGCTTTGAAATGCAGGTAAGAGTAAGCTGACTATCCCCATGTATTATGTGATTTGATGCCTTCTCAGAACCCAGCTGTGCTGATGAATTTCCTAGGGTTATAGCAGCTGAGGACAAAAGCTTATTTTTTCAAGAGTGGGCTAATGACATCACTGCAGATACCATGAAATGTCTAGGATTCCATGCAGATTGGAATTGCTTAAGAACAGTATTTAACTGCTATTTCCCCAGCCTGCTGTGGCAGCAGGGACATTAACAGTGACATAGGCTAAGGCTTTCTCTGTCATTCCTGTGTTACCTTGGAGCTGGAAATTATTTTTATGTTCTCTTCTTTTGTCACCAGGAGAGGAACATCAGGAGAACAAATCAAAGCAAGCTTTGCAGAACCCAGGGCCTGTAAATAGGCAGTGCAACTGGCGAAAAACAGTGTGAAAATCTTGGGCACTTCAGGCTGTTTTCTGCCTTTACATACATAATGGGATGTGTCTATCCTCTTGTGGAGGTTTGTAATAGAATCCTGCGTGCAAACCCTTTGTCAAGACTTGTTTTGAAGACTGAAGGAAGATCTAGACCACCCGGAGCACTCACTGTCTCATCCTATGGCAGTTGCTGAAAACAGATATATCACAATCTGGAAGCACTTATTTCTTCCCCCTGGAGAAAGGGATCTTAAATAGGTAAAACAGAAAGGAACATCTGCCCTAGAGGTGAGAAGACTCACCTCTGGTCCCTATGGTCAGCATCTATCTGCTGTGAGCAAGTCTGTATATACACAGGGTCATTATGATACTTAAGGCTCCTGGGGCTTCCATGGAAGAAACAATAAAATGAAAGTTCATAGCAATATGGTCACTTTATCATCTAAACTGGAAAGAGATGAGTATGGAGAACTGGCCTGAGTGTTGGCCAGGGTAAATAGCAAACTCACCTTAAGCTCAGTAAAAGGGATAATTATGCCTAAATTGCATTTCATAATTAAAAAGAAACAAAAAATGAATCAGATCTTATCTTCAAATAAAGTTAATCTGAAAGCCAGTGTTTGAGCACTACTAAAGGAAACTGTGGTTATCAGATTAATGGCAAATGCGTTTTCAAGCTGATTAGTTAAAAAGTGAAGAAAAGGGGAAAGGAATCACAATTCTGTTATACAGAACAATCTGAGCATTTCCATACTAGTAAATAAAAGGTAGTATAATAAAATATAGTAAAGGATAATAAAATTCTCATTAAGCTGCTGAGGCCTATTTGGTTTATTTTCTTTCTAAGGTAAATATTTTAACTCTGCAAACAAGCAGAGGCAAAACTTGGGTTCATGCAAGCTTTTAATTGAATGCTAATACATTGCCAAGTCCGAATGCTTCTGAAAGGTTCCTACTTGTCACACGCGCTTTATCTGGCTGATCCCTGTGGATTGATCAGAGAAGCATGCTAGTGTGTGTTTTAGCAGGCCAAATAAAATATTTTTTGGTATAAAACCATGATTTTATTTCAATTTTGGACCATTGAGGCAGAACTATGCTGAGTTCATTTTAGCCTGTGGAGGCAAATGACTAAGAGACAGGCTGAGAGGACCTTTGTAAATACCACCTATTCCTTTGTATTTGGACCACGAAGATGTTTGATTGCCAGCTGACACTGATGTAGATGACAACAATCTAATACTTAAGGACCTTGAAGCCTCAGCTGGAATTGCATGGTACTTGCTGCACAAACACGTGCTGAGAAACAGACGTTCATCTGAAGATTTGCAGCCCTGGGCCCCAGTCCTGCAGAAAGTCTGTGCCCTGCTTATTTTTACAAATCTGCCTAAAATTAAACATGGGTAAATATTTGCTGGATTGAAATTCAAAGGGACAGAGCAAGCAAAAGATTGGGAGAGGGAAAGAATTATCCTCATTTCACAGCTGCCGTGGTCTGCTGGCTCTGAGTTTATCTGTGCATAAACCCAGTATAAATCACTTCTGATCTGGATCAGATGTGTCCTGCTGGGCAAGCAGCGAGCGCAGATCGAAGATTAATGATCCCTGAAGCAGAGACCTGGGCCCCTCTGCCAGGAGAAGACGAAGCACCCTCTGGGGGCTTTCTCTCTCTGACAACAATGTAGCCTATGCAGAAAGCTTGGAGTAGACACCTAATTTTAGATAGCTAATTTTTAGATATGAAGTTTTAGGTCAGATGAATTTCTCTCCTGAGAAGTGACTCGACCAAAATCAAACATGAAGTCTTTTGCATAAACTAGGTCCTGTGCTTGGGAAAATACAGGGGTAAGACCTGAATTGATGGGCAGTACTTGGGGTTTGGGTGGAGGGTGTTGGTTTGCATTTCTTTTTTTGTTTTTAATTAAAAAATTGATTTTATCAGAAACACAGAGAAACAGAAAACTGAGGGGAATTTTCAGGGCATGTGATGCCAGTGCTATAAGTTTCCCAGCTAAAACAGCAAAGCCGGTATGACGGCAGAATGCAGATATAAGCCAGAATTAATTGACTATTACCTCTTCCTGTATCTGCCATTAATGCTTCCTTCAGCAGCTACGTGCTGCTGAACAGTCTTAGTGTAAATGAGAAAGCACCATGCACCATAATCTTATAATTTATGCTTCCAGGAAATTGATATAAAAAAGATCAGTTGTTTTTGGTAGCATATCCCGAAGTTCTGGAGCACTTAGAAATGTGTGAAACTTTGCTCAGTCCCCCATGTCCTTTGGCTGAGCTTGAAGCCAGTAGAAGACCTCAGCCATGTCGTTTCTTAACACCTGTATTTATGAAGAAAGAAATGCCAGAAAGATGGAGAGGAAAACTGACTCAAAATACTCCTGGTGTCCCCATGGCACTGCTGTTGTATGGGAACATCTGTCATTCATGCTTCCTTCCCTCCGCAGTCTGGCTAGAGGGAAATTTCCACTGAATCAAGTTCTCAAATGAAACAACATTTGGATCTAGTGGACGCTAGAAATGTCCTAATTTACTATAAATTGTTCCCACACTGCACTGGCATAAATCCAGATACTTTATCAGATGAGCGATGAGGCACATTGCTTGCCTTTAGTTCCCCCAAGCCAGTTGTTTCCCACAATGCTGCCATCTTGCAGTTATAGGTAATGTGATGTTCTACACTTAGCGCTGCTATTACCTCTTTGCCATACCTTTATAGTCTGAGCATTCAGACAGAGATGAAACCCATTATACTTCACAGCAGTTTGAACACAGGTCCTTGAGTTGATTTATCTCCCTTATCCCTGTGCGGTCGGGTTCTCTTTGCTACTTCACTCTCATCTCCCTAATTTTTTAACTACAGGATGTGACTAGTATCTGAACTGTAATTTTTGATGCTTTCAGACATGGTTAAAGTACAATAAAATCCCCCTGTTCACTGCCTGTGTTTGGATCAAGGTGAATGGAGCTAAAACAAGTGTCTTTAAAAAATAAGCATTTCTTTTTTGTTAGATTTGCAGTGCTGAGCATGTTTATATTTTGCTGAGGTTTTGAAAACAGTTTTAATTGGGCATGGTGCTTTATGGCTTTTACACCCTTTCTTCTCAAGCACTAAAGATGTTTCCAAATACAAATATAGAGGCGAGCTTGACCCTGATATAAGCTGCAGCTTGGTTAATGCCAAAAAACAGTTGCATAGGATTGTTTCCTCATGGTGTTCAATGGAGGTTGGACTTTGTGGTGTTGAACTTTATGCCTCTCACTCCTTGTTTTCCAGAGTGAACAGTTCCGCCTGATAATTCTCTCACAGTAGGGTAACACCAAGAGCGAATAGCCAAACCCTCTCTTCTCAGGGGTCTGGGCAGTCATTCAGATCTTTAGGACCCTTAGGCCATTTTTGCACTTGGCTGGAGAAACAAACCTGTAAGATAAAATGTGATATCCTCACCTAGTATTTTCTTCACCATCTCCATACTTACCACCATGCAGGGCACATAGAAGTGCACATAGAAAGAGCTACCACATTCTGATGCGCCAGGATTACACTTGGCACCACGGTGCCCAAGACCCCTGTCTTGTGTTTGCAATGTGACAGTCATCCATGGGGTAGGCAGCCACTCGCTAAGGTGGCCAGGTCAGCTTTGGTCTGTGTGTTGGGTTTTTTTGGTGCCCCAGAACAGCTGTGCCCCCCCTGGTGGACCTGCAATG
The DNA here is from genome assembly GCA_028858755.1 of Ara ararauna. NCBI lineage: Eukaryota > Metazoa > Chordata > Aves > Psittaciformes > Psittacidae > Ara > Ara ararauna. Next base: position 858,185 of record CM054386.1, read on the forward strand.
TGTGGCTGCCAGAAATGTTAGGTTGTGTCTTCTGAAGGTCACAGACTGGATCTGCTAAAGATGTCCCTTGCAAAATGTAATGTCAACAGCTGCAGAGAGGGGAAAAAACAGGGAAAAAAAGCCCTCTTGAGTTTACACTTAAACACAGTGCAGTGAAGCCCGGTGTTATTATTAGCTAGCAGTGTTTCGGGCCATTATCTGGCTTGACAGTTCCAGGCCTCCAGGCAGCCTTTCTAAATGCTGCTGCTGATTTGTTGCAAATGTTAAACAGACATATTGCAATTATTTGTCAGCAATATAACTCTCCCCTTTTGCCCTCCAGTCTTCAGGCACATATGGTGATATGTGGGTTTCATGAGAAATGATCCACTCCTGCATCAGGAAGCAGAGAGCTCCCAAAGGCCCGTCTTCACAACTGAGTTGTTAGATGACAAACATACATTAGAGGGAAGCAATTGCCCATCACAGAGCCCTCTCAACCTGGTGGCAGATGTGACTGTAATCTTCTTTTAAAATGGATGCAAGGTGCTTTCTCTGGTCAAGACTATTTGTGCTCTCATTGCTGGGGTTGCATGGCAGCGAGCAACCAGGCAGAGGGAAGCCTGTGTGACTGATTTTACTGAAGTTAGGGAATAATAGCTGAAGCTGATGAATTGGTTTGTTGCTTGAAGATAAGCATGTGCTTAAACGCTTCACCATATTGATTCAGATTCTTTTACACTATTTAAAACTTTAATTTTGGTGAAAGAAATAGTAACAAAGGGAACATATATTTATTACTGAGATTTATATGCTATTCAAGTAACACCACAAAGCCTTTTTTGTTTCCTCTGATTATTTTTGTATGAACAAGGTATATGCAAAACCTGAACAATTTTTGATATGCAATAATGTGCTAATCATAAGTAAATACTGTTATCCATAGCAAATAACTTACCTGACTCAATTTTTAACTTGGTGCAAGGAAAGCCGTTGAGAACTGCTAATATGATAAGCTGGGGAGTTTTAGTGTCTGGAAAAATGCAGAAATCGTAGAATCATGGAATCATAGAATAGTTAGGATTGGAAAGGACCTTAAGATCATCTAGTTCCAACCCCCCTGCCACGGGCAGGGACACCTCCCACTAAACCATGCCACCCAAGGCTATGTCCAACCCGGCCTTAAACACCGTCAGCAATGGAGCATTCGCAACATCCCTGGGCAACCAATTCCAGTGCCTCACCACCTTTACAGTAAAGAATTTCTTCCTCATATCCAATCTAAACTTCCCCTGTTTAAGTTTGAACCCATTGCCCCTTGTTCTATCACTACAGTCCCTGATGAAGAGTCCCTCCCCGCATCCCTATAGGCCCCCTTCAGATACTGGAAGGCTGCTATGAGGTCTCCACGCAGCCTTCTCTTCTCCAGGCTGAACAGCCCCAACTTTCTCATGCTATCTTCATAAGGGAGGTGCTCCAGTCCCCTGATCATCCTCGTGGGCCTCCTCTGGACTTGTTCCAACAGTTCCATGTCCTTTTGATGCTGAGAACACCAGAACTGCACACAATACTCCAAGTGAGGTCTCACAAGAGCAGAGTAGAGGGGCAGGGTCACCTCCTTTGACCTGCTGGTCACGCTCCTTTTGATGCAGCCCAGGATACGGTTGGTTTCTGGGCTGCAAGCGCACAGACTGCCGGCTCATGTTCATTTTCTCATCTACCAAAACCCCCAAGTCCTTCTCCGTAGGGCTGCTCTGAATCTCTTCTCTGCCCACCCTGTAGCTGTGCCTGGGATTGCTCCCACCCAGGTGTAGGACCTTTCACTTGTCATGGTTTAACTTCATCAGGTTGGCATCAGCCCACCTCACAAGCGTGTCAAGGTCCCTCTGGATGGCATTCCTTCCCTCCAGCATATCAACCCAACCACACAGCTTGGTGTCATCGGCAAACTTGCTGAGGGCGCACTCAATCCCACTGTCCATGTCACCAACAAGAAATCGGGACAATGACACTGGGATAGGACACTGGAGTAAGCCCAAGAGAGAATGATGTTAAAGACAATATGAGTCTGGTTTTATAAACTTTCACTAAACCGGGGATAAGATGATATTAACCACCCTAAAACCAAACAAAAAACCTTCTGAATGGCTCATGAGCACATGGAAAAGATTTTTTTGCAAGTCTCAGGCTGTGTTTCCAATCTATGCAAAACTTCCACAGCTGAGCCGTGGAACCATCTCTGCCTTCCTGCTGTTAGAAACTTGGGGCATATTTCTGGATATGAGTGCAGGAGCCAGCATGTGCCCTGCAGCTATGTGCCGCACAAGACAAAACAGCAGCATCCACCTTCCCAGAGCAGCTATAGAGAGTAACAACCATTGATCCTATAAGTAAGGCATGGGCTGCTTTGAATTGCTAAACTAAATCAGTCATGAAATGGGAAACAGAGTCCTTCAGCCTCACTGAAAGATCAATACAGTCAGAGATGCTGGGAAGATCCTATGCCTTTTCTATGTTGCTAAAGTTTTATTTAAATAACAACTAAATTAGGGTTTCTTCTTAGCCCTCAGGGTTGACATGACTGTGCTTCCTTCATGTATTTGGTGAATCTCCTTCTGATTTTACTGGCAGCTGAGTTACATCTGCAATGAATATTTTGGCAGATCCCACCCCAAAAACCTGCAGTTTTCAATTATTATGGGGATCTTATCCTGATGGCAATTTCTGAGTGAGAAACATTCTTTTTACTGCAGAGGAAAGCAGACTAACAAAATCAGCCATGGCTTTCAATGCCTCTCTAACCACCAACTAGTGTCTAAGTAATGACTTGCCAGTATTCCAGAAACGTGTCTAAAAACAAATGAAAAGACAACGAGTGATTCTTTGGTAACATTTCCCGGCATTGATTTTTTTTTATTAAAGTAGTCTTATTGGTTTATAAATTTCATCTGCATACAATGGGCACCAGAGTTCCCTTTTCTTCCTGTTAAAGATATGCCATATACTGAAATTTTGTTAAAAACTTTATTTCCTGTTTACAAAAACACACAATTTTTTTAAGTCAGCCTCTCTTTATGAAAAATGCTCACACAAGCCTCACAGAGGGAAAAATTAAGATTTATGTCAGGACTTTGAAACTAATGAGTTGTCAACACAGTGTTTCATTTAATTTCTTCTGCCTTTGGCCCATCAGAGGTCACCTTAAGAAACAGTGCATGAAATCAGGCCAATAGTAGGTTTTAGATGAATTAGAAAGAGATCTGGATCAGGTGTTATCTGGTGCTGAATCATCTCTAAATAAAGTCAAATTATCCACTTCAGAGCCACCCATTATCTGATCACATTTTTGAGTGGATTATGATGGTTTTTCACCTGGACCACAGTATCCTCCACTTAGATCCTGGCATTGCTGATGACTGTATCGTGTGGTCATGCACCCACAACATAGCACTTACTTGAATAAAATAAACTTCAGAAAACCTATCACTAAAATTAAGCAGATATCTTTTCTGTTCCTTTGCCATGGCATGATTTGGCTACTTTATGCTCAGTAAATAACCTCTAAATTCAGATGAGAGAGGAGACAATAGGCCAGACTCTGATCTCATTGCTCATATCACCAAATACTGCTTTCTGGAATAGTTCCTTTGAGATGAGCATGCAAAAAAGTGCTGGCCAACAGATTTTGAAAGTTTCTGCCTCCTTTCCCAACACTGAGATTCATTAAAAATGCATTAAGTACTGGCAGCATTCACATACTTGAGTACAGCAAGTTGCAGAAGCGCACAACTACACTATCTTTTAACTCTGTTTCAGTTGTTTGCCTACAGAGAAGTGGGTTTGCTAGTAGTGGAAAGCTTGTGGATCAATTTGTGTTTGTGGTTCATACACATAGGCATACTTAGATGCACACACATGCTGAAAAAAGGTTTGATAGCTTTAAATCAACTAAATTCAGGCATGTGAGTAAACCTACTGACATCGTGACCTAGCACCTAGAGCTCCAGCTCACAGACATAAAAGCCCCTCTTCCAGACTTGCCTGTCACAAGAATATATGGATAGTTAGTCTTGCACGCATGACACATCCCAGCCAAAGTCAGTGGTTCTGATGTTCAGGTCTGGGAGGTGGACATACTGCCTTGACTAACTTCAGAGCAGCAAAGATACTTTGAAACTCTTTGCCAGCAGGAGCTCATAAGGCAGGACAGACCCTTGATCAAAGATGTGTATTCCCAAAAGCAGCCTGAGACTGGAACAAGGCATTTAAAAGGAGGATGGCAGAATGGGCATTAAAGACTGAAATATGTGAAGACAGAGTTTCCTGCCACTTGGGAGTATCTCATTATTCACAAAATGCCAACTCTTTAATTCATATAAACAACAGTGTATCATCTTTCCATCATTAATTTAGGAAATGGCTAGAAAGAACAGGTTTTGTTCTAAGTTTTGAAGTGACATGTTGCTCTTTTTTTCTTGCTTTCCATGTCTGTTTCAGACTGCCCCTCTCCCTACTGACTTTTGGACATATTCTGAAAGGTTAGACCTTGAAAAAGGATTGAACCATATTTATTTTTAAGCTTCTCCATCGAAATAAAAAGGGCACCTTGAAATATGAAGGAATATTTTATATAACTGCAAGGTAAAGGAATCTTTAGTTTCACGGATTAGCCATGCCCGCTTTTTAATTCAAGGACAGAAGATGAACTGTAACTGTGCTAGTTCCCTAATTGCAGATTTTTTATGAACATAATTAGATTTTTCTCTTTTTTGCTGTATCCATCCTGCTCTTTTTGTACTTTAAAAGATTTCTTTGTTTAGAATTGTAATGATTTCTGTTAGAAATTATATGCATTTCAGCTCCTGTCTTTTATAGTATTGATGGATGCTGTTAAAGGACAGCTTTGCTTTGTCCAGAGCTGGCTGCATTTTCATAGTACATAAAAGGATTTCTGCATAATGGTAGACTACGGACTTGCCAGCATTGAACAGGGGTGACAGAGGGAGTCATTCTTTTAATCACCCCAAGGATATGCAGAAAGTCAGTCTTGGCAGTTTGTCATCTGTTTCATCTGTTCATCTCTTTAGCTGTAGTTTCTGTCAGCCCCTTGCTCTGTCCATCACTGTCTCTATCAGACTCTAGCAATTCTGCCACAGACAAAACTCCCACCCTCAGTGCATTAGTTATCACCATTGCACTGTTCTTGTTGCAGAGTCATCTGAATGGATGGTGTGTTCGTATCTCATGTAGCCACCAAACTACCAGCCTCTGCTGCGAAGTGCAAGAGACATGGGTACACAGGAGACATAGATATCCAGCCTGATCACTGCAATAGCTCTTTGACAGCCCCAGCTCTTTGTTAAGGAAGCATGATCCAAGCCCTGAGTACGTTATGGGGTCAACTGTAACACAGTGGCTATTTGTGTTATAAAATATATGCAATCCACTTTGCATATTCACATGACCTCAATTAAGGTTGCAAACTGAAACCTCTGTCAGAGAGACAAAAGAGACAAAAAGACCCTCACTTTCAAAAAGCAAAAGGTAGACGTGGAATGTGGCAAACCTCAGACAGCTTTTGAGGATCAGCTTGCTGAAGGCATAAAAATAATAATCCAAACTGCCCCAAGCACAGGAGCCAGAAGCCTTCCTGGGAGTCTGGGGGGCAGGTAAGTGCAATGGAGTCCATAGGGAAGATTAATTATGTACATCAATATTCACAGCTCTGGAGTTCAAGTAGGGTACCTCACGAGCTTTTCTCTACAGGGGGCAATGCAGGAGAACTGCCACAAACTGAACCACTGGTAGAAGAGGTCTAGGGATGAATCAGTAAGATAAATAATAACAAGTTGCCAGGAGCAGATGGGCTTCACTCATGAGTTCTAAAGGAACTCAGATATGAAATTGCTCAGCTGTTAATGGGGGGATGTAAATCTGTGGTTTGCATCATCTTCAGCACAGAGGAAGTGAAGGCTGTAACTGGTGTGTTGATTTTTTTTAAAGGCTTCGGGGAAGTGCTGCCTGGAAAGCTGCAGGCTGGCAGGGCTCTAGGGTGCAAAGGACAAAAATTACACTAAAGAATGGAATCAGCAAACAGTGGGATAAAGATGACAAAATAGGAAAGAAGGAGGCTTTGCAGAAAAGGCCTCGCAAATATTGTTGTGTTTTTAAGGAATCAGTGAGTATGTAGGTAAGGGTGATCTCATTGCTACAATGAATCAGTGAGTATGTAGGTAAGGGTGATCTCATTGCTACAATGAATCAGTGAGTATGTAGGTAAGGGTGATCTCATTGCTACCATATACTGACATTCTCAAGAGCTTTTAACAATTTCTTTCAGTGAAGGTTCTTAAGAAAATTAAGCTGTCATGGGAAAAGAGAGAAGGTCCTTTCGTGATTTTGTAAGTGGATAAAAGCTAGGAACAGTGTTCTCTGGTTAGAGTGAGGTTACCCTATGCCATTGCATAGGGACCTGTGCTTGGGGCCATGTTATTCAGGGTGTTCAGAAACAATATGCAAAGAGCTGAGGTAATACCATTTCCTGATGGTACAAGTTTGTTCAGGGCAAAATACATGTAAGGACCTGCAGAATCTTCTCATGGTACAGAGGGACCGGGTAATAAAACAGAAGATGAAATCCACATATTAAGAAATGCAGAATAATGACCATTGTGAAAAAAAAACATTAATTATAGCCTACACAGTGATGAACTGTAGATTAGCTATTAACATTCAGGAAAGAGATTTTGGACTCACTTTGAACAGTGCTATGAAAACATTAGCTCAAGGCTCAGTGGGAATGAGTCAAAAGGTGCAGAGAATTTTAGAAATTATTAGGGAAGGAATAGAGAACATACCAGGAAATGTAATTAGCCACTGTTCAGACCGCTTGAAATCTATGTATAGCTTTGGTTCCCCTGAGATGTAGAACACAAAAAAGCACACAAAAGTGATGATGTCTGAAAGTGCAAAAGAGCTTCCTCATCAAGAAGCTGAACAAGGAATGATTCTTCTCATTATATGAGAAGCCTTAGGCCTCAAAACAAAAAAGGCCGAAACAAATTTTGAAAAAAATCAAAAGAAGCTTTTTCCTGCACAAGATAACTTTAAATTGTGGGACTCATTGCTGCAGGATATTGTGGACGCCGTATTCATTCATGCTAAAAATTAGGAGACAGATTAATGCAGGAAAAGCATACCATGCCATTCTGTGATAAGGGGCTGATAAATCCATGATGGGTACAGCCTCAGTAAACTGGGAAAATGGACTAGGGAAAGGATCAGTCTTCATTTAATCTGTTCTTGAACCTTTTCTTTGAACATCTGGAAGGAGCAAATGTCAGCGAGAGGACTCAGGGCAGTGGGGACATTAGTGCTGTCCTGACTGCAGCTAACCTTCTGCTCCATTGTATAGAGAAATTTTATATACTTAGAAGAAAGAAGCTAAGCCTCACATTACAGGAACTAATCTCCTAGGTGGACTCCAACAGGCAGCAAACAGATAGATGGATTTTCTGTCTCTTCCTCTGGGTGCTGCCTTTTCTGATTGCATCCCTGTCTTCTTGCCATCCTTTTTTTATTTGACCGTCTGCTGCCTGCAGTACCATGTGATTGCTCTTCTTAATTACACATGGACAACATGAAGTGCCCCACCAACTGATCATATTTAATGTATTTCTAATTACACTGCTTTAAAAATGAACCTGGCATACTGAGTGTAAATCTTCTGTTGTTGTTGCTGACTTTGGTTTAACTCTGTGGGATGCCCATGGCAACAGCTAAGGAAATGTGAATTTTTGTACAGAAAATCTGAAGGGAGTCATGGGCTGGTGTTATGATTTTATTATTCTGACTAATCAGTTTGAAGTCCATCCTGTCCCGATTTTGCTACTTCTTTACTCCAGGCTGAATGGCACAGACACTTACTCTGAGAGGAAGCTGGAGCTGTTTCTTATTAAGCTTGATCACAGGTTACTTGTACCACAAGCTCTTAGGAACCTGAGAACTTTTCTTCCCTCAATAGCAACTACTCTCTAAAGGACCTTTGAAAAAGATTTTTTCTGCCTTTTTTTAAGGGTTATTCCCTTATGGCCTTTTCAAACTAGAACCTCTGACACTTCATTCTCACCCACTCCAGGATGTATCGTATATTTTGTGTTTAGGGCTCGATTTTAGTTGGCAGGTGTTCTTTCCATATGGCATTTTTTTTCTACACTAGGATCACATAAAGCTTTAGAAATTAAATCTTATAATTCCCTTAGATGAATTTCATATTAGGTCGACTTTATGGAGGGGAAATAGCGGTGGTTGGAGGTGACTAGAGTCTGAAAGGCAGCCAGCTCCTTTATGTAGGTAACTCCCAAAGACATCTCAAACCCTGCCCCTTACTCGATGGCTTTGGATGGGACAGCTCAGAGGTGACACACCAGGAGGTTACTGGTGTTTGGTGCTCAGCAGAGCTTTCTTGGGGTCATTAATAGCCATTTAAGGAGTCAGACTGAGCTGTCTCCAGCATAGCTTTTATATTTATAAGGCAGAGACTCAAAAACAGCTTTAGCTTTTCTTAGAGTTTCCAGAGCACGCTTCATCTCCTTGGGGATCTGTGTGTTGCATGATGCACTGATTTAGTTGTAGGAATTATATTGGCAGACTGTGTCATTCCATTAATCAGGTAGGCCATACACAAAGACCTAACAAAGTAACATCCCTGTTGTATATAAAAGAGCATACACACAAATATACACTAAAAAGATGAATTGTTGAGTGATTCCGTTTTAATCTGAATTAATGTTTTCATTCAGACTGTGGCTCTACTCATGTGAGGAACACTGGTGCATTTCTAATTTCCTTTTCACACTAAATTGTCAGCATAATCTGCTGGCAGAAGCCAGAACTGCTGAAAAGAGGACAAAGGAATGGGCTTGTGGAGGAGGTGGTAAAAAAACATATTCTGTCAAACACAGTTAGACTGTCACTCGGGGGGTGGGTGAAAACAGGCGTCTGATCTGTGTGATGTGAAAGTGAGCCCTAGTGGGGGTAGGAGAGAGTACCAGGCAGATGGCATGAAGAGCCTGCTGCTGCTTATTGCATTGATCTTGGGTGCCTGTTACCTCGTACCCCTCGTTCCACCCATCCACGTCTGTTTTACTGATCTTCAATGTGTATTTGCAGCCCCTTACTCAGCAAAATCCTCTCTTCAACCAGACTTCTAGGTGACGGTGGAAGAAATACACCAAATGCTTATAGTCTAGTTCAAGGACTGTACTGTCCTTTGGCTTTTTCATTGTTTTCATTACCTTGTTCACAAGTTATTCCCTACTGCATTGTTATTGCTTCTTGCATTAAAAGACAACTTTTGAATAGGTCAGCTACTGCATGGGAAGTAAGATCACTGACCAAACTGGTCATATTCAGTTTACATCTCTAGAGTGACTTTTAGTCTTTCTATTCCCTTAAGAAATAGGAATTATAATTAATTAATTAAGGATGTGTCTGAGTTAAGAATAGATCTAAAGAACAGGGAAAAGAGAATTTCAATTCATGAAAGACATTGCCCAAACAACAAGGATGGTTTCCTGTTCAACTCCTTGCCCCAGCTGTTAACTGAATCATTCATTTGGGAAGAGGAAGACCTGATTTCACCTCAGTCCTGTGAAGGATGCAAATCCAGGTCTACCAAAGTCTAAGCTAATGACCAAATCTCCCTGTTTCAAGCTATTTCTGAGTGCTTCCCCTAGGTGTGAGAAGAAATTCCAGATGGGGTGTCAGGAATGCTCCAAAGGAAAATTTCATAAAATCCAGCAGGTCTCCAGGAACGCTTTTGGTTTTGTGATTCAGCACTTTCTGAAATGGTCAATTTATCAGAGACATCACTGATTGGCTCCACATGAACTTCGTTTCAAAAAGAAATCTCTTGACTGGTACACCAAGCAGATTTAATCTTGATACCTGTAGGAGAAAATCAATGCAGTACCTCCAGCCATGACGCCTGGCTATCTTCAGAGTAACTGCATTATAAACAATTCCAATGAATATTTATGGAGAAAGCTTTGCAGTTTTTTACTCACTTCTAATCTCTGAGTGATGATCTCACAGGACTTGTGTAACTGCACTTCCATATGTCCTGGTGATAGACATTAATAAGCATAATAATGCATGAACAAAATCTGTGATGGCAATGTAAAGTCTTTAAAGTCTACAGTTTCTACTACCTTGACTATTTCACAATACTGTGATCCTGCAAAAGAAGACAAGCCATCCTTCAGAAAAATAAAAAGGGAATGCTGTAAGAGATAGCTTTCACTACTATCAGAACTCACGAGGTCTTCATTTAATGATACAGACTGGGAACGTCAAAGTCCATTCACAAACACAAGGAACAATCATTCTCCTTGCCTAATTCACCTGAGAGAGATGGGACTCTGAACAGCAAGACAGATTTGAGAAAAAGCTACATTGAGAAAGCTCTCAAAAATGAGTCCTCATGGGGTATATCTGTGACACATTTTTACTTCTTTATTATGGCTGACTCACAGAGAATAATGTTTTACTTGTTCTTTGCTTCAGAACAACAAAACTTGCCCTCAAGAGTGCAAATGATGTTAACTATTGAGTATTTTATCTTCTGGTAGAAATAGGCCATGCAGTAGCATGATGTCCCTCTGTGCTGGCTCTGGGGAATGACTTCCTAAAGGAGCTGAGTGTAAGAAAACCCAATGTCTTGTTTGATACTGATGCTGCTCTTTCATCCTGAATCATTAGTCCATCCCAGTTTCCTCTACTGGAAAAGAGTCATTTCTCATCTAGCTAAGCAGTACTTTCTTGGCATTTAGCAAGGGGAAATGGAAAAAAAGACAGGGGTATATGTCAGAAACATATCAGAGAATGGTGTGGAAAAGAAGATGAAAACCCTTTTCTGAGTCTCCTGAGATGCCCTAAGGACCATGAATCTGGAGCTCACTGTAGCAGACTTTCATTCATGTTTGAGGAGATTTGAAATAGAGTATTTTGGCCTTATACTTTCTTGAGCAAGAAGCAACCATGGCTCAAACCCAGCCATCTCTATTGCAATCTCCACCCTAAAGATAACCTCTCTCCATTGCAGAAATCATCTGGAAAAAAATTTCTTCATTTTGTGACTTTGTACATGAATAATGGCACAAGACAGCACATAAATCCCCATTACAAAACCAAACTGGTTGCTCTCATCCAGTCTTTTGTGTGTCAGCAGATGGAAACTTTCAACAATCCACCCTTCAGGACATCTCTTATAGCTGCAAATTGTTGTATATTGAGATGGGATTATGCCTAAACAGAATATGTTCATGCCATGCAGCCTTGATCAGCAAGATTCTGACTTCTATCTCATTATATATGATTCCTCTCCTTCCTGCAAAGCAACATCAAAACCTTCATGAACAAAAATCACCACCAAACTGTAAGTAGGTCTAGTAGCACAGCAGTGTTCACATGACACATGCATTTCTAAGTGTAAATTGTACATCTCAGCCTCATGGGACATGGGTCTGGATAACATGTTACCATATTTCTAAGGAAATATGATTTCATATTTCACAAAAGTAAGCATATTTATGGTTTGGTTTGCCTCAAGAAAACAGAAAAATGTAGCAATGTGCTGTTGGCATCTATTTATTTGAACAGTGCCTGCTTCTGAAACTGCAGGGCCAGACTTGGCAGAGTTAGATTTTTGCTGATTAAGAAAAATGAGAGATGCCTTTCCATTTATGAAGAGGGAAAGAGCTGGATTGTGAAATACCACCAGGCTAGTGAGATGCTAGCAATACTGCTTGTCTGTTAGCCTGCCTAGAGCATCTCAGAGGTCAGACTGTGAGACAAATCTCTTACTGGTGTGTGCTCATTTATGTGTTATGCACAAGGGAGGGAGAAGCAATATCATGCAGTACCCAGGTGAAGTAAGTGTTGTACAAGTGAGGAGACTCAGCCCTGCCTTCACTGAAGTTTCACATTTCTCAGTGAAATTATTAATTTCTTCAGCCTTTTCAGTGATGCTTTAAACACATGGTGGAACAATCCAATATGTTACATGATGTGTAGGAAAAGCACAGTTGTCATGGGTTCAGCAGTAGCAGTCATTTTTCTCCTTCTTGGTAGCTGGTGCAACGCTGTGTTTTTGACTTTCGGCCTGGGAACAGAGCTGATAACACCAGTGTTTCAGTTACTGCTTGGTAATGTTTTGGTCTGACCAAGGACTTTCTGAGTCTCATGCTCTGCCAGGGAGGAGGGGAGCCGGGAGGAAGCAGAGACAGGACACCTGACCCAAACTGACCAAAGAGGTTATTCCATACCACAGCACGTCATGCCCAGGATGGAAGAGCAGAGAGCAGAGACCTGGAAGGGTGGGGGTGCACTGCGTGGTCGGGCTTGGTATTAGGTGGTGAGAATTGTATTCTTTCCGTGTATTTGCCTTGTCACTATCATTATTGGTGGTAGCAGTAGTGATCTGTGTTATACTTTAGTTACTAAACTGTTCTTATCCCAACCTGTGGGAGTTGCATTCTTTTTGATTCTCCTTCCCATCCCCCCAGGAGGGGGGGGGGGGGGAAGAAAGAGAGGGAAGTGGGTGAGAGAATGGGCTGCGTGAGTTAGAGAGGCTTAAACCACGACAACAGCAAACTGTGTTCTGATAGCTCTGTCCGATGCTCCCACTCAGGCTGAGAGCCACTGCTGTGTGGACCACAGCTGATGTATGGTGATGGGGATGGGAGATTTGAGTAGACAGACTAGAAGAGCAGGGACAGCAGAAGAGGTGGGGTGAAAGAAGATGAGCAACCAACAACATCAGGATACATGTGAAAGCAAATTATCCAGAGTCAGGTTTTTTTTCTGTCTGTGTGGTTTAATGCTGTACCTATATACAGTTAGGCCATACACATGTATACACATAAACACACTTATCATATGTCTAGATCTTCTGTGTTCAGGGCTTAGAGGAAAATCAGTTGTGTGAAAACAAATATCCATAGAAGCTATTTAAAGAAACTGCCTCTCCTAAAGAGAAGGAAGCTGTATCTGCTATTCCTTGTGGGTATTATTTCTCCATTTTATACCTGGTGACATTTAGTTGTAGCGGAGCTGGCTGCTTTGAGGAGGAAGCCCTAAAATCTTGCTATCAACAGGCAATGGTTACAGAGCCATATATATGTATACCAGGAGGCTTGCTGTTTTCTCATTGATTATAGTCTTGGGTACTGGCACTGACAGATTTTTTAAGGAATATTTAACATGTGTGTCCTGTGCATTTTGACATCTGCCCCGGATGCAATCTCAGAGGAAGCAACCATGGAACATCTGCCATGTACGTTTGTCTGCTTTATGCAGTCTCAATAACAGGTTGCAGCGTGGCAATCTGGAATCCTTGGGAGAGCAAGTTGTGCAGGAATTGCTGTATAAGTTATGTAGGGATATAATCAGGTCCCTTAACAGACTCCACTCATTAGCTCAGAGGAGTAAAACAATGCGTGCATACCCCAGAGTATAATAATCTAGTCCCATGTGACTTCAGACTCCCAGACATCCAGGAGCCCAAATAATAGGTGAGCTCAAACAGAGGGATTCAATTTGCTTCAGATCAGGAAGAATAAGAGTTGAGGTTTCTGTCTTGATCAAGATCAAATGTGTCCTAACTGGGGCTCTGCACAGTCTCCTGGAAACTCATGGCCTTGTGAAAAAGCATATGGAGTAAATGAGACAATGCAGGTCAGACAGGTGGGGGGAAGGGACAGGGCTGAAATGTGGCTCTTAATCCTTTTGTGGTTTACCCCTAATTGCATGTTGTGCAGGCAGCACCACACACTAGCTAAGGTAGTATTGTCTCTTGTGTTTCATGGTGGCAACAAAAACCTCTCAAAAAAACTATGTCTCTTTCCAGCTGATGTATATAATGCTCTTCGTTATTTATGAACTTGCTCACAACACGCAGAAGAGTGAGTTCTGTTTGGCAGCTCATGGTTCAAAAGGGATGGTGGCTTCCTTTGCTGATCCATATTCTTTGTCTGAAGCACCAGAAAGCCTCATATACTGCAGGTCGCTTAAGCAATCAGAGCCAAAAGGTTGCTGCTGATGACAGAGAAAAAGTTTGTAAGAAATAGGACCCAAGGTTCAACAGGGCAAAGGATTCCACTCAATTTCCCAAAAAAAATACAGTGATTAAAACCAGCTTTATGGCCTGATAGACATCTCCCAGGGCCACAGCCACTGACAGCACAAGCCTTGGGAAGGAGTTTAGTTGGCGTGGAGGCCAGCTGCCCTCCAGCAAACTCTGTGGCTAGATATGACAGTCCGAGTCACAGTGCCTGTGGCATCCGTGGCCCATGGTGAGCATGCATGTCTTGTGTTCACACCACTTACAAGAGACTTTTTAATGTAGCTTGAGCTCATGGTGTAGACAGGACTGTCATAAAGGAGGAGCTACTGTCTGTACAGAAATGGTATACTACTCTGTGTGGAGTACCAAGGGATGCCAAAGACTTCTGCAAAGCATGTCTATCTGTCTGTCCTGGAGAAGCTGTTTCTGTCACTGACAAGCTGCCAAATGTGGGAAAAAAACCTCTGCCATCAATGTGTAGCAATGCTCCCATAACTGTTTCAGAGAAGAGTGATGAATACCGCATCCAAATGAAGCCACTGGGGGAAATTAAACTGCTTGTAATGACCTAGATTGGAATTTGGCTGCAACACTGGGACTAATGACTTGTTCTCCTATGACAAGTGGCAGAGCAGCTTCTCAGAGATGATCAGCTCACAGCTGCCCTGTAAAGGCAGCTCCAGCACAGGACTCCTCAGCCGCGTCCCATGACAATGCTTACAGAAGACTTAGGTTTTGGTTTGATGGGGAGAAGGAAGTTTAAGCAGACAGATAGCAAAGGCATGAAGTTTGAGGCTGCAAAGCAATATGGGAGCTTTAGTGTGCTATAACATATACAGCACATAATGCTTCACATGAGGGCCGAATAGCTTTTAAATTAGGTGCTTTAGGATATGGTCAGATGATCACAGGTGAAGGAGTTAGTGTGTTTTAAGAGGTACTGCTCATTACTACAGATTTCCATTGCTCAGCTGGGAGATGTTAATTGTCCGGAAGAGTGCTTCTAGTCCAATGCAATGGAAAATTCAATTATATTCCGAGTTCTGGTCACCAACTCCTCCCCAAAGACTGAAAGCAATCTTAATACTCAACCAACATAAGATTCTTTAAACTTAAAAGTACATTGGGTGTAGTTTGACCTATTTGTAGGTCATGCAATTTAAGTATTAAATCTTACTTAAGACAATGATAGAGCCTCTTGGAAAAAGATCTGCAAACATAGAGATGTGATCATCTGTACCAGGAAGTATGAAACACCATTAATGAATACAATAAGTGCACACAGTTTACGTGATGTACAAGTCTGATGTTCATCATGATCCACTGAGTTGCAGCATCATTAAAGAACTACGAATATTATCAGCTGACATAATTTCTGGGAACTCTGTGCCTGGACCACCTCTATGAACTCTGTGCATAGGATAACTCAACACAGATGCATTAGATCCCTGCACATATGAAAAGATCTAACCGATCTCCAAAAAAACCTATGAGAAAAGAACAGCAAAAAGTATGTGTACTGACTCTGGGCTGCCCATAGGAACTATTCTCTCAAGCTAGGCAGACAGCTTCTGGACAGGCCTGCTGCTGAAGCAGAGTGAAACCTCTTTAAATGTAGCTAAGATTGATTTTCTTACATTCTTGCTCTTGAATGAGTCTGTAGCCATATGAGGTATCACTTCTTTTGAGCTGCAGTGATTAATTCTCACTGGGTAAATAGCACTGATCTATGGCTGACTTCTTGTCTTTTAGATTTCACCAGTAACTTCCATTAATATTCGGGCTTATTGAATTCAGATATGTTGCTCCCTCTCAAATCATCAGCAATGGATTTGACTGGAACACTTGCACAAAACAAGCACTTCAGGAAATGCAAAGAGCCCCTCTTTTTATTCTTGTCTGAACCAAACAGAAAAGGATTCTCTGTAATTACCAGTGAGAAATCACTGACTGGCAGACATAATGGAGATTGGGGTAGTGAACGTGTGTATGTGTGTTGGGTGAAGATGTCGAGAAGCCACAGCCACAGAGCTGGGCCTAAATCCCTCTAACCGGAATATGCACAGAATTTCTTAATGCTGCACAGCACTTCCCATGCATAAAGCATGGGCTGGAAAGCAGGCAGCTGGGTGGCCGGAGGAGGGGGAAATTGCATTTATTTTCTCTTGACAGATCACTCCATTTTATGAGAGTTATCTGCTGCACTAAGCAAATATTTAAATAAGGTGGCCCAGAGAATATTACAGAAGGATTTACTATAACGTAGATCTCATCAGAGATTCATGGATTTTTAGGGCCTGAAGATCATGTAGGGATTATTATTATTATTACTAATTCATGTTTATTATTGCAGTAGTGACTGGAACTATCCACACTGGGGAACCCCTTGGACAGGCTGGCTGCAGCCCCAAGACAGCTGAGGGGATGGAGTGGGCAAGGGGTATGCTGCTGGCCCACACCAAACCATCACACCCTGCACCAGGCTGGTAACAGGGCAGCTATGGCTCCCCGTCAGCTACAGGCTGCTAACAGGTCAGCTACAGCATCATCCACAGAGATAAATCTGCCCTTGGCATCAAGACACAGATTAGGGGCTTGTCTCTGTCCCCAGCTGCATACACCCTAAAAAAAAAACAAACCCAAACCCTGCTTCTCTGATTTTCTGCATGAGAAAAGCCACGGATCCCCCTGCCTTATTCACATCTGGTCCACGCAGACAGAAAGAAGATGAAGCATTTGGTACCAGCAGTGACACTATCCTGTCTGCCTCTCCAGGGGACCGCCTTGCTGGTTCTCCATGTAGAGATGGGGCTGAAACAGACATCACCGCTCAATTTTTCACCTTTCCCCAGAAAAAGACGCTACTGAGATAAGGACATTTGGCCTCGCATGTGTATCTCGATTGCCCTCTAGTGCTGAGCTTCCCCTCCGTACAGGGTCTTCCGCGTACGCAGGATTTCGA
Organism: Ara ararauna; assembly: GCA_028858755.1. NCBI lineage: Eukaryota > Metazoa > Chordata > Aves > Psittaciformes > Psittacidae > Ara > Ara ararauna. The sequence goes on from CM054386.1 coordinate 875,251, forward strand.
GCCGCCGAGAAAATTCAATTCACATTTAGGGTTTTATTTTGTTAATTAAAATGCTTATTGATGACTGGAGAGAAGCTGCCGGCTAGCCAAGAAGCAATATCCTGAGTCAAATAGCAGAAAAGCAGTTTGAAAGAGTGATTTCATCATCAGCCAATGGGAAACTGAACTCTAATGCAGATTATTCCATCAGATTGTCCCAGGCAGTTTGTTAAAATTGTAAAGGAGCTGCCAGCTATTTGCAGCATTAAACATACTGCATTCTGGAGAATTAAAAAATCCTTAATGTGTTAGACCAGTCGATTGCAATTTGTTGTCTTATAGAAATACACAGGCTACTGTCTTTATCAGACTCTGGGTTAAATTAAATACCTTTCCCTCCCAAATTGGCATCTACAATATCATTTATAGTGCATTGTTTAATGCCCCACAGAAAATCCAACTTTCTTCCATTACACATGCTAGAAGCAGAAAAGAAGTGGCTTTAAATAAATCCTTGTGTCTAAATTGTCATTATTAAGCTTCAGAGTTAAAACAGGTGGGCAAAATAAAATCACTCGCTTATATGCTGTAGGACTAATCACTAATATTTCTCCTTATGATCCTAAGTATTACCAGAAGAATAACTTCAGCTGTCTCATGTTAGAGAGAAAATTTCCTTCCCCATGTCCATTCCCAAGCTCAAATACATGATTGGAGCAAGCCCTATGTCTGTCCCACTTTTCTTGCAAAAATATTTGTTTTAGTCAAGAGTTAAATATCTCATGGAAACCTTGTTTTCTCCAGCCCTCGTACCTAACCAGGCTTACCAGGTCTATGTAAATGACATTCATTTTAAGATGTGATCTTTAATAGGCAAACTGCAATTCTATAGTCATCCCTGGAAGACTATCTTCCTTGAAGGTGAAAATGAATGAATTTTCATGAAGACCTTTTTATTATAATCATATTTCTGTACCATGAATCATCCTGAGTGCTCCAGGGTGTTTACAAAAGCAAATTATTATGCAAATTTTTTACATCCAATATGGCAGTCATGAAGATTTGAAATAAGAAAGCTCTGTTTTAGTATGATCATGCACTGTACAACACCCTCTCATTTTAGATAATCCATTCAAATAAGACTTACTAAAAATAGTGAACAAATCAAGTACCTCATGTCCTTTCCTTTTATTTAATTATATTCATATATCTCTGCATTTTCTGTAAACTTATGTGCAAAGGGACAATGGTTTTCCAATATGTGCTGTGCTTTCTTAAAATCATGATTGTGATCTTCCAGCTTGTGAAAAAGAGGGAGAAATATATGTGTGTTTCAGAAATTATCTACCTGGTTCCATAAAATGAGAAGGTGGTGAAACAAAGCCCTAAAACCTCAGGAAATGCCTTTTGTATTTGTCTTGCAGCTGACTGGACAACCTATGCATTGCACACCCAAAAATCCCACATATATTTAACAACAGTGGCCTCTGGTGGAGTTTTGGCTGAGTACTAATAATTTACTTGAGGTTGGAGACATCTGAGCTTGATGATAGCTCTGTGGTTATGGACTGGATCTCAGAAACACACCCCAAGTAATCAGAACTGGGCCTTTCATTAATGCCAACCCAATTTTAGCATGTGCCTCAATGTGTGTTTAATGCTGCTGTGCTCCTAAACACTTGGAGATTCATGGGTGACACTGCCTGAATATTCTGCTACATCCTGCTCCCTCCTAATATATTCAAAATGCAGTCTGGGGAGCATGCGAGTCCTACCTGGGCTTTTCTTTTTGCCCAGACATTGATTTATACATATCTGATAGGAATTGAACTTTCTCTTAGATTTCCGCATCTCTGTCACATTTGATAAAAATGCAAAAATTACTGGGAGATGGCAGGGAAGTGACAAGCCACTTGAGACAAGAATAGAGAGAAGAGACTTTTTATTTCACTAAAAATCTTCTAGGATTAGTGAGCCACCCCAGCTACTTTCTTAGGCTTTGGTTTGGCAACCTGTTCCCATTTAATAAGGATGTAAGCATATGCTTACCCTTAAGTACCAGTTTACATCCCATCTGCCTCAAGTCAACTGCTTGTGTATGTGCTTTTCTAAGGGCAACCTATGCATCTGCTAAAATTCTTTGCCAAATTGCAGCCTCCATTTCTTGTTTGGATACCCAGACTGATTTCTGTGACTTAGATTCATGCCTTGCAAGGCTTAGTCCAGGACTTAAACCATTAGGTCATATTGCTTATAATACTCGCCCACACCCTTCTACATTTTAAAACACATTATGATAGTAGCAGAGCTTCACTTGATCTTATCACTGCAATATAGTTGTAAGTAGCTGATCAAAGTGAAATGTATTCTGTTTAATTAGCTTTCCCAGTGACCTGAGTGTGCTACCACGAGAAATCACCATGCGTCACTATGGTCTTATGTACTTGTAAAAAGACATATACCCCTCCCAGCATTAAGGACACTGTCAGCATTTGCCCTCCAGTCTGGCAGATACCTGGGACATGAAATGCATTTCATGATACGCTATTCTTTACTCAGCCAGCACTTAATGACTGGAGCTTCGGGCCAAATGCAGAATCCTAAAATGAGGCCATCATCATCACTCAATTACTGCTGTTATTAAAAATGCCAAGTGTAATCATAATAATAATTAGACACTTATTACGCAGCGCTGCCTAAGGAATATACTCTATGTGTGTAACATGTCATGCAAGCCCTATTAGTAGAGCTGGGCAATCTCACCACCTCCACATTACTGCATGAGATAAAGTTGCATTTGACTGCGAACTGCCTGTGTAAATCCAGTTTTCTCAGTCTTTCACCTTCTAAGGGTTTATTTTTGTTTTTTTAATACTGCAACTGGTTATACCCTTTCGAAGTTTATGTCCTGCCACTAACACCCTCCCAAAGACTCTAAGCATCCAGAGAAATATCTCCCTTTGATCTGTTATTTATTATCAAACAATTTTCCAGACAGACAAGTTATACCCACAGCCAGTTGGTACATCACATGCCAGAAAAGCAGTGGTCCAGAAGAAAAGGGACACACTCAGTACCAGATGCTTTTTAATGACTCCAGGCAAATACTTTCCCCTCCTTGAACTTCTGTTGCTCATCTTTAAAATTGGCCTAAACCCCATATTATTCTTTGTGAAAATTCTTGAGTAAAAGTCCTACAGAAATGTGCTAAATATAAATGTATTAGTCATAAGTGTGCTAATTATGTTGAAGAGTACCATGTCCACAGTTGATCTGTACACAAGTTGCCATTTGAAAGTCAGGTTTCCAGTTCCTTCCAAATGTATAAAATGCAAGCTGATATGGTTCCTTTGTCCCAAACTACCGCATTGCGCACTGAGAGTAATCTCTCTGGTTTTGCAACATTCTAGCAAAATCACAGCTTTTGAAAGAGATTAGATGGCGTAATTTGGCTCCAGTGATCATTCAATCCTGGCAGCTGTTTTATTGCTTTATGTGTTGTGGAATTAAGAGAGATTATCTTCTGATTATTCCCTGTAGTCTGCAAGGCAGATGGAAAGAAAACAAATGGTGTTTTATCATTGTGCTGCCATTATGTGCTCAACTCTCTTTTCTGGTCATTGTCCCAGAGTGACAGAAGTATGGGAATCATCTGCAGATGAGATATGGATCTGTAAGGCAAGGGTCAATACAAGGTTCACATAAAGCATGTCTGCATGACTGGCCACAACATCTTCAGACCTTCAACAACCTTACATTAGCTTTATTTTTCCAGCATGGGCCTAATAGTCAGGAAAGAAAACCTGAGGAGTCCAGTAGGATCATGTAGTCCTCACCCAATGATGACCTCCAGCAGGAACTCAGAGTAGTTCAGAGACTAAATCTGAGAGAACACCTGTGGAGTCAGAACTGCTGTACTAGCCCATGTATTATCAGGCCAGGCTAAAGCTATTTCTTCCCCAGAGAGTTCCTTGTTCTTTGGTCTGTTCCGTTCTCGTAAGTGCCAGGGCTGTATATCAACTGTGAAGCATGGCTGAAGGTGAGGCCAAGAGAAGTCTTTTGGAATTCATATTCCCACAGATGCCACACAGGCAGAGATGGCTTTTGGAAAAAACGCTGACCTCTGGTTAGAAAGGTGGATCACCTGGAGGAGAAAGAAAAGCAGCAGAAAGCCATGGTGAGGCCCACATACCACCCTCATGGATAGCACCGGTATGCCAGTGGATGAGCCGTGAGCTCAGTGAGTCCATAAAACTTATTGCATTAAGGGCTCTGAGTCACTTATCAGGAAGTGTGTGCAAGCCTTCAAAGCAAAAGTGGGCTGCCATGATAAGTGACTTTTTCCAGGAGTGTAAAGAGAAAAATAGGTTCCTCCTTCCTCCCCTCCCTTAAACCCTCCTGGCTCCATGCCCATGGGTCTTCTTTCCAGTGCCAGAGTTCTGCCTCCCTGTGACAGCCATGCTCTTTAATGGGTCACACTTTCCCTGCCTGCACCTGTTGCACACTAGCCATCAGTGCCACTACATCTCAGTCCAATGGGAATCAAATTCACTATTTATATTTGGGGGTTGTTTTCTTTCCCAGCCGCCTGCCCTGCCTGATTTTCCTCTGATGTAATCAGCCTGGAAAGTGAATTTAAGCCTATCATTTGTTTTTTCTCTCCAGCTTTCTGTCTGCACAGTCTCTGACTTTCTGGATGGGCAAATACTCCATGGAGATTTGAAGTGGAGTTATCTTTCTTTGCCTAATTGTCTCTTCCAAAATAGCTCATTCTCTGCTGTGGCTAAATTAAATGAAACACTTCTGGTGTGGGCCAGGGTTGAAGAGCAAGGGGGACAATGTGTATAATGCCATGGCCCATAAGAATGTAACAGTGAGAAAAATATGACAGAGAAAAATAAAACAACCTAAAAAGAGAGTGAGAGGACATAAAGATTCAGCTGTGAAAATACTGAATTTATAATCAAAGCATTTCAGCTGAGGCCAAACTTGCTCCTAAACACAACTTCAGCTGTCCCCAACCCTTTCTGCCCCAAACAAGGAGCAAAGGGCCGGCTGCAGGACATTACTGCTTTTTCTTTTCAGGCAGAGGCTGCTAGCCCTGGGCCCACCCTCACCAGATACATCCCCAGAAGGAGGGGAGCTTGTCTGAATGTACTAATCCCCAAAGCAATGATGTGTCCTGCAAGTTTCATGACATCAAACACTGGGAGGAGAGGGGGTAATTAATACCACAGTGACTGCAGCAAGCCGTCAGCAGTAATGCTAGTTCTGTGCATGGGGCTTTTATTGGGTCATGAGGAAATAGCGTGGGGCTGGTAGAGAAGTCTCTGCTCAGCAGGAACAAGAGAAATGGGCCAAATTAAATACTGTAATGAAGTATCAATGAAATGGCAGCCAGTTTGGAGAAGACTGTGCTCATATCCCAGCCTGAGTGTAGCTGCAGAGGGATGGTGGGGCTCATAGAAGGCACCACCTCTTATACTTCCTTTCTATAAATTCACACCTATCCTAATCTAGAAGGATATTTTTGCATATCCAGGCACACATTTATTCTTGCCCTTTGCTTCTAGAATGGTAGGGACCTTGATGCTGTGTAATGAGCTAGGAATCATAGAATCACAGATAGTTAGGGTTGGAAAGGACCTTAAGATCACCTAGTTCCAACCCCCCTGCCATGGGCAGAGACACTTCACACAGAACCATGTCACCCAAGGTTCTGTTCAACCTGGCCTTGACCACCACTGTGGCAAGTACCACTTGCAGTAAAAATCCTGCTCACATATCCTTTAAAAGTGATGCCCCTGACTCTAAGTCTTTGACAAATATTTGGCAGCAGTTTGACAAGGAGATCTCACAGGTTTGCCAGGTCTTTGCATTCTGCCTGCAGATGAATTCAGCCTGCTGACAGCCAAAAGATCAGCGTAGTTTGCAAGAGAGCAGGAAGGGGTATCAGCAGCTTAAGATGCGGTACAAAAAGAGTGGCTTAGAAGGCCACAGCAAAGGGAAACTGCGTGCACAAGCAGATGTAGGAGATGGTATGACTGGAGTGAAGCAGGAGGAGAGAGGATCATTGGGACACATTAGGGGAATAATGGCATGTGAGATTTGAGAACTGTTTAAAGAATTATAGATGGCACCTTTCAGAGCAAAATCACATTTTTTTTAAATGAGAGCCAAGAAAGTATCCTCACGCCAAAAACCATCTTTAATTTATTCTATATGAGCTCCTTTGGGGCAGCGGGCGCTGTTTAAGATGAAAGCTAGTCACTGAACAAGATGAAATATTAGTATATTAAATGCCACAGGACCTTGGGGTCCAGAAAGGTATCTGATTTCAAACCACACTGCTCATGGAGGGCAAGGTTTTCTGGCTTATTTTCTTTTTTTTTATTAAAGCTCACTTTGCAAGTGTCAATCACAGCCCATGATTGCTATCTCATCAGGTTTGTGTCAAAGCCTCTAAGAAGTTATACTACCCAGGACATTGGACCCCCTCCCTCACAGTTCACTGCTGGCTGAGGAATGATGAAGCACAGAATAGGTACCCAACATGATACACACACCAGACTGGGCATTCACATCCAACTCTGGCTAGTGCAAAAAGAATTCAGTATTGACAGGCCCATCTATGCATACCAGGCTCAGATCATCTTCGATTTGACTGCCTTAAACACTCTTAAGAATTTAGTGCAAATTATATCACAAAAGCAACCAACAATAAAAAAAATAAAATAGAATTCCTATAACTTGGTTACAGCCATGTAAAGCACTGCCAGATTTTAAAGACTTGCTTCCACCATTCAAACCATCCTGGCTGTGCTTGAAGTGTGATAAAAGAAATCACATTACCTGTTCTATAATCCATTATTCGTCAAAGGCCAGCATGTATTAAACCAGGATTACAAAAGTCTGTTTTCAGGTCTGGAGATCTAACTCCTCTGAAGAACTTCAACCCAAAAAATCAAACATCATAAATAATTAGACAAAGGATGCTGAAAATTACAGCAGAGTTAGGAATATCTACAGTGCATTTATATGCATCTTTGATTTTTCTTTCATGGGAAAACACTGGCTTTCAGGTAAGACCATCATATAACATAAGCAGCTGCTCTGAACCATTTATAATTCCCAAGCAGGGAATATTTAAACTGCCCAGTCAGTTGTGTCTATTTATATACCCTCTTCTAATGACAAATAAAAGGCAGTTTCAAAGAGGAAGACAGCTGTTATATTAAATGCAGTTTCTCCTGTGGACGTATCCCTCTCCAAAGTCAGAATCATAGAATCAGAATAGTTAGGGTTGAAAACTACCTTAAGATCATCTAGTTCCACCCCCCCTGCCACGGGCAGGGACACCTCCCACTAAACCATGCCACCCAAGGCTATGTCCAATCCAGCCTTGAACACCGCCAGCGATGGAGCATTCACAACTTCCCTGGGTAACCAATTCCAGTGCCTCACCACCCTTACAGTAAAGAATTTCTTCCTCATATCCAGTCTAAACTTCCCCTGTTTAAGTTTGAACCCGTTACCCCTTGTTCTATCACTACAGTCCCTAATGAAGAGTCCCTCCCCAGCATCCCTAGAGGCCCCCTTCAGATATTGGAAGGCTGCTATGAGGTCTCCACGCAGCCTTCTCTTCTCCAGGCTGAACAGCCCCAACTTTCTCAGCTTATCTTCATACAGGAGGCACTCCAGCCCCCTGATCATCCTCGTGGGCCTCCTCTGGACTTGTTCCAACAGTCCCATGTCCTTTTTATGTTGAGGACACCAGAACTGCACACAATACTCCAAGTGAGGTCTCACAAGAGCAGAGTAGAGGGGCAGGGTCACCTCCTTTGACCTGCTGGTCACGCTCCTTTTGATGCAGCCCAGGATACGGTTGGCTTTCTGGGCTGCAAGCACACACTGAAGCCGGCTCATGTTCATTTTCTCATCTACCAAAGCCCCCAAGTCCTTCTCTGCAGGGCTGCTCTGAATCTCTTCTCTGCCCAACCTGTAGCTGTGCCTGGGATTGCTCCCACCCAGGTGTAGGACCTTTCATTTGTCATGGTTAAACTTCATCAGGTTGGCATCAGCCCACCTCACAAGCGTGTCAAGGTCCCTCTGGATGGCATTCCTTCCCTCCAGCATATCAACCCAACCACACAACTTGGTGTCATCGGCAAACTTGCTGAGGGCACACTCAATCCCACTAAGGCAACTAGCTCAGCTTTTAGTGACTCTATCAGACATTTATACTAGAACAAATTAATTCTGCCTGAGATGTCAGCAGTAATCTGCAGCTATTAAAAGAATAGTAATCTCTGCAATCTGCATCATATTTCTACACTCCTCAGCAGTTAGAACATTGAGGATAAGTGCATCAGGATGCATTAACTCAGCAAGGAAACAGCTTCAGCCACAGTATTTTAACGTTCTAATATAGGGATGAGATGTTTTTGGCTAAATTTTGCCTTCATTTACATCTGTAAATATGTGTGGTTTCTTGAGAGAGAGCAGAGGGCAGCCTTGTCTTGTAAATATTTGGAGTGTATGTTATACCATATGACAGTAATTCATGTGTGACTCGCCAGTTGTCCTTTTGAGTAGGTGATTTTGCAGATGATGAGAGCAGTCCCTTGTCATTAGAGTTACAAAGAAAAGGACCTGTGGTATTCTACTGTATTAACCCCAAACCCCATATCCCACAGCAGCCAGACAGATTGCAAGGGTGTGGATATATTTAAATCAACTATATTTGTAGGAGAGGATATCTCTTTTTCCTCATGCACCATGCAGATTATTAATGGTTTTATATCGTCACTTAATCTGACACCAAAGTAAGTCAAACCCATGAACTCAACTGGGATGATTAACTTCTGGTTTACTTATTTTCTTCAGCAGAGGGAGCTTGAGTCTACAGCAAAGAGCCTCTGCCTTCTTTCACTTGTATTCCCCAGCCTGTCATCATTAGCACACACCAGCGCCACCGATATTTGTGAGTAAATGAGGAGAGGAATCGTGGCACTTGGGAACAGCTCTGAAAAGCTGCCCTGCCTTCTGGATCAGAAGATCATTGGCCAATTTGACATGTGCCCAGTGCACCCAACCCACAGCCCTTTTCCAGAAGGACTTCACATCGAGTTCAAGTCAAAGAGCAGTCTGAGATGGGGGTGAAACCATGTGAAAACTGATCTTAGGCTTGGTCAAATCAGCACAGGGTGAAACCAGAGTTAATTTAAGTAGCTGGAGGATTAGTCCAGATTTTACCAGCGATGGGATTAAGTATCCTTGGTGCCACTCAGTGCCATCCCATGAGGACTGGGGCCAAAAAACCAAGTCATGCATGGAGCAGGAGGAGGGTCATTAGCCATGTTGAGAAAAGTGGCACAGGGAATCAACTGGAAATCAGGTTTCTTAGAAAGCTTTTCTCACTACAGGTTGGCACAGCAGAGAGTTGTTGTATCAGGCATCTGCAAACTGTTTGCATTGTCCTGGGGAAGGAGGGAGAGAGGCTGCCGCTGCCAGTGCCATGGGAATGTTCACCCTGTTATGAGCCCACTGGCTGGCACTAATCACGGCTCCAGCTACCCTGGCCTGTAGTCTTTAACAAAAAGATTTCTGCTTCAACCAAAGCAAATAAAACACTGAGTTCCCCAAGCAGCTCTGATCAAAGTCATGTTGCTCATTGGATCTCAGGGCCCCTGGGAGAATGGTTCAAAGTCATTCCTTGCAGTGGTCAGTAGCTGAGCAAGGCACTTGCATGTTGCCGTTTCAGTATGAAAACACTGGACTGAACATTTTAATGTTTGGAAACGTAACAGGATGCAGTTAGTACTTGTAACTCATTCTGAGATAGCTGAGGATGGGAACACATTTCAGAATAGAAAGTTAAGCATGCAGGTATTAAAATTACTGCAGTAAGAATGTATGTTGAAAGAATTAGAAACAAACCCCGTAAGACTGACTTCTTAGACCTTTTCCGATGCACTAGAGTAGTTATCTGATTTTATTCCTCTAACAGGCCATGATCCATGGGAAAATACTTCTATAAAACAGCCATTAACTAATTAATAACTTTCTGTTTTGAGTTGCCTGCTTATAATCCATCTTTTCCCACATATTCAAGTAAGTTAAAGCTGTATAATTGTAACCTCATAACCACTTGATGGGCAGATGATCCGTCGTGATGGAAGAGGCCTTGAAGAGCCTGCTACCCACTTATTTTCAAGGTAAATGAAACAAACTGCAAATCAAGGACACCATTAAAGCTTGCCCTTATAAAGCAAGGGTCTAGTTCAGGGCTGTCTGATTGAGTATGCATTGGATCAGGCCCAAATTGCAATTGGTTTGCATTTTTCCCAAAGAAACGACAGTACATAAAACGCCCATGAATGCAAATATGTTGTGTTTTTTATTTGTATAATTTCACAGAGGGTGGCTTAAAAATTAATACACACAATAGGATTATACAATATTCTCAGGGGTTCAAACAAGTTGCTGTCCACCCAAGGGAAGGCCAAACTAGTGATTAAAGCTTAACCTCCAGGGAGGAGGAAATCACAGTTGTATTCCCCGAATGGCCTCGTATTTGTGAAGTCACCAAACTTTTCACACCTCTGTTCTCCAAACAGGGACAGAGCCTATTTACGCAGCTTCACCAGCCCATCCACATTTGTATGTTGATAGCAGAGCAGTGAGAGATGGTGTTGAAAGGCAAATTACCTTCTGACTTGTTTCTATATATGCATTTATATTTGTGCCATGAAAAGAGCAATGCCCAGTTCACATGTGTCTTTGCTTGTAATATATGTTTTTACACCATCTATGCCTTGCCTTTCCTTCCCCCACCACTCTCTCTTTTCATAAGCATTCCGAGTTATCATTCCCAAGAACATCTGAAAAAAAAGGGATGGCATCACCCTACAGCTCCCCCTGCTCTGACTCTCTTGAGAAGCTCTGTGTCGTATTGTCAGTGTTTTATATATTTACACCAACAGAGGAGGCCCGGGATGTGGGCTTTTTCGTTTATATGAGTCTCACCGCCACAGGGGGTATTTAACTTTCTGCCCTGGTTGCTGTAATTCTCTCTCCAGTGGATATACAGTTCAGATCAGGTTCCTATTGCTGTGATGACAGGCATTCAGCAGGCACTGTAATTGCAGAGTTAAAACAGCTCATTTTCTTACTGGCAAGCTGTAGTTAAAGAGGTGCTAGGAGGCAGCCTGGCTGTCTGCAGAGGAACTGATCAAAGCACTGAAAGGCATCTGGCTTGTCTCTGTTTTCTTTCACCACCCCCCTTGCTGATGGAGGGGAAAAAAAGAGAGAAGGAGAGAAAAAAAGAATGAAAAAAAAGAGAGGAAAGTATAGAAGGAAAAAAACTATAAAAATTGAATTTATGAAAATTAAGACTTGTACCTTTCCTAAGGGGAAAAGGCAGTGTCTTATGAAAGACACTAAGCACACTTGGGTTAGGTCTACTTTTTTTTAACTCTCTGTATTTTTAATGAGAAAATTTGGGCTTGTGAATGTTCATTTGTGTCTATTTCCATTAGCTCTTCCAGTAAGGTAGCTAAACTGCTGGCTAGCACTTTTCACACTGCAGAGAGCGAACTTTCCCCATATCTGTATCAGTGTCATCCTTCCCTATCAGACTCAGTATTTTCTCCTTCTGACCTCTACCCTTCCATGAAGGACGTATGGCTTTAGCCACAATGTGATGGACAGTGGGATTCTGCACCCCAGATTAACTGCAAAAGTACAACTGAAACACATTTTTACTTTACTTTTATTTGTTCTAATTTGGTCCAATTCTTCCTGTCATAAATTCCAGCAAATCACAAAGGAAAAGGCAAATAGAGTTGACAAACCACTTGAGATGTTCTTGTGAAGGATAAAAGAAGGGGAAAATCTCCAACAGCAGAGGAAGATATGTGTCAAACAAATTGAGATGAACGATCCAAAAGCCACTGAGAAGTCAATCAAAATCATTCTTCCAATGAGATAAAGAAGCCCCCAGGCAAGGAATGGCTCCATTGACAAATAAAAAGAGAAGTTGCATCTTGGGGAAAAGCACTATTCAGGCAAAAATTACTGAAATGTGGGAATCACCTTCCGCGAATCAAAGGGATAAAAGGTGATCAGGACAGAAAGAACTAGCAGCTGAGGGCGCATGGTCCTCCAGCAGCTCTGCAAAGTCCCTGCCTTACAGGGACTCTGAAAGGAAAAGAAATGGAACATGATCCATTGCATACTATTTGACAACATTTTCAACCAGGTTTCTAGGCTGGCACGGTGCAAACGCAGAGCGATTTCTGCTGTCTCTTCTGAGACTTCAGTCATTGGAAACTCATCAGGGAGAGGGTTCGTTCTCGCTTTTGCTCCCCTCACACTTCATTTTTTCATTCGCTATCTCTTGATGGTGACACCATCGACTTCCCACGGACAAAAGAGAAGTTCAGAGTCTTTGAAAGAAGAAAACAAATTCAGTAACTCAACAAGGAGCCTAGACAGGCAATGTTGCAAATTAAGTTGAAAGAGGCCCAGTTACTGAACCATTATTTGATTTCCCCTTCTCTAATCCCTTGCTTGTAATTAGCATAATTTATTAACATATTAGAGCCATGCATGTGAACCCTCTTTATAGTTGCTGAGTGCTCCCTGAGGCTGCCTAGTGAAAGCTTTTCCCCACTGTTTAATAATATGTTACATAAGGAAAACCAGCTTCTGATATAATTTGAATTATGACTTTCTTTTCTGCCTCTGAACACTCATTTCCTTTAAACGAGGTTAATTTCCTTAAATAATGAAAATCCTCCAATTTTAGCTTTCCATTCATTAGACCCCCTTAGTTCAACATGAAAAAGTCACATGCTAAGAGGGAGAAGAAAAAAAAAAAAAGAAAAAATAGAAAAAAATCCCATTCAACTTCAAACATAACAATCCTGAGAAGAGGATTCCTGTGATCCTGTCTCCTTCCTATCCTTTCTGGACTGAGAAGGGCACAAAGCAGACTGTCAGGAGATAAAGATGGACAAGCCACTTTACATCAAACTAGTTTCTCCCATTCAGCACATAAGGTCCTCTCAATGCTAAGGACATTTTCAGAGTTGCAAATGTGCAATGCTCCTCTGGGGGATCACAAGGTAGTTTCATGGGCCAACAGCCAAACAATTTCTTCTATTCCCCCAGATAGTTTCCTTTCTTTCCATTGACCCACTGCCTATACTTTGGAGAGGATGGGCAAACAAGGCCCTGATTATCAGTCTGATGCAGGTCCATCTCTGGGCACAGGACAAGGCTGTGGCCGCAGGATTACACCTACTTGACAGCTTGAACAAACCTTGACCTTCACTCCTTGCTCTCCTGAACTAAACTTACTGTTCACATCGCTCATGAATCAGCCGCTTTCACTCTTTGCTGCATTTTTTTTCTTGCTGTTCTTCTTCCAGTTCTTCTACAGCTCCCCAGTGCTGTGATAACCCAAACCAAAAGTATTTTCAAGAGGCAACTTGAAATGTTGAATTGTGGAATTTCTTTGTAGCTCCTCCACATTCTGTGCAGAAATATAAATTCATTTTCTGCTTGAATGCTGGCTCAGGAGTTAGATAGCCTTAAGTCCATGACCAAATACTAGCTAAGCAGAAGACATGCTCAAGAAAGGCAAAACCAGTGCAGTAGTTTTGAAGTACTAGCCAAAAGCTGGTTTTCTGCTTCTTCTCTGACTGCTTGTGTGATGTTTAGCTCACCTAGTATGTAAGTGCTTGACTCTAGCTGAGTTCAACGTGATTTAACTGCTAATACCTCTGAGGATTTAGGCCTCTGTTATACTTCAATAAACTGGGAATAAAGTAATTTCTGCACCTTAAAGAACAGCTGTGAGCTATTAAAGCTTGTAGCTGTGTACTCTAAATAGATAATACCTCCTCCTGTCATTGTAGTGAGCATAGCCTAGCCACAGATGGCATTTTTAGCTGAGGAGGGATGCATAACAGTAGCATCATTCATGTTGATGATAATTTAAATACAGTATTAACCATGTCAACAAAAAGGGCACCCTACTTTTTTTAAGAAATAAGTACCTAATATAAGAAAGCCTCCAGTGTCCTCCCACTGAAAGGCATTATAAACACATCAGTTTGGAAGCAATAAGAACTGAAAGAAACTCTGAAGAGATCCATGTGCTCGCTGCTCTGCAGACAGCTCTGTGCTGGCCACCTGTCAGACACCAGTGGTGCACTAGGATGCACAAGGTTCCATTAAGCAGTAAATAATGATGAGGGCTGGACAACGTTCTGCTGAGTCTGGGGCAAAATTTTGGGTCAAAGTTTAAGTTTGCAGCCCCAGTTAACCTTTCTCTAAGGAAAAACCAACCTTAATAACATGAAAAGTCAGGAAAATTATGTTAATTTGCAGAGTAAATTTTTTTCAGGACCTCAAAGAAGTAAGTGAATGTTATTGTTGTTATTGCTTGCGTTTTATCACTGGGGAAGCCCAAGGACAATTAAATAAACTTGCTGGGGATCACAATGCCAGAGATACAAGTAAAAGACATGTTTCCTGACTGTTGCTGGAGATGTATTGACTTGGGAATTTTAGGGGGTGCTTTTCATGAGAAAATGCAAGTTTCCTGAAACTAAAATTCCTGTGGAAAGGAATATCCTGTCTGACCAGGAATAATTCTTCCTATTAGTTAGGTTTATCACAAATGGGAGTTGCAGAGGTACAGACAGAAGGATTTGTATTTGTCTCCTCTTCCCACCTCAAGTAAATACCACCAGGCCCCAGGCTCCTTGAGGGAGCAGGACTTACATTGCTTCATGCCAGCATCGAACAGGAAAACAAGTTCCCACCCCACTCACTGGTTTTTGACTCACAGCACTTGACTAAACCGTAGTCTGTGTTCCCCTCTTCTCTCTTCTGAGCCTGATTTACTGCAGTATTTATCTGATTTAGGGTTGCTTTTCTTTTATGCTCTCCTCAGGAGCACCAGTGTCTGGGATGTTGCAACATATATAAAGCTTTTGGGTGTATTTATGTGTATTGAAATGTACTTTTCATGGTACAGCTGCACACACCCTTTCCACTATTCAGCCTCCTCCCCTCCCACTTAAAAACAAACCTTTTGAAAGCAGAAGGGAAGAATAATTAAAAAAAATTGTAATGTGCCTCAGGTAATGACATGATTGAAACATCACCATTTTGTCTGGAGGGTCACAGGATGGCTTTATGAGAAAGCTTTAAAGCTGCTAACTGTAAAGAACCTTTGATATTCCACCTTTTGTTGTTGCTAGCATATTTGCTTCCTGACTTCTGGAAACAAAGCCTGTTTCGAGGGCCCTGTCGCTTCAACAAATTTGGTGCCAAACATATTATGCCATGGGGCAGTTTGACAATCTGAGAAGATTAATTGAGTATATACATTTGAGATCTTCCAAGCCTTTTAAGTAATTTAGATACTTAACATGAAGTAGACATCATGGCCCCTTAATCAGCTTTTGGAACGCAATGCTTGATCTTACATATTTCAGCTAGATGTGGTGTGGTCCCTGTGTGGTGATCTGGGTTTTGACAAAAAAAGATTATGCTAATGGTGGCTTGTGTTTCATGAAAACAGCTAGAAACTAAAAGGAAAAACTGATGTACTGCAAAGTACTTACGGTAAGATTAACAGTATACCTGATCAGACACAATTATTTCCCCACTCTTTAAAGTATAAAATAGTCACTCAGAACTAGGAATGGAGATTTCTATAGCTATGGCTATATATAAGTCTTCTTCACTGTTTTTAGAGAACCAGGAAAGCATGGCAACTATTCCTCACTTAAGAGTTCTTATCACATCATATTCTTGCTAGTCCTCTTTCACAGTGATCATAGAATTACAGAATCACAGACTGGTTTAGATTGGAAGGGACCTTAAAGATCCTACAGTTCCAACCCCCTGCCATGGGCAGGGACACCTTCCACTAGACCAGGCTGCTCATGAACTAACATTTTCTACAGATGTGTCAGTTTCCAGAATTGCTTTAATCTTGGAGGCAGGAATAGTTCTCCATTGGTTTGTTTCTAATAGGCTTTGAAAGTATTTGATACGTAGTTGTTCATGGTCAAATGTAAAGTTATTTCTAGTTATACATTGGTAAACCAAAAATGTAAAAACGAATCTCAAAATTAAAGTTCAGGGGGGCCTAAACTCTGCTCAAGTAGCTGCAAGGTGGTTCTCAGGGTGCATTTTCCAGGTATGTTTCACTCAAGAGCAACTCACAGAAATGTTTGCAAGAAACAAATAAGATGGATTGTGAGTGTAATTGAAACGAATGTGAGGATTTTACTCTAAAAGACATTAATGGGTACTTTCTAAAATCAAACTGACATTTATACTTGTACAAGAGTCTATTTGAGGAAAACATCTGGGTACTTTGTAAGATGCAAGAGCTTTGGAAAAGATCTAGAATTTTGCACTCTAGCCAAAATCAAATGAAGACAAATGAAAATGGAATGGTGCTAGCCAAATGAAGCCAAGTCAAACCACAGACACTACCGGGACCTGTCCATCACAGGCTTCTGGCAAAGATTCTTAGCAATTAAAAATGTTTCCACCATTGCTTTTGCAAAGCGAATGGTCTGGACTTTAGAAAGCGCTGTTTCTTGGGGAAATCAATGGAAATACTTAGTCTCTGGGACCTGGTGGAAAGTTGCCTCTGCTGAGTTTGTCCAGAACCTTAATGACTTTGCCTAGAAATTGTCTTCACCAGCTACCAAAGAAGATAAATGAGAAGCTGAGTCTTTTGTGATACCAATGATACGGCATTCTTCTGCCATATTAGAAGAATAGACAGCAATTATTATACATTGTATTTATATGTCTGCAACCTGGAAAAAAAGGTGCCCTACCCCCTTTTGATATGGAGTAATAAATTATTTTTCTTCTTTTTTCCTGGACCCACCCAAACTCCTGGAGGCTATCTTCTGTAAAAGAGGGATGTACTGGCAACTTACAGAATACATTCATTTTATTTTATGCATTTTATTGTCAAATACACTTAACAGAGATGAATGCAAAGCATCTGATAAAACTGGCAACTAGTTTATTGGTGGAATACTGATTTTTGACCACCTGGAAGTGATTTTGTCGGGTTTTAAATACCAATTTTATGTCTTCTGGACAGGTTTGTACTCAAGCCATAGAATTTAGACTTCCTTTTAACCCTGGAAGACGATGACAACTGGTTCTAAGGTATCAGTGGAGCCCCTGGGACAGCATACAAGCTGCCTTAAATATTGCCCCTGTTCATAGAATCCAAGAAGAGTGTCCACAGGCTTACAGAAGCATAGATGAAGGATATGAATTTTGATGCAGACCGTCTCAAATAGTTTTACCTTTCACAGCAGCGCCTGTGCCAAGGATTCACCTGCTGAGGCTGTTGTGACAGAGAGCTGTAATGCCACAGGGCTGTTCTCAGAGGTCACAGTGCTCAGGCTGTGAATTTTCCAGGACCACCATCACCTATATGATTCTATCCACAAGAGAACACACAGCATGGGAAGGAGTTATGATCTGGAATGTTCCTAAAAGATGTGTAAAACATCAGCTTTGTTAATTTAGGAATAATTGAGAATGTGATGGGCTGATCCTGGCTGAAAAACAGTTGCCCACCAGAGCCTCTTTCTCGCTCCCTTCCTCAGCTGGACAGGGGATAGAAAATACAATGAAAGGCTTGTGTGTCAAAATAAGACAGGAGTGATCGTTCACCAATTACTGTCATGCGCAAAATAGACTCAACTTGGGGAAATTTAATTTATTAGTAACAAATCAGAGTAAGATAATGAGAAATATATCCAAATATTAAAATGCATTCCGCCACCCCTCCCATCATCCCAGACTTAACTTTACTCCAAATTTTCTCTACCTCCTTCCCACCAGCAACACAGAGGACAGGGAATGGGGATTGTGGTCAATTCATCACATATTGTCTCTGCCGCTCCTTGCTCCTCAGGGGAAGGATTCCACAAACTCTTCTCCTGCTCCGTCGTGGGGTCTCCCCTGTGGGAGACAGTTTTCCACAGGCTCTGTGTTTCTCTCACAGATTTTCACTCCTGCCTCTGGCTGCCATTGTGCAGGTTGTCCCCTCCCATTCCTCCTCCTTCTGAAATATGTTATCCTGGAGGCACTACCACTGTCGATGAGGGGCTCAGCCTTGGCCACTGGTGAGGCAGTCTTGGAGGTGGCTGGCATCTGCTCTATCAAACACAGGGGAAGCTTCTAGCAGCTTTTCACAGAAGCCACCTTTCTTGCCCCCACTACTAAACCCTGCCATGAAAACCCAATACAGAAAAAAACTGCAATAATGACTGCACTTGTTACTGATTAACATATTGTTAGAACTTTCAGCAGAGAGGTTCTCTGGGTGTTTTATTCATTGCTTTATTCAGTGTGCTCCATAGAGTCAGTGTTTACCCTCTTTGAGCTAACTATGATATAAAGAAAGGAGGGAAAGAAATTAAATGCTATGGAAAATAAAAGTGGTCTGAATTACAGCTGTAGCTAGCTCCAGCTGTAGCAACAGGGTTGTATGTTTCCAAATTTTAATCTCCCAAAAGAATCTGCATTGAATTCTTCAGCCCAGAGGTCAAAAGGGATTTTAGTAATGGAATGGGACAACTCAGATTGTAAAGTCTTCTGGGCAAAGGCCGTCTGATATTTACCTGGATGCGTCTCTGGAATATGTGTCTATGAAATATGCTTCGAAGCCACACAGGGCTAAAAATACATAATAGTGACTATAAAATCATTTTATGCTTTTCTGTCTTTTATCACATCACTAACAGCAAAGATGACACACTCAACACAAGAGGCAATTTGGATTGATAATGTAGCAGGCAGCATGCTCAATTTTCCCACTGTACAAATAAGTAAGCAGATTACATATGTTCTTGAGCAGAGTCTATAGCCATACTACAAAAGCTGTCTCAGGAATGTTCTCTGGGTTTTGTCATTCTGGTGGTATTTAGATACAAAAGTGTGTGTGAATTAGAAATACAGTCTGGGCAACCTCAGAGTTTCAGGATGTCTCTCGCTAGTAACAAGTTGAAATATAGTTGTATAAGTTGTTTGAGAAAATGCAATGGGAATCCCTAGGAACAAAAAGCATGTGATGATAAAGATGAAGTACAACTTTCAGCACTGCTTCTTTATCATTCCCCAAGCCATAAGAGAGCATTCAGAAGGACCTTCCAGCATCAGCCCAGCAATGCAAGCCGTTGCTCTGCAAAATGGGGCTGCTCACAATCCCAACCCATGGCGTAAGCTAGTGGAGCAGATGGGCAGATGTGTGACAGAGGATAGATGACCAACATCACTTCTGTGCTCAGGTACAAAGAAAGATAAGTTTTCCATTTCCCACATAAAAGCCTCTCTCTGCAGTGCTAGGAAACCTGGGATATGTTCCCTGTGCAGAAAGGCACAGGAAAGGCACAGAGATAGGCAGGTAGAGTAACAAGATAAATGCCAGTACAAAAGGCAAGGGTTGAGGCATATGTACTGTAATGTCCATTAGGAAATAGAGGCTTATCTCAAGCTTCATTGTGAGCACACAATGCCTAGAGACAAGCCTTTGGTTCCCATCAGAGGAGTGAACAGAGCACGGCCCTTTGTGCCCTGCTGGACTATAAACACTGACCTACTCTGATGATTCATGGGTTTGTGGGTCACAGATATTAATTGCTGTGTAGTTGGAGGAATCAGCTTCTGCAGTTAGGCAAAATCTTGCTCCCTTTTTCTGTCTCGTTAGCGTTTAAAAGTCATCACGTTTCCTCATTGCTCCGGCTCTCACAGGACAGAGCCAGAATGTCCCTGTGTAAGTGGAGCAAACGTTTTTCCAAAGGGTCAGAGTTCAGAATGAGCTTGTAAGCAGATTATGGAGCTGGTAGAAAGGCCAAAGGCACCCTAAGTCTTTACATTCCCAAAGTGCTGTGTTAAACTCTAGCCCAAGGATGTACTTAACCCCAAAGAAAACTGAGGTCAAGTGAACTTGCAGCATTTCAAATGCAATCAGTTTGGAAAAGTAGCTGTTTATAAAGAAGTGTATTACAGAGACAAGCTAATGTTTGCATTCCCTCTCTGTACGTAAGCCTGACCTATTCCTAGTCTTGTCAAAGAGCTGTGATGTTTGTTTTATAGCATCAAAATTAAGACTTTATTTCAGTTTAGGTTAAATCTCAGGGAACATTATGGCTTAGGGGCATTCAAAGGTTCCTTCTGAGAAGATGCAGGGGGAGTATTTATACCATCTATCTTTAGGAACTTGGACTGGCTCCCTATACTGTCTGGAGGGCAAAGAAGGGGTTTCAAAAAGGCAGTTCAGAGCACCAGAAATAGGCCCTGAACTGATACCTGGGTGTCTCCCCTCTTTCCGCAGAGTTTGCGAAGTCCAAAGCTGAGCCATGCAGAGACATTGCTTTGCACTTTCTCTGTATTTCTTTAAGGCGTTCAGAGCTAAGCTGCTAATTGACCCACGTAAAATCCCCACAGCAGTTATTCTGCTCAGCTGGCATATATATGCTGGAGTCACAGCAGGACCATGGTACAGGAAGGGGTGTAAAGCTGGGGCAGAGAGGGAGAGCTCTGGGCATGGGGCAGTGCAGCACTACTGAAGCCAAATGCATGTCTTGAGCAAAAAAATAATGTCAAATGGGACAGGCTTCATCCAGCATCACCAACCCTCCTGCTTGTCTTGAAGATCTTTCACCAGGCACAAGAACACCCAATGACTATGCCATGTATGCCAAATAGCCACAGTGGAGCTTGATGAGGATGCTCAGTAGTCCCTATTTAGTATTTATTTGGATAAAAAGAAGCAAATATATTCTTTAGCATCAATAACTTTGTTCTAAACGAGAACAGCAACATACATACAATAATGTTAAGGTCTCCTTTAAAAGACTGCAGCCACTAAAATCATCTCTCCCATGAAGACCTTACCCTATACATGTTGTTACTTTTTATTATTGTATAACAATCATAATTAATATTACCATAACCATTAGGGTGACACTAGCAATTGTACCAAGGAAACACAGCCAGAAACTGGTATCAATTTTTATGGGTGTCAGCAGGACAGCTGGCTGATGCCAACCTGATGAAGTTTAACCATGACAAATGAAAGGTCCTACACCTGGGTGGGAGCAATCCCAGGCACAGCTCCAGGTTGGGCGGAGAAGAGATTCAGAGCAGTCCTGCAGAGAAGAACCTGGGGGTTTTGGTTGATGAGAAAATGAACATGAGCCGGCAGTCTGTGCTCACAGCCCAGAAAGCCAACCGTATCCTGGGCTGCATCAAAAGGAGCGTGACCAGCAGGTCGAGGGAGGTGATCCTGCCCCTCTACTCTGCTCTTGTGAGACCTCACTTGGAGTATTGTGTGCAGTTCTGGTGTCCTCAACATAAAAAGGACATGGAACTGTTGGAACAAGTCCAGAGGAGGGCCACGAGGATGATCAGGGGACTGGAGCACCTCCCATATGAAGATAGGATGAGAAAGCTGGGGCTGTTCAGCCTGGAGAAGAGGAGGCTGCGTGGAGACCTCAGAGCAGCCTTCCAGTATCTGAAGGGGGCCTCTAGGGATGCTGGGGAGGGACTCTTCATCAGGAACTTTAGTGAGAGGACAAGGAGTAACGGGTTCAAACTTAAACAGGGGAAGTTTAGATTGGATATGAGGAAGAAATTCTTTACTGTAAGGGTGGTGAGGCACTGGAATGGGTTGCCCAGGGAAGTTGTGAATGCTCCATCGCTGGCGGTGTTCAAGACCGGATTGGACATAGCCTTGGGTGGCATGGTTTAGTGGGAGGTGTCCCTGCCCGTGGCAGGGGGGTTGGAACTGGATGATTTTAAGGTCCTTTCCAACCCTAACTATTCTATGATTCTATGAAGTCTGCATGGGATGCCCAATTTCTTATTTTTTTCAGAAGGAGCTCAGCAATATTTTATATTACCAGTAAAAGACATCAGTCAAGATTTGGTGAAAAGCAAAGAATGAGTAGGTACTTTTCTTGGTATTGATGCTTTCCCAGCGTATACCTGCATCCACAGTGTTTGCATGTTTCAGCTGCCAGAAATTGCTCAGGTGGACACGGGACTTGAATGAGTATTTTGTGGGAGAAACGAGTTTTTTCTAGCTGCTTAAGTGTTATTCAAGAGGGTTTGCCTGTTTGGTTTCATTTTATGATAATTTTACTCTGATGTAAAACATTCAAAATCCTGAAGCTCAGAAGTTGTTCCTATAAGGCCCAGAAGTGCACTGTGGAATGTATAAAGATTTAATATTTTGGAATTTTATAGTAGCCTCAGAAATGTCTCTGTTTTGTCAGAGAAACTGACTCTTCTTGAGCCAGGAAGCAATTAAGGTATGTAATATGGATATTTATTCTTAGATGTAGACTTTGTTTGTCTCCAAAAAAGGAAGTTGAAGAAAGCCCTTTTTTTGTAAGGAGTGGAGAATAAATTAAGCAAGCTTTTCTCATGGCTCATCCAGATACACTTAGTGTTGTTGATGAGAAGGGGGACTCCTTAAGACACATTTGAAATACAGTAAAAATTCTTTGTCCAGAAGAGCAAAATGCTTTCATTTTTCCTTGGGTGCCATACATCTTGCTCAAGAGCCTTGGGTGTTGAACAATCCATTAAGAAATGCTGTCTTCAGTACAGCTCTCAGGTCTTTCACAAGTAATTGCCTAATTGAAAAAATATCATTTATTAGCTTCTTTGCTTTAGGCTTCTTCAGATTCAACTTCTGCTCTTGGGCATCCTCCTTTGAATTGTAGCATATACCTCAGCTAATTATAATGTGGTATCACTTGATAAAGCCAACTGAGATCATAATGGGAAGACACTGAAACAACTGCCAAGATTTGAAAATTGGATTTTTCTTTTTTCTTACGCCAAAGACAGGTTACCTGTAATTAGTTCTAATTTATAAATAAGTGCGGGCTGTACTTCTAAAAGGTACAATATCATGCCTTGCCCACTTTTTAGAAACAAGTTAGGAATCATACATTTCAATCACCTACATGCCTTTTCTGTGTCAGGAATAATAGCTTCGCTTGAGAACTTAGGTAGGAGAAAGGGATTTATGCAAGCACCAATTAAATAATCATGAGACACAAATCCCAAGTGACAAAACAAAAAAATATGGCACAAATCCCAAAAATCAAAATCACAGGAATTCCAAAATTCTTAACATGGACTCTTTTTGCTTGCTGCCTGAATTCTGAATATTTATCACTCAGGAATTACAGCTCTTCTTCAAATCCCTTTGTTTTGTTTGGGTATTTTTTTAATTATTATTTTTTAATGCTAGCTGTAGTTCTCAAATAATCACAGGACGCTGGGAGCTGGAGTTTTATGAGCACACAAATATCCCAAGAGCAGCAAAACTGGGATCTATCTGAGCTTACGTCACACACGTAGTTGAATTTCTTCTAGTTTAATTTTTTTTTCTTTTTTTTCTTTCTTAAATCTTGTTTGTTCTTACAGGATCTAGATGGTTCTGCCCAATTTGACACAAGCTTTGATCGCTAGTCCTGGCCTTCCCATGGGCAAGCAGGATAGGGTGGGAAGATGAGCAGTCCCCTGGGCAGGTATGACTGTGTGTGAGCACCAAGCTAGCACTTCAAAGGGGCTGTGCAGAATGATTGAGGTGCATCAGAAAATACTACCTGTTGAGTTCAGGAGTGAAATAACTTTACAGTTCACATCTGACACACTGACTGAACGAGACATAATGAAAGCTGCTTTCACCAGCCCCATTATATTCTTCCTGATTATAGTCAGTCCTTCCTAGCAGTCTTCTCCAATATAGATTTAGGAAGGAAAAAAATCACCTCATAGCTATTGACGTTTGACATTCACTTGCTGCCCACAGCTCCAAGTAGGTGCTGCGGAGTAGCTGTGTAGCCTCTGAGTAGAGACCACTTCTCATTTTGCAGACACCTTCCTATTCTTCAAAAATCTCTTTTCATTTTCCTGTGCCACCTGATACGCTTCCTAGAACACACCCAAGCTTCTGGCCACCATGAGTATTTCCCTTGAGGTGGCCTAGGTTGAACAGGCAGTCAAAGATGAAGTGATGACTGCTGCCTCAAGTTTGTGACATCCCCTTTGGTCTGTTTTTAGAAGGCTATTGAAGATAAGCTGTTAACAGACTATTTAGGGAAAAAAAAAAGATGCAAAGGAAGATAGAAGATGGGCTGAGGAGGACACTGAGCTGTGCAGAACTCCAGAAAGTTTTTTTCAGAATGGCTGCTCCCTTTGTGGGTTTGTTTTCTGCCTCTGAATGACTGCAGTTTTGCACAGAAGATGGCAGGTCAGGAGGGAACCTGCTTGCAAGCAGTTTTAATGAACTTATTGTACCTGATAGCACTCATGCAATCCAGAATCCCAGTATTTCCCCACCATCCACATTGGACTTTGCAAAGACCTTTATTTTTTTAGAGTATATCCTTCCTATAAGGAAGTGAAACAGAGAACAAACAACTATGTCAAGACAAAAACCTTGGCCTCCCAAATTTCTTGACTCACTCTGGAAATGGATTTTATGTGTGTATGTGTGTGGTTTCACTTCTCTTTCTTCCTTATTTCTAACAACCACTTTGTATTAAAGGTTTCATCACAGACCTTTGGTCATCCTTTAAAAGCCTTTTGGTGAATACTTGTTTGTGTTGTAGTTTGTCCATGAAGATGAGAGTGAGTAATGAGAAAATAAACTTTCCCCTATGCCATTTCTTTCACTTCTCTGTTTCTGTTGCTGTGGTTTGACCAAAGTAATTGCAGGGTGCAGAGCTCACTGCACCCTTGCAGAAGGTGGAGAGTCATGTGTAGCAAAGGAGAGGAGAATTTGGTCTGTTTGGTTTTGTCTCCTTCCAAGATTAATGATGGGTGTCAATCAGGAATCTGTTTTTTTAGTGAGAAGTCTTTCTTTAAAATCTAATTAGTGTGAGATAAACTACAGACCAGTTGTATACTACTTTTGACAGACTAATATGGTCTGTTTTAAAGCAAACCATTAATCTTCAGTCAAGCCATCACCATCCCAGTCTGTCCAAGCATTTGACAAATCTTTATGTTAGGTAGGTGCTTTACATCATTAATTCTGAGTGGCAGAATGAACTGATGCTCCTGCTCCACAGAATTTCACCAGGATAATTCAAAACATTTTTCTCTAGAAAATTACTGCTCATATTACTGAAGAACATTGCGTTCAATGATTTGTTTTAAAAGAATAATGCAGACCTTGACCAGAAATTGCTAGAGGTGAGCCTTCCCTTACAGTACAAACAGATTAAAAAGCAATCCACAAACCCACTATATTTTCATTCATTTTCAGCTGTTCTAGAGATTTCTTCCCACTTTTGTAGCACTGAATTTCACCAAAATCAAGAACACACCTTGATAAAATACCTATTAAATGATGTTAAGTTGGCTATTCTTGTTGTAAGTCTTATATTAATGACAGTAAAGTGTTAAGCATTTTGAATTTTTGTTTCAGAAGTAGGCAATGCTCCCATGCTAGGAAGCTCTCTTCACTCTGTATATGTATGTGTGTAGATATATGTGTGTGTGACCATAGTTATGTTTTTGCAAAGGTTTGGAGCTCTCCACAGAAGCAATATGAAGTCACCTGCTTAACTCAGGACACCAGGCAGGGATTCACAAGCCCAGGTCTTGGTCTTGGTTTCACCAATGACCTTTGACACATCACTCCATACCTCTTTCATTCTCTTTCCCTTCTTCCACTTATTCTTTCAGGTTTATTCGTATGATAAACTCCTCTGTACAGAAGTAATCTTACATAGGTTTTTGCACAGTGCTCACCCATGACTGTCAATTCACTTTGATCCTTGACTCTCGCCAGCTTGTGTCTCCACATCCTGCTGCCATAATCACATCTTGAAATAACCCAGATATCCAGAGATGTCTCAAAAATCTTCCAGGACCTGTGGCTTATCTCTACCATGGCTGTACCTTTGCAGAGGGAATGGTGGACACCACCGTGCTCCATTATGGGAGAGGCAACATCCCAGTGCCTGCACATCCAGTGCTTCTCAGAGCACAGCAGGAATTTCAGTGGGATTAAGTCAGCCATTTGTTTATTCCCTGGGTTAATTTCACACGCCAAGCACCAAGCTTGTCTTAATTATATGATTTACTGGGCTGTGCTTCTTTTTTCATTGCATCATAAAAAAAGGCTTGAATAAGGATGCTTGTTCTAGTAAATTTTCACTTGTTTGTGAATGGCCTGGAAACAGTTAACAGCAAGCACGTACCCTGGGCCAAAAGGGACTGGAAGGTTCAGATTATTGCCTTATTTTATTTTTATGCCTAAGTAACATTTTATGAGCTCTGAATATGTTTACAGAAGTACATTCAGGAAAGGCATATGAACAAATAGAATTAATAGCCATTGACTGCTCCGTAGCATACCTGGAAGATTAAAATATCATGGAGCAGCCTTTTGCCTTTTCTAGTGGAAGCTGGACAGGTCCATTTATAGCAGGAACAAAAGTTCACCTTGATAGTTTCACTTTCTAACCCAAGCATTAGGAGGGAGGAAGACCTGATCTGGTGGTGGAGAAATCTACCAAAACAACATTTTTAGAGGGAGTCTCCTGGTGCTCCTTTGGCTGTGGCAGTTTGTTCACTGATCTCAGTTCTTCACGGATTCATCAGAAGGCTGAGCCATACATTTAAAGTTGTGTCAAAAAACAGGAGGCAATTTGTACTACAGCACCTGAAAATGGTCTCCTGAGATCAAAGGAAGTGCAAAAATGCTTGGACTCAGATACACCCTGATCTACTTAAATGAAGTAGAGGGAGGCATCAGCCTGACCTCTCCTCTGAAGGCTAGATCTGGGTTTGTCTCTGTGCTCTGAGTTTATCCTTCTCAAGGTTACAGACTGAAATCTTGACAGTCATTGCCTGGGAAAGGTCTAGGTTGAGTTTTATTTGAGACCATAGATACAGTCAGGAAAATGTTAATATTTTCAAACTGACCAGGATAAACTTAGGGCCTGGATCAGCTTTTTAACAATCTTTATCACTCAGAGCTGCTGTGGAATTTCCACCTTTTTTCTGAGCTTGGGAGAAGCATTCTATTCCCTTCCTGACTGTGCAATAGCAATATTGAATCACCTCTCTTTCCCCTAAGCTTTGTTTGCCGCTTGCATTGGTAAGTGCAAGAGCTCTGGGTCCTATGAACCTATTGCCCAAAGAGACTTTTATTGCTACTTTTTTTAACTGCTAAGGGAAAGACTAAGCTGTTTATCAGAGAACTACAAACACTCAATCCTCCAAGAAATGTTAATATGATGCCCTTGGGATAAACACTGCTTCATTGATGTGTTTCTAAGCTGTCCGTTACTTTCCTTTCGAGTAATAAAAAGAAAGATATTACCAAGAAACAGAGAAGGATTGTACAGCATGGTTAAAATCAGAAATAACCTGGTGGAGTGAAAAAAGTTTCATTTTTCTCCCAAAATACATTCTTAATTGGGAACAGATCAGCACTGAGATCTAGGTGCAGATAAACTAACTTTTCCGGCCTACCTAGGGTACAATAGGAAGATTTTATACTTGATTAACATCTTTTAGTGTTTTAGTTATGAGGATAGAAAAGAGGACATGCTTCATTACTCATCCTACCAGTTTGTTTCATGATCTTGAGCAAAATAAAAACCTAAGTGAATTATTCATCAATATTATCTGAATTTCAGCTGGATAAATTTATGAGAGGAGTTTTACATGCATATAGATGCATGTTGAAACATAGATGCATCTTGAAATCCGTGAAAGTTATGGGTCCAAATTGCTTAGATATCCCTGCAGCTCAGTGAATACTTGTCAGCTACTTCAGACATGTAGGTGTTTTCTGCCTCTGCATTCCCTTGTGAATCCCAGTTTTAGGGCTAGACATTCACTATACTCAAGAAACATGAATATATTAGTTACCACTTGGTATTATTTGCATGGTTTTTCCCTCCCTATGAATTCTCACGGTTTCCAATGTCAGCCTAGCTCTGCCAGAAGCAAGGTGGGAATGCCCTTGTAAGCAAGTTGTTACTTCTCACTATTGCTTTTACCACTGAGTTGCCTTTGCTGACTAAGAAGAACCTCATAATTCTACCTTTCCCAGCCAACTACCATACTTACTGTCAGAGCTATCCTACAGAGTAGCAGCAGCAGAAGGAAAAACAGCTTCAGAAGAAGATAGGGGAATGATACAGGATCCTGATCAGTAACAGACACAGTCAGCTATTTGAAGCATTAGTGAGGTTTAGCCGCTGCAATAGCCATTTGGGCTGGAGATAAATGAATACTGATTCCTATCTTTACCCAGAGGACACCACAAGGTTCACCTTCTGTGGCAGCAGTTGCACATACTGGTAGTCCTTATTGCCTTTTCATCAAGACCATGATCTTGGTGCAACTATTCAGCTACTGGCCAATATTCTGCTATTACAGTTATCTAATTATGCAGGGAAACCTGCAGGTGATGTTTGATTCCCAGACAAGGAGAGGGGGGGAAAAAATCACTTGAAACTGGTTTATGTCAAAGGGTGAACTGCAGTGTGGCATAAACAAACAGCCCAACACATTATCCTGTTTATATGGGATCAGAGAATGTTTGTGAGTCTGAGTCCCGAGGGAGATACTTATAGTAATAATGTCCAGACTTCCTCTGCACAGGGTCCAGAACTGTAGGAGAAAGGGAGGGGAAAATGAGTTTTAAATGTTTTGTGAGAAAAAAATTGTGTAATAGGAAATTGATGTTATTCCATTTTGCACCACTTTCTGCAAATGTGCTGATGTGAGGTTTTATTTTTCTTCCTGGAGAGAGTTCAGCCCACTGCTGGAGGTTTGTGTACATCCCTAAGGGTGAAAAATCTTCTGTAGCTGCCCCAGATTTGTTTCCATTTTTTCTCTCCTGGATTCTGTTTTACAAAGAAGTTCAACTTTCTATAAAAGTAATTTAATGACAGCAAGTTTATAATAGATGGAAGTGACCTACTCCTGCTGCTGCTGGAAAATTGCTTTCTGCAATTGTATTCTCAAGGCAATTTATTGTCTTATTGGTCTGCCTTGCTTTTTTGAAGATATTTGGAGGAACTTACCCATCACAAAATGTCATGAATCAATCCTAGGATGTTCCACCATCACAAATTCAAAACTAGACAAGGCAGCTTTCTCCTCTAATAAGTTATAAAGATCTAATAGATAGCTCTTGCCCAGCACATGCACAGATGTCATAGGCAGCCAGAAGTAGATTAATAAAGGCTATGAGGCTAGTGTCGTGGTAGAATAAGGTCCTTGTCTCTGCTTGGTTTTCATACAAGGATTTAAGCCCTGCCAGCTTTCCACTGGCCACTGCACGGAGTCTGGGAGCTCCACTCTTATTTCCTGTCCTGGTCATGGTGAAAGAACACAGCTCAGGTGCCAGACTAGCATCCCATGATCACTGAATAGGGTTGGGAGGAGTAGAAATTTGTGTAGTTCTAGGAAGATGAGCTTTTGTGCAGGCAAAGCAAGGTTTTGCTTGAAGGGACATGATGTCTCTTGGGACCTGAATGTGGTTTAGACATTCATTGTCCTCACTTGGTCATGTTCTTCCATACGTACTGCATTTTCTGTCAGGCACTACAGTCTTTCTCCAGTTCACTGTGACATAACTCAGCTGAGACTAAGGCTACAACTCCCATGATTTGGATTAGTACATGGTTTCACTGAATTAAATCTTTTCATTTAGAAATGTCGAAATCCAAATTTTTAAAAATGAAACTACTCTAAACCTATTCTGTGGAATTTTTTAACCAGTAAAAACTGTTCATCTTTCATACTGGATTGGGAGTTGAAAGGTTCAGGTAGATCAAAGAAAAAGTTAAATTCCTGAAGGTATCCAGAGACTGGAAAATGGTTTAAATAAAGTTAATCATAAATTGCTCAGGATAATTCGGTGATTCTAGGAAGTCAGAAGTAGAAACTTCATTGAGATACAGGAATAAAGCTACTCTTGCAAGAACATTTTGTCTCAAATGATGTTACTTTTAATACAGATTGGGATTTTTAAGTGTGCTTTTATCACATTGGTAACACCCTGTTTAACTCTTCTCTCATAGAGGACATATTTGACCCTGGCTTCTACCTTGAGCAGGGGCAGATATAAAGAACCATTTAATCATCTTCTCCATGTTAAAAGCAGGGACAGAGAAGCAACCTTTCTGTCTGGCTCTCCCTGTTCTGCAAGTGGTTAGCCAAGTGGCTAGTCCTCTGGGAGCTGTGTATCTATCTCTGTGCTGTTACCGTTTGGGGTAAATTAAGTTCCTCAAGAGCTGATTCTTGGCCTCCTTCATTCAATGCCCTGGCCAGCCAGACAGATCTATCCCACTGTGAGAGAAGCTGGTACAAACACATTTTCTCCTAGCAAGGGGGCAGCCAAGGAATATGGAAGCTGCAGTTTGTCTGTGATCAGCTCCTTATGGAACCCAAGCAAAAGCATCTGCTTTCTTCAGGGATTAAATAGAATTGCCTGTGGTTAATAATTGAGACTGAAATCAGGAACACAGTCTGTAGACAGCCTTACTCTTGATTTCATTTGTCGCTCTGTAGTTTGACGTTCAAGAGTTTAAAGAGTTTAAAACTTCAGCAAACAGCAGAAAACAAAGGAAACATTTGGAAATTAGGATCTCTTGGCTAATGATACTTATTTGGATCCCCTTTAATCAAGTATAATGATGCCTAAAAGACAGTAGTTGGATAGAGAGTTTTTTAAGTGGAAATCATATTTAATGCCCATATCACTGCTTCTTAAGGAAAAAAAAAACTCCACACAATAGGGACTTCAATGTTCCCCCCCCCTTCTCCTATTCTGGTTAATGACAAAGGTGGAATTTTTTGCTTTGCTATTTATTGACTTTCTTTAGTGCTCTCAGATGGAAACATTATCACACTCATCACCACAGGATAGATCAAAGTCAACAGATCAGACTCCTCCCTGGGGTGAAGATAAACTGCTGCACTTGACCTGTGCCTGGAATGTCTAATGGGGTCAAAATGCAGAAAAATAATAATACTCATTCCCTTCCCTTCCACTTCTGCACCAGCCTTCCCCATGTTCCTTTAACAGCTGCTGCTTCAGACAAGGCAGTGGCTTGTATTCCTTTCAGACACAGCTCATTTCTGCAGGTAAAATGTAGGAAAAGCTGGAGGACCATTGGTTTTTGCCTTCTTCAACAAAGGACTTCTTTATCAAAATTCAGGAAGAGACAAGACCTTTCAGAAAGACTAAATCCTTTCAATGTCCTTTTAGATTGTTGCCTCCATGGCTTCTCCTTCCAACTAACAAAAAAAGCCTCTTCTCCCACTGCATTATTTGGGGATTTTTTGAAAGCTCATGCTGCCTTAAAAAAATGGTACTTCAACCTTACTTCCCTTCTTCTTCTGGAAGAGAAATGGCTGTAGGATTGAAGGGAATTTTCTGTTTCAAGATCAAAGCAGCAATCTCTGCTGTCTGAGCAATTTTAAGAGTCTTTTCAGCCAACCGCATGGGCCCGAGTGGGTGACCAGTGGCAATGTGAAGCACAGCAGGTAGCTCTGTAACAGCAAGCAGTGGAGACAGCATCACACCTTGCATCTCCTAATTACGGCCTCTATTTTGATTACAAAAATCCTGCTACAGCAGCTGCCTCTAGCCATGTGCAAAGTGCCCCTGCCTTTTGTTGTGATTATGAGCTCCAGGATCCTGTTAGTTTGCAGTAAATCACTCACAGCAGCCTCAAAAATGAGTAATTTGGTCAAGTCATATGCCAGCTGGTGTCCTGTAGAGAGTCTGTCTACAGACACCTTTGTGGGTTGCCTCTCCTATTTCCTGAGCATGAGAAACCCTTATTTCAGATCCCAAGCTTATTGCAGCTTCTGGGTGATGGCCATGACCTAATTTATAATGTTGCAGAGACACACTGATTTATCTCTTCAGGAAATATGGTCTCACTAGAATTGTCCAGCAATATATGGACAAGATGTGAGTGGCTCTGTTTCCACTGTATAAGCTCTTTCCAAAACAGAAATTGTTCCTTCTTGGCTCTGCCATTGTTTCTCAAGTACTTCACCCTCCCTGACTCTGGGCATTAAGACATACACAAAGCATGTTTCCAAAAAGGGATCTGCATCATCTCAGCTTATCTGTACTACCACCAGTGATTCCGTCTGGCACGCAGGTCTGGTCTGACACAGTAAATCAGAGATGCAGGTCTACCTTGGAAATCACTTTTTGAAAGAGGAGATCATAGGAAGCACTGTGGTACTATTTGAAAGTTGTGTGGTTTTATTTGTTCAATAGACACTTTATTTAAGCCCATCTTTCTCATCAAAACAGATGCATAAAGGAATACAAGGAGCACAGTGAGCAGCACACCCACTGGTACAAATACTTCTGGCAACAAGCTGTCATAACTTGACTTCCTTGGCTTAAACATTTATAATTTGCCATTTGTGTTTTGTTACATTCTGACAAATCCCCACCTGCCCACCTTCAGATATGCGTTGCCTGGGGTGCTCTGTGAGATGTATGGCTAAGGGGAAAAAAAATCCACAGGCAATACTGAAATACCATCAAGAGACAGATTGAGGTTAAAAGCAGGAAGTATCCTTTTTTCTGCAACCCTGCTGCCCAACCACATGGTATGGAGGCCGAGTCATAACATCCTGGAGGGCACTGACAGTTTAGGATGGGCATGTACAAGAAGATTGCTGATATCATGGAAAGGGAAGCCTGTTCCTGGCATTGGTCCTTGAAACAGAGTTGATTTATTTGGATTGCCTTTGATCTTTTAATTGCAATATGTTTTCATTCTCAAAGCCATGGGTCCAGTTTATTTTGCTATAATTCATGTGTAATATTTTCCTGATTCTTGGCACCTCTGAATTGCAAGTCTGTGCCTCTCCTGTAGGACAAGGAAAGGTGAACCTTGCATCTTGGCTTTAGGAGTGCTGCTGCTGGGGTCATTATGGAGAATTTGAGGTGATTCATTACGTAAAGACTTTTGGGCCCATGCTCCAAACTTGGAAGGAATTCTTGACAATCTGCCTGCTCTGCCCAAATTTGCTAGTGTTTTCCCAGAATATATGCAAAACTGTGGGCAGGGCGTATCAGTGTGTGCTTTGAAAGGATATGTGAATTGGAAGGCAAAGATAGTATTTTGTTTCCTAATTCCTTTGCCTGATATTTCTTAACAAGATATGTTAGTGCTGGAAGAAAACTAGAGTTTACTTAATCCTTCTATAATGGAGTTTGAGTGTTTTACTTGTGTGCTGGTAGCTCATTGTAGCCTTAAAGAACCTTTTTACGCTTGTGAACTTGTCTAAAACTGACTAGCTGGAATCCACAATAGGTATTAGAGATGAACAGGATTGTCCACTGCAGCAGCGTTACTATTGTCGTAAGTTATTACTGGCTGTATTCTCTCAGATCTTAACTGTACCTCTTTAAAACTCTGTATGAAAACATTAAGGAAGAAAATTTCTTCATTTGTTTTACTAGGGATTTCCATCTTCAAGGTAAAAAAAAAAAATAGCCTCCAGTAGAGGTTAAAAAAAAATCTTTTGAGAAAATAAAATGTATTTTTGCATAGCTAGATATTGCTGAAAAACCAACCACCTGTGGAACTATTTTCTTTTGTAGATAAGGAATTGACCTATTGGCGTTAACAGAGATGGGATGAGAAAGCGAGCTTTCAACTAAACAACACTGGAATTGTCTTGGAGCAGATCATTCGTGTACCTAACCATAGACATTCAGTAGCTGGTTGGGAATAAGAGAGGTGCTGAATGACTTTGAGGTTTAGCATATTTCTGCTTATGGATCATCACTTTGGTAATTAAAAAACAGGATCAATATAAAAGGCTTTTTTTAAAAAAATTATAAATGAAACATCCCACCAGATCATCAGTTCATTGTAATGTACATGCCCAGACAAAAACTTCACTGAATGACCTCTGATGAACTCTAGATTATTTTGTCAGGTATTTATTGTCCATTTGGCATGGTCTGTAGAAAGGAAAAGGAATGTTTTATTACTCCTGTCACTCTCCACTACAGCAACATCTCACCAGCTGAATGCAACTGAAAAAGTATAAACTGCTTGGGGTTAAAGCACCCAGCTTCAAGCATATATGAGTTTGCTTGGTTCATTTTTCCGCATTACAAAGTGACTATGGCCTTTTCCTTAATATTACATCATTTTTATCTTTCTTCCTTCAAAAACAATCCACTGATCCTTTTAGACACTAGTACTCCATCATCAATTTCTAGCTTTCTAGCTATATCTGAAGACCATATTCTTCACAGCTCACAGTGACACTATAAACATCAGTATTCCTGCCTTGGATATGATCAGATATGCTTAGTCTTGAAATACATTTCAAAACAATGACTTGTGCTGTGGAAAATTTTCCACGGGACTTTTCCCTTCATAATAAATGTTTGCACATACTTGGGAAGCTCCCTTTTCATCTTGCGCTTGTCTTGCTTAAATTGTTATGAGGAAACCAAAAGATATATTCCAAGCAGAAGATTCTTGGAATCATGTTAATTGGCAAGGGTAGTATCAAAGGGAAAATGCAATTTATCTTTTTTTTATTATTTTCTCCAATTTTAGAATGGAAAATAACATTTTGCTACAAAAGACAGCAATGTTATTCCTTTAGTAAGGCAAAAGTCCATAGCCTGTACAGAAGCTCTAAATCACTTTTAGAAGGCAAGAGCTCCTGTAATGCAACAAGTTCTTCTTCAGTATTAAGGGAAAGGGCATGCATTTGTCTTTTAGACAAGGCTTACATGCTTTGGGAAAGTTGAATTTGACTCAGAAAACATATACAGTTTCACTATTTGGTTCAAGAAAGGCAAGACGTGCATCTCTAAAAAGGAGAAATCTGACTAAATGAAATCACAGGCTCTCTGCTCTGTGTACTTTTATTTCCATTCGTCTCGATTTCAACTAGGATTTTAAATAAACCTCTTTTAAAAGAAGCAATTATCCTGGTCCATGAACTGCCTGGAACAATATGTATAAGAAGTTTCTCCTAAATATCAGGAGAATAAATTTTCATGTCTGAATTCTAAATCAAACTTCAAATGCCTTTTCATCTCTGTATACATCACTTAAAAGCATGAACATCCGCTTAGACACCTCCCACTCATTGGAGTGGAGGTGTCAGCTCCCAGTCCCACTCAACTGAACATTACAAATTAAAATGAAAATGTCAAAAACAAGCTTATCTTTCATTTCCAAGAAAGCTTATTTAGAAAAGTTTGCTTAAAACCTGAGGTCCCATAAGGATTCTGAAGAATCTGAGATCTAGATCTGAACTACATGACACATCTAAATTAGACTATCTCAAAGGAAACTAGGCCTTTTTGGGTTCTCATTTGGAGAGCCTATTTTGAACTGGCCAGGTGAAATTCATAAATATGAGTACCCTTGTTTTTCTTTAATACTTAGAGTTCCTCTCCAGATACTGAAATGAGGCACGCTGCAGGGTAATGTAGAACAGTTAAACTAACAATTGCAAAACCCATTTATATTTTATACTGGAGCTAAAGAACAATTTATTTCTCTCTCTTTCTTCCTTTCTTTCTGCCTGTCTGTCTGTCTTTCTTTTCTGTCTTTCTCAGAAACTTGACATTTGGGACATGGTAATAAGAAGAGCAGAGCAAATGGCACCACAATGCATTGAGTTTTGGAAGGAAAAATAAGACTTAGGGAGAGATTTCACTGTAAATAAAAATAAAAAATAGCAGAAATTAATGTTTGTGGTCAGCCCCCAGGAACTACACTTTCTAATGCAAACCAATTGCATTTTTACCTGAAATATATGACAGATAGCTAAGGCACTAATGTTTTTCTCCTTTAATAAGCTAGATATGGAACAGAGCTCCTTTAGAATATGTACGGTAAAGTGGAAATGCATGCTTTGGTGACTGTTATAAAGCAGGCCAAAGATATGTCAAGTCCAATTAATGTCAATAAGGAACATCTGTATTTAGGCACCCAAGTTACTTAATGCAAACATTTCATAATTATATACTATAGCACACATGGAGCATTATGAGATGTGGTGTCCCAGTGTGAATAATATTCACATTTTTCAGATCAGTCAGCAGTCTTGGTCTGGCTTTGGCTCAGCTTGCCGTCTCCCTGTAAGAGCATTTCTTTATAATATTGAATTAAGTACAATCCACATTTTTTCTCTTATCTGTGAAATCTTGTGGTTGTGGCTTGACTGTTTTTATAAAATGAAAAGATCCAAGTGCATGTAAAGCTAGGGGTTTGGGGGCTTTTCTTTTTTCTTCCTGAGACATCTGGGTTTTTTCTAATATGCCTTCAGTCTGAGAAGGAAAGGTTCAAGTGGATGAAGCATAGCATGAAAAACTTCACGTCTAAAGGATTCTTCATCTCAAAGAAAAAAGAAAACAGGAAAGGAGCAGAACAATAGCAGATACCATTTCCCCCACCTGAATCACTAGATGCACTGTGAAACAATGGTTTAGTTCAAGTCTGCAGAGGGTGGAATAAATACAAGCATTTATAGTCCGTGAATCCTAAAATTCCTAAATACTTGTAAATTCAAAACCAGCCATGCAGCAATTGTTTAAACAAATACAGCAGTTACTGGTAAGCTCAATAGCCACTCACATGTTGTTCTTTACACTACAGGATGCCTTTTTGAGCTGGGTGGGTTTCTTGAGCTTGGTAGGTCCGTTGAGATGGGGCTCTGGAGTTATGTATTTTGGGATCTTAATCTCCAGTTTAGAGCAACTATTAAAATAGATGGAAAAATCATCTGGTGCTTAATATGAAACACATCACTTGCAGCAGAGCAGTCTCTGTCACTGGTAGAGTTTTCCACCAGGTGTTCCCTCAAGCTGCCCAAGTCCCAGAGGCCATCAGTGGAGACAGAAAAAGCTGCAAATGTTGAGGTTAAGCTCGTCCAATAAATTACAGCGCAACAAAACTACCTTAGACAACTGGCAGGGAAAAGCTGACAAAGCTGCCGTATTAAAACCAGACTTGTAGGTAACCAGGCAGTTTTACCTAATCCAACAAGTGTTGATTAATCCAGCCCAGGAAGAAACAGGTGTCAAGATGAGATTAGAGAAAATGGAATATCTGCCATTCGGTTACGATCTTGCCTAAGCATCAGTCACCAATACTTCTGTCTCCTTCATCCACCCATCTTGGCAGCCTTTCACAACCCCACCTCGTGGCCTGCCAAAAGGAGCCATGAGCTAAGCTCCCACACTGTTTTTAGCAAGCTGCTATTGAGACCCCACCTATTTCAAGAACCATTCAAGCCTGAATACCCACTTCCCACTCTGTATATGTTCTGTCTTGTCTGGCTTTTTTTTTTTTTTTTTTTGCCTGTGCCTCTGGAATATAATCACTTCAGGGCAGGGTCTAGTCATTTCTTTGGCACTTGACCTATTCTTCTTCACATATTTACTGTTCAGAACTCCTCTATGAACTTCAGGGAGATCATGCTTTGGTCTTCTGTGATTAATAGTGCTAATTAATACTCAAATCAATCATGTTGGCTTATGTTCAGAAAAGAAGAATGCATAGTCATGTAAAAATTTATCCACGTACTTTAAAACATTCAAAAGAGGATAGATCCCCATAGGATGAGAAGTTTAATTCCAAGAACCAGTTTACTCCACCTGGAAATTAAAAGCTGGGGGGGGTGGTGTCAGAAACCAGCAATGAGGATTGAAAGAGGGTCTGTAGAGGCCCATGTCCTGTTGCAGAGCTCAAAGTAAGGTGTTAATACAAATGTTGCTGCTTCAGTTTCTCTCTGAAGCTCTCATAGTGTATAACAATGGTGGCAAATTTGCGCCAAACCAGATTAATTCTGCATGAATAAAAACACAAATAAAAGGAAGCCTGTGTTGCAATGGAGGAAGAGGAGGGACACACATGAAGTCTAACTGGGCATGGGACAGTGGGGAAGACATATATAGCAGCAGGGTGGGCAGCAAGGAGGAGATTTTCTGTGCCTTTCCTAAGGAATCTACACTAAAATCTTATTAATGACTAATGGAATTTCTGTATCTTCTTCCAATGCACCACCCTGAACCTACAAACAGGATTTCTGCAGTTCCCTCCTACATGCTGCTCCCTTTAACCCCCCAATGAGACCTTGTGAATAAAACAAACTTCAGTGTGTGTACATTCCAATTATAAGCAGACAGGAGGAGAGCTCACATCTAAACTGGCTGAGATCCAGGGATACCAACAGAAGGATAAAGAGAATGGAAGTGGGCCTCACTCCAGAAGAAAGAGCAAGAGATTTCTGACAGGTTTGAAGGGAAGAGTGATGGCAGAAAAAATTGCACATCCCTCAGTACCTTTGAATGTGCGTGAAGGATAATCATGTGGCTAAGCTGTATGATAAGGAAGTAGACTGAGATCTGGAGACCCAGGTCTTCTGATAGAGGTTTTCAGTTTGACCCAAGTTAGAATTACTCCACTGCCAGCAAGGAGAGAAAAAGAGTTGAGGAGGGCATTCTCAGATGCATTACTCCCCACAGGTTACATGGGAGGCTGACCTCATACCTAGACCCTTGCTTTGCCCAAGGCTGGACAGAAAGGGTCCCTCTTTTTGCAGACATCGCATTTGGAGCTTTATCCAAATCCAGCATATGGGGCAAATGCCTCACCACAAGGTTGCCACACGATTACCTCTGATTTTCTTATTAAATATTGGGGCAGAGAAAGATGTGTATAACATGAGGTACCCTCCGTAACTCAGTGCATCAGTCCCTCAGCACAGCTTCACAGGGTGCCAGGAATTGCTTTTCTATCTGATAGCAATAGGGAGGGTGACTGGAAATTAATTTCAGTGCTTTGAGGCTCTCACTACAAACAAATCACCTGGACAGAAAAACCCAACAACAAACAGTAGTAAACCTGATTATGTTTAGGTTTCTCCGCTGAGTTGTAAGTCATATTGCTCACTTCCTATAAGACTGTTTAAAGCTTTATACTAATGTGGGTTTTTTAATATGATTGTAGCTATTTTTCTTGGTATCTATTAAAATATCTGAATAGCTTTTAGAAGGATCTCTGGGGACTTGCCTTTCCAACTCATTCATCTTAATTTCTAAGATGGAGACAAACCTCTTATTTATGTTTCAAACATGACAGTACATCAAAGGGTTTGAATATTAAATGCATTAATTACAGATGATAGGCTGATAAAAAGAAATCACCTCTGGAGTTTTATTAAGCAGGAATTACAACTACATTCATGGAGATTTAGGACTACACCAACTTAATCTTATGTATAAAAAGACTATTTTTGGAAATAGAGAATAAATTTTTCTCATTTATGTAATTGCAATGTACAACTTGAAATTAGTGACTTCAAAACCAGCAGCTTTATCACCATTACAAAGTTATCCATCACACTGACCATTTGCACTGGATGTCGCTTTACTTGTGGAGCTCTGAGCGGGTTCCTGAGTTTGTCTTTCAGAGGAGACCTTTCTCACAATCAGAACACCACAGACAGCATGCAGAGATGTGAAAGTCATTCACGAGGGGCATCAGTTTTCTTTAAGCAGGTTGGGAAGGAGGCTTCATTTGCCTTTCTCTGACTCTTTTTCTAGCCTGACTTACTACAATAGCTATACTGTGTCCTTCATTTTGACAGAATTGTAGCTGGTGAAATTGCAGAAAGACACCAGAGAAAAACCTGGTGCCAACTCCTTAGACTGTAAACACTGGTTTTCAGTGGAAGTAACACCAGGAGGAAACTTATCACAAAACCTCAGCGATTTTCCTTGGTTGTGTGGGAGTTATTAAATAAGCTGGGGAAGCCTTTCTTATTTAAGATAAAACTTTATGTCAATAGAGGACTGAAGGGGATCGTGTTTGTAGTGGGGTTTTGTGTTTTTTTTTAGTGCCAGCTGTGATGCTTCCATATATAATTAGCAGAGATTCCACCAATATCCTTGTTACACAGTATTCATAATTTGAGGTTTTGGCTTGTCCATTACTGAAAAGGGTATGACACTAGTAGGCTAAAGGAGTCTTCTTATGGCAGCCAGTCTTTGTGTTTAAGAGACTTTGATTATGTGCAAATCACTCTTTTACAGCAAAAGTATTTAGAAAAGCTCCTATAGTAATTTTCATTCAGAATCCAGAGATTTTCCAAGGATCCTATTCAAAACAGTACTGGGGCCAGTTCTGCTTAATATCTTTATGAATGATCTGTACAAGGGGTTCAAATGCACCCTCAGTGAGTTTGCAGGTGACATCAAGTTGGGTGAGAGTGTTGATCTGCTTGGGTGTAGAAAAGTTCTACAAAGGGACCTTGACAGGCTGGATCAAATGGGCCAAGGCTCAGTGCTGGGTCCTACAGTTGGGTCACAACAACCCCTTGCAATACTACAGCCTTGGGAGAAAGTGGCTGGAAAGCTGCCTGATGGAAAAGGAGCTGGGGGTGTTGGTTGACAGCTGGGTGAACATGAGCCAGCTTCTGCCCAGATTGCTAAGAAGGCCAACAGCATCCTGGCCTGTATCAGAAAGAGTGTGGCCTGCAGGACTGGGGAAGTTATCATCCCCCTGTACTCAGCCTCACTGTACTGATGAGGCCACAACTCAAATCCTGTGTTCAGTTTTGGGCCCCTCGCTGCAAGAAAGACATTGAGGTGCTGGAACCTGACAAACAAAACTGATGAAGGGTCTGGAGCACAACACCTGTGAGGAGCAGCTGAAGGAAGTGGGATTGCTTAGTCTGGAGAAAAGAAGGCTCATAGGACACCTTATCACTCTGTACAACTACCTGAAAGTAGCTTGTAGCGAGGTGGGGATCAGTCTCTTCCCCCAAGAACAGGAGGAATTGGCCTCAAGTTGTGCCAGGGAAGGTACAGACTTATTTTCATTATAGAAAAATTTCTTCACTGAAAGACTTGTCAAGCATCGGAACAGCCTTCCCAGGGAATTGGTTTAAAAGAACTGTTGTGGTTTAAGCCTCTATAACCCACACAGTGGCTCTCTCACTCCCCTCTCTTTCTTCCCCCTGCTCCTGGAGGGATGGGAAGGAGAATCGAAAGAATGCAACTCCCACAGGTTGAGATAAGAACAGTTTAGTAACTAAGGTATAACACAAATCACTACTGCTACCACCAATAATGATATGACAAGAGAAATACAAGCGAAAAGAATACAATCGCTCACCACCCGATACCCAGCCTGACCAAGCAGTGCACCCCCACACTTCTGGGTCTCTCCTCTCCGTTATTACATCCTGGGCATGACGTGCTGTGGCATGGAATACCTCTTCGGTCAGTTTGGGTCAGGCGTCCTGTCTCTGCTTCCTCCCGGCTTCCCCTCCTCCCTGGCAGAGCATGAAACTCAGAAAGTCCTTGGTCAGACCAAAACATTACCAAGCAGTAACCAAAACCACTGGTGTTATCAGTGCTGTTCTCAGGCCGAAAGTCAAAAACACAGCACTGCACCAGCTATTAAAGAGAAAAATGACTGCTACTGCTGAACCCAGGACAGTCACCATTATTTAAAAGTAAAAAACATTCAAAAAATAAAAGGTCACCAGGTATTTAAAAGACTTCTAGATGTGGCACACAGGGACATGGCTCACGGTGGACTTGGCTGTGCAAGGTTAACAGTTGGACTTGATGATCTTAAAGGCCCTTTCCAACCTAAATGATTCTATGATTCTGGAAAAATACTTAAAGCACAAAAGCACAGCTCACAGGGGCAGTAATAAATGGCTTGAACAGCCCAAGTGTCAGTAGCATGTTGAGATTTGAAAATCTTTGTTTTGTTTTTCCGATTTTTGGTTGAGACCAGAAGCTGCAGTTTCACTGACCTTTACTGATGTTTGAGTGTGAAACTTTCTGCTCTCCTAACACTAATCAAAAAAAAAAAAAAAAAAAAAATCAACCAAAAAAAACAAAACACAAAAAAAACCCAAATAAATCACTGGATTTTTATCCTGTACTTGCTCTTTTATTCTGCACTTTACTTGGTAGTAAGGGCATTTCAGCACTGAACCTGTATGTAATGCTTAGTTTTAACTTGCTGGTGACTAATTTTAATCACATATGATGATAACAATTGCTTTCAGCACAAACTAGCCCATATTTGTGAGCTTAAGGAGTTGCTATCAACTCCTTCTATTTTAAGGTAGTTATGAAGTCACCATTCATTGCTTTTCATTTTTTTCTTCAAATCCAAAAATGTTTGGGAAGACAGTTTGGATCAGCATGGATGAATCCCCAACTTGGCAGCTATGGAGATACTGGATGAATGAGATATAGTGAGAACAACATCCAGAGATGACAACCACAAGCATGTTTTCTCCCTGTAAGAAATCTGTTTTCCAATGTAACCTATTTCTCTGTATACAGCTGCACATTTGCATTTGGATAGACCTTGGGTGGTGCAATGCACTTCCTTGTCCTGCACACTAAGCCAGTTTCCTTTGTCCTTCAGACCTGTTAGCATGATGAAGTAGGAGATGAGAATGGCACCCTATGGTACTGGTGCTGCTCTGCCCAGTGGAGCCTGAGTTGGTGCCAATTTATGTTCTTGGTGGCATTGAGGCTGTTGTGCTGCCAGCGGTGGCATCTCCCAGGGACAGGCCGTGGCAAATCCCAGGTACAGCCGGCCCCACTCCCCCTGGCACACTCATACCATTAAAATCCATGGCACGCTTTGCTAAAGTAAATGGCTCTAGCCTGAGTAATCCTGTTCCAATTGCAATTTGCATAATTGCTTTCTGCTTTCATATCTCCTGCAGTTCCTTTTAGGTAAAGTCTTCTTGTCTTCTTATCCAAAGTAGTTGCTTAATGCTACAGTTTGCTGTAAAATAGCAACCGTCTTCTCCCCCCAAGCTAGCTGCATTACCAAGGGTGGGTACACATATTCCAATACACTTTAGAAAATTAGCGTATTTTGGAAAGGAAATACTATAAACTTGCTATCAACATGCGGACTAATAAATCAGGTTAACATCTATCCCACATGCCTAAGGATACCTCAGTGTAATTCGGAGGTGCAATTACAGCCCAGTTCCTGAGTGAGCTTTAATTTTGTTATCTTTGTAATTGGTAACTGTGAC
This sequence comes from Ara ararauna, assembly GCA_028858755.1. Classification (NCBI taxonomy): domain Eukaryota; kingdom Metazoa; phylum Chordata; class Aves; order Psittaciformes; family Psittacidae; genus Ara; species Ara ararauna. The sequence goes on from CM054386.1 coordinate 918,403, forward strand.
ACCCTCAACTTCAATATACATTTGCCTGGGTAGGCAGCAAGGGCTCATGGAGTTACATCTGAGCTAGGCATGGATATCTGCATGAAGTGTGATTATACCTCTCTGGTGCTGCCAGTCCTGGCTGGGATCAAGCTTATTGACACAGAAGGTTGGAGCTGAGCGGGGAGGAAGGCAGTGCAGCAGAAGTAAGGTGGAGGTCACCTGGTCCAGTTACTTCAGTGAACTTTAGATGTAGCACTCAAAAAATTCTGTACAGATGGGGAACATAGAGGCCCATTTTAGAGCAGTTCTGACTGCTGCCCCTTCCAGGCACCTCCCTGAACCAAGTAGGCTTCTTGATTATGGAGTTGCAGTCCTCTGCCTGTTAAACCAGCATCAGATGGATCTGTTTCTTAGGAGGCAATAGTTAAAGGCACAGTCACACCATGGGCTGAAGCAGGCTGGATGCTAAAACCTACTTAGCTGGGTATGTCTCCCTCTGTGCTGGCATTTGCAGAGCAAACATGCCATAAGTAAATGGTGAGACAGAAAAGTCTGATGCCTTGGTTGCAGCAAATTATTTAGAACCTTTCCTGGTTGTCCGTCATAGTCCTCTCACTTGGCATTTGACAGGTTTGCAACAAGGCAAGAGCTTCACCTGTAAGAGCTAATGATCAAATTTGTACCGAAAACAGGACAAGTAAAGACATGTTTGATGTGTTGGCCTGGGAAAACTCACAGGAGACAATATATGAATATAAAGAACCTTAAAATAATGCCCTTCCTTTATAGAAAACAGCAACAGCAAAGATGCCTGAGAGGATAAACAGTTACGTGCAGGTTTTATGACTATCTGGCAATTGCCAGCACTTGGTTCTCATCTACCTTGTACTCCACCTGGTTGTGCTGTTGACCGTGAAGCCCCAGCCTGTGAGGTTATCTGGAAAACAGGAAATAGCTTGTGACTAATCCCATCCCCATGTGCCCTGAGTCAGAAATCTTGGCGACACGGAAAAAAAGAAAAGAATATTAAAAAACGAGAGGAGACAGTTTCCTGGGCCAGAGAAAGGAAAGAAAGGAAATTAATTTCCTCTTTAGAGCCTTATGTGAGTCTGATGAATGTCAAAGACAAGTGTCACATGGCTGGCATAAAAAGTCACAAATGACATTTGGAGCTGTGTGATAATCTACTGCTTCTGGTTCAGCTAATTTGACTAATTCTGATGTAAAGAGCACCTCAACCTGCTGATTTCATCCTTCTTCAGAACATGTTTCTTAAGAGGGAGGGTTCGTGCCAGGCTTTATTTACCTAAGATCCCTCCAGGAGAAAGGAAAAAAAAAGAAAAGGGAAAAGAAACAAACTCTCTTTCAAGTCCTGCTTGCTCAAGTTTCGATTCATATTTAAGTCTGCTTTCTCTAGCCTTGCAATTCCCCTTCTTTTTCCCTTTTTTACGAGAAATTTTATGAGACAAGGGCTTTCTATTTTCTGTGAGGGGAGATTCATCAGTTTCTTTTTTCAGGTCTCCCATTTCGTTTTTCTATCTACCTATCAGAATTTTAAGACAAAACTCAGCACTGTAACATTGTCTGAGGGAGGGACACAGAGCCTTTAAATGTATGAATTGGGAAAATTATGTGCTGAGTTTTGGACTCATATAGGGCAACCCTCCTGTTTTGCAATATACACACCCTACGTATAATCTGCTGCTTGGCGGTACTGAAATCCTCACCCCAAAATGCTTTTCCACTCTACCCATAGTTCTGTCTTATGACAGATCTTGCAAGAGAGACTGCATAAAGCTGTTTATTAGCAGAGTCCAGTGACACTTCTGTGCTGATGAAATCTGTCTCCTCACTGACAACGTGGCTGTTAAAACCCTGCAGACAGCAGAGGAGAAGTTCCCTCTCCAGGTCTCCCAGGTTCCTTTCACAGCTCTGCTAAGGATGTGGTGTGACTTAAGTCAATTAACTTTTCTGTGCGTCAGCAGTGCAGGGCACACATTTACTGGGGAGGTGGAGTTGAAGACTCCTTCATCAGCTTTGTAAAGTGCTTTAAAATACTGCAGCAGAGACAGCAGAGAGATGCAAAGAAAGAGCACTCTTTTTTCTGATCATAAAGGCAGCAAGTCACTAAACAGGGTGTGAAGAGGCATTTGACATTTGGGCTGATAGCACAAGCTGTGCTGTGAGGATCCTTGCCTTAGGCTGCTCTTCTGCACATTCCCCAGATGAATGCAGTATGCACAGGTCTCCTGCCCCATGGTGGGCTGTGGAAAGGCACAAGAAATAACACATGACAATTGTAGACCTTTACATTTCCTGTGAAGAAGGATTAGTTCCCCCCTTGAAACAAATGCTCTAAATGCAGAACTCCTTGCTATGGTCTCAGTCCCTCGTATGCCTACCTCTGCAGGAGTCAGACACAAGTTGATTCATAGGTCTCAAAACACTTTGGGGTGTTACAAGATGACATGACACCATTCGACATCCCCAGGCAGGCAGCAAAAGAAGAAGGACCTCACACCATGTTTTGTCTCTGCATAATGTTCATTTTGCAGCACGTTGTAAGCCTTTGGAAGAAGGTTTAGAAGAAGGGAAAATGGAAGGACAGAGGGGATCCTCTGAAAACCCCAAACAGCACCAGTACTGTAATTAAAGCCCAGTTGCCTGATTTCAGGGCCATTTTCAGAAGGGAGGAATCCACGCTTATATACGGCTATCTTAAAAGCAACTGTAAGCGCCACACCCACAAGAACTTGCGACTTGAAAAGTTGATTACTCCCATGCTTGTATGAATGAAGTGCTTGGGTTTTAATTGAATCCAGTATGGCCATGATTCATAGTTTCTGAACTTCACTTGAATTCATATTTGATAGAGGCTTTGCCTGCTGGGTAATTTTTAAAGTGATAAGGTCAGTGTTGCTCAGGTACTTGGGATATGGTTGGAGATAAGAGCTATGTCTCTGCTAATGACTTTGGAAGCAAAACTGGCAGCTGCTACATGCTGTACTTGAGTACTGTTTGAAGCCATCACCCACCATAGCTGAAGGAGTTTGAAATCCTGACTGCTGCTAAAGTAAATCAAATTCCCCTTGTATATGGGCTCCAGAGTTAATATTAAAATATATTTCCTGAAAATGGCACTCATCTTCATGTGACTGTTCTTATCCCCAGACAACTGAGCTGACACTTTTACTGAGGGAAACAACATCAGGATGACATGGCCAGAGCTATCTATCTCCAGCTCTTCCCATGAGCATCAACAGATTGCAGCACTAGGAAGAGTGGATGAATGTATCACTATGGGACAGCTAGTGAAAAATGATTTTTTGTTCTCTGATAATCCTTGGGGGAATGTCTCACACATATCTCCATCTTTCATTCATCTTGGTGAGCACTTTGTAGGAGTGCAATGCCATGGCATTTGATCTCTCACAAGCTCACTTCTTATAAGCAGGAAATACCAGAAGACTAGACCTCACATTCTCACCACCCAGTGAGAATGTGAGGTGAGCAAACCACTCATGCTCTCAGAGAGAAAACTAGATTTATCTGAATGCTTATGGAAAACAGAAATGAGAAGCCTGACCCACCTACCTCACTGTAATCATCATAAGCCTATTGAAATCAATTAAATTAAATACATGAAATTAAGATGAGACCTGAAGTCAGGAATCTGAGGTAGGTAGATCTAAACATCTCCAAGACTTTTAATACAGGAGATTTCTCAACTCCAGAAAACTATAGGTTTCTTATCAATGCTGTCAAGGAACTACTCGGGCTTGCAGAATAAATCTTTAAAAAAAATCCTGCTTATCATAAACTTCACTGCTTCTGTAGTGGGTGAAATGCCTGAGATCAAATATCCTCAGGACAAAAAGCATATACTTTATTGAAAAACAGCACTAATTACATGCACAAAAACCTATTTAAAAGGATATACATTGCATCGTAACAGTTTACAGCATTGTAAGAAATCAATATTTAATCATTATGGATGAAAGGATTTGGAAGATTGCTTTATTTTTGCCACTTGTGCTTGTTTACCTTTAAGAACTTGATCGTGACAAACTTCACACAAGGCAGGGTCATGGATGCTCTAACCACATACAGGGTGAAATCCAAGTCCCTCTGAAGTCAGTGGGAACTTTGCCATTGAAAGTCAACAGTTTTAGTAAGCCAACCGAGCAGAAAACCCCAAATCTAAATGGCTCAATGTATTTAGCTCTGTCAATATGTTCAGCCCTATTCTTGCTTGGAAAATGCTTTATTGTGCCATGGAAATTTATAATGAGAAAAGGAGAGGGAGGAGGAAGGCTTGTTGTTGTCAGCTCAGTTTGATGGAAAGGTTTTCTCTAGCCTTCTTCCAGGATGAAGAGATAGAGAAGACCAGTCAGGGAGCTGGCAGAGTCAGACAAAGTAATTCAGCCACACAGAGCAAGACTTTCAGAAATTTTTGCAATAGGATTTTGACATTTGCTTACCACAAGCTTTACCTCAGAGGCAGGCTGTTATATCCCATTCTTACTTTGCAAATAGCATTACAGAATTCAGTAACTTGGGAAGAAAGTTATTTCTCTGGGCAAACAGAGGCATGAGATTGTTCTGGGTTTACAGGACACTGGGAAGCCTGAGGTGGGCTGGGGGAGGCAGGGGAGGCTTCAAGAAGAGGGATAAAAAGGAAAAGGTAGTCAGGAACAGAGTCATGGTTAGACACTGAGAAGCGCAAAGATATAAACAGGCAGGCAAACAATATCCTAATGGTGGGACAGCATGTCATAGGCTGTGGAAATGAAGTAAGACTACAGGAGATGCGTGATCTAAAATGGGCATTCAGGAGTGGGGTAATAAAAGAATGCAAGGCTTCAATGTAAAGCAAAAATACTTTTTTCGTGTGAGCAACTGTTTTCATTAGAAAAATTGCCAGACTCTTGGCCAGAAAGAAGAGCATAAAGATATTTGAAAACAGCAAAAAACAAACCCAGCACTGAGGGAAGAGGAAGAAGCTCAGGAGATGAAGTGTTTACTAAGGATGAATGTGAATAAGTATACACAGGGGATACTTTAAAATCACATGGAAAATTCTCCACATGCCTTTCTGTTGAAATCCCACATGTTCCTATAGAATGCTAGTTACCACCAAAAAAGTCTAGTTGCAGTTTTAAAAGCACAGTCTCCATATTGCTCAGGGTGGGACATGCTTCCTATTTGCCTAATTTTTAGCTTTCTGGCCAACCTAGAATGGGAAAAGCAGAGTTTCCTTTTGGCCCAGTTTTCCTTGAAGCCTGGGAGCGGAATTCCATACCTGACTTTGAATCACTGAGACTTGCTGTTGGACTACATTCAAGTCACATCCCTCACCTCCCTGTGATTCAAGAAGCCTGGCTTTTAAGGGAAAAAATATGCAGAAACAGCCCCAAAAGGGAGGCTCTGGATCCAAGATGAGTTGCTGTGGATTAACAGATTAAAAGTGTGAAAGTCCGTGGAGCAAAATTCACAAAAAAGAGGAACGTGGCGCAACGCGTCTTGTCAGACAGAGCATGTGTCCCCTTCCTGTACTTTTGGAGATATTTCCAGTCTCAGAAGACGATTTGGTTCCAAAACAGACTGTGGTAATGGTGTATGAAGATGTATGAATGCATCTAACTGCCAATGTGGAACCAGCTAATTAGTTAAATGGGTCTAGTGTCTGGTTGCAAACTGGGTAGATGCTTTTCCCACCTTAAAAAATTCTTTGCATAATAGAGGAAATAAAACCAATTGGGTTTTATGAACTTGTAATTAACTAATTTAAATGGGATTCCAATAGCTTCATTATACCCAGTTGGAGTTTGGCAGAGGCAGTTAGTGCAGTTGGCCAGATCCTGACCTGTGAAGTGACATGGAGCAAGATGTATCACTATCAGCCTCAGTTTCTCCATCTGTAGAATAGGGACAATGACACGTATCTTCACCTTGCTCATGATGAACCATGCAAGACTTCATTAACTAGTGCTCACAACACCATTTAAGTGCCTTGGATAAAATGTGTTAGATTGGGTCCTGAATCCCAGTTGGCGATACAGCACTTTTTCATGTTCTTTCGGAAGCTTTTCTGCATGCTGTGTGCAGCGTGGCAGTCACCTGGCATTTGCCTGACACCCGCAGGGTGTCCTTCACCTAGGAGCCACCCAGTGCCTATCGAGCAACCCTTCTCTCTCGAGGGACAGAGAATCCGTGTGCATTTGTATGTGTCTTTATTTAATGAAGCAATTATGTGTGCTAACGACATTCTTCGAGAAACATCCTATCTAAAGTTTCCCACCATTCTTGCAGTGGTAGTTTTCCCCCTTCCCTCCTCCTTTCCCTTATTAATTTATGAAGCAGCTAATTATGATCCCTTCAGGCTAAATAACTGTGCAGTTAGAGATGCACTAGATGAGTGGGTATGGCAAGGCAATGCAGAGCATTTTTCTCTTTGCCTATTACATGTATTGTTTTAGGTAATTAACATCCACTTTGTAGTGGCAACACAGACGCCTTGCTGTCTGTACAGCTTCTTGGCTCAGATCCTTTCAAATACTCCCTGGTACACTCCTTGCAAAACCATGTGAAGTGTTATATAATTCTCTAGGTTGAAAGGCAATTGTGTACATCCAGGTTATTAAAGGGATCTATATATGTGTAAAAAGCCAACATTTCATGCCTTATCCAAGGTACCTTCAGCTTATGGTCACTTCAAATGGCTAAAAGCATTCAATAAAACCCAGGGAGACTTTCTTTCTTCCTCCTTTCCCTATCCCTCCAGTAGTTTCAAGTTTATAGCTAGGAATACCTAGCAAAACACTAATGTAGGTGTTACATGTTTCAGGTCACTGCTTGCTACTTCTTAGCATTTTGGATATTGACAGTGTGCTCAACACAGGACAGTAAAAACTCCAAAGGCTGTCCTCACCTGACAGATATTCCCCTCACCTTCAAAACTAGGCAACATAAACAAGTCCAAGCTTGGCGATTTAGCAGTGGGGGCAGCTCAGTGTTCTTGTACCTGCTGCTTACCAGCCTTGGTTTAGTGTGTTTGTATGAAAGCTTTGGAGGAAAAGAGTATGGCGGATTAGCCAAGTGGGAAGGGAAAGCCATGCAACCTACACAGGGCAAGGTCAAAAATGTTCTGAACTGCAAAGGATTTTAAATCCCAGAGAAGGTCAGGATGAAGACAGCTCTGGAAGCATTAAGAAATCCAGCTATACTGATATAAAGGAACACGCAAGTACAGTGAAATACACAGTGTTTGGGGCAGGAAAAATTTATGGGCACCTACTAAGTAAGATTATTATTATAATTGATGAGGTCTGTGTATCTCTTTTGCACTTGCAAACTTTTCATAGTTCACTGCCTGAGAAAATCAGTGCATATACTCAAAGTGCAATAAAAGGCCAGATCGAAAGAAGAGTCTTTTTTCGCTTTGTGGCTGTACAAACTCATGATTTTCACTCTGCTGCTGTTTGGTATCTGCAGAGAAAGCTAGCAGCTCCTCTTGGCTCCAATTTACCTTTGTGAGTTAGCTTACAAAGATGGATATAGACCAAAACTCTGTCCCAGAATGATTTTAGTAAAGCAGCAAACCTAGTCATTTTTTTCCATCCCTCTTCCTACGAATCAACAGTGTGTGTCAGTCTGGTTGCTCATAAAGTTAAGAATCAGATAGGGCTGTCTAGAGTGTGGGCTGGTGCTCTGCAAGTTTAATTGCACAACTTTGCTCACAGCTTCTCAGCCACTGACCTTAGAGCTCAAGCAGGGCCAGCCAGTTCCAGCATGGGGTTGCAAACGGGGCCAGCTGGACTAACAGGAGTGGAGAATCTCACCCCATGGGTGGAAGCATAGACACCACTGAATCAGAACATCAGTCCCACTCTCACCTGGGACTTACGAGCAGCTCTCTGATGCCCTCCGTACTTGCTCAACACCTTCCTCTCCAGCTTGTCACCCGTGCATGAACCCTGTGTTTTGATTTGGATGAAAAAATGCTCATCAGCATTTTCCAGACTTGTGGGTATCATTTGCTACTCATCCTTGTAAGATAGAAATCCATCCCTTCCCAACAGATATGAAATTATTAATTGCTGCTGTAAATCAGCAGAGTGTGCTGTAAGCCAGCCATGACAAATATCCTGGGGAGCAGCTATGCAAACAAGATGGCTGATAAAAACAGAGGAAAAAGGACATGTGAAGCTATGGAATGGAAAAAAAGAGATTTTTTTTTAAGAAAACCAGTACTTGATGGGCAATTTCAATACAAGGATTTATAATCTTTCTTTATTACTTTTGTTAGTGTAAATTGCAAATGTATAGCTTGATGAATTCCACCAAAAGCAGTGGAAAGACCAGTGGAAAATCTGAATAATGTGATACAAAAAGTAGCCCCCAGCTAAAAAGGCGCAAAACCTGGGAAGGCGAGGAGATACGTGTAAGGTTTTCAAGTCAAGCCGCATCAGACTGGGAAAGATGGAGTAAGAGATCTCCATAGACACTGTCAGAAATTAACTGTACTGGTGTCCAAGGGAAAATGGAGAAACAAACGACAAAGAAGATGTAACCCAACTCAGGACTACTGGGGAAAGAGTGGAGCAGGAGCAGTTTTCTGGTGCTAGATATGGCTGTGGGACACGCAGGCAGGTTCTTGCAATGTAGCGGGAGAGCTACAATGGAGAAACCTATGTAGCTGCAGTCTACCCTAAGTGTTGCTCTAGCCAATGCTATTATTAGGTACTTCTATTCATGAGCCTCAAACTCACTAGCAAATTATTTTTAAAAAAATATAACCTCTCCATCTGTTTTCCAGCTTTTATACCAAAATTCTAATTTAAGACATTAACTAAAATGGAAAAAGATTTTCCTTTCATTAACTTTGAGTGTATTCAATTTACGTTTCATATGTTTCCATTTTTTTTTTCTTCCTGAAGGGTTTGTTTTCTGAAGCACAATGGAAACACCACACTTATTTTCTTTTTTGAAAGCATTTCTGAGACTTTGAAGGGTGCACTTAAATTTTATGAACCTGTCAATGACTCTGGCCACCTTCCAAGTCTCCTGGGGCAGATTAAACAACTGAAGCTACCTAGCATAGGTACCACTATGATCCAGGACTATCCAGACCTTGTGTTTCTTAGTGCTGACACTTGCCACTAAATACAGAGAATTCAAAAGCACTCAGAAATGAATGCAGCAGTTGCATGTTTATCTTTTCAGAGAAACGTTTGTATTCATTCTTCTTAGGAGTAGCTAGTCATTCAAAATGGACCTTTAGCTGCTTTTCATAAACACACTTTGTCCTTCATGATACACATGAAAGTGCCTTTCTGCATGTTTGATGTTCTAAGAGCTCTTGGTTTGGCAGGCGCAAACTCTGGCTCAAGATATCCCTAAGCCACAAACAGCTGGAGGCAGAGAGCAAATCCTGGGGAATAATCACCACGTGCTTTTCCTACCCACATGCTCTGCCCTTAATATCTGCTACTGGCTACTGCTGGAGACAGGCTACTGGTCTAGGCAGATCTCCAGTTTCACCCAGTGCAGCTGTGCTTGCGTTATCTGTGCCATATAGTATAAAAATTGAATGTAAAATGTGTCAAAGGATTATGTGGAACTCTTGTAGCTTACAGAAGGTGCTAACATCTCTGCCAGTTGCAAGTAATGCAGCCATTCTAGTGCCATGCCAATAAAAGCATTTTACCAAAGTATCATGCATTCCCCAGACTCTGTAGCTCACAGATTAGAATTAATTCTTTGTAGTGTTAAGTAAAAAAGCTCAGTGTCTCTTGTTGGGAAGATTAAAATGAGGTTGGCAGAAAGAAAAGACTCAGTAATTGCTGAATTAAATCAATATAATCTTTAACAAGCATACAGAATAAATTGTACCATTTTAAACTGTTCTATAAAAATTATTCCACAAACTTTTAGAAGAAAACAAACTCAATTCCATTGGCTGGATATTTCCTGTATATCCAGAAATTTTATTTTGTTTACTAATGTAAATGCATTCCCTTTCCATGCTCAGGTAATCAGTCCAACATACATATTGATATAAGAACAGCAAACTTTTCCTTAATATTAAAACTGCCTCTTTGCAATGGGTAATGATGATTTATGCAAAAAGCTTACTTTGTGGGAAAATGAAGCGTTGTGGGTTTACAATTCACATATTTGTTCTTTTCATGTTATGAATAACTGCCATTTCCTTGAACTAAGTTATTACTATAGGGATATGAGTATATTCTCCTGAGGGCCAAATATTCTGCTATTGTCATTGTCCTATTAACAATAGGTTGTCTTGAAATTAGTAAAACTGTACAACCTTATTCTGAGGGTTCCTCTGAAAATAGAAATGAAAATAAGATATCAGACCTTCTTTTTGAAGCTTCTTTTGCTGTTTCTTCCATTTTGAGGGTGGTTTGTCTAATTGACAGTTGTGCTCACAGACCTGATATGCATCTGTGTATCATTTTATGAAAAACTGCAGGAATGCCAGTTCAAGATCATCTTTGTAAAATTACCTTCTGGCTAGCACAGAAACTGCATTGTCTGAAATGATCTGATTTTGTCAAGGTTCTATTGCTGAAATTGTTTACAGTAAGGGAGCTGTACTGTAGTCATGCTGGTCATGTTCAGGTTGCATTATTCATGGTTCTAACATGCTGCATTTCTAATGCACTACTAAACCTGCTGTGACACCACTGCAACCCTCCTGGGTGTTTTGGAGCTTGCCTCCCTATATGTTATTGCCAGTGTGATAAACGGGATATTTTCTGAAGGCACAAGAGGAATTCACACACAATTTATTGCACACATATTATGCAGTTGCAAAGACCAAACTTCCTTTTGAGCTGTGCTGAGAGCACGCTGAAGTTACCTTCCTAGTTTACAGAAACCTATATGAACTTAGCTAATTTGCTTCTTCAGAGTTGCACCTTTGAACCCAAATCCTATCCACAGTTCTATGAACTGACTTAGAAACTCTACATATTCTCAGACTTGTGAGAATTTTGTCAAACCTGGAGAAAGTTTCCAGATTTGTCAGTTGAGTGAAACCAAAGTGGCAGTATGGGGCTTCATGACGAAAAATTCATCCAAGGTAGTGCCTGTTGTAGTGTACGACCAGAAGATTAGCCCCACGTATTTGCTCATCCCCACATACACACACAGACAATTCCTTGTAAAATGTAGTACAGCAGCATAAGCCCTCCTCCAAGCTCACAGAGAACAGGCTGGACAAAATAGCTTTTTATCTAAGCTCTGTGGGCCAGGTATATGAAATAAAGTTGCCAAACACAAATTAATGTGTAATTATTTTTCTTGCCTGAATCACTTTCTTTCATGTGTCATAACATGCAGGGTAAATAGCACCACACCTTTTTACTTTAATTGTGGTAATCTGATCTCTCAGCCACAAGAAAGCCTTCTCTAATGCCTTCTTTAGAATGGACTTTCAAGGCAAAGCAAGAGCAGTAACTGTAATAATCACCTCTTCTTTTCTTCTTCTGTCAAAATGCAGGGGGGTTGTTAAACTGATCAAGAACCAGGACCATGAATGCCCTAAAAGACAAACGGTGGTGAATGCTTGACAGGTAATTTAAGGTGATGGTGGGATTATTTTCTTTCTTTTTTTCTGATTTGCCTGGTGACTAATTATTTATGCAGTAAACGTAAGGCTGTCTGACTTTATGGTAATACCATAATGAGAAACATGTTTTATATGCTGGGATTGTCTCAGTTTTGAGGAACAGAATTTCACAGTGGCAGGTGTCATCTCAGCTTGATCATCAAGTATCTCCTATGCCCAGAGGATCATTAAGACAAAATTCCATTAGCTAGGTTTGGCCCATGTTTTGCATTGCATCCTTGGGAAAGAAAGGAGACAGCGATTTACTCCAGAGCAGAAAGTCTCTTTTACTGATTAGAAAGCAATTCCTTTTCTCCTTATTTTGTATCACTTTCATTCCCTGACTAGCTGCATTTTAGGAATAAAAACCTACATTCAAAACTGATATTCTGAGAAAATTAAGTGGAGAACACCAAAAAGACTCACCCATCTAGCTGTTTTTATGCTTTAATACCCACTGAGGTGAAAGAAAGTCTTCTCAGAGACCTTGGTGACTGCTGAGCTAGGTCCAAGCCTAAGGCGCTTGTACAAGTCTTGGGGAAGTGTGGGCAACAACTACAGAAGTGCAGTCCTGACCCACCAGGAGCTGACCTGAGACAGAATTAAAACTTTCTCAATGTTTCAAGGTGAAGGACCTTGCTGGCCTCTGTTAGCTCCACAAGAATCACTGCCTTCTGCTGTGGTAGAAATCAGTAGGGATGAATGATTTGAGACTGAGGGCAATTGTCTGCCATTTGAAGCTAAGCAAAGCAGCCCATGATTCACCCCCTGTGCTAGTGGAAATGAGGAGAAATCTTACACCCTGACCAGGGTACCCACAAGGATAACACTACACTTCAATCTGCTAGAAAAGCATTTACAATCATCTGTTAGCACAGTGTCCAGTGGTTATTTCTAGCACAACTTAAAGCTTTAAGTCACATCAGTGTCCACCATACTAAATGCAGGAGAAGGTCCCTCTCATATGGATGTTGCATCATGTGAAATATAGAGTGTCTCCCTAAATATTCATGTTGTCCTAGGCACCAGCCTTCCCCCACATGACAGAAATTGAAACAGGTCATAGCAGCTTCACGATACAGACTCTCTTCTGTATTTTGCCAGTGTGGAGTGAAGACACTGAGGTTTTTCTTTGCAGCTCACAGAGATCTGGCAGAAGCTCAGACCATCCATACAACTTTGGGTCTCCTGTACTCCTCATGGGTCCTTAGTGGAGCTGTGCTGACAAAGGTTCTTGTTGGCCTTCTCTTTAGGTAAGAGTCTAATTACACACTTGCAGCTTTTGCTAGGTTTGTTGCTAGCTAGTTACACTGAAAGCACTGCAAGTGATCACATGTTAATTTAAGCTAGTCACTTGATTTCTGTGTAACATTATTTACTTTCAGAATCCAAGAAACAGGTCGTTGTAGCTCATTGTCCCTTTCATACACACTACTCTTGCCCAGCAGAAGGAAATGACCAGCAGTTAGTTGTCAAATGCAATGGAGATAGCACTGGGAAGCCATGCCTTTCCACAACTTACCCCACTTCATCTAAAGCCATATACACTGATCTAACCTACAGTATACTTGGGGCTAGCCTATTTTGTTGGTTAAGTATCAGTTTATTTATCTTTATATGATTTCTGTATTAACAACATCACTGAAGTCACAAAGATCTTAGAAATATGTTATCAAACTCTTTGATGTCAGATTTACCCAACTTAACAAGTGGCTTAACCAAACATCATCATCACCAATGCCAAAACATCCTCCTCACCCAGTCTAAACACATTCTGCTCACACAAATTATAACATGACAAGGTCTTATTGCCTTATTACCTAACTGACAAAAAAGCCTCCTCCTGTGTCAGAGACACAGTGTTAGACATACCATCCTGCTCCTGTTTCTACTGAAGATCACTTTATTAAAGATTACACTTGTTCCTCTACAGCTCCCCAAAAGATTACATGTAATCAGCAATACAAATATAATCAGTAATACAGTAATACAGTAGACAGCATTGTCTACATTTTGTTTTGTAATGACAGCCAAAAAGGAGAAAAGAAGGGAACAAAAGAAAATATTCAGTTGCTTAACATAAAGATCCTTACATTTGCAGAGGACTTGCTTGGTGGTTTAATCCTCCTCAGACTTCATGCTTGGGATGCAGGATAGCCATATAGTTTGTACACTGAGGGCATAAACACACAATGGCTATATGAAACTGGTTGTTCCTATCTACCTTAAATTTTATCTGCAAGTGTTGCATGAGGTACTATCTGATAGAATTATAAAGGGTGATATTAGATGACTACAGGTGGAGCTAATGTAGCACCAAAACCTATTGTGTTTGGTCTAGCTAATACAGCTTCTCTCTTTTTTACGGGTGTACAATCCACCCACATAGCTGCACCCAAAATGGGATGTTTTATTATAAGTGTCTCTTTCATCTAAATTAATCAAAACCATTAGTTTACAGGAATCCGTATCTGGAGAGATGCCTTCACCCTTTAAGTGAGAGCAAGGTGTTGTAGATTCAAACAGGATGGAAGCACCATATAAACATTTAAGCAAATAAAAAAGCTGTGAGGAAAACAAGAGGAGCTATAAACTATTACCAGCCAGAGGGCAGGTGTAACTTTTGCAAGGAAAATTTTTGTGGCTCCCTATATGCCCTGATGCATATTGAGGAGTCGAACTACTGAGTAAAAAGATTTAACTCCTTGGAGGTGCATCAAGCTACGGAATATTTTCAGCGTTTTTCTAGCCCCCTTGCTGTGATCATCACAACCTGGGCAGGTAGGAGAGAGAGCTGATCTCCTCAATAGACAAAATATTCTGCTACTTTCTAGTCTTCTTCTAAGTTTAGAACCTTCAGATCCTCCAGGAGTGACATCATAAAGGATGACAATGGTGTAATAAGCAAATGGAACATCACTTCAAGGTAATTCCATTATTGGACAAACAACTTTTCTAGCTAGAGGAGGAGGCCAAAGCCAAGTATATTGTTTCAGATCCATCTCTAGCAATAATTGCAGCACCGAGGATCAGAAGAACAGTCAGGAACGTGAGATAAGGAAGAAAAAATTATATACAGCACCTACATATCAAAGGTAGAATGCTTTTCCAAAAGGCATTTACTTAAGAAGGTTTCTGTTGTATGCTTATGGAAGTCTAGATTTTGGAGCTTGTATTTTTTTATTTTAAATATAGTATGTATAAAATATATATGCATAAAATGTATAGAATATTTACAACATATGCAAATAATATCACCTTCAGCCAATCCAGGAGATTCAGATGCACATATTTCCTATAAATTACTTCAGATCAGTGCAAATTTTGACTTAAGTCATAGTGTCTTTGTACAAATGATGCTGTTGATTATCATATGACACCAAAGAGTAGAGAGGTTCTCCAGTGCAATTTGCCTTCCTGAGCTAAGTGACATCCTTTATCATTGGGAGAGGAATGTTCAATATCTTGTCAACTGTAGCTGCAAGACCAGGCACTTATAAATTTTACAGTGAAGAAAAGAAATACATTGCACTGAGAGACTTATCTACTATGAATTAAGGAGGGAGGCTTAATCCTCAAATTACATTTAGTGCTAGATAAATAGTCATGGGCCAATGCTGAGGAAGACAACAAAATACACCGAATAAGAGAAAAACAAAATATTGTTTTACTTTTTTGTATTACCCAGAAGTTAAAAGGGTTAGGGTAACAGAAGCATTTCAGTGATTTAAAGTGATATCTCCTGATGCTTTTACTGTGCTCTCTGCCTTTCCCTGCTTGATGTACCTAGACAAGCAACCCCTATGACTCCAACAGCTACTGGGACTGTTGAACAGTTACAGATCTGATATTACACTGTTCGAGGTTCCTCCTGAGACTTCTCTAAAGACAGCACAAGCATAGACTAGGTGCAGAGGATATTGTTTCTAGGTGCAGGGGATTTCCTTAGATCAGTAATGAGGAATTAGATCTTCCCCTTTCTCTGACAAGAAATGGCAAGGGAAAGAAAAAATGTCCCCACCCATTACCAAATGCTCCCTCACTTCCTAGGAACCTGAAATGATTTTCCAGAAGTCCTCCTTACAGCTGCCAAATCTCATTGACGTTTCTGTTGGTTAAGTATTTACTGCAAGCTCAAGACAGGCTCCTACCAGAGTTTTTTCCACCCCACCCTTCCACCGTGCATATACATAACAAGGCAGTTATTCATGGACTGTGTGCAAGATGAGATGGAAACTCTTGAAGCTGTAGATGGGATTCAGACAGGCTGGGAAATGTGGCAGCTTAGGAAGGAAGTTGGCCAAAAGCTTAGGACAAAGACATCTTGCAGAAGTTGTTCTGCTGCCTGTTGTTCTGGTGGATTATTTTTAGACTTGTGTGGTATAGAAGGCATCCCACTGTCTTAGTTCCCTCCAGGAATAGAGGATGCGTACTGCAGGGCACAGTGCTAGCTAATAAATTGGACCTGAAAACACCAACTCAAACGCTAGCACAAACCACTGATGTTGCCCTCTTCTAGGGTAAAGAGATCCTATTTTTCCCAAGTCCAAACAGGTCAGATAGAGTGCTGAACAGTTGTAAAGCTCTACCAATCTTAACATCCAAAGTGGCTTGATTTGAGTAAGTATGAGCAGTTCTACTTCAAACTATATCATATCATATTGGAACAGAAAGGTCTGCATTTATTAGAATAAAATGAAATGAAGAAAAACAAGAGAAGAGCATAGAACATACAACTCCTCCTTTAGATCAAGTACTATACATGCACACAAACCTCTGAGCTGCACAAAGTCAATTTTGGAAATCAGACAATCCCAAAACGCTTGAAAAATAACACCTGGGAGACATATGTGTATACACAGACCTCGGTGAATCAACATCTCTTTACAAGACAATAGTGCCAGAGAAAGAATGCTGTAGGTGAGGGCCATCTGCTCAGAACCCTGGTCTTGGATGGCTGAAAGTCACATGTGGAATCCATTTTCATGTTCCCTCACCCTCATAATCCTTCTCTTTCTCACATTGTGCTTGTTTTTGTTGTAGGAATGCAAGGCTGATTTTGTCTTTGATCTCAGCTGTGGCTTGTAGGTGCATAATTATGTCATCATCAGTCTCTTGCCCCATGTACATGCTATTGGGAATATCATATACCGACAATAGCATTCCTCCCTCCACACAAAAAGATTAGACTGGAGATTATCTGCCTTCCACTAATGCATAGACCACTTTTGAGACCTTTAGTCTAATACTAGTCCCTAGCCCTCTTTTGATACCCTCACAGTCTTTGTCCTACTCTTCTCTCTCAGTAGGACAGGATACTTAGTTCAGGTATTAAAGGAATATTTGGCAGGTGCTTCTCCTATCTACTTCCAGTTCTCATATGAGAAACCAAAGAGCAAGCTGAAAGCTAGCTTCCTGCCTAAACCAAAGCTTGAGGAAGGTCTGATGCTGGTGGATATGAAAGAGAACTCTTTAGAACTCAAAATAGGTTCTTGAATAATAGCACTGACAAGAGGCTGAAAGAGGGAAACCTAGCAAGTCAGCAAATCATTTCCCTGAACAGTGAAATTCAGCATGACATTCCCATAACATCATTAATTTGAGCTGGTATAAGGTATGTGGCTACACCCATGTGCCCATTTTCTCTCCCTGCCTCTCACAGTTGTACCCATGATCCCTTTCTTCCATTTTCTCAGCTTCATCGTTCCCATGTCTCGCTTGCTTTTCTCTCAGTCATGTTCTATTTCCAACATAGCCATGCACTGAGCTCTGTGCTTGAATCTGCCTGAGTTGCCAGAAAAGATAACGTGGATAAGGATATCTTTGGTTTCGTGCTCTCTGCTTCTGCAGGATGTACATGTTTGATTATTACAGCTGGATTTCAAATCTGAGTTACAATTTCCATACTTAATCTGTCTCTTTCTGGGACATCCCAGAAGGCAAGGTGTCTTCCAGCTGAAGAAGCCTGTCCCCTTTTTTTGCCTCTAGTCTCAGTTTCAGTGGGTCCTTTCATGTAGGATGTTTCCAGGGTTTGAAAGGTGGTTAAGCTCTGGCTTTGAACAAATACAAGTTGCAAGAGCTGTAGCATGTGAAGAGGAAAGCATCAGCTTCATTAACAATGGCTAAGAAGCAGCACTTAAGGGGGAAATTTCCTCATCTCCCATTTGTAGATTCTGTAACTTTATCTCATGGAACACAGGAACTAACTTCTGCTCTGTCTCCTGTACCTTATGTACCAACACACTGAACAGGAGCCCCATTCAGCATTGGCCTTGTCTCTTCTTCCAAACTCTGTGTTCTCCAGATTTCAAGCCTCCATTGATGGGATTCAGTTTCTTTTAGGAGCCCCTCCAGAGCCAATTCTTTCTGTTAAGTACTATCTCTGTGGTGAATACTTCACTGTATAATTAAATACAAACTAAACAGTGCTCTGTCCTTCAGGGTTTGAGAGATTGGCAGCGTGAGGCTGATACCCAGAAACAAGGTGGACATTGACCAGGAAGCTTTTGTCATGTATTTGCATACATGCATACATACATACATACATACACTTTTCTTTTGGGTCTTGTGAAAGAAAAAGCTTATCTTAAAAGCCAGGAAATTGAGAAATTAAATGATGGGTTTGGACATAGAGGGTAGTTTCCTCAGAAAGAGACAGCATAGTTCTATTTTTCCCACTCCTGTTCTGATTTCAGTATTATTCCCTTAGTCAGTGGGAATCCTTGAAAGCAGAGGTCCACTGCGGCCACCACCAGAAAAAAGCTCTTTTAAACGCAGGAACATCAGTGCATTTAAATGTTAAGACAAATACTAGCGCCAGGGAGTCTTCCTGAGATGATCAAATCTGGTCTCCACCCTCCGCCTCTGCTGGTAGAAAGATTAGGGAAATACAACTCTTCTGTCACAACGGACCTCAGACTCAAGAAAGCTTAATCTCTCTCTCTTCAAATCTCTCCCTGCAAATTCCCACATTTCTAGATGCCAGTGTCTCTGATATTCTTCAACAGCTTGCTCAGGTACCTATTGACTTCAGTATACCTACAGAGCTCTGACAGCCAAGAATCTGTCTCTATCAGCAATACTAAGACATCATATGAAAAGGCCAGGAAATCCCACAAAGCTCAACTCATTTTCCTAACATGCAATAAAATCACTGCTCTGTTAAATTAGAGTAATTGGTTTGTTAAACATTAGACTAAAAAAAGCTCAGTGTCACAGTGCGCTTTAGTCATCAAACACATAAGCAGGACTGTGAGAAAGATCCAATGACCTGCATGGAAATTAAAGTCCTTCCTCCCTCAGCTCATTAACATAAAGCCAGTGGTTAGCTATGTGCCTCCTCAACCTATAGATAAAGGATAAGGCTAATTCATGCTGGCTAGCTTACCCATCAGGAAGTGCATCTGGGATTGTTCAATATTGTGGGTCAGGAAGGTCTGCCAAAAGTGCCTCTCCTCTATCAGTAAAGCAGATACACAACCTAGGGGCAACGTTCCATCCAGCATAGAGCTAATTTGCCTTCAAGACATCATCAGAATCCCACATTTTTAGCTCAGTCCTGGTCTGGTATCAGTGGTACTTGAGATTACTTAAGTCCTATTCTGGCTCATGAGAAAAACATCAGTTCAAACATTTATTCAGTGTAGGTTTGCTTCAACATATTGGTCTCTCTGGTGAGCCAGAAATATTCCCTTTCAAAGAAGAGTAGGATCACCTCATTTACATTTGTCCCTTCCTCATGCCTTCCCTAGGTCTTTGCTGTTAGGGACAGGATACTGAGCTAGACAACTCCTTGGCCTGACCCAGCACAACAGACCTTTCTTAACCCTGTTTATTCATTCACCTTCCTGCTGACCTTAGCTAGGGGTAAGTGGATCTTGTAGTAGGTAGGTTGACAGAAGTACCTGTATAGGTTCCAAGAAGTCTAAGAAAAGATAGGTGTGTTAATTTATTTTTGATACTTTTGGGTGGAGCCCTCCTACTCATGGCAAGCTGCCATTGGATCATAAACATACTGTACTCTTGCTTCAGAGCCTACTTCCCTCTCCCCCAGGTTTAGCTCAATATGATTCCCACCACAGATGTCTTTGAAAATGCTCAAGCTGTCATTGGTAAATGGAAAAGTAGATGCACAGCGTGTAACCCCTTTGTGAAGAAACCGTCTCTTTGCTACAACATTTGCTCAGATCTTGTTATTATTCTCTGTGGTGGTGCGATTTTGTTTCTTTTTTTGGAAATCATCCCTACAGACTAGTTGTGATTAAATGTCTGATGTTTAAAGCTTCTATGAGCCTTTAAAGTCCTGTTTTGCAATTTGGGCTTTAGGCCTGGGAGGTCTACAGTTCAAATCTCAGCACATTCCTCACTGCTGTTTTTAATTATGATTTGATATGGACATTATTGCTGCAGGGATCTCTCTCACACTTCAGAAAACACAGTTTACTAAAAGTCAGGAGACGCCAATCAAATTGGGTCCTAGTTCAAAAGAACAAGGAGTGTAGCGGCTTCATTTTCTGCCCATAGAAGTATTTGGTTGATATTTAGAAGTGACATACCTAGGGGAGGGAGGGAAAATGAAAAAAACAAGGGGCAACCTAAAAACAAAATACTCCTGGGGGTTGCGATATGCTTAGTCCTGGATCACCTAGGGAAGCACTTTGCAAACTCAATAGTCTGCCCCTCCTTGTCTCTTTTTCTCATATAACTGTAACATAAGATTGCACTATTGCACTTTCCTTTCTACAAACTGCAGATTAGAACTGTAACTGGTGAAATAACAGAAGTGAAAACAAAATGACCTGTTTAAATTTTGCTAAATGAATTAATTCTGTGATCAGGAGAATACATTCTCAGTTTATTTCCTCAGCTCTGAAAATATATTTGGCAGAGATTAAGGCCCACTTTGCTTGTGCATTATCTCTCCCTGCAGCTGATAAGTGAAGCAGAAGGACTACAGGAGCAGAGCTTTCAACAGAGAAGTGACAGTCCCCAATCTCATGGCTTCTCACATCAGGTCTGCCAAGCCATAACTCTGGCAGATTGTGGAAAGTTCAGTTATTTTCCTAAATGTGCACATCTCCGTCCAAGCTCTCCCTGCCTTTAATACGTAATACTGAACCAGTGGAAAAGGTGTCTTGATTTTACACCCTCATTTCTGCTTAGCTTTGGTTTTCTTGGGAGTGGGTCTCAGCCATCCCAGCTGAGAAGGAAAGTCTTTTTCACGAAAGCACGCTGTCGGGTTGCTGATGACTTTGGCTGCAAGGCAGCTTTGATCAGGAGCTCTACACTGAGTTAGTATAACCACAGACACTTTAGTAAAACTGCTTTTTATTATGTAAACTATACCCACGGCTGCCCTGAATTAAAACAATTTTCAGATGGGAGTCTTTCTATGAAGGGACCATTTCATTTCACTTTGCTTCTTTTCTGGTTTCCTGCGTTAAAAAAGAAGGAGCCTGTACCATGGAAATTGCTTGAAATATTGTATATCCATTTTAAGATCTACTACTAGGTCACGCTCTATAGCGTATTTTGAATCGATCAAGAACCTAAACTTTTATTTGTCAAGCTTTGATTAAATTTTGTGGTTAAAAATAACAAAAAAGGGGGAAAACAAGACCAAAACTCTATTTTATAGCAGTCTGTGTTAGAAAATATAGTAATCATAAGGAGTTGTTTTGTAAGATCAAAGAATGAGAATGGAACCTGTATCTAACAACAATGTTATGAAGGGAAAGTCTTCAGGTTCAGCAGACAAGGTGCTGAAGGAGCAGTGAGATTAGACCACCATTATTTTTCTTCGTGTTAAGATTCATTGACCAGGCAGTGGG
Source organism: Ara ararauna (assembly GCA_028858755.1). NCBI lineage: Eukaryota > Metazoa > Chordata > Aves > Psittaciformes > Psittacidae > Ara > Ara ararauna. The sequence goes on from CM054386.1 coordinate 939,850, forward strand.
AAAAAGATTTTGGAATTATTATATAAGTCTTATGTAAATAGTTGAATTTCCAGGCTCTGGGATTATCCATCTGGGGTTTAAACATGACATTTACATTTAGTTATCTTCACCTCTAAACTCATTTTAAGAGTGCGTCTGGTATCAGAAAAATTAGACGCTGGCAGGGATGTCATAACACCAGTTTGGACTCTTTCTTTAAGTATTTCAAAACCTTGTTTGGAGTTTTCAGGCCCAGTAGATGGTTTTCATACTTTTTTATTTGGTCCTCAAGGTAAGCCTCCTAATTGAGAATGGTGGGAGTTCGTGGTGTGGCATTGAAATAATTACAAACATTCTATTTTCCCCTCGAGGATGGAAAGGTAAGACAGGTTCCCAGCTTCTTGAAGTTCCTGTAATACCTATGTAATCATATTGTTTATCATACTACTTGTTTAAAAAGGCATGGAGACATATGACTTTTTTCAAGCCCATATCTATTTTATGGCATATACCTCCATCATCATGCAATTCACAACTGCTTTACTACCATACTCCAGAAGCAGAAGAACTGGAAGTGCTCAGGACTGTAAGCTGCATAAATACATTCATTTTCTTTTATAGGGAGCCATCTAGAAATACATAAAAATGCAAACAGCTTGAGAATACTGATAATAGTTAAAGATCTGGGAGCAAAAACCTCACACATGTGGCTGACTGCAAACTTGGACACCTCAGAGATAAGCAAGTTTTCTTACCTGCATTCTTCAGGAATTTTAGCAATGACAGGTCATCATCTTAAATAGTCTTCACACATGCAGACCTTTTTTTTAGAAGTTTTGTCTGAACTGCAGCCCAAGTTCTTGGAAACAGCACACTAGAGTCTTGGTATCATGCTTTGTCAGCAGTTGAAACACTAACAGGTGGGGACACATTATCCCAGGGAGTCTCGGTCTGGGATGAGATCATTTGCTGTAGACAGGTTTTGTTTTCCCACTTGGGATTCTCCATCCGTGTCCTAGACTGTTCATCCCAATTGTGCCATCCTTGAAAGGAAGGAATTTTACTAACCCATACAGCCACCAAAACAGCAAAACTGGAACAAAACAGAGATATGTCTGGCTTAGTTAATTCCTTTTTCTCGCCTAACTATTCTATGATTCTATGATTCTGGTTTCCCATTCTCATGCATTGAGTTACTATGTGCCCCAAGATTAAAACACTTGCACACTATTAAGGTATCTACATTCAGAATCAAAAGAATACTGTCATACTTTGCCAGTTTGCCAGCATGATCTGCCAGACTTTCCAGGCTTCCAGCCTCAGATATCATCATATCAGCAAAGAGGAAATATCAGACATCGGAGAAATGTTGTACTCCCAGGAATTCACGCATCCTTGCTTCCCAGCCAGCTTGCTGGTTTTATAACTGATGAACTAGTTGCTCCCACCTACTGAAGCAAGTAATAGGTTGGGCATGCCATGGCTTCCCAAAGCCACATGGTTACAGTTAGATTTCCACATATGCACTTGGATGTTTCTAAGAGTTCCAGCCTGAGTATGGGGGTTTGTGATGTCACTAACCAAGACTGTGCTTCTTGCTGTTCTTTCTGTAACTAAAGCTTCTTTGGGATTTTTAGCGTCGTTTATTTGTTTTTAAGGAAAATGTAATTTGCAGGTTAAGAAAGTGTGCAGGAGGTCAATTCTCCTGGGTGTATTCTTCTGAGTTCAGTTACCAACTTCTCCATGAGCATCAGTGAGATAGGAATTGCGTTTAATGACTGTATACAGAGCCCTTTGAGATCTTGGACGAAGCTGGTTATTGATATGCAAAATATTCTTTTGAAGAAGAGTATTTCCTCATAGTTCTAGGCATGAGTAAGAAAAACATGAGAGTAGATGACATAACTCTGGTCCTGCAGTGCCGGCTCCAAACACTCTTGTAGCTGGTAAAACTTCATGCTCCTAATCTGGCTATCCTTGAGGGATTGAGAGGCTCAGAAACTATGCCTACAGCCATCCCTCATGTACTGCCACTCTGTGTCCCATCCAGGGGTCAGAGTTGTCCACCAAGTTGGCATTTCCACCAGTCACCCTTTAGTCCCTATCAATTAGCCTGGAAATTCCTCATCAATACCTTAGAGCACAGTGTCTGCGTCAGCACAGCACCTTTGTACAAGAAAATCATTTCAAAGTTGATCCCAAGGTGGGGGAATGGCAATCTGAAGGGAGGCTGGACTCCGGTATTCACAGCCACAGCTGGGCAGGTGCCCCTGATAGAAGGGCTGGCAAGAAGTGTTAATGCTGCTGTGTAATTACCAGCTGAATGTCAGCCTACTTTGTTTCTTGTTTTATGTTCTCAGAATCCCTCTAAATACCTCTCTCTCCTCTGCATGGTGTGTGCTGGCCACGCTGCTCCCTTTTGACACCATTCTGGCAGCTACTCCAACGCGCTGCCTCTGCTAGGCCTCTGCTAGGCCCTGCTGGGCTTGTGTAGGCCCAGCTTTAGCCTGCTCCCGGTATTTTTCCAGTCATAAAAGCATGTTCCTAGAAAACAGAAGAAGTGTGATCTTTTCCTGCAGATATGTGAACAAAAAAAGTAAATTACAATTCTGCTGTGTCTTTCATCTCATGTCCTAATAGTAACGCAGCTCGTGTACAAATTACTACTGCAGAGGAAAAATGTATCCCTGAAGGATAAATGACACTATTTGGAACCTGGGGAAATATACATTTCTGGGTGAAAGAAATGCAAACAGCTGAAGCACGAAAGGAAGCAAAATAGCGCATCTGATTTTTATAACTTTGTTTATATGTTTTGTGTGTATCCTAAAGAAAAAGTTTCCTGGAATTGTGGGGTATATCCATGGCAGCTTATCTGACTCGGAGCTGTAACACTGGCCTACCCACAGCAGGCATGTGTTTTCCACACATGAGCTCTTTTTATGATTAAATGTATTGAGCTTATGTAAAAGGAGCATAGCAACATACAGTGTCTGAAGTTCCAATTACTAAGTGGTTGCTAGATGGGAAATCACTTTTACCCAATGTGTTTTAGGTGAGGACAAGAGGAAAGGAAACCATCCAGAGACTTGAGTGATGGAAACCCTGGGATATCTTGGGGCTCCCTAACCTGGCAGCAATACTAAATTTTGCAGCTCCTGGGATGAGGAGAGTGGGGCAGACTGATGCTTTGCAGCTGCTGTCCTGGAGGAAGCGGCTGTTATGGGCTGGGGAGCTAACTAAAACCCCTTACAAAGCCAAGCCATGTGTTTCAGCTCCTGAAAGGAGAAAAGGCAAGTGGTGGTGTTTCTCACTGTTGCTTGTGAAGCTCCGAGGCCCACTGGAGGGGCAGCCTGGCATCTGCAGAAAAGCAAGCAGGCAGCAGGGCTGGGGCTCTCAGCAACCTGCTGCCCCAGCAAACCACCTGCCCCAAAAGCCAGCTCAAACATGCCTGGGGCCTGGAGCATTCGTTAAACTGCAAATGCCAAATTCTTGCATTTTACTGTACATACGGTATGATCCATTTAGCCCCTGCCATAGGGAAATTATGGAATAATCAGTAGTATATTACTTTCAGTCCCCCCTTGCGGTCTCAAACAGAAGAGGCAGAGAATGATAGGCATGAAGAAGGATTATACTTTCATCTTTATTATGCTTTCAATCCACTAGTAAATGGGGTGATAGGAATTGCACAGTAGAAAGTGTAAATCTTCAGATTGGGAAGACAGGCAAGAGCCAGGCCGAGGGTGTGGACGTGTTTGGGTCGTACCAGAAATAGTGCAGCAATGTTCTGAGGAAGAGCACAGTTAAACTATGCACAAAGAGACCTCAGCCTGCAGCTAAGAAGAAAGAAAATACAATGGGAATTAACATAATTGCATTTTTTTTTTAAATTCCTTTCCCCCCAGGTAATTTTTGACCAACTCAGTTTTTGCACATTCACATTGATTAAAGTATTACAATACCATTTGTGCTTAGGAAGAAGGTGTATGTTTGCAATGAAATCCTGTGTAGCCAGTGCATATTGCAGTATGTGTAAAAATCCTTAGATGACAAAAAAAATCCTCAAATTCAGCTAAGTGAAATGTTGCCTGAGAAAGAAGTAATTAAAGCCTGGGTAAGGCCCTCAGACACTGTTATCTGCTTTAAGCACACTCTTTCCAGAGATAACTTCTTTCAACTCAACCTACTCTTTTTGACAGCTGTCACACAAGCTGCTTTGCATCTTTACCAGAAAGCAGGGATAAAGCTGTAGTCAAAGAGATGCAGGAGTTCTCCAAGTTCCCCAATATAGAAAAATAAAAAACTAAAGCAGTCCACCAGAGTCATATTTTACCTTTGTGTGATTTTATAAATATGAGCATGAAGGAAAGAATTACACTTTGCCCCCAGGTTCAGACTGATTGGTAAGAATCTCAGACACTCTAAGTAGGCGCCACAAATTGTGTAAGCTCTGACCTGCTGGCTCACTGCCTAGTTCACATGACAGAGATATCTGATGGTTTTGGCAAGGCAGATTGAGGTGGAAAGGTGCCTAGAAATCAACAGAAACAGGGCAACCATCCTAGGAGTTTTTAAAAGGAAACAAACTGATACGTAAGGTGCAGTTCTATACACTCTGGAGAGGAAAAAGGGTACTTTTTATTGCAATAAATTCATTTGACTACGACTATACAGATAGGAAGCAGAAGGAATACGTTAATATTTTGAAGTCAAGGGGTTCCTTAGATCCTGAGGGCTGTTTTTAAATTAGTATAATGACATTGAGTATGTGCTTGGCCCAAACCAAAGTGACTCCACTTTTGCCACAGCTGCTTTAATTGTGCAACATTTCATCTCCAGGATTGTGTAGTCTGCAAAACTGAACAGAATAGCATATGTAAAATCATTGCTTCTCTGCTGTGCCTTTCTGATTAGGGCATTTTCCCCTTGCTTCAAGACATTAGACTGTTCCAGTGGTAAAGTAGAGGTAGGCATGCTGGCAGCTGCCAGATATGATACTGTCTCAAGGCACGATGTGATATGAAGTTAGAAAAATGAGATGTTGCATACAGGAAACATCATTCATAAAATTACTGCTCTTGAGTATCCTTTCCCCACCTTTCGTTCAGGTGCATCTCTCCCCTGGCAGTCCAGTATTTTCGCAAGTGAACCTCAGAAAAAGGGTTGCTTATACAAATTCAAGCAAAGCTAAGAAGAAAGTAAGGTCCATGAAGTGCTTTTTATCTTCTGCCCCTACAAATTCTACCACTCTCATCCCTAAAGACAGAGTAACAAAGAACCAATCAGTGAAGAAGAGAATCCCTGAAATCCAGAAAAGTGAGGGCGGAAAGGAAAGAGAAAAGCCATTAAAACCTTCCTCCAGTTTGGCCTCTTTCAAACATTCTTTCAGCGATCGCTGTGCACAGTCTCTTCCCACAGATATTTTTTCTTCACTATGTTCCCTACCTGGCATTCAACTGGGGATTTAGCTGCCATTAGTAAACGAAAGACAGCAAGGTAATTATGAATCAGGATGTCAGAGAGCGAGAATTATTTGCCGAGTGATTTATTGATGAATAATTTCATACTAATGTTCTTGCACACACTGAGGTCATATTACTCACAAGCAATTCCTACCGAAGCAGTTCAAAAAGAAGCTTTGTTCTAATTGTATTCATATAGATACATACTACAACTGAGCAATATCAGGATATTTGCCATATGCTTGTCTGACTTCTCTACTTTTAAAGTCTGCTCCCTACTGCCATATTTATTTGATTTATGTGCAAAATTTGTAAAATAGGCTCATAGAAAATGAGTCCTTAAAGCATCTTACAAAATCTGTAACAAAAAATATTCACCAAAGGACTCCTCTGTGCTATTAGTATTTACACTGCTGTGGTGCCTGAGGCCCCAGCTGAGATCAAGGCCCCGATGGTGGCCAGTGTACAACTAGATAATGAGAGACAGGTTTTCCTCGCTGCCCTGCAAAGACAAAAAAAAGTTAAGTAGACTGAGAAAAGGTGGCTGAAGAAATAGATCTCAGAAAAGAGCCCACTTCTCCTATTTCTAAGTCAAGGACCTCATCAGTAAGATCACTTAAATATGTACCCAAAATATCACTGTCAAGTATCCATCAGACAAAATGTTCAGTAGGTGATCCTGGCACAGGTGCTCTGATGGCTACAGGGCACAGAGGCAGAGAGTTCCTAAGCCACATCTTGCCTTGCAAATGTGCAAAACCTGAGTTTTCAAACACAAATAGCCTACCCCCTCTCTCAGCTGCTGGTTACAAAAGAAATAAGTGGGTACTAAACCAAATGGGGCACGGTAGTGGAAAATGGTTGATCCGACCTGGTGTTGCAATGCATTGCATCAGACAAGAGCAGAAAGGCCCATCTTCACAGAATACGAGCTCTATAAAGCTCATGTTACTAATAAGACATCATTACTAATTTCTTCCACTTCTTAGGTTCAATTTAGAATATGATTTGTAGACAACGATAGCACATCTACTTAACTTCTTAAACAGAAATCCGCAAACTGTGCAATTGATTCTACCATGCCTGAGATAACAGGCTGCCTTAAGGTTTATCTCCAAGGATTATAATGTATAATTGGCAATTAGTATTCGTATTTACAGCAAAAAAAGCTATGTTTAATTTGGGTTAAGGTTGACCTTACAGAACAGCAGTCTACGGTAATACCAATAGCCTCACAATCACAGTATCACAAAACCAACTTGTTAAAATCCAAAAGATCAAAATTAAGGTTAAATTTACAGAAAATTAAAATGTATATTAATGGTATGGAAATTCCATGCAATCATTCCTGGCTCTGCCCACCTTCAGAAAAAAAATCCCATTTTTAAAATCATCATCAAATGTCACTATCATTTTCTCTCAAGAGAACATTTGTTGTCACTAGAAGACCTCTCATTCTACTGGGATAATCAGACAAAAGAGTACCTGTTTGTGTTAGAAAAGACTAAAAGAGCTTTTCTTGTTTAATCGGAGTAAATCAAGCAAGCTTTAGTCAAGGAGAGGATATGATTGTTCCTTATAAACATTACAGCTTACAGAGAGGGAAGGATAACTACTGCATGAAAGAACAATGTTAACACAAGAAATAATGGGAATAGATTGCCCATGAGTGAATTTAGCACTAAGTGAGGAGGATCCTAGCTGTCAAGGCAGTGATGCTCTGAAATAAGCTTATATTTGGAAAGCGAAAGCTACAAGTTTGACTATTAAGGTGTAGATTGATAAATTCATCAGGTGAATTATATTACAGGGGTTTCTGTGACAGTACTGACCTCAGTTAAATGACCTAGGAGATCTTTCTCCTTGTCTGTAATACAGCTAGTGCCAACAGCTGGTTCACAGGAGGGTGAAGGAAGAATTCATCTTTGTTAAGCACTGCCAAGGTCTCATGGCTATTTGAATTAGATAGGTTTTTTTAAAAAAAAAACCATAGTCATTCAGCTGTGCACAAATTAATACTTCATCATGACTGTGATCAATATGAAATGGCAGCCAGTCTGAGAAGTGGAATTCGTGTGGCACTCCCTGGGGAATTCTCTGTATTTGCTGTTTTGGCAGCTTCTACCACAGAAAGAACTTTCAGTTACTAAGAAAAACATGGGGAAAAAAAAGACCATTAGGCCCATAAAATGGATTCAAATATAGCCCTTGTATAAGATTTCTATGAATTTTAATTTAATGGGGAATGTCTGTAAGGTTCTATTAAATGTTTTCGGACGAGGAAAGTCAGATGTGGAAAGGAAAATTTATTGAAGAGCCTATTCCTTCTTTATTTTAATTTCCATAAGATGAACTGTTTTCCTTGTGAGTTTTTGGAAAATTAATTCTGCCATCAAAAAGCAAGTGCTACATTTGCAGGAAGAAAGATTTAACAAGCACAAGAAAATGAATGAACCTGTGCTCATATGAAGCATCCAACTTTAATAATTTAACAGCAAAAAGCATTTTCATGGCATGGATTTTTAAGCGCATCTGGTGTTTATGAAAGGAGGGAGAACCCAGAGCTTCCCACATATCGTCTTAAAACAACTATCAATAAAGAGCAAAGATAGCTGTTTGCATTAAGACTTTCTTACTGGATCACAACTTAGTGTGTTTGTTGCTTTTCCTTTCTTGGATTTACTGTAAAATACAGTGGCCATGCAGTATTCCTAATCAGGCCTTACTGATTTCACAGGGGATTCTTTTCCCATTTTCACAGCAAGTTCTGTAAGGGAAAGTCAGATATAAGAAACTTTCCAAAAATATAATGAAGGGAAAAGAGTAAGATGAACAAGAATTGCCTGCTCTCAGGTGGTGCCCTGATGCTTTGCAGCCTGTGCGGGATATAGGGGGGTACCCAGTTCTTTCTGAAAACTCTTCTGAACATCACAGCAATCTATTTGCTATAGCCAGAAGAAATCAAGTCATTCTCTATTAGGATCAAGGCAGGGACTGCTGGGGTTTTCTCTCTGCAAACATTGCTACTAATAATTTATTTTTTTTAACTCAAAGGCTCAGGAAATGTCCTGAAGCACCTCTGTGATAGGAAAAGATTTATTAGGAGAAGCTAAGATAGTTGCACTTCTAACACCATGATTTGTGGTGCACAAACAGCCATGAGTCATGCACCTCTGTGTCGTTCCACACAACTATATAAAATAGAGTCAAACACTGAGTGCTGTGAAATATTACCATTCTTGTGGCAATTCGTTGTTTCAGATTTGGTGATGGTGGGACTAACTCCTATCTTCAGGTTTTCCATATTACAAACTGCCTTCATGAAACTCCCTGGTTTCAGTTTAGCAAAAAACGACAAGGTTTCTGAGTCCAGTAAATGTCCATTCTACTTGGTCAGAATAGCTCATGTGAGATTTCATTAAACTTCACTGGAAGTGATTTGTTTACCTAAAATGCAGCAACACTATTTCTGCCACTGCAATTTTCTGCAAAGTCAGGAAACTGTTATCAGAATTGTGGAAACTTCTCTCTGCCCAAAGAAATCCACATCCGTTTATCCTATTTCTTTCTGCTTGAATGTCTTTAAAAAAGAAAAAGAATATTTTTTTATTACTATGTACATTTCAAAGCCCTTGGCTTGTTACTGTACAATTACTGATTTTGTATTAGTACTTACAGGCCCAGAGCCAAACAAAAAAATAAAGAGAATGAAATGTATATGCTTTTTGTAATATCATCATAGTTAAACAAAGAGCGAAAACAAAAGCACCAATATGAAGCTGCCAGTACTAATTATTGGGTGGGATGTGAGGTACACAGTGAACAACGAATGAGAAAATAATTCAGTGTCTCAATGTTTGCACTGCATTGGTGTCTTTAGGACTCTTGTCATGTTCTGGCTTCCAGGGGTTATTCAGTACTAGCCAAGTTGTAAGGCTCTGTCAACCTTTAATTTTGAACTGGATATTGAACATTCTTTTACTCTAAATGAAATCTAAACCCTCATGGTGTTAGAATATTTTGTAACCAAAAAGTCTTTTAAGCATGTAACAAAAAATTAATTTTCCAGGAATGAGGACTTAAGGTCTAACAAATGTGTAAGCTCACATTGACATTTTTTCTCTCCGCAGAAATTTGCAAGGACCGTTCTCTTCCTTGTTGTCCATTTTCTCAGTCCCTGTTGAAGGTCAGTACCTTTTAGCCTTCCTAAAATATAGTTGAAATTAATTCATGTGTTCAACAATTAGTAGAAATGCAGAGAGAAACCCATGCATGTGAAGAGAAACAATGAGCTTCTTTCCTTAGAAAGCAAGACATAAAAAAAGTATTAAACGAGATTTTGGTATGGAAAACACTGCAACAATTCCCAATAATAGGTAAAATTTAAAAAAAAATGCTTGGGCAAAAGCTATTTAAAGGTAATGTGTGATACTGTCGGATGGGATAAATCACAGCACACATATTGCAAAACAGATCTTGTATCAGAAGTTCTCAAATATTTCCACTTGAGGAAATAGATTTTCTCATGGATAATTCTTGCTTTTGATTGTAAAATGCCTCGTGTATCTAGAGTAATTTGCTTGCATAGAATCCAAGTGCAAGCAGGAAACAATTCGTACTGTTTTACATTGTCAGTTAATTAAATCAGGGAGAAATTAGGAGTGGTCACTAAAATGTGTTCTCTTTGAAACAAGATCAAGATGCAGAGGAGCAGTCATGGACATGCAAAACTATACAAGGCAGTAAAAGCCTGTAAACCACAGAATAAAACAGGTGAGGTGAATGAATGCAACATGCAAATGAAGCAGAGGGCACACCTTGTACTGAGTGAATGATCTGTTTATTGATAAACAGATACTGGTATGTATAAAACAGTATTTTCCCATCCTCATCCTGAGTCAAGTCGGTAGCACTTAAACCATTTCAGAAATTGAGATTTTGAGTAACTCTTAAGAGCTGGAATTTTCCAGTACTGCGATTTTGCTTCAGGGGGTCTTAGCTTTTATTGAATGGTCCCTGGATAGGAGTAAAGTAAAACTCAGCCTTGGCAAGAACATGGGATAACGTAAGAGAAAAAGACAATGGTGCAGGAGTCCATGGCAAAAAATCAAAAGCAAGAGTTGTTACACTCATCAGATTGAAAGCAGTGAAAAAAAAGCAGTAGCAGCAGGACATATCTCTGAAACAGACTCATTGTTTTTTTACCCTATTATAGTCAGTAAGTCATACTGGCAGTTTTATATCAAAGCTTTTGTCTTGACAACTCATTTACCTACAGTGACATAAAAAATGAATATTGGCACATTTGTTATTTCTTGGCCAGTGTCTGACATTAACTAATTAATTAACTAATAAAATATCACTAATTGCAGAGACAGTAGTACAAGCCAGGGCTCTGGCATATTTATTTTGATAGCAGATAGCACTGCAAATCACTGAGCACTAAGAATGGAGGGTAATCTGATGTGCTTTGCAGACAGAAATGCTTGCCTGACAGAGCATCACATTAATGAGGCAAACTATGACTTTTGCAGAGTGGAGAGATCAAGACGTAAATATCAGGGTGTAACCCTGCAGAGGAAAATCCTCTAAAGACTTGTTGAAAGATGTGGTATCAAATGAATTGCTTACTTCTTAGAGACTGCTTTGATATTTATTGGTTCAAATTGCTCCACTGACTCACTCTTGCATAAGCTTTCATGCCCCATTTTAATCTTGACATTTTGGGAAGCCAGTCTGAGGCAGCATAATGACTAGGTTTACAAAGGATCAAAATGAAAAAGAAGCAGCTGGGCTGTAATAATTATAGTCTGGGGGAAAAAAAATACATTGAGAAAACAGTGAGAAATGATTGTACAGCAATGAACAGAGGAGTAATGCCAAGTTATTTAGAAAATAGAGCCCTCACTTTGGGAAATCAGGCAGTCCCATACTTGGATTTCAAGGCACACACATAGTTTTTCAGTATGTGTGATATGGAGGTGTCTTCTTCTTTACACAGACTCCTGAAGTCACATACCTAAGATACTGTTTTGAGGGGCAGGTTCTGGAAAATAAACTTCTCTATTCACTTTCTTCCTGAATTCCGGGGACATGAGAAAACAAGGGAAGAGGGGAGGTATAAAATGGGCTAAAACCAACCTTATCCTTTCAAAACAGCTGATCCAGCACCAGAGTTTCCAATTCTCTCTTCCTCATTGGTACAGCATATCAAATGAGATTTATTGTTCACTACTAAGCATAATGAGTGATAAGGTGAACAGCTGGTGAACTTCACCCATGCGCTCTGTTCAACAGCAGTGGCAGAGTATAGGATAAAAGTATTTGTAAGATTCTTTGGGGCAAAACCTGTCTTACCACACCTTGGGAAGGCCATGTTTCAGGGTAAAACAGGGCACAGTGAGGCCAGCTCAACTTTCATGTTTCCAGCTCACCTCTAAGATATTGTATCTTGGCCTATCTCCACTCCCTGACAGATGGGTAATAGTGACAGCTGGGTGCCCGCTAGAGCGAGGTGCATGCAGCATTGTTAAGACTCCAGGGCTAATGGCATTCCTGTAGTAAACACTTTTAATAAGGGAGAATACCAATGTGCTTTAGATATTAGTAAACAAATGATTCAAAGCAGACAGTGAAGCCCACAAAGACAGTGATTCATTGCCTCTGGAATTCATGCCAACTTTAATTTTCACCTGAACAATACCTGTAGCTGGTGGATTCACTGGAGCAGTCTGCAGCTCCCTCTCTGTCACTTCTTGGTCTCATTGTCTGGACATGCAACACTGAGAATGAAATCAGAAATAGCTGTGGTTAACCCAGTCATTCAGAGAAAGATACGTGCCTTTGCATTCAGAGCAAATGTGCCTTCTTGGAACTGTTGGCGCATCTTACTTTCCAGCTTGCTCATGAGATCTTGGCTTTCTTGAAGCACATCATAAACTTAGACTATGAGACCTAGAGGGCAGAAATTTATCTGTGTTTCCTGATATATATAAATTGTTTGATATTGTACACCAAATGGCTGTTCAGAGCTGTCAGAAAGGCTTGGAGAGTCTGAGACACTGGAAGAAGAAAGAAAGCCTGTGTAGAAAAACCCATGTACTTGTCTAGAATAGATGCACAGTCCTATTGCAGTAAACTGGACTTTGCATAAAAATTCACTGTGGATGTGCAATTTATAAGCACAACACAATCTGGATTAATAACTTATGGGGGATTTTTTTCAGAGAGTGACATTTTAAATCTTTTTTGGTTATGTATTATTGTTCTACATAATTCTAGGAGGTAGTGTTGAAAGCTGAGATAAAAAAATGCTATTATAATGATGTGACCTGATTTGTCTGACACATCTTGGTCTAGATGAAATATCACCTAACTCATGAAATAGGCAAAGTCATGATTTTAGCCTTGCCAATGAAGCCTAGGAGGCAACCCACTGATGCCAGGTCCAGTTCCATGCAAACACAGAGATACCTCAGAGCAGAATAATTCCAGCATAATCAGGTTGTCCATCATTTCTCATTATTTTGTGTATTAAAATGTCAACTTCTCTTAAAAATATGAGCTAGAAAAACAATGACCTTTGAAAACTTGACTTTTCAGTTTAAAGTTTGTCTAAAAACCTTTTATTTAAATAAATTATGTGGTGACGAACTTCCAAGACAAATAGCTCATGTATGTGTTGCATCAGGGAAGCAAATATTTCAGTATATTCTTTGGAGTATTCATCTCTGAGAACAGAGAGGAATTTGTTGGAGTCATCTGACCCTAGATATCCACAGCAGGCAAAACCCAGCAAGATGTGGAAGTAAATGGAGGTTTTAATGGTGGTTCTGTTCCGTCTTTTTCTACCTTTTAACAGAAATAGAGTACCATGTTCTCCCACCTGCTGTTAGCTAGAAAGTAGTAGTTATTTTAAACTTGTGTGGGCATGATAGTAAGGCACAAAAATATTGACCCACACTGAATCTGGTTTTCTTTTTGTTTGGATATACATAATTTTACATCCTGACCAAATGCATTATGAACTTGGGTCAAACAGGCATAAAAGCAGAAAAATGCTAGGAGTGTCAGGACTGGATCTTGGCAGGTCATAAAGCAAAGCATGGAGACGTGATTCACTGAGCACAGAGCCATAAATGGCCCATGATTACCGATTTCCTCTTGAATTGGGTTCAGTACTCCCTGGAATTTCTTTGAGCATTAAATACCATCGATCAGCACTTAATATAGATCAGTCTTGCTCTAGATCTAGGTGAGGCTTAATTTCTTTTCTCCCAAATACTCCCACCTCCTTGAAAACATGTGATTAAACTGTTCTGATTTCTTTTTCAGATGAAGAACTCCGTCTCCACAGAAAACAAAAGAAGGTTCTGTCGCAAGACAAATTGAATCAAATTCTCCAGGAGTTTTTCAGTTCAATTAAGCTGTGGGATAGTCCATATCATAGGTGCAAATCTCTCTGTGCATTATAGGACCACAGACAGGGATGTGGCAAAAGGTAAAACTAGGAATTATGTCTTTAAGGGCTCGTTGGAGACACTTGTAATCTCATTTTATTGGTGGTACCCTCCCCAACATAATGAACTTTGATGAAATAATGAAGTAGCTGTGGCGCCTGTGAAACTGAGCAGGCAGCTTTGCCAGTTAAAGACCTCCCATGAGCACAATCGCCCAGGCAACAACTCTAGACTGCAGTGAAGCCAGAAACTCTGGCAAGTCACCTCTTCCCGTCTCTTAATTCCTTGCAATTCTGCTTTTCACGCCTTGAAAAAAAAAATAAATAAAACAAAAAGATCATCCATCTAAGTCTGTGGTTGAAGGATATAACTTAAAATAAAAATAAATTTTGTGAAAATCCACTGTGTTGTTTAAAATGGCTCCAAGTTCAGCAGCCAGCAAAGTTACAGAAACCATAAGCCTGGCTTTGCCACTGAATGAGTTCACATGTCTAAGGAAATGAATACATGGAAGACTTTAAATAGCAATATTTTTAATTCGGCAAGGTTTCCACCCCCTGCTAGACTTGGACAGAGTGCAACAGATGGTAATAGGAATCTGTAAACTCATCATTGTTGTTTTTAACAAGTTGGATCGGAGGAGCGCAAACATTTAATAATGGATATAATTAAATTCTTTGCTAGTTAGTTTGACTCAAGAGCCAGTTGGCACCGTAATGTCATTTCATTTACATAAAATATGTAGTTATTCTGATTCAGAGAACCGTGATTTTTCAGAGTTGGAACTAAAGATGAAATAAATGTAAAAGAAATCAGAGTTAGGAACACGCCTCTGATAACCCGTCTCAAACTCTAATCTTTATAATCAAACCCAGGTTCAAATTAGCTAAAAGCACAAGCATTTTCAGTATGACTAATAACTTTGGGCACTCCAATTTCTAGATGATTAAATGAAGATGTCTTCAAGTGACATGATTTTAATAGACAATATTAAACCAAGTCTGATAATCAGACTCCCCTAGTGGTGAAAAACCCATGTGATCAACTAACTGTATGAGATTTCTGCCGTCTTGATGATGAACTGTTCTAAGAACTGCTGGCTGAATTTTCAATGAATACGAAGCTACCTTTGAAAACTTTACCAAAAGCTGATCCAGATGTCTTATCTGAAAATCATCTAGCTGGCCCATCTCTACTAAGAACAAATTCTGATTTTGGTTGAAAGTGAAACTGTAACATTTCCTTACTTGTGTGGTTTTTTTGCTTGTTGAGTTTGTTGGTTTGTTTTGCTTTTTTTTTTTTACATTAGATTATTTTAAATCAGGAAAAGCTTGCTGGTATTGCATCTTGTTGGGAATTTTCATTTTGAAACAGTCTTTATGCTTTAACAGGCTGGTTCTCAGTGGCACTTCAGGTAGTAGCATCTGAAGGTAGACAAATATAAATTGAACTAAAATCACAGCCAGGTTTGCTGGGAATGTTTAGAACATCAGCCCCCATTAAGGTTCCTCAGGCCATGTATTTGCAAAAAAAGACCTGAGTAGAAGCCCTGTCTTAAGGCATCCTTTTTTCTCATACCCTACCTTCAGTCACTCATCTATTTGCCCAGCCGCTCTCTCAGCTATGTCTCTCAAGTAACTGAAAATATTTGGCTGAAATAAAGAAACCGGTATTTTTTTTTTTCAGTTTTCCCCTAAATCAAGTGAATTCCCTGATGTGGTTCAACAGCTAGGTCCAGAAATACCTGTGCTAGCACAAGTGAGGAAGGTGATACCTACAGAATGGGAAAGAGGAAAGGGACAGAAGAGATAGGATAGGATTACAGCTGCTGAACTCCACAGCGCCAAACTGCAGCCCCACGGCCCAAATTCCATCCTGCTCTAGGATGGAGAAATACCCACACTGACATTCATCCACGGCCAGAAATCTCATAGGCTTTGTGTGGTTCAGGGTCTTCCTGAGGCTATGCAATGTTTTGTTCATCTATAAACAGAATAGTTGTTCCCCACAAGGGCTTGGAAGCACTTCAAGAGATCAAATCATCTGTCTCCCAATCAACAGAAGGCTCAGCTATATGAATGTCCAGGCAGCTATTTCTATCAGCCTATATAAAGGATTGCGTGTGAGTAGGGATAGGGATCTCCAGGGTCTATGCCATTCTACAGAGGTACCAAGTAGACACAAGCTGGTCAGACCTGGGAATGTTCATTACATTTTTTGGTAATTTTGTGACTACAGAGCCTTAGTTTGTCCCTTTTCCAGAATAGGTCTCTGATTGCTCATGAAATGTTCAGATGGTTTTTGCAATGGTGACGTATTTTTTCATTGTCTGCATGTCAGTGGGGTCCATTTCCTAATTCTCCTGGGTCAAATTAGATTCTAGCTATGTCCATCCAAATCAAACTGTAAATGCAAGGCAAGCAACTATTGTGTAGGCGCCAAGCCATCTCTGGTCTGTTGTCAAGGAACAGCTCCCTGGTGTCTTTTTTACCTGAAGAAACTAAAAGTACACGGTGCCCTTTTAATCTGGAAACAAAAGAGAACAAAGGCAAGCAAATAGAGGCCAAATTATCTAGCCTTGAGATCTGAATTTTCTCCATATTGAACTTCTGGTACCTACTTAATGAGCCCATGTTGTTGCTCACTAGTGAGTGAGAACAAAGAAGAGTGACTCATGCTGCCTTGTTATTGTTACATAATCTATACAAGTAATTTATTTTTATGGTTAATTACTGGATTAGTTAGGTATATTGGAAATATAAAGAGATGTGGTAGAAGGAGTTATGAGACATTCAAACCAGTGTCTGTAAAACTGCAAAACATCTTCATATATAATCTGGAGGGAAATCTGCATAAAGCAAAACTCCTTTCAGAGCTGATCACTTGTGTTAGCACTTCTGAGTCCAGCTGGATTCCCTTCAGCCTCTGTAAATTCTTGTCCTTAGATTAGTCAAAGGCTTTTTTATAGTGACAAACGCCTGTTTCTTTTCCCTCTGTGAATATTTCCTGCTTTTACCTGCTGGGGGAACCTAGAGTCAATAATGTGGCTCTTTCTCACCTGAGCACGCAGGGTTATTTGTATTCTCCCAAAAATCACTGTCTGCATTAATCACCATAGAGCTGTGAGAATATGAGCTATAAATCTTTCCAACCACACTCAACTGCTAGGGATTGGTTTGTGTTATTTATTAAAAGGTAGCAACAATAATTACTCTGAAGTGGCTGAATGCATATAACTATGTAGTAGACATGCAAATATGCATTTGAAGCTTCAAAAATCCATCAGTCATGAAGTGACCTAAATTGGGATTACATGCTGAGGCATCAGTCTAATATGAAATTACTCCTATGTTTTTATTGTAATGACCAATTAAGGATCAGCACCTCAGAAACCTCAGGTGGCTGGTTTACATGAAATGAACATTGACCTTGAAAATATGCCCTTTTTGAAATCCTAATGCTGATGTGTTCTGAAAGGGTCAGCCCGTCACCATGGTGTTGGCAGGGGGTTGTGTTTGGCTGCCAAGTGCCGTACATCCTCAGTGCCAAATATTACTTGAGAGCAGGGAAGTTGCTAGGAGCCTGGGGTAAACACGAATGCTCCCTGCTTTCCATACAGCTTCACTTCAAAGTCACACAGCGCACTCATGAAAGTACCCAATGCTCCTCTTCACTCCTTTAACAACATGTGGTGCATGGGGTACTGAGTCATATGGTGTTCTTTGGGGTCTTTTTAAAACAAATTTTTATTTAACCTCTGCTTTGACCCAACACATAAGTGTGTTGCCCAGATATGCTCCATTTCAGTTTATTTAACCAGAATGTTTGCTTACTCAGTGACCACTGGAGGGGAACTACTGTTCTTATTAATTCCACAATGGGTATTTGTTGCTTCTTGTTTTCTGACATTTTCTTTATGACCATAATTGCAGAGTTCTTGTTTTCAGATAATAAATGCACGTGTCTATTTGCTCAGGTATTATGTAATTGATCTCCAGCTATTAATTAAAGATCTAGACTCAATGTCTCTGAACCTGCCTCCGGATATTTGTCCTTATTGTGTCATACCTTGGATGCACAAACAGGGAAACCACATACAGCTCTGCATGTACGCTGCTCATTCCCTTTAATAAAGAAGTCAAAAATCAGGAGTTGCAAAGAAGAATTATACAGAGCAAAGAATATTTTTCTGATGGGATTTTTATTCTTCCTTCTTTCCCTGGGCTTCCAGCAATTCTCTCAAGATGCTGACGCGCGAGCATAATGAGCTGTTTGCTCTGCACTGCTCTCAAAAAGCCTTACCAACTAAAAGGAGTTTATTTTTCCCTTATTGCTGCTGCTTTTAATAGCAGGACAGACTATAGTTGGCACTGGGAGGAGAATTAAGATTTCATGGGTGAAAAGAGAAATCAGAGATTGCAAATTCATTGCAGAGAGAAGACAGATTGGTTGCTCTCACTCCCAAGAGCCCATTTGGGCAAGCATGTTACATGATCCTGTGAACAAATTGTTACTTTTCCAGAGTAGACTGTTTTCTGTGTAAACACTTTACTGTAGCAATGTATAAGAACAACACTTTCAATCCAAAGCTCAACAGAAATAGACGCTCTGGGACATTTGGAACTTGTTAGACAAGAGATGGAAAAAGGGAAAGACAGACTGAAAAAAAAAAAAAAAAAGGCTTTTCACCTTCTAAATGTCCTCATTTTTATACTTTTAAATAATTTAAAACTCCTGCTAGAGAGCTCCAAAGCTTTTCAAAACTCAGAACAGTGTGGGTCCCCACATACAGCAAAGGTACAACTTACAGAGGCAGAAATTGTTTTCAGTCGACTTAGTAAGAAGTCATTACATTTGAAGAGCAAGGTTAATGAGCTTGGGAAGCTGGAATTGCTTCCTACCCCTTTTGCACACTTCCTGCTCCCCCTGGGAAAATCACCAAGCCCCTTTGTGACTCAGTTTCCTCACCGCCAAATGAGAATAGCATTTTCTGACCTCACAGGGAGTGTGTTTGAGAAATAGCTGAGTACCTAGAGGGATGCAGCCACAGAAATACATGGTTTTATCACCACCAGATGCAGCTGGTGTATCTCACTGCAGCTGAACAATTTTTGGGTGAAGTTTTCCACCGGAAAATGCTAATTCTATGGAACAAAAATGTTTGGTGGAAAACTTATATATCATATATAGCACAATATAAATGTTTGTTATATTACATATGATAAATTAGCTACAGATTTTGCTTTAAGACACTTCAAGATTGTATCCATGCAGTTAAGTACATGATTTATCAGTTATAGTACAGTCAGGACAGTGTTGATCTTATCAGAGCCAAGTCCTTCCACTTTTTAAACCTCATCTAGATCAGTAGGCTTTCCTTCATGTTTCTAAAACTTCATTTTTTAACTACTGTTTCACTGGTAAAGGGAAAACTTAGCATTATTTCTTACTGTCCTTGACAAAAGGACCATCACTCATACCCAAAACAAAACAAAGGCTTGGTCCTCATCCCTCTGAGTGGCCATAGCCTCCCAAAGATATGCAGGACCATTATCTGTACACAAACTGAAACTGGTCATTTTTTTTCATGCCTGGGAGTGCTGTCAGCAACTCACAGTGAGCACACGTTAAAATAAGAAATCAGAATTCCTGGCTTGATCACAAGCTGGAAACATTGGGTGTTTTTCTAACTTTTCCATTCCCTAAAAAAATTAAATCTGTTGCTTCTAGCACTCTTACAGCTATCATGCCTTTCAGCATTTTTGTGCACTAAATGAGATGTGGGCATCTCTGCCTATTGCAGCTTAGGTTAGAATGAGCTGCTGAAACCTCTACATTTGTGCAGAGAAGATGCATGCAACTTCTGATACAGTATCATAACATTTTGGCATAACTTCATCCTACATAATGAAATGAAAACCATGAGAACATTGGCATAATCGTTTGGCTTCATAGGCTTGGCTGCCTCAGGCTCAGCTTCTGAAGGTTTAAGAACTTTTATCCTAGTTCGGATAATATTGCCAAAACTCAGGTTGTTGTCTATAGAAAATAATAGCTTGTCCAAGTCTTTACAGCCTCTACACTAGTTTAATAACAAGTAATTAGTTGAATAAGTCCAATTAATGCTTTTATACAGATCTGAGATTGGAGAAGGATTGTAGGTCAAGTTTAATTTTAAAATACATTAGAATTTCTATCGCACTGTACACACCCAGGGCAATGCTATTACAGGCTTTCCCATTAATACATGTGATTCATTATTTGGACTTGGAGCCCAGATCTAACAACACATGTATTTGAATCTCTAAAGCCTATCTAGAGCTGTAATATTCACTGCCAATGGGGGCTGCTTATTTTGACCTTCTCCAGTAAATGTGCTAGAGTCAGCATTACCTGTGAATGAGCATCTGAAGTATGTTGCTGCACAATCATGCAAGTTGAACAGTGCCTTGAAACTCTAAGCATGAATTTTGTATTAGATGGTACTTCATGGAGGGTCCACAAGCTTTCAAACAGTAAATTCCCCCACAAGATCCACACCTGACCAAGGCTGTGTTTTTCAGAAGTATTACTCAGGCTGCAAGAGCTATTGAGATTCATGCATTCTAATGGATGACTCTCTTGCTCCTTGCTCCAGGGCTCTGACAAACTTTGCTTCAGCTCTTGGCTCGTGCTATGACAGTGCACAAGCAGGGAGAGTCAGTTTGTGCAGCTTTCTCACTGAAAAGCAACATTTGCTTTTGAGATTAACGGGCTGGGCTAGGAAAATTTCACAGCCCTCTAGACAAAATATTGTCAAGCCATTAAAAGTACAAAAGGATGTGCAGCTGTTTTGCAAGCCAACTCATTCACTGAGTGTCATTAAAAGCTTATATACCTCCCTGTTGTGATGTTCTCATTATTAAAAGATAGACAATATCATAGTAATTGGAGGTGTGTGCCCTAAGTGTTATTCCTATCCTCTATCACTCCTCTTGGTGGTCAGAGCTAGCCTCATCGTATACTGACAAATTTCCTCCAATCTGGCTTTGATGTCAATGGTTAGATTAATTGCTGTCTATCTATCTCAAACACTATCGGGTTTCTTCTGATATTAAAATTAAGTTTTACGTTGATTCTTTTTATTTCATTGGCATTCTTCACTCAGTTGGAGTCAGGATCCCAGTGAGATCATTCCTCACTATGTCAGATTCAGATTCTGAAGTTTATGAGATGATGATGATGATAATAATAATGATAAATGAAAAATCCCATCTCTAACTATGGATATTAATAAAAATTATAAAAAACTGTGATTTGAATTTAATAAGAATTACTTTTATGACTGCAAGGTCAGTCTGAAACAGAAATGTTATGAAAACCAATGTAAAGAAACATAAGGTCATAAAACCAGCTGTAACTTCCAAACCAAAGTTCATCTAGCCCAAATCCTGTATTTGTATGATGCAAACAAAGGTGCAGAAGCATCCTTCTCTTTGTACATCCTCCCAGCTTCCAGGACTAGATGATGCAGGGACTTTATCATCCAGAAAATGCAACTAGACTATTAAGAGCAGCTGATGGACTCAGCCTACCAAACACAACACAGTCTTTTATGATTTAGGCCCCACAACTCCTCATAGCAGTGACATATTCTGTGAGCAAACACTTTCATTGCTGATTTGGAGTCTGCTCACTGCTAAGTTTAGAGAGCATCTCATGATTCTTATGCTGGACAAAAAAAAAAACACAGTTAAGTAAGGTAAACTGACAGCAATCATCTCAGTGGGTTATTATTGTTTATGGTGTGCAATTTAAAAGCCAGATTTTCCAACAGTTTATGGATGCAATTATGCACCTAATTTGCACAGTTATTTTAGACTTATGCATAATACTGGCTAACTGCATATTCAACTGGGCTAATGCAGGGCTGGAACAGCACCAAAAGTTCCCTGGTATGTTTTTCCAGGGGATGATGCCACATTTAACATAATCTCTTCTAACTACAGTGAACAGTAAGACAACCCACTAATAGTTTCACACCAGGTACAATCCACATTATTTTTCAAGGAAAAAGCATTCATTATTTTCAGTAGATGTCATGTTATAAAATTAATCTTTTGTCTTTGGAGCTTAACAGTAATGTGTACTGTTTAAACAAAAATTTAATAGCACAGAATGACTGAGATGTTCTTTTTAAAATACAGCTTCTGATTTTTCATTGGATTTTCAAGCTGACTCACTGCAACACATGGAATGCACATATATAATATACGTATACATGTATATTACATTGGCTCAACAAGTTTTTGCATAGCAAGGTCTTTGGTAAGTTGCTTTAGGGACCACAGCCTCTGAAGTATGCAAAAGGCCACTGTATTGGATAGGCTTGTAAAATCTTACTTGTCATGCACAGCAGAGTAAAAAAGAAGTGTTGCAATTTCTGCTGTAATCCTGCTCAAAGCCAAGCCAGTAATGGGGCCAAAAGTTTTTGATGAAAATGTCCACAGAAATTAAGTGATTGAATCATTTTCAGGAAGCTGCTTTAGTAATTCAAGATCAAATCAGCTGAGTGTTTAGCTTTGCCCAGTGATACACTGTGGAGTAGACAACAAAGGATTTCAGAGGGGAAGGGTATCTCTATTGCTATGAAAGCCCAAATGTAGGCAATTGACCTAATGGCAATAACAAAAAAGAAATACATAGAAAAGAGCAATTATAACACTGTAATGACTCATCTTGGTGGTTAGACAAAAGTACTTTACACAGCTTAGCTGAACTGAATTCTTCATAAATGAGACTAAACTGAAGACTAGCCATATGAAACTGTGTATTACACTGATTTATGGAGAGAACCATATGACTGTAAATCACTGACAGAGTTCTTGTCTAACTACATCATGGTAATAGAATGATCGCATCAAATAGTAAAATATAAATGACTCATTTCATTTCATGGTAAGAGAAATCCTGGAAGATATTGAAGCTTTAGGAATCTGAGCCATTTGTATGCATTCACTTTGGCTTCATGGTCTTTAAAACCTCTAAAATAACTTGGTTATTTAGAAAGAAAAACTACAAACAAATTAAGTTAAATCTACAAGGTAATACACAATGGACATGCAACTATCTGACCTGAATGAATGTTTGACAAATATAATTCAAATAACAAATTAACATCACGGCACAAAAGGACATTGTCATCATTATGGAATTTAAAAATAGAACTATTTTTTCCAAGCTTGTCTGCTTGAGAGATATTTAAAACCTGATTCTCCTCTAGCATGTATTAGTGTCAATCAAAAATAACTCTGCTCAGGTCAATGGACTTACACAATTGCAAAATTAGTATAAGTGAGAGGACAATCAGAGCTTTTGTATACTACAAAAAATCTCTCTTAATAGCAACAGCAATAGAGAAGGAGGTAGGAGGTCCCTTTCCAGAACAGACTGGGTGGATAAACAAGAAAAACCCGCTGAGCTTGTAAGTGAGGATTTGTAGGAGGAGCTGTAGCACTAATTTAACCATTAATTCACTCCTTTAAAAATTTCCTTTTCCTGTCTTTTACTTCATCTGTCATTCTGACATGTTTAGAAGTAGCTGGGATACAGATTTAACATTAGACTGCAGAGACGTGGTCTTCATCACACGGTATCCATAAAGAAGTACGGAGGTTTAAAATTACATACTTGGATGGAAGCAATGACTTCCATTCAGGCAGGGCTGCTTCTTGCAAAGATGCGACAAGGGGTATTTAGCATCTCTCCACTTTTGGGCCCAGTCCATGAGCTCACCAAGTCATAGGCTGCCTTCTGCCTAGTGCAGCTACAATTCCACCAAAAACACCTTGCATGGCTGCTGTATCTGTGCTGTGCTATCCAGTGAAAGGTGCCCTCAGGAGACACATTCTCAGCTGCAGATTCGTATTACAGGATCACCCCCACTTCACATGCACTTCACATGCAGGCACATTTATGCCACAGGACATTTCTGTTCTGTGACCAAACAAGGGCTCATCAGGATTTCACCAACCTGTAGTGACTGTTCAAGCAAGCTGTTTCTCTCCAACTGCATTCACCAATTTTGTCAGGCAATGTGAGCTGGCTTAGTGCATGGAGAACAATGGTCAAAAGGGAAGGAAAAAACATAATATGAAAAATCTTCCTGTTGTGTGACCCAAGATAGTAGATGTCAGTGTTCAAGGCCTGGTAGGACAGAGCCTTGGGTGACATGGTTGTTCCTGCCCATGACAGGGGGGTGGAGCTAGATGATCTTAAGGTCCTTTCCAACTCTAACTATACTATGATTCTATGATTATATGTGTCAGAAGTGGATTTGTTCAATATTTATGGCAGATCAGATTTTCAGATCACAGAAGCCCCTAAAACTTGCCACTAATCACATCAAGGTTGGAAGACCTAATAGAATCAAAGACAAAAATAAGTGGAAATGTGGAAGAATGCACTTCTACTTCTTGCAGACAGACTTTCGCTGGCTACAGAAGGTCAGTATTTGGAAAAGGAAAATGAATCAAGAAATGCTTCACTGACTTTAAACCACAATCTTTCCTATAGAAAAGAAATTGCATTTACATCAATACATATTTAAGACTTGTCAGCTACAGAGGAAAATCTACTTATTCAGGACAAAACCTTTGTTAACATAACTTCCTCAGAACCATTGGGACTTTGCCACCAGATTAAGCAAAAAATAATTTACCCAGAGAATATGAAGTCAACAATCTTTAGAACTGTGGGAACTGTAACTGTTGAATAAATCATTTGTGAATATCATTTAACTAAGGACAATTATAATATCACAAAGCTACAGAAAGATCAGTATGTTACAGATAAACAAGGATCAGGCTTTCAACTGATAGCAGTACCATGGCTTCCCTGAAGTCCATGTACCTCTATCACTTTAGGCCAGTGAAGTAAAGCAAGAGCTTGAGGAGTTTATTCTCCTTTTTGGGATCACACTGCAAGATCCGTACCATTAATTACTTTAGAGTTATTTAGCAGAGCAGACCATTTCTGTCTGATGTGAAAGCTACTTTTCAGATAATGGGAAAAACAAAACCGTTTTTTCATAGGAGGCAGAGGCCATGTGCACAGAGGACATAGGATAACTGATAGTCCTGCCTAAGGGAGTCCGTATTTGTTCTGGCAGAATATATTTGCCAGTCCAGGACTGCCCTGGCGACACATTTCTTCTGAGCCTCTCTCTTCTTTGCAGAACCTTCATGTGCTACCTCATAGTTTGTACTGGTTTTACCTCTGGCTTTAGGGAAATGCTAGACTTACAGAAGAGAGAATCATTCTCCTGGTTGATGGCACTGCCATTGCTCTCAACAAGGCTTCCTCTTTCCTCGCCTCAATGCACTTTTCTGATCATGAACTGACAAAGCATGAATGCGAGCAGATCAAGTCATGTTGTGATTTTTGGTAATCACCAACATTAAAGCATTTTTGAGCTTTTGCCTAACAATAGTAGGTGGTTGATTTTTTTCATCCTTTCCAAGAGGAAATGAAGAAAGAAAATACAAAACTCTGAGGGTTTTTTGACATTGTTATTCAAAATTCATTGCCTTCAATGATCTCCTTAGTTCAATAGGATACTGACATGTTTTACCTTCTGTCCTGATCTTGTTGACAAACAGCAAGAGGCAAATTTGGAAACATCATCTGAGCTGTAAGATGGTTTCTCATTTCATTTCTTAGCCTCCTGGGGCTTTAGAAGAGCATCCCACCTCCAGACAGCTCATAAAGTCATTTGTGACACAGGATGTCCCAGTTACTACATAGGAATGTTGAAAGCATTTTATTTTCTCCCCTTGGATTTTTATTGGTTGAGCTTCCAGTCTTTTGTGAGTAATTATACCATTTGCTTTATGTCTTGCTTTTATAATGACTAATACAAAAAATATATGTACAAGCAAATGGAAGCATATTACTGAGTGATTAACAATGAACAATTAGGATTAATTAAGGCAATTATTTTAATAAATAAGAATTAGTAAAATATATCCATATACAAAGCTATGGCACATATGAAGCATGGCTGATGCAGGCTAAAGAAGTAGAATTGTGACAACTGTGAACAGAGGCAAGGAGGAGAACAGATGATTAAAGAGAAGTACTTGTGTACATAAAAAGTGCAATTAGGCATACAACAGAAAGGGCATACCCAGACTGCTATATCATTTGCCAGGATATTTCATTTATTACTACTAGAAATGGGATTCATACACAGTCTAGCCTCCTTAGACTTCCATTTCTTTCAGAGTGATATAAAGAAGCCAGAAGGGCATAACACTGTCCTGAGAAGTGACAGGTAAAATCATTCTCTTCCATCACTTTTCAGTAACTCAATTTTGAAAGAAGGTCATAGCATTATGTTGAGAATCTGTTCTGGAGATTCAGAGCTATGAATGAACTTTTCAGTGGTCTAACCAAGATCTGCATCAACATCACTAAAATCAGAAGGTTTCTGCACCTACTCATTACATTCTTTAATATTCAATTCTGTTACTGATTTTGGATGAGTTTAAGAACTTGTCTTATATTATTTTATAGTCCCACAAATTTCCTCAGCTTCCACCTCACTATTGAAAAAGACAATGCATGGGATTGCCACGGTGAAGGGTAATTCTGCTTCTGTGGCACAAGCGAGAGTTTTCCATAGGCTAATCTCTCCAATTAAATGAATACAGTCAATTACTGGACAATATTAACCTTTGGCACAATCAGATCAACAAAAAGATTCCAGTACAGCTGTAAAGTCAAAGAAGTAAACCTCAAGATTTGGTATGCTGAATCAGTGCCAATGGCTTTTCTTTCTCCAACAAAGTGTTTCAGTAGATTGGGGCGCTCAAATTAGAATTGAATGTCAGTAAATCATTGCTAGAAGGTTTGTAACAAGAATGGCAAGAAAGTATAAAGAAACACTGAGAGTGGTGCTACAGACAATGAAAGCAGGAGTTGTAGAAAGACATTGCAGTGTCAAGAATATGGACTGTCAAGTCACATGGTACTATTCAGTAAATAGTGTTTACTCTGGGGTAAAACACAGTTTGTTCTTTTTTGATTAGATGTATTAGGAGTATAAAACTGTCAGCCCCACAGTCATGCTCTCCCCTCCTACAGGAGAGTCCAGCTGCTGACTCAGTACTTGTTTGTTGTTGGGAAGAGCTTCAAGTTTCAACCAAGCCTCGTAAAACAGCTCTGCTCCAATAAATCATACTGCCTTTTTGTAGATATTGAAGGTCAATAGAATGACAGGAGTACACACACAGTTAAGAAACCAAAGCCCCCAGCAGAGACTTTCTCAAGTCTATGCATTGTTCTACTTGAGTTCTTTGTCTGCTCTTTTGGCTGTGATTAAGCAACAAGTTTAAGCACACAGTTAAGAACTTTCCTGAACCAGTGACTAAATTTGCTATTATTCAGCTGAGATTTTGGTTATTATCATGATCTCCCCCAGTCTCTAATCAAGAGTGTGTCAAGGAGGGTAAAGGAATGGGCAAGACAGGGACCAGAATCATGCATCCCATTGTCCTAAACCAAGCTGGATGCCTCCAGATATTTTACTAACTGGAAAACTAGGTGCTTTGAAGGGTGCACTAATTCATTAAATTAGAGACTAAAACCAAAGCTTCAAAAAAAAATCTGCTTTTGTTCATTCTTAGGGAACAGAAAAAGCACAAAATCCTTTTTTATTTTAGAGCAGAAGAACATCAGATTGATCGTTATCTCCCTCTTGGGAAAGATGGAATTGAAAGCATTTTAATTCATAAATATCTGGGGTTTTTGCTCTTCAAAAGCTTCCTGAGAATCCAAAGAGGAAGGGGAGCTCCCATTTTATAATTCCTTTGGCAAGTCCAGGTAGTGCATTTCACTTACAGCTTACAGACGTTGATATTCGCATGAACATATAAGCACACAGTGTTGACAGGCCCTTTCCCTTGCTGCTGCTGGGACACAGCCTTTCCCATCTGTTTTTGAGCATGTTATGGCCATTTGATTGAGCCATCATTTTATCATAAGCCATTGGCTTTTGTAACCAGGCTCTTGCCTCACTTTCACACTGCTAAGTCAAAGTGTTACTCTCTACCATGTGCAGTTTTGGAGAGAAGATAAGGTTTAAAGGAAAGAAGATCTTGAGGTTTGCTGTTTGGAGTTGGGTCTGCATTACATTTCATTATGTAAGCAAACATATGCACATTTTTTTGTTAAGGTTTTCAGGCAGAGTAGTTCAACAGGCAATTTCCTGTACTAAGTAGTGTTATAATTAGGATTTCCACTGGAATGAAACACTGTGTGCCTGTATTATTGTATTACACCATGTTAGCTTATAATTGTTACATCTGAGAGACTTACACACACCCACATTTCGAGTGGGTAACTTCTTATGCACTGCTTTTTATACTGTAGCTTTAAATTATCTTCATTATTCCTCAATAAATGTATTTATAATCACGTGTGTATTGTAGAGGACCACAGATAGTAAATCATTGCAAACAAACACTTGTGTTTATTTGTTATCTGCACAAAAGCACATATACATATACCGGCATCTCAGTTCAAGTGCAGCAGGAATGACAAGACAAAATGTTTGGATTTGGTGATCAAGGGACACCTGTGAATCCCTCAAATCCAGCTGTGCCAACCCAGGAATCCTCTGGAGTTTTGTACACAGATGTAAATCAGCTGAGCCTGTCCAAAGACCCACACCAGGTTTAAGGGATCAGACTTTCTGTTTCCACTCTGGTGAAAAGACACTTTTGACATCAGTGGCAGCATTCTTGGCACTTTATTATTCATGCTTTACATGATTGGTCTTTAGGCTTGCAGTGTAACAAGGGGATGCTGGAAAGAATAAAAGTAATAATAGACTGCAAGCTACAGGAATGACATGTGTCTTAGGAGCTGTTTGTCTGCGTGTCATTTCTGGTTACAGGCAAGAGCCGCTCAAGTTCATTAAGAGCGAACGGAAGTCCTTCAGCCCCAGATTCCTGTCATTTCATTTGAAGAGGAGGCCTCTGGCGTGTAACCAGATATCTTCCGGGTTTTAAGGCTTGCTGATCTTTGCCTTTAGACTTCTGGACAGTATTAATTTACATAGGCCTGAAAACAAGCGTGGCGCTATCCGTCTTCTTGAGTTACATGCAAGGAACACCAATAAACTTCCTGATGTAACTAATAAAGGAAATTGGGAAGGAAGGAACAGTCTATCAATTATCAATAGGATAAAAGTTGCAGGAATCAGGCAAATTAAAGTATGCAAACCAAGTAGCTAAATACTAAGAGTAGAGATTCAAGAGGAAATTGCGCTCCTTCGCATTTTAGCATACTGAACATAAATCCATTTACAAACTGGTAGCAGGAGAGAAGAAGGACAGGGAGAGTTATGGCAAGAGAAGGCACCTTTTGGAAAGAAAAATGAAAGGGATTATTTATTCTTAATGGGGAAGATGGAGATCAGTCACTTCTCATAAGATGAAAGAAAAATCACCAACCTAAAAAAAACAACCTTTTTTGTGGGCCACACCTCTTGGCTATTTGTTTCCATCAATGTTTTAGTGCAAGCTGAAGCCAATCCTATTTTTCTCTGATCACCAAATAAATAAAAATTCAAAAGTAATTGTATGCAGCTTTTATTAATTTCAGAGAGAACAGTGCATCCGTATTTCAGTGTTTAATCTGACTAAGGGAATCTAAGAAACTGGAACATCATGGAAGGAGACAGTACCATCCTCTTTTGGGGATTTGCCTTGACTGATTCCACATCACCACTCTCCAGTTAATGTGGTTTATTACCGGTGGCTAAACCTGCTCAGTTTCCAAAGATAACATAGCAAATCTCAAACACATCAATACATCACTTCCGTGGTCTAAGTTTTCCTCCAAAATATGCTTGTTGTCATTTTTGCAACCTATTTCTGCTAGTTTCCCAATCACGGATAATGGCAATAGTAATCATGACATTGTTGTTGATGATGATGACAATAACAATAATAAATAATAATAATTTCCTAATGGGTAAATTAATTTTCTTTTACATTCAGATTCCACATCAATCCACAATAAAGGCAGAGCTAAAACAACATCAAGGAGAGCAAAAGCACATGTTTTGCCTGAGACAGTCCAGCAGCAAGCTTCCATGAGGCCATGGGGCAGAAAAAAGCCAGGAATAAAAGCCCTAAAAACATGACACACCCTTATTCAGGCCTTCTTTAAGCACATGCCTAATACTGAGCACACTGTTAAGTCCTTTCTTGGCAGACAGACAGAACAGAGGGATTTCCTTTGCCAATGAGCTACTTACGATTTGTTCTTTTCAGCAGTAGGAATCAGAATCAGGAAAGTTGTTTATTATTCAGCCATCTCTTCCAAAGCAAGGAAAACACTGTTTATAAGAAACTTCAAAAGCCTCTGTCACAGATATCAAGTCTATATACTATATGCCTTTGCCAAGTCAAATTAGGTTATTTTGCTTGATATTAAGTTTGACAAGCAAAGAGCCTGTGAAAATCAGAATCCCAACTGGGCGTGCCTCCCACAACTCACTCAATTCTTTAGTGCTAAAATACCTACAGTAGCTCTATTCTTCACTTTCAGCTTATATTTCTGTCTGTATTTATCTGTCTGGAAATTTACCTCATTGTGTCCTAGACATCTTCTAATATTCAGATTCTTCAAGAATGTGAACAACACAAGTAGACTTTGTTTTGGCTAGCAAACCGGTCTTACCACATGTGGGCTTTGGATTCTATTTACCTCAACAGATTATAAAATCTATTATCATGCTAATTTGCAGGTCCACTGTGTGTATCAGACTTTAGGCTCCTCACTCATACAAAAATATGCTCCTGCTACATCGTTTCCTGAAGGGGACAATGACAAGTCAATTTGTGTATTAACAGCCAAAATGTTAATAACACATTGCATTTTTAAAAAGCAGGTCAATCCCTTTGAGGACAGAGTGAGCATGAAAGATTTCACTCCATGCTGCCTACCCAGGGAGGTTAGCTTCTACTAACTTGCTTTGGCTGTATATTGAAAACAGAAGCAGGTCTTTGAGACCTGCAATAGTCCAAACTTCAGTGAACCACTCACACAGAAGTCACGCTTGCACTTTACTGAATAAACATACTTTAATTACAGAATGATACTTCCCCAATTTTTTAGTGGTTTGCACATAACCTTTGCAAAATATTCAACATTTAAAACAGGTACCTACAAAGGATAATAATTTGAACATCATCTAATTCACATTCACTTTGTGATTTTTCAAAGGAATGTTTTTACAAATGATTGCCTTCATCTTGGACATAATATCCCATAAATATACATGGCAGTGTTTGTACTTCCTTTTTTCTGATACCCAGTCTCTTTTCTTACCAAACCTGCCTTTGTAGCCTAGTTAAAATAAAGATCTAGTTTATTCTGACTTTAGTTTCTATTTAGCATAGGCACATAGGCATATATGCTAACAAGTGCTAGGGATGCTGCTAAGCAAGGACCACCCCTCCCTGGAACAATTCTCTACTATCCAGCCTTCTGACACCAGCACATCCTGACACCTGCATCAGAGTTGTTAAAGTATTCTTAAAATCTTTAGAGCACATCAAAGGCATCTAGTGGAAGCCCTTAATAGCTCCCTGGCTATCCATAAGAAGCACCCCTACTCTAGCATGCTAAGGAAGCACTTTTCCAGCTCCTGCCTCTAAGTTAGAATTAGTTACATTTAGACCATGCTCTCTTGAGCACAGTGCAATATGGCATAGCCCAAAGCTGAAACTGGCCTGCCTTCCGTGCTGGTGGTGCACCTAAGAAGAAGAATTGAAAATTTCAGCAGCATGAAAGGGTGAGGATCATCAACAAAGCTCTAGTCACTCTGATATTTATAAATGAGGCCCGAAGTATAGCTTCTTTGATGCTAAGAAAAGCATTTCTAGGAAAATAAGGAATGGGACCATTGTTGGGAAAGAACCACCTTTGCGAGAACTCTGTTCAGTAAAGAACTTCATGTCAACCAAATGCAACAGAGAATAAGATAGTAGTCTTTAATTTCACTTTACTTCAGCTTTTACTCGTGCTTGTATTAGTAATAGTCTTGAAAGATTAGTTTGATGATTTTAAAAGTTGTTGCTGTTCCTGTATGTCAGCTTCCTGACTAGAAACGCTCACTCCTCATCATTACCAGCAGGCAAATTCAGGAGTAGTATAAGTATTATTAAATATGTGAATGTTTGCCTAAATGTTTCCAAAAGTCAGCCACTACAATGTATTTCCCTTATCATCTAGGGAGCACATTAACAGACATCTCCATCACTGTGTGGTTTAGCACTTTTATTTCAGTGTTTGCACTCCTGATTTACGTAGCAACCAAAATGGAAGCAGCACTTAATCGTATTTTTCAACAGATTAAAAATGAATCTTCATCAAAATGTTTCAGAATCATTCCATTAAGAATATTCTTCCATTCTCTGGTAATTGTCTCAAGCTCCAGGAAGAGTTTCTGGCATGGCATGTTTCCAATATTCTTAAAGGCAGGCAGTGGGAAAACAAAATACCAAAGGGGCTGGTAGATCTGGTGTATGAGGGTGACATCCACCTGGTCTTTGCATTCCCTTTTCTATTTGCAGCCCAGCAGAGACATTTCCACAAGACTGGGATGAAGCAGCCTATAGGAGCCTTAACTTATCCCAGCTATTAGTGGCTGACGGGGGGCCAAGAGAAGCCCGGCAGTGGTGTAGAGATGTCTTTCTGCACCCACTATGCAATCACTGTGACCCAATACTGTTGGAGGGCCCCCCTTAACAGGACAATCCCTCCGCTGCCTTACAGGCAAACTGCACCAGAGGGGCACTGAGTGTCTTAATCACATCACAAAACCCAAAATAAGAAATCTTTCTGTTCCACAAAGAAGGAAATTATGGAGAAACAGTAGCAGAAACCTCGTAGAAGAAAGAGCCTGCAGTTTTATAACTGAGGAGTAGGTCAGTGTGTGTATATTTAACTGTCAGTCACATACAGTTTAATCGGTCCACATAAAAAGTCCGAGAATGCCACTTTATTGACTACTCAGTAAATGCAGTGTGCGTTACAGGATAGGGTCTTGTCTTACATCATGGGGATAAAGTCGCTGGTTTGGGATTCATAAATGAGGTCTGTACAGGAAGAGGGGATTATGCCAGCAATGCGAGAATTCACCACAAGGAATATTTACAAGCTATAAATCCAGTTGTTAATTTCAGGTTATCAAAACCAATCACTGAATCTCAGTTCTCAAACAACATCTGATCATCATCATCATCGTCATCATCACACCAGTAATCAGCCACAGCAGAACGAACACACGGTGAAGCTGAATTTCCTTAACTGTATTGTGCTCGTTTCCTTCATTAAACACTGAATTGCAACCTCAATTAACAAGAAATTTCTTGCTTAGGCAAGAGTGGGGGCAGGAGGGGGAGAGGTCTTCAAGATGGCCATGGAAATATATGCACAGATTGCAGGAAGCAGAAATGTGTTTGTAATTTGCAACAGGAGGAAAAATAAAAGGCTGAAAAGGAAGATTGATTCCAGTTTTCAGACTATTAAATCAATGTCAACTTATCAAATCCTTGTATTTCCTGGAATGAGAACAAAGGTAACATAAATGAATATGTTTCCAGATTTGTGATCTGTTTACAGTTATATTGTACACTTATTAGCAGTATGACTCTTCAACCACAATTAGAAAGACTGCCTTTTTTTCTTTAATTTCATGTGTAAATTTCGCACTTAGAAAAGTGATAAACAAAAATCAGTCTCCACAGGAGCTGTTCAGACAAGTACACTTCAGACTTTACTACCAACAGCTGTACTGAAATACTTCCACAACCACAGTATATAAGTTTCCAGCTGTTCTAAACCTGCACACCATACAGCTCATATGGTGCCTCGCAACCTTGTTCCGTCTTCCAGGCATAAATTGTACAATCTTGTACTTGATGGTGCAACTTGCACCATCTCCCAGGCATCAATTCTGAGCCTGTCTTTTATGGCACGTTTATATTATCTGTTTTATGATGGTGCAATTCCATTACTTTCAAATGGAGCCACTGTCCGCTTACCCAAAAATGACAGAAGACCAGAACCCAGAGCTTTATAGTGCAGAAAGACCCATCAGATTGTGAGGACTAGTGCTTCTCCTACATAAAAAATTTTCCAGCCATCGCAATTAAAAGGCCTTTTACAACACAAGACATCTGCAATTTGGTTTTCAACATGTTCTGTTGTAAGTTGTGGCAGAGATAGAAAGTCTGATCTTTTTTTTTATTCCTTTTCATCCAGTCTTATTTTCTAATTTTGTACTAATCAGCTTTTATTGTCTCAGGTGACAGGATCTTTATGCATCCTTGGGGATAATAATCTCTGGTGCTCTTGAGCTGTCATTTTGATGAGAGGTTGACTGGGTTGAATAAACAGGTCAATCCTAACATAAAGATTATCTTTGAAAATCAGCTGTCAGAAGCCCTACTTAATTTATTCTGACCTCATATCACAAAAAGCAACACGAATCTTTCTTGAAATAGCAGGATAGCTCTGGCGTAATTCCAGCAATGAAAAAGACATTTTGTCAGTGGCTGTGTATGTTCCTTTTACAATGAAATTAGGCATAGCATGTCTTCACCAGAATCCAACAAATTAGTCCACGCTGCTTTTTCTTCT
The DNA here is from genome assembly GCA_028858755.1 of Ara ararauna. Classification (NCBI taxonomy): domain Eukaryota; kingdom Metazoa; phylum Chordata; class Aves; order Psittaciformes; family Psittacidae; genus Ara; species Ara ararauna. The sequence goes on from CM054386.1 coordinate 974,453, forward strand.
CAATCTCTTCTCTGTGGAACAGGATGCAGCAGATTGGATTCAGAGTGCTGCAGAACTGGTGCAAGAGAATCTACTGGATTTCACATAAAAATCTTCACTGCTGCTTTTCCCACGGTTCTGTCCTCCTCATGTTTTTCTTCCCTTGTGATGTTTGACAAGGAGGTCTCATAAAACACAAGAGTAAAATGAAATGTCCGTATCTCTCAAGCTCTGCATCTTGATACCATCTTTCACTTTCAAGAAGCCCATAATCTGTAGAAAAATTGATGCATTTGCCTTCTTTTTTTTTTTTTTTTCAGAATTAATGTGATTTCCTGATTCTATTTTAAATTTACAATTAATTATTAAGAAAAATAATCGTATAAATAATTTCACTTCTGGCTATGAATATTTTATTCACATCTACTTGTGGCTGGAGATTTGTAAATTAAGGTCAAATTCACAAAATGGATTAAGAAAGTTGTATCTTCCATATCAAATTTGCAACCAGGAAAGAGTATTAGACTATTAGTCAGAAGATTAGGTCTTTGGTAAGGAAATTTGCTTCATGTACCCCTAATGGCAGTGATCCAGTAGGACACTGACAACAGGAATGTTTCTTGGGGTAATGAAAGGGAGAGAGATTTAGTGCATATATCTCTTACTTTTCCCAGTTTCATGCTGCTATAACACAGTATATTAAATGATGCTATTTTCTTAAGGAGAAAAAGTAATTTTATGACTGAAGTGTTAAAAGTCTAGTGGGATATACAGCAACAAGTAAACCAAAACATTATTAGGAAACCCAAAGAATAAGACTGACAATGCTACTGAACACAACAAAGTTACAGGCACCTCTGGAATTGTTCTGGTCTAAAAGTCTAGAAAGCAAATGCATTCAGAGAACCTGCAAAGTTTCTTAGTCAGAGAAAAGAATACCAAGAGATGTACAAGGAAGTTTCCTAAACCAGTATTCTGTCTGACCAAACTGATGCCTCCATTCCTCATAGTGCACCAGAAAAACCTCAGTCAGTACACACATGCAAAAAGAGAGACCTTTTCCGTGAGACTTTATTTGGGCAGCTTTTAAGCTTCTGCCTTCTGCCATATGTTGTGATGGATGTTTATCTTGGTGCCAAGAACATCAGATTTAAATGAGTAAGACCTCGGAATCAATTCAGAGGGTGGCCAGATGTAAACATGCTGTGTCTAAAGTCAGCCTTTAACCATCTGGAGGTGGATGAACTTTTTTGTGGAAGATTTCTCTGTGACTGCCTCTACTGCTGGGTTTCTCCTGCTTTCCTCTGAAGCAGACTGAATTGCCATGGTTATTGAGTAGTTAGATTCACTATTGACTGCTATTATGTCTGTGAATTCATGAAGCACATGCCATGTAAGACAACAGTGGTGTCTTTGTGTTTCAAAAGGCATGCAAAGGACAGAGATGAGTGGCTGCAAGGAAAAGAAGACAGGAGGACAAGTTCCACAGCCTGCTGATAAAGGGATTTTTCGGGAAGTGATGATTCAGGATTCCTAAGAATTGCCCTAATTGTGTACAGTGATGCCAGTCTGGCTGTCTCCCTCCACACCGGTGCACAGCAAGTGAGACAGGAAGAGAGAGCTAGTTATACCATGGGATCAGTGCCTGCCTGTTCATAGCTGCTCCACCCTGTGCTTCTCCAAATGGTGTTCTCAGGAGGCACCAGCCATTTAAGACAGGGACTGGTCAACTGGTGATGTCTCTGGTTTTTGAATGGTGCTGCCCGGATTTAACCTGTTACAGAAGATTCTCATGACCTGAAGGCTGAAACCAACTGTTGCACAGGAATTAGTTCCATAGATCCTTCATCTGTCTGGCTTGCATTTAGTATATCACATCAAACAGGAGATGTACCAGGAAGACCTCCAGCAGTCCTTTCTCTCTGGTCTGTCTCCAGCTCAGTTTACTTAGGTTGCATCCCTGACGGTTAGACAGAAGAAAGCAAAGCACAGGATTATGTGGAATTAGACAGCCCGTGGGGGTGGAGGGGGAAGGGAAATGAAAGAATATTTAAAATAAACAAATACACATCCCAGGAAAAGCTCTTCCCAAGAATCTGTAGAGAACTGCCTGTAATCAGTTAATCAGTATAATTGTTTCTAATTAGGCTCCAGAGGCACATCACAAACATTGCTAGCTTTGCAGAGAATTGAGTAGGGGTCTGGGGAGTGCAAAGAGGAAAAAGCTTCCAGTGCTGTATTAATGACAATCATAACTCTCCGCACAGCCAGGGAGGCTTCTGCTGTAATTAGAACCATTCTTGCTGAAATGGGAGGCGACATGATTTGTGAAAAAGACACCCTCAGCATGTAATTTTCTATGTAACAAATCTAGAAAGATGGATGCTCTTTGATCTCAATTCTCCTGTTATTGCTGTTCACACTGGGAAGGGCGCTTTAATGAAACAATCTCAAGGTAATTTACCGCCTTTGAAGTCCTGAATGTGCTGCCAACAAAATTTCTGGTTTAGTGGAAGCTGCTGCAGCAGTCACTCAAGGTTGCTTAATGGAGCACCAAAACTGGAACATCAAGACATCAAAGGTGAAGGTGCCATGTGATTAATAAACTAAGCTATTCATTTGTTTCTGCCTCAGAGGCAATCTGACAATTTATTGTCACTAGCTAATTTACACTTTGTGAGTACTTGCTCTTGCTAGTTATGCTGCCTATAGAACAAGATAAGTGATGTTTACATGAAGAGGGGAGGAGAATAGACCCTTTTTAATCTGGGGGAAGGAGAGGGAAAGGAAAGGCCTTTTCCAAAACGATTGTGGAAGCAATCCAGACTGTGGGATTTTATAGAGGGGAAGCTGGACAGAGGGGGGACCCTTTTCAGCATTATTCCCTCCACTCCCTCTGCACCTTTGACCATCTCTTTGTTTACATGCTGTTGCCAGGAAGCAAATCCCAATTAAAAGTGGATTACAAGGCAATGAAACAGCATTATTATGAGGGAAGAGTTACACCAATCCATTTCTATTTAATTTGGTGGCTAATTCAGAGGTTTCAATGATACTAGGCTAGAGAAGCTGGGTCTTGCAAATCTCTGCTGACGTCTGAGGTGGCAACCAGTCTGGCCTTTGAGGAGATGGCTGTGCCCATCAACTCCTTTCTTCAGCAGTAAAAGCTATGTCATTCACTGCCTACTGGAAATGACCAGCTACCCATTCAAGCAGGACCTAATGGCTTTGAGAAAGCCTGCAGTGAAATGAAACAGCCAAAAAAAAAGAGGAAAAGATGCTGTCAGAGGGAAAGTAAAACCCCAGCTGAGATAACGTAGGTTGATCGCTTTTGTGATTGTCATTTCTTCTGCTTCCTCTACTAATGGACCACAACTGAAAGCAATGAATTTGTAGATTCATCTCATGCACTACCAAGTGGAAACAGAATATTTGTCTAAGAATTCTGGGAATGTAATTGGGATGTGGAGTCTGATAATGCTGCCTGCAATGAGGAGTTTGGGAAAACATTAAATGGGACAGCCTGAAGAGGGGGAAGACATGGAATCGCTACCTCCCAGATTAGATCTGCAGTTGAACTCTCACTCCCTGCTCCTTAAAGATGTCTTTTCCACAGGTATGGCACTGCAGAAGGAGGGCAACTGGCTGCCAATCTCCCTTGCTCCAGGGCAAAGGAGGAAGGGGCAGCCTGTGGAAGGCACTCAGCCTATTTATCTCTCCCCGGATATTACAGCCTTCCAAAACCTCAGGCTATGGGGAGATCATAAACAAGGAATTTGGTTTGATGTGTGTAAAATTGCTAATGAATTATATTAAGACACTGTCATAAAATTAATATCCAACTTCAGTCCTCTCCCAAGACTTGGAACGGCCAGATCCAAATTCAGTTCTGATTTTTCAAAATGAAAATGGAAATCACAGGTCAAAAACCCCAAGTTGTGACTAAAGGACAAGTCTGATCATGTTTGTTAGCTTTTTGCTGTTTGTTTTTTTCTTTTTCAACTAGCATTCAATCTCCTCCTATAACATAAGACACACCTACCTACATCCCCACAGCAGCTGTTTCCAGAAAAAGCCCATATGTTGCCTGTATAGCGTACAGGCTGCACAGCGATGTGTCCACAGGGATATTGCCTAAGGCTTGCACCCAGGTCAGGCAGATATCCCACAGTCCTTGAGCACATACCAGAACACTCGAAAAGGTTACACCTTGGCTTGCCCCAGCAGCAAGAGAGACGAGGCATCCAAGGATATCCTACCCCACCCAGGTCTGGAGCATGAAGGAGCCAGACAAACTGGTTACACAGGCATGGTTAGGTGGTCTTGAACTCATTGCAAAAACTAATGTGCCAAACCAGTTTATAGGAAGATCTTCATGTGCCAGGTGAGGATGTCACAACTACTAGCTGTATTAACCACATTATGTGTGGGCACAAAAAATATTTATAGTCAACCTTTTCATGAACTGGTTATAAACTTGGTTCACAGTGGAAATGTAGGCAGGGCCTTTTGGGCTATTTTTGGTCCTTAGAAGGAGGCTAGAGATATGACAACTACCTCTTTGATAGCACGTTGCCTTTCAGTGCCGGGTAGAAGGAAGAAGTTCAGAGGTATGTAAAATTAAGGAGAAATAATTAAAAAATAAGCGAGGGAACTGCCATCAAACCTGTAAAGAGTATTGTTTCATGAGCTGTTGAAGCTGGAGGCAATAACTTGGTTCTTGTTTATGAACTCTGTGATGGTCTGCTCTCTCTAAATGTCACAGTGCAAAGAGCCAAATGAACCATGAGCTCCAGCAAGGCAGAAAAGAGTGATTGTGGGGTTTTATTTTCTTATTTGAAGAGGGAAAAGGAGTCTCATCTTTTTGCTCTATGGGGGTTAACATGTAGCATCCTGGCTCCTGTCACTAAGAAGCATGATAAGACTTCAAAGAGTACAGTGCTGGGCAGATACAGGCAGGCAACAAGAACTGGGGCTAGTAAGAAGCTTGTAAAAAAAAAAAAAAACAAAAATGAAACAACCCCCCAAACAGAAAAGAAACCCCAATGAACCACCCAGATCATATATGATACAATCATTGTCCATCTTAAATACCCTCTTTTTATTAGCAGGTTTAGAGGACCCCAGACAGCGGTAAAATATTATCTGAGGTCCATAGCCATGGGCATAGAGCAAAGAAAGTGAATTTGAAGACCTCGCTACATCTGGAGTTTATCAGCTCTTTTCCTGGCTAGTATTACAGTAAACAATTATCTGTAGATCAGGAGACAGCAGGGACTTTAAAGACCCAAATTACAGAGAAAGGGGGAGAGAGAAGGAGAATACAAGAGATAAAAAGGAGTCTATGCATCTTATCGTACTAATGAAATCAACCTGACAATCATGGCAGGCTGCGAGGGTATTACGCTGTCTGGTATTAAATGAGCAGTTACAGCACAGGCTCCTGTGTCAAACAGCAAATAGACACAAAAGAAAAGAAAAATGTACCACTAGGTCAAGGCAAGTGATTTATAGGCAGCAGTTAGACAGCTGGTCAGTTTTAAAACCTCCTCAAGTGTGCTGTCAGGATAACAACATATTCAAATGTTTTGATTAGCATTTCAAGGGAGCGGGAATGTTCTGCAGCACAGAAATACTCAGTGATCCCTAAAATATGATTAATAAGGAAATAACAATTGCCTGCAGCTGTTATTCTGTTTATGTGCTGAGGAACAATCACCTGTTGCAAAGGCAGGAATAATCCAGCCTGTTCTATGGACAAATGTGACTAATTTCCACTGTTTGAAGCTGTGCTGTCTTGCTTTCCTAGAAGCTGTCAGCTTGCTGCAAAAAGCAGCTCTCCCAGCAAGTAGAAGTAATACAGAAATGAGCAGCATTTGGTCCCAAAAGGCTGTTTTCCAAAATTGCAGGAGGTAAGATTACTGTGTTCCTCAGTGAACAAAGTGCAGTCATAAATGCTAAGACCTGTTGCATTTTTATAAGGGCCTGATGAATACATTACTACCTTAGGAATGCCCTCTTTTTTTCTTTTCATCCAGGTACTTTCTGGGTCTTTCAAATGCAGATAATGGACAAATAATTCTACACTGGAAAAAAGATACAGGACAAATGGACTTTGGGGCCAAGACTGAAATACTACAATACTTTGCTTACTAACCCTTCTGAGGCACAATGGGGGAATAGTGATCTCGGTATTATTTCTGATAAATACAGCTTCACAAAGTCACTGACCACCAAGATATTATTTTGGTAAGGACACCTATTTGTTTGAATTTTAAAGCATGGCACTAATCTGGAGAAAAGCTAAAAATGAGGCATAGCCATGAATATCTATTTGTTTCTGAAAAGGAGAGAGATTTGCTCTGAACTGGTACCCAGAACTTAAGCTTGATTTGTTTTCAAATCCAGACAAGTCTAATTGATGAGAAAATGACTGGAAGGAGCTGTTTTAAGCAACTGGTGCAGAACATTAGTAGTAAGCAAATACTTGGGCATTTTTTGCTGCTCTAAGAAACTAAAAAACAACTAAAGACCTCCCTCACACAACTCGTAACAGCTCCCAGAGTTGTGTGTGTCAAGAAGGAAGCTTGTTTCAGGGCTGAAACATCACTTTGGCCATTTAAATTTTTTTTGCTTCTTACCCTTCTGGAGGCTCTGAGCCTGTGGTGAAATTGAGCCCGGTTCCTGCAGCCAGAAGCCGAGCCAGCAAATGTGTACAAGAACTGTTTTTCTGCTGGTCTGACCTATGGCTAAAGGGCATCCCTACAGTCTAACCCTGGAGTGGAAGAAATGGATTTGGGGGCTTCGAACAAGAAATATTTTCAAGGAACTTCAGGTCAAAGATCAGAAACGTAGGCCAGCCAATCCTGAACAAAGCTAAATAATAAAAAATCAGGAACTTTTCAGAGACAAGAGAAAAACAGAGAAAAGGGGAATGAGGAAGGGTAATCATTCATTTATTATTATATATTATTATATATAATTAATATATTAACAGTTTATTCATCCAGTTCTAGATTTCATGGAGCTGTCAGAGTCTCCAAAGCTCAGGTCCAAGTTCTGTGACTCAAAAAATGTTGACAGGAGAATCTTATCTTCACAGCCTCCAGCAGAAGAGATCCCCATGTGTCATCTGCCTCTTCTGAGACAGAGCCACAACCATTTGCATCATATGACAAATGCATGTGGAGAAAACCTTCCCACCATACTGGCATCCTGATATAAGCTGCTCTCGGTGGCCCACCACGGGCTTAAGGCAGTCAATGTGGTGAGTTCTTGTATTACAGACTAAAAAATAGATCAACTTTTCAAACAATTTGTGATGGAAAATTCTACTTCTTTTCCATCAGTATTTTTGACAGCAAAATCAGAGTCTTGTCTGGGTTGAGAGAGCTCTGGAAAGTCTCATGGAAAAAACTACACCTAAGAATATGAAGTGAAACGAGGAGTCTCTAAGGTTTGCCTGAGACAGAGTCAAAAATCAGCAAAATGTAAAGGGTCTTATGAAATGGGGAACAGGCCACAGTTTTTTGCTACAGGCATGAAGTGGTGTAACAGCCTTCCTGACTAATAAATGCTATAATCCTATAATTGGCAGTTAAATGTTTGTACATGTGAGGCTATATGCAGTTTAAAAAACAAAATCAAGTCAAACCAGGAAAAGCAAAGACAGTTACTTACTTGTTTGTGTGGAAGAGCTAGAAAGTATGCCTTCACTGGTACTGCCTCCTCAGGACTGAGGACTGGATAACCACCTAGGAAGCAAAACAGTGCAGCACAAATTGCTAGCCAAATGTTCATTTTGAATTTTGAAAAACTTAGTTAAATCCAAAAGTTATTTTTTTTCTTCTCATTTGTGTTTCTGGACTAATATATCACTCTGAAGTGAGATGAGTCTTGATGACCTTGGGAAGACAGCGAAGGCTGACGTATTCCCCACCATGTCAGTTTGAAGTGCAGTCACCACATCATGCTGAAGGCAGGGCAGTGCTCAGAGGTGTCTCTTGGGGTTAGGAGAGTTTTCTGAAGATGCTCACCCTGTTTGGCCCATCATGCTGACAAATCCCAGGCCAGCTGGCCTACCTTGAGCAGCTCTGCCTGTACTTTTCCATTGGTCCTGTGTCTGGATATGTAGTTCTGATTTTGTTTGTGCCATGGGAAGGTGTCATCTTAATCTCTCTATTAGGTTTTCAAACAGTAACATTTTGTTTGAAGGGAAAGGCAATGATAAAAAGCAAGTGACAAAGAACAACACTAAATTATCGTTACTCAAGATGTTTCCATTTGCACTTGAAGATTGGCAGTGTGATATATTTCAGTTTTCCACTCCCTTGAATAAAAACTTTTCTTTTTTTAAGTTATGCTGTTGCTAGAAGCTACTGTTTAAAAATAAATAACAACACACTAACGCTCCTTAATGGACCCAAATTGCATAAAGGACGAGGGGATGAATTATCTCATTTTTACATCTGGCTAACCTGTATAAGTCAGAATAGTTTAAATGACAGTGGAGGAAGACTGCACTGAGCATGACAGTGGCACAGGAGAGGAGAAAGTGGGTAGAATGAAGAACCCTAGAATACATTTGCTTTGGAGCAAGTTTGTTTTGACAGGGTTGGCCCCAGCTGCTTGGTCAAACATGCTGGCCTACCTTCTTACTTGATGTAAATCAAGAAGAGTGTAGGCTCATTCATTCATTCTATTGGGACCGTGTCTATTTATAGCAGTTGAGGACTGTATCCAATGTTATGACGTCGTAAGAGCATAAGACAGATAGGTCACGAAGTTTATTTTCTAGACTTGTTTTTTAAGTGCTGAATTTAATAGAGGTCATAAATGCTGATAAATGGTTAGTAAACAAGAGCTGTTTTGTCCTACATGGCAGACAGCTAAAAGTAATTTTGTACATTAGGCAGCACTTGATGAAGTTATTACTCAGCAAGTCAGGTCTTTAGAAACAAAACTACTGCAAATATTCTCTTCTCTCTCTCCCCCTTTCCATATAATAATGGTTTACATCTCTTGTTCTCTCTCGTTTTTGCCCTGAGGCAGTTGTCAGTGCATTATTTATATATTTTTTTTCAGATCTCTCAGGCAGATATATTATCTTGTGATACAGCCCATGGTCGTGAATGTCACATCTTACTGTTTGACATGATGCCTCTCTAAGAAGATGCACCACCATGGGGGAGCAGGGGTGTGGTGAAGTGACTGTACTTCCTCAGTAACCATATTTATATAAAACAGCTTAAATATATCTATATAGTATCCTCTACAAAGTGCCTGCTAACCACAAGGTGAACAAAGGGCAGTCCTTTCTCTTCTTTGTAACTTGGTTCTTCACTGTTCAGCAGAAGAATGAAAGGGGAAGATTAGCAGAGTCAGGTTGGCACGTCCAGCAATAAAGACACAGCATCTGTCATTGTTGGTTTTCATTAGCAGAAGTCCACCCAGTTGGTTATAAAGTCCGCTCTACTGATCTGTAGAGTACCATGGAAAGCCTGATGTAAAGATATCCCAAAGCCAGGGTGTAAAATGCTCAGATATTTGTGGCAAACCAGAGGAATTCTCTAAAGCAGAATTTCAGCACTCTGAAGGGAGAGCTTGGTAGGTAGGTAGATAAGATGATGATAGATAGATAGATAGATAGATAGATAGATAGATAGATAGATAGATAGATATAGATAGATGGATGATAGATAGATAGATAGATAGATAGATAGATAGATAGATAGATAGATAGATAGATAGATAGATATAGATAGATAAACAGACAGACAGACAGACAGATAGTACTGTACTGATGGGAAGGTTTCCCCAACCTACTGTTATCTTTCAGAATCACTCTAGAGAACCAATGGGTAGGTAGGTAGGTGGGGGAAAATTTTCCATTATTTGGAAAATGTGGGTTACAGCATACCAAAACAGAGGAGAGATGAAAAAGGAGAGGGGAATTCACATCAATAGAGGATGGGAATTGTTTTAAGCTTCATTAAGCAGTTTGCAGAACTGAAATTCCGTTTGGTCAGAATGGCAGAGCAGGGGGTGGCTGCTCAAAGTAAAAACTTCTTTCTTGAAAAGAGAATTAGTCCTTGGCTATAGCTCCAACTCATACAAAGCCAAATACAACAACCTTGAGCAGTTACCCCCTACTGTGTTACAATAGGATTGGGGGCCCCAGACTGAACTGGAATGAGAGAGGTATGAACAGAGGGGGACAGAGCCATCCTTGCCCTCAGCTTTCTGGGGTGGAGGGCTGAAGTAGGGCAGATCAGGAGAAATTCCCTCTCTTTTCCAATCAGATACTATATCAAAGCTTTAATACACAGCCGAAGGGATCCTTTTTTAGGCCTAATGATGGTCAAATCTCAACATGTTTTCAGTGTCAGTTCAACTTGAAAGAATCCTCCAAAAGTCAGCTACTTCAAACATAGGAAAAACTGCCATATTCCTTGAGGTCTCCCATCCTCCCCTTTACTAGATTCTTTTTCTCCAAACACCAAATCTGAGAACCCTGACCTCAAAAAACACCTCACTCTAGGCAAGGTTCTTCTCATGCCAATTGGATTCAAAACTCAACCCTCCCCAACCCTAAAGGAAACTTTCAGCTTGATTATTCCAGTTTAATTTATTTTAGAGGTTATTTGCACTGCTGTGAAGCTTAGGGGAGTTATGTGCATTATTTACTTATCTCTTTGATCCATTGTTCCCAAGTCAGTCATTGTATTTCTTTTTGGTTTAAGCCTAAATTGTTTTACATACTGTATTTTCTATTATTCATTATTTTGGTTTTGTTTTTTCTCTTTGGTCATTGGGGGAGGGGAGTGGACTTCAAATTTAAAATGTATAATTATTTGAGTTTAGTAACATTAGGGAAAATAAGGGATACAAGAGGTTTTGTATATTTTAAAGTTTTATTTTACTGTGTTATGAATTGGTTTTTGTACCTTGAAGCAAGTTGCCTAAATCACAAGTGCTAATAATCTTAATGCAAAAGAAAGCCTGGTGCAAGGCGAAGCATATAATTGGGTTGTGTGCATAAATGGTCAGAAAAAGAATAATAATTTTCCTGTTTTTTTAGTTGCCAGCAGGTGAAAACCTCTCCTTTATATCTCACTTGAACTGCAGGAGCTCCTCACCTAATGCTGAAACACTTTAAAGAAGGAAGTTTGGTCAAGTCATTTGTTCCTTTTGCATCTTTATCTTCGGCCTGACATGGGTTTAACCTTTGCTCCTAATCCCCATGTCAGTCAGGTTCAGCTTTAATCTCAGAAAGTAAAAGTGTCAGTGCTGCGTGATTCTGGGAGGAATAAAATTTCCGTTCTCTACAAGTGAACACCTAGCTATTGCAGGGATGGTGGCAGAAGGTGCCGGGAAGAGGTTTTCCTGGAGAAACTCTTGAGGGGCAGCAGGAACCAGAGAGGAGACCTGGGTGTGCATCAAGCTTTAAGGTGCCTCTAACATTTCTTGAAGAACTTCACCAGACTTGCAAAGCTTGGATGGCTGCTTCTTGTTTATTTTTTCTTTTATCTGAAGACAGAAAGCACTGTTCTGTGTTTAGAACCTTCAGAGGTTCTAAAGGTACAACAAGATTCTTGGGCCAAATTCATCTCACCTAAATTTAGACACTTAAATCAGGAGCCGAGTTGCTTCTGGCTTCCCTTTATAGTCAAGGGAGAGACTAAGATACCTCCAGAGGGAATTTAGGCATGTTGACATCCTGCTATTCATCTCTTTAATCCTTTTTTCTTACTTTACCTGAGTCTAGACTGCCCAGCTGTACCCATTTCCTTGGATTTCTTGACATCTTTTTGTCCATCACATGTGTCCAGTCATCTGGCACCGAAAGTGAAATCCCACCATGACCCACTGCTGTACAAAGCAAATGGCTGTTTGCCCAGGGAACTTATTGCCACGAGGTCTTGCTAAGGCCAGCAGCTTAGCAGGATTCAAAAACGTATTAAATATTTGTATCAGTAACAAGAATAGCCAGGTATAATAATCAAGATTAAAAAAATAAATAAGACTTTTGAGAGAGTTATAAACCTGCATTCTTCAGGGCTTATGTGAATTTCTGACTAATGAGGGTTTGGAGTAAATTTTGTCCAGTGGAAATTTTCTGGGATTTATGTTTTAACTCACTTAGGCACTTCTGAAATCCCACCCCCTGGGCCTGCCTGACTACTGATTGATCCAGGATGACATTTCCTGTAAGCATATGTTCCTAATAATCAAACAATGCAAAAATTTGTTAAAAAAAAAAAAAAAAATCCTGGATAATTCAGTTTAAAAAAAAAAAAGAAAGAAAGAAAACTTTTCCCCATAAATGGTCACAAAGTATGGTCACCACAGGGTCCCCTTCTTTAGATCATATGCTTCACATTACCTGGACCCATTACCTTCCTGCTTGCACAAAGAAAAATCCTGCACCTTTGTTTACTCTGCCAATTTCTTTTTTCAATTGGCAAAAGAAATATGATAGATGATTTGGAGGCTCGAGTGAAGGTAATGGGAATACCTGAAAGAGTTTCCATTCTATGGAATACAGAATTCAAAGCTAATTATATTACAGGAAATTTTAACCCTGTTTCTTCTAATCTTCATTTAGGAGCATGGTCTAGTTTGGCATGCAGGTTATTGTATATGCTTTTAATGACTGTTGTACTCCAAGGAAGTGCGAAGCTTGGTTCTTCATATCTGCCATCTGGGAAGAAACTTTGGAGCGCAGACACTCTTCAGGGCATTGTGGCCATCCAATTCTTGATGGCAATGAAGGTGGGTCCCTTCAAACATATGTTTTTCAATGCAATGAGTATAATAGAGAACCAGTGCCTTCCAGCAGGCAGCTGGAGAGGTAGAAAGGCAGGTACTAAGCTCAGTCAGGATTAAAGGATGCAGAGGCTATAAAAAGAAGACTATGCCAAAGAACTAAGCAGTACCTGTACTTAAAGCACACAAAATCTCTCCTCACCTAGTGTAAATAGATGAGGTAATCATAACTTAGAAAGGGAGAAGTCTCAGAAGCTTGAGTAGTCCTTTGTTCGCAGTTTCTCCTCTGTGCTTGGAAAGATCAGAGTGCAACGCACCTTATATAAAGGTCACACTATTATACACCCTGCAACATGTTACAATTATAGCATCCCTGGTAGCTTCTAGTCATTGCAAAATAATTGTTGTGAATTTTTATAGAAGTCTTTTGTGGGCTTTTTTTCACTCCTCCTTGATCTGTGCAGCTGACTCATGAAGTTGGAAGAGGAGACGAAGAAGCTAATTGCTGCGGGAACTTACATCACCAGCTTTTGGGCTAAGCAACCCAAAGCTGGTTTCGTTTCACTGAAACCATGACACTGAAACTCCTGTTCTGTCGTTCTGCAGAGCAGTGGCTGGATGTCTATTACTGAATTCAGAAACAAGCAAATAGCAACAGCAATTGAAAGATAAAATGAACAGAAAGGCTCTTTCTAGTGTACAGATGGCCTTTTAAATTTACAAAATATCCAAGAGCTTATTTTAAAATGTCCATTTAGACTTCGCTGGCCTTTTATTGTCTTGCCTTTGGTCATTTCAATCGAATTCTGTAACTGCTGGCACTGAAGAAAAGCTACTATCCATGACATACTTCTTTCAAATCCCAGAAATGATCACAAAGACATAATTAATTCCAGGGTTGCATCTTCAGAGATGACAAGGGGCATATTAACACAATTGCATCAATATGTGCCCTGTGTACTTTCCCCAACCACATGATAAAAAAACAATTACCTAATTGTGTAGCCTTCTTCACTATCTTTTTCCCTCTCCCGTTTCACAGAACAGCAGCATCCAGATTTCATTCCTTCATACGCTGGTGTGACTCTTCCAGGTCAAGCTGGTGCCCAAATGGTAGGAAAATCATCTAGGCTGTCTTGGCTGTCTACGTAATAAGAGGATTTCAGTCTGAAAAAGTCTCATTGCAACAGATTTGCTGATGTTACTGTCATCCTTTGATTTTAAAGGAAGAGAGATGTGTCATTGACGCCAATGAATTTATTTTAGCACATGATTAAGAGTGGTGTTGTGGAGCAGCAAGACAGGGCCTTTCGTCTTTCTAACTGAACACTTAATCACACCTTTGCCTCCACTGGGATGTCTCACCCAGTGTCCCCATGCACTGCTCCCAGTGATAAAAGCTGAGTGCCAAAAGTCTTTTGGGAGTTTGTAGTCAAGTGAAGCTGTGGGACAACCGCTCATGATCTGACTGCCATTGCTCTGCCCTTTCACAAGGGTGCTATTTCTAGACAGCCAGCTTACTGCGAGGCTGCTAGCTATGGGGCTGCTGCAAAGAGGGAGTCTTTTACAAACCCCAAAAGTGAATCCAAGCTCTCTGCTCATGAGCTCCTGGAAAATTGTAAAGAGGTCTAGATTCCCACTGGTCTCTGAACACCCTCTGCAGCACTAACACTACTTGAAACATAGCTCTACCGCAGCATTGCCTCTCCTGTAGTCAGCTCAAATTATGGAAATGGAGCATTTCTGCTCAGGAAAGCAGAACTTGTACTACAAATTGCATCATAAGCGCTCATTTTGTCAGAGAGCATGCCTAATTGAACAGCAGTGAAATGAATCCCTAATTCCTCACAGGTTCTGGCCACCCACCCACTCAGCCAGATGAATCAGTTCTCTCCTGGCAGCCACAGTGGAATCAGAGGTGACTATGGTGAGAACATGCTTCTGTGAAGATGCTTTTTTCTTTTCCACAGATCTTCTGTACCATTCCCATCTCTTCTGTATACCAGGCTGTATATATGGAATATGGGCCATTATTAATAAAAGTCAACCAGAAGTCTGAAAATCATTATAAGCACTGGTTTAAGGTTTTAACCATAGACTTGGGCTTGAATATGGCTTCCCTCATCCTGTGTTAAAAAGCATCCTATATAGCCAAAGAATTAAAAGCTCATGTCCCCTGTTTCATTTGGTTTGATTTATGATGCACATTGATTCCATTTTCTGTCTACAACCTGCTAAATCACTCTTAAGTGTAATTATAATACCTGATGGAAGCCAGGTCCTGGTGAAGCATTTAAATGAGTTTCTGGGGCCAGCCCTTTTAGGATTAGATTGGCAGGTGAGTAGATGCGAATTTGGTCTTCACTATATTGTTTTAATTAAATAATACCAAAGGTACTGTGGGCAGCAAGCGGGCACCTTTTAAATGTTATAAATATATATAGTTCAATAAATTCTCTCTGATGCTTTTCATGCCCAAATGGGGCCAGGACTAATATCTCACAAGCCAACTGAAACCACTATTCTCAACTTTAATGTGGCCATCAGATATGGCCACATCTATCAACTGTCCATCACTGTCTTTATTATGCTTATCATTCATTTTGCCAGCAGAACATGACTACCTTTCCCTACGCCCAGAAACAGGGCCAGCAGTTTCACCAGGGAACTGAAAAAGCAACCTGCATTCAGTCTGCATTCGTGTCCACCATGATTCCTCACGGCAAATGCACAACCTTTTCAGTTCTACAGATGAGATTTTTTCAATCACTGAAGATAGATCATGCTGTAGTACAGGCGGTGTTCAATAATCTGAGCAAAGGAGAGGAGAGAGAGGCAATAACCTTGTTAATTAATATAATATATATGTAAATTTATTTTATTTAATATATTTGCCTTTGATGAATTAAGTCAAGCCATAGAATGTGTTGTAAATGTAATGAAAAATTAGTAAGTGTGTTTAGATTTTAAGCATGGCAAACTTGAGGCACAATCCTGATAATCCACCAGTGGAAGATAAGGAGGAGAGCCAGAGCCAAACTTCTGAAAACTGAACACCTTCAGATGTTGACCTGTTTGACTGACCCATGGCTTTACAGTGAGCTAGAGCAGAAACCCCAGATCCTGAGTTTCTCCATTTGCCATCCCATTACACTGCTGGAACTCTGACTTAATCTTCCCCCTTTTTCCTGTAGCTCTTTGAAAGAGGGACTGGGTAAGTTTATGACGACTAAACACTTGTGTCGCTATTCAGGCCTAGGCAGTTACAAAGGTAGAGCTTTCATGGTGTAATGCAGTATTTCCCTGGGGAAAGAGGAAGGTATGTCTCCTGTTTGACGTGACATTGCATATTTTGTTTGCACTTGTTATAGGAGAAATGGGACCTGATTATTATTTCTCTTAGATTTGATTTCTCTGGTACCGCCTGTGTTACTTTTATCATGAAATGTGAGCTATCTTTCATAGCAGACCTGCTTATTGGATCTGACAGTTGCATAGAATTGGTTAGATTTCTCCTGGGGAGGAAGAAGGACAAGGATGTCTAAAAAAAAAACTATCATGTTGGCAAAAAGGAGTTTGAAACCATAATTCATGTGTCCAGAGGCTCAAGAATGATTTTAAGCCAGTTAATGAGTCTTTGGCTGGTGCTGAGAGTGTCTTAATATGTTGGGTAGACAATGTGATACTTCATGCCACATCACCATTTTACATGAGTACAAAAAACATTAGAAATTATCACTGGCTACAGAGTCTGAGAGTGCCACCAGGCTGGGAAAGCCAACTTGTCACCAGCAGAATAGGGACAGAAACCTGAGAGCCAAGACCAACCAGCCAAGGAGAGAGCCCACTTGGATGCTATAGCCAGTGTAGCTCATGTCATTTTACACCATGCTATTCGGTGCCATCCAGTGTATCCTCCAGGCCTTTCTGCACCCTCCCTGATGACAACCAAGAAGCTTTCATTACTTCCAGCAACAGTGGGCTCTGATCCCGTCCCTACAAAAGGCAGATGATTGCTATAGGTGGACTGCTGGTCTGAACCGGTATGTCAAATCCCACGTTAACTTAAAAAACATTAAAATGATAACTTCATCTCAAGTTACTTTCCTATTCATCTATAGAATTTCTCAATTATGTATGACTAATTTTGCACAAAGTCATTATTTGGAGCAATTTGTCTAAGTATGAGAGGCAACACCTTCAACCTTCCTGGATGGTGGGTGGGGAAAATGTCATAATCAGTTCTGCTTTGGCATGAGTTATTAAGCGGTCACAGGAGTTCAAAGGAGAGAAATAATGAACAGGTAAGTCATTACATGCAAAAATTCTTCTCCTATATTATCAAAATACAAATTAATTACAGATAAGATCAGATGAATTTTCTTTAATGTCAGTTTTTTCCCAGAGATGGTAATGAAAGCGTACAGTATGTGGGAGGAGAGGAGTGGAGATGTATGGAAAGGATGTTTTATTAATGTTGGCTTGATTTCACTGGGAAGACACTGCCTGTGAAAGCAGCAAAGGAATCAGGAAAGGCTCTGGGACATGCAAATAAAATCATTTTTATTGCACTTAGTGTGCTAACTCATGCATGATCTCATTCAGACTCTCAAAGCAATCATAAAACTATCTCCATGCAACAATTACTCCATCAGCCAATGCAATCAGCAGGTAGGGCATCTTGCAGCCCTTGCCACAAGATCCTCCTGAATTCATTAGCTTGTGGTTGGGATACCTTGACAAGGTTTCCATTCTTGATTTTTAAGGGGACAAACGTTAACATGTGACTCATCATAGACGAGAAATAAAAGAGCCCACCCCGCTCCCCTCCCCCCTTGTACACGCAATACTAATATTCACATGACAACAAACATTTTCAAAATAATAGTCCTATATACTTAAGACTAATCAGAGCGGGCGCCATCCAACTTGCAAAGGTAGCAATTTTCCTTCATTAAAGCCAAATCAGGAGAGAGAACTTCAGGATTCCTTAGGGCTAATTACAAGGTGTTAATAATAACAATATAATGGCAGCAATTTTCTAGCTTTGCCCAAACCTATAATCTGCCTTGAGTGCCTTATAGGATTGTCTCTGAGTTTATATAAAGCCAAGTGTTAGCCCAAAAATGTTTCAAGTAATTTAATTTTTACATCATGTCTCTTTCAGTCTGTTTGCAGCGGTGCGGTAATTGTTACTGGAGAGTGTTTTTGTTGGGGAAGAGGACAAGTAGCAGCACGAGAGAGCCAGAATAACCCTCTTCCATCTTCCTGGAGCACGTTGTACACCAGAAACGCAGAATACCCAGGTCAGGCACCTCCAAGCTCAACCCAGCTTGCCCAGAGGGACCACAGCCACATTTCTTTGGCCCCTCCTGTCCACAGAGGAAGAGAGGGAAGTAACTGGTTATAGAAGAGCTGGAGACAAACAACAGACAAACGTACAAATTATTTTCCCATCCACCTCCTAATTGCTTGCTAAAAACCCTCTAGGACTCCATGATCAAATGTAACACATTGCTGGCACGGTGATGAGTCACTTGTCAAAAATTTTCAGCCTCAATAACAAATCAACAGTGCTGTCACAGTGAGACATGTTCCAAATACAAGAGAAGGAATTGTGTAGCCTCTCAAGGATGAATCTAGCAAGCTCTCCTCAGTAATAGACCTCACCAGTGTCTGGAGGGTTTTCAAGGTCAGGTCCTAATCCTGAAAATCCTGAAAATAGCCTCCCATGCACAAAGGTGAGGAGACATAGCCTGATAAGAGCACAAAGAATTGAAAATCCCTTCCCAAATTTTGGAATTGTCCCATTATTGATCTGGCTGCTGTTGTCAACCTCCTGGTGATCACTTACCTTGACAATGTAATAATACAATGTAATGTAATTTGGAGAAAATTGGATTTAGTCATGAACTGAAGACATCAGAGACTCTGTTCTAAAGGGGGAAAATTGTAATAATATATTTGTCTTTTTTTTTCCCCAGAGAAATTGTGTTTGCTTACAGTGTGCCAAATTTTAGCCTGCAGCACAATGATTTATGAACAAATTCTAAGCTTCTTCACAGTTGACAAGTTAATTCTCACTTTAAAAAAATAAATAAACAGAAAGAGGAATTATGACAACCCTGAAGAATGTTAATGTGGTACACATTCTAATTGAAAGAAAGACACCTTACAGAGCTGCAGTACCGGCCCTTATTCATTTCAAAGCTACTCACAGGCTGAGAAACTTCAAAAAAAGAAAAAATGGTATTACAAATACTGGAGTCAAATTTCTGTGAGTTGGGAAGCTTATCCGCTTCAGACCTTCAAAACTTAACTGTGAAATCTCATACAAACAGTTGTGTCTAGAAAAATTCTGGTACTTCTCAGATGACAGCTAGTGTTTGGTTTTCAGGTAAAAAATGGAAGAAATGAGAAAAGAAGCAAGTTGAGTGCCAAAGTGCCCCATGATAAGGGGCTTTTTTCACCAGAAAAACAGGGACGGAGGGGGGCATGATAAAAATATGTAGAGGGGAGTAGGAAATATCTAATTTTTTTCCTCCTCACAGGCTCACCTCTATTTAGGAAACAGGGAAAAACAGTCATGAGGGATTAAGCACTGGGCTGGAATCAAGTCAGATGAGTTCAAGTGGTAGTTCTTTGTCTGTCTTAGAAGATAACTCTGAGAGAAACAAACAGCTCCTCATTTCTGTACTATGTCTGCCTCCTCTTTTCAAAAACCTTGCCAGCATTTATTCAAAAGTACTGCATTCTTTGATGTCTAGAGATGAAAAGCGGTTTTGAGGTAAGAAATCAGAGTTTAGTCCTAATCAAGAAAAATCAGTGGCTACTAATGATGCATAATTTAATTCCATATGAGTAATTTTTGTCTCTTTATGGGTTCGCTTTACGAGACATTTATCAGGTCAAATGGTGCTAAGTGAGTAAATTAAGAGTATTTCATGTGGATAACTGACTAAAAACTTACCTTTTCTTTTTTTCCTGCCTCCACCTCCTCCCATTTTATTATCATAAAGTTAGTACAGAGCAAGAACGATTTTTACCTGCTTGTAGTCAGATGCAATCCCAGTGCTAAGTAAGTTGAAACACTTCACACCCGTTCACTAAAGTAAATTTATTCTGATTTATCTTATATACTTGTCAAAAGCTGTGCCAAGATGTATACACAAACCATTTTCTTGGATTGTTTCAAACTAATCGTATTAACATGTTTGCTTTATTGGCTTTGGGGGGTTTCCAAGTGGAAATGATTGAAGTAGGGTCCAAAACCAGCTTTGTTTCATTGCCAGTTCAGGTGCTAATGTATGCCTCATTGAACTTCTACTGTCCGTGTCAATAGGTCTGAACTTCCATATCAGGAGGCTTTCAGTGGCAGCTGAAAACAGTTTATTTCTGCAAAAGGTTGTGTTTAAAAAGTCAGTTACTCAGAATGTGAAGGAAAGGAAAATGTGGCACTGAGTCTGCAGAAAGTGGTGCTCATCCACTACAGTCAGAGGTACTTGGGGGATTCACGCAGGCTGAAAAACAAGTTACCGACATAAATATATAGGAAATGCTACATGCAGTAAAGCAGCAAATTCGGCAGATCTCTGTTTGCAAAAGCTAAGTGGACAGAGGATGAGCACAAAAGTGCAGAATTTACTGTGATGAACTGTATTCTGCTGCTCAATTTCCATCCATTTGTAACTCTGGGATGTTTGGCTTCCTTGGACTATTCTGAGTCTTGCCAGAAACTGATTTGCTGTAATTCATGGAGTAACAGGATCAAGCAGGCCAGGTTTACAGCGGCCACACTTTGGGATGGAATACATCTAAAAACCCCATTGGCTTATTGATGCAAGTCATGGCCTGCAGCAAGCATGGTTTTAATCATGGTGAAGCATTGAAGGTGCAATTGAAAGACACAGTTAAGAAGTGCACAGATCTCTTGCTGGAGCACTGCTGAGGGTGGGAAAAACAAACAAGACATCAGCACGAAGCAGGCATCCGTCTGCATAGACCAGAGACTTTAAGTAATATTGCTACTGAGCTTCTCTATAAATTTTTTGCTGCCAGATCTCCAGATGCTTTGCATAGGGTTTCAGTTATCATTACCCCTTTACAGCTAGTGAAACTGTGGTCCCATGCAGTGAAGCTACTCAGCCTAGATTGCCCCCAGCAGGATCCAGAACATGGCTGTTCTGGACCCAGAGCAGCACTCAGAACTGTTTATACCTCTTTTCCCTGTGGGACACTTCTCTATAATTATTTTTACTTTGAGAAGAGAGATTGACAGATACAACCTATTGTGTGCATCAAAAAGTGCTTGTATCCTGGAAAACAAATAAAACCAAAACCACATTATTTTGATACAGAAAGGTTTCAACCAGCTCCTTATCTGTGGCTCTGCATTCCTGCATTCTGGTTCCTGATATATTACAATGGAGAATGCCTCATAGAAAGGCTTTTTGAACTGTACAAGCCACCAGAACATACACATATGCAAAATAATAACAGTAGTCTTAAAAGGGTGAATTCAGTGACTTGTCCTTCCCTTGCCATTCCCTTTGTGTCTCCCCCTTTCTGCACATCGATTTCCTATTCTTTTTTCACAGAGGTGACTGAGATTAAAGGTTTACTGTGGCTGATTATTCAGGAAAGTCCCACTTTCTAAATCTGCTTCTAATTAAAAAGGGGTGGGAGAGTACGAAGGGAAAAAGCCCTCCTTACTGTACACACAGGCAGCCTAATCCATCCTGCTGACTTTCATAGGCATGAGCTTCTATCGTAGTATTAATAAACTATTTTCTGAGATTTATATTTCTTAACCCTCTTCACCCCACAGATTTTTTCGGATGTGAGCTGTAGACAACACTTCAAGAAAAGATGGGCATCTGACTTTAGCCTGGACATCAGTTTATTTATGAGGGAGGGGGCCAGGAGTTCAACCCTTGTGTTCGTAACAGGGCTAAGCAAACAGCTCAGACCCAGCTCTAAGCCATTCTAAATAGACGGAGGAGCTGGTAACTCAACTCCCAACCATTGCTGGAGTTCATGTGTAGGTTGTGATTTCAGTCCATTCCCAAATGTCACTTTATCCCTACTTTTCAGGAGCTTATTTTCAAGGATTTATGAAATGTGAGATGACAAACCTGGTGCAATAATGTTGTGGAGATTTTGCCCTTATCTCACCCAGAGAAAATACTCTGCACAAATGGTGCTGAGGTAGCTTCCAAGAACAGTCTTATTTCCCCTAGGAAAAAGAAAATCTGAGTTGTGTGCCATTAAAATGAAAAATTCAAAGAGGGTGGGAGGGGACTGAGAAGAGCATTAATCAGAACGGGTAAAATAAAAAACAAAATGCAAGATTTTTCTTGCCTGGGGAAAAAAAATGCAAGATGAAAAAAAAAAGAAACAAACTTACATGAGGACAGAATAGCTCTACCAGGATTTGCCTATAGGTTACAGAGCAGACAGCTGCCTCCACACAACTTATCATTACTATAGAGAAAATAGTTCCCATTACTTTCTTTTTGTCTATATTATCACTACAAATATTTGCTATTAACAGTACACAACACATGAACTATATGTACAGATTGTCCCAGCCACAGGAAGGAAGGATACTAATGGCTTTTCTGTGCAAATACTGCAAACTTCAGATCAGGGATAAATCAAAGGTATTACTCAACTCTACCTAACTTTATTTTTAAGTGGTGTGGTTTGAGGAAGTTTTTGGAAAAGAGATGTTATATGGGAATGAAGCAGTTTCTCCCTCAAAATTCCCATCTGCCCTCCCACAGCAGTTTCCCAATATGCTGCCCATTTAATTTCTACAGCATGACTTCTGTTTCCTCTGTTACCCGTTGACCCAAAACAGAGGCCTCGAGAGAGAGCAGAGGAGCTGCCCACACATATGACTACTAACTGACAAAAATCAATATCAAGGAGAGAGATGGAAAGTAAAAAATGCATTATTCTTTTTGAAGGCAATATCTTCATTACCTAACTCATTTAGAGAGGAAAATAACTCAAAATAAAGCACAATCATATGAGAAATGAGTTGTCAGATCCTATGAAATCGGTGAAATTGCGAGGAAAAGTTGATCACAGACACATTCCCAAGAGAGTCCCATCTCAGATTCTTGGTGTTTTCCATCAAAGCAGATGTGTAACATCCATCAGTGCTGCCCATCTGCAGGAAATCTACAATGCACTGAACACCAGTGAGGCCATGGATAACAAGCTGGCAGCTAATTGGAGCACTTTCTACCTAGCTTTCTCTCTACAGCCTCTCTGAATTAATGACATGACTTGGAGAGCACTTCTGAAGAGTGAGAAAGGGGACTGGATGAGTACCACTTGCAGCAGACCTATATAGTCCTCAGAACAAACCTGGCCTGTGAGCCCAAGAAGAACTGTCCAGCAAAGGAAAAAATAAATATCATTTGTTGTAGCAGGCAGCAAAAAAATAAATTATCATCAAATACTGTGTCCTTCCTAGAAAACAGAGAAACAGAAAAAGCAGAGGGAGGTGGGGCTTGTGGCCCAGTGGACATCTGCTTTCAGGACAGAGCAGAAATGGAAAGGTGATGAAAGCGTTGATGCAGCTATGTGATCTTTGGACCATAGCTCCTCTTCCTTATAGACAGTAGCAGCGTGAGACACAAAAGAACTTTCAGAAATAAAAATATCTCAAATCTAGAGCAACAAGATATTTTTTTTTAAATCAGTCATTTCCAAGGTATTTTCTCTTCCTGGCTCTTGCTATGTATGTATCAAATTGGTTTTTCATAGCTCATCTGCTTCTTTGAGTCCCATATGCATTGCGGTAGCAGTAGCCACTGGGGGAAGCAGGATATCCATGCCCTGTGCCCTCTGAAATACCTGCAGGGCAAGTGAGCAGCTCCCACTAGCAGAAGAAAACTTTAGCCACTGGAATTCCTTATGGAGCCCCACACTCAGAGCACTGGATGGGAAAACATATTAAATAATTAAAAATTCTGTGAGTTATCACTGGAGTCAGCACATGGGAGCACAGAGTGCAAATGCCAGGTTTGGTTCCTTCTGGTCACTTGGCAGGAAAAATTATAATAGAGAAAAAAAAAGATAAAGTAGTTCTTCGTGAATTCTTGGTTTCACATACAGTTTATACATGTCATGCTTCGCTTTATGCTTTGCTTCTGTGAAACAGCATTTGCTGCTAACACTGTTACAGGAAAATTAACAAAAACCTTCCAGAAATCCCTTTACCATTATTTGAATATCAACATAGTAGTGATATTGTACGGGCTCTGAGGTCAAGGGGATGAAGATATCGGTGTAGAGGCATCAGAGTTGGTGGTTGCCTTAAACAACATTGGACATGTTCATATAAAAACAACCATTGGGATGTTTTTATGCCACATATGTTTGCATAAATATCTGTATATATTTATAACCCACCTCTTCTCATAAAGATACAAAGCTAGCTCTCTGGCGATTTACATTGCGTATCTTTAATCTGCTGCAAGGTCAAAGCAACTGAACTGAGGTCTGTGGAGCTACTCCAGATTTACACTAGTCTAATAAAGATCAAAATCTGGCCCTGAATATTACCCTTCCTATTCACAAGCATATTTTTATGTTTCTGTTATCTTCTGCCTTCTTACATTCCTTAAGAGTTTTCCGGCTAACACAGTTGGACTACAAGGCTTTCTCTAATCATCTGATCTTGGCTGTTTTTAAAGAGAAGGGAAAAAGCTGTTAGGTGGGTTAAATTACAAAAATGACAGTATTATATGATAGCAGTATCAGTATCTAAAAAACCATCTGAGTATCAGCCATGGCTAAGCATCTAATTATATTAACGAAATCCTACAAAAGTTTTACTGTGAAACTAAGTAGATAAACTATTCAGAGGATGGGAGGAAACCAGTTCTATCTACAAACTGCACTTCCAGCAGTAACATCAATCTGTGTATGTGAGGTAAATTTGGCATTATCCTTCAAAAAGAAAAAAAAAGAAGAAAAACCCAAAATCTGAATGATCAGTTCTTTATGCATAAAAAACCACATCAAAGTTGTTGGGGGGGGAATTTTTAGTGGGTTTTTCTTTGCTTATTTTTATTAAAGGTGATGCAGAGATCAGCTCGTCGTTTCTTCAAGTGCCCTGTTAGGAAATATGATTTGGAAACTTTCTGCAATAATTTTTCCTTGAAATCTGAAAGATTTTGAGATCAACCACACGAACGTGGCCCATAAAGGAGAAAATTAATCAAAGTCAAGATGTTAGATCTGCCCATTAGTAAACATAACTCTCTATTTTATGGATGATATCCAAGCAATAGGAGTGAAGTGCCCAAGGCCTGCTGGAAATTAGTTTCAGTAGCAGGTTGAAATCGCAAGTGTTCTCAGAGCCTGTGCACTCATCCATTCAGTAACCCTTTGCACAATTTAATTTGATCTTAAAAAACTTCTATTCCTACTCTAAATGTTACTGGAAGCCTACAACACACCCGATTTCTATAGCCTTTGGAAAGGGTTTAAGGAAAAAAATTGACAAAGTAACTGCCATGCATTATTTAAGAATACTCTGCTCTGTCTCAGCACAGGATGATCCTTTCATTTCACTTTTGTGTTCTGCCAATCTGTACACATGTAAGTTAAATAATTGTGAAAAAGCTAGCTCCAGACATAGCCACTTTCATCACTGGTACTTTAGCTGTAGCTTAACTTATGTCATTTTCCTCAATTAGAGTGTTTACGCTTCCAAACACCTACTGTGAATGCCAGCTGGCTTTAGATGTAAAAATTACCAAGGAAGAAGGAATATAAAAGTTACAAAAGCTTAAAAGCTTTTTTAAAGAGTCTTTCCCCACCTGTATCCTAGTGAAAGATGTATCGTAAATATTGAATGAGCTTTTTGAATACCTGACCTCAGGTACTCAGTACAAGAAAAGGAAGGGGGAAACAAGTCGATTAATATAGCTTGATATAGTTCCACAGTCAAAGCGGCTAGATCCTTACAGGCTAATGTTCTCAGAGAGACAATGAAATAAAAACGTTATCTCTCGTTTAGCTGTAATCTCTGATTCGAATGTTTAATCAATTAGCATTGCTGTTGTCAAAACTTGCTCCCAACAAAGGATGAGAAAACCTGCCGGAGGGGGATCCCAATAGCTGGCCAATTCCAAACTATGCAATAAGGTGGGAGACTCGTCCCTGCAAGAAACGTCATGTTTTACTAGGGTGCAACACAGACTTTTGTGTCATGAGATGAGAACACTTATCTTGCATTATTCATCTCAGAAGCACTAGCAGAATGTCAAATAACCCCCAAAAGAAGAAAAGCTTAATGCCAAGTATTGGAAGTCTTAGATTGCACTAAAGAGAGCGTCTTTTTATTTTCCCCTTTCAGGAAGCAGGGGATTTGTGATCTTTGGAAAGTGGGCTGCTGGTGCTGTTTGAAAAAGAAAAGCACAACATGTTTGGAAGCCAACTGTGAAAAACTTGCTGCATGTTTTCCTTGCTCTATGAGTCACCTGGGGTTTAGTCTCTCAAAGTTGGTCTTTATTGGAATTCCAACAAAAATGACAAGATTTTTTTTCTTCTTCCAGTGCAGTTTATTATCTCTCTCATTTAACCTAGCCTTTGTGTTAGAGAGTTCTCTGAGGTTTCTGACAAGAACAGGATCTCATTGTGCTAAGTACTGTACAAACATATCATGGTTAAAATAAACAGGCAGGAGATCGGGAGACAAAGAGTAGAAGGAAATAAATACAATTGTTCCCATTTCATACATGGTAACCATAGGCCCAGAGAGG
The DNA here is from genome assembly GCA_028858755.1 of Ara ararauna. Classification (NCBI taxonomy): domain Eukaryota; kingdom Metazoa; phylum Chordata; class Aves; order Psittaciformes; family Psittacidae; genus Ara; species Ara ararauna. Next base: position 1,000,987 of record CM054386.1, read on the forward strand.
TCATAGGACTTACCTAAAGCAAGGGACAATGTCAAGGGCTTAAAAATTTACCAGTTTCCTGTAGGAGAATATGCAGCATTAACCACAAAATTACCTTTCCTTTCTACCTACCTATCTGCTTATGAATGCACAGCGTGTCGTGAAATCCTTCATTGTTTCCTGAAACGCAGCACGGTTTCTCTTTTGTCTCCTGCCCTCCAATAAAACTCTCCTCAGAGACTTTGCAGTTCATGAGGCATCTGCCCACCCTCTGCACTGTGCTGCTGTAGTAAATACCCTGGCTCCACTATCTGTATCATTGATTTATCTGAACCATGGACATAGCTTTGATGTGGGATAATCTTGGTACCTGGCCAGATGGGTGTATTAACTATGAATATTTCTCCACAGAAAATTCAAATGTAGGTCATGGTAAACAAATGCACCTAAATAGAGATCGTTTGTTTGTGGGCAGAGCAGCATTTGGTGGGTTTTCAGAAGACTTTATATATGGCTTCTCCAGAATGGGTAGCTACAGAAAATAGATCTCCATTCTGGGACAAGAGAGAAAGTATCTTCTTGCCTTAAAACTGCCAAGAAGCAGTCAGTACACTGTAACCCCCAGAGCAAAGGAAAGACAAACCCAGGGATTGTTCTCATGTCAGAGCTGCAGAGCAGCAAGATTTAATGTGTTGGGTTTTTTAATGAGTTGCAGAAAGAAGTGGACAGTGAGGTGATGAAATTTCCTGAAGTGCTGACAGACTAAGACATTCTTACTTAGTTATGGGAAATGCTGGAATATGCATGTTAATTGGTATGACTGTTTAGGGTTGTATTCAAGCGTGCGGCGTTCTTGGAAAGAGCTGTGTTAGTTTCATGTGCACCTTTTTGATGTGGTGTTCATTCCTGAGCCACGACTCCATCTCTTAAGGATTGGAAAAGACAAACAACCATGGCAAATGTGGCAAGAGCAATGCTAGAGAGGCCCAGACTGGATTAGAAGGGGTCTAAAGGGAGCTGTTATGCTTGTAGGAGGTCCTAGGAAAAACAAGAGCAGAGCAAGAAACACCAGGAGCAGTAACAATGTGCTCTGAACCCCTCACCAGAAGGAGCTGACAGCTGTCATGCTCTTCTTTGCATACAACACCCAAATTTCATGCTCAAAATCAGAGCCTAAAAGCTATGGACAGAAATCCACATTCTTTCCTAGCATTATATCACTCAACTCAGAAACTCTTACATACTAAAACAAATTAATTAAAGACAACAGTATATCTATCAGCAAGTATAGGGAAATACTGGCACAATGCTCACGGCTATTGCAGTGCAATGGCACAACTGGGACAGCCAGAGCTCCAGCTTGGACGGGAGAAACAGGGCAAGCTTGAGACATTACTAAATGAAAGATCAGCTACACAGTAGCATTCCCCAAACATGCTTGAAAAGTGACAGCTACGCAAAATTAACCAGAACATGACGGATTAAGGCAAGCTGAGGAGAGCACAGTGGGGTCATTGAGCTGCTCGAAATGCTTCGCAACAACAGTTTGTGAAAAGACTGGCTGGTTCCTGGGGAAAAAAAAAGAAAGAAAGAATTGAAAAGTCTAAAGCCATAAGCAAAAGCTGTGAGAAATGGTGAAATTCACATGAGAAATGCGCACAAGAAAAATTATTGGCTTGGTTACTATTTACTTACTATTTCATTCATTAGAGTTTTGGGTTTGTTTTGTTTCTTGGGAAGGGTATTTTGTTTATTCACAGCCCTCCAATTTCAGCTTGTAAATATCCAAATAGCCAAAGCAGCTCCTTGAATTGAAAGCATTTTTGTACCATTTGCAAACTGAAAGTTAGGATCTCTCAGACCAGCAGATAGTGCCAGAGAAAGCTTTTTCAGAATGAGGATCCCAGAGCAGTTTTCATGCGCAAATCATACATTTTGCAGATTTCTAGGAGAGACAGTCTGCTGAACAATCTACTGATGATCCAGCATGGCTCCATCCTCATTTGATTTCAGACTTAATTGGTGTAAATCCGAATTTACTGACATGTAACAAAGTTTGAAAAACTAACAAAATAAACTGGAGTATTTCTGTTGTCAGAGCTGACAATGGATTAATAAAAGAGCCATATTCAAACCTCAGTTCCATGCTTTACTCACTCCTTTAATAGCCGAGAGACTGTTGTGTTAGAAAAGAATGTAATAAGGACACGTTGTCCTAGACATTGTGTTTCCTAACATTTTGTTAACTGGACACATTTTTGTGGGTTAATAACCTCACTTGTTTTCTGATGCTTACATTCAATTGCAAAAGCAGCTGAGAGGAAAAAAAAATGCAAAGGAAGACTAGAATAAAAGCCAAGAAAACCTTCTGTGGAAGTGTAGGTGTTTGGACATGATGGCCTTTTGGCAACTTCAGAAGTTGGGTTTTTTGTTTTTCTAGGTGTTTAAAGAAAAGCAATTACCTCTGTGATGACACTTAATATGCCAAGATTCAGCCTTGAGCAATTTTTTATGGCTGTGTTATAAACTCCAGAAACTAGAGAGTACACCAGAGCCACTGAAAGATGTTTCAGTGTAGCAGTTCTGACAGGAAAACTGCGGTTACACTGGCATCTGAAGATTCTTGAAAAAGAAGACAAATAAGACAGCAAAACCCAGTGGTTTAAGGGGGTGGAAATGCTGCATCATTGGCTAAAGAGCTATAAGTAATGGGCTGAGATTCTTTGCCTTTTTGAAGCTTATCTTTAAATTTTGAAGCACATTTTACCCCCTTTGCATTTCTTTCTTTGAACAGAAAACATGACCTTCACTGAGGGGATGGAGGGAGATGCTGATATAGTCAAGAAAGGGCTGCGCCTTGAGGTCTGCTCACCCTGGGCAATAGCTCCTTATGCAGCAGTAGTTTATTCCCGTTCCTGTGCTCAGATTATCAGGATTTTTACACCCAGTCCCCAGGGCTGCGATGTGGATGCCTGATACCTTCTAAAGACACTGATCACTGTAGGGCTGGACCTCAAATTAATTCTGGCTAAGAGGCCATTGGAAAAATGTCAGTGGCTTGTGCTCCCTTAACTCCAGAGGCATCTGAGACAGGTTTCATTATCGGCACAAGCTGCTGGCCATCACAATCTTGACTTTCCCGTGCATGTTCCCTGCATGTCTTGATCAATATTTTCTTTGGTATTTCAGTAACTGTAAACTGTCATTCTAAAAACCCACAAGTTACAACACTAAATAATGTTTTCAGATATGCTTATGTTGTTTATTTTAAGGATATGTCTAAATGTATCCTTTTAATTGCTTCATGGAAAAACAAGTTTACTTTATGGTTTGAGGGTGTAAGGCTGCATATCATATTACTTCTGTATTTGTATGAGTGACTATTAAAATGGTTGATAAGCTACTGAGCCTGAAGAGCTACAATTAGATGTTTCCAGAAGCTTGTGCCTGTCAGTCAGCACAGGGTGCTACAGACTTTGTAAAAACTCTGCACTGAGCTACTGGGAAATTTTCAAAATGAAATATTTGTAAAAATAATGTCCCTTTTCATCAAAATCCAGGGTTTGTGTTTGATTGGGGCTTTTCCCCAAACTTTCTGGATGCTTTAATCTCACTTTCTAATAAAAATACATTTAGAAATGTGTTGGAAAGTTATATTTGATACCTAAAAAAAAAATAAATGTGTGTTAAGTTGTGTGTTTGAATCCATGTCTATAACTCAACTGCTGCAAAAATCTTATTTTTACATTAAAACAGACTCAGTGAAATGAACAGACATAGGGGTGCTGGCTTTGGTGTTAAAAGAAATGCAAAATCCAAAATGAAACTTGTTTTCAGTATTTCCAGAATTTGAAAAAGAAACAACTCTCCTTCCTCAACCCAGCCTGCTTCCTAAAGGAGCTCTCCCAGCAGTGCAAATGAAGATGCTTATTCAAACTTGCAAACAAAATTCAGGAACATCCTTTTGGCCTTAGTATAAAGCCATTATGCAGGTGATTAACCCATTAATTTTCAAATGTGTACGTTGTCAAACATGACAAAACAAATGAGAGGAGGATAAAAGCAAAGTTGCCAATTACGACCTTGTATGAAGGAGTCAGCCCAGATTTAAGTGACAGACCTTTCTTTTCCCTTTAGGTTAATATTGCTTAAATTGCACAGAGCAATTTGCCACATAGGATGCAGGTTAAATACCACTCCTGCAAACTCCTTGGAGAATTCTGCTGGTTCAGAGCACTTAACAAGTGGCAAGACTGAATCAACCAACTTCAACTGAAATACATATTTGACCGGATATTGCATTTCCTCTGACTTAAAATGCAAACTGCAACTAACTTAGATGGATCTAGCTTTGGAAGTGGGAAATGTGATTCAAAAGTCATTCAATCAAATGGAAATCAGGGCTCCACAGCTTAGTTTCTGTTTCAACCACTAACTCATAACCGCTGATTTATAAAACTAAGGTTAGACAATAATCTTTTCATGCTCTTGCCTTTGTGTTAACCAGCTTTTAAATTAAGACTGTGTAATATTAGGAATTATTTGAGATCTTAGCAGCAAAGATTTTCTTCTATGCAGTTGCTATAAATACATGTAGAGAGAGAGGTGTATATACATACTCCTTTAAAAAAAGTTCAGGATCAGATCTCGAGAGTTTGTATGTTATTGTTTGATGAAGATATACTTTGGAGAATACAGAGTTTGTTTGGAGGTAACCAAAGAAACCCTGGCACTATCCTTCTTTTAACTCATCAGCTATCTTGAACATAGAGAATAAGACAAACATTTTCAGAGCGCAGCAAACAGTTTTCAAGACATCACTCCACAGATACCAAAAATGCATTACTCTGGATATCCGCAGTAAATTTTAGGGCTGTAAAAATTTATTATCAGCTTCTGGTGCTCCTCTTTAAACATAATTATGGTTTTTCTCATTTAATTGGTGATCAGATATTTTTTTTTACATCTCCATTTTGCCAGTCCAGAACTTCGGTAGAACAACACCCTTAAAACTACAAACATTTTGTCTTCAGCTACTACTAACACCTGCACTCAAGAAAACAGAATTTAAATCATCACTTTTTCTTTTATTTTTTGTCCTTTTTCCTGCCTTTTTTTCTCTTGTACTAAGCCACCAATTTTACTTGGATTGTGGAAGTGAAAAAGCTACTGTCATTTGCATTTCTACTTTTCTTCATTCCTGACACCACAGAATTTGGGAGGTGGTGGTGAGGATTTTAATTATATAAGATAATTCTTTTAATTGGAAAGCTTAATATCGCCCTGTTTATACTTTCTTACTTTCCTGATTTCAAAAAAGAAAGATGCTGTTTGTTTGTTTTACAAAATCCAAATTTGGCCTGAACAAGCCCATGGAAGAGCCAGTTAATAAAATTACTCAGTATTTATGCTTCTCCCTAAAGATTGCACAGCGATGCAGGAGAATACACACACGAAGGAGTGTCTGTCTCTCTCAAACCCAGCACTGGATGATCTCATGTTTCTCCTGCCTTTTTGTATTGTTGTTGGAAACCTTTACTTAAAAAGAAAAATAACAGGAAAAGAGAAGACAAGAGCTGATTTACCTTTCTGAAGGAAACACATACTCCTTAGTGGACAGAAAATTCTGTTCTGCCCTCACCTCTGTGGGTTCTGTGCTAGTGTAATCCCTCTGCCTGCAACACTGGACAGCCTACACCCCTCATGTGCTACTTAAGAGCCAGCCTATCACCTAGTAGAAAGACTTAAGAAAAACTGTTGGAGCAAAAAGAACTGGAATTTGGTTTGAAGACTTGGAAGCAACCTTTTTGCTCCTCATATTTTGAAGCCAGTCCTTCAACCTAGCTAGAGCAACCTAGCACAAGCTATGAAACCAGGCTGCAATGAGGGTATGAGAAGACAAACAGGGCAGATGCTTCTCTGGGGAGCAGGAGGGAAAGCACTCATCTCACAGCTTCTCCTTTCACTCCTGGGCAGTGCTCCAGTGTCTGCTGAATCAAGCCCGGGGCTGGAGGCAGGGTTTAAAGCCAGTGTGGGGGTAACAGAGGTGAGCAGGGAAGCAGCCTGCTCTGTGGCCATGGGCTGCTTGGAAGAGATCCTGAGCACTAGGGAAAGAGGGTGAAACTGCCCTTCTTTCAGGTTTGGTTGGTGCTCCTCTTGCCATCCCATTTCTCCTTCTCCCTTGCCCATCTTAAAGGCATGTAAGCCAGGCTGAGAAAAAACAGCTGTAAAGGCATGACACAGCTCTGGGTACAGGACCGTGCTGCAGGCAAGGATAGTCAGAACAGAACATACACCAGTAATAGGCCATCTCCACCAACCTCCCGCGGTCACTGACAATGATCAGAGGGAAGGGGCACAGACATCACTTCATACAAGTGCTATTCCATGTGGACATTTACTACCATTATTCTAATCTGCTCTTCTTCCCATGCCAAGGCCAATGCAAACCCAAGAATAAGCCCTTTCATTTTTTTAAGACCCTTTGGCCCCTGCAGCTCAAGTTATGCCTGCAGTGATGCTCTTCATTTAAATCCAAGAACCAGCGGGAATGGTAAAGGTAAATCAAGGACACTTATGCCCCATGATTTGCTCTGTGGTGTTTGCAGCTGGCAGAAGCTGCTTTTCTTGGCATTCTCCTCCTTGAAAGAGAACACTTTGCATTTTGCTGCAAACTGATCTGCAGAAGGAAAATACATACAAACACACCAAAATATGATTTTACATGCTAGCCTTTTTCTAGTAAAGAAAAGCAAAGGGATAATCACTAACAATAATGTTACACTTGCCATAAATAGTTGCTAAGGATAAAAGCTTATACTAGTTCCCAGAAGGCATCAGCAACTTTCATATTTATTGAGTATAATCTGGCTTTTTCATTATCCTCTTTGAATTCTGCCACACCAACAATAACTCTAATCATGCCATTAGCAATTACCTCCAAGGTTTCCTGCCAGTTTCTCCTTTATTACTAACTGGTAGGTGTTCACAGAAAGACATTTTCACTGTTTTCCTGTAATCATGAATATACTTAATCTTGACCTATTTGAAACATGACCAAAGAAATCAGAATCTTACTGAATAAACTACAAATTTATACCTGCAAATGATTTATGCAGAGACAAAAAAATGTATTATTTAAAGCACAAATGGAAGTGCAAAAGTTACAAAGGGTGCTTTGTATTTCTGTGGTTGTCTATGCTAGCATAAAGATGTGTTGCAAATATAGTTGGTGCTGGCCATGTTGCAGTAGATCTGATGGGAATTTTGGATCATGCAAAGCATTTGTTAACATATTAGACCTTGAGCTGATCAAGCCAGTTGCAATTGAAGTGGAGTTAGGTCATAATGTGGTTGGCTTTGCTGAACCTAAACCGATAATGATGGAGAAGCAAAGCCAATAGAATCACTGCAGACCAAGGCTGACTAAACTATTCTGATCCCTGTTAGTTGATTTATCTCTCTGCAGTGTAGAAAACTGTTAACGTAATTTTAAGGTTATTTTCTTGATGTTCATGGATCTGGCTTTCACTGCGCTGTAAAGAGCAGCAACCCCCTCCCTCGCCTGCTCCTCCTCCCCCTGTCCAGTGTATGGCTCTGGAATCCAAAGTGCTACAGAGCCAAGCATTGCCCAGACTGTTATCTGTTGTGGGCCAGATGAAAATTCGTTACTCAGATACTCCTGCATGCTGGAGCTCTGGTTGCTGTCTATGTCTCTGTGTTGTGGCTGAGAACCATCTGGAGTAAATCAAATGAAACAAAACCTCTATTAACTGAACCTTAAATATCCAGAGCTCACCATTATCATGGTCAAACACCCTGACATCGCAAAAAATTACTTTTCTTGGTACAAATCTCTTTTTCCCACGTTTCACTAACATTGTCACTGCTGCTCAGGAAATTGAGACTAAGCTGGTTGCCTGCACCCTGAAACATTTTGAACCACATTGTTATGTAGCACAGTTGTGGAAGTTGACCAATGCCAAGCCACTGACAGGATCAGGATCCAGCTACAAACCAAATCCTTAGATACTGAGAGCATCTCTGAGCACAGCAGTCTTATTAGCAGCACTCTAAAAAAAAACCTCAGGTGTTGAAAAAACAATTTGACTTGACTGTAGGGTAACAGAGTTTTGCAAATGGGGAACTGTGGGGAACTACTATCCAAGGAACTTTCAAGTGACGCAAATTGGGATTGTGCAGTCAGAAGAAAATGCAGACTTCTATTAAAAAGCAAACAAAACCTGAGCCAGTCTGTTACATGAAGCAAAAGCCCACACAACAGACTACAGTGTCCTGATGGGAAACCTTATCTGAAAGCGCTCCCTTCCCACAGTCTCTGCAACCAACCACCTTGAGTTAGACTTAAAGAATATTTTAATTCTTTTTTTTTTTAACCTTAGAGACTATAAATGCAGTTGTTTAAAATGTATTTTGTAAGCGCATAGGCAAAGATAGTGCTTACATTGGAAAGAGGGTTATTTTCCACAGGGAAATTATGGGAAAAAGACAGTGTGGGAAATTTCAAAGTACCTTACCTGAGCAGCAATCCATGTCTAGAAAGAGGGAAAGCTACACTAACAGGGATGGAAGGACTGCAAACTGGATGAGTTAGTGATTCTTCTCGTCTCAGATTTCTAAGAGACTGTGCAAAATATAGCTGTGAAAACTCGTTGCATGGATTTCATTTCATCATTTGCTAAATGAACATCCTTCCAACATGTTATATTGTAAAATATTATCTACTTTTCTTATTGCAACTTTTGTGCAAATACATATATATACACAAATAAAAATTGTTGCCCTTCATAAAAAGACTTGGAGCTGATACAATCTACAGAGGAATTAGGAGCATCCAAATAAATTCCCCACCCCTGAGTAACGCCACCGGGACCCTGACGGCATTCTCTGCAGAGTTAATATCATCTCAAAATTAAATCAAGAGTATTGCGAACCCCGCAAAAGAACCCTGAATGTAATTAAGCAAAGGAAAGGGGGAAAAATATTCCTATAACCGTGGAGGGCTGGCTGGAATCCGGCGTGGAATGTGCTCTATCCGGGGCTGGCTGCCCACCCCACTCGCACCCAGCGCCCTGAGTGACGAAGTGCCGGGAATGAGCTGGACGGGGCTGGGTGTAAAAGCACGTTTGGGCTGAGAATTTGAGCTCGCTCCAGATTCCTGGCGGGAGCGCCGTGGGTTTGGCAGCAGCCAGCCGGGAGCTCACTCACACCCAACGCGACCCGCGGGGGGTCCGGCGCACATCACGCGTGGGGGAGCGCGGCGTGGGGGCTGCGGGGCCCTGCAGGAGGCTGAGCATGCTCCCTGAGGCACGGGGTTGGGTCCCATCGAAATCATCTCTCAGTCATGGGGCAGAACTAAACCTACCCCAAAGTAGCTTTACCAGGTTGCTGTGTGAATCAGTGTCTCCCCTTCTTTCTGCCAAGTAAAACCAAAAAAGGTGATGCATCTCATTTCAATATTTCTTTAATAAATTTTTAAAATTATGAAAATATAAGTTTTATTTAAAGAATTTGTGTCTGAGAAGTGAAGTAACCAGGCAGATGATCTCAGAGTCGGGCATTCTCACAATCAATTTGTACCAAATCTCAGCCTGTAACTCCAAAAGCAGTTTATTGATTGCTTTATTATATCATCCTGTATAATCAAAAAGAGATGGGCAGCTACCGGAGGCAAACGGCGCGTCGCAAAGGTGCGATCGTTCAGAGGTTCGGGATAGATTTGGGAAACAAAAAAAAAAACCCCAACCCCAAAAACAAACAGGAAGTTAAATGGGAAAAAAATAACTGACAGCAGATAACTGTAATTCGAGAATTGCACCAAGCACAGAACGCATCTCAACACTGCCAGCGTACCGCATAAATAACAGGATTTTTATAGGAGCTCTGTTTGAGCAAGGGATAATTCAGTATATTTCCCACTTCCCATCCTCTCTGCATTTCCTAGATTGGTGGGGGGAAGCAGACAAAACATCTAAAACGAATGCATGTGAAAATTGACAAATGAAAATAAAACACGCCTGTAAAAATAAATTCAGCCGCTTATTTATGTGGAGAGATGGGTGTGCGCAGGCAGCCTCCGGGAATCACCGCGTACTGCACCTAAGTCAGTGCAGAAGCTTTTAGTTTATATCTCCCCGCACGTTATTTTCCTCGCTGGGATGAATCATTTTGATGTATTCATAAGGCAGACAAGCAGGAAGGTGTGTGCGATAATTAAGATTCACTGCGGCAAGTTCGATGGAAAGCGTTCGCAAACAGAAAGATAGAGCCAGGGGGAAAAGTTTTGAGGTCATAGAGTGCCACTTTTTATTTTTTGATCTCTTTCTCTCCCTCTTAAAATGCATATGTATAAATAGATATATAAAAGATATCTCCGAAGTCCGGCTTTTCGCGTCGCGGCGGCCCCTGACGGGGCGGGCGGTCTGACCTTTAGGCGCCCGTCCCTGCGTTTGCCCGAGGCCAACCCCTAAAATATTTTGCTCACGTTACTTATTATGACGGTGGGTTTGGGGTGCCCTGAGGCGGACCGGGCAGGGGTAGGCTCCGAGAGGCACGGAGTCCGCAGGTGCCCGGGCTCCCCTCCTCGGGCCCGATCCTGCGCTCCTGGAAAGCAGCGCTGGCTTTAGGGGGAGCAGGGTCCTGCCAGCGTCTCCAGGACAAAGCCGGACCCTCGAGGGTCCGGTTCGCCTGAGGGGCTCCCCGTAACGGAAACCGGCACCCCCGGAGCCCCTCTTCCCTTCACAGTGAGAGGCCCCCCGTCACGGCAAACGGCACCCTCGGAGCCTCTCTTTCCTTCGCAGTGAGGGGCCGTGTATCGCTCCCGAAAACCAAGTCTCCACCCGATTCTCTCGATCGCGACTTTTCTGCATGCAAATATGACCTCTCTAAGAGCGCTTTCCTCCCTCGTAGTTTTCCATGCGTTTATTTAAAAAGTTACTACCTCCGGGGGGAAAAAAAAAAAATCGTTTTCTATCCTTGAGGGAAAAACTGTAAACTGTTTTGAGCTGGAAGACATCTGATCTCTCACAACTATCCCCTGCCTCTTGCCAAACAGCATAAATAGCTGTTCGTAAATGAAATACCTGCACAGAGCGAGGTAGAGTACAACACTGCGGGTGGGAAAGGAGACGCTCGTGTTGGGCAATAATCACGGTTCATTGTGCACTCACTGTCTTAAAGAGCGGATGACACCGGTGCGATAAATAGGAACCATTGTCGGGTGACACAGGGGACAATTATAACGCGTGATTGCACTTACTGCCCATTTCCCGCACCGAATATAGCGCAACTTGGCTTTACCGCATTCACCTTCTCCGTGCACCGCGACAGGGCGTTTCGCCGGGCGGGCAGAGCCCTCCCGAGCCCAGGGTGCAGCCTCTTGGACCGCGGTGAGCATCCCTCGGAGGGGCCTGGGGCGCTCTGGGCAAGGGTCGGGTCCCCCAAAAAAGCCGCTCGGGACCTGGCTTCGGCCAGGGGCCATCAGCCAAAACGGTTTCAGAAACAGCGCCCGAAAGACTCGGGGGTGATTTAGATGGAATCGCCGGTAACCAGCTTTGATCCCTCGGAAGCTCTAATCTTTAGCTCCTTTTAATTCCTCTTTAGCTTCTGGGGGTAAATGTATAATATCTGCTACTACAATGCCTTTCTCGTAGCTCCAGGTCTTATTTCGAGCAATGCGATGAGACAAAAATATCCCGATCTCTGACACATCAAATATTACCTCGGCGTTCACCCTCTGACACATCAAATACTACCTCGGCGTTCACCTCGTTTCAGGGCAAAACTTAGGCTTGACGCACACTGTGACCCCATTTTCCTGCCTTTCTTTCTAGTCAAATCGGGAGCCTTATCTTCCTTTCCTAAAGGACTTCCACACGCCAGCCTTGTGGTGGCTCGTTAAAAAAGTAAATAAAAAAAATCTCTCTTTAGAACACGGCTTATTAACTAAATCCATCATAAATGGAGGGGGAAGTGCTCGTGGGGTTGTCCTACGCGAAGAATAAACGAGCTCCCCACAGCCCGTGAACGTTTTGTCCCAGCGAGTTGACTGTAAAGGACATGGGCTGGTGCTTTGCGTGGACTGGGGATGTAGGACATAATTCGTGTATTGACCTGGTCGGGTTCCCTTCCGATTTATATCGATGGGGGGAGGGAGGGGGGGGAAGGAGAAATTGGACAAAACTCCCTCCTAAATACAGCAGCGCCAGCTATCACAGACTAATTACACTGTGGCATTTCGTAGTGGGGATGCTGCCCGCGGCCAAATGGGCGCAGGAGCGAGGATGCTGTGGCAGTGCCTGTCCGCCGCCTCCCGTCGCCCCCCAGCTGGGAAAGGCGAGGCAGAGATGGGCCGAGGGCAGCTAGGAGCCGGGGGTAAGGGGGCCGGGAGGCGGAGCTGGCCGGGACGGGCCATCGCTGCTGCCGCTGCTGGAGCCGGTCAAACTGCACCGCCGCTTCCCCCAGGAGCTTCCCTTTCATCTCCCCGCTCCTGGCGCCTGCAAAACAGCCTCTGTTCGTCTGCAACGTCTCTCCTCCCCCTGCGCTCCCTCCTTCCCAGTCCCGCTCCAGCTGAGAGCCTCAGGACCGGGGCCTCCAGAGCCCTCCCCGGCTCACCGGGACTGATGCTGCCAGAGGCGGGAGGGGGGATGAGGCTCACGGAGGGGGGTGTTAAGGGCTTTCTGTGCATCCTTGGGATCCGGCAGCGCAACGTGCAGCTGCCCGGGGTTGGGGGCACAGGACGTGGGGCTGCGGAACAGCCCCGGGAGGGGCCGTCCTCCCCGGGAGCGGGGTCTCTCCGAGGACAGGAGCGGGGAGCCCGACGCAGGGGGAAGACCCCCGACTCACGTCTGTTCCCAGGGCAGGGAGAATTCCATGCTGTTCTGAGACCCTGGATAGGGGGAAAACTTGAATTCCTAGAAATGTCTCTAAAGCCCATCTCGGAAAAGTTTCCTTCCCGACTTTCAGTACCGTGTGGAGCTTCATTCTCTGATGTTTAAGTGATAGGAGGAGGATGAAGGAGGGGAGGGGTGAAGGAGGAGAGAAACCTACCAAGTTCAGACTTTGGACAGAAAATGCACCAATCTCTTAATGGGCTAATGCTGAAGAGAGCAAATACTTTGAGCAAACCCTGCCGTGCTTTGCTACACAGAGCACCCCTGTGACACCCAAGAGCCAACCAAACCAGGCTGGATAAGTCCACTTCTGCTCCGTGCTTTGCAGGACTGAAAGCATCTTGTCACTTGGTCGCCCTGCAGCCTCCCAAAGCATGGAAGCACAGAGAAGGCTCCCCCAAGCCCATGGGGTCAGTGTGCGAGCTTGCACACCTAGGCCACCATCAGGCATCCGGTGACGGAACCTGCAGCAAGGGCAGTGATCAGTGTCGCCATGACCTGCCCTCCTGTGAGCTCTCCCCCTGGCGCCCTTCCAGCAGGCATTGACTTTGGGAGCACAGTACAATTATCTGTAGTATTTTCAGTAGCCCCACAATGGCTTTCTATGGGCAGTGCATTGTTCGTGACACACATGCATTGTTCCTGCATGTTCATCAATTCTCATTTACTTGTCACGGTGCAGGAAGCATGGAGAAGGGAAAGGAAAGGGAGGTGGGGGGGAACAAGAAGGACAAACTCAATCCCATTGCAACTGCAGAGCTTGCAAGGCCCTGGCTGGCCAGCTGCAGTCCTGCACCTCTCTGTATCTCCCAGCAAAGATATGAGCACTGTGGGGAAGGAGAAACAACAAACTGGGGATGGAAAGGGCATCTGGAGAGGCGTCAGCTTGTGGGATCAATTATTTTCACCTCTAGAGAAAATCTGAAATCAGGGTTCTGTTTCCTAAGATGTTGCAGGCTTCAGCCAGGTTAGTTGGGCTGAGGCAGTGAAAGGCATCAGTTCTCTTTGCAGATCTTGCTTGCCTTTAATCCTGAACCCATCGAGGCTGCAGTAACACTGCCAGCAATCAGTAATGAGTGCGCAAACCCTACCATTAGTATCACTGATGAGTGGGATTTTGTAACATGGTTTCTCATACACATCCTCCCACACTCCTTCCCACACCGCAATCGCATGCCCCGATCCCAATTCGCTATCCGTGGCACCAGGCGAGATGCTATCAGGGCTGGGGGGGGTTCAGATACTTTGTGACAGACATGGGGGGAAGTTGGGTGACCGGGGCTGTAAGCGGCTGGGAGGACCCCCTGGGCCCAGCGTAGTGCACTCAGTACAGCACCATTATCGAGGTGCCTGGCCTGGGCAGAGGAACATGGCCCAGAGAAAGTCTGCACAGGATCAATACCTCCCCCAAAATCAGCTCCCAAACTGCCCTCTATAATCACCCAGGCTGTGGAGGGAGTGAGAAGTCGTGATGTGTGTTAGCAGGATTGGGGACTTCAAAGACTGCTGCATGGGCTGGCGGGAAAGTCAGGAGTCCAAACTGAGCACAAGATGAGCTAGTGAAATCCTATGTTTTCTGGAAGGAATATAACCAAAACTGCTCCGGAACTGCACTGCGCAGTCCCAGACCCGGGCAGATGCACTGCTGCCTTCTCAGAGTAGCCTCAGTTATAAATTATGACACCAAAAAGTCTCAAAAACTTTGCTTTTTTGGAAAGTTAAAAAAAAAAAAGAAACAAAAAAGAAACCAGAGAAAGTTGCGGGCGCAGCATGGAATACTGCCTGGCATAAGATTAAAATAATTGTGAAAAAAGAAATATGTATATGTTTTTATCAGCGGGGTAATTAGAAACACTTTATAAAGGATACTCTTTATTCATACCACTGGTAGGAAGTCAAAAAGGGAGAGAATCGCTTTCATAGCACAAGATATGCCTCTTAATTAAGGGCTGCGTGCCCCTAATTTATTAAAGCTCATCTATTCATCACGTGTATAATTGACGCTGGAAAAAAAAACCCAAATAATTACAGCTGTGACCTCTGCAGCGTGGTTTTGCCCGGCCTGAGTCCTGCTGCCGAGGAAACGCCGCCCCCCCCCCCCCAACAAAAAAACCTTTCTCGGCTGAAAATCACGTTGCGCGGCAGAAGCGCGTCCCTCCACGGGGGCTCTCTCCGCTCGGGGGTGCAGCACCCCGCGCCACCCTCGGCAAAGCTCCCGTCTGGGGGGACGCTGTGGGGCCCGGACAAGCCCCGTTCCGGGGGGCGCGGCGGGGATGGGGCGCGGCGGTACCCCATGGGGCGGCGGCAGGAGCCGTGCCGGCGGCGGGAGGAGGCAGAGCCGCGATCTTCTAAAGTTTCCTCTTCGCCTGATGATCATCATCAGCCGAAATTGCCCCCGCGGCTTCTCTTTCCCTCGCGTTTCGCTCCTTGCCTTGCTGTGATTACAGCCCTGGACGGCTCC
The DNA here is from genome assembly GCA_028858755.1 of Ara ararauna. Lineage (NCBI taxonomy): Eukaryota > Metazoa > Chordata > Aves > Psittaciformes > Psittacidae > Ara > Ara ararauna. Next base: position 1,016,338 of record CM054386.1, read on the forward strand.
CTAATAGCGCAGCCCCGCCGGCTGCCCGTGTCATTAACTCCTAATTCATTTCGGGGGGAAGGGGGAACTCCCAAACAAAATCGCCCCAAAAAAAAAAGAGAAGAAAAAATAATAAAAAGGAAAATAAAAAGGGATTTGGCCCCGCCCCCCCGCTCCCGAGCCAATGGCATGAGTCACCCCCTGACGTCAGGCCCCAGCGCGGGTTCTGATTGGTCCGTGAGGGTATACACTACTTCCCAAAGGAGGAAAGCGTCGGGGAGCCCAGAGGGGGGAAAGGGGGGCGGCTCCGTAGAGCCTCACTCGCGCAGTCCCCGCTCAGGGCCCGGCAGAGGCGCAGCGCAGCTCCCCGGGCGGCCCCGCTCCAGCCTCCCTCCGCTCCCGTCATGGCTTCTCCTTCCAAGGCGAAGGAGGTTTTCTCCTCTGACGAGGAGGGCCCGTCGGCCGGCACCGAGGAGCACCACAGAGTCAAGGTGTCCAGCTTGCCGTTCAGCGTGGAAGCCCTCATGTCCGACAAGAAACCCCCCAAAGAGCTGCCGCTGCCCGCGGCTGCGAGCAGCGCCGACGGGGCGGCCGTGGGCACCTCCAGGAACCTGCTGCTGCCGGGCCACGGCTCCCGGGACGCGCATACCCCCCCTGGGGCTCTTACAAAAACCTTCGACACCGCCTCGGTCAAATCGGAGAACTCGGAGGACGGCACGTCCTGGATCCAAGAAGCGGGGAGATACTCCCCTCCGCCAAGTGAGTGGCCGGGAAAGTGGCGTCGGGGGCTTGCGGGCGGCCAGGGAGGGCAGGCGGGCACTGCTCCGGCCACGAGCTCCGAGCCCCGGACTCGGACAGCGCGGCTCCCGCGGTGCCGAGCCCGTCTGTGGCACGCTGGACATAAACGTGTATACTCATATACTCTTTTATGTACGTATTCATAGCTATGCATGCGATTTTTATACGTATGTTACGTATTTCTTCATTTATATGTTGTATTTATATATATACACTTATATACCTATGTATGTATATAGGCATATAATGCTTTTAAAACCAGAGAAAGTTCAGGAGCTACCAGAGACTAGCTACCTTTCCTGACACACGGCCCACTTGCTGACACTTCGTCCATTTATGTTATCCCGTTGCCACGAGAAGTGGGAATTTTCCTCCTGACACCAAACGTTGCAAATCAACCGCTTAAAGTCGGGAATTGCTCTTTCCAGTTTTGCGCGCTTTCTGCACGCCGGGTCCTGCCGCGGTCTCCTCTGGCACGGGTGGTTGCTTCTCTCTCTCCTTGAATGCTGCCTGTCAAGCGTTCCCCGAGCTGGGCCCGACCTCTTTATCCCTGGATGTCTCTCGACCCTATTCCCACCGCTTTAAGGACAGGCAGTCAGTAGGTGACAGGTCACCCCTTCAGCCTTTGGGCTGTTGGAGCCGAGCTGCTGGGTCTGTGCCCAGCTGCGTTCTGCTTTCGGTGGTAAAACTTTAAAAAAGAGGCGGGGGGGAATAAATCAATTGCTTTTAAAAATAAAAATACAAAAAGCTACCTACAGAAAAAGGTGAGATCCGCAGCCCAGGAACTTGGAGGTGCCAAGTTTTCTGCCCGCCGCCAAAAACCTTGGCGGCTGTACACCTGCATTAGCACATCGATTCACTCAGTTCTGCATCCCCAACATACCCGCTGAAAATTGAATGTATTTATCTAAGTCGGTAACTTTATGGACGCCAACTGTTGAGCCAGACAATCTCACAGATTTTGTTCCTGTAAACTAATAATGCGGGAAGGAAATTTAGTTCTATTACAGCTCCTTTATTTTTTTGACAATCATTTGGATTTGGCTTTCAGCCACTTCCTTTCCTTTGCGATAACACCGACTTAGTTTGATTTCTAACGTGCTGGGAGAGAGCCCGGGAGAGGCCCCGGGAGGAAGGCAGCTTGTCCTTGTCATTCCCTGCTTAGCTCCTGTTTGCGATTTTTACCCACAATATGCTGAAAACAGTGTAAAGAAACGTGTGCTCCTACCCGGACCCCTTCTCTAAACTGCTCAAAACCCTGGACTTAGGCACGGCCTTGTCTTCATCCGGTACATTCTTTTTTCCTCCTTCAGAATTCCTCCTTTTCTTTATTCAAATCGGTGGTTCAGAGATCTGAAAAATAGCTTTGTACAGAACTTAGGCAGTTCAGGTCCAGTGTTTTCAGCGGGATTTGGGGTTAATAATGACAATCGAGAAAGGGAAGGTCCTTCGGCCTCAACCATTTTCCCTTCTTCCCCCCCCCCCCCCCCCGTGCCTTCGGAGCCGGTGTGACAGCGAGATTCAGTGACTCGTTCCCCTGCGAGAAGCCCGTCTGCCCGTGGAGGGTTTGACATTAGAAGCAGCTCCTCGATCTATTATTATTAATATTACGAGTGGGATAAATTGGGCAAAGGACTGAGCAGTACGGGGTGGGAACGAAAGTGATGATTTTGGTCCGACATTGGCCAGAAACGGAGGTTAACTGGGGAAGATAAAAAAAAAACCAGAACAACCAAAAAACCAACTAAACCCAGCGAAACAAATCACTGCGGCGAGTGCTTGGGGACTAGCACGGGATAGGCGCAAGTACAGGGTCTGCGGCGGCGACGACGGTACCTGCTTCTTATCATTGTTTGGCAGTCCCTTGGGGGACGGAGATGGAAGAAGCTCATGAACACTTGGGGTGTATTCCGGGGGGAAATAATTGTCCCGGATTTAATGTAAAAGAGGGGTTTTGCCGTTCCTCTCTGGGCAACAGCTGCCGGGGCAAAGCCCAGAGCGGGGAAGCGCTGGCTCAGGGCGCAACAGCCGGAGCCACGGGCTGCCTCATAAATAAACCCCTTCCCGCCTGGATGAGCAGGAGCCCTTCTTAGCCGGGACTTCAGAGAACTTCTTTTGAAGAAAAGGTTGCCTTTAGAAAGAGAGAGTGGAAATAAGGGGTGACCGATAGTGAATTTAGGGTCGATTTAGTGTAGTTTTAATTTAGCACAGTTTTAGGAGTGAGCCAATTGTCATGGTGAGTCCCTTAATTATTAAAATGCCCTCGTGTGATCATAAGATGGTATTTGACAACTTTGTTTTCTAAGAGGACTTTATTTTTCACTTTCAGTATCTAGAAGAAGAGTAAGAACGGTTTAACTTTTTTTCCGCTGTAGCTGTTTTCTCCCTCCCATTTCTGAACTTTTGAACACTTTCCTCGTGGGATTAATTTTTAATTGCATGATAAGCACTTAAGCAGCTTCGTGGTGCTGTCTATTTTTAAAAAGAGCAAAGTGAAAGGAGCCCAGAAAAGGCAACGTGCGAATACTGACGAGTGTTTGAAGCAGACTACAGCATGCGTAAAATTTAGCAGCCTCTTAAGGGCGGCCTGTGTGTCATTTTTCTGGATCAAGTTGGGGAGCCAGGGTGACTTGTCATATGCCCTGAGAGTGATTTGGAGCACAACAAATAAGTCACGCTTTTCAAGTCAGCCACACGCTTTTTAATTATTCTTCGGCTTGCAAAACTATTAGTGAAATGAAAAGTTAATCTAAAGAGAAGTCAGTGATGTGCCATCTCAGGCACATGTGCCTAACCTGGCTGGGGTTACAAAGCAAGTACAAATGGTAGTAGGTTTCCTGACTTATATTGGCTACAGATGCTACAGTTATGTGTTTGTTCTGGGGGTTTTGTTTTTTAATAGGCAAAAGTTGTAGTAGCAAAATGCTGAATGAAATGTACACTGCTTTTTTTATATAAGTTTTTTTTTAATACTTGTTGAAAATCAGAAAACATTCCTTGAGAAGCTATTAAGCAGAGGAAAAACTTGCTCTTGAAGAAGAAATAGCAAGAAAAATGCCCAGTTATCTGAACCACAAAAATTATCAGACCCACTCCTTCAGCTGACAGAAAAATAGATAGGGTTGACTTGTTGCCCTTGATGGAGAAATTCTGAAGTGAAGCTGAGCTTGTCTTTTGCACTGCTGCAAGAGATTCACTTTCGTGAATCTCCTGTTTTACAGATAGGTTTTTCCCGTGCTTTCCTAGAGTTACCTTTCCAGCTCTGCAGCTGCCAAGGCAGCTGTTTTCTGTGCTCTAGACCCCTGTGATGTGACTCCTAAAGTGACCCTCTGTGTGTGTATCTGGGAATCCTTTGTGCCCTCTTTGCCTACAAGCTGTCATTTTGAAACTGCTGAGGAAAGATTTCACTTCCCAGGACATCAGCTGAAGTCCTGTGAACACAAGTTTGGCCAGAAAAAAAGCTTTCCATAGCCACTTGCAGAAAGATCCCCTGTTGTGATACCCTCCCTCCTAACCCCAGCCCTCTCAAGCACAGCATCTCTCCAGAGCACCCAAGTCTCCCTGCTTTTGTGATAACCGGCCTTTCCCTTCTTTGCAGGACATCTGAGCCCCACTGCCTGCACCCTGAGGAAGCACAAGACGAATAGGAAGCCCCGAACCCCATTCACCACTTCCCAGCTGCTGGCTCTGGAGCGCAAGTTCCGCCAGAAGCAGTATCTGTCCATCGCCGAGCGAGCCGAGTTCTCCAGCTCCCTCAACCTCACAGAGACCCAGGTCAAAATCTGGTTCCAGAATCGGAGGGCCAAGGCCAAGAGACTGCAGGAGGCTGAGCTAGAGAAGCTCAAAATGGCAGCAAAGCCCATGTTGCCATCAGGGTTCAGCCTCCCTTTCCCCATCAACTCTCCCATCCAGGCTGCCTCACTGTACGGAACATCCTATCCTTTTCACAGACCTGTGCTTCCTATCCCACCCGTTGGACTCTATGCTACTCCTGTTGGATATAGCATGTACCACTTATCCTAAGAAGATCAGAAAGACAAAGTGACAGTGAGACAGACTTCTTGGTGGATCATGTCCAACCCTGAGAAGGCAGTACCCCAACCAGTACTGGCCGTTCCTTCTGCACACTTCTTTCTGCCATCCTGAGTGTACAGGAGTTTGCGTTAGCAAAGCAAGGCATCCTGTATGCTGCAGGTTGGGAGTCTTCTGAGAGTGCTCTGAGCACTCAGAGTCTGATCCTCAAAGAAAAAAAATATGTAAAAACAAACAAAAAAAGGATAAAAAATATTGAGCAGATGTAGGGGTTTTATACAGTGCACATAAAACTAGAATAAAAAAGAATGGGCAAAAAAGCAATCTCGTCTTACGGAGGCAAAGATTTCCCAATGCCTTCCTGATGGGGCCCAGCATATGTTGAAAGTAAGAGGGGTGCAAACCCTAAACCCAAGCTCTAAGTTGCCATCACTTAATATGGGGGCAATGGGGGAGGGAAATAAAAAGGAATAATCAAGGTTTTGTTGTTTGGGTTTTGTTTTTGTTGGGTTGTGTTTTTTTGTTGTTTTTGTTCGGTTGGTTGGTTTTTGTTTGTTTGTTTGTTTTAAAGAAAGCGGAGCCCTTAGCTAGAGACACTGTGTAAATAGAAACTAGACCCAGTAGAGCCTGAGCGAAGTTCAGAGCCAGCAAGTTCCTGCATTTCTGGGGGTAGGGAATATTTTCACACCCCAAACCTTGACAAATGTTTGCAACAAGATGAGCATCAGGGCCCCTAAATGTAGAGCACAGCTTTATCCACCATCGGCTCCTGTAATGCCTTTATCTGTATAAATAGTTTCAGTGTTTGTAAAGCACTGTGAGGAGAGGTAAAGTGCAAGGGAGGGTTGTTAGGCAGTCTGGTCTTTATCTCTTCCTATTGGCATGCTTGGAAATTTTTGGCTGCAGCCAGGTAATCTTGGCTCTGCAATGCTCTTTGAAAACCAGGAGAGAAGGAAGGAAGCTGTCTGGGGAAAGAAGATTGTGGGTTGTTTCCACAGTGGTGGTGAGCAAAGGATTGTTGAACACTTCTGGGAGATGTTTGGGGTTTTTTATTAGTATTTGCAACAGTCTGTGTTGAATAGAAGAACCCCCTAGTCTTCCTCTCCTTCCCTTGCTGAGGATGCCAATGTGACTCATGCTTCCAGCCCTTCTTAGGTGAGATCCAGTGTCACAAACAAACAACTCTACTAGTAGAATGGTGAGGTGCCAAGAGACTGCGTAACCTGCCTGTCCCCGTGGGAGCTCCCCGTGTGCTGGCAGTGTCTTCCCCAGGCTTCTCCTTATAACTATTGTATTATATGTATTACTTTTGCTAAACTTTGTGAGAAAGTTACTCCAAAGGCTGTGGAGCACTGAAGGCAGAGCTTCTCCTGGATTTATTTTCTTAGCATGTTGTTCTGGAAGAAAGAAAGAAAGAAAACAAAACAAAACAAAAAAAGGGGAGGGGAGGGGAGAAAAACTAAAAAAGCCACGAGGTTTTGCTGATTTTGGTTTGGTTTGACCCAGGCAGTGCAGTGTTACTGCCTGGGACCCACTATAGATTAACTCTCGCTCTTTCTCTCCTCCTCACCCCAATCTTCCATTATAGGAAAGTCCCTTTGAAAGGGATGCCTTGTACAATTTTATATATTTTATTGAAGATTTATTATTTCTTATCTCTTATTTCAATTAAATTAAAAAAAAACATGTTTAATTGTGTGTGGGTCTCTTAACGTTTGGAGTTCTTTAAAAGGTAACTTCTCTGTGTGTGTGTGTTTTGCATCGCTGGGTCAAGTTCAAAGGAATGTTTAGGTTGCCTTTATGATTATTTCCCCTTTCTGAATCTGAATTAAAGCCAAATTTGCAGCACATGAAGGTGAATTGCAAGTCAACAATTCAAAGTCGAAAGCCAAAGCTTTTATGAGGTTTCCTTGGTTTTAACAACCACTTTTAGGCGCCTCTGTTCTTTACAACATCATACTCTGGTGATGTTTCCATCACTTTTCTTAGCTCATGTACCTTTCTCTTTTGCTCAGGACTCTCCTTCTGACTTACCATTCCATTGTCTTCAAATTTATGCTTTAGTGGGTGGCTAGCCTCAACCCCCTCGGCATTTTGGGGTCTTGTCATGCAGAGAAGATCTATCAGGACCCTGCAATAGATGACCTTTGAAGGTCCCTTCCAACCCAAACTATTCTATGCTTCTACGAATACTTCTGTATAGCGGCACTGCGGGTCTCCCACTTGCTACCAACCCTGCCCCATGGTTTTGAGAGCAGCCTCATGTGCTGCGCAGGGAGCAGGTGCCAGAGCACTCACCCCTGGCCCTTCTGGTGAGGGGGGCTGGAGAGGGTTGTTCGGATCAGAGGGGTACCCGGGAGGTCAGGGGTAGTTTACCATGTTACACCCAAGCTCCATGCTGCACCAACGTAAATTTTGTTGGAGGAGGCTTGGAGTGACACTTGGCATCCCAGGTGGAGGAAAAGGGGCGTTTGCTCCGTGGAAGCGGATCAACTCGAACGTGCTTGCAGTACACAGAGGAGAGCTTTCCCCCAGCATCCCAAAGCGGATCGCTCCCCCGACGGGCGGCTCCGCGGCCCGGGAGTGCACCTGGGTCCCCGGGTGGGCTGGGCTGCAGCGTTCTGCGCCCGGCAGCTCCGGCCTCTGCGGTGCGGGGAGGAAAAGTGCAGTTGGGGAGGACGTCTCCCGAGCTGGGCTGTGAGGAGGAGGCTGCTGCTCGGGATCCCAGGGCATCGCTCCTCATACCCTGCTCGCCTCTCTGCTGTTAACCTTTCCTCTTTGCAACTGTAGAGAACAAAGCTGCGGGAATCTAATCGCCACGCAGACTTTTCAAATTAGCCTTTACTGCCGCATAAAACCCGGAGACAACCGCTTCTTTCTCGGGCTCCCTCTCTCCGAAGTGCTCTCACCCCAGCTCTGGGGCAGGGGCAATTACCCCTCGTCCCTGCACTTCCTGCCCGGCTGTCAGAGGGCTGGGCAGGTTATAAATAAACCAGCGGTACATTTTAACCTTCGGCATAAATCAGCTGTGTCAGGGATTACAGCTAAATCTTTTCGCTAGAAATTCTTTGAGCGCAGGAGCTTTGTGTGCGTTATGATAGATCCTTAAATGGATACAGATTTATTGCAGAACACAAGGGTGTTGAAGGAAAAGCTTCCAAATCTCGGTTACAGCCTCTGTTATGGGAAAGGCAGGACGGATCCATGACACCATCTCCGAACTTGAGGATGGCACGACAATTCACCCTGCGCCCATTATTAACTTGTTCCAATTAAAGCCTTCAGAAAGGCCGAGTTAATTGAGTATTATATTTTATTAGAAGGGAGGTGTCAAGCTTTACTCATGAGACTTCATCATCGGCCTAATGGGAGCTGCCCCGCAGGCAGATCTGTAACTGAATAAATTACAGCAAGGCAGGGAAATCAGAATACTATCATTAAGAGCGATGCACTTACCGAAATTCCTCCTCCACTTTCGCAAGATGCTGTGGAGGTGTGGCTTTAATTAGTTATTTTAATGCAAACTTAAATTGTTCCCAAAGTATTTTCTGAGACAAAGCAGATGCGGTGATTAGAAGTTGAGTGAGACTGAAAGCAGTTGGCATCTGTTCCAGGTACATCTATATGTTTTAAATTCCCAATAGAAAGTGAAAAATAATTAGAGCAATAAATAATAAACATTAAAAACAACAAGATAAATTATCCCGATCCTTAAAATCCCGACTTGCTGAACGGCGGCTCAGTCCAACCGGGCACAGAGCAGCTCTCCCGAGACCTTAATTCACGAGGTATGGATTTGTTGACATAAACAGTTAGGAATGGGCTTTCTGACCGGCTACGGCCCAGCGCTCATTACCTAAAGCCACGGGCGCTCGGAGCCTGCATTTCATGTTGTCACGTTGCCTTGTCAAACCCCGGAATTCCTGCTTTTTACGGGGAAGGAGGAAATACTCGCTGGCTGCGGTGCGTCTCCCAGCAGCATCCCCAAAAGCGAAGGGGTTTGACCTCCTCAAGGAGCCCCCCGGCAAAGCCGGGGGCAGCGGGGATCTCAAGGGCCGTACCATGGGGATGGAGCCGCCCCCGACCGGGCACCGGCCATGGGGAAATCTCCGCTCCGCGCAGGAGCGCGAACGTGCTCCGCTGATCTCGGCCCGGGGAGAGCCCGGGGAGACCAGGAGGGGTCCGGGGGGAGCAGCTCGGCTCCGGGCCGGCAGATCTGGGTGGTTGGCGGAGTCTGCAGCAGCGTATATGTGTGTAACCCCCCCACGCCAGGCCCCAGCTCGGTCTTCTCGGCGCTGGCATCGCTGCAACGGGGCTGTGTGTACGCGCCCACACATCGCTATAGAGGTGAGCTGAACATCGCAGGTTTCCTTACAGTGTTTGTATGCATCGCTACACAAGTGCCCTATGTGCGCACACCTTTTGAAGGGGCTTGAAAGAATTTATGGGATGAGCTGGGAGCCCACGGAGGGCAGGATGGGGTGGATGACACAGGACGAGCCACCCGCCCGAGAAGCGCCCAGCTCCCCAGGACTGCGGAGGAGGCCCCAGGCCGCGCACTCTTCTCCGCTGCGCGCAGCTCCAGCGCAAGGAGCAGAAGAGTGCGATGCAGCCGCAGTGGATTCAGCTCAGGGCTGTTCGGATAAGGAATTTAACAGTTTTCTTTCTGCAAAGCATATTTTCCTCTGTGTTTATCCGCAGTTTAATAGCCCCGCAGACTAACGCGTATTTCTCGCTCTTTAAATATATATATATAAAATCATTAAAAAGAAAAAAAATCCACAAATAAACATGAAACAACACTCCGTAGCGTGGCTGTATTTCTCTCGTGCCAATGATCAGTAACCAGGACAGAGAGTTAAAATAAACCTTTTTCCCGGGGTCAGTTCTTGAAGTTCCCCCACTTTCGGCAGTGCCCACATCCTTTGCAGATAAAGTCTGTCTCTCAAAATAAAAACAGAGTGGTTATTCTGCTGTTTTGTTTTATTTTTTTTTTCCAGAGCAGGAGGTGAATGTTTTCCAGTGAAAAACATTAGGAAACTCAGGGAAAAGCTCATCCCCGCACTGGGAACCCCAGGAACGAAGCGCTGTGCGGTTCACAGTCCCTTTCGGTGCCGGCCGCCAGCTCAGCGAGTGGGCTACTTCGGGGCTCGCTTTACTGGGGAGCTTTTTTGGTTTGTTTTGAGTTGGTTATGATTTTCTTTAGTCCCTCGATGCGTGTTTCCCACCGTGATCCGTAAGGTATTTGCCGGGTGCTACCAGCAGTTCCCGACTGGTTGCACGAAAGGAATAAAAATCTTTCCATCCATTATATTTCAGTCTTTTAACACCAGAGCAATTCTGTCCCTGCTGTTTTAGTGGAAATACCGGTCTATAAAGCTGCAAGTGCGGCATATTTTAAAATGCTACCATTTTTTTAAAAGGGGATTGGAATAATTCTGCTTTGCTTGGGAAGGAAAAGTCTCAAGCAATGTACGCACGATTAATGTTTTATAACACTGTTCAAGGAAATTAAAAACATTCTGTGATATTCTTACTGTAAAGGCAGGACTTTTTTGGCAAAACGCTCTGTATATGTATTTCTTAGATTGCTGTGTTTTGAATCTCGTAAAGAAAAAAACATGTTCCTTAAAAGTATGCGCTACCCGTTTTATTAAACTGATTATGCCAGCGTTCAGCTCAAAGTTTGTTTTAAGTAGGAATGTTTTCCCAGACGTGTAATGGATTGCTTGAAAACAGAATTCTTTGCTTTTCAATGACCTGTAATGGCCAATTCATTTCAACCGCTCTTATCAAGGTGCTGTGTTAAATAACAAACCGGTTCTTGAAAACAAAAAAGTCATAATGAAAAATAAGCAGTCAGAATAATCTCCCATCTCCGAGCCAAAAAAATGCAATAAAATTAATTTAAGACTGTCAAAACATCAAAGCTGAGAAAAGGAGCTGCTAAAATAATGTCTCTTGATAAGGAAATAATAAAAACACACCAAAAAATGTCTACTCAATAAACTCCACTGGATTTGGGGGTCTGCGCTATATTTTATTTGGTGATGAAAGCACTTTGATGTCACTGTATTCCAAACAATTATTATTATAATTTTAAACAACCTGGTGTTTTCCATTACTAACGGCTTACGCTTTGAAGTTACACCTCATAATTTCTTAAATTAAATAAATCATTTTAAGTTTGCACTGGGAGCCTTTTAATAGCAGAGAAAGGAATATCATTATCTTATTGAGAGGCAATTGCAGTGGCTCCAGTTTGGCTGTAGCTGGGGGCAAAGTGGTGCACTATAACAGACATACTTTATTAGCCTCCCATAACTCTTGAAAGAACATTTTTATATTTTCTTTGATTCCTCCCCCTCCCCCTCTTGTTTTAAAGCTGTCCCAACCTTTAATTACTGCCTAATATGAAAAGCATTATTTTTTAATGCTGTGTAATTTACCAGAGGCAATAGGCCAAGTTAACAATTGTTTATTAGGGTTGCTGTTTCACACAGGGCAAAGAATGCTGTTCCAAACCCAACTTTTCATGGGTGGTTGCACTAATTAATACAGTGTCTGAGACTCCTAGGGGGTTTTTAATATTAAAGCCTATGGGGCGGAACGGTTTTTAGAAGTCCAGCTCCTGCTGACGTCCTCCTCCCCTCCCCAGTGATTTCTGCTGCTTTCAAGCTGTTTTGATCCGAGGGAAAAGTCGGCGGGCAGGAGGGGAGTGCCCTCGGAGCCCGGGGGGGGGGGGGGCGGCATCCCCCAGCACGCCGAGCCCCGCTACCCGCCCCTGCCCGGGGCTCTGCCCGCCGGGACCGGCTACCCCCCGCCCCGTGTCGTCCCCCCCGAGGCTTTCCCCCACTCCCCTCTCTTTGATGCCTCCCGTCAAGTCGCCTTCGCTGTAATTTAGGAGGAGGCGGGCGGTGCTGGCGCGGCGGCTCCATGCGCAAAGGCGGGATCCCCGGGTCTGGCACCGTGGAGGCGCGGCGGGTCCGGGAGCTGCCTGTACCACCACCACCCCCCCCCCCCCTTCCTTCTGGTGTCGAGCAGAATACTAGGCTGCTTCTCGAGGTGGTGTGTGTCTTGGGGGTGCTGCTCCATAGCTGCTCCCGAGATTTTAACAGGGCTAATTCATCAGACCATCAAGGAGCATCGGCCAGCTCAGAAGAGCAGAGCTGCGATCTCTCCCAGGCCGGTGACTCGGAGCATCCCTGTCCCCTAAAACCTCTAAGCGGCCGGTGAGACCCCTCTTCCCCGGCACTGGCGGGGATGCTGCAGGGGAAACCCCTCCCTTCCCACTGCGTCTGCTGCTCCTCCCCTCGGCAGCAAAAGGGAGACACGGGACATCCATCAGCTTGATAAATGGGGGTTACTCACTCCTGTTCTCCCTCCTAGTTTATTTTCTTAAACTACTGGGCAAAAAGTGTAATGACGGAGCGGACAAACACACTAACAAACAGACGACAGCTTTATGGATGGAGCTCAGCTCCGAGGGCTGAAGGGTGTTAAAGCCCGAGTTCTTCCACTCTTGCTCCAGCTCAAGTCACTTCGGCCCGAGCTGGAGGGAATAGGGAAAGAAAAAACAAAAAAACACCAAAAAGCAGCCTTGGCGGAGTTTTAGGGAAGGAGACACTTACGAATTTATTTTATGGGCTGTCCAGGACTGTTCTCCCTGCTCCCTTCGTCGTTAGCTCGGCTCCTTTGCTGTTTTTCATGTTGAACCCATGCGTTTCTCCTCCTTTCTCCTTAAGCCTTTCTCCTTTTTGATGTAGCGAGTCAATTGAAGAATGTTGGTCTCGGTTATCAATCACCCAGCTGGGGCTTAAAGGGCTCGGGCTAATCAGATTTAATTGCTCATGTAGCGCCACTCCTGCCCTGGGCCACGACCGACTTGCTCAATTAAACCCCAAATACCTGCAATCAATAAATAAGGAATGACAACACGTTTAAGGGATTTATCCAGCAAAGCAATTGAACTGGAAACAGATTACAACAGAAAAAGGCTCCTTTATAATTAAACGTACACCTCTTAGAGAGGGGAAAGCTATGTTTGAAACAAAAAAAAAAGTAAGAAGAGAGAAAGGAAAGAAAAGATAAAAAAAGAGATCTTGTTCCCTTTGCCTGAGGAAAGGAGAGATGCGGGCTCTGCCTTCCAAGAGGCTGCTCTCGATCACTTATCAGGTTATTTACACCCCGGTAGACCGGGAGCCCTGTGCGTGGTCGGGGTCGGAGCTGTAGTCAGTGCCTCTCTCCCCGGGGCCTTTCTCCGCCTTTTGCCACTGAGTCAGTTCTCCCCTCACATGAGTGTTTTCTGTTTAAACGCTTTGGCTTGAGGCGTCATCTTTTTTGACGACTTGAAAATGTTAGTCGCCATCTCCTTAAAAAGAAAGAGAAGGAGGGAGATTTGCTTCTCCAGCCTCTTCTTTGGAACACAGTAGTAACTGACTGAGATCAGATAGCACTGAAAGTGCATAAATAATCGCTTTTGGCATATTTGCCATTCCAATATTATTATTTTAAGAACTGCTTTGAAACTGACAGATGAAAAAGCGTTTGCAATTAATACCAAAACATATTACTTCGGACCATCCAGGCATGCTCTTGACCAGGGTTTCCACAAGAGCAGCTGCTGTCTTTTCCTGGGATTAGGTTGTAAAATTGCCCCTTCAGCAGATCTGCTGTCAGTGCTCATGGAAAGAGCAACAAGAGAAAAGGAAGCGGAGGGAGGAGAAGCTGGCTGCTAACCTGGAGGAAGCCAAGCAAGGTGCTCCTGCTCTGAAGTCACGCTGCACCGAGGTGGATGTGTCAAAGTTGTGAGTTGCAGAGTTTTGCTCAACTCCTATACCAGTGCCTGAATCTGGGCTATTAGTGACTCAGATTGCTCCCTGTACTCCTTGAGGCAAGTGACCCTCCAAGATGGGCAAGAAACCATCTGGGACCATGGTCAGGTGTCATTTCTTATCCCTACTCCCAGGCTTCCAGGGCTGGAGCTGGTACCATCTCCCCTGCCCCAACACAGCAGCTCGGGACAGGATTTGAGTTGCGTGAATAGGTCAGAGGGGATTGCCCATCTGGTGAACTCCTCTCCCTCTTCATGCTCCATCCACTGAACAGCTCAGCTCTGAGCTTTGCTCCAGTTAAACATGTCTGCTAATTGCTCCACAAGTGGTCATCTTCTGCACCAGGTATACGGGGAGATGCTGGCGGGACACCTGGGTCCTGTGCTGGTTTCCCATGGCTCCACTGGGACACAGACTAACCCTAAAGCAAACCTGGCTGTAATAGCGCCACTCCAATGCTACTTCTGCAGATTTAGTGGCTGATCTGTAAGACAATCTTTGTGGGAAGTGAAGGTAAATATCTTCATAGAAGTCAATGTGTTGATTAAAAAAAACCCTCAACTGTCAAGGGAGAATTTCTGTAAGGACTTCTGTTTGTTTGCTCCTTAGCTTGGTTTCCTAAGGAAGCTGGGATTATATGATCAAACTGTTACAGCCTTTTGAACTCCTGGGCCAACTCCAATCAAAATTGACAAGGGGGCAGAGGTCTCAGAAATAATCAGGTTGCTGTGATTTTCACAAAAATACACTGCTGGATAGCAGAGAGACAGATCTTGTTAAATCACCTCTAAGGCTGTAACCAGAGCTCAACTCTTAAGAAACACAAGAGAAGCTAAATGAGAGAGAGCACAACCTTATGAATATCCCAGCAGCTTCTGCCTTGGCTACTAGAGAGAGCAGTTATGAGGCACAATTACCAAAAAGAAGGCTTAATGTGTCTTGTTGCTTGAGGATATACTTAATGCTTGTATTCATCTTTCTTTGCCACTTTCTAGACCAAACTGTCCTTTGACTAGGAGAGCAGCAGAACATCAAAGGGCAGATTGAGGCACTGGTGCAGTCTTCTGGGACAGTTCCTGCGCTGTAGTTAACCGCATCATCCAGGGCAGCAAACTGCACAAACCTCCTTGGACTCCCTTGGAGGAAGCCTGAGGATTGGTAGTGGCTCAGGAGGTCAGGAGATGTGAGTGGTCCATGAGTTTGTACAACAGAGGCTTTACCCTCATTATTGTCTGTGTTATGTCTTTTAGAGTCATGTGGAAACCTACATTAACAGATTGATGCAACTTCTGTCTAGTAGCTAGGAGGAGAGTAAGACTGAAAATTCTCCCAGCTACTTTGATAAGCCTCAAAGCAGGCTCCTGACATTATTTAATTTTTTTTCAAGTAGTAAAATAGATCAAGAAACAAACAAACAGTTGTGTCAAGACTATGAAACTTGAGCTGAAAGTTTTGCCGGCACAAAGGCATCTTTGCTTCTTGCACTCTCAGTCGAGCCTGAAAAGCAGTGCTATTAATTCATGTTTGGTACAATTAATACCTAGCCAGATGCTACATGACCCTTGCTTTTGAGATTGGTATGTGCTGCCATGCTTCAGGTTTAGGCAGATGTGTCAGTAGGAAGGTGGGTGGTAGTGTAGACAGGCAAATAGACCCATTCATGTGAGACGCTTTACTTCCTAGTACAGAGACAGCACGATTCATAACTCTGCAGCAAAGGGCAGCAGCCAGTCATTCTACACTGCTACAAAAGCAACAAGACCTTCCCTGGCAAGCCAAGTGCAGAATGAGACATTTCCTCCTTGCTGATGCCAAGTAAACTGGGCCAGTTTGGAATGGCTCAGCTAGCCAGGTTGCCAGCTCATGGCTGTCTCAGAATCTGAGCTGCCATTTAGAAAAAATAAAAGCACAAATGTTTTTGTTGCCATTGGAAATACTGCCAGCGCTGGCAGTTCTGAAAACGAATACAATGTGAACAAGGTGCAAGAGAAATGCTAGGTCTTACAGTTCCTTGGGGAGAGAGAGGTTTTTACTCAATGTCTTTGGACTGTTAACTCTGAAGCCTAAGGAAGGCAGTCAAGCTAGCAAGTATTTCACTACCCACAGGAGTTCAAGATTTGAAGAATCTCATTAAATGGCATCTAAGTTTAGCATCAGGCAGAGCCGAACTGGAGATAAATTAAAGGAAAACTTACAAAATATAGAACAAGGGAAAACAAATATGATGAGATTCCTTCCGGAGTATACAGCTGCCTATGCATACTCCAGCTAATCCCTCCTGGCACATTTCCTGGGTTTTTTTTTCCAGATCTGACCATTGCCCTTCTTTAAAGACTTTTTGCTCTTTGAGGTGACTGGGGAAGGGAAGGAATGAAAACAAGGAATCCCATGAAAGTCTGTTTTGTGAAAGACTGGAATAATCTAAAAGCATTATAAATGCAGAGCAATGCATGGGAGGAGATAGATGGAAATGTCACATGGAGCCAGTCAAGGGGCTGGCCTTGCTGGGACATACAGGAATTGGAGAGTGAACCAGTTTGTGAAGGAGCAGCAAAGGCCAAAAATCAAATCCCACAGCATGAAGTGGAATCCCCCATGAAATTCAAACAAAAATTCCCCTAAATATCCAAAGTAGTCTATTTATTTAATACCTAACTTTTGTCTTCCAAGCCATGTGAACAAAAATACTGAATATATTAGAATCAGTTTTGATACATTCTGACTTGAACTTCACACATAGACTAGTTAGGGTTGGAAAGGACCTTAAGATCACCAAGATCCAACCCCCCTGCCATGGGCAGGGATACCTCCCACTAAATCATGTCACCCAAGGCTCTATCCAACCTGTCCTTGAACACCGCCAGCAATGGAGCATTCACAGCTTCACTGGGCAACCCATTCCAGTGCCTCACCACCCTTAAAGGAAAGAACTTCCTCCTTATATCCAATCTAAACTTCCTCTGTTTAAGTTTGAACCCGTTACCCCTTGTCCTATCACTACAGTTCCTAATGAAAAGTCCCTCCCCAGCATCCCTATAGGTCCCCTTCAGATACTGGAAGGCTGCTATGAGGTCTCCACGCAGCCTTCTCTTCCCCAGGCTGAACAGCCCCAACATTCTCAGCCTGTCTTCATATGGGAGGTGCTCCAGCCCCTGGTCATCACCGTGGCTCTCCTCTGGACTTGTTCCAACAGTTCCATGTCCTTGTTCACATATGATGAAGTAAGGCCCAGTCCTCCCTCTCATCTTGATCTTAAACAGGGAACTGTGAGAGTATGGTATCTGCAAAGAGCTGGCTTTATGTGATATGATTTTTAATTGGAAGATTATGTATGTTGTAGGATACAAGAAAGCATCTATAAGGCTATATCCCAACAAGCATTTTTCTGTCCATAGCAGCAAGAACATAAAGAAGAGCAGCTACTGGGAAGCACCATGTGATGTTGCTGCCACGGAGGCAAAACTGTCTGCTTAGAAATACCAATTCACTGACTTTGAGGGATGCAATTTACTTCTGGGATCTGGGAATTACTTTTCTGATACCTAGGGTCTAGGTATCCACTTCCTTGCTCCTCCTGGAATAAAGTCAGGAGGAATTAAGCCTCTTGTATTCTTCTAAGCCCTAGGGATATTACTTATCGATAGTCTGTCTGAGAGACCAGACAGTTCTTTCCCATCTTGTGCGGTTGGAATAACAGCAAGGTGGATTCCAGCTCCAGTTCCCACTGACTTGCTCAAGCCCATGAAATAAAATCTATTATCAGAGAGAGGTAGAAACATGTAGTCTCAGGCTCACCCTACCCTCACTTCTCCCCCTATAGGACCCCAGCTCCATGCAGTGGAGGTGATTTTAAGATGTACGGCCTCCAGCTGTCTGCCTCGCCCAGCTCCCAAAAGTTGGCAGAAGGTAACGTGTCTGTGCTTCAGCCGCTCCAGTTCATGGTCTGGCTTATTAGCTTAAACTGTTGAGAAGACCAAAACCTGATTATGCATTGCCTGTAGGAGGGAAAGCACCAAAGGAAGACTCTAGCTGTCTCCCTTGGTGCTTTTAAAAGAATAGACCTGTGTATATATTTGCTTTGCTCTTAGTAAATTAAAATACATTAAGCTTGAGAAATGCAAAGTAAATTTACTCCTACAGACCTTCAGCTGATGCTCGGAGCTTGCTTCTTTGTGGTATCACGAGAGCGAAAGAGTCACTGGGGCTGCTAAGCTCACCCTGGCACAGTAACATTGGGCATTCCTTGGACTGATGTGACTGTGTTTTATGGTTGGACTGGAAACTCAGACATAACCTGTAACAGCTGAAAACTGATCATAGAAGTGACCAGGATCACTGATTCCTCTTCGTTATTGCTTAAAAAGCATCCTCATACCCTAAACAGAGTTCTTTCAGACTAGATTTTAAGATATTATCAACCAAGATTTTAATATATCATCAGTCAAGATAAGCACAATAGAAAGGAAAGAATATCTTATTTTTCCAGACGGCAACTCAAGCACAAAAAGAATAAGGAATTCACCACAGTCACATGGAAATCTCTGGCAGAGTCCCATCAGTTAAGTCCTTGCTGGGCTAAATCTGTTGATGGCCAAACACACATACAGTGACTCTCAGTGTGCTAGTTCCTGCATTCTACTAACTGGGAAGAAAACCTTATCTTTTTGCTTTCATTTCCTTTCTACAGAAATTTAATAGCTAAAAAGCTGTTGTGAACCATCACATTAGTTAGAGTTCATTGCTTTTGCTTGTAGCATGCACCAACATAACAGTAAATTCTAATAATCCAAACAAAGATCAGTCTATTTCATAAAACATAATCTCTTTCTGGTGTCTGCAAAGAGCTATCAATTCAGAGACTCAATCTGGTTCTGCCTGAAGTCAATGGGAAAGCTATTAATAGTGGCAGGATCAAGTCAGTTCACTAATTTGCCAAATTCCCCATCATTAGTGTGAATTAATGAGATCCTACTGGAGCTGCCTTTTGGCTGTAGGTGAAACGGAACATGCCTGGCAGCACATCAGCATTAGAAGGGAGGCCAGGGAGGAGCAGGCGTGGTTTGGGGGGAGGGAGATGAGCAAATGGAAGATGCTTAATGCAGTCCAGATGGAGAAAATTGACCCTGACTTCACCAGTCAGGCAATGGCCATAGCCAAGCTGTTTCCTAGTGAGGAGGAAAACTAGAGAGGCTAGAGTAGCAGATGAGAAGTCAGCTCAGATAAAATAAGACAGCCATTCCCTTTGCCCCCCAAATGATCTTTCGCCTAAAACATGAAACAAAATGTATGCTCTTCTGCCTCTTCTCAAAATTGTCCAGCGGTTTTCCCCTTCTTGCTTTCTTTAAAGTTTCTAGAAACAGAAGTGCCAGTGTGTGGTGGGGAAGGTTGTGCTCACTCTCACATCCAGCTCCATCCAGAACAAAAATGGTAACAAAAAATTCATGAAGAAAACTGCTTCTGTGAGGTTTAGTGCCAAGAGGGTCATATAAAGTTTGGAGAATCATCCAGAGAGATGAACTTGGCTGTCATCACTAACTAGGACACATCATTTTGAGTTTAATAGATCCTGCCAAGCCTAACAACAGATATTGTTACTCCATTCCTTGAGACCGTGACAGCAGTTTAACAGTCTGTGAGTCACTGGAATAATAGCTATTGCTTGAAAAGAATGTGCAGAAAGGAAAGGATGTTGTTCTCTGGTGTATGTGTCTGCTTCTGGTGCCCTCACAAAGACAATACTAGGCTAATGCTTGAGTATGATCTTTTAATGGTGGCAGACCTAACTGCTTTGTAGAAGTAATTGGGTAAATCAGAATATTTGCTTTTCTTTATTTTTTTATTTGTACTGGCTACAGAGCCAAATGCATACACCTCTATCTGGGGCAGGCAGGAAGCCTGAAAATAATAGCTCAAATTAGAGGCATAAAGCACATGAAAAAACCTGTTTTTTTTCATTTAGTGGTAGGATGACAGCAATGTGGTAGCCTTGATGACACCCTTACTGTATCCAGAAAGGACCTTGGGAGAAATGATGTGAGCAGACAGTTCTGAGATTGGAACTCAGAATTGCCCAAGAAAATCCCAGCAGTTATTTCTGCAAACTGTTGGCCAGGCATTTACTGTCTTTCAGACTTCTGACCAGAAACCTCCTCCTGAGCCATGCCTTACATCAAACCAAGTTCCAACTGTGTGGGAATCCCTGGGCTCCCTGAGCGGTGGATATAGAGATGACCTTTTCAGTCTCCAAAGGTAGTTCAGCCCCCTCAACAGTTACCATTAGTGACATTAAAACCCTGACCATAGTGAGCTGAAAGAGAAACAGTGCATTAGAATATCTCATGTTGGGAAAATAACACTAAAAAATGGACTGTCATAATACACTTCTAACTAAACACTGACTGCCTGTGCTGTGCTCAGCAAGAGCAAACTTTAATAAATATGATCCAGACCTTGCCCTTTCTCTCCCAAAAAGCAAAGGGAAGCTACCAAATCTTCAGATACTCAGTGTATTCCCCTGAAAGTACCAGAGGCTAACCTGGCATACCAAGTATAAGTGAACACACTCTTTTCCAGTTTTCCCATAATATGTAGCATTAATTGTCTGTAGTAAAAGTGTGGAACAAGTTGAGGTACTTAATTGGGAATCTCACCTATTATTTTAAGCATCTAATTTGTACATCTCTGCGGTACCTGTCAGATTACCATTGTTTAAAGGGTTAGTCAATCTGCTTGTATCAGGAAGAAAATAAAACAGCTAAATTTTATCAGAATTTAAAAAGACATCATTAAATATCCTCTACTTAAAAAAAAGTCTCTGTAGGCAATGTATCACACTCACAGATATAAGAAATGCTTTCCATATACAATCCATTCACTTTGTAGTTCACTTCTAATGGGCAGTTTGGTGAAAGGTACTTTCCAACATGCATTTAAAGTGATGTATTCAAAAGATAAGTAAATTGCAGCTGTTCATTAAACCCAGCACTTTATGTTGTGCTGCAAATGTATATTTAACCAGGAAATGCTACTGTAGGCTCTTACTGTGTTGTTTTTTTTCTCTGAGATCTAGAAAATGTTATGATTCATCATCATTCCCAAAAGTGTCTGAAAATTACAGGCCAACCACGACAGCAAAACACTAGGTGCTTAGGGAAGTGAACACACCAAAGAGCATTGCAAATATTTTCCATACCGCTGCTCTTGCTTGTTCCTGGTTCCTTTTGATCATTGTTTACAACACAAGCTTTCTTTAAGAGGAAACAAAGCTTTTGTACTGGCACTATTGTGAAGTCTATATGCTGTAGCAAAATTACTAACTTTCTAGGAAGGGTTAAAGTAGGGGCCAAACACTACAGTGCACTGTAGCAGAGCTTTAACTTTGCATGCACATATACACCGAAAGCCAGAAATTGTTACTGCTTTTTCAGACATTATGGTCTTGCCTATATAAGGCAGCACTATAAAAATACAAGAGCTAACACACACATACAGAATTC
This sequence comes from Ara ararauna, assembly GCA_028858755.1. Lineage (NCBI taxonomy): Eukaryota > Metazoa > Chordata > Aves > Psittaciformes > Psittacidae > Ara > Ara ararauna. Next base: position 1,037,477 of record CM054386.1, read on the forward strand.
TGCAGTTACTTTTACTTTCAGTCCTATTTTCAGATTCTGCCTGTTTTTCTCTGAGCAGAGATGCTCAGCTGCCAGGTAGGTGCTTTGGAGCAAACAGGTCAAATTCTTTGCATATGCCAAGAAAGAGATGCTCCCACTTCTCTTCTAGTACACAAAATGAAGCAAGCATCAGAATTCTCAGAGATCATATAACATGTTTGGGAAAATAGAGTCAAAGGAAAGGAAATATTTTCCAAGTTACTCAAAATCTTGTCCTTTGTAATGATGGAGACCAATATTGTCCCACAAGAAGAACCAGGCACCCTGCCCTGCCGGGAAAGTCAGAGTCTCTTTAGGATGTGTGGGTCACAACCTCTTAGCATAAAACTGACTTTATGCCACTAATATGCATAATGAGAAGTACACCGATGCTTTGCATTCCCAACAGAGGACTGGGATTCTACATGGCCCACATACAAGTGGAGACAAATGAGCATGTAGGCTCTAACTAGAGGCAAGGAAGGATCTTGCCCCCAAACACTGAAACTTCACAATTTCTTCACCATTTCTTTCACTTTCTAACAATATTAACAACAGATAGTTTTGGGTTTGTATAGCCCAGTCTCTTCAACTCCCTTTGCCAAAGCACAGAGTGGTACCACATTCTGGGAGAGGCAAATTCTGATTTGAGTGCAATAAATGTGGGTTTATTCTGTGCATGAACCCATATGCTGGGGCTTTTGACCAGAGCGTCAATCAAACCTGGGCATTTTATAGAACATGTAACATTTAGGAAGCTCCATTTTTTTCATGTTGCTAGGAGCTGAACTATATTCATAGTGAAGATACCTCTGAGGAAAAAGTGGGGCTTTGTCTTGCTCTGTAAGCCTCTTTGTGGAGTTTTCATTATTTTTGCTTCTTGTTGAGCTTTTAGCACCTTAACAATCAAATCAAAACAAAGAATTTCTGAGGATGTTTCAGCATTTCTATTTCTATTTCCTGTTAAAGTAAGGCTATGCAGAGAAAGAATAAATATGGGAAGTCATCAAAAGAAAACCAAAACCAAAACAAGGAAAAAAAAATTCAACCATATTCTTATGGAACCTTTAAGAGGTGTTTGGTGCCAATTCTTGGTAAAGATGGCTCCAGCCCAAAGCATTACATACAGACTGCTCTGAATGAGGTTTTCATAAATCAAGATTTGGCTTGGGATCTATATTTCACAGCTGCACTGTGTTATGTGTAGCTTCTGTCATAGGCCAAAACAAGAACCCAAGCTCTGAACAACTCTTGGCTGGTGGGGGAAGGATGCAAGGTCAGGTGAAGACCTCACTTTTGTGGCTTCAGTCAGGCTTTGTCAGGAGGTGTCTAATAAAACATGAATATCCACAAATGAGTCCCTACTTTATTCTAGCTGATTCACCCATTTCCCTAATAATAATGAATCAGTGAAAAGGAAACTTGCTGAAAAGAAAGTCCTTCATTTAGGTTGTTCAGTCATTAATCCAGCTGCCTGGAGAAAAAACCTAGAGAACCTCTACAGCCACCAATCCTGTATGACTTTCTTAATAAGAATTAATTCTTTTATGTGAAGACACTGTGTCTGCATATGTCTTACTTTTGCCTGAGTTTTGACTGTTTAAGAATGCAGAGCTGGAGCAAACATACTACATCATATTTGGATTGTATTTAAGAAGGCCACAATTCCCCACAAGTACAACTCTGCCTAAGATAGCAGCAGTGGAGACCAGTGCAGAAGAGAAGAGGCACAGGCCACAGCTAACGTTTATGGGAATAATTTGCCCTTTAGAAAATGGAATTAGCAATGCAAGGCCCAGAATTAGAGAGACATGTACAAATCCACAATGTTAGCAGCAAGGAAAATCCTTTTCATTCATCTGTGGTTCAGAAAATGAGTAAGCAGTTTAGAGCAACTGTATGATGCAAGACCAGATCTTAAGCAGTTAAGGTGGCTGGGGGAAGGGAGGGAGAGATAGAAAAGGTTTATTCCCTAGTAGCACCTTGCTGCTGTGTGCTTTGGCTAACAGTTTAGTCAGGGAGCTGGAGAGAGGGGGCATTTTACAGTAACTGGAGCTGTGAGCAACTCCTTTGCGTAAGCATTTAATCATGTGAAACACAGCTAGTGTTGGGGTTTGTTGCAAATTTTAAGTAAGCCTGCATTGGTTGAAGGTTCACTGTGATTTGCTGAGGCTGGCAGATGTTTCTGTGGTTTTGGTGGGAAGCTGTTGAATTTTGATCTCAACAACACGGAAAGTACATCACGAGGAGAGTACAAGTGAGGAAGAAAGAAGAGAGAAAAGAGGACTCCCTGTTACTCCTTGCTCGTATTGAAGAGATTTACACTGCTTTGCCCCATTTTGCTTTCCAGCTACCAAGTTAGCCCTAATTACTGCATATTTTGTATGTCCATTGGATTTTTGTATAAGCACTTTGTTCTTCACCACAGTCCATCAGAAGTCCTATCAGTTAGTACTGTATGGAGAAAAGTCACTTGAGGAGCAATGAAGAAGGAAAAAAAAATAGACTGGAAGTCAAAAGACTTCATTTGGTTCCAATTAACTATGATTACCATGACCCCTTGTGCCAATTAAAACATCAGGTAGAGTATCAGCCACACCTGAGCTGGAGGGATATAATGTTTTTAACAATATTTATACCATCATCTATAGATCATGTTTAGCCCCTTTAAAGCTCTTTGCTAGGCTGCTCAGTTCAGGATAAACTGTGTAAACTTTAGCTCCATGAAATGCTAGCACTAGGCGATAGGCTGAATGCTTGGTCACATATACGGTACTTTCAATCCATTCACATTATGGGCCAAGTCTGCTCCTGCATGTTTGCATTTGTAATTGATTGTGGGAGCTATTAATCACAGGTGTGTGTGATAATGTTTAGACATCTCTTTGATTCAAGGATGCTATTAAGGAATTAGACTGCAGTAGGGTAAGAGTTTGTCTCTGTAATTAATTGCTTCTGGGGTTTTGCAATCCATAATCAAGTAGTGGTGCAAAAATCAAATACTGACTTGAAAAAAACAAACAGCTCAATGACAACAACCACCCCAACTCGAGAGTTATGTGTTCTATTCATAGTCTACATACTGATGACTGAACGTTTCTGTTTCATATGTACAACTTGTGAAACAGATGCTCAGTGTCTGTTTCAGTTTCTGAGAGCTGCTGGTGGAGCTTGTAAAAGATATGATCAAAAATGGATGAGGTAACTAGAAGGACTCTGCCTCACAGTAGTTAATTAGTTAATTAGATCTCCCTCCAAGTTACCCTTCAACAAGGACTGAAGAGTGACTTCACTAACTACTTGTTTTGGTCCTATTGTGATTAGGATTCTGACAATCAGAATTACCTGATCCTATTCAAATACATCATAAATTTGGACTTATAACCAGAAGGCATCCCTCTAGGCTTGGGAATTTCTAATTTCTTAAGAGGTGGTATTAAGGATGTTTGGGCTGAATCAGTTTTTTGGTAGAAAGCTGGGTGAGGAAAATGACAGAAGAAAACCTTTTTGAGTCTTTGGGAGTGACTTTGCCTCTGGAGTTAGTCTCTATGAACAGGCTTGGAAATGCTTTAGTTGTAAATGAGAGGTAAAACAAAACTCTTCTCCAAGTGCACTTGGTTGTTTAAAGATCTTCTGATGTTTGACATGTGAAAGTATTAAATGCATTAAGCCAAGATGATTCTAATTCAGGCAATTAATTTTCACTTACCCCAAACTCCTCTCAACAATTTTAAGTGACTTTTCAGACTGGAAATTCTTTGGGGAAGGAGCTTCCAGCAATACCAGGAACAAATTTAATATTAGTTTTCTCACGTCCTGTGCTGATTCTTATACAATATTGCTGTCATTAACAAACTATTACCTTCTATCCCAGAAATAGATGCATCCTAGTCCAAGATGAAATAATTGAGGTGGCTTTTTGCAGAGTTCATTGAAATCAAATCCTAACATGCAGTAAGTTGTTTTTCTTGTTATGTGAAATAATCTTGCATTTTGAATACCTTCCCTTTCCTTTGGAGACACTGCCATCAAGGTGACTGTACCTGCTTCCAGCACCAGATTAAGAACAATGGAGAAAATGGAGCAAAACAGAGGTTTTCAAATTCCATTCTGATGTCTAGCTGCCAAAGGAGCTTGCCGTGCTCAATTCAAGGGCTAATCCATGACCGTCACTCTACTTCAATAATTACAGAACATTAATGAGTCTGTTTCCTTATTACAGAGCTCAAAATAAGAGCATTGGCATTCCGATTTAGCAGGGAACTTTTAAAGTCTTAGCCCAAGGATTGTAAGAGGAATGGATTTCTTTTTTCTTTTTTTTTTTTTTTAATTAACTTTGCATTCAAAACTTGTCTTAAACCATCTGTTCTCATGCAAAGGGCGAGGGAGGGGGAAGCTAGCCACAGATTTTCATCAGCGAGCTGTTAAATTAGTCCCTTTACTTCACAGGGCTTGTTTTATTCAATCTGCCTTTATTAAGAACACAGGTTTGATTCTGCAAGGAACAAATTCTTCTGGTTCTTTAAGGAAAATGGTTTTAAGCAGGGTTTTATTAGGTTGCATTACTGGATAAGCGATACAACATGTTACCAGCGTGAATCATCTGATTTACAGTGACAAGAAAGGAACTTAAAAAAATACCCAAAGCCAAAACATTGGTTAGCAAGGGCTAACAGGGCCAGATTTGATTTACTTTTTCAAAGTTTTTCTGTTGCAATTGGTAGTAACTGTCTAGGGCTTTTGGATATTTAGACTACATCTTTTTACCATCCCTAAATTAAGAAGCAGAGAAACTGAGGCCAGACTATAAGTCTTCTAACCAGCCTGAATAGTCACAGTAAAGTCAGCAGGGCTGCTAATGAAATGAAGCATGATGTGGGAGGAGGTCTAGCACTGTTTCATCCTAAGAGGAAAGAGACATGCATAGGTCATCTTGCCTTCACAGCCAGGACTGTGCCTTGCAGTATACTTGTTTTCTTTCACTGTCTTAGTCCTGCTAGCACAGCTTTTGCGAACCCCCTGTACTTATCTATGAGCAAACAGGCATTTACAAATCTCTGCCTTTGGAATGATGCAGGCTGCAATCACACCAGGTGAGCATAATGTAACTGAGAGTCATGACTGAAAAACCTCAGCCTGTTTCCATTGTCTGCATTCAAATCCTTTTTGTTTGCTACCCTCAAGTATTCTGATGCGTGATCTGGCAGGTAACTGGGAAAAGGCACAAAGAATACTGATAGAAACAGAAAGGTGATTTCTTAATGAGAAGTAATAGGTGAAACCTGACCCTAAGTGATATATTCAGCTACTATGAGGTCAAAGTGCATATTCTCCCTGGCAGCTGAGAGTGCCTCTTGCACTGAAGGCAGAGTGAAAGTGGTATGTGAAGATCTGCAGGCTCAAAGATATCTCAGGTAACCCCAAAAGGGAAACTGAATATTTTCACTGAAAATGTTATAGCAAAATAAAATAGTTTCACTTGCCAAAGTTGATTGCTTTCAGTCTAAGGATATGTCTCTCGCAGTCATGTTAACAGATCTTTATCAGTATTTGTGTCTAGCCTAAAATTAGCTCCTTTCCTATACAGAGGTCCTGAGGCTAAAATGACCTTTTAAACATGAAGTAAACTTATAAAAGTTCTGAAATGGCTAGAATTTCCAAACCAAAATTCCCACCTATCCAAGTTTTTAGGACATTGCAAACTTCTCTGAGGAATTTTCAAGTTCTGCTTTAGACTATGCTGAAAACCCCATCCCACAGTGAACACCTACTTTGAGGGTTCCAGTAGTTTGAGTCTTCTGACTGAACTGAGCTATGAAAGCAGAAAAAAGATGGTTCTCTGGAAATCAATGTATAGTCCTAGCACTGTCCTCCCCAGCAGATTTTGCCTTACCTGTCCCAACTAAGTCTCACTGCCAAGAGCTGGTACTACAGAGTGCTCTAGCTGTAAAGAAAACCTTGTAAGTTCATTGTCCCTCCTTTAACTGCAATGAGAAGAATAAAAGGAGAAACAAGATTTGCAGCATCCCTTTGAGATGCAATGATGAATGCTCTTACCAGTAACAAGTGTCACTTGTTTAATCCTCTCATAATCTATTACCACTTTGAGGCTTGCATTTTATTTATGAAACCATACAATGGTCAACCTATGGACTGAGAAATCATCACTGAAATTATGCTGGGAGTTGTCTGGGGAGGGGGGAAAATCTCAGTATCCTCTCCTAGGTATTTTGAGAACTTACTGAATACATTTGTTCAAATTAAATCCAATGTGGTACTTTCTAAATGCTTAATTTTACATTCCTGTAGAGAAAAAAGGATTTTTAGAGTGAGCTTTACATACTGATTTACATGCAGAACATGACATATATATTCATATTTCAGACTCCATAAAAGGAAAAAGAAAAAGAAAGGGGAAAAATACTACAGAGATCCCTCTTGGCCCTTCACAGAGCTTGGAAATTAAGTTTGAACTCAGGAAATCAGGTTTATTACCATGCAGTGAATGATTGCTCTCTCAGTTTCATGACTAACCATCTAGTTTTGCTTTCTGGTGGGTGCTTAGTCATTTGGGATGCTTGAGTCTTCTACATCCTTTCCCTCAGAGGGAACAGAGGAGTCACATTACTGCATGCTGCAGTCTGTCTGTGCCAGCAGGCCGGGAGTGGCTTGGGAATGACAGTCTTGCCTTGTTGCTATTATTAAAGGAACGGTGACTACTAAGTCTGAGAAGTCCTGGACATTTGACCACACTTGGGAATGAATCTCCACCAATTTTCTTCAGAGCGTGTTGATCCTTTTGGCATTAAGAAAAATCCTTAGTGCAGCAGAACTGAGCATCTTTAGTCTGAAATAACAGGTTTGACTGGAATGTTTATTTTGATAGCTATGGGATTTCAGGGAATTTGGTGAGGTAGGAGTCCTGTGTAAGACCACAAATCTATTCAAAATGCTGTTCCATTAGCCTCTTTCTCTGCCCTATCCACATCCAATGCAATCTCCTTGTTACAATATATAATGAAAGCTATGAAACCCCTGATTTTTTTTTAAACATCTATTTGCATGGAATTTGAACCTTGCTACAAATAAACCATAAAAATGACATTAATAAACACCGGAAAGCGGTAATGATGTGTTATTGCCATAGGAGGGCCAGTTAAACAAGTTAAAGGCTGACACAGTTTTCCAGATGCAGTGTTGCGCAATGTGCTTGTTTACCTGGTTCATTTACTCTTTCCCTTTCCCTCCTTAGACACACATATGGGGGTTCCAGGGGTGAATACTGAAGTGGACTTAGAAATGCCAAATATAAGTTATGATCTCCTTCCCCTACAATTTTATCTGTAAGATCATGTCATTTACTTGTAAAACCTTTGCCACCCACAGAAATTTGTCATCTTTTGACAAATAACTTCTGATGTTGGAAAATGAGGATACTTGTATCTAACCTCAAGCTCTACTTCCCTTTATCTTCTTTATACATATAGGTTCAGTTTATTTCTCCATTCCAGGTGTTATTCCTGTACCTTTTCCATGAATCATGAGAGCTGAAAACAAGTGTTTCTCTCCTTGAGTTCACCATTCTATCCAGAACTCTTCTGGTTTTCATCCCACTGAGTCATTTTAGCCCTTTAAATTTTACCTTGGAAGCTTTGTTTTCTCTTTATTTTATGGTGATGACTTCTTCTCTTTACTAGAGTAATACAGTCCAATGTTATAGATTAGAAATGTACTTAGAAATGCAGCTGGAACTAGGTATAAAGTTTAGGATGCCTGAAGAGGACAACAACATATCTAGGATTTATGTCTGATTGATCTGATAATTCTCATTAATGTCAACTCTTCCTGTGCTCTGAAATCAGCTACTCAGATGAGTATTCTGTTGCCATGCTTGCAATTTGCCCTGTGTTTAGAAAACAGATCCTACAAGGTGCTAAAATCACACAGATGGGTTTAAACTAAACTAATGTTCAATCTATTTTTCACAAATCTAAAATCTATATACTTTCTTTTTTAGAAAAACTTTTCATCCAACTAGTGTGGAAGTGACAAAAATACTGAATGAATACTGCAGGAGTGAAGAAGTTGCCTTGGCTCATCGGCAATGGATTTACCCTGGCTGTCACATCCCACATTTATGACAAGCCAGTTCCTTGGAGAACCTCAGTTAGGTTCAGATCCATCTCTACTTTCATATCTTGCCAGTTTCAATGATAATTTAGAAAAGTATAATTACATTTTAGCAGATCAAAGATGTATATATTAAGTTGAACTAATTGCAGTGAGGAATTTTGACCTATTTTCTTTGAAGTCTTACAAAAAATAAATGAGGTATGCTATTCAGTTTGTACAGGACAAGTTCTAGATTCCTGACAATACGATTGCTGCCAAGTTGTGATTTTGTTATAGCCACCAAATAAATTAATTTTTGTTCTAGGATCAGGCAAATATTCATACAGAGAATAGAAGTCCAGCTAATGAATATCTCCTGCTTTTGTTCTGATGATTACCTGAATCCAAGTATTCCTTTCTGATAGTTGCAGTCTTGCTTCTTTTTTTCTCCTGATGAAATCCGAAGCATTTCAGGTGGATATAGATCAGCATCTCTGCACAGATTTATTTATTTACTTACTTATCAATTAAGATCCCAGAATGCTTTCCTCCAACAAAATAGCGTTTAAGAATATACCGTAGCCGACAGGATGCACCCAGTACCTATGTGACAGATATTAGCCTTCTCTTCATGGACTGAAATGCAAATGTGCTGAAAAGTGTGAGTGATCCTCTGCCTGGTGGCCCCCCAAAAATGGGCACAAATGCATCAAAAAATGGGCAGGAAGCTTGGAGGGGAAGATCAACAAAAGATCATCAGTGTCTGTAGCACGGCTGATTTCTTTCGTGTGGATTTGAAAGGAGAATTTATTAATCTGAGCTAAGTTCTCTGCTGTCTTAGATGGTGGTCATTGAATATGGGAATAATACTAATTCTGTTCATTTTTTGAGTCCACCTTCTCTGTGCTGTTATGCCACCTATCTTTGGAGCTGTCTTTCATCTCTTTACCAGCTCTCTCTCCTTAATCTTAGGAGCAAAAATTGATCTTCAGCCCAGAAACTGCCTCATTTGTCTTGAGGCAGTGTAGAAGCAGGAAAGGAGAGTAGATAGTTTCAGATGCAGTGACCTGTCTGGGTTATACTTGGCCAGTATCACCACAGTGGCTTCATTCTTTGGCATCACAGATATGGAGAAAGGCAGAGACATGCATGGCCTGAATCTTATCTCACGCTTATACCAGGAGAGGATTTGCCATTAATAGTGAGCACAAACCATTAATGTTGCGTGACTACAAATTGTGGTCCAGTTACAGAGGAAGGCTGTATCTCCCTCTCCGTTTCTACTTGGTCAAAAAGCCCACGAACCTTGCTACTCCCATTTCCTTCTTTGCCTTTCTTGTCTCCATTCCCTTAGGGTCCTAGCTTCTAGTTACTGACCTTTACAAACACAACAACAATAATTATCCTATAATTAGGCACTCCAAGTCACCTTGTTGCTAAAGCTGTCAGTGTGGGAAGGAAGCAAGCAGTGCTTAAGGTAAGAGTTTAAGGCTCCTTCTTCACTGTATCACCAGAGGTATTTGTGCCAAGTCCCTGGCATTTCATTAGGTGGTTGTTGGGGTTCCCTTCTAATTGCTTTTCATAAGTTAGTGATTGCTGTTCATGATTCAGTGGCTGTCTGCATCCAGATCACATAGATAGAGAGTAAAGGACATTCAGAGTTTCAGCAGATTTCAAGTTCCTGCTGCCATTATGGCCATTGACAAATTAAACTTCCCAAGCTCATCATGCTATCTATCTGGCATTAGAGGTGCACCTCAGTCTTCTGGTTTTCATCCCAGAGCCTGGAATGTGTAGGTTTAATTCTGGCAGATGGCAAATATGTACTGCTTGTGTAAAATCCAAATACCTGGCAAATCCTTCTTGGTATTAGTAATACCTCTGAAACCATAATTTTCATTGTCCCATCAAAACAGGTGAGACATTGAGACATTCTTGTAGAAGTGTCCTAGCTATGACAAGGTTTGGAAGCAGAGCCCTGGATTAAAGACATAAAGCTCCTCTTATCCACCCTTCGTGACATGGGCACTTCATCTAAATTTCTTAGCAAGGCATTGAATATAAATACAACGAAATATGCGAGTTCCTTATAGTTTGGATTAGCGGAATTTTCATTTTCCTTTTATTCCTTATCCTTAGTGTCTTCTGTGGTCAGTTGTTGCCATGTAACAAATCCCTTAAAAACCTCTCTGTCTTGAGATGTGTAGCAGGACTTCTCTGCTCACTCACAGTATGGCTTTTCTTCTTCCTCTATTTGCCTTGTCAAAAAAGGTGTTTCTTTTTGACCCCAGTTTAATTTTCCCTGGGCATAGTACATCAAGCAGTGCCTGCAGAAATACACAGGATGGAATATCTGACTTTATCTCTTTGTTGTCCACATTTCAATGTCTTGCTGCTTGGATTAGTTATCCAAACCTCACAGTAAAAATATTACTAATAAAATCACACATTCATATAATACTCTGCCTTGGTACCAAATTTCTTCTGGCTGTTACTTACGCTTGCATTATTGATAAGCATCAGGCAAAAGAAGGGTCCCTAGGTTAAATCTATATTGCTTTGAATTTCCCTTCTATGCTTAACATCAGACGCCACCAACACATCTTGAACTGATTTAAGGCCCTGGGGTGTTACTCAGTGCCATTCAAAACACAGCAAGCCACTTTCCATGTGCTGAGGCCACTAGGGCTCGTTAGAATGGCATTTTTAATAAAACTTAAGTGCAACTACAACATTTTGCGGCTCCGGTCTCCAGATAAACCACTACGTACGTCATTCCCCACTTCACCTCCCCTTTTACACACCCACTAGACTTTTGACCAGCCGGCCAAATTCATTATGGGTGTAAATCTATTGCAATCAATAACATTCCTTCTGCTTGACACTTACTGTAGGCAAAAGTTTCCATAAGTTGGTTTGCGTGCATATCTTTTTTTAACCTCCTATAACAAATTAAGTCTTGAAACAAAGTCCTGCATGCTATTATTCAGGTGAGGCAATGCAGGAGCATTAAAAACACTGATTTCAGATGCAGCTGGTCTATGTTAGAGTTGTTTTCTGGTCCAGAAAAGGCTGAGCTGTTAACAGTGTATGATCATTTTCCTTTTCTTTGCCTAGAATAAAAAAAAATACACTTATCCAGTGCAATTTCTTTGGGGCAAGAATATCTTCAGGGTTCACAAAAGAGCCCTCTGGTGCTAGCTAGGATATAATAGGCAAAAAAAGCATAAAGGCTATATTTATGGTTTAAATCATTATATGTGCTACTGGCTGAAATCAAATCATTTACAGCACACACAGGCAACATTAACCAGCTGAGTCAGGACACTGTTTCTTGGGACCTTGTTCCATGGGAATTGGAGTGAACTAGAGGGGAATGACCCCACCACAAACTGCAGTTGCTGGAGCAGGAGTCTTTCCAGCAGAAGTTTTGCACAGTTTTTTGCAGATGGTCAAGCTCTGCATCTCCTGGAGGTTTGCTCCTCTGCTGATGCACCTTAATGAAGCCTATTTTGCTTCTGCTTTCAGTTTTCTGACCTTGTTATTAAACTCTGTGTCACACATGGGACAAAAGAATCAATACATATATTCCCTGAAAGTGAATCACTATGTACCCTGTGGGATTTGGATAAATAGTCTGAATCACGCTTTCTTCACCTCTCTAGACTTCCATTTCAAACACACTCTACAGCCCTCAGAGGACGAAATGCTGCTATTTCCAAGTGGTTTTGCACTGATCAAGAAAGACCTATGCTAAGATATGATTTTTCATACAAGATACTGTCTTATGCTTCCAAACAGGCTCTTCCTATACCTTCATCAACTGCAGGCAGGTTCTGCATAGTTTTGTTTTTCGGCAAGGTTTGCATCTTTGTGCATGGATAGTTACATATTTACAGCTCCTAGCAGAGTTTTAAGTATTACAGTAATAAATATGTAACACTGATTATGTGGTGGATGCACTGTTTCCACCTCTTTTCCAACACAAACCTCTCCTCTGTTTAGTGTCTCCCCCTCCTGCCCTGCCGCAGCTGACAGGGATGGGAGGTGTAAACTCCTGCACGGCAGAGCATGTGCCGAGTCAGCAGCCAGCACCATTGCTCCCAGCTTACACAGTCACCACGCGATGCTGTTTAATACCAGAGCAATGAGGTGAATAAAACCTACAAAAGTTTATAGTGTGTAAATTACTGTTGCACCCTGCCCTCTGCCTCCGCTCTGAACTGCCTGCAACAGAGATGCATAAATGAAAACAGTCCCTTCCCACGTGATGGCAGAAGGACTTCCAGGAGCTGGAGAAATGACAGGGAAGTTATACTGGGATGGAAAGCAGGAGAAAATGTCCCAGGCAGTTCTGGCTTTTGACACCTCATCTGAACATCCCACTCCCAGGCACCTTTGGAAAGAGATTGTGCTGGAGAGCCTTGGCTTGAGGCCACAAGTCTCATGATGAAACCGCAGCGCCAAGAGCCATGGAAGTGAGCAAAGCCATAGTCTTTGAGAACAAGAAAGGAGGCAAAGCAGTAAGTAGGGTCAACAAACAGTTAACTCAGTGCTTTGAGTGGAGTATAGAGGTGAGGAAACCAAAGGTGCTTCAGCAGAGGGCTCTGCTGGAGGCTGTGCACTGCAAGAACTGTTGTTTTGCCTCTTCTTGGCTTTCAAAAATGTCACTGTTGTGTAATCTGAATAGCTGCTGGCCATCCTGTATCTTACATATTTGAGAAGACTGGAAAATTCTGTTTCAGAGTATCTAAAACTACTGAGGAAACATGCCATTGTAGACAGGCATCTAACAATTCAGCTCAACACATGAGAAGCACTGGCAGCTGCCGTGTTATCTTTGGAGCCACTGCATGGTCTCTCAAATTGAAAACACGACAAAACATTTTGAGTAAATGCTGAAACTTTTATGATCTCTTGGGGGAAAAATAAGTTTCAGATAGTGTAATCTGATGAGTGCGGTATAGATGAAGAGATAGACAATGCCTGTTAGAAGATGCATATGCATGTTATAAAAGAGAGGATATATCTGGCTCCATGCTTACAATAAGGTCTGCTAGCACAGATTCCTTTAACTGTTCAAAATCTTGTTACTGTGAGTCGGACTTGAGCAACAGACAGAGGCACTTTCTGAAGCAGCTTCTGGTATTCCACGTGTTTAGAGGCAGCATGGTTTTCCAAAAGCTGGTGTCAGCTGTGGGTGGCTGGTCTGCTTTTAGTAGATGATTGGCTTTGTACATGTCATTTTGCTTTCTGTGCCTCAGTTTCCCTGGTTTTAATGCAGATAGTAAAATCACTTGCATCATCAAGTGTTTTGGTATTGCAAACCTGCTCTATCTAGGGAAAGGTTTTGATGTTCTCATGTTTGCAGATGTGTCATAGGCCACTGCAAGTTTAAGGAAGCTTACTGAGGTGTTTGTTAAAAGCAGTTAATGATATATCTATATATATATAAAAGCAATTCAGAAACATCCAGGGGCAATGTTTTAAAAACAAACAAATACATAGCTATAGCAAGTAGCAACCTTTGACAATACTTTCGGTAGTGCGGTATTTCAAGAGCTACAGTTAGGGCTGGTCCTACTGAATCCAGGGGAATTGCAAGTGCTCTGCATGTTTCAGGATTAATCCCAGACTCTTATTTCCATGCAAAAAGGAGTGATTCCCAATATCGCATCAGCTTCTGCAGATGTCATCTCTTTGATGGTTGCTGCGTGCAAATGCACATCTCTCACACAATCAAATGGTTGTTCTGCTGAAACTGGGCAAAGGCAGAGAAACATCAAGTTAAAGATCATCTCCAAAGCTCTCATTTTCCTCCTCTGTTCTGCCTTCCCCGGAGCCCATGATTTTGTCTCAGGACTCTCTGGGAATCGTGCTGGTCCTGTGCTCCTGCTGGTGCTCTGGCTACATTTTGCTTATAAGCAAAGAAGTTCTCATGCTGACACTTTGAACAGTCAATTAGTAAAGTAATTGAGTACTCTTTGGGATGAAAGGTATAATACACACACAAGATTATTCACCATTTTCATTACATACCATATCCGGGAAGACGCAGGAATGCAATGCATCTAGACACTTCATGATGAGGTAACTGAATGACCTGCTTTTCCTCATTTACATCTGACTCAGTAGCATTTGAATACTGTGCTTTATGTGTGATATTGCCTTATTACTTTTACAACACCCAGAAGAAGACTAGAAGAGCCAGCAGGTCTCTGCCCTCAAGAGTTTATTTTATCTGGGAGAAAATGAGTGGAAGGTAATACACAATAGGGAGGAGATGGGTGGAGAGCTTGAGGTGGTTGGACTGCAGGATAATCATTATTATTAAAGTCCTTATGGATATCATGGGAGAAATTAGTCTTAGGTAAGGATTTGAATGGAATGAGACTAGATGCTTAGCAGGCCAGAACTGGGAGGCTGTTTAAGCAGAGAAGGGTGGTATGGGGAAAAGATTGGATATACATACATACATGTATATATACTTATATATGCCTATATACAAAATTTTATATATAAGTTTATATAGAAGATGATATCACCCAGCCCAATCTGTAAAAACAGCGCTAAAATAGATGTCACACCACCTTTTTGGAAGCATCCCATCAAATAGCATCTTCTTGAGGCTGCTTTTAAAGTTTTAGGATCAGGGCTTGGCAAAATGTGTCAGTTTCTAAATGTCACAGTTGTGAAAACCTGCCTCTCAAACTGTTGTGCTTCAGGACACGGGGAGGTTTCTTGTATTGTAGAAAATGGGGAATTGTTTTGCTGTCTTTATCAGACGCTTTGCTTTGGTATCCTCATCACGTTTAAAAAGTGCCAGCCAAAAATACCGGGCTACTGAACTGCCTGAATCCTCTGCCGCAGCGGCGCATGACAGCCAACACTAAAGCTCTCTCTTGTGGTCGTGGTATGCAAATACATTTACTTTATTAGAGGCAAACGCGGTTCATAAACTACTTCAGCAAAACACAAAGCTCGTTATGAATCGAGAAATCATGTCTTAATTTCATGTTAACTAAGCTGACAATTTCTATTCCTAATTTTAAATTGAGGATGCGTATTATGGAAATTTCTGGCATCTATTACTCTTCTAATACCAAATCTGTAACTTTAAAATCTTCGTTCTTTTATATATGAGGCTGTATTTTTCACATCTATCACTGAAGTACCAAAAAAAGCCGATTCAGATACTTATAATCACAACCTTCCCACTGTGCTTGAATATCCAGCTTCCACTTCTAAGTGTAATTTTGCCCTGGCTAGCTTTGATTTCCCTTGCTGAAACCTCCTTTGCATTTGTGTGCTGAGGCCTCGCAGCCACAAGGGCCAGGAGAGCCTGGGAAAGGCAAGAAAGTGCTGTACGGCACAATGAATATGGAAAACAACTGGACACTCATTAGTTTTGCAAAAGCAGAACCTGTTCCCTACAGATTAAAGTTGATTCATATGACTTTTTACTGACAGCGAGCACTGCCTCTGCTGATTAAGAAATTGTCTGATCAGATAGTGAAAGTCGCAGCGAGCTGCCATGTCATCTCCTGATGGTGCTGATGCTTTGTGCTGCTGGGAATCTGGGCTCATCTGAGTCACTTTGTTCTAGCATCAAGCTGGGTTTGCCTTCCCTCTTTCCTTGGCCCGAGGGTAACTATGAAGTAAACTTTACAAACAAATCTGGATTAGTTTACAGATGTTCCCTAAATGCCTTGGGGTGGTCAGCAAGTCTCCAGGAGCCTGGAAGCTGGGGCTTCCCTACCTCTTAGTGGTGTTAGAGGTGAAAGTATTGAACTACCTGCAGGCCTGAGTGGTGTTGGTCTTATCAGTGGAGACCAAGTGGCAGGACAGTGAAGACTGTCTGCCAGCCCAGGGTAGAAAATGTCCCACTTGGTCAATGTCTGTTTTGAGCAGTGCTGAGGTGCTGTTGGATTTGGTTTTACTCTTGATAAGAAAAACAAAGGGGGAATAAAGGTCTTCCAAAGGGAACGAGCTACAAAGATGATGTAAATGTTTCCTTCAAGTAATACAACAGAGAGGGGATGAGCCAGGAGATCTGAAAAAGCTTGTGAGCCTGACCAAAGGTGCAAAGGAAAAGGTCAGAAATTAGCTTGGGGGACAGGTTTTTGGGTGAGGGTCAGGCAGCAGGGATGGATTTGGGAAGCAAGGGATGCATTTCTTAGCTGTTTGGCATACAGCTTCAAAATCCAGCCTCCAAGTGCTTCCATCTCCCTCCTAGGTCCCTATGACAAGTCTCCCCACCGGATCTAGTGACTGGTATAAAAGGCTGTGCATCCCAAACCTAGTCCCAGCACAAGCAGCCTCTGTGATAATATTTTTCTCCCTCTTCTGTTTAACAGAAGAAAACTTCCACCTTTATGTTGCATTCAAACACAGGTCTCTTTCTTTCTAACCATATAATTGATGACACAAAATTACATTACTATGAAGATCCCAGCTGTTCTTAAACATTGAATTTCATGGGGAAAAAAAAAAGAAAAGAAAAAAAAGCTTTCACCATTTAAAAAAGTTTTCTGACATTTGGGATGGTTCCACTCTCTGCTTCATCTTCTTCTGTCCTTTTTTGTTATTCTACATCACAAAACAGAGGATATTTAGATAATTTCCCTTTTTCTGTTTCATGTTTGGTGAATGTGCTAAACTGTGGTCATTTTTTGGAAAGTTAGAGAGTGGCCAAGCAAATAAAGTCATGAAATTAGTAAGATTATTTTCTCTCCTGATACTGGTAATCTCCCCCCCAGGAAAAAAAAACCTAAATTGTGAGGATTAGATTTTGACTGGGAAACCCCAGGTCTTCAGAGGATATTTTGGCTGTTTTCCGAAGGGTCATTTTGAATAGAAATAAAAACATTTTAACTGGAAAATTTCAACCAGCTCTAATTTTCTAAGCTATGGCGGAGTCACTTACCCACTAATAGAGTTGGGGTTTTTTTAATGCAAACCCGGGACTTGGGTCAAGATGGCAAGATTGGGCTGCAGTTTGCCTTACTGCAAAGCTGGTTATTAAAACACACTTGATTTCACAGGAGGCTTTTATTTTCCTCATTGTTTTGAAAGAAACAATAAATTTTCCTAGACAATTACAAAATGACAGTTCTAAAGGACTGGAAGAACGGGTCTGTTGAATGAATCCAGGCATACCTGTGACTGCTTCGAGTCGCTCCTGCTTTGGTAGAAAGGAACAATTTTAAAGATCAACAAGCTTGCAGGGCTTCATCCTCTGAGTCATTGGCTGCTTTTAATGGCAACTAACAGCTAAATTGGGCAGGAGACAGCTTATTGAGAGTGAGGAAGCCCTGAGCCTTTGCCAGGGCTGGATTCTTTGTCTTATGTTAATGCAAAATGCAGCGTAGATGATCGGGAATGGCTTAACAGCAGAAGTGTGACAGTGGGGTTACAAAAACAAAGCTAACAGGCATGCAAAAGGAAAACTGGGAACACTGCTGATGACTTCTTAAAATTAAGGCAGAATAAAGGGCTTTCCTGATTCAGTTTTGTTTGAAGTTAATTTGCCAAAACATTCAGTTTAGAAATGTGAAAAAACATGATCATCCCCTGCTACTGTGATAGGTTTTTTTCCCAGAACTGCAACTTGGAATCCTCAAAAAAAAAACTTTCCAAGAAAGCATCACACACAGCACTGACAGAACCCCTTCAAAACCCACCAACACCACTGGACAGTCCTATTTGTCAGCTCTATTATCCTCTGTGGGCTTCAGACCAAGTTCTCTGATTTAAAACAGTAATTTTTATGAGGCAAGGGAAAACTGGTTTTGGACTTCTGTAAGCTGGTTGGGTCTGTGCTGCTCTGTCTTGCTGCTATAATCATGTAAGCGCCCCGTTGAAGAGAGAGGGCTGAGACTGGCAGGCACAGAACATCCAGAACACAGCACGGCTGAGGGTGCTCAGAAAGTAGGTCTGCTGAAAAGCCTCAAAATTAAACCAGCACCTACCTGAGCGTGGAGGAATGGGCAAGTTTATCTATTATTATAGAATAAATATGTTCTGGTCCTGACCTGGAGACAGGGAAGCAAAATGGAGCTACTTTCCAGTCCTGTCCTATGGTCACATTTTTAATTTCATGTATGTTTTTAGAAAAAAAACCCAACCAAAATTAAACAGAGCAAAGGAAAATCAAATCAGAAATCAAAACATGCTATTATAATAAACCCAGCAATTGCCTATTTGTAAGTATGCCTTTATACTCTTGTTTAGAGCAAATGTTTTTTTGTTCACGATAGCAGAAAATCTCAGACTGCAGAGATCTGATTTTTACAAAAGAAAGTGATTCTTTTATAAAGGTCTGAAAATTTGTTAAGTTGTCCCAAGACCTACTATGCAGTTTTCCTGGTGATGTTTTAACTTGGAGTTGAAAATGGAAATTACTATGAATAGCATAGTTAACAACAGCGTTTACAAAGATATTATTATAGTTATTATTAATGTCTATATTCAGCCAGACATGTTTGGATAGGAGACCTGGTTTTTCTTCTTTGTCCTGTAACACCCCATGAACAACTTACGTGCGTTGGTAGATTGTCATACTTGCTCAGAAAAATCCATAGTTCATGTCAAAAAACAAGCCCTTGTGTTTTGCCAGAAGTGATAGAAACTGCAGTCAGCCAGGTCTAAAGCTGAGGAAAGGTGATTTAAATTTACCAGTAACACTGTCTTCATAACTGTTGACTTTTGAAAGTATGAGAGTATAAAAAGGAACTTTTCCTTGGTTTCATTGCCTGGTGTCATTCCTCATCATAATGTAATTTAAGTGCTGCATTTTATATTGTTGCTTTGCAGGTTGCCTGTTTTTAAAGGTACACTGTCACATAAAATCAAACAATGCTTTACCTCTGCAATGAATAACACTTCCAGCTACTAAAACTGATTGTTAAAATGTCATGTTAGTTCATTCCATAAATCACTAGTGAAATCCTGACCTTACAGAAATCAATGGAGGTTTGCCACCAGCTCCCATGGGGCCAGAATTTAGCCTCCAGGCTTGATGAATATCCAGAGTGAACAATATCTCCAATTACTTTCTTAGGTTGGGCAAGTGCATTCCTTGTTCCCATTCCTTTTCTGCTTTCATAGTCCCTCACATCTTCAATGGGGCACTTGGGCTGCTGGACCGTCAGCCTGATGAAATGCCAAACAAAAGTCTGATATATGGGTGGTGAGGAGCTTCATCCTGCAAACACTTCAGCACATACGAAGCTTTATCATATAGGTGATTCCACTGGAGCCATAGGCTGCTTCGTCATAAGTGACATAGCTGTGGCTGAGGTTATTACCCATTTTACATCTATGTGTCAGATGCAGAAACAAAGCACAAAATGTTTTGTCTTTTCGTTTAATAAGGAAATGAATAAAGTACTTATTTAAGTTGCCTTAGACAATGAAGGGAAAATACTTTGCTCTTTGTTTTTACCCAAATCATTTGCCTTAATTGCCTCCTGGAAAGTCCATTACATGAAAGGAAAACATATGAAAGTGTAGCCGGGAAGTTCAGCACTTATAGATTGAAAAAGCAACATTTATTCACCTAATCAAGCTTTCCAGGGTTGATGGGTTCACTACAGTATATTTAGTCATGCTTCATTTAATTTAGATTTTATTGAAGACCATTATTTAAAAATTAGAAATGAGCCTGAAAAAAATTCCTCATAGCTCTTGCAAGTTTTGGCCCAAATTTAATGGTTATAAAGCACACAAGCTTTAAGGGGGGGAGTGGGAAAAGGAGAAAGCTAAATTTCACATCAGGGCATTAACCCTAGGTCTTCCTTAGAACTGTCATGGCAGGAGCCAGGGAACTAGGCAGTTTGACTTCTGCCTACCTTTGCTGCTGTTTAGAAAGCAAGATGCAAGCAGTGCCCTGCCTCAGAATCATCTGGCAAGCAAGGTGCTGAGATGCAGCTTTGCCAGGACTGCTGCAGGTACACGGGGTAGAAGTGTTCACTTTAAATGCTTCTCGACACAAGTCTGCGGGCTTATTTCATTGCTGTCTCAAAGCCTGGAATCAAACACACTGTGTATCAGATGTCTCCAGCAGCAACTAAACTCATGCACTCTTGTAAATCTCCCTCGTAATCCCCCTGCTGCTGACACTTTATTAGCCAGGCATTCCGGGCTACGCTTTACTGGGGCACCTCTAAGTGATTGCAGATGGTATTGCTGTGCTAGGGTTCAGTTGTGCTACCAAATAGCTGTCTTCATATTTTCCATGCTTTGCCTCATTTGTCAGATTGGTTTTAACCCTGTTGTGTTCAAGATGTCTCCTACCTCAACTAAGGAGCTGAAGGTGGGCTGGACACTTAAGTAAATGCCAGATATTTTCATGGCTATAAGGCTGTTCCTCTCTGCTGTACCAGGAAACTTCTGGAGCTTCAAAGCTCACTGCATTGAATCTCCAACAAGAAATGCTGTGCAGGGTGAGAAGACATGTCAGTTTTCAAAGGCACAGGAGTGCTGGGAAGCTGGGAATTGCACAGTACTGCCCAAAGCAGCAGAAATAAGAGGTGATGAGCTTGTACCACATAGATTTGTTGGCTCAGCTGCAGTATAGCTCTGACTCTCAGCAAATCTCATTAGCACACAGGGAAAGCCACCAGCTGAGCTAGAGGAAGTTTCTGGGTTATAGCTCCTATTAATGCCATGTTAACAAAAATATGCTGCCTCCAGACCAAAATCTGACTTGCAACATCCAATGTGCCTGGGTCTTTGCTCTGAGCTGCCCCACACACTCAGTTCTTGGGCGGGTGCTGGAGGATGGATTGTAATTTGCCTGCAAACCCTCCTGCCAAGATACCTGTGGTGAGGAGAGCACAAGTAACACTGTCTTGTTTCCCATCCAGTCTTAACTCAAGCATCTGCTGAGCATCTAGAGTGAAGGATACTGAAAAATCCACATTTTTATCTCTCTGTGCCTTTCAAGAAGGACATTAGATAGACACATCCCTGTTGAATACAGGCTGGAGTTCTGGACTGCCCATCTGGTCTTTAAATTTTATGCTGCAAATCCTGCATAATGAGCCTAAGGTCCTGAGTGCTCAGCTGGGTAAACTCTCATCTCCCACCTTTCTTAACAAAGTGCAGTCGGCAGCACGCACAGTGTTAATTTTATTTTTCTCTTCAAGTTAATTCCAAATTACAGCTTCGCACTCTTTGTTTTTCTGAAATCATAAATGTGACATAGAATGTGCTTTAGCTGTATAAGGTGGCCTTACTCAGCTAAGGTGATAGGAATTGCAGACGGTATCTGTAAGTGCTTCAGAATTAGCAGCTTTTTCTAAGGAATGGCTTTTTGGATTTTAGGTTGGAGAAGTAATACCAGTTAAAGGAAGAGATGTTAGAAATTTCCTGGAAATGAGCATTCCCAGCAGTTTCAAGGGAATCAGTTGTCCCAGCACTATAATATTCAGCATAAAAATAGCTTAAAGAAGGAACTTTAAAAATGAAGACACAGCACCTGTGTATTTTAAACCATTAATTTAATTAATTGTTGTGCCTGAGAATGCTTGCCACAGCCATTGGAATAATGTCAGGAAGGCTCATAATTGTCTAGTGTATACAAGTTTTTTTATAACAGCTATTTAATAGAAGCTCCGATTTCTCTGGTTAAATTGAGTGTAATAAAGACAACAAGTGTGTGACAGACAAGTTGTGTCACCTGTGTTTCCAGATGGGACACAGTATGGAAAGACTTGCTCATCTGGACCATTAGTTTAGCTCTATTAACCCACATTGCCCAGAGTAACTAGGTGTCTATCAAACAAGAGTTATTTCACTTATGAATCATGCTTTTTCCATCCATCCAAACAAGCTCTGCTAAGCTGCTTCACTCCATAAACTTGACTGCACAAGTAATATGATGAAAAGCATCATAATTTATATCTTGAAAAACATATGTCTTCCATATTGATACGTTAGCAAGTCCCAGATTTTGGCTAAAAGGTTTGGCCAAGTTAGGCATATGTGTTGCTGTGGTTGATATGAATTTGTTCTCTACATATGGGCAGCAGTCTGATCTCACATCTTGTCCTCAACAAGACTTACTGTATTATCATGGATGATTAAATGCACATAAATTAAATATGCAGCCAACAGCAGGTCTTTTACTGGAAGAACATTGTTTGTGCATTATTGCAGCCAGATTTTGAAAAGAAATCATCTCCCAGCTAAACTCCAGAAGAGGCAGCCTAATTTTTAAAGTAACTTGGCTCTTTGCATGCTGAGCTCCTGAAAAATCTGGCCACGAGTACCATTATATTCTACCACTCCCCTCACTATAGCCCATGGTAATATATTGACCACGAGATATTCTGACGTTTCGTATGATCCTATATTTTGCTTTTCATGAAGACATATTTCTTCAGGTTGAAAGGGCAAAAACATTCTCCAGTATTGCAGGGAATTAGGAATTTGGTAGCATCTTCTGTTCTGTTCTTATGAGCTAAGTAGTTCTGATCTCTGTTACCGAAAGTTCTATGTAGGTATTTTCTGGGTGTTGTGAGCTATGCATTTCATAGCTTCCAGTACATGGGTTGTCCTACCAACTTACTGGGTCCAACATCTATTATATAGTAATATAATGTAAGAGACTGAAGATGACTGAACTTTTGCAGTGGACTGCTTTAAATCATGTAGGTATCATCACCTTATGCTGTTGGCTAGCAGTACTCATCATCCTTATGTTAATAGTCTTTAACAACTGCCAGTCATTAGTGATTTTCCTTTAAGTGAAAAGATACAGAAGTTGTGTATTTGATGCAGAATATTCAGCCGTATTTTTTTCATATTACAAAATTCTAGGCTGTGGTGTCTTTGATACTCCTTTTTGGAAACAGATAATTTGTGATAGCATGGAAATTTGCCCATATAGGGAGCATCTTTTGGGGATTTATCAGTTGAAATTGTAGGGGTGTTTTGTTTCTATATTGTTAGTATATTGTTATTCCAGCAAAAAACCCCAACACAAATAGCTTATTTAACTTGATACATACTATACTGGTTAAACAGTTTAGTAGCCAGTGTGAGCAGCATTTATTCTAGAAACCTCACAGCTACAGCTAGAGTGAAAAACCTTTTCTAGTACAGACCTGTCCTGACTTTCTCTCTATGCTGCTGAAAGATACCAATGAAATGTTAGTAATATTAGTAGGACAAAGGAAGAGTATTCAGATCACTGAAATTTATAATCTCTGTGTGATATGACTGAAATGTGTGATCACACAGCATGTTGCACTTATATCTACATACGGCAGATGTGAATAATGACAGTGCAAAGTTAAAAAGTAATATCATCCATTTTGCTTAGGAACATTTGAGGTTTTGGGGTGTGTGGGTGAGTATTTAATGTGATTGAGCTCTGGTCCTGCAAGATGTCACAAACAGGTCACCAGCATAATGGATCTTAATAAATCTGTTTCCTTAAGATTTTCCATAATTATTGTTGGATCCACTCTTGCTCTTATGTCAGCAGAAAATGACACTAGAAGATTTAAGTCCTGCTGTACCTGGGAAACAGATGTAATGTTGCTTTGCTTATTTATGCAAGTTTTAATCAATGATTTCATACCTGAGGAAAACTCTCCAAAGCCCATCATCTGCCACATCAGCAGATCAGAAAACAGCATGTTCATAAGGAAGAAACTCAAAATAAGAGTATGGCAAAATTATTTTCCCTTTTTTGGAGACTTTCTTCCTCCTCATTTCCTGCTTTCCTTTACCCTTGTGGCCTCCATTGAAAAGCATTGGGTAATGCCTAACCTAAATGTTGCTTTAGTCACACACCACTAGTCACCCAGAAACGATTGAATGTTATTAAACTGCAGTCATTTCTCCTTGGGTTCCATCAATTATCAAGACTAATGTTAGAAGGGTTCAGCCAAGGTTAGAGCACGTGTATGTGGGCCATGGGGAGCTTTGTATCATTGCCCTGAGCCAACATAGAAGGCATTGTAGATTTGATTGCTTCTGGGGCCATAAATTGAGGAAACGTGCAAGTTTCTCTACTCTCCTTGTGGAAATAAGGAGGGAAGGAGGAGAATCACCAACTAATGTCAACAAAGTGCTTCTTAGAGCAGTTTGCAGCAACTTCTGTTATCTGTAGTACATCAGCAAGTTTGTCACTAAAAAAGTACATCCTTATTTATTTGCTTGTCATTTACATTTCCCTTTTGAAATGTTTTCTTCTTTTCCCATTACTGTCATGGCTCCTCAGTTTGTCACTGTTGTGGCTCCACCAGACAATCCTTGAACCCCAGGACTGTGAGAATGGGGAGAAAATATGAAGATCTGGAAGGACAAGGGCTGAAGCTGAACAAAATGAGAGCAAGAGCAGCATCTCAGTCCTTGTGTCAGTGCCCTTTTCAGCTTTACACTTCTACCACCTCCTCACCCATGGTTATGACTTTGGTAGCACATCAAACCCCTTTCCATACAGCTTTGAAAAAGGAAAGGACTTCTTTGATGACCTCAGGGTCTTGATTTTGCTGCATGTGGTATGGATTTTTACAGTTAGTGCAGAATTTGGCTGTAAATTGGAGGGCGATTCCAATTGTGTAAATTCCAGATTTACACAAAGGGAATACAGCTTCAACCAGGTACACACTTACCTGTAAATGTAGTCTGATTCTGTCAGCCTGTATTTGGCTGTTGTCTTGCTTCTGCCAGATGACTTGAAGTAACATGAGGTGACTGCATGGATTCAGAAGGTGAAGGAAACAAATACCAATTTTAAAATCTTTAGGGACTATCTATTATTATAATGAGAAAGTGGAAACCTAATTAAAACAAAGTTTATGAAAAGTAATTTCACAATTTCCTTTCATTTGCCAGTAAAAGCATTTAGATTATATGCGACAGTCTAACAGTTGTTCAAAAGCCAGAATCCAAACTACCTCAGTATGAACATCTACTTGTAGAAAATGTTTAATCTCATGCAGTCTCGAAATTCAGATGTGAATCATGAACTCCGGCAAATTTCCCATAACAGCTGCATGTTAAATGTTTTCTCAGTTGTTTAAAGTTTGTTCATTTTTCAGAGTTATTAAAGGATATGCCCCTGCTAATAATTCTCAGATCATAGTGAGACACAAAAGGTTTATGTATTTCAACAGAATGCTGTTTTGCATTTACAGTTCTGCACAAGAGACTGGCTTGTTATTTCCCCTGAGGCTGATCTATACTAACAGGAATAAAAATGGTGATAACTTAAAAGTGGACTTTGAAAAATTGTCCAGGAATTCAAACCATGAACAAAACATAAATGCAAACTTAAAATAAGTTAGACTAAGTAAAATGTGATTTTAAAACCTTAAACAATCACCCTTGCCAATCCCAATCAGCTACTTATACCTTTGTAATTTGGCTGCAGTGACCTAAGCTAGATCAGAACAACAAGGAAAATAAAGGATCCATGAAAATGAATTCATTTAGCACAGGCAAAAGGTCCTTTAGTAACCCAGTTCCAAGTGCAATCAGTTACCAGTTCTTCAACTAGCCCAGACTGATCCAGATCTTAAAAAGGCAACAACTATTTTGAGGCATGGCAGTTAGATAGAATTCTCTGAGTCCTGGGCTCTCTGATATGAAGGATACCCTTTCTAAGGATAGATGCATCCACCCAACCAGGAACACACACTTTTTTCATAGTGAATAAAACCAAATGGTTTTCAGTTTGCAAAAAATAGTAGATTCGTTGATTTTTTTTCTTTGCCTTTGGTGTTATTTAACAATTTCTTCTAACTTTTGAAAAGTACTTTTCCAAAGAAGTACTTGCCTAACAGCGGAAATCAGTGCACTATGACCCGATATCTGGGTTTTGCACTCCTGTTTCCTCAGGTGGAGACAATGTACCAATGGTTCCTATTCATTATAAGTACCATAATTTCTCTTCATTGAAGAACAAAAACACAAGTTCTAAAACGTTGGTCTTGGACATAGGATTCTGTGAATCTCTTTTCTCTTATCCAGAGCTTTGAACACATATGAAACTACCTACCTCCTTAAAACAATAGTTCCTGTATATCTCTGGGCTACAGCCAAACATTTTGTTTGTGCGATTGCTGCTGATTTTATCTGTACTAGTGCTTGGCAGTTCTGTAAATTAGCAGATTGTGTGATGTGTCCCTGAAACGGAGCAACATAATGGATGATCACTTTAAACAAAAAGTTTGGTTTAAGCAAATTGCTTTGCTCAAAGGGAATCACTGGCAGTGACAGGGGTAGAATCAGTTTTCCAGGATAATAGCCAACTGCTTTTATCCACAAAGCTGCTCTTTCTTCAACATTTAGCCTCATTCACTAGAGAGCTTACCTAATTGCAGCAAATGAAGTAGAGATCTTATAGACAACTTCATGCTTTGATGTTCAGCCCTGATGAAACCCCAGAGCAATTCTATCTTGGACACCAATGAGGCAGGTGTCCTGTGATCTTATATATATAGTACACGTGCACAGAGAGCAGTTCAAAATGCTCCTACAAACTGTAATACTGTGTTTTCCTAATTCTGAGTGTTCAACTTTGCAGCCTTAAAAACCTTTGAATGTGGGGAGCAGAGAGCTGATTTTGTCTTGGCTAATTTCCTAGGTAAACTGAAAATGCATGAAAAACAGTCCTCTTCATCTGAGTGGGAGGGATATCCATTAGGCCCTG
Organism: Ara ararauna; assembly: GCA_028858755.1. NCBI lineage: Eukaryota > Metazoa > Chordata > Aves > Psittaciformes > Psittacidae > Ara > Ara ararauna. The sequence goes on from CM054386.1 coordinate 1,064,280, forward strand.
CTGCCTGAGCCAGCAGCATCAGAGAGCTGTAGGATTCAAACATCTTTTGCATGGATGAGGACTAGAAGGAATGAGACATTTCTTGGCTTCCTCCTACAGGTTTGCTGGGGGCAGGGACCAGAAGTCCAGTAGACTCTTATGGAATGAGTGAAGGAGGAATATGATATTTCTGATGAGAATAAACTCTTTACTCTCTTCCCTCAGAGCTGTCCTTTCAACAGTTTAAATCACAGAATTATGCAGGTATATTTATCCAAATGATGGGTGTTAATGGTCAATGAGTCATCTAATTGGCTCCATATATTTGCAGATATACAAACTTTATTGTGTTACAGTGGTAGCAGCAATATAGCCATAATGGTCCAAGGACATAAGCAAATCAGGCTTAGTAAGTAGAGCCAATGTTTTTCATTAAACCAGCTGATGCAATTGGAATAAACTTTCAGATGTACATAAATGAGGTTTTGGTCTTTCCAGGAACTGTTCCAATTGATTTCAAGTTGTTCAGAAATAATCTGCTTGCTCAAGGCCAGAATGCTTAGCACTATATAAAATAGATCCCTATCTCTGAAAATCTGATTACTGGTTTATTCTGGTTAGAGCCTAATCCATGACACAGAGTTTGTATTTTAACCTGAGGCACAGCCCAGTAGCTACCCTAAGCCTTTTATTTGCCTTGCTTATATCACATGTATTTTACATATTTTCACCCTGTAGCCTCCAGGCCAGTTGATGTAGGTTGCCTGTTATCCATGCATGGTCTGGACACTGGTGTGCTGTCCCTTAGTCTGTCTTTCTTCCTGCCACAGTTGTTCACTAAAGAGGAACCTGGATGTGAAGTAACCTGCATGCAGTGTGGATGCTTTGGGGATGAAAGACCCATGAGAAACAGGGGAAGCATCAGTGTAGAGAGCCCTTTTCTTTCTGTAACCCAGACCTAGTTCCTGTGATCCTTTGATGTGACACCAGGGGAGTCCTTGATACCTGTATGCCAAAGGAGTTGAATAGCACAGTTGGATAGATGAGACACATAACTCTTACCACTGCCTCTGTAAAGGTCTTGTTCAGCAGCATTGCTCCTCACTCCCAACCACCCATCACACCTTGCAATGAAGCTAGACAGGCTTGTGAGGCACTTACAGTTTGGTGTGGTGGTGAGACACATGAAAGCACCTGAAGTCCAAAGCTGGAACTGACATATGTCAGCTCTGGGTTTGGTCTCAGCTCTCTTTAGGCAGAAAAGTCTGTCTAGAAAACCAATTTCCAATGGATCCTCTCTGTTTCAGGCATTTGAGGATGTTCACTCTCAGTATCTCGTTTACACCCACTTCGAATTTGGTTCCTGGTTTGGTAACTAAACTGATACAGAAACCAACTGCATAGCAGACTTGAATGGTAATGATAAAAAACCAATTATCTAAGAAGGATCCTGCATGATAAATGGTTGCTTCTGAAAACACAATACTTTGTTCTGTTGTCAAGCCAACAGACTGAAACAGGCTCATGTAATTTCTGTATCAATAGCATTATGTCAGTGTAAACTGTAAACTTCTTTAAATAGGTATCTGAATGCAAGCAGCAAGGGGACAGGTAAAATGAGAGAATAATCTGGGATTACTGAAACAAGCCCTACAACTGTTGAGCCCTGAGGAAAGAGAGAGCTAACACACTTCATCTAAACCCTCCCATAAGTAGTTTGGGTAATCAGAGGCTTAGATTTATTGAAAACAGTAAAAAAACATCATAATTACCTTTAAATATTTTCCTTCCTTTCACTGTTAGAAAATTATTCCAGTAATTTGGTGTTCAGTGAGCAGGGCACATTTTGAATTGTTTTTCCACCACTGTGCCATTCTGAGTGAAAAAAAATGCTTCAGGGGGAACGCTATTGAACAGGTTTGCTCTTTTCCTTTTTAAATCTTGTAACAATTATCAAGCATTTCACAGACCATTTTGGTCAATAATGTAACCTGGCAAAATGGTGCCCAACTCTGAAGGACTGAAAGTATATCCTGGTTGCAGATAAGAAAGGTTTTCTTCAAATGAGAGATGTCCTACAGGCTGGAATAAATTGAGAAGGAGGTCCCCTTCTCAATTACTTTTTCCCAAACCCAAAGTAGAAACGGATACTTGTAAAAACCTCTATTAGAACCCTCTGTGGTACTTACTGAACAACAGCAAAACAAGAGCAAAAACTCACAAGGAGCCTAATGACCATTCTTTTACATGAGCTGATGATGAAGGTGGAGCAAACTAGCAAGAGTCCATGAAGGCAGACATCCAAGGCCTGAGGCAGAACTGGGGCAGCTCAGCCATGTGAGAAGTGGTCAGATTTCAAAATAGGCTAGTCCGGCATAATCCTGTTTATGAAATGCAGGTGGAGTTTGTGGTTTGAGCTTTAAAACTCATAATGTTTTGGTTTGCACTCCTTGGAGACCAACTGATTCCTTGTATGCTAACATTGAGATGCTCTGATCAAATAGAGGGCTGAAGATCACAGCTCTGGTGTTCTGATAACTAAGCACGGACACAGGACAATTCTTTTCTCTGGAAGCTGTCATCATCCTGCAGCCTGAATAACCTCAGTGATTTGGCTTTCAAGCGTCAATGCAAGGCATGCCTCATTCGCCAGGCATTTTATGACTTTGCCTTGAGTAAGAGCATGTGGTTTGCAAGATAAGATCTGGCTAGGAAAGAGCAACCAAAGCTTGGACATGACAGTGAATCTTAAGAAATGCTGGCAGACTTTTTTTCTTCTTCTTTTTCAAAATCCCGTAGCATTTCAGATTTGTCCCTGCGCGTGCCATTTCCCCCTGGGAAGCTCTGGGTAGCTTTGTGCAAAGCCGACTGGCTGTATAGTGCCTCCTGGTCATTCTGGAGATGTTGAGGTTACAAATTACCTCCTTGATATATAAAGACCCACCATACAAACATGTGTGGAGAGATTGCCCAGAAATATCTGCACCCTCAGACTTTCAGGGGCTTAGATTTTTTTTTAAGGGGTCACAACAGAGGCTTTGGGAAAATGGGACCCTGAAGGGCAATTTCTTTGGCTGCCCTGCAGGCCAGAAGCAGGGTCAGCCAGGGATGGTGATAAGAGGAAGGCTGCAGCAGAGACACTTCCCTAAGCAGGAAAGTGGGGACTGACTTTAGTCAGATGTACTGTGCTGATTTCTGCTGTGAGCTTTGTTGAGCAAGCTGCAGAGTGTGTAAAGGACCACAGGGTTGTGGGCTCTGTGGAAATCTACTGTCTTCCTTTCGAAAATGATTTTACCACTGTCCCAACAAAGGCTGTCTTCCTGGAATCAATGTATGAAGCACAGAACAGGCAGAATGCTCTTTAAAAAAAAAAAAAAATCTCCTAGGGTTCCATTAGAATATTATTTATAATAAAATTATAAACGTTCTTGTATGGAAGATGGTATGGACATGATAGAGAGGAAGAAAATCCCAAGTGGCAGATAAAGCCTTAAATTCACAAAAGAGGTAAATTTTTACAAGCATTACTGTTACTAGCCTGAAGGTTTGGGCTATTCATTTGGAAAGTAATGCTGGTACTAGTGAATGTATCAGAGACTCCCACTGACTTCTAAACCCAGTAACCTCGCTCTTCAAACAGCAAGCAGGACTTGCTTGAAAGAGATGCCACAGTGCACAGATTAAGGTCAAATGAAGATGAAGAGGAGTTCTGGCTGCAAGTTAGGGATTTGTTTGAACTGAGAGAGCTGGATGTGATGTTTGCCTTTGCTTTGGCACTTGACTGAGCTGTTGCAGAGTAATAAATACAGCTATTGCATAGTTCATATCTAAAAATGAGATCAAGTTTAATACATGGCACAGCTTAGTTAAAAGGCTCCTACTGGGCTACTTACTATTGAACTGGAATAGGTACAGTGTGGTGCAGCAAAGTAATCCTTTTTCATTTATTTTTGAGTGAGCTTTTTGCCCCAAGTTGCCTGCTTCCATTTCTGTTGATGTTCGCTAGCAAACTAGTATACAGCAGTATAACAAAAGCAATATGTGAACTACAGTAAATTAGGAATGTTCCTCCTAGTACAGTGTAACCCTGATCCCCAGGGGCACAGAGGTGTTTGTAAGAAAAAAAGAAAAGCTTACATCTGGCCTGATACTACAGAAAGAGAAAAGATTGTTTGCCACTAGAGGGTGTATCAGCTGCAAAAGTGTTATTGAAACACCCTGGTTTTGTTCGGAAGCTTATCTTTTTGTTGTTCTGAAATTAATTTAAGCAGCTTCAATTATCTGATGTTTAGTTTTATAGACAATTAAGTTCTCAGCATCATTCAGCCCATCTGAACCAGCCCATGGTGGGTGGCTTTGTCAACAACAGATAATTTATTTTGGCTGTTCCAATTTCTCTTGCTTGTTGTCTAAGGCAGTGTTTGCAGAGCCCCAGGCAAAGCAAGATTATTTAAATGTATAAGATACAAGTATTTGCAGTACACATTTGTGGCATCAGAGCCACAGTGTCTCAGCTCCCTTTGCTCCTTTGCTGGTGGGAACAGATAAAGGAAGAACAGCCAACGGCTGAGGACAGAAGGTGGAAACTGCTGAACTCAATCCAAAATGAAGCAGCCGGAGAATTTCAGCTGAGTTAGGGCACTGCCTATGCTCCTGCTTGTCTCACACTAGAAAAGTTCTGGACAAAAGCATCCTTTCCTACCTGCACCTCCAAGTATGCTGACCTGCCAGACACCTCTTCTTACTTTGCTCTCTTTCTCCTGTAAAGCATATCTGTAAACACAGGCAAACAAGGTATGAATATTCATCTTCTTCAGTTGTGTGGATTCTCTGTCTCTCCAGGGAGTGACATTAAGGGCTTTCTTTTCAAATAAACTCACTGTAAGCATTGCTGGCAATTTTGCTTCCAGCCAGTTTGAAAGATCTGGAGCCGTTGTGCTGTTGACTGGTGCAAGTATTTCAGCAGCCGCCTGTGCTTTGGGTGGGTTTAAATCAGTACTTTTAGAGCACATTGAGGCCTCAGGAATTGTATTTCTTGGAGGGTGGCATGTTTCTATTTATGCAAGGAAAAATTCTTAGCGCATAAAAGACTGAAAGCAAACAGGAATGTTTATGTTCAGGAAGGTTTATAAAGCCATTTCTAGTTATATATAAAATGTAAGATCTTCCAGTCCAATAGGTCTAATCTAGTTCCCTCCTATTTTAAACAGCCATGTTAAATAATCACGTTCATAAAACAATCAAAGCTCCATCTGCTCCTCTATACTGTGCTCTGTCCAAAACACCCATAGACAGACTGCAAATTTAACAGGCAGAAGGGTGTATGATTCTGGTTTGATCCCACAAGTCTTCCTGTTCTCCTGGCTCATAAAAGAGATTCACTAAGGGCACTGTTTGGCTCCTCAAAGACTGGCATTCATGTAGAATGCCATTTCCCCCCCCCCCCCCCCCCCCCGGTCCATTGCATGAAACATTGTGCTTTCCCCTGAGAACTAGAGCTGCTATGAAAGTCTAGAAGCAATTAGGACAGAAATTGCCTGATATTCTGACAGCTTCCCTCCTTGCAAACTGCAAGATGAGAAGCGTGTTTAGGTGGGAGGACAGTAAGTCTCTAAGCAAGCCTTTCTGGCTTATGTTGCAAGTGCTAGGGAGCAGAGGGAGTTGTCCCTGGTGTTGCCTATGCCTTAGTTCATAGTGGATGTATGCGTGTCCTTTCTTCAGACTCAGATGTGATAGCATGAGTTCTGTGAATGGCTGTTGTTTGTCCTGGGCTGCAGCGCTGACCCAGTGCTGTCCTTGGCCTGAGCCTAGTAGCTGAACCTCACTAATTGGGCTGATTTGAACTGTCCTGTCCCTTGCACTCACAGGTGGGTGTTGCAGTGACTGAAATGCAATGATCTGACTCAGAGGAGACCCATCATTCTGATTGGCTGTGAACAAAATGGAACTCTCCAAACTAAGATATTTAACAGTTGAGGAACACAAAGAAGTGTGCTGACATCCTAGAGAGGGAAGAAAGGGTCTTACAGGCCTGCTCTATGGGCAAATCTTCCATCAGTGTAATTTTTCGGAATCAGTATTTTCATATCTGGAAGACTTTTACCTGATTTAGTTATTTATCCGTAAGCATAGTTTAGGGATCTGTCTCCAGAGTCCTTAGCTTCTGCCAGGTAGTGGGATGCATAACTGCAATTTGTGCTGCAGTTCTGAGTGTTTGAGTGTTAAATGTGATATAGAGGAGCAGCTACACTGTTCTCAGGAGCAGGTAAAACCCCCAGCTTCTCTTCTGAAAGCATGCTCTGTTAAAGCCAAAATTCAGCAGTAGATGGCACCAGCAGGATACTAAAATGGGCTTTAAACACTTTCGTAGAGCTTCAAAATTCCCCAAATGTTTCACAAGACACGCAGACAGCTAAATAAAAAGTCTAGCAGCAGTTACTGGCAGAGGTAAATCACGCTGAATGGAACAGGGTGTCCTTTTCAGCAAAGCACAGCCCTGTTAACATGCACAGGGGAGCAGAGGATGAGACGAACATCACGTTACACAGAGACTGCAAAGAGTGTTGGTGGGGATGGTTCTGCTCCAGGGACACCTTTCCAGCAAGGCAAGATGGGCAGCCTGTCTCTGCAGCAGAGGTGGGGAAGGTCTGTTCTCTGGTAGACGCACAGGTTTGCACTCACAAGCTTCCACGTATATACTCATGTAGAATAAGAAGCTTCTAAGGCAAAGAGAGTGTTGGTTATTAGCTGCTGGGAATTCACTGCAAACGACTCCCCACAATGTCCATCATCTGCAGACTTAGATGATGCTCTATGGGGAGAATTTCTCCTGTATTTTCTAGCAAATGCTTCTGAGTTAAGTTTCTGTCACAAATGCGGACTAGGGTTGGTATTTTATAGCTCATGTCTGTGGCCAGATTGAATATTTGATATAGGTACAGCCCATGGGACCCTAGTTCTAAAGAGCTATGCGCTACAGAACTATAGTTTCTTTTTCTCTTTTTCTCAAGAATATGCTATAGAAGGGACTACTTAGTATAAAACATTGACAAAACTAGTACATAGATAAGCCAAGCCAGGACAGTTCATGCTGGTTTTGAGTGTGTGCTTTTTTCTTTCCTTTCGTTTTTGACACATACTGCAAAAGGGTGATGACTTGGATCCATGTCCTGCAATGTTTGAAGTGAAGGAGATTAATGCAAATTAACTAGCTCTTGTTCCCATTCTTTCCTAATTAAATATGATTGTCAGGGCATCCATAAAGGGTCATAAAAGAAGACAGAGAGAGAAGATGCTACATTTGAAAACTCAGCCTCCACTTGTGGATCAGCATAGCTACAACTTTGGAAGGGCTGCTGGGTGCAGGTTACTGCTTGTAGGGCCACAGTAAAATGCATTTATGATTTGCTCTTCAGAGTTATTAGTGGCTTTAGTTTCAATAGGATAACACGGTGCTGATTTTAGCAGGGGGTGCTGACAGTATTAAAGGGTACCTTTTAGCTGTAGCAGTGGTGCCACCAAATAGCTTCTGTTTAAACACCCTTTTTCTTCAGAGACTATCTGCCATCCCTTACATGCCACTGTAACTTGTTGCTGAAACAAGATTTTCTGTGCAGCTCTGACCCGATACTTCAAAGCTTGTTCTGCTGGGGAGTGTAACTTCATTCGGCATAGTGGTCTGACCACCACGTCTGAAGGCTGTTTGATAAATTCTAGTGATATATAAAAAAGGGTGGGCACTACATTTCGCATTGAAATTATCATTATATCGCTCAGTTGGTAAGCAGCTTTGCAGTTGAAGTGTTCCAGAGATAGTAGGAGGAATATTAGTATGCACAAGAAATAGACCTGTCTCTCCAAAGACTGTGCAGTAGGGGAAGACCTTGTTTTCTAGATCTTTTTAACAAAGGTGTTATGAGAAAGAATTGCAAATGAACCATTCTTTCATGAAGGCAATTTGCATTTCATCAGCCTTCTGGTTTTGTTAATTGTTTTCACCTAGAGGAGGTGGAAGAGTTCACTCTTTGTTTGGAAAATGACAATGCTTTCAGAATGTAGCATATTTTATTTGTGATAGATGGGGCCAATTTTTTGAACATTTTCTGTTGCTGCTAGCAAATTTGCTGGAGATGATGATGCCTTTTCAAAAGTAAATTGGGACCTTTTCAGTAGCTCACTCAAAATTTAATTTCCTTAGATTTCTATGTATATGGCTTTTCCAAGTAAAAGTAATATTTTTCTTTTGTGTTTCTCTTCCTTCCCTCCCTCCAATTTCCAGGATAAAATGTAGCACCACACCCTGCAATAATGTTTTCATGATTACCTTTGTAAGGCTGTAACTTCACAAGAATTCAAAAAGCCTGATGTACTACTAGCATTTTCATCTTCTGTTGTGTAGGTTCGAGGGAACACAACAGAACTTTCCTTTTGCAGCACAGAAAAAAGCAGAGAGGAGCAAAGGATCCATAGGCTCCATGGGGATATGATGGAGATTACCCCAGCTGGTGTAGTCTGCCTTAATTTCTCACTTGTATCCACGTGGCTCTGGCTCTCCTGGGTTTGCGCTATCTTCCAAAAAAATCTTTTCAAGAGTCTTAAAAAATTCTAGTCCAGGCACTGGTCCGTGTGCAGCCAGTTTGCATTCTGCGTTCAGTCTAAGTGTATTTCATGTGTTTCATTACATGAAGCATCTTGATCAGCACAAACTTGGGGTATGAGTCTGTGCTTGAGCTCAAAACAGTAAGCTGGAAAGAAAGGTAGGGGGATTCATGCTGCAGTTCAGTGGGTGAGACAGAAAACATTAAATTCCTGTTGATGTGTGGAGATGTGTGATTTACATTCCTGCTCTTTCTAATTTGGGAATTCTCCCCATGCAATGTGACTTAAAGCTTGTGTGTGAGTTAGAAATAGAGCCTTCACTGGTTTTTGACTTTCTGATGTGTGTCAGAAATGCAAATAGTGGTAGATTAATCTTTCCCTGACATTGATTATAAAGTTAACTAGTGAAACATTTAATGGAAGGAAGTTGAAATTTGTGCCGGCAATTATTTTTGCAACTGCTTGTACCATTTTGCTGTCATATGGTAAAAGCCATGTCTTGTCTGACACCTCTCCTACTTCCATTGCCTTAAAGATAAAAAAAATAATGAGATACTTCCCCTTTGGATATACTGTGTTTATTAAAAGTAGAAAACGGCACCTGCACACTCTCTCTTTCTAACTTGGGTGTCAAATCTCTCTCCCACCATCAACCATCACAGGGATAAGGTTTTATTTATTGTATTTATTGCCTCAAGTGTTCAGTGTCTGAGAAGGAAATGTTTTATTGCTCTCCAAAGATCCGTCGTAAGACTGTGATTTTTTTATAAAGCTGACAGCATTAAAATCCCTGAGCTTTTTCCACTGACACCATTTATACAAATCTGAACTTTCAAACCTTTACTTCTTTTACTATTCAGCTACTAAGTTATTTGTTTCCATCGTCACATATGTATGACTTCATCGCAGTTCCCAATTACATTTTCTGGAGATTAGCTCATCGATACATTGCAGTGGTCTGTGCATTAACTGCTTGGATGAGCTTAGTTTTCATAGTCTGTTGGTGACTCAAAATTTGCCACAGTCTTAAGATTAAATGTGGGAAACATCTGTTTTAAGTAGTCTAATGAAAATCTGAACATCTGGAAAATATTGGTAAGAAGCTAATTAAGTTTGTCAACTTACAAATTGTTCTAGCAGGAAGTATTTAGGAGCAGCAGATAACTGAGATTTCATTGCTCTGGCCCCTTGTTCTTGTCTTTTGTTTATTTTAGTATAACTGAAAGAACTATTTTACTTAGCTTCTTCCAAATCCACCCTCTGGACACAAACTGAGAGATAGTTATCAGGTGCTGTGTGGCAACAGGCTGCACTTAGAGTGGGAGAAATGAACACTGAAAACACACTTTCTTGCCTATGCCTCATGTTTTAACCATTTTGAAGCTGGCAGTGGTCAAGGCTGGATTGGACATAGCCTTGGGTGGCATGGTTTAGTGGGAGGTGTCCCTGCCCCTTGCAGAGGGGTTGGAACTGGATGATCTTAAGGTCCTTTCCAACCCTAACTATTCTATGATTCTATGATTCTATATTCAGGGATTGAATATATATTCAACTTCCAAACACACTGATGACACTTTCTCATCCTCTCAGCTAATGACTTTGCTGCTGTTGCTCAGGTCTTTGACAGTTTGCACATGGGTAGAGCAGTGTGATGTCTTTTCAGGAGAAAGTTATTGAGTGGCTCCACCTAACACTGAACTTGACAGAGAGGCATCTGTGGGATTACCAAGAATACCTGCATTGGCTTCTATCTGCAAAATATTGCCTTGCTCAAAATATCTAAGATTGGGCAAAGCACATTTTTTACACAAAAAATACTCACCTCTTTGTGTTAGAGATTTTCATAAACCATAATGGGTTGAGATCTCAAGAATCATCACAGATCTCAGTATTTTTTGCTCTAAGGGCAAGAGGCAGCTCTGTCTTTGTTTCACAGACATTAAGTCATAGAAAAGAAGTATGTTTTAAAAAGCCAAACCCATATATTAATGCCCCTCAGATCATACCTCTTTCAGTCTAGGGGTAGAAGAGACACGCAACACAATTATATGCAGTTTTATTCCTCTATGAACTACTGGAAGATGCTCAGATACAATGGTGACTGTTACAGCATTAAAAACTACATGCATATTAATTTTAAAAAGTCTGCCTGTTATTTTTCCCCCATTTCCTGTCTCATTTTTGCATTTTTTGGAAGGTAGTGATTTGCTCTACTTAAGTGTGACCACATCTTACCTGGCTTAGGCCCTTGGTGAAAATAAAGCTTTTGTCACCATGAGTAATACCTTTAGATGCAAAGAAATAAAACATTAAGGGCTTTGCAGTGTTACCCACACAAAAGCGAAGATATTAACCAATAGACTTCTTTGAAAACACCTTTCTGCAGCTAAATCTTTAATGACAAAGGGTTTCTTTGGAGTTTCTTGGTGAATTATCCACAGTATATCTGAGCTTTCTGGCTCTAAAGCAAGCAGGCAAAATTTTACATTGAATAAAAGCAATTCCCCAAGCAATGTCTGCCTATCCTTCCCACCAAAAAAGAAGACACATGAATAAATTAAGGAACAAATGAATGTAAATGTCAAATAAATAGTTCAAACACACTGTGGAAAAGAAGAAATGTACATATTTGTCTCCAGCAGCAAACACCCTGATGACCAGATTTGACAGCAACTAATTGAGCAGTAATTGTTATTAATGTCTTATGTCTTTGCAATCCACAGCAATTCTGGCAGAGTAGAGCTTTGGAAGCAGTGATAATTTTTAGGGTCCTTGAATGGATTTTAACCGCGTTTTTTCCCCCATATATTGAGAAACGTGAGAATGCTATAAAAATAAATAAATCAATTAAATCACTCACTAATAAGAATTTCTGCTTACCTGGAGTCATCTCCAAATGAATAGTGTTCGTGCATGATTTGTGCGGACAGGCATTGTCTGCTTCTGTTTCTGGGTTTCCTGCCAGTGCTCTGGAGTGGTGTTGGTTGTGCTTTATTATTAAAAATTTTGACCCAATGAAAGGAATGAATAAGAAAAGTATAATGTGGTTTGAGGACTGTGCCACTGGCCATAAGGACTAGTGGGCCCTGGGAGAACTGGTCTGTGCTTTACCTGGTGCCTCTGTATGATTTTTCCTCCAGTGATGGTATTGCTGAAGACTCTGCTGGGCAGCCTGCTCATGCAAAACCAGGAGAAATAATCTTTTTGCCTTCCAAATTCTTGTCAAAATTGGTTAAATATTAGCTAAGAGCTTCAAAGGTTTCTAGGAGGCAGGCATATATGAACACGTGGAAGTTCATACACGCAGAGAGTGACTGATTAGCTTCACTTCCATATGAAAACAGTTTGAAAAGGACAGCAGTGTGAATAATTCCCACATTCTAAGAGATTAGAGTTAGGATGCTGTGTGGTTTACAGTAACGACAGAGCTAGCTGCTGAGAGGAGATTGTGACCTGCCACTCCTCAAAGGCTAAAGGTATTTGAGGAGATTTAATTTATTGTTAATCTTTAGGTGTGCACAGGTATAATTTCCTTTTTTTCTATGCCAGCTGGGACTCTGCAATCCTCTGGTGCAGACTAACCCAGCTTTTCCGACCTCGAATCCTTTATGTGCTAAGTGGCTAATGAAGAACGCGTTTGAAATTATGTGTAAAAACAGGGCAAGAATCTAAGGAGAAGGGCCAGAATTGGAATCTGGTTTTAACTGGGCTTGCTGTTTTGTGCTGGCAGCATTTTAAGAATGCAATCCAGCTTCTTAAGTGCCATAATTGCACCTGTAAATCACTTCCAAGTGACCTAGTCTGCATCTGCAAATAACTGTGGAATTGAAAAGAACAGGCAGTGTTTTCACATCCCCCCCGGATCATTTTCACTTCTTAAATTAAAAAAAAAAGGATTGCTCTGAGGCTTAATACCCAAATGTAAAAGTAAAATGCTAAGTGAAACTAGATGCTCACTTGCTTTAAAATCTGGGTCCTCGTTACATCTTCTGAATAACTAGGAAAGAAAAAAATACAGAAAAGTATCTGCTCTTGTCTCTCAAACACTCCATTTCTGAATCTGGAGGTCAATTCAATGAATGCAGGTTACATTTTTGAAAGCTTTGCACCTGTGTCTAGAAGTTATATTTAACATGAGATCCGAGATTTTATTCATTTTCCATGTATGTCATCGTGGCTCCTATGAGTAACGTGATATAATAGGTACATTTTTTCTGTTTAGGCTATTACTTGAAATTACTTTCTGTTTCTTTTGTTTTACTTCCTTTGTTACAAGTGGATATTATCCACTTGATAGAAATAGGAGAAATTGTTCTGGCTTACTCTTGGCCTGTGACTCCTAATTATCCAATATTTGTACTTTTCCATCTGTTGGTTTTTTGGGCTTGGATTTTTTTTCCCCCTTTCAGTATTTTGGATGAGGAAGAACATTTCTATAAAAATCTGTTCCTTCCCTGGAGCAAAATGGCTCAGATACACTCCTGGCTGCAGATCTGACAAGGGGAGAGGTTTTGAATCATCAGCAACTTTTATAAAGCCGATATTTCCCTCTGCAGTAGGGAAATACTTTACACAAGGACTCAGGTGCCCAGGCAGTGTTATAGCTTATTCCCAGTAATGACAGCATTTCTAAATGTTGCACTTTATCTGGAAGGAGACAACTAAAGTGGTTGCTGATTTACTGTGTGGATATAATCTAAGACAATCAGCCTGTGCAGTAGATTGGAAATACCAGCAGCTATCACCTGCCTCTTTTTCTGCCCTTAGTGTTTGCGTATGTCAGCTGGTACCAACAGAGTGACGATGTAGTGACTGTGTATGCCATGGTGGTGAGCAGCTGGGGATCCCAAGCAAATCTGAATCCTGGATGGCTCCAGCAATCTCTAAAATAGCATATCTAAAGCCACGTCAGGTGAGATCCTGTGTGCTGTACTGGCAGAACTTCCAGGAGAGTTCTTGGTGCTTTCTGTGCTGCTTGTGCCCATGTAACTAAAACATAGGAAAAATAGTCTCCATTTCCCAGCTTCCAGATGGTTGTACTCCTTGGACAGCTGCTTGCAACTGTATTCATCTTGCTTCTTCCCATCTGTGAGGAATTGGTACTTGAACCCTGTAAGTCTGATATGGTATTTGCTGAAATCACTGCAAAACTTTTCATCTGTCCAAGCTGGCTTCTGTTCAGGATCCACTCGTCATTAGAAGAGTGTTATTGATTCCCGCTGGTGCTTGGAGTTCCTCAAAGATGATTGTGGGTTCTAAAATGCCAATTTTAAGCCTTTGCATGCAAAAATGTTTTCTGAAGAAGTGTTTCCTTTTCAAAACACCACAGATTTTTGTAATAATACGTCAAAACAGGTATTTCCTCTGCCAAGCAGCTCCCTAGGAAGCTGGATGCTCTGACTGCTGAGCACTCCTGATTCAGAGCAGAAGCAATAAGTGTAATGGGATCCATGAAGGTTCTTTCCAAAAGGTTATTTGGTTTCTAATTATGTGCCAGCTTGGAAAGTTTCTAGTGTTTGGACTCCAGGTAGTTCTCCTCACTACCAAATACCTCTTTCCCCTACAACCATCCACCTCCAACTCCCTGCCAAGAAGTAGTATTTGGACTAATATTAGATTTTTCCTTGCTAAGTTTAATACAGATTGCACAAGAACTTGCTATACAGTTGGTCTGGAGTTTAATGTGATTTTTTTTTTTCCTCTGGGGACTAGGCAGGCATCGAATTGCAGCAATGGGAATCTGTACTTCACCATCTGAAGAAGGAATTACCTAGGACAAATGTTTCTCTCTGTGCAATCTCATCTGAAATCCCTATAAAATCAAAATGCAGACAGGAGCTAGAAATAAACATTTATATGCCTTTCCAGTCCTACTGGACTTCAATCTACCACAAACACTTACTACAGCTATTAAAAAATATTGCGTATTATCAGTTGATCCTCTCAGAGAAGTTGTATCTGCCCATTTGATTTGAATTTCAATGGTATTATTTTGCGTGTGTTGAACTACAAAGAGAAGAAAAGGGTTTTGTTATTCCTTTTCATCAACCGATCTAATGCAAGAGGAAAATTGCTGGTAATTATTTTTATAGCAATTATGCTGGCCCAAACACCGTAAGTGCAAGCACATTCCTTGTTATTTATTACAGAAAGATCTCAAACCACAGACTGTTTAGAATGCACAGCATTTTAATTAATGAACTTTGATGAAACTTATTTTAATACAGCTTTGTTTTCCTTATTAAATGACAAGAAAAATTAATTACAACAGATCAGGTAGTGCTTTAATGTAGTCAAGTTGCTGACTGTATTTCAGTAGTTAACTTTCTTCCTTTGGATATGAACAGCATGGCTGCTCTACAGGTGTTTTCTTAACCCATTATAAATCTTTGAAGCCTGAACTTTTATCAGATTTTATGCCTGAACATGAAAAAGAATATTTTTTTCTCAGTTGAATTTATCTTAAGCCACAGAGAGCTGGCTGTCTTTTGTAAATGGGTGGCTGGTGTATGTTGAGGTATTGCAAATCTAAGTCTTGAGATGAGAGGTATCTCTTATTCTCTAAGGATGACACTGTGGCACTTATTCTGTTGCTTTGGATCATCACAGTTTATGAATTATGTTACATGTCCATGTTGTGGTATGAGCCTTTGCTACCTCCCTTTCTGATAATGCAGATCCTGACTGACGATTGCCTAGCTGGATGAGCATTAAAAACACACCATCATATATAGTTGGAGTGGTTAAAAAATAACAGCTTTAATGTAGGAAGTTATTGTCCAGCGGATTATTTTCCCTGAAATATTTCTGCTCTGGGGTTTGTTTCTGCTGTTTTTCCTTCAGTGTTTCCCCCAAAAACAGATTTTCCACAGAAAAGGAAAATGATAATGAAACTTCAGTTAGTGTTGCCATTTGGATGTTCTGCTGTGCTGCCTGACAAGAGCTGTCATTTGTCTACTGCACATTCACACTCTTGCTCCATGGAAGAAAGGTACTGAGTGTCATGGGCCGCATGCTCCAGCCAGAGTGCCTGTAGTTTAAAAACAGTAGCTCAGTAGCCTGGTGGAACAGAAGTACCTTCTTAGCTTTGGCAGAAAACATTGGCTTTGAATTTTTTCCCTCCTAATATTTTTCCATGTAGGTTTCTTATTTTTCTTTCAAGTTACTTCCAATAGACGTTCTCTGTGTGCGCACATACATATGCATGTGCTTTCCTGCCTTTGGTGCCAATGCCACCAATGGACTCCATAGCAAGCGCTCAAAAGGCAGAGCATTGTGAGATCTTTCACTCCTGGCTCTTGCTAAAGTAGTTTCTTTCCCTGAAGAAAATTAGCCATACTGAATGTAGTTTACTTCTAAATATATCAATGCGGAGTATGGAGGTTCATCCAGTCTTACGAGGCAGCCTTTGAAAATGAATTCACTGTTCACTAATATATGTTAATTTTTGAAACCTACAGCTCTAGATGAGTGATGAGTATCTGCATTAAATTTTGGATATTGATATTTATAAAATAAACATTTGTCTCCTGGTCATAGCATTTATATAGTCCTCTGATGGACAAAAGCACAGTTTCTGCAGTATCTGAAATAGAGCGGACTCTTTCCAGAATATCTTTTGAATACTACGTTTCCAAATGGAGTTAGAGGTATAATGTTGTCTTCCACATAGATTTCAATTTTTGGTGAAACTATAAGAAATGCCTTATGACTCCTGAATGGCTGTAACAACCTGTGTGATTCCCTAGGCATCTTTTTGGAATAATTCTGTTTCTAACTGGTGATGTTTGTCTTCTCTAAAGAAGACGATTCTACTCCACTGCAGTGTAATACCTTCACAGATAGATTTATTTCTGAGTATTCTACTTGATAATGGGTTAAAAAACCCAGCAAACAAACCAGTATTCATTCTCTTATTATAGACTTATCCTGAAACAGTTTTTATTTTTGACTTGTACGTTTTAGACCAACAAATGAAAGTCATTAGCAGCCCTACCTGGTATTTTACAGTCTTCCCCATGCACAGCTTCCCCTGACACATCTCTATCACTGAGTACATCTCCTGAGTAGATACCAGTGACTTTTCCAGATTTGTTGGTGTTTTTTTGGTGTGCCCCGAGAAAGAATAGGATGAGACAATCATATTTAAACCTGTGTCTGAAACAAAGGCTTTGAACAAAGGTGAAAGACTCATTTGACTTACTTCATCACCAAGCTCATACAAATTAAACTTACACATTACTCACAGTATGACTTGCAATTATGTTGATTAATCATATGTAACTGAGAAAATGGAAACTCATTTATAACAGGCATTATTAATCTATTGTGTCACTTTTGATTTCTTAAAGCCCTATTCCAGGGACAATTCCACTCCCAATGAGCTGGTTAATTTTATTTCTCTTCTATCTTATTTATAATTAATTTTCAAAATGTTGTTTACATGAAACAATTAATTTAACACAGTTCTTTAAAGAAAAGGAATATGTAAACTCATTTAGAGGCATATTATTTTAATACTGATAGTGGAAATAGAGATGTTTTCCAAAGTAATATAAATATGAGAATGTAAGTTGACCTTTGGTTTGTTATATAGCAGAAAGTAATATGTACATTTAATTTTGAAAAGTGTATTGAACTTTGAACCATTGTCTAAAGAAAACCTGATCTAATAATGTAAAGAATGATATGAGAAACTATTCAGCTAGTAAAGAGGTTTGTTTTTCTATGAACTGGCACCGCAGTACTCTGAATCTTAGGAAACAGGGAAGTCATGTATACTGACCCCCAGAAGATACTTATGGTATCACCTTAGCTGCAGATTTTGTGTGTCAAAGAGGTTGTGTTTTCTGATTAAAAAAAATCCCAATAGTCTTATCTGAGGGATTGTTTCACAGGTAGCTTTCAATGGTAGTGTCGTGATTTAAAATGAATGTAACTGGTTCCACATCACAGTCTAAGAACATTCAACACTGTGCCTTCAGAGAGGAAACTGTCTAGTGGCTTAAGTTAATACTGACATGTATTCAGCTAGACCCAATTCTGATGGGTTCTCTCTTAGAGACTTGCTTATGGTTCCCAGCCATTCTTTTTTTGCTCTTCCTCTTCCGCCTCCTCAGTTCAAAGCCCTTTGCAAGTGCTGAGCCCACGCCCTGTTCCAAGGCATTGATCCACATCAACTCACAGGTATGTATCCTATTTTTTCAACATAGCCTGGCTCCCCCAGAACTCACCTAGCATTTTGGTGGGAGCAAGCCCTTGGAAAAGGAATTACTGGCTGCTATTTTCTAGCTGTTTCTCAGTTCATACTGGAATGCTGGAGTTAATGATGGGACCATTGCTTTTACCAGAAGTTAAATCTGGGCACCACTTCAGCAGGCAAAAATATCCATAAAAAACAGTGGTATATTGAGTTGTTTTGTTTCAAATTCATCTAAGGCAGTCACAGACAGTGACGCTATGTAACTTTTAACTAGTTTATACATACATGATTTTAATAAGCTATTTACAAATGGATTACTCTGTCACATGGCATTATTTTTTTAAGCTTATGTTGCTGACAAGGTCAAATGTGAATAGCTCATTCTAAGATTGAAATAAAATATGCCAAAAGTAATGCTTTACGAGATGATTAACAATTCCCTATTCAACCTTGCTGAGAGATTGTTGTTACATCCCTTTATTAATGTGCAAGTTGCCTTTTGCAACCAAGGGAGGCAGCCTTTTGTAATTTAGATAATAAAGAGAAGTGTTGTTGTTTAATAAAAGAATGATAATTTATTGACACTTGGATCACATAATGCTGTGAGTGTAATGAAACCGAACAAACTAATTTCATTCCTCCCTGTGTACTCCATGCTAATTAAAAGCAACAATCAATATGGGTGTAGCATTGTCAACAAAGGCATTAAAGCAAAAGGCTGATGACAGTTTTCAAGGATGAGGCAGATGGGTGGGAGGTTAAAAAGAAACCAAGAAGTACACAGAAGGCAGAAGCTGGAACTTTTGCTAGAGAGATTTTTGGACTTTCAGTTGAGTTTTATGGCTTTTCTTCTTTGTATTTAATATTTTGGTCAGATGACTCATTTGGTAAAGTTTGGTGATGCTTTTTATGCTTCTGATTTGAAAAGAAACTTCTTAAATCAAGGCACTAAGACTTGCTACTTGGGTACATGAGAAGGAGCTTTCCTGAAGGCATCTAATTTGCACAAACCCTCATGTCCCAGTTGCTTTCTCTGGAGATAGTGAAAAAATTGCCATTGCTGCCAGTGAGATCAGGGTCTTGCTGTAGAAATCCCCCTATAAACTTGTACAAGGCTCATTGTGAAGTTCAGGGTGGTCTGACTAGTAGCATTCCCTAAACATTGTCCCAGAAGCTTGCTGAGGAATTTCAGCAATTAGCTTGCTTTCCTCCTCTTCCTGTTATAATAAAAAATACTCATTTTATCTGCTCCACAGATCACAGTAAAAATGATGGACACAGTGAAGATCTTTACAAATAGCAGGGAGAGGGTTTGTGTGAATACTTTGGAAAACTGTTATGTGAGTATTCTTCAGAACATTATTTACCAATATTATATACATACACATGTATATATATCCCTTGTACCCCTCAAAAGCATGCTGATTACTTAATGAAATACAGAAGCTGCTGTGTAATACAAACAAGCAATTTTATTTCAGATATTGCCAAAACTATATTGCTAAACGATTTCTCAACTCTCATCCATTTAGTTACCCTTTGGGAGCTGAGGACCTTGCACTCTACTCACTGAAATTTGGTTTGTAAGCTCATTGAGGCTTTTTTTAGATGAGGATGAAACAAATTCTGACAAGAGGGGACTCCTCAAGACTGTTGCTATAGCCATCAGCCTCTGGAGAGACAAAATCAGAGTGACTTCAGCTCCAGCGACTCAACTGATTCTGATTTCATTAACTAATGGGCAATGTTGGGGTGTCTCCTTTGATGGTGTTTTGTTCAGTGGAGACCATAATGTGCCAGTTCTAGTTTTATGTCTCTGGGGGTCCTGTGGGCATAGATGTGTGCAAAAATCTGAGGGGCATAAGTAGGAAAAGCAGGATAGAAAACATATGTCTGCATGGCTCTTTGGGAAGACATCCCTGTGGCTTTTAGGAAGTTACATCAGGGAAAACAGATCCTGCCTTACCAGTTTTTGAAAGTAGATGAAATTACCATATATCCTCCTAAGACTCAAGGCTCAAAATAGCACTGTGCTGAGGGAAGCCTTCAGGGAAGCCTGTGGAGACAAAGAGCAGAAGAAGGGGAAAGCAGAGAGCAGATGGTTTTCTCAGGGAAATGATCAAAAGGCTGATGGCAGCCTGTTTCCAAATTGAGGGACTGCGCAGCTGGACCAAAACATCTGGTCAGTTTACAGTGGATGAAAAATTAGTCACTTTTTAGCAAAGCCAGTGGATTCATAGATGTATTCTTCAGGGATTGTGTAGTTCATTAGCATGTTTGCAGAACTGAGTTGCACAAACGACAATTTTGAATAAAAGGCTATTGGGACAATTTTGTTTCTGCTTTTAAATTACAAGCTGGAGCCTCAGATGGAGTAAACATGTATGTGTCCATTAAGGTCAATGCAATTAAATTAGATCAGGACTGCAATTGAGAACCCAACTTACTTTTATTTAGCTTTTTTCTCCCCTTCGCACTGAAGTGGCTGAGACGAACATCTTCAGGTTGAGTCTTCACACATAGATGTCCCTTCCTCTTCCAGGTAAAAATTTTACACCCTCTTACATCATGGAAGAAAAGTAGGTGCTGAATATGACCCCAAATCAGTGGGATCCTTGGTGCATTAATAGTAAGTGTAATCACAGGACTGAGCTGAGACAGGAAGAGTGGCATTAATAGTCATGTGATTTGAAATCAGAGTAGTAATTGCTCCTGTTTCATTTATAGATTGCCCTACCTAATGCAATAAATGCTATTCCACTTATGGACAGAAAGAAGGAAATTGGTGAATTGTTTTTAAGGAAGCTGACCTCTCACACAAGCATTTCACTTGCAGCAAAATGTTTGCTTGGAAAATAAACCCTATGGTTCAGTGGCATCCAAACAAATTGTTATTTCCTTTTGTTGTGCATTGATTAAAAGAGAGGTTACAGGTAGAGGGATTTTAGTTGGCTAGACAAGACTTGTGATAGATTTGTTCAGAGAAGTCATATTTTCAAATATTTTCTTTAAATGAGGCATGGAAAAGAGAAACTTAGAACTGTGTGATCTTTGTTTCCAGAGAACATTATTTCTCAAAAATTCATTGTCACTCCAAACTAAATCCCTACCAAAGATGAGACCTCATGAGATGTTTCTCATGAGAGTTCTCATGAATCTAGAGGGATTTTAATAGTGGAAACAACCTTCATATATACAATTTTCTTCTGTAATACAAGTTACTTTATACATGAAAATGTTTGTGATATAAAACAGCTTTTAAAAAGAAATTTATTTCTCATATAGTTACTGTGTTCATTATAAATTCCATGAGTGTGGTGTGAAAAGGAAATGAGGCTGAGTGGTATAATTTTGAAGCCTTATCTCGAGTCCTGCTGTTCATTACAGGCATTTTGTAGTTTCATTTACAATGTATTTTTCCACACCTGAGAATATTTCAGATAGTTTTTGTTGCTAATGAACTACACAGAGAGTTAAATTAATTGCTTACGTTAAGGGACTATATGCATGCTAATCAAGGGCCGACTCTAAGAACCAAGTAATTATTTATATGATGTTGCAAAGTGGTATTATATCTTTTTATGTAGAGATAAAAAATTGCTCTGGAATATGAATCTACCAGAGATTTTTGCTTGTGTGTTACATTTTCTAGTTCTGGAGGATTTCATTGGTCATAAAACACCTCAACAACTTCACACTACTTAACACAAGAGTCATTTCTTCCTGACATTTGGATGGTGACTTAGGCTTTACAATTGGCTTTATCCCTGTATAGCACTCAGTGGCCCATTTCCAAGCTGTGTAATAGCACTGAGGTTTGCCTGCTGCTCCATCTTCCCAAATACATCTAGGTACTTTTCTGGGATGTCATTGTCAGGCTCACTTGAGTGAGCTCTGCAGTCTGCAGAGGTGATGAAAGAAGGAGTAAGGGTGATCTTGGAGAGGGAAGAAGAGAAGTAGTGTACTTACTTTTAGTCCAAAAAATCCTGTGAATCTGTGAATTATTCATATCACAAATAATCACTGACAATGATTAGTGCTTTTTTACAAGAGGGCTTGAGTTCACTCTTCTCTACAGCTACCTTGATTGTGTTTCTATTATATGTTAAAGGCAAATTGGCAAATCAGTCTCTACTCTTCAGATAAACTTACCTCAATCTGAAGATTTCAAACAAGCACAAATTCCATCTGTTTGGCAAGTGCTCCAGGGAGCCTTATCTCACTTTAATTAATCACCCCTTTCCTGCCATCAGGTCTGTACAAAGTGATCATTAAGTTCTGTTAAAAATGAGGCTGCGCTGGCATCCTTTTGTGAATGTGACCATGAACAGTTAGGCAAGGTGCACAAGGTTGTTACTTGTTTGCATGGTTCAACTGATTTAAATATTGCTTCAGAAGGGCAATCACTGTATGAAAGTATAGGGATGTCATCTGAGGGCAAAATAATATTGTTTTTACATATATAAAATAAAAACAAAACAAAAAAAAAAAGCCCAAAACCAAACAAAAAAAAAGCCTTTTTACACTAGAAACACCTTGTCTAAACTGTCAAAATTCTTTTAAGGAAAAAGTACTTTTTCTCTCATAAATGGCTTGAAAGTACTTCAGCCTACAAGATTAACATTTTTTAATATTGTTTATTATGTTCCTGTTTAATGGTACACAAAACATTTAAAACATTGTATGTTCCTTTACAAGAAACACAGATCATCCAGCTTACAGACGAAATGGTAGAAATGTATTTCAAACAGACCACAGCTTAACATGAGGCTGATCTCTTGTCCTTTATTTAATACCAGTATCATTCCATTGACCTTTGTGGAGTTATTCCAGAGTTAATCCAAAGCAAATGAAATTACAACTGAGCCCACTGTTTTTATACTGATTTTAAATGAATGAGCACTTGTTCTCAATGTATCAAGGTCTGTTCCAAATATTTAACTTCTGCTTCATCACTTTTGATTCCAGTGGCTTTATTCATATTAAATTGGAGCTTACTGGGTTGTTTGAAAACATTGTCAAATACATCCCCACCGACTTGATTTGGGAATACAGAGCCAAATCTCAATCTCTTGACATAAGACAAGGTTTGGCTACTTGTGCTTTTCTTACATCATCTCTTCCTATTCTTTGATTAAAATAATACTGTTTGATTACTGTCAGTGACATACACATACTACACCCAATAGGAACACCCCAAAAGGAAACCTATATGTTTTCATCTATTAAAATAATAAGTTTGAACATTACTTTAAAGAGCCTTATCTTTAACAAAACACTCAGTAGTTAAAGCTCCACGAGGAGAAAATCAGGGTCAAATAGATTAAACAGTTGAACAGTTGGCAAAAGACAGTGTTGTTTAAAAATAGCAAAGCAATTTTGTTCTCAATAAGCCAGTAACTAGCAGTGTTGCCCAAAGCCTGGTGCCTACAGGTCTGATTCCTGCCTGTTACTGGTGGTTAAATCTAAGTTCTTTAGGCTCCTTGACTTTTATTCTCTGACGGTTTTGGTAGACATATATGAGATCATCAGTAGCCATACACATCTCCTAGCCGGCTGTCTTACAAGAATTCCCTGTCCCATAAATATCTAAGTTTTCACTTGTCAGAAATGCTGCATAATCCTAAATGAACCTGAGATTTGTGAGAGCTCAGAGACGTGGGCTCATGGGTTTCTTTTCTGTTTTTCTGACCAGAGCTGTCATCTTTCTGTGGTTTTCGACCCAAGGTCAGTCAATACGCAAAAAACTTTGCATTTTTTATTTAAATACTTTGGCACCTGCACCTAAAAATACATCTCGACATGCACAGTGTCTAAAGAAGAGCAACGATGGTTTTAAAAAGGTGTTTCTACTAAAGGCAGTGGTACACGTGTGAATATTCGTGGATAGACGAGTTTGTTTACTAGGAAATTTTCTCCACTTCTAGCTACCATTCGCATATCATTGACGTGGCTGACACAGGGGAGGTAGAGAGATGCAAATAGATAATTTGAGGTTATACACAGAGAAACAGCTGGTAATGTGAACATACCACACTACAATATTTAAGAACCAAGAAGAACTACATATTTAATGAAAGCTGTTATGCTTGAAAACTTATCAGTCTGATCTAATAAAAGATGTCTCTTCTCGCAGATCATCTCTCTTTTACCCTTACATTTTCATGCCTTCCTCAACATAACTAATTGCATATGAACAGGATCATAAAAATATGAGCTTAACCCACATCTTAAAAATCAATTCTGTTTTCAGTGTTCCTCAGTGCTTCATTAAAACTTATGCCAACACTGTAAGTTTTCATCACCTGTTGACACCTGTGTAATCTGTATGCAGCTGATGACAGAGCACTTAGTTTCATACTCAGGATGTAATCTGGTTTCCTTTCCCAGATATTTATTCAGTACTTTTGGAATTTAGGAAATTTCAGCAAAATTTTTCTTGAGAAATTGTTAGGGATTTGATGGCCATGTCCAAGTAGAAACTTCATGTGACCTCGGGCACTGCTGCAAAACCATGTTAAGTGAAATCTTTCTTACACCACTATGTGAAATGCCCTCTTTCATTTTTTTTAATTTATACAGACCTTTACCAAGTGATTTATTCTCCATAGGAACAAACAAGAGTGAACCAGAACTGATTTGCTGGGCTAACCTGGTTCTACAGGTGATTAAAGTTGAAATTTTAGATCTAGTTGATTCATTTTCACTGCTGAACAGATTGTACCTCATTAATGACTGTAAAGTCTATTGCAATTACTCACCATCACTTGTGTAATGCCAGTAACTCAGCATGTCAAAATGCTTGACAAAGAGCTGGGAACTCCTGGTGAAAGCTGGGAAATGAAGAGATCCAGGATCTTCCCATGTTGCCGTAGAGACACAGTGGCAGAGTCATGCAGAGAATTCTGGCAGGGTCTGTGTGCTGGTTTTGAGTGGGATAGAGTTAATTTTCTTCAAAGTAGCTGGTGTGGGACTGTGTTTTGGATTTGTGCTGGAAACAGTGTTGATAACACAGGGATCTTTCCTTACTGATGAGCAGTTCTTGCCCAGAGTCAAGGCCCTTTCTGCTCCTCACACCTGCCGCCAGGGTGCACAAGTAGTTAGAGCAGACACAGCCAGGGCAGCTGACCCCAACTGACCCAGGGTGTATCTCATACCATAGGACATCATGCTCGGCATATAAAGCTGGGAGAAGAAGGAAGGTGAGGGATGTTTGGAGTGATGTTGTTTGTCCTCCAAGTCACCATGATATGTGATGGAGCCCTGCTCTCCTGGGGAGGGCATCTCCTAGGGACGACCTGCAATGGGAAGTGGTGAATGAATTCCTTGTTTTGCTTTACCTGTTAAACTGTCTTATCTCAATCCATGAGTTTTCTCACTTTTACCTTTCTGAAGCTCTCGCCATCCCACTGGGGGCAGTGTGCAAGTGGCTGCATGGGGTTTAGTTGGCTGGTAGTTTAGTTGTATTTTGCCTGTCTATGAATGTCAGTCCAAGGATATAGTCCACTACTCTATTTTTCCACAAAGGGCCATGAAATATTTAAATTTGATTCATCTTATGCAAGTAAAACATAATTTCTCATATAAATAGACTTTTCATTTGGTTTCCTTCCTTTGTTACCATGCAACTTCTCCAGCTTTGCTGTCAGCAATAGCCTGGTGAGAGCTGGGAATTTATGTGAAACTGGAACAGAGAACAAATTCTTTGTTCCTGTTTTTAGTGTTCCCAAAGGTATCAAATCGCAGACAGTTCAGTCTTCCTGTCATTTCTCCCTCCAGCAACTGACTTGTGTGTCCCTCGGAAACGTCTCCCCAGAAAGATGCCTGATATGCAACCGCCACTGCTGCTGTCTTGGGGCTCTGCTGCCATCTAGCCACCTTCCACTTCAACTCTGAGCTCATCTTTTTTCCCGGGGAACCGTCGTGTTTCCCTGGGGGCCGACGTAGTACCTGTGAGTTTGAGAAAACGCACGTGGTCCTTTGCCACTGCCTAAAAACAGGATAACAGTGGCTATCCAGCTGTGCAGGCTTCAGTTCGCAGTGAGGAGTTTGTTGTGCTTGGCAGTTGTTCAAATTCTGCTTAAGGAACTGTGTCTTTTAAACTTGTACCTTTGAATTGACGGTCTAGCAATTTGGTCCTTTTCACCTAAATATTGACAGAAAGTTTATCAGTACTTAAAGCAAAGTCATTCAACCTAAAGACTTTCAAAAAACGCTGCACGTCTTTTAAATCACAAACGTACAAACTCCAAACACAGCAAAAACAATTTTTGAGGAGAGTGCAGGCGCAAATCTCATTTATAGAGCTGCTTCTCCCCTCCTACAGAGCAGATCTTGGAGTTTCTAAAGTATTTCATCAGAAGGACAGAAAAAAAGTGTAACATGATCAGAAAAACACACCCAGTAAAACCAAACCGGAAAACAACCAACAATAGAATATATATGCAAATATATAATAGAAAGTAATATACATCTATGTATGATTTTAAAATGAAGTATCCGTTTTAAAGGTTAATGTAAAAGTATTCTCAGTTCTCCAGGAACCTGTTTGTTTACTGGTTTACATCTTTAGCAAAACAGCTAGAGGGAAAATTAGTGGAAGATGATGTTCGTGCAGAAGAGTGCCATAGTTTGGCTGCAATCATAGTTGAAAAACAAGCAGGATTAAAGAAAACATAAAATCCACCAGCAACTCATCTTTTCATCCTTCCCCTCCCTGCAAGTTCAGAGTGCTGGGGGTTGCATTGAGCCCTGGTTTTGGACCCCTCTCTGTACAGCTACTGTTGAAAAGAGCCCAGAGGGGCAAAAGCTTCAGTGCTGTTACCTGGCTGATACTGGACCCTGCTGCCAAAAAGAAGTGGAGACGAGTGGAAGTCTTGTCCTCATCCTAAGAGCACCAAGCATTCCCAGGTGCCCTGCTGATCCCCAGCCGTGCATTTAGGTATTCTCATTTAGGAAACCCACCTGGGAGTTTAATATGGGCTTAACAAGCAGCACGATCATGCTCTGTGTTTCTCTTCATGCTATCTTTTTGTATTTTCTCCCTAAAACTGTGTTCTTCCCATATTTTCTCTTCCATTTCTCAGCACCCTCTCGACAAATATCTCAAACCACCACAGTCTGGCAAACTGAAACAACTAATAAAAATTAAGGCACGGTGATTCTCTGTGGTTTATTCTCCCCCGTAAAACTGCCACTCAGCTATTATCACGAGTATAAAACTCCTCTATAGCAGTTGTACTTGGGGAAAGAAAATAGCTGGATTTCCACTAGGTGGTGGCGTTGTAAAGCTGACTTGGGATGAGATAGTTCCTGGAGCAGGGAGAGACCCTGGGACGCTGCCGAAGCTCAGCTGAGGGAGGTGGTGCTGCTTCGGGAATTTGCAGGACGCTCATTTTCCTCCCGGCGCCCGCCGGGGGAAGCAGCTGGGCCGGATCTGTGGGGCTCCCCCGAAATGCGGAGTTTTCTTATATTCCAAGTAAGGAAAACGGTGAATGGGAAGATAAATGGAAAAACTAATTCTGTGTATTATTTCTTTAAGGACCTAGTTTATCAGGGAAGGAGTTAATTCATCCCACCAGGATCTGTAAACTGTTGTCCTGATCTTATAAATAATTTGGGTTTTTCTCAGGCAGTTTTGCCATCTGCTTCGATTTAGGGCTTTGAGTTCTTTTTTTTTGCTGAGAATAATTTGCACACTGTCAGCACTTAAACACTGGGAGAAATAGATAGAAACAATTATTTAATTATTCTTTAGATGAGGTTGAAACAACCACCAAAAAAGTGCCCCATTTTTCTCAGGGTGATTAAAAGAATTTTGCATGACATTAGGTTTGCACTAAGATTTTGACTCATACAAATGAAAGCAAGATTTAGAATGTTTAAGCTTGAACTGCCATTCTGATTTGTGAACACAGGCTCTTGAAAAAGGAACTCGATGTAAGTTTATGAAGGCCTTGGCACTTTCTTTTGCATTTAGGATGAAAACACAAAAACACTATCATTTTACATAAGTTCTTCATTTTGTCAAAATATGGTTCATTCTTACACACATTACCAAGACATTTGATAGCAAAAACCCTTTTTCCACTCAATTTTCTGCCATTGAGAGAGCACTGCATTGTGTATTTCTGCATCTCCACTGTGTATAGTACCTATTATTGTAGTTACTGCTTAGAGGACATATAAAAACAGTTATTTGTAGCAAACATGCATCAAACGGGCTATGCTACATAAATACTGGATATCACATCCTACAGCTGAGTCTATTGCTAGTCACTTATAATATTTTGGAAGCAGCTTTCAAATAAACTGAAGTCCCCTCTGACAACCTCTAGTGTCCAGAACAAATTATTGAAAAATACAGGTTAGAGCTCTCTCCATCGCCCACTTTTCTTTTTATTACATGTAAAAGCCGCTCACACAGATCTCCGCAGCTGAAGGTGGTGCAGGATCTGATTTTTCTCTTGCAGTCCTGCATGATTCTTCCTTCAGTGCACAGGCTTCCTTTGGCTGACTTGAACAGGGGCTGCTGCGTGCCTGCATGCAGCAGGAAACAGGACACCATGTACCACCTTTTTAGCCTTAAACACAGCAAGAATTTTTGTTGAGTAAATTTATGTTTATAGCAGGATGTTTATTGAAATATTCCACAATATATGCCTAGAAATGATTTGTTATCTCACATTCACTACAAGTATTTGCAAACATAAGCATTTTCAAGTTATTCAGGACAGTGTTTCATCAATGAAGTGGAAGATTTAGTAGCTTCTCAACCTTTTGAGTGCATGTTGTAATTAAATGATGCCTGATCTTCTTGAAGGTGCTTTCTCTCTTTTCCTCATGATTATCTGCAGCTATTAGCTATAGCAGCTCACTATAGTGGCTCACTGTCAACAGAGAAATGTCCTAAAAGTTAGATACTGAGATGCTGTGCTAAGAAACAGTCCTTTTTCTTTTTCTTGCTAAATATCAACATTTTGCTTTTACAATTTTTAGATACATGAATCATAGACTCTTTTCTTTCTCTCTTGAAATATATTGGAAAACCTGCACAGGAAATTTGGGTCACAGTCTTTCTGTGAGGAAATCATTTCTTCCCTAATGTCACAGCAACAAAATCAGGCAGAACAGAAAAAAATATCTTAAGTATCCTAAGAAGCAAAGATCTATCTCATTCTCATCTTCAAAGTTCTCTGTTATTTCTCTCTTGCTTTGGGTGAAGAAGCCACAATTTGTGAGAGTGGAAGGAGGAGTAAATACAAGTTCTGTTACAGCTTCTTACTTATCTCAGCAATTTTAAGCACAGAATGGAGATACCTGGAGAGACAGATTTGAGCTGAAGTAGTGCTTCTAACAGTGATGTTCTTGCATAATCTCTTTATTTCTAACAACAGGATTATGTTGAAGGTGAAGATCCAGCTCTGCTAAAATTGTGTTTGAGTGGAACATGTCTACATGTGGAATATCACTACCACTGTCACTAGGCATGGACATTGCTTAGTCACCCTACTTAGCCTCCTACATCTTGGTGCAACTACATATAAATGGGAAAGCCTTGATCCTTCCAGCCTCTCCATCCATCTTCTGTGTGCAACAAACAAACTGTCTACAAACTTGGCTTCCTGTCTCTCTTCTCCAAGGTTATACCAAGTTGGCTGCAATCTGGTTCTTAAAGAGCCACTCTTACAAGATCACTGAAACATTTCCCCCCTCCATTTAAATCCTCCTTGGCTTCTCACTGCTTTTAGATTTACTGACTGTGTACTCTTTATTGGAATTGTGTCTTTCTGTAACTTTCCTTCTCTTCCCCTCTCCCTGTTCCTCAGCCTGTGTAGACCCTTTCTGTTCTGTTTAGCTACTGGTTTTGAATCAATGTTTTTCTCTCTCCAATTTCAGACCTGCCCCTCTGCACCCTAGGCTAGATGTCAGCCTTTGTCTCAGAGATTGCCTGCTGTTAATTTCTGTTTGAAAACTAGACAAGTCAGAAATGAGTTGCAGATATTTTGTCACAAGTGACAAAAGTTATATGACTTGTCAGTCAGATTCTCCGAAATATCTTAAACCTTTTCCTATGCAAGTCAGTGAGACCAGACCTTGGTGCTGCCATTTCCTTCTAAATACTTTTTTTCTTTCTGCCCACCAAATACTCCTCATTCCCAGTCCTGACATCTCTCTAACAGTCAAAATCACCCCCTCGCACCAACCTACGAACAGAGGATAACCACATCCTCCATCCTTGGGTCTCTGCGTGTGGTACATTCAGGCAGCCTGAAGCCTCATCATCATCTGGGAGTGATGTGAAGAGAAAAAGACCTTAGGAAGAAAAAAGCAGTTGAACTGGGGTGGCCCTGGGTTGCTCCTACATTCTCATGCATTGTCCTTTTAACTCTCCATTAATCTGTGGCTATTTCTCTAAGTCAGAGGATTCTTTAATTGCTTTCTCAAATATATATGGGAATACCATAGCAACTTCTCCTCAATGCCGCAAATCTGTTTCTTCAGTAATTAGTACCCTAATTAACTCGAAGATGTTAGCAATGTTCATTCTGCTGATTAAATTTCAGTTGAATTCTCACCACAGTTAGAGTTGGATTACAGATTGGTGAAGGTAGTTTCTAAATTAAGATCTATTTAATTGGTCTTCCCTGAACACTCCTGCACTTCGGCAGAGAAATGTATGTACTTGTATTTCTACTCATTAATGAGCAAACATCAGTGTTCTGCTTCATGATGCCTTACATCAAAAGTAATCCCAGTGGACCTAGCAGGGCTCTGTAAGTTGAAGACAATACTTACTGTAAAAATGACTCTAAGAATTTGATTTGCGTATATGCCTCTTTTTTTTGCCCATTTTTTTTTCAGGCAGCTCTTCTATCAGATGCCAGCATCATAGTTCATTTTTCTGCCTTACTCCATTGGAGTATTGTGTGCAGTTCTGGTGTCCTCAACATAAAAAGGACATGGAACCATTGGAACAAGTCCAGAGAAGGGCCACGAGGATGATCAAGGGACTGGAGCACCTCCCATATGAAGATAGGCTGAGAAAGTTGGGGCTGTTCAGCCTGGAGAAGAGAAGGCTGCGTGGATACCTCATAGCAGCCTTCCAGTATCTGAAGGGGGCCTATAGGGATTCTGGGGAGGGACTCTTCATGAGGAACTGTAGTGAGAGGACAAGGGGTAATGGACTCAAACTTAAACAGGGGAAGTTTAGATTGGATATGAGGAAGAAATTCTTTACTGTAAGGGTGGTGAGGCACTGGAATGGGTTGCCCGGGGAAGTTGTGAATGCTCCATCGCTGGCGGTGTTCAAGGCCAGGTTGGACAGAGCCTTGGGTGGCATGGTTTAGTGGGAGGTGTCCGTGCCCATGGCAGGGGGGTTGGAACTGGATGATCTTAAGGTCCTTTCCAACCCTAACTATTCTATGATTCTATGATGCTGTGTTTGATTTCTGTCCTCTCTGTTTATAATATGCATCTGATAGGATGTGGTGTATGTTTCCTACATTCTTTGTAGGAGGTGCAATCCTTATTTTTCTGTTTGATCTATGTTTGTGCAAGCTGAGAGTACTACACTGAGTATGATGAATAATATAGGATGGAGGGAATAATTCATCTAATTTTTTTTGTTATCTGACATCCAATGAACATGACCAAATATTTGGGCAAGAAAACATTTGGGAATTTTATCACAGAAACAGATCTCATGGATGAGCCAAAAACTTGAAGTATTGTAATAGTGAGTATTTATATTGTTAATATTTATTAATATCAATATTAATATTAAATATTGAATATTTGAAGATAATTTAAACTGCAGTTAAGCCAATATAATTTCCAGCTGGTCTTGGAAGAGATATTTTTCTCTCATACTTCCCATCCCATATGCACACTTCCACCTTTTCTTTTGCACTATGAAAGGGACATAAATTTAGGCTATTTATTAGGGACATAAATTGGCAGAACACCGATCACTTGCTTTGAGAAGGAGGATAATTTTCCACTGCTTTAACACTGTGAAGTAGCTCACCAAGAGGTCAGCAAAGTCTTGGCATGTGTGCCAGGAAGGCTGGGACTGTACAGCCAAGGGCAGAGAGCCGCAGGGACATGCAAGACAGACAGCCTCTTAACTCAGCTGTAACGTCACACTAAACCCTTGGCCCACAGTAGTGGAAAGAGAAGTACTTTATTTAGCTCTATCATCAGCAGTATACTGACAGAATCTAAAAAACTGAGGAGTGTATGGATGAAAGAGGTCATGGTACATGGTTACTGTCCTGGCACCGCTGAAACAGGAAGAATCTTTATTTTTTCCGATTTTAAAACTTGTAGGCTTCCTTTAATAATATCTAGCTTTGGGAAAGCAGAAAAGAACTGAGATAAGTTAGATCCTGTTTGCAGAAACATTTTATAAATACATAATTATTTGCTCAGGGTTTTTCATGGCAACATGAAGGAACCTCTCTGCATGCATCTTGAAATGTCTATGAGAATCTAAATTAATCAGAAATCCCATGGAATTGATGAGGAATGACAGATCCTGAACAATAACTATTGAATTCAGTGGGCGACTCATCTGTTGAAATTTCACCTCCATGCAAAAGGCCAACACAGGTCTTATCCGTTATTTAAATCTAATGTTGCAACTGTTTAAAATGCTCGCACTTGCACACTTTCTTAACGCAGGACTGAGAATTTGGCACCTGGAGAATTGGTTGTCAGCAATCCTGCTGAATTACAATAATAAGTGTGTGCATAATTATTTACTTGAAAAATTTAGTAAAACAAATCACTTTCTAAGAACAAATGCCATCTTCCAGATAAGCTGCAGTTGTTTCCTTCTGGCTGCAGAAAACTGTCTTCAGCTATTTTGAGCTATTTATCATTCTTATAACCCTCCACACCTTATCTAGATAAACATTAAAGCCATAATGACTTCATCAAAGCTGATCATGAGTTCTGCCTTTATATAAACCAAGTCAGGGATAATGCACAACTGCTTTAATAGCCTTGCCTTTTCTAGCTGTCTTTTTCCCTCAGGTGACAAACTGTGGACTTCAACTTACTGTTGTTTGCTTTCTCCCCTTTTAGTAACTCCAGGCAAGTGATTTAGGACAATTAGGCCTTATAACACATATTTATTCTTGATTCTCACCTGTCATTTTGTGGCTTCTACTTGAGTCATTCTCAGAGGTACAAAAAGCCACAGTGTGGAGATATCACAGCTTCAGAGTGTATCTCTGGAGCCATTAATTTAGTTTCTCAGATTGCACAGAAACTCATACCGGTAATAGATATTTCAGAAGCAAACTCTGAAGAGAGCATCCCACCACCATTTAGTTTTCTTTGGACTACTCAGGAAGTAAAAATAGGGCTTGAAACTGAACCCTGGAAACCAGCGGGTTTCCTTCAGGCCACTGTATTCAGGATAACATAAAGCATAGGAGGCGTATGAGCGTCTACCAGAAGTAATAGTGCCAGGTGGGGATAACCCACAGCAACAAAGCAGTACTAGTGGTGATAAAACCAGACTCATGCTGATCATCTCTGAGGCTGTTCTGAGCCGTGCCAAGGCCTGGCAGCTTAAGACCAGATTTGCAAGGCTGGAAGAGGGAATGGGTCTGTGCAGGTGGGTTATGATTCATGGCAGCACCTTGATGTGCAAGCTTTTGGCTGTTTTTCTGCCTGTATAATCTCTCTTTAGCCCCAGGCAGTATCTTATGCATTGTCTTTCACAAACATTTTCAAACTCAGGTGCTGTTGAAAGTGCATAGATTTAGGGAATTCTGCAAATCACGGTTTGTGGCATTGACCTGGTAACATACTCCTTTCTTACACCCTGATGTAATGGGATGATTCAATTCCCTTTCCTCTTAAATGGGATCATGTCGGTGAAGAGTTTCCCACATAACCACAGATTGATTGATAGATTGATTGATTGATTTTTAATACAATGGTAAATGTGTTCTGTTCACATGGGCATAGATCAAAAGTGGTATTAATGGAGCAATAAGAGTGCAACACTGGGTTAGAAAAAAGAAGACTAGGGCTTATGTCAACCTCCTAACAAGAACTCACTGGTGGAATTGCAAATGGGCAGGTGACAAAGGAAGCTGAGATCTCATGTTGCAAATCTAAACTGCTGACATTCTCCTTGGTTTCTGCTTAGTGACTGCAAGTGTTTGCTCAGGAAAAGTTGCTCTTAATAACCATATCTTTCTTTAAAAAGAAAAAAACCATAGCAGACATTTTAAATGTGCTTCTCACTTGACTTAAATGTTACAGTGGAAACATTTATATGTGTCATTACTGCAAAATGCAAAGAAACACATCAAGGCTAAGTCATTGCTGTCATTTATTTGGCCCTGGGCTGATTTTGATATGAGAGGTACCAGCAATGGATGTTGTAATATTCCTGTTGCAAGTTTGAGAAGATTTATTTATCACAGAGCTTGGGACATATAAACCTTGTGTATCACTCTGGACACCTTTAAAACTGTTAAATTTTCACCTCAAGCTTGTCTCTGATCAGAAATCAATGCACATAATTCTTACATTGTTATTTCTCCGCTTTATTTTTTTTTTTAAATCCAGTCCTTTTGGAAGTGGTAATTGATTAAAAATCACTATTTGATAAACCATGGTATTACTGCTCACCTGCAAACTTCAGATCCTGCAGTCTTTTCCATGGGCTTCTCCTTCTCCCTCATCTTCTAATTGCTCTTCCTGATTACTTTGTTAGGTGACGCTTACAGGAAGTGAAATGTTTAACTTTATGTTAAAAAGGAGAGATGTGCAGCTGTGTTTTCTCTCCTTTAGTCTGACATATCTTATGTTCCTTTTTTCCCTTGACTGTCACATTAAGCTTGTGTCATGAACTTACATGGAGAAGTACAGTTATGCAAATACAAGTAAATTAGCCCTCATTAAGCCCTGCATAGATGCTGCTAAATTTTACTATTAGTTCCAAAGATAGTTAAAGTTAGTTTCAGCATGTTTACACTGCACTTCATCTGATTGGCTGTAAGCCTGAAAAATACTGTTGGGGTTTGGTTATATTCCTGTGAGGCAAAACCAAGGTTGGGTATCATTACAGCATTTGTGACAGTATATCTAAATTAAAACACCAAACCAAACATCATGCACCTAGCAAAGTCAGAAATAAAGCTACACTTAAGTTGAGATATTTCAAGGTAAGGGCCGACCAAAGAAGATATAAATAACCTTAACTGCCCAGAGTGCCACCATGAATTGGAGGCTCCAGCCAATTATCTTAAGGTGTTACTGGAGACTCACTGCATTATTTTAGCTATGTTTATGTAACTCTGGCAGTGTTGCAGAGCAGAGTTGAATTTGCTCAGCTGCCTAACAGAGTCACTTGTTATCTTCACTATAGCGCTGGTGTGTTTCCCATAGAGAGAGTTTGCTGACCAGGATCCCAGTGTGTATTGGACCTCAACTGTGACTTGTGTCCACCTATAAGCCTCATGCCAATGTTATGAAGGGTAGTAATACCCAGACACTGCTCTACCGTTGTGCAAAACAGGCATATTTGGAGTGCTCAGGTGGCTTTTACCTCCTCTAAGTTTGTAACTTCACATTATACCATAGTGGGAAGCTGGCTGGGAATCCAGTGATCCAGTTCAGCAAGTGCAGTCAGAAGTTTGCTCAGGACATTTAAAGACAGGACATTTAATAAGGCATTTTATGTCTTATCAAATCCTTTGTGAAATGGCACCTTCAGGAGTCTGCAAATGCTTGTGTCTCTGAGATGAAGATGTGTGAATGTTGTTAACAATGACAATCATGCTGTTTAGTAAAATAGACAGAAGAAATGTTACATCAAGAAATAGTCTTGAACCATTTTGTCAGCTCCCTGTTTGGAGGGTAGACATTATTGTATGATTCGAAAAAAGATGTACATATCTGGTTCACATTGAAATATATCAGTTGTGCACAAATTGTGCTTCTGTTTTCTTTCCCTCCACTGGAGTAAGGACATTAGAGGATACTTTATTCTGCTTGGTGGCTGATGACCATTTAATTTCTGTGCAAAGAACAGGAATTTCACTGTGACCAAGTCTTACATTTTTGTCATTGTTGTGGGTTTTTTGTGTGTCTCAGATTTGGAGGAAATGATAGTGATAAGATTAAGTCCAGAATACATTATACAACTGCTGATCTGTCTGTTGGTGAATTTAAGGTGCATGCTGCTTATACATTTTGGTCCCCTCTCCCTGACTGAACATTTGCAGCTAGCAGAGCAGCTGATGGCACAGCATGAAGTTATATGTCACTTGTATACAGATGATACCTAGCAGCAAATAGATTTCATGGCCATGATAAAGTGTTTCGCCTGAGAACCTGTAACCACAGAGAGATCAGTGGCTGAAGGAAGACAGGTCTCTGAAGTTAAATGTAGGTTATATTAATGGGAGAAATAGGAAATTATTGGATTCCTAAAAACATTTCCACCGTTATTGAAACAATCTGTCCCTATATTTCCGAGTTTTGCTGTAGTGATATTTTTGAGGACCACTGTCATTAAAACAGCTCTTAGAAACTCTTCTCCCATCTCTCCCTCTCTGCCTCTCTGTGACTCACAGACCTCATCCCAATAGGTCACATAATTGTAGCCAATTAGTTTACTAGCTGCAGAATGTTGTTGTACCTGAGGATGAACTGAAAGTTACTGAGAAAGGATAAAATTCTTGCCCTGCTTGGGGAAAAAAAAGTCCACTTGTTTCATCCTAAATTCTAAGTCATGATATTTGTTTCCTTTTAGAAACATCAGTTAAGATTGAAGCTCCAGATCTTGCATTTTTAACGCGTTCAGTTCATCGGGACCTTATTTAACTCAGAGACCTCCTTTCTGAGATGTTGATAGAACATGATAAGTGCACTCTACAGGAACAAGGGATCAGTCAACAAAGCGCATGAGCTGGCAGAAGCCATGAGTTTGGCCTCTCTGGCATCAGCAGCTCCCTGCAAAGCCCATGCTCATGAGAACTCCAGGTGGCAGAGACTTACCTTTTTTTTTCCCAGGAGAGTCATAAATATAAGCTTTGCATCATAGTTTTCTTGTGTTTAACAATACATGAAAAGCCACCTGTATCCTCATGGAAAATCAGAA
This sequence comes from Ara ararauna, assembly GCA_028858755.1. Lineage (NCBI taxonomy): Eukaryota > Metazoa > Chordata > Aves > Psittaciformes > Psittacidae > Ara > Ara ararauna. The sequence goes on from CM054386.1 coordinate 1,101,191, forward strand.
GGAGAGACGTTTTACCTCTACACAGCCTTTTTGGAAGGTGTTCAGCTCCTGAAGCAGTGAGATTTTACAGTGTACAGAGCTGTGATTTGAAAGGCTGAGGTTTTTTTTTTTTCTGTTTAGAAGGTGATATGTGGCTCTATTTTGTGGAGTTATGGCTGTAAACTAACGTTTTAAAACTGTGGTGAGGGGATATGGGATGTTTAATGCCTAAATAAATGGATTTACTTTAGCAGCTGAATAACTGAACTTCTGGAAAAAGGGGAGGGGGGAAAGAGAGAGAAAAGACAGGCAGGAATGTAGTCAGAGCTACATGCAAGCATCCAAAGCATAACAATCTTACATCTCTTCATTACTGATCTTGCTTGAATGAAGAGCTGATGAAAGGGAGTATTTAAAAAGACAAAATACGCTTCATAAAAGCACAAATCTGGGGTTAAGGTACAATTATATCTCAGTGTAAAAACGTACATGTGTTTGCGATTCCCCTGCTCCAAAACAAATGTGGTTCTTAATTTCACCCCATGGAGAGAGGCACCATCAATGTTTAGCACTGCAGCCAGAGTGGGCTGGCTTTCCATTGCCATGTTAGAAGGACTGGTATATTCACTTCCAAATTCCAATGTTTTTCTGCTTATGCAGTCTTCACCACAGCTCTCACAGCTTCTGGCAAAAAGTTTCAGACATGAGTACTCCTCTCTGACTAAGTGAAAACAGCTATGTACCACAAGCCGCAGAAAGCAATTGAGGAGTCTGCACAAGGCTGCTGTACCAGACAGCATTGAAAGCAACATTTTTTCTTCACAGACACCCCAGGAAGGCTTCTATCTTGCTCAGGGCACAGCCTGTGTTACTGCAGGTAGGATAGGGCTGCTGTGCCAAAGAGAAGCATCCCCCTTAAAACAATCACTGCTTCTGCCTGCTTAGCATTGCGTAGCCTCCTCCGTGCAACTTCAGTTTCCTTCCCTTCTCTGCAAGCCAAGGGGCGGCTTGAATTTTTCACTTGAAGGTTTTAATTTATAGGATAAACAAGACTTCACCCAAGCAGATAAATCATGACTTGTGTCTAGAGAGACTCTGCAATTAATTCCAGACTCTTTAAAGGATATGACCAGAGTTGGCTCTGACTGGAGAGAACAATGTGTGCTTCACTGTATATCTCAAATTTATTCCTGCAAGGATAAAACTTCATTGTTCTTGGAACAGTTGGACCTAAAAGATATGTTTCAGTGAAGATGCTCACTCTGGATTAGCCAGAAGGTTGAGCTGTCTTTCTCCAAAGAGAGAGGCTAGCTCACTACTGAACCCATTGACATTTTCTCTGAGTCATTTTCTGTTCCTGGTAAATGGCTTTGCTAATTGGAATATTTTGTTCAGTGGTTTTCCCTAATCAAGCTCTTACTTTGAAAAGTTCACTAAATACTCCATGTTTTTGCTACATTATAAATCTGTAATAATTTGCATATTGACTCATGGGCCTTTTAAGAAATATGTATCTTTGGCTCAGAATTGTTGCTGTTTGCCTATTTAATATCCAGTTTTGCTCTGGGGTGCAATATTTGCATGCTTCTCTTGTTTCTAGGTGCGTGTGGCTAGACCACTGACTTCTATAAGCAAGAAAGTCCTGGTTTTCAGGTGTAATCTTTCTGAATACAGCAAAGAAATCTTAATGACTTTCAGAGAAGATAAAAATACTGAAACCATGGCAACCTCCAAAATTCCAAGCTGATGCCCAACTTTGCTCTGTTGAGAAATGCAACCTGTTCACTATGCAGAAACGAACCTAAAGCAGATGTGACCTACAAGTGGAGGAATTGGCTCAAAACAAACTAGAAAATTCAGATATTCTGCCCATTTTCTCAGCTGATAGAAATGATTTCAAAGGTAGCCTATTCTCCTCCATTCACATCTTTCCTAGAATCAGTATTGCCACAATTTTCTTTTCTTTCTGAGTGCTGCGACAAGTTTTTGCACCCTCCGCTTCTTTATCGATGGATTTAAGTAGAAAGATACTTTTGCAGATTTAGTGGCTCTTTTTTTTGTTAGATTCTGTACGGCATTCTGTAGAGATAAATTCAGCCAGAAATATAAAAGTGCCTGGCTTGATAAAATTATCATGTTTCTAGGGAGAATATGCAGTTACACATATTCTTATGGTTCATAAGTTCAGCTTAGGTAGATGACAAATTTTGTGTGGTTTAGAATCTGTTTATCAACTCAGGTATGTTCAGAAGGTGAATTTCCAGGCACAAGAGATACCACAATTCACAAGTATGAAGGTCAAGTGAGGGATAAATATCTGTAGAAGTGAAAAAACAGGAGCCTGTTTTAGAAGTACCAGACTATAAATAAGTTTTACCTGTGTACGAATTGTTGGTTGCCCTTGTTCCAGTGTTTCCTCCTCCTTTTCAACATCATGTGAGCCAGGTATAGTCTCTGAAAACAGTGAAATGCAGAGTGCATTAGCGTCATTTCACTGTTAATGTTGGAGGAATAATTGCCACTGAATCAAATGCTAAAACGAATCCTACATTAAATGTTCACCTCCAAGGATGCCTGTTGATAGCTTCTGTCAAATAACCAGCAAGAGCCTGTCATTGGAAAGCCTACATACAAAGTTAGACTGAGATACAGTCCTCCTTCCCACTCTGCTGTTTATACTGGGGCTTTGTAATCAGTGTGTTTATAAGGATGAATGCATTCTTTTACTGAATTTATTTATAAAATCAGTTCAGCATGTAATGTATCATGCACTGAAGGTTATGTGTTTCAAACCTGACTCTTTAAAATGGGGCTCCTTCCAAGAGTCTTTCAGAAGACACAACAATAAAAAAACAGACCAGAATTTAGCTTTTTGTACTCTCCTTTCTGCTCCCACCCCTACTATTTACACGTCTGGGGATGTGAAGAAGAGTGAGTCCAAAACAGAAAGAGAAGAGGGAATTCTGGATGCCTCAAGAGAGGTATGCTGAAGAAGTAGCAGAAAGTCACATTTCTCTCCCCAGATCTGTTTAGCATTTGAAGCATCCCCATGGTGGGATAGAGGAACTAATCCAGTGTATCAGCCTTGCACTACTGAGGACTACATGTATGTATTCTCAGTAGCCCTGCATGAAGGCATGCCATACTATAGAATTCTAATTCTTGTGCAAAAAAAGTGAGATTTGGTGCTTCAGAAGAACAAATGCAACAATTTTCAGTTTGATCCAGCAATTTTCCATGTGAACACTTGCATCATATTTCTTTTGTTGCACTGGTTCTGTATCTGCTCCAGGACCATTCTGCTGTCATTTATCATAGAATCATAGAATAGTTAGGGTTGGAGAGGACCTTAAGATCATCCAGTTCCAGCCCCCCTGCCATGGGCACGGACACCTCCCACTAAACCATGCCACCCAAGGCTCTGTCCAACCTGGCCTTGAACACAGCCAGCGATGGAGCATTCACAACTTCCCTGGGCAACCCATTCCAGTGCCTCACCACCCTTACAGTGAAGAACTTCTTCCTTATATCCAATCTAAACTTCCCCTGTTTAAGTTTGATCCCGTTACCCCTTGTCCTATCACTACAGTCCCTAATGAAGAGTCCCTCCCCAGCATCCCTATAGTCCCCCTTCATTTCATCATCAACATTTGATGATTTTTCCTGAAAATTTATCTGAAACCAAGAGGTGTTGATAGGACAACTGACACAGATTAAGTCAGGCAGTGCTCTTTCACACACTGTGCCTCGAAGGGACTGCTCAGTCCATGGGACTCGGTCGTTTCAGCCACCCAGGTAATGACATTACACCCAAATGGGTCCGCACACCACTTGTACCATGTCTCCAGCATATGCCAAAGTCGCTTCTTAATATCTTGTAGTAAGCCTAAGACCTTTAACGTAGTGGAGCAACAAGGCAGCAACCACTTCCCACTTACCTCAAGCAAAACCCATCCCTGCACAGGGACACCCATCCCACCCACCGTGGGGGCTATGAAACATGGTTTTGAAACACATTGACCATGTTTAAAAACCCCACACATGGAGTGGGAGGATGCGGTGGGAACTAGGACTGAAGACAGGAACCAGGGCAGAAAAAGCCGTCTTTGCTCCTACTTAAGGTCATGGCTGCAGACAGAACCGTGGCAGTGGTGACACCACTGCGCCCCAGCACTGAGAACCAGGTCAGGTGCTAGTGTCACTGGTACAAGGCCATGGGGACGGGGTGATACGTCCCCAGGAGAAGAAATGGGTGCTACAACACCACAGTGTGAAGTGGGGATTAAATGGGTCCAGAAGGCAGAGGGTTGGGGGTCCACCTGATGGGTGCTGGATCTCTGAATGCCAAGGCAGACCCAGGCACTGCAGGGTGCACATGAAGGAGGGTTAGTGGTGGGGCATAGAGCGGACCCTGTGGCAGCGCCAGCTCCTTCCTGCACGTGGATGTGGAGCGGGAGGTGCAGGAGCTGCCGCAGAGAGAGCCACAACCACTGCAGCAGTGCCTCATCCAGCATCTGCAAGGGGAGCAGCAGCTCATTGGGGTCCTGGGGCTGTGCTGACTCCCCCAGCGGCACCCACCACGACCATATACCTCTGTGTGGGTCAGGGCAGGCTTCAGGGGGCAGGAGGAAGGCACCCCCAGCACCCTGCCCACCAGGGATGAGTGGCAGTCGTCATTGTCCTGGGTTCAAGTGTAGCAGTTATTTTTCTCCTTTGTAGTAGCTGGTGCAGCGCTGTGTGTTCGACTTCAGCCTGAAAACAATGCTGATAACATGCCAGTGGTTTTAGGTTTTGCTAAGTAATAGTTACTCTGATCAAGGACTTTTCAGTCTCATGCTCTGCCAGAGAGGAGGGCACGGGAAGCCGTGAGGAAGCAGAGACAGGACACCTGACCCAAACTAGCCAAAGGGGTATTTCATACCACAGCACATCATGCCCAGGACAGAAACTGAGGGGAGTCCAGTTCACTGCTTGGGTCAGGCTGGGTATTGGTCAACTGGTGGTGAGCAGTTTTATTGTGCATCACTTGCATTTATTGTTTTCCTTTTCCCCTTTCGGTTTTATATTCTCTCCTTGTGTTATTTCCCTTATCATTATTATTATTGGTGGCAGCAACAGTCATTTGTGTTATACTTTAGTTACTGGACTGTTCTTATCTCGACCTGTGGGAGTTACATTCTTTTGATTCTCCTCCCCAGCACTCCAGGAATGCTGGGGGGGAAGTGAAGAAAGTTGGGGGAGTGAGTGAGCAACTGCGTGGTTCTGAGTAACCGGCTGGACTTAAACCACGATGGGGGCAATGACGCTGGGACATTTTCTTCTAACTAGAAAAGCCTGGTACAGATAAGTCAGGAAATGCAGGTCCTGATGAGTGGTTTGAAATGCTTTTGTTGTGGGATGCCTGGCTAGAATTGGGTACATACATCATCGCAAGCATAAGCCCTTGCCCAATCTCCCCTTTTCCAAACAGCCTCATGATGATGACTTGAACATTTTGGCACAAAAGATGACTTGATGGTGCTAAATCTTCAACTTCTTAGAGGGCAAATTGTAATCTAAAATAATCTTTGAGGGCCTACTTGGTGTGTACTGAATCCCTGGCTTCAGTAAGGCAAGCTTTTCTCTTTTGGAGTTACGATTTCCATAGAGTAGTGGGTTGATTTGCCAAAGGCCAGCTGGGCTAAAGTAAAATGGCTCAGAAATTCAGAAGGTGACAAATAACAGTAAAACTTTAAACTTTGGTGTCTTGGTCACCAACAGACTGTTCTCCTGAAATCTGTTACCCCTGGAAGATACTGTTAGTTTTCTTCAGATTCTGATTTGCAAAGTTAAGACAGCTTGAGCCATGGCTGAAGTTCCTTTTTATTTTAAAGAATACAACCTGCAGACTGCAAACAAAAGAAGACAAGATGGGAAAAGAATGTCTCAAAACAGTTCTTTAAAAAGCTCTAGCTGATGTCCTCCTTATTTTTCTTGACTCAAAATGGTTAAATAGAGATCACTGGTAGAGATGTGGTTGACAATGATCTTTGCTGCATTATTAGAGGTTTCTCAGCTGTCTAATTTTTCAGACAACACATAATCCATACCATTACCATAAAGGATTCTTTTTCCAAGCTATAACTGCTGAAGTTTCTCTCCATGAATACAAATAGGAAGTCCTGTCTGCTGGGATTTGAGCAGTACCTTGCAGCTAGACAGTTCACTTTAAATTCTGCTTGAGGATAAGTTATTTAGTAAACATAACTTTACCATTTACATAAAACTGGTTCAGTTACAATTGAATGTCAGTCTTGGCTGCAGGCCTCTGGTGAAATACTTTGTTAGAATTATTGCTATCTTTTGAGAAAGACTGATGCTCCATCGTTGGCAGTGTTCAAAGCCAGGTTGGACATAGCCTTGGGTGGCATGGTTTAGTGGGAGGTGTCTCTGCCCCTGGCAGGGGGGTTGGAACTGGATGATCTTAAGGTCCTTTCCAGCCCTAACTATTCTATGATTCTATGATTTATAGTGCAATAATTTCCCTGAATTCTCTAGAGGGTTTTTTGCAATTTATCCCAGCAAATAGGAAATCAGCATCTGACCCTTTGTATTTCATTTTAATAATCAACTTAGAAAAGAAGGTCCACTGAAAGCTAAATGTTGATGCATTTCACTTAACATCATTAAATTACTTTGTTAGACTGTCTATGTATAATGAAACTGAACATCTCACATAGAGGTCTACCAAGCAATGGAGTTTGTATATTGCTATCACAATTAGGTTTATCATTTTAGGGTAGCTTGATGAATAGCTAATAGGAGAACACTCAAAAATTCAGATAATATTTATTCTGCAGTAAAGCAACAGAAGTTTGAAAGCTATAATAGGAATCTGAGATTAGTTATGGAGATATGATTTTGCACCACAGATTGCTGTCATATTCAAATTAGATCATCCACTAGGAATCAAGCTAATACACTGGATATAAACAGCAAATAAGTCAATCAACACTAGTCAAAGAAGTTATGAAAACACTATGTACTCAAACATATGCTGCTTCAAAATTAAGTCATGGCTTCTACTGCTAAAGAAACATATGACAAAAGAAAATGCTGAATATCAGAACATTAACAAGATAGATGCTTGGAAAATCAATACTTGCCTACAATAATGGCTCTCTTCTGGAGGTGAAATAGCCATATATACAGAAGTAATGTGAAATAGCAGCAGAATATGATATCATGGGGTCCAAACCTGGAGCTGGCTTGCCTGGCTGTGGTGGCCTTCAGCTGCTCTGCTGCTGTGTCTCTGAACCCCATTGGAGACCAAATAATAGAGTGAAAAAAAGGAATGTTTAAAAAATTATGAGTATGATACAAATATAGATACTGTTACTTAGATGATCTTAGATGATGCAAATGACTGCAAGTGAAACTGCATTATGAACGTGGAGCTGCATTAGACTAGTTTAGAGCAGCACTAGAATAAATGTTAAGAATAACTATTAGCTATTCAGATAAAGGGTACAATAATAAGAACTAGGAATTTAATTTAAAACCATAAAATGTATCAAAAGAAACTTTAAACTGTGCTTTCTGGATAATAGCTATTTTTTGAATACACATTTATAAAGGTTATTTTAAAATGTTTAACTTCTCTAGTAATATGGTAGCATGCTTGTCTATGCAGAGTTCTCATTTGATTCTTAAAAGTAGGAAATAACTTGTAAATACCTAAATAAATTAGCCACTTTGCACTTTACCACTGTTCAGCCCACATTTTACAGAATATTACAGAATATTCAGATTCAATCTCATCACTTGAGAGAAATGTCACTGATATTGTTAGCTCAAATAAATGGAATTGAGTAACTTAATGCTTAAAATCATTGAACAAATATTGCGCCTGTATTGTGTTCCAAAGCACAAGCTGAGGGAGAATTTATTGACAATGTAATGAGTACATCACATAGCTCAGGAGTATCACACAGCTCAGGAGTACCCTGAGCTGTATAACACAAACAAGATCTTGATCCAAACCCCATTAGCATGGCGGAGTCTCTTCATAATCTGTAATGGCTTTTGAATAAGTCTTGTATTGATTTTATATTAAATATAAGAAAAGCATTCCTCCCAAAGCCTAAGGAGAAGCAGTCTGAATATTTTATTTGCAAAGGATCAGTTTAAGAAAAGCCAATCACCTTTTCTATTTTATAGAGATGTCAACGGTAAAAGTTTTAGGGCAAATTTAAATTGAATCCTTGAAAACTTTGTAACTGTTGAAGTGCAAAACAGAGAATACTACAAGCAATTCCATGTGACTAATTTTTGAAAAACTAATAAAATCCAAATCTCAAATACTTAGCTATATAGCTGAGGTTTATTTTATTGCATAATTTATCACCCCTCTGTCCTAGGTGAATAGAAATAAGAATGTTTGTTTCATAGGTGACATTTGAGCTGCAATTAAATAGCAGCCTTACTCCACTGAGTTCATTAGTTCAGTACGTCTCCTCTCTCACCTCTTATGTAGATGCAACACCACAAAACAAACTTCTGTGATTTTATAAGTAGCTTTTTTATTGAGGCATCTAAAGATAATGAGCTGTGTATCTGAACGTGTATGTGGCAATATATAAATTTAATACTTCTGTTAGCATTGATAGAGCTTTTATGCATGTTTTACAGCGATGTAATTACTGAGCCTAAAGGTCCATATCTTTAAAATAATAAATTGTCAACAATTTTTTATTCCATAGAAAAATGCTTGATGGTCAGTTCATAAACAACTACAGTAACCTTTGCCAAATATGTATTGGAAGATGCTTAAATTTTTAAGTTGAGTGACTCTGCACTGACAAAATGGTCAAAGAGGACATCTTTTAGTGGTTAGAAAATAATCTCTTGTAGCTGAATATTTATGATGCATCATTATTGTGAATGCACACTCTAAACATGCTGAAGAAGGTGTAAAACCACATTTTTTCATTCATTGTTTTGGTGTAGTGCTTTGGGGAAGATATTTTCCTTCCAGGGGATGTCTTCAAAAGCTGTAAATACTTGACAAACAATGTGGGAAAGCTGCTCATGTTAAAGCCAATCTGAGAGAAATGCTCCCTGATTAAGATGCAGATCTGATGTGCAGTGAAATCTGTTCTTTGTCACATTTTCAGCTTGTAAGGTTCATGCTACTGTCATTGAAAGTTTAATAATATTGAGCCACGGTGGCATATTTATGTATCAGTTAAAGGTGTCTTGAGAAGTAAGTTTATAAAATCACGTTAGAATAATGCAAAGTTTGGGTTTTCTTGGATCAGTTATTAGCAGGAGAATATGATCTGTGTATGATTATACACAGTTCTGTAATGTTGGAAGCTTTCCTTGGTGCCCAGCTGTCTTGTGTTTTCCACCTTTTTGAATTCAGGGCACCTGCTGTGATCATCTTTTTTTTTTTTCTTTTTACAATAGCAAGACAAAGAACACTTCTCTCCATTACTTTCAAGATACAGTGTAATAGAATTTGCCATAGAAATTGCCTGCCATGTGGGTAATTAATTATGTTAGTTACCTACAATCACTCTGATTTGTTTGTTGCTCTTGACATCCGTAATGAGCACGTACACTGACAGCTCTGAGAATTCTCACTGAGAAATCCATCACACAATCTGTTTAGTCCAAGGGCTGTGCTGCTGGATGTGCCAGTCATGTTAGGAATGATGAAAACAGACTGACATTATGCAAGACTTGGACTCTTGCCACGCTATTGCCTCCGCCTACATTTGATGTGTGGATATGTATTGTCACCCAAAGGCTTCCCTTGAGGCTGTGCCACCTGACAGATACCATAGTGAGGAAGATTATGTGTTTTAGCCGGTTGTCAAAGACAGTCTACAGAGTTTCTGCTTTGTACTTTGAGTCAACACTGGGGCAATGAGACATCCCTTTACTTCTTGGCGCACTTCTGTGACACTACACACAAGAGCTCTTGATCAGAAACAAACTGACTGCCACTTGGTGCTGACTTTTGTAGGCACATAGGAATGGGGCACTGCACCTGCAGTGAGAGCAGCTGGAGGCTCAGCTCCTGCCTTCTCGGGTGTCTCAGGAAGGAGCTCACCCCTCTTGGCTTACATGGCTGCTTGGCTATGTCAGGAGATAGAAAATGAAACATTTTATCCCAAAGGTTAGTGAAGTTGAAACCTCTGTCTCCCTTCAGTCTCAAACCCATGCTCATCATTCAATTTCATGTTTTCCCAGTGATGTGTGGCTATCATATGCAATGGAAATTTCTGTTGTTACAACAGCTTTCTCTATTCCCCAGTCCTGTTCTTGCACGAAGAGCAAATAATACAACATCTAGTCCCAGTGTGCTCATGCTCTCTGTATTTGGAAGAAACTTGTCAATTATTGTCTAATCCAGAGATCATCTGAGCAGCAGTGATACTTCAGCCTCTTACCAGAGGAGTAGCTCTTGAATCTCCTATGAATCTCAACAAGATGACTGACACCTGACATTTTTTCCTGCGCTTAGTGTGCCTCTTTAGGTGACAGAGTATCCAAAGAGATTATCCAAAGCAAGCTTAAAGGCATGCATGTCTTAAAATCATATGAAATAGAGGACACGGCTGTTCTGAGCTGACCTAAGTACAACACAAACTTCCCACACTCACTTCTTGGTGCTACAGTTATCTCCCTTCCACAACACACCCTCATGTGAGTATCACATGGATTGGTTGAATTCAAGTGCAACAGCTTCACCTATTGTGTAAAGGAATAAAACCAACCTATCAAGAACAAAAGATGAAAGAATTGTATATAATACAAAGGACAGGTGTGACTCAGCCTAGATGTTGCCTTGTAGAAAATCAAGTCCTGTTTCAGTCAATCTCAGCCAAAGTTGAGTGTATTCCAGCTGGTTCTCCTCTTCTTCTTTGGAGTTAATGCTACATTCCCACTGTCATTTTGTGAAAAAGCTCTCAAAAGAGCAGCACTTTAGAACAGCAGTCCTCCCAACACAGCTAGACAGAGTACAAGAGCAGTGAGAGAGAAATAATGAGATTTTTGAAAACAGAAAATCTGAATGAATTCATTAGAATTTATATTCTCATGTCTTACAGTTCCTTTTGAAAATTATTTCCACTTACAGTGAAATTAATCTTTGCTATTTATCTTGAGATGTGATGCATCTCATCTAAGATAGATAACCTTTCCATGATGCAATGAGTTGTCCCCTTGAGAAACATTAAGTTAAAGTAGATGCTAACCTAAATTTTTGTGAAATTAATCTTAAAGTGACCTCTCCATGGCCACACATTATCTGAGCAGGGAATAGAATTCCGACTCCATCAAAAATCGGTGTGTACTCCTCTGACATTTACTCTCCCACAGGAAGCTACAACAATACTTTTTAAAGTATGAAGTTATGGGATGTTTCCTCTCCTCAACCTTCAGCTTATTATGTGTTCATGCTGCTTGATTTCATAATAATTAACTTTGTAGATTTCATTTGGATAAACTTCATCTCATTACAGAATGAACACATTCTAAATCTGGAAACAAAACCGTGAAACAAACTCAATTTGGTAAGTATCACAATTAGCATAGGCTGATTTCTTAGTTAAAAATACTTTTTCATTTACATGTGAGTGGATGTGCAAGGAGTACCTTGTGCGTTTCTCAGATCTTTCCTTGGACTTCTGATGAACTGCATGTAATGGGCTAGTTCCTTTTATATTTGCAACCCAAGGAGCTCTACATGTTTGCTGTATTATGTTACCATTGACCTTTCTCAGAATGAAATCATTCAGTAATTTTTTTTCAATGTTCTATAAATCTCAGGAGATGCACACGTGTTTGTGTGCGTGTATGTAATACTGGCCTTCTTAGCACATCATAAAAGTTCCTGGCGGTGACATCAGTTTGCAAGCTTCATCCCAAATTACGCTGCCAATGAGCAACTTCTCTGAAAGAGCTCATTTCTTGCAGACTTCTTGCAGTCTTTTTTGGAGCATTTGTTGGACTTTCTGACTATAAAGATTCTACTGTAAACATAAACAAATGCTCAAAACTAAGCACGTACACATGCCCAAATTTTAAGCCATGGAATCACATTCATTAAATAGATGTTCTTAAACAATTTCATTGCAATTCTTGATTTAAGTTTTCTGATGGGCACAAGGACTTTGCAAGGTGCACAAATAAGCAAATTTGAGATTTAGATAAGCAAGTCACTGACATTACAAGCAAGACAGAGAGAACAATTTGAACTGGACCTGCAGCAGGTGAGGCAGACCAAGATCTGAATGTATGTGCATGAAAGTCTGGAGATGGAGAGAAACTGTGGAAAGCTCATTATTCAGATCATTCGGTTTTGTGAATCTGAAAGTTAATTATAAAATTTAATTTTTGACTAACAAGGAAGAATGAATGTTTTAACATATGGTGCCAGATGTTATTAAAGAAAAGAAAAAAGAGGAACTGAACTGAAGCTTTCTGCTATTGATCCAAATGCTATAATTTTCTTCTGAACATTCAATTAATTTAGACAATATTTTTTAATTATTTTTTATTTTTTAAAAAGCATCATTTGAATTGATTCCCTGCCCAAGAAAAAGCTGTCAATCTTCTCTGGAGAAGGAGGAAAATGTTCTGATCTGGTTTTATGAACTGTATGGTTCCACAGCTGGAAATTCTGACATGTTGAACAGAATTGACTTCTTATCAGTTTCTTGAAATAAGCCCAAAGGAGATGCCCAATGTTAAACTCCTTTCTCATTAAATTTTTCAAATAAATTTGACAACAGCAACTTTTGACTTAAACAGATACAAATCGAGAAAATTCTCCCAAAATATAGTTCGAGTTTTGTTGCATCTTTAATGAATATTAAACAATGCACATGGTAAAAGCCTAGACTTTAGCCTGCAATGAGTTTTGTTCTGTTAGTCTAAAGTTTTTATATTATCCTCCGACTATCTTAATCCTTCCTAAGTGTGTTTGTGTATTGAGATCCTTAATAAACTTAGATATACCATCACTCCTTCCCTTAACAAAGCAGGGTACATTGCAGACATTCCTTTATATAGAACTGAAGGAAAATTCAGACAAATGCTCACAGTATGAGGAGCTTGCTGCATTACGACATAAATGTAGTTCAGTGCCTCAGTTCTTTATAGACCACGTGCTGGAGGAGCACTGCCCAAGCACATGGTTCATGACCTAGTTAGACTTACTTGGAAACAGTATTTTCTTTTCCCGCTTAGAAAACCAGTTGTTCCAGCTGTTTTCCTATTCCTCTATTAAGCTGAGGAGGACACTGGGTTTTAACTGGTGGTGCTACTCAGGGTTCACAGCCTGCTTGTCACTGCAGTCATCGGGAGATACAACAGGTTTATATTTGGTCTAGTTGCCTCTGAGCACTTACCCACCTAAAAGAAGACAGTGGGGAAAGACAGAGAAATTATGTAAATGAAAGTTGAAGCCAGACTGGGGAACAAAGGACTAGCAGCAACATTAAGCCTGTGTCTAGGGAGTTTCTCAGAAGTCAGCCTGGACATGATACTATCTCCTGGCTCCCAACTAATCTAGCTAAATCACCTTTAAAGTCCTTTTGTTCCAGGGAAATTTTCTCTTGTCCAAAGAAAATTCCCGTGTTTTGGCTGTAGATTGACGTCAGACAGAGGTTGAGATTCACATTGACAAAAGCTTCTTGTGGTGGTATGACTCTATCTGTTCCCCAGCTAAACAAGTTGCCGAGCTCTTCTTGAAACAAAAAGAGTTTAAAGGAGCCTGTCATGGTTTAAGCCTAGCTGGTAACTCAGAACCATGCAGCCATTTTCCCACACCTCCTTCTTCCCCCACCTCCTCCAGGTGGGATGGGAAGGAGAATCAAAAAAATGTGAACCCCACAGGTTGAGATAGGAATAGTCCAAAAACTAAAGTATAATATAAAACTACTACTACTAATAATAATTTTAATAATGATAAGGGAAATAACAAGGGGAGAGAATATAAAACTAAAATGGGAAAGGAAAAAAACCCAATAAACACAAGAAATGTACAATGCAACTGCTCACTACCCACCGACCGATACCCAGTTCGACCCAAGCAGCCATCATCCCTTCCAGGTAACTCCCCCCAGTTTTTACACTGGGCAGGACGTGGTGTGGTATGGAATACCCCTTTGGCTAGTTTGGGACAGGTGTCTTGTCTCTTCTTCCTCCTGGTTTCTCATACCCCCCCCCCTCACTGCCAGAGCATGAGACACTGAAAAGTCCTTGATCGGAGTAACGATTACTTAGCAACAACTAAAACATCAGTGTGTTATCAACTTTGTTTTCAGACTAACGCCAAAACACAGCACTGCACCAGCTACTAAGGAGAAAAATCATTGTTACACGTGAACCAAGGACAGAACCAAATGTGTTATTGTATTAGCATCCCATTATTTCACATTTGCGTGTAACTCCTCTGGAAATTCCTCAGGTTTTGAGCCTGTTGTTATAATGACAATGTAACCTTGCCAGTGAAATGGAAAAGTTCTAATCAGTATTTCTTTAAGTCCACTTTATATAATTCCTCCATCTTCATTCTGTGTTTCCTTCAAAAGATACTATATATAACATGTTCAGAGGTTAAAATGGTATCCTGATCCCTTATGCCTATTTTGGCCAAATTAAAATCTTAACCTCAGGAAAGATCTAACCAGTGGGTGACGTTTGCCAGCTGAGAGCTGATGGGAACCCGGGACAATGTGCTGCTTGACTTGCACACATGTACTTGCACTATTTTATTTCCAGAGTGTTCATCAACAGAAACTAGTCTTCACACGGAGGCATTTGCACAAGTGATTTTGACAATGCCATCTTGCTGCTTTTTCCTGTATTGTTTGGATAATTGTGTTGTCAAGAATTACTTATCGTACATTTAGCACTTAATACCCATTTATTATGAGTTCATGTAACTCCTATTTAAAGAATAATACATGCTAACTCCTTTCTACGCCATTTGATGCCACTTTGATTCTGTAATTGCTGGTTTCCTAGGATATTATGCCACAAAACCTGAAGAAATAATTGGTTGTTTCATTCCAGACAATACGTTTTGGAGTTGTATAGAGTTTTAACTGGCAGATTTGTAACAGTGCAACAGAGACATAAAGGGAATGAATGCTTAACCATGGAATAAGATTGCACTAGGTAACGTGTAGCTACTGGTATTAGGAAGCTACAGCTAACATTGCTCAAAAGAAAAGGATTCCTTAAGCAAATGTTGTAAGTTTTATGCCTTTGAGGGATGCTATCTGCAAGAGTATCTCAGTACTGCATGTCAGCACAAGGTGGAACAAGTACCAAATGTGATATGAAAAATAGGTGACTAAAATACACAGTTCTTCAAATGTTCAGCTATAATTATGTTTTGTTTGCAGAGTGCATACAGAAATCTGCAGAAAAAACCATCTGGTTTTGTGGGGGATTATTTTTGTAAGTAGATAAAAGCAAAGTGAAGGAGTATCTTGCAAATATATTTAAAAAGCACTATTTTAGCTGAACTTTTGTCACATGTTAACTCTGGTATCAAGTGGTAATAAAATACTGGTATATGTTTTTTTTCAGCACCTTTATAGTCAGCATTAGTTTTACAGCAAATCCCACTATTTGATTAGAAAATGTTGCTATTTTTATCTGGTTTTTTTTGTAAGAAATTGATCAAACTTTCACTACTTAAGATTACTGTCACTTTCCATGGTAAGATCACACAATTGTTGCATACTATTTTGCGAGGCTGAAATTTGTCACAGCTTCCAGATTTGTAAGGAGGGTTAGGGACTAGATAAAAGATCATGATTCTGGTCATTTTTAATTTGAAAACTGTTAGCATGCCCCCCATAGCAGGGACTGACTCCCTTTGAGTAGCTTTATATGCTTCGTTCCTTTAGGAAAGCATCAAACTAGTTTTTATGTGTTCCCAGGTTGCTGCCTGACTTATACAGCATCGTAGAACTCTCTGGTAGGGTTCAGAGATGGAATGAATATGTGCTGAGTCCTGCTTAAGGGTCTCAGCTACTGCGTTTTCACTTAAATATAGTAAGAAGAAACAGTTGTCCTTTATCCAACACCTAGACGTCAGAGTATCATAGAATTTTGTACTATTACAGCTGCAGCTCATACAGGAATGTGCCTTAGTGTACAGCATGTCTTTTAGAAAGTCTAGTATTTTTGCACTGAAAATCATTCTTCACAAAGTCTTTGGGGATGATTTAGAAGAAAGACTGGGTTCAGTTTACTTCTTACAAAGCTTCCCTTCAGCTCAGCCTCTCTGCCTTATGCTGGTAGGGCACCTGTGGTGTGACCTTCCTAAGGAAAACATCCAAAATGCAAACAGCTTTGCCAGAGCTTTTCACCTGAAGTTCTCTTCTTGGGCAGCAGAGACAGTGCAGTCCGGACTGCAATTTATCCTGCCTTAAAGTTGGTAATGAAAATCGATCACTAAGATGTAATCTAAAATTTTTTACTTCTCCTCATTTTAACCACACAGAGACCCTCAACTCACTAACTCAGG
Source organism: Ara ararauna (assembly GCA_028858755.1). Classification (NCBI taxonomy): domain Eukaryota; kingdom Metazoa; phylum Chordata; class Aves; order Psittaciformes; family Psittacidae; genus Ara; species Ara ararauna. Next base: position 1,117,710 of record CM054386.1, read on the forward strand.
AAAGTGCATCTTGTGCATATCTAAAGGTAATAGTGTCCCACACAAGTGATGATCACCTGAGTTTGTAGACTAACACTTCAAATAAAAATGGGTCAAGGTCTTAATAACAGCTGACATGAAAGGGAGAAATGGGAGTGTTAAATGTGTAGCTCAGAAGTTTATTTCCCAATGATAGAAGTAACAAAGAGATCATTATTTTAATGAGGAGCTGTATTCCCAAAGTATGTAAATATGGGATAAATTCCAAATGTGTATAACTGTGAGCCCTTTTCTCATTGACGTGTCCAGAGGTCTGCAGCAGGAGGTGGTATATACATCATTCCATGTATTAACTTATTAATGATGAAACCTCTGGGTGGCCTGACCGCAGACTGACTCATCATCAAATCCATTTTCTGATGACAGCTAGACAAATCAAAACAAGTCATGTAGATTATAATTCAAGTTTGAGAACAGACTATGGAGCTTTATGGTCCTCTAATTAAACACACCAGGACTACCATCTTAATTAAAAGAATTTTTCTCATTGTATTCAACAAAAAATAAATGATGCAAACAAATAAAAAGGAGGTTCTGTAACATGAATTGTAGTACTCTCATGACCTGCCAGAAAAGTTTGTTGCTTCTGCAGCCTAAAAGCATGCATCTCAGCAAGGATCTGTGAGAGACCAAGCCTAGAAAAGTAAAATCAGGTCAAACTTTCACTGGCAAACTCCAGCCCAAGTTTTTGCTTCATTTCTGTGCCTTCACTCTGGTTTCAGAGCAAGGAGAAAAAGCACGGCTACAACCCTCACCCTGAGGAATGTGTTTTGGTGCAGTATTAAGGCACACAGCTGTAGATTTTGCAGTCCAAACTGTGTCAGGTACAGCAATTACCAAGGGCTGTTCACAATTCATATCGACCCCTTATCTCAGCTGTTTGGTATTTGAAAGGATGTAAACGCAGCTATCCCTTCCAATAAGGTGTTGGAGAGGTGGGGTCCAGGTGCAGCCAGGGCGAGTACTGCTAATGAGCTTTAAAAGAGAGCAGTGTCAGCTGCTAGATCTAGTTGAGCTGCAATTTTAACAGTTGTGACTTGACTGTATCTGGTTCAGCTAGTGTGCTAACCTGATATGTGCTGAATGGGGCTCTGCTCTTGAAGAGGAAAAGCCTTACCTGCAGACAGAAGCTTGCAGCAGGAAAGATAAATGTTCTGCATTGGGTACGTGATGTGGGACTGGGCTTTTTGGAAGTGGTGGGGTAGGTACAGGGTCAGTGGCAGGCTGATTCCTGCGAAGGAAAATACATTTTTCATTTCAAATTGACTTGCTGGGTGGTAAGCACAAGGGTCCCCGCATGGGAAGCATCTTAGAGCATTAAAATTACTAACTACTTCCTAGAATCTGGATCAGATACTTCAGATCCATTTCAAAGTGACTGGGTTGTGGGTTGTTCTATATCATTAGTAAACTGACACCAATGCAATGCAAATTGAAAGCTGTCTCTCTACTTCAAGTGTATAAAAGGCATCTGCATAGTGTGCATGTGACCTGAAATTTAAAAACACATGCTTGACCCAGCATCAGATGTTAATGCTCTGGAAGGCAGCCTGCTATATATAACCCAGCCAAAATATAGCTGAGTTCATCCTTTTACACCCTGCATTCTGCAATTTGCCTTTACAAACTGCTGATGGTAAAGTTGTTTGTTGCTTGTTTGAGGCTTCAGGTTGCAAGTGTGAATTGGATCGTTAGTAGGCATTCTTTCTATAAGCAGCATTTTCCACTTTAAAAGAAAATACGTGGCCAACTGCTTAAAGTTTAAAAGCTCACTTCTGTTTGCCTTCTTAACATGCATGCACAAAGAAGGTGCTTCCAGAAAACAAGTAAGTGTTAAAGGACTTAAAGATGCAGTCTACAATGAAGCTGGGTCACTGCTTACTGCAAAAATCTCAGCTAAGGCTGCAGAACTCTCCAGGTTTAGCCTAACAAAATGTCTGCAATGTTGCTTTTCCAACAACTGCTACCTTTAAATGCAAGAAAGGGCCCTGTGAATTAAAAAATAAATTCCTGGCTGATTCTTTAATCCAAGTGCATTAATTCTAAATGTGAGACAGAATGAGCCCACTGAACCAAAAGAGAAAGAGCAATGTGAAAGTGTTGGTCTACAGAGGCAGCGTTTATTTTTAATATATTAATAACAACCAAGTTGCGCTAGTTTGGTGGGGGTTGGTGGGGTGGTGTCTAAATTCCTTCCTATTAGAGTTTGATTTTTCCAACATCTTTTGCTTCTGTTTGAATGAAATTAGAACTGGGTCAGAAACATCTAGAGCTTTATTTTCCTGCATTTAACTTTATTTCTGTCTTATTTGGAGCCTTGGAGCAGGCAGCCCCAGCTGTCCAATTCCTTGTACAAATGCATGTGGATCTCCAGGTGCTTGTGCACAGCTGCTCAGCAGATGCCAGGCTCCACTGTACCAAATCACTTCTGCAACTGCAAACTCAGGCAGGCAACAGTCTGCACCTAATCTTGGGAATATAGCTCTGCAGCTCTTTCAAGGCTTGTTCAAGCCAGGCCATGCTGCTCTTCCAAATTGCCTGAGACCTATGTCAGGAGCAAGCATTCAGAAAAATCTTATTCCCGCAAGTACCACTGACCTGAATTGAGGTCTAAGCATTTCCAGAAAGCTCTGTCTGTATTTGGGGAAACCATTCCAGAACCATGCCCAGAATATTAGGTATAATAGCTGTAACCGTCCACAGCAATTCTTCTTTTGTGAGTTGTGAATGAATGTGGGTGTACACCAGGTTGCCTCCCACCAACATTATGGAAGAAGGCTCCAGCACTAGATAGTTCATTTGCCTCTACTCCCTAAATACATAGCTGCTGCCAGCAGATGCCATGGTTGCAAACCAAATAAACAGGTACAGAGCATGTTAAAGCTGATATTTAAAAGGATCTTGCTGTGGGAAAACAGCACTTTCATAGTATTGTAATGTCACTCTATTTCTATTGAATACTTATTATCAATGACATGTAATCATTAGCTGTAAAAGTAATAGTTTTCTTGATAACAGGGGAAACGGAGGGATTCAGTTTGGCCAGGCGACAATCCCACCTGATTGTTTTTTTGTTTTGGGGTTTGTTTTATTTTTTCACTTTTGAAGACAGGAGTAATATTGAATAGTCTATTAGGGAGTTTTTGCTATCAGAAGAATGATGTTGATGAATGTTTCAGATACAGAGGACTCCACTAATGTCTCCATTTGTGAAATTGTCATTAATTTTTCATGATACCTGCTGCATTTTGATTGACATTATGCATCCCAGTGTCCTATTTTCTTGATTCTTTTGTTTTGCTTTCCTCTCCTTCTCACCTGGAAGGTAAAGACCAAAAGAGGTTGGAGAGAACTGGAAGCTGTTGTAGATATATTTTGTTTTCGAGGTTCTCTATGTGGCATATGCTCTATTTAAAACAAAACATATGGCAGATGCCCTGTCTTGGTCTCAGCAGATCTCCCCTCTTCCATGCTAGAGCAACTCAATCTACAGTTTCCATCTATTTTTCTACAAAAGTTCATATTATTAAAGCATTAGTTTGCAACCAAATGTTTCTATCCACCTTGTATGAATATTCACTCTATGCCCACCCACTGGGTAGCTGAGCTGATTGCTGAAAACCTGTTGTGAACCAAAGTTCATTAATTCAGTTACTCATGAAGACTGAACACTAATGATTTTTTTAAATTATTTTTTTCTTTCAATAGGAAAAAGATATTTTACTTGGTTGGGGAAAAAAAAACCAACCCTCTGAAATATGTCAAAGAGCACATACAGAGGCAGTGGGAACCTGCTCTGGAAAAACTGAATATCTAAGCGGTAAAAGTTGGTGAATTATCAAGAATCTCATTTTCAGAGCTAGCAGGAACTTTGAAATATCTTCTGCAGGTGTGCAGTCACTGGTGTGGGTTTGAAAGGAAAGGTAGGAAGGACAAAAAAGGGACCCCTTCTTTTCGTTGCTGTTTGGCCACAAATAGCATTTCTGCTACTTATACTTAACAAATTTTGTATTATAAATTTGTATTATACTTAACAAATATTGTATTTGTATACTTAACAAACATACTAAACAAATTTTTTTCTGTTTAATCAAGGCTGGAGCTGTCACTGGAGTAAAGTACCCATAAATACATTGCTGTAAGCCTGAAAAGGTGTTTTGGTTCTTTGGGGTCTTTTTGATTCGGTTCCCCTCCCCCCCAAATAGTTTTTCTTCTTGTTTTTGTCTTTTTTCATGATTTTTTTTTTTTTTTTTTTTTTGCAAGGCCTGGAAGAGCATCAGGGAGCTGTTTGGCTTCCCCTCTGCAGAGTGTGGCTGCAATCCTGGTGCTGCTCCCTCATGTCCCAGCCAGAGAATACAGTCACCAGGGTGCTAGTAGTAGTATGTTTTATAGTGGTGAAAGCATTTTAAAGTGGAGAGAAAAAAGATGGAGGAGGTACTTCACTTGATATGGTGCAACCCTGATTTTCTTGTCACTCTTCAAACTTCTTTCCTGTGCTGCGCAAGTGCCTTAGCCCCGGGCCATGCATACAAGAAAAGTGACACATTTGAGAGCAGAACACCTTTTGCTTGAGTCTATCTTCATGGCAAAGCCTGTGGCTGATTTGTGAGGCTGGAACTGATACCACAAGTTGCCTTATGAACATCAAGTGTAATTTGCTGGGCTTGTTTCTGAGCAGACTGCATCTACTCCAGCATGGGAAAAGTTATTCTCTCTCTCAGTATCTACATTGTGGAGGGGGCTGGAAGGTGGAAATAGTTCTCAACAGAAACAGATGCTTGAGGATTTATACCTAGCAAATATGAGCATGGTTTTCTACATTTAACCCCTTGCCATAAATGTTTATTGCATCTGCATGGTTACAAGTAATTAGATAACACATTGAGCTGATATTCATACATAAATTGCAGGTTGTTTCCTGGGTTTTCTCCCTTTAAAAATAAGTATAAAAGAGAGCTCTTTTCAGCTGCTTTGTCCTCAGGCAAAAGAGCCAATTAGTAAACTCTAACCTCTTAACATTGTGTTTCTGTGCTGTTAATTATGAGAAAAAAGAAAAGGCCCCAAGGCTTCCAGGGTAGAGCCTGTGGGCAAAAGGAAAGTTCTAGAATTAAATGGCTGTTGGGCAGCCATTATTTAAAGAAGAAAACTGCATCGCTCTGGGGACTGCAGGCTGAAAGGAGCAGCAGGGTCTGCTGCCTTTGGAGTGCAGTAAACCAGAAGCTAAATACCAACCTGGAACACATTAAGTACCAAGGGAAGCATCTTCGTGCTCTCTGCTCTTTCAACTGTTGATTTTATTCTTTATTTTGAATGCAGAATCTAAAACAAGCCTACAGCAGAGTTTGTCTTTTTTCTTGGTTTAATGGTAAAGAGCTTATTTTGGCTGAGAGAATGTATATGTCTGGACAAATCTCATTTTCTAATGAGAATGTGAAGCTGGTGTTGAGCAAAACACAAAGCAAGCTACATATCAGGTTGGTGGTGGGGGCTTATCTGTCCCTCCTCCTCAGGTGCCCAACATGCTGGTACAAGTTGGAGTGAGAAGGGATGGTCCTCAAGCACAGCTTTCTTATCACACGAGTGCTGATGGCCACTTGAAGGGCACAGCTGATTCCACAGCTTCCTTTCTAGCCAGAAAAAAACCCTCCATGTTGCCAAGGAATAACTGCACTTTTAGTGCTTGACATCTTGCTTCTTGGTCCACATATAGCTGAGGTGTCTGGGACAGTAATGTTATATTCCACATTCTTTAATGCTACTTTACTTTGCCATTGCAATGTAAAGGTGTTTGCATGCAACTTGCCAGGGACATGGAGGCTTAAGCTCCTGAACTTTGAGCTGTAGAGGTGAACAAGCAGTATCTTCAAATTCTTACAGAAGACAGTAGTGTCATCTGATTTTGTAACAACGGAATGGGGAAAAGTATATGTGGTCTATTATAGTATTTAAGGCTCTAAAATCAGTCTATGCGACTTGGGAGCAATGCATGGACCTGCCACCCAGTCTTAACCTACACCATATCTATTCATGGGGAAGAGCAGTCAGGAGACCTCTTTATAAAAGCTTTTAAGTCCTGAGTGTAGCAGGTTCATGCACCTCTTGGTGCATAGGTAGCACAGCTGAGTATCCAAAGTGGCATTTTCACACCACAGATTTGATTTTTGTCAGGCTGAAAAATAACTCTGCTCGTCTTCCTCCCAGACTTGCCAAGTTTCTGAGTTTTATTAGACTGTGAAATAAATTCATATGAGAAGTAGTAGGATGGCTTAAAAGCAGAATCTTCAGTCTTCTGAGCTTGTGCCCCTGGGAGCAACACTGCAGGAAATGACTTAGTAATGGTAAGAAATGTAAAAATTGTTTAATCTTCTTAACCTCTTCCTTTTCAATGCAGCCAATATCAAAAATGAGAGGCTCTATGATGTTCTTAAGTCTTAAAATGGAGTTACAATGGTTCTGTTTGTCATTAGTGGCAAACTGTCTCAGACCTTCTTTTACCTAGACTGGTCTGGCTTGTGGGGCAGGCTGGATTTACACAGGAAACAAGGTCATGCATTTTGTTATTTCAGATGCTTGCTGGCGCTTAGGTTTTCAACAGAATTTGAGGGATCAGCTTGTCAGAATCTGTTGGAAATTCAGCAATAAGGGGAACCTTTTGGCCTGCTATGAAATCTCTTGTACCAGTAAGTGGCCCACATCTCCTAGCAGGTTACAGGAGGACAGAAATTGTGCCGTGTCATAGCCACTGCCAGCCATCCGTGTTCATGTCCCTTTGAACAGCTGAAAGCTGGCAGGCACCAAAAAAGATATCATGAGCAGAGCAAACTTCACCTGGACCATTATGAGTCGGAGACATCCACAGCAAGCCTGGTGCCAAGCCAGCTGTCCCAAGTGCCCAGCAGCACAGTGTGAATAAAAATTCACTTCTCCAGCTATGCAGAGTGCAGGTGCAGTGAAGCTTTCTTGTATGTCCTCTGATCTCTCAGCATCACCCTTTGTATGTGATGAATCATTTGGGAGGTATTTTTGTTCCCTGGCATTTGCATTTTCTGTAACTGGTTCCTTTATGTGTTCTGATCTTTTCTGCTCAGCAAGCATGTCCAATTGCATTCATTCTACAATGAGTGAAGACACCGTTTACAAAATATCTACACAGTAGCTGCTATTAAAACGCTTGTTGCAAGCCAGAGCTTCAGCCCTGTTTGAACACAAAGGCAATCATCTAAAAGAGCTCAGCCTCACTATGCAATTGATTGAAGAGCTTATTTGGTGAAGTAGATACAGCCTTGTACTGTAATCTCCATGAATGTTTGTGTAACGCTATGGGGTGTAGGGGTTTGCCTCATGTTCCAGTCCCTTTCCATTTGTGTCATACAGTTATCAGATTTACAGCAAAGCTAAACTTCGTTGTGCATACATTGCCTCCTATATTGAGGCAAGAAGGCTTTCTCAAGCCAAATATTAATATCATTGGCAAATTGGCATCCTGGAGTGAAAATGCCTCTTTGGTGTGCATCAGCATGCACTGATGTGGGTAGATGTGTGCTTTCCAAGCAGCTGATGACTTGAGGAAATTTCAGTGTACTTACAGCTACTACCTGAACTGCCTTTTGCAGGGGAATGGGAAGGAAGTGGGAAACCAAATGGTGTTTCAGCTCCAACAATGCAAACATGGATTAAATCAATTAATAAAGCCACAGCAATTTTTATGTTGGCACTGGCTTCTCTGAAAACAGAGTTTGGTAATGAATATGTTTTGTTTGTCTGTTGTACAAATCATCCAAAGATCCTGGATTTTTCAGGTCTGCTTTGATGTCCTTACCAGATGATTTATTCGGAATATTTTTTCCTGTCTTTCTCCTCCTTTCTCCCCTGTCCTTGGATATTTTATTTCCAGTCCTTGATGGATCCTGGAGAAAAGACTACAGAAACAAAAGTGATTGGAGAAGTGTCAGGGTTGGTAAAATATAATTAAGAGAAGCTGGATATTTTGTGTGTCAATGGGAATATTATTTGCATTTTGTTCTTTGCAAGGAAGGCAATCTTTTTTGTGTGACACCCTTATATAAACCTAGCATAGGAGAATCATCCTCTCCATTACTTTGTTCTTTTTCCAACTAATTTCATTTCTGTTCTTCAGCTAGCCAAGTGAGATTTCTTCCTAAACAATATCGATGTCTGAAAACTTATTGGTTTCATTACTTTTTATAATGGAGTTACACACTGCCTTTTGTACATTTAAAGTCAAGCTGTAAATTAAGTGGAAATGAAGTCTGACATCTGGACAGGTCTCGATTCTGCTAAAGCTTTTGGATCTTTAAAATACACTTCTGCTTTCACTGATCCTAAGACTTCACTGTAATTTGGAGAAAAAATATTTTCATAAATCTCCAGTACAGGCTTGTACTTTTGCAAAATGACTCATTATTTACAAGAAGTAATTCCACACTCTGGCTATAGGGTTCTTCTTCATCTCTCTAAATGGCTTTTATATCTGAACTAGGTATTGCAGGAGTGACCATTAGTTTGAAGACAGAGTGCAGGTTAGCCAGTCCTCTTATTCTTTCAGGCACTCAAAGCTTTTTCAAATAGAATCATAGAATAGTTGGGGTTGGAAAGAACCTTAAGATCATCCAGTTCTAATCCCCCTGCCATGGGCAGAGACACCTCCCACTAAACCATGCCACCCAAGGCTCTGTCCAACCTGGCCTTGAACACCGGTGTCCTCAACATAAAAAGGACATGGAACTGTTGGAACAAGTCCAGAGGAGGGCCACGAGGATGATCAGGGGACTGGAGCACCTCCTGTATGAAGATAGGCTGAGAAAGTTGGGGCTGTTCAGCCTGGATAAGAGAAGGCTGCGTGGAAACATCATAGCAGCCTTAAATAAGTTCCCTTTGGCCTTCAATTTTCCTTCTTGACAGCCTCGACCATAAATATTTCTGCGGATGATTCCTAGAGATTTCAGAAAAGTTTGGACTAAACCTCCTGTTTCTAGAAAGATATTATCTGTGAGCATTACCTTTCACCAGGAACTGGTTAGCAGTCCTTGATTTCTGCCTCTGCTGCGGTAAGAAACACTCTCCCTTTGTCCTGTGAGAAGGTGTCAGCTCTTTGCTGGAAGGGATCCCTCAAAACAGATCAATATATTCATGTAGGAAAGTTTTATAATCCATCATACTTGCAGAGTCTGTTTACCTTGCTGACCAAGCAAATTAATGGCATTAGCTCATGACACAACAGGTCTTTCCCTACTGCAGTATATAAAATTACTATATACAGTCATGCATTTGTTGGTCCTTCCTAATGTAAAAGAGGAGCTCATTTATCAGTATTTCATGTGCAATTGCTTTTAGAACTCAAAGCAGAAGCAGGGAATTAGGTTATGATCTTCAGCAGCTTTAATCCATTCACACACTACACTTTATTTTTTTCCATTTTTTTTTCCAGATGTGTACCTTGCCCATTTATGTGTTGATCAGAGGGATTTTTTAAAGGTGGGAGTGTTCACATGTAACCAGAGAATGGCTCTTTTTCTCCCTTGTAAGATATTCAGCAGGTTTTAGCTGTGATTAAAATGCTTCATTTGAAATGGGTTGTTATGAATGAGAAGAGACACGTTTATGTATATTTAAAGTATGGGATTAAACAAAAGGAAGTGGCATATCCCAGTGCATTTATTCGTTGACCTGTGTGAAAAAAGATTACTTAAAGTTAAATGCCAGTAAAAATGGTGCAAATCCAATATTTTGCTTTTTTTTTTTTCTCAGACCCTGCAGGCAATGATGGCATGTGCAATGTTCTTTATATCAGTCCTTCACAGCATATTGACAGCTCATTTGATGAAATCAAAAACCCTTCAAACTATTGACATGATCATGGATCTGAGGGCAGGATTGTGTAAAGTAGATTGAGTCTGATCTAATGCCAATGAAGTACAGCAGTAACTACAGAAAAATCAATGAAATCTCACTGGGGTTTTGGCAGCAGAGTGTAATTGCCAACAAAATTTTGTCACAGTAACATTGAAAGTAGTTATATCATGCTCTGTACTGGTAAAACATCTGTGAGAGCTGACCTCATCTACAGTTACAACAGATAGCTTTCTGTAACTTCCCATACAAATAATGAAACAGTATTTTTTACTCAAAGCTAGATAAAAAGGAAAAAAACCCAAATTTTCCATAATAAATGAGGAGCTAAGATCACAATGACAGAATATTTCAAATCATAATGCCCAAGGAAAAACAAAGCTCTGAATTTTTTTGTAAGATGGATGCAAACTATTATTTGTAACCTATTACAATTTATTAATATCCTTAATATTTTTGCATAGCTATTTTCTAATAATGAGGAGTTTGGATTGTTGTAATTCATCTTTGTAAGAAAAAGAACTTGAATTCCTTACGTGTTTGTTCCAATTCCAACCTTCGCAGGCAGGGCAGGTATTATATTTGTTATAAAATAACCCTACTTCTTTAGAAAATAACATTCATGTGCCAATTATGATATATTCAGAACTTAGTCTGTTAGTCTGTTTCCTTTATTCACTTTGTTTAAGCCTCTGTGCAAAACTGCAGGGGGTGGTCTTTAATAATAGAAATAAGGGGGAGTTTTCTTCTAGCATTTTACACTGCGGTGTGTATCCTTACTTATAAAGAAGCTATTATGCAGTTCTTCAGGGTTTTTTTATTTGAAACATCTTCAGTAATATTATGTTCTCCATCAAGAGATAAAGGTCTGACTGTGACTTAATATTGACTTGTACTCCCCCAGCTGAACAAGGCAGGCATGAGAGGCTGAAAGGATTTAGATGTGGAAGTTTTGCTTCATTCACCCATGCTCCTTTTCTTATAAAACAAAGTAGTTTCACATAGAGTCTTGCCCTGCTTTTTTCATCCAGAAATGGATATCTAACAGAGGGGTCACTGTGGCAAATCTTAGTGAGAGAGAAAGTATTAAGTGCAATCATCTTGATGATATTAGGGCTATGTGACTCACTAGTGGCATTGAAAGAGTTTTTGCAAATGAGGAGAGAAAAATCCTGAATAGAAAATTGTCCTCTGGTAACTGTTCCATTGCAAGATTATTTAAATGTAATGTAAGAATGTTAATTAATAATATAAATAAGCATTGATTAATATTTGAAAACCTCTACTTGACACGCAATTAACACAAATTACACAAGCAATTATATGGGGAGTCAAATTATTTAGCAATTTTAAAGCTATTTACCCTTATGCTAGACTTCTCTGAATAATTAAGCCAAGTTATTGTAGACTGTTTCTTTTATATTAACTTAATATTTACTTGGTAATATAGTAACAATTACAGTTAAGGTATCTCCAGCCTAAAGAGAATCAAGGCTAATGCTAAAATGGTATTCTCCATGGCTCTAGATTTCAGGAGCCTTGGTGCAGCCTGCCTGCAGCTTTGATGGAGTCGTATCGGCACTGAGTTCTGAAATGCTATGTCATTTAACCCATGAGTTATTTGCTCTTTGCTTTTATTACGACACATATATTTTTACTGCTTTTTCTGCCTGTTCTGTTATTGTTTCTTGCTGAGGTTTTAATCCTTGTTCAGGCCTTCAATCCCAATTTGCACATCACTGTGTTTACTGAGAGCAGAGTGCTGAAGTCAATAGAATTCTCACATATATAGGGCCTTACCTCCAGCTGAAGTGCCATAAATCAAAGTCACGGCATGTGAAATCGAAGCATGAGCAGATGCCTTTGCCAACCCTAGAATGCAGCATCTATAAATTCACAGCCTTTTATTTTGCCTATATACAGCCTGTATGTGACAGGACATCAGTCCTTATCAGAACCAGAATCTTCTTGGAGACACTTTAACCAGCTCTGTGCAAGACAAGTGCCACAGACTATGGTTCAGAGAGCCCTGAGCTTGATCTGACTGGCTCAATATTGCACATTAAACAGGCACTTGGATATTGCAGATTCCAAGCTAATAACCGTTCGCAAGCTTTATCTCCCCAGAGTACTGTGCTTGGGTGAGAGCTGCACTGCATCTGAGTACCTGCCAGAGACATGCTCTGATGTCCCTGGGATTTAGGGGACCTTGTGGCATCACTTCAGGACAACTTTTATGTGTGCTTACCCCATCTTTGCTCAAGTTGGCAGTTGAGCAGATGCTTAAGTACTTTCTAGATAAAGAGTTTTCTTTAGGGGCCCTTAGGAATATTTGCTCTTTAATATTGAAGGTAATGAAAGGAAAATCAGATGAAACAGAGCTGGTTGATAATAGGCTTTTTTTTTTCTTTGCACTCTGTGAAACTCCTTTGTTATTCAGTGATTCGCGCTGAACTTCTAACACATGTAAAGCTTCAGGCAAACATAATTAAAGGAATTATCTCGGCTCACAAAAGGTTCAGGTTCTCACTGAAATTTGGAGTCAGTTTCGCTGTGTGCTTTTTTCAAAACATTTTTAACATGAATCACTGAAGTAACATCAATCCCTGTCTTAAAAGAATAGGTAAGAAAAACTTCTAGAGATGGAGAAAATACGCTTGGGATCTTGCTTCAGAGTGAGAGGGTTTCAAGCTGCTTTGTGGATCTCATGCTCTGTTCTGTAGATTTGGGCAGGCTTTGGCTATTCTCAAGAGTTTCACAGAAGATGATCAGGAAAAGCATATATGGATTCTACATAGCACTCTGTGACTGAGACTTTTCTAAAGAGTACCACGCCTCCATAGAATCATAGAATAGTTAGGGCTGGAAAGGACCTGAAGATCATCTAGTTCCAACCCCCCTGCCATGGGAAAATGTCTGAAGTTTTACAGTCTCCAAGGTAGCTGAGCACCACCAGGATTGGATCATCTTTTCCAGCCTCACCTTCCCATGACTCCAGAATTCTGTGTGTATTTGTTTGCAGTGAAAACTACTGCCACATTTATCTGGAGAGCTTTCTTCCGGAGGTGCCATTAACACAGGCTCCTCTGAGCTTTTAAATCACCCATAAAATTTATCTGCTTCCTGATAAGAAATGCAGAACTGTTTTGCTGTAGAGGAAAACTTTGTCACATTTTTGCTATGACAAATGTGTAAAGTCTGTTTCAGTTTCTCTAGGGTAGCCCTATAAAATTCCCATGTCTAGACACTGTACTTCCGTTATAACAGATTTATCCATAAAAAAATAGTATAAATTTGCCATCAGGTCACTTCCTTATTCACCTCCTTCCTCAATATAATGTGTCAGTCATTACACAGGATGGTTGTGGGAGTATTTTACCAAACAAATCTTGCTGCTGATTCCACTGCCTTAATCCTCCTCCCCTTGAATTACACAGTGAAATCAATGCGACAGAGCCTGCATGAAGAACTGCACACTGGTCATCCAGCATCAACTTCACCATTTTTAAGTAATGCTTAGCTCACATAAATTATTTCTGATCTGAAACTTTCCATGTTCTTCTCCAAGATAAGTTTCACTGCTGCAGTTTTGCAGGCAGGAAGGCTGGTTCTCACAGGGGAGAGTCACAGATGAGCCAGGGAGCAGCACCAGGGACAAAATCCAGCCTTTGCTTTTCCTGCTCTGTGGCTCAGGTTGCAAAGGACAATCTGCTATAAAAGTGATGGGCCTGTATCTTATCCACCACAAAGAGCATACAAAACAGACTAAGGAAAGCTCATGAGGATCAGAAATTACTTGATTTCAGATTTATTAGAAATCTGTAATGTGAACCAATCTCTGAGCATTTTCTTCTTTCGTTCAAAAAACTTTTGAGTGAGCCCAGATCCAGTTTAAGGCGTCCAAAAGCCTTATCTCCAGGGAGGCTACATTCGTCTTTTGGCCATTTGGTCAGTCATTAAATGTTATTTGTCTGACTTTTTCTTTTGTAGTTCAAACATTTTTGTTTATTTATTTTGAAGGTGTATTTGCAGCATCACCAGAAAAAAATGGCTAAGAACTTGAACTCCAAAGCGAAGTGAAAGAAGTCTCAGCTATAATCCCACCCCCCAACAGTGGAAAAAGCCCATGAACTACTCTCAGCCAAAGCCTGTTTGCATACCTCAGTGCTAGCAGTGTCAAAGCTGGTTTCTTGCTGCTCTGGATGTCAATGGGCAGAACTCATCCCCACATTGGTTCAATCTGTGCTGCTCACAGAAGTGAGAAGTCTTAAGTGGGTAATAAAGGGCACCTTCAAAGAAAAGTCATACCAAGGCAGTAATTCTCCAGTAAAGTGCAGGCTGGTGCCATTTGTAACCCCCTCCCCATCACCATTTCTGTTCTTGCACTATTTAAAAGCAAAACAGTGTAAAATATTGAAAACATCCTTGTATGTCTTGTTGACTGCATTTGTTCAGATACAAGCTGAAGCTAAGTAAAGACTTGGGTGAACAGTACTAAAATGCAGCTATATTTAGGTCTCAGCATGTTAATGTTTCTATTTGTTGCATAGCCCAAAGGAATTCTTCAGATAGCTTTTATGGCATTTCTGTTGCCAAGGAAACGCTTCATCATGTGTGTGTGTGCGTGTACTGAAAGCCTGCACAACCTCCATCTCCACTTGCAGACATAGAAATTTGTGTTGTCTTAAACAAGGCAAAGACACAACAGAGAAATACCCTTCCATGAATTTAAGTAGACACAAAGAGAGGAACTGTACTTATTTATGGAATCTCTCCTGTGACTCATGTCTGTCCCTCCAGACTTCTGCAGGTGCTTTGGGTTGACTGCTAGCAGAAATAAGACTGTATCTAGATCACAGATCACCTGAGTAAGAACTTTAAACCTATTGTGCTTGCTGTCCTGCGGCAGCACAATCAGTGCCCCTCATTCAATTAAAATTTTATAGACTCATTCATGGGCAGAAACATAAAAAACCACAACATAAACTGGTTGGGGATGAGATGAGCGAGTTATTTTTTTCCCCTCCCTACAGGGTCTGCTATATTATTAGAAAGTCATAATTCTGCAAAGTGACGGTCATGGGAAGTGACAACTATTTGGAAGATTGAAGCATCTGTCTTACTTGGTCTGTGCCCCCTCGCGTCAGGAGAGAATTGACATGACATGATTGGAACAGAAGTTTGGACTAAATCTTTCACAGTCTGTTAGCACAGGCAGAGACGGCTGTTGGAGGATTTTCTTTAGTAGAAAACCATACAGTCAGCTTTGGGAGCAGGGAGGGGGCAGGCAAGGGAGATAGAAGAAGAAGGAAAAATAATATTTGCATTCTTAAAAGCTTTTCCTCACAGTGGTTTCTGAGCAAATGTAGGTCAGCTGTAGGATCCCTTTCCCACAGGGCTAATAAGAAAAGGTTTTTCTGGCGCTTCCTTTCGCTGTCCTGGTTTAAAATCTATGTAGTTTTTGCTAAAGACATCAAGCTGCTTTTAAACTGCATGCAGCAGGCAAGAGGCTTATGGTTAGCTAGACTTGGGCAAACTGGTGACTGCCTCCAACAGTTCAGATAGCTTATAATTGCTTTCTGTATTTAGGCTTTGCACCTTCCGTTTTTCATTCTTTCTTCACCCTAGGTCTCAGTCTTTTGGGCAACTGCAGATCCTGCACACCCAGAATCCCATGGAAATCTGTGAATCATGGAGACTTTTGCTGACCTTTAAAACATTACTTTTTAGTTTTGTCATGTTTCTTGTTTGTTTGTGCTGTTTGTAGCAAGTCTTTTGAGTTCTCGCTAATTTCCTGAGAGCTTTCTTTTTAGGGATATGGTGTCACTATGTTTACCTCCCTGAAGGAATGGTTGTTGAGCAGCAGCTGAAATTTTGGCCTTCTGATAACTTTTTAGAGATCAATAGATCGGTCTCCCAAACAAAAGCTCTAATTTTCAGCTTGAAATGCTTCCTTTCACATCCAATAGCCAATTCTGTAACATGCCTCTGTGCATATTAAAAGAATATAAGCACAGGTGAAATCTAGAGGATAGGGGAATGGGATAGCTGCCTTTTTCCAGGTAAGTAAATTCCGCCCTCCACATTTACGTGCCAGTTTTGCTATCCACCTTTAGATATCGACTGCCTCCCCTGAAATTAAATTCTCATGGCTGTAGCAAAGTTGACAGTGAAGGAACATTCATAATGCCACAGTGCTGCATGTCTTGGAAATTATCTTCCTCTTCTGCAGTGCATCTATCTCCAGTAGCAAGTTTGGGACTGTCAGTTTAGATCAGTGCCTTACTTTGCAGTGGGATCAAATACAGATAGACATGGCTTTAAATCACCTTTCATTTCTCTGAAACCTGGTCTGTTTCAAGGGATGGTTTGGCTCATGGCATAATTTCTAGAGGGCTTAGGTACATCTGGGGCTACTCCACATCATATTGTCTCATGGTGATACCTACCTCGTGACGTGTCTGTAGTCACAAACACTACAACATCACATCTCCACCTGAAGCAAACTTTCAAGCACAGGAAAAGTAAGGGAAGAGAATCAATCACTGTGCCTCAAGGATCTTCAGGACACCATTATCTGTCTGAAAGTAGTTCTTTGCACCAGAAAATGAAAGCAGCCATGTGGTCCTGAGAAGTCAAGTGATGCACAGCCAGTTCAGTTTCCACTGGAATCTTACTTTGATGTCTCCAAATGCAAGCTGATACTGGAGGGAGGCATTTAGGTGACTAACCCTTTTATGCCTGAAACCAAGATGACAAGATTCTCTCTTTTAGCAACCTGTGGCAAAGCAAACTTGAAATGTCTGCTTTGTCCCTGGTGTGGATATTACAAGTCTCATCATGTCGTATCTCAACCACCTAAAATCACTGTCATGGGTGTAGGAAAGCATAGAAAAACACATTACCTGACTGATTTTGCTTTCATTTGTTACATCTGTGTTTAAAGGCTGATACGTTTTTACAATATAGGTACAAAGATCAGTGCAAAATTATTTAGGTAATTGGAAACTTGCAAAAGAATTAATTTTTCATCAACAGCAATAAAAGCCTGTTTCATTTGCTGACAAATCTTTCGTGCTTCATCCTTTCAAGGGAGAGCACTTGAACAGGTGTCTGCTACTGAATGCAACAATAATCGTACTTTCAAGAAGGATAAGCAGTCGTTCATATGTTGTTTCTTCCTTCAGTTAAAGTGAAAAAAAGAGTACTTCTTAATAGTGTCAAAATGCAGAAAATTTGTTTATTCATTTTACTTCTGCCTCATGGCTTTACAAAAATGTCCTCCGCAGCTGAAGAAAAACTGAGGAAATAAATGTCTTGATGTGTAATGTTACTTTATAATGTTGCTTAAACATCCAAAACCCAATTCAGGAGGGGAAAAAAAAAAGGGGGTGCTATATGACATAGTAGAGCATATAACAAGGTTACCTGTGAGGGTCTGAGGACCCTTTCTCATGTGGAATGAATTAGGAATAGGTTTAGGAAGCCAGGAGCAACTGGATCTGGGATTTATCAGTATACAGTGCTCAGTTAGCAAAGAGAGAAAAAAAAAAAAAGAGTTCAGCCCTGAAGAGAAGAAAGAAATTTGCATATACATAAAAAATCTCAAGGAATTCAAGATTTGTTTTATCCATGTTCTGAGTATCTTTTTCATGCCTCTCTTATGAACTTGGCAGCAATAACTGAACCTCAGCAGAAGGTCCTATGCTAGGATAAAGAAGTCTATCAGACCGAAGTACATAAAAATACTTTCTACCCAGGCTTATATTGAAAATGAAGTTTTCCAAAATATCCTGTAACAATCATAATTCCTAAGGAATATGAGCCCTACATTAGAACGCATTGTTTGAGCAAAGAGCAATCTGAAAGCAACTCATGCGGAGAAGCTAGGATAAAAGTGGGGAGCTGAGTTAGGGAGTTATGCAATATCTGCTTAATATTACAACGATAAAGTTTAATTTTCCACTCCATAATCTCTTCTTTTACTGCCTAAATTTATTTCAAACTCTTCTACTGCTTCTGAAACCTCCACATAGACTTGTTCAACAATACACCTCTTCAACCTCTGCTAAATCCCTATTTTTTGCCATCTTTGAATTCCTCTATGCGTTGTTGAATGGCATCTGTTTTACTTTTCTTGGAGCCTGCAGTGTCTCGTTTAGTGGCTATAACACAAATACAAGTTCATGAGGCACTGCCAAGGAAGGAAGATACAAAAAATAAAAGTGCATCTAAGAAAGGTTATTTTTAAATGCATTTCTGTATGAATAACACTGTGCGACCACTGCCCAAGAGAAGTTTGCTGTTACAACCCAGGCCAGTAGAACAGTAATTGGTAAAGGTAATGTGAGCTCTGTGGTATTAACTTCAGCAGTAAATTTTCTTCCCACTATGAAAACCTAAAATATGGGCCTAGAACATCCCGTGGAAAATTACGAAAGCACCAGAAGATAGTGTAAGTGGGATATGGGAACTGAAGAAGCACTTCTCTAATCAGATTCTCTTAGTTTATTTTTTACAGTGGGGGAAGCAAGGTAACTTTTAAGCATAACTAAGATTGATAGGATAAAGGACACCTGAGAAAAATTCAGCAAGGAGGAAACAAAAACTGAATTGATAAAGGTGTTTCATTTGAAGCCAAACCATACTGTGGACAAGATAGTTCATCTAAATGACTAGACAGTATACTATGTCGATAGGTTTAGAACTGGCAAGTCTTTTTTGGAGAATGAGAGTAATTTAGAAGTGCATTTTTTGCATGTGGTTTTGTGCGTGGTTTTCTAGGTAAGCCAAACTAGATACTTCTTTTAATATAAACTTTCTGTCATGAGGACATCAATTATTACAAAGAAATAGGAGGCAGCTCTTAAACTGCTTTCCAACCCCTTTCTTCCAGCCACAACCATGTAGAAAGGTGAAACTTCGCAGTACCACTGCAAAGAACATTGTAGGTTGTCTTTACTAATAGCATAATAGGGGATCATCACAGAAGTAAGTGGCAATAATTATACATTTCCTTTTTTGTCTTTCAAAGGTCATTGTTAAAGTCATAGAAAGAAAGTTTTCTTGATATCACAAGGAGAGAGGGCAGAATCACTTCTGAGACTCAAAAAGGCAGCCATTCTCTCCCTGTCTCTCTCCATGCACAACTATATGTGTCTTTATGTACCTATTATAATATACATATACAATTTAGCTAAGAATATAAAATTACCTAATTTCCAGAAAAAGCTGGCTGTGGTGTGGGACAGTGAAATTCTAGAGAACTGTAATCAGCAGTCTTGCCTAGTATGTGTAGGGGTTTTCCTTTACCTGTTCCGTTTTGTGCAGGAGAACATAAAGATGAAATTATTTAGTCCCACAATTATATGAAGTGCAGGTTATAGATTTCAGGGTAAAGCTGCCTTAATTCTGTGCAAAGTGGATTACAGAAGCAGTGGCAAAATGAACACTGTAACATAGACATGAAACAGCACTTTACACACGGACACAGGTAAAAAGAAAATCACTATGAGATAGACCACAACTGATGCTGGGTTTTGTGAAAAACTTAGACCACAACTGCAGCAGCTGAGATCTGCTTCATGAATTGTTTGTGATGGAGGGACAGGCTGATCCGTTTCTGACATTTCGGGTGTCCCCATTGCTGCTTTGAATGTCCACTACAGTTACTTTCCTCTCTTCAGTCACTTTTTAAGGAGTTAGGAGCTTCAATGATTGATCTCTAACTTTCAAACAGATAGTATGAGCATCCCTGAAGCATGTTACAAACAGAAGACAACTTGATCTAGAAAAGATCCTTACACCATGCTAGGTAAAAACTAACATTAACTAATAAAATAGAAAAGGAAGGAAATGGAATATTTCAGTAGCTATCATATGGTGATAGAAATAAATACATAAATACCTAAATACCTAACTTGACAATATACTTCACTATTCTTTGTATGCTATCAATATGACATGTAGCAATTTAATATTTAGCAGTTTTTAGAATTAAAATCCTGTTAAATGCACTTTTTAAGAAAATGTGAAGATATGATATCAGTTTTCAAAATTTTCTGACACGAGATATCAAAATGACACTTCAACGTGGAGTATCACTTGTGAGTTCTGTTAAAACCTATGATTTAAAAAAAATCCTGAAAAGAAAGGTTTTGGAGGTTATTTCAATTGTAAATTTTGAGAAGGCTTTTTTTTTTTTTTTAATAAGCTTCTGAAGTAATTTTACTGTTACAATGTTTAATACCAGCAATATGTCTGAATTCTGCTATTCCTCAGGCTGAAACCTTGTTTGTATAGAAGTTACAAGTGTGTAGACATAATGATAGCAACAATATATTAAAGGCAAGAGAGATCCACATTGCAGCAGTCCAGAGAGGTCCAAGGCTTTTGTTTGCATTCAGGATTTTTGTTCAGGCTTTCATAAAATATTTGCAGAACTTTCTTCTGTACATTGCCTGTCACCAAAAGGAACAAATTTCTAACAAGCCAAAGAACATGTGTTTGAATTTGGGATTTTGGCTATATATTTTTATAGATTAAAACGTCTCAAAAATGCCTCTGTTGTCTGTATTAGCAACTGGACTACTAGACAAACATGGAGATCTATATGGAAGGATAACCTCTGTTCCCTGGAGACATGCAGTATGGGTTTCACAGATTATTATTCTGACACTGGGGGAATTCTAAGAGTAGAAACTTATCTTCTAGACATATTCTTCTAAGATAATTATAATTATAGAAATAATGATAGGGTTCCATAAAATATCATTAGTGTTGTTTGTATAATATCATACCCCTTTTTGTGTGTGTGTGTGTCACAAATACAAATCTAGAAGAAACATTTATTAGCATTTTGACATGAATTGACTCAAGGTCAGAGAGGCTTGACAGCAAAAGAGATTTAAACTGCTAGCAGGAGCAGCTCAAAGAAGCTAAAATGAAACAGTTCTCAAGGTCAGCACTAACAAACTCTAGGCAATCCTTGTGAAATTAAGCAAAGGAGAACAATAAAAATTAAGCTCTCTCTCAGAGGAATGTTTGAAGCCTGTGGCCAGCTCCAGAAGAGCTTTTCTGTCTTTTGAGTGCACTGATATCGAGTTTGCTGTTTCATCAAACTGTGTTTGCTACTGCTGATGTCAGGTTTTCATCCCATGCATTCTGCCAGAGGTCACCAAGTTCATGTATTTGTGGTGTTCTTTGGTGCAGATGAAAGTCTGCAATGGTCTTCACATGGCATTCAGTGGACATACTAGTGTTGAGGTAAACTCTAGTAACTAAAGCTTTGATCTTAATTATACTTTGTAAGTGGATCTGATGGCTTCAAAACTTGTCTTCACTCCTTAGTCTCTTGATTAAGTTTTCCACTGAGCCATTATGAAATTAGGACAAGCTAGAGCTGCGCTGTAAAGACTATTCTTGCTTTCCAGTGTAAAGAGAGTTTCAGGTTTTTTCCACTTGCAGTGCTTGTTATACCTGAAATGTACCAATCATCTTCCAGCTTATTTTTTTTGTTGAGATGTTACTTAAAGCAAAAGTCTGTAGTTTCATAGCCACCAAATCTTATTTCAAGATCCCTTTGCTACTTTTCCACTGGGCATTATTGTCCTTTTCCCTTACAGGTGGAAATGGAATGCAAGAAAAACGTCTATCACAGTAGCATGCTGACAGGACACACTGGATACTCACAGAGCAGCAGGTAATTCAGGTAGAAAACAGCATTTTTGTCAGGCTTGTCTACTTAAGTCTTCTCAGTTTCCGTTGTGCTAAATCCCTCGAGAGGATGGATACTGCTGTTATCTGTCACATAGACCAGCTCTGACGACTATATTCTGACAGTATCATCAACTATGAGGTGACCGTGGTCAAGAAGACATCAAAGAAGGGAAAAAGTTCTCTTCAGCATATTTTTTTCATTAATCCCCATGAAATGAGGTCTTTACCTGGAAATATGCAGAGCAAATTGCAGTGTTTGAAGCTCTGAGGCTTTGAATGAAAATTTTTTACTTTCTTAGAAGATTGGGAGTGTTGTGTGGTTCGTGTACATGCTAGGACAGAAGAGAACAGGGATTAGTCTTGGGTGGCTGTGATTCTACAGTCCTGTATGGCTTAACCCCTGCATTCTGATGAAAGATGGAATTTTTTTTTATATTCTTGTGCATTTCAAGGTCGGGCAGTGCCTGCAAGAAGATGAGGTGGGTAGGCAAATTCCTATACTTCTTGAATGCAATGGCTCTGTTTATCTTCTAAGAGAGGCTGTTTGCTGCCTCTGCTGTGTGACACATACATGCTGTGGCGCCCCTTTCTGGTTAATCCTATCCTGTCCTCTGTGTTGTGCTTTGTATATGATCAACAGGGTCTACCCAAACACCTGCAGCATTTCAGAAGAAAACTCAATGAATTTGTCCTAGAGGAGTGAAAAAAGCAGGCAGAGGTAAGCGTTTAGTGCCCATCACTACTAATAATGCAATGCAGCTTGAATTTATCAGAGATTACTCGGAAATGTATTTTATATGCTGTGTTCTTTAACTCAGCATTTGCTCTTGACAGCAGGAATAATGGGTGAGATGTGTTTGGATTTACAGCATGTAAAGGAAATCATCAGTAGACCTGTGCACCTCATAAATCCTATATGCTCAGCAATTATTTTTACCTATTGGCCCAACATTATAATTCTGCCAGTTGCTGTTTCTTTCTCATAAGCAAGACAAATTCATGTTAGTCTGTTTAGTCCCATCTAACTCCTCAACTGTTCTTTCATCCAGCACCATGAAGATTAGCTTCATTAGCTGTTGGAGCCCTCTGAACTCTGCTGTTACACAAAAGGGGTTTTTTTTTAGTGAGAGCATCATCTGGTTTAGAGGCCTGGCTCTGCTGGTAGCTGTACTGGCAACTCTGTTGTTGCTCCATTTATCCCTGAGTGGCTGCAGTATCATCTGCCTGGCATGATTTAATGAAGGTGGCACATTAGTTAAATGCATAAAGCTTAAACAAAGCTTTGTCTGGCTCTGGGTGTGTATAGAGAGCATTGGGGAAACTGCTGGGCGGGAAGATGAAGGCAGAGTGTGAACAGGGGGTTTATTTTTCTGCCCAGTCTATTATATTTGCCCCAGCAGGCTGAGATTTTTCTTTGGCCATGATCCCAGTATACTTGTGGAAGGCAAATCTCTGCTAGTACACTCCTGCTGAAATGCCTCCTTCAAGTCCAGTGTTTTCCCCATGAAAGGCCATTCAGATGTCTTGGTGAGCATTGTCTGGATTTCCACGTGAGCAACTGCTCTTTGCATCTGCTTTTTCTGAGCAGCAGGATGAATTAGCTGGGACTGAGCACAGCACAGCTGGGTTGCATCTGGCCCCAAAAATAGTTTGCTTATAGCTCATGTATCTGTAACAGTGTAGTTCGGCAGGAAAGTCAGATTCCTATGGACACGTTTTTAAGGGTATTTAGTGTCCCAAGGATGCAGATAGGTTGGCAGTAGTGTCTGTGTGTCTGCCTTCAAAAACAGCAAACTTTTGCAACCAGTTAGCCTTAAGTCTGAATTTATCCATTTCTGTCATCTTCCTTCCCATATGGTTCTTAGAAGTTTTATTCAATGGAGGGCAAGGTCCTGGATAATTGGTCTTTTTACTGCAGCTGGTAGAGGGCTGAGAGAGAAAAGGAACTTGTAATTTATACGGCTGGAATAGCAGCATTCATGTTACTTCCTTTTTAAGGGAAGTAGCTGAAAACAGAGGCAGTAAAATACTTTTCTGTTTTGTTCCTAATTTAAGAGAAAATGGTGAATGACAAAAATGTTGTTTTCTGCTTAATTTTCTTTCTTTCCCTAGCTTAAGGTAGTTGGGAAAGGCCACAATCGCAGATTGAAGTGGACTAGGAAAAGTAAGTTCTCACAGATATCACACCTTGACTCCACATGACCAATGTTTAGCATAGTGGGCTAAAGTAAAATACTTCTTTTAACAAAGTTATGTGTGTTCAGTATGAAACCTTGCTCAAGGAAACACACAGCAGCAACCATAAGGGACACCAGGGACACGAAATGTTCTGTGTTTCTTCTGGGTTGTTTTATGGGATTTGTAGTTTTTGATATATTAAATATAGGTTGAAGCTCCATGGAGGATACTGAAAAGCACTCTGCTTGATAGCAGCCTTGCTTTTTTCACTCCTGAATGTTTGAGTGTTTCTGTCACCATTCAGAAAAACACATACAAAAGCTTGAGTTCATATTTCTTCAGAATAAATCTGCTCTTCCCCTTTATCTGCCATCTGAGTGTAATCCTTCCCCATTTGTGGCACTACATTGATTTCTGGAGCCACAGCTTGTGTTGTGACACTCATAGGGTGATGATTGCTGTATTGCTGTTTAGTGAGTTTCAAGTACACTTAGTATACTGTAGAAACAGAAAAGAAAGTACAGTGCACTCGGAGGTGCTTAGAGGTCTGCTCTAAGATGCAGCTTAGAAACAGAGAATACAAAAGACTAAGAGCTGCTGCCTCCAAGCAAAGCACTTGTGTTGCTTTAAGCAGGTCAGCAGCTCCACAGAAGTCAAGTGCTTTGTTGGATCAGAGGTTCAGAAAGTTTCACAGATAAATTTGTCTGATGGAGGCATTTGAAAGAAGAGAGGGAAATCATCTAAGGAGAGACCACTTGGACGGGGAAAATGAGAAGAATGGGAAGGAAACAGGCTGGAGTCAGACTGGAGCAGCAGCATCAGAGCAAGAAATTTAACTCTTGGGTGGAAACATTCAAAGAGGGAAGAATGAACCATTCTCAAAATGACAGAGAGGGAAACAGTAGTGTTATGAACAAACTGGGCTGCCAACAGAGAGGGTGACTTGCAAAGGGGGTAACAAAACCAATGAAAACAAAGTTCTTTGTCACAACTTTTGGGGTTTTGTGGGAAAAACTTATATAAACAAATTATGACTCCTTCAATCAATTTTAACACCACTCGTAGACACAATCACCATTGAAGCCATAGATGTCAACATAGCATAAATTAGGCATACATTTCTGTCTCATATTAGAAAAATGGATTGCTTGTATGAAGAACCAGCTGCTCTGTAAAAAGAACGAAAGAACAGACTGTATAGATGGGATTAAAATAAATAGTGCTGTCTTGTGCATCTGCTTCTTTTAGAGCACTGACACCAGCTGAACTGATGCTGATGCTGCAGAATTCTCTTAACTGGCACACACATTTGCTAGTTAAGTGATTGCCCCACTCCCAGCCCCACATTTATACTTTCTATTGGGAGTGCCTCATAGTTCTTGCCTGGTTTGCAGTTTAAATGGGCACAGTGCAAAATAATGAACAATGCAATAATGGAACTAAGCTACCAACAGAGAGTGCAGGAACTACTGTAAGGAAAAGAAAAAAGGCATCTCACAGGGGCGCTAATACGTAGATTTATACCTGCTCAACATGACTAGTCCATGAGCTGCACAAGGCCTCCCCGCTTTTATTTTCCACAGCCAGTGGGGTCATTAAATTGGCCTCCTGGCAACTTCTGCATGCTCCAAGAAGTCTGTGGGGTGCCATGCTGTGGAGCAGGTCCTGGTCCCATGCGTGCCTCATATCTATGTTAGATGGGGGTGTTTTTCTCTCTCCTTTCTTATTTCACCAGGGATTTCCTACAAAAACAGGCAGGAAGCCCTGACTTTGGGGTTCTCCATTTCCACCCCCCGTGAGGGGAGCTAGACTTCCCTGCTTTCCCTCTCCATTCACTCCTGAATAACAAAAGGACTAGCTTTCCCTGGAGCCACAGTAAAATGAATTCTTTGAAGCCTTCTGTGCAAAGTTACTGGCTTATCTTTTCTCCTCTCTGAGGTATTGTTTTTTTTTCATTGGGCCTGCTCACTAGCCTGCAGATAACTTACTCTTTTTACTGTCACAAAAGGAACATTTTAGTTATGCTGCAGAGAGACGGGAGAGACTACGATTGTCTCTAGAAAAATGGAAGGCTGTTCTCTGCTAATGCATTAAACAAGGGCTAGATCCTCAACTTGACATAAGAAAACTGACGCTCAGTTGCAGCCTGAACACTCCAGTACCACTATTTGAAAGAGGTTTTTCTCAGTCTAATGAGTATCCACTACCAAACTATGGTGAGACTTACTCTTAACTCACAGACATCCAAGGAAGAATAGAATCAGGCCAGTCATTTTCACTGTTTGCTTCAGGTGAGTCAGCAACCAAGTATAGTCAGGGTGATTGCCAGTACTAAGTACCGGGTATTTGTTTCTTCATACACTTCTGCCAGCCTCCAGGCTCAAAGAGATTAGAAAGACTAGTCTTCCAGTGCCAAGTAACAGCATTTAATTTGTAATAAGTTGTCAGATGTATACATATTTAGTCATTTGGGCATATTGCTACTGCTGTACTTCCCGTGCAGAGAGGAGCACGAACCAGTCTTTTGGGGTGGTGGTTGATTTGTTAGGTTGAGTTTTGGGTTTGCATTTATTTTTTCAGTCAGAGCAAAATGAGTAATCCAAGTGCAGATGTCCTGAATTTACTATCTAAGACATAATGAAAGTCATGCTGCTGCTAAAAAGCCACCCAGAGACGGCTCTAGAGTAACAGTTTGGAAAATCTGACTGAAGACTACCCAACTGACTAAAAGGCACTGATACAAACTAAGAAGATGATACAAACAAATTTGGAAAACAGAACCAAAACGTCTGTGAAGAAACCTTTCTTGATGCCAGGAGTGAAATCACCAGGGAAAGAGAACTGACAAGTCGGTAACATTTCCATAAGAAAACTTTGAGTGTGAAAATAAGGGTCTTGGGACCCTCCTGGGAATAGAGAATTCCACTATTTTTATCCTCACAAAGTTGTTTCCTTAATTAATGGAGGTGTAACCATTGTTAAGAGGAAAAGCCAAGCTGATGAATCCCCTCCTCAGAATCAACAGCTGTCCCCACTGACTTCAGCTACACCTGGTTTTCCCCCTGCAGTAATGAGACATGGGTGATTAAACTCGAAGTGAGTTAGGCTTTTCATCTCAACTCTTATTTAACAACATCCTGCTATTTAAATATTCTGATTAGAAGTTTAGAGGATAAATTAAGCCACTTTGAAATGCCTTCTTCCACTTTGTTGAGTACCAAAGACAAGTCTCCCTGAGTTATACCCTCATTTACTGTTATTTCGATATGCTCATCAACATTTATTGAAGTCTGGTGTGCCTTGTCTGCTGCACCTCCCATCTCACTGGGCAGCAGCTCTGAAATGCCCCTGAGCCCAGAAACGGGGCTTTCCCTGGGGCAGGCAGTGGGTGCTCACAGCATGAAGAGTGTAAGTGCTGACCCCCATCTTTTCTAGCAAGAGGTTGTCTGCTGGATGAAAAAGTTCTCCAGATGGGTTCAATCTACCAGCATGATGTGAAGTAGATAAAATAGAGACTTTAATTACTAAATATATCCTGGATGAATGGACCATCATTGGAGCATGCCATAAAATGCATCCAAGCACTACAGGTAAGAAAAGAAAAGCTTTAATTGCTGAGATGTGTTCAGTTCATTTTGGGCTTACAGAGACTTTAAAATCAAATTGAAATAATGGTCTAGAAACAGGCAGTGATACTATCATGTGATAGGAAGTGAGGCAGTAACGCAAGAGAGTCTCAAACACAGGCACCCAGCACCACTTTGGATACGTTGGCATGTTTGAGATCTCTACCTAGGATTGGCAGGTATGATTTAAGACCTAGTGAGGTTTCTGAAGCAACAGTAGGAGGCAAGCTAAGGTACTTCACAGCATCTAACACAGCCCCTGAGTAGCTTCCCTCTGTACAAATTAGGAAATTATTTTTGAAGGTGTACTTACTATTATCAGAATGGCCCAATTATATTTTACCATGGAGTCGGCTCTGCAGTTGGCCAAGTACATTCATCTTCATTAGTGGCCAAGAAATATTTTCCGCTAACGATGTTTCTTTCATCAGTCTGCAATCTCTAGAGTCTCACCTCATTTCAGAAAAAAAGTACAGATTCACAGGCCGCTTGGTGTTAAAGTGTTGCTAAGATCTTTTATTATTGCATCACAAATGTTAGGGCAAGAAGCAAAAAGAGCACTAGTAGAACAATCTAAAAGGGGCCTTAACAATAGAGCCATTAGGTGTAAAGTCCCTAAATGCCAGAGGAAGTCATTTGGGCATCTTTCTGCCTCTGCCTAAACATAATACCTGAAAAATGCATACCAACACCCCAGTACTTCTGCGTGCATTGCACAGCACTGCTTAGTAGTTTAGCACCAGTTTTATTTCTGAGGGAGGAACAGTGGGAGGGAAACTGTAGGCAGAGGAACGTACAGAAGGAAGAAACAAATCTTAAGATATGAAATAATAGAAAAAGAGAAGGAAGAAAAGAATGAACTAGTAAAGACAAAAATAATCCGTTATTACAAAGAACATGCAACAAGGAATAATTACTGCTATATGGCAAGGACATGCTGTATAGAGTTACCTGTTTTCTTTGAGATCTGTGTCTTATTTTCCAGTGAGCTAGGAGTAATCTGGAGGTATAATATAGTTAAAAAGCAGATGTGGAATAATCTGTATTGCCAGAGACCACAGTGAAGTCAAAGGAAAACTGGTGGATGTTTATAATGGAGTTTATCCTGGGTCTAGGTCTGGCTTTTAGAAGCAGAACTGTATCCCTGATTCAGCCACTGACAGTTGTGTGATGTGTTGAGAACGTTCAAGGCATGCTGATGAGTGTTGACTTAATGAGCATTGGCTGATAGTTAAAGTAGTAAAATCAAACAGCCTGGAGTTAGTTCTCTGTTCTTGTTTAACAAGGCTCATGTCCTTTATGAGGACCACCCATAGATATTAGAGAGCATGCTGTAGAAATCTGCAGTTAGGAGCAAATATACTCTTTGATAAGCTGAGGAACCCATTCAGTGACTGCTGTGTTCACTGTGTTTCTTCTGTACTTTGTCGTTACTGCATGTTACTTGGAAGTCATAGGCCAGAACCAATAAACTGAGAGCTAGTTTTAATCCTGCTGAGACATACCCCATTCCTCTGTGTCTCCTTTGAAAACGAGGACTATGTCACATTGCTTTTCAGCAATCATCTTGAGCAGAGCCACAGCACACCACGCTCCAAGCATATCTCCCACCTATACTCGAGTCTCAAAGGTTGCCTACATAAATATTAGTAGGAGCTTGCAGTAACTGACCTGAACTTGCCTGGTGATATTCTCAGTCACTCAGCACTGTGCTATCCCATCCTAAGCTAGAGGATGTGATAAGAAATGTAGACCCTTTTATACTGCCCATTTTTTTAGATTCACATCCTGCTGGCCTGCAGGTATCCTGTAAAAGACAAAAGCAAGGATAAATGCACTCAGTGACTGCAATACTGCTCCATTCAGGAAGATAAAGAATAGTTTGTCCTTTTACTGACTTACTTGCTTGTATTAGTACAAAATTATTTAATTTACAAGAAATTTGGAGACTGGGTCATGACTTTCATTTGGCAACTAGTGAATCAAGGATGCTTCTTCCTGCAAAAACTTACTGTATGATAATTTTCTTCTTAATTTCTGTTACGTAAAATGTAGATATGTCCTAAGATGTCATCCTAGTAGATATCCATCTACTATTTCCTATGATAGATATGATATCTATCTATCTATTTCCTATGATAGTAGCTCTGTCATAAGAAAAGAAACAGTTTTAATGTCAATATTGATTGCTGGGAGATCATCTTTGGCTCACCAGTTAAGGGGAGGTATTATATAAGCTTACTATACACAATTGCTTTGCATAACAACATGATGTGTGGCTAATGAAAACAAATGTCAGCTCCTTGCCACGAAGTATAAAGCACTAAGCACTCATTTCCAGCTGGACAAACCGCTATCAATGCATTAAAAAGCTTTTCCAACTGAAATGATATATCAGGCAATTGAGTGATCACAGCAGGCAGCTATGAACACTATCAAGAGCAGCTCCATTTCTTGAATAAGGTATGAAAGATGCTGACTTTTCTGGGATGAGACTAAACCTTTTCTTTAGTCCTCAGAAGGTTTGGGGGCACTGTATTTTCTGAAGTCAATAAAGACTGTTAAGCACATTGCACTATTCTCTCTGCATCTCACAGGACTGGATGATCTATTCACAGAAGAAAATTGATTGTCCCTTTTTTAAATGTAAAGATATGAATGTAGCTGGATTAAAAGTGAACCAGCACGTTTGATCAAATCAAAGATTTGACTCTATAAGGCTGAGGATCTTCCACTGGTGCAATCAGTAGGACCTGTAAAGAGCTCCCTTGCTTGATTCATGCAAACAATTCTGGAGGACATCTTAGGCAAAGAAGTGAGCAGTTTGGTTCACATGAAAAGCCATTTAGCCTGAAGATACATAACACCAACTTGCTTAGTGAAATTTGGTTGGTTTAGGGTTTTTTTTTTATCTCCAATAATACAACACTTCAATACATCAGTCCCTTGGCAGCAGTTTTTATTTTCTAATTGGCAACTCAGTGCATGCTTGTGTGTGTAGGTTGAGGGCACATATATTAAAAACACAAACTTTCATCGCTATTGTACACTGTCACTTCTACCCCTGTGGGTGTTTTAAATAAATCAAGATGCATTTCTTAGCGTACTTTCCACAGATCAGCAACTGAGGGTCAGCTTCACATACTGAGCTCAAGGACCTCTTCATGGCTTTAAAGAAAAAAGCCTCTGCTATATTTTGAATATAACACATGCATCCACTGATCTATGCCTCAGTGGGAGAGTTAGCAACACTAATTTTATTAAGCAGATAATAAGTAAGAACAAAAGTAACTTCAACAGAACTGGAAATCAGAGGGTTTTTTCTTCAAACCACTGAAGTTGTTAATACGTTGAAATGCCTAATGATTCACTGAACTCTTTGATTTGAAAGGCAGAAAGACTAAGAGATTTAAAATACTGCTCTTTCTGAGGAGCAATTACTTGTGATTTAATCAGCTATGCATTTAAAAAAAAGGTGTAGCAGCTATTTTACGTAGGAGAGCAAAGTGACTCACTAAATGAACCTTCACCATAGGGAGAAAAATCCATATTACCATCAAAGTAGTGAACGTGATTCAAAAAAATATGCAATAAGTCTTGACAGTGAGGATTTGAGGGATGGAAAGTCACCTAAGTTCATTCTGCAGCCTTCAGCCAAAAGGAGATTTAGGACTTGATTTTACTGTCGTATATGATGGGTATCTTGAAGTTTCTTGTCAAGCATAGCAGAAACAAGCTAGTCCTTTTACTAGTCTCTCTGTTTCATCCACTGGTGAATCTAGTACCATGTCTCAGAGCTCTCTGTAGTGGCAATGACTACTCTCATCAGCTTTCACAGTAGTCACCAAGTAAAATAAAACTGAACTGACAATTAAGTAATGTGACTGGAGACTAAATCTGATCAAAGTAAATATTTATTATGGCTAGGAAGGTCGGAAATGCATGAAGTATCTGCAGGGTTTGTTTTTTTCCTTCAGGCAAAAGTTGCCCGTTACACTAATACGTATGTATGTAACTGGCTTTTTTTTTTTAATCCAAAGACACACAGACTTTTTTGCATACAAATGTACAGTCAATGTTATATAGACACATAAATAGACAAACAAAAATCGCACACTGATTCTTAAGGTAGAACCAAAGTTATATCCTTTTAATGCTTTTCTCCATGACTATAAGCCTGGGAAGTATGTCAGTACAGATATTATATGAATAATAATGGCTGCATTTAAATATGTGGAAGGCTTAAATGTCAGGTAGTCTTGAGTATACCAGCTAAAACTTATTGAGATTTTAGCTCATTTCCCAGAATGACTGAATAGCTAAATGTTTCCATTATACGAGCTTGATTTTAATGCAATAACAAGGTTTATGGGCTCCATAAAGCAATATTTGTTTGGGTTTTTTAAAACTTGTTTTACAGACTAAATAGAAATGAATGATAAAATAATTTTGCCTGAAAGAAAAATACAGTTCTAAGAACTAACAACCACTAAACAGTTACCCGATTTTTGGATGTACTGAGGTTTGTGTTTCGGATAGAAGTTCTCTTGAGAGAACTAGAAAGACAATTATAAATTCACAGAGCATTTGCAAGCATCTGTTCCGGATTCACATGCTCTTGATTCATCTGTGTGCACAAATAGCATGAGTTTGATAACAAACGATCAGAGCTGGTAATTAGCATAGACAGCTCCCTAATTTGCACAGGAAGTCAGCACAGTTGTTTAAGCTAAGAAGGTACCTTGTTGCATGCTTTGATCACAGTTGGAATTGTTTGTGCCAGTGGGAATCCAGTGTATCTGAGGAAATACTGTGGATTTCTTAACATTCTAGAAATGGAAGAAATTTTTCTTCAATTCTCAGGATAAATCAATTTTCTTTTTCAGAATGTTTTGAAGAAATTTTTTTACAGTATCATACACAATATCATATGAAACATTTCAGTAAGTAATAGGAGGCACATCCTTTAGTTGTCCTGTCATTCTGTTCCTCAAGGTGGTTATAGCCTAAAAAAGTTGTTCGGGGAACAAGCTTGGGAGGTCATATGGGACATCCTGGGTACTATCCACCAACCTTCTCATTCATTAATAATATCTGGAAAGAAATAACAAGAAAATGATGGTGCTTTGGTTTATAACACTTGCCATGTATAGCTTAAAATTGTGCATAAAACCTTGCCCATTGCCCAGTGGCTGCTCACTTTGAGATACTGTTTCAGAAAGACAGCAGTGGCATCTTACTTACCGAGGGACCAAAACAAAGAGGTATTTGTGGTGATGTAGGGGCATCATTTGTAGATGACAAAAGCAGACAATTACTTCCCTTACTCACCTGAGGGCCATATACAGCCAGGACTAAAAGGCAAGGTGAAAAGTGCTCACTTGCTGACGGACGGGCAGTTTTTGTCGGGTATTGTGCCTCCATAGGCTCACTGTTTACTTTTCAAAATGCCTTTGAGACTGCAACACTGAGGCTGGGACATGTGTGCTCTACTTTAATAGTGCCTAAAATGGCACAAGGGAGCCCAATTTTCTAAGATTAAGTCCATTGCCCAGAACAACATGTCTATGTTTCATCTTCAGTCGTTTTGGTGTTCATGTACTAGATATCAGAAAATGCTAATTTAAAAGAGGTTTTTTTTTCTCTATTATGTCCTTAGTCCTCTGCTTCCAATTCCATTTCTAAGCAATAGATATGAGCATGAACATAAACATTTATCTCCAAAATTTCACAAAGATCAGAAAATATACGAATCTCCATTCCATAATCCTTGTTAGGGCCAGCCTAAAATTTTGATCGAAAGCCAAATTTATTTAACTATCATCAAGCTAATTCAGATCCAAGTTTTTTTCTGAAACATAGCTTAAGTCACACTCTGCCTGGTAAGCCTCACCCATGAGTGTTGTAGCTTATGTTATTATGCCAGATCTTGAATTGCTTATATTTATTATGGAACAGATCAGTGTATCAGAAGACAAGCTCCACCTGCAGAGCAATGACTAAGGTTTTGAGGGTGGGGATTGAATGAGCTTTCTTCTTTTTGATTGCCATGGTTTGTTTGGTTTCTCACTGCCCTTTGATAAGATTATGATATAAATTCTAAACTGGCTGTACCATTTTCTGACATTAATGGTGGGTTTTGCCCATCAAAGTATTCTCACCCACAACACTCTCATCTCTAGTTTTTCTCTGATTCTGTCACCCTGCCAAAAAATGCATTATTATAGTTGTGGTATGAAAAGGACCCAAGGGTGCATTCTTGTGTGCTGTCTCCATTGGGTTGTTCTTGAATTATGCAACGGAAAGGAGAGACCGACTTTTGGAAAGACACTTAATCTGTTAATAAATGTCTCAACTAAATGTATATTGCTGTTAATTCTGAGAACCTCTAAAAAGATCAGATTAGTGATGTGAAGTAATTTTTCTGTGACTTTCAATTATTAAACTCCTGTGATTCTCACAATTTTTTGCTGCAATTCACCTCTTTTAATATGTGTCCAGTGCTCGGTGGCCTGAATTAGCCTTTCCTAGGGTCTGTACTCAACTGCTGAGATATTTACAAACATTCAATACCTTTAAAGTAATGGCTGTTACTAGATCTGAAGCCATGTACTAGAAAAAGGTCTTGTGAATAGAAAGACTGCATCAATTCCACTTGCAAGGACAGACAGAATCCCTCCAGGCAGTACAGTGGAGTCTTGCAGGGCAGCAGACCGGAGTGATAAGAGATTTAGTACAAAGGAAAGACTATCCTGATCTAAGAGGATAAAGGGTATTGTAGCAGAAGCTCAGACAACTTTTTTTCAGCTAAGGAAGTCAGCATGGGATGTTCTATCTACATAACAGGTTGTTCCATCACATCTGCCCTTGGTACCAACAATACTCCAAGGCTTCATCACTTCACCAGCAGTCTTACCAGGCTTAGGACAGCATTATGGGTAAATGTCAGAATATCTTTTTGTGGCTTATCTTGCTTGTTTGTTTCCCTACAAAATAATGCTACTAATAGAGCAAACAGTCTTTCTACTTAAACTTCTGTGTAGATGAATCATTTAGCATTTCCTCATCTCAGTAAATTTAAGGCGGAAGACTTTTTAAAAAAATCTGTATCTTAACAAACTTCTATCTCTGTTAATACAGTAATGCTGTTAAAAGTAGCATTTTTATTCCTCTAGTTCCCAGGTTTTACAAGAAGAAAAGCAGTAAGTAATAATACAATTGAATTATTTAATTCCATACTCATTTTCAGACTGTATAAAAACTGAAACTACTGAAGGAAGCTATTAGATGAGGGCTGATATTTGCATGTTCATAAGAATTAGGCTACCTATAAATCTAGAAAGACTGAAGTTAAAATACTGAATGTGAATTCCTTCTTTCAGCTACTTAGCCTCTAGGACGGGCTGGGACAACAGTGTAATGAGTAAGGGAATTTTTGGTGTTTTAACAGTAAACACTGACTCACCTGCCCCGTGCTCTTGATAAGCATTGGTGGCAAACATCAGCCTATTTCAAACATGACCCAGGACAGCAAAGGTTATATAAAAGCATGAGATAGTTTGTCCCTTTCCAATAGTAAAAATACAATTAATTCAGTTCACCTTAATCATTCTCTGTCATTTGCATTCAAGTCCTCGGGAGAACAAGCCTTGAGGGCTTTGCACCATTTTCTCAAATATCTTTCTTGGTACCAGTCCCCTCATTGAGTCTCTGGTGATTTTCCTCCCCATTTGGCATGTCTGTCAGTGCGAGAAGGCTGCAGCTCACAAGGTACAAAATACTTTACTGGTTATCCTTGGATCCTAAGTGGCTTAGCAGAAGTGCTCATCACTTTGTGAGGTTGAAGACTTTAAAGTGTCTCTAATGCTAACCTGAACAGCAGGAATGGAGTCACTTTTACAAAGCCTGAAGATATTTAGCAGTGGAGGCAGGGTAGGGCACACAGGACAGCAGTAAGTGTCCTTTTAGATAAGAATTAAAATATTGAAAAGACACAGCTTTCATGTCTGTCAACTGTGGACAAAATTCATTTTGTTCTCCATAAATCAGATCTTGCCCATCTTTCCCTAGCTTCCACAGCAGTGCAAGGAGAAAACATTCATTATATTCTCCATAGATGAGCAAAGTGTTTACACTGTTATTTTGCTAGCAGCAAAATCCTTTTTCCACCAGCTGAATTTATCTACCCTTTATAATTGCTTAGCCTAATTAACACTCCAGTAAATAGCACACCTGCATTACCTTCACATCCCTATATGCCTGCTCTTCTGTGCTGATGCTGTTGTTGCTAAACGGCTAAAATGTTTCTGAGTTGCCGGAGTCATCCTGGGATCACAGCACACATCCATGTCATGCTTTTCTGTAAAGGCTTGGGAAGATGCAGGCTGGTTCAGATCTGTATGACACAATCTATTTTTAGAGCTTCCTTTTTTTCAGAGAAACTAATTTTCCCATGGGAAATAAATCCTTGGGGAAAAGTCATTTCCACCTCATTTGTTAATCTAAAATATCTTTGCTTTTGGCTTCCTGCTACTGAGCGCAGAACTGCTGCATCTAGTTAATTTTGCAGTCCCGCTAAATGACAGTGAGACTTATTTAGAAGGAAACCAAATTTAGTTCCGTTATGTTGTGGCAACGGTTATATGAAAAGAGGTAGGACATCTTCCCCCTCTGTTTTAGTCTTGGGAAAACTTGTTCCCTGAAACCACCATATCTATAGATATGAAAGTTAATCAAAGCACCTATACCTAGGATGCACTGAAAGGTACAGCTGCAGGGGAAACCCCCAAATGCCTGGCAGTCCAAAAAGAGGACAGCATTCTTTATGAAACTGAAATGTTGCATTCAAAGAGCAAGCAAAAGGAAAATGGAGTTGCTGTTAACAGGAATCTATAAAACGCTGCTGCAATGAGACCTTCAGGCTGCTGCTGGAAGCTATAAGTCTAAAATTATGGATGGGTTCCTTTGGTTTGTTATTGTTCTCTTCTGTATTTTCCTTGTAAAAATGGACTCTCTGGGATCATTATGTAGTTGCAGCATATATTCATATTGACTAGACTGAACTGTGTACACTAGAGTGACTGAGAGTGTAGCTATTTATGCCTTAATTTAAAATAACAGGCTGGAGCTAGACTGCCTCTGGACATAAGAATGAGCTGTCCCAGTAAAGCTAGAGACACCTTTGATGTGGTATGTAATGCAATATCTAACAAAAAACAACCAAAAGAAAAAAGCCCCAAACAACAAACCAACAACAAAACTAGTTCCAAGTAGCTCCAGCTTAGCTCCTAAGCAGCCCAGCTCCCCGCAGTCCATCTCTATGCAGAGGTGAGGTGTGAAAAGAGTAAATAACACCTTGAAACCATCTCTGTACCATATGGGGATCAAAAAAGTGACCCAAGGAAGTCAGGGAGCCAATGCCACCAAAGAGAAAACCACAATAATTACATTCCACAAATAACAGTTTCCCTCTTCCCACTCTTTCCTGGCATGATAAATAACATCATTATCATTACACTGTGACTGATAGAGTATTATATCATATTCTGTTCCTATATAGGAATGTTAGGTGTATTCCTATACTTGGTGATTGTTTGGAGGCTCAAGTTTGTTCAGGTTCCACGTTTTGTCCAAGTATATTCTGACTAAGTAGGCATTGCTAGGGATATAGTATCAGTATTTAAATAGTAGTATAGCCCAAGGGATAGGTTAAAGAAAGGTCAGCTTACTGTTACCTTGAGCTTGAAATACAACATTCACAATGGGAATATTTTATGTGAGTTTTGGAAGGAAAATTCACTTGCTGTTTCACTATTTTTAGTGGACATGTTATTAGTATCAATTATGTTTCCAACAGGAAATTTTCTGAGGTTATTTCCATGGAAAGGAATGGCTAAAATAGATGGCCTAAAAACATCTGAGAACCTTTTGACACAATTCCATTGTTCTGGAAAAAATAACAAAACCTCTCATGATTCTGCCTGGACAGAGCACACTTCAGAACCAAAAAGCTTTCAGGAAACAACAATCTTCTGCCTGTTCAAAGCCGTCATGGATTCACTGTGTAGACTCAATCCAAGGTTGTGGTCCCACCTCAGATCACATTTTCACCAGTTTTTTCTGCCTCCATCTGTGGGGTTTTAAGAACCAAGACCTAACTGTGGCTGGGCACCTCTTTCTCCAAATCATGGCTTTGCATATGTCACCACTACATCACTTCTTTGGTTGCAGCATAGCATAGAATTATCCAAATGTTTCATTATCTTCAGCTGTCTGTAGCTTAGCTGCTGGTAACAGTCCAGTTGAGAGACCTATGTGAGCTAATGATTTACAGTATTTACCCTCAGGATAGGTTCATGTGAGGCAAGCTTAGATTTGGACAGTGATTACAGAACAGGGATGTCCTTTGTATCCTTATCTGCAGAAAACAATAATAATGATGAAGCACCTTCTCCCTTTGAGTGCATGGAGATCTACCAAGGGAAAACTCCCTAAGTATGTTTATTTTTATTCATTTATCAATATACCCCTCTTTTTATTCCTACAGAAATGAGCTTTGCTATGAGTGAATTTATTATGGCAACAGCCATTAATATACTTATCATAAACCTGTTTATTGTAAACTGAATACTCTGCAAAATAATGGGAAAGTTTTCCCATTAATTAGATTTTCAGTCCAATACCACAGGCAGATAACATGAAGGCTGGAATGGTTCTGTTTTGCGTGGATTTGATCTGTGTTTTTTCCAGCTAGCTCTGTATTTCTTTCTTGACTGAAGTATGACTAATTATTTTTAATAGGTATAAGTGTAGACTTCTGTACTTGCTGGTATATATATCCAATAATCTTGGTGTCCAACCTGTAGTTGTGACATGTTATTGTCACAGACTAGGAAACAAAGCATTCAGGCAGAGAAACACTGGAGGAGTGAGGACCTGGGGAGACCTTTATTGAGTCACAGAAGCTGGAGATTTGCTTTTCAACTACCTTCAAGTTGAGTGACCAAATTCTTCATGGACTGATACTAAATGTGAAAGCTGCTGGTTCTACCCATATTAAACACAAGGATCAGTAACAGTAGAGGGAACGGGAAATGTTGTGCCACCTACTTATTTAATCATTAGATGGGCCTCATCTCGATGACACAAAGTGTCACTTTCAATGAAATCTCAACCAGATGCAGAAATCTTTGAGAAAGCATCATTCTCAAGATGAGCTAAGTCTTTATACAGAAGCATCCACAGGAAAGAGTCCCTGGTGTTCTCTTTCCCTGATGGCTTTTGAACTAACAGAGCCTCTGTAAATAGTGCCTACAATAGTGGACAGCATCATGGCTCTGCCAGAGTGGTGAGGATTGAAGTTTACTAAAAAGACAAAATATAGAGGCAGGGATTGGTGTCTGAATGATAGTGCTTGTGTTTCTTTTGCCAGGAAAGTCCAATTTTGAGCTTAGTAGAGGGATTTTGTAGCTTTTATCATGAAACTTCAGCTGCCTGGAAAGAGCCTAGGACAGGAAGCCAAGCTACATCAAAAAAATTAGTAGAGCAAGAGTCTGTGAAGAGAAATTAAGCAGTTCTTCTATTCACCCCAGCTCCAGCAGCTGCTCCGTTCTGATACCTGTCCACATAGCCAAGCCATTTGGATGACAGTGTCAGATGCTCTCCCCTCAGTCATCATGGTATGCAGGTGACCCACTGGAAAAGAAAAACAAAAAGGAAATTCATAGCGTGTCAGAACGTTTTCTCTGTGGAAGCATTAACTGTCGTAACAAAAGGGCAGAGGAAAAGCAAGCCTTGCACCTGTATTTCTAGAGTGGGCTTCATGACATTTGGGGCTGCTTTTTCTGATTACAGCTCCAGAAACCAAAGGGCCGTTAGAAAGGTTCAGCAACTGTTTAAAAAACCCAACCAAAACCTTTCAGCTTTCTGAATATGAAAAAAACCCCAACCCAAAACCAAAAGCCCTGAAGTGTCCTAACGCCTTAGAAACAAGAACAGCAGTAAAAAGACACCCCAAAATATTACCTATCCTGGTGAAAAACTGATCTATACTAAGCTTGTCACATCTTGAGAGTCCAGATATGTGTCTCTTTAAAGCACAAGGTTTCACACATTCAGAACTGCTTCCTTCATGCTTTTTTGAAGCAGAAAAAATGCAATGGTAAAAGCAGCTCTAAATTGAAAATTTGAACAGAAAAATAAATACATTCAGGTCAAACTTTCATTTTGTTTTTGACACCTCTTCATTTTTAAAACATTCCCTTATAAATAGTTTACATTTTGAAATGAAAGTTCATTTCAAAAATTGAAAATGTATTTTCTCATTTAAGAAAATCTCAGAAGATTTTAATAATTCAAAGTTTTCTAGAAACTAAGAGTGAAGAAAATTGTCAACTGATCCTTTTTATGATTAATGTAATTACAAATATGGGGAAGTCAACATTTTCTGCTGAAAGACATTTAGGAAAAATACTGAACCAGGTGTGATAGGCATAAAAAAGATTACCAATTATGTGTTAGTGAATGTATTTGATTGCATAGAGGCAGCATTTGACTGTCAGCTTCTCCAAAATGAACATCTAGAATTATTTGCATTGACAAACAACGGAACTGAGATATTAGGTCTCAGCAATAAAATTGGTCTTGTACAAGCTCTTTAAATAACGAAAGATCTTTCTCCTTTCAGACTCCATGCATAGGAAATAAATGTAAAATGAACAGTGTATGCAACTCTGCAGTGGGAGATAAATACTGTGAGAAAAAGAAGTCTTAAGTTATACAGCTTTTTCTTTCTTTTCTTTCCTTACAATTCTCCATTTCCATAATTCTCTCTGACCCATCATCATCATCTACTTTCCTATTTCTTTTGCTGCTGAAACTTCTGAGCAGACCCATCTTTTATTGCCTTGCACTTCTTATGTACCGTCCAACTGTATGCAAATCACAGCTGGATGTTTTTCCTTTAAAAAAAAATTCCATCTCTATAAGTTTCTTGCCTCTCCTAAGAGATTCATAGATGCAACACTTTGCTGTCAGCAGATATTTATGTGCACAGCATTTAACTAATACAAGATGCAGAGTATTTCTTAAATTATGTTGTGTCTGAGAATAAGAAAAAGAGATCCTCTGGTCTTGTGTAAATGCTCTTGGGTTTACATTTGCCAGTGGACCAGTGGGTGCATGATGCTCTCAAGCCCCCATATCCCCTGATTCTGAGTTTTTCATACATTTGGTGAATTCAACAGTATTTAGATCCACTTTCAGATATTAGCAGACACTATAATCCCTCATTTAATTTCATACTGGCACATCTTTTTCTTACTGAATTGGAATGCATAGAGCATAAATAATAAAAATGACCCATTTAATCATCTAGAGAAATCTTGTGCAGCTAGCAGATATATGCAGCTTGATTTCCCTCTGACTTATCCCCCTCTTGAAAAGATGAATCTGATTTCAGCGTATTAATCTTGATTAGCACTCATTAACTTACCACATATTGTATTTATTTCAACGTATTT
The DNA here is from genome assembly GCA_028858755.1 of Ara ararauna. Taxonomy (NCBI): domain Eukaryota; kingdom Metazoa; phylum Chordata; class Aves; order Psittaciformes; family Psittacidae; genus Ara; species Ara ararauna. The sequence goes on from CM054386.1 coordinate 1,158,661, forward strand.
AGCCATTTCAGAACACAATTGCTGTCAGTGTACACCACAGACAAAAAGGAGGAGGAATATTCACATCAACCCTTGCAGATGGGAGTGCCTCCATGTTCTTTAGGGGGAGAGAAAGAGCTCCCAGACCTCCACTTTCATGGGCTGTAGCAGCAGGTTTCCATTCATAGACTAGAACAGGAATTTTGAAATCCTGCTCACATATATAAACCTACATGGAGATGCTGAAATTTAATTGTCTTCATTTTGTGCTGCATATTAGCAGAATTGGATGCACACAATACAGTCTCTTACTCTGTATACAGCTAGGGTGAGATGGATCCTGCTTTAACATGAAATATAAGGAAATGCACAAAGCTAGTCTCTGCATATATTCACCAAATCCCTGAAGTTCATTTAATGATAACAAATGCCCATATAGCTGCTTCTCGGATGTAAAGGAATTGACTTGATTCAGCATTGCAGTTTGTTGTTTCCTCAGTGTTGTGCCCCAGGCTGCAATGCAATCATTACTGCTGTACTAAATTTCAAGCTAAATATTACATCAACAAAAGACAAGAGTATCATGCAGAAAAACATAAAGCTATATTTAGTGTATATTCATTTTACCAACAAACACAGTATAAACCCTTTCTTTCATTTCAGTGATGTCACAAACATGTAAAGTGCAGATTAAAACCAAAATTAGTACCAAAGAGGAGAAAGGCAAGGCAAAACTTGATGGAGCACAAACCCACATCCATTGGTATTTTGCTTTGGACCCCCAACAGCAACAATCTGCTCTGAATAAGATTATTATTTACAGAGAAGGATGACTCTGAAGTACCACAAACCTGATGGAAAGCTAAGATGAATAAAGAGAACTTGCTGGGGACATCTGCCTGCACCATTAGACTTTGACCAGTTTGATTTGGATGTATCTATACAGCCCATTTCATGCAAGGCCCTGTAAAAGGAGACACCAGAAAGTTTTCCAAGTCTGAATCTTGAAAACAGCAGAACAGGTATGTTATTCATAGCTATCACCTCAAATCTGTAGCATGACACCCATCAACCCCCATACCCAGGGAATAATTTTTGTCCTTCACTGCTGTCTTTGGAAGGCTGGCCTATTGTCCAGTTGTTAGAAGCATATCATACCCTGTAGAGAAGGATTTATTGGCTGAACCAGAAATGCATCCCATATCTTTTCTTTCTGGTACGCAATACAGCTTTGTTTAGTTTTTCCAAATTCTTTGTCTTGACAAGGTGGGAACTGAGAGACTTTTCTAGTCATACAGAGCAAAAATTTCTATCTGGGATACTGTATTTGAAAAGATTAATATCTTTTCATTTAACAAGGAGGAACAACTCAGTTCTCCTGGGATTCACAGCCTTACATTAAATGGCATGGTAACCCTCATTTTTAAAGGAACTATACCACTTCACAATGTCATGTTAAATGATAGAGTGATTTCAAATATTAAGCCACAACTCCAAATGGCATTAGCAGCAAATATTAATAGGGGGTCAAGTGGTTTCATTTCAAGATTCTCCCTGCATTAATTTATCTTAACTCTCTCACTTCAGTAAAACTTCTGAGGCCATATAGTTCACAGCAGTGGATATTACTGGATTATCTGATGCAGATAAAAGAATAATAAAAGCTAACAGCTACCTAGAAAAGAGGGAGCAAAATGTCAGCTATATTAACATGAAATACTACCAAATATAAAAGATCTATTTAATATCAGTGTCTCCATTTTTTGATGTTAAAAAAAAAAAGTAAAAAGAATTTCCCTTTAATCCTATCCTGACAAACCCTCACATTTCCAGACATTTAGAAAGGAAATCCTCATCCTCAAATCTTAATTGCAGTGACAACAAACTGAGAAAACACTCTTCCTGGAATGCCATGTCCATATTGGGTAGAGAAACAGGCTCTGGTAGAAGGGCCAAATGACATGCTAAAGGGCATACCATCAAGTCAATACAGATTGTCAGACAGGCATCCCCAGCGAGCGAGCAGGTAACTATGGCTTTGCACAAGGCAAAGCACAGAGCCATTAAACATGTCATAGATGTAAGGCTGAATCAGGGCGCAGAGCTCCCCCGCAAAAGTAGCAGAAAAAAAAAAATCCCCCTCGCCTCATTTTGCCAAGGGAAAGGTTTTCTGGAAAGTGAACTGCATGTTAAAGTGAGAATGAGAAGGAAATATTTTGAAGCAATAAAACACCATTCTTGTCCATCAAGGAATGCTTTCTGCTGTGCAGACCATGATTAGATCTAACTCAGGGTTGAAACGTTGACATCTGCTGCTGTGAAACCTTCCGAGGGTTATTAAGTATTAGCTCTGACCTTAGGCAATGAGGGCACTTCAGCACATGGGGGTGTTTGCTCTCAGCTCCATCATTTCCCCTGCTTCCTTCACCACCCCATGATTTTTCTGTCCTGCATCATCTGGGAAGCGGGAAGGAGCAAATGAATCATAAAATTGAGCCAAGATTTCTTTCTGTTAACCCTAAATCAGGGATCTGCTATCATGATGCTTTTTCAGCATCAAATCACTTGGAACTGTTTTTATTCCAGGTTATGGAAGATATTCCAGCCTTCATGGGCACAGTTCCAAATCTTTATTCCTCAATTTTGTGTGAAAATTAACCGAGCTGCCTTCTTGTCCCACTCCCCCCATAGACAAGTGACTTCCTGTATGAGAAATATCTGCTTATTTCAGGAGTTAGACAGCTTGCTTTATTAGTGCAGAGATGTGATGTACAGGATCTTTCTTCCTGCTGTGCCTAATTTCTGAATCCAAGGGTATTATTAAGAAGGAGGAGTAAAAAAGATTATGTGTGCTTTCATCTACATACCCAAATGGTGCCAGTTCTTTTTAGAAAGCAGCAAACATTTTCAAGAGAATTGCTCTTTATGGCTCCCCCCCAAATCTCTGATCAAAGGTCTCAGAAATAAATTGATTCTGTGAACATCCATCTATTTGACATGCAAATTGTGCACTTAAAAAAAATGATTTTAAGCCTTATACTTGTCATCTCAGTGTAACACTTCATTCTTTCCTAATTCATTTAAAAGAGCCTTGAATCTGACACAATACATTTGAATTTACTCAAATTCTTCATTCAACTGGGGCAGTACCATGGGAAGTTAATGACATTGCAATTAACAACAAAAAAAAATTTTATAGTTCAATTTCTCCAGAAATTAATTGATTTCTAATTCTTAACTATTTTTTTTTTAATTAAATGACTGTACTTCTCTGCAGAAATCTTGTTTGTTCAATAGAATTTTCTTTTGCATGGTTAGGAATAAATTTTAAACTGTATTTTTTTTAATGTGATTTTTATTCCTCATGTATCTTGCTCATTCAAGCACAGGCATTACTGCTCACTATGTCCAGGATCCAGCTCACCTGCAAGTCGTCCTACCTGAAACCCTCAAAAAGCTGAAACATCCAAGTGGAAAGGCAAATACATTTCAATACAGCAAAGCACTAACTGCTAAAACACAGTCAGACCTTTCCCCTCTCACCATCTCTAGAGGATCCAGAGAGGCGCTTTGTACCTTGGTCTGGTCCCTAGGAATGGGCATTAAACTTGGAGCATTTTGCATCAGCTGCAGGGTCTCACCTGGATGAAACCAAAAATCCTTCCCACATATCTCCTGTAGCCTTGCCTTGGGCAGTCTGAGCTGTGCAAGGAGCTCCCTGAATTAGCTCAACTTATTGCTGCCCAGCTTTAACAGTGCAGAGAACAAACTTACAACCTCACACCCATTGCAATTTTTCCAGCTGCCCATTGGAGTTCAGCCCAGCTGAACTTCGGAATTCACATTAGCTCCTTCTCCCAAGAAAGGCAAACAGTAAAGAATTCCCTTTCTTCCCAGTTTAAACACATACATCCTAGAAAGCAGCAAAACAAATAACACCCTTCTCTCCACTCACATTTTCATTTTATTTTTCAAGTAAAATACTACATCGTTTTCCCCAAGTATTTTAAAGCATTTTTTCTAGAAGGAATTCTCCAGTTTAAAAAAAAAAAAAAACAAACAAACAAAAGCAGCAATAAATTGTGTCCTTGAAACTGACCCCAATAATGAGAAAAAGCCAGTGCCGGCAAAACTCCCACACAGTTTTCTTTTAAATAAAGATTCTGATATAGTCAAGCACACATCAGACCATTTTAAGATGTTAGCTAACTATAATAAAACTGCAATAAAGGATGCATGATCAATTCAACACTGCAGAGCTACCTCTAAGCACAGCTGAGAAGCTCACAAAAACACCTATTCAAGGTTAAAAGTATTTACATCTGAAGGCCACATTTAAAAAGCTTTTAAATTGGTTTGTGGAGATGATTTCTTCAACCTTTAACTTGAAATTTTGGAGAATGGTGGTACTTACACCACAGATTATGACAAAAGATAGTCTGGGGTTGCTAATGATGGATCATGAATACATAATGTTCATATTGATTATCTCATTCAATCAGATGCATTCACTCTGTTCATTTCCTTTTCTTCAAGCTTCTGCTTCAGGAAGTCATTCTCAAGAGAAATTAAAAGGGAAAAGTTCATAGTCTAAAATCTGACTATCCCAAAGGCAGACTAGCAACCCTGGCTGGCACCTGGATGTGTTAAGAACATTATCGTTATTACCATGGGATTAGTGTCTGTCAGCTAAAGAAACCCTCACAGTGACAAAAAACCCCATGAAGGCTATCAAAAAAGCTAAAAAAAATAAAATAGAAAATAGAACTAAATGAGTGACTGCTAATGGACTTTTTGTTATAAAGTATTACTGCAAATATCCCTCAAAAACTAAAAGAGCACTTCACCAGATCAAAATGTTGTGGCTGGCTATTATTTTGTCAAGAAGATAAAAAATTCTGAGGAAATAACAGGTATAGACTGTGCTGCCTTTATTGTTTGATGAAATTCCGTTACTGAACTTTGACAGCCTAAAAAAGCCAGATACCAAAAATACTTTCTATTGTCTACTAATACAGTACAAAAGACTTCGGCATACAGCATACAGGGCCTATCAACATCGCAGAAGTATTTCTTGCTAACCATTTCTAATGCTCTGCAAACAACCTCTAACATAACACAGAAAACAAACTGATTCATCCATGTATATGGAACTTCAAAAAGGAAGCATGTCTCCACTGAAAAATCCATACCATTGGAGTCCACAAATCACAGAAGTCCAAGGAACATAACAGTTTATCACTGAGACCGGTGAGTCACTCGGGAACTGTAACGTCAATCTTCCAGATGCAAAGAGCTGATAATTGTCAAGACCATGTTCATGAAGTGATCCCTTTGCATAGAATCACCTTCACACACAGACCCCTGCAGAAACCTTGCCTCACTGACTATGGCTAAAAGATCTAAACCCATGGTCAGTGGCTTTTTAGGGTGTTGTTTTCTTTCTCTTAAAAAAGCCATCCCTGATTTTCATCAAGCATGGATGATGGAGTTTCCTTTGCAGGGTGTCTCTTCATCACAATCCAACCAGTAAGTCAGCGCCAGCTCACTGACTGCGTTTGAAAACCTCACCCTAGTTCTGTAATGGGTTCCCATACTTGATATGCTGCAAAGAAAAGTTACATGAAAGGTGCACATGCTTCAGGATAACTGTATAACATGTACAGAAGCATACTTCAGAAAGTCCTCTTGTTCCTTCTATGTTGTAAGAAAATCACACTTTTAAGGCTGCTGAAGTACACAGATCTCTCTCATGTTGTCATTGCCTTTCATCCCCTGTTAATGAGTGAAAGCTGTTGGGTAAAAGTATAATCACAGTTACACTCGTATGCTGTTTATACATCTAAACTATAGTCTGATGATTATGACATTTATGCGAAAAGAATCTCATCTGCCTGTGCAAAAACAGAGCAGTGATTTTGGAGATGACTCCTGAAATTTCAGTGTATTGTAAGCCCCACTTCTGTCTGACATCTGTGCTAGAAGTGAAGAGCTGTCTAGTGTTGTAGAACCAGAAAGCAAAGCTGTATAGATGTGAAATGTCCTCTCTGCAACCAAATTCTACATCTGTGGGCAAAACTGCTTCAACTTTGAATTCTAAACATGCACAGTGATCTACTTATTTACAAACAGAAAATTCAGAGTTGCTTACTAAAATTATCCAATAATTTCAAGTAGTAAATACATTTGGGATGAAACCTTTTTTTTTTTTAATGAAACAAAGCAAAGTTGTTGGAGAAAGTTATCTGCTAATAGTTATTCAGTGAGCTGCACTATTGTAGGGTTATGCTAGACGGGGCTTTCAGAGAAAACAGCTCTGCATAGTTCATATCACAAAGCACTTACACTTGCTTAAGTCAAACAGGGAGAGATACTGCACTTCGTTCAAGAAACATTTTAGAGAACACTGTAATAAATGAATATATTTCCTTCGGGTGATTTTGAATGCTTGGTTATGATTCTGATTGAGACCTACTTTAATTGCAGTAACAGAATTCCCCCCACCCTTTGTCTGGTTTGGTAGAGGGGTACTGAATTGTGCATAATGGCTCTAGACACATAATCACAGCCATACACTTCACATGACAAACCACAAACAGCCCAGCATTGTGCACTTTGTCTCCTGAGAGCTATTAACCAGCAATCTAGATAGACACTTTTATGAGAATTCACCTAAAACCAGATGTCTGTAATGGTACTTTAAAATAATCTTTTGTAATTCTGTCCTTATTTTTCTGAACAATAAAAAATTGCTTGACTTTGATTCTGTTCCTTCCATGCAAATTACAGGGCATTTAGGACAAACTAGGAAAATCATTACTTAAGTAACAATGCTGTGTAAAGACTCTGACGTTATGAATTTTAGTCTAGATAAATGTTATATATAGAACAAAATACACAGGCAAAAGTCACTGACCTCTCAAAGTAAAACATATTGTTAAAAATACTGCAATGTCCTTGCTAGCAAAGCAAGTGACCCAAGGCGAATTTTTTCCAAAGCCTGTATACTTGGAGATCTTTGCTTATCAGGGCAGAAAGATAACCAGTGGTGGCTTTGAGCTACTGCTGACTGATTTAATCACAATGATCTTTACTATAACTGGAGTGGAATACTACAAACCAGGGTGCAAATGCAAAACAAAAACTGTCTTCATTCCCCTCGTTATTTTGTTCTTCTAGAGGGTGAAGCAAGCCCATATTTTATGAGATTCCTTAGCTTACTAGATAGTTACAATGAGCAGTCATTATTAAGGATGCATCCTGTAAAAATCAAGCCCATTAATCTCTTGGAGATGTTTACATGATGTGGGAAAAGATTTGTGAGAAAGTGAGACTTCAGCATCATGGCAGTGGCATCTGCTGGTTCTGCAAAGTGGAGGGCTTCTAAGGCTTGTATGATCCTTGAGGGTTTTTTCACTTCAGTAAAGCTGGCTTTCTGGGCTAAAGTAATGAAATGAAGATCTATCCATACCAGTAGAGCACAATTTTCATAAGACACAGGTGCTCTGTGTATAGATTGGGACCTCACTGTGGCAGGTGCTGTACTGACAGGAAATAAGAAATCCCTGTCACAATCTGTCCAGTACAATAGCTGAAAAAAAAATAATGCTCATGGTTCTTACCGTGATCTAGATGGGAACTGTCACGAAGTAAGGCTTGAAGAAGTACGGAGAACTTATTAAAATAATGTAGTGGTATGGGATAAAGACTTCACTTCCCATTACAGATCTGACTGTGTGGAAACCTCGAAGCCTATGGCCCCTAGAAAGGAAGTTTACTTCTGAGTGTATATATATATATAAAAATATATGTATATTTTCAGTCGCATTTGTGATTTATTCTTGTAAGTCAATATTCATTTCTGTTTCTGGGCTTGGTTTTCTCTATTTGCCTGACTGCTCCTTACCATGTTGTTTATTTCCTGACTGTTCTTAAGAATGAAGAAAAATAAATAAACAGGCCTGCAAATTTTTAGCTTTCTACAAAATGCTATTTCCAGCTAATCAGCCACCGATACTTCCCTGGTCACGCTTTCTGACAGTGTTTGTGTCTTCAGACCCCTTCCTGGACTTCCAACTGACTTAAAAATCTGCCAGAAATGACAAACAGCTTGCTCTTCCCTAAACCAACTTCCTCATGCTCACAGCACGGTGCTTCTACAGGACAACACCTAGAAAGCAAAGCAGTTCTAATTCTTACTGTGATGCTACCAGAGGGAATGGACAGACACATTAATGTTAGACTGACCTCTCTCATTGGCTCATACCAGCCCAGATGAGTATCTGAGGTTTAATTAAACTTTTCTTGGTTCTTTGATAGGGCTGTCTGAGCTAAAAGATTCGTGGCTGAGCCACAAAATAAGGAATATTTATATATTCCACTTTGTCCCAGTAAACATCATAGCCAATTCTACAAAATTATTTATACACAGCATCAGCCTTGAAAGAAGGCACCTCCCTATGTACCTCCAACCTTCATGCATAAACTAAATGATCTTCACAGAGGAACTGTAAGAGTTTATTGCTCATCATCAGATGCTTCAAAACTTCATGAGAACGTTTTTGCTCACAAAGTCATTATTGCCTGCAGCCACTGCTTTACAGTCAGCTTGTTTATGATGTAGCTACCAAAATGCTGGGTTTGGGGAATTTTTTTTGTGTGTGAAAACTTGGTATAGAAGAAAAAAATAATCTGTGTTTTATTTAGGGATCTGCTCATGTACAGATAATTAGGAAGTACTGTTCTCACTAAAATTAAATTATAGAACTTGACTAAAACTACATACCATCATTTGAAACAAATTAATTTGTTCTCCGTCTTTGATTTTAATATATTCAATAGCAATGTCTGTGTATAAACCTTTCTCATGTTTTATACATTCTGAAGATTCTTATTATTTTTTAACTTAGGCACCCATTGTGTAAAGGATTGCTATGCTTCCTAGTTCTTCTGGAATAATTATATTGTCTGCTAGAGAAATCAAGTGACAGTTTTGAATTTAAAGCTAGTAGAGTTTCCCAAATAAACTCTGTGTTGTGTTCTGAATATGTATACACACCTGCTGGCAACTTTTACAATACCTAGCCAAAATGACAGTCCAGGTGTATAACCTGTTGTGCACCAAATCTATGGGACAGGCAAGGATGGTGGAAAGACTTTCCTGACAGATGTCATCAAGGCAGCTATCATTAGGACTTGGGTTTTGCTACATTGGTGGCAGACAAATGAGAATCACATGGCAGCCAAGACCAAAGAAGAGCCTGGGATCTGTGAAAAAATTAAGATTAATTGGAAGATGAGCTGAATCATGATCACCATTACTTTTTCCTCTATCAGATGGTACCTCCTGGAGCAGTTGACATGAGGTTAGTGCTCAGAATTTTATCTGACAGCTCGTTATAGCCTTTACTCAAGGAAACAACCAACCTACCCATGCTGGAGTGTTAGGTTATTCTGCCACTCAAGTAACAGGCCATGAGCTACATAGGGCTTGGTTCAGTTTGGGATCTACAGGATAATGGTTCTATAAAGTACTTGAAAACTGGAGGTGAAAAAAGAAAATTAATCGATAAGTAAGTCAAGAATGTGCAGACATTCTTGAGATAAAAGATAAGATCTAGATGCAATCAGAAGAATTACTGCATCTACTTACAAATGAGGGAAAAACTGGGATTTTTTTTTTCTTATACAAAACATTTATGACCACTATATCTAGTATAGTTTCATCAACATCTTTTCTCCTTCTTCTCTATCTTATGATCTGGATTTGACTTTGACAAATGGTTAGATAAATTAATCTAAATTTCCTCTATTTAGTTTATTCTGAGAATCAAGCTGAACTCTCTGTTCCATAACCAGAATGAAAGTAAACAGATGAATGAGAATGATTAAAATGTGTTTATTTGGCTCTGCCAATTGCAGAATTTGCATTCCTTCGGGACACATATTTAACTAACACATATAAAGTGATCCAGTCCGACAAAAATCCAACAGCAACTTTGATTAATGATTCAATACAGTTTGTGTCATGACTATTTTGCTAAAATTTAATGTTCTGTACCTCTTATACCTAAGGTTTTAGAAAGGCTGATACGTGTTCATACCTTATTAAAGTATGGTTTTTCATTAGCATTGCTTGTTTTAATAGTTAATATAGTTATTACAGGACTGGTTGTATTCTGAAATAGCTGTGAATATATTTAACGTATATTGCCTAAGTCAAACACGCATTACGCCATGGAGAGTTTGAAACAAAGTCCTTCCAATTTGCAATTTTTCCTGTGTTTCTGACAATGGGAGTGCAAGAGGACATCTGTAGTATAAGGCACTATTAATAATACCACCTATGGAAGAATATTATGGGATTTTATAGAATAGTTCGGGTTGGAAGAGACCTTTAAAGGACATGTAGTCTAGCCCCCCACCCCTCAACCCACATCTTGCAATGATAAAGGCCATCTTCAACCAGATGTTTTTTCTTTTCAACACAAGAAATCCTCTCTGGCCTCCAGGGATGAGGTATCAGTGCAAGCCATCTGCCTGATCAGCACTTCAGAGTGGTTGGCCCTAGTTTTCAGAACTGGAGGCTAAGTCCCTTTCAAATGATGCCCTCAGGTTTTATTCCAGGAGTTTTAAAAAGGAAGGGCACATCATAGAATCATAGAATAGTTAGGGTTGGAAAGGACCTTAAGATCATATAGTCCCAACCACCCTGCCAGGGGCAGGGCCACCTCCCACTAAAACATGCCACCCAAGGCTATGTCCAACCTGACCTTGAACACCACCAGCGATGGAGCATTCACAACTTCCCTGGCAACCCATTCCAGCGCCTCACCACCCTTACAGTAAAGAATTTCTTCCTCATATCCAGTCTAAACTTCCCATTTAAGTTTGAGCCCATTACCCCTTGTCCTGTCACTACAGCCCCTAATGAAGAGTCCCTCCCCAGCATCCCTATAGGCCCCCTTCAGATACTGGAAGGCTGCTCTGAGGTCTCCATGCAGCCTTCTCTTCTCCAGGCTGAACAGTCCCAACTTTCTCAGCCTTTCTTCATACAGGAGGTGCTCCAGTCCCCTGATCATCCTCGTGGGCCTCCTCTGGACTTGTTCCAACAGTCCCATGTCCTTTTGATGTTGAGAACACCAGAACTGCACACAATACTCCAAGTGAAGTCTCACAAGAGCAGAGTAGAGGGGCAGGATCACTTCCCTCAACCTGCTGGTCACGCTCCTTTTGATGCAGCCCAGCATACGGTTGGCTTTCTGGGCTGCGAGCGCACACTGAAGCTGGCTCATGTTCATTTTCTCATCAACCAAAACCCCCAAGTCCTTCTCCTTAGGGCTGCTCTGAATCTCTTCTCTGCCCAACCTGTAGCTGTGCCTGGGATTGCTCCAGCCCAGGTGTAGGACCCTGCACTTGGCATGGTCAAACTTCATATGGTTGACATCAGCCCACCTCACAAGCATGTCAAGGTCCCTCTGGATGGCATTCCTTCCCTCCAATGTATCAACCAAACCACACAGCTTGGTGTCATCGGCAAACTTGCTGAGGGCGCACTCAATCCCACTGTCCATGTCACCGACAAAGATGTTGAACAAGATCGGTCCCAACACCGATCCCTGAGAGACAACACTCGTTACTGGTCTCCAGCTGGACATTGAGCCGTTGAGCACTACTCTTTGCCTGCGGCCATCCAGCCAGTTCTTTATCCACCAAGTGGTCCACCTATCAAATTGATGTCTCTCCAGTTTAGAGACAGCGATGTCACATGGGACAGTGTCAAACACTTTACACAAGTCCTGGTAGATGACATCAACTGCTCTACCCCTGTCCATCAGCTCCGTAGCCCCATCACAGAAGGCCACCAGATTGGTCAGGCAGGATTCTATGATTTCCCCTTAGTGAAGCCATGCTGGCTATCACTAACCACCTTGTTGTTTTTCATGTGCCTTAACATGCCTTCCAGAATACGCTCCAAGATTTTTGCCAGGCACAGAGGTGAGACTGACTGGCTTGTAATATCCCCAGGTCATCAGGGATAATAACAGGTAATCACCTACTGAATATTTATCATCTCAGTACCTAGTGTCATTTTTCCAGTGGACTCATCTCCAAAGAACGCTCTATTGGCTCTTAACCAGAGGCAAAATGTACCATATGGAGAGTGCAGTAGCATTATGTAATAAAGACAAAGGTCTTTAGAAAGAGACATGACATTATGCTCAAAATCCATAATTGCTATAAATAACATCACATAGATTCTATATTTACTCTGTTTCAGTGGTGTCCACACAATATTTACACACAGTATTTCCACACAGTTTACTAGTCAGAAGGGAATTTTGCTTAACTGCTTGCAGAACAAACTCATTTTGGGACAAAAGCAGAATCTGAAGAGAAACACAAGTCAGCATATAAAACAATAAACCGAGGTCTCACTTGGTGCCATTGGAATTGGCCCCTGGTTTCACTACTACACTGGCTCATAGCCACTAAAGACCTGGCTTATTTTCTTGTGTAACCCATGCATGCACCATGCTAAAAAGGATCTTTTTGATACAGCTAAAATCAGGTTAGCACAAATAAACAGCTGTAAAGGCAGACAGTAGGAGTCCATCTGCACCTCCAGATATTACAAGCTCCTCCTATGAGCTGCCAGACATCCCACTGCAAGTTTGAAGTTACATCTATTAATTCACTTTATCATGATCTTGTGAGAGTGATGGATGGAATTTGCTGAACAAATTGAACTGTATACTGGTTTCTGCTTTTCTACTTCTAGAGTCGTCACTTTAAGAACCTCCCAGCACACTATGAGCCACAGAAATAACTTAACCAACCCAGCCACAGGGTTTGGCTTAGTGCTCTGGGTCTTTTGGTAATATTTCAGATGCACATTGCTGAATCAAGAGGTCATTAAAACACCTGGAAAGGATTTGGGGAAAACCACAGTAAGAATGAGAATTGTCTCCCCTTGCCTCACCTCATCTCATTGCCAGCTTGTACCATCTCTTCTAGAAAATTGTAACTGCAACATTTTACTGTTTGGTCTCACTCCTGGTTTTACATTAAAAAGCCAGTGTTTCAGTTGCAGTAAAATTCAATGGCAGATTCCAATGGGAATTGCTCATGGCTCCATTACAGCAAGATTTTATGTGCATAACTTTAAACACATGCATCATTTAGTTGATTTCAGTAGGACTCCTAAAGCTTAAGTACCTTGTTGAATCAGAGCCTTTATGCATCAGTGGCTACAGACTCAAGTACCAATATTCAAATATCATCTGTGGTGAGGCTGGCTTTCAGATGTCAGGACCTCCCCCACTGATAAATGAATCACACCCTTTACTGAGTTCTGAGTCCTACCATGCTGCTACTATACTCTCTGGAAACTTCTCCAGGCTTCAGCAATACACCCCCCAGAGCAACATTTATCTTGTATTTATGGGGAATAAAATCTAGAATAGTCACCTAAGGGGCTGCCCAAAATCCCCACTCTGATTTTGTCGAGTGAGAGAGAGAGAGAAGTGCTTTGGGTCTGAGGTCAGAATTTGAATGTGTGAAGACTGATCCAAGCTTTGCACCCAACTTTCCAGCCAAGTCTAGCAAAGCACCTCCTGAAATATCCTCCCGCTGCAAACTGGTCTTAACTTCAGTGCTACTACGGGTGAAAGCCAAAACTTATGGTTGCTTTTTTTGCAGCTCCCATCTGTATAAACAAAGGTGGCAGCAGCAGAGCATTAAAAGGCTGATTTATTAACCAAGCAATTATTAGTTCTACGTTATATAGCAAAGTCAGGACATGCAAATCAAAGCTGTTAGGAATCTCCAGGAAGGATTTAAAATATAGTTGTACTATTTCAAATCCATTTTTGGATATGTTAATACTTTATTAGGAATGTAAATTTATATTAGGCTGTGTGAAACTTTTTTCAGGTTATGCAAATTCACTTTAAGATATGTTAATTTGGTTGCTGACACAGAGCAGTAGAACATCTTAGCCAAGTCTAACATTAAAAACAATAATTTTAAAACTTCGTATTTACACGTAAGGTTAGATTTGAGAACACAGACTATATAACAAACCCTGACCTAGGTCCAGATTTGTAAAATAAGCATATTTAGTCATTAGAGAATACATTTGACACTAAGCTGTTCTGTATCAGTCATAAAAGTTGTTATTGCAAATATTTTGCTTCTCCCATCTTGTCTCTTTACTGGATACTTTTGAAAATATTACTCAAGAGCAACCTCTGCATACCAAGGTTTAATAACATTCTTAATGATCCCTTTTCTCTACCTTCCTCCTTGGTAAGATGTGGCTGTAAAACACAGATTTTGAAGTCATGCTATACAGACTGCCTGATAGCAGCAGCTTAAAACTCTGGGGGAAGAATACTCAGGTGCAGGTGCATCCCATTACTCTAGTGGAGTATTTCTAGAGGTGGCAAGCATGCACAGCTGTGAAACTAAAAAGCAAAGTTTTGCTGCACTGAACCTTTACTTGAATACATCTAAGAACTATGCCAATTACAGTTAGTAGCTCCTCTGGACCCACTGAATCTTAGACCAACTTCAATTTTATTTCTCTTTTCAGCACTGGGAATGCTAAAATACAGACCAAACATCCCCCTTCTCCTACTCCCCTCTGAAGTGAATGTCTTAGAAGTTAGGGACTAGGTTTCTTTCTAATTCTCATTTTTGTTTCAGTGTGGTGGGGTCTCAGGTAACATTTTCCACTTTTTCTCTTTACTAGAATGGCTACTTGCTTACCCCACAAAGAGCAGAGATATAGCGACTCGCTGAAACTTGCACTGAAGTTTTAGGAATTATACTAGTAAAACAAGACTAAAGAAATGCTAATGACTTATCAAGTACTTTTAGAAAAAGACACAGTCACGCTTTGCGACAGAAATAACTTTCTCAATATCAAATATTTAAATACCTGAATTTTGGGAAAGTTCATATTTGAACTTAAAGTTCTTCCCTGGAGCCAGTCCTCTACTTTTTCAATCTAAGTTATAAAAACACGATCTTAGATGAGATACAAAAATAAGAAAAATGTGATGCAGTTCGATGTGACACTCAAATCACGCAGGTTACACTGATGGAAGCAAAAACCAGGGACTATTATCTTTCGGTATTCCAACCATGCAGCAATATACAGGGCTTTTCTCCAAAATTTTTGCTCACTTCAGGACAGCAACATTGTATGGGAAATTTTACAAAGCTACATACATGGAAAACATTCATAGCTTTCAATTTATGGTGCAAGAACCTAAGCAAAGGTGTTTCCTCAGACCTTAATGTGTTGCTAATTAAAACTAGAAGCAAGTGCCCTGACATGCACAGTAATTAAATCCTACTTTTCAACCTCCAGAAAGTTTTGTGTTCATCTTGATCCTGATTTTGATCTAACATGATGATTTTCCTTTCATTTGGGATTTCTTCTCCCAGCTCTATGCTGTTATTCTGAAAGTGCTAACCTTTGTGATAATTATAGATATTTTTTTCAGCTACTCAGTCACAGGAAAAGTTATTGGAATATCCAAGAAGGAGAAAATGAAGCCTCCAGGACCGCTCAACTGTCACCATCCTCTAAGGAGCCCCAAGTCACAACCTACAGCAATAGAAGTGCTTGTCAAAAAAGGTGGGGGATCATTAATTCAGGATCGTTGCTAAAGAGGTAATGATTTATTCATGTAGAGCTCTCCGGAGGATTCAATGTGCCCAAATGGCAAAGGTACTTGTCAAGCTTGTTACCTGGGGGATAAAGGCTGCTGTCAAGGCTTTGTACCAGAGCTTCCCTTACAGTAAGTTGGCACCAATCTCAGCTCAAGGGAGCTGTTTTATTTAATGAGCAGAGAAGCTGCTTTCCTCATTTCCAGCTGAGGCTGAAAAAAGCCTGTGCACGTTCCAACTGTTAGTTTTCCCATTTGCCTCAAAAAAGCCATCATACCCAGCCGTTGAACGACTGCTCTCTGTCCTGTAACTTAGCAGAGGAACCAGCTATGATACGGCCTGTTCCCAGAGCTTTGGCCAGGGTCCAGCCACCACACCAGCTCTCTCTTTACTGTCACTTTCCTAATTCAAAGCAGCACTGCAACTGCTTGCATTGGCAGTCTTCACATCAAATTAGCTGCCTTCTTTCAGGATAAGCTACTTTAATTTTGTAGCCAGAGAGGTGAAAAAGGTACTAATATGACAGAACAGCCTCACTGGATTTGACTTAAGAATCTGAGCTCTTCCTCATCACTTTCCCATCCAATTAGCCTCTTCCTAACAATCGGGTTTGAGCAGCGATTTTGCATCTGATAAACAAGCTTGTACATGTTCACCAGCAAAGTGACTGCCACAGAGGGTTAGGATGACAGTATTTATTAAACCAGTCACATGCGACTGTAACAGTGATGGCTGCAAGTGAGGAAATCTGCATCTGATCTTTCAGGGTTTGCCCTAGGATCAGAGCAAGGCACTGGTCTCTCCAAAAAGCTGATTTGGTCCACTGTTAATTAGGGGGGGAGGAAAGGAATCAAAATAAGGCCTTATCTCCTGTAATTATTTCCTCTCAAACAAGAGGGGAAGTGGTCTCCCTTTTTATCAAAGCACCCTCTAAGGGGAAAAAAAAGTTTCTGAAGTCTAGAAGTCTGGTTTAACTTGATTTAAAACAAAAGGGGGGTGGGCTGCAGGCTGCTTCTGCCCTAGAAGAAAATATCTGCCATGATTTAGACTTAAAGTTTCTTGAACTCTAAATTTGAAACAGCACATTTAAAGGCAGGTGGGTGGATGGGTGTGGAGGTGGGAAAGTGAAAAGACAAAGGGAAGAGAGCAGAGGAGAGCTCTTGGGAATCTGTTCATGGAGAGCTCTCAAATTTTTGAAGTTGAGGAGATGTTATGAATATAAGTTCTAATTGCTAGGCAATAAACAACACCCACCTGCTGACTAAATTTCAGGACCAAACTTATCTCTACATCTGCTTTGAAACAATGTCAGTCAGCCCTATTATCACAAGCATGTTGGACCATTTCTTTCAGTGTTACAATAAAAATAACCCAAGATTCTTAATTACCCAAAGTGAGAGACCTCAGGCAGTACAAATACAAACAAACCCCCAACCAAACGAGTACGAGGAGGCAAGAGAGGCAGTGAGTTGTAACTGTTTGTGAGTAGTTTATTAAATAAAACCCCCTAGAACTGCACTAGCACCTGGTAACAGACCCACAGCAGTGCAGGGACCAAGGGAGACCAGAAGAGCGCACAGCAGCAAGTAATAACATGGTGAAGCCTCCCCCCCAAGCAGTTTCCCGCCCAGAAAGCAGGAGGGAAGGAAGTGAGGTGCTCCCACAGCCCAGGCACCCTCTGCCTAGGTAGGGGTTGCATTTTCCATCTACAGGCAGGAAAGCCCCCAGAGATGTTGGTTGTGTTTGCCAATGAGAGGTTTTGAGCATGCAGCAACTGCCTACACATTTAGTGCAGCTCAGGCAGGGGATGAAGTCTTGAGGATCTGGCAACTGCTAATGGCACTAATGTTGATCGGCAAACAAAATCACCTTATGGCAATATTTGAAAGGAATGGTTATTCCTGTTATCAGTAACATGTCAGGCTGAAAAAGTTTCTAGGGATTTAAAATGCCTTGTCTGCAAGCAGGACAGCCTCTACACACATGAACATCGTGCTAACCAAAACACGCACATTGACTTCGGAAAACAAGCAAACAGAAAACCAACACACAACAAAAAAATCCCAGCCAGCACTGTGGGGAAACCTGTCTTAATATAGTCAACCTTTGTCTTCACTTGACAGGGTGCCTGCAATGGGTAGTCTTCTACCCACATGCTCTATATTCATTACTATTTCCCTAAGCCAGGAAATAGTAAATCAAAATCAAGACGGGAAAAAAGCCTCTGAGCTAAAACAAGGCAAAGCAACTTCAGTTTCAACTAGACAAGATTATTTCAGATTCACCCTTTCATTGCATGAAACCAAAATAATGAAGAGAAAAGTCTTCAGAGTTGACAAAACGCATTTTGAAACTCTGTATTTGGTGAACTGATGTCTGACAGCTACCCTCACAGCTCACAGGGCTGTCATGCGGCAGGCCTCCTTTACGCTAGATCTCAAATCTTGAACAGCAAGTTGGAAGGAGTCTGAAACCCTCTTGTTTAGAGTAAGGCAAAAGGACAGAGGGATCAAAACATAATTTAAACTCCACCTAATTTTAATATTCAGTACTATGCCATGGAGTTTTGACATGGTCTGTTACTGAGTTTGAAGGGCAATGCTTAACATTAGTTTTGGCTGCTGAATTTCTATTCATAAAATGGACTTTGTGTCTTTACTTAAAGAATCCTCTTCCTATGCAAATGCAACTCCTCAGAGAAGAGAAAGAAAAAGGAACACAGTTGATGTAAAGCATCCTATTTTATATTTTCCTAAAAACCAGCCATCAGTTGTTTAAATAAGATTCTCAAAGTTATTTAAAGTCCATGAGGCTTACGCATCCAAGTACATTAAGCCTCTGAGAGACTAAATCAAAATACATCCCTAAGGTTTTCTCTACCTTCACTGAATGTGGATGAGGACATGAATTAATTCAAACATCATAAAGCCACACACCCAGTCACTGTCAGGAAATAACACCTTTAGTTTACAAGATTGTTGTTGTGCAGCTGAGTCACACCTGTCTGAAGGATAAATGACATTACAATTTAGCAGACTGGATTAGGAGCCACAGGCTGTTCATGGAGTAAAAGGATGATCCAGCAGTAAAGAATCCATCTTTAGACTTGGAAAAATTGAATTAATTTGTCAGGAAAGGAGCTTGGAAAGTTATTTCATCTGTAATTCTCAATGTGGACAGCATTTCTCAGCAAGAATACATTTACGCAAGTTTTCTTAGCCAGTTTTGGGAGTGGAATAAGTGATACCTGCATGCAGGGTGACAGTGGGAGGCTAATGTGAAATAGTTATTTTGCTTAAAATTCACGTTATACCTTGCTGTGCAATAGCTTTCCTGTGCAGATAAACCATAACAGAGAAAGAAATAGGCAATATCTTTTAAGTAATTTTTGTAATAACCATTTTAGCCATTATCTATCATTGAATTGGGACTTACCTTTAAAACCTTTTATTCAATTAAGATAAAAAGGAATCAGGTAGTAAAGAATTCACCATAAAAAGCAATCAATTGACAGATAGAGGGAAAACACATTTAAAACAATGTATTTGAGAAAGATCATGAAAATGTACACTTCCACCTTATTTTGGACAGTAAAGCTTAATCGGTTGGGGTTCCCACAGGACATTTAAGTATCATCCAGCAGAAGGGCTAAAATGGAGTTTGTGGAGAGAAATAGGTAGTCAGAGGAAGCAGATGCTAAACTGAGATCTGGAATATTCTGAGCCACTAATCTAATAGAGAAAGAAAACTCATGGAAAAATCATACAGCTAAAGAAGGAACAATTGAAAAGTCATGACAATTATGTGCTCCCAGAACAACAGAAAGTAAAAATATCAAAGTAGTTCTGAAGCTGTAAGCTAGTAAAAGGTTATTAGAAATAGCATGGTTTTTCCTTCTGTTTCAGTCCCAGCTGCAGTTATTTTTCTATTTATTAAAAGGCACTTGGTTTGTTATAATGTGCCATTTCTTGTGTTTACAGATCTCTCACTAGAAGCTGAAGAGCTCAGTTTTCTATGAGAAATGTATAAAACCTTCAAGCCTTTTAGGAAACTATCTTTATATTTTACCCAGTAGGGATTAATTTATGCGCTTAAAATCACTAAGTGCCTAAAGATGTAGACAGAGGTTTCCTAATTGCTCCCACTGATTCCAATACACTAGGCATTTACCAGCAGTGTTGGCTACCTCATTGCTGGTATAAATTTGACCCAACTACTTGGGATTGCTTTTTAAGATGCAAAAGATTCTTCATACGCTGAAAATAATTCTCACCCAAAGAACTTGCTGCTTTTCTCAGTATATAGAAGAAAGATCCCCCACCTCCTGTGCCATTCTGGTTCTAAATCAGGCAGGAGCAGCATGACAACAGGAATGTTGCTGGAGTGTCTATCAAATAATCCTGTAGCCGCTAATTCCAGATGCACGGTGGGGCTTGACAGCTGGCAGGGAGCACCTTTGACTTTCCAAAGTGGAACACATTTTCACAAATGCAGCAATGCAGTTACTTCTGCAAGAACAGCCCCAAAAATATCTGTGAACTTCCACTCTTTACCAAGTTAGACATGCCAAAAACATCCAATCTGGGTCCATAGATGCAAGACCAGGGAGCTGTTTTGTTGTGGTATTTCCAAGAGTAATTTCCAAATTAGGTGTCCGAGACTTGTCAGAAATATCCCCTTACATCACCCTTCACCACCTCACACAGGCCCTTGCAAACAGCCAGACACAATCTGGCTTGTAAAAGCACTGTCACCTCCCCTAGGTGGCCTTAACAGCTGGATCTAAGGGACCATAGAACAGTTAGAGTTGGAAGGGACCTTAAAGATCATCTAATTCTGACCCCCATGACGTGGGCAGGTACACATTCCATTAGACCAAGTAGCTTGAAATGCCACTTTTCTGCCTGTAAACTTCCTGTAATAGGAGATTTCTTGTTCTCATGCTGTTGCTCTGGCACCTTTCACAATCATTAGCTGCAAATTAGAAGACTAAAATGAATGGAAGACCAGAAGAGTGTGTCAGTGTTACATCCATCTGCATCGGTGCAATCATTCAGAGGGATGGTAGCTCTTCTTGCTCTCTGTGCTGCATTACTAGAACACCTCAACTACTCCCATCTAAGCTGAGCAGAGAGAAATGGTAGTGTCACATCACATCCAGCTCAGGAGCTAGTAGTTCTCCAAACAGGAATCTTTTTCCTTTTAAAACGATTACTGTTTTCTCATCTTCCCTAAATGGCACAGGTTCATTTGCTAGTCTTCCCACAGATAAGTCAGCAGACTTGAGGGAAGGTTTGCTGACACTTAAATCCACTGCCTTCCTACCTAATTGTCATGTCCTCTGGCATGGTGCTGACTTTGAAGTCAAAGCACAACTGAGAGCAGCACGATGATCTAGGACAGAAAGGAGTGCAGCGTACAGTCTTAGTTTCTGAGGTGAACAAAGCAAGCACCCCTGTACGTATCAGTTCGCAAGACTGAATTTTTGCAAGTGGATCGCATCAAGTCCTGTCTTTAACATCTAAGCCTCCCTGCTTCAGAATTTTCTTTAAAATCTTGACTCTTTTTTACAGTAATTGAAAAGATGAGGAGTGGCGTCATTAGCATACACTTGCTATTTATTAAATTCATTAAATGATAAACAGGAAGGCATCCAAATGTCTAGCCAATATATCTCTTCTGTTTGCAGCATCTGCTATTTCAATATCATAAAATAATAACAGTAGAGTCATTAAGGCATGTTTCAGCAATTGCTCTTTGGAACTCAGAATTGCAAGCTGCTATGGAGGCAAACACAGCTTACTTTAAGCTTAAAATAGGATGACACATTTCTATGACTAAGAATAGCATCATCAATCATAACAGCAAAGCTTAAAATACAAAGACTCTTAGTCCTCACAGTCCAGGTAATTGGCTACTCCTTAAATGGGTAAAGAATATACACTTTTTGTTTTACTGCTATTTCATGCTGAAAATTCGGGCTCCTGCACCCAGCTGCAGTTTCTGGCTTCCATTAGACACAGCTAGACTCAGTGTTTATGCCATAACAGTGCAAAGTACATCTTTATGCCAATGCTCATTGCCAGCTCATTTTTACTTTTTTTTCAGCTAATCTGTGAAAAAGATTAAGATATTTTGTAATAAGAAAGGAGGATTTCAGAATATGAAGCTCCTATACAGCCTAGCTTCAAAACAACCTCCCACCACAGCACATCAGCAAGCCCTCAGAGACTCAGTCTGAGAATGTGGACTGGGGAATAAAGCACAGAGGGGAGCTGGAACCACACAAGACTGTAGGAAGAAATTCAGATATATTTAATACTCAGTAACTAGAAACTTAGGCTTTGCCAGTTAAGCCAGAAGTAGTCTGGAATGACTCTACCAGTTTAGCAACAGCACCCTTTCAAGCAGTGAAAAGGAATGCAGAAGAAACAAAAGCAAGTTTTCCAGAGCTATACAAGCTGATATACAGGAGCTGCCTTATACACCTTTCATACTTACATTCCCAAATTCTGATTGCTGTGGCCAAGAATCCCTAAAACTGAATATTACTCTTCCACTAACCTTTTCTGGAAGTATTAAGCACTTGCGTTTCTGAGCTGGTGCCTATTTTTTGTTATTATTAATTATGGCTTGGCATGGAGTTTATGTTAATTTTGTTGATTGCAGATTTTTGCATTTACAGATTATCTAACTGTACATGCATCATGGTGATTACTGGTTGGAAAAGGGCCCCGACTGCTCTCCCACTGCTGAAGCTGCCCTGCAGGCAGGTACTCTCCATGATTTGTCTCTTAGGATGCTGCTAGGGTACAGTCACTCCTTGTCCATGCCCCCCACATCTACCCAAAACCCACTTTTAGTCAACATTATCTTTACTATGATATTGTACCCTCAAGTTTAAAGAAAATAAATGGGATAATAAATGAAAAGTCAATAAATAATCAAAATTAAAATACTGTGGGAAAAAACCTTCTCATGCTCTCTGTTTTAACTTACCTCCCTTTTCTGCTCTAAACACTGACACCACAAAAAAAACCAACCCAAAACCAAAAACCAAACCCTCAGTTTTCAATATGCCTCTTTAAATGAACTATTTTCTGTTTTAGTTTCTTCCCTATATTTATTGCTATCTTCATATTATTTACAGACAAATTCTGGGAGCTTTTAAATCAACGCTTTAATTGCTCACGTTTTATCTCATTAATATTGCCTCCAGTAAACCATACTTCTTTAAAAGGTCTTAAGAAGACTGTTGCAAAACTGTTTAGCCTAAATTAGAGAGTAATTTTCTTGTTAAAACCCTGGGCTGAAGAGAGAATGTATTTTAGGAATCAAGAAAAGAAACACGCAGCAAGAAAATTATAGAATATAACATCATGCCTGTTTTTCAGTCTCACTTTGCTTTACATCTCCTGTTTACATTCTATGGGCAGATAGACTAGTGATTATGTACAGAGTTAATGAGTTAAGAAGGGCTAATAGAGAAAATGAAAATACCTGCTCTGAAATAACTAAGAATTTAGGATTAGAATAGAGAATTCGGGCAAAACAGAAGCTCTAGGTAGCAGGTCAGTTCATACACTGCTGTAAATGCTTCTGCTTAGGAAAAGCAGCTTTCCTCATCTCTGATGGCTGCTCATAGCTGACAGAGCAGAACCAAAGGCTTTACAAGATCACAACAAAAGGAGTAAATACCTTTCCTTTCTCTTGGCTCCAGTAATACAAAATGAGCAAAGGATTCAATCAAACCAAAACACTTCAACATAGCTTCTGAGGTTTGACATTTTTTCTCTATTCTAGAAATAAAGTGTGCATAGGAGATATATATATCCATGCTCATATTTACCTGCAGGCAAACTGAAATGTTTAGGAACAGCTTAGAGGAAAGATTCAGGCTCATAACATACAGCAACAAGAACTGACCTGATTGATGATTATTTCTGTGTGCCCATCTCATTCAGCTTGCATTCAAGCTTCTGAAGCCAGGTAAGGCTTAACACAGAAACCACTTTGAAACAGACCAAAATACTGAATTTATCAACTGAGAGGTCTCTTTTAAAACCTCGTCTTTACAGGCAGACTTAGTACCCAGGTGTCTTAAATATTAGGTAAGTGAAGACAGACAAAGCAAGTAGCACAGGTGTATTTAAAGACCTCTCTCGTTGTTCTTAGACCAGCTGTGCAATGTGCTAAGTGCATACAGCTTTGATGTTTTGACTGACTTTTGGGGCTGAGATTAATGCCTATTCACTTCAAAGACTCCTCTGCTGAAGAGTAAAAAGAAGAAAAAAACGTTAAAATGCTTCCAACAAATTGTCTATTCCTAAAATGCTAAATGTGTGAGGCAGTGTATGCTGGGGGTTCTTTCAGTGTTCTCAGATACAGCGTCCTACTTTGCAGGGTCAAAAATCGACAGCGACTCTACCAAGGTCATAACCATCTATGTTTGTCAATCTAACATGCAGATAACCAAGCATGGTCAAAGGAGGGCATAATATCAAAGGTGTCATTTGTATTGTGATTGTAGTAATCCTTTTAAAGAAAATCAGTTGCACAGTAGGAAACTGCACTCTTGATTATGTGTATGTTTACTCGTGCCAATGTATATGCATAAATATTTAGAAATGCTTTCTGACTGCTGTATACTGCTGTAAATTTTAGCTGTGCACATGACATAGTCCCAAAACAGCTCAATGAGTTCCTGAAATAGACTTTCAAGTGGGATCAAACAATATTGACCTGCCAGCGTCACTGGGTTTCCAGCCCAGTGTTCACTAACACAGTACTGGCATAATCAATTCTAAGCTTTGTGGAAGATGACTGTAAATGTAAAAGAGACCACAGGAGAGAGGAGAGTCAGTCTTCAGATCAACAGATGGCTAGAGTTAGTGAAACCAAAGCGAGCCTGATTACCCCTAGGACTTAAGGAAATGATTCATGCAGAACCACTGTAAGACTCTATCCCAAAAGTGAGGGTCTCCATGGGCAGGAAGGGTGTATTGTAGCTGGTGGCCATGATTGCATGGGATGTAGCTTTGCAGCCATTTAAACAAAAAGATGTGGGGCTTGGCTTGTATTGGTTGAGCTCTGTTGAAGTGTTTGTTGTTGAGGGATTTTTTTTTTGTCCAGTCTGCAGTGTGTCAGGAAGGAGAGTTTCTCACCTGAGGAGTTCCTCTAAAGAGAGCGTAGAGCTATTGGCTACAAGTTGGCCATCATGAAAGATGCGGTTTAGCCTTATTTCTGGGCTGAATTTTGCACAATCTCCAGGAGCCATGTTGCCCCCCTGTGACACAATCACCTTCTGCTCAGTGTGACAATCACACATTCCTCTTCATAATACACTTTGAGATTAAGTGAAAAAGAAGTGATAAGTAGAAGCTAATTATTGCTCATGACTCTATAGAGCAGCTGCTAAAAAGAACAGTTTATTTCTGTGTTTTCTCTTCAGTTTCATTGACTGCAAACTTAGTATCCCAGGCTTACACCCTTTACAAATTGAAAGCATATTAATTTCTTTTACATCTGTCATAACCAACTTGAAGGAACAGGGCAGAGGTTGTTAAATGCTCCAAGTCTGAAAATCAAGCCTCTGTATTGCACCTTTCCAGAGAAATCCTCGTAAAAAATAACTTTAGATAAATATCAGGATTGTTTCCAAAAATTTAAAACCTTCCAGGGAAATGAATTTCACCCTGCAGTGTGCCAATGTTTCCTTACTTGAATCTTATTGTGAAATTCATAGTCTTGACACCTCATTTAGAAAAAGAAGTCTGGAAATACAAATGCAAAGAAATACTTCTTCATCTGGTTCAGTGACTGATACAGTTCAAGCTACAACTTTTATTAAAGACTGATCCTTCTGTCTACCTTTGCTTGTGTCTCTGAAAACATCCTATTCACAAGAGACATCCCTCTGATTTTTTTCACTCATCCTTTCCTTCCATGACATTATTCCTTTTAGCCTCTGCAAAGAAGGACTGGACCAACACAAAAAGAAAGCAAGTCCAGAAATGAACTATAACCTTTGAGGACTGGGAGATGAATTTCTGGGTTCATATCTAATTCTGCTGCCAAGCAAATCATCCATTCAGCTATTTCCCAAATGCCTGAGCAGCCCAGGCAGTCTCCAGTTCTCAGAGGGGAACCTGAAGGGTCCTCTCAAATTTGCTTCTGTTACTTTTCTGGGTTAGATGGATCCTAAATAGGATATCATAGCTTTGAGATACATGTGTTATTTGGGAAGCAAAGATAAAAAGGCAGTAGCATACACTGTAAGGCACCTTGTGATGGCTGAGTAAAAACGACATTTTCTATTATCTTATGTGACATTGCTAAGTAACCCAGAAATACTCCAGTGCAAGGATGTGATAGTTCGGCATAATTCCTGCTGTCAATGAATTCAAGTACATTAAATTCCAGCTACAACAAGCAAATATTGCAAGTAAATGGAAAATAGATTGTTTACACCTATTGCTCAATCCCTGGCTGTCAGCATCTGATATGCTTTCTACCCTAGGAGTTTTGCAGCCTGACTACAAACAAGGAAGGGGATGGGGAGAGTTTCCTCAAAGCTTTCTTCTTAGGAAAAAGTATAAAACTACATAACAGCAAAGCTGGCCATGCGCATTCCAAGTTGCTCACAGCTTGAACTAAAGTTCATTCTGTTGTACATCTACTTCAGCTTTACCTATTGATTGTGGCAGGTCAAAGTGGCACTTGTTATATCTGGTAAGAGGCAAAGGGATAGAGGAGAGCATGAGTCTGTTTTTCAGAGGCTGGGCTGTAGAGCAAATACCAACAGCAGTCAAGGAGCACATGCATATCGAGACTGGGCTTCGATAAGAGGTGTGTCCTCCTTATCGTCCTGGGACTTCAGGGTATATCCCTGAGCAAACAGGCAGAGAAGAGAAATATCCACCAAGGCAAGGATGCAGTCAGATGCAGCTCTGGGGGGACAGGAGAAGTAGTTGGGGTTACGGCTTTTGGCGGTGTTTTTAAATTACTGAATTTGCCAAACTGGGATGACCCTGCCTCTGGAGATCACCTGCGCTCACTGCAGGAAGTTTATTGCATTTTCGTCTTCAGATTATTTAGTTTTTTTCTTGTAGCTGAGGCTTTTTTATCAGGCTGTGTAGACAGGCACAGAATACATATTGCAAGCTTTGGCATATATCTTCTTTGTAAGGATGCAAAAAAGTATTATGCAATAGTGTGCCTGATATATCTGTCTAAGAGTATCACAGCGTAGTGCTCCATCTTCATGGTAGATGGAAAGAGACGAGTTGTAGTTTGTATGGAGTCACACAGGAGCAAATTGTAGTACTTCCTTCTCCATCCATTTAGGCTGTATTCATTATTCCTTCTTCTCATTCCATGCTTTTCCCTGGTGCATCATTGCTGGGGAAATGTCATTAGTGAGGATATTGTTCAATGTAAGTCATAAAAAAAGGAAAAAAATTAGGCGACTGTAGCCTATACAAATCAGCCTCAGGGAAGTCTTTGGGGGAAAACTGATATTGCTGAGTAGTTTAGAAAGCTAATGTTGTCATTCAGACTAAGATTGAAACCTAAGGAAGAAGTATGAAAAAAGAATGAGGGAGAGTTGATGGAGGCAGCTGGGAAATTTTAAATGGGGAGAAGGCAAATAAATTTTATTTACCTGCCTGTCCCTGTAGCTAAGTATGCATTGCACTGCCTTCCCCTTTCGCATTCCATCCAAGGTTAAGGTAGCCCAAAATAATTTATAAGAACAGACATTATATTTGCTCAGAGATAAAACTGTACACATGGGACTGATTATGAAAATTTTTCTGTAATGTTAAACAAAGTAAATCTCTTAAAACTCCCTCGTGAGGTGAATGTGATGTGAAAACCAAAGTGCCTGTCTGTGTCCCTGCTCTCTGAAACTGCTTGTTTCCATTATTTTGAAGAGAGCTGGTAAATGGCATTTGTAGGGATGCTCGCAGGGATACTGAAACTGGCGGCCATGCTACTGGGAAGAGTCCAGATAGGATTGTCTAGATAGGATTTTATAAAAATAAAGTCGCAAACTCATTTTTAAAATACACTTGTAATTAGCACCTTTGAAGGCACAGGCTATAGCAGCCAGAGGCTGCCTCTGGGCATGTGTCATAAAGATTGACACAGCACACGTTATATATCTTTCCTTACAGACCTGTTCTTGTTGAAGTCGTCCATAAGGTCCCCAAATACCCCTCTTTCTTGCAGTCCTCCAGACTGATCAGAGATGTGCTGCTGAGGGGAAGGGAAAGGAAAGTGGAGGCAGGGGACAAACCTAAGAAATTTGACAACCACATTGTGTCCACATGTATGGATGTCTATGCACACATACATAAAGTGTATATATTGTTTGTCTCCAATTTCCAAAAATTATCCTTAATGGAATTATTTAGAATATGTAAGAAAAGCAGGGGTGCAAGTCTTCACAGGAGCAGGGAAAAAGGCTGTAAGCTCTCTGGGGAATGAAGCACCACTGAATGGCTGTCTGTAAAGCACAAAATGAAAAGCTACTCACATCTTGACTGAAGAATGTGATATCTTTTACTAGAAATATAAATAATACAAATAGAATAATAATTTTAGTCCAAATCACCAGCTGTTCAGACATAAATGTCACTCATTCACTGACAGAACCTATGCCAAGTTCACAAGTAGCCTAAGCAATGTGTATATAGAAGATACACGTATCAGCATGCATGTTATATTCCTTATAGATAGATAGTGATTCACTAGTAAACAAAACCCTTGGCCTCCATAAAGCCTGGAGATATTTTATCACTCCCAGTGTCAACTGTGGAAAACTCATCTGTGTGCTCCACAAGCAAATCTCCAGGAGTTTTTCTTAAACATGGAACAAGTTGTTCCACTAATGATCTTCATTTTGCCTGATGGAAGCTTTTAACATCTGCACCAAATCCGTAACTAAGACTAGGCAGTCATGAGAAATTGCAAGGATTAAACCAGCAAACTGCTGGGGGGCTGCATCTCTCTTCAAAGAAACCAAGTAAATGAGCGCAAGACAGCAAACCCACCTCTGATAATAGCAAGATCCTGCCTGTGTGACTCACTAATCCAATTTCTTTCAGTTTAAACTGAAAGTTAAATGCTCTTTTATGTTAAGAGCGAATACCCAGCCAGTCCCCTCCCTTAGGCAGAGGAACTGTAATGATTTAGGAGTGTATTACTGCAGGGATTTGTTTTCAGTTTGTCGTTGCAGCATCAGCTTCCAGAGCTCTGCTTGGGTACAAGGAACATGAGAAATACTGCATGCTGCCAGGCAGAGCCTTTTGCTCATTTATGCACTTAATCTTGTTTGCAGGATGTGTGATCAACAAAGCAGGAGGTGTGAGAGCCTGTGGTTTTAACTCTTACATTTGTAGGCAAGTTTCTACGCTGCGTATGACACAGCTGCTGTGCACCTCTCGCTGGATGCCTGCAAAGCAGCCCCTCATAGACCATTGAGAGGATGAGTGTTCAGGTTCTCCAGCACAACACCTAAAACAAGTTTTCTTTCACTTCCCTCCTGACCCTTCCACGGGGTCTGTCATCACCCTGTGGCTAAAGTAGACAATCCTCTCTTTATGCCGTTGTACAAGGTTATATCAAGAAGGACTTTTATCAAGGTTTAAGCTGTTAAAAAGGGAAGATCAGCTTTACACAAATAACGAAGATGACAAATACGCAAGAGTTCTGAGTAGTCTTCAGTGAATTTAATAACCAGATACTTTAATGAGAATCGGTAATGGACAGCCTGCTACAGTGGCTTTTTCTTTTCTTTTTCTTTTTTTTTCTATTTTTTTTTTTGTGTTCCTGCCATTAATTCCTAATTAAGTTCCTTCAGGACAACACATTTTCAGAGCTCTGAAGCACCGAGTAATTTGTAAAGAGTCAGAAATCTCAGTGCTGTTTTTTCATTGCTGATGGTAGAACACATTCAAAATCACTAAATTAAACTCTCAAAAAATTAATTTCCCAGTTGTTACCTCTCAGATACTTTACTTCATGTATCAGATAATCAGCATAAGAACATAAAAGTAAGTCTATGTTTTTAAATGTGCTTCCCTCAGGTGATATTTTCCCCTGCACCCCACCCTGCAGTGAAGCATCCATGATTTTTGTGAAAGATTCAGCCTTGACATTGAGGTGACAAGAATCTGACTCATTTCCAACAGCATTGCTTTTAATATCAATAAAAATTAAAGACAGCATTTACTCTAAACTATATTTTAATGAAGCTCAAGGACTGTGTTTGAATCAATACGGTGCCAGCTTCATAAAAAGCAAGGATTGAAACAATGTGTGTGAAAACTTTCTGACATTGCACAGTGACCATGTTCCATTCCAGTGTAAAATGTTGGGAAGCCCTCTTCCTGATCGAGGCAGGGAGCGCATCCTGATGGCTGAATATAAATTAGAGGGAACTGGCGGTCCAAAATCAGACTGAATGTGGTAAAGATCATTTGTGAGAGAAAGAAATCTCTGGGAATATCCCAATCACTCCCATGCCTCACAGCTCCCTTCCCACACCTCAGCCTTTCACAAAGCCCTCCCCTGACCTTGCCTGGTGTCCATCCCCAATGGCCTGAAGTTCTGTCCAGACAAAAATGTGCATCAGCATAAAAGACTTTTGCTAAAATAGCCACACTGAAGGTACAAGATTTTAGTGGCAATAAATGACAGCAGGTGTTTGAAGCCACATGGGCCTTGGATGTACTTTTAAGGACAAAACATCTATTTTCATTATCCCTAAGATGCAGGAGATGAGTGTGATCTGAGCCTCTTTTGCATTCATACAGCTCTCTGTAGGACTAGCAATGAACACACTTATTGTACCCTGGCATCAAAAATTGTTTTGGTTCTGTTGGTGTTATTTTACATTTAGTGTCAGTTGATAAATGGATTGAGATTGACAGGAACACTGATCTGCATGTTCAGAATAAGGCACAAGGCTGTCTGAAGTGTGATGGATGAGAGAACATGCATGTAATGAAAAGTTATGCAATAAGCAATATTTTCCATTTTCCTATCTGGAGATCTTAAAGGATCTTACCACTTCAAAATCATAAGACCCAATTCATGTATATCCTTACTGAATTACAAAGAAATGATATCTCAGCCAGATCCTGTAATCCAGCTCCCTATACTAAATAAAATTATGTTTTCTATGAACAAAATAAAAACACATGAGTCTAATCTGTAATTAGGAATAGTATTTATAATCAGGCATTCCTAAAGGCTGCATATGTTAATTATACAATGTCTGCAACATGGCATTTGTGCTGGGAATGTGCGTTCCAGTATGTATAATATCTAGGTTTCAGGCTACATATGATTTTTCGATATACTGCAGGTCAGTGTGACAGCTACTCCGTTAACAACAAAAGCCAACAATAGTTCTGTTTAGCTTCACCTTTATTATTGTCACCCTGTTTCTTTTCATGCAAAAAAGATTGCTAGCATACATAAATATTAGCAGGCAGGAGGTGCAGCACAGCAGCTATTGAGGCAGGCTCCCTGCTCCATTACACCTGCTGTGTTCTGAAAGAGATTCAGAAGAATTTCTGAACTCTGTTGACCTAGTTCTTGAATCTTTCACATGGGAATGACTGCATGTAAGTCTGTGCTCTTGATTTGTAAGAGTACCTGGGACTGGTTGGCTTTGAGACATGTAGGCAGGCAGAACCAAAGACAAAAATTACATTTAGTCAACTCAACTTATCCTGTAACATTTGGAATAAAATAAAAAGACTTTTATAACATTCACTTGATCTAAGTGCAGTGAAATATTCAGATGTAGACAACAGCCTTAATAAAAAAATATTCTACTGATCTGTATTTGTAATGCTAACATTTTTATGAGTTTCAGACATACTCATGACTGCTGTCAAGACTTGACGGATTTAACATGCTTTGAAAGAAGTGGGCAGAAGGACAAAGTAAGGAGAAGTCTAAAGCCAGTGAAGGATCATATAAAACTAATTTATGGACTCTGTATAAACTCTGCCAACTCCTTTGAGCACCATTTAAGCATGTTTGCTTAGAGCAACTTGCCTGAATTCCTCTGAGCAAAGATTTATATCAGGTGTTAACATTTGTGAGTTAGATGCAAATCAGAGAAACTGAGGAAGCTGTCAGTGAGGCACAACATGCACATCATCTTAAGATGCCTATAGAATAGATTACGTTATAAAAATCATAGAAAAATCAGAGACTAATAGGTCTGAAAGAATGCAAAAGGACCATCTTGTGTACCAGTGTAGTAAGTACCATATTTACAGTTGATATTTTATGTTTTATTAATATAAATGTATCAACCTTGTTTATTATGTAAATAGAACATGTATATTTTTAAGTTAAAATATATATACAAGTATCAATATTTATATGATGAAATACAGTATTCTCCGTGTATTTTCTAAAAATCTGTCTCCCAGACAATCTTCACCACCCTTCTGTTCAGAAAGCTTACGTAATGTCTAATCTTTATCTTCCTTCCTGTAATATAAGCCCATTATTTCTTATACTGTCTGCAGAAGTTAAGGAGCATGATTTATTCCACACCTCCTTGTCTCATATATAAAAGTTCTTATATCAGGCAATGGAAATGCAAAAGGCTGGGCACAGGACAGCCTGAAATGGGGTCCTGGGGTTTCATTGTGCTGACACAACTGACCCCATATCTGCAATGGTTGCTTTTGGTCTTTTCTCCTAAGTCAAGTCCTTCATTCACTCCATTTCATCTTTCCTGGACTGTCTGCCGCAGATGTGTATTTTTGTGAAACATCGTGCACTGAACTGAAGTGCACTCTGCCTTAGCAGGATTACTTCAGCTCAGAGATCTCAGGATGGTCTTTTCCATGGCCAAACAATATTAGTCACTCTAGTCCAGCTTGTGATCAATATCCAACATTTCTTTCTGAAGAATGGCCCTACTGATTGCTTCCACCGTTTTTGCGACTCATGCCTGGACAGAACCTTTCACTGCTCCCTACTGAGTCACATCCTGCTTTTTCCTAAGCATGTCCAATTTAACACAGTGTTTTCAATCCTTAGAGTCTCACGGCTCTCCTACCTGTCATCATTTGTACCTCCTCCTTATGTCTGAATCCTAATCAGAATAAATCCAGGTTCACACACTTTGTTAGGAGCTGCTTTGGTCATTATGGTCCTGGAAAGTCACTTCCCAGGAGGGTTATACCACACCTGTTGTTCATGTGCTGTCAGAGGAAGGAGGGAGTAGAGGTGAGCGCTGTTCTGTTAATGGCTACTAAAAGTGGTGGTGATCACGAAATTTGACTATACTGGTGCGATATATGGACAAAGAGAATAATCAGGAAAGGCATAAGATGCACTTCTTTGGCTATAGCTCTCAATGATGGTAATTTTTTTAGAGTTTTTTCGAGTGCTCAGCTGCAAAAGGCAATGCAATTTTTATCCAGGACACTTGGGAACAAGTATTTAATGGCATAATCCACTTAATATGTGTTGGTCAAAAGGACGTAATAATCAACAACCAGACCACGGGTAAAAACCCCATTAGAAAGTTCCACACATCAATGGATGATCGCTCTGGTTGAATGAAAGCTGATAATGGTATTGTGTGAGCTCAGAAGCCGATGCATTTAAACAAAGCTCTCTGGCTGTAAGTTTAGGGTAGAGATCTGCATGCTGAAACAACTGATAATTGCATTGACACAGTGGATACCCTATTTTTAGACCCTATTTTTAGATGAATCAATGAGGTCTTCCAGCCCCAGAGTTGTTGCCCTAGATAATGTCTGAGGGAGAATGAACAAGGGCTGTCTCGTGTAAAATGCAGTGCACATATGTTACCATGCTATGATGTTTTTTATGATTCTGTCATTGTATTTATTGGTACAACTTTGAATTCTTTGGGCTTGCCATAGTTCATGAAAATATTTCTGTGAAAAGAAATACTGAAAATACATCTAAGTACATACACAAAGGTACCATTCTCTGTACAGTAACAGCACTGGCATCAGAGTGCTACAAGAAAAATGTCTGAGTACCTGTGCAGCTGAGTGGGTAAAATCGCTGCAAAACTGATCAATTTTTAGTAATATTTTTGAAAACTTTTATCATTTTGTTCCAGACCTTTATTATGGTCCAGGAAATATTTGATCTTCACAACACTGCTTATTTCAAAGGGCATTCATTTGAAAATCTATGAAGGTAGTCAGGTCACGGTTTCTGGTTTTATACATTGTATTTAGATTAATGTAATTGTTATCAACTGAAATGGATTTGTCCCATTTCAGAATAGCAGAAGCTATAGGGTTCGTGCGAAAACACAGAGAAATAAACGTAGAAGAAAGTAAATAGAAGCCCTTAGAAACTTTGGGTACAGGTTCCGTTTTTAAAGATATCAGTATGGCCCTTGCTTTGACCCTTTAGACACTAACCAGCATGCAACTGCATTTTACATGTCCACTGTTAAAAGAGAAAAACAGCATTTCTGAAGTAAATGTGACTGAAACAGTACAAAAAGACTAAAGCTAAGGAAAAAATGTCTTTTGGGGCTGCGCATTCTGAGCCCAGGTGTCCTGGGTAAAGCAGTAGCAGTCATTTTTCTCCTTCTTAGTAGCTTATACAGCTCTGTGTTTTTGACTTTTGGCCTGGGAACAGCGCTGATAACACCGATGTTTTCAGTTGCTGCTCAGTAGTGTTTAGTCTGACCAAGGACTTTCTGAGTCTCATGCTCTGCCAGGGAGGAGGGGAAGCCGTGAGGAAGCAGAGACAGGACACCTGACCCAAACTAGACAAAGAGGTATTCCATACCACAGCACGTCATGCCCACTATATAAACTGGGGGCAGCTACCCAGAAGGGCGAGATCACTGCTGGGTTGGGCTGGGTATCAGTCAGCAGGTGGTGAGCGGTTATATTTTCTTCCCTCATTACTTCCCTTATCATTATTATGATTGGTGGTAGCAGCAGTGGTTTGTGTTATACCTCAGTTACTGGACTGTTCTTATCTCAGCTCGTGGGAGTTACATTCTTTCGATTCTCCTCCCCATCCCTCTGGGAGAGGAGGGAGGGAGGACAAGGGGGGAGAGGGAGAGAGGCTGTATGGCTGACTAGGCTTAAACCACAATACCAGGGCATCACTCAGAATATTTATGATTTCCAGACATATTGCAAAAGATTTTAATGGGCCACTGGCTGGGTCATTAGGTTGTGCTGCTGTACACCTATCAGGATGAGTGGGTAGATTTTGAGACAGCTGGAGAAGTAAAGATATTTTGCTTAAAATCCTTTGCTGCTTTCATTTTTCTCCAGTTCCAACCTCACCCCTGGAGGATGCCCTTCCATCTGTACTGCTTGGCCAGGTCACACTGAGGGGCAGGCACATGCTAATGAAAACCCAGTGGAAATCTCCTTAGTGGAAGCCAGACTTGCACTACGTCTTTCTCCAACATTGCATCTGATCTTAAATCCTGTGCTAGCTTTAACCTTAGATTCATTTTCATCAAAGATTTTTCAGCAACCATGAAGTACGTGACAACTGTGTAAAATCCTGCACTGTGCCCATGTGCACTTTGGGGATGATTTGATGAATATCAGTTCCTTCTGTCCTGCCAATTTATTGTGCTGCTCAGTCAAATGAATTTATTATTGATACTTCTGTACAGATAAGGAAGCCACTTGCAAATAAAAGAGAATAAGAAGAATTAATCATGTCTCCTCATTCTATGGCAGTATGATTCTGTACCCTTGGTGTATTTAAAAAAGGAAACCACAAATGGTGTATAATTACAGATAGATTTTATTTAGATTTCAAATTCTCTAATTCTCCCTCAGGGAATTTACTTGAATTAATCCTGCTATCTCTCTGTCTATAAATTAGGAGCAAGGTTCCATCGGGAAGTACCAAGTGCATACCGTGGGTCCTAATTCAGAAAAGAAGAAAATACACTGTTATACTTGAATAGCCTGCGGACAGAAATACACAAAGGAGAAAATTTCTTTTTCCTTTTACACTCATGTAACTCCTTTATAACATCCAAGCTCTGATATATAGTTATATTTTTTAAAAGAAACTAAGAAAAATGCATTCAACATCTACTAAAACTGATGAAAATTCATGACAAATGATTTTTCTTGATGTTCCCTACTGATCCTGTATTATCACATCATAATGAATACAAACTATGCAAAAGCTCATCCAGATCTCAAGAACCAGGAATAAAGGAAGAGTATGGATAAATATCCAGGAAAAAATAATCAAGGTGGAATTCCCATTAGAACCATTAACTACTACAGAACTTTTTAACCAAAATAAATTCAAAGCAATAGACTGATGTCAGAGTAGAAGTATTTATTCTGTCAGAAATATTATTCAAAACCAGGTAAATTTTCTAACTGTAATTGATTTACTCTTTTTGGTTTTGTAATCATTTGACATTAAACCTCTGATTCACAGTGCTGTAGAGAGAGAGTTTCTTCATACTTTTAATGGAAGTTGTACAACTTGCTTCAGAGCTGAGATGCTGAAATGGAAAAGGCATAAAACAAACTGGGTAAATAAACTTGCACATAACCGGCAGGTGAAAATAGCTAGAATGAGATTTCATTCAGGCTGAATAAATCCGCAGCTGAGGAGAGCTGGGCTTGATGCCCACACAGGAGCTTTCTGACCAGAAGGCAGAGCTGCAGATTCAGGGTAGGCATCGTCACAGCACTGAACCAGACCTTGCATTTACAGCTTAGCCTGCTCAGATGTGAAGAGGTAACCCTGTTCTGTGAAAGAATTCTGACAGCCCTGGTGCTCCTAATAGCCCAAAAGGAGAGAGATCACAGGCAAGGAAAAAGGATACAAGCAGCCATCGGTGAGGGATTTCCCATCTTACATTGAATAATATGCCCATCTATCATAAGCATGTATGGAAGGTTCACATGTCCCAGCATGGAAAGGTAAAGGACAGAATTATAATAAGCCACTTATCCCCTTTCTGTCTATACTTCCTGAATCTGCAGGGTTGTTTATGAGCTGGTTTTCTCCTGGCAAGTACATGTAATGGACCAAATCCAGAAAGGGGCATTTCTAGAGAAATATAATTGCAAATTCTGTCTTCTTCTGTAGGTCTCAGGGTGTCTTTCTTTTCCCTGCTATCTCTTTAAGTACTGTTCTAAACCTGTTTGATTCCTTTTTAGCTGGGGCATCTGCACAGTTCTGTAGAGATAGTAGAGTGTGACCAGTCATCAGAGACTTTTTTTGCTGCTAGGACAGGGGGTGCTTGCCCAAGAAAAGAGACTTCTTCACAACCTGCGATCTCCCACAGAGAAAGAGGGATGATAGTAGTATTAGAGTAATTGAGCTGATAACAGAACTCCCATCCTCTCCTTTGCAAGCAGTCCAGCAAAGACTGTACAAAGACCTCATTTAAAATAATTTGAGATATTCATGAAAATGGGATGCTAATTTTCATTAAGAATATCTTGAATAAGACAAAAGAAGGAATAAGACTTTTATAATAAGACCTCATCTGAGAGATGGTGGTCAGGAGGATACAACATGCGATCCCGTAGCACATTTAGAATTGGCCTAAATATTTCCTGAAGTGGAAAAAAGTCACGCTTTGTGGTTTAGATCTTTTATCCCTTCCATTTTTCCTTTTAGTGGTGATACTTATTGCTGCCACTATGACACTAAGCAGTAGAGCAACCACTGTGATGGTATTTCACTGAGCAGCTCCTAGCTAAGACGAGAAACTCAGGAAAAGCACTCAAAGCCATTAGTGTACAGGTAATGTTGCTACAGTTACCTGTAAAAATGCAGGATTGTCTTAGTTTCTCAGCATTTTGATTCAAATTGGTTTTAATTAGAGGATATGCCAAGCTAACTTTCAGGAACTGTGTTCAGAGTGAGCTGATATGATTTAATTTCATCTCCATCTGCCTTCTGAACAGTTTGGCATGTGTTTCTGAATACCCATCTGTGTCTGTGGGCTGGGTCAAATGATTGTACTCACAGACGTCATTTGGGATTCTTCTGGTTTGGGGCAGTCATGAAAACCAGCGATTCATTGGCACATCATATTTAGTCATTCTGGACTCTTCCCACATTGTGCTTGTCAGCTACGATATTTCTCTTGAACCTTTCTCCTAGGCTGGTTTGTGCAGTTGTTCATGCTACTGAGAGTATAAAGCTAAATCTCAGAAGCATGGAACATAGCCTCAGTAGGGCCTAGGTCACCAAAAAATATATTTACAACTTCAAATCTGATGCAAAACAGAGATCTGCTTTCAGGTTGAGTGTCCAGGAGCTCCAAGAATTTGTCCAGACTTCTACTCATGCTGCCATGAAAAGCATGTTACTAACAACACAGATCATGGATGGCTCAGTGCAGACCTCCAAAGTCCCAAGGAATACTAGTGCATTTTAAGGATGCTAAGGAGTAGGGCAAGTTTGAAGATAAGGTTTGGTGTTAGGAAAGAATCCTGCTGCGGTGTTTGCTGGAATATGTAGTTACACCTGTGCAAATAGCAGTGATTACCTGAAATGTTACTCTGCAGATTCAAGCCAGGGTTTTGTCTGGGACCTGTCCCTGCCAGGGAAGACTCGTGGCGACACTGGGATTTTTCTGGGACCTTCCAGACAGTCTCTGAGCACTGATTTATTGCCGCAGTGTCATAGGCACTCTCTCCACATTTCTCAGTATCCGTCCCGCTTGACCAATTAAAGGGCAAGAGGCTAAAATTGCGCAGACTTCTCTCCCTCGTGGTTTCTGTTCTTTTTTTATTTAGTGAAGGTCGCTATTGTTCCCTTAACTGAGAAAAGTTCAGATCCAGCCGTAATTCCTGGAAGTTGCTAGGAAAGTGTCAGCTGAAAGCCAATCTTTTGGCGTTTCAATGTGTACAAATGCTGAGGACAAAAGCCTTGTTGCGTTTTCATGGACCATATTTTATAGGCTGTGATGCTCCATATTCCTGTATTCCTGAAGAAGTATTCCTAACTTGCTATGCTGCCTTTTCTTCTTTTAAAAAAACCTCATCACAAAGGGTGCTTTATAAATGTAAACCAAATAATGCAGTTCAGCACACTCCACAGCTTAGGGAGTGCTAGGACTGGCTAAAACATCGACTTGCTGATTTAACTCTAGTGCACAGGAAAGTGAGCACTGCAGAAAAGACTTCTTTTCTTCAAGGTCTTTAGCATAAATTAAGTCAAAAACAAAAAGCTGCTGCAAAGATTTCTGCTGCAGAAGCTTTCAGCCTTGAATTCTTTTTTCAATACACTGGTAACTGCTGAGGTGAAGATTTTTCATCCTCAGAATGAGTGCAGTTGTCCTGATCTTTGACAAAAGCAGAAATTTCACTTTATTTTGATGAAATGAAGAGAAATAAATATGATGATAAATATTTTCCTTCCCCTGTAATAATCCAGGCTTAATAGCTTCTTCTTGCCTTGAAAGAAAACACTGTACTCTCTTCATCAAACCCTTACACAGAGGAATGTCTAAGACCTCTTCTTGCAGCATCTGTTTAGCGTCTCTGCTGTCTCTCTCCCCATGACAAGTGGCACAAGCTAATGCATGACTGCAGCACAGTTTAACCCCAGCGCTGTCAGTCCCTGCTAACTCTTCTGTTTCAATCCAATGATTCAAAAAGGAAGCACAGCAGGTTGTTCTGCCATTTGTGGCTCAGACCACATGGCATCCACAGAGCAGTGACCCATACACAGCTATTCTCACGTCTGGTTTTCTCCTACATTAGAGAACCTTAATTTGCATCCTTAGCAATGCTTTTGGCTCAAAGCAGACCTCAGCTGCAAGGGTCTTTGCATTGGCTGTTCTTGCAGCATCCTTTACCTCATGAACTTGCAAAAAAGTGAAGCTGGGCTGCTCCTAGCTGCTCTGGAGGCCCACCCCCCCACCCCCCCCAGGCTTGCTCAGCAAGGCTGCCTTCGCAATGGTAGTAAATGACTTCCTACTTGCATGCACACATACAAAAATATATTCTGCCAACGGTCCACCATGAAGCTTGTTTTGGTAGCCACGCACAGTGCTGGCTTTGGGAGAATTTGCACTGCTGGCTCCAAAGCAGTTGGACTGCAGTTTTCCCTCTTTCCACCTCCCTCTTGTTTCTCCTCATTTTCCCTGACACTTTTTTTCGGAACACTGACTTTCCAGCTCCAGGCAAAACAGCCTCTTTTTCTCCTGATTTCAAGGATCACCTCAAGTGAAACTTTGTGGCATTTTAAGAACAAGAACATTTATCTGTTCTATTTATGTTTACCCCCTCCATTAACCCCTGGATTTCTGTTTCGATTAAAAACCAGATTGCCAAGAGCATGATGGTGCCCTCATACTGCTCCCACGCCCTCCCTCTACTTTGTAGCAAAAAGATGTTGCTTAGTCATCTCTGAACTAGGCAGTGGGAGCTTACTGCACAAAGGGTTATAAGGCCGTCTATCAGGATGGAAACAGCACCCTGTGAATATTGAATATTGATTTAGAATAACTACAAATTTCAATTTAAAAATTGAATTGCAGCTAAAAATATGTAAACAGTCAATCCTTACTTTTTATGGATATATTTTCCTAAACACTTCTGAAGAATATAGGTAAGTAAGTCCCTTATTACAGTGTGATATCTTATTCCCGTAGGCCAGAACATCTTGGACCTCCAAAGATGTGGAATCTGGCCCAGTAAATTTTAGTGTACTGCATCTTTCCCTTCCTTATTCTTTGCTGATATTCTAAAAGTAGCCCATGGATTCTCATAGGACTGCAGCTGACAGTTAGAACCCATGCAATAAGCTAACCACATTTCACATTTAAGTAAGACTTCTCACAACAATTACTGTACTATTCCCAGGCCAATATAAATTATTCCAATCTCTACATCAGACTCGCCTCAACATCAAGATGCTGTTTCAATACAACCCAAATGTTCTAACATAGAAAGTATTACTTCTTCTACCACAAGTTAAGTTGTTAAGAGGAAAAAACCACTTGTAGATCAACATAATTTTTTTGCGTTAATCATGCAAACCAGTTATATCCTGTAGCTAGCCTTCGCTAGGAACACAGTTGGTAACATTTCTGCCAGTCCAAACTTATCATATTGCCAGGAATAGAGTATAGGATAAGGTTGTCACAGGTGACTGCTTCTTTGTTTATGGCTTCCTACATGGTATAAGGTGCTGTTGTCTGTCAGTGTACTTCCCGCGGTTAGAGTGAACGAGGACATCTTTATGCTGCTGTAGGTCAGGCCATGTGATCGGTACCTACAGCTGCCCATAGCCAGGCTGCCTGAAACAGTGATTCCCCATTTGATTTAGAGTTTCTCAGTGGCAGGTCTTAGTCCTGAGCTCTCTGAGCTGAGTTTGCGCAAGCCATGCACACCAAGGCATTCTGCCTCAAGAGCTACTTGCCAGTCAAACTCAAGCACTGTGCTAAAGAAAGATTAAAACACTTCTTTTCTGGTTTGTTGTGGCCAAGCAGATTAGATTTGGCCAATACATTTCTGTAAACACTACAGATGCGATGAGGCCTGTGAAAATAGCACAATGAGAATAAATGAGGACAAATTACAGCTGCAATAAACAACAGAAACACACCAGACTTCCCGCTAATGTCTTGTGGAAAATTTTTTTGTCTAGGGATTCAATCAAGTGATATTTTTAGTATACAGAAACAGGCCAAATTCATTTCATGCAGCAGAATTCAGTAGGCAATTTTGGTCCAGTCGCTTCAGAACATCCTGCACAGCACTGCAATATAAAGATACCATTTAAACTGATGCAGAAAATTAATTAGAGCCACCCTAAAAATTTTGCATCTTTACATTTGATAGGAGTTTTTTGCAAAACATCTGTGCTCCCCTCCCAGCTAATTGCAAGCACAGAGGAAAAAACCACTAAAGTTATGTTTGATGCCTCCTCCCAGAGACCTATTTACACTTGCTAGTGCAAACACAGCTTGCTGCAAAACTTGCCAACACTGGGCTTCTTACACCATCTGATTTCTGCTTGCTGGCCAGTAAAGAAACGTTGTGATTGAAACTGCCATTAAAGTACATGCTAAAGCCCGGGATGCCTTATCGAGTAAATTACATTGTTGTGACACAAACTGACAAACTGGTAAAGGTTTGTGCTCTTTCCTTAGCTCAAGAAAAAGAGAGCCAAAAAAAAAAACTGTGTGAGGGATGGTTGGAATGTCTGTCTTAATTTTGCAAAGCTCTCAATGGTTTTGAACTCTGCAATTATCTTCTCCATGTTACAGAGAGATCAGTTCTGCACAGGGCTGCGCAGGAGAGCTGCTGCTTCTGGCTTCAGGTTTTCCTTGAATTATTGGGCTAAGAGGAAAGAACCAAGTCCCACGGACAATCTAGCCTTGAGACATGCTCATGGCGTGCTATCGGCTGTAGGTGCAAATGAAGATGCTTCTAACATGCAAATAGTTATTTTGGCTGAAGCGCTCTGCCTCAGAGAGTAAATCAAAGCAGGGAGCTCTTTCTATTTTGTGTGGGTTTAAACCAGTTTATGTTTGTGCGTTAGACTTCAGAAAGTCTCCTACATCTAGAGACAAAAAATAAATATTCTTCACTCTTTGACAAAAAGGAAGAAGGGCAGATAAGTGCAGTGACCTTTGCAAGCTTTGGAGTTTCTTCTCACAGAGAAGATAAAACCTCTCTGGCATGCTCATGGGGATATTTATTTCAGTCATGTGAGAGGAGACTGTTTTTCAACACACTGCCAGATGTGCATGGCAATGCCGTTATCTAACATATCTGAGCAGGAAATAATGCCAATGAAGGAGGAAAAGCTGAGCCAAAGTGAATGCAGCAGGGAACAACACAAGTCTTGAAAGGAACGATCTGCAGACCTCTTACAGGTGTTGAATGCTTTTGCAGAGCTGGTGACTGGTCACTTGCTATTTAAGCTGCTCCTACTGAGCTCTTGGTAACTGCAATGCTGTTGCTGCGTAGATTCACTGACGTTTCTAAGCAGGGTTTATTCATCATTGTGAAAAGGTGCATCACCTCCAGCTCTTTGCTGGCAGTTTTTTCTGACCCTTATGCAAAACCCTACTCAGCTTAACACCAGAATATTGATCTGGGAAGAGTTCTCCATAAAAGCATAGCTTCACATAAAAAAAAAAAATCAAAACCAAAACCAAACCAAACAAATCCAAAAGGTTAGCCAAGAAGTATATGGGGCAAAACGAATGACTTCTTCAGCACCATGACCTACAGGAGTTCATATCTTGATTCTGTCAGCTTTCCTGGCATGTTGCAACCACAGAAAAGGGTTTTGATTTTCTCTATTAGTTTCCTTTACTTTCTAAGCAGACTGACAGATAGTGCCCTTCCCTTCTGACAGCTACATTAAAAACCAAAGCTGTCAGTCACTGGCAACTACATACCATCATTTCAGGTTCCATTCCATCCTATTGTGGGAGCCATGAAATGAAAGATTAGTACAGCCAGCCATATTTACAAGCTGTAGTAATAATAAAGATTATATGTAATATTATTTAGCAATAATACAACCTTATCATAAACCACCTCATAAATAAAGAGAAAATTCAATTAACATCAAATTAATTCATATGCATTTATCTCTGGAGCTAAAAGCCTGTGAAATGCTGGTAGCAAACCACACATCCAAGGGGCTTTAATTTCTGCAGTGCTAACGGCGTTTTTGATGAAGACCTGCAATTAACAGTGTGCAAGGCGACCATGCACAGGGCATGGGACAGATGATGCCCTGGGAAGCTTTTCTTTGGGAAGAACAGCAGAACAAGGAAGGACAGGAGCCAGGAACTGGGAATGTGCTGGCCTGGGTCTGGATGGGGTGAACACTGCTGGCAGCTCGTGGATACCAGCCGCTCCCCTTTGCAGCCAAGTGTGGTAGGGCGAGGGAGATCGAGCAAGGGCACGAGGCAGCT
Source organism: Ara ararauna (assembly GCA_028858755.1). Taxonomy (NCBI): domain Eukaryota; kingdom Metazoa; phylum Chordata; class Aves; order Psittaciformes; family Psittacidae; genus Ara; species Ara ararauna. The sequence goes on from CM054386.1 coordinate 1,202,261, forward strand.
TGCACTTCAAAACCAGGGGCAAAGGCTCTGGGGAGACAAGCTCTGGGATGGGAGCCGCAGGACCAGCCTTGGCCCATCCCTCCCCCTTCTCCAGCACAGTGCCAATCCCAACTCAGCCTCCTCCAACTGGAACGCCTCCCTGCAGAAAGCCATGTCCAAACATCAATCTGTAGGGGTGTGAAACTTGTCTGAATAGTGTGATTTCAAGGTAGCACTTATGTGCAGCGGGGCAGACCCTGCTCATGCACAGCCCTGTTCAGCCCCAGGGGATAACTCAGATAACGGCTGCCCATGTCCTCCAATGTCTGAAGAATGGGACTCCTAGTACTAGGAGCAATCTATCAGTATTGAAAATGTGTATTTTTCAGCTCACCTGTGTTTGTTTTCACTTTGCTGCTATCATCCCCTAAATATATGCCATCTATCAACATTTCTCTAACATAGGCTGTCTCAGGCAAAAACCAGAAATGAACAGCAATAAGAAATTACTCTCAAAATTAAACAGAAAGAAGAAAAAACCCCTGTTTTCGAAAATAAAATATTTTAGCTTTCCTTTGCAATAAATAGAATTTGTTCTTGCAGTGTAGTGTTCCTCCACAATTACATATTCAGCCCTCCATCATAGTGTGGGTGAGAAGCAGGACTATGAAAATGAGATGAGCTTAATTAAAACTGCTTAATTTATCTTGTTTCTTTTAAAGATCAAAACAGCTACACTGATTGAAAAACTTAAATATACAGCAGGCAGTTTTCCTAGTCTATTAAACTGAAATATAGTTCTAGAAATCTTAATTTCAAATATGGTTCCAGAAATCTGAAAATTTTCCTTTATTATCCTTTATTTTTAACTTTTTGCTTTCTGCATAGCAATTTCTCATCAGCCATAACAAAAAGAAAAAACAACCAGAAAGAAAATCTAACCTGTGAATCAAAGAAATCATTCTTAGTAAAGCAACTTCACTGAGCACTGAGATTTTTGGGTAGCTGGGAAACAAGCTGAAGTTTCAGAAATGACATGTCTAAAACCAATTTAATTTTCCCTCCTTAAGGACCTGACCCAGTGGGGCTTAACTGAGAAAGAGAATTGTATTCTACAGTCCTATTACAGTAGAGCTGCTTTGCATGGGAGTCTCAGTGTAGAACTGGAATTATTCTACTGAAATCATGAGTATTATTTGAATGTCACAGCTGACGTGAGATGAGAATGAAGGTGATGATTAATGCCACGACTAAATTAAAATATTTATTATTATAATTAGGTATTATTAGCAAATCTGAAGAAAAATAAATTATGCCAAAAATACTCAGTTGCTTGTGCGTTCCGCGGAGCTCTCTCTTTTTTTTTGTCTGTATGGGGATTCATCTGGAACCAGAACCAACTATTACCAAAAATTACAGGTTTTTATACAGCTCATCTGCAAATGTCACCTAATTAAAAAGAAGCAAATAAATCAAAATGTTAATGTCACTTGGCCTAACATAATAATCACAACGTGAAAATCACATCTGTGACAGAACCAGATGTCTGTCAGTGTTCACAGGCTTGATGCTGTGAATCGTTTCTCAGCAGGTAGTCCCAGAAAAAACAGTGGATTGTTTTCACAAACAACACTACTCATGTGAACAACAGCCTGTGAGTATTTAGTGCTACATGTGATACACACCACCACATAAAAGTGACTTTGCTGCCACTGTGATTACTATTTCTGTGTGTACAGTATCATATTGGTGTTTCTTTTTTTCTGTTTTAATTATACTTGATTAAGGAATCCACATCACAGCAGGAGACAGGTAGGATCGAATTTGCTTAACCCTTGCATACTTCAATTACGTGATTGCAAACCACTGAAAATATTTGAAGGTCATGCTATTCCGTTACCAATTATTTCTTTTTTCGGATGTCACAAAATTTAGGAAGGCGCCATGCTGCCGGTTGCCAGTTATTATGAAACAAGCTTAGAGGCAAAATTTGATTCCATCACTGACTTAATTAGAAATGCTGTAAATGTTATAAATGCATCTGTTTGGAGGTTGTACATCTTAAACTGTCTGCAGCTGCCAACAACAGTGTAGGCTGCTGCTCTAAAGCAACCACCAAGGTGTTCTCCATCCTTTATTCAGTGTCTGAAGTCCTGCCCTAGTGATGATGGGCAGCCAACTCAGAGCTGGATGCAAAATGCATTCCTTCACTTAACTGCAGGTTCCCCAGGGTGCCTGCAAGAGTTAAAAACTGGATGATGGAAGTGGAGCCCCAGCACTGTTGTATGAGCTGGATTGTGTGCAATCATCAGGTCCAGTGTCAAATATCCGTTTAGGAATATTAGGCTCTTCTACCTGAAAAGCCTACTCAACTTCATCCTTCCCTCCCAGCCTTTTATACGAGTGAACAGTGAAATCATCCTAGGTTACTAAGTGGTGCCTTAGGAGATGAACTCAAGGACTTTTGCACTAACTCAGCAACTACCAGCACAATTATGTCATGTAGCTAAAGGGAGAAACAAGATCTTTTTCTTCTTTTCCTCAGATCATGTATAAGTAGGTTCCATATTCCCGAAGGTAATAAAGCTGATCTGCACCAGAGTATTTCCCTAATATTTTTACAATTATACCAGATTTAATTCAATGAAAACATGATCCTGTGTGTGCCATCTCAATGGGTACCCTGGGGCTGATAGATATAAGCCATGGCAGAAGTACCATATATGCATATATTATGCTGCGAGTATTAAGGCAGTGTGCTTCTAAACACACATATCTACGTTTCATGTGTAATACCATGCATACGGACAAGAGACAGAGCTATTTCATCCATTCTTCTCAAGGAAAGATTAGTTAATTTCTGTAATTCTCCAAAGTCTCCCACATGCATTTCTGATTTACCTATCTATTACCACCACTGAAAAGGAAAGGATGTAGAACTCAAACAATCAAACACTGCAAGACTGTGTATATAGTACACATTTACAGCGTGTAGGTACACAGCATAATGAGAAAGCTGTTTGTCAGTTTTGAAAACTCTAACGATGTTTTCTTCTTATACTGAAAAAGTTTTCTTGACTGGATTATAGGGATTCAAAGGTAAAACAGCTGAATCTCACAGTTCTTGGATGACTTGGGATCTCAGTGCATGAGTGATTAACATACAATTTCATCTGCTCTTGACATTCTTTAACCTTTCCTTTATAAGCAGAATTGTATGTAATAGGTTGCATCGGACAATACTATTAGTGTCTGCTCAAAACAGCTCCCTGCTCAGCCTGCTTGTATTTGGAGGCACTTCTGCTCATACTCTTACTAGTTTTAAATACTCCTGACTTTGATGGAAGAAAAAAGACAAACTTCAATCTGAAACTCAGTTCAAGATCAGCATTTCACTTGCAGAATGAACAAAAAGCCTGTGCATCAAGGTAGGAGGTTACTGAAAGTCTCATGGCTCCAGCTAATCTCCTATAAAATCTGCATGAGTTTTTCAGAAGAGTTTTAAGTGCTGCAACACATATAGGACACTGAACAACAGTGGCAATTAAAAGTGGTAATATAAAATAATTTATTAAAACAGAAGAAAATATTCCCTTCTTTTTGACCTTTTAGAAACGGTTTGCATTTCAAGTAGTTTCTTCTCGCTAATACTATTATAAAGGCAGAAGGATGGCTGTTTTAGGTTTTCCATAAACTCATCCATTCAGAAACTCATTTATTCATTTGCATAGAAGTCAAATCATGCAAATAGCTTTCTTCTCATACCTTTTGTAACTTCTCTGTAGGAGAAATCTCTCTTTCTTTTGTGCATATTTTTGACTTTCTTGCTCAGAAAGGCTGCTCTTATTTAAGAGAGCATTTGTGGCTGCAATAACAAAGAATGGCAATCAACAGGCTTTAATTCTATATCCAAAGTTTTCAGAGAGGTAATGTGACAAGTGTCATGGGTGCTAAACGTGATTACAGCGGGCAGCATCACTTTGCACCAGAAACCAAACTTAGTCTGCATATAGGACATCTGCTGCATGTGAATCTACGCTCTATCTGGACTGTAAACCAGAGGTGTGTTACTGCAGCAACGGTTACAGACTTTATGTGTTGATAGCACAAAGACAACAAAATTATGGCCCTTTCTTTTAATAGATAATAAGCACAGTTAAGCTTGTGAGAAGAGATGGTGAAGCCAGTACTGATCTGTGGGATATATAGTAAACTTAGCACCTAATTTGGTAAAGTTTTTTAGAACATCCCAGCAACTGGAGTACCTTAAAACAGTGATGCGGTTGTGCGGAAATCAGTGAACTCTTCTGAAGCAAAGAGCTACATGGGAGATAGCAGGGAAGTAGTTGACAGAAAATCTGATGTGATCTAGTGAGATGGACACTGCAGCCTGAGGGACAGCAGGAGATGATTTCTGGTTGAAATGACAAATGAAAGACAAAGATGGGCTAAGAGATGTGAAAATGAAAACAACTGACTCTGATACCATTTAAGAGTTGAGAGACCTAAAAGAAGCAAAACAGCAGTCATCAAAAGTACTGAAAGGAGTTCAAAGTGGTTTCATCATTTTACCTGTTTAGCGCAGCTAGCCAGAACCCTGACTGTCAGAGCTGAGGTCCCTGGGCAAGTGGTCACATTTGGAAAACACAGAGTGTTGAAGCTGAGTCACCCAGGTCCATAAGCTGCAGCTGCAACATGGGAGGCTCAAGACTCCCAAACTGTGGACACACATGATTTTCTAGTTATCTAGTCAGGGTGATCAGCAGCAGCACTGAAAGGGAGGTAGGTGGTTAACTCTGGTTTTGAACAAGAATAGAAACTTCCCTTCCCCAGGCATACCACAGTCCCCACACCCAGAGCACTGTACCACGCGCTGTCACGCTGTGACAGAATCAGGGACCCTGGTGTCGTTCATTCATCACAAGCAAGGCAGGTATCTCCAGCAACAGTTCTTACTTCACGTGGCATGTAAATCCTTCTTACAGCAGGAGCAATAAGGCTAAAGCATAAATTAAAGCCTGCCACAATGAAAATGCACTTCCAAAAAATGTTCATTTGTGTGAGGATCATGGTGACAATTTACAGTGATGTTTAATTATGAAATTACCATAGCAACTTTCTTAGTACTATAGAGTCACCCTGGTGATTCTTAAATATACCTCTGTATAAGGAGAAATGCTTATTCTCACACCAGAAAGAAGACTGGTTTTGTAGTTAACTTGTTTGATTAGTGCTTTGGAGAGCAAGCTGTGATGCAATCACTGTGTGGGACTTCAGCTTAGAGATCAGTTTGTGCACTCATTGAGGAACAATCAGAAGATGAAGATTTAATGAACTTTTAGCCTGCTGTGGTCAGGAAGAAGCTAGATAGCTTGACACTGTCTGATTATGGAGTTCTTGTAGCAAGCTGTGGTGTAACACCCTCTGGGTTGAGTGGATTATTGGTTCAGGTGCCTGTATCCAGAAACTGCCCAATAATTCTGGGACAGATTATGGATTATGCAATTCTAATGCTTGAGACCACAAAAAAAAAAAAATTAAAATTAAAATTAAAATTTAGAAAGAAACAAAGTAATCCAGGGAGGCTACACAAATGACTCCCTCCGCCCTTTTATACCTTCACCTTTCCCTGTGACCTTTCCCTTCTCCCTCTGTTTTTTTCTGCCCCAGCAGCATGACCGCTACTGTCATGGTTCACAGTTTAGACTTCACTGTCCTCAAGCTGAGGAGTGCACCAGCCTTCTGGGAAGCTCTAACTTCAGTGGAAGTACTCCACTGTACAACAATGGCTCTGGAGCACACACACTCTCAAAAGAAATAGGGTCATAAAACACTGGGCTATTTTTTTCTGAGAGATTATGGGACTTTTAAGGACAGATAACACCATTGCCTTCTTGAGATGATGTATATAAACTTTATCCTGCCATAATCTTTATTTCCCAAAGAGATGACCAAAAAGACTTCTTATTGCATCCTTTCAACCATCTTTCCCACTCTTTGACTACTTTTTGAAGAGCCTGATCCTGTCAATCTGTACAGGATGCATTCGTTGCATTAGGCTGGGGGCTCCCCCTTGCCCAGCCTCATGATCTTGGACCCCTTTAATAAGGGCTATATTTTTGCTACTCAGTTCTACAGACATGCACAAGTGGAAATACATGTATTTAACTCAAAATACGCTTGTAGGTCAAAAAACTGGGCAACAAGTGACTTTGCATACCTTGGGATTTGTTATTCTCAAACAGATATTCTGATCAAATATGTTTAGCTTTGAGAGGCTCTGAGTTTAACTTTCCATGATGGCCTTATTTCTGATATTTCAGTTTGATAGCTAATTAAGGACAGCAAGATTTTGTGTAATACTATTTTTTTTGGCTGCTGTTCAAATGATAATTCAGAACCTGCAAAATTCCATCTTCACAGATTTAATATTTGGCCAAACCTTAAATAATTATATTACCTGAAGGCTTCCACTTTGGTTCACAGCATTTATTTTAGAGTTTCATTATATTTCTCTGCATCCAAACAAGAACCATATGTTTCATTAACAAGTGACTGTTCTTTCATCTTATCAGAAGAACTAGCGTGAGAAGAGCAGATCTCCATGGGATACAGACTAGTATGTCTGCTCCTTAACACTGCATCAGCTCTAGCTAATAAGATAACACCAAAAACCACCTTCCCAGGACTGCAGACATGAAAGCAAGGACGAATCTGATTCCTAGTGAACATATGGGTCCTGCTCAAGTGCTGAATCTAGGCAAGATACTTAATTTTACTCCCAGTTATGCATTTGTGAAATAGGGGCAATTCTCTTGCCTTTTCCCTGAATTGCCTGTTGCTGTAAATTACGAGGGGTATAGCTGTCTTACCACTAATGTCGATAATACTTTGTTCACTGGTGTTTTGGTCACATTCAGATTTACTGATGAGGTTACCCTGCTGCTCTGGTCCCAGCAGCAGCAGCTGGTATAACATACACCTTTTCTCAGTTTTGCAGACTTCATTCGCTGCCTCCTCTAGTCAGACCTGCATCCACTAATTCCAAGCACTATGTATAATGATACTATTCTCATTGTAAAGTAACTATTACCTGATAATCTTCATAAATTTGGCCAAACCCTTCTTACAAAACATACTCTTTCTTTCAAAATGAACCACTTTCAGCTGACAAGTCAAATACTGGGTTTGGTTGTGGAGATTACCTTTGCTTTACTTTTCCCCCTCTCCTCATGGAAATGTGTAACAAGTGGTTGACAAAGCATGGCTTTATTTGGGCTCACAGACCTATCTATGTCTGTATTCCATGGGGCTGTCCCATTCACAACAGCGATGTGGTCCAAGAGGTGCCATGCAAAGACAGACTTGTTACCCTGAGCTTGCAGAGCTCAGGCTTAAAGTAGACTTCTCTGCCTGGATCTGTGTGGTCAGACACGCTGCACACTCCTCACTTGCATAATCAGAGGTTGCCTGTTGACTACTGCTAGCTTAGCTGTGTGTGGGTGTTGTGGTATATTCTTCTATATTCACTTTGGGTTTTTTGTTTCAATCTTCTTCGATTACTCTCCCCTCAGTCTTTCAGATCAAATGAGATGCTAAATCATGATGAACTGTCAGTGACAAATCACTGCTTTTTTGTTTCTAACAGTGTCTCTATTTGTGAGGTTCCCTTGCCAAAAGCAACTAAATGGAAAATAAAAATATATATTAAGCAATACAAAGCCTTTTTTTTTTTTTTGGGGGGGGGGGGAGGGGGGAGTGGAGATTTTGAAAAGGAAATAATTTGTTGCTTGTAAAAGGAAACTTTATTCATGCAGCTACATATTTACATTTCTCCCAGCCTGGCTCATTTCTGCCATCCTAAAAAGATTTGAAGTCTCCAGGATCTCAGCTTGAGTGCATATGAACACTGTATTGCAAGGATGAGCTCTCTTGATCAAAGTAAAAGACTCAAATTAACAACAGTGCAAGCAAAGTGATATCTATATTAGAATGGAAAATGTATTAGAATTGTAACAAAAGCCCAAGTGTTACCACCAAAAACTGTTGAAATGAAGGCCATTACAATTTTCCTGTGATGGGCCCCTGGGGACATCCATTATCCATACCACTCTTTCTTATAGCTTTCACGAAATACAGCATGTGTCAGGATCAAAATAAGGTCCAGAACAAAACCTGATCGCTAAATTAGGTGAAAAGCTAGAAGCTGGGGAGAAAAAATCATTACCATTAAAGTTTTATCAAGATGAACGAAATAAACCCTTAAGATGTTACTTATAATGTTCAACCTGCTTCACTGTATTCCCCACCATTAATAAATACAGTAGCATTGTGATAATGAAATGGGAGTCCCAAATCAAGATCACTTTTTTGTTAATTCTGAGAACAGCACAATATTAAGCCTTCAGGGGAAATGACTTCTGAAAGAGAAACAGTTAATTAAAAACTTTAGGGATTAAAAGAGTGGGGGAAAATGTAAAAAGAAAGGAACAATAAACTGTGAGTCCGTATATACTGCTGGGAAATAAAATGCCACAGCTTTACAATATTCTGGAGTGAGATTGCTGACAATTCATCTTTTGGCACCTAACCAATAGTCATGAATGATTGTCCTGTGATACTGGGCTTGCACCATGGGGAGCAATTATTGGCTCCTGGATCAGCTTGTGTGTACCAGTGGGTCTTTTTGATGCTGCTGAGACTTGGCATCCTTGGAGTAATGTGACTGTAGTATCCACACTGCACATCACTGGGAGCACATTTTGGCTCAACATCCATGTGTCCTTTGTGTTTTTCCATGACCATTACCATGACCTTGTCTGCAGCACCTATCTGCTCTGCATAAGGATGATTATGTCTAATAGACTTTTTCTTGCGTTGTTGGAGGCTCATCACCCATCCCACCTTCTTCTCACATGTTCAGACCAGACAAGCTGCCCCTGGTTACATGCCCCAGGGAGGGTGAACCTTTGCCTTTGATTTAGGAGAAGAGAGGAGGCATTTGTGAGTTCCACTATGAAAATGAAATGTTGCTATTGATGTCTTAAAAACAGATCTGAGAGAATGAAAAGAGATTTATTCATGCAGTAAGTGCAGCATTTTTGTGTTCTTTAAACCTAATGTATCAAAATTGAGACTACCCATCAAAGGTGGCTATTCAGTCAGATATTTAAGAGTAAATATTCCCAAGAAAATGCTATGTTGATTTCAGTTGAAAGATTGCAAAATTAAGTTTGCTCTTATCTGCAGAAAATCTGCAAGAAGAAAGTGGCCTACAGGAGGTGAAATATTCCTCTACGGACACTGGTAGAGTGATCGATGCCCTTCTTTTGTCACAGGAGGATGCAATCTATGCGAGCACTGCAGGATGAATTAAATTACTGTCTATCTATGGTAACAACACTTACTGTAGTACACATCCTAGTCAAAATTACTTAAACTTTGACAAATACCTGGAGAAACAATGGGCATGACTGCATTGTATAGCATACAGAAGTGTCCAAGCTAAGTGCACTGGTTTTGATATAGAGCCAGATAGGCTATTATGAAAATTAACATAGAAAAAACCTTTTAAATCCTTTAGATCCCAAAGTACGTTATGTATTTTTGCCTAGAGCAGAAATATATTATGTCAATATATCCTACAGATAATACTGATGAACTGAACTTAATTTGTAAACATTTGGAAGAAACATCTCTACTGATGTGTTTATTTGCATATGAATTTTTAAATTGGTGTTAACAATCAGAAGTAGTCTCAGTGAGCGGCAAAAAATTTCATCGTCTTCCTGTAGTTCAACAGCTTGTATACTGACTGAGCAGTGTTATTATAGAATCATAGAATAGTTAGGGTTGGAAAGGGCCTTAAGATCATCTAGTTACAACCCCCCTGCCACTACACAACCTCCCACCAAACCATGTCATAGAATCATAGAATCATAGAATAGTTAGGGTTGGAAAGGACCTTAAGTTCATCTAGTTCCAACCCCCCTGCCAGGGGCAGGGACACCTCCCACTAAAACATGCCACCCAAGGCTATGTCGAACCTGGCCTTGAACATCACCAGCGATGGAGCATTCACAACTTCCCTGGGCAACCCATTCCAGTGCCTCACCACCCTCACAGTAAAGAATTTCTTCCTCATATCCAATCTAAACTTCCCCTGTTTAAGTTTGAACCCATTACCCCTTGTCCTCTCACTACCGTCCCTAATGAAGAGTCCCTCCCCAGCATCCCTATAGGCCCCCTTCAGATACTGGAAGGATGCTATGAGGTCTCCACTCAGCCTTCTCTTCTCCAGGCTGAACAGCCCTAACTTTTTCTTCATAGCAAACGTCTCAAGAATGCACCATAAACTGAAATCTGTTTGCATAGGGTCAGAGTAGTTGCAGTTAACAAACATGCATTGGTTTGTTGTTATTTTTTGGTAAATTCACCCTAGGAGGAAAAAAAAAGCAAATTTATTAAAGAATTATTCCCTGTGAGAGTTTCAGCCAGATCTTATATGAAGTTCTGCACCAAAGTTATTTTTTGTGTGCTAAATTAGAGAGCTAATAAGATACTTTGAAATCTCTCATTCACCTCTTAGTCACCTCTCCTGAGATGTGTATTGAATAACAATGGAATAAAACTCATTGTGCTTAATACTTTTTTAGCCACTGACTTGAGCTTTCAAGATCTGTATAATAACAGCAGAAATATTCACAGCTGACTAACTGACAAGGGGCTATTTATGGCTCAACCTCTGAAGATTTTCATATTTTGAAAATTCAGAAAGTAAAAGTTTCAAGCTTCCTTGCATGTCTCTGTCTTTGAGGGTCTCTAACAAAGAAGTAGACCCTGCATTTGCAAAATGTTCTTCATTTTCCCATTCCTACAACAATCTTGCTAAAGGAAGAGCTGGGGAAGTAAACGAAGCTTGCTTTATGATGGGGCCTGCCAAACAAATCTCTGGGTGAGCTGTCTAGAGCTGGAGCTCCAGGGGGCTGGAGCTGTGCAGACATGTCCACAGATGGGGAAGAAAATAGATTAGGATACAGCCGTTCAAAAAGAGTATCATCACAGTATGTTTTCCATGTTATGGGAAAGCTTAAGACAAGCTATGTTCTTTGTGATTTGCACAGCCAGTGAGCCAGAGCAGTGATGTTTCGGCATCTTTTCAGCGTTCTAAGAATAATAATTCAAATGAGCTGGTGTCGGTTGGTTCAGTCCCATGGAAGGTACTACTGGGTAAAGAAATGTTTTTTTTATGGTGCCCTGTGTCTCTGCTCCAGATGATGCCCCCAGTCAGTGGTGCTTGAGGAAACTGTTCTTTAGAAAAAAGCCTCACTCCACTTTTTTCTTCTCAAAGTGCTGTAGCTGAACTGAATACACATCTTCTCTTCCTCTTTGCTGATGCAAGGTGTGAGCAGCTGAAAACTGTATGCAGGTACTATATATAGAGCAAGGCATCTTCCAAGGGACTGGCTGTCAAAGAGCTGCAAGCATCTGCCTCTTCCCTTCCTCTCTGTTTCTATCTGTGTCTGCAGAAGGCAGAGGGCATCGGGCATGTTTACTGCTCCAGACTGCTCAGTGTGACCTAGCCTTGCCACATGAATGGCAACAACACATTTCTCAGATTACAGAAATTTGAAACTTCAAGCCCAGGGGATGTTCAGGATGGGGATGGGGATAAGGTATCACTTGCACTGATGCAGCCCAGGCAATGTAAAGCTATAAAGCTTCACAGCTTTCGTAGATATCCTTCTATATGATAACAACAAATGACTGGGCATCAATTAGAAACACTGTTCTCAGCAAGAATGAGTTCTCCTGCCATTACTGAACTCTCTCTTTTGGCTGCAGAGAATCATCATGCCATTGGGGGTAATACTGCAGAATAACCCCGGATATAAATATAATGTCATTTGTATTCCACTCCTTGAAATGTAACTGCTAAAGCACATTTCACTATAGAATTATGTGAAACCACAGCACCGCTGTTAGTTATTTGTTGAACCCCTTTGCAAGGTAAATACTCTTACAGGTTTTTTCCTCTTGTGTGTTCAGTGAGAGACGGATTTTCTTTCCTTTTTGTTCCAACTACCATTCAGGCCCTCAGTGTTTGATGTTTGAACTCAGATGGGTTCAAAATGAGTAAATCATTTCCTTTCAAAGAATCTATTCAGGAGGTTATTTCAGTGGTTTAAGTGCAATGTGAAATAACCACTGCAATCGTCCTGGGTTTCTTTTCCCTTGGATAGAGCAGAACTCTTTGAGCTATGGAAGTCTAAGAGACTATTTGACCTCTAAAGGGCATCTCTCCTCCAGTCAGAGCTGATTTGTTCCATGTATGAGTGTTTTTCTTTGAATTAAATGAGCTTTCTTGCTATTAAAGACACAAGGGTTTTTTTTTCTTGGACAAATATGCTTTTTATCTTCCCTCCCTTTTATCATAATTTCTGCAAATCTACTTTTAAGGTGCTGATTTCTACTGAAATGCAAGCTTACAGTACAATCACGTGACAATTACAACTTTTTGAGGGGTTTAAAATGTTCTTAGTAAAATATATGAGAAAATGTCTTTTTCCAGTTGTACTCTTCTGTACAATCAACAGTTGAAACCATCCCTGACTGTGCTTGGCTTAATATCTTACTTGTAACTATTCTTGGATATGGCTTGGCCTTTTGATTTCTTCACGTTTCCATTAAAGACTGCTGCACTTTTCCAAGTCTGCAGTCTTTCATGAGAAGGCTGTAGGAAGCCTCTTAATGAAATGAATCTGTGGCCTTAACCCATAGCAAACATTCCTTTTGAGGATAATTTTACTCTGTATATTAGCCAGATAATTACTCAACCCTATCAGACCAGTTTTCGTCAGACTTTTAGCCACTGATAACACTTTTCATTTTTAGTTCTGATGCTCAAAACCTTCACTGGACCAATTATAATTTTAGAATTTCCAGTTCAAGGAACAAGACAGAAATTGTTTCTGAAAAGACTCGGATCTGTCACTCTTTTAGTCCTGAGTTATGAAGTTTTGAAATCTTATAGAGCAACAAACTTTGGAGAATAATTAGGTACTCAAGAACAGGGGAAAATATAGCCTTGGGAAACCACTGACAACTGCCACCAGTGATAGTGGAGTTCCTCCACCTTCTGTAAAAGCACTTGAAGGTAAGGATTATTCAGAGACCTCAGACATGGAGATCATCTGAAGTTTAGTATAATTTAAAAATCTTACAACTCAGCAAATGTCCTTCATGCAGACAAATGAGTGTCATAATCTATACTAATCCTACCTCTCTTTGCCATCCTTTGACTTTTCTTAAGATGTCTCCTGTCATCACATTCTTTCAGTATAATAACTGTCGGATGCATCTACATGACTTTAATAGACTTTAAAAGAGAATGAACTCTGGGCAAAATATAACCCTTATTGTAGCCCTAAAACTTCAGATTCTACCCTAAGCATGTACTTAGAAAAGTAATCCTAATATTATTAATAATTATTCATCTGTATTTTAGTCTACTGTTCTAAACAAAGAGTTCTTGCCATCCTTTCTCCTTTCCTACCCTCTCTAATAAAATCTTCTAGATGGTGCATCCAGAATTCTCAGGATGGTGTCATCTGGGTCTTTTTTCTTTATTTAATCTCTAGAGACAAGTTTTCAGGTATCACTCATTCGGAAGACGCTGAAAACCCCAAGCATCAACAGATCTGAAAATTTAAAAGACTTACTTTGACTTTACGTAGCAGTGTTGAAGTTAACAAGAACATTGTCACTTTTCATTGCTGCCTTTAATACAACAATGTGCCTTTAAGTTGTGCAGCCAAAGTGATGGAAGGCAAGAATATTAAAAAATGCAGTAAGAGAGTTTTCAGACTGTCTGCAGGTTTAGCTGCAGCTGAAGAATTTACTTTCATACTTAATGACAGTAGGTGATCAGTTTGCAGTATAATGCTTTCGACATGCTGATCCAAGTTGGTTTTGTTAGCTTTTAACAAAATTATGATGAATATTTGAACACAATAATTAATCTAACAACACTGACATGATTTGGGGCAAAGTTATATTAAGAAATATTATTTTCACAAGGTCTCAGATGGAAAACAGAACTAGCTTTAGGATATGCCTCTCTTCACCATTAATTTTCAAGATCCTGATGTCCTGAGGCTCTGCATGTGTTACAACACTAGCTTACATCATCATAAACTAAAAATGTCCCAACCAGCTCCTTTACAAATTAAAAGAATGAAAGAAATACAAAATTGCTATGACTCAGAATCCTTGCAGCTTCCTATTCAGAATAAGCTATACACAAAAGAAATGGCAAATGATCCTTTTGGATAATTTCAGGTCCATTTGAAGGGGTTAGACTGGAGTTTTTCAAAACAGTTTCACAAGACAGTGAACCTGAATATTCCAAGGTAAATTATGAAAAAATGCAAAATCAGGTTCCATTAGACCATAATCCCATTTTGTTGTTGTTGTTAGTAGTGTTTTTCATTTTTTTTAATCTCATCATAGGATGAAATCTACTCTTGTGAAATCTACTCTTGCAGGATTAAAATACCCTGGAATAATCTGTATATTTTGGTGAGTGGCAGATTACTCTTAGTACATTCGTGACCTGAGTAAAGTGTATTCATGGCCTATGTCACTCATAAAAGGTTGAGAGGTGTTTTATTGCTTTCTTATGTTCTAAAGTTGCCTGTAGGGCTAGGGCTTCTAACAATGTGTTGTTAAAGATACTTTGCAATCACTAGACTGCTTACAACAGGTTCATTGGTTGTAAACACTGGCCGGGTCATTACTGGTTGGATCTTTTTCATCTGATTGCTCATTATAAGTTCTAGTGATTTAGAGAGCTGTTACTTGGGCTTTCATTAAATGGTTTCTGGGTAGTTTAGTATATATTATACTTGATAACATAGATTAATATTAGATAATATTTGGCAAAATTAGCTTATGTATTTTTCCAACTCTGTTCTGAAATACAATAACTGTGACAGCCTGCAGGCAGCCTATTTGCTAGTATTGTTAGTACCATCATCATCATCATCATTTGGTGTTATTGTTTCATGGATTATCTTTTATCATATATTGCTGCTTTTAACATAGCTTACTTTCTGTGCAATGCTCAATATTCACACCACTAACAAGTGCAATTATGCATTCTAGCCCAAAGCCCCAGCAAATATTGAGATTAATTTAATAAAAAACATTAAAAAACATCCCGTTGTCCAATATGAAAATGAGCAAAATATAGACCAGAGGGTGTAAAACAACAGAAAATTTAATTAAACTTTTACAAGACTTTGGAAGCCATTTTCAGTTCTTTGAAGTGGCTTTTAATAGCAAAAGTGTCAGCTGCTGTTCCAACTAGAAGGTAATATTTGGGTTTTTTTTCTTTTATATGCATGTAAAGCAAGAACTGAAATTGCTACACTATGCAGCTATTTTCCTACAGTCCTTCAGACAGCAGAGCAATACAGCTTCAAGTATATGTGTCTAATATAAACTGTGGCTCTCTAGCAGTCACTTCAGATTTTCTTTTCAAGATAAAGTAGCTGCAGCTACAAGCATGTTTAGCTAAAGAAGGCACAGAGGAGAGGCAGATTTCTGCTTAGAATAAGCAGAAATCTCATCAATCCTTCTAACAAAAGAGAGGTTTTATCTGGTTCCTACAGTTAATGAATGTCTCCTGCTCTTTCTTGCTGTAGCTTCTCACATCCTCACCTCAGCCCTACAACCTAAAAATGCCACTGGTCTTTTCCACAGTCTAGCCCTGCCACAGTGCTTCTCATTCAGCAGCAATTTTGAAGATCACAATATTATTCAGAAACCAAACAGGAAGAAAAAATGCTCCAAGAGAAGGGGAACCCCATTTTTTTCCCCTTTTGTTGCTGAAATACACAAGAACTGGAATGTGTGTGTTATTCTGCTCTAGCACAAAAGCATCTTTGTCTCTGCTTCCCTGATACAGTTCTGTCACTCTGCAAAAACAATGCTGTAAATTACTCCATGCTGATTCAATAAGGTGACCTGGCTTATAGCCCAACAAAGCAGATGGCATTATAGATTATAGGCTAATGCCTTAAGGGAAGACCAATAAAGAAAGATCTTCAGAAAAGAACTCAAAAGAAGAAAAAGGGCTGCACTTCACGTCTGTAATTTCTTCCTTAGCTAGCAGGATTGATAGAGTTATGACAGAAAATGATCACACGTCTCAAATAGCAAAATATTAAATGCCATTGTAAAATGCCTTGCACACCAGGAGAATTTATTCCCCCAGGCATGAAGTCTGAAATCCCTGAGACGTTTTAGAGAGCAAGTGGTGTCCCCACGAAGGAGGCAGCATTCTTACCATAAGGTGCTGGTCACAGCAGGACAGCAGAGGCACATTCCTGAGCTCGCCGTGGGAGACACTGATTTAAGATGCACAAGGAAAACCACCATGAACATTTTACCTTGTAGAATCTTTGGATTTGTAGTTTCCTTCCCCATCTGCACCAGGACCAAGGTATTTTCACCATTTCATGCTTAGTTCACTTGAGTTAGTAGCCTGAAGTTATGACCATATCGATATTGCAAGTAACAACTCGTTGTCTGCTACTCGCACACACTCCTTCTTAATCTGATGGCAGTATCTACCTCTTGCACTAATTTAAGAGAGTTAGTACATGGAGGAAGAGTGCCAGGTTGCACACTGACACCACAAGCAATTTGCATTTTACTATCATAATAAACAAGGGGCTGGAGAGTCTGTAGCTACACGAAGTGGGTCAGCTTCAGTCCTACGTCTCATACAGAAATCAGGAAACACAAGCATGGAGCTGCTGTGACCTCTTAAGTGATTACAGTCATAATCCATTGTGTACTTGTTTGTAACAGATCCATTTCTGTAAGCAGTTGAGTTTAATTGGGCCACAGCTGGTGTTGGCTAAGTATGTGGAAAGCAGTGGGGTGAGGGGAATGTGTTTATTGACTCAACAGCTCACTTTAAAGTGAGGTTTCACTGTTTGATGATATCTATCTGCCTTATTTCTCTCAGTTCATGAACACTTACATAGGGCTGCTGGCCTTCAGAACAGGAATTACAGTGTAAGATTCATTATATACATCTTCCTGGCAGCCTGGGAAAAGTGACATCTTCTCACTACATGGATTGGTGCTTCCATATCAACTCTGATGCACTTTGGCACAAATCCTTGTACAGAGCCCTCTCCAACTTCTAACCACAGGTTCAGCTGCCTACTGGTCCTTCCTTAGCAACTCACCCCCTTTCAGGCTGTGCCTGTGCAACTGGTAAAGAAACAGACCACGTGCTTTTTTGGTGGTGGCTGAAGAAGGGATGGCACGTCTAGATTTTATGATTAGCACCAGAACCATCCTCCTGTCTTCAGCATCTTCTGCCTCCAGATCTGGACAGGGAAGATTCCACTCAGCCACAATGTCCTCTGCAACCTCCATCCATGATCGTGAGGAAAGAAAACACAGAGGGGGACAGCCTGAAGTTTTAGTGCAGTTTACACAAGGACTGAGGTAAACTGCTGATGACTTAAAATATGTTTCAATCCTGGTTTTATTTTATGCTCTCTGCCTGATGCAGTTTGATGTGGGACATTAACTGAGAGAAATTGTCACAAAACCAGTGCACCACAAAGAGGTAAGTCAGGCTGCAATTTTTAACTGTGTCTCTCTTCCTTTTCCCCTTATAATGTGATTATTTTCTCCAATCAACAGAAGCTAATCTTTATCCTTAGCTCTTTCCTTCCCTACAGCTCATATACCTGTTGCTCTTAAGATTCACGACAGCAACCACTAATATCCAAGAGGACTTTGGGCATACACGAAATTGCATGGAAAACATCTACAAGGATGTGTTCCCTGCTCTCCATCCATATCCTTTGGTAAGCAAATTCTTGGCTAAACTCAAAGAAATGATTCAGTACTTCAGCAAACAAGCTGCTATATGAGTGCTGTCTCACAGGGTATGCATGAGGACACGAGGAGTGAGGAGAAATGGTAAGTGAGCAAAAGTAAAAGCCAGCATAAAGTATGACCCCATCCCGCAATACACTGTGATGATGAATTCCAGTCTTCATGATACCACTCTGTAAATTTGGTGTCATTCCATATCTGTGATATATTTTGGCTGTGCTTAGCTTGCAGATCAACCAGTCTCAGCATCACTTTGCTGCAGACTGAGCCTAGATTAGGACATACAGGTAGTGGTAAATATCTCAGTTACAGCTGCTTAGGTGTCTCCCCTCTGCAGCAATGCACTTGGTGATGATTCCTTGCCTTTTGTGGATGATTTTCTGACAAGGAGTCTGCAGGTGGTAATTTCAGACTTTCTGTAGTGGCAAATCCTTTGCCATGCTGATTTTTAGCTGTGGATCTGGTGGGCAGTGCCTGCAGTGATGGTGGCAGTGAAAGTGGCATAGAGAAATGACCCTACATTGAATGTCACCAAGACAAAGGTGTGTGAAATAACTGCCTGCTAAGGTAGGCAATTGCCACAGCTTTATCTGATGATTCATTTGTCAGATACTAAAAATTAATCTGCTGAGATGATAAAACCCCACAGCAAAGCTTTTACATTGGTGATTGCTCACTTACATAGTGGTTGCCAGTAGGACTGCTCATGCAGATGCCTGACAACCTTTGCTGTACCTCTTAACAGCAGCTTCTATAGTACCAGGTTAAAATCCACATATTTCTTCTTACTCCCCAGTAAAGCTGCACGGTGAATATGAAACCGGACAATGCACAGTCACTCTGAAGGGCTCCTTCCCTTTTCCTCTGCCCACAGCTCTCCTATGAGATTTCTGTGAAAATTCTGACTAAATTAGATTAATTACCCTCATTCTGTTCAAAACTGCTTGTGAGTGATCCTCACCTCACTTCAGAGTGCCTTGCTCGTCAAACCAAGGTAATGCTTCACTGAGCAGCAATAGACCCACTTCCCCACAGAAGTCAGCTCTGGAATCCCCACTAAACCTCCTGAGTGCCTACGAGCCAGAAAAAAATCTCTCATTAGCTGTATGTTGCAGGATCTTTGTCTTGCACCTTCTCCACAGCAGTGTGTCATCTCATCTTATAAACGGAAGGGTGCACAGAATTCCAGATCTGGCCTCATGAGATGAAGAGCAGCAGGACGATGTCTCACTTAGGCTGCACCTGTGACCACATTTCTCTGATCTTTTTCAAATGCATTCATTTTAATCCTTCAATTTCTCTGACTTCTGCAGCTCAAAAGCACTTTAGAAAGAGTGCTGGAAATGGAAAGGGGGAAAAGCAAGGGCACCTGTAACAGTCTCCATCTAGAGGATGTTTCTAAGGACCAGGACTGATTCACAGCACCCTGCACTCTGTAAGCATCAGCAGCATGTGGGTATCTGACACCTTTGTGTACCCTTCAAAATCTCAGCTGATTCCTCTGTTGAGATACAAAAGGTTATCCATCCATTTTCAAGATAGAGAAGCTGGGGCACAAGGAGCTTGTCCTTGCTTTAATGTCCCGATAGAGCATCACAAGCAGGAAGAGCACTGGGAGATAAGGACTCCCCACCTCCTGTGCTGGCCACCTGCAGTTTGGGACGGATGAACCTTCCAGCTTTGTGAAACATACATTTACATCGTGAAAGGAATAACCCACCTCAGGGTCATGTTAGGAACTATTTGAAGAGGCACAAAGATAGAAAGAGTGTCTGAGTCTGATCCAGGAGAGGCATGGGAGCTGCAGGCCAAACAGAGGGCTCAAGTGAATCCCCAGACTCAGGGCAGCAAACTGGAGCTGGTCTTGGTGAAGACCCAGCCCAGAAATAAGCTGTGCAAGAGCCTCAGAATGAACTGTCATCATCTTGTTAGCTCTACTTTAAGTAAGAGAGCAAGGAAAATAATCTGAACTATTAACAGTGTCATCAAGCATCTCCTGCAGCTACCATTTAAAATAAAAACTCTTTTTTCCCAGTGAAAGTCTGTTGTAGTACTAAGATGCTGAGGAAAATGGAGACAATTTTGAATATACAACAGGTATGAATGCTCAGATTTCCAGCATTAGGAATGTCATTGCAAGCATTTCATCTGATGTTAAGAATGTGTGATACATCACCGCATAAACACTCAGGAAATAAACAAGGGCTTATGCTGGGAGTAGTTAAATTATTAAAACATGGTAGTGCTATTATGCCACAAGCAACCATTGATGTGTCTAAAGGAGACATCTTACTGGCATCATCTGTGCTCAAGACATCTGAGATAAATCTTATTTGGAGCATGTTATGATCGCAGTGGTTTGTAATACAATATAGCTCTGTGTGTGTGTATTCTCATTTCTTTAAGTGTCACTGGTGTGATAAAGTTTATTTGTTAACATTTATGAATATTTATCAGCAAATTTTCAATTAATATTTCAAAGGAAGAGTTGCTCATATTCTTACTAATTAAGAAAAGGAATGATGCTACCCTCTGAATGTTCTTTGACATGCCAATACAGGGAAAGTCAATGCAGTGGGCTTAATTCTGCCTCTGCGTACAAAGCCAGTGGGTGGAAAAAGTGAGTCCCATTGGGCTAAACAATTACTTAAATGATGTCAAATCACATCCAATACAAGTGAGTCAGATAATAGGCCAAACTCAGATCTCACTGAAGGCAGTGGGAACAAGGAGAAAGTAGAGAGACTTATATTAGTATTGCGTTCAGTGGGTGTAACCAGGGAGGCGGGAAAAGAGAATTGACTCCCACTGTGTCTTTCACCTTAATTTATACCTTCCTGGTACTTTCTTTTTATGTGCTTCAGGAGGTCATTTTGTTAAATATCTAAAAAAAATCTTAGTTCTCCTGTGACTAAATTACACAGTGGTTGCAGATGATGGCCTCTCTTCTACCAATGAAAATTATTAGTTTTTACAAAATTTAATGATTTTGCATGCCTTAAGAATGTACAAGAGATGAAAATTAATCTCGCTATTTTGAAGAAAATTCAAGCAATTATACACTCAACATGGAGTCAAAGTGTAGGGCTTATGTTGTTTCTCATTTGAGTTTAGCTTAAGCCAGGTTCCCCTTTCAGCACACAGACTCACACTTGCAGCATGCAATGTGTTGGAGGGCACAGCAGGCTAGGTGCTGGAGAGAAGTCACCCTTTCTGCAGTGGCAGTGCTGGGTTTAGTCAGTTAAACTTCATCAAGAAGCTCTCTGGGAAAATTATGTCCAGTAACATATGAATAATAGAAATGGAAGCAGTAATAAGAGCTCTCTAGCCCTCTTACTCTTTTCTTACAGATTTGAAGGTATAGTAAAAAACTTTATTTCCAGTTTTTCTATAGCTTCAATGTATGCTGGAGTCCTCAGAGTCCTCTTGAATTTTTTAGACAGTTCAATAACAATGGGTAACACACCATTTTAATTAAGCTTGATGTGTATTGACCTTGAAATTAGATCAGAATGTCTATTTACTGACAACGCTGCAGCTAACTTCAGCAATTGATTTTCACTAGTTAGACTGGAAATGCCAGTGAGCAGCTCCATGTAATTTCAGTCGGTCACTGGAAATAGTGGGACCCCTCAGGGAGCAATAAATGCACTTACCTTAAGTGAGAAAAGATCTTTAAATATTTCTATTTAACTAGCACAGGGAGGAAGGGCTTTGGTACCTTGATGTTGCATGCAGAGAATGTAATTTAAAAAAATCTATTTTTAGTGTCTGTAATTTGGACATTGAAATCATTTCACTATTATTGAGTTTTTCGGTGGCACTGTGACACTCACAGAAGCCTTCAGTTTACTATTGGGAAAATTGAGGCACCAAATAATTGTGTAACTTGTCAAGTTCAAATGGAAAGGCTACCATTGCAGAATACTGAAGGGCTTTTAGGTTAGGGTAGGTAACACATCAGACCTTAGATTTTATCTGATTGTGTGATGCCTCTCATTCTCTCTGCGTTTGTAACGCAGGTTAGGGCCACTGATATCTACAAGAGTCATCAATTTAAATCTTGGGTAAACGAGATCACAGTCAGCCTTTAATCTCTCTGTTCTTTTACATAATACAGGGTATATTTCTGCACTCTGTTATCTTTGTCTTAGCTGGGATATTATAACAGCAAATGTTATTACCTTTTCAGACATTAGTTGTTTTCACTGAGTGTTTTTATCTTACCCCTGGTATATGTTGTGCTCCACTGTTTTCAGGAAGAACAAAAGATAAAAAGCAATGATTCTTCTAAATCACATTTCAGAATAGAAATTCATAAAAACCTTACTTTTCTCCCAGTTAAGCTCTTCTTGCTGCAGTTGTTGCACTGTTGTCAGCAGAGCTGCTCTTCGTACACAGCAGTCTGAGCAGCATGGAGGCCAGTTTGTAAATAGAAAAGCTGTTAATTCAAAATTTGGTCATGGAATCTTTCTCATATTCCCTTTCAGTATGCATCTAGGTCTTCACCTTTGTTGTAAGCATACCTCAGTAGCACTATATCTTTACGTTATACATGTAAGTGTTCCAGTTCAGAAAATAGAGGAATCTGGGGTTGCTATAAATCAGATACAAAGTTAATGGGATCTCTATGGGACAAGATATTATATAGAGCATGACAAATTAGGACAGAGCTGCCCTGCTATCACATGACTACGTATAAAAGACTGAGCTAAGCAATTAGTTTTATATAAAATAAAGCTCGCCTGAGATATTTTCTAAGAAAAATTTCAAGACTTGTTTCAAAGTGGCATTTTTTCTTTTAGAAAATTAGCTCCACTGTGGTCCTTCTCATGGGCTGCAGGGAAAATTGCTGCTTTACTGTGATTTCTCCCAAGGACTGCAGGGAAATAGCTGCACCAATCCCAGAACACCCTGCCTCCCTCCTTGTCTGGCTTTGGTGTCTGCAGGGCTGTTTCTCACAGTTTTTTCACCACTTCTCACTGCCCTGCAGCATTTTTCCTCTCTTAAATACGTTTCCACAGAGGTGCCTCCAATTGGAGCAGCTTTAGATGGCTGGCTTATCCTGGGTCTTGCCCATTACACATGCTCTTCATTCTCCAGCCCCAGAGTATCATATGTGTTATGTAGAGGCATGTCAGGAGGAAAGGGATGATTCCTCCTCCTGCCCAGAGCAGACATGAGAACCAAGTCTCCTTAGTCTTGTGTTAGTTGAGTCTGTCAGCTGAGGGTTGAAAGCAAGCTTGCCTTCCCTTTGCCAAGTCTGAAGGCAGGGCTGTCGCTCGGCATGCAACAGAGCACGCCACCACGCATTGATCTCTTGCTCATATTCCCAGACGCTGCACGGCCTGTGAAGCTCCTCTTGTAACACAGCTGCTTGCCTGAAGAGTTCCTCAAGCTTTCCTTTCAAGGAAAAGAAAAGAAATGAAAATGAAAGGAAAGGGGAAGGAAAGGAGAATGGAAGGAAAGGGAAAGGGAAAGGGAAAGGGAAAGGGAAGAAAAGAAAAGAAAAGAAAAGAAAAGAAAAGAAAAGAAAAGAAAAGAAAAGAAAAGAAAAGAAAAGAAAAGAAAAGAAAAGGAGGAAGAGTTGTCCTTTGAGGATGATGTCCTGGCTTCCTAAGGTCCTCAGCAGGTAATCAAGCTTCATAGCGGCCTGTAGCTCACTTACACAGCAGAGTGTCAGAGACATGATGGAAATAAGGAACTCACCTCCCAGCCACTTGCTCTTTGACATAACTGCTGACCCCTTTTTATGGTAATAATGCTAAGGATCTAAATAAACAAAACAAATTAATAGAGGGCTGAAACCTTGTTAATTAGCGCATCCATTTATAGCTGCGAATCCTGCATTTTGCTGTGGGGTTACTAACACATACTTAGCTCCATTACACCTGTAAAGCTTTCCCTATATGCATCTGTTCAGCATCTTCATGAAAGATTCTAGCTTTGAGGATCATAGATAAATGCCAGCAATGAAGAAACAGGAAGAGAAGCTGTAAGACCAAGCCAGCAATGCCTTATAACCAAATAGTCTGATTTCATGAGATTCGAACCAGATTTAGTATTTCTCCTTGAAGAAGTGAATTTTCTTCCTTTACCTCCTCAGCTCATGTTTCCTGCAGCTGTATGTTTACAATTGCTGAGAAAATGCTGCAGTTGTGTCAGAACCAGGACAATTGCATAATCTATCAAATTGAATGTAAACTATCTCTCAGTGACAGCTGCTGAGTAATAATAAGATTTCCCTTAGAAGCCAGGAGAATAATCCGACCTTTATTGCCAATGACAATAAGGAAAAGCACGGCTCAGCTCTGCAAGTCTGGGTCACCAAATTAGGAGGAAAGACTTCAAGCATTTCCAAATGATAAAAATTCCCTGCTAATAAATGCAAGGGCAGAGACTGCACTCCTGGTGATCCATTCACATCACTTTTAACTTTAAAGCTCAATAGAGATTGACCTGTGTGAACTATGTTAAAAAAATTCTGAAGTGCAGCGGAAGACAGGAATGAGACTCAGAAACAATTGTGCTTTCAAAAAGGACCTTCAGTGCACTTTATTGACTTTTAAGCCCCACAAACTTATTACTTCCAAGACCGAATTTCCTCTGGCATGTATGTGTGTTAGAGTGACATATTTGAAAAGTAAGGCTATGTTAAAACTAGTGCTATCTCTGTGCACCTTAGTTTTAGGAAAATATGAAGTTATACAGGCAACAGTTCAATTCCATGGATTTAATAAAGCATATTGCCCTGATTTGAAAAATACTGAATATTTGGCTGCTTCCACTGCAGCTTCACCTACTCATTTGTTTGTGAAGGTAAAACTGGGGGTCATTGCTAGAGTCTTAGCATTCCTTAGGAAATGGGTAGATTATTTAACTACTGCAAATATAGAGTTCTGGCACCTAGTTTCATAAATCTTGACCCAAATTTGCACATACAAGCAGTATTTGGCATACAGGCACATTCAAGTTTCAGTGGCTCAGCTAATCACTGCACGTGGGCTCAGTCACGGGAGTCATTTATGTGCAAGCTATTAAGCCACAGCTACAGCAATCTGATCTAAGTTTATCCATCTTTTACTGCTGAACTAAGTCAAACTGCCTCCCATTCGCCACAGGCTCCAAGCATGCAGATAACTCTGGGGTCAGCAGGCAGCTGGTAATTCATTAGACAGCTCTAACCTGACTGAGTGTGCAAGCCTGTAGATGTCTTACTGCGTCTCCACTGTAGCTGTGGTGAGGAACACAGCTCTCACCCAGGTATCCTGGAGTAGTTTCTCAGTGCAGGCTGCTTTCGGTGCACTGATCCCCTTTGGCAGTGCAGGCGATTGCTCTCATGTTGAGGTGCATTTGCGCAATGAAATCTGTAATCATTAGAGGCCACAAGCCTTTTTTTGCAGTATTTTAATCAAGACATTGCTGCTGAAATCAACTGTTTGAGGACTTTGTGTTGCTTTGCATTCCCTTGCCACTGGCAAGGATGAAATTCCCTGCCTGACAATCACACGCTTGATGCATCTCCCCTGTCCTTGTGATGGAGACTTGAGTCAGGAATGCTGAGTCCCCTGGGCAGCGCCTTTCCGAGCGAGTTCTGTGCTGAGTCCAACACTGGCCTCAAGCTGCCCTCATGGTAACTCAGAGTTAAAGAGTGAGGCACCTTTTTTAGCACAGTAGCCATGACCAGGGCATCACAGTACTCAGCATCAGCCATTCATATCAGGAAAAACTGTTCATAGAATCATAGAATAGGTAGGGTTGGAAAGGACCTTCAGATCATATAGTTCCAACCCCCCTGCCAGGGGCAGGGACACCTCCCACTAAAACATGCCACCCAAGGCTATGTCCAATCCAGCCTTGAACACCACCAGCGATGGAGCATTCACAACTTCCCTGGGCAACCCATTCCAGTGCCTCACCACCCTTACACTAAAGAATTTCTTCCTCATATCCAATCTAAACTTCCCCTGTTTCAGTTTGAACCCATTACCCCTTGTCCTATCACTACAGTTCCTCATGAAGAGTCCATCCCCAGCATCCCTATAGGCCCCCTTCAGATACTGGAAGGATGCTATGAGGTCTCCACGCAGCCTTCTCTTCTCCAGGCTGAACAGCCCCAACTTTCTCAGCCTTTCTTCATACAGGAGGTGCTCCAGTCCCCTGATCATCCTCATGGCCCTCCTTTGGACTTGTTCCAACTGTTCCATGTCCTTTTTATGTTGAGGACACCAGAACTGCACACAATACTCCAAGTGAGGTCTCACGAGAGCAGAGCAGAGGGGCAGAATCACTTCCCTCAACCTGCTGGTCAAGCTCCTTTTGATGCAGCCCAGCATACGGTTGGCTTTCTGGGCTGCGAGCGCACACTGAAGCCGGCTCATGTTCATTTTTTCATCAACCAACACCCCCAAGTCCTTCTCTGCAGGACTGCTCTGAATCTCTTCTCTGCTCAACCTGTAGCTGTGCCTGGGATTACTCCAACCCAGGTGTAGGACCCTGCACTTGGCATGGTTCAACTTCATCAGGTTGACATCAGCCCACCTCACAAGCTTGTCAAGGTCCCTCTGGATGGCATTCCTTCCCTCCAGAGTATCAACCGAACCACACAGCTTGGTGTCCTCGGCGATCTTGCTGAGGGCGCACTCAATCCCACTGTCCATGTCACCGACAAAAATGTTGAACAAGATCGGTCCCAGCACCGATCCCTGAGGAACACCACTCATTACTGGTCTCCAGCTGGACATTGAGCCACTGACCACAACTCTTTGTGTGCGGCCATCCAGCAGTGGAACACTGAGCATAGCCCGATGAGGCTGAAGACTAGGGAAAAAACCCAATATCCAACAGTTGCAGAGGAAGGTGAAATGATGAGCCCAGGATCAAGCAGCAAATCAATAGCAGAGCTCAAAACAGAACTCACATTTCCTGTTAATTCACAGCGTAAGTACTCAATCTCTTGATTTCCTCATGTACCTGTATTCATGAGACCGGCTGTAATTTTTAGCAAAATAAGCATACAGGTAGTTAATTAAAAAGCGGCTGCTTTCACCTTACGTTTCAGCATTTCTGTACTCTATCACCTTTATTTTCATCAGGTTTATTTAGAAGATTAAGCAAAGAATCTGAAGAAAAAGCACAATATTTGAATGAGATCAGAAGACATTTTTAAGAGTGTCTGCTTACTCAACCTTTCATCTGACCTTCAATGTTTCTTAAGATCTTTAGAAACACAGACTTCTTTAATATGTCGGTATTAGAGCCAGAGAAGATGTTCCACATGCAGGTATTCAATAGCAGACTGCAGATAAACCTGCTCTCCAGACCGGCCTTGCTATTTATTAAAATATTAGCTCAGTTACAATATCACTAAAAATTTGAAATTAAATCATTACAACTGTATGATCACCCTAATTAGGAATGCTGTCTTCTGTGCTGTTACATGAAGACTACCAGTACTCAAAAAGAAACCTTTTAACTAAAGCAGACCATTAAATTTCAAGGTATGAAGTTCTTAGTAGAGCTAAGAACACATACCTACATGCATTGCATGCACCAAGATATGATGGTTTCTTGGAAGACTCTTGATTTTTTGGATCAGCTTCCCTAAACACATTGCAGTTGGTAGATCTCTGCCATCTTAGTTCAGCTTTTGTCAGATTTACAAACACTGCTCACTAATCTGAAGCCTCATTGCAGTATGGACTTCTGTGTCATCCTTTAAGCCAGACATGATCATGCCACCTCCTACTTCCCCTCTGGGCTGTCATGAAAGCCCATCTCACCCCTCTGTTTCTTTCACTCCAAAGTCTGGGGTTCTCCAGGGCTCTGACACCTCCAAGCTCCTCTCTGTGCACTTTATTCTGCAGTGAAGAACAAATCAAAACATTCCTATCAGAAAGATGTACGCTGGTCCTCACCCCAGTGCCTGTTTTGGGGCACTTATGTATAGTGCCATGTGTGAATATTGGCATAGGTCCTTGCCAGTTGCATGTGTCTGCCCTCCATTGGCATATCTCTTTGGGCAGATGCAGGCAGACCCAGCTCCTCCATGATCATTTGGATTGGTCCAGGTTCAAATCATCTCTAGTGCTGCAGCTGTATACCACTACCAGGGAAGTTTTGTCCCCAGACAGGCTGGTAGGGAGGGTGACATGCAGGTAACTCAGCTTCCCAGATCACCGGATTCCTAGTGCCTTCAAAACTTGATCCACTGCCACTACTT
This sequence comes from Ara ararauna, assembly GCA_028858755.1. Lineage (NCBI taxonomy): Eukaryota > Metazoa > Chordata > Aves > Psittaciformes > Psittacidae > Ara > Ara ararauna. The sequence continues at coordinate 1,230,390 of CM054386.1, forward strand.
ATTGGCAATAAAATTTCAGAAAACATAGTAAAATATTCACTTTTCTATTTTTAAAATGTAAATTGGAGTAATAAACTGCATTATATACATATAAAACATATATACTTGAGCTGCATATTACATGCATATATTTGTGTGTGTATGCATGCATATAAAGGCTGACTTTCCTAACTTAACACAGGCACGTCAGTACTCCTACTATTCCCTGCTGGGATGGCTTTTTTAGGGCTATCTAAGTCAGAGTATATTTGCTCATGCATAGCACTGGGTTAATGAGTGCGCGTGACATTTCAACCAGAAGTCACTTGCATCTAGCACCTTGGAGTATGAAAAAAGACCACAGGTCTTCCTGTACCTACCTGATAGGCTCGCTGTATGTTGAGATCAACATCTTGTTTTGCAATCTCTTTACCCTCCAAGCTTTTAGCACTAGCACACTCTTGAAGAGTGATCCTGTTAAAGGAGAGTTTGTCAGTATGGGTCTATTTTCATTATTTTCATTGTGGCATTGATGTAATGCCAGTTTTAGTTAATTGAAATACCACAGGTCCATGTTCCCCTACTGCAGAGCACCTTAGTGGTTAGCTATTAGTTTCACAGTATGTGCCGTGATTGACTGGAGTGATCAGTCAGGGGAAAAAAATCCCAGAGCCTAATGCAAACAGGCTAAGTACTTGTATTACTTGTAGGGAGTAAGGAATCACGTGTCACTGAGTCTGAAATCTCAGCACACAAAGGAGATGACACTTCCACCCCCATATCTGCAGTTTCTCACATCTGAAGAGAGGCTGTGGCTTTCTTGATTGAAATTGCCATGTTGTTATTTACGTATGCACATGCACACAGAAATAAGCAACATCTTGTGAAATTAAGGTTTGTCACTGCTACTGTGATCATCTCCTGAGATGAATTTGCCTGTCCTCACTCTGCTGGGATCAGCTTTCCCACCCACCATGTTCTGGAGCTGCATTTCTCTTCCTCCCCCAAACTCTTCTGCACAGTAAATGCTCTCTCTTAGCATCTTCTCATCATGCTTCTTCCCTAGAGCCTTCATGCACTGTGAATATCATACATTATTATTTTTATCCCCCTGTGCTTCTCCCTCAAGCTACTCTCTTAGTTTCTATGCAACAGTAGGCCTGGGTTTAATACATATCTGTTTTGCATATCTTCTCTGGACCTGTTTTCACCAGCTTCCAATATGAGAATTAGCCTCATGCCCCACTGTATGCAGTCCCCAGAGCAAAGTTTAGCTGGCTTCATTGAAGCCCAGAAGATTGCCAATAGCACAGGCTCAGTGTGTGGTATAATAAACAGATGGTTCCTTTCCAGCCTGGAGTCAGAAGACATCATAAGGATGCATTACTCTCGTGACTGAAAGCCCGCTGACTTCTCCATGGCAAAGACTAGGAGGACCAACACTGCTCTTCCCCATTCTCCCTTGTACAGCTAAAGCAGGGCTTTCGCAGGGGGAGAAGGTGGAGGACAGTAAAGAAAAGCAGGTTCACAGCACCCCTGCAAGTTTTTAGATACTTTTATTTGTTTATTAACTGCAACCAGTATTCAGTAAATTTTTGTCCAGTTCTGCTGCTAAGCAGTGCGATCTTGAAAACTGTTTGAGGCCAGATCCAATAAATAAATGTAGGTGTTTTGCTGCCTAAATGTTAGGCACCCTATGGGTAATAGGCACTTAATGTCCCTACATAGTGTATAGGGAATGTATGGCTCCAAAACAAGCTGGCATCAGCCTAGGGTTGTCAGCATGGAAATTTAGAGAACGGGGATTGATCTGAGATAACTTTCTTCCTTTCACAGGGCTGGCAGGGATGACTGACTAAAACTGCAGTTGCTGAAGGCTGAGCAAGTGACAATTATCCTGCCTTACACAATACCCAGTGGTCAGAAACATCACCAGAGGAGGGGGGTGATACACTCGGTCCTTCCTCCACCTTCCTCCTGTCTGCAGATTAATGCAAAATTTAGAACTTCTTTACTCAGGGAAGTACCCTGATCACAGGGCACAGATAGAAACAAACTTCCCTCTTCCTCTGCTGGCTCTCACATCCATCCTGTCCAGAGTAGCCAGAGCCTGGAAATTTGGGTCTGGATTCAATTCCTCTGGGCAAAGGGAGGACTGACCCTGCATCATTCAGTTGTCTCAGAATGATCAAGTGCTGTCACTGTATGGTTGTTCCAACAACCATATTTCAAAAGAAGCTGATAAGGCAGATGTTGAGCATCCCTGAGAAGCTCAGACCTCCTCCCTTTGGAGCCCAGGACAGAGAAATGCCCCGTTGATCAATCTCAAGTGGACATATGTACCAGCTACTCAGTCCTGTCAAACCCATGCCACTCTAGGGTGGTACACAGGAACGTTTATAAGTATCTAGGAAACTTTATGGTACTAAATAATTAAAATATGGCACCTATGATATTCTGTAGCCTCAGAGTAAGAATCAGCCGAGGTTTTGGTTGGTTAAGATGTATCTAGTCCAAATACCTCTGTCCTCTGCTTTTCTGCTCCATGTGTCTTGTCTGTCTAGATGGAAAGCGCTCTAGAGCATTATCCCTTACCTTGGCTAATGGTTAATGGTTTTCAAGCAGGGGTATGTTCTAGAAAGTCTGGAAAAAGAGACACTAAAAACATAGCTTCTGTCCCCTCTTAAATTTGATCTCTCAGCATCTATATGTTTGAAAACTGAAAACTATCAACTCAATTTTTGCATCATTAGACACTCTCAAAATAAAGCAATGGCCTTTTCAACAGAAAAGTGTTTTGGAGATGCCCACATTTTAAATGATTTCACTTGCCTTGGCCCAGTGATAAGCTGGATGAAACTGGTGGAATTTTCTGGGGAAAAAAAAAACCAGCAAAAGAGCCTTGAAAAATATTTCACACAGTTTCACATAGTGTATTAGCAATTTCTCACACAATGGAGAAATCATTCATCAGGAACTTCATTTCACAAGTGGGAGACATAGCTCTCCATATTTAAATCTTTTCAGTTGAAACAGGAGATCTATTCAAACTAGGATTTCATTCTATGTCACATGGAAATCTCCAGGTCTGTAAATTACAAGCTCCCTGGGAGCCAAAAAGTAATTCAGAACAAATGTATCCACAAGTAGAAAGGTCAGAATTGCTAAGAAATAATCTTGTTTTCCCTAATAATTAGACCACAAAAGGGAGAGTGCAAAGAAATTGTGTTTAATTCGGTCTTGCACTGAAATAACCCACTTTATCTTGAAGAAAGTGACCTGTTTACAGTTTGCACTTCATCTTCAATATTTCTCCCATGCTCAGCTGAATCTAATGAATGTATCATTTGTTTGAACAGCACATCACAGATTTTGCGCATAGGTTCTTGACCTACTGTCTGGGTAAAATGGGGCAAATCACCATTCGCATTTCATTCTTGCATGTTGTTATTGAGGGGTAACATAAGGATGAAGGGAAAAGGCAAAAGAAGTGAACATACAGAGATTAACACTGAAAACCAACAATTCATCTGGAAATAGAGGAGACTATGAGTCCAAATGAAAATTGGAAGCGTGGAGAATTTCCGAGACAAAACGATTTCTAGTTGAAATATGCACAAATGTAATCACCATTTATGAAAACTGAGCCACAGAACAGGACAGAGAACTTGCATTTTCACAGTCCCCATCCTACTGATTTACCAAATGTCTTTATTCTCGGCAGATTTCTAAGAACATCACTGTCTCTGTGCAATGGCTATGAGCTAACTGTCCAAAAATGAGCAGGACCACACGCCTGGCAACAATTGTTGTGGGGCCTTCAGATGTTTAAATCAAAGTCTGGTCAAACCTCATTAAGATAAATCTTATCCCAAAAGCGTAAATTGAAATGAGCCAAGCTGCAGTGAGAAAAGCAATTTTCCAGCACTTGGAACTGCCTGATATTGCTTTTTATAGTTGCATTTGAAAAGGTTTTATTCTCAGTGATATTTTGTTTACTTCCCTTCTGCATAAATCATCCAGTCATTTCGTTGTCTGTTTGGATGCATTTCTTCAGCAAGTTGTCAGACAAGTGTGGGTGCAAAATGAAGGCCCAGGAGAGAGGCTATGCTCGGAAATGTCAAAGCCAGCCACACAAGGAGATGGTATTACTTGGCATTTCATTCACTGGAATTGCTATTCATGGAGAAATCCAAATCCCAGCTGTTAAGTAAGCATCTATTTAAGGGCCGCTGGTAGTCCATCTTAAACAGCTTTTTTTCCAAACGATGTATTTCTTATCGCTATGGTTATTCCAATGATTCTAGTGACTCAGGTATTCAATCAGCTTAGGAACAGGCTGAGCTATCTTTGAAGAAAGGCTCAAGTGCAGAAAAGATACAGTGCAAAGCTGCAGTTTGGGAAGGAGGTAGGCAGCTCCCTTTCCACCTCCTTCTCTTACTCTCCATTTGGGGAAACAACCTTTCACTGATATCTTCAATGGCTGCCAACTTCTTTGTTTTACAGACTCTGTAGCACCTAAAATATAGGCAATGTGCTGCCTTAGAAGTGACGAAAACAACATGGAAACTAGAGTAAAAATTTCACTCTCTTCTCATTCTCGCTCTTTTTTATAAGAGCCATGTCATTTGCATTAGTTTCAGGCAGTCTTCAGTCAGAGTTTAGAACACAAGTGAGCAAAAGTGAATTTAAGTCACATTTATTCCTCCTTGATCCCAGCCTGGCTCTAGGCCAGTCCAATCATCTTCAAGTAGCTATTTTTAGGCTCTGCAGCAGCTCACATCTTGAAGCAGTTGACATGATATGACAAACATTTTTAAGATCTATCAATAGAAAGTTATGTGTATTCTCTGCTAAGAAAGAGCATGCAAACCCAATAGTCCAATAAATGACTCTCAGAAAAGAAATTTCACGGTGTCACTCGAGGGATTTGTGATGGGGAGCTGGTAAAATTATAAGGACTGATGATGGAATATGGGTTTTTCTACTCTAAACTGCTTGCTGTGAACAAGCAAACTGTGACAGAGCAGATGCATGTAGTTTGGCAGTAGATAACAAAAGATAATGTTAGTCTACTAATGAAAAATTAGGCAAAAACACATGGAAGAATTGTTTTATGAACTGTCATTAAACTGTTATTGATCACAAGGTGAGGGATGACTACAGCTATCCAGCAGCCAGCAGGCATATTTGCAAATAGTTTTATCTTTATGCTTTGTTTTGCATCTCATCCCCATGGATGGTAATTAATTCAAGGTTGTTTTGGGAAAGTGAACAATATCAACATCCAGGTACTTTTTCTCTCTGTACTGCAGAAAGGCATTATGAAGGAGCTGTGGAAGCACAGCTGGGGGGTCTCAAAATGCTGGTTTAAGTAGATGATCACAAACATATAAGTTGAAGCTGTGTACAAACTCCCAGTCAGATCATTTCTGATGCCTCTCAAAACATAGACTGGGCTAAATACCACCTGCTGCCTTATGAGCTAAATAAAGGGATCTATTTTTGGCACTAAAAATCAGCTTCCCAGTAACCAAGAATTCATTTGCGTTATAGAAAAAAGCAAGGTGGAAATTTCATACAGATGCTTTATAGCATGCATAGAGAGCTCACTGTACGTTTCTAATCAGCATCCACTTTTCCCAGTGAACTGAACATCTTCATTGCCTGCTGTCAATGCCAGGTACCTCCTTCTCAGCACATCACTATCTCATATTACATGCTGGTTTTAATTTACAACACTTGCAAAAGAGCTCTTCTGCCCGCCTTGGGGCAGCAGTGCTAATGTGTTAGGCTCTTATTAGGAAGTTGTCAGCTTGTCACCATCTTTGAACATGACAATTTATACAGTGTGCTGCTGAGATGACCCCTTGCAGCTCTTGGAGAAATCTTTCTCCAACTCAGTAAAGCCTGTGTGTATGAGAGAGATCAAGGGTTTGAGTAACCTAGGCAGGGTGTTAAATAATGCTTTTGGTTTAGGAAGGTGTTGAGGTACTAACTTTAGGTGTATGCAACCTTTCCTTGAGATCTGTGATACGTGTAAAAGTAGGTGCAATGCTTACAACTGCTTAGGAACTGGAGCTGAAACAACCTGACTGCTTTTCCAGAAGGTAGAGAGTCAGATGTTTCTAGGACAGAATTTTGCCACTGGCTCCCTGCTGTGTTACAGCCAAGTTCATGGAAACCTGTGCACCAGAAGCCTCCTCCAAATGAGCCCAGCTTTCTGACAGCTAGCAAATGCATCAAAATACGCAGATTCAGAGGACCTCACAAAACCAAGTGGTGGGCATAAAACTGGCAAATGGACTTCAAGATAGATAAATTTTAGGTGATAAATCTAGAAGAAAAGAATATAGAAAAGAATATGAACCATGCGTGCATCAGACTGAACTCAGAACAGGCACTGACACCTATGGAAAGAGACCTTGGAGTTGTCAGTGACAGTTCTCAGAAATCATCCAGACATTGTGCAGCAGAAGCCAAGCCAATATCATTTTGCAGCTACATAAAAGTTGATCATGCTGATGCCTTTTTCATACTGTTGGATGTCCCGATCTCCACACTTCAAGAAAGAAGTAGTGGAGGCAGAGAAGAGAGAATAAGCAGTTAAAATGATGAAGAGGAAGAAGTTGTTCTACAAGAGACTAAAAAAATGTCTTCAGTATGGAGAGAAGGTGGCTGGGCCAGACAAAATTCATGAAGAGGGTGAATAAAGTGAATATAGAGCTACAGTACTAAGTCAGAGTAATTACACAGCAATGAACAACCGGAAATGGCTGCCACAGGCACTGGCGGAGGCTAATAGTATTAGCAGGATGGCAAAGGGATAAAACAAAATCCTGCACAGCAGGTGTCAGAATGGATACGTTGGAGGACTAGGTAGGGACATGCTCCCTAATATCCTAAGCACAGCAACTGGGAGTGCCAGAGATACAGGGGGGGGACACTGGAGGATGTCACCATTTGTTTTTGTTCTTCCTAGATAGTAACTCCTGCTCTCTGGCAGACAGCAAGTAGTGGGATCTCAGTCCCATCCAGTAGTACATTTGCTACACTTTCTTACACTATTGTTCATACTTGGAAATGGGACATTCAGAGCTATATAGACTAAATAACTGGCTGAACTTTTTCATTTCTTCAGAGAAGTAATAGTACCAGAAGGAAACAGTTTTACTTAATGATTTGGTTATTCTTTGATCACTCATGTATATCTGGCCAGTATTGTGGCAGCTTTCAGCTCTATATTGCAGTTTCTATCTTATTCCTGATTGATTTCTTCATCTTTGCCAGTACAAAATGAATAGATTTGCAAAGCTGCTCTTTTTTTCCAGTTAGTCAGGTGTCAGTCCAGCACAGTCTGATTCATAGCATAGTGCAGTCAAATGACATTAAAACCTAATTAATGCTGCTCAGTGGCGAAGCTGAAACTTTGGATTGCTGCTCTCAGCTTCTCTGTTCCAGCCTAGAAACACAGTTGAGAGCAACACTTTGAAAAAGACTTTGCTTTCAAACTGCTTGCTCTAATCTTTTCCAGTATGATTTTTTTTTTTTTGATAGTTAATCTGAACCAAACCCGACATTATTCCCAGCAAAGTGGTGCCTCTGACTACACCTGGATTCCCATGTCAGACTGCAAAGTCAGGGGGTACAAACAGTTGTTAGGTAAGCAGCTGCCTTCTCATCACCTACAAAACTGCATCAGGAGACACTGCCTTCCACGGGGTGAAAAGCTGTTGATGAGGAGCTGCCAAATCACTCTTCCCACTGCATCTGAGTCCACATGGGTGTTGGGGATGTGTCTGGCTGGTGAACCAGAGCCACACGTGTAGAGCCAGCCAGCTGATCACCTGGCCATGTGGCCATCTGCTCTCAGCCCTCTGTTCACTCCTTTTAGGAGCTCAGCAGGACCCCTTTGGCACCATTTCAACCCAGAAGAAATAGTCCAGCTTTCCTGCAGAAAGACAGCAAGATGCAGGAATCGCTGTCTACCTTCAGGGCTGTGTGAGCAGGGAGCCAAGCTAGTCAGAGCTTTGAGCTCCCAGCTCTCCCGGGATTCAGAGCCCTACCACCAATTACCTGCCTGCTTTAAGTACTAAGTACTAGCTGATTGGGATATATTCTCATTTCAACTTTTCTTCTTATTAGTGGATGTATTCTCTGTAGTGGCTTACCTAAAAGCAGTGCAAACATTCAATCAGCAGGTTTCTGTGGCTATACGTTAAAAACATGGGCAGCTATTTTGGTTGGCATGAATAAACAGCATTTTAGATAGCTTCTTCACATTAAGATTCATCAAGTCTTGAGTCAATAATCTCTTCCCCCAGCACTCTTATCCTGATTTTCAGAGTCCTTCTTCTCACAACAGAGTTGTTCTCAGCCCATTGACTCTTCAGGGTGGCATTTTCTAAGCAAGAAAAACGTGTATTTTCCAGGGATTTGTGGAAATATTAATGGATTTTCTAAACAGTCGAAACTCATCCCTCCAGGAGTGTGAATCTCACTTAATTTCTGTTTAGATTCCTCCAGCTGGATATTTACTACTAGTTATGACCTGTTATAATGGAATTATATCTCTTCAGTCGAGTAAATTCAGCTGCGGCAAAATTGCCTGAAGCATAGTGTTTGCAGTTAAATTTTCTGGGATAAGAATGGAAGAACCATTGGATTTTCTATACCAGAGGAGATGAGAGCCTGAAGCTCCCAAGGCTTCATGACTGAGAGCCCAGAGAGCAGGTGACGAGTGCTGTCAGCTCTACACTGTCACAGTTCTCTCCAAAAAAATGAAGGCAAGTCCAAAGCCCCAGTACACCCATCAGAAGTACATGTACTCATTATGTGCTCAGAATGCCAGTTCTCCTGTAACACAAAATCCAATTTGAGAGCTTTCTCATAATCGCTTTAGCCATTGCCCCAACCTTACCTACTTTGTGATGGCCTATTGGCCTCAGAATGTTACGAAAGAGCTTTGATTTTTCTTTGTGGACTGTTGGAGTCTGATAGTTACTGAATTTGTATTATAAGGCACACTTGTCACACATTTGCCACTGTATAGTCACAGGACCTGTTCAGCAACTCCTTTATATCTGTTGGCTTCCAGACAGCAGCGGTCTATCACCTGAAATTAAAAAGGTCCTAAAAGTAGGTCTTCATTAGAAGTGAGGACAGTATGGATTCTGACACATGGCCAAGCAGTTCTGGCTCCATCCATGCATGGTCTCAAATTCATGAGGGTATTTGAAGAGTAGCTGAAATGGACCATTATTATTTCTGCTTCTCACAGACTTCTGTCATGTTTGTTCCCATGACAGAAAGTTTTTAGAAATTGATGTGGCAGATGCAGCCTGTCTGAGATTTGATGGCTCTTGAACATAAATGTATTCACAAATCTACAGACAGGATTGCACTGAAGAGCTGCCTCAGAAAACTGTCCTCAGTCTGGATGTAATGAATTCACATCCAGTAATCCTGAGATTGTTATGAATTAATACCCTATAAATGATGCTTTTGCAAGATAAATCACAAGCCATCTGCCTGGCAAGGCAAACTAGAGGGCTGTGATGTGCAGATGAGTTCCCATCACACTCCAGAGAGGAACAGTCAGGCAACCAGTGGTAATTCAGCAGCCTCCAAGCTTGGCACAAATTACTGCCAGAGGCTGAGCTGACAGGTCTACTACAAAGAGCCACTGGCATGAGTTTTGCTTGACCCTAAGTTCAGTTGTAAATACCGGTGTAAGAAATAGTGTGGAAGATAACTTTGATATACAGAGATCTGGTTTTTAGGATTCCCGTGTTCACCAGTCAAACCATCGTTGCTTTCTCACTTTCTCCTTTGTCCATTCTTCGTTTCTGACTCTGTAAGATCCTTGTGAAGAAACTTGTCCAACATCAAACTGAAAAGTACTTTCTAAGAAACGCATTTTTTAACTCCATAGTGCAGTTCACCCTATTCCCTGCACAAAGACTGCTGTCAGTCAGCTCAGTTCATGGGCAAAATATGGTGGAGTGTGTGGAGCTGTATAATGCAAGACCCCTAAACTCTCACCATTTGCAACAGCCCTTGGAAATATGACATTCAAATGATTGCAAAATCTGGATAAACCCCATGCTGCAAAATAAACAGTGACTCAAAAAACCTCACCCAGATAAATCCAGAAAGATGGAAATTGATAGTTACTGTGAGCTTTATTACCAGGCTACATGCTGCTGTTCACAATTCACTCTTTGGAAGACTGGAGTGAGCCGCAAGATACTCAATGAAATATCCCATTCACCATATATGTTTTTTTATAATTTTATATTTCTATCATTTTTGTAACGTGCATCTGCACAGCAAGGCCCCTCTCCTTCCAGATGGCATCTTGCCTGCTTCACTCTGGCTTCCATCTGGAAGAATTGCTTTGCATCTGCATCCAAAACTGCAGCCAGATCTGCTCTCACTCTCAGATAGTTAACATGAAGCAGAGAGATAGTTCATGCTCTCTTAGATGAGGATCACTGCTATGATCCCCAAGCTTTCAAAAAGATCAGCCTTCAAGCTACCTGTCTCAACAGAACTGTTTGGAGCAAACAGCTGGCCTAGCTTTGCTGATACTGATGGACCAGAGATAAGTGAAACCAATGCAAACAAGATATTTTGATTGTATCTGTGACATTAAGGACTGGACTACTGGCTTGTAATTCCAGACAGCTGAAGCTAAACGCTGACAGTTAGGTGGAATCAATGGAGAATATTGCAAAGTGCCTCTACACCAAAGGATTCTTCTCCCCTAAGCTTGAAAGGAGAAGGTTTAATCAAAACTAGTCATCTAGTCAGAGACAGACAATTCATCTGTCTCATTTTATCTTAGGATGGGGTGAATCACACAGAATCACAGAATGATTGGGTTTGGAAGTTTGTTCTGGAGATCATCTAGTTCACCATCTAGTCCTAGAATTACTGACAATCATGCTAAACTAGCCATCAAACCAGGCTAAAATCGAATTATATGAATCCCAGCCCAAGGTGGACCTTGATCACATATCAAAGTAGGCTGAAGAAGTTAAAATCTGTTTTTCTACACCTTAAAGTCTTTCTGTGACAGTGCGGGAGACGACAAATATCATCAAGGTTTGTTCACACCAACTATCCATTTTAGTTAAGTATTACAATAGCTTCAAATGCAAGCATTCAACTAACTGTTAATAAGTTCTAGAGAAAACATCTTCCACAGGCCATATGAAAATGATTGTGTTAACCTTGTCCTTGGAATATCACAGGAAAAGTCTCTCTTTGCAGTCATTTGTAGCCATCTCGTTAAAGCTCCCCTCCCACTCTTCTGACATGGATGATGGCATTTCTAGAGGAAAGCTTCTTGCTGACATGTGTGGGCCTAATGTCTGCTGAACACACTGATTGTGTTCAGTGTAAGGATAAACTTTTACTAATTAAGGCTTACAAACGATCAGCCACAGACGGTATTAGTTTTAATGTCTCCTTGCATGAGTCTACATATGGCTGGGAGAACAGGAGCCAAACACCGCAGTAAACTTTCATTAGCAATTATCCAGCACCTAAAGAAGGTCTTTTGAAAAGGTTGGGGTTAATTCTAATTTTCTGAAGTCCCCATGAATTTAAAAGCATTCATCTCCTGTAACTTTTTGGCATTTCCTTTCCTGTGTGTTTATCACTTCTGAATACTCCCACAGCAAAACTTCTGCATTAACACACAGGTTGGAAGTTAAATTTATCCAGGTTATATTCCACTTCTATTTTGACCAATTCTATGTATGTATGGACAGCAGGTGACTCCCATTGATATTCAGTTGTGAGTAGGTGTTTATCTTCTGCTTATACTTTGAAGAGTCTCTCCGTGATCTTTATTTTTGCTATCATAAATAGAAAAATATTATTTAATGTGGTCCTCAAGGCTTATCTCAGTAAGAGTTTCTACAGGTCACCTCCATCCTAACATCTCCCTTTGCTAGTACCTATGGTTTTGAGTTGACATACGTGCATTATGTTAATAAGTGAGAGCAATCTGGTTAGGACTGTGACCGTGGCACAAAAGTAAATGGCACACCTTGCCCAGAAGAAACATTTACTCTTTCTTCACAGCCTTTTCACTGAGTAAAATGGGAGGGTCACAGTTTCCACAGGCAGGAAAGAGAGATTCAAAATGCACTGTCATTTTTAAGTGAACTAAGCTGCTTCTACTTCAGCATCCTTATTCTTGTCTGCAGCCTCAAATAACCACAGTACAGGACCAAAAAATGAGATCACAAATAACAGCTTTAGCAAATGGAAACCTTCCAGGTCAGAAGTAACTTTTTTTTTCCTCTGGTGTGGACTATTATCACTGTCCTACAGTCTCTGTCATTTGATAACATACTAAGTATATTACAATCAAAAAGCTGACAAACAAAATAACGAAATGGATAAGAATGACGAAGTAAGGAATGTTCTCTGTCCTTTCCTCAAAAGTTTATCCCACTTAAATATGATGGCAGGCATTTTTGCTTATGCATTCAATACAGTTGCAACTGATAACATTCATATTAAGCTCGGCTTCTTCTATGTGGATATTGGTGTCACCTGCAGAACCTTTCCAACAGATTAACAGACATCATGCCTTTTCTTTCAATTTATTTGTGAAGCTATTTTTGGTATCAGCAACTTGCCTGATGACTCACTTTATTCTTTCTGCAAGTTATAAGTTGCATTTAGTAGTTAGGAAGAATGTTTGTACTGGATTAACCCTCAGGAACCAATAAATGAGAAACTGGGCCAACTTCTGCTAGGCTGCAAATGCAGATGTGCAGCCAAAGCACTGGTTGTTTAAAAATTATCATGGGAGGAATCCCGTAAACTCACCTTAACAAAATCTGTAAAGGGGAATTACAAAATGCACATCTGTCCACAGTCCCATATTTATACCCATCCACTCTTTTAACATAGCAATGCCTCAGTGATATCGGTGTACTGCATTCCTGCCTCTGGTAGATACAAAGGATGGAACTGAGATATACATAGGACTTATCTCCGCCAGGCAGCTGCAGAGGAATAAAACAGCTTTTTCAATTCTGTGCATGTCTGTGCAGAAAACAGACACATTGGAAATGACAACATGATTGTATTATAATGGGACAAATTCAGGATTAACCAGCACTGAACAGGTGTCAACCTAAAAGTGCACCACAGTTGTCACAGCCTCCGAGCATTTGTTCTATTGCTGCAAGAATCTGGTCCATCAAAGCTGTCAGTTGTGAGCAAACTCTACCAAGTAAAACTGAAGCTGCTACTCAGCAGCTGAGTTATCCACACTTGTGGGCAAGGATGAATTTATGAACACACCAAAAAGACTCTGTCCTCACATTAGCACAAGCTAAAGTATCCTATGCTACAGCTCATAGAGGGAGATGTCTGCACTACTCTGCAGATGTTCTACTCCACCACCCAATACCAGCACAGCGTCCAGAGCCTTGCCTTAAACCCAAAGCAAAAGGCATGCCCCAAAACTCAGCCCTCTGTTTTTTTGACAGCCGCTGGTACAACTTGGCAGCACACATAAAAGCAAACACAGTCACGTAGCTTTGTTTCCACAGTGCACAGCCACCTGCTTTAGCTCAGTGCCATGGCAGAGGTGCAGGACTTTACTCAAGCCCCTTGCACAGTAAATGTGGTATGGGAATGCTTCCAAGAGTACCCACTGGAGAAGAGAGTACCTAAAAGGTACTGTTGTCATTGGCTGTGTGGTGTAAGGAGACCACTTAAAGACGTGTAGAAAAACATCCATTAGAGGTGAGGTTCATAATGCCACTCCACTCAAATTCTTCTTTTCAATGATTCAAAGTACTGAAAACATGTGCCCCTTCAACTTCGGGGGATTTTATATCAAACCCTATGTTTTTTTTCATCTGAAATGAATAAAATATAACATCTCTATTAATAACTGAGCAACTTCAGCATGTCTTCAAAAACTTTTAGAGCATCAATAATAGAGTAATAGCAGTGGCTGGTAATAGGCCAGCTCCACCCACTCCTAAATAATGGAGTAATGTTTTCAGTGTTTTCAGTGTGCAGTGTTTTAAGGATGAATTTGGCAACAGAGGTCGTTTCTCATCATGTGCTATGGCTAGGGTAGTGCAGCTCTGTATTTTCCTCTGCAGTTCCAGACCTGAAACCCAGTGGTAGGGAAGCTGCTGCATTAAATGTTCTAACCGTGCTGGGGAAATGGTTGTGACAGTGGTCACTGCAAGTAGTACAGTAATCAGATGTAACTGGACGTGAAGGAGCGCTTGAAGCATGTCACAGCTTATTTTTAACTCACTACCCTGCCCTACTTACTCATTATTTTTGGTGCACTTTTAATTCCAAGTGAATAAATGAACAAAACAAAGCATGAGGCACAGCATGTCCTTGAATACAGCGCTGAGCTTGAGACCAATGGGCTCAGCATCTGCGTAAGAGGGTGCTCTATGCACATGGAAAAGGGTGTTTCAAGAGCCCCCCAGGAAAAGCTGCCTCAGTCAGTGGAGCACATTCACCGAAGGAAAGAAATGGTCTGGACACAAAGAACACACTTAGTATTTTTGAAGGGATATAAAGAAGGTGAAGAGTTCACAGGCAGTGATAAATGGTGGGTCAAATTTCTGTTGATCCAGGTATTCGTACAAGGATGGTTGTGTCAAACAGCATAATCAACACAAGAATAGATCTGAGCCCAGATGTCAGGGAAATAAATGTGTGGGAATAAGAAGTGATAGAACCAAGGGAATAACATGGATTACCTGAATAATAAGGGGAATTCTGCAATTGCTACCCCCAAGCACAGTCTTCCTTAAGCAGAGATGACCAAAAGAACTATACAAATTATGCCAAAACCCAGATTACACTCTAGAAAGGAGTTTTCCAGTCTCAGTATGCTCCTCATCATAATGTTATTTGCTTAATGCGAGATTGATGATTCCCTGCAGCCAGAATTTCCCATTGCTTTATCTCTTAGTGAAACACATGGATGTTTGCAAACAGATGCCCGGTTGTCCCTAGGCTCAAACCCTCACTGCAGTGAGGCTTGAGGGCAGCTATGCTCTTCCACTTCTGGACTAGAGCTTTCCGTCCACATTACAGCTTTTCTATTAGGATCAGCTCTATATTATTGTAAAGCACTGCATGGCATTCGACGTCTGTAACTGGTGAGCTGGAGGAACCTTACGTTTCCATTACAGAGCCAAAACTTATTGAAGTTTATTACAATTTGATACCTAAAAATGTATCAAATTGTTAATTAGACATGCTTTTATTTAACTTTACTAAAATTGCCTAGTCTTTCTTATACTGGATTGCTTTTTTACTGCTAATTGTTCACTATTTAGTGTCGCTCCATCACAGAGACTCCTCCAGACCCTGTGATGTGCTGCATCCCTCACTAGTGAAATCCTGTACAGGCTTGGTGGTTCCAAAATCACCAAATCCAAAATCGTTAGCTTATAAATATGACCTTGCATTATCAGAGGGCAGAACTAGCATATATTTCTGTAAGTATGTGTCTTCCTCCTTTTCCTGTTATTCAATGTATTTACTATATATATAAAAATATTCTAAAAATATTTAAGCATTTATTCAAAGAAAAATAAAGGGTAAAACTCTATTTGTCAAGTAAACAGTGATTCTGGAGTTGGTTTTAACACAGAGAAGTCTGACCATACATGTGCTTTTGAAATTGAGCTCTGCTCTGTTCCCACTTTGATTATTTAAGGCAAAGAAGCCTTCCTGGATTTTCCTTTACATGTTTTAAATTTTCATTGCATGAATTAAGCTTTCTGTGCCTTCACCAGTTCATTGATTTGTGCATATTCGTACATATACTGATAAATGAATTGAGTTCATTCAACCCATTCGTCTTTGACCTCTCAGGTTTTAATTAAAGGATTTCCTTGCAGCCTGCATGTGCACTGCAAAGAAATGTTTTTATGCTTGAGTCTAGTGAGCCATTCCTTTCTCATTAAAATGGCAAAACTATTGGCTCTACCAGGCAGTGAACAAGTTTAGGGAACTGGAAAAGACTTACTATAAGGGAGCAAAGGCAGGCATACTAGCGGAACATCAAAGCTGCCCAGTCATTAAATAGCTGTTAGCAGCTCACAAGTGAAAGGTCCAAGAGGTCAGGAATGGTGCAACATCTCCCATGGTTTGGCTCACCAACTCACTGAAATTCAAACTGTCATTGGAAAAATATCAATTAAACCATTCCAATATTGGCTGAGTGCAGAGAGGGTCTGCACACATCCAGTGTGGGAGTGTTTGACACCAGGCAGTGCTCAAGCTCTCCAGACCAACCAGGGTGAATACCAGCACCTCTTTTCCTTGCCAGATCCCACGTGGTGAACCAGTCCCTCCACCATCAGGGTGCTGGGTGCTCCCTCTGAGCCATGCTAAGTCTTTAGTCCAATTCAGAGTCAGCTGTCAGCAAGGCAGAGATGTTTTCACCTCTGACATGGCTATGATGGTACTCTCAGTCTCAGCTGCTTTAGAGCTTAGTTTATAGTGATGCACATTCTCTGTCACAACAAATGAAGAAGAGCAGAAATATATAGGATGAGGATTAATATCGTGAAATCCAGTAGGATGCCTCAGTGACAGCCCTGGTCAGGGAAGTTATCAATCACAGGAATTAACTGCTGCTCATCAGGCTGAGGGGACTGATTTACTTCATGTCACTACAACCACAAAAGGCCACCAAAACTGTGAAGAAAGAGGAGCAAAGGGAAAGAAAACTATGACTGGCATGTTTTCAGCTTGAATAAGATCGCTTTGGCAGAATACTTCAGTGCCCTCACATCTCCACACAATCAATGCACAGAACAATTAAAGGGCACAGTGTTATCACCTTTGGAAAGCTTTGTGCTCTCCAGTATAAACTCAATATAAACTTAGATATTTATAGAAAAAGAATGACCCATAAGGCAGGTTACAGGTGTGTGAAAATTTGCCACCTAATGCAAGTCTGCTTTAAATTCAATATGGATGGAAGTTGAGGGAGAGATTGACTTAATAAAAAAAAAAAAAAAAGGAAGAAATCCTGCAGCTTCTTAAATCCAAGCTTTTTAACGCGTTCTATAGCTACGCAAATTGAAAAGTTTGAAATTGAGCTGACTTTATAGCAGGTTTAGGGAAAAAAAGCAAACTGCTAAAATGCCATTTTCCAAATGGAACAAATAATGTTTGAGTTAATTTCCCTCTTTTAGAAAATGTATCTTTTATATAAAAAATACTTTTAAGTGAATATTAAGCTTAGAAAGAGAGAAAAAATGAAAGGTGAAAATAACAACAAACCGAAAAAGTCATATTGTGAGCTCCTAGTATGGTTATTCAGATTACTCACAAGGAGAGTCAAAATGTCTCATTTGATTCTCCCACTAATCATCCAGAAGGGAGAGATGTCCCCTGAGTTTAGCACACTGTAATCCATTCCTATCCAATCCATAGATGCCTTAGTCCTGATTTATGCCTCACTGCAACAAAGACAACACAGAAGATCTGCAGAGTAAATCAACCAAGATCAGGCGATTGTTAAAAATACCCCACTAACCTCAAGCCACTGAAGAAGCAGAAACCTTAAAATGAATTATCTTGGACTCATCACTGCCATGTTTCATTGAGGGTCTTGGTGAAGACACACATGAGAAGACACAGAGAAGCCACTAGCTGTGAAGACCATCAGTTCCATGGACTTTGTTTTAATCTTGTATCCAAACTCATTTGCTTCATCCTCAGTCTCTGTCCAAGAAAAAGAAAATTCCAAGCTGCCCAACTTCTTTTTTCCCACTACTTTCAGGAACGTCAGTACAATTATCACAGCCTAGAATGCCAGACCACCAGGAAACAAATATTGCTGATAATGCTTCAAGTCCAAGATCCCTCCAAGGCTAATCTCATTACAATTCCTCCAAACCTGAAGTTTACCCAGTCACCTACAACAGCCATCAGTGGCATTGAAGTATGCTCGCAACTACTGTTAGGCTTAAACCCAAATGTTTGCCTTGTGTCCTTGTTACCAACACTGCTTTTTCTCACGTCCATTCCCACAGTACTGACATCTAATGACTTCCTGCAGTGCCTTTGCCTCTTAACTTCAAGGCTTTCAGAATATCAATGTTTTGGACTATTCTTTCTCCGCATGAGCCCCAGCTCAACTAAGCACCTAAAATGGAAAAGGTGCCAGGATCTGAACGCACTACACTGTGAAATTCTTTCTCTCCTTCATCCAGCAAACCAGCTGAAGCTTGTTCAACCCTTATGGTCGTTCCCTGTAAATCACAAACCAAATAATTTCTTTGTAGTGAATATATTGCTGATTTTGAAACCTCCCACTAAAGCCATATGTCTGGTAAAAAATCAGTCCTAAATATCATAAATGAATACAAGCTCAAAATATCGGGGCACAACCACTTCTTGTGATTCTCTAAGTAACAATGAAAGCATCTATACAGCATGAAAATGGTTCTACCTACTTCGTTGAAACAACCCGGATTTCTGGGGCCACTCAGCATGTGCAAACTCTGCAGCTGGCTGGAAATGATTTAAAACAGTTCTAATAAAAGTTGATTATAAAAGGCTGTTTTCACATAATTCCTCTGGTGGGAACATGCTTTCTAGGAAAAAGCCCATTTAATAAAAGCAGGGGGAAAAAAAACCAAAAAAAACAAAGCCCCAAAAAACTCAAGAAGCTTTTCAATTAGGGAGAAAAAAAGAATTGTGTTGAACAACTCATAAATGTACACTCCTCAGTCATGAAAATCAGATATGTGCATGGTTTCTAGGAGGGGGCTGAGCTTTTCCTGAAGATCAGAAGCGCTGTATTCACAATTACTGATAAACTGACTGATTAATTAAGTAGAGGGACATATTAATTCATCTAGTGCCTGTTCCAATTCTCATTTAGAACTCCCCTTAGTAACATTAATGTGAATTGCAATAGGTATCTCATCCATTTCAGTCTTTCCACCCATTATGCTTTAGGGAGAGCTGATTGAATGCTGCAAAGAGAGTGAGTGCATCTTGGCAAATATTAATTTGCACTTTGAAATGAATTTACTGTGACTGTTCTAGATTGCCAGCTGGAATACCCATCAGAACAGGGAATTTGAAGCAGAGATTGGACATCATTCAAGTAAGCAAAATTAAGATGGTATGATATTCCCCAGGAAAGCTTTTCTGCATAATTATAAATCCATTCAACTAAGAAAAATATACTATATGACTATAATGTGCAATAAAATAAGTAGTGTTTTGCCACCTGGTATTATGCATCAGTTAAGGATTATAAACTACTTACAGTGTATCACAAAAATAAATAATGAAACAAAGAGCAAAAAAACCTCAGGTCTGCAGCGATCTGTCAGTTTGCACCCAGAAAAAGACCAAATTCACTGAAACACCTTTTCATTTCAAAACCTTCTTAGATAACTTGAAAACTGAGGAGGAGACCCCCAGTATTCAGCACTAGATAGAACACAAGCTGCACATCAGCTGTCATGTCGGAGGAAGGTGGAGCAGTCTCTCTGAATCAGTGCACTGGCCTCAATTTCACAGTGTAATAGCCCCAAAGCTGACTTATCACATGAAAATTCCCATATCCTCTCTCTGAACCCAGGATCACTGAAAAAACAGGATTAAATTTCTCAGACAATATATCCTCTGTATTCCATGGTTGAAGAGCAGGAGGAAAAGTTCCAAAATACCACAACATATCAGTTGACACCTGTCAACTGCGATACCCATGGGACTTTCCCTGCGACAAAGCGATTCATAGCAAATGCCAGCCTGCCCACTCTGTTTGCTTAGCTCCCTGTTCCCTAGTTTATCCCATAATAAAACACAAGGGCTGGTCTACTCCACCTCTTTGTTTCATTCTTCTGAGCACATGTAAATAATTTCACCTCCTCAGCATTATTCAACAATTGCATTGTATGAACCAGATCCTCAGTTGACTGGAAGCAACATTAATCCTATTTCAATATTTCTCTAAGCCAGGACCAAAAATTAAGTGCGGTTGGGGCACTGTGTTCATAACTCATTTTCCCAGGGGATGTAAGCGAAGTGTGCATTTGTGCACAGCAGGGTATCCTTCAGGATAAAAGTAAAATCTTTCAGAGATGATAAAAGGTTGGATTTTCATCTCCATTTTTGGAAACCTGGAAAACAGCCTTCTGAGAGGGACCTTTAAGTCTGGCAAGTTATTTGCTGCTCTGCCTGCAGGCACACACAGTTCCACTGCCTGTCTCTGCCTTGTTCTCTAGTGCAATTAATTTTTCTTAACCAAAGTATGTGAATCAAGTACTAAACATTGCTGAGGTCACTTGCATCTCCTCTAAGTCATCCCTGCGGGAATAGAAGTTTTGCTGCAACAATGCCACAGCTGGCAGCAATGGGGGGCAGACAGGGACATGACTTTACAAGATCTGAACTGCTACACAGAAAAAAGGGCATCAATCAATTTTAATCTTCATGTCGTACAGTGTCCACTTCCTGTTCTCTTAAAACACAGTGAAATAAGCATTTTAAACCAGTATTTCAGCAAATCTTCCAGCTCAGACCTCAGCTGGGTGGCATAACTCAGTGTGCTGGGGGCCAGGACCAGTAATTAACTGATCAGTTGACAAGCACAGGGAGATGATAGAGCTGCCTGTTGCAAAAAAAACACTCACTCCAAAGAACAGAAAGTAAAAGTGCTCGGAGAGCAAACAATGCTCAAATTATTGACATAGGTATCATAGGCAAAGCTTAAAAAAATGAGAATATAAAACTGAATTCATGTTATTTTAAGACTCAGAACACTGCACATTTAAATGCAGCTGGAAAAATCACTTAATATTTATTTTAAAGTCTTCTATTTTTTGCTTCTCAAATTTTGGACACCTCCAGACTCAGGAGAGCAAAGATGGAATTTACATTAAAATTAAAAAGCATTTTACATGTTCGATCCATGTCACTTTTAAAAAGTATTTTCACAAGGGTGGAGGATGTTAGACTGACAGCTCTGGAGATTGGCATCTCTATCTATAGCCAAGGAGCAGGGAAAACTAGGGCAGGAGCAGGGAAGGCACCTGCCGCGATGCCCTCTCATTTTGCCCCTTCACTGCCATCTCTCTGGCTTGCCCATAGTCCCTCAGAAGCAGCAGATGACAGCTCTCCTGCTCTTTCTGCAGAGATGCCCACAGAAGAGGTCGTGACCACTGACAGCCACTGACCAAGCTGGGGCAGATGCCATCACCATGTGTGTTTGGGTGCTCACGGCACAAGGGTAATCAACCAATGTGCAGTCAACAATATGAAGCGACTGAGAAATGTAATAGAGAAGCTCAGGATTAATGATCAAGCAATTAGTGTAGGGCAGGAGTGGGATTTCAGCACAGAGCAACAAGCATGAACCAGAACAGCCCCCACAGACCAGTGATTTCATCTCTACAGCCACATTTTGGGGAAGAAAACTTTGCATGCTTTCAAGACTGTGAACAGTTGATTCAATTGTCAGTTCTATTTGAATATCTTAACATCTCATTTTGGAAAGGCTCTTGCTTTATTTTTAAACTCTTTTTACATTTCAATAGCAGGCAATATCATCTCAAATGAAGACAAGGTTGTCATTTTATTTACAAATGGAAGCAAGGTAAAGGCCTGAGGCGGTGGCTGACATGAATTTGTTGAAGACCAGACAATGGTCATTAGATCAGAGATTATTCATGCAAAAGATCTGAAGGCTCTTGAAAGTGTTTAATGACAATGCCAAAAAAATATTCTGAAACTGGGAACTCTACTCAAGATCTGGAGCCTCCTTTGGATGGGTAGGACCTTGATTGCAGGAATTTCTAACTAAGGAGTTTGACTTAGTTGATAAGGAAATTGATTTAAAATATAGAAAGAGATAAAATAATAGAACTACTAGAAAAACACACAGAGTTATGAACAAAACAGAATAGCTCCAGGAGAACGCTGCTTGTTCAATCCAGTAACTCTACTTGGCTAATGAATAAAACCAAAAAATAGGCGATACAGTTCTTCTGGGGTTTCCTTAAAGGAGGTCCATCAAAAAAACTATTAATAAAACAAAGTATCTCTAGATGCAAGTTGATAGTATTGCCATGGTTGAAAACTGTTGAAGAACCCCTTCAAAAACCACTAAAGTGAAAAGAAGTTACTTCAGGAAACCTGGAATCAGACTCGAAGGAAAGCAGAAAACCAAGATCAGTAATTCATATCTCCTGCGTAGCTGTGATTTTAGCTGAAGCACCTTGAAAACCTGCAGGCTTATATTTAAAGTGGGAAAAGAGAAGTGAATGGACATTGGTTCTACAAAACTGCAAATATTGCTAGAGATCAGCCACAAAATCCTGTGAAATCCATGCACCCCTTTACCCAAAGAGCTGGTCATACTCCCCCAGGCTTCAATGGGCTCATTCGTTAGTCACAAGTGGGGTCACTGTGCCTTTAAAAACACGTTTTTCACAGTGCTTTAC
This sequence comes from Ara ararauna, assembly GCA_028858755.1. Lineage (NCBI taxonomy): Eukaryota > Metazoa > Chordata > Aves > Psittaciformes > Psittacidae > Ara > Ara ararauna. The sequence continues at coordinate 1,252,865 of CM054386.1, forward strand.
CCTGACCCCACACATGAGAGTGGGAAAGCTCTCATGTCTTCTTTGGGATTTGCTTTTGGCTGTTTTTAGAGCAACCTGTAAAAAAGGGAAAAAAGACAAACTTTGCTACATGGAAACTTTTCCATTTGTCTGTTCCAGCGCTGCTTGCACAAGGATAGGAGGGGCAGAGGGAAGTGGAATGCACCCAACAAGCCTGGTGGCAACCAGACTTCATGTTAAGATAGTGCGGGGGAGCTCCTTCTCAGGCTTGCGGCACAGGTGCTGCATCAATACAAGCCTTGCTCCCCAGGCAGATGGCTCCCTAAGCAGACAGGATAAATTAAAGGTAATCTGTCAGACTGTGCTTGCTCTCCAAAGATTTGAAAGTAAGGCTTTAAAAGCCTTCTTTAAAAGCTCTGCTGAAGGCAGCGGTGATTCTACCACTTGGTGAGTAAGAAGTGTAACATTAGCGTGAAAACCAAAGCCAAAGAGGGGAACAGGAAAGAGAAAGTGAATGAGTCAGAATAGCGATTGCGAGGGTGTATCAATATTTATAGCACAAATCCCCAGGCTTCATCTGACTCTTGTGGCATGAAATAGACTTCTTTTTTTTTAACACTAATCAGGAAATCTGTTTGACAACAATGAGGACCTGTTGATTCAAAGCTCGTGCTCAGCAGAGCTGCACCAAGCTCTGAAGACTGTTTTCTTGTACCTCTATTACTATTATTGCCTGTATATTCCAAAATAGAAATGTTTGATAACAGCTTCCTTAAAGGCCAAATCATTTTACTTTTCCAGCCTATAATGACAGCTTGTACTGGATTTTGCCTAATCTCTTATCCTGCAATTAAGGCAAAAGAAATAATGAAATTAGCTAGATTAATATATAATTTGTTTTCAAGATCCCCATAGTTCTTTCAATTTCATAGTTGAAACAATCTGAGTTTGCTGGATGTGTTGCTAAGCAATTGAAGCCATCAAAGTTAAAATCTTGAATTATTATACTTTATTGTCTGAAAATACGATGCAAGTGAATGGCTCAAAATGTGAGTTGATGTGTTCTAGTTCAACTCCCTAGGGCTTCTCCCAGTCAAATTTCACTATGATCCATGTGGCACAGGAGTAAACTCATTTTTAAAAGAGCCAGATTTTCTTCTTTTTAAGCTGTCTCTTTCAAAATAACATTTGCAAAAGAGACTTTTGACAGCATGGAAGCAACTTTGAATTATGAAATGTAAAAATGTATCATTGAGCGTGTTAAATGCTTATAACATGGCACTTTGCTTACAGGGAGGCATTTTAAAGAGTGGAGAAAACAGCGCTTAACAGAAGAGACAGTTTAGCACGTCCAACCATTGTCTTGTCCCACAAATGAATGTCTCTTGCTTGCAACAGCTAATGATATACTGTGCTCTGGTTGTGTGTGGAGTTGCGCTTTGTTTCCTAAATACTTATAATTCTGTTTATTACCCACAGACATTTAATCACCCCTGGCTTAACTTTCAAAGCACATTATCATCACTTGTTCACTTAAACACTTGTTTCAGACTGGGTTTCCAGCAGGAAATTGTCCTCAGGCGGTCTGATAAATTTGGATAACTGCTGATGGAAGCCAGTTTGGGAATTATTGATTGCTGATACTTTCATACGGTGGGTACTTTTATTTCAGGTTGGTAGGGATGTGTGATTCTGTGCTCTCTCTCTTGTGGTTTGAAGAGATTTATACCAATAAGAATGAGTATTGTCGGAAAAAGCAAAGTAGCATTAACAGCACTCCATATCGTGTTTCTGCTCTGATTTAGTTACTTTGTGACTTTTAAAATGTAGTTCTTGATTGTAGAAATACTTCTGGAAAATAAAATCAGAATGGATTTTCGGCTTCTTTTTAATGCTTTTGATGATTTCAGATAGATATGTAATAATCTTTAATGTCAGGTATAAAAATAAACAGCATGAGATGCACAGTTCTCTATTCTTGTGCAATCTTGCAATGTTCTGTAACAGTGGAAGATATAACTACAGTATAAGGTATAGAATATATTCTGGAGAAGATCCGTAGCAACCTCTGAGTTTTCAAAACGGAATAAACCTATGTGTGCAGATACCATGGGACAGCTGTGGGAAGCTTATGTTTGTACTTTTAAAGTGAAACCATACTGGGAAAGACTGATAATTTTGCCTGGCATGAATTCATGTACCTCAGGCTTTTGTAGCTATATCAGACCAAAACAACATTAAAAACTGTCCCATTAATCAATTATGAGTGTGTGAACTCTAATGGTAGCTCTTTAGGGCTTTTAAGGAAGCAATATGATGCAAATGAAACTTCTCTGCTACCTACGTTTTCCATCTGTTCATCAACAGCAAGGGACATAGAACCCCTCTTCCTATAGAAATTTTGTCTTTTAGAGTTAGGACAAATATTCAAGCGATGTGATAGCCTTCTCTTCCTCCAGGGGCCCTTTGGATTATCAAAAGATGAGATTAAACACAAGTTCAGAAGTTAGTCTCTTCTCACCCATAGATCGAGGGAATTTATGATTAGAGCTGATGTGCAAAACATAAGGGATTGAGTAACTCACAAAATACCTTGTAAGCAAAAGCTGGAGGTTGTGGACTGTTAAAGCAATTGGTGTTTGAATACAGAGCTATGCGAAGCTCTGAAGGATAAAACAAATACACAAAAGACAGCATCTCTTCTACTGAGCTGTTTCTCTCTTATCCAGACCTGCTTAAATATGCATTCATGGCTGGAAGAGATAAGTTTCCTTCCAGCACAATGCTGAGCACATTATATAGGAAGGCTAATAGAAGCATCTTTAGGACATTTCAGGAAGCTGTTGTTGCTCTTCCATTATGAAAAGGCTTCTCTCTGTCTCCCTGATGGGTTTTAGCCCTTCCACACTCAGATGCACAGTGATATTTGCATGGAACTACACATGCTGCTGGCCATCCCTCCCTCCCCTTGTTCACAACCATCGTAGGGAGCGGGAAATGTACTCTGATACAGCTTGTGGGTATTAAAACTGGCTTTGGTCCTTGTTGAATTGACCCAAAGTATGCTGGGAGTCACCCAAATGCAGATACAATCAAGTATTTTTAAGGAAATTGCCTGTTCACTGTGAAACTAGTGGGCTGAATCCAGCTGATCAGATGGATCAATGATAGCAATGCTGCCTGTCAGAATAACAAGGCACCACTCTAGTTACCATTACTGTGCAGGTATAGGCTGCCTACCTACTCATTGCAATAACGTTTCTCAACAGGACCCTTGTTAAAAAAAAAAATAATAAATTGAGGCTTTTCTGTGGAGGCTTTCTCATACATTCCTATAATAATAGTGTACATAATACGTGTGCTCTGTTGCTTCATTTTCTTTCCTTTTACTTTTGATAAAGTAGATTTACAAAAATCTGAAATTTAAATATTTATACTGTAAGCTTTTTGATTAGCATATTTTGAAGCTAATCATAATAGGGCTTAGCTCACTTAGTAGATATGTCAGTAAAAGGAATAATGAATTCAGTGACAGAGATGAGGAGACAAGGATGAAAAAGAAATGAACTGAAATAGTGAGCAGGATAATGCCTGTTACATGGAGACAAAAAGGTAGCTACCAAAAGGTAAAAAGGAGGCTGGTCCTGCTCCCTTTCTATTTCAAGCAACAAGTTTTTAGAGAATGTACTTTTTGAATATTAAATGTTTTCATGTAAAGATAAAAACTTCCACTAAATCAGTTTTCAAAACTTCCCTTAATTTTATTGGGACTCTTGGAATATATCGTACAAATTATGCAGACTCTTTGAATATATGGTATAAAGCTGATGACCAAAAGCATTTAAATCCTGGTTTGACAGTTTACAAATAGTCATAGTTGCTAGGATTTCAAATACCAGCCTTCTGCAAGTCCAAAATAGAAGATGAATAGAATTGTTATCATCTATACATATATATGATCCTGATCTTTTGGAGGTCTTGTTTGTTTATTCATTGCATCCCCAAAGGTCAGAGGATTATTAGGAAGACAAAATTCACATATTCACATGACAGACAGCACTGAGCTTTGAAAGAAATGTCTGGCATCCCATAATTTGTCACGAAATTATGAGAACAAGCAAAACAGAAATCAGCTAAACAGCAGAGAGAGATTTATTTTGTCTCATGTTAGACATCTATGACATACAACATCTTGTCTCAGCTAGTCAGCCCAGACAGAGCATCTTCAGAGCACCATCTACCCAGTCTCTTGGGGAGGTCGGCTTTCAATGAGGGGACTGATCTTTGGTATGGCCTCTTGTTTGCCATCAGCCATTTCCTTGTTTGTTTTTTCCTAGCCTAGCCACGCAGAGACAGTTCAAATGTTCGAACAATTGTGTTACACTGCAGCTGCAACCTAAGACCTTGTGATATTGAATCAGTTCTGCTCTTCCTTTCCTGCAACGCTGCGTGGTAGAAGTCTGGAGGACGCCTGTCCTCAGAAGAGACTGACCCTTCAGAGCACAGGGGTCCTGGTGTTACACCTCTCAGCCCTATAAACCCGTGCAAGCAGCATTGCCTGAACCATAAATCCAGGGCAGCAATAGGCTCATAAGAATATCTTCACTTCACTTCAAAGTAACAAATTGTACACTTGTGCACAAAAACAACTGAAAACAAAAAACTAAAATCACGTGGAGCTTTTGTGTTTTAGAAGATAATATTCAGGGAAGTACAGTAGGCATTGTGGACTTTGGTTTTATTTTGGAGGTAGTGTAATGAAGTTGGACCTTGAGCTTGCTACAGCACAGAGTAAAGTTTCAGACATGTTCTGTGGCATGACTGGCATTCACAACAGTCTGCTTGGACTTTAGCCCACTGCAGGTACCAAGAAAAGACAAAGCCATGAGGAATAGAGTTCATATGTCAACAGTTAACAAGAAAATGTCGAGCTCTAGGACAGTATGTAAATGTTTCAGTGCTGTAGAAGATCCTTGGCTTTCCACTTTGGCAGCATTTACTTGGCTTCTGTCAAGTCATTCTGGCACCTTTAGAGTTTGGTTTCTTAGTATAGTATCTTTCTCATAAAAAATATTGAAGTAGGTTTTGGTTTCCTCTCATTTTCCCTTCATTTATTCCTTCAGTTATTTGTCGTCCAAATGAAGTTTGAAATTCTGCTAGCACAAATCCAAAATCCTTTCTGCTTCTTAGGCGGGCTTACAACCAAACTTGACATGCAAAGTCTGTCCAAATTGCCTCAAATTTTCTGATGTCCTTTAGAGGAACATATGGGAACTTGGAAGGTGAATCTAACGATTAATTGCCAAACCCATCTGTCCTTGTTTCAGGCATCTTCAGATGAAGACCGTGTTTTACAAGGCTTACTATACACTACTACAGCAAGTTAAAGAAAAAACCCAACATCGACATGAACTGAAACCATTCCAAGCATGAAAGCCAAATTCATTGACTTGGTTTGGTTAAGAAAGCTGAAACCAGAAATTTCAAATCTGAAAAAAAAATAAAAAGTAAAAAAAAAATGGTTCTGGCATTTTTCTAATAAAAAGCCTGAGCATTTTTTTTCTGTGAAAAACACTGTGTTTAGGTATTAACTTAAATACCTTTTTAAAGGAAGTAATCATCTCTAAATGAAACAAATTCATGAATGCATTGTTAAAGGGTCAAATGGGATGCAATTTTCCATTCCAAACCTAATTTTCTTGGTTTTGATTCCACCCAAACCATATTTGTAATTAATGAATGAATTGAGCCAAGCTGAAATGCTGGCACAGCGACAAGCTCCGTTCAGAAAGACAGATAATTTCTTTTGGTGAGTTCAGGATCAGGAGCAAACTGTAGGCATGATCCTGACAATTTTTTGCCTATACAAGAATAGATTTTTGTATTGGTGTAATGCCGCAGTCCTTTCAGGCTGTGATTTATCCCAAAATTATTATAGCAGTGAGATCTGTGGTTGGCTTTCACCATATCCATTGCTTGTTATCACCCTACTTGCAGAACTTGCATTATGCCAGCTGGTTGCACACATCATTCCCTCACCTATTTCACAAGCAAAGCAGCTTGGATTTGTGCTGCACCCTGGACACGCTGCAGCATCTCTGTATTCCAGCATTTCAGATGGACTTCATGCCCTTTGAGAAATCCTGGACAAATATAAAAATCCTTAAAGCCTTCCCAAATGGAATTTGCAGGCAGGAATAGAGGCAGTGATGTCCTGCCACGTTTCATGAAGCTCTTCAGTGCAAACAAAACCTACAGTTGATCTTCCCAATGAGGAGGAAATTAAATGATCCTGTATTTTTAAAGGAGACACAAACCATTAATTTCTAAGCTCTTCTTTCTGTAACAATATTCAGAACATAGCTTGGATCTACTTAGGATGCCAAGGGTATGAGCTGATCACATTCTTATGAGCTTTAATGAAATTTGAGCACCTAATTCCCTGAGGCTTCTTTGATAACTCCATTCAAAGTCTTTTTAAAGCAATTTCTGTAGTCTATATTTGATATCTTTCTTCTTAGCTTTTGTTGTGGTGGATGTTATAAATATTCAGTGATTTTTATGAGCCTCAGCAGACCAAAAATTACCTTCAAAGAACTCGCTTACATGTATTCACATATTTTAAAAACCCTAAGAGTTACTTTAAAAGAAACACTATCTGGATTTCTGCATGTCTATAGCTAGTGAAAAGAAATGTTTTACAGCAAATAGTACTTTCACTGAGGAACAAAGGAACAGAAGAAAGGGTGAGGAGATTGCAGAAGCGATACGTGCTCAAAGAAATCCTATTATGGAGCTCTTGAGAAATACTTGATTATCCCAACACAAAATGTCATTAAACTAAATTTGTTCGAGGATTGATTGTGCAAGATAATGAGAGAACTAAGACTCCACTGAGATAAATCAGAAGCTGGTTGTTCTCTATCCTCTCTATTATATGTTGTCAATGAAGGGAAAGGGCAAACAGAACTGTTAAAATAACCCTAAAGTGCTGTGGTTTGTACTCACACCTCCAAAGGTGAATTATCTGATGGGCATTTCAGTTAATGCATTTCCAGTCTGCTGAAGGCAGTAGAAACAAAAGCTCTTCCAAAAATGGCAGGTGTTAAATGGAACAATTCCAGGACAAAGTCAGAGGAGTAGGGAATTAGATCAAAGTATGGGTTTAGATATAATAATAATAATAAAAAAAAAATTATAAGATTATCCTCTTTGTGTCTTTGTGCATGTTTATCTGAACTGTCGTTAAACAAAGTCTGGGTTATCCTGATGCACACTTTGCCCATCATCAGCAAAAGCCAACATGAAGGACCAAACACAAAGACACTCCCTATTACAGGGTTACCATCAGCAACAGCCTTTAGAAACCCTTTAAGCAACAGCTTCAATGTCCTTTGGTATCTTTTTCTAATCCTTCTTTATCTTGCGGGCTGCTTTGTGCAAAGATGAGCACTTCTTTCCTGAATCCTAGCATATATTTCAGGCTAAAACACCTAATTTCACTCTGGATTTTCAACCTATCATTGGGAGAACTGTGGTGAAATATGTGCAAGAAGTAACCTCCAACACTATATGGTGTGTACATTTCAAATTTGAAACACAGGAATTAATAGCTCTACTGCAAAGCTGCCAGGAGTCCTCAAAATCTTTGAGCTGAAAAATCACTTATTTCGTTCTGCCAGAGCTCTGCTAGATTCAGAAAGCACTGCGTGCAGCTCAATGGACTGTAGAGGGAAGAAGTCCAGTAGATGTTGAACTCTGTGTTAAGTCTATGTAACAGCTATCAGTTCACTCAATTTTATCTCATGTTAGCCAAAAAGGGGAGCGTGCCTCTTGAGCAATACCCCCAGGGCAATCAATCACTGTGGGAGAAAACTGAAAACAATCTGGCCTCCCACAGTAGGTTCAAAGCCATAAGCACTGTTTATGGCACATGGTTTATGCATCTGTTATTCCACAGTGGGAAGTCATCCAACAGATGGCTTCATTTTCACTCACATTAGGTATATAAAGTTGTGATCTTGTTTGTAACAAGTTTGAGCTATATAAAAAAGATACCTATATGTACGCCACCCAGATTTTCATTACAGGTGTGCTACTACTTTAATAACATGTACAACTTACAACTGCACAAGGTCCCCTGCTGGTAGAGACACAGAAGGATCCACCCTCCAAGCCAAGGTCAGGGCACTGCTGCTCCTCCAACTCCTTCTGCTTTAGCTCTGATGACAGTAAAAGCAGGGTGGGAAGACCAGGGGTTTCCCTGGTCCAAAATTTCAAGTTTTTCCAGAACCTTACAATTTTCAGAGCTCAGTTATTCACCAGGGTCACCTAGAGCACTTCAGAAGTGTAGTGACTGGAAGTGCCACCATTACCTCGACTCCGAGTTTAAGTGGACAAAGTGTTCAGCATATCTTTATTGTGGTTGTTTATTGTCTGAAAAATATCTTCAATTTATGTGAAAACTGAAGAAGAGAAGAGAAGAGAAGAGAAGAGAAGAGAAGAGAAGAGAAGAGAAGAGAAGAGAAGAGAAGAGAAGAGAAGAAAGAGAAGAGAAGAGAGAAGGGAAGGGAAGAGAGAAGGGAAGGGAAGGGAAGGGAAGGGAAGGGAAGGGAAGGGAAGGGAAGGGAAGGGAAGGGAAGGGAAGGGAAAAGAAAAAAGAAAAGAAAAGAAAAGAAAAGAAAAGAAAAGAAAAGAAAAGAAAAGAAAAGAAAAGAAAAGAAAAGAAGAAAAGAAAAGTTAGCTGAATTCTTAAGGTCTCATTATCACTTTTTCATGTCATACTTGGGCATTTAACAGTGAAAAAAAATTTTTGTGAGACCAATATTATACCTGAGAACTGCAAATAACTGTAATCAGACCTGCAGCAAAATTCTTGAACAAAAAACGTTTGCAAAACACACTTTTCATATTTTCTTTCTATTTTTGCCTCGGAAAAAAATGGCTTTCATTCCAAGTTGGAACAAAACCACACCACAATATTTCAGCACTTCTTGCTTTCAAGACATTTCGAGTTTTAACCAGCCCTTCCTCCATGGGAAAATTTGCCCTTGCTCCTTCTCTGTCCCTTTATAATGTTTGTATACATACAAACATACATATTTATATGTAATATAAATAAATAATAAATAATATAAATATGTAATATAATGTCCCTAAATAATATCTGTGTGTTCTACTGTTATCTGAGTCTTTCAGTTCTTAATTCTTCTTCAGTGAGAGATGTAAGTAGATTGACAGCAGAAAAGAATTGAGTGTGAGTCTTTAAGCAGATGAATGAGCTTTGGGAATAATGTTAATGTTTTTTCCCTGTTCCTATTGGGACAGGAGATCCTTGTTCTTAAAGACCACAGTACCACAGATGCAACAAGGCAAGTTCTCACCTCCTCAGCAACTGCACCTCCCTCTTTCTACTTAGGGGATTAAATTGCTCAGTCTCTGTGACCTGCGCAGCAGGTCCTCTTCTCACTGTGGCTATCAGCCAGGTGAGTAGCTGTCTAATGAGCTTCCTTCCATACCCAGATGTGACCATTGAGGACAGAAATGAAACCACTGATCACAGAATGGTTGCAGTTAGAGGGGACCACCAGAGGTCGACTGTTCTACTGAAATGACCATTAATCAGTGGTTTAAAGAGAAAAGGCTTTCAGACAACATCTACCTGGGTTTAATGTCAGTTTATGACCAAGGCAGTGGCTTAGTAATTGAAGACTACTAGCTAGGTCATAAGCAATGAAATGCACAAAGTTAAACAACTTTTACAAAATTTTAATTATAATCAATAATGAAAACCGAATATCCTTGGTATTTCTATAAGCCCCAAATTCCTTTGAAATTCCAGTCAAATTGCTTATTCTCAATGACTGTTCTTTAGTGAATTCTTAATGAAATTATTCCCCACTGCCAGCAGCTTCCCACTTTCCAGAGTCCCTTTGTTCATGCAGCATGACACACAGAGAAGGTTCTGATCTGCTGCTCACTGGTTAGGTGTCATAGAATCATACAACAGTTTGGGCTGGAAGGGACCTTAAAGCTCATCCAGTTCCAATCCCCTGGCATGGGCAGGGACACCTTCCACTAGTGCAGCTTGCTCCAAGCCCCATCCAGCCTAGCCTTGAAATCTTCAGTGTTCAAAGCAGTGACAGAATCCCAAGCCACGCTGCACAGGATTCGACAGAAATTCTAATTCTGCTCCTAATGCAAAGAAAAAAAATAGGGAAAAACCCAAAATAAGCATCTGCTCTTGATTGTGAACATTAGCAGGCAAAGATTAGCACCTTTCCACTCTGTTTCTATAAAAGCTCTTACGGAGCTACACAGTGCAGAAGGAATGGAGATGCATCCCTGACAAAGACCATGAAGTTTAGTGACAGCCTTGGGTGATGAGACTCTTCAAGACCTGATCTAGTGCATCAGAGAAACACGGAAAAGGATGCAGAAGCAGCAGGTAGTTACCTAACACTATCAAGTCCCATGTTCGCTTCTTCCCAAAATAAAAAATCCATATAAAAATTCCAGGCAAAAAAGTTCTAACTATGGTGAAACTGTTATTTTATGTTAGCATTTTAAGCATGTAAATGATTTGCACATAATAGACAAGATGACAGAGCTGAGCTGAAGCACAGATTCTGAATGTAGATGTTTCAAAAGTGAGTGTAAAAGAGACTCAGAGTGGATTCGGGGAAAAAAAGTGAAACATTTCTGGCAGTGATGGTGCCAGTATTTTTCTTCCATTGTTTTCTCCCTTTTTTTTTTTTCCTTGCCATTAGCAAGTTTCATCCAAAGCAAAAATCCTTTCCATTGCTGGAGGAAAAAGCCAGATAGGCAGTAGTGAGAAAACATGGAAGACGAGTAGATCGAGGCACATGGCACTAAAAGGGACCTCCCGAGACACTGAGTCCAGCTGCTACTTCAGGCACAAGCATCATGCAGCCACTTCCACGACCTGATGGAGCTGCGGAGATGTGCTCAGAGCCCTTATGTGTGCCTCTCCTACCCATGTTACACTTCAGGAGGAGACAAGTTGCCCCAGAGCCACAGCACCCCAGCAGTGAGACCTTGTCATTTCCTGCTGAAGTTCGTCATGACTTCCGTGTACCAGCTTCTTTCTGAGCTGCCCTTTTCAAATAAACTGCTTTCCCCACACCCTTTCTAGGGTTTTTATTCCCTAATGCATTTGCAGACACCTGTTTCACCTCACCATAGTAGTGAAGAAGTACACTTGGCTTTCAGCAGACTCACTCCTCTCCTGACCATCCTGGTGAACCTTCTCTGTCTGTCCCCAATTGGCCTCCCATCCCCTCACACCATTGCATCTGGCAGTCTTCATTGGTTAAATAATTCTCTCTTTTGAGCAAACTGTTCTGGTAAGCCCCATGGTTTGCTTGGTTTGGGTTTTGGGTTGGTTTGGGGGGTTTTTTGCAACATTGCCTGAAATGTTCAGTTCTGCTGGAAGAACTGTTGGTGCTCGGTGACATTTCCTGGGCTTTTTCCCTGGAAGACTCTTCTCAATCTCACACTCTGCCCACAGGGAAGGAACGGAGCTGTCAAGCTGCAGGGAGGTTGAGGAGCTGGCAGCAGGAGAGGGGCAGGTGGAGGAAAGCTGCAGAAGGGTACAAGGAAGGAGGATGAGAGTCTGCCATCAGCCCCAGCAGACAGCCTGGCAGATGCCTGCCAGCCTTACCAGGAGCAAAAGCCTCCATGGAAATCTTCTAAGCCCTCAGCTGGTCTGTCAAAGGAAAAGAAATAGAAGAAACATATTTTGGTTTCTTCAGAACAGACTCGCTCAGTACGGGTGCAGAAGATGACCGCATTTTAATCAGTTTCCCATGAGATGTTTTTTCTCCATCTCCAACCAAAACTCATTGCACCAGTGTCTTCTTTGCTTTCTTCACTTTTCACAGCTCTCAATTTCCTTATTTGCCCTTTATATTCTGATCTCATATTAAAGCATCTTTCTTCTCTCTTGCCTGCTGGCAAAGCACAGGTTATTTTTATTTCTCCCAAAGGTGCAAAGCACAGAAAATCACAGTCCAAAGAATCATTTCTCCTGCCGTGTTAGCTTCCCCGACTACAGGTTAAGCAGCTTTAAGGTAACAGCCTCCAGACCCCAGTCTGGCCAGTGCTGTTACTTGACTGTATTCTCCTGATTTATTGCTCAAGGACACACTGTGAGCACCTTCTGCTATCTCAGGCAATGCTTCCATATCACTGACAGCACATTTCTGTGCTGCTGCATCACCCAGCCATGTAACACACTTTGGATGAGATAGGGACATCCAAATGCTTTGAACAGGGTGCTAAATTTCCCAAAGCCCAGAAAATCACATTTTCCCAGTTTTGTAGCTATGTGGTTTCTCTGCATCTCTCTTTCCTTTCTCCTTCATGGAACCAGATTTTAAAGCCAGCACTTCTGATTTGCATTTTTTTCTTGCCAAGAACATTGTCACCAAGACAAGGGCTGGAGGTTTCCTTCTCCCTGGCTATAAAATTACTAAGAGGTTCCAGGACCAACATATTTCTAACCTGTGCTTTCTCATAGATTTCTGTAGCCGTCTCTTCCAGGCATATGTGCACTTAAGAGGAGCTCTGCATTTGGAAAACAACTTCTATTATTCCCCCCTTCTTGCCACAGGATTTGAAGACTTGGTGCATGGGGCTGCAGCCTGAGTGTGGATGGCAGAGCCAAGGAGGGGACAGAGCATCCTGCTCTGCAAGGGTCAGGCTAGCAGGGCCAAGGGTCACAGCAAGGCAGCAGCCCCCAGGGAGTGATACAGTCCCCCAGTACTTGGCCAAGAGCTGACCATGTCCAGTGGCCACAGCCAGCATCAGCCACAGTCCAGAGACCCAGGCAAGTGCATAGTGATGGGGCAACTGCATATCAAGCCATAAGGTCAAGACACAGGTCTGGGCATAATATGCCCGCAGCACAGCTCAGGCAAGGACAGAGGGGCTGAGCCAAAACGCAGCTTGGCATCCAGCAGGCACAGGGTGTGTGGATGGGTGCCCAGGGTGGGATGCCCAGGGAACCAGAGCCTGTTGGCATCCTCACTAACCTGGCTGGAAGGGGCTGCAGAGCAGCATGGTGATTCCCCTGTCCTTCAGTCCACTGCACCCTGACTGCACTCTCAAGCCTCACCACCAGCCCTCACACCAGGGTGGCTCCCAGGGGCTGCCTTGCCCCAGCCAGCTGGTTCTTTGGCAGAAAAACGCATTTCATTCTTGAAGCATTTTTGGCTGCACTTTGCCTTAAGACTAAAATGTAAAAAAATCAATCTGTCTTGCAATATTAATCTGACAGCAGCACTCCACACAGGGCAGCCTGCTTAACGCAACCACTTTCAGCAATTACACTACCTTTCTCTAGAAGTAGTGCCATAGCCGTCGGTACAAGGTGAGATAAAGGAACATGAACAAGTTTGCTCCTGAATTCGTGTGGGTCACATGGTAAGCAAGTTTCTGCAAAAAAATGGGTGCACTCAATGTCTTTGCAAATCCATCTTCTGGGGAGCTGCAGGCAGTGAGCTTGAGATCCCCTCTGTCAGCTAATGTCAGGCAGGGCATGAAGAGCAAGGGAGTGCTGTGTACTGACAAGGACATCGTTAGCAGACTTTTTGTGACACAGTGGTGTAAATCAGAGGTGAATCAACCTTACAGTATAAACTCATAGAATGATCAGGTATGGCAGGTTAATAACAGGAAGGTGGCAATTCACAAACATCTAAGCAGTTCCGTGTAGCCAAGATGCCATGGGTGTGTGAATGAGTGCAGGGGGGAATAGACACAACAAAGTCACTGATAATAATGGTAAGCTCACAGCTCTGTCACAAGTGTGATGTTTGAGAACACATTCAAACACCCATCAGATAGGAAATGGACATGGGATGGCATCTTTCTACACGATGACTCCTCTGTTAGTGAGCTGTGATTTCCCTGTGAACTGCCCATTCCAACAAGTCTACTGACTTGAACTCATGCTTCCCTTTGTGTGCTGACTTACTTGGGAGAACTGTCTGAGAAATGAGATCCTGAAAGACTTGATGGGAAGAGCTGGGGAACTGCAGGCAAAGGAGTACATGTAATTTTATTTAGTGGAAAAATAAAACATGCATCAAAGCAACTTTGTGGAAGTTGTTAGGTTACAGCTTAGCTTTAATTTGTATGTGTCAGATCAGAGGACTCATTTCTACACTGTCACTTCGTCATTGCTATCACTGGCATCACTCATTATTGACAGCTTTGAATATTTGATTTACAACCTCACACATGCATGCCTACCAACAGGCTCCAATTTCTTTGTATCATCACAGCTGAAGCAAGATCCTGCTGGAACTGTCATGGATCCTGGACCGCTAAAGAAAATTCATGTAGCTGTAGTTTAAGATAGGTAAAACGTCTACTGGTAATTCACTGCTTAAATCAGTGGCAACCATGTACTTTATCTTAGTGGAAGCCTGTGTTTGGCTTCTTTATATGAACGAAGACCTGGCTCTCATTGCTTAGTAAAGATCCAACAATGAGTACAGAAGATTTCTCCCATTCTGATGAATTTCTGTATGAGCATTAACTGCCTTCTACCTCAAATTCTTCTTCAAAGGTAATAGATTTAAGATATTGTTCCCTTCTTGCCCCAAGCTGGTTTGCACCGAATGATGCGTGTTGTAAAAAGACTTATTTCAGCCCAGGAGGGACTGTGGGGACCTGAGGGAAGAAAGGATAAATTTTTACACAGTTCCTTAGAAAACTGCACTGCAAAGGACGGTAAAAAGATGTGTTACAATGAAATTTGTCCTCAAGATGTTCTGAGAAAAAACATATTTTACATATATGGTTGTTCAGTTAAAGCGGACAAACACACACTCGATACATTCAGGAATCACTGCAAGCCTTGTTCTTTGTCTGAGCTGCGTTCTCTTCAGCAAATACTTTAATCAGCATTGGAACATAACCAAAGAAGTGACGGGGATGTGGCTGGATGCTGTTCTGTGTCTCACTGAACCAAGCAGTCAAACACTGCTCCAGTCACTCTGTGGGTTTGCTAACATGGTTAAAGCAAAGCCTGGGCATTAATTTAGTGCAGGATGGGATGCCTCTGCATGAGTGAGGTCAGAGATGTGTGCACCCCAAGCAGAGCTGCCACAGAGTACCCAGGGTTCATAAGAAGTTATTTAAGCTGTGGAGAGGGAGCGATCCTGTGTGATATCTCCATCTGACAATGGGAATTTCCAGGGAAAATATCATGGCAAACTGCCTCATTAGCACACTGAGCACAACAGTAGAGCTCCCTTGTGTAAAGGAAAATACAGACTTTTTAAGTCTCCGTTGCAGAGAAAGGAGTGTGGGGTAAAGCTGTGTGCATGCACAGAGGAGGAAGAGCAGGTGATGAAGAACTGAGCTTTGGGAATAGAAAAGCAAAGGTGATCTTTGAGAGCTCTGCGGGCCCTCGTTCACCTGGCTGATAAACTTTAATACATTTGGGCAACATAAGCAAAGCAACTGAGCTGGGAAAACGCTATTATTCAGGAAGGACCCGAAAGAAAACAACACTAACAAGCCTTCAGCCCCCTTTTTTATATTTGATGTGTTAATAACCTAGACATTATCTAAAATTATAAACCCCACTTTAATCTTATGCTATTCTGAAACTGCAAAAATTTCTTTCCTTTCAGTTTTGGATCTTTCCCTTGATTTTTATATATATATTAAACTTATGGAGGTTTTACTTTTGCTTGGTATAACTTTGAATTTGCAGTCTGGGCAAATAACCACACTGACGCATAAATAGGTTAGAGAATGTCAAATGAAAAAATAGCTTGGCAAATATCACCTTCCAACTGAAAATCTCATAAAATCAGCCCACTCTTTATTTTCAGGTACATTCAAAAATGCTCAGATTTCGGGTATTTTATAGAATAGAATCATAGAATAGTTATAGTTGGAAAGGACCTTAAGATCACCCAGTTCCAACCCCCCTGCCATGGGCAGGGACACCTCCCACTATTTCACATTTTGCTGCACACATTCCACATGCTTTCCACTTCTTTTTTAAGTATTTAAAAAAACAGTCCTGAGCCTTTTGAATAAATTAATGCTCTTTCTTCTTTCTACGAAAGAGCTTCATTTTGTAAGCTTAAAAGTTCTATAATTCCCTCTTCTATTTCAGGAGAATATTCACACTAAATAAGAATTCATGCACTTATAAGCAAATCATTTATCTTCACATTTTCTGTGGGAGGACAACTTCTTCATCCAGACGCAGAGCCTGGAATCTCATAAAAGTTTCCAAAGAGGTAAGGGCAGCGTTCATAGGAAATGATACTTTTTGTGATTGTTTGCATGTATAAGAGGAAAAACATCAATTACTGAGACCACGTTTAGCCCATCCATCTGTGTTTAATGCATCCTTAATAGGAGGGACCTTGGCAGAAGGAAGGAAAAGCTGTGGAAGGAGCAGAAAATACCTCAACTCCTACAGCACGAGGGGTTTGAGGATCAGAGCCCAAGAGAGAGTATCTGTCTCTACCAATAGCCTTGATTTGGGTGCCCCATCTACCTGCCATTCCAGGCATCACATTATTCAGAGCCACATCTATCCAGCCCCAACTCACCAGCATAGCCTTGCCTGATGTCTTTTAATATTCGAAAAGATAGCATGAGTTCTGTAATGAGGCGTTTTCTCTTTGAAGCACTTAAAAGTCAGAGAGGAAAAAAAAAGGACAAGGAAATTTTTACTTTAAAAGGCCTTTGAAAGTTTTAAAAGGGGCAGGGCTTGAAGCATTTGCTTCACGTTAACAAGTCTTCTCTGTGGTTCAGCATTAACATGGCTACGATTCTGCTTGGATCTAATACCTCTGGAGAAGGGAAAGAGCAAGCTGCTGCCTTCAAAGGTGAGGCTGGACTTCCCCACTCAGTGGACTGGCAAGAAGAGAGCCTGCCAGGGCTTTGCTGGACCACCAGCGCTGAGCCCTGGGAGGAAACAGTCAACTGGGACAGAGGCCTTTGTTCCATTTGAAGTCCTTGCAGAGCTCTCCGCCCAGCCTCATAGTATGGGAGGTCTAATACTGCCTGGGGAGAGGCACATTCCCTGCTGCACAGAGCCTCGCTGCAGCGGCTCCAGGATGCTGCTCCAAACATTCCCCCATCATATTACAGAACAGCCAGTCTCACCTGCCAGAAGCGCAGGCTCGTGACTTTCCCACACACAAACCTCCACAGATCCTGCAGCAAAGCAAGCGCAGGGACACACCAAGCACCTCTCTGCTCTTGTGTGGGTCCCCAACCTTTTGTTTGTAGACTCCTCTATTACAGTCTTTCCTAAACAACGTATGTAATAGCTCCCGCACTTGAACCACCAATCCACCCCCAGCCTCCTTTGTGTAGCACAGGCAGGGTGCGAGGTCCTGGATTGCAAAGCAGCTGCGCAGTGGTGGCACAGCTGGAGGTGCAGTGCCAGGGCCACGTGTTTCCATGCTCCTCACTGATCTACCCTGTAAATTTCCAATATCAAATCTGGAAGAGCCGCAAAGTAAATCATCTCTAAAGCGAATGCCAAAAGATTTGGAACAAAGCAAGCATGGATCAAGTAATAAGACAAAATAAGAATGGTCTTTCTTTTGTTTCCAAGGTAGGTTAAATGACACTGTAGTAAGGCCAGAGCTACAAGAGTTACATCTGGATTAGGGCTTTGTCTCAGCCCTTCTAATGAGAGCACAGTGAGGGCTGGAGCAGTTAGAGATCTGCCCTCACACACCTCTCTGTGGCTTCCCTTGGCAAGCAGCCCTGGGCTGAGATCTCCCGGTGCTCCGCACAGACACCCAGCTCACACGCTGGCTGCTCTTCTCCTGCGGTGCGTTTTCCAGTTCGCCTCTGGAACGAGCATCCTCAAATGTCTGTTTGCCTGACTCATTCCTGCCTGGAGAGAATGTCTGAAAGGCTGAGCTCACTTTCTAGCTCTCGGGCCTGTGATCGAGTTCCTGTGACTCACACATTACAGTCTCGGTCTCCTCTGGGTTCGGGCATTCTCCAATTTCTCTCCACAATACTGTAAAGAAACACTATCCGTGACCATTCTTCGAAAATTTAGTGGGGTTTTTTCATCTTAATCCACTTGTCTCTTTCTGTTGAATGCCTTCACTGTACGTTGTTACATCCTGCTTCTTAAGCATGTAGTCTGAGCCCCATCACATGTCTACATAAGTGAAAGGATACCTCTCATGTGTTATTCACCCTTTCCTCTCTTTTACTCTGCTTTCCAGGACAAAGTGGGCTCCACTGCGAACACCAAATTGTTCCAGAGACAAATTGATGCTTTCACTGAGTATATTTTCCCACAGACATCTCGTTTATCTTTCCAACCTCTTGGTCCTATCTGAGAAACAGTTGTCAATCAGACATGCTTACCTCAATGGCTTCAGAAGAGAATATCTTGGAAACAAATCGAGCCTATGGCCCCATCTGAGCAACTTGTCTCCCGGTAGGCTGTGTTAAATGCATCTCAGAATAGAGATCCTGAACTATCCCATGTTGAAATACTCCCTTCTGTGGTGATTTGAGCGTTCAGCCAATGCCTTACTGACTCCCCAGGATGGATTACAGTATGCATGAACGGCAGAAGCACATTACAGAAAATAGGATGCTAAATTTGAAATTTGTTTTATTGCTTGTGCTCAACCACAAGCTGCTCGCCTTTTTCTTTAGATGTTTACCATAGTCTACATATGCTACAATAAGATTTATATTTCAAATATGAAAACAGCCATTTCTTGAAGCAATAAACAAAAAACAAGCAATTTATTCCAATCAGAGAATTTGTTTTTCTTCATTATTTTTTAAAGCCGCTAAAGAGTTATTTATTGCCATCTGAATAATAGATTATAAAGGGAGGTGAAAGATAATTCAAACTAAATTCAGAGGTGCACACAATATCTTGTTAGGCAAGTTTAGGGAACTTGGGCATGCAAAAGTAAAATCATTACCTTCTCTCTGAAAGCTAGTACAGAGAGAGGTACTGCTCCTCACTGGAAGTAAGATAGAGAACATGGTCAGGCACTAAAAAACTACTCATGCACCTTGCAGGATAAAACCCTGACTGTGACATTCACTGTTCTCTTCCTGATGGTCTGATACTCCTCCTGAGCTCCCCTGGGCTGGGGTAGAAGCAGGAGAGTAGCAAAGAAGAAACGGCGCTGCAGCAGCTCCTGCACAGAAGTAGCAGAGCCAGTTTCCGAGGTCCAAGCTGGCACCTTCTCCTCATTCACACCCACATGCTGTAGCAATGCTGTTAAAAGGATAAAAGACAATGAACTCAGATGATGGATAATACAATATGGAAGAGAAGATAACACTGCCTGTGTGGGTGGCTGGACAATGGAGCAAGCTCTCAGTAGATCTTCTCTTTTTCAGGAAAATAGGTGAAGAGTGACAAGAGATGTGTAGCAAGCTAATATTCATGGGCCTAAACAAAAAGGTTCAATTTTTCAATTTCTCAATATTCACACCCCTATTTAAATATCATTCATTCCAAAGGGTTTCAATACGAAGTGTTAGTTGGAAGCACAGTGCTATTAAAGCTGATGGAGCTGTGACAGTTTATATGTGACTGTACAAAACACTGGTGAAAAATAGGCATGCAGCATGCATTAATAAATTTTGCTTTTGGAGCTATTATTTCAAGGGGGTACTTGCTTTTCATGTTCATTTCGTCCTTCACTGGAGCCTAACATTAAACTGAAATTATTTCCTCTCATTTAGGGAGCAATATATCTGAACACAGCAAAATGCACATCAGCTTTATTATTATCTAACGGAGAAAACAGTCGTTAACTGACAGCAGAATGAAGAGGGATAAAACAATGACATTATTAGTCTCTGCTTTACAGACAGGATGGTACTCTACAACCGCGAGTCCATTACAGGGGATTTCTCAGACGATAAGAAGGTTAAATGGCTGAATGACTTATCCAAAAGTGATTGCTTTTCTGATCCCAGGTCCCTCATGTTGCGGCAACATTCTCTTATTACTTTCAAAATCGCTCATGTGGCTCTTTTTAATTATGATTAGACTCTTCTATAAGGTACCATGCCAACCATCTGGAGCTTCTCAGCTCTTCCCAAGGTATATAAAGCTCCACGCACCAACACAGGCAGGGCAGCAAGGTGTAAACAGCCCCAAGGCTGTGCCCACTGATGTAGGATCCAGGGAGAGGTCAGAGGTTTCATGCTTCATCCATATCACCCAGAAGCAAGACCTTCTATAGCTGTCGCAGCCTTGCCAGCTGCCCGCAGGTCACTGTGGGACTTGGCCGTTCATTCCAATTGACAGAAAATGCTTTTCTTGATGAAGCATGAGGCCACCCATGAAGAAATTAATGCATCCTATTGTTCCGTGCAGGAAATGACCAGGGCTCTGCTTGCTTTGGCTGATAGTGAATATTCCTGGTTGCGCTGGCTTTGGCTGGGATAGAGTTAACTTCCTTCTTAGTAGCTAGTGTGGGGTATGGTTTGGATTTGTGCTGGAAACAGTGCTGATAATTCAGGAATGTTTTAGCTATTGCTGAGCAGTGCTTACAGAGAGCCAAGGCCTTTTCAGTGAGGAGGTTGGGAGTGCACAAGAAATTGCAGGGGATACAGGCAGGACAGCTGACCTCAAATGACCCAAGGGATATTCCATACCTTAGGACATCATGTTCAGCATACAGAGCTGGGGAAGAAAGAAGGGGCAGGTGCTTGAAGTGATGATGTTTGTCTTCCCAAGTCACCATTATGGATGATGGAACCCTGCTCTCCTTGAAGCGGCTGAACACCTACCTACAGTGGGAATTGGCAAATGAGTGTGCGTATGTGGATTTTGCTTTACTTCTTAAACTGTCCACAATGGGGGTGGAGGTGGGCAAGTGGGTGGCTCATAGCAGGAAGATCTATGTAGGTGCTGAAAATTAGTGAGGGGATGAGACCTGGAGGAATATGAAGGCTGATTTTCTCCTTTTCCTCCTTCTCCTTCTCTCCCTATGAGACTTCATATATTCCATGATCCTAGATGGTTTCTTTCTGTCCAAGTTTTCCATGAGTTTTAGGGGGAAACAAGCAAACCAACATCAGCCATTAGCCCAGGCACACGACGAGTTGGTTGCTGCAGTTGTTAGTGGTGGGCCAAGAGAGCAGGCTTAGAGCCCAGCAGGGAGGGATGCCTTTTGAGTATCTGAAGAAGAAATCCTGTGGTTGTCGAAGCATTATATGAGGTCACCATGTGACGTGTGACCGTGGAGTAGATGTTCCAGGCTTTCTCTGCTCCATCTAGAAAGCCTCAAACACTGCTGAATTTGGTCAGGAAGAAAGAGAAGACATCAGTAAAATAAAAGAAAACATTTTAGGAGCTAGAGACAAAAGCACTTTTTTCACAGAGGTGTCTGCTCCTTCTGACACACTCCAGAAAATGAGAAGTGCAGCTTGACCCGTTTCTGGGTTCTTTTAGACAAACTCATAGCCTCAATTTAATCAATTTCTGTCCTTTTCCCTTGCTACCAGCTCCATCAAAAGACCTGGATGCTTGAAATGGAAATGAATCATGTAAAGGAACTCCGCATTTGTCTTTCAGTTCTAGGAATAAAACTCTTCCTTTGATTCTGTAAGTATCCTGCAAGATGTCACGCTCCTTGCCTGTGCATGTCAGTAAAACCAAATTATGGAGCTGCATGTTTTTGCTGCCTCTCCATTTCTCTGAGCCAAGAATTGTAAGTGATTGTGCTTCTTTAGGCTCAGATAAATATCGGCAATTTAGTTCCTTTCATCGAGCTTGGGTTTGAGAAGTTGATGGGAATATTAGGAAAAAAAGGTCACTTCCGTGACACTTTTTTTCAGCCAGCTAAGAAAAAAAAGTAACTATGATGCCTATAGGCATAAAAATTAATTTAAACAATTCTTCCCCTGCTCCACATTTACTGTAATACTTCCAAAAGACCACATCAAGTTGGAACACAGAGCTGGAATGCAGCTTGACATGCTTGGCATGCATGCTTGACATGGTTTAGTGTGAGGTGTCCCTGCCCAGGGCAAGGGGGTTGGAACTGGATGATCTTAAGGTCCTTTCCAACCCTAACTATTCTATGATTCTATGATTCTGTTTCAGACCACTTCATACAATCTTTATCATTAAAACTCTTGTTCAGAAAGACTAATAACATGCAGAAGAGATTATTTTTCTTTCTAACATCACAGATTATTTTAAATGCACAACATTTTGACATTTACAAGACAATGCAAAGCTGCTGCAGGCAATTCCTGCTTCAAAGCAAGCATATGTGATGCCTGAAGCCAGACCACAGAAACCCTCCATGTGGTGGGTTGGGAACAAGTTGGATATGTTGCTAGTATGAAACAAAACTGGTGTGAATTCCAGCAATGCAGGCTGACAGCCCTGTGGGGAACATTTCCTCACAAGCTTTTTTCCCAGGGAAACCTTCTGGAGTTAGAGCTGGTCATCATGGGCGGGAGCAGACACTCACCAGCGTTGGCCTTTGCTGCCAGCAAGCATTTTGCAGGATGTCATGGGCGAGACACTGCTCCTTTTTCTCCGATTCACCCAGGCCCTCATGAATCTCCCCCATCTTTTGCCTTAATGTGAATAGAAGCTCCAGCTGTTTATTTTCCTTTTTAGTTTTTTTTAAGTCCTCCCAAGCTGTGTCAGCTTTAACGGGAGAGACTGCTGCTGGTTTCATTTCCTGGATGGCAAAGCTGGAATCACCCTGGGCACACAACTGCCAACTAAACACACACATGGAAGCAAGCGATTAGCACTATCTTCCCTTTCCGACACGCTGGCGTATCCTTTTATTAACGCCGAAAATGGCAAATTAAACCTCCCTCTTTGTTGCTGTTTAGTAATATATCCTTCACATTGGAGGGAAAACCCCAGCTTCACAACCAACATAGTGGCTGGGAGTGGAGGGTTCTGGGCACCCAGCTCCCATCCCCACTGCTGTTCCACACTTACCTGTGGCTTTTCTGTACCATTCACTAAGAAACCCTTTGCCTAGCTGGACAGCCTTCTCTAGGCAAGAAAGCAGAAAGAACTTTTTCAGCCTTATTCTTCCACCTTTTCTAGTAACAACTGAAAATGACCCAAAGTTCATTAAATTGTTTGTGCAATAATGATGATGCTGCAAGAACAGCTTTATTTATCTCTCATGTTTAAACTGAAATGCCTCAGGCAGGTGCAGACCTGCCTGGGAGCATCAAAATGGGTTTTTGAAGGCACAGGATGTACCCTACTTCTCCTCCCACCTGTGGTACCACCAGAGTCAAGCAGGGAAAACCCTCCTCTGCCTCTACAGACCTCAAAAGCTCAGTGGAGGTAAGCTCAGTTCCAGGTAGAACAAGCATACTTTGTGGGGATGCCTTCACCAGAGGAGCTTAACATGCTCCCGATCCCACACAAAATGAGGCGGTTCCAGGAACACTTACATTGTTAAAGTTCGGGCATAATTTTCCCCAGTGGAACAGCAAAATCCAACAGAAGGCATAGGCAGCACCAGCCACCTGCAGAACTGCCTGCCCTTGCTCCAAAGAACAGCAATCTTTAGCTTCTCCTCCCAACAGCCATAAATTTTCTTGTGGGAAATACAACTTCCCTTTTCTCCTGTTCTCTTACGCTGCATTGACTTCACTGTTGTGACTGACACTCTAAAAGTTTGTAGATTTGCCTGAGGCTCACATCCAGCACAGAAGAATCTCTATCCAAACGGCTGAGGCTCACCAAAGAGATAGGCAACTGAAAAAAAGGTCTTCTGAGGGAAACATCACGGGGTCTTAAGGTGGTCTGGAATTTCATCCAAATCACATTGTGATAATCATCAGGGAAACCATTCATGCAGAACTTTGTGATCATATATGCCAGGATAAATCTAATGCAAATCCCAGGGAATAAATTATATTACTGTGGATTTATTCAGCTGTAATAGATCAACATTTGTCCCTGAGTGACTCCAGCATTTCTTCCCTGCGTGTGCAGTCTCTGCCCTGCCAGTGCATCCCCACAGGAGGGAACTTGTCTTCTGCTAAGCAGGAAACAGGAAGAAACCAATTGCATTTTACTTGATTGAAGAGTTTAAAGTGTACAATTGCTCTAAGACAGGGCCTTCTGTCTCACATGAATGTAGATATGAAACCATGCCCTCACATGGAAAAAAGCGATAAATTCAGATTGTGAAGGTCTGAAACAGAAATTCCTCAAAGCTCAGGAAGATTCATGCCTCTGCATTCTTCTCCCAAAGCCGCCTTTCACATCAATCCAGAAAGACACCAGATGCCCAGTTTCTTGTAAGCATGTTCCCTGCTTTCTGCATCTGTTGGGATGCATCAGAAATTAAGTAGCTGCTCATCTGGCACCGTCTCTTTCCCTAAACTTCTGGTTAGAAAGTGCTCCCAGGCAGAGCAGGGATTGCCTGAGCTTGTTTCCAATCTTGTTCCAAATGACACGAATTGTCAAGTTAACCAGATGCACTCCACACAGATGCACCCCACACAGGTCCCACACAGCAGAGCTGCTCACAGCATTTACCATGAGAAAGGAGCAAGGGAACAGTTTAGTGTGTTGTACTGCCACAATGGCACAGCCAGATCCAGCTCCCTCCTGCTGAACCTGGCTGAGGAGAGCATCAGGCACAAAGAAGTGAACACTTTATTGCTTAGACTGTGCTTAACTCATTGTTTTCCAGTAAACATCATAAAGTTATGTGACTATATTTCAGGTGATTTATTAATTCCTTGCAATGACTCATCTTTCTAGGTGTTAACCAGGTAGCTTTGCCAATCAGAAAACCTCTGGGACAGGAAACCTTTCTCACCGGGGTCACTTGATGAGAAACCAACCCAAAGCGAGAAGCAGCAGGCTGCGTCAGGAGCCGGCAGCTCGGACTTAAAAACAACACCAAGTTTTTGCTCTCCTTTCTCATGCAAGTACCCCAATATCTTTGATCTCAGCTCCCAGTTCACATGAAGAAAGCAAAGAGAAGTGCAATGCTCCACATGCTTCCCAGTGACTCTGCATAAGAGTTGGCAACTGTCCATGACCCAGAAAGGTTTATTTTGTCGGGTAATCCAAGGCAAGAATTTCTCTCCCATCTAGAGCACAGTGGATATTCATTCAGGAAAAATAATCCTCAATCCTGTTCCCTAATTACCTTTGCAATTATCTTTTCTTCATAGGGATAACTGAAAGGAATCACAGATGTCCAAGGATCAAATGTGTTTGTTTCCACCTCACAGTGGTGAGGAGGATGTTTGGGATTTGTGGGCGGTGGTTTCCGGTTCAGGTTTTTTCTGTTCTGCCCAGCTGAGAACTCAGATCCATGAATTCTGCACCAAAACTTTACTACAATCAGGGAGCGGTTCAGACTGTGACCGGGACAAACTGATAAAAAATAGATATTCTAAATGTTTCTCAGCTTTAGCTGAAGGTTCCTGCCCCTGCCAAGGCACAGATTTCCTACCGTACTAAACACGGGTTTTGATCAGAAAATTGTTCTTGGTCCAGTTCTAGCCTCACAAGACAGAATTACTACTTGGCAGCAGAGATCAAAGGAAGGCCAAAGACTGGTCAGTTTAAAGTAATATTTTTCAGTTTTAATGAAAAAATATTATTTGTTGTATTTTTCCCTGCCCTCCTTGGAAGTAAATGTTGTTTTACTGCAAAGCTCTGGCTGCAGTTATGCATCACATGGGAGCCCAATGGTAGAGAACAGCACTTACAGCATTAAAAATGCATTCTCTGTGCATCAAACCAGAAAAGCATGCCTCTTGGCCGCATTGGTGGCCTAATTTTGGCTGCAAAATGTATAAAATCAAGGCTTCCAGTGAAATTCTTACAGCGGCTCCTGCTGTAGGTCCTGAGCTGCAGACAGGAAGACAACATAGAGAAGCAATCTGGGCAGCCCCTGGGGACCCAGGGCTGTGCGTGTCTCCTCCATCACCCATGCAGAAGGCACCATGCTCAGGCTGCACTTGCTGAGCACCCCAAGGGCTCCACATCCAGCTGCAATGAGTCTGTGGGATTGGATTAGTAACTCTTGTCTCTTGAAATCTCCATGTTTTAATAAAGCAAAACCACCCCAGCCAGAGCCAGGTTGTCTCTGCTCAGCAAAGTGCTTGTTTGTCCGTGAAGTCCTGTTAACGGCGGCAGCATCAGTGGTCACAGCAGTGATTTCCTGCCAGTGATGAGCAGGAAATTGAGCTCCTTTGATGGGAGGCACCATGGGACCACAGAGCAGTTGCTTTGGTAGCGCTCACACCAACAGTCACCACGTGCTGGCTGTGTGGGTGGGAATGTCCCCATCTACTCGAGATGGAACATTCAGGATTAGCTGACCCTACTCCCAGAAACTGTTAGTTGAGGGGCTGTTACAGGTGATTCTTTGGTTTTTGGCAGGAGAGGCTGAACAAATGAAGCAGAAGCCATTTGGGATACCAGCATGGGGCACAACATGACAGCTGTAATGAAGACAAATCAGGGAGCATTACAACGTTGCTCCTGTAGCAAACCTAACAGCAGTGTCCCCCAAACCCACACGCCCAGGACTGTTGTGATAACAGGAGCAATAGGTCCTCCAAGATTGACAAATAACAGTGACATGAAAGCAGCACTAAAACCTCCTTCTGTATGTTCCTCCCATCTCAGCTTCCCACTGAGACAGACGTGATAGACTGGAACCAGCTGGAATTACAGTATGAAATGGCATTACACCCTGCACTTGCAGTAACAAACAATAACCATGCCCTCCCTGACACCCCAAGTAAAAGGCAGTACATTTATCACAGGGTTCTGGCTAGAATAACAATCATAGAAATCATAACATTTAAGTACGTCTTAGTAGGTGAGTAGGATAGTGCCCCATGAGGCCCATTAATTTGCGCATTTTTCTTGTACTGCTTTTCCACACACTATACACACAAACGACAACCCATGCTCAGGCTGTGCATCGTTGCAGACCGTAGCTCACGTCTGCCTGAGAGATAACTTCAAGACTGAGAAATTACTCTGCAGCATTAAATACCATTCTTTTATTTTCCTTAATATGAAAATAAAATGGGCATTTTGATGAACTTAACTGTTGAAACAATTACAGTCTGTTTAGCACACTTGAGTTACAAGCACAACTGGACATCTATTTGCTGCTATCAAAATAAGCAATGTTACAAGATGATGCTGAATTTCCCAGTTCCGTCAGTTGAGTGAGGAGGGAGAAAAACCACAATATGCTCAAAATAAGGCAGTCCTTCACAATAAATGAGACATGCAGCCCAAAGAAGGGAAATCCGCACTTCAGGGGCCAGAAACAGCTTCTCAGAAAGGAAGGACCTCCTTCCCAACATTATCCTCCTCAGCTCAGTATCTCCAGGCTTGTTCACGGCACTCCTGGAGCACCCAGGACACACATTAACAGGCAACTAGGTGATTATTAACTTCTTCCATCCAGAAACAGAAAAACGCTTTTAATCATGAGGAAGCAATGCAAGAATAAAGGTTATATGTGTTGTCTGCAGGCGCACTGGAAAGGCACGCAGCAAGGCTTGCCCTGCAGTGGGAAATACTGCTTGGAGGGCAAGGTGGGAGGAAAAGTGCTTGATACCCATGAGGTAGGCAAGGAGGCCTTCCTAGTGGGAGCAGTGACATCCTGATGTCCGGGCACCTTGCTGCTTCTCAGTGGCTCTGGCTCTGCCCATCCATGGATTGCAACACACGGCGAGAAACACGTTCCCTGGGAAGTGTTTCACTGGAGCGGCTGTTATCACAAAGAAGACATTATAGCAAACGAACTTTTGCTTCTCTCACCCTCTGGAAAAGCAGACAGGCTGCTGCTGCCTGCTAGCACAGATCAGTAAGCACACCTCACAGGGTTACTACAGCCAAACCTCATCAGTTAACTCCCTGTTATCAGCTCTGCCAGAGCCCGGCATGGGTCTGGCGTGTCTCCAGCCCCTGGGGTGCACCCGGATGTTTCTGGGACCGGTAGTTTCAGCAGATCACTGGTTTTGAGCAGCTGGGGAGCAGGAGCAGAACAGGTAATACAGCTTCTGAGTGATCAACTCAGCACATAAATAGAGTAGCAGTTAGCAGGTACGTGCAGTTATCCCTTCTAGTCTCCCCCGACACTGGTCTCCAGGCTCTGCAACAGGTAAGAGAGGCATTTCTGGGTGCAGGCTGTGGGGAGGGGACTCTTGGCTGTGCAAGGGGTAGGATATTAATTTGGAGTTTTTCTCATTATTGTTGGGCCAGTGAAGCCACCGGAGTGACAGAACAGCTCTGGCAGCAGTGGGAGGAAAGGTAAAGAGGAGAGGTAGAGAAACCCATGTTGGGGAGGCTGGAAAATTAAAAGGTAAATGGGGTATGTCAGTAAATGAGGACCAGGGCGAATTCGTGGTGTTCTAAAGTGTATGTAAGGGAAAGGAGTCAGAAGCAAAAAATAGTTTAAACAGAATGAGAGGTAAAGCAATAAAATCAGTTCACCAAAGTGTCTCCCCTTCCTTGCCTTTAGCAGGATGCCTGTCACATCAAAGGAAGTACCCAGCAGCAATAGCTGGTAGCACTCTGATCTCTGCAAAGCCCCTCTGAAGCTCAGATTCATCTGCAAGGAGGGAGGTCCTGGGATGGCTCCTAAGATGGTCACTCTTAGTGCAACTGTTTGATTCAGAATACACATCATCCCCATATAAATGAGTACAAAAACAGCATCTTGCTTTACATGATCTCCTTAAATCATATTTTGTATTTTTGCCATTATATCAGGCTGCTGGGAGGTTTCAGAATAAAACCTCTTGAAGGCGTTATCTATTTGACTAAGCAGCCACAGAACTGCTCTGGCCTGTGTACTTTTTAAGAAGTAAAATAGTTCCTCAAAGGTTCAAAAATAATATAATCAGGCATCAGCACCATGCAAGGAAATTTTACTCGAGGAGCTAAAAGAGGCTGGAGGCAGAGACAACTCCCTGCCTGCCGTCAGACCTGCTGAATTCACTGGCCAAGGGAAGTTAGCACTAACGGAGGGGAGCTGCACATCACCACAGCTCATGCACCACCTTAGATCTCAGCTGCTGAATGGGTCACGCTGGAAATGCTCGGGGCAGAAGTAACCACATTTGCTTATTCATTTCAAAATGAATCTGCTGACAGAGGCAAAAAAAAGGAGAGGACTGCCATGGAGAGAGGGACGCTGCTGCCCCTCAGCTGCACCCACCATCTCTTCACTTCTAAAATGATTCATTTTGTTCCAAAAACCAGACACTAGCAGTGGGGCTGTATCAGGCTTTGAAAAGCACTGCATAGATTTGGGGAGTGGGGGAGAAGCAACATTAAAAACTTGTTATAAACCAAGTTAACTGCTCTGTTACACCAAGACAAAAAATCACTGAACTAAGAGTCACCAGTAGGTCGAGCTTTAACTAGTTTTAACTAGTCACATTGAAGCAGTGTGGTTGTTTCCAAACTGCTTTCAAATCCTAGTTTAGAGCAAGGGCTCAGAGGTCTCTCAGTAGAGAGGGCTTTCTCTTGCTTCTAATAAAAATTCCCATCTGCCTCATGGGTGTTATCCCAAATAAGGGCAAATGGAAAAAGAGCAACCATCATTGCCTTTAACACGATCAATACAACTGCCAAAACCCAGCACGTATTTAATAAATGCAATGTAGATAGGTTTATTTGACCTTCTGTTCACAAAATAATTTTATTATATGTATGAAAGCAGCATACAGGCAATAAAATTATGAAAACATTCACAATACATAAATACACAGACCTGATGCAGGATGTATATAGTTCATTAGACTTCATGGGTTTTTTTCCTCTCAGTTCTCTTTTCCTGACAACACTTTTTTTTTGATATATGTTATGAAAAAGTTGCTCCAAAGGGTATTTTCTCCCATTCAGAAAACAAATAGCTTTCTTTGAATGCTGCTGAATATTAATACCCAATGTTCCTGTTGCTAATGTTCACTGATTGCCTTTGGCATTGCAAAGGGAAAGCAGCAGGGAAGGACAATGGAAAAGTAGCAGGTTTTCTGAATTAAACATTGGCAACTTTTTTGGAGTTCACAGGACGTGTTTGAGGTGGGGGCTGCAGTTCCATCCGTATTTAGAAATGTCTTAATCCAAAATGGCAATGAGGCACTAATCCTTATTGAATGGACTATTGACATGGCAATTACTAAAATGTAATGTCCTTCTAGTATCCAAAGTAAAGCACTAGGTACCTCACTTTTTAATTCTGATACAGTAGCAGACAGACAGCAGGATCCCGGTGGTACTGCAGAAATACAGATGATAATGAGGTTTTGGCATCTTTACTACCATTATAACCAATTGTGTTTGTTGAGAAAAGATATCCAAGACTTGAAATAAGAAAAGTCTGAGAAAGCTGTTTATCTTACATAAATACAAAACATTATATACTAAGAATTGTTATCTAAGAAGCTTTTCTTCTCAAATTGAATTCTTCTTAAGGTTGTAGTCATATTTAAGGTATTTACAGCTCCACAAACTTGACATTCTAGCAAAGTCTTTGTAACAGGAAACTTTTGAAAAATAAATAGCAGCAATTTTTTTTCTTTTTATGCCTATAAGGGAAGAGAATTCACAACTCAGCCAACGCCGGTCCTATCTTTTGAAAGAAATCCCACTTAAAATAAAAAAAATAGCCCACAAGCAAATGAACTCAACACAGCATCAGTTTTGTTGATTCCTTCATTTCCCGGTGAGCTTCTTAACATTCCTTCATTAACCCTCATTGGCCCTCCAGCCTATCAAAGCTTGTAATAAAGTGCTGACTGATTGACTGGTCAAAATGCAGTTATGACACTCCAAAAATATCGCGTTATTTAGACATTTTAAATAACATAAATAAAGTCATCTGTTATAACATATGAAAAATATCAATTTAAGCCAATAAATAAATAAAACCAGTATCAACATATGACCTCCCAACGCTTTAAAAATAACCATTCTCGTTATAAGGCTCAATTATATTTTAGAAATAATTTTAAGAAGGCATCTACCTACTTTTACAATCCCTCAGTCTTTAATTATGACCTGTTCACACCCACTATCACAAGACACAGCAATCTTTTAACTTCTAGTAAACATTAATCTTTAAATACTTAACATTTATCTTTTGCCTCATTTTAAGCTAAAATTGGTTTCTCTGTGTAGAGAAGAAGAAATACTTTCTTTGTCACTGCACTGTATCTGAATTTGTATACTTCCTTTAGTACAAACAGAACAGTTTAATTATGCAATTTTTTTTACCAATTTTCAGTATTTTTCCTGTTTGTTGTTTAAAATGTTACATTTGCTATGAATGACAGGAAAATTAATTCTGGGCTGGGTGTAAATGTGCATTTCTCCCTAGAGCTTAGTTTCTTGCCAAAAAATCTTGGCTTTTGGGGGGAATTTTTAGATTATTACAATATACACTATTGGGTCTTGCTGAGTAAACCTTGCTGTTCAGGTTTTATGCTGCCCATTTTGTGTAATGGGATTTATCTTTTCCAAAGAAACATCAGCTTCGTAATCCAAGATACCCGACAGTGCTGGAGACATTTTCTCCAAGGTCTTAGATAGTTCACCCTCTTCTTCCTTTTTGAGAGGTTCTTCTTCTGGACAGATAATTGCATGTGGAATCAGATAAACCAGATTAGACTCTTTGGGGCTGGACCCTTTGGGCTCATGCTGGCTCGAAAAAACAACTGCTCCATTATTGTTAATACTAACAGTCTCTATAGCATTACCAGACAGAGGGCAGAGCCTGTAACATCCAAGCAGGGTCGAAAATGCCTTGCGGAAATCAGCATTGAAGGCATAAATAATGGGGTTGAGAGAAGAATTAGCCCATCCAAACCAAACAAAAACATCAAAGGTGGTGGAATTAATGCAGAAGGCTTCTGCTCCCTTGGACGGTTCGGTAGGCTCACAGAACGGAATCATGCAGTTCAATACAAAGAATGGCAACCAGCAACACACAAACACCCCCATGATTACTGACAAAGTCTTTAAAACTTTTGTTTCCCTCTTGAAGGACATTTTGAAGTTGCTCTCTGGCTGATGGCAGTCCATACTGCTTCTGTTGCCACTTGTGGTATGGCAGTTTTTGGCATGCACTGCTGCTCTCTCCAAAGCTGAGATGCGCCGTATCTGCTTCTGAGCAATCCGGTATATCCTCGTGTAAGTTACTATCATGATGGCCACAGGTATATAGAAGCTAATTAGAGAAGAGGAGATGGCATACATCCTGTTTAGGCTAGAATCACAGTTGTCCATGCCTTCATCTTCTAAGCTGGAATTCAAGTCCAAAACACTTGTGGTTGTAGCCTTGTGCCAGTTCAGCTGCACAGGGATGAAGGAAATCAACACGGACAAAGTCCATGCCACGCTGATCAGGATGAAGGCTGCCTTGGGGGTCATTTTCCTCTCATACCTAAATGGGCTGGAGATGGCCCAATATCTGTCCACACTAATGACACAGAGATTTAAGATGGAGGCTGTTGAGCACATAATATCAAAGGCCACCCAGATGTTGCAAAATGAACCAAAAGGCCAGAAACCAGCAATCTCAGCCACAGCTTTCCAAGGCATGACCAAAACTGCCACTAAGAGATCTGACACAGCCAAGGAGATGACAAAGAAGTTGGTCACCTTGGACCTGAGGTGGCGAAACCTAATGACAGCTGCACACACCAGTGTGTTTCCCAGCAATGTGGAGAGGATCAGTAGCGAGAGGAAGCAGCCTGTGAGGATCCGAAAGGAAGAGTCCCTTTCCACCAGCAACCCTTCCCCGTCCATAGTGGTGTTGTTCCAAGTCATAGCTTCTCCTGAGGGAAAATTATACCATGATTTTCATGACGACATCCTTTCCATGCAGAGATCAGAGATATCAGACGTCCGTTAATTACTCATCAACGAACAGACCAAAGGTCTTTTTTTTGCGGTCCCTTCGCCCCCAAATGGACTGCACTCACTTTGAGTCACAATGAACAATACTGAAAGCTCTGCGAGCAGGAATTCAAAATGCACAAATACAGTCCACCCTACAGACTGTTTTTTTCAAGCAATCCCTTCAGAAACACACTGCACCACCCCAGCATGAAGCAGCCTACTTCAGACAGCTCACCTGCAAATGTTCTGCTTCTGTCCTCTGCAAATACACCCCACACACACAAAAGCAATCACTTTTCCACGCTTGCATAAATTCCCACGAAAATAGGCTATTGATTGAGTGTTTCCAGTGTCCACTGCACTAGCCCTTCATATTTACGGAAGCATATTATATGAGGTGCTTTTTCTCTAGCTTCCTAAATGTCTCACTGATTAAACATCCTTCCTCCCAGTACACTCCTGTGACAAAATGCATCAGTTCTCTGCTTCTGGGCAGGTCAGAAAGCAAATCTTCACTTTGTTTCAAACTGGTTTACACTTCCGAGGCAAAGAAAATAAACATACAGGAGGTTTGTTTTAAAGGTTTTCAGTAAGCAGTAGCTCAGGTCATTTAGTTTTATTTAAACGAGAAATGCTGGCTCCTACCTTTCACCTCTGACTCTGTTTGCTCTGGGGTGCAGGGCTGTCTCTCCTCCTCTTTTACTTTTAGAATTGCATAGCAAATCTTATACACAAAACTAACACAGAAGCACTGCATTGCATCAGGTGCATGTGGGGGGTGAGGGGGTTGGTGTCCCTGAAAGTGCAGATTGGCAGAGGAGAAGTAAAACCAGGAGCCAGCAGAGTTGGACCATGAGGAGTTAGTTTTCAGGACAGCAGCAGGTCTGTGCTGTTGGACCATGTGTGACAGACCCCATCGGCGTGGGTCCAGTCGCCTCCATCCCTCGGCCCCTGCCCATCACTCTGCAGACTCTGTTGTCCGGATCAGTCCTAGTCGCACTTTGTACATCCCGTCGAAGCGGCACGTCGGAGCAAATCATTCCAGGCAAAAGGCACGGTATTCCCAACACTGGCCAGGGCCGAGTACCAGTTCTTTCCTCTGTCGTTCAGTGAAAGGAGAAAGAGCAAGAGAAGAAGCGGAGTGAGTTCCCCTCTGCCACGGCGCGGGCTGAGGGCTCCTCTTCCAGGGGGAACAATTCGCTTTAACACTCCGCTGACCGGTTATAGCTCTCCACAACTGTCCCGGAATAATCCCATCTCCTGCTCTGCGGGGCTGCGCTCCAGAAATCGGGTCCGATTCTTACCATGCTTTTCCGTCTCAGCAAGGCGCAGGCGGGGGCAGCTCCTCACGCTCTCCCGCAGCCCGCCCCGGGCCGCGCATCCCCGGGACCGGGAGGGCCCGACGGCAAAGGCTTCCTCCTGCCCGGGGCAGGGCTCGGCAGCATCGCCCCTCCAGGAAAGGTCTGTCCTCCCGGCGTGTCCTTCCTAAGGGATTAAGAAAGGGAAAGACAGACATGGAGGCGCGCAGCGGGCAAAAAGCAACGCCCCTTCGCCTCCTCTAACATCTTCATTCTGGCACAGCTTCTTCTAGGCGGCCTCTCCCAGGTTTTCTGCTTTCCCGGAGAAAAACGTCCCGACCGGCCAGGCAGCCGGAGCGAGAGCTGCAGCCGGGCTCCCGGAGCGGCTGTCCTGGAGTTTAAGGCAAACGGGATTACTTTTTCCCGTTCCGAGGTCCAGGACGCCCGCGGCGCTGCCGATGCTTGGGCGCTGCGAGCCAGATGAGCTCAGTCAGTTGATGCGGAAAGTAAGTACCGGCACCTAACTTCGGGCTGGGCGATGCTCAGGAGGCGGGACGCGGCTTCCCCGACACCCCAGGGAACAGCGCTAGCCCTGGGCACCCTCGGGAAGGAGGGCAGGTGGGGGGGTAGGACCCCTCCCGTAGCGGCGGGGAAGGGGCGGCGAGCGCGGCGGTACTCACGAGAGCGGCGGGGCGGGGAGGGCCGGGCTGGCGGCGGGATGCAGCCGAAGCTCCGCGCTGCTCCGCGCCGCCCCTCCACCGCCTTGGCGCAGCCCCGCGCAGCCCCCGCGCCCCCGCTGCTCCCGGCGCAGCCGCGGCCACCGGGCTCCCTCTCCTGGGCGGCCGCGGCTCCGCGTCCCTCCGCGCCAACCGGCGGAGCAGCCCCAGAGCCCTGGCTGGTGACAGCGGCGAAGGGCATCGCTGTCCCCGCATGCAGGCAGGGAGGGAACGGGGAAACAGTCACAGGCGGCGGCCTGGGGACCCGCGTCCTGACTGACTTGTTCCAGATAAGGCGAGGGGACAGCGGAGGGGCAAGCTGGCTCCGGGCACCCGCTGATGGCAACGCAGAGTTTGGGGCAGCTGGCTCTGTGTCTGCGGAGAAAACGGTTCAAAAAACCTCCTTCCTTGAGCGCAAAACGCTGCCACACTTATTTCACCCGTGTTTTCGTCTTTGCAAAAAGCCTGCCGGTTCGGTATTAAGCACCAAAACCAGAGAGGTTACGCCTCAAATCCCTTCTTTCCCCAAAAGGGTTTTCTCTTTCTTACCTCAGCCACAGCAGGCAAGGACAGGTGAACATGCTGATCTGTAAGTTGCTACACTTGCACCGGCATTTTGCTCAAAAAGAAATGCGAAAATGAAGATAAAAGACATTATAGTGAGGTTTAAAACCTCCTAGAAGGGCAACCAACCTGTCAAGATTAATTTCATGGCATTTGGCATTACTGAAGCTGCTTTTGTGCCATCTGTATTTTTTCGTAGTATCACTTAAAGCAGACACAGTGCTAAGCTAACCCTGACTTGCTAACTAACACTTGCTCTCCTTTCACCCTCCCATTCTCTTTTTTTTTTCTTCTTTTTAACTGCTTCTCAGCAAGTTCTCATTGCCCTCTTCTTATCATCCTGTTCTTGAACCATCATTCAGCCCCAGAGCAGGGGGAAAACAGACCAGGAAATGATTCCTGAACTGTTTCATACTAGAGGTATCTAATGAAACTCCCTGTGAGTTTTCTTTTTCTATTTTCAAGATTTCTTTCTTCCTTTCTGTTCTTCAAGCACAACACAGGGGAGGTTTACTCTGTGATACTTATTTTATGAAAATGTAGCATGCTCCTGGTTTTCAGTAAAAACCTGAGGCTGAGGGGAAACACCAGGGTAAAAAGTCACTGAGCATATTTTATTTGTGACAACTTCCAGAGGCTCCCCCAAAACCCCTTTCGACCACAGGAGAAATCACAGCCCCAGAGTACACAACCAGCACAATTTTCGAGGCATACTGGAGAGAAACAACAAGGTACACATTGCAAAGAAGAGAGCAGTCTGCTCTCAATCATCGACTTATCGTCTCATCAAGAAAACTCTTCAGCTCATTTTTGTTAAGGAGTAGCCTTTCATGGGGAAGAGGCTGAATTCAGCTTTGGAAGACCCTAATGCTGTTCATGGCAATGAGGGTTTAAAACTCTGATCGGAACCTTAAATAAGAAAAAAGCCTTTTAGCCTCTTACTCACAGCAGCCTATGAGAATCTCATGGTCCTTATCAGTTTGGCAATTCCAGTACCTGGTTCAGAATTCAGCACCTCTGTCCTGTCTCATCTCTAAGTCTGCATGGCCAACTCAGGGCTACCCATGAGGTCCAGCTCCACCAAGGCCATATGAGTGCAGCAAAGCTCCTCAAGAGCTGCACAGGTTTCAGACACCAGTGTTTCATGCAGGGCACCCTGCTGTGCTCATTTGTCACTTCAGCTCATTTATGGCTTTTAAAACTTTCATGACTTAATAGTCATACCCAGGTGGGAAACAAAAGTGAAACCCATTAAGCCACTGTGATGATTTAAGTAAATTTAGTGGTGTGATGAGGCAGCTGATTGTCATGGCTCTGGGAACCAGGTATACAAAGCACAGGGTGAATTTTCCTTTTGCTGCTCTCAGGCTAACCTGCCTCCAGCCAGCACAAGGATCAGCTCTCATCCAGGCTGGGACTTCCCTAAAACTGCCTGCAACAGGACAATGGTGCAGGTGTTCCTTGGAGAATCAGAAAAAGAACAGAGTTTGTTTAGTTGTCCCTGGGTACCCACATAAAACAGCTGCTTAACTTTATTTAATGCTTTTCAATCATTACTGACTGATGCTGGAATCAAAGCAATGCCCAGAAAAGGAAAGCTTTTGTGCCTTCGTGCCCTGCAAGGCACCTGCTGCTCCCAGGAGTCTCTAGTCGGAAAAAGTCCTATTTGGCCTCTATGAAGATGTAAAAATACAAATACTCAGTAGCACCTTGATCCAAATGATCCTCATCCAAACAGTAATTAGCTACTGGTAGACAAAGTCAGAGTGGAACAAAGTCCAAATCTTGCATTTAGAGATAAACATGCATTAATCTACAAAACAGCACACATACTAGAGCTGGAGAAAGGCAGCTTAATTTACACAATAATATTATGGTATGTGGATACAAATTGTACTCACGTCACTCTCAGGATGACTTTTTGAGTCTGCATGCATGGGAGTTATTAAACATGAAATCAGCTGAGGCATGTTAGCAGAAATAATGTCTAAAAGAGCTGTCAGGCTTCTAAATAACTGGTTATAATAATAAGCCAAGATAACTTTAGCCTCAGTTTCACCCTTTCAGAATAATCAACGGTTCCTGGAAATGGAACTCTCTTAAAGATCAGTAAAGCACACTCGTTAAATTGATGTTAGCATGTTGGGCATTCCACAGGGAAAACCACAGTAGTGAGTACAAAAGTACAGAGCAAAGAGTAGCAGCAGATAAAACTATTACTTTGCTGCTAAAATAAAACCATCTCCATGGATCTCAAGCTCATTCTTGAATTATAAAGATACACCAGTGAGGAGAAAGGATCAGTGAGATAAATGATTTCTAGTCCCTAGATACTGACAGAAGGCATTCAGTACATTCAATATTGAATGTGAATGGGTTTTTTGACTGTACATTATGGGTATGTCCATACACGCTGGACTTTACAGCCTGGGGGTTCAGTAGGGCTGATCTCAAAAAGCACATCAGTGCCCATGTTAGTGTTGACTTCTGAACTATTTCTAGTGGCAACCAGTGCAGAAACCATCCCTGGGTATCAGGTCACTGGTGAAGTGTGTGCAGAAGTCTGGACACTGACAGAGAAAAGGAAAAAGCCAAAACAGAAACACCATGTATGAAAGTCTGTAAGCAACTCATTTGAGGCAGAGAGGTCAGGCAGAGCAGAGCTGGACACAGAGAGCAATGAAAGTAGGATATAAATAGGAAGGATTTGTTGGGCAGCGCTACTGGTTCCCAGGATCTGGAGCTGATGCACTGGCTGCCAGGCACTCATGAGGCACTGCTGCTTCTCCAGCACCCCCCCCTCCCTGCTACACTGGTGCTTGACTATAGGAACACAGCCACAGCCCCAGACAGGAGAGCCAATCTCCATCCCTGGGCCACAGTGGAAGCCTGCAGAAAGGATTTCTGCCCTGCAGGAGATCAGAACACTCTTAGAAAGCAGCCTTGTGTCTGCAGGGCTCTGCACATACAAGCTTTAGGAGTGGTAGAAACCCATAATGTAATTGTTCATAAAGGGAAAGGAGCAGTTTTCCAGTCCCATCCCCATTCCTGCTCAAAGCCCTTTCATGCCCTGCACCCCTTTTCCTCCCTCGCCTGTAATCCCTCTATGCACATGCAGTGCAAACCCGGAGCAAAACTGGCTGGTTTCAGCTGTAACCCTCCAGATTTTACAACAAAATGGGCTCTTTTTAGAGAGAAGTGGAAGACAAGACAGAAATACCCAACCCATGGCCAGGGAGCCAAGCAGAAGCTGTTATCTAAACACACATCTAATCCCCAGGTTCCTGCCACATAGGAGCCATGGGTAATTTAAGCTTGGTGTGATGCTGCCAGTAACTGTGTTATTTAATAGCCAGAGTTTATGCAGTGATTTTTTAATGGGGTTTTTCCAGTTCCACCCACTAACTCCCACAGGACCAGAGACAGAAAAGTTTTCCACAATGAACACTTGGGAATGACCCTTCCTCTCGCATCTCAAACTGCTCCATCATACCGAAGGACATTACTGGATCTTAAATAACCCCAGAAATGGCTCAAACAGGGAAATATAATATCTTCCCTCCTTCTCTTTATGGGACTCCCATCTACCACAGATATGGGGTAGAAGAGGGATTACTGCCCTGCCAACACTTCTCTCCAGAGTGGGTAGAGAGCCAAACTGCAGAGGATGATGAGAATAAATTATAGCTGAGAGGAGAGGAGTGCTCTAAGGAACGAAAAATGCTTCCTCTGACTGCCTCATCCCTGCGCCATGGCAGAACAGCGCTAGAAAATCCACAGTAACCAACAAGGCCCCACCTCTAAAACCTAATTTAAACCAATAAATACAAAATATCTGATAATTCCTGAGGATTTCACTGATAAATGTAGACATTCATTGTACCGCTGAATTTTATATACTAATCCATGTCTATAAAAACCCTACACAGCTGATTGCTGAGGACCTATTGCATGAAATAAGAAATAAACGAGTAAATCAACACAAAACTAACACAGACTGGGCCACTGCCTCCCAATTTATGCTTCATGTCCATAGGCATGTATTTTTTTTATACTGTATATCTTGCATTATTTCTTTCACTCCACACTGGATGGACATTTTAGGCCCTCAGAAAAATTGAGTATATGAATCAAAAGGAAAGTCACAGAAATGACAGCATTTTGAATGTTAAAGATGGCTTTGACATATTAATTAGCATCTCAGAAATGAAATAAAGCCAGTGATACAGAATGATTCATTAGAACAAAATTAAGCAGAGAAATAATTAATTCTGAGTGGATGGATAAAAAGATTACAAAGAGATATACTAGCAGCAAAACTCTTCACAGATGCGCACGACAGTGATTTCTAGCAACCATGGATGAGACTGCAGATAATATAGTTTTCTTAGCAGATGGCTTGGTAGGTGGCACTCTTCCCTCCTAAGCTGTTATTACAGATTTACTCCTGAGCTGCGTGCCAGCATAAAATGGATCCTTCCCCATATTGCAGCCCAGACCCTGATTTATGGATGGAGAAGAACTTTTTAACCTCTACCAGCAGATTTTTGTGGTGTTCTGGTGCAGGATGTGTGACAATGAAGCTTGTGCTTGGTACCTATAGAAGCTCATTTCCCCTAAAGGTTAGAGGAGCGAGTAGGAATTTGCACTACAGTTGGTTATTAAGTCCCCACTATTGCACATTCAGTATGGTCAGGTTCCAGAGCCCTTCCATCGGCAGGCTACAAATCCTGTAATTAAAGATAATTAAGCTAATACTTACCAAAAACATGGAAGCTGATACTGCACAGAGCTTCACTTCTTGCTCATAGTGAAGACCAACAGAAGCATTCTGCACCTGCTCCACAGGGACCCACAGGAGCCAGCAGCTCTGCCAGGGATGCTATCCAGGCTTTCTGTAAGGGGGGCACGGTGCCCACACGGGAATGCAGTGGGTCCAGCTGTGGTAGACAGGGTCCAGCAACGACCAGACCACTCCAAATGTCCCAGTTCTGGAGCTCTGCTGTCTCAGGCAGCATTTTCCCCACTGCAGCTTCCCAGACAACCCTGCTGCTCTTGCGACGTTGCAGCTGCATCAACCAAGGTCTCACCTTCAGGCTCTGGGATTAAATTGTTCTCGGAGGCAAGGTGCTGGTTGTCAAAGTCCTTATCAAATCACACAGTCTGGGCTTGATGGCAGTCAGAAAAGCTCCGCAAAATTCAATGAAACACTAGAACAATATTCCAAACAAGAATCCACGCTAAGGTCTAAACTTTAGGTTGCTTCACTCCTCCTGCCAGAACCTTCAATCAAACTTTAGAAAAACCCAGTGATCTGACTGAATTAATCCAGTCTGTGATATAATCCCAAACACACTTTTACCTTAGCTCATCTCTTTTCCTGTTCCAGCCTCTATGCCTGCTCCACCACATCAGACAGGACTGTTTCACCCCAGCAACATAGGCAGCGTCTCCCTCTTTGCTGCCTGCCTCAATGCCCTTGGCTTTTCCCTGCCCTGTGTTGCAAAGAGCTGTTGCACTGACAGTCTCTAACAGACAGTACTTTCCAGGCTGGAAGCATTCCCTGAGTTTCATCATCCATTTCTCAAAATCTGTCTCAAGGTCAGAGGCTTTCCAAATCAACAAGTGCCTCCTGCTCCCTCCTCACAAAGCTCATGTGCTCAGGGCTAGGCTTAGTGTGAGTTGAGGCCCACCAACACAGGCATTTAGTGTCTCTTCCTCAGTCCATCAAAGCAGTCCTTTCCATTTAGGACATCCATCAGGGATGTCTTGTTCAAGTTATGTTTCAGGAAAGGCTATGGGATCCAATCCTATCTACTTTCTGG
Source organism: Ara ararauna (assembly GCA_028858755.1). Taxonomy (NCBI): domain Eukaryota; kingdom Metazoa; phylum Chordata; class Aves; order Psittaciformes; family Psittacidae; genus Ara; species Ara ararauna. The sequence continues at coordinate 1,294,161 of CM054386.1, forward strand.
TTTTCCTTTTTGCCCTGTTCTTTACAGTGGCTGATTTTCTCCTGTGCTTTTCTTAGCACTACTTTCCAAGCACTTCCCCCAGGTCTTTGGGAAGTACAGGATGTACAGCTGGAGCAGGATCTTTCTGTTGCTTTCCTGCATTTTTCTACATCCAGTGATGGCACAATTGGCAGCGGAGCACTGTAACGTGGTGCATGAGGGGATTTCCCTGAGCTGGGGGAGGAGGTGAGTAGGTTTAGGAGTAGGGACTGAGAGACGGACTACTGGAATTGCATCCTGCCTTCCCTGAGACAGCCCAACAGGCAACAGGACGCATGACACAGAGGATTACTTAACCCCTCCACCTGAATGAACACAGTGACTTAAAGGATGGGGACAATGCTGACAAGCTCCTGCCTGGCACAGCCTGTGTGTCTCCTCCATGACTACCCCACCATCCCAGGTGCCCTTCCACAATAGGTATGAGACTCTGCATGTGGAACCAAACAAGGACAATGGTTCATCTGGCTTGGAGATGTCACTGAGGTTAAGTCAGCCTACACCCTACGAAACTGCTTCCATAAAAAAAGACATGTCATTGACATAGGAGACTTCCTTCTGATGGGAACAGAGACCCAACATGCTGATCAGACCCACTTCTTAGGGAAGTCTTCTGCCTCTCTTGGGCTTGGGTTAAAGACACAAAGAGAAGGGTTTCTATCCTGGTATAGCCCTCTGATTGTTATCCATTATCGACCTCTCAATGAAGTTGCAACAAGAAGTCTGAGAGCAATAGAGAGATTTGTGATCTGCGGGAATGTCCCCACAGGCTTTCCAGGAATTCCCACCCACCTTTTAGGAAATTGCATATTGCTTTCTGGGAAATTTTCCCATTGCTTTCTAAGCATTTCTTTCACCTTTCTAGAAGTTTGCCTTTGCTTTCTAGGAATTTCCTTCTGCTTTCAAGAAATCCCTAATGCTCTTTAGAAATTTCCTTGGTGTTTTCCAGCAATTGTGTACTACTTAGAGGAATTTCCTTCTGCATTCCAGGGGCTCCCTTCTGCTCTTTAGAGATTTCCCACAGCTTTCTAGGGACTGTATATTTCTTTCTAGGATTCCTCCATTGCTCCACAGCAATTCCTCCTTACTTCATAAGGAATATGATTCTATGATTCTATGAATACTTTCCAGCTTTTGCAGCCAACTTTCTTAGAATTCACATTTTGCTTTTGTGGAGTTCCCCACACACACAGATTTCTAGGAATTCAGTTCTGCTTTCTAAGAATATCCTATAATTTTCTAAGAGTTCCCTGTAGCTTTCTTGGCATTTTACATGGTTTTCTAGACATTTTCCATACCTTTCTAGGAATTTTCTGCTACTATGAATTCCTCCTTGCTCTCTAGGCATTTCTATCAGCTTTCCAGGTATATCTATCATGTTATGGTATAGTGTCAAGTATTGTTCCATGCTGTTTGTGCCATTGCATGCCATGTCATGTTGTGGCACGCTCTATGCTACTCTGAGTTGCCCTGTGGTATCTTGTTTTGTCATATGTTGTGCTGCTACGTATTGTTCTCATCTGTTTGCTCATGTTGCCCATGCCTTCCCGTGTTGTTGTGGCATGCTCCTGTGTGTCACCCTCTGCTTCTGCTGCCAGAGGTTATCAAGTGCCATCCTATGTTGCTGCAGGAATAAATATTTGAGAGTGAATGTCTCCAATCCCTATTTTCAAAAGCCACTGGAAAGACTCAGGAGGTGAAAGTATCAGAAGTCTGCAACATCTGGTCCCTAGAGGGTGATGAAAAAAACCTGTTAAGCCTGACTGAAGCAGTTGTGAGATCCTGTGGCTGTCCCCTGTGCCAGGATGGTGCTACACTTCCTATTGCCCCCATACTACATCCATAGCTGCATATTGACATCTCAGATCAGTTTGCCTCATCAAATGTCTTGCTGCTGACAGCAGTTAGCACAAATGCTTCAGGGCATGAACAATCCCACAAGAGACATTTATAAAATAGCCACATCATAGAGGTAATGGCTTCTTAATTCCCTTGAAAAGCGGGTTTATCCCTTTAGGATAGCTTTATGTCCTTTCTAAACGTAGATTGTCTCTTCATGTTCATTCTCTTCCAGTCTTATCTGATATAACTATGTATCTAGATAAATAGGAAAATTGGATCTGCATTATTTTAGCTTGGCACAGTATAGCATAAGTAACCTAAAATTGGGTTCAAATATTGTAGATGGAGGCAAAACCTTTAACTGATTTTGTAAGTAATCCTCTATTAGCTTACATAATGGTTTCTTTACAATTTATATTGCCAAAAAATGTAGTGGTTCTTTTCTGTTTGACCAAATTTCCCTAGATAATAGTTTATTCATTATCAGCTAAGCCTGAGAAAACAGGGTGGTGGGCTTTGTAATACTGACACAGACTCACAGAAATCCCTAGCTCATGTACAGAAACAGTCTTTGAACCTAATGGCACTCCCAACTGTACCGACATCCCTTCCAATCTGGGGTTGGATTTTCCGCCTAAAATTAATGTACAGTAAGTCAGTAGATCATAGGAAATGCTGTATATAAATGGTTCACCTTGCCCAATATTCTGCTCCTGATAGCAAAACCCAGCACAAAGCCTTCTTAGGCACCTCCCACCAAGTGTGAATGAACAGTTCCCAGGAATGCGGCTGGTTTCTTCTGGCAAGCCCCTGATAACAGCCAGCTTTGTGCCAAAGCCAGTTCCTAACATCATCTTCCAAAGCCAGCAGATGAATACACCCCAGTTCCTTGCACTGCACCTTCGGGGCTTTCACCACACATTGTTTCCCACCTGCTCTACAACTACTTTTTTTCATGGAGCAGAAAAGCCTTGACATATCCCACGCTTGCCTTTGCTCTCCTTGACTGCAGTTTGTGATCCAGGGTTGTGGAAAACCTGGTCCTGCAGTGCCACTTACTGGACTTTCACGTTAATAAAACGAATGTGCAGCAGCTCTTTGTTTTTCTCAGTTGATTCCCAGGGCCAATTTGAAATGGTAAAAAACATAAAAAACATTAATGTCCAATGTAAATATTGTGAATACAGGCAAGTTTAAGAAAAGCAAATACAGTAAAGCTCATTTCTTGTATGAGGCAGTAATTGTAGAGGAACAGAAATCCTCCTTTTCTGGTCAGTAGGGAAGAATTTGCCTTGTAATAGTCTGAGAATTCTTCCAGGTGGAAACACACAGATGGTTAAATTCATCGTTCATCACATGCAAAGGACCGAATGTACATCTGGAGATTTGCAGGAGTCTTATTAATGTATTCCTTAGGGAATAAGGCAACTAAAAAGAATGCTTCTACAGGAGCTGGGGTAGGGCTTATTTCATTAATCCAGTCACAGGCTCTGCACACATGCTTTCTGTATTAGTATTTCTATATTACCATTAGTACTTGCACTATAATTTAACCAGCAAGATACTACGCTCTGCATGAAGCTTAAGAAAACACACACTTGAGCTTACAAATGGGGCACTGACTTAGCTGCATGTAATTGGTTGCATAAGACTGTCTGTGTAAGAGTATTTGGGGAGACCAGGACTTCTGAAGAACAAATCTGCAATATTCAGCTGTAGATCAGTATGCTCAAAGCCACCTTCTGGGGTCTGTCTCCCCTGATCTTCCAAGGCAGAGAGCTGGCTGGAGACCATGGCAGCCCCTCCAGCCCATTCACCTGACCTTCCTGCTCATGGTGGGCACTGATGGAATCAGTCACCAGGTTTCGTCTCAGAATGGGAGCAGGATCAGGCCAAAACATACACCTGGATTTGGGAGCTGGCACATCCTCTTGGATTCTGCATTTTTTAATGCATCTGAAAACATCTTGGCATGAAAATTAGTCTGAAGAAACACATGTAGCCAGAGGTTAGATGTTCTTTGTGACGACCCATGTTCACCCAGTTGCTTACAGATTTGTTGCCTATGAGCAACTGTTGGTCGGCCAGAGCTATATCAAGACTTTTCAGGATTCATGGAAAAAAATCAGGTTTGTTCCTCAGCAATGGGAGAAATGACTAGTCTAATGAAAGAGAAGTTACGTAACTGTTCAAAACCATCTGCACTGAGTATAGTGCAAATTATTAACTCAAGGAATGAATGAGTACCTTTCCTTGCATCTACGCAGAGAAAGAATGTAGGTATTAATATATTTACATTAAAGACTGCAAGCAGAGTTTCTATTGCGGCATGCAGAAAAGACCATGTGTGGCTTTAAAGCAGATTAACAAGTTAGTCTCTTTGGCATACAAGAACTATTAGAGGCAGAAGACATCAGCCCTCAGAATGTAAACCATGCACCACAGCACCAGTTGCACCCACTGACAAATAATTTATTTCCATGCACAACATCCAACTGTCTCCATTTTCTGAATGTCTTTCATGCTCAGCCATTGCAATGTTTTTAGCAACAAGTGTTAGGGCTGGATACCATCAAAGATGTACCCAGTATGGGGTGAGTAGTCACAGACAGTGGGATCTGCCTGACAAGATTAAAAAGAACTAAATAAACTAGCAGTAAAGCACATAAATTGTGAACAAATTTTGTTGCATGAGAGAAATGCAGTGCAAGGGTATCAGTGCCAGTTTTCATTCTTTCGTGATGGAATCTCAGCTGGTATATTTGCACCTGCAACTGTCATCTATGTGTCCGTAAGACCTAAGTTGTGGAGCCACGGGGGAATCAGATAGGTGGACATCTGGGATTTGATGTGTCTGTGTCAGAATGAAAGTTCAGTCTTAACTTTTTGCTGAAAATAATAAACTGAGTAGGGTAGCTAAAAGCTGAAAACCAAACTCCAGCGTACACAGTTGTATTTTTATGGAACAAAAAAACCCAAACCAAACACTTTTTCACAGAAGTTGAGTTTTAACAGCAAAGATTTCACCACTGAGTGTATCTCCATCAGCATTTAATACCTGGGGAGAGTTCTGGATTTTTAATGTAAAATTCCCATTTAGGATTCTGCAATGAGCAGTAGCAGGGAGGTCAGAGCTTGCCAGCCCCATGTTCAAAGTGTTGAAGAGTAGGATTGCTCTGCACGCTGCCACCCCTTCAGGGATGAGACCTGTGGAAAGAACAGTGCTGTTACAAGGGGAATTTTAACAGAAGACCATAGCAGACCTGGGCTGAATTATAGATGATAGTTGCAATCGGCCTCCGTCCGTATGTTATTCTGGTCCACAAAAGAGCTAAACTAGCAGTGCTTGCAAGCTGCAATTGGGATGCAGTATTGCTGTATTTGAACACATTTCCCTCTATTCCCAAAAGACTCAGCATCAGTTATGGGATAAGACCAGCTCCTGTGTTGCTGATTTATAATGCTATCAGATTAAATGTGCTGATTCTTGGCATGTGTGTTAGGAATCTAATTTATGCCTATGTACACTGGGAAGCTGGGCTTGAGAAAGAATAGAAACAGTGTCATTGAGTATCCCTAGAGTTTTTATTAAATATCAAATGATTGCACATCACATCTCAAACAGAGAACCTATTGGATGCTATAAAGATAAAATATGGATTGACCGTAATTTCTAAAATGAAAGAAATGCTCTGAAATCCATTCTCAGCTTCCAGCAAAATCAAAGACACGTTTGACATTTTTAATGCATTTTACACAAAGTTTGCATAAACCAGAATGGATTTCATAGGAATTCATGGCTTTACCATTTTTTATTCTTTTTCCTTTTTTTTTAGGATTGCAACCTAAGGGGAAATTATTTTTCTCAAGGTTCCTTCACTGTGGTTTCCTCCGAACATTTCCCCGCCGCTGGCTGTTTCCTGCAGTACGTACTAAAGCGGGAATGATGAGAAATCCCGCAGAAACCTCTCCCTGCTGTCCAGCCGCCTTCCTCTGAACCTGCTCTCGCTGCTGCTCACGGCCCACCGCCCCCCAGCACCACTCTCCGGTCACCACCCCCGGTAACGCCGCCGGCAGCTTTTCTGCCATGAACTATAACGGCAATCCCAGCCCTTGAGCTGCCTCCCCAGTGCCCACGGTCGCCGCGGGCGTCCCCGGCAGTAGGTGGAGCGGCCGGAGGCAATGGGAGCTGACCAGCACCCCCGGCCCGGCTCCAGCGGCACCGCCGCTCCCCGCTGACCGCCCGGCCCGGCCCGGCCCTGCCCCGCCGGGGCGGAGCGGAGAGGAGCGGGGCGGCCCAACCGCCTCCCTCGGCCTCTCGCTCGCGGAGCCTCGCGAGCCTCTTCCGGGCGGCGGGGCGAGGGGCAGCGCGTAGCGGTCGCGGTGAGTACCGGGACCGGGCAGGGGCGTCCCCGCGGCTCGGGCTCCCGGCGGCGCTGGGCAGCGGGTGGAGGATCCAGCTCCGGTGCCACCCCGGTGCCCTCGGCAGGGGCCCAGCCCCGCACGTCACCCCGGTGCTTTCCCGCAGGCCCAGCCCCGTGCCCCCCTGCCCCTTCTTAGGGTCCCGGCCCCGAGTGTCGCCCCATCCCTTCAGTGGGAGCAGAGCGGGTGTCCCGACGAGTCCCGCCTCTCCATCCGCATCCAGCAACTTCCCGCTTTCCCACCCGCTCCCAAAACCTCCCCCTGCCAGGAGTGTCCCCTGAGCACGGGCTGTGTGCCGCAGGGTGGTGTGTGGCACCGGCACGGATCCCTTGCCTGCAGGAAGCAGCCCTCCCTTGCTGGAGGATCGTCCTTTCCAGGGGAGGAACGGTGGATAATTGGAGGTCAGACACCTGATAGCCAAAGGCAGGGATTTTAATGAGAAGTATTTATTTATGGAGTTATCAATAATTTATTGTCATTATAATGGGTATTGGGAGAGCAGGGGGAGGGGGCAAAGACTGGCTTTGTACCAGTGTGCAGTTAAAAAATCACCTGCATGGCTCCTATGAGAAAAAGATACATGAAGCTGAAAAGCTGCAGAAGAGGCCCGGAGCATGCCTGAGCAGAGCCACTCCTACTCCAGTTTGCTAGGGGCATGTCAAAATTAAGGAGCAGAGGCAGGCTTGCAGCAGTCAGGACTGAAATACAGTAAGAGCTTGCACTAACCCGTTTTAGCAAAGAAGCTTTATTTCTCATACCGAAGAGACACAGCGCACACGTGATGCGTCTCTGCGATCCACCTCATGCGATGGGAGAAGAGGTGGGAAACGGAAAGCCAGCACCGCTGAGCTGGCTGCAGCAGCCTCTAACATCTGGAGGTGGCTTTAATGTGGAAATGATGAAATCTCTCGTCAAGTTACAGGCCAAAGATGGCTGCTTTGAGGAGAGAGCCCCAGCAGAAGGCTCCATCCATTTAACACGGACTCTGCTTTTGTTGCTAGGCTACAAGTGGGACGTACATTTATAAGCAAAAAACAAGAGAAGTATCTTGTAGTATGGCCATCATTTGCTTTCTCCAGCGTTCAGTTTGGTTTTGTGATTGTAGGAGGAGAAATCAGAGTGCAAAGATTATTTAAATGGGTGTTTACTTATAAAAGCTGCTTTGGGGAGGGAGAACTTGGCGAGTTGCTTTGTTAACATTTGGTGTAAGTACATTGCATCATACTTCTCCCAGTCATCAGCTGTGCCCTTCTTTCAAATGTGGTAACAAACATAGTGCAAATAGAGCAATACCATTGCTTAATGACCCCAGTAAGTCTAATACTTGCTCTTTTGCTATCATGCAAAAATGCTTTCTCCCCCTAAAAATCTATTAGTGCTTCTCATTTGAACTAATTACACTGCCATGATTGAGATCCCTGAAGCATGCATTGTGTTCTTTGCCAGAGCAATTAAAATATGGGGGGTAGCTGGGTTTGCCTTTCTGCTGCTGCTTTGCCAATGTGTTGTAGTTTTAAGATAGAACAGACCACCCTTTACAAATCAGAGGGTAGTTAATTTTGGGCCTTTTCTCCTAAGCCAACACAGCAGCTGATAGGGTGGGTACTGCTTGTGGAAAAGAAGAATCTGAGTTTGTTCAGGCAAAGGACCCCCAAAAAAGGTCAGTGTGTTATCTGAGGAATAAATAGGCCTAATGGGATCCCTCAGTATTTTTCCATCAAAGCAGGGTGGGAAATGCTTCAAAAGAACTCTGCTCTGCAAAAACAATCAAGCAGCCCTGGGTTTTGGTTTATAAACATGTCGGAGGAAGAAGAGAAGCTGTTCTGCCACCCATTTTATAGCAGCAGGTATTTTTCTCACCCTCAAGATTTTCCAGCCTCAATCTCTTTGTTTCCCAGAGCAGTGCCCTGTTCTGGGACACCAGGGCACCGGGCTGTTAGGGGACTGCTTTGGAGAGTGGAGATTAAGGGACCTAAGTGTGTCCAGTGGTTTTTTTTTCTCTCTCCCGGTGAATGTGCGCATGAAACGTTTTCAGCAGTAACTGGCTCTAACTTTTGAACTATTCCTATTCTTTAGGATTCTGGTAAGAATCTGCTGCTGTTACCTTCTGGTTTTACTGGGTTTTCAGTGAAAAGCCTCATCTCATCTTTCAAAAAAGGAATTCTTAGTGGCCACTAGGATATTTTGTGAATCATGATCTGACCTGAGCGCCTTTACATACATAAAGTTAGGGGTCTAAGTCTTGGTAAAGGATGCTGAGCAAGTTATCCCTTCCTTTCAGTGTTTGTGTTGGCTAGGTTGCTCGCTTGCCCTCCTGCATGCGGACTGATGTGAATTCTCTTTCAAGCTGGAGCGTGCAGCATGCCCCATGCTTTGTAACAGAGGGTTGCAAGTTGAAGTTTGGGAGTTGGGCACCAAGAAGTGAAATGTTACGATGTTCGTCATCACAATATTTCTGCACCACTTTTGAACATAGGCTTCACTGTTGACGTCTCACTCCCCCAGCTCAGTTTTTGCTGACTTTCTGAAACTGCATGCAAGAGAGGCAAAAGGCTGTTCTTATTAATGGAGTCCACTTCTGTAGTGCAGGAAGCTACAATCTGGGCTCCAGCCCCTATATAAGCAAAAGGCAACAGGCAATTCTGTATAAAGACTGAGGCAGTACCCTGCCTGGTACCCAATCTAAGGATGTTTGCTGAAGGATCCTCACTCAGGAGAATTCAGGCCTTTGTACCTGTTGAGGAAAGCCTGCTGCTGGGGTAGTTCTCACACAAGCTTTTAGCTTTGATGCTGGAAAGAAACTGACAAAGTTTCTTAACTGTGAAGTGGATTGTTTTGAGTCTTGGGTTAAGATACAAGGTGTCAGTAACAGAAGGAAATCTAAGTGATTCCAAGGAAGGTAGCAAAGTTGCTTTTCATCATTTGTGCACTGCTGCATGAGTTTAAGTTGCCCAGAATTCCCCAGATTTTGTGCCCATCTGGGTTATGCAGGCATGTAACAGGGTTTAAAATAAATGATCACACGTCTGAGTTGTTCAAATTTGAGTGGTATGTTGCTGTCTGAAATTAAATATTCATTGCTACTCTTTTGGCTATTGCTTTGGTTTGAAAAGTGGTTCTGTGACCTTCAATGTGATGTTTAATATGTGAACTTTGAAAAGGAACAGCGGAGCTGAACTGACAGTTCCTGAATCTGTGTTTTGTAGAATTGTTGCAACCGTTGTTGTTAACCTTTAAACAAGGTTTAAGGTCTCCTAGTATTGCTGGTTCTGTGGCCTTTCTGCTAAAACAGTTGATCAGATTTTGTGCTGCCTTTTATGTAATTATTTTTTAAGAAAGGCCACTCTCACTCTTGCAGCCTCTTTTTCCCTCCTGTTAATGTTAGGATTAAACATTAGACCATGAGCTGGAAGACGATTCCATCTGATCAGAGAGGGCAGAAAATTTGGGTGTGCTTAGTACTAGGGCTTCCAGTTCAGTGTCGCTTTCTGATTGAAAGTACAGGATGCAAAAGAAAGTCAAAGAATTATTAATTTAAAGGTTTTTTTTAGGTTATTGAAAGAATGGAGTTGAGAGTTTTTCTGAAGATGAAGACCTTAGTTTTAGCTCTTTTTTTTTAGTGCTTTTTAGTTTGTGTTTATTTTCTGCTTACTGGGGCTGGGAGAGAGGTAATAAGGCAGGAGCAGGGATCTTCAGAGAGCATGGTAGAGGAGAGGCTGGCAGTGAGACTTGCTTTAAACCCCTTGGGAAGAAGTGCATTTCCACACTCTCTGTGATCGGCCATCTGTATCACCACATCTAATCACATCCGGTCTACAGAACCATGTGTCAGCTCCACTTTTGGTGTCAAGTACATGGCAAGATGTGGCCGTTTCTTCAGCTTGACAGTCGTATGCTTACAAAAAAACTTTATAAACACACAATTGCAGCTATGACTCTGAAAATATGCCCGCAGTGTGAAACATATGGGTAATGAAGCCTCTGTGTCAGTGCTGGGGAGCTAAACAGTGCCAAAAAGTGTTTGTTCCCAGTCACGGGAACACAGTCCCCTGTATTGTGAACTTGCTGAAGCACAGCATGGAGCAGTTTTGCCCAGAACAGCTGATGCTCACCCAGACAATCCAGCAGCACAAGGGAGGATTTAGCTGCCATTCTCCATGGGCAGTTTGGGTACAGTCACGCTACTTAGGAAACTGAAAGGATTTAATAATATGAATGTGCCAGAGAGCATAGTCCATTATTATTGATTTAATTTACTAGGGTGGACTGTTACCAACTTCAGGATTTACGGGTGCAAGTGGTTCTATTAAATACCTTTCTGACTGATCTGTTGTTTGAAAAATCAAGAACGTTTATTATTTCCTTCCTTACTGCATATTTTCCATGATAGATGTTAACTGTCTGTGTTATGATATTGTTGTTTATCCTTTCCAGTACTGCTGATCCTCCCATGAGGAACATGACCGCAAAGTGCCATTTCAGAATGAAGTATTAGAGTAACTTGTGTTTGTGCAATTAATGTGTCCTGACTCCTCTGTTAATAGAGTCGTTTAAGGAAGAGCGTTGTTTCAAGATCAGATTGGGTAATTTTGCTCCTAATCTTTTCACCTTAAAATCTAAGGTGCTGCAGATCCAAAGTTTTGTCCTGTTTCACAGGGGGTCTCCCCTCTGTTGGTACTTACTGAACGGCAACAGATGTGGGAACAATAAATTTAGATGCTTCTGTATATATGCAGTTGAGTCTCAGGTTGTTGTTGAAGTTTGCGTTCATTAGTGGACTGTAACAAAGCAAACATTTTTATCTTTGTTCTAGGGGATTTGTGCATTTACTTCCCAGTCCCTTTGCAAACTTTCTACTTAAGTCAGGGTTCAGAGCGATTTATTTTAATTTGATTTAACCCAAATGTCCTTTATTTTTTCTTTACACAATTCTATTATGGATATGTAGATAATGAGAACTTAAATCTTGGGCACAGTTAATGTATATGGAGAATTATATCACTGGAGGTAGGAGAGTTACACCCTTGACAAAGCATTGCAGTTAAAATAGTAATTAAATCTTAAGTAGTTTCATTGCAGTGCTTTTGCTATTGAATATTTGAAGGGATTATGCAAACAGCAGCACCCCTCTAAAATTGTATCTGAAAATTAAGGTGACAGCTAGGTAAAATACTGGTGCAGCAACTTAAATTGAGGGTGTGGTACCCGCTCCTTGCAGTTTTACAGTCTCACTGGTTAAATAAAAAACCAGAAGCCGTACAGTTTATGATGATGACTGCATGGCTGCTGGAGAATATATTGATGAAACCATTTTTGTGCAGTCACCATTTTTACTTTATAGTTGGACATTCTATTTTATAAGAGGATCCCTTTGAAGTACAAAAGCGTTTTATTGGCTTATGTGTTTGCTTTGTGGGATTTATTTCCCTTTTCATCATTTAATAATAGGGACTGATAAATATTGAGTAGCATCATGCAGTCTCTTTAATACGAGAGCTGGGTTTTTTATTCTAAAAATATTTTGCTGGTAAACTTGTAGGTTTTCAAGACAGAAATTTACCAGTTGTCTTGGATTAATAGAGCATTTAAGTTCTTACTACAGTTTACCAGGAAAAAGCAAAAGCAGTTCCACTGGTGTCCTACCTGCAGCCTGTGCTGTTACTTCATTAACACCCAGAAGTCAGCAGTATCTGTAGGAGCACAGAGTGGTTTTACACAATTGTTCTCTACACTTCAAAGGCAAACAGTTCTGCTTTGGCAGTACAACTCTGAGTTTCTCCTGATGACAGGAAAATTTAGAGAGCAAGACACAGAAATATCTGTGTAGTTAAAACTTCTGTGTGATTTTTAACCAAATTCATTTACTTTGTGTAAAATTCAATAATAAGATCTCTACAGAACTGGAGGATAGTTGTCCGAGGAAGAGCTTGACTTGGATGGAAAACAGAGATCTTTCTTATTTAATGCTTTGGATTTTCACTGTTCTGTCGTAAGTAATACAAGCTAAGCATAAAACATAAACATTCTAAATGCTTTGTTTTGTCTTTTTCGTTTAATGAAAACAAACTCTTTGGGTTTATAACAGAAACTGATTATTTAACTTAAAGAAACTTTAATTCTCTGTAGATGTACGAAAGGAAGGACATCTTTATTGAGTGGCACCAAATTAGGGTTTTCTAGTAAATACTTCTAAACTTATTTAGTAATAGCTGACATACGACATTTTCATCATTCAGCTGTTAATCATGCTGTGTACCGAAACCCATACATGCTCTTCATAATTAGTTATTTAATCCTTTTGGGGTTCTCAAAGTTTGATGTTCTAGGGGTACATTGCTTTCTTCATTACCACGTGTGGGACTTTGCCTCGAATATTCAGCAGCGCTGAGTAGAATGTACTTGCCAAATCCTCTTTAAATATTGCTTATCTGCATGTGTAATGCAGTTACTCTGCACTTCTGCAACCTTATCTTTACAGCTTTACAATTGTGTTGGGTGTTCAGTGCCATCGTGCTTCTGCACACACTGTTTTTATTAACTTCGTAAGCAGGTGTAGCATTGGGAAGAAGTTGAGTAATCTGAATGCCACCAGTGGTTCCTCCTGGCAGATGATGTATCAGGAAAACAAATATTTCCTCTGATGTTTGTGTGGTATGCCATAAAGTAGTATCTGGCCGCTAGGTTTTCATAGGCATTAAATCACATTAATAACAACCACTGAAGTCCTAAATAAGTCATGGCTGTGCAATTACATAAGTACAAAATGCTAAGTCTGGGTGGATGCAGGGAAGACAGCCTTTTCCCTGAATAATTCCCACTCTAAGAGCAATTCTGACTGATAAGTGGTTCAAGGCAGAATATTTACAAAACAGTCCTCAACTGCTTGAAAACTTGATTTCATGGTTCCTGTGAGAGAGATTACAAAGTAGCATCATGTCCTTGAATGACTGTGAGCTGTTTTAGCTGGCTTTCAAGAGCCGACTCTTTGGGGGGGTAGAGTGTTTGTTGGGTTTGGGGTTTTTTTGCTAGAAATGTTGCTCTATAATGTCTTTTAAGTATTTATTAGTTTATTCCTCCTTCCTGTTGCTTAAAGCTGCAGCATATGATAAATGGGGCGACTTAAGCCTTTATTTCTGTAGAAGTTTACTTTTCCAGACTTCCAAGTTTTGCCACATGAGGCAGAGGAGAAGAATCGTAATTACCTTTGAGAGATGGACAACAGCTTCTTCAGATTTCATGAATGGTCTCTCCTGTTATCCCCACAAAGCTCAAATTTCTTTATGATGGAGGCACTTTACATGATCAGCCACTTTCTTTTTGTGGGTTTGGATTTGGTTTTTTTCTGTTCTGCATCACTTAAGTTTCATCAAATCGATCAAAATGTCTCAGTCAGTTTCATGGTGTTCTTGACTTAAGATGAAAATACTCTTTAGTGGCAGCTTACAACATATATATTAGTTTTCCTCATAATGATGATACTTTTCCTATTAAAACAGCTAAAATTCTATGGGATACCACCTGAATTTTTATAGCTCTGATTTACTTCAGCCATTTGAATTACAAGTATTATTTAGAGGACGGCTTTTTGTTGGTTTTGCTTGTTTAGATTTGAGTATAGAATATGTTACAGAAATTTCTCTTAAGAAAGTTAAAGTTCATATAGCTTGTCCTGTGCAGGGACTGTTCTTTCATTAGATGTTGAAGTAAACGTAGTCATCCTGAAGTAATTTTTAATGTTCTGGGATTTAGGCCCCATCAATACACAACTATGTTATTTTAGTGCCCTTCGTTGTAGTTCTTTAACCATCTTTGAAGTTATCATTAGAAGATCAGGTCACGTGTTCATAATGTTGCAAGTTGTTGCATTATATAATCTTTGTTTTGTTAAAGCATGGATTTAGAGAAATAACATTTATTAAAAGGAATTGCTTGGGGTTTGTCCCTAATTTTTGTTCTGTTTTTCTGTGCCAGAGAAGTTAAATGGATTTCATTAAATACTTTTTCTGTCATTGCACTTTGTAGCAGGTCTTTAGGCATCTCCTAAAATATTCAATTTCTTCTTCCCTGCAAGCCAATATTTCCAGCAAACAGTAATTCATCATTGAAATAAAGCACACTTTGATTGATACTGTTATTTAGTACAGCTATTTATTTATAACTTTCTGTACTTCTTTTGCGTTTGCCTCATCCCCAGGTGTTTGTACATGTATCTATATACCTCTACCTCTTAATTACGTACTCTTACTCTTAGAAAGGCATAGTGCATAAACATCTTTGGGAGCGTGAGGGGGGGGGAAGGCACAGAAACATTTCTGCACACATTTAACGAAGTTCTTCCTTTTTTACTTCTGTTAATACCAACCTCATTAAAACCCATGATGATATCTGACATCATCGGCTTTCAGGATGTACACTTGTCCCTTTAAACCTCAGTTCTGCAAGCTGTTTGGTGTTTGGTTTGTTACTCGAAGCATAACCACTTTTCATCTTGCAGGCTATAGATGCATAATGAAATGAATTCTGAATTGCAAATTGTCATGTTTTCTTCACAGGGTTCTTGAAGATGTCAGGAAATATACCATTAAATATTAATATCAAGGAGCCCCGATGGGATCAAAGCACTTTTGCTGGACGAGCAAATCACTTCTTTACAGTGACAGACCCCCGGAATATTTTGTTATCTAATGCCCAGCTGGAAAATGCAAGAAAAATTGTGCATGATTACAGGTATGGCATTGATCACTTTTACTGCAGGCCAAAAAAAGTCTATGTCAATAATAAGTACATGGTTATGTATTTAAAAGGAAATATTTAAAGCACTGTATTCACTGCACCACTCTCTTTTTATTTCAGAGCTTGAGACACTTTTTTTCCCTTTTAAAATAAATTTGCTAATGAATGGAGAAATTGTGTCATCTGAGAACCCCTCTGAAGCATTCTGAAATGCAGAATGCTTCATAGCATTTTCAAATTCTGAACTTAGTTAATATGACAACAAAGTTTAAAGCTTCTTATGCACTATATTGTTTGAAAATTTACTTTGCAAGTATTTGCGACTCTACTTGCTCCAGAGTTGCACACGAATGACTTCAGCCATCTGAGCTCTGAAATCCAGCGCAGGTTTGAGTAAATAGAAATTTCGTGCTGCATATATCAACTCAGCCAACATAACCCTTAGTGGGAGTTTTGATTGTTCTCCTTTCACCAGTCCATTTTAAAGCTGAAGAACTACAAGCTAACTATGAGGCTAGATTAACTTAGTGTGAACATCCCAAAATCCTCGGAGGTGGCATTTGTCACTGGAATTTGCAGCATTTTATAACAGTTGTGCTTTCTGCTGTTGGCTTACTTTGTTTTTCTAACTTGTCCCAAGACAAGGTGTCGTGTCACCTGGCTTGACAGAAGATGGCTTGTGGAGAGCAAAATATATCTATGATTCAGCTTTTCACCCAGACACTGGTGAAAAGATGATCTTGATTGGCCGAATGTCAGCTCAGGTACCCATGAACATGACTATCACAGGTTGTATGATGACGTTTTATAGGTAAGTGATGGTAATATCTCACAGAAAACATTTGCCTACAAATTAGATAAGTTGAAATCAATGTTATTGTCAAAAGTAGCATTTTAGAAGATTTATAATATTTACAAAGGTAAAATTTTGCTTTCTTTTCTTTGCTCTCTCTGCATTCCCTCACACTTAATGGTTTAATTAATGGTTTCCTCTAGAAGTAGTTGTGAGTTAAGCTCTTAGCCCCTCTGCTTCACCATCCCACTTTTTCTCAAACTGGGAAAGTTGAATGTTCCAGAATCCATCTGTGCAGGAGAGTTGTGTGGAGGACAAAGAGGAGGAGATACTTGGGAATTTCTAACCTCAGAGATCTGGTACATCTTCTACTGTAGCATCTCCACTCTGTTTTCTTGCTTGTTACAGAATAATTGGCACAACTACTGCTTCTTCTTTCGCACTCAGAATTTCCAGATCAGCCCTCCAAAGAGAACCACATTCCTGAAACTGTGTTATTAAGTAATTTAATGAAGTGTAAGCATGAAAGTCCTATTAAAAGTTATTTTAATGATCAGCAAGAGTTTTCAATAGCAATTTACTTTTGGTGGCCTGGTTCTCCTGTCTGAAATTCTGGTGGAGAAGAGTCTTCAGTGGTGTCTCCACTGGGGGCAGAGTTTGTGGTCTGAGTACACAAAGAAACACTTTTCCCAGGTATACTCTCCTAGCATCCGGCTATCTGTGGATCAGGAACATTTTGGAGTTACGTCTTTTAATGTCTAATTCAGTTCTACATGCAACTGAATGTTTTAATGTCATGGGGCTTTATTAAAACAATGGCATCATATTTGCTTTTTGAAGGCTGAGAGGATAAAACCTCTGTCCTAAAATCCACCTCTAGGTCATTTATGGAGCTTCCAAAGAGAACTAGCAGACTGTAAAGGAATAACAACACTCAAAAAATATTCTAGAAATTATAGCGTTTCATATTTCTCTGTGGTTTTTATAGAGAGGTTTTCTATAATGCTTTTGTTATTACAGCAAACCTTTGTCCCAAATGGACCTTGGTATTTAGTTACAAAGCTTTTAAATTCTATTCTTAGAAGTAAAAGTGCTTTTATTAACAAGACAGTACCTCAAGGACTGTATTGTTTCATTCAGATAAATAAGGTCCTCTGCATGATTACTGCTTGCGCTGGCGTTTCTTGATTTCCTGTAATTTTCCTGTGCTGTTGATTCAACTTAACTTTTGTTATGAGAATTATTATTATTATTATTGTTGTTGTGATTATTAATATTTCTCTTTTCAAGAACAACACCAGCGGTGCTTTTTTGGCAGTGGATTAACCAGTCCTTCAATGCTGTAGTAAATTACACAAACAGGAGCGGTGATGCCCCTATTACTGTCAGGTCAGACACAAAACCACATACTTTCCATGAGTTATAAGTAGTTCTCTGATGTCCTGGAACATGGTTGGGCCTTAAAGTCTGAGGTGATAGAGGGATAAGTTTTTTCATCTATGTTTATTACTAATTTAATATGCATAGATGAGAAGTCTGAGAACGATGGAGGTGAGAACTCCATTTCTGCCATTAAAGATAAGCCTGTGCACTTTGATCATAAGCACTTAACAGCGTAGGATTTAATAGGAGTCTGTGTTGCATTGCTCAATCATTTGAAAGTTGGTTTGGTGTTACATCAGGATATTTCTAAGTTGGTATTTTGTGCGGACCTTCAGGTGTCTCTCTCTGCCATCTCTTCAGTGCCCTGAAGTATATCACACACCACACACTGTGCTTATTTACAAAAAGAGGACCCTTCAAGGAACTGGTCTGCACAGTACTTCTTTCTACTTGAAGGCAAAGAGAGAGTCTAAATAGATGCAGAAAGCTAGAAATCATAAAGAGGAGACTGGAATTGCAGTGCTTGACTTTCTGGTTTAGTGGCTGACTTGCCTATAGATGTCCAGGATAAAGCAGTAGATTCAAGGATATGCAGACGCCTCACAGCTGGGAAGTATGTAAAGTGTGTTATAGAGCAGACTGGGTTGGATTTGGGTGTTTGCATCATACCTGGTCTGCATGTATGGGTTTCATTACAGTTGGTTTTAATTACTATCATAGACATGGCGTTAGAAATCAAGCTGGTTTTATTAGTTTAAGTAATTAGGAAATTAAATACAAAACTAAATCCTTCAAGGCGTTCATTCAGACACATGAGAAAATGCTGAACAGATAGCAATGCAGAACCAGCGCAACCAGATTCAATGTTAAAATGTTGCTTGCATGTGATTTTTACTGCTAGTGAAAGAAAAGTGTTTTAGCGTCCATTTGAATCTCCCATCCATATCTCGTTGCAGTGTCACAGAAAGGTCTGCTTTTTAACTTTTTGGGTGGGTATGATTACATGTATAGAATGTAATCAAAGGTGAGGTAAATGTTGACCAGATGCAAGCATGTTTATTTTTCTTTTAGCCAGCTGGGAACAGCCTATGTTTCTGCTACCACAGGTGCTGTCGCAACAGCTTTAGGACTTAATGCACTAACAAAGGTATTGCTGATATTTTTTTCCCCCGATTTGTAACTAAACTTCGGTGTTTAATGAGATGCTAACAGCTCATTTTCCCATCTGTGTATCTGTGGCATGTTGTGTGCAGCACCCAGTATGGAGTTGTAATGGCCTTTGACAGCTCCCTTCTTGAGATCCCAAACTTTTGCCATGTGTAGATGCTTTTATATGTATTTCAAACAGCCTGTCCTCCTTATATGTACATCTAACCGCCTTGTGTTTTGTTAATACAAACTGTATCTAATAAGGTGCCTTTTTTTGCAATTTCTTTTTTTACATGTCAAAGTATATAATAGCATTTAAAAGTTAATTGCAGTGGATGTGTAGTTACAACAATGTGAACTCATTATCCCATAAACTGTCTAGGTGTGGTTTTAAGGTACAGTATCGCTCCTGCAAGCATGGACACCTCCTCTGGACTGGCTGAAGAGCTTACAAAGAGATGCCTCTCCTAAACGCAGAAAACTCAAATTCTTTAAACAAGTGCGAAACACAAGGCAAAAAAAAAGATCCTTTCCCCAAAAGAAATATAAATTAAAACCAAACAGCAAAACTGTATTTTGTACCCCTCTGTTTATGCTTAAATGTACTGGGAATGGTATAGCTTTAACAAGTTATTTGAGAGGCTATTCCAAGCAAAGTAATTCATATTATACAAGACACTGGCTAGATGAAAAGCCTCCATAGTCGGTGCCTCTAGATGCAAAACAGCTGGTATGGATGCTGTAACCTTGCCAGCAGAGACAGTAAAGTTAAGGTCTGTTTACTGTTGCTGACAGGCATGCTCAGGAGCTGACACTTCTCTGCAGTGATGCTACTGAATGAAGATTGGGTTTTCCGTTTTCATGCCACTACTACCTCTGAGAGAAGTATTTATGACTTGTTCGTTTGTTGTTTTACCTCTGCCCCACTAGTGAGTTTTCACAGCATTTTAATTTAAAGGAAACAAGTGTGGTCTGTCATTAGCACATGAAGCATTTTAATATGACCTTGGGAAATAAAATGATTATGTAAATTTATTTTCTTCTTTTTAATTTCCTTTTCCCTCTCTCTCTCTGTGTTTTACAGCATGTCTCACCTCTTATAGGACGGTTTGTTCCTTTTGCTGCTGTTGCTGCTGCTAACTGCATTAATATTCCACTGATGAGGCAAAGGTATGAAAAAGAACAAAGATCACTCATTCTATATGCTATTGAGTTTTTAGAGCAGCAAGTTACTAAGTAAAAGCACAGTATATATCTTTAGCTTGTTTCAGAACCTTGCTAAAACCACATGGATGATCTTGTTTTGATTGATTCATTGTAACAGCCATAAAATAGAACATCCTTATTCTCTTCAGATAAATATCCGTAGAGTTCTTCAGTCTTATGTCTCAGAAACCAATTACCAGCCCTTTAAAGGGGAAAAACAAATGAAAAGCACCCTCTTATAAACAGAATGTTATGGGCAGAAAAGAGAATATATAAAGTATGTATTTACAATGAAATTCAATCCATGGTAGTATTTTATCTTTTACAAAAGTTGAGAATAGAGTAAAGGGAGTGTATCTCAGTATATCTGCCCTTCTGTCTGCTTCTCACTCCCCTGAATGACTTTAACAGCTAACCTTGCACTTGCGGATATGATATAGTAGAGAATAATATAGATACAGAAATGTAGTTTGTTTTGTGCACCCATTTACACTTTCAATTATGTTCTTAGTGGTTGAAATGAAAACTCAGCCTAGAATGTCAGAGGGGAGCCTTCACAAACATTTCTGGTTTAGTTCTAATCTGTATTCCCTGTTTCGTCTGCTGGAAAGGACAGAGTAATTCCAGAGCAGTCCAGAAAATCCCACGTTTCTGAATTGCTTTTTGAAGGGACCTCTCTGTTCTGTGAAATACAGAAATAACACATCTATCTCCTTTCTTCCCCTCAGAATGCGTGTGAGCTGGCTCAAGCAGCAGATGGCTGTTACATATATTCAGTTGCTTGCTTTTCAGCATATTTTCCCCCAGATCTTTCTCTGCCTTTGGTAATTTTTGTGCCAAGGAGTATCACAAACAGGTTATCATGGAAAATAAAATGCAAACTGTAATTCTTAGAAACAACAATTTTAAGGGGACAGAGATAAGGTGATGAAAAGGAGAGTAAATGCATGTCTGTCATGGCTTTATTTTATTCCTTATTCAACAGAGAAATCAAGTTTGGAATCCCTGTCATGGATGAGAATGGAAACAGACTGGGTGACTCATCAAAAGCAGCTCAGCAGGCAATTGCCCAGGTGGTTATATCAAGGATTCTTATGGCTGCTCCTGGCATGGGTAAGAATAACTGCAGTCACGTGCAGCTCCTGATTATCAGTTCCTAATGTGAGAGGGAGAGATTAAATTCTATGTAGGTGATTTTTCTTAGAGGCCAAATTATCTTACGTTAATGCAGGCAGTGTTTACATTTCTGTTAAGAAGTTCCACAGAGAAGTGGACATTTCTTGCTGTGAAAATATCCACTGTGTGTTGCACTGAAGGGCAGCAGAAGAGCTCCTGGGATGCTTTTGCAGAAAAGACACAGATAGCAAAGGAATGGCAGCAAATTCCACTGGAGTGGAAGTGGTTTAGTGAAGAGTAGGTGCTTTGCCCAGCGCCAAGTTGCTGAGCTGGGGTTTAGTTATGTGTGAAATTAGGAGATTTGCTTACTGGGAGAATTTACCTCTGTAAATACCAATCCAGTGTCTTGAATTGGCAGTGTAAATTGAAAGCGCAGTTAATGACAAAAGGCTGTGAAAACTGTATTAATCTTGATAGAAAATTAAAATAAAGTGCCTTTTTCTCCAAGGTTGATGTTTCTGTTTTTCCTTATTTGCAGCAATTCCTCCTTTCATAATGAATACATTGGAAAAGAAAGCCTTTTTAAAGGTTAGTCTTAGATAATCTATGTATATGTATTTCCTCTCCTAATATTTTCATGAATTTAAAATACTTTCTGAGTCTTCATATTTGCCTCCCAAACACTCTGGAAGGACATCACTTGTAGAGTGTGAGTAGAGCTTGTGCTTTACAGCTGTTGCTTTCTTTATGCCTTTCTTAAACAGAGATAGCCTGGTTCTTTTCATCACAGTGTAGAATGACTTTTAAGAAAGTATGAAGTTTTTTGTTATTTTTATAATTGTTCTTGAAGTGCAGAGTTCCTCCTAGCAAATGAATCTTCCTTCTTCTGAGACTTGGAATAGAGTTTAGTAGGAAAACGTTGAAAATTTTAATGTTTTTTCCTCAACATAGCAATAAAGAGGTTTTGCTTTGCTGCTATAGTAGCAATTTGACTTTGGAAACAACAATGATGGTAAAAATCTCTTTTGAAAATGATCCTTTAAAATTTACAGGATGAGCAAGTGCAAGGTAGATGTAGAACGGGCAAGCTTCATCAAAGATTACTTATTTCTTATATTCTTTTTATGTTAATGTAGTATGAAGTCAAACATCCGGTCTTAGTAAATATATAAACTAAATCAACATCATGCACTGTGTATGCATGAGAAGCTAAAGAAGAACAATGACGTTAATTATAGGGTTGTCTAACACAAGAGAAGTAATGTTCAGAAGAGGAACTCTGTAATCCTTTACCAGTAAAGTGAGTTTCATCTTCACCAGCAGATATCACTGATTTACTTACTGCGTAGCTCCAGGCAAAGTCTCTGCCTGTGAAACCTACCCAGCAAGCTGGGAGCAGTAGCCCAAAACAGTCTGCCTCCTTCCTGTTATAAGTTAGGAAAAGAAAGCGTGGTCTGAGTCTCCAGACCCTCCCTTGGAGAAGTGGTTTTGGTGGGGACTGGCAGGACAGGTAAAAATTTCTCAAATACTTAAACTATACTTATTACTTCTGCCTTCCGTTTTTCGTGTGCAGTCAGATCAGCCGCTTACGTGCGCCACTGGAAATTGGGAAGAAGTCCCAGGCGTCCTCCAAATGTGAAAACGTATTTTTGTCCCTGAAGTTCTTTTCTTCCCGCTCCCCTTGCTAACACAAAACACTATTGCTCAGAATGTAAAAGCACAAAATGTGGCATTTGAGTTCGAAGTGAATGACTGTGTGTGTGCTGCTTGTATCTCCTGAAGGAAGTAATGCTGCTGTGCATCCAAATACGCCGTTTCTCTGCAGCATGAAGAGCCCTGTACTGATTTGGCTAATACTTAATTGCTGATTTCTTTTGACCCCTACCATATTTGCAGAGTAGCTTTAAGCTGCTTGAGATACTTTTACGTTCTTGAGTATGTATTACCCAGAACATTAACCCTTGTTTAAATAAATAAATAAATTAATTTAGAGCAAAGATTATTTTATATGTGTTTGACATGGGAGAAATATCACAAATGCCATCAACTCAACTGGCAAATATATGGCATTTGTGAAGAAGTTACAGTGATCCTCAGGGTTTGGAGACAAATGTCTGTTGTTTATCTGTGGTATAATCAATATAAGGGTGTTGTGAATTTTTCAGATCAGCAAAAATGAGCGATTTCTTCAGTGACTACTCAGTGGTCTTTGGTACCATCATGACCGTTTATGCTCACCTGTTCCACCCCCTCAGCCTCAAAGACTGTGAGTTCAGGTGAAAAACTGTTCTGCAGGTAGTCAGTGTAACACTTGGTAGAGATTAGTATTAAAACCATAAATGAATGAGCTGCATTTTTAACAAGCAGCTTCTGCATGTCTTCTTGAGGTTTTGGAAGTACCATTCCATTTGCAGTCCTCCAACACTGTCCACACAATGCTTTACTAACTTATTATTCTTATTAGCCTTTGCTTTTGCACACCATCACTCTTGAAAATAATTCTTGTATGCTTGCCAAAGCCTATTAAGCAATGCACAAGGCCAGAAAACAGGCAAATAGTTTGTGAAATAATGGAGAAAATGGAATGATGTTCTGCAGTAAAACAGAAAAGCTTCTGGAATGCTGATATCTGTGATAGCAGACTGTCATTCTCTGATATTTGAAATAAGATGAAGATTATGTAGCACTATTCATCCCCCATATTCTGACATTGTTTCTCACAAGAACATTTTGATGGTGACATTAGTATAAATTAACAATATTCCCAAAAGTTACTGCTAGAAAATTATTCAAAAATGTTCTTAGAACATGAGCACATACTTACTGCTTCAAAAAGAATCTAATTATTGCTTTACTTGAAAAAATATTTAATATATGTGCTTTTGCTATAGGTTTCAGCAGTGGCTTTGGCTGCCTTCTAGGTGATTATTCAGAGTAGTAGTACTTGATTGGGCTGAATAATGTCTATGTTCATTACCCCATTACGCTTGACTAGCTCTGCCCAGAACCTAGTTATTTTATCTGCTACAGCAGGAAGATGCGTAAACAACCTTGCTCTGAGGCACAGTGTTTTTAGATTTAGTTTAGTTACAGATAACCTTTCTTCTAAGAAAATAAATTCATTTTTTCCATAGAAACTTCTGGAAATTCCAACTGACACTGAAGTTTCAGTTTATATTACTGCTCCTACAGCTTCAGCTACTGTTTCTCATGGCCGCCGTACTGTATTAATATTAAAGTTCGTTACAGAAATTTCCTCATACATCCCTAAAATAAGCTCCTTGGGATCTCAATTTGAAACTAAAATATGTATTCAAAACTGTTACAAAACTAGAACAGAGAGCTTTTTGGTTGAGTTTGGGTTTGGTTTTTTTTAAGGATCGTTCTTGAATGTCTTATGCCTTAGGGTCCTCCGTACATCCCCAATGTAACTACCATTTCAGTTATTCTTTTTCTTTTGAAAACAGGGCTAGCCTTGGAAAGCTGACAGATTTTGAAATCCAACAATGACAGGAAGCAGTTAGTTAGAAAAAAAGCTGCTTCTTTATGGCTTTTGTTTGCTTAATTATCATTTCTCCATTTTCTCTGTTCACACTAACCCCTGAAGATGCCATAAAGACATCCGGAAGTTAAATTCTAATTCATCAGGAACTGCCTTCTTCTGGAGTTAAGTTATAGTTCTCTAACACAGTAAATTCTTCTGCCGTCTTGTACTTCTCCATTTTATCTCTTTGTAGGGATGTACAGCTTGCATTTGAGTTTTGCTTTATTGTTTTACATTGTTCCCTGGGCAACTCAATTCTTAAGATTGACCTCCCAGTGTTGGAGTTTTATCTCACCATCTTTCTTGATGAGCACAGCCTGGTAGCATTCTTGAAAAATAAAGGCTGTAACTCAGATGAAGTACCTTGGCAAAAATGTTCCAGCACATGAAATAGATGTTCATATTGCCTGTGCTAGCAGACATCTCTCTCAGATCAGTGACCAACTCTGACAAAGGTATTAAACCACCTATTACTCTCATGACACCCTCCAACAACCTTTTCAGTTATGAAATTATGTTTGGGATCTTCTGTTACGTATCTCAGCTCCCACACTCACACTGCAATGCGTAGCATCCCATTCCCTTAATTCTCCTCAGCCTGAAGTCATTCACAGTAGTTTGACTTGTGTTCCCAAATACATCTAATATTTACCAATGCCACACCATCTCTTGTTATGAACTCTCCCAGTGAATAAAATAGAGCATTTTGAGTGAATTTATCTCAGCTGAGAGTCAAATGAAGGTGTTATTTAGTGGAGTGCTAGAACAGCAGAGCACTACTGCATTCACCCGTTATCTTTCTTGCTATTGCTGTCTTTTTTTCCATTTCTTATCTATTGTTCGGGTTATTGCTGAATCGCACAGTTCCTTCTGCACTCATTTCTGGATTACAGCTTGACTCTGGGTGGGGGGTAGAATAAAGAAGCAATCTTCTACGTCATTTCTTCTCCCTCAGGCTCTGGAGAAAGTTTTCTCTTCACAGGCTTGTTTTCCATGCCTCTTATTCTGCTGTGACCTTTAACACCAGGCTTTGTTCTACCGAGCTCTCTGAATTTCTCTGTTCTATTTTTGCTCCCGAGCAGCGCCTGTCTCTTGTTCACCAGTTTCCCCTCTAACTTTTACAGCTTGAGAAATGCTTCTTGCAGAGAAAAAAAAATTTTCTGAATACCTCATCCACTGTAACGTGATTTTAACTCATTCGCTGTTTTGTTTTAAAATCAACTTCCTTGATGTGCAGTTGTGTGTGCACTACTAACCAGAAACACCGATTTTATTACAGCAAGAGGCCCTTGCAGCAGTATCGTTTGAATGGGTCTGGTTTTATTTCATTAGTAATTAACTTCCACTAAAGTTCTAACATGGGGGCAATGGATTCCTAAATAGAGACCTACATGAAAAATGTCCTATTTCTTGGTAGATGTTCCAAGTTCTGCAACAGTTGCAGTAATGAGTAATATGCTAAAAATGCATCCATATGTTGTGTGTTGCTTTCTCAGCTTTATTTTCCCAATCCTTCCACCCTATTTTCTGTAATAAAAGGTGAACTCTTACATAATTGGGATTGCATAGCTGAGTACCAGACTCTGCTACAGGGGAAAGTTCCTGCGCATCAAAGTCAGAAGAAAGGGCTAAGAGAGGCAGACAAAACAGTCAGCCAGCTATCATAGTTCCTAAGGGACACTTACTCAGGATATCAATGTACATTGGTATCACTGGGAATTTTCTTGTTACTTTTCAAAGGGATCAGACTCTCAAATTGGAGCTCAGCTTTAATGTATACTGATACTTGTTTTGCCTTCGTCATGTCTCTTAGAATATAAAAATTCCAGGAAGGTGGGAAGGGAGGGGGAGAAAAGATATCATCCTCACTTTGTGCACTTTCCTTTCAACAGAGGTATCCTTGGATGAGTGCTCCCATTCAAGTTGGATTAGTTGGATTCTGGTGAGTTCTTTGGGTTGTGTCTGCTATTTTAAGAGATACTTGAAGGGGTTTCTTTTTAGAAGTAGCAGTATTTGCTCTTTGTTTAAATAAACAAAAAAAAAGGCTACAGCAGTTAATGTAACTGATAACACCATATTATAAAAAAAGCCATTAGTGATGAAGAATCTGACAAGAAAAGCAGAGGGAGGGAGAAAGGGAGTGGCAAAAGGCATGGAGCAGCTTGATTAGAAAAGGTGCTTTGGCTACTACCTCCATAAACAACAACCGGAATCTAATCCTGTAGGTTGTTGAATTCTTGAAACATTTTATTAATGGAGAGGTGCAGGTGCTGTTGTCTAATGTTTTACATTGTCATGGACACCAATGTGAAATGCTGGAAAGACATCAGATGATAATTTTATACATACTTGTAAGCATGGTATTGATGCATTTAGTACTACATGGGAGATAAAAGATTTCGTAAGGTATAATGCAGCAAGAAACAAAGGTCACAAAGCACTTCATGAAATTTCAGCTCACTGTACAAAAAAAGAGCTTTCTGCCTTAAGACCATGCCTAAAGGTTTTGAATTTTTAGTACCCTAACTATTGTACACCCATTTTTGTCTCCTTTAGTCTTGTGTTTGCCACACCCCTGTGTTGTGCACTGTTTCCTCAAAAAAGGTACGCATTCCTGTTACATCATTCTTACTTTAATGTTACACTCCCAGCTGCATGCAAGGTATTGCAAAAAGACAAACACATCATTGCCTCCTAGAGCATACAGTTAATTCCCATAAAACAAGTGTGATAAACATGAGAATATATAGTTATTTTTCTATGTTACACATCAGTAATATATAAGTTGAATTGGGCTTACTTGTTTACAGAATCTTAGCAGCTCAAGAAACAGGTACATAGAGACAGCAAATGAGGTTTGAGTGCATAGTTTAACCATGTGCTTTCATGCCGAGATGTTTGAGCTTGATAATACAGAGCTAAGAATCACTGGAATGATTCATAAAAAAGGCTAATGTGGTCTAAATAATATATTGGCATCCAGTAAGGTTATAGTTCCAATTAAACAGTCAAAACCCATTTTAGTTTCAGCTGGAAACTCCTGCCTATACACAGAACAGCACGTAGCTATATGTGCTCATTTGCAATTTATTAACATTTTACAAGAAGAATTTTTCATTACTACACAAATAGCTCAGTACTGAAAACTGTTTTAGAAACAATATAGCTGAAATCAGAATGAAACCTGGATGGGTTACTTGCAAGTAAAGTTAGCACAATATGCACTATGTAATATGAAGAGGGTCTTCAATTAATCTGTCCCTCATGTTTTAGTGGTTGTCTAAACTGGACAAGCTGCCAAATGTAGCTTAAACAGTGCAAGCTGGAGCTGAATCCATTAAAATATCATGCAAGTAAAGTAGCTTTTAACTTCCAGAAAACAATACCCAGTTCTCATCTGATGCAATTATTGGAGTACAACAAAGCAGTCTGACATCTTCTGCTTCCGTACCTGGCAGAGTAGAGAGTGGTGGCGAGCAGCACTAAGCTACCTGGAGATGACTTGACAAACTAGCACAGCAAGTCTGGTACAGTTCTTGATTTTAACCAGGGCTCTGCCTTTCATAAGAAGATTGGACCTGAAACAGTATTTAAGAAACTGCAGCTATTTTTGTGACCTGGCAGCTTAAATTCACTTTTATGACTCTTATAAATCTTATATTGAAGTGACTAAAATCAGGCAGCGAGTTAAATAGGCAAATACATTATATTTAATAAAAACACCTTTAAGAAGGTAAGTTTCTGTTGCCAGAAACAGCTGCAAGCAACTAAGTAGATTCCTACCATCATGGGAGTAGCAACAGCCGTTTCTTGACTCTATTGACTGTCCTGCTGCCTATTAAAAGCAGGGATTTGTTTGCCCCTGCACTGTGAGCACAATTCCATCATAAGAAGTTAAAAAAGAACTGAAAACTTTTCACACTCCAGGAAGCTTAACCAGATATGTCTTCCCTCTTACTTTACATTCAAGTGCTTGTTATATGTAACTATTTTACTGTTTCTTTTGCTTAGTTCTATGTCTGTAACACGCTTGGAGCCAGAATTGCAAGCCAAGATCCGAAAGAACAGCCCTGAAGTAGAACGTGTATACTTTAATAAAGGATTATAATTCAAGGAAGGGAAAGTATCTTTCGAGAAGGATCTTGTGACCTTATTTTTGAACTATGTGCCAACGCAGTTGAAGATAAGAGCTCAGTTTAACTTGTCCTTTTGTTAAATGACTTTGATCATCTCCATTATTTTATATTCAAAGACTTTCTTCATTGTAGTGTTTGAAATACAAAAGGTCATTTTGTCCACTTTGGTATCAATTAAAAGTTTAACCATACATATCCAAAAATGTTTACATAAGCTCTCAAGCAGCTACAACAACAAACAAGCACACAAAAATACACGCTATTATATTGGATTTGCCACCTATTCCAGTAATAGCAGGGCAGGAATCTCTCTGTAAAAAGTCATAGAGCAACTGAACGAAGTTGCCACCCTCTGCCAGCTGCAGGACGGGGAGCTGAACGTGACAGGAGGTTGTGCAGGAAGGGCTTTTTACCAGGAGGTTGATTAGGTTGTAGGTTTTCCCGGTTGGCACAGAACCGTTTCTTTAAGGCAGATGTTGGAGGAGCCTGGAGCTTCTGTACGGTGTGGTACTGTTCTGCAATACAAGCAGCTTTCTTCCGCAGGTCTAGTTTTACCAGCATCATATTGTTCTGCAGTTCTGCCAGTGTTTGGTCCTGAGAAAGGAAAGGCAACAGATATATATATATAGACATGACAAGTTGTCTAACTTCCTGGTTACTATGAACTGCAGGCAATAATCTGCCTTTGCCAAATTTTATTAACTGGTGAGCTAAATAAGGCCATGTATAAAAGCTTCTACTGTCAACAGCGTAGCAGTTCAATAACAAAATAGGAACAGTAAGGCTAGGAAAAAGCTGAATCCATCCTTCTGCAAACATGCTGCCATAGCAACTGTGATAGAGTGATGTGGATATGGAAGTGAGAACTCCGAATTCTCCTGCTTTAGGTGCAGGCTGTCAGCTGAACATGAACAGTTTTGGGTCTCCTCTGGAGAGTTAAATGTGCAGTCTGACTCAGTCATTGGAAAAAATCAGCAGTATACATCCCTTAATGTAATAGTATGTATCTAGAGAATGTCATTTTTATTTACAGCTTCAAGAACCTAGGTTATTCTGCTGATAATGGAAAAGCACAGAGTAAATCGCCCTGTACAACCACAACAAAACAGAAACATTACCTGTCTAGCCAGAATGTCATCACATGTACAGAGGACTTCTCGAAGTTTCCCTGCACTTGTGCTGTGGCAGCACGCTCTTTCTGCAGACTGAAGAGACTCCCCAAGTTTCTGTAATTCTGAACGCAGCAATCTGACATTCTACAGGACAAAAGGTTCAACATGACAGACAGCTTTGACACTGCTGTGCAAGCAAAGCCACCCCAGGGTAATTCAGACATGCAGGACTGAGGGAGGATCCCATTTGAGGGAGGTACACTGGGATCCCAGATAACATAGCCTTCCACATTTCTAGTAAAAGCTTTCATACCCATTTCAATTTCAACCGTTTGCTTAAAAATCTGGAAACAGCAGCTCCAAACACTGCTAAACTGGCAACTACCTTGCCCTGCAAGTGTTCCTTTCTGTAACAAAAATGGAGTTACCTTCTGTCCATCCTCCAGCTTCCTGTCTACATCTACAGTAATGGGTTTGGCAGAGGGAGGTGGCTCCAGCAGTCTCTGGTACTTGCGCAACTCTAGGAACAGACAAAAAGCAGTGAGCAACAGTACAATCATAAGCTTTCAGTTTTTCTGAAGACTCCCCTTGAGATAAGCTGCCACAGGCAAGCTGAGAAAAGCTTTGTGCAGAGATGCACACGTGTTCCAGGCTTCTCCCTTTCAATTATGCGGAAGAGCTTCAAAATTTGAACTGGGATATGATCCTGCCCTAAAGTCCATTTTCACATGAAAATGAAGTGAAACCCTGTCCATCCAGCATATTATTCCTGTAATCTGAAACTCAGAATAGTGATTTCAGGGTGTCCAAATCCAGTGTGCCTACTGATAAAATGTATCTCTAACCCCCTATAAGGGCTGCTCTGGTGTAGTTAAGGACCAGTGTAGCATCACTGCCTTACCTGCTGTTGCAGTATTTAAGTCCGTTTGACATTGCTCTAGCTTTGCTTTAGTGTCTTCCAGCTCCTGTTGCAGAGCACATGAGGTAGCCGCCACTCTCTTTGATCGGCGCAAGCCTTGTCCCAAGTCAGTTTGCTTAGCATCCAGGCTCTTCAGTTTTTGTTTTGCCTCCTGCAGAGCAGCTTGGAGCTCCTCAATCTTCTCATCACGCTCCTTGGAAAGCAAGTTTGTTCAAATAGTCAAGATGAGCTTAACACATCTTTTCTGAAACTTTCAATGTCTTTTCTTCCAGGAGGCTTTCACAATCAGACACTTTACACACTGGACCCAGCCTTAGTTCCCCCTTTCAGTGAAAACTGTGGACCGATTTTCTGGGAGCCAAATCCACTTTTTTTATAGCCTCTAGAGATAAGAGGTTTATTTAAGAGTTGGCATCGTCAGAGAGGTCTGCAGCAAATCACAGAAACCACTCAAATGCCATAGCATGAAAAATACAGATAGGCCCATACCCATCATTACAACTAGGAGAAAAAAAGAGAAATTCACAGAACTTGTGTTAAACTGAGGGAGTGCAAACCAAGCAATTAGCAAAAAAAATAAGGGTTGAAAGAATCATGTTGAACAAATAGATGAGTCAGAATGGTTGAACAGTAACTTTCAGATTAAGGGATGAAAATCAGAAAACCTAGTGACCTACATAAAGCAGTAGACAAGAACCAAGAATTGTGGCTCAAGCTATCCAATAATATCACAAAAAGCAAAATCTTTCACTTTGCTTAAGTCACCTTCCTGGATTCAAGTACCTCAAGTCCCTCCCAACCCAGTGGCACTTTCCTGATGTCATTTCATTGCCTTGAACTCACCTGGATCATCTCCTGGTAATAGTCAGTGAGCGATTCCTTCAGGTTATTCAGTTTATCCTCATACAGTTCCTCCAGCAGCTCCTTCTGAGTATCCAAATGTTGGCTACAAAGAGAGCAAGCAACTACGTGTCAGGGGCTGGCAGTTCTTGGTAGCATAGCTCACCCTTAACAAAGGGAGGGAGATCAACATAAGCTGTACCTGCACCACTGCTCCTTCTGCCGCATGTGCTCCAGCATCTCATTGCAGATCTCCTCACGGAGACGCATTTCTAGTTGCAGCTTCTCCTGCCTCTCTTGCACCAGCAGTTCTCGTGCAGCTTCCACTACACGCAGCAAGTCCTGCAAAAAGGGCACAGACCCCATTGACCGCACTGCACAACAGAATTGAAACTTAAATTAGGTAATCCTGTATCTGTAGGCTAGGGTGACCTAGGTTTAAGATTATTCAAAGCTGTTCTTGATCCTCTATCCATGAAGGCTGTAAAAAAACAAACAAAAAACACAGCCCACCTCTTTCTCATACATGGAGACATCTGCTTCATCCTCACTGTCCTCTTCTGATTCCAGTTCATCCTTTGCCACTGCCTCTGCACCTTGGCTGGTTCGCCTGTGGTGCTCTTTGATGATTGATTGGATGGATGGAAGTTCCAGCTTTGTGGGTGGTGCCTGAACAAGCTGAAGGGGAAAAGGCCATTATTACTAATCCACAAAAGAAGCTGCACAGCCTTTGAAAACACAGCACTTCTCTGCAACCTGTCAACTCTTTCAGTTTAGCAGAATCTGGAAGTACTGTAAAGGTAATAATCCACTGGAGAAGCATAGGGAAGATTTGCAAGCATTCCCCCTGTCTTGGGATGAAAAAGGGCTCACTCTCAAAGAAGCAAGGTGTATCCTGGCCATGCCATGATCCTGGTCTGTGCTGCTTACCTGGCTGGCAATGGCCGAGAACTTGGCCACATACAGAGTTTCATCATATGTGGATGCACACTGGTTAATGTTGACAATCATGCAAGAGCGCCCACGTCCAGTGAAGAAACCCTGGAACACACGGGTTAGCTTGCTGTCCCGGAAGGGAACCATGGTCTGCTTCAGTCTGTGGAGAGAAACAAGAGTGAGCCCATAGAAAAGAACAGCCTCGCTACAGCCTCCCTCTGGAATTCTGGATACTCACTTGGACTGCTGGTTCTGGCGGAGAGCAGCAATGCAGCGACCTAGTGTGTGGAGAGAGGTATTGATGTTGTTTGCTTCTTTCATTCTGTCCCCATTTTTCTGGTCTTTGCAGCGCTCTGACCCCGCAAGGTCACACAGGGATAATCTGAAGAGGACATAGGGGATATTCACATCAACTACTGGGTTTGTCCTGTTCTATCAAGGTGTAGAATTCAGACACCCTGCAATCCCCTACACCCTGCTCACCTTCGCAGTTTCCCCACACAGGCACAGAAAGCTCTTTTAGGGTGTATGTGCTATTGCTGAGCAAAAAGGCCTACTCCAAGTGTAGGGCTTACAAAAGATAAAGCCAACATGAGCTTTGCAGTGTCAACTTCAAAGATCCTTTGCCAGTCCTCAGGACAGCCACTTCCCAGGTACTGAGACAACTACATCCCAGGAACAGGCATTGGTAACACTAAGATCAGCCCTGCTGCAGGTGCAGTGTTAACTCACATTTATACCTTCATTCAAAGAGCTTAAGAACTACCTCAGGTTGTACTCTGCAGTACTCCTTACAAAATGCTCAGTCAGTTCCAAGAAGAGTGGGAACATTTACTCCATATACTTTCAACAAGTCCTTCCTCAAGATATTTCCTATACCCCATGGTATACTGCCATGGTTCCATGGCAGAGGGCAGGAAGTTGAGTCCACAGAGGACACCTTCAAATCCTAGAGCATAAAACTTACTCGCTGATTTTTGGAACAGTTTCATTGCCACCTCTTTGCAAGTGCAGGATCCGAATGGAGAAGACACTGTGACTGTGAAGAAACAGGAAGATATTTTAAAAAGGAAATGCAACCTTTCTCAAACAAAATCCGCGAAGCCCTTCAGAATTGTTTTTCTGCCTAAACAACCTCCCTCCCCCTTCAGACCTTCGACTGGAGTTCTGGTTCATGTGGGTGCTGGCGAAAGTCTGGTTTTTCCGACCCACTTTCAGGAGTTTCCAGGCCTCATCAGCATCCCGGACATTGATCCAGTTCAGATCTGGAAGAGTAGGCACACACTGGGCAAGGCAGTCAGGAGACTATTAGCCCCAACTTCACCACTGCATTAGCAAACTTAACGTTCTTATAAATATAGACATCAGAGACCTAAGAGGGGCAGCCATAGAGGACATCCCCAACACATCACACT
Source organism: Ara ararauna (assembly GCA_028858755.1). Classification (NCBI taxonomy): domain Eukaryota; kingdom Metazoa; phylum Chordata; class Aves; order Psittaciformes; family Psittacidae; genus Ara; species Ara ararauna. Next base: position 1,327,746 of record CM054386.1, read on the forward strand.
GCTAAGCCATACACCTACTCAGTCCCTCCAGTGTCCCTAGGAAGTCAGTGTTATCCTTTGGGTAAATCTACCTTTCACATAGGGGTTGCCAGTCTGGTCTTCACAGAGCCGCAGTGTCTGCCTCTTGCGGCTCTGGCCAGATAAAGCTGGTTCTAACAAGTCATAGATTAACTCATTGTAAATCTCAAAGAAGGAGACCCAGATGGAGAACTGCACATCTCCTGTGCTGGTGAGCGAAATGCGATCCAGGTCAGCCCAGCGAGGGCCCAGGTCTAGAGGAAAAAAAAAAAAGGAGAAAAAAAAAATCACGACTGCAACTTTTCACAAGTCCAACCTGAATGGTTTAGCCAGAGTCAGATGCCTTCCTTCAGCAGGAGCACTACCGCTGACTCAAGTTATTCTGTATACCTCCTCTCATTCGGACCTACTCTAGTGCCTGTTTGCAGTGAGACAGCCTAAAATCTGCTTTAAGAGCATCCTTCTTTCTGTGTAAGGACTTTTTATGTCCATATTCTTGACTCCAGAAGTATAGGATATTTCAAACATGAACTCTTCACAGTATAAGTGACATTTTAATCCTCGATAATCACTCCGTGCTGCCAATATCTTCTGGATCAGCTGGTCATTCCTAGGTTTGAGAGTCTGGACACAAGTGCTCAGTGCAACATGCCACTTTAGCACCTTGCTTTCCAGCTATCCCCATCTCATTGCATTCAGATGCTCAGTAACCACACCCCTTGAATGAAGTGATTAACTCTCCATTTCACAAGGGCTGGTTATTATGCAGCAGTGAATTCTTTGTATGTATGTCTTGCCAACATACAAAGCTCTTCAGCCGTAACATCCTTATCTTTCAAAGGGAAAACTGGCAAGACAACGGCACCTTTGCTCCCTTACCCACAACACAGCATCCAAATAGCCATGACTCTTTCTTCCCCCACCCTCCAACACTAAGAAGCAGGTAGTACCCAGCAGGCTTCCTGACATACCTTCTGTCTGGCTGACATCTGAATTGTTGGTGAGCTGGCTAGATGAAGAGAGGCCAGCCACTCCACTGTCAAAGCTGCCACTGGCAGTGGCCTGGAGCTGAGATTCAGCACTGTGACTCCTCTTCATTGGTGTTAACAGCTCCTCCTGGAAGGAAACAAAGAACATGAGCATGTATGTTGTATGACACCATCCTTCCCCTAGTATTATTAAACCTAAAGGCCAAGTGCTTACCTCCCACAGACCTCCCCGCAGCATGGTCTGTTTCTTGGTCTCTTCCAATCGCACCTGCTTGCTGTCCAACCAGATCACCTCATTGGAGAGGAAGGGCTTCAGATCCATGGCTTTGTACAGTCGGTCCCCCACACTGTTGAAGATGACCGCTAAGGAGCGAGGCAGAATCCCCCCATCTTTGTTGCTTCCTGAAGCAAGAACAGCAGCAAGCTAAGGATTCACATGTAGAAGCAGACAAGTCCTTCAATAGGCCCCAACACCTAGTGTTTTCCTTACCCTGAATAGTGTGAGTCTTCCCTGAATTGGTGATGCCATAGGTGTAAACCAGCCAGTTCTGCCCATTCAGTACGTCCTTTACCACCTGCTTCATTGTCTCATCAAAAAACAGTTTCTGCCCCACATCTGGTCCAAAGATCTGCAAACAAGATGCATGAAAAATAGCTTCATGTAGATGTTTCCTATCTTTTGACTGCTGATAGTTGTTCAAGTAATATTATATAGACCTTTGTTCCTTTCACTTGCCCCACATCATGAGAAACAGACCCACCAGTAGCTCCAGTCCAGACCACTAAAATAAGCTGTTCACTTGCTTAATGCAGTAATATCTGATATCACTACAGCCGCTAGTATGTTGAGAGCCTCAGGAGCAAAACCACAACTTGATATTTGCTGCCAAAAAAATTGTCAGGATCAGCTTAAAAAGAGAAAAACTAAGAAAACAGTGACAGAAAAAACTTAAGAGGGTTGTTCAAGACTACATATTTAATGCAATGCATTAGAATCAGTGCATGTTAGTAAGCCAGCTTTCAAGCTGTAAGGGTGGTTTAAGCTGTGAAGACTTCCAGGTGGATTGTCCCAGCTACCTACCTGGGTGAAAGAAAACCTGTGTGCTGCTTGTCCCACTCCACGTTCTGTGCTCCGCATGGTGAAGGAGTCCTTAGGGGCTTTTAGAAGAAGGGTCTCCGAATTCTCAATGCAGACACAGCCCTGAAGAACACATCAACCCCATCATCACATTGGTTTTCAAGAGACCTTAGCATAGACAGTAAAGGACCTCCCAGCAAGCGCACAGTCAACCAGCTCAGAGACTGCTTCATTCAGTGTCTTACCTGGTCTTCTCCTTTTTCCAGTTCTATAGATTTCAGAGGACGAACTCTCAAATAGACCTTTAATTTTCCATCATTGTCTTCAGCTACAGGCTACAAAAATCAGCACAGGTTAAGCGTGGTAGCCAGAGATGCAGTACACAGCCTCCATCAAAACACTACAGGAGCCACAGCACGAAACACACACAGCTTCTGCAGCTGGTGCTCAGTAACTAATGGACACCCCTCTGTCCCAAAATCGCCAGCAATACCAGAAGTTTTCTTAGGCATTTCCAGTCACACTAGTGTTTCTTTTAGCTAGTGAATTAGACCAAGAATTTGAAGACCTAACAGCAAAACCTGTGGCCAGACAAAGCACCACACTGAGAGGAATCATAAAGAGTTATTTCATAGCGCAGTGCTCATAAACAGGAACAGCTTCCCCAAGGTAACATTTCATTCTAGCCTCTACTGAAGAGTATCTGTCGGCCGTGCACCACAGCATCATTGTACAGAGACACAGCAGCCACAAGTCAAAAGCCACTACCCTGCTTGTGACTTTAAAGCTCCAATCTCACCTGCTGGGAGCCCTCAGGATTTGGAGAGATAGCAGAGAACTCCGACAGCAGGTCCTTGCGCACATCAGCCCCAAACCCTGTTGTTGTGGATTCAAGAACAGGGGATGCTGCAGCATCATCATCCGAAAATAGCCCTGGGGAGGCAAGCGCTTGTGCCATGGTGTCTCAACACAGCTGCTGGAGAAAAAGGGCACCGTGAGGATAGGGTGATGGTGTAGCACGAGTCCAAACTCCAGTCCGCACACGTATACCCCCCTACAGTCTGCCCCTCGCAAGCATGGGCTGCCAAAAGGAGCCACCCTCGCGCACACACCAACACACAGGATGCCGCTGCACGTGCACGAGCGCACCGAGCCCCTCCGCACACACAGACCGCCACATGGCGCCCGGCAGACTTAACACACGCACAGACCACGCGCGGCTCCACGCAACACCGCCGGAGACCACCGCTCAGGCACAGCTTCACCGCACGCACACGAGACCGAGACCAGCCGCAGCGCCAGCGCCAGCCGCAGCCGCAGCCGCAGCCGCAGCCCCAGCGCCAGCCCCAGCCGCAGCCGCAGCGCCAGCGCCAGCCCCAGCCCCAGCGCCAGCGCCAGCCCCAGCCCCAGCCCCAGCCCCAGCCCCAGACCCAGACCCAGACCCAGACCCAGACCCAGACCCAGACCCAGACCCAGACCCAGACCCAGACCCACCACCGCCGCCGCCACCACCACCTCCTCTCCCGCTGCTGCTCCGCGCGGTGCGCGCTGTTGGGGTTTCAAACCTCGCCGCCGGACCGCTCCGCCAATGGGAGCCGCGCCTGCCCGGTGGCCAATCAGCGCCCGCCGTGGGGCAAGAAAGGGCGGGGCTTAGGCGCTCCGCCTTCCGCGCGGCTCCCGTCGGTCTTTGCGCATGGACGGGCGGGCAAGATGGCGGCGGGGACGGGCAGTGAGTGTGGGCGCTGTGGGGAGCGGCAGTGGGGACGGGACGGGACGGGAACGGAGCGGAACGGAACGGAACGGAACGGAACGGGGCGGGAACGGCCCGAGGGGAACCGAGCGGGGGGGCGGTGCTGACGGTGGCGCGAGGGCACGGAGCCAACGGAGCCGGGAGGGGCGGGGCTGTGGCCGGGGCGGGGCGGGCGCCGGGGGTCGGCGCGGCCGCTAAGTCCGTCCCCTCCGCAGAGCACAAGCTGCTGAGCGCCGGCCCCACCGAGCCCTGGTCCATCCGCGAGAAGCTGTGCCTGGCCTCGTCCGTCATGCGGAGCGGAGACCAGAACTGGTGAGCGGGTGGGCGAGGGACGGTGTCCCGCTGTGCCGCCGTGTTACGCGTGGATATGGCATTCCCTTGGCTGTGTGTTGTGTCGTAGCATGGCCTTACGCTGTGCTGGTTCCTTGCCTAACAGCTTAGCTCTTAACATTTGTGCTTTCTGTCCAGAACAAAGGTGGGGGTATTAAAGATGGGGGTATTAAGAGCATACCTGGACAGTGGTTTTGCTTCTTTTATAACCATGCATAAAACCAGAAGTGTGTTAAGCAGAGCAAAGAGTGAACACTGGCACAGCGTGCCCAGAGAAGATGTGTCTGCCCCGTCCCTGGCAGTGTTCAAGGCCAGGTTGGACACAGCTTGGAGCAAACTGCTCTACTGGAAGGTGTCCCTGCCCGTGGCAGGGGGTTGGAACTGGATGAGCTTTAAGGTCCCTTCCAACAGAAACCATTCTGTGCTTCAGTGTTCATAAATTGGAAGAAGTGATTTGCAGTCAGGAAGGATATTTAATAACAGATTTTTGTGTGCAGCATTTGAACGTGGAGCTCTGGTTTGCTGCCTTTTTCCCTCACCAGAGTAAGTTTTTTGTGGAAACATAGTGGTGTCATCAGAAGCTAGAAACTTGCTTTTCAAAGCAAGGGGCTGGAACTGTTGTTTATTAGGAGCAAACAAATATTCTTGAGTCCAAGGGCCCTACTTGAATAATTTCTAAACATAACAACTCCTTGGCAAGTTCGTTTTATTCATAAATACTAGGGCTATTCAGTGATGAATAAATAAATAAATGCTAATGGCTGTTCAGTCATTGAATGTCAAGACGGGTCAGTGTCATTTCTCTGTGTGTTGGCTGGGGAAGAAAGTAAGTTGACAGCGACTTGCCATTTCTCTCCTGTAGGGTCTCAGTCAGCAGAGCTATCAAACCTTTTGCAGAGCCAGGACGCCCTCCTGACTGGTTTTCCCAAAAGGTAAGGTACTGACATTTGGATCTTGGAAAAGATGAATTCTGCATGGGATAGTTAATACAGCTGCCTAAAAGAATGTGTTTCTTGTTAAAAAAAAAAAGAAAGCAAAATTATTAAAAAAAAAAAAAACCAAACACAAAACCCCCAGAATTTTACTTGCATCATGTTAAATACTCTTCCCTATTTCTGAAATGAAATCTGAGCTTACAGTACAGTTGGATAAAGTTAAGGAAAAGGCAAGAATGATCAAAGACATTGAGCAGCTTCCTTGTAAGGGATGGCTGAGTAAGGTAGAATCCTTAACACAAGAAGAGGTAGCAGGAGTACGACAGATGCCTGCACAGTCAGAAGTGGCATGTTGAGGATCAGTAAGAATTAATAAAGTTTGGTTCTTCAGTGCTTTGTCTAGTAAAAGATTTAGAGGCTATCAGGAGAATAATAGGCAGGTTCGAAGCAAACCTAAAGAGATTGTTCTTCACCAGGCACGTAACTAAGCTGTGGAATTCCTTGCCCCAGGAATTTGTGGATGGCCATGTATTTTGGTGTGTCCTGTTGTTTGGGCAAGCACCTGGGATTTTTGTTGTATAAGGGACAGAAAGAGAGTAAAAGAGCTAAGGGAAGAGAAGTTGGGCGGTTTAGGTTGCTAACTGTTCCTGTTAAGCTGTGAAGATGGCCTTGATAGAATTATTTGTTTTCTCCATTAAAACATTTTTGGTTCACATTCACAGACAGAAACGTTGTGACAGCTACAGCTTCCCTAGTCATGCTTGCTTTGACTTCTAAACTGTTAGATGGGAGTCTTTAGCTTTGTTTTGAAGATCAGCCTGGGCAGTGCTGGAGTAAGAAAGTAAATAGGCTCTCTCACTTTGAGCTATGCTAAATTACAGCCGGGAGGAAACTCTGGAGGAGACTGTCACATGCGTTCATAAAGTGTTAGACCACTGAAGAAGTAGGAGTATATGCCCTTATGGTTTGTTGTTAGGTGTTTGCTGGGGCTGACTCTTTAGTGTCCTCTGACTTCCTTTGTTTTCTCTTAGCACTGTGCATCTCAGTATTCAGAGCTCTTGGAGACTACAGAGACCCCCAAGTGAGTATAAAGTCTGCCACGAATGCAGTCTGCAGCAGTTTGGGGTAGACTTGTCAGTTCTTATAGCAAAGCACTTGGTAGTGCTACTCCCAAAAGGAGTGTAAAGCAATGAGGAGATGCAGTTGTGATAGCTGGCATGGGTGGGATTCCAGGTGTGGCAGATGGGAAAGATTAAGAAGCCCAAGATGTTCCTCAGAAGATGCTTCCTGTATCTTTGTCTTGTCTCCTCATTTCTTCATAAGTATTTCAGTATTATGTGGTTCTAAAACTGTGTACTTGTTAGTGTCTTCCATATGCCCCTACTGTTCCAGTACATGGCTGGATAACTGGGGCCTCTCTGCCACATCTCTGTAAGTTACAGTGTGCATTTGTGGACTTATGCAGAAAAAAGGAAACATTTATTTGGCTGGAATAAAACACTATATGTTAGTCTTACTGATCAGAAGCTTTGCACATAAAATTATCACTCAGAATAGAGGTAGAAAAGACAGCAGGAGTGGGAAGAGGTAATGTTTTTTATATGTTTCTGTTTTGCAATAGTTTCTCATAGTTTTCTTACCAATGCTATCACTACAGCTTTATGGTCTCAGATGTTTCTCACTCCTAACTCCAGGTGTTTTGTTTTGGAACTTCACATCAAATTAAATCAAATGCGGGATGTTTAAAAGTAGTATTTGTGGTAGTGCGGAATGATCTTCAGTACTGGAATTGCAAAGACAAAAGGCCTGAATTAGGGAGGCTCAAAAAATAGGTGTTTCTTCATGGGTAGAAAGAACCTTCTCTGAAGTGGAATGATTGATTTTTTGCACGTTGAGAATTTGCGGTGGCTTTGCATCTTTGATCTATTCCTGAAATCTTTAACACTGGACACATTTAAGAATTAGGGTGGGTTTTTTTCAGAAGAGATTGTTTGAACATTTTGCTGTCCAGCATCATTTAAAGGAAATTGGAAGCAGTGGATTTTTTTGTGTGCATGTGTCAGGAAGGACAGGCAGCAGCCACTTATGAAAGGAGAACGTTTTCTGTATTTCATGTCTGAACTGGTTCTGGTTTTCTCTTACTCTAGGAGAAAACGTGGTGAGAAGGGAGAAGTTGTGGAAACTGTGGAAGATGTTATTGTGCGGAAACTGACTGCAGAACGAGTTGAGGAGTTGAAAAAAATCATTAAAGAAACACAGGAAAAGTACAGGTATGTGGCAGAGGTGTTGAGCTGCAGTGCACCCGAGAGCCCTGTTTTGGAAACATCCCTAAGTGGGATGGTGCTTGGGATGAAAATGCTGCTTAGGGTGTGTCGTTCAGTGATAAGTAAGATTTCCTGATTACAGGCAACTCAAGAGGGATGCAGAGCTGATCCAGGCCGGACACATGGATAACAGACTGGAGGAGCTATGCAATGAAATTATGATGTGAGTTATTTAATTATTTCCATATTATGCTTTCTTCTGAGTTTATAGTTCTCTGACACTCTGTTAGCTGTCTCTTGCTCGATATACTTTGGGTTAAGAGAAATGGGGCAGCTGGGCTGATGCTTTGGCCTCTGAGGGTGGACTTCGATTAGCCTGGAGGGCACCATCTTTTGTGGAACATGGTTTGAAATGTATCAGTACCGAGCTCGCTGGTGGCTTGCAACATCATGCTTGCCTCCTCCATTTTGATAATCAGCTGGCAGTGAAATTTCCTGCCAACTATGTTGTTCTCTGACTCTGCTTTCCTCCTCAGAGGAATTGAGCCTGAGACCACAGAGGCAGTTCATTGTTGTCTGGAGATAATGGGGTGGGGGTCAGAAAGCTCGTTGCGGAAGAGGAACTAAGGGGAAGTGAGACACTCTGTGACAGTAGGCTTTGGCTCTGTATGCAGAAAGAAAAAACTGGAGGAGGAGGAGGCAGAAGTCAAGAGGAAGGCTACAGATGCTGCTTATCAGGGTAAGCACTTTTCCTCAGAGAGAGATGCATATATTCATAGGAGCATTTGGGAAATACTTAAATCTTGTTAAGACCTTTTGGGAGGAATTCCTTGACCCTGGAGTTGGAGGGAAAGGTTGTATTCTCTTTCCAGCACCACATTTGTAACAAGGCAGAATGCAGAGACATCTGAGAAAGGAACAAGTTCTGTAGAAAAGGTATACCTAAGAGAAAGCAGGATTAGCAAGGAGCTTTCTGAGTGTTAGGCTTTTTACCCCTTTAGTTTTCCCTATAGTTTTACTATTGTCTGAAGAGAAAAGGAAGATGGATTTGTTCTGAATGTTTAATTAATTTATAACTCCTGGGGCAATTCAGTGAACTTAACCTGTCAGTGGTGTGGTGCAAGAAATTCCCACAATGCAGATTGTCTTCCTGGGTTCTTTCGGATAAAGTCAGAGGTAACTCTTAGGGTCTGTCCAAGTTGGCATCATGGAATCTCACTGTTCTTTTCTGTTCTCTTCCAGCTCGTCAAGCCATTAAGAATCCACAGCGACGATTGACGAGTGTGATGGTTCGCTCCCCTGCAGGCTCAACCTCCCCGGGGGGAGACTATGCTCTGGGAGATCTGTCTCAGCCTGCTGTGGATGAAGCCAGTCCAGGGGTAAGCATCCTTCTCATAGTAAGAGAGAAAGACCAGTTTGGGACATAGGACTCTGCATCCATTATGGAGAAGGAGCGTGTGGAGACACCCACACCTTGTTTTGCAGACTTCTTGCTGCGGTAGTGCTGTAGTGTGGTTGATGTACACTGCTGCTACGTGTCCTCTTCCGTGTCTGTGATGATCAGGTGCTTGGATCAAAGGCTGTGTAGGGGCATCAGTGGGTTGGTCAGGCAGTCTTCAGTGTGTGCCTGGGAAGTGGCACTACAGGGCAGGGAAAGGGTGAAAGCATATGCCTGGAGTAGGTGCAGTGAGTGAATGGAGTAGGTGTCTGTGGTGTGCTGGATCAATGCTCTAGGGGGAAGGAGCAAGTGGGGCTAGTCCGTGTGGTGGAGTGTGGCTTTGAACAGTGTGGTTTTTCTCTTTCTCAGGTCACTCCAGGGACATTGCCCAGCACCCCAGTTGCCTCCTTCATTGGAATCCCTGACACCCCTCCAGGCTCTGCTCCCCTGGATGCCCCCATGACCCCAGTCACTGATGATTCACCCCAGAAAAAGATGCTAGGACAGAAAGCAACTCCGCCTCCTTCCCCTCTGCTCTCAGAGCTGCTGAAGAAGGGCAGTCTCCTGCCCACAAGCCCCAGGCTGGTATGGAGCTCTCTGCTCATATATGCAAAGGCTTTTTTTAAAGCATACAGGTTTTTTGTGAAAGTCCCAACAGAAGTGATAGGTGAGAGAGAGAATTATTCCTGTAAGCCCCAGAGATGGGACCCTTTCCCAGCAGTACTATAGTGCAGGACTGGAGGGACCATTCAGCACATGGGACTGGCTATCTCCCTCAGTTATAAGGAGTTGGAGTTGCAGGCTTTGCTAGAGGAAATCATTCTCCCCGGGAGAGGGAGGATGTTTGTCAGCATCATCCCAGTCAGCCTCCATGGAGGTGTTCTTGGTTTCTACTTTGAGCTCACAGTTCTTCTTTTACATCTTGGCCTAAAGTTGAGTTTCAGTATTTGTAATGGATCTTAGCATAGGAGTGGGGCGTCCTTCAATGGAGTTTATGACCAGTATTGAAATGCTTCAGTTTTCTCCTAATTGTAGACAGTTACTAAAATCACTGTGACGACAACCCACTTCTCGTGTTAGTGACTCTGGAAATCTTAGGAGGGTGACCATTGCTGACACTGTTCAGAGCCCAGTCTGAAAAGAACAGCCATCAGCCTGCCCATGGCATGGATTACCTGTGTTAGTGTTTGTGTGATGGAAAAGGTGTATTGCTGTTGACTTCCTTTTCTTAATAGTCAGATTTGGGGTATTGTCTATTTGTTAGTTTGGGTAAGTGTTCATGGGTTCTCTGTTTGCATGGTGCAGTGTAACATAGGGTACAGCAAGGAACGGCTGTGGAAGACTGGGTTTTCTTTGTAAACCATCTGTTTTCTTTGAAGCAGATGGCTTACATCTGCTTCAAGGTCCATCATAGCTTTATTGTGTGACATTGATAGAGTTACTTTCCACTTTGGTGCTTCAGTTTCCCTCGACTAAAAGTAAGGGATAATTCCATGCCATCTAAGAGCATAGAGAGACTGGTATCTGTAGAGGACTGTGAGGTCCTTGAACAGAGGAACTAAGGTAGAGCAGATGGTGTATTTGGCCTAACTTCAAAGGAGGGTGGCAGTGCAGCTGTATTGTAGCTGAAGAAGAACAACTAATTTCAGACTTTCATGTTGAACACTTGTGTGGGGGCCTCAGGCAGGGACTAGGCTGGACAAAAAGTGCAGGAGAAATGCTGCAAATGATGGACATATTTATGGAGGTGCATATATGGCAGAGAATCACTGATGTGACGGTGATCTCTGGGATTTTCAGTTCTGTCCTCCTTTGGCAGGTTGGTGAAAATGAAATGGCAGTGGCTTCTGGTCACATGAACAGCTCAGGAGTCCTGCTGGAGGTGGGAAGTGTCCTCCCAGTGCTGCACAGTGGGGAAATGCAGTCGGCACCTGGTGCTGTCCCTGCATCTCCTGCTGCTTCAGGTAACTCGGGACTCTCCCTGTACACTTCTCCCTTCAGATGTACCTTCAGACTATTCTATGTCTATGTCAGTTCTCTTTGGAGAGAGATGAAGGACATCTAGCCTGGCTGGTTTGGGGGCTTTATGAGTTGTATTGCTATTTCTGTACTCTCATCTCTCTCACCCCTACTGGTTTTTTTAACATCCTTATGCTTACGGAAGAAAGAGTGCCTTGATCTAAAATCACTGAACAATTGGACTTGATTTGATCCTAGTCCATGAAGTCTAGTTTTCTGGGTTTGACCCTGGCTAATACGAGGCATTTCAGTATAGAAAGAAAGGGCTAGATGACAGGGAGTTGTGTGAGGGGGAAAAATGTGTCAAACTGCAGCTCCCTGTGAACCTGAAGAATTTGTGTCCTGCCTCTGCTTTAGCTTAGAGGCCTGTTGAGGGTTAGACCACAGTGGACTGTGAACTCCAGAGTAAGTTCCACAGAGAGCAGGGTGAGAGGGACAGTGCAAGGGTCTTTGCATTGAGCCTTTTCAGAATAACCTGCCTAAGGTGAAGGTTCTTCTCAGCTCATGCTAACCAGTTGTATAATCACACTGTCTGCAACTGAGCATTTTTGCCATTCATTCATATGTAATTCCATATGAATAATCTCACTTTCCTTATCCACTTCTGTTCTTCAAGACCCAATAATTTGGTCCAGACAGTTTGGTAAATTCAGACTGGAGGTTACTGCTAAGATGAGTGGCAACCTTTGATACAAGAGGAATTCTCCAGGAAAGACCTGCAGAGAGATCCCCTCTGCTCCCTTCCAGCTCTTGTGATGACCGTCTGTCTTGGCTCACCTTATGTGGCTCTCTTAGCACTGTTTTTCAGATTTCCTATAATTGTATTGGGATAAGCCTTTGGAAGGGCATCTCCCTGCATGTGTGGCTTAGCCCCTGCAGCCCTTATATTGAACACAGTGTCCCATAGTCTGCATTGTCTCAGACTGCACGCACAAAGGAGTTGTGCATTTTGGGGTGCAGACTCTCCATATAGTTTTTGGGACCATTTATAGGTACCTGTCAGTGTCTTTTCCCCAGAAGGCGGCACCAGACAGTGAAGAGCCCAGTGGTGTCTTTGTGGACTTGAGTGGTGGCTGCTTCTTGCTCATGTGCTTTTTTCCCTTCTACTTTCTGTTAGGTGCTCCTACGCTTTCCCGGCTTTTAGAAGCTGGTCCTGCACAGTTCACCTCACCTCTTGCTTCCTTCTCTGCTGTTGCCAGCGAACCTCCAGCTAAACTCCTGCCACCCCCAGTAGAGCCTGTGTCCCAGGCTACAATTGTCATGATGCCCACGCTGTCAGCACCATCCGTTGTGCCACCAGCTGCAGCTCCAGAAAGCGTAGCCACAGGTGCGTTCCTGAACTACGCATTCGTAGATCCTGCACTGCTGGGAAGCAGAACTTCCTTGGGATCAGCACCCAGTGAGATTTCAGCTGGTCTTTTACCACCCTGGACTCACCAACCTTTCAGATGGAGTAAACAGATGGTTTTAAACAGGATTTGCTGGGGGAAGGAGGGGAAGGGTGTTGATGGTGTGTTGCTGGATTGTGGCTCAAGGGCTGGAATCTCACTTTGTCTCTACTGTGGGAAAGCAAGCCCCTGTTCTTCATTTTTCTAAGCCATGCTGTTGTGGGTGGACCTGGGATACCTGTGGTTGGTCTTATCCACTGCACTGTTTGTTTATGTGGGCTTGACTTCTCCAGATATGCCTCTGATTGACACTCTCATCCTTGCGCAGTGAGCCAGCCAGAAGCCTGTGTTTCTATGGAGGCAGTGTCTGATTCCCACACTGTGACAGTGTCCATGGACAGCAGTGAAATATCCATGATCATTGATTCCATCAAGAAAGAGTGCCTGGGTTCTGGGGCTGGTGGTACTGCAGGGTCTTCCAAAGATCACTGCATGGATGGGAAAGAAGACCTGGATTTAGCTGAGAAAATGGATATTGCAGTGTCCTATACAGGGGAAGAGCTGGACTTCGATACCGTTGGAAATATTATAGCCATCATTGAGGACAAGGTAAACAGGCAAAGCAGAATGATGGTGCCTTTTGCTCCACATCCAGTTAGGTCAATGTCAAGTGATTACTGTTCACCAATTTCATTAGTTTAGACCAGCAAGAAAATAACTATTCCAGAATGCACATTCTCAGTGACATCGTTGTCCAGGTCAGTAGGAAATGGCTCTGTGACACTACTGCTGCTAGTCTACTACATTTAGCTTGGTGCTCCTCTTCAAAGTGCAGAAAGAGATCTCTTTCTTCCTCATGTTGAGTAGGGTTTGGGTCATGACTCTGGCAGACAAATGAGCACTGATTGCAGCACACTCTCCAGGAGTGCCGTATTTCTGGCATACTGGAGCTCCACAGGGAGTTATGAGTCTGGCTGTGAAAGGCAGCTTTGTAAACCTGGTACGCCAGGTTTTCCACAATTGTCTCATTACCAAATAGCATACACTTTTTTGGGTTTTTTTAAATCTCTTTTTCTGACCTTGGCCTGCGTTGCTCTGTGTTTGGCATTAAAGGTAGACGACCACCCTGAAGTCCTGGATGCAGCAGTTGTAGAAGCTGCTCTGTCTTCTTTCTGTGAAGATACGGATGACCCTCAGACCCTGCCTGGCCCATGGGAGCACTCAATTCGTCAGGAGCACGAGAAACAGGCCCAGATACCCCAGGTGTCTGTGACTGTGAAGCAGGAGAGACTGGAGTGTGAGGAGCCAGAGGCAAAGGGAATTCGAGAGCTAATGGGCATTGGTGATCTGGGATCAGAAATAAAGACAGAACCTGCAGAGCAGGAGCAGAATCAGCTGGGCCCTGAGGAAACCATAGCAGCAACTGCAAGAGTGACAGAAACACCAGAGCTTCGAAGTCAAGAGATGGAAGAAGATCAAAGAGCAGCTGTAACAGTAGGAGAGACTTCTGAAATTGAGATAGAATCGACCAAGGGAGAAGACATGGTGCACAACACAGTGAAGGCAGAGGTATGTGGGCAGAGAGGCTGTCTGGAACTGGTGTGGGGAAAGAAAGGAGAAGTTGTGGCAGGTAGGAGAGAAGTTTAGAGGAAGGATGACTGTTGGGTTGAAGGTATCCCTTCAATGAATGTGACTGACTGTTTTCTTGGGAGTCATGCTGCTGATCTGTTCGATCTGCAGGGAAGCTCTCTGCTTTAGGCAGTACCTTTGTGTATCTCCCCCCGCCCATGTGCAGAATTGCTGTTGGGAAGGTGCTCAGTGAACTTCATTTTGCCTTGAGTTAGGTTAGAGTGAGTGAGATGTGCCCACACCTTCACTGAAGTAAGCTGACACAAACATCTAGATTTGTGCATTTCTCTTCCCTCCAGACCCCACCTGATGATGATTCATCCCCTCCACAAGTCCCAAATGTGAGTGAAGACTCCTCACAGGCTGATGTTCAGCACAAATTTGAGCTGTCAGGTAACTTAATTCAGCTAGGAAATCTTTTACATGCAACATTATTAGCTGGATAGTTGTCAGTGATCTGGTTCAGGTTTTTTGGGGAGGAGGGAGAAAAGGTATGTGTAGGAACAGTATTAATTACTGCAGGACAGTAGGTATTGGTGCAGGAGCTTTTGTAGGAAAGACTGCTTTGGAGAATCAAACTTTCTGCTTTCTTTCATTCACAGAGTCAATGAAGGAGGAGGCCCAAGCCCTGTTTAGGAGTCAGATGAAGGTAATTCTCACTTGGTTGTAGTCATCTTGAGTGTATTAGTAACAGTCTCTCTACTACCGCTTCCTGGCTCCCATCTGCTGAAAAGCAAATCTTATGTTCTGCTTTCTGCACTGAGAAGTGGGCAGTTTGCAGTTGGAGCTCAAGGGGAGCTTGCTTCAGGCACTGTGAAGCTCCCTGTGTGTTTCTGTGTCTTCAGGGGGAGGCAGGGCAGGGTAGAGCGACTGGGATTTTGGGAAAGTGCCTGTACAGCTGTCAGCAGCATAGCAAGAAAATCACTGCTGAACCGTAGTTGCTTTGGAGGCTCTAGGTTGCTGCTGTAGCTGGCTGTCCAGACTCATGAACTCTGTGTTTCAGGATGGGCAGGGTGAAGAGGATGATGAGGATGGAGCCAGTGAGGCTGCCAGTTTGGAGGAACCCAAAGAAGAAGATCAGGGTGAGGGATATCTCTCAGAGATGGATAACGAACCCCCCGTGAGCGAGAGCGATGATGGCTTCAGTGTCCATAATGCACCTTTGCAGTCTCACACGCTAGCCGACTCCATCCCCAGCAGCCCAGCCTCCTCACAGTTGTGAGTATCAGTGAAGCTCTCAGGCACACAAGTGCAAATCCCACACTGTTTTTTGTGGGGAACATAGAATTCCCGTTTCTGAGCGAGTCCAAAGGGGGAATTTGTTGATGATTTGCCTGGGTCTCTGCTTGCAAGTGCGCAGGCAGCACTATAGCACCAGGTCCCATGGATTAGTATAGGCCTGTCAAAGGCAAAACAAACCATAAGTTGTCAGCTGTGAGGTAGTATGCAGACTCCTGAAAGAAGTTCTGTTCTTTTCTTCCCAGCTCAGTGTGTAGTGAAGACCAGGAAGCAATACAGGCCCAGAAGATCTGGAAGAAAGCCATCATGCTGGTTTGGAGAGCAGCAGCTAATCACAGGTGAGTTTGATGTCTGGAGAACCAGCAGAAAGGAGTGACTAATCCTGGACAAGTTTCCACTCTTCCTTCTGAGAGGCTCACTGGGTTATGATGAATCATCCTGTTAGCACACAAATAAACATGAGAGCCTAAAACAAACACTTACCAGCAAGGGGGACACTAAGTGAATTCCTTCTTTCTGCAGGTACGCCAATGTCTTCCTGCAGCCTGTAACTGACGATATAGCACCAGGCTACCACAGTATTGTGCAGAGGTGAGTCTCAGCAGTCTTCCCATCATTCGAACTCTCTGTATTTGCACGTTTGTGTAAGGATTTCTGGCAGGAACAATGTAGTTTTTAGCTGCCATACAACTGCAAATACAACTTGGAAGGTTATTTGTTTCTGGCGTGATTCAGTCAGAAGCAGGCTTCCCCAAGAAAAGGGTTGTCTTCAGTAACAGACATATGTCTTTACACAGCCCTGTCTTTGAACGAAGCACACTGGCTTACACATATTTTTTTTATCTGCTAGGTGGTATGTGACTGATCTGCTTTTTCCAGTTTCTGTCTAAGGGCAGGAATTCCAAAGACCTGTCTTTAATCAGCATTTTTTACTGCCCCAGATAGCAGACTCTTCCGGAAGAATTACCAGAATCTCCTCCTATCCCCCAGAATCTCTCCTAAATTCAGTGGCTGCAGCTCTAGCTCCTTAACGTCTCCTTCGCTGATGCCTGGAGAAGGCAAATGCCTCTCTGAGGCATCTGTTATGGTGTTTTTACTATTCATGATAACTGCTGGACAGCTTGTGTCCTCTGACCAGGGCCTTGGAATTCAGGAACACAGCCTGTGTGTGGGGAAACCTGTTTGGCTAAATTAAATAGGTGGTCTAGGTAGACATGGTACTGTCTGCAAGAGAGTGAGTCAAGAGTTAGATATTTCTGTTGCTCTTTTTGACTACATTTCTTTCATAGGCCAATGGATTTATCTACCATCAAAAAGAACATTGAGAATGGGCTGATACGAACCACAGCTGAGTTCCAGCGTGACATTATGCTGATGTTTCAAAATGCAGTTATGTACAACAGCTCTGACCATGATGTGTACCACATGGCTGTGGAGATGCAGAGAGATGTCCTGGAGCAGATCCAGGTAAAGTGCAGGACAGAGCATCTGCCTTAGCCCATAAGTGCGGGAAAGACTTACGTAACACCACAGTTATGCTCACAGTGTCTCTGAATGAAGTAGTCCCATCTTTCTCTGCTTCTCTCTTGTGCTAGCTCAGGTGTTTGGTGAGCTAGATTGTAGGTAAGTTAGATGTAACACAGCAAAATTTCTTATAAGGTTCAGCCCAGACCAACTTCAGATCTAATTTCCTTCAGGGAAGGCCTAGGCCAGCAAGAACCAGGGTGTGGTTGAGGAACAGAAAACAGTGAATGACAGGGGACGCGATTGCTTCTAGTGGCTGTGCTGGTTTACGCTGGTACAAAGCGTACATGAAACTGTGTCCTCCGAATATATGCCACTTAAAATGGCTTGTGAAATAAAGTGTCCCAGCTTGTACCTCTAACACAGTTTGAACTGGGGTTTTATACTTCCTCAGGACTTGTGGCTTCTGAGGTAATTGGAGGAACTTATTCTGAGTAGCAGACAAGGAACTGAAACTGCCTCTAACCCAGTCATTCCCAGCCTGTGGTTTGTGATAGTTAACTGACACGCACTAACTGAGCTCGTTTTGCCTGAGAATCTTAACAAAGTGTGGTTTTCTTGCAGCAATTTCTGGCCACACAACTGATCATGCAAACATCAGAGTCAGGGATCAGTGCAAAGAGCCTACGTGGGCGCGACTCCACTCGTAAGCAGGATGCTTCAGAGAAGGTGAGGATGCTGCACCCTGTGGAAGGGCACTTGGGATCTTTGAAGAACCCCAAAATACTGCATGAAGTTTCCATACCAAAGGGAGAGAATGTTTTTGAGATTGCAGTGGCTCCAGCATCTTCATGCAAACAAGTTTTTCTTTAAATATGTCCATTGATGAGATTCAGCTCTGGAGCTGTACATCATCCCAGAGGCACATCTCACAAGTTTTTTCTGTAATCCCAATAGTTCCATTCCCTGTTTTTAAAAACAGGTGATGAAAACTGTAGGGAAATAAACAGAGTATTGGAAGAGGCATAATATGGCAGGATGGTGAAGGTGTAGAGAATTGGAAGAGTAGCCTCTGCCCTGTCCTTGACTTCACTGTTGGATTTTTAGAACCAGGGAGTCACTCTGGTCTGGTTCACTGTGTAAAATGCAGCAGAGAACCTTTGACTTCCGCACTGATCTAAACAGCAGTAATCTAGGTTTGCTTGGGTTTTTTCTCCTGTAAAGACACATCCAAACTTGATCAAGTGATCGCAAGTGCTGTCAGCTATTGCACATAACATTGCGACAGCAAGGACTGCCTGCTTAGTTCTAGTGGCAACTGCAGAGTGCAGAAATTGTTTGGTAGACCAGGCCTTGCCATGAATGAGCGAATATCCCTTTTCTAGCATTCTCACTCTTGCAGTATCTTTCTTTTGTGCATTTTTGTGTTCTTGCTGCATAAAACTGATGCCATGTGGGAAGGGAGTGGGGCACGTGTTTCTCTATGCTATTGTGTGGGCTCAGTGCTTCTGTGGTGTGTGCATTTCCATATCTGATATCTGATAAGTCCTTCTGTTTGGCCTTTTAACAGGACAGTGTCCCAATGGGCTCTCCTGCCTTCCTTCTCTCTCTCTTTGTAAGTATTGAAAGGCTGCAGCAGGTGCTGCAGTACTGCTAGCAGTGTGCTCTGCTCTTTGTCTGGGTGATCGCTGCACTGTCACGGCATCCTTAGCATTGCAGCGATGTGTGTTTAACTTAGGGGCTGTACAACTGGGATCATTAGAGAAGAAATATCTTGGTCCCTTACTTTCAGCATGGGTGAGTGGGAGGGGCTTCAGTCTTCTGGTTCCAGGTGTTCTTGTTTGTCATCTGCCTTTGCTTTCTTCCACAACTTCTCTCCTGCTTTCTTTCCATGTAAGTGGGAAGACAGACCAAGTGGTGCACTACTGTAGTTCCTACCTCTCTTACACTTATACAGCTGCCCCTTTTGCACGTTCAAGACAGTACAAAAGGTCTTGGGGAAAGTGAGGAGTCTGCTGTGTACTCCTTTATCAATCATTGTCCAGAAAGCAAATAAAATACTCTGCAGAAATATCTTGCTCTGTGCCTGTGGCCATCTGAAAGTGTTTGGAAAAATACTCCCTCCAGGAAACTGCAAGTCTCTGAGTTGTGGGGAGGAGAGAGGGGAGGAAGATGGAGAGTTGGTTTTTTCTCTCGCATATGTCTAAAGACAGAGGAGTACTCCAGGAGAGTCAGCATGTCAGCCAGAGAGAGAGGGCAGCGGATCAAAGGAAGCTCTCAGCTCGCCTCCTGCTCATGGAAAGGAGCTGTGCGGAGAAACTAGGGAGAAACTAGGGAGCCAGGGTCACTCAACTGGAGGAGCACTTCCCGTAGGGATCAGCAGCTGATAAGGTAGGTTAGTCAGCAGTTTCCTCTTCCCATCTTTAGAGCCAAGCTAGCATCTACTGCTTAGGAGAAAGCCTGCACTGTACAGGCTCAAAAAGCATCTGTCTGGGTGAGAGCCTTGTTGCCTCTCTCTGCCCTGGCTGCCCACAGTGCACAGAGATGCTGCACATCCCAGCACCTGTGCTGTGTCCAGGGTGAACTTTAGGTAGGTCTGCAGGCAGGCCGTCTTAGGACAGCTTCCCTTAGGAAGCTTTCCTGTTTGGAAGGTATGAAAACTTGTTATCAGATGCACAGTTCTTTACCTCCCCAAGTGCTAGAGGAAGTGTTTTGTGTTTTGGGTTGCGTAACTCTTGTTTGCCTTGTCGCTAGGACGGAGGCACCAGAGGGCGTCGCTGTGCCATCGAGGCAGACATGAAGATGAAGAAATGATGCTGCAGGCAGACAGAAAACCCAAGCACCTGGCACCCAGAGCTGGAGTGCAAGCAAGATGCTGTTAACAGCTGTTGGAGGAGGAAGAAAAGCTGCAGGTCCATTTCTGGGACCTGGCCCACCTTCTTCGCTTGCCCCTCTGGAAAGCAGTGATCCTTCAGAATGTGTAACCCAAAGAAACTTCCCTGGAGGGGAAGACTAGCCCCCCTGCCTGTTTTAGGGCAGTCGTTTTGGGCTTCATCAGTGTTCTGGTGTTAGCTAGCCAACTGGTGGCTCGTATGTACTGTAATGTGAAGTGTACAGATTTTTACTAGTGATGTGTAAATGTGTATGTATATTAAAGTCTGGGAACAAATCCAGTGTACAGTGTGCAGTGTACTGAACATCGCAGCTCTCTGCAGTGAGGAGCCCTGGTTTTGTACAAGCATGCATACTTGTCTCGAATAGCTACAAATATAACTCTTCCAGTTACCTATGTAGCACACAAGCATGGCAGAGCTTTGACATTAGAGACAATCCATCAATCATGGGTATGTTGCGTCGTGCTTGGATGGAGGGGAAGATTCTGTGCTTGAATGTGTGAGAACGTGACACTGTGGTGAAACAGGGTATCTGTGCAAAGTTAAATCCTACAGTCTTGTCAGAGCTTTCTTTAAGAGACCAGTGTATTGAAATGTACCTTGCGTTCTCTACCAGAGATTTGTTAAGAGTGAAAATCTGTGATTCCAGCAGCTGTAGGCAGGCCAGTACCTGATTTCACAATTGAGCTCACAACTGAACTGCTTCTCTTTACTGGAAGTTATGGTTCTTTTCCTCAGCAACGTGGATGCTTAACTGAGGTTCAGGTTCTCTGCGACAATTCTCAAGTCATTTTCTGCTCATACGACCTCTGAGCTGGAACTTGTGTATTTTCTGCCCATGTGAACTTCCAGGGGAAGTCAAAATCCCAGCATTATCCTTCCTGATGCTTGCAGTAGCTGGGAGTGGTCTACACTGTGCAGAATGTACAGGGTGCAGCCTTTTGACACAGGTTGCAGGAACCTGAGTCACTGCGGTTAAGACCAGAGGGATTGTTGCCTTACCCTGTGAGAGCTCCTATTTTCACCAGTTTTGTGTTGAAGTTGCTTGTGTCTGCAGTGTTGAGTCTATGTCCAGCTGAGGGTGTTTCCGCCAAGAGTCTCTCTACTGATGCTAGAAATGTGGAATCCTTTGGTTTGTTTACTGGTTGATTGTCCTTCACTACTAAAACTGGGACAAATTTCTGATAAGGATTTTTGTGTCCTCGGTTTCCAGAGATCACAGGTTGTTAATTTCGTAGCACAAAAAGTTACAGGGTTCTTTTGGCTTCCATGCATTTTATGGACAAACTTTTTAGTGGTCCTGTTGCAGTAGGACAAAGGGTAGTGGTTTTAAACTGGAAGATTCAGATTAGCTATAGGAAGAAAATTTTATGGCGAGGGTGGTGAGACATTGGCACAAGTTGCCCAGAGGTGGTAGGTGCCCCATCCCTGGAAACATTCAAGGCCAGGCTGGATGGGGCTCTGAAAAGCCAGACCTAGGTAAAGATGTTTTTGCTTATTCCTGGGGGGTTGGACTAAATGCCCTTGAAAGGTTCCCATTTCTGATACTATGATTGTAAGTAAGATACTGTTCTCTGACAATATGATTCTATGACCTCTGCATATTCATCTAGTGCAAGTTGCTGCTCAAAGCTGGGCCAGCTTCAAATTTAGATTGGGTTTGTCCGAGCCTTGTCTAGTCAAATTCTGAAAATCTCCAAGAATGGAGATTCCCTAACGCCTCCAGACAACTGGTTTCAGTGCTTACCCATCCTCACAGAGTAAACATTCATCCAGTCTGAATTCCCTTTGGTGCAGCTTGTCATCACTGCCCCCTCTCCTTTCACTGTTGGCCACAGAGAAGAGTCTGGCTCCCTCTCTGTAGCAACTCTGCCCCGTCTTGGTCTGTGTTGAAAAACTGAGGTTGCAGCACGTGGGAGGACCCTTAGCATGCCCACTTGTAACTTGCTTTCATTATGGAAGGCATTGCTGTTCATTCCTAGCATTGGTTTCTTCTCTTAACCAGATATTTTTCTCTCAAAGAACCTTTTTGCTTTTCCTATAACGTTTTAATAGTTTCTAATGCCATTTAAGATTTTAAAATCTAAGAGATTATTTTCTCTACAGAGCCCCATTGCTTCTTTCCCAGTTCATCATCTCACACCCTGACTACTAATTCTATTTTTCCTAATGCTTCATTCTAATCTGTCTAGTGCAGAACTGAGGCTTACTGTGCTGCATCTCCCAACAGCCACTCTATAACAGACAGATACAAGCAACCTTTCTGGTTTTCCTGTGCTGGGGCTAACTGAAGTGACAGGTTACACAGTATAGGCATAGTCACGTTATATTTAAGTTGCTTTAGGATCCAAAAGTGAATCGTAATGAGTTCGAAGCTTTACTCCCTCCCTCAAGTTGTTCTAAAATCTCCCCCGTTGACATTTTAATTAGAAACAGTCTCCCAGACCCATTCCAAATGAAAGTCTCCTGTGATCTCCTCTGTGGCAACTGCTGATAACGATGATTAATTTGGTTTTTCCAACTGGCCCTATTTTCCACTGAGATGTTTGGCGCTGATCATGCGTCATCCCCACTGATCATCTGGCAGCTCTCTGCTTCTGATGTTTTTGACAGGGTTTGTTGCTGTTATTTGCTTTTATGTCTTTAGTAAATTGTTCTTTTTTCCTTTCTTTTTTTTCCTACTTCATTGTGAATTCTGCATTTCAGGTACCAGGGTTCGGGCTTTTATCATTTTTCTTGTTTTGACGTGTACGTTCCTTTTAAAGGCCATCGTCTTTATTTCAAACAGCTTCTTGTATCAGCAAGGGTTGCGCAGTGCCTGATCTCTCCAAAGGGAACTAAAACTTTCCAATTTGATAATGATTCCTTGCTGGTGACTTATGTAGCCAACATAATTAAGAGCTGTCAGCCAGTTCTTAATTAAGAGCTGAAGTCTGTATCATTTTGTCCTTTTTTTTTTTTGGTACAGAATTGGTGTGGAACTAAGCCGTCTGTAATCATTTCGCTCATCCTACTTGTCTTGCACTGATGCTGCTGCTCTGCTCTCTGGCATCTTGAGTCTTCCAGGATTTAGTAAAACTGAACATAAGGCCAAAGAGCTTTTTAATCGATGCTTATGCCCAAGTTCCCTGGGCTTCCTGATTTGAAAATCCTTCTCTCTCTCAACTGGAATAGAGAAAGATGATGATAAGTGATTGGATTACCCTGGGCTAAGGCTTTTCGGTTCATAGCTAAGCTGTGGTGGCTGGTTCTGCGTGTGCAGCCAGCTCTGCTGCTGGTGTAGGAAAGCGCTTTAGGCATGGGGTTACTCTTCAGATGAAATCACAGTTTGCCCAACTCCTTCAGCTGTAAGGTGAGAGCAGGTAATGTTATCTCTTACCTCATCATATTTCATCTGCTTCCGCTGAAGTTAACTTTGAAAGAGGTTTCAGAACAGCCTTTTAGATCCTAGCTCCTTGTTCATAAAGTGAGCAAACAAGTTTTCTCATCCCAAACCAAATGGATTCCTTGTTTCTCCCGGTTGTGCACCACAAGCTGTATCCATAGCTGTGCTAGCAGCCCTGAGAATGCAAAAGGAAATCGGTGAGAAATGTGCTTGTTCAAAAGTCTGGGAAAATTAGGTTGTACATAATTAAAACTGTAGAGACACTGCTAATTAATGCATAGAATTCTCCATAGGTACAGCACCCAGCAGTGAGTTCAGTGGCAAGATACACATTTTTCTTGCAGCCTTTACTGTAGTTACTGTGACTCTGCAAGCAGTTCCCTGACTTAGAGAACTCATAGTGGACTTATGCAGCAGGAGACACTTTGGAAAGGACTAGTGAACAGAGATGAAGTGAATGGTTTCTTTCTTCTTAAAAGAATGCTAACTTTTATTTTCTGAGCTGTGTAGAACTGTCCCATCAGCATGTGGTTATAATTCTTCCCACTGGGTACACAAGATACCACCATCCAGCCAAATCACATTTGTCACTTTCAAAACAAAGTGCCTGTAGGGTTTGTAATAAGTTATTTCCAGTATAAAATGGCTTTATGTAAAAAGTATAAATGTAAATGGGCAACAAAGGGAACTTCAGTGAGTTGTCCTTGGAGTCTGTAGGTATTCACAACTGCCTCAGTAGGCTCTCAGGAGCCCTGGCATGATGTGGTTTGAGCTTTCTACTGAATGCCTTTGGCACCTTAAACATGCATCACCCGAGCACAATAACTCACAGACCCCTGGGCAGGGGGAGAGTGTAGCACAGGCACAAGAAAACCTGAAGTTCAGTTGCTCTGAAGTGGTGGTTTGTGTTGCAGAGCTACAGCCCCACCACATGCTGTGATGAGGGCTCAGGTCCAGGCTGCTCACCTCACAGGGTCCTTCCCATGCTTTGGCTCTCCGAGTATGTCAGGACATGAGCTGGGCCTTGCAGTTCTGAATCAAGGTACAAAGATGTTGCTGTCTCTTTATGTTTGTTTGCAGGTGGGACATACCTGGGTGCGGTGGGAGTCTGAGACAGAGTCTCACAGCAAGTCAGAGAAGAACAGTGACTTCCAGTCTCTTCATAGCTGGGATTCAAGCTTGGGTCTGGACATGGGGAGCTGGAGGAATACTGAAGAGGTGGCCATGGGGAAGCTAGAGGAGAGCAGCCAAGAGGCAGACCATGGGCTGGAGTTCAGTGAGCCT
Source organism: Ara ararauna (assembly GCA_028858755.1). Classification (NCBI taxonomy): domain Eukaryota; kingdom Metazoa; phylum Chordata; class Aves; order Psittaciformes; family Psittacidae; genus Ara; species Ara ararauna. The sequence goes on from CM054386.1 coordinate 1,351,850, forward strand.
CTCTGGGAGGATGATAGTGAAGACTACCAAAAGGCAGAGAGGCCATGTGAAGATGACAGTCTTCTCCAGTTCTTCTCAGAGGTAAGGTTGATTGGATGACAAAAAAGTGGGTGGCATCTTCCTGAAAGATGAGGGTTATCAGGGGCTCCACCATCCCTACACATAGGAACAGTCTGGGGGTGGAGCGGGTGCCCCAAGTTCACTTGCTCCCTACCCCAAGCCTTAGCCCTTCCTCCCATTTAGAGCTGGCACCACAGTCAAACAGTTGCTTTGCTGAAACAGCTCACCTAAAGCACAGAGATGTCACTGAACTGAAACTGTAATAACAACACAGGGCTTCATCAGGAGATTTTGCAAGGATTCCTAAAAATGGAAAGGCGGTCGTGCGTGAAAGCAAAAATAGCATCTGTGCTGTTTATTTCTTCCTTTTGCCTTCAGAATTTGAAGCAGTAAATCTCCATGTTGCAGGTAACCCAGATGATGGAACCTCTCTGCATTAGCAGTGCAGAGTCATCATGGACTCGGTGGGATCACTGTGGCTCTGGGAAGCAGTGTGATGGGGAAGATGCGAGGTGCCAGGAAAAAAACACAGGAACAGCAGAGGAAAGTCAGCTACACATCCTGGCAGAAGATGAGAAACGCTTCCCAGGAAGAGAGGTGGGGGTGAGGTGATCCTAAGAGGGCCTCTGGGCCTGGATGAGAGTCAAGAGATAGTAAAGGAAATCAGCTGTAGAAGAGATGGGGAAGTTCCAGGTTCCAAGTGAGGAGACAGGGACACATAGGAGGAGTCAGCAGGGAGAGGAATGCAAAAGAAATACATGAGGGGAAGGATGTGGTTCCAGGTATGGATATGTATCTTTATGAACAGGAAGCTTGTTGCAAATCAAACCCTCAGATGTGAGTTGGAGGAACTGCTCCTTGGCAGTGTAAAGGTGACTCATGAGAGCTGGCAGTCTGCTCTCAGGTTTGAGGCAAGACTGGAATACTTGCCTTGTTCTAATTGCTGTGTTATGCAGCACACAGCTTGGCTGGTTTCAGGCCCACGTGGCTGTGATAGCAATAACCATCTGCCCCTGGAGACCATCATGTCTTGGAAGCAGGCACTGTCTGGCCTGGGTTTGCATCAGTCCTGTGTCTAGGGGGCTGTGGGCTTCCACCAGCCTGCGAGGTGTTGCTGTTATTCCCAGCAGTTCCCTCACAGGTTTCCCAGTGTTGAAAGCCAACCACAGCACAGTGTCCACTTTGTTCTTGAGGAGTCTGCTCTCTGCTTCAGATCTGTTGAGGATTCTCAGGTGCCCCTGCATATAATCCCACTTCAGGACTCCAAAAAGCCTCTCCTCCCTGCACTCTCTACATTTTATTGGCAAATCACTACAACAACACTGTCTTTCCTGGCTGAGTCTGTTCTCTCATATTCATGTGGGAGTTTGTAAGGAAACAATCCTATTGTACTGTAGGATTTCCTGTTACCTGTGTCGTGAGCCCGAGGCAGTCTTACCTCAGCTCCCTATTGCCCTCTCTGGATCCACGACTCTTCCCAGAAAAGCAGACAGATACAACACTGGGCACCAATCAGCCCCACCGTGTTTGTGTTTGCCAGATGTGGTTATGATCCAAGAGGTGAGCTGTTACTGGAATGCTGGACAGCACAGTGAATAAGGGCAAACATCATCCTCCAGTAAAAGAGAGCAAGCTAGCTCCCAGCTGAGACAGGATGCAGTAAAGGGATAAGCAGCAGGCTGGCTTCTAGATAAAGGATTCAGGTGATGGACTGCCATTTTAGATGTATCTTTTTCCTCTGTGCTCTTCAGGACAGGACTCAAGAGACCTCTGGAGAACAAGTGTTGGGTCAGCCACATCCACAGGAGATGAGTGATCAGGCCCAGGATCAAGATGATAGTGATAACACCTCTGCAGCCCCTGTGCTGGACTCCACTAGCCCTGCTGACACGCAGCTGTAAGTAGTTTATTCTGCTCTCTTGCAGGTGCAGCAGAACAGAGTTGCTTCCTTTGTCTCATATGAGAACAAGTGTATGACACAGGTCACATCCAGGAAGGTGAGAGAGCCAAGGAGAACAGGAGGGAAGGAGGTAACTTGTGCTGTCTCTGTGGATCTGCCAGCATTTTGGGGCATTGATCCTAAGATGAAGTGAGAAGATTAAGTAAGAGATCAAATGGAAAATACAAGGAAAATTCCTCAAGGGAGCTGTACCTTGTGTGATCTGAGCTTTGTGCTTTGTCAAGCAATGTCAAGTCCAGCTTCTAAGACAGCATGCGCTTTAGGCAGGTGCAGGTGTATCAGTCACATGCAGGCTCTGACATGTGTGTGATCACCTGAGCTGCCTTTCAAAGGAAAACCATGTTTTGGAGGGATGAGGAACTGAATAAAAAACACCTCAGTAAAGTTCTACACTTCAGAGTAGTGTGAGCTTTTCTATCCAACTTGATCCTGCTCAGCTCAGCTGTGGTTTCTGCCTATTGCTCTGCTTTTTCCTGAATTTGGGATGTTTATTTGTGCATTCAGATGCAGAATGAACAACTAAATGGTTATCCACCATCTCAAATGGCTTACACCATTTCACCCTAAGAGGCTTTGCACAGCTACAGCAAAGGATCTTTGCACTTCATCCACCTGGATGTGGTGGGTGCTAACGAATTGCTGCCTCCTACTTTGTCTCCAGTGTGATGATCTGGCAATGTATTCCCTCCACAGGGTGCAGCAGAGCTGGGAGAACCCCCTGCAGCATCTGCTCTTCAAAAGAACTCTCCTGTCCATCTGGAAGATGATATCCAGTCACAGGTATGTGGAGGCAAAGGGTTGGATTGACTTGGCTCCTGAACACACTGCCCTGAGCTCTGGCTCCTGTGTCACCAAGCCTTGTCCTCCCCTCCACAGCAGCCACCACAGGCTGCCTTGTCTTTCCATGGCTTTGCTTCTGGCTGTCCTCGCAGCAAGAACAGCTGTGTGCAGCAAAGCTGCAGAAAACACTGCATATTTATTCCTCTGCTTCACGTGGCAGAGCCCAAATGTTGCTTCCTACACAGCTGGCACAGCCAGCTTTCAGAGAGGGGCTCAGCCTCCTGCCTTGCCATGTCCTGCCAGTCACCAAAGGCTGGCTGTAGTCCTCATGGCAAGCAGAGAGAAGCAAGCACTGGCCCATGTGGCAATACTGTCTTTGGTGGAGAAGCAGACAGAGATCATTCTTTGTGCTTCTCCTGTAGGTACAGCAGCCCATTCCTGAAGGCGGTGTCAGAGAAACAAGCCCCTGGGTACCGGGATGTGGTAAAGAGGTGAGTTTGTGGCAGAAGTGCTCACTAGTTGATTTCTCTCTAGGTCTTTTAGTCTTCTCTGGTTTCCAAAGGGCCAGTGGGATGGCTTCCTGCCTCCTTTTCCAGACTTCAGCTGTCACCAGCATCTCCCACTGATCTCCCTTCTGGGTAATAAGAACCTGGAAGCTTGCACTGACTCTGGTGCTGATAGGAACTCTGCCTGCCTTTTGCTGGCGCTGTATAGCTGACTTACACCAGGCGCAGCCCATGCAGCTGTGAGCCCTGCCTGAGCAGGGGATCCAGCTTCTGCAGCTCGGCAGCCTCTTCTCCCCGTGTTGGAAGCATGTGCCTCAGCAGATACTCTCTCCTCATCCACAGCTTGCTCCCCAGGTGTTTTACTGTGAGTGGAGAATTGGGTCACAAGAATATTTCCCAAAGAGATTAAGGACATTTTTCAGAGCTCGGTTACATTCTATTTTGGTCACAGTTGTCCTCTCTGCAGCCATTCGTTTTCTCATTCTGTCAAAATAAGGGAAATAATATTTATTCTCCATCATGTTCCCCTTATCAGCACTGCTATTTTTGCTAGCAGCACCATTCAGTTTTAAGGGGTTTTAATAGATACCTATTTTAGTAACTTTTCTTTCTCCTGGACTAAAACCTGGACTTCATGAAGACTAATTAGAATTGCTCTGCTTGCCTTCTCTGGAGCTCAGCTTCAGGGGTTTTTTTAGAGGTGACTGCTAATGACCTGCCAAGTTGACTGGACAGCAAGTGTCACATTGGCTCAACTTACTTTTGTCTGAAAAGCATTTCTGACTTCCCCCTCTTTGTCCTGAGCGATAAAATTAATAGAAAATATCTGTCCTTTCATGGACATGCTGAAATGAGGATAAGCACTTTCATGCAGAGCCTTAAGAATGCCTGGCCCTGGGCTGCAATTTAATTCTCATTCTGTCTTTTGTAGACCTATGGATTTAACCAGCATAAAGAGAAGACTGTCAAAGGGACAAATCCAGTCCATGGTCCAGTTCCAGCGTGACCTCATGCTCATGTTCCAGAACGCGGTGATGTACAACAGCTTCAACCACCACGTGCACCAAATGGCCATGGAGATGCAGCGAGAGGTGTTGGAGCAGCTGCAGATGTTGGGTGAAGCCCTCCTGTGCTCAAAGGACAGGCTGGGGTGGGGGAGAAGGTAACAAGCCACGTCTGAGACCTGTTTGTTTCGGAGCAGTGTTGTCCCCATTGCTCAGGAGGTCTGCTGGTGCTTAGGGGCCGTGCTGACACTGCAGCAAGGCTAGTTATCCCCCAGGGGTGGCTTAACCCCGTTTGTCCCCAGGTTGACAGGAAGAGGAACAAAATGGTTTCTAGAAGGGGCATGGAAGGGGCCTCCTTTCTCCCCTGGTAAAAGCAGCAGCACAGCCCTGCAGTGGGAAATAGATTCTCTGGGATGACAAAGGGGAGGGAGGGGGGGAATCCTCTTTCGTGAGGAGCTGGCATGCGGCAGGGCGCAGCCGTCTGCAGTGCACACCCGGGGCGCTGTGGGACGGCTCCGTTCCGCTGCCTTCCCTGAGCCTTCGGCGCTGGGCTGGGAGCTGGAGCCCCGCGTTGCCTCGGGCCGTGAGGGCACTGGAGCCCAGGAACGGCACTGGAGCCCAGCGACTGCTCCGGAGCCCAGGAACGGCTCTGGAGCCCAGGAACGGCACTGGAGCTCAGGAACGGCACTGGAGCCCAGGAACGGCCCTGGAGCCCAGGAACGGCCCTGCAGCCCAGGAACGGCTCTGGAGCCCAGCAACGGCTCTGGAGCCCAGGGGCGGCACTGGAGCTCAGGAACGGCACTGGAGCCCAGGGGCGGCACTGGAGCCCAGGAACGGCACTGGAGCTCAGGAACGGCACTGGAGCCCAGGGGCGGCACTGGAGCCCAGCGACGGCTCCGGAGCCCAGGGGCGGCACTGGAGCCCAGGGGCGGCACTGGAGCCCAGGAATGGCCCTGGAGCCCAGGAACGGCACTGGAGCCCAGGAACAGCCCTGCAGCCCAGGGACGGCCCTGCAGCCCAGGAACGGCTCCGGAGCCCAGGAACGGCACTGCAGCCCAGGAACGGCTCCGGAGCCCAGGAACAGCCCTGCAGCCCAGGAACGGCTCCGGAGCCCAGGAACGGCACTGGAGCCCAGGAACAGCCCTGCAGCCCAGGAACAGCCCTGCAGCCCAGGAACGGCTCCGGAGCCCAGGGACGGCACTGGAGCCCAGGAACGGCACTGGAGCCCAGGAACGGCTCCGGAGCCCAGGAACGGCACTGGAGCCCAGGAACGGCACTGGAGCCCAGGAACGGCACTGGAGCTCAGGAACGGCTCCGGAGCTCAGGAACGGCACTGGAGCTCAGGAACGGCTCCGGAGCTCAGGAACGGCACTGGAGCCCAGGAACGGCTCCGGAGCCCAGGAACGGCTCCGGAGCTCAGGAACGGCTCCGGAGCTCAGGAACGGCACTGGAGCCCAGGAACGGCTCCGGAGCTCAGGAACGGCTCCGGAGCTCAGGAACGGCTCTGGAGCTCAGCAAAGTCCCGGGTCCACAACGCGTCCCCCTCTGCGGGGCCGGGGGGGCGGGGCTGGGAAGGGGCCGCTCGCAATTGGCTGGCGCGGTGGGCGGGCAGTGCCTGACGGCTGCCGATTGGCTGGCGCGGTGGGCGGGCAGTGCCCGAGGGGCTGCCGATTGGCTGGCGCGGTGGGCGGGCAGTGCCCGAGGGGCTGCCGATTGGCTGGCGCGGTGGGCGGGCAGTGCCTGAGGGGTGCCGATTGGCTGGCGCGGTGGGCGGGCAGTGCCCGAGGGGCTGCCGATTGGCTGGCGGAGCGGTGTGGAGCCGCGGCTCCCGCCTGCCGTGCCGCGCCGCGCCGTGCGTGCCCCGGACCGGCGATGGCGCGGGAGAAGGAGTCGGAGCGGGCGGCGGAGGCCGAGGGGACGCCCGAGCGCTCGTACCGGGAGCAGCTGGACTTCCTGAACCCCATCGCGCGGCCGCTCGCCTCCCGCAAGCTGACGCGCAAGCTCTACAAGTGCATCCGGAAAGGTCGGGCCGGCCCCGCGGCACGGCGGCGGTGGGACGGGGCCGGGGCGGCGCAGCCCTCTCACGGTGTGGTTCTCTTGCAGCGGCCAAGCACAAGCAGATCCGCCGCGGTGTGAAGGAGGTCCAGAAGTTCATCAACAAGGGGGAGAAGGGGTAAGCGCTGTCCCGGCCCCGCCGCCCCAGCCTCTGCCCGGCGCGGGGGTTGACACGGGCTTTCCCCGCAGGATCACGGTGCTGGCCGGCGACACGCAGCCTATCGATGTGTACTGCCACATTCCCATCATGTGCGAGGACAGGAGCCTCCCCTATGCATACGTCCCCTCCAAGTCGGTAAGGGTCTGGGGCTGTGCAGCCCGGAGGAGCCTTCATGGAGAGGCGCAGATCCGTACCTGGGTAATGCAGCCGATCCTCGTCCACGGCCAGGGGATGGGAGTGTTCCAGCGTGGGACCACAGGGCTGTTTGCCGGGATCGTGTCCCTGCAGCTGCCAGGGACAGGAGCTCTGGGACCCGTTTTCCCCTTTAGTTGTGAGCTGGTACCTGCTTGCTCCCAGAAACAGGCACTGGCCCAGTGGCGTGATGAACATTCCTGGGAAGGGGTAGTGGAACACATGTCCCCCATAGGCTGGAAGCTATGGGGGCCTTTAGGATGTTGTCCCCAGTGCAGGCAGCTCCACAGTCCCTGGCTCCCATGCTGGGAGCGTGGAGTGTGCAGCAGGTCCAGCTGCATGCCGCATTCCGGGATGCAGGAGACGAGCTGGGAAAATGGTTCTTACGCCCAACAGGAGTCCAGAGGGGCTGGCAGGCTTCTTCCTTGCATTGGACCAGGGTTGAAGTGTGCCAGCCAAAGGGGGGATCCCGGTGCCCCTCGGCCCCCTCAGCCTCTCTGTCCCACAGGACCTGGGGGCCGCAGCCGGCTCGAAGCGCCCGACCTGCGTGATCATGATCAAGCCACATGAGGAGTACCAGGAGACGTATGATGAGTGCCTGGAGGAGGTGGAGGCTCTTCCCCTCCCACTGTGAAGAGCCAGGGCAGGTTGTGCAGCTCCGAACCCCCCCTTTTTTTGGGGGGGGCGGCTGCGGTCGTTGACGGGGGAGGAGCGGGTGAGAGTTTTGGGTTGAATAAAGATTATTTGTGGGGTTTGTAGGATGCGGTCCCAGTACTCTGTTATGGGGCGGGGGGGGGGGGGCATACAGCTGGGGGCCGCCGAGCCGGCAGGGGGCGTCCGGTTGAGGCATGAGGTGCAGCCCATTGCGCGGTGGGGGGGGGTCCTGGCTGGGTTAAACCATCCCGGTGTGGGGGGCGCAGCCCCGGCCCGGCCGTGACTCAGCCCCGGTCCGAGTGGTACCGCCGGTCCCGGGGCCGCCGCCGCACCGCCACGGCGGCTCCGTGGCCGCTCCCCGGGCACTGCGGGCCCCGGGGCGGTTTCCGTCGCCGCACCGGAGGAAGGCAAGGACAGGACGGAATGGAATGGGGTTTATTGCAGGGGAGGCCGAGGAGGGCTCCATGGCTCCACGGTTGCAGGCTCAGGGAAGGGCTCCTTCCAGCTCCCCATCAGCCCCTCCGGGACGGCGATGTGGGGTTCCCCGGCTCGGGGAGCATCCCTGCCCGCATGCCCCACCGCCTCCCGGTGCGGCAGCGCACCGGGTTCCCTCCCGTCCTCGCACAAGGCACTCGCCCCTCTCAGCTCAAGGGATTCCTGCAGGAATTAACCCCCCTCCACTGCAGAGCAGCCCCAGCGCTGCTGACATGGAAAGCACCAGCTGAGCACCAGCACTTTCAGGCTTTCCTCCTCTGCTTTCCCAAGGGCACCAACGCAGCCCAGTGCAGGAACAGGGCACTGCCAGCACCAGGACCCTGCTGACAGGGCAGCCACTGTGAGCAGCAGCTGGAACCCCCACAGCAAGGCAGTGGAGCTGGGGACACAGCTTGAGCCTCTTGTTAGCAAGATATTAAGTTACGGGTTGTAGGGTACAGGGGGTGCAGAGCAGGAGGGACAGGGAATGTCTCACAGGGCGCTTGCTTTCTGCACCTATGGCAGAAGGAAGCACAGGGCAAACGCTCCTGCAATCAGAGCACGGGGCACATGCAAGATCCCCACCCTGGCATAGATGACCCCCCCCATCTCCAGAGACACCCCCAGAAGGGCCTGAAGCACTGCAAGAAGGAAAAGCTCCTTTGTCACAAACAGTCCTTCACCCCAGGGCAGCACTGGGCGGCCGGTCCTTGTGCAGACCCTGAGATCGTCCTGTTGCAGCAGCACAAGACCTTCCCCGTCACAGTCCCACCAGCATCCCACCACTAGATCTTCGAGGACTCCACACGCTCGATCCACGGCGAGTCAGCCCCGAGATCCCTGGGCTCCGACCGCAGCTGCCGCAGCTCCCGCTCCAGCGCCTGGCTCCGGTGGTACATCTCCATGTAGCTGGCCTGGAGCTCCCGCTGGTACCGCAGCACCTTCTCCTTCTCCTCCTGCCAGGTTTTCCTCTCCAGCTCAAAGTTCACAGCCTGCAGCTGGCCCTGGCGCCGCTCCCGCAGCAGCTCTGCCCACAGCCATTCCACCTGACGCTCCAGGGGCTCCGTCGTGTCGCTGTGAAGGCCCCGGCACTTGGAGTCATCAGTTTCGCAGCCAGGGAAGTCCTGGCACGATGGCATGGGATCATCACCCAGCGGCAGCGCGGCGCTGGGCTCTGGGGCGCTCTGGAAGGAGTCTGCCAGTTGTGCCAGCTGGGAGTCCCTGGCCTGGACCTCCGCCTTGGCCTCCCGCAGCTGTGTCTTCAGGCTGAAGATCTCACCCAGCTTCTGGGCCATCTCCTCCTGGGTGTCTCGGAGCTGCTGCTTCAGCAGGGAGATCTCTGCTGCCTTCTGGCACACCTGCAGGGCACGGGTGAGCAGTGAGGAAGGGCTGGGAGAGCAGGACCCTGGCTTGTCAGCACAGGATCCCTGGGAGACCACGAGCATCACACCTGGCTTGTCCCTGTCCCATGGCCATGACTGACACCAGAACATGGAACGGCTGTGCCCATCCAACCCCACAACCAGGAGTGGGCAACAGGAAGGGGACTCACCTCCCACTTGGTCTCCTCCAGCTTGGGGCTGACGCGCTCGCCCTGTGGCTGCCGGAGCTTGGACTCCTCACACTGGCACTGCTGCATGCTCAGCTCCTCTTGCAGCCGCTTCTTCTCCTGCTGCGCCTTGTAGAGCTGCAGCTGCAGCGCCCGCTGCCCCCGCTGCGCCTGCTGCGTCACCTGCTGCAGCCGCGCCATGTACATCTGCTTCAGATCCTCCAGCTCGTCCAGCCACAGCCGCTGCTTGTCCTCAAACGCCTGCCAACACAGGTCGATGCTTGTGAGGATCCATAGTCTGCCCTATGCAGGGCAGCCCCAGAAGGTCCCATGATGTTGGGTCCTCCCATGCTCGGATATTCCATCACCCACCATGGCAGGACACCAGCTCCTTCACCTCACCTTCCACCCAGACACCGCTGCCCCAAACCCCCACCCAGGGCACCCAGCACAGCCCCACAGCTCACCTGCGTGAAGGGGTCTTCGGTCTCACTAAGGCTCCTCTTGAGCTGCCGCAGCTCTCCTCCTGTCTCCTGCAGCCGGTCCTCCAGTTGCTTCACCGCATCCTCCAGCGAGTAGGTGAACTCGTAGGGCGGCGGGGGCTCGCCAGGGCTCTGCAGCCGGCTCAGCGTGGCCATGCTTTTGCAGGACAGGGGCACCTTCTCAGAGACCAAGGGGTCTCTGGGGCTCCGGGAAACCCTGTCCAAGGAGCCCCCGATGTGGTTGATGTGGCCCATGGAGGCGCTGAACTGGCTCTGGGCAGGCTTGAGGCGGGAGCCGTAGGAAGGGAAGCTCTGGATGGAGTTGTGGCTGGAGTCGGAGGCCTCATCCAGGCTGATGGCGTGGAGCAGGTGGGTGCGGAGCGGGCCGTGCTGCGAGGCTGCTGTGCTGCTCTGCGACAGCAGCGTGTGCAGGCTCCCATTGCTCTTGGACAGCTTCTGCCCCTTGGACGAGGACAGGCCCTGCATGGAGACCAGCCCCTTGCCAGCCACCGCTTTGAAGGCCGAGGGCCTGATACGGCACTGAAAAACAAGAGCAAGGTCAGGATGAACTCAACAGCATCCACCAGCACACACAGGCACCCGGAGCCAGGGAGAATCTGCTTGCTCCCAGCCCCATATCCTTGGACATCCTCAAATCCCCACGTCCCATCCAGGGCACAGACCATTCTGCTGCAGCCCCATGTTCCCACTGAACAAGACTTACTTCAGGGCCCAGAACAGCACCCACAGCCTCACCTTGTCGAATCGGCCTCTCTCAGGCAGGGAGCTCTTGGAGAAGTCAGCCCCACGGTGGTGCTCCCGGGAGCAGCGCTCGGGGGAGCGGTTCTCACGGTCACTCTCATAGTCCCGCTTGTAGCAGGCGCTCGACGTCTGGTGCTTCCGCTCTGACCGCATCTCCTTCTTGGCCCCGTGCAGGTAGCCAAAGAGCTCCCGCTGGCTCGGCCCCTTCCGCAGCAAGCCATCCGGCTGCCGAAGCCCCCGGGAGCCCCCCATTGGGGCCCGAAGCTCCAGGGGGGACAGATCCTGCTTCTCCACCAGGCTGCCCACGCTTCCCATGCTGCCAACGACGCTGACGGGCTCCGAGGAGAGGTAGGTGCAGAGGATGCGGGTGTCGGGCTCACAGGTCACAGGACCCTGTGCTGCTGCCATGGAGAATTAGAGAAAAGCCCAGTACCAGCACTGCCGAAGGAGAGACAAAGTCAGCAATGCCGGGAGCCCGGGACTTCAAACCCCCTGGTACCGCCTTTCCCAACTGGCACCAAGGACCAACCCAGTGCTGGGAGGGACCTGCCAGGCCCTGGGGGACCCAGGTGAGCAGGCTGCCGGTGCGGGGCAGGGGCTCCCCCCCGATGCCCCCCTGCATTGGAGCGCTTCCCTCCCACACCCAGCCCCACCTCCCGCCTGCGGACGGGGCCGCCACCAGAACAGGCACCTGCCGCCCAGGCGAGTTTGGGAGCCGGCAGCACCCGCCCGGGCCTGCTGCCAGCCCCGGCCCCGCAGCACCGAGACACCAAACCGGGACCTCAGTGCCCGGTCACCCCCTGGAGACATCCCCACAATGAGCCCGGGGCCAGACCCAGCCTGGCCTGCCCGGTGTGTGCAGGGACACACAGATCTGCCTCTCCACAGGGACACCTCCCGCACAGCACAGGCTCCCACAGCACACAGGGCGAGCTCTCAAGCCCTCCCCATGGTCCCGCTCCATCCGCAGGCGCTCCCACCCCAACACTGGGCAGGAACGAGGCGGCCTCAGCCCAGCTGCTGCGTGCGTGCTGTGGACCCCATGGCCGGACACAGTGGGAGAGCGGCGGGAAGGGGCAGGAAGCGGACGGGACAATGCAGCTTCCTGCGCAGGTGGCCGGGGGAGGAAGGATGCATGGATGACTTCGGCCTCAGCTCCCCCCCTCTGAGGGGGACAATGGCCCTCACAGCCCTTTATGGGCAGCCCCGGTGGAGGGGACACAGTGAGTGCGGCAGGGGCGAGGCAGAGCCCCTCCACCCCGTGGCTCCCAGGCTCGCCGAGGGCTCGCAGGCCGGGTTACACCCAGGAAGCTGCCCTGGTTCTCAGCACCACACGCGGGTAAACAAACACCCCGCTTTTAATTGCTGCCACGCACAAACCTGTCTGACAGCTCCCGGCCTGCGCTGTCACCTCCCTCTGCGAGCCCAGCACCTGCTCCGGGCATCAGCGCCCCATGAAGGGCAGCAGGGACGGACCTTCTGGGAGGAACGGGGCTCTCTGCAGAGCAGGGGATGGGGGACATGGACGTCCCCATGGGGGGAAGCGCATAGCATCCAGCCCTCGGCACCGGCTGAGCCCCGCAGCAGCTCCTCCCGGTACAGGCGGCCGAGGAAGTAGGTCAGGTTGTGGGAGGTTTGGGAAACGCCGGGGGAACCCGAAGGTGTCCTGCCTGCGGCGGGAAGGGCATCACCCCCCAGGCGGCAAAACACCGGTCCGGCCAGCCTGGCTCCTTCCCGGGGTGGCGATGAGATCCGGTCCCAGCCCCAGCCGTGCCCCCGTCCAGCCCTGCCCGTGCAGGAGCCCAACACAAACCTTCTCCCATGGCCTCCGGGTGGGAACCGGGGGGGGCTGCGGGGTTCCCGCGCCCGCCCCGCCGCAGCCCCCCCGCACCTCTCCGCAGCCTCCACCGAGCACGGCCGGAATTTCCGGCACGGAGAAGGCGGAGGGGGAGGTCGGTCCCGGGGGCAGGGCCCGGCCGAGCGCGCTGCAGTCCGGGACAAAGCCCCGCATGGCGGAGAGCACCGGAGCGCAGCGGGGTTCCCGGGCGGGGGGGGGGGCACAGGGGGCTCCGCGGGCCCGCACTCACCATGCCGGCGGCGCTGCGATCCCGCTCCGCTCCTCTCGCCGCTCCTTCCCTCGCCGTGTTTGAACGCGCCCCTCGGCCGCGGCCGCGCGGGCAGCGGGCGGAGCCGGCACCGGCAAATCGCGGCACGGAGGCGGGCGGCGGCGGTGCGGGAAGGGGCGGGAGGAGGAAGGGGAGGAAAGGGGACGGCGCGGCTGTGCCCACCGACGGGGCGGGTCAGGGCGGTGTCCGGGGCGGGCTGGCTGCGTGCAGCGCCGAGCGCCCATAGAGGTGAGCCCCCTCGGTTACAGGCAGCAGGGGCTCCAGCCGACCGCCGGTGGCCATCACCGTGGCGGGGGGGCTGGTAGGAGCAGGCTGTTTCTCCCTCCCCTGAGCCACCAGGGTAGGGAAGAAGAATTTTGCTCAGCCTCGATGGCTTCACCAAGTCCCTGCGCGGGGCAGACGGGTCCTGTGGGACACTTTGCATCCTCCCCTTGCAGAACAGCCCCGTGTGCCCCCAACACAGCACCCAGGGGTGAGCAGGATCCATCAGAGGTGCCTGTGCTGCATAGCTCCAACCACGGGCCGTGGCATGCCATGGAGGCATGGAATAACCTCTGTGGGGCTGCCACACACCCCAGCGTCTGGCCTGGTGCCGGTGAGACACGCTTCGTCCCTCTAAATCAGCCCTGCCGCATCCTGGCCTGGAGCCGGTTTTGTCACTCGGCACCCCTGCAGTGTGCCAGGCACAGGGAGCAGGGAATCTCGGCACGGGGCAGAGCTGGTCACTGGGCATTCAGCCTCCTGGAGGAGTGGGACACCTACAGCAGCCCCGCACGGTGCCCATCTCTCCCTGGGCAAGGACTGCACCCACTCTATCCCCAGCTTGGGTATAGGACCCATGCATCCAGCATGCACCAGAGCCCCAGCACTGCCAGCTCCCCCATCACACACCAGAGTCCTTTCTGTGCTGCCAGTGCTCACCCACACACACACACTGTGCCCGGGCCCTGCTCACACGCTCACATTATCTTTGGTGCAGTGCCAAGGCATGCACCCGCTCCCTGCATCCCGGCCTCCCTGTTCCCCACAGCCCATTTTCACTGCCCAGCCACACACTGGAGCGGCAGCATGTGGTTTCTGAATTGGGAGACCCATTGCAATGATGGCATTTCCCATCCTGCAGGGCTCAGCTATGAATGGGGCACCCCTGGCAGCCCGTGGGACCAGGCACATGCTGCAGAGGCAGGTAACGGCATCCCACCGGGGCCTTGGACGGGGCAGGTTGCAGTGATGCCGGGCTGACTTCAGCGGGTGCTGGTCACAGCCGCACCCCTCCATCCCGCCTGTCTGCCCTGCTTCCTGTCTCCACTGTGGGCTGCATTCCACCAGCATGTCTCCTGGTGTTGACAGCTCCCACAGCGCCCCAAGGCTCGTCCCTGCCTGGGACATTCTGACAGCCAGGGATGCTGAGATGCTCCTGCCTTCCATTGGCTTTTCCCCAGCCCCCTCTCCCTGCTCCCTTCACCCCCCAGTCCCTCCACATCACGATACTACAGCAAGTTCATGTGGCAGCCAGCAAACAGCTCTGGGAACCACTCGATCCAAGCAACCTGGCAATAAAAGCCAACCGAACGCAGTAGCCCCCCTGCAGCCTCACTGATGGCAATTTGGGCCACAGAAGGGGGGTCGCAAAGGGGCAGGTCCGGGACTTTGCAGGATCTCTCTGCCCCTGAGTACATTGACCCCCACCTCGGGGTTGCTGAGAGCATGGGAGCACCAGGAGGCCTCCAGCTCAGCGCCGTGGGGCTCCCGGGACAGCAGGCAGGGTGCTATCCATTCGCAGAAAGGCGATGGGGAAAAACCTCATCCCCTCCCGCTGGGCATTGCTAACACCGAAGTGCGTGGGGGGGGTGAAACAGAGCCGAGCGACCTCGGAGTCACATTCAGAGCTATAAAAGGAAGCCGGGTCTCCAGCACGGTGCCTCTTCCACAAAAGCAAGCAGAGGATGAGGGGGCTGCGAGCAGAGCTGAGAAATAGCTGCCAGGCAGCGGGAGAGAAGCCTTTAGCGCTGAGCGAAGTGCGAGGGGCACATATGCTCTCTGTTTCTGCACATCGACGTCTTCATGAAACCTGCCTGAAACTGTGTCATCTATTTTGAATGGTGCAGATAAATACTTTGATCTGCCTCCGCCAGCCCTGGCTGCGGTTCAGGCACCAGTAAGTGACTGCAATACAGGTGGTCAATTCCAAAACCTGCGCGTTGGAGGCGCTGGATAAACATCTCCATCCAACCACATTGATGGGTCCTGGGAACACCTCTGGAGCCACGCACTGTGCATCCAAGCCCATCTGCAATCTTCGTGCAGGCAGCACTGCTCCTCTGGGGCTGCCAGGCTGCAGAGGCTGTTGTTGGGAGCTCTTGGGTAGCGCGTCCCCAGCATGTCCTCACCCTGGGGCAAGGACATCCCCCGAGGCTGGGTCTGCCTGCGCCTTGGATGATGCAAAGCAGCATGGCCTGGTCCTTATCACCCTGCACCACAACCTCAATCCCTTCAATAGGAGGCATTTCCTCTCACACCCCAGTCCACAGGGCTTTGGACTCCTCGCCCAGCTCCAGAGCAGCATGGAGAGCAGACAGCACCAGATCTCTCCAGACGCTCCTCTCTCATCCTGCTGCCCCTACACAGTACACAAACCCCACGCTTGGCTCTGATGCTTTTGCCTCCCATATCCCTATGCTCCTCGCCAGAGCTGCCATGTCCCTGGGGCCGCTCATCTTCCTGGGATGGCAACAGCTTCCGTCTGGGGACATCTGCAGGCACCCGGCAAAGCAACTGCTCCAGGAAGTGCCAGGCAGGGGACCAGGATGGAAGGGGCCAGGAAATGTGGAGGGCCTGGTGCCAGCACTGGAGATGGGGCTGAACAGAGGGGCACCGGCTGCTTGGCTGGGTCTGCCCAGCTTGAGGAGGCAGCAGAACCCCACATGCATGCCAGGACCTCAGAGCCAGCGCATGGCACCATCTGTGAGCCAGCCCAGCACCCTCCACTGCTGAGCAGCAGAGCACCATCTCACCCAGCAGGCGGCCAGGCCAGGCTGGTGACAGAGGAGAGGAGTCCAGCGCTAGCAGGGGCCTCCTTTGAGAGCTGGTGGGCATTTCTGCCACTCTCAGCAGGTCAGGGTGAGCAGAAGCATCCTAGAGGTCACAGCGCCTGTTTGGTCCCAGCATGAGTGGATATGGACCAGGTGCTGCTCCCGCCTGCGACTCGAGAGCTGGCTCCTGAGCAGTGCATGTGGGCCCCCACATCCATCCCTCCCCACTCTTCACATCCCACTTCCCAGCAAAAGGTGCTGGTGTGGCTGATTTCTACCCAACTCAAGTAACTGCCAGCACCCAGTGCCCTTCCTCACCCATTGGCACCTTCCCAGCTTTCCCAGTGCCTGGGTCCAGCACTGCAGTTTGTTCCCAGCAGCCACAAGAGGACACTCGCCTCCTCCTCTTCTTCACTTCCTCCTCATGTCTCCTGCCCCAGGGCACTCTCCCAGCACACAGCATCAGTGCTTCTGCCACCTCCCACGGCTGCTCTTGCTCTGGCAGCAGCAGGTCAGAGACCCAGGGTTTGCAGGGTGCATCTGCCCGGCCACCCCTGCCCACCAGCACGCCAAGGCTGACACAGCCTTTTCCCCAGGCACCTTCCCCAACCCACTCCCTGGCCCAGACAAGCCACATCCATAGTGAGCTGCTTGAGTCCACAGCAGAGCCCGCGCAGGCGCTGCGAGCAGCGGGGGACCAGCATTTGATACCCTCAGCAAGTAAATACCCCCCAACCCTGCTGGAAGAGGCAGCCCAGGCCCTTGTCCTGCCATGTCCCTTCTCCATGGGAGAAAACAGCAAGAGAAAGTGGGTGGGATCTGCAGCCTGGGCCCCACACAGCCTTGCCTCTATCTCAAGGCAAACCCCTGTTCCCACCTCTGGGGGAGCATTCCAGCTCCTGCCTCATCCAGGGAAGCTCTTGTCCCCCTTAACTCAGGCAGGTTAGGGGCAACTGCCCCAATTCCTGCCCTTCACCCACACCATCACCCCAGCTCCACCAGCCCTGCGGTGAGCCTGGCAGCCACCCCGTCCCAGGGTACCTCATACAGGGCCAGAGCAGATCCAGTTTCCCACAGCACTTCTGGGGGGACATCAAGTTCTCCAATGCCCCCAAAAAGGCTGAGGCAGCACATGCCACAGAAGGCAGACAAGGAAGGGAATAGCTCAGCCAGAGCTCTCCTCCTCACTCCTCTGAAGTCCTGGGCTACCTCAGCTGCTGCCATCCAGCAGAGCTGTGGATGCTGGGGGCCCAGGGCACAGCACAACCGCTTCCTGCAATGAAGTGACCACAGCACAGCCCTGGCGGTACCTGGCAGCTGAAACACAGGCACCACCTCACTTGAAGCCCATTTTGGACTGGGTTGGACTCCAAACCAGAGCAGCTCACCTGTCCAGCTGGAATGTAGCTGGGGCCAAGCCAGGACTGGGTGCACTGAAGCCAGTAAGGTGAAGGGAGCAGGAAAAAGGAGCAGCATGGCACAGCCCAGGGCACTCACAACACACAGGTGCCCTGATAGTTCTTTATTGTCCTCTGAGCTGGGTGGCAGCTCAGCCATGTCCAGAGCAGGAAAACAGCCTCCTGCACCTGCCCTGGGAGGCAGCACCAGTGTCTGCAGCGATGCCACCGAGTCCCACTCTCAGCCTCTTCTGTTGGTCCCAGCAAAGCCCGGTTCTTGGCCTTTTCTGTTCCTCTGCATCTCGCCAGCACCGCCACGATCAGACGCTGCAGAGATCCTGCTTTGTCCAAGCAGCTTGGCAGCAGCCCCGACATCTCGGCTCAAGCACAGTGACACAGCTGGCTCAGCCAAATGTGCACCAAGGGGTCTCGTTTGTGTCACAGTCCAGCAAGACATTAAGGACAGTGCAAGGGGCTCCTGCCACACTCAGAGCTGTCCGTGACTCGATCCGGTACCTTACATTGTTCAGTCCTCCCTTCCGATCCACCTTAAACTGTTCCTGAGGAAGACAGAGACCATTCAGCCCATGCTGGCTTCCAGCAGAGGGGGAAGCACACAGAGCCTGGGCAGGGAGCACAGAGCTGGCAGGGGAGGACATGAGCAAGGAGAGCTCAGAGCACACAGTGATCACAATCTGCATCTCCCGTGGTTCCCCTCAACCAGACAAAGGTCTCACGTCTCACCTGCTTCTGTGCAGCAATACGCTTCTGGTCTCTCTTCCTCCAGGCTGGGTCATGCAGGTGCTGGAAAGTCTCATATCCAGTTGTGATTCCAGAGGGACGGCGAACCTGGAAGAGAGCAAAGCTTCTGTAAAGCTGCTAGAAAACTTGCTGTGCCTGCTGCTGGAGTGGGGAGCGCTGAAGGGCTGCTTCCCCAGGTCCCTACCTGGGCAGCTACAGCTGGGAACCCAATGGGGAGACAAGAAGGGCAATTTCAACCTAGGAGGGCACAGAGCACCCCTTACCTGGAGACCAGCTCCTTTGATACGTCGATAAAACTCATCATCCTCCCGTCCCCAGCCCCAGAAGCGGTTGGACATGCCGTTGCACTGGAATGAGAGGGGTATGATACTAGCTGAGGTCCTGTCCAGCCGACTCCGCACACCACAGCGGCAGAGCAGACACCAGCATCCCGAGCTCTGAGCACCAGTGCAGCCTCCCAGCCCTTGTCCGTAAGCAGCTCACACTGCAGGCTCTGTCCCCAAACACTTTGACTCGTTTCCCCCATCCCAATTGTAAAGCACACAATGTATGACCATCCACCACGACAGTGTCATGGCCCTTGCCCCAGGCGGGCTGTGACATCCTACCCCTGCACTCACCATCTCGTAGTGCTGCTTGGTGAGCAGCAGGATGCCACCCACATAGGTCTTATAGTGATAGAGCGGGTGCAGCTCTGGGGATGCCACGTGGAAGGGTCCTGCCTCTGGGAAGCTGTAGTCCAGCTGCTCGTTGAGGGGCAGGAGATCAACATCGTGCATTGCAATGTAGTCGGTGTCGTTGCCACTCTCCAGGAAGCCCACATTGATCAGGGACGCCCTGTTAAACCTGCCACAGACAGAGACTCAGCACCATGCACAGCTGCCACCGTCCCTTCACATCCCTCTCCTGCATTCCTCAACACTAAATGTCCAGCTGGTCCCCAGACGGGACACAGACACAGTGTTCCCTGCCTCCATAGCAGTGGGTGCCTCAGCTGCCTGTCCTGAGGCTTACGCTGAGCCTCCTGGTAACACGCAGAGGTTTGACCACTGCAGACCCCAAGGGGCTATAGCAAGCTCCATTCTGCCCAAGGCCAGCTGGGGAGCTCCACAGCACCCACTGGGGCTGCAGGCAGGTACCAAACGGTGACCAGGGGATAAGCGATGGTGCTCCAAAGCACCCCAAGGTGTTTCTGTTGATTTCAGCATCCCCAGGCATTTACTGCTATGTACCGGTGACACTAGGGAACAAGCTGGTATGTCTGGGGGTAGATAATTCTCTTGTTGCTTAGGAAGAGAGAAGCAAAACACCGCTTCATTCTTCTGTAAGCTCTAGAGCGAGTACATCTGGGGACAGCATCTCTCCGCAGGTCCTACACTTCACACTGCCAGAGGCGGGTGGGAGACACCTCAGCACGCACGGTGGGGCTGAGTTTGGAAAGGGGGTCCCCTCACTCCCTTTGCTCGCTGTGGCGAGGGGACACGTTACCTGAAATGATCCACCTGGTTGAGGATGAGGATGTGATGGCGGATCCTCTTGGCGCTCAGGAAGCGGTGCATGTAGGGCACAAAGGCCAGCAGCTCCTCGAAGCGCTCCCGGAAGGGGACGAGCAGCGCCAGGCGATGGGGACCCCACGACGGCTCATCCTCCAGCGGCGGGAGCGGGGCCTGGGGCGGGCAGGGCTGCAGAGGAGCCCCCCGGCTCTGCCCGCCGCCGGGGGCCCCCTCGCCCGAGCAGCTGAGCTGGAGCCAGAGCAGCGAGGCGAAGCCCAGGAGCAGCGCCAGGCAGAACAACGGGAATACGGAGAACCTGCGGGGCAGCAGCGGGGCCCTGGGTCACAACGCGAGCGGACGGCAGCGGCCGCCGCGACACCCCCCCCCCCCCACCCCCGGGGACCCCCCCCCCGGCCCCGCGCCGCTCACCCTCCGCCGCGCAGGCGGAGCGCGGCCCTGCGGCGCGCCGGGCCCATGGCGCCCCCCCGACGGCGCCGCCGCTGCCGCGGGACACGCTGGCTGCGCCCGCCGCTCCCGCCCGGAAACGCGGCCCCGCGCCGACGTTCCGCCCCGCTCCCTTCCGCCCGGCGGGCGCCGCGCCGCAGCCCTCCAGGATACCCCCCCCCTTCCTCCCTGCCCCCCCCGGGGCAACCCCACACCCCGCGGGAACCCCCCCCAAGGCTTTCATCCCCCTGCAGTAGAGCCCCCTCTTTCCTGCCCCACACAGAGCCAGAGCCGCAGCTGGTGTCAGTCCTTTAATGCCCCTCTCGCAGCCCTCACATTCACACCCAGCACGGCAGGTCCCATCCAGCAGAGCTCATCGGGCAAGCAGGAGCGCTGGAAAAACAGAGGAGCGACATCCAGGCTCCGGCAGAACAGCCCCAGGGTCGCAGCGGGCATCGTCCCCCTCGGTCCAAGCCGCCGGCTGCCAGGTGCCAGGCAGGGCTTACAGCCAGACAGACACATAAAAAATACTTCTGATAGTTCTCAGAAACAGCTTCTAGAAACCACAGATTTACAGCTCCCCGTAGAAAAGATGGGTCTGGGTTCGGGTCACAGCCCCGCTCTGCTGCTAGTAGAAACGCTTATTCCGCTCCTGGCGTTTCTGGAAGACCACAGCTCCCACCACAGCGCAGATGATGATGCCCAGCAGCGCACAGAGCAGGAGCAGGAACACCTTCCAGCCTGTCAGAGGCCCGCTTCGGAAGTTCCCCGTTGGGTCATCCACGTTGTCTGCAAGGATAAGAGCAGCTACAGAGACCAACCTGACCCGGGCTCCCATGGAGTCTTGCACCGTGTCAGAGCGCTGATGCATTCAAGAGTCCAGCCCCGATGTGCTCCAGTGAAGGTTTCCGAATCCCAGACGCTTACCTTTGGGTGATTTAAGTAGGCTGACACTAGGCTCTATCTTGGTCCAGTCAACAGTCTCATCTTCTACGGGGTGCTCCACCATGAGCTGGAATAGCTTCATCGAGATAATGTCATGGTTGTCTAGAAAACAACCGTCAGCACCAAACACTGTCAGGAGCTCCGAGAGATGTCCACACACTCAGAACACCCCTAGCACCATGCTCCACCAGGCCCAGGCCTCCTTCCCTCTCTAGCCCCCCTCACACCCCAGGTGCCAAACTGCAGCTTGAGACAGTCCTTGGCTCAAAATACCTCCCTTCCCAGGCCACGGGTCCCTACCCAGAAGGTCTTCAAAAGAGCCTGGTGAGCAATTTGAGGAAAGAAAGGCATTAAAGCCATACAATGCATCCCGTGTTACCATCCAGGCTCCAAACGTGTACCTGCGACCAAAGCCCCCTCTCACCAGACAAATCTCCAGTGCCAGCAGAAGCACCAAAGAAGTAGCCGGTTGGCAGCTGCACCCCTGCAATGTCAATGCAGTTCTTCCATTCGTTCTTGTCTTCTACATCAGTCATCACCTGCAAGACGAGGGGAGCGTCACACCAGGAGTGGGTGCCACCATCCGGCACACCTGCAGCTCTTTTGGAGCTGGACATGCAGGAGAGGCAGGCGGTTGAGCCTAGAAACCATCTCCAGGTCACCTACCGACACAGCAACACCCGCCCCTCAGCAGTGCCCCATCTACCACCCCTGAGACACCATGAAGGCATCCACCACATCTCACCGTCAGGCGACCGCGGGAGTACCGGATGGCCAGGAAGGTGTCGTGGTTCTGGTTCCGCAGGTCAGCAGTGCACCCCGCCAGCTCCGTCCAGCGCCCATCCTTGCTGTGGTCGTATGTCAGGGAGCCGTTGTTCACCATGGCAGATATGTAGGGGAACACACGCTGTGGGGAGGAGAGCGCTGCTGCCCTCAGCCTGCAGCAGCCTTGGGGCTGCAGCCCAAGCGCCACCTTCCACTGCCTGGTCAGAAAGCTCAGTGAGAGCGGGATCTCAGCAAGGCACAGCAGCAGAGCCCCAGCTTCGCTGCACGGCAGGTGCAGAAGGCAAAACAAGGAAATCAAGGCTCCTTTTCTATATAAAGCTGCTTCTAAACTGAGGGGGAGCATGTTCAGGCTAGAGTAGAGCAGCCACTTCTGACCTTCTGTATCAAGGCCCTGCAGAAGCCCATACCATGCCACATGTCCAGGGCAATGAGACCACCCCAAACCTGCAGAGCAAGCACCAGCCTGGGTAAGAAGTACAAGAACAGAGCACAGGACCCAGAATGGCCAGAAATCTCACAAAAGCAGCATAACCACACTCAGGGCTTTGTAGCCAGTGGATTACACACACCAAGAAAGGTCAACTGGAGGCAAGAATTTACCTCCCAGCAAGCATCAAAGACAACAGGGACATGGGTCACTTCCAGGTGCTTCATGACTTAAATATCATGGTCTTGGTGCAACAGAGCTCATTAGCAGAGTTACGCTTTCTGACTACTGTAATGAGATCCACAGACACAGCACAGGGCAGAAGAAAAGGACGACCAGCCCCATGGGACTGATCTGCATTTGGGCCATGGAGAAGTTGGAGCAAAAAGCCTGGCCAAGAGTTTGTCTTTTAGGCACCCAGGCTGCCGACAGAGAACAAAGCAAGAACAACATGGAATAAGTAACCAAAGCACAGAGAAGTTCAGGAAATTACAGTCAGGATTAAAATACTCTTGGGCTGATTTCTCTAACTTTACTTAGTAGCTGGTGCATAGTTTACACCAGCCCTGTGCCGTGCTCTCATGAGGAGGAGGAAAGGCTTTGGAAACATCTGTACAGTCAAAACCAGCAGAAGATGGAGCAAGGACCTTCTTATCTCCATGTACAAACTCTTCCTTTTTTCCAGCTCCCATGATAAGAAGAGCAGCCCACTCATGTAAGGAGAGGCTCTTCCCTCCTCTGGGAAGGAAGCACTTGGAGCACAAAGCCGCTGAAGAAACAGCCTCCTTGGCACTGATTGACTCACCTCTGTTGCTTCATCATTGGGATAGGTATCAAGGAAAATAGCCAGTCCGTGAAAGTTGTCCTTGCTGCCAAAGACAGGACCTAGAACAGGGCAGAACATTGGAAACAAAAGGGTCCCAGAGAGCATCTACTCAGACACTTCTTTAAAGAGCTGTATTAGCTGTTTATTGCCAGGCTGACGCCCAAGGGTCTGGAGATGCAGGCCACACCATGCAATCTCATGAGACCAGACAGAGGGGAGCTCAAACACCCTCCCTGGTGGGAAACCCTCTGGGACAGGGTACATGTGATAGCTGATGTGGCTTCATCCCGGTGGACAGCCCCAGCTGTGCACCGTACCTGGCACCAGGCGCTCCTGCGTGTACCACAGAGCCAGGCCATCCCCGTGCAGGTTCTTCTTGCCGGCTCCATGGATCCTGAAGTGGACGTGGAGCTCCCAGTCCTTGAGGAAGCAGGGCTGTGCGGAGAGACCACCCAGCAGCCTCAGAGCCGGAACAGGAGAGGCGCTGCGGCCGCCCCGGGCCCCCGCGCTCCCCCCCCCCGGGCTCTCACCACGCGGTTCCAGATGGAGCCCTCCCGGCTGCGCTCGTCCGGCGTCAGACGCACGTACTGGCTGGTGACCATGGTGCTGCCCTGGAAGTCCCACAGCGGCATCGCGGCGGAGCCCGCGCCTGCAAAGGGGCGGAGAGAGCGCGGCTCAGCCCGGGCCGCCGCGGGGAAGCCCCTCCGGCGGGCGCGGCGCCGCGCTCACCCTGGTACGGCTTCATCAGCGAGTGCTCCCGCTTCAGGTGCTCGCTGTTGCCATCCGTGAGCTCGGCGGGCGCCGGATGCGGCCCCACCAACAGCAACGCCGCGGCCGCCACCAGCGCGCCCGCCGCCATGCTCCGCTTCCGCCTCCGGGCCCCGCCCCGGCCCCGCCCAGGAGCGGCAGCCCGCTCCACCAATCAGAAGCCCGCACACCACGGCGTTCCCGCCTCCGCGGGTATACGTCACTGCTGCCCACCAATGGCGCGGAAGGGGGCGTGGCCGGGGGCAGGGAGGGGCGCGGAGCGCGCAGGGAGCGGTGGTGCGCGCTCCCGTCGCGCGCGGCCGGCGGGGCACGTGCCCCTCCCCGGCGGCCTGTCGCCATGGCAACGGCACGCGAGATGGCGCCCGCGGCTGTGCCCGGGCCCGGGGCCCCGCGGTCGGCGGCGGCCGCAGAGCAGCGCCGAAAGGAGCGGCCGAGGCGCTGTGGAGGTCACAGACGACTTTATTGAGGGCCGGCGGCAGCGGCTCCCTCCCGTGCGCGGAGGTGCGGGGCTTCGGCGGCCGCCGCTGCGCCCCCCCGCCCTGGGGGGAGCGCGTTCAGCCGGGCGGCGGGAGGCCCATCTCGGGAGCGCGGGGACAGCGCGCTTCCCGGGGCTCCTGCGGAGCAGTCCCCTCCGCTGCAGCCGAGCTGTGGGCAGGCAGCGCGACCCCCCCATTGGGGACTGCCCAGCCGGGTCCCATCTGTGTGCGTGTGCCAGCTCCTGCGTGCGTGCGAGCTCCTCTGGCCGCTGAAAGGAGATGCCGCGGCTGGGGCAGCACCGGCCACATCCTATGGGAACAGAGTGGAATACGCGCTATTCGGTTGGCTGTCTGTGCCGTATCAGGATGTAGCTGGTGCTGTCGTGGGGTGCCCAGTGTGCTCTGCGCAGTGCGTGTACTGCAGCAGCCTCTGCGGAGGGACATGTCCTGAGCAGGTTCTCGTTCTGGAGCTGTGCAAGCCCTTGGTGCAGTGGGGCATGTGCTTCCCTCCAACAGGACAAGGGCTGCAGGAGGGTCGGGGGTTATGAGCTGGTGGAAGCAGAGAGAGGGGAAACCGAATGATCAGTGAAAGTCTGGGTGGGAAGCACCCGTGAGCATGGCAGTCTGAGGCTCAGGGCCCTGCTGAGCCTAAGGATGAGGGTGGTTGGCCGTGGCTTAGGGACCTGCAGCTCAGTCCCTTCTGGCACTTGCAGCTCTCACTTCTTCCTATTCATGATCTGGCTGGAAATCCAGTTCATCCCATCCTGGAGAGAAGAGAGATACGTGAGCAAAGCCCTGAGAGCATGGCAGGTCCTGGGGTTCTCTCCCAGCTCTGCAGAGCCTGCAGGACCCCATCTGTACCTGCACTCCTTCCCCAGACAGGGCAGAGCAGGCCTGGATCTGCCATTCCCGGTCCCGGTAGGTGTGGAGGCGCAGCCCTTCTGCGATGTCAGCTGCGGGTGCAGCAGTCACTAGGTCCTGCTTGTTGGCAAACACCAGCAGCGGGACCCCCATGAGGGCCTCCTCCTCAGTGAGCTCTGCCAGCTCCTGCCAAGAGAGAGCCATCTCCCGGGGCTGCTGCCCTCCTCCATAGAGCTGCTGGGCCACTTGCCTGAGCTGCCCAGGGCAGGCTGCCCCCGAAGTGCCTCACTCCCCTCTCTCTGGTGCCCTTATTGCAGCCAAAGCAGAGTGAGGCCTGGACATCCCAAGGGAGAAGAAGCTCCATCTACGCTGCAGAAAGCCTGAAGCTGCATGCAGCACTGCCTGAGGTCTGAAGCACTACCAGCACCCAGAGCCTTGGGCAAAGGGCAGCTGCAGGAGCTGCTCTCAGCCCTGTGCTGTCTGGCACACCCACACCACCGCCTGGTGCTGGTACAGCCGAGAGTGGCGCTTGGAGTCCCAACTTCCTCTCTTCAGCTTCACTCCCAGGGTTTGTAACTCTCAATCTGCTACTTCTAAACCTTCACTTGGTCAAATGGCTCACCTGGTGCTGTGGAGGTGGGAGCAGGGCTGGAGACCGAGGGGCAGAGTCACCCCCATGGCGGGTACCCCTTGGGCATCATGCCTGGATCAGGGGGAGCTGCTGGTCATGCATGTGCCATAGAGGGGGCTGGCTCTGCGTGCTGAGACTGATCACGAGCCCTTCGCACACAGCTCTCGGGACAGCTTGGCCCCACAGCAGTGCCGAGACATGGCGCAGGGCAGCCTCACTCCCACTCCAGTCCTCAAGGAGCTGGTGCCAGAAGGGCCTGAGCCCCACAACTCCCCTCAGTTGCCCCCCCCCCCCCCCCCCAGCAGACCCCTCGTACCTGTCCTGTCTCCTCAAAACGCTTCTGGTCTGCACTGTCAATGACATAAATCTGCCATGGGGACAAACGGAACAGCCAGTGGCTGTAAGGGCCCCATGCAGAGGGCACGGCTCTCCACGCATGGGGCTGTGGGGGGCTGCGGGGGGCTGCAGGCGGCCACCCCACTCACCAGCAGGTCTGTGCTGCCCAGATACTTCCTCCAGTATGGGCGGATGGAGCGCTGCCCCCCAATATCCCAGACATTTAGCTTGAGGCCATGCGAGTGGACGCTTTTTATGTTGAAGCCCTGCACAGGAACAGGAACAAACTCTGGCATCTGGCAGGGGAAGGCAGGACCTGCCCCCCTCCCGCTGCCCCCCAGCAGCACCTACCTGGGTGGGTGTGATGGTGCTGACCTCTTCGGACGCCAGGCGTTTCAGCAGCGTGGTCTTCCCCGCGTTGTCCAGCCCCAGCAGGACGATGCGGAGCTCCTGCTCCGGGGATCCTTTCAGCCTCTGGATGATGGAGAGCAGCCCCTGGGGGCGTGGGGCGCTGGGTGAGTCCTGCAGGGTGCCGGGTCACTGCACAGCACCCTCATTTCAGAGGGCAAAGTTGGGCAAGCTGTTCACCATGGTACTCTGTGTCTATGGCCCGAATGAGCACCAGGGCTTTGCTCCCAAGTTGTCCCAGGTTGGGGTGACCCCATGGCAGATCCACCCAACCCCAGTCCCCCCGTGGTGGCTGCCCCTGCCCTGAGAGCCCTGTGAGCTCCTGTGCGAGCTGGGAACACTGCCCATCGTAAAGCCCCAGTCCTGCTCTGTCAGCCTGCCCAGCACTGACACTGGGAGCTGATGCCCTGGCACGGGCAGGATGTCACTGGGCCCCGCTTACCTTCTGCACGTCACCCATGGTCCAGGAGCCGCTGCAGCCCGCAGCACGCCTGGGGACCTGCTGGGGGCTTGTCCCCGGGGCCCGCCGGAGGCTGTGAGACTGGCACGCTGCCCATCCCAGGGGAGGAAGAGGATTACGGGCTCCAGAATTAGCTGCTGTCTCTCCATTTACCCGCAGCATTAAATAATGCCCTCGGCAAATCCCCCAGCCAGCTGTCGCCCCACCATCCCCTACCCCCAGAATAAAGCAGGTCCTTCAGGCTGGGGCACTGGGGCACAGGGCATCCCTCTCCCCATGGGACCAGCTGGTGGCTCGGGGATGGCAGCATGGCAGGAAGATGAGGTACCCAGGCACCATGGGCAGAGCATGGTGGTGGGATCCTGGTGCACGGGGCTGACACAGCCTCCTGTGTGAGGGGTGATGCCTCAGCACATCATTCCATCCCACCTCACACCAGCACCCACGAGCAGCCCCTGTGGAGGGCATCAGGAGGTAACACTGAGGCTGGAGCTGCTCAAGGCCACGTCAGCCGCTGCCACAGGTCCCTGCTGCTATCCAAGGGAAACCACCAGGCGCTGGAGCAGGGTGAGGGCTGGGCTGTTGGGAGCAGGAGGTCGGGGATGGCACAGGAATGGGCTCCAAAGGGGCACAGGCACCTTCCCCAGCAGCCCACCCTTGCCCAAGTGGGGTTAAAGGCTCTTCTGTTCACCATCTGGATTAAATACATTAATGAGGCAATGTCTTTGATTCTTTCATGCCAGTTTGGCCCTTGGATCAGGTTTCCTAGCAGAGGTTATCCTTGTGGTGAGGACCATGAGTCACGCACTCTTGGTGAGACATTCTTATTTATAACTCCTGTTACAAAGCCAAGCCAAACACCACAGCTCTGCTCCAACAAAGGGACAAGGAGCGGCACCATCACCCCCTGCTCAACTGCTGCTCTGAGCTGCAGCAGGGGGCAATGGGGCAGCAGCGGGGGCCACCCTCCACTACCCCTACCTGGAGACCCCCCTGCCAGGGCTGCAGCTGATAATGCCACACTGCTTTTGTGCATGTTCCCAGTGGGAACACTTCATTTTTCTCTGCATAGATCTGCACCCGACTTAATGTTAGGGTTCTGCTTTTGATAGGTTAATCACCCACCTTACATCCCAGTTATTAGCATTTCCATGAGCGGGTTGCCATGGCACTCTGCGGTTTATCCTGGAACTGTTAGTTACTTGCGTTTTCCTAACAAATATTCCAAAATATCCTTGACTGGTTTGTGGTTGCTGATCAACACGGAA
Organism: Ara ararauna; assembly: GCA_028858755.1. Lineage (NCBI taxonomy): Eukaryota > Metazoa > Chordata > Aves > Psittaciformes > Psittacidae > Ara > Ara ararauna. The sequence goes on from CM054386.1 coordinate 1,379,934, forward strand.
CCCCAGCCTCAGGAGATGGGCAAAACTGCTTAGGCATCAGTTTGGTGGCTCCAAGCAGCATGTCCACTGCTCCTCTCTGCCAGGCCCTGCCAGCACCCATGGTGCAGGCAGCTCTCCCTGGCAGCAGCACCAGCACGGCCCTCGGGGCCACCCCCAGGCCCACTGCATGGCACGGGGCTGGGAGGCAGCCGGGTGCAGCCAGGGCATGTGGCTGCTGGGAGCAGTGATGACCCTGAGAACTACAGGCCATGCTGGTGGTGGGGACTGGGTGGGATTGGGATGGAGCTGTACATACAGATGAGAATAAGGATACAGATAGGGATGGCTTAACGGATGTGGATGCAGATGGAGGCAGGAATAGGGATGGGGTTGGGGATGGGAATGGAGATAGAGACAAGAATGAGGATGGAGATGGGGGCAGGGATGGGGATGCAGATGGGAATGGGATCATGGATATGGATGCAAATGGGGGCACGGATAGGGGTGGAGTTGGGGATGGGTATTGGGATGGTGACAGGGATGGGGATAGGGATGGGAACTGGAATGGGAATGCAGTTAGGAACAGGGATGCAGATGTGGATGCACACCTATAGTGATAGGACAAGGGGTAACGGGTTCAAACTTAAACAGGGGAAGTTTAGATTGGATATGAAGAAGAAATTCTTTAGTGTAAGGGTGGTGAGGCACTGGAATGGGTTGCCCAGGGAAGTTGTGAATGCTCCATCGCTGGTGGTGTGCAAGGCTGGGTTGGACAAAACCTTGGGTGACATGGTTTAGTGGGAGGTGTCCCTGCCCATGGCAGGGGGGTTGGAACTGGATGATCTTAAGGTCCTTTCCAGCCCTTAATATTCTAAGATTCGATGATGCAGATGGAGGCAGGGGTAAGGATGGGGATGGGAACAGAGATGGGGATGTAGATGTGGATGGAAACAGCGATGCAGACAGGGATGGGGTCATGGATGTGGATGCAGATGGAGATGGCGAAAGGGATGAAGATGTGGATGTGGATGGGAACAGGGATGCAGACAGAGATGGGTTCACTGATGCGGATGCAGACGGCGGCAGGAACGGGGATGCGGCGGGGCCGCGCGCCGCCTGTCCCGGCGCTGGAGCCGGTGCCTGCCGGGGAGGTGGTGGCGGCGGCGCGGGGCGGGAGGGCGGCTCCGCTCCCCCCGCTGCGGTCTCGGTTCCCAAGGCGACACTTCCTGTGGCAGCCGAAAGCGGTAGTGCCGGGGAGCGCCGCGCCGCGCCGGGAGAGCCGCGCCGGGGATGCTGCGGGGCCGCGGGCCGCGCCGGTAGCGCGCTGGGCCGGGCGGTGCCAGGCATGCAGGGCAAGGCCAAGCTGCTGCTGGTCCACAACGGCCGCATGGTGAGTCCCTGCCTGGCCACGCGCGCGGCTCTCCATCCCCCGGGGATGCCCCACCCGGCGGCACAGATTGGGGCCGGGGAGGCGGAGTGGATAACGGGCAGGCAGAGGGATGTATAGGGCGAGGTAGGAGGCAGGCAGGGCATTGTGCAGCTGGGTACCGGGCAGGCAGAGGGGTGTATGGGGCTGGGTAGGAGGCAGGTACCGTGCAGCTGGGTACCGGGCAGGCAGAGGGGTGTGGGGTGGATAAAGGCAGGTGAAAAGTCTGGGGCTGGGCACTGCATTTGGGTATTCAAAGCAAGCAGAGATGCAGAGGGGTATTAGGGCAGACAGCAGTATAGGAGCAGGCAGGCAGGGACATATGAGGATGGGCTAATAAGCAGGCAGGGGTTTATGAGGCTGAGACAGCAATGTAAGTGGGGGTGTGTGGCACTGGGGTAATGGGCAAAGAGTGGCATATGGGGATGGGGTTACAGGAATTAGCAGTGCTGGGGTGGGGAAGAGCAAGGAACGGGCAAGTTAGAGGTATGTGGGGCTGGGGTAAGGGGCGTGGCAGCGGCATATGGGGTGGGGAAGAAAGGAGAGGGAGGAGTGGGACAGTGAGGCTGGGGTGTGCGGGTCTGGGATGGGGACATGCAGGCGGTGTGCAGGGTAGGCTGAGGTGTGCGGGGCTGGCAGGGTGGGGAGCACTTCAGAATGACCCCAGGCAGGCGATGAGGGGCAGCACCTCTTGGCTGGGCTTTGACTGTGCAGGCTCTGCCCATGTCCCTGCTTGCTGTGGGTCTTGGGGTACCACATCCCCATGGCTGGTATCTGGGGTGGCCCAAGGGGTGCTGTAGGGCACCCTGTCCTGCTGCGCCCTGGGTTGGCAGCTTTCAGGCTCTGGTTTGGGGCATCTGCGCTCTAGTAGCCCCAGGCCCCAAGGAAGGAGGGAGCAGGCAGTTTGCCTGCCTAGGGCTGTGGTTGTCCTTCCTTCCCTCCCCTCCTCCCCTCCTCTTCCTGTGCTGAGGAGGCGCCTTCTCTCCTCTCTGGGCAGCGGTGGCAGGGTTACATCTGATAGCATCTGCCCTTTCCCTACTGCTGGCCTGGCCCCAGGGAAGAAGATGTGCAGGAGGTGGAAGAAAAGCTGTGCATCCCTTGTAACCCCCCCACCAACGCTCTGCTCGCTGCTGTCCTGGCTCTGCCATGGGGCAGCCCTTCCGATTCCAGCTCTCACGAGATCAGTGTTCGCAGGCAGCCTGTGTCCTGGGTTTGGATTGGGCTCACCCAGGTACCACTCCACCAGGCTGGCAGCTGCCGTGTGGCCCCTCTCACCTCTCTTCTCTCCACCCCGCAGGGCCCGGCTGTGTCGGATGGAGGTAAGACTGCTCTTTGCTCGGCTGGAGCCCAGCATCATTGGCAGGGGAGGGGGAAGCCAGAGGCAGCCTGATGCCAGGGGCAAGGAGCCAGCAGAGAGCCAGTCCTGTGTCAGCACAGGCTGTGCCATTGGAGAGTGCATGGCCCCCTCTGACAGGGACTCATCGTACCCCCATTCCTCCCATCGTGCCTGTCCCTCCTGCTCAGCTGGCACCCGTGGGTGCTGAGGGCTGAGAGACTTCCCGGAGCAAGTAGAACCTGGGGACCAGCCAGCCCCAGGCTCCCTGTGGGAGTCTGTCCATCTGTCTCATTGTGCATCAGATATCTCAGGTTGTCCAGTCACCCATCTCAGTCCCGCTGCAGGAGTCTTCCAATGTGGGGTGCTGGTGGCTGATGTTCCCACGTGCAGAGTGTGTGCAGTTGCCCCCTGTTCTGGACAGGAGGGGAAGGGTGAGGAGCCCGGCAAAGCAGGAGCCTGACTCCTCCTCTGCTCCTGCCAGCTTTGCTGGGAGAGACCTTTACTTTCTCTTGCAAATGACCCTCTTGCCAGTTGCTCCCCAGCCAAACCAGTTCAAAAGCTTGGGTTGCCCCTGGGAACTCCCATCTTTTTGATGGAGGGATTCCATTGGAATGCATGGTCACCTTGGGTTTCCCCAGGGGAGGGTTTCCTCTGGGTTGGGAGCTGGGGATGACACTTCCCACTGGGTTTATTTGTCATGGCTGGAGGAACGGTGAAAGAAATCAGGACCTGTACCCATCCTCTGAGCTTCCTTCCATGCTGCACGCATCCTATGTCCCCTTCCTCCCCACTTTCCCTCCCTGGCTGGGTGCCTTCCCCGCACATCCGCTTTGTTCCCCTGGGAAGTGAGTCATGGGTGGAGTCACAGTGACACGGGGAGGGGAGGCCAGCGCTGGCAGGGAGGCTGTCATGCCAGAAAGTGCCAGCTCTGCCCTCACCAGCTCAATCCACCAAGGATGCTGCTGTGATGCTCCTTGTGAGGGCTGCTGGCTCTGCTTGGGATGTGGTGGATGAACCTGATGCAGATACAGAGGGCTGCTGGCGACAGGATTGACACTGGGGAGCGCCCAGGCTGCCAGAGGTGACCCTTTTTCTCTCTCAGAGTTAAACGCCTCCAGGGCCCGCGGCAGCAACCACAGCGTGAACAGCCTGCCGGGACCCTCTGCCTCCTGCAGCTCTGCCCGGGGGTCTGTGTTCAGCTGGGCCGAATCCTTCGAGACGCTGCTGCAGGACCGTGTGGCTGTCACCTACTTCACTGTGAGTGCCACGGCCCAGTCCTTGGTCCCTGCTCCTTCTGACCGCTGGCACCAGCTGTCCCCCAGCCACGGTGCCCGCCTGGCCAGCAGCTCCCTCTGCCCCGCAGGAGTTCCTCAAGAAGGAGTTCAGCGCTGAAAATGTCTACTTCTGGCAGGCGTGTGAGCACTTCCAGCAGATCCCGGCCAGCAACACACAGCAGGTACCGGGCTCCGTGCAGCCACGGTCACCGAGCTGCTGGGAGGGAGGTGGGCAGGGATGGGGGCAGCTGTCGTGCCTGCATGTCCCAGCAGACCCCTGCAGTGGGAGGCTGAGCAGGCTGGGCGCTCTTGTGGGAGGAATAAGGAGATGGATGTGATGTGTACCTGAAGGGTATGCTTCTCCATCGTGGAGTGGCCAGAGGGTGGAGAGTGCTGCTGGGAGGAAAAAAGAGTCCAAGGGCAGAGAGCTGGATTGGGATCATGGGGACAAAGCCACACAGCTGGAGGGATGGTTCCTACCTTCAGCTGTATGCCTGTGGAGAGACTGGTGTGTTGTGCTTGGCACTGGGTGGGGACGGCTGGCGCCAGTGCCCATCCTGAAGCCCAGGTACTGAGCTGGTCCCAAGGGGACACTTGGCCCCTCCGGGCTCAGGTGGCTCCATGGGGTGAGCCTGGAGCTCCCCACAGGGTAGCAGTGGGGAGGGGGCTCCTGGCCTCGGCCTGACCCCCCTGCTCCCCTCCAGCTGGCCCAGGAGGCAAGGCGGATCTACGATGAGTTCCTCTCCAGCCACTCCATCAGTCCTGTGAACATCGACAGGCAGGCCTGGATTGGGGAGGAGATGCTGGCCACCCCCTCCCCAGACATGTTTCGCACCCAGCAGCTCCAGGTACGGCAGCACCCGCAGGACGAGGGCTGTGGGACCACCCCGCACATCACCCAGGATCGCTGCTGTCACCCTGGGGCTGCGCCACGGGGCAGTGGCTGGGGTGAGCTGTGGGTGGGCAGGGGTCGTGAGCACACGCGTCCTCCCGTTGCAGATCTTTAACCTGATGAAGTTTGACAGCTACACACGCTTCGTGAAATCCCCGCTCTACCAGGCCTGCCTGCGGGCAGAGAGCCAGGGGCAGCCCCTGCCCGACCTGCGGCCCCACTCCCGCAGCAGCAGCCCCCCACCCGACCTCAGCAAGGTGAGCGGGGTGGGAAGGAGGGGATGAGGACCCGGCCCTTCATCTGAGGAAATGATGCTGAGTCCTTTCCTCGCTGCTCAGAGCAAACCAGTCCCAGGCTGAGGACAGACAAGCAGGCAGGGGAATAGGGAAAGGGAAGGGGCAGCCTCAGATGTCCCTATGCCGAGATGCTTCTCTGTTCACCCCAGAAATCGAAGCTGAAGCTGGGCAAGTCCCTGCCTCTGGGTGTGGAGACAGCAGGCAGTGGTGCCAACCGCAGCCCCCGCCGCTCCTTCAGGAAGGGAGAGCGGCGGGAGCCCTCCTGGGCAGGTAGGTGCTGTGCCAAGCGGGGCAGAGAGGCCACACCACCCCCGAAGGATGTCTGTATTCCCGGTCACTGTCCTTCTCTCTGTCCCAGATAGGGGAGAAGGCGGTGGGAGCGCCATGCTGTGGCGGGAATCCCAGGGCTCGCTCAACTCCTCTGCCAGCCTGGACCTGGGCTTCCTGTCCTCAGGAAGCACAGCCCCAAGCCCCTGGACGGAGGTGAGTTGTCACCATGCCGGCCCTACGGCATCACACTGCCACCGGCTGGGCTCATGGCACCGCATCCCTCCTGCAGGGCCATCGGAAGAGTCTGGGGGGCAGCGAGGCAGAGCTGCCAGCCAAGCCCATGAAGTACTGCTGTGTGTACCTGCCTGACGGCACGGCCTCGCTGGCCTCCATCCGGCCTGGCCACTCCATCCGCGACATGCTGGCGGGGATATGTGAGAAACGTGGCTTCAGCCTCCCGGACATCAAGGTCTACCTGGTGGGGAATGAGCAGGTAGGAGGGGCAGAGAGGAATGCTGTGTCCAGGCTGGGACCGTTTTGCTTGCTCTCTCCTTATGGTTTGGCTCTCACAGAAAGCGCTGGTGCTGGACCAGGAGTGCTCCGTGTTGGCAGACCAGGAAGTGAAGCTGGAGAACAGGATAAGCTTCGAGTGAGTGGGAGCTTTAGGGCTGATGCTGTTGCTCACCCATCTGGTCCACATCATGTGCAGCCATGCACTCTGACCCACACCCAACTGCCCCCAGGGAGTCCGAGACCCCTGGCTCTGCCCCTGCCTGTCTCTCTTTGTGTCCAGACAGCCTCTTCTCCCCCATCCACAGCCTGGAAATCTCCTCCCTCAAGAAGACCATCCGCATCACAGCAAAGTCAACCAAGCGCATCCGAGAAGCTCTGCAGCCTGTGCTGGGGAAGTACGGTGTGAGCGTGGAGCTGGTGCTGCTGCGGAGGGTGAGCACCGACCCAGACTCCTGTGGGTGGGATCCTTGGGGGGAAAACAGGTCTGGGGCTTGGGCCAGGGGCTGCTGACAGTGTTGGGGAGCAGCGGTCTGTGCTGCAGGCTCGTGGAGGGATGCTGATGTTTGAGATGGGCCATGGCACCGCACCCGCTGTGAGCTGAGAGGGACCCATGGGTGTGCTCTGCACTGTCCAGCCCATGACCCAGCAGGGTCTGGCTGGGGAGCTCACAGGTCCTTCAGCCTGGCTGCCATTGCCATGCCACAGTGAGTGTGACACTCGCTGGTCCTCCCCATTGCAGCAAGGCGAGCCAGCTGCCCTGGACCTGGAGATGCTGGTCAGCACAGTGGCTGCTCAGAAACTTGTCCTGGAAACACCAGCAGGTAAAGTGTCCCCCTCCAAGCCATGTCCCACCATAGAGCACTCACAGGGCCAGGCTGCTTTCTGCTGGCCATGGTTCCTGCTCCCTGGGATGGGCTTTATCCTGTCACAGCCTGGGCCAGAACCGGGGTACTGGCGTGGGACACTGAGCATCACTTGTCTTGCAGACATGCGAGTGACAGAGAGTGCTGCGGCTGCCCCATCCCCACTCAGGAGCGAGGTGAGCTCAAATCCCACTGCCCTGCTCAGGGATGCCCCCATGGCTGCTGCCATGGTCCATAGGGGAGATATGTCCTGCTGCAACCCTGGCACATAGCACAGAGCTGGACAGAGGGCACCAAGGCAGGAGCCAAGCTGCGAGAGGGTGATGGGGACGTGGGCTGGAGCAGCACTGCCTCCTTGCCCCGTGGGTGAGGCCTGGGCTGCTCATCACAGGGGGAAAGCCCAACAGAAGAGCCTGATACACTGTGGGAGATGCCCTCCTCCTTCTCTCGGGCCCGTTCTTCGGCTGCCACAAACCTGAACCGCCGCACGTATGACCTGGAAGGTGAGACCTGGTGTGCCTGAAACCTGAGGGACTGGGCAAAACATGGGGTGAGAGACTCAGGGCCCCCAGTCTGCTGGGGGTGGATGCAGGGTCCTGTGGAGCTGGGGATGAGCTGTGAGGGGCACAGGGTCCCCCATATGCTGGGGATATGCATGGGTGCTGGCATGGAGCAGGGCCAAGTGCGGGTGCTGTACCTGTGACACGTTCAGGGTCACATCAGTTGGTGAGGGCAGCTGTTAGTACAAGAGCCCGAGTGCGGGGCTCAGGCGCACAACCTGCATTCCCCCAGGGCTCGTGGAGCTGCTGAACCGTGCGCAGAGCTGCCGGGCCAATGACCAGCGTGGGCTGCTCTCCAAGGAGGACCTGGTCCTGCCCGACTTCCTCCAGCTCCCTGAGCGGGACGGCAGCACCTGCGAGGGGCCGGATCGCCCAGGCTCTGGGGGAAACAGCCGTCCCCAGCCCGCAGAGCCCAGCCCGGCACAGCCTCCGGTTGACCACGAGCTCCGATGAGCCCTGCTGCACGTCCGCACCAGCACGTGGTGCCCTCGGGCCACGCTGGGGTTCAACATGGGCTCAGCCAGCCCCTGCCCTGCACTGCCACCACTGCCCGGAGCACAGATCCATCCACGTCCTGCCCCAAACTGTCGTGTCGTGTCGCTGTGAGTGGTTGAGCAGCTGCCATTGCCCCTCGGTGGGTCACATCCTGGTGCACGTCAAGGGAGTCCTGTACATAGATTGAACCCTCGTTGCAAAGCACTTTGCAACATCCCACGTGCCTGGCACTGTTCTACCCAGTGCCTGTGGCAGAGCTGCCCGCCCAGCAAATCCTGCCTGTGCTGGGCTGGCACAGCCCCACTGACTGTTTGGGTAGGGAAAGCACCCTTCTAACCAAAGGGTGTTCAGGATAGAGAGGGTGGGGTGGCAGCCCCAATCCCAGTGCTGTGGGCAGGCAGGGTCAGGAGAAGTGTCCAGAGCTGAGGGCCGGATCTGGTCCCTGACCCTGCAGGAATAGGGATTCCCCATAGTTGAAGCGCATGGTCCTGCAGGCCCTGCAGAGCAGGTTGTTACCGTCCACACTGTGTGAGTATGGCTGAGCCTGATCCTGTCACGACAGCACTGCCGTGGAGCAGGGTGCCTGGTTCCTGCCCCATGCAGACCGCAGGTCGTGCCAAAGAAGCCTTTCTCCTCCCTGCAGGGAGACCCTGTGGCTCCTGGGTGTCTGCTGAAGTGACCCACAGGAGCAGATCCCTGTAGGTCCCCTGCCCCAGCCTGGTCAGGGCTCAAAGTGTTCAGCTCTCTAATGCCAGAGGAATGCAGCATCCCGGGGTGCTGAGCATCTCAGCGTGTGCCCAGCCTGTCACCTCTGCCAGTGGCTGTGCTGGGCACCTTGAGCCTAGCTCTGCCAGACCTGGCTGTGCACTACGGGTCTCCATCCCCAGCAGCCCCATGTCCCCAGAGGTCCCAGATCCAGTCTGTGATGGAAGCATTCCCCCCAACAACAACCAAGTGATCCCTCCATCGTCCTCACATGCTGGGGCCCTGCTTGGCTGTGCCCTGGGGTCACCACTCTGCCACCACTGCCCGGCAAGAGACAGAGGGTGACCCAAGGCAGCCCTGGAGCTCACCCAGGAACAAGGGCCGTGGCCACCCAGCCCCATGCTGCCATGGCCAGCTGCAGCCATGCAGCCCTGGGCACAACCCCCTGTGTCTCTGTGGTGCTGCTCAGTCCTGTCTGTGGTGTGAAACCAGGGGAAATAAAAGGTGTTGCCTTGACGTGCATTCCTCTCCTTCCTCCACCACCAGCCAGATGCTGCTTTCCCCGGCAATAATGTCCCTCCAGCCTTCCCATACCGCACAGAGCCACCCTAGGGCCAGGGCAGGGCTGGAGCCAGCCCCTGGCTCTGATGCTGCCCTGCCCTGCAGCAAGGAGCGGTGCCAGGAGCTTGTTTTCCCGGCACCACTGATGGTGTAGGGGAAGCTGTGGGGCCGGCATGGCCAAGGACTTCAGCCCTGACCCTGTCAATGAGTGACAGCCAGAGCTGCCAGGGCCTCACTGGGTTAATGATTGCGGGGCAGCTGGCCAAGAGCCCCCGGGCACAGGGCAAGTGCGGACACTGTCCCCCAGCCCACTGCAGCCTGGCACAGGGCACTGCAGGAGCCACTGGCTGCACCCCATGAACAAAAAGGTCCCCCAAGCCCTCTGCCTCTGCTGTGTACCCAGCTGTGGCGTCTCCCGGCATTTGGCTCCTTTGGTTTGTGACCTGGTGGAGGCTCAGTGATGGTCCAGCGGTGGCAGGAGCACCCTGGGGTACCCAAGGGATCTCCACTTGCTCTCCCCATACAATTGCATCTGGCTTGTCTGTGGTGATGGTCCCAAGAGTGCCCAATGATGGAGGCATGAGAATGTGGTGACTGTGTGGATCCCCTATGCCCACTCCCCACATCACTGGGCTGGAGGAGCCTTTGGCCCTTGTCTCTCCCTGGGGCAGACGTGGAGAGGAGCTGACTGAGCACCTTGTGGGTGGATGGAAACTTGGCTGGAGGTTCGTAAACAGCAGGTAATGATAAACATCATCGAGGAGGTGGTGACAGCAGCGCTGGCGTCACTCCCCCCCTGCCCACCTTATCACACATGCTGGGAAGATGCAGGCTCTGCCACGCAGCCCTCGCAGTGCTGCCGGTTGTTCTACACCGAACCGCCGGCATGGGTTGAGTCAGGCCACATAACACCATCACCAGCAGCAACAGGGCACAAGGATCGCACTGGTGCTGATGTAACCCATCACCAATGCCCAGGCAGCGAGGACTGCACAGCCTGCGCAGAGCTGATACTCAGATGATTCCAAGGACGGTGCATGTATGTGTGGCCTCACCTCCATCCTGGGACACTTTGATAGCACAGCACTGAGCCCTCCTCCTCCTCCTCTGGTGCAGGGGACGAAGCACCCAGCACCAAGTGATGGAGAGCGGAGGCTGCTCTAGCATTGCCTCGCAGGCACTGTGCTCCAGCACTGCCTTGTCTGACTCCCCACCATGGGCTGCCGCTTGCCCAAGGGTGATGCTGAGCCTCAGGCAGGGAGAGGTGGTCAGTGGTGTGGTATCCGATGCCATGTGCTCTATCCCACCCCAGTGCCACAGCTGACAGGGATGCTGTGGGGTTACCCATTAACTGCAGGAATTTCTGGGGAGGAGGTGAGTGGTGAGCAGAGGTGAGGGGCAACGTGGGCTCCTTAGACTTTGCTCCTGGCATGAGTATAAAGGGCCGTGGTGTTTAGCAGGTTACTTCGCTGGAGAGACGTGCGGATGTGGCATGTGGACACAGTGCTGCCCTGAGTGCCAGGCCAGCCTCAGGTGAGCAGGGCGCTCGGTAGGAGTGGTCCCCTCCCCATGTCTCCTGCCTGCCCTTGCAGGAGCTCACTGGGCTGACACAGTGGTGACCGGTGGGCCCGGGGACCGCTGGGTGATGGGATGGTGCTCCTTGGTGGTGCCGGCACCGCAGGGATTGGGGAGGCTTGTGGTGGCTGTTGCAGCACAGCTGTGGTGACCTGCGGCTGCCTCTGCTCAGCCTCAGCAGGAGTGATGCTGCCGTACCACCGGGAGAGCCCGGTGCTGCCCCGCTGCCCGGTGCGGGCAGGAAGGGTGGTGCACGGGCCCCAGTTCGCCTACTGCCCCAGCCCCCAAGGTAGGTGCCCCAGCCTCCTCCTCCTCCTCCTCTTCCTCACCCCGCTATGCTCAGCTCTGCTTCTGGCCAGATCCTGGCCCAGGCGGCGCCCGGCTCTCCTCTCCAGGAGGATGGGGCTGTAACACGGTTGTCCCCTCTCCCCAGCCCTGCACCGGCTGCCGGGTGCCCACTCCTGCCCCTTCACCGTGGGAGCAGTGCCTTGCCCTGACCATGGCTTCCTCTGTCCCGGCTCCCCGGGGCGCCTGCGCGAGGGCCGGGAGCGGTACGAGCTGGACACGCTGCCCTGGCAGGGGCCCCGGCTTGGTTTGGATGAGCTGCAGAAGCCAGGTGAGACCCCTGGGCACACAGCACCTGGGGTGGGGGGCACCACAGAGACCTGCCAGAGGGAGCACAAGATGCTCAAGGGTGGGAGGAGATGGAGGGGACCAAGGGAGTGGTAGCACGGCTGGGGACGTGAGCCCCATCCCACCATGGGAGGACGGTGTAGGGCTGTGAGGGAGCCAGGGCTGTGCCACAACCAGTGGTTAACACTCTCTCTTGTCTTGTGCAGAGCTGGGGTGCTGGGCCAGGGTCCAGTCCATCTGTGTCTCCCTTCTCAAGGTGCCCCTGATGTTCGGGTTCCTGTACCTCTTCGTGTGCTCCCTGGACGTTCTCAGCTCTGCCTTCCAGCTGGCTGGAGGTAGGGTGGGGGGGGTGCCTGGGTGCCTGGCACTCACCATGCCGGCATGCTGCTGCTCATGCTCCTTGCAGGCAAGGTGGCCGGGGACATCTTCAAGGACAACGCCATCCTCTCCAACCCCATGGCTGGGCTGGTGGTGGGCATCCTGGTGACCGTGCTGGTGCAGAGCTCCTCCACCTCCACCTCCATCATCGTCAGCATGGTCTCCTCAGGGTGTGAGTGCACCCACAGGACTCCTGGGTTACCTGAGGCTGGGAACAGGGTGGCTGGATGGGATCACCCTGAGCCAAGCCGTGTGGGGCTAATGGGTCTCTGTGTCTCCAGTGCTGGAGGTGCGCTCCGCCATCCCCATCATCATGGGCTCCAACATTGGCACCTCTGTCACCAACACCATTGTGGCTCTCATGCAGGCTGGTGACCGCAGCGAGTTCAAACGGTGAGAGCTGGTCAGGGCAGAGGGACCCAGGGGGCTGAGAGCTGCTCCCCAGGGGCCACCCTATGGTGATGGGGTCCTCCGCACAGGGCCTTCGCTGGTGCCACGGTGCATGACTGCTTCAACTGGCTGTCAGTGCTGGTGCTGCTGCCGCTGGAGGTGGTGACCGGGTACCTGCACCGCGTCACTCACCTGGTGGTGGCCACCTTCAACATCCGCAGTGGGAAGGATGCCCCCGATCTGCTGAAGATCATCACAGAGCCCTTCACCAAGCTCATCATCCAGGTCTCCTCAGCTGTGGTGTCCCCAAGGGTGGCGCTCCCAGGCTGGTGGTTGTCCCTTTGATGGTGGTTGTGTCCCCTGGCCAGCAGTGGTGTCCCCATCCCAGTGGTGTCCCCAGGCTGTGGGTGATGTCAGCCCCCAAGGGCCCCCTCCAACCCATGTGTCATTGCAGCTGGACAAGTCAGTGATCACGGGCATTGCCACGGGGGATGAGAGCCTGCGCAACCGGAGCCTCATCCGCATCTGGTGTGGTCCTGCACCTGCGCAGGTGAGGGGCCCATGGCTTTGCTGGGGCCACCAAACCATCCCATGGAGGGCAGGGGCTGAGGATTCTGTGGAGGCACTGCACACACCCTCTCCCTGCAGACAGCCGCTGTGGACCTTGTTCCCCCCCTGAACTGCGCAGGCCCCGGCCACTGCAGCACCAAGGGCCTCGAGAGCCTCCAAAACATCACCAGGCAGAAGTGTGAGTGGGGCTTGGGCAGCCCTGGGGAGCAGAGGTCATGAGGCTGCGGAGGTGCAGATGGGACTGGGGGGCTGTGTGTGGGGTGGAGAGATGCTGGGCACAGGGCTGGAACGGTGACGTGGGGTAGGGCCGAGACATGTTGGGGCTGGGGTCCAGGTGTGGGGCTGCCTTGGGGGGCAGGTTTGTGAGAGGGGCCAGGCAGGCCCCAGCCCCCCTCCCAGCCATGCTGTGGGGCAGGCGAGCACCTCTTCACTGACACGCCACTGCCTGACCTGGCCGTGGGGCTGGTGCTGCTGGCCGGGTCCCTCGTCGTGCTCTGCACATGCCTCATCCTCCTGGTCAAACTCCTCAACTCCCTGCTCAAGGGGCAAGTGGCCAAAGCCATCCAGAAGGTCATCAACACCGGTGAGTGGGATGGGACCCCGCCTGCCCCACAGCCTCCATCCCCACCCCCCCCGCCATACCCACTGAGCCCTCCCCATCACCATCTAGGAGCTACAGGATGCTCCCAGCTGATGTGTTCATGTCCATGCTTGTGCCCATGCCCATGCCCATGCCCATGTCATGGCAGATCTCCCGCACCCGCTCAGCTGGCTCACCGGCTACTTCGCCATGGTGGTGGGTGCTGGGATGACCTTCGTGGTGCAGAGCAGCTCCGTCTTCACCTCAGCCATCACACCCCTGATAGGTGAGTCCCAGCCATGCCCTGTCCCTGCCATATGCTGCTCCCCGCCACAGTGGCCCATTGGTGCTAATTGGAGGAGTGGGAGGAGCTGTGCTTCCCTGTGAGACTGTGGGGATGGCACTGCTGAGGAGCGATGGGACAGGATAGGATCCCTGTCCCACAGGCCTAGGGGTGATCAGCATTGAGCGCGCCTACCCGCTGACCCTGGGCTCCAACATTGGCACCACCACCACGGCCATCCTGGCCGCCCTGGCCAGCCCGGGGGACAAGCTGGCCAGCTCCTTCCAGGTACAGGAAGCCCGAGGCCATGGCTGGGCTGGCAGGGTGCACTGGGCAAAGCAGGGGCTGGGGGGAGCCCATGTGCCCGGCCCCCTTGTGATGCCATCCCTGCAGATCGCCCTCTGCCACTTCTTCTTCAACATCTCCGGCATCCTGCTGTGGTACCCACTGCCCTTCACCCGCCTGCCCATCCGCATGGCCAAGGCGCTGGGCGAGCGCACGGCCAAGTACCGCTGGTTTGCTGTGCTGTACCTCATCGTCTGCTTCCTCCTGCTGCCCTCCCTCGTCTTTGGCATCTCTATGGCGGGCTGGCAGGCACTGGTGGGGGTGGGCGCACCCTTCCTCAGCCTCCTCTTCTTCGTGGGGCTGGTGAACGCGCTGCAGGCGCACAGCCCTGGCCGCCTGCCCAAGTGCCTGCAGACGTGGGACTTCCTCCCCACCTGGATGCACTCGCTGCAGCCCCTGGACCGGCTCATCACCAGGGCCACCCTCTGCTGCACCGACCGATGCCGCAGCCCCGAGGGCTGGGAGGAGCGCGAGGGCCCTCCCCGGGACAAGGCCAGGATGGGGCTGGACAACCCCATGCTCTCCTACCCCGAGGAGGTGCCCGGCCCCGCCATCCGGGTGGGCTCCCCTCGCCCGCTCCCACACGGAGCCACCCGGCTCTAGCCGGCACCGCTGCTTCCGTGGCTGCTCGGTTTCCTCCATCCCCGCTCAGCTGGTGCCTAATAAACGCTGAGCACCCGCGCATTGCGTGTGTGTCTCTGGCTCCTGCCTCTGCAAACCCTGCCAGAGCCACAGCCAGAGCCACCGGCACCGGACACCCACCGTGCACCCTCTTGTCCGTACCCCACCACTGCACAGCCCAGCCCCGTATGGTGCTCAGTGCACCACGCACCGCACCGATCACACTGCTGGTGCAATGGGGGCACACACTGACAAAGCCACAGCCGAACCCTGCACCTGCAGTCTGCAGCCAGATTGTACCAAAGTGTCATGGGCAGCACCTTCCCTCAGCTGCCTCGTCCCCAGGGGGCTGAGACGGCCAGGTCCATGTCACACTATAGTGTGCCACAGCAGCGTGTCAGTGGGGCGCAGCCCCACGCATGATGAGGCATGTGGGGCAGCTGGCGACGTGCTGCCAGGCTGGGGATCAGCAGGATGCAGTACCCTTGGCTCACCCTGCACCCTGACACCCACGGCACCCACCACAGTGACCCCAGCAGAAGCCCTGTAAGCGTTGGCAATAATGGCGTCTCCCAGTGCCCGCAGATGCTTGGCCTCCTGCCAGTGATACCAGCCCAGCCCTCCCTCCTTCCCGCCCGCCCTCCTCCAGGGCTGGGACCAGCCCAGCCGGCAGGGCTGCAGTGGGAGCTGCTTCGGGGTTCCTGGCACCATCGCCCCGTGTGCATGGCCAGGTGGCTCCCGGACCGGGATAACCTCTCCTCGCCACCGGACCAGGTCAGTACCGGAGCAGTGCGGCCTGGACGGCCACGGAAGGACTCAGCGATGCCTGGGCTGTGGCACAAGATGCATCAGGGCTGGTGATCGGGGCATGTGCGGTGGGGAGCAGCCCCATGGGGCTTCATCCACCTGCAGGGCTGGGCCAGCATGGAGCCAGCCGATGCCCTCTCCAATGCCTCCGGTAATGGCAGCAGTGGCAACAGTGCCCCACACTCACCTGCAGCCACGGGGCTCATCCTGCTGGCCGCCCTGGCCGTCCTGCTGGCCACTGTGTTGGGCAACACGCTGGTGGTGGCGGCCATCTCCACCAGCCGTGCCCTGCGAGCCCCGCAGAACCTGTTCCTGGTCTCCCTGGCCTTGGCGGACATCCTGGTGGCCATCCTCGTCCTGCCCTTCTCGCTGGCCAACGAGGTGATGGGCTACTGGTATTTCGGCGGCCTGTGGTGCAGCCTGTACCTGGCGCTGGACGTGCTGCTCTGCACCTCCTCCATTGGGCACCTCTGTGCCATCAGCCTCGACCGCTACTGGGCCGTCACCCGCGCAGCCCGGTTGAACCTGCGCCGCAGCCCTGGGCGCGTGAAGGGGATGATCGGGGCGGTTTGGGCTGCGGCGGCCCTGGTGGCACTGCCACCGCTGCTGTGGGCCCGGCCGGGTGGCCCCGAGTGCCAGCTGAGCCAGGAGACGTGGTACGTGCTGGCCTCCTGCACCGCATCCTTCTTCGGCCCCTGCCTTGTCATGGTCACCGTGTACTGCCGCATCTATCGCCTGACCACCCGCCGGGCTGCAGCCCTCCTCCCTGCCCGCTCCCTGCGCCTCACTGCTGCCAGCAAGAAGGGGCCAGGGATGAGGATGCTGGGCTGGCGGCACCGGAGCCAGCACCAGAGCGTGTTGCTGTGCCGCCGGCGGCTCATGCGGGCGCAGGAGCGGCGCTTCACCGTGGTGCTGGCTGTGGTGATGGGCGCCTTTGTGCTGTGCTGGTTCCCCTTCTTCTTCACCTACAGCCTAGGGGCTGTGTGTGGGGATGGCTGCCACATCTCCAAGCCTCTCTTCAGCTTCTTCTTCTGGATTGGGTACTGCAACAGCAGCCTCAACCCCCTCATCTACACCCTCTTCAACCGGGACTTCCGAGCTGCCTTCAGACGGCTTCTCTCCATCCCCCGCCGGCTCCGCACCTAGGGACACACCAGGACACTGGGGATGCAGCTCCCAGCCCTGCTTGCTGCTGGCAGTGCCTGGCCCCACCATGGACCCTGGACTGCAGTGCTGGGGTGCACCTCAAGGTACTTTTGGACATGAGGGTTTGAATAAAACGAGGCCAAAGCCTGTGCCCGGGGTCGGCGTCTGCTTCCTGGGAGCACAGTGAGCGGGAGCCGTCACCAGACCCGTTGTGACCCATCTGTCCCCCTTGCAGCATGGGTGCCCTGCTGGTGATGACAACTCGCCGTGGCAGCTCTGGGAAGCGCCAGCCCTCCCGTTGCCAGGCAAACCCCAGTTCCTCTGCACGCTCAATGGCACCCAGCATGCTCATGCAGGGGACAGACCCCAGGCTGCTGCAGGGATATGAACCCCCCCCCAGCAGTGTCACCAGTGCCAGGGTGAGCTGGCCATGCCACCGCAGCAGCCCAGTCCAAGCCCTGTGCCTCTCAGCCAAGGGCGTCCCCTCTGTTTTCCCATCAGCATGTAGCTGTGCTATGCCATGGGTGTTCTGTGGGAACGCTGTGGTACGAGGGGTGTGGGGCTGGGGAGGTACACCCCACATCCTGCTCGGGGGCTTCACTGGGATCTTACTGCAGGAGGGAAAGGAGGAATGACATTGCAGTGCTGGAAATGCTGTGTCCCTTGGGAGGGCATGGAAGATGGGACAGCATGGGAACAAGCTCCGGCACAGCCTGAGGTGCAAGAGGCCACCAGGGGAGCCATGGGGTGAAGACTCGGGGGCAACCACATCCCCCCAGGGGCAGCAGGGGCCCTGCACTCACCCTGCCTGGCTCGCTGCCCTGTGCTGCACAGACACCCGGGGGTCAGGAGCTGCTCCACTTCTCCAGCTTCATGCTCAAAATAGAAAACCTCAAAACATCGGACTTTCACTCATCTAAAAACAGCCGCCAGCGCCTGGGAGAAGGAGCCCAAGGAATGCCATTCCCCACCGTCCCCCATGTTCCCTGCTGGGGTGGGTGCAGCTGGTCCGAGGGTCTGGAAGGGACGGGGGTACTTGCAGAGGCAAGGATCCCATGGCTGTCTCCTGCACCCGCTGGCCCTACACATGGAGGCTTGTGGCATGGATTTTGGGGCCAGACGAAGCTCCCAGTGGAATGGTGCGGGGATGGGGGCCTGGCACTGGTCCCCTGGATATGGCTGGCCCTGGTGGTTGCGGCCCCGCTGGCACTGTCTGCGGAAGGAGCTGCCCTATCGCTGCTGCCTGGCTTCCCCTCTGTGGCCGCCTTTCTCCTTCTCATAATTAAACAGCAGTTTGCTTCTAAAAATACCCAGGGAGATGAGGGTGTCTGATGGGGACGTGGCCAGGCAGCAGGGGCAAGGAGAGGAGCTCTTGCCAAGGGGCACCAGCCCCATGGGCAGCACCCTGGGGCACCACAGTGTCTGGCTCCTGCGCCCTGACCTCATCCTTGCACAGCACTACTGAGGCTGATCAAGAGAGCCGGCACTGTCCATCCTCCTGGGCATGGGTACACAGGGGGGCAAGAGGAGACAGGGACCAGCTGGACTGAGGGCATCCAGGGACCCCCCTACTTGGGCAAGGAGTCACTGACACACTCAGCTTGTTTTGGCAACAGGGTGACATAAGAGCCCCCAAAGGGAGCTTCAGGCTGATATCTAACACATCAAATCCCATGGGCTGGACACCATCTGGGAGCACCTGCTCCCCCACTTTGCCCCAGGGACTTCCTCTGCCTGGAATTGCATCCCGCATTTTTAGCTGTTTCTTCAATTTCTCAAGATTATTTTTACTTACTCCCCTGATTGAAGCCCTCTCCAGCAAGGTCCCCTCTGCAGAGCTAAAAAGCAGAACGCCAGTTCCACCATCTGGGCTGCCACCAGCTATTCTGGAGACACCAGGACCCCTCTGGACACTCACGCTGCTTCAGCAGCATCCCATGGCCAACAACTCTTGCCATGGTGCTGCAGAACGCCAGCTGGGAGGAAGCAGAAGGTAGCAACCTAAGGGTTAATAGTGCAAATGCATGGGAACAAAATCATCACATTTGAAGCTCAAAATAAGTGTGTGCCACCTTTAAAGGGAAAGCAGCGCTAAAAGACAAAAGCTTACAGTGTGAACTCATCTCTCATGGCAGAGTGACACAGGAGATCACCTCCAAGGTATGCCAGGGCAAAGCACCCTCCTCGTTATCGCTGCGTGTTCATAACCAGAAGGCACAACACCTGATCGCCATTAGACGCTGAAGGGCACAGTGGATCACAGGCAGCACTGGCCACAGGGGCAATGAGTGCTTGGAGTAATTCGTGTTATTATCAGCCTCGCTACAGCCTGAGGACATGATCCTCTTCCCCTCTGCTCACCAGCACAGCCCTGCCAAGCAGTGCTCAGGGGCCCACCAGCAGATTGCCATTGACAGAGGCTGGTGGAGGGACTTGCCTGTCACCATGCGCTCCTCTGTGCCTGGGCACCACAAACCTGGCACTGGGGGCAGCCCCACTGCCACCAGCCGCACACAAGGTGGGACTAAGGCGTCAGCCATGGGCTGGAGCGAGTGATGGGAGCCGGCAGAAGGGAGAGGTGATGTCTGCTCCCGAGAGCCAGGAGGAGCAGAAAGCAGGACAGGCATAACTTGCTAACGGGGAAGCGGATTAACGCGTGGTTTTACACAGAGGAGGAGCAGGGAGCGTGGCAGGACACCTGCAGGGCTGACAGGTCATCAAGTTGAGTACATCACTGGGTGAGAGGGAGCTCTGCAGAGAAATCAATGACCTACTCGCTGGGGAGCAGCTGGGGAAGAGGTTCTCATGCTACAGCTCATTTTCAGATGGGATAAAGCTCCTGGTAATGAAAGCACCGGTGGGAAAAGGGCTCTTAGAGGGAATCATTGGAGGGAGGGAGCCTGCAGGTCCAGCTGCGCTCAGTCAGAAGCTCAAGATAAGCTCAAATACCAGGACAGCACATAACCAGCCACCGGCATCAGCCAGCGGCACCCGGGGATGGGGAAACCCCGGACTGCTACAGCGACAGCGAAAAGGGGGAGACCACAGCTCGTGTCAGCACGGCGCGGGGACTGACCAACACCAGAGACACGGGTGCTCCGAGACTTTATTCTCAAGGCCACGGCAAGCGCAGGGCCAGGAAACAACGAAGGGAAGGCGGGGCACGGAAGGGGCACAGAAGGGACACAGAAGGGCTGCGAGCAGCACCGCGGGGCACGGAAGGGACACGGAAGGGACATGGAAGGGGCACAGAAGGGCTGCGAGCAGCGCCGCGGGGCACGGAAGGGACACGGAAGGGACACGGAAGGGCTGCGAGCAGCACCGCTGGGCACGGAAGGGACACGGAAGGGCTGCGAGCAGCACCGCTGGGCACGGAAGGGGCACGGAAGGGACACGGAACGGCCGCGGAACACCGCATGACCCCGCGGCCCTCACTCCGCGGCACCGCCGCCTGCGGAGCGCCCGCTCTCCGGCACACACCGCCGCTATGCCCCGCCCCCTTACGGAACGCCCCTATCACGGCCCGCGCTGCAGCAAAGCGGCGGCTCCGCACCCAATCAGATGCGGCAGGAGGAGGGTCTCTTCCCCAATCCGTTGGCGGAGCGGCGGCTGAGCGGCAGCTCGCCCACCAATCAGCGCCCGCTGCCTTCCCCCCCGGCCGGGCCCCGCCAATGAGCTCCCGATGACGCGCGCTCTCCCTCCCGGCCCCGCCCCCTCGGCCCCGCGCGCGCCCCGGGGCCAACCGGAGGGCAGCGGCGCGCCGGAGGGGGCCGGGCCAATGGGAGCGCGGCGCGGGAGGAGCGTGCTCAGCCATTGGCTGTGCGGGCGGTGGTGGGCGGGGCGCGGCGGCGGGGGGGCGGCGGTGTGGCGCGGGCGGAGCGGACGGGAGGGGCGCGGAGCCCGAGAGGCGGCGGCGCCGCCGGGCCCATGGAGCTGGAGAACATCGTCGCCAACACCGTCCTCCTCAAGGCCCGCGAAGGTGAGCGGCTGCGCCGGTGCCCGGGCTCGGCAGCGGGGCCGCGGGGCAGGCAGCGGGCCCAGGGCGGAAGGTGCCGGCCGCTGGCCTGAGCCCTGAGCCCGCCGGTCCCGGGACTCATCCCCCGGGCGGGCCCCGCTGGGGGTCGCGGCTTCGGCTGCCCGCGGCGCTCCGGGACGCGGGGAGGTAACGGCGCGGGTCGGGTACGGACCGCCACAAAGCTCTGGGCTCTGAACGGGCCCCGGCGCGGGGCGCTGCTCCGGGCAGCCGGCGGTGGCCCCGCGCCCCAAGCCGCGTTTCCTCCAGAGGCGCTGACCTCCCCCCGGGGCGGCCGCGCTGGCGGCTTCCAGCGTTCCCCCTTCCCGAGGCTGCTCTCGCTCCTTGCAGAGAGGGAACGCGGTTTTGGTGCCTTAGGAGAAAAAAGTTGATTTCAGGCTGATAAGTGCCGCTTCCCGCGTGAGGGCCGGTCCCGAAACTGCGGTGGGGAGCCCAGCCCGGCCGCTGGTCTGCTCAGCACCGCGAGCTTTGCTGCAGGTTCACGGCCCTCCCGCTGTTTCAGGAGTCCCGGCTGAATTCCAGGGCACGGGAGTGGGGCTGCTGTGAGCGTCTGGGGAGCTGTGCCGAGAACCCTCGGGATGGGTGACCCAAGAGTCTGGTCCTTTGCAGAGATCTCATTCAGCCAGGTGTTGGGGAGCTCATTAGATCACATAAAGTGGCCGGGGAATACAGTCCTTCCTGGCCCTTGGTGTGCAGCTGGCCAGACTACGTCGTTCTGGAGCCTGAGGGGCCTGCTGAAATCCAGTTAGAGGGCTTTGGAGATTAGATTCGTGGGAGCAAAGAGCAACGAAATTAAATCTACAGGGGCAGAAACATTTCTGAGCTGCTTGAAAATCAGGCTTAGTGGTAGGTACTGCAGGCTCAGTGACCATGTCATGGCTCATAATGGCAAGGTTTGGTTCAAAACCAAACAGCAGCATTTGTGAACTCTAGACACAAGGCCCTGCTTCACACGGGCTGAGTGACCAGGAGACTGGCTCCTGTTCCGTCAGCAGAGCAGAGTTTGGTCACTGATGCAGAGTGAGGCGTCGGACGGCTGCTGCTCTCTTCCCAGGGCCTCTCACCTGCCAGGAGTTGGGCAGCTTGGTTGCAGGCAGTTGTGATCCATTGGCACGCTCACACTGCCTGGTTCCTGGCCTGTGGGAGCTGCGGGTGGTTGTGGTGCCTCTCCGTGGCTCTCCCACCTCCCGGCTCGCTGGAGTGAGCTCTGGCAGCCTGTGGGACTGGACAGAGCTGCTTTGCTGGCCAGGTCCGGCACCACCAGGTGCTTTGCTCCAGCCTTCTTGGGAGCCTTCTGGCCTGGTGTGGGGCTGGGATCACCATGGACATGCTGGGGGAGCTACTGAAAGCTGTCTTCAGTTGCTGTCAGTTGCTGACCATGCTCTGTGTTTCCTTCAAGCTCTTCTAGGAAGGTTTTGCCTAGGGAAGGTGAAGGATCCTTTTCCCGTTGTCCCCCTTGCCTGCTTGCCTCTGGCAGAGGGACAACAGGCCAGCTTTGAGCTGTCACTAAGCCCTGAAGCTCCCTTGTGGTGAGCTCTTGGTGGAAGCAGCCCACCCCTTGCCCCATCCCTAAATGAGGGGTGCTGGGAGGTTGGTGTGCCGGAGCCAAGTTCCCTTCTGGGCTGTTTGCTGTGGTGCTGGGAGGGACCATGCCAGAAGGGTGCAGGAGCCTCCTTTCAAAGCAAACAACTCAAGGAAATGCAGGCTGGCACTCTGCGTCCCGCAGGCGCTGTGGAGCATTGCTCTGCCTTTCCTTGAGGACTCAGGGTGAGGATGGCTTCTCCTCTTGTGCCCTCCCATAGTTGTCCCTCTCTGTATCATAGCTGCAAGCTGAGGCTGACAAGAGGGTGTCTGTGCTGCTGGTTTCTTCCACCCCTGCTTACCCTTGAGTCACTTCCTTCCTGAGTTTGTACAATTGTGCAGCCCAGCTGCTGGTGTGGGGCAGATGCAGCACAGCGACCCACAGCATGCCAGGGGCTGGGCCCTGGGGCTGGCCCTGCACAAGGGCACCTGTGATGGCCCCATCCCACCTGCCTGTCCATCCAGGGCCTCCTGCAGCTCAGGGAGCTGGGGTACCCATGGACTGTGTCTAGGATCTGGGGCTGGATTGCATCCACAGTGGAGGAAAATGTTATGAAAGTGTTTCCTAAGAGCTGATAAATGATGTTCAACCCCCCCTGATTTCAGAAAGCCTTTGGCCTAACTCTTTCAAGCAGGGTGGTTTAACGAACTTCCAAAGGGAGGTGGGAGATTGTGCGTGTGTTGGCACGGGGCAGGGGGAAAGCAGTCCCTGGAGATTGGCTGATCCCAGCGATCGTATTTCAGTACTTAGTGCTTGCTATGATGTAAATTTTTTGGTCTATCTAGAAGCTTTCCCACCCTGTCCTGCAGCACTGGGCATTTACTCCAGCAACCCAAGTTAGAATAATATCAGGTTCTTGATCTCCCTTTTCTGAGACTGGCTTATCTCTGTAGGAAGGTGGGAGTGTCCCCACTTCACAGGTGGGAAACTGAAGTGATGAGCCCCAGGCGATGCAGTAAGTTGTGGAGCTGGGATTAGAGCAGGAATTCCTGTCTCCCAGCTTCATGTCCTCCCTCTTAGAGCCTCTCCCTGGAGTAAGCAATCAGCCTGGAATGAGTAGGTGGCATGAACATCTTTACTACAGCAGGAAGAGTTTCACACCAAGCAAGGCTTGGCCTCAAGAGATGATCAGTTATGCAGAGGTCCTGAGGACGGGCCTACAAGCCAAGAACTCTTATGCAGGCATAGAGTGACCTGTGGCCTTAGAAGCTCCTGGCCCTGCTGTGATTCTCCCATCATATATACAAGTCACTGAGAGGTCCAGGTGAAAAGTCTTCGCGTTCTTGGTTGGGACTTTGTTCAGCAGCCAGAGTGGTGGGTCCATCTGCTTCCTTTGGCAGTCAGAGGCTCTAACACTTTGTTCCACCAGCCAGGTGACTGCTATACCGCTTCAGTCTTGTTTTCCTTGCCTGGGCTTGTTTGTGTAAACGGACAGAGGGTGTCTCCTCACTCGGCTCCTGGCAAGGCCAGGCTGCAGCTGGTCATCCTTGCTTCGTAACTCATGGTACCAATTCTGTGTGTCCTGCAGGTGGTGGCGGAAACAGGAAAGGGAAGAGTAAGAAATGGCGCCAGATGCTGCAGTTCCCCCACATCAGCCTTTGCGAGGACCTGCGACAAACCGTTGGTGAGACACAGGGGCTGGCTGGAGTGGTGCCAGCGGGTCACCATATGTGGGGTGTCGTGCACCCAAAGTCGAGTCCTGTGAGGGTCAGAGATGTGTTGGCCAAATCCCAGCCACGATCACCTGGAGCTGAGGGTGTAGGGAAGAAATGATGGGTGGGTACATCACAGCTGCACAGTGCTCGCTGGATAGTGCCTGTTGATGTACAAACACAGCTTGCAGTCTGCGATGAGCTTCACTAGAGATACACCACCTTCTCTGTGCAAACAGACCTGCTAGGTGTTGCAGTTCTGGAGTGGCACTCTGGGGTGCCTTTGCATGAGTAACACAGGTCCTGCTGATGTCCTCTGGACTCCCAGGCTGGGATTCAGCCCTGCTCCACAGTCCTTGACTTCTAACACTAATGGAGCAGCTTTTCTCTGGCAAAAATGGGTTTTTGCTGTGCAGTATGGATGAGAATCACAGGGGTGGGCAGGGCTTGGCCTGTCATTTTAATACTGCACTTTGTACTCTTCATGGGTTTAATGTTGTTTGTGCAGCAGGCTTGGTCCTGAGATCATGTGCAATCATTTTGGGGCACAGAGAGTGGAAATGTTCTGCTTCCTGGGGAGAGCTTGTTTAAGTTGTCACTCCAGATCCAGCTGCCAGCCGGAGAGTGGGACATCCACACTGTAACCCGCAAGCCCACAACAGCCCACTGTGCGCTGTGCATCCCCTCTCGGGGCTGGCTTTACAGCCAAGTGTAGTCACATGGAGACTCTCGCCTTGGTTTTGCTGCAGACTTCCTCTGGAGCAAGTTGTGAGCCCTGAATGAACACAGCTCTGACCTGGACTCTCCTTGCAGCTCCCATCTTGGCCATCCACATGCCTGCCTGCTTCTTTGATTTGTGTGCCCTCAGCAGAGCTTTCCTCAGCTGATGTCCATCCTCTGCCTGCAGCCACCCTTCTTGTGGGTGTCATGACGTTTTCCAGCACTGAACTTCATTGTGCTGCCCACTTGCCAGTGGTGCGTGCCGGTTGTCTGTCTGTCCCTGCTGTCCCACTGTCCAAGACAGTGACCTTGTGAAGCTTTGGGAGGCAAGTCTCTCCCAGCTGCTGGCTGTCCCGACCCATGTCCCCACTTCCCTTTGGGAAGGCACATGAGAAATGCTTCTGGCCTAGGTTGCAGCCACCTCAATTAATTTCCCTGTGGGAGAGATGACCCCGTTCCTTGTGCTTGGGTCACTCTTTGGATGGAGTGGCTTTATTTCCCTTTCTAGCAGGCTGTGAGGGAAATTTCTTTCCTGTTGCAGAGGCTTGGCAGGACCGTGGGCATGGTGGGCTAGTTGCCCACTGCAGAATTAAGCTTTGTGTGCCCTGACCACAGGGAACAACCTTGTTTGAGCCGGGGCAGCCGAAAGCTTCTGATCTCGCCGGCAGCAAACTCTTGTCCTCCCCAGCTGAAGGGAACTCCTTCCCCTGCGGACACAAGGAAACCGGCCGGTGCTGCGGAGCTGGCGAGGCTGCCTCCTCCCCCACCACAGCTCTGTGCTCTCCAGCACCCTCAGGAAGCTGCAGCTTCCTCGGGATAAACTGCTGCACCGTCAGGGGAAGGCCGGTGGTGCCCAGCACCAGAGAGTGCTGAAAGATCCCTGCCCTGGTGGATGGCTGCACATCTGCACCCCAGGCAGCCCTTGGTGGCAGAGGCTGTTACAGAAATCTGTTCTGGCACACGATCAGACGTCTTATGAGTGGAAGGGGAGGGGAAAAAAGTAAAGAAGTGGAAGTGCTTTTGATAGTCAAAAGGGTTTGTGCCTGGGCTGCCAGACTTCAGGGGGGGGGTAGGAGGAATTAGCAGGGAAGCTGAGCTCAAGAGGGCAATAGAAGTTGGTGTACAACCACATGGCTGTCCCATGGAGTGGGGTGGTCTAATTGCTGTGTGCAGCATTAACAAGACATCTGTGGAAATGATGCCTCCCATTTTCATGCTGTTGCTTCCAGCAGGGCCTTCGGGAATACGAGTGGTTTGTAAGAGTCATCAGAGCAACTCTTGGCCTGGAAGATCTGCCTCAAAATAAGTTTGGTGTGTTCCAAGGAAAGCTGTGTCTCTGGAGTAGTCAGTTGATTTATGTGTAGAAAGGACTGAGAAGAGAGTCTCCAGGCAAGCAGGAGACACAAAAGGTCTCTCGCTAGGTCGCAAGCTAGGCCAGGCTGTACGGAACAGCAGGTCAAACATCTTTTGGGGAAGAAGATCCTTATGTAGGAACGTAAAAGCTCTCGTCCCCATCACTCTCCTGGGAGCCTTGGGCTGATGGGTCACAAGCCCCTCCACTGCTGCCTGGGGCTGGGCAGTGTGCTGCGGCTGCTCCTCTGGGGGTTGGCAGTGAGTGGTCTTCTCCATGTTTGCAGAGCGGGACTACCACAGCCTGTGCGAGAAGCAGCCCATCGGGCACATGCTCTTTCGGCAGTTCTGTGAGACACGGCCTGAGCTGTCGCGCTGCGTCAAGTTCCTGGATGCCGTGGTAAGAGCAGAGCTTGTCAGGCTTTGCTGGGGGAGGCAGGGATGTTCTTGGTGCCTTGGGCATGGACTGGTTGGCTTTGAGTACTCTGACGGTTGCCAGGTACTTCTGGGCATGTAGGGTTTTCCTGGAGGAAAAACCTGTGAGTTGTTGTTAGTCCTTTGCTTAGGGAGCTGTTTGCTGGAGATCTGGTTTTCCAGGAAAGCATGGGAAATGTTGGGCAGAGGGTGTTGCTGCTCTGCGTCTGTTGCCTGGTTCCTGTGGCTCGTGGCTAGACCTGCTCCTCACACTGTTTGCTCTGTGCAGGGAGGGTACGAAGTGGCTCCAGATGAGAAGCGGAAGGAATGCGGGCAGCACCTGATTGAAAAGTACTTGAAGCCAAATGTGAGTAAGAGGTTGTGTTTGCTGCTTGCAGCGGTAGAGCAACTGACAGCTGTCATTACCCATGTCATTACTCCAGCAAACGTGCTGGGCAGGACAGTGAGGACAGAGTACAGAGCCACCCTGCCACCTCACAAGCAGCCATGCTGCTTTTGGCAGTGGCCCTAAAGCCACCCTCCTGCGGGCTTCTCCTTCCTGGCAGGACCCTTGGGCTCTGCTCCCTATGTCTGACTCTATCCCTTTGTCCCCAGAGTGAGGACCATGTGCCTGAAGTTCCGTCACAGCTGGTGGATGCCTGTTCTGAGAGGCTGGAGCAGGAACCTTCCAAAGAGCTCTTCAAGGAATCCACTAAGTAAGTTGGAGAGCTGGGGCTTACCTGCAGGTTGCACCATCGCACAGGGTGGGCACTGCAGCTAACTTGCCTCATCCCTCATGGTCCTTTCCTCCAGGAGAGTGAGGGCTGGTGCTAAGGCTGGAGCCTGGGAAGTCTTGGGTTAGCACAGCTACAGGAAAGCAAGTGCAGGGAGCTCCTGTGAGCCACAAGCTGCTGCAGAAACCTGTCACTCCTCTCAGTCTGCCATGGGTCTGAGTTGCTACTTGGGAAGGCACTGTTTCAATGAGCCTCAGCATCTGGCCATGCTGTGTTGTGCCAGGATCTCGCAGTCACCCATAGAGCAGAGCTGACAGCCCCGGTGCCAGCTGTCCTCTTCTGCTGGCTGCAGATGTGGCTGTTGTGGTTAGGTGATGCTGGCTGTTGCCGCAGGGATCTAAGGTCACTTCTGTTCCCATCACAGAGGCAGTGGTTGAGGCTCTGGCTCCGGGTGTGAAGCGGAAGCTGTTGGGCAAACCGGGCTTACGACTTCCACCCCTCTCTGAACAGTAGCTGCAGCGCATTGCCCAACTGAGCGCAGGGCTGGGGCAATGGATTTGCTGCAGTCTTCTGGGGGGCATTAGCTCTGTGTGTGGTAACTAGTGTCACCGTCTGACTGCAGAGCCTCTGGGCTGGGCTCTGCCTGCTCTTGGCAAGCTCTGAAAGGGGAAGAGCCCATCCGCTTCTCCTTGATGCATGTCTCCAGTCTAGACACTGTGTTAAGGCTCTTTACTCCACTGGGCAGCCCTGGCACTGGTCTCCAAGGCAGTTAGCTCTCTCAGGCCTCATCCCCTGTGGCCTTTTGTGCTGGATATTAATCTGAAAGTGAACTCAGCACCTAGTGCTGAACCTTACCAGCGGCTTTCGGCAGCTGATTACAGCCTTGTGTGCATTTGTGCTGTGAGCAAAGGGGCAACTGCAGAGTCCCCTGTCCTGCTTTGTCCCACAGCCCGGGCGGGTGCTGATAGGCCACAATTAGCAGTGCCAGCCCCTTCCCAGGGTGTTTGTTTATCGCAGCGGTACCTCCAACACGCCTTCCTTTGGCATCAGGGTAGCATGGAGGGGGCTTTCTGGGCGAGGGCTGCGTGGGTGATTCAGCATGAGGCTGGGTGAGGAGATGGCAGAGTAAATGTGCCCTCAGGGCTGCTCACCTCCTCTTTCCTTGGACCGCTGTGATCAGCCCTTAGCAACTTGCTGGCTCTGCTCTCTCCTAGGCTTATCCACGACTACCTGAGTGTGGCTCCCTTTGCTGACTACCTCGACAGCTTGTACTTCAGTCGCTTCCTGCAGTGGAAATGGCTGGAACGGTAACGCTTCCTGGCATCACTGGGAGACATGTACCCTCCTTGCATAGGCTGCCTGAGGGGTCCCTTGGGGTTCTTCCTGTGCTGGGTTCTGGCAGGAGCCAAGGGCCTGGCCTTTGTCTGCTCTTGCTCTTCTCGAGGGCCCTGGCACCATCAGCAGCCCCATCTTTGCTTGCCTTGCAGGGAAGCAAGGTCTGCTTGAGCAGTGTTTTTGGGGTGAGCCACAGCCTCTCCGGCCAAGGCATGGAGGTGGTTTGGGCTTCAGCTCCTGCTCCCTTCCTGCTCCAATTTCACTCCAGTTTCCCTTACTTCACAGGCAGCCAGTGACCAAAAACACTTTCCGCCAATACCGTGTGCTGGGCAAGGGCGGTTTTGGGGAGGTGAGTGACCACCATTTCCTCTGCTTTTGGGGCACCAGGCAGCCACAGGCTGCTCTAGCACCTGGAGGCAGGTTCTGCTGGCTGGTTGGGTTGTGGGTTAGGGTGCTGGGCACTGCTGTGTGCTGGACATTGAAAACTGCCACTGTGAGGCTTCTGTTTCTGGAATGGCTGCCTGTCCTCCCAGGCACCAGCCATGGTGTTACTACAGGTGGCAGGGGCATCACAGCCTTTTGCTGCTTATCTGTGGCATCCAGAGACATCACTGCTCCCTGTGTCCTCGCTTTGACAACAGGCTTCTTGCTAACCTCAGACTGAGCTGGGGACAGGGACATCTTTGCCTTCCTGTGCTTCTTTCTAAGAGCAGAACCTAGACCCCCACACTGGAAAGGGCCGTGGAAGGGTGCTGAGCCTTGTCCTCCCTCCAGGTTTGTGCCTGCCAAGTACGTGCCACAGGGAAGATGTATGCCTGCAAGAAGCTGGAGAAGAAACGGATCAAAAAGCGGAAGGGAGAGGCCATGGCCCTGAATGAGAAACAGATCCTGGAAAAAGTGAACAGTAGGTTTGTAGTAAGTACATAGGAATTGCTCTCACTTTGCTGCAGTAGTTGATTCTTCCTCCAACCAGCTGGCCTGGCACCTCTGTGCTCCTCACCTGGTGTGGAGAGACAGGAGCAGACCCTGCCCATGGGTTAGGGTCCTGGTGGCTGCAGATCTCTCACAAGTCCAGGGTCTGGCAGGACCTCCTGCTGCCTCTGTAAATGCCACCAAAGTCAGGCCCAAACACCTGCCTGGTCTCACAGGCACCTTTTTAGCTTCTGGGGCACAACAAAACAGTGAGATCTGTCTCTCCAGACAGCGAAGTGGGCAGAAGCCTATTCCTGAATTGTAGGGAGCTCTCCCTGTCTGCACT
This sequence comes from Ara ararauna, assembly GCA_028858755.1. Lineage (NCBI taxonomy): Eukaryota > Metazoa > Chordata > Aves > Psittaciformes > Psittacidae > Ara > Ara ararauna. The sequence continues at coordinate 1,409,510 of CM054386.1, forward strand.
GAGGTGTGGACAACCTGAAACCTCCCATTGTGGAGGATTCACCAGATGCTGCCCCAGGGTTGCTGTTGGGTGCTCCTTGCCATGGAGGGGAGTAGTTCTGGATCAAGGAAACAGCATCCTCCTTGTCTGAGGAAAGCTGGGGCTGTGCTGGGACTGATGGGTTGCACAGTTTCCCCTCTGCTTCCTCTGTTGGCAAAGGCCCAGTCCTGCTGCCCAGGATTGGCTGCTTGGGTGTGACAAAGTGCCCATCAGACTGTGGCACCTCCCTCTTCCAGCTGTGTCTTCTAACAGCCTTTCTGCCCTGAATTGCAGGTGAGCTTAGCCTATGCATATGAAACTAAAGATGCTCTCTGCCTAGTGCTGACCCTCATGAATGGAGGGGACCTCAAGTTCCATATCTACCACATGGGAGAGGCTGGCTTCGAGGAGCCCCGGGCAGCTTTCTATGCTGCTGAAATCTGCTGTGGCCTCGAGGACTTGCACCAGGAGAGGATAGTGTACAGGTGAGTGCTGCCTCGTCCCTGCTGGGAGACCTTGTATGGGGCTGCAGAAGCAAGAAGCTGCTCTTGGTAGCCCAGCTGGGTCTCTCTGCTCAAGAAAATAAGCTCATGCTTGAAAGCAGCACAGAACTGAGTGAGAAAGGATCAGGAACAGAAAGCTGATCACATGGGAGAAGAGGGAGAGCTTAGCTTGGCTTCCTCATGCTGGTAAATGATCACCAAGAACAGGATGTGATCATGCTGTGAATGCCTCAGGGCAGGCACTTGGTGCTTAACTGCTGGGCAGTATTGACTCTAGAACAAAGGAGGGTAGGCTGGCCTGATATGGGCTGAATAGAGAACAAGCTGTGATGACTGTACTGACCAGGTTGTGTGATCCCGTTAGGGACAGCATGGCTAAACACAGGCTGGAAAGTCCCTTCTAGTTCTGCCCTGTGCCTTGCCCTGGGGCAGGACAAGCAGAAGAAGCTGCTGCTCCTTCTCTCTTGCTAGGCTGCCTCAGAGTGAGTTCTACACCTGCAAAGAGGGAATTGCCCACATGCTCACTGCTTCCTTGTGGAGGATGGAAGGTTGTCCTGGCCTGCCTCTCTGTGCCCAGGAGGGGAGAGCTTGCTGGGCTAACCCTGGGGCAGAGGGTGAGGGGAAGGTTATCTGTGTGCCCGAGGGAGGGGCACTGCATCCCTCTGCTGCTTACCTGTCACTTCTTGAGATGATGCTGTTGCTTGCGTCTTTTGCTTTGACAACAGGCTTCTTGCTAATCAAGCCCCTTCCTTCCTAGGGACCTGAAGCCAGAGAACATACTGCTGGATGACCACGGTGAGTGCAGGTTCAAGAGAAGCCCTGGACCAGAGTTCTTTTCTCTTTGTCTGCTTATACCAGGGTTTCTCTGTGTTCTTGGCAGCTTCTGTGCCCCTGACTTTGTCCTGTTAACGTGGCCCCTCCTCTGTGCAGGTCACATCCGTATCTCAGACCTGGGGCTAGCTGTGCATGTGCCAGAGGGCCAAACAATCAAAGGCCGGGTGGGGACAGTTGGCTACATGGGTAAGTGGCCCTAGTGTTATCAAAAAGCGGTCTCTACACACATGCTTTCCCTGCCCTCACACATGCCTCACCCCTTGTAGCTCCAGAGGTGGTGAAGAATGAGCGCTACACGTTCAGCCCAGACTGGTGGGCTCTGGGCTGCCTGGTGTACGAGATGATCGAGGGACAGTCCCCCTTCCAGCAGCGCAAGAAGAAGATCAAGCGGGAGGAGGTGGAGCGGTTGGTGAAGGAAGTGCAGGAGGAGTACTCAGAGAAGTTCTCGCCCTGTGCCCGCTCTCTCTGCACCATGGTACGAGTGGGCATCCCTGACCCTTTGCACGTAGCAGGAGAACAGAGAGGCTGCTCCCTGTAGAGGTGTGATGGAGCCAGGTTCCTGTGTCTCTGATAAGGCAGCACAGAAGGGTCCAGAGTGTTTCAATTTCTCACTCTTCCAGTTACCTGGTTGGGCCCATGTTGTCCCTAGAGACACAAAGCAGGAGCCCACCTGAGCTCAGGGCTGTTCCTGCCCAAAGCATCTTCCACCCAAGTCACTGATATCCTTTGTGTTGCAGCTCCTCTGCAAAGATCCTCTGGAGCGCCTGGGGTGCCGAGGAGCTGGGGCCAAGGAAGTGAAGGAGCACCCTCTCTTCAAACACCTCAACTTCAGGAGGCTGGAAGCAGGCATGCTGGACCCCCCCTTCAAGCCAGATGTAAGTGCCTGTGTATCCTGGCCTCTTCAGTCACTGGGAAGCAAGAGCCCTGGTGTGGTTTAATTGAGGAGATGGGGCACATCCCCTTTCCTTTTGTTTCTTGGAGCCTGGCAGAATAGGGTCAAGCAAGCTTTGGGCTGCAGGGTGAGGGTGCCTGGGCTTGGCCGTGAGCCACGGCTGTTTGTGTTGGTGGCATCATTGCGGAGCCTGGTGTTAGAGCAATCTTTGTGCTGTTTAGCCTCAGGCCATCTACTGCAAGGATGTTCTGGACATTGAGCAGTTCTCCACAGTGAAAGGGGTGGAACTGGAGCCCACAGACAATGACTTCTACCAGAAGTTTGCCACAGGAAGCGTGCCCATTCCATGGCAGAATGAGGTAGGTTTGCAGGGCAAAAGTCTTTGCTCCTGCTTGTGCTCACCACGGCAGAGTGCAATGTCCTGCAGGGTTTGTGTCTGCCTTGCTGCTCACTGAGCTCTCAGTGACAAATTGTTACAGTTATCTTTGCCCTCTTCCAGATGATCGAGACGGAGTGTTTTAAGGAGCTAAATGTCTTTAGCACGGATGGGACAGTGCCTCCAGACCTGGACTGGAAAGGGCAGCCTTCTCCACAGCCCAAAAAAGGGTTACTCCAGCGCTTATTCAGCAGACAGGTAAGAATCCCAGTGCTTCCTCCCCAGCAAGTCCTCTAGCAGCAGTGAGCCTGCTCCTGCCTGTGCCAGGTAGATATGCCAGGGAGGTGGGCACAAGAGGGCAGCAGGCAGAGTCAGTGTGTGAGCAGACCCCAGGGCTCTCAGGCACCCATGCAAAGCTGCAGGGAGTGCACTGTTCATGCTGGGCCAGTTGAGGGAACTGGAGTGGCATGTCCTGGTTAAACGTGCTGGAGTCACACAGGCAGAGGGATGTTGAAGGCACTAGAGTAGCAAGTCTTCTCCCTTCCTATGTGCATAAAACATCCCTGAAGAAGACCTTGCTTTTGGAATGGCTGTCTTGGCTCTCCAGAGCAGTTCCGCCAGACCTTGAGCCAGGCAGAAAGAGCAGTTCTTTCAAGGGATGAGGAGAATGGAAACGTCTTGCAGCTGCTGTAGGCTTGCTTGCCTGCCTGTCTCCTCTGCCCAGAACAGCCTTTGCCTTCTTTCTAGGACTGGCAAAGTCTGGGCTGCTGCCTCTCAACAGCTGCTTGCAGCTGTGGGACTCAAGCATGGCTGGCTCTGGACCCACTCTCAGCCATCTGGTGCTGACTCCTGCATCCCTGCCAAGCTCTGAGTTGTACTTCACTGTTCAGTGGACTGCCCTAGCCCGAGCCAGCCCTGGGCTGGGATACGCAGCCCTTTCTGAGGCAGGCAGGACCTGCTGGAAGATGGGCAGCTGCCTGTGGCAGGGGTTGAGCTGTGATTTGCCGCGTGTTTTCTCTTTCCAGAGGTGAGCAGTCTCTCCTGGCTGCTCTGCTCAGGGAAATACCTGGTGGCCCGTGGACATGGCAAGATCTGGGAAAGAGGAGTGTTGTCCTTCAGTGCCTATCCCCTTCCCCCAGCAGAACACAAGCTGCTTGTTGTTCTAACTGCCCCCGAGCCACTAATCCTGCTTCCCTGCTCTCGCTGCTTTCAGGGGGGAGGCCTTGCCCTCAGCTTGAGCCAAAGCTGTCCTTGCACAGCCACTGCTGGGAGCTCTGCTCCCAGGGGGCAGTGGGAAGTTTCCTTCACTCCTCTCTTTGGATGTCTGGGACACACAGAAGGGTTGAGAAACCGTGAAGGGTTTGGCACTGCCCTGTTCTCAGGCTCCTGTTCCAGCAAAAAGGGCTTCAGCTGCTTCTGCAGCCGGCTGAGCCCTGAGCAGGGCCAATCCTCTGTGCTGGCACTAAGCTGTATTCCTGGGTGCTGTAGTCCACGGAGCCCTTCTTCCTTCCAGCTTCTGAGCTAGTCAGCTGCGTGCTCACCAGTCTGCCTGCCAGGAACCAAACCCCGACATGCAGCTTGACTGTTCCTCTGCAAATGGGGGCTCCCCTCCAGCTCCTTGCTTCCATGTAGCTCTCCCATGAGCAGATGAGGGGGACCTGCCCCTTCCCTGCCAGAGGGCAGCTGTAGGCTGGGTTGTGTGACCATGCTCACCCTCTGCTTGCTGTGCTCCTCTCTTCCCTCTTCCCTCTCCTTGCCCTTCTGACTTCAGGACTGTTGTGGGAACTGCAGCGACAGCGAGGAAGAGCCCACCCGGCTGTAGAGCACAGCTTGTTCTTCAGCCCCTGGGACCCCTCTGCCTCTGCCCAGCAGAACAACATCCCAACCTGAAGGAGAAGGTAGCAGCGGCCCCCCAAGGTGGATTTGTTTACAGCTCTGTACATCTGCATTTGAAGACTGAATGGCTCCAAGGCCTGGCAGCAGCACACAGCTTAGGCTGAGGTGCCTCTGACCGTGGGCAAACCCTCATCCCAGAGGCAGACCTGGATGCTTCTGAATCTGCCGCTTAGGATTGTGCTGCTGCCGCTGCCCTCCTGGACCCAGTGTGGGAGGGAGGGATTGGGCTGCGGCCAGGCTGGAGCAGCTCTGCTCACACATTCCATGGTGCCGGAGTGGCACTGCAGGTTTGGTGTATATTTATGTATGTTGGTCTGTACATATCACAGTTTTTAATCTACATATGCCAGTTTTTAATCTATAGGTGGGGGTCTGCAGTCCCCCCACGCTGTCACAGGCACAAATGTCCTCCTATGGGGGGAGCGATGGTCCCAGCTTTGTTACCAGGGAGTCCTGGGCAGAGGCCTTCTGTGCCTTAAGGTGTCTAAAGTGTCTTTCCTGCACCTTTCTGGCCGTGCTGAGGTGTCCCTGGCTCCAGCGGAGTCCGTTGCTCAGCCCTGAGGCACAGGAAACTGCTGTGCCAAAGCATCTACCATTGCATCCTGGCAGCAGAGCGTCACTGCCTCATCCTTGCTTCCCTGTCTGCCAGAGCCCGTTTCCTCCTGCCTTGTCTCACACATGCTGCCAGCTCCGGAGAGCTGATTCTGGTCTCCTCTCCAGACTGCGACAGTGCAACACAGCCACTGCCACACCAGGTACCTGCTGGAAGGTACCTGCTGCTGGGGCCAAAGGGTTGATCTGAGCCCCGGTGTGGTTCCACCAGCTCTGGACCGCCCCTCTATGTGTGGTGGGGCCCCCCAGGCCCAGCGTGGTGTTGGAGCAGACACATAAGGGACCCTCCTCTCAGGGAGTGAAGCTGTGGTAAAAGGAATGTCCCTTTCTGGGGTCATGCTCTGAGCTGTGACCTAAGAGTGAGCAGGGCCAGGACCAGCATGCCTGCTCTACTGGCTTGGTGTGTGTCCCCAGGAATCCTGGGCAGCCAGCACAGCTCCTGTGCCCAAGGGCAGGCAGGAGCGGAGGGGCTGGAGCCCTGTGTGGCCCTGGGGTGCAGCGTGGGGCTCAGCCCACCTCTCTATTCTGCTTGTCCTGTCTCCTCTTGTACACCCTTCCCAGCTGTGTCCCAAGCAATAACTTGTCTCTTCTGTGTGTACACACACCTGTGTGCCTGTGTGTGCTGCTGCCTCGTGCTCATCCTGAGCCAGGCCCCCCAGGGGGGCTGAGCACCGACTCGGACCTGTGGTATCATTTGCTTGCCTTGCACTAAAGTTGGAGAGTATTTAAATTTTTAACCTTTTCTTAAGCCTAAGCCTGACTTGTGTTGCTGTGGGGTCAAGGGGGACCTGTGTGGGCTGGAAGGAGAGAACCAGGGCCCCCTGTTCCTGTTGCCATGGGCTCTGCTGCCTCTCCTGTCCTCCAGGAAGGGGCTGGGGCTGCCCTCCAAGACAAGGGCTGAGGCCGAGCCCTGGGGAGCATGGGTGGCTTCTGGTGGGTGGATTGGGCCTTGTACTGTTGGGGTGCTCATGTCTGCCGTGGTCCCCTGTCTGCCTTTGGCACAGCCCCTCCTGGGCTGTCCTGGTGTGCTGTGGGGCTGGGGACAGAGTCCTGCTCCCCTCTGTGTGCTGTGCATCCCTGCTTCGGGGGACCCCGTATCAGCACAGAGCAATCTCAGGCCAAGGGACAGCTCCTCAAAGCACGGGGAACATGGTGTGAGTAGGGTTGGGGTCATGACAGTCACTAGAGGGGGAGCGTGCAAAGGGTGTTGGGGTGGGGCTGGGGACCAGGGCCGGTGGGGGGGCTGCCGGTGGTGGCAGCAGCCTCATGCGCAGCGCGGGGGGGCCGCATGCAGCTGCACAGGGATGAGAATAGCAAGTGCGGCTGGGTAGCTAGGGAACAGTTGCTATGGGAGCGGGCCGAGGAGGAGTTCTCACACTCGGAGGGGGCATCTTGGGGTAAAATCCAGGAATTTTCTGCAGCCATGGAAGGAAAGCAGGCGGGGGGGGGGGGGGGGGGGATGGGGCTGCCCGGGGGCTGCTGCTCCCACCGCACCAGCCGGGGATGTGGTGCCGCCCTGCCGGCACTGCCGGGGCTGTGGCACCCGGGTCCTGGGGTCACCAGTGTGTTAGTGGTGTTTGTCACCCCGTCAGCGTGGCTGTGAGGGCAGGGCCGGGCTTTGGGCGGCTCCTGCCTTCAGCAGGGCATGGAGGGGGTCCTGCCTGTCTCCAGCTCCCCCCTGCCCAGCGCTGTCCCAGTCCCAGCATTTGGGGTGTGCCTCATCCACATCCCTGGCTTGGGGGGAGGGGGGAGAGCAGGATGTGGGTCAGGGGGTGCTGGTGTATGTCTGGAGCTGTACCCCACGGACCCCGCAGGCTCTGACCGAGCTCTGAGTGGGCGCTGGGGCGCTGCGGGTCCGGGGTGCTGAGCCTGTAGCCGTGGGGCTGTGGCGGCAGCGCCGGCACACGATTTTCAGGGGTGAAGGATGCTCTCAGCTGTTGCCTGGGCAACGGCTCCTCCTCCAGCCCACCATGTGGCTCGGGGAACGCTCCCCCGCCTGCCTCCCCCCGCCGCCGTGGGGAAGGGGAAGGCAGCTCCCGGCCCCCGGCGCTGGCGGGGCCGGAGGCCTGGCCCCCCCGCCCGCCATCGCCCTGGCCTGACGATGCCCGAGGGCCCCGCCGTGCTCCCCGCCTCTGCGTTACCCACGCCCCGAGGGAGCGCCCGAGCCCCCCTGCATGGCCGCAGCCCCCTGCCCGCCGCGGGTGCTGCTCGGGCACCCCCACAACCGTCGAGCCGGCTCTGCCGGGCGGCCGCGGCCACGCTGTGAGGTCCGATCGCAGGAGGCGAGTTTGGACAAGGTGAGTCGGGGCCGGGGCCAAGAGGGCCGGGGGAGACGTGGCCACCACGGCCCTGCTCCGAGCGAGGCGGCGGGGCTTGGCCGGCTGCCGCAGCCGCTCCGCCTGCCCGTGCGGGAGCCCGGCGGCCCCGGGTCGTCCCCTGGCTGGGATGGAGGAAGTCCTTCCGGCCGGGCCCCGGCAGAACAATGCGCCGTGTGTGCGGCCGTCACCCTGCCCACGGGGAGGAAGCGGCGGCGGGGTCACAGCCTGCGTGGGGACCCACACCCGGTCACCCACCCGGCTCCTGGCACGGCTCTGCCCTGTCCCCGGGGTGCCCCAGGGTGCAGCGAATGGGGAGCGGGGCTCTTTTGCGCCGTCCCAAGGAGCGTGGGGAGGTTTCCCCTGCGGACCTTGGGCGCAGCAGAGAAGAGCTGGTGACGGCTCCGATGGCAAATGGGCGGGGGAGCCCCAGCGCACGAGGACACGAAGCCAGTGAGGGGTCTACTCCGGGGCAGGGGCAGCTCGGGTGCCCCCAGGGCAGGCTCCTGTGTCACCCGGTGCCACCGCTGTCCCTCGCTGTCCTCGGGGCCAGGCTGCCCTCCTGCCCCGCACAGCCGCGCGCCCCGCTGCAGCGGGGGCTGTCGAGGTCTCGTGAGCGGCTGAACGGCCCCCGTCACTGTCCCTGCGCTGGCCGCCGCCCCGGGGGAGCCTGCGACTGTCACCCAAGGAGGCTGCGGCTGGCACCGGGGCGGTGGGTGGCCGGCATCCCCCGGCATCCCCCAGCCACCCCCCCCGGGCGAGTGCGGGGCCACCGGATGCGGGAACCCGTGGCATCACCCCACGCACCATCACCCCACGGGGCATCGCAGCACCATCACCCCACCCGGACCGTGGGGCCGTCACCCGGGGGGGGATCCCCGACCTCGCCCTGTGGGTCTCCCGCGGCCACCCCCGGGGATGCCACGGCCCTCACGCCACCGGCACCCCGCGGCCGTTCCCTGGGGGAGAGGAAGGGGATTCCCATGGTAGTGCCCGTTCCCCCCGCCGGTAGCCCCCGCTCGGCGGCGGGTCCCGGGGTGGGGGTGCGGGGGGTCCGCCGGCTCCCGGGTCCCTCCCCGAGCCGAGGGCGGGGCGGAGCGGCGGGGCGGGAGCCCGGGCGGGGCGGCGCGCGGCGGCGGCGCGGGAGCGCTCACCGGAGACAAAGGCAGCGCCGGGAGGCGGCGGCGGCGCCGCGCACCGGGCGCGCATCGGGGCCCCGTCCTTTTCCCCCGCTCCCCCTCCCGCCGCCGCCGCCCTATGGAGCCGTCGCCCGCCGCTTGAGCCACGTGCGGCGCCGCCGCCGGTAACGGGAGCCGCGGAGGGAGCGGGCGCGACGCCTCCGCCTGTTGCGCGGCGCGGAGGCAGCGGGGCCGGGGCGGGGGCGCGCGGGACCGTCGGCACCGGCGAGCGGCGGCCGGGGCCGAGGCGCGCGGCGCGCAGCGGGGCGCGCGGCTCCGGTCCGTGCCCGGCGGGAGCGCGCTCCGGCGGAGGAAGAGGAGGAGGAGGAGGAGGATGAGGACGGGGCTGCCGCGCCCGGCACCGGGAGCGGGGAGGTCCCCGCCGGGGTTTCCCCCTCCCACCGGAGGCACCGGGCGGGCAGCGGGGCCCAGGCCGCGGCCGGGGGCAGCGGGGCGGCCTCGGTGGCCGCTTCCGACCCGGCGGCCGGTCCTTTCCCCCTCCGGTGTGGGTGTCTCCCAGCCCGGCCCCGCGCCTCCCGCAGCCCACCCGGCCCGGGCAGCCCCGCTCCCCCCCAGCTGCAAACGCCCCCGGTCTCCAGGCGCCGTCGGTACTCCCCGCCCCGCCGTCATTCCCGGTGTTCCTCTGGCCGTCCTCCCGGTGCTCGACCCGCGGCCCTTCCCCCGGTGCCCCCGGGGACACCCAGGCTGCCGGCGGGGACCCTGTTGTTGCCGGCACCGGCGAGCTCAGCCCGCAGCGAGCTGGCCTTGGCCAGGCAGCGATGGCAGCTTGGGGAGCCCCAGAAAAGGGGCACCCCCTCCCCAGACATCTGCATCCTGACACTGCCCCTGTCCCTGCTTCCATCTGTGTGATGAAGCAGCCTCTGCTGCCCACCACTGCCCGCAGAGCATGGCCAGGGCTCCCTGCCCCTTCCTTCCCCCATCCCTCCTTCCTCACGGCTGGGCTCAGCCCTCCGGCCTCACTGCCCTTCCCTCTGCCCCGCCAGCCCCCTGGCACCCGGTGGCCCTGCCATGGTCACCTCGATCTTGCCCCATGAGCTGACAGGGACCCTTTTGCCAAGCAGAGGCACGTGGAAGTGATGGTGCCACCGTGGTCCTTCTGCCTTCAGTCACCAGCACTTCAGCGTTCGCCCACCTCCCCATGGGCAGGCCAGTTTTCTCCCATACCATGATAATAATAATCCTCACATATGCTTACGTGCCTGTCTGTGAGCACCCATGGGTGCTGCTCCCCACTCATTGATGTGCATGTTCTCCCCAGTCCCTGGCACGCGCTGTTTGGTGCCTTGCTGCGCATGACCAAACTGTCACCCTGCCTAAAGGCAGTGACCTGACAGGGGTGACAGTTCCCATTGCCCTGCATCACCGGGTCAAGGTGCCACCATCCCCTGAGCCTCTTTGGTGGCCGCGAGGCCCGTGATGGCCGCAGTGCACGTGCTCCCGCGAGCGCCACGTGCCGCAGGCAGCTCTGCACATCCCTCCTCCTCTTCCTCCTCCTCCTCAGGCACCCCGGGGCTCCCTGCTGTCGGCACCAGGGGGCTGAGCCGCCCGGGCTCTGCAGCCGATGTGGGGTGCGCTGGGTGGGCAGGAGCAGGGGACACCCGCGGACACCCCCTGACGCTGAAGGTGTCGATGCTGTGGTGGCCGCAGCGTCCGTGTCGCTCCCCGGGGTGCCCGGCAGCGCCGTGGCGGGGAGCTGGGGATGGGTGCGGGTTTGTGCCGTGGGGGCAATGGCGGGGGTGCAGGCAGGGCTCCCCGCCGGTCGCCGTGGGAACGGGGTGGCCGCGTGCCTGCCGCACTCACGCTCGCGTCTGTCTCGTTGCAGGGCCCCCTCCCCAGCGGCCCCCTCCCAGCGATGGGCAGCGGGACCCCGCCGGCCCCATCCCCCCGCCGCCCGCCCCGCCGGCCCCCAGCCCCGCCGCCCACCCAGCGCACCCAGGCCTGACCCACCTGCTCCAGCCCCCCCCGGCTCCATGGCGAGGACGGACCCCTGACGGCGGGCGCCCGCGGGCCGGAGGAGACGCCGCCGGGCACGGCCTGGGGAGATGCCCTCGGTAGCCCTGGCAGCATCGGGTCCTGCCCTGGCCCTGCCGCTGCCCTGAGCATCCCGTCCCCCACCCCGAGGGCAGGGAGAGGCTGTGGCCTCCCCCCCGGGACCGGCAGCCAAGATGGTGATGTCCCAGGGCACCTACACCTTCCTCACCTGCTTCGCGGGCTTCTGGCTCATCTGGGGCCTCATCGTGCTGCTGTGCTGCTTCTGCAGCTACCTGCGGCGGCGGGTGAAACGGCAGCAGGAGGAGCGGCTGCGGGAGCAGAGCCTACGTGCGCTGGAGCTGGAGCCGCTGCACTACGAGGGTTATGGGGGCAGCCCCCCCGGCATCGCCATTCCCCACCGCCTGCGCCTCGAGCCCCACCATCATCACCCCCACCACATCCCTCCCCCCCGGCCCTGGAGCTGCCGGCACGGTAAGGAGCGGGCAGGAGATGTCGGCACAGCGTGCGCTTCTCCCTGGTGTCGGGGGGGGGGGGGGGGGATAGGGGATATGGCAGGAGAACCGGGGCGCAGCACTGATGGCAGCAGGGGTCCGGGGGGGGCTTTGCCTTGCAGAGTCAGACCTATCAAAGCCGCCGTGTTACGAGGAAGCGCTGCTGATGGCAGAGCCCCCCCCACCATACAGCGAGGTGCTGATGGACACGCGGGGGCTCTACCGCAAAATCAACGCCCCGTTCCTGAGCCACGAGCGGCTGGAGAAGCAGGAGCAGCCCCCCAGCTACAAACCCCTTTTCCTGGACGCCGGCTACGGCTCCGCACTGCACCTGCCCCGCTCGGCCAGCCCCGGCCCTGCCTGCCCGGACCTCTACCTGCAGGCAGAGTGCTCCCCTCGCATGTTTCCCAGCTGGACGGACTCGGAGCTCAGCAGCAGGGACACCTACGAGCCGGGACCCTGGCACCTCCCGGTCTCCATGCCCCTCTTCGGCAGGACTACCGCTGTCTAACGGCGGCACCGGGGGACCCCCGGACCTTACTGCGGGTGCCCCTCCGGCACTGGAGGAGGAGGGGGGATGGGAACTCGGGTTCGGTTGACCCCATGGTCCCGGGGACACCCGCCCCGGCGCGGGCCATCGCCGCCGGCGCAGAAGGGGCTGGTTCCCCGCCTGGCCCCCGCTGGCCCCCCCCGGCCGGGGGCTCTGGGGACCCGGACCCTGCTCTTGTTTCTTAACTTTTTCGTTTGTTACAGTTTGAGAATAAAAGTTTGTGGCTCGGGTTTGGCTCGTGCCGGGCTGGCGTTGAGGGGACCCCCCCCCCCCCGCATCCCCCCCGCAGGCTGCACCCCCGTGGGAGTCGCTTTATTTATTAACAGACATGAGCACACCGCCGGTACAGAACTTGTGCTTTCCAAAAACAGTCACCGGGAACGGGGAAAGGGATAGGGAACGGGGGTGGGCGGCTCCCAGCAAGGAAAGAAGGGGGGGGGTGTGAAATCCCCACCCCAGCTCCCTGCTGGGGTTTGGGGGGGGCACTGCTGGCCACAGCCTCGCCTCGGTCAGGTCACTTTATTGCCATATTCATCCATTATTATTATTATGCCTTTTTGCTTTTCGCTCGTGCAAAGTATTGGGGACTCCCGGGGAGGGGGCACGAAGAGAACGAGGACCCTGTCCCATAGCTGGGCAGGGGATGCGAGCGTGTGTCGTGTCCCCCCCCTCCAAAGGGGCGCTGGGGCAGCGGGGGGGGAGCTGCTAATGGGGGCTGGGGGCTGACACGGCTCCTACTGACAACTTAAAAAAGAGAGGGGATGGGGGGGCTGCAAAAGATGCCCCGGGGTGGGGGTGCAGCGGGGGGGCCCCCACCCAGAGGCTTCAGCCTGCGGGGCCCCAGCAGGGTGATGGGAGGTCTGGTTCCCCAGCTGTGGCCACCCCCCATGCCCCGCACCGGCCAGGGCAAGCTGCGGGTGCCAGCAGCGGGGCGCGGGCTTACAGACCCCCCCCAAAGCTCTCCTCCTCCTCGGGCAGGGGGTCCGCGTCCCAGCATGTGATGTCAATCTCTGGGGAGACAAGGTGGGGGGGGGTCAGCATGGTGGGGATGTCCGATAGAGGGATGGACAATCCCCCCATGTTCCCCGTCCCCACTCACCTGGGGGCTTGTTGTAGAACACAGGCTGGGGGGCTTTGGCCGATGGCTCCTCGGGGGGGGGCACCTCCTCCTCTTGGGACTGGCTAAAGTAGCCCTCGCTGGCCTGGGGTGGGGGCAATGGTCAGGACCCCCCCATCCACCCCATCACCCCCACCACTGCTTCCCCCCCGGCGATGCTCACCTGCTCCCCACGACCCGGCGTCCCATCCTTGGGGGCCATCTCCCCGTTGGTGATGGGGGGGGTCTCTCGGCCCGGGGCATCCTCCTGGGGGGCACTCTGGCAGCCGAGCCCCCCGGGCTGGGGGCCCCCCCCGCCGGCTGCCTCCTCCTCTTCTTCCTCCTCCTCCTGCTCCGCATCGCAGAAGGTGGCGGGGGGCTCGGGCAGCTCGTCCAGGCTGAGCAGGGGCCCCTCGTCGGGCAGCACTGCCGGGGGTCCCTCAGGGACAGGGGCAGCAGGCAGGGGCCAGGCAGCTGGGGGGGCAGCCCCGTCGCTCTGCCACAGGTCGATGAGGCTCTCAGGGTTGGGGGTCCCCCCGGGCTGGGGCTCGATGGCCGTGGATGGCGGGGAGGCCTCAGCAGGCTCCAGGGTCACCAGGTCCCCCAGGATGTCACCCCCCGCTGTCCACACCGGCCTGGGGCTGGGCTCGTCCCCGGGGGGCTCGGTGGCCTTGTCCTCTGGCCCCGGGAAGGGCCAGTGCTGCTCGGGGGTGGCTGGCTCGGCCTCCTGGATGCTGGGGCTGGGGGTGTCTGCAAGGGGGGCACAGCAGTCAGTGGGGGCAGCCCCCCCTTATCCATGGCTCAGGGACACCTGGGGAAATGGCTGCACTTGGGAGGGGGTTTTTTGGGTGGGTGCAGTGGGGAGATGCTGAGGGGATGGGTGGGAGTGGGTGGGCAGGAAGGAGACCCATGGCATGCGCCAGGAGACTAGGGATGGAGGGAACATGGTGGGGGGCAAGGTGATCCCTTGGGGGGTGACGCGGCCCTACTTGGGTGGGGGGAGTAGCTGGGAAGCTCAGGGGATGTGGAGGGGACAGGGAGAGGTGCAGTGGAAAGATACGGAAGAGAAAGCTGGGGTGCACCAGAGGCTGCAAAGGGGCCAGTGGGGATGAAACAGCGACAAACGGGGACTGCAGCGTAACTGGCTGGGACGTATTAGGGATGCGGTGGGATAGTGGGGATGCATGGAAGGAAGCAGCAACACTGGCAGGGATGGCAGACAGGGCAGAGTTGCATTGGGGGATGCAGCAGAGACAGTGGGAGCTGCACTGGGGTGATCCTGCAGAGATGGCGGGGATGTTCGGCGCAGGAAATGCACTGGCAATAGCAGGGATGCACTGGAAATGGGAAATGCAGGGGTGGGGTGCAGCAGAGACAGCAGGGATGCACTGGTGTTAGCAAATGCACTGGAGACAGCAGGGATGCAACAATGACGGCGGAGCAGTGGGGGGGGGGGGGGGGGCGGATGCAGCAGAGACGGCGGGGATGCACCGGTGCGGAGCAGTGGATACGGCGGGGATGTGCTGGGGACACAGCAGAGGCGGCGGGGCAGGGGTCTATCGAGGGATGCAAACAGGAGAGCACGGATGCACAATGCCATGCGAGGGAGGGTGGCGGGGCTGCAGCAGGGGCTGTGCGGCGGGGATGAGCCCGGGCAGCGCCAGCCCTGCGCCCACCTTTGGGCACTGCTGGTGTGTCGTCACCCGGCACGCGGGTGCCCGGCGTGCCCAGCGGCATGGCGGCGGGGCTGCGCTCGCAGGGGCTGCAGCCCGCTGCCGAGGCCTTGCGGTACGCGTCCGACTGGCTGCCTGCGGACAAGGGAGACGGGGGTGGATGTGGGGGTGCCCACACAGGCAGGGGGACCAGCCCCCCAGCACCGCCCCTGCTCCTGCCCCACGCCAACCACGAGCTGTCAAACACGTCACCATGTACCTGCCGCTGCATCCTGCACCGGCGGGGCAGAGGCGCCCATGGGTGCAACAACCACCGTGTGCCCTTCCAGGCATGGCCACTGGCCCCACGCAGCCACAGACCCCACAGCTGCCAGGTATGGGCAGAGGCAGCCCCATACATGCCATGATGCACACCGGCCTTGCCCACACATCACCCTGCTGGGCCCCGGCACTGCCCAGCCTCGGCAGGCACAGCCCTGTGCCCTGCCATCCCTGGCTAGTCGGGGGGGACAGTCCCACATGGCCCCAAGCACCATCCGGCTCCTTCTGCCCCATGGGCACAGCCTTGTCCATCCTGCACTGCCTTATGGACACAGTCCTACGTGTTCCGGGGCACAGCCTGCTCCGTCCTCACCTGCCCCATGGGCACGGCGCGCCCCATGGGTACAGCTCTGCCCTGTCCCCATCTATCCCACAGACACAGCCTGCCCAGTGCCCCCTTCCCATACCACGGGCACAACCTGCCCCACAGGCACAGCCTGCCGCATCCCCCCACCCCAGGGGCACAGCACCCGCCATGGGGTCAGCCCCAGCTGAGGTGTGTAGGATGCCCATGGGAGCGGCGCTGCCTCTGCTGTCGGTTCCACGTGCTGTGGGGCTGGGGTGGGCTGTGGGGCAGCCGCCTGAGGCGCAGCCTCCCCCAAAGCTGCACGCCCAGGGGCTCCCAGCTACCTACATGGAAAGAAAGAGGAGAGAATTGGGGTGCGGTGGCAGGTGATATAGGGGAAGGGGGTCCGCGGGGGGGAGGAGGAGGAGGAGGAGGAGGAAGGCGGCCCACTGTCAGCTGTCTTTATGAAAGGACAGTGCAGACGACCTGTGAGAGAAAGACAGACAGACAGACAGACGGAGAGAGAGAGAGCAAAGAGATGGGTCAGTCCCTGCTCAGCGCAGCCATAGTGGGGCCGGGACACGGAGGCACCGGGATGGGAGGATGGCAGGACAGGAGGCAGCACCGACAGCGGGGTGGGAGAGTGGCGGGACAAGAGGATGGAAAGACAGCAGGACAGAAGAATGGAAGGTGGTGCTGCATGGCCATGTGGGAAGAGAAGCCAGGACACAGCCCTGGGACCAACTATCTGCTCAGGCACAGCACGGCCCCACAGCACGAACTCACGGCACAACTGATGGCACAGCCCCACGGCACGGCCACAACACACAGCCCATGGCATGACCCATGGCACAGATCCACAGCATTGCCCGGAGGCACAACTCCACAGCACAGCCCCACGGCACAGCCCATGGCACGACCCCACAGCAAGAACACACATCCCAGGCTCCCTCCAGCACAGCCCCGTGGCACAGCACCCCAGCACGACCCCCAGCTCTGCGCCATGACATGGCCCCGTGGCCAAGGTACCCACCGGGACAGCCAGCCCCTACCCCAGAGCCACAAAGAGAGTCCCAGGGCTGGACCCTGCACTGTGGGGCAGCCCAGCTTCCCTATGGGGCACTCCCTGCCAGCCAGGAGCACACCGCACGCCCCACTTACTCCTATAGCTGCCCCCATGGGGTGAGCTCCCACGCCACCCTGAGCCCCAGGCGCATGGCCCACGCTGCCAACCTGGCTGCCAGCACGGTGCCATGAAGGGTGAATGGACGACACCCAGCAAGGAGCAGGATGACCCCCCCCTTGCTGAAGACACTGACATCCAGCCCCCCCCAAGCTGCCCAGCTGCAGGGGCCACATGAGGTGTGGTGGCAGTGGTGGTGATGGTGGCACAGCAGGGCAGAATGACGCTCTGCCATCCTCGTGCCCGTGGCACCCACAACCGTGGCGCTGGGGACAGCAGAGGGGACACCGCCTCCCCGCATCACAGACCCCCCCCAGACCCTGCTGCGGCCCATTGAGCTGTGGGGAGCCCCGGTGGCACCGCACTCACCTGCTCCCCTGGGGCTCTCTGTGCCCCCCTGGTGCCCGCAGCCCCCCAGCCCCTCACCTGTCCTGTGGCTGCCCGGTGAGATGGCATCGCTGCTGCCCGATGCCACCCGCTCCTGCTGCTTGAAGAAGTCCCGGGGGTTGTCGGGCCGCTGAGCGATGATGGCAGCAGCCTCCTGTGGGGACAGGGGGAGGCTGAGACCCAACACCCCCCACGCACCCCCCCACAGGCTCTGGGCACCATTGGCTGCGGAGCGAGGTCCAGCACCGGGCACAGCTGACACCACACTCACCTCCACCTCTGACTCTGATTTCCTGAGCTGCTGCCTGTCGTCCTCCTCTTGCTGCTCCCCCTGTGGAGACACAGCGTCACCCCCCAGCCCCGGGATGCTCTGGGGACCCAGCTGGGAAAAGCCCTTCCCTGGGGGTGATGCCAGGCTGCAGCTCCGAGCCCGGCTCCATGCGCGCCGCAGCACTTACGAAGATGGACTGCTCCTTCAGGCGCTGCCGGGCCTCCTCTGCCTCCATGCTCTGCTGCTTCCGCCTGTGACAAGGCACAGGACAGGGGCTGGGCACCGGTTCCTGCCAGCCCCTGCCCCAACCCCATCACAGAGCCACAGAAGGGTTTGGGTTGGAAAGGACCTTAAGATCATATAGTTCCGACCCCCTGTCATGGGCAGGGACGCCTCACACGAAACCATGGCACCCAAGGCTCTGTCCAAGCTGGCCTTGAACACCGCCAGAGATGGGGAATTTACCACTTCTCTGGGCAACCCATTCCAGTGCCTCACCAGCCTCACAGGGAGCAACTCCTTCCCCTGAGCGAACACCCGTGCGCCCACCCAGACGCTCGCAGCCAGCCCAGATACGCGCATCCCCACACACAAGCCCCACTGCAGCCCCCGCCGTGCCTGTGCTCCTCGATCTGCTCCTCGCGCTCCCGATAGCGCCGCTCCCGCTCCTCCTGCTCCAGCCGCTCTTGCTCCATCCTCTCCTGCTCGAACCGCAGCCGGGCGTCCAGAGCCTTTTTCCGCTCTTCCTCCTTGCGTAATTCCTCCTCTTTCTAGCGAGGGGGGATGAAGGACGGGGCTGCCCATCAGCCTGCCGGCAGCTCACCCAGCTCCCCAGGGGCTACCATCTGCCTTCCCCATACCCCACCTTGGCCTGTTCCCAGAACTGCTCCCGGTTGAGCCGCTTCATCTCCACAGTGGCATCAGTTTTCTGGTATGTGGTGCCCTGGGACGGAGGAGAGGCGGGGGGGACGGAGGGGCTGGGATCAGCGAGGGGGGATATAACAGTAAGCGGCACACGGGGTGACGGGCTGTGGCAGACAGGAGCCCCGGGCGGGAGGGATGCCCCATGCCCGCTGCCATCACCGCCACCATCGCCATTGCCTCCATGGGGACATTACCACGGGCTCGGTGTTCTCGTCCTCCCGCAGCCGCAGGCGGTGCAGCACCGGGCTGGAGACACGGGCCAGACCGTTGGAGAGCCGCTGTCCGATGGCGCCCGGGTCGATGTCCTCCACGCTGCTGGCATTGACAATGACATCCACACCCTGGGGAGAGCAAAGCAGCCGTCAGGGACCAGGGTCCGTGCCCAGCAGCATCATCCCCCTTCCCAGCATCACCCACCTGGAAGAACTCAGCAATCTTGGCCACGTGGCTGGCGCAGGCGCATTTGCGGGCGTCCGGCACATCCTCACCTACCTATGGCAGGGATGGATGGCAGGGCGACCACCAGGGGCAGTGGGACAGGGGAGCACCCGCATCCTCCCTGGCCTTGCATCCAGCAATGCCCCTGCCAACGCTGTGGCTCTGGTGGGCACAGCACGGCCCCACCAGCACGGCCACCCCCCACTCACCCAGTTGACGAGGACATATTTGGGGAGCACGGCCTGGGGGTCCTTGACGCTGCAGAAGCCGTACATCACCTTCTGGATCTCAAAGTGGCCAGAGAGCTCCAGCAAACCTCCGCCTGGCACAGCACCATCAGCCTATGTCCATCCAGCACCAGGATGGGTGCCAGGGAAAAGGCTGGCAGAGCCGAGCTGTGGGGACAGAGGAACTTACCTCCTGATGCTGCCAGCTTCAGGTCATCGGAGCCATCCTCATACGTGTAGAGGGCCCTGGGGAGACAGTGTGGGTCAGCCACAGCTGGGGGGAGCATGAGGCAGCCTCCCATCTCCCCATCCTGATAACACTGAGGTCAGTGGAGTCCTGGAGGACTGCCCATGTGTCCCCGAACTGCCACACAGCCACCCCAAACTCTTGTCCATCACCACTGTGAAGGGCCAGGCTGCCAGGGCTTCAGGCAGGGCCTATTCCTCCTCCCTGCAGGCAGGGTCCCCAGGCTGGGGACAGAAGGGTCACTTGGACGCAGGGAACAGCTGGCAGCCGCGCCATGATGCAAGCCACGGTGGCCTTGTGGCTTCTCACACGCCTGTCCCTGTCCTCCCCCAGCCCCTGCCAGCTACCGACCAGCTTCGGGGCCAGCCCCATGGCCTGGCAGGGAGCTCGGGGCCGCTCACGTGCCGGGCTGCGTGAGCTGCCAGCCCAGCAGGCACCAGGCCGGGGGAGGATGCCGGTGCACCAGCAGCAGCAAATCAATGTGCCGCCAGGGTGTGATGGGGCCGTCATGGAGACTGTTTCTTGGAAACCATTCCCAGCGGATGGGAAACCCCCTCTCGCTCCCACTGCACCCTGGCCAGCCCCCCCGGGGCTCCATGGGGACCCCCACCAGCCCGCACCTCCCTAGGGGCATGCAGACAGTTATAGAGGGGGGGAGAGAACACATGCCAAATTGGTCCAGGGCAGGTGGGCGAGGGGATGGATGTTGCTAGGCAACCGGCATCCTCCGTCGCCATGGCAACCCCCCCAACCCAGCTGGGATGCAGCTCGCCCTGATGACGAGGTGATTAGCGGAGGGGAGCGGGGGAGGCAGGCAGGCAGCGGGGATCTGCCGGGGCCTGGCAGGCACCCAAACCTCTTGCCACCGTCACACGCTGCACCCGGAAAGCTGCGGCCGCCCGTGCTGGACCCCCCCATCCCTGCACCAGGGCGGCTCTGCCCATCGGCATTCGGCTGGCGGCGCCTGTGCCGTGCTTGTCAGAGCACCAAAATCCCCCAGTGCTGAGCAGAGCTGTCCTCACCCCGCTTCCAGCCACAGCCTGGAGGATGGGAACCTGGGGGTCCCTATGGGTAGAGCCACCCCCAAACCAGGGCCACGGCCGGACCCTGGGTGCTGGAGAACAAGGGGAAGGCAGGCAGGTGTGTAACATGGGGAGGGGGGCTCCCTCCATCCCCTGGCACCTACAGCCCTGAGCCCCTGGCAGCGAGCCGCAGATAATTGCACCAACAAGATTGACTTTAATCCGCACATCCCGATCCCGCTAATCGGCCGCCCCAGCCGGCGCCAGCTCCCGGCCTGGAGCCGGCAAAGCAGCTGCAAAGCGCCGTCTGTGATGCTGCGCTGGGGAAGGGCAAATGCAGCCCCTGCCTGCAACTGCAGCCCCGGCCCAGGACCTGCTGCGCTGTGGGCACCCACTGCTTGCTCTCTTCCCCCTAGGACCATGCAGGGTGGCAGCTGAGTGCAGTGCTGCTGCCTGCACCCAGGGATGCTCCCAGCACAGCTGGGGCTTGCAGCAGAAACAGAGCCATGCTGGGAACACAGCCCAGCAGCATGGCCTGGCAGCACATCCCGGGATGGAGGATCCAAAGGTTTCCAGTCTGGGCGTGAGCAGGGCCAGCAGCATCCCCAGGGGTGTCCCAGGAACCCACAGCCCAACAGCATCGCCCCAGCAGCAGGAACCAGCCATGTCACAGCGGGTGCAGGCAGCATCATACATCGCTCACCCCCTTCCATGGCTTTATCCCTCCACCCAACCCACACCACCCCTTCCCACCTCTGGGCTCCAGGCATGTGGATCACCAGAGGTGCCTGCTGCAGCCCCGGCAGGGTGGGCTCCCTATGGCCGGTGGATTCCGGTGAAGATCCCCCATCACCCCACCAAGGGGACAGCGGCCCCAGTGTCCTCGCACGGCCCCATGGCTCACTGGAGCAGCACCCATGGGGCACCGGCAGCTGCCTGACCCCACACTGTGGCTGGGGAGGGGTAGCATCGCCCCAGCCCACACAGCCCAGCCCGGGCACATGTGTTTCCAATGTGGCTGGGAGCTCCAGGGAGTCGGCGTGCTCAGAAGGCAGCACCAAATTCCTTTCCGATCGAGTAATGGGCCCCAGCAGCCTCCGCGGGGCCGGGCAGGGGGAGGGGACGCTTGGACCCTCTAGGACCGGGCTGGAGCAGGGGGAATCCCGGACTAAACACAAGGATCTGGGGATAAACACAGGGATCCCAGCTGGGCAGGAACACGGCATCCCTCGGCACCGACCCAAGGCTGGGCTCCTGCACAGTGTCCTAACAGCCCCTGGCTCAGCCACTCTGGGCCACCACCAGGGGGGATGGTCCCCATCATCTTGCCCAATACAGCTCCCCCAGCATCACCCCTCATCC
Organism: Ara ararauna; assembly: GCA_028858755.1. Taxonomy (NCBI): domain Eukaryota; kingdom Metazoa; phylum Chordata; class Aves; order Psittaciformes; family Psittacidae; genus Ara; species Ara ararauna. Next base: position 1,430,625 of record CM054386.1, read on the forward strand.
CTCACCCGGGCACTGGGCTCTGCAGTGGGGATGCTACTCCCACCTGGCATCAAGTGCCGGGTACCCCCAGTGACCATGGGATGGAGGGGCTGCGGATGATGGGGCAAGCTCAGCACCGGGGATGGGGATGGCAGGGGCTCGCTGCCTGGATGGGGCTCAGTGCTGGAGGTGGGGGGGCCCAACCGGGAGGGGGGGCCTAGCCCTGGCGCTTGCCTTCCCGGGAACCATTTCTGCTGCTCTCAGCAGCTTTGGCAGGGAGGGCTCGTTGCAGCAGATGCCGGGAAGCGATGTACCCAGGGCTGACAGCTGCCTTCTGGCCAGCACACACCGCGCTCCCCACAGCGCCCTTGGGCTGGCAGCAGGACTGTGGGGCTCCCCAGAGACCCGGGGCTGGGGGGGGACCTGCCCAGGCCCACAAAGCCTGGGGGGCTCCCAGATCCCATCTGTGTCCCAAGAGCAGGGACCTGGCTAGAGAGCGGCGTGCACCCCAGGGCGCTGGATACCCCAAGCTAGGCAGTGGGTGCACCCGGAGTGGGTGATGGGTGCACAGTTGGCATCTCCATCAGACATCAGCGCTAACAGCATGCATCCAGCACCCAGCTCTGCCCAGTGAGCTGCACCCCAGGGTACCAGCAGCATCCCCCACCACCACACAGCACACGCACCCTGGGGGGCAAGGAGGCGATCCCTGGTCAGACACCCCCAGCCAGCCCCACTGCACCCGGGTGGGGCTGAGAGACGCAGATGGGTGCTGGAGGACCGGGAGGGTGATGGGGAGATGCTCCCTGCGGACTGCTGCACCGGCTGCAGCGGGGCCTGGATGCGGCCGTGCCCCGGCACCTGCAGCACCAGATGCCCCGTACGGGGGGTGCGGGCAGGGCAGGGCAGCGCGGGGGTCCCGCCGGGGAAGGGCCCCCTCGTCCCGAGCCCGCAGCGCATCACCGCGGCGGGGCAGCCCCGGGCCGACGCACCGCGGCCCCGTGGGGATGGAGCTCCCCGGGAGCTTGGGGGGCCGCGGAAAGCGGGACCAGGAGGCGGCGATGCCCTCGCGGCCGCAGGCCTCGCTGCGCCGGGCAGAGGGAACCGCGATCTCCCCCTTCCCCGGGCGCCCCTGCCCGCGGCTCCGGCTCCAGACAATGGCGAGGGACCCCGGGGCCGGGCCCAGCACCGGGGGCACCTCCGGGCCCTCCCCGCCGTGCGCTGATGCGCTGCTCCCCGCGCTCGCTGCCCGGGGGGAGGTCGGGCCGTGCCGGGGGCTCCCGGAGGCGGCGGGTCCCGGCGCTCGCACGTGCCGGCCCGGCGCAGACAAAGCGGGGACCGCGCCCCGGCCCGGTGCGGCGGCAGCGGCGGGCAGGTGCGGGCAGCGGGGGCCGTGGGCCGGGCACACCGCCTCCCCCCCCCCCCCCCCCCGCCGCCCCGCCCGCCTTTGTGTGCCGGGGCTGCCGGCACCGCGGGCCCGGAGCGGCGGGAGGCGCAGCGCGGGGCGCGGCCGGTGATACCGGGCGGCTCCGTGCACAAAGGGCGGCGGCGGCGGCGGGGACAAAGGGGCGGCGGCGGCGGCGGGCGCGCTCACCAGTCGGTGGGGCTGTCCTCGCCGATCACGTCCTGGTAGGAGGCGAGCAGCTCCAGGCGGTGCGCCGCGAAGCCGACGCCAGCCATGGCGGGGCCGGGATGCTGCCGGGGGGACCGGAGGGACCGGCCGCCTGCCCGCCTCCGAGACACTGCCGCAGCGGCCGGGCGGAGGGGCGAGCGGCGGGGAGGCTCCGCCCGCCGCCGCGCCCGGTCCTAGCGCCGCGAACGGCGGCCCCCCCCTCTCCGCCCCCCCACCCCCCCAGCCCGGCCCCCGCCCCGGCCCCGCCGCGCCCCCGGGGCACCTCCGGGGCACGCCGCCGGCCGCGCCGCCGGGCACCGCACCTCGCCCCCGGGGGTGCGGGCAGCACCCACACGCCCCAGGGTGCCCCCGCACACGGCTCTGCCCCGGGATCCTCCACCCCCGGGACCCGCCGCCTGCGCTCTGCTCTGCCCCCGCCATTAGCGACTCTCAGCCCCGGAGAGCGGCAGCGCGGCTCAGCTCCCCGCCGGGACCCTGCACCCCGGTGCTTCTCCACCCAGGGCTCTCCTCCACCCTGGGGACTGGTGCCCTGTGCTACCCCTCCTGAGGACCCTGCACCCTGGGGACCTCCTGCTCCTCTGCACCCCAGACCCTCCTCTGCCCCACGTCCCCCCACCCTAGGGGCACCGGGAATCCTGTGCCCTCAGCTACCCTCTGCCCCTGTGCCCTGGGGTTTCCTCTCGAAGGATGTGGCACTGTGGGCTCTGCCCCAGGGACCCAGCCATGCCCTCGCTCTGCACAAAGTATCCGTGGGCACAGCCGTTGTGGGGGCCCCTTTGCCGCCCACCTGCCCCCCCCCCCCCCCATCCCTGAGTACGATGGTGCCTTTTCCAGGAGGTTTTGTCTCCACATGAACCCACAAAGCTGCTCTTGCATGGACCTTGCAGGGCTCTGTGAGGGCTCCCGGCAGGGTCTACATGCTCCTGCCAGGGCAGGCAGCATTGTCCTTACCCCCCTCCTGACCGCTAGCGCTGCCCACATCCCAGCCCAGAGCCGTGCTGAACGGGTCTCTGTGCTGGAGTGGCAGATGGGAGCGTACAGGGACTGATCCCCACAAGCTGGGGCCGATGCTGCTGTGGCCCTTCCCGAACCAAGCCCTTCAGAGCTGCCTGTGGATGAGCCCCCCAGACTCGGTGGAATGCGGGATGGGATGCGATGGGCCCTGCCTGTACTCCCTGCTCCCCCCACACCCTGCTCGCACCAGCATTTGGAGCCAGGCCGGAGCTGGAGCACATCCTCAGAGGCTGTGGGAGTGTGTGAGCAGCTGTGGAGCAGCTGCCGGGGCCAGCGCAGGGGCTGAGGCTGCAGCAGGCACCCTGCAAGCAGCTCCGCTGCCATTGGGGTGGATGTGGTGGGACCCCAACTTAGGACATGGTGGGAACCCTGAGCCTGCTGCTGCCAGGCTTTGTTCTCGGAGCAGCGGCCGCAGCCCCTCCTCAGGCTCCACCTCCATATCCCACCCGAGACCCTCCTTCCGCTGCTTGAGCACGAGCCTCTCGCATGGCGCACGGAGTTGGGGAGCAAGAGCTGCTCTCGGCAAAGCACAGAAGCACATTGGGTGGTAGAGGTGTCATCAGTAAGGGCCAGAGGCAACAGGGCGCCAAGCAGAAGGGGCTGAGCCCCAGTGGATACGTGCCCAGCAGTAGCACAAAGAGAGGCAGGCCCTGGCCATGCCCCTGGTGCAAGGTCGGGTACCCCTGGGCTGAGCTGGCATAACCTGTTCCAGGGCCGTGCCACCCCAGCGGGCTCCGTCCCGCACGGCTGCTTCCCCTGCCCCTGCCCTGTGCTGTCCTGGCTGAGCCAGCGCTGGCTCTGTGGCTGCTCACGTGAAGCCACCATCACTTCACCTTCCCTTGCGTTTCCCCTGACCTTGGCTGCAGCCGGGACTCACGCTGGGCACTTACCACAGCCCTGCTTGTCCCGGCCCTGCCAGGCAGGCACCGGTTGTTTCTGTTCCCTTTGTCAGCTGAGTCCTCTTGCTCCTTGGTGTGATCATTCCACTGCCCCACATACCTCAGCACAAGGCCCCCACTCAACCACCGTCTAGCTCCATCCCTCCTACTTCCCCCTCCCCACCTTTGATGGGGTTTTGCAGTCCTGCAGCTGGCACCGCAGCCACAAGCCAGCTCCGGGTGATGCTGGGAGGGAGACATTAGGCTTCCCACAGCCAGCTCCTGCCCTCAGCAGAACCTTCCAGCAGATTAGCAATTTTCCTTACAATTGCTCATCATGGTAAGAGCTGCAATTATTAATGACCCTTCCAGCTGCCAAAGCAGAGCAGGAGGAGCGGCTCTTCCCCACACCCGCTGCCCTGAGCCCGTTCCAGGCGGAGGTGCTGGCTTGGCCTCGCACCCATCCTTGGGGACAGCAGCTGCATCCATGAGCAAGCGCTTGGCTGCTCTATGCTGGAGCGCGCCAAGAGCCGATGCACGTGGCCCACGCGTGCCCCCGCTTCCTGGTCCCTGTGCAGGACTCAGGGCCAGAGCACAGCAGGGCCCAGGGGACACAACTGGGTAAAGTAGGGACCACGCTGCAGGGTCCAAACCCTGCTCCATCCTCCCTTGCTGCAGCTTTGCCCCCCAGTAATTACTGCCTCCATTAGCACTCCTGCTTGCTATGAAGACAGAGGGACAAGCCCAGTGACAAGGGGTTCAGCCCATGCTGACGCAGGCAGAGGAGGTGGAATGCGAGGCCAAGATTTTCCCTGGAAAGCTGGAAGGAGCTGAGTCAGGCCCTGGGGGGGAGCAGGGCAAGGGCCGACAGTGACCTTCCCAATCGGCGGCACCTCGCTAGGCGAAAGCACGGGCCTTGAGACAGGCGGCACTTGCAGAGAAGTGTTTATTAAAGGCACTAAAAGCACCGTGGCTACATCAGCAGCAACCTGACCGGGGAGCGTGGGGTTGGGAGAGGCATTCACAGGCCCAGGATGGCAGTGGCAGAGCACTCTTTGGTACAAAGCCATGCCCTGCGCCCCGGCACAGCCACAGTGGGGGTGCTGCCACACGCCAGCCGCAGGGGAGCGGTGGGCCTAGGTTGGGGGGACATAAGGCAGAGACCCCTGGCGCAGAGCTAAGGTAGGCAGGAGGCCACCACAGCAGTGTGTGGGGTGGTCAGGAGGTTGCTGCAGGCAGGACCCCATCGGGGAGTGGGGCCGGGACTCCAGCCCCACACACTGAGCACATAGCAGGGAAGATGTGGCAGGGGGCTGGTCCTCACCCAGTCAGGGATGTGCTTGGAGCATCCCTGCCCCAGCGCTGAGCTGCCAGGCAGCAGGGCCCCAGCCGAGCAGGGGAACAGCCCTGCTGAGCCAGCTGCTCCCCAGCTCCAGCCTCAGCACGACCACAACCACCACACTGCATGGCTGGGGGGCAGGAGATCCATGCAGCATCCCTGTCCTGGGGCTCCTAGGGCCAGTCAGGAGACACAGCTGTAAGGGGCTCTGGACCCAGCACTGCCTTGGGCTGAAGCTGGACCAGGAGCTGCCAGGAAAAGAGGCAGGAGCAAGGGGAAAGGGTGAGGGCCCAGCCTGGCTCCCTGGGGGCAGCAGGGGTGGGGGGGAGAGGAGCATGCAGGGCCAGGGGCACGCGTAGGCACAGCTGGACTCCCGCCCCTCACACGTGGGAGAAAGCGTGGCTCTTGCAGAGCGGCTTGTCCTTCTTGGAGTAGAAGGTCTTCCCTTCCAGGTTGGTCTGGCAGATCTGGGGAGGAGAGAGAGCACAGGAGGTCAGGTCAGGGGGGCTGGAACAGCCCCTGGCTTACCCCCCATAGCCCAGAGCTCAGCACTGGTGTGGTGCAAACGGCAGGGTTCTGAGCCACCAGCATAGGGCCAAGGGGGGAAAGCCTTGTTGCAGCAAGGACCCCATGCTGCTGGGTGTACCCCATGCATGGCATGACTGCCAGAGAGAGCCAGAGCCCCACCAGCAGCCCGGGAGGGAGGCACATGTCTCACCGCACAGACGAAGCAAGTGTCATGCCAGCTGAACCCCAGCGCTTCCAGGAACCGGTCCCCAGCATCGATCTTGAAGTCGCAGCCGCGGCACTTCGTGCCAAACATCTTCTCATAGTCTGTGAGCAGAGGCAGAGCCCAGGTCAGTGTTCCCCAGCACTGCAGCCCCTCAGCCAGGGGAGCAGGGCTGCTGCACAGCCAGGATCCCAACAGTCACAGCCTGAGCACAACTTGCTGCCAGCCCCAGGGGCATGATGACACCAGGGAGAGATGCCTGTGCTGTGCAGGGTAGCCCCGGGCACAGGGAGGAGGCAAACCTCATCTCCCAGGATGCAGCACTCGCCTTTGATGTACATCCTGCGTCATCACCATGGCAACACGGGAGCAATGGCCCTACCCCCGGAAGCACCCCAGGAGGACCAGGATGGAGGGCTCAAGGCTGCGTGAGTGGGGTGTCCCTGTGTTCCCTGCAGCCCAGGGGAGCCCCGCAGTGCAGGACAGCTCACCCTCACCACTGTGGGCAGCTGCTGAGCCCTGATGGTGCCCCAGTGCCATGTAGGGTGGCACACTGGGTCCCCAGGTCCTACCTCTCTCGCAGTAGGGCTGTCCCTCCTCCATGTAGAAGGCACGGTTGCGGATGGGAGTTTTGCAGGCGGCGCACGTGAAACACTGCACATGCCAGGTCATCTTCAGTGCATGCATGACCTCCTGGAGAGGGGCCACCATCAGCCAGGGGCAGGACCACCTTGTGCCATGGGGAGTCCCATCCAAGGCAGAAAGGGACAAGGGATCCCATGGGATGGGATCAGGATGGGAAGGGAAGGAGCCCATAGGTGAGCAGGAAGTAAAGATGGGAGGTGTGGGGCAGACTGAGGGATACTCACCCCTGTGATCTTCTTCTTGCACTTGGCACAGCTGGGTGCATAGCGCGTGTCATAGCACTTGGGGCAGAAGATGGAGCCTTTCTCCTCAAAGAAGCCTCCCTCATCCAGCACCTTCCTGCACTGGCAGCAGGTGAACTCCTCGGGATGGTAATAATGTCCCAGCGCCACCAGGTAGCGTCCCCTGCAGCAGGACAGAGCCACATCAGCCATGCCAGGACCCAGGATGCTGGTGTGGTAGTGGTGGTGACCAGGGCTCACCTGATGACCTTGTTGCACTTGTAGCAGAGCGGTGTGCGGCCAGGCCCCTCGGGGGCTTGCTGTGCTGCCTGCACGATGGAGCTGCGGTTCTGCATGGGGGTCGGTGTGGCCGGCTGGCTGTGCTTGCTCACCACCGTGCTTGTCTTGTCCGGGGCATAGCGCTCCGCAAACGAGGGGTCCACAGCCCAGGGAGGGCGGCTGGTAGGGCCAGGGGTGGCGGCGGGGGTCCTGGGGGCTGCACACACACAGGTCTCCAGGACAGTGCTCCTGCTCCCTCAGCAGCCCACTCCCAGCATCCATAGATGGGCAAGCAGCATCCCCCAGCACCCACATCCCTCTCATCCCAAGACCACAGGAAAAGTTTTGCTCACCCAGTCCTGGCTCAGTCTTCATCCCTGCTCCCGGGGATGGGTCCGGCACGGAGACCTGGCTACAGAACAAGCAGTTAATCCAGCCTGCCCCGCTCAACCCAGCTGCCCAATGGGCCTGTGTGTGCGCAAGCAGGACTCCCCCATCCCAACGAGCAGGCAGGAGCCGGCCAAGCCCATGTGCCCAGCCAGCAGCTGGTTTGGTGATGATGGGCACCAAGCCAAGCACCTTCAGCCCTGCGAAGACACAGCACCCTCGGGGTCTCTGGCACCCACTGCAGTGCTCTGGGGAGCGATGGGAGGGAGCACAGGCCTGCTGGGGTCTCACACCAGCTCTGCACGGCTCCAGACTGACCAGGAACCCCAGGGACCACACAGACCCTGGCTTCCCACTCACACGACAGTCACCCCCAGCCCCACCAGGGTACAGAGGGACTTGGACCTGACACGGAGTGGGGAGCACTGGGGCCCAGCTCTGGCATAGCTGGGTACAGGCAGGGCTCTGCCATCCCTGCCAGCTCTGCAGGGCCAGGCTGGTCCTAGGAGGAACGAGGCCTGTGCCCCCCTAGGCTGCCAGCACTGGGCTGGGGAGCAGGCAGGGCAAGCCAGGGCCAGACAGGCACAACCCAGCCGAGAGAGGGGACAGGGACAGAGGGAGAGCCAGCGGCTCTGTGCCTCTCCAGGGCAAAGAGAAGGAGAGGGCTCCAAAACCAGGAGCATTTATTTGCAGCAGAGCAAACTGGACACAGCTGGGACCCAGTGGTCACAGCGCCAGGGCAGGAGGCACCACAGAGAGGGGAAGGGAGAACAGGGGCACTGTGCAACACCCCCGCCCAGCTGCGTGGGGCAAAGGACAGCACCCGGCCCCCCTTAACACAGCCCCAGCTCCCTTCTCTGTTCCCACACAGGGAGAAGGTGAAATGCACCCAGCTCTGCCCAACCGCCCCCACAGCCCCATGCCAGGCTCACTGGATGTTACACACCAGGTAAAGCTGCTGCCCAAACATCACAACAACCCCAGTGAGGTTTTAACAGTGCCACAAGCCGCTTTAGACCCACTGTGTCTCGGGCATCATGGCACAGTTTGGCATCCCCAGCTTGGTGCCAGCAGTGCCCAGCAGGTCCTGTCTGGGACACGCAGCCCCACAGCTCCTGCACACCCCCTTACCTGGGTTTTTTAACAAACACATCCTCACGATCCTCCACTGAGCGCAGCAGGAGAGAAAGGAGGAGACAGAGTCAGTCTGCGGCCACCGAGGACCAGGCACAGCAGGAAGGAAAAGGAAAGGCAGGAAAACCGCCCTCTCCTCCTGCAGCCCTCCTGCCCCAACACACAGCCCTGCCCGGGCACGGGGCACAGCACGGCCCCAGCCCAGTGGCATCACCACAAACACACACAGAGGCCTGGGCAGCTCCCAATGGCTCATAGTGGCCCCACGGGGCCACAGCCAAAGCCCCAGTGCCACATCACCCCACAGCCGCTGCCCCGGCAAAGCCCAGGCCCCCAGGCAGCCCCTCACCGCTGGGGCCTGAGGGAACTTACATCCATCAGTGCCCGTCAGCCGGGCCAGCTTGCGGAAGGAGCGGGACTGGGAAGTCCCGGTGCGGGGCTGCCAGTCCTCAGCATCCTCCATCAGCCGCAACTTCCCAGGGTCACACACGGGGCTCCTGGGGGGGTCCAGCGGCTCTGGGGGCTGCCTGCGAGTGACAGAGGCAGGCGCTCAGGCGGCACTGCAGCACGGGGCAGCGATCCCAAAAGTGCCTTCAGAGACACCAAGCCCTTTGTCAGACCTTGGCACTTACCACCACATCTCCCCCGTGCCCCAGCCAGCCCCATGGGTTTCCCTGTGGCATTAAAAACAACGGCGGTACAACAGTCAGTGCTTGGCACATGGCTCAGTGCATCCCTCCCATATGCACCCCCAGCCCCACAGAGGCACAAGCCCCACAGAGATGCCATCAGCACTCACTCCTGACCAGCCCTGTAGCCCCCTGCAGCTCCACACAGGACACTGTGCCCCAGGCACGTGCCTAGCACCTCCCAGCATCCCCAGCAAGGTGCTGCCAGTGCCACCAGCTGCCCCTACCCATTATGTCCAGGACACCGTGGTGCAGCTCAGCCTCCTCAGCTCAGTGCCAGCAGTGCCCAAGGGTCCTGCCCAGCACAGGGATAACACACTCTAAGGACATCCCCACTGCAGAAGCCAGACTGGCAGGCGGGTGCCTGGGCAGGACCCTCCAGAGGGGAAGGTGAGATCAGTGGCAGAGTGCTGGAGGTGCCCATCGTGCCATCGTGTGGCAAGTGCAGGGCAGGCTCTGCAGCTCCATCAAGAGCTCAGCTTAAGGAGAGTGGGAGGACAGAGGCAGAATGTGAGGATGGAGCAGGAGGAGAGGCGAGAAGAAACAACAACAGGGCAAAGAGCTTCCGCAGTCACTGCAAGCAGTGAGTGGCGTACAGGAGTGAATGGCTCCTGCTGCTACCCGGGTCCTGCACACTCCCCTTACCTGGGCTCTTTAACAAGCTCATCCTCATGATCCTCCACTGAGCACAGCAGGAAACAAAGTCAGTCTGCGGTCATCGAGGACCAGGCACAGCAGGAAGGAAAAGGAAAGGCAGGAAAACCGCCCTCTCCTCCCGCCACCCTCCTGCCCCAACACACAGCCCTGCCCGGGCACGGGGCACAGCACAGCCCCAGCCCAGCCACTGTGAGACAGCCGTGGGCAATTCCCACCCAGCCCAGAGGGCCAACACGCGGCCTAAACCAATACACTGGTGCCAGACCTCACAACAGCCTGTATCAGGCTCCAGCTGCCCCAGCAAAGCCCAGCGCCCCCAGGCAGCCAGCGCCGGGTCCTGTGCGAACTCACTGCTGTCAGTGCCCGTCAGCCGGGCCAGCTTGCGGAAGGAGCGGGACTGGGAGGTCCCGGTGCGGGGCTGCCAGCTCTCAGCATTCTCTACCTGCCGTAGCTTCCCAGGGTCACACACAGGGCTCTTGGGGGGCTCCAGCGGCTGCGGGGGCTGCCTGCGAGTGACAGAGGCAGGCGCTCAGCTGGCACCGTGCACGGACCCTGCTTAGGCACACGGCAGAGATGCCAAAACAGCCCTCGCAGATGCCAACCCCCCTGCCGCACCCCGGCACTTACCGCTGCTGCCCTGTGCCCCAGCCAGACCCATGGGCATCCCTGTGGCATCAGAAAAACGGCGGCACTATAGTCAGGGGTTGACCTACAGCTCAGTGCATCCCTCCCTATGCACCTGCAGCCCCACAAACGTGCCATCAGCACTCAGGACCAGCCTTGCGGATGCCTGCAGCCCTACAGGACACTGTGCCCCAGGCATGTGTCTAGCACCTCCCAGTGCCCCCAGCAAGGTGTTGACAGTGCCACCAGCTGCCCCTACCCATTACATCCTCCTCGGTGCAGCTCAGCCTCCCCAGCTCAGTGCCAGCAGTGCCCAAGGGCCCTGCCCAGCACACCCAGTACAGGGGAAGTCTGGCTGGGGACAGTCTGGCAGGCAGGCGGGTGCCTGGGCAGGACCCTCCCAAGGTGACGGTCAGAGCAATGAGTGAATACTAGCAATGCCTGCCACGTGGCTCTGCCAACAGTGCAGCTCTGGGAGAGGCAGAGACCAGAGGAGGAGGAAAGAGAAAACCAGCAAGAGGACAAAGAGCTCTCCCGGAGTCACTGCAAGCAGTGAGGGCAAACCAGCCGGGTGGGCTCAGCCCCGAGTGGGCACCACCGTGGCTCCTGCTGCTGCGCTGACACATGCTCCCCTTACCTGGGCTCTTTAACAAGCTCATCCTCACGATCCTCCGCTGGGCACAGCGGGAGAGAAAGGAGGAGACAGAGTCAGTCTGTGGCCACCGAGGACCAGGCTCAGCAGGAAGGAAAAGGAAAGGCAGGAAAACTGACACCTCCTCCCGCCGCCCTCCTGCCCCAACACACAGCCCTGCCCGGGCCCCAGCCCAGCAGCACCATCGGGAGCCCCCACACAGCCCCAGGCAGCTCCCATCGGCTCAGGGGCCACGATGCGGCCTCTGCCGGGCTCCAGCTGCCCCAGCAAAGCCCAGCGCCCCCAGGCGGCCAGTGCTGGGACCTGCGTGGACTCACTGCTGTCAGTGCCCGTCAGCCGGGCCAGCTTGCGGAAGGAGCGGGACTGGGAGGTCCCGGTGCGGGGCTGCCAGCTCTCAGAGTCCTCTACAAGCCGCAGCTTCCCAGGGTCACACACAGGGATGCTGGGGGGCTCCAGCGGCTGCGGGGGCTGCCTGCGAGTGACAGAGGCAGGCGCTCAGCTGGCACCGTGCACCGAGCCTGCCTGGGCCCACGGCAGAGATCCCAAAATTGCCCTCACACACACTAACACCCTCTCCGGACCCTCACCAGCAGCACACGCCACAGTCCCCTTTTGCCCCAGCCAGACTCACAGGCATCCCTGTGGCATCAGAAAAACGGCGGCACAACACTCAGTGTCTGACCCATGGCTCAGTGCATCCCTCCCATATACACCCCCAGCCCAACAGAGAAGCCAGCAGCATTCATTCTTCGCCAGCCTCCTGGCCACCCCCAGCTCCACAGGAACACTGATGATGCTCACCCCCGTCTGTCTCACAACCCCACAGGATATTGTGCCCCAGGTCCAGGTACTTCCCAGCACCCCCCAACGCCCCCCAGCGAGGTGTTGCCTGTGCCACCAGCCTCCTCCAGATCTCATTTGCTCAAGAAGCAACGGTGCAGCTCAGCCTCCCCAGCTCAGTGCCAGCAGTGCCCAGCACGTCCTGCCTGGCACACTGTGTTTGAGGGCAGCCAGCCCTGCAGGTGGGTGCCCAGGCAGGACCCTCCCGAGGTGACAGTCAGATCGGTGGCTGAGCGCTGGTGGTGCCCATCGTGCCATCGTGTGGCGAGCGCAGGGCAGGCTCTGCAGCTCCTTCAAGAGCTCAGCTCAGGAAGAGCTAGAGAACAGAGACGGAACGTGAGGATGGAGCCAGAGGACAGGAAAAAAGAAACAACAACAGGGCAAAGAGCTTCCCAGAGTCACTGCAAGCAGTGAGAGCAAACCAGCCGGGTGGGCTCAGCCCTGAGTGGCACCATCAGGGCTCCTGCTGCTACCTGGGTGCACGCTCCCCTTACCTGGGCTCTTTAACAAACTCATCCTCATGATCCTCCACTGAGCAGAAAGGAGAGAAACGAGGAGATAGAGTCAGTCTGCGGCCACCGAGGACCAGGCACAGCAGGAAGGAAAAGGAAAGGCAGGAAAACCGCCCTCTCCTCCTGCTGCTCTCCTGCCCCAACACACAGCCCTGCCCGGGCACGGGGCACAGCATGGCCCCAGCCCAGCGGCACCACCACGAGCACACACAGAGCCCTGGGCAGCTCCCATCGGCTCAGAGAGGCCACACAGGGCCTAAGCCAAAGCTCAGTGGCACAATACACCAGATCATCAATCTGGCTGCAGTGGCCCTGGCAAAGCCAAGCACTCCCAGGCAGCCAGCGCCAGCCCCTGAGGGAACTTACATCCATCTGTGCCCGTCAGCCGGGCCAGTTTGAGGAAGGAGCGGGACTGGGAGGTCCCAGAGCGGGGCTGCCAGCTGTCAGCATCCTCTATCAGCCGCAACTTCATGGGGTCATATACAGAGGTACTGGGGGGCTCCTGGGGCTGCCTGCGAGTGACAGAGTGGTCTGTCAAATCTGACAGATCCCCACGGCATCATCTCCCTGGGGCTGCTCCACACCTTCCCCAGGACAGAACTGCAGCATATTAGTACCTGAGACACCACACACTGCCTACTGCCCACACCCCAACTCCTCCTCCATGTCAGGAGGGACCATTAAGAACTGACCACCATTCCTGGCATTGTAAGACTGGTCCCAAGGGCCAGCAGTGGAAAGGACAGGGCAAGAATAAGCCAAGGTAAATAAATCACTGGCAGGGCTGCTGCATGAGAGCTCAATGAACATGTATGGCGTTCATGGCAGTGATGCCTGCTTGGCCCTGGGCATGGTACCCAGCACAGCTGACAGCCCTTGCCCAACTAAGACATGTCTCAGTGAGGAGGAAAAGGACCATGCATGAGAACACTCCAGGGCCCCAGCAGAGACAGGCAGCGCTTGCCCTTCAGGCTAGGGGCAGCATGCTGCCAGGAGTGACAAACCCCATGGGCAGAGCAGCACACGCTGCCTGTCCCTGGGCTGCCAACAGCAGGGAAGAGGCATGCAGGGAGAACAGAAAGAGCAGGCAAAAGGCTTACTGACTTGTCAAGGCTCAGCACCTGTAGGGGAGAGGGAAAGAGAAAGGGAGGAGAGAAAGAAAGAAAAAGGAAAGAGAAATTAGACCCGCAGCACCCGAGAAGTTCCCAGAGCTCATCTATGGCCTGCACCAGCTCCCCTACCCCAAGGCTCATGCTCAGCTTGCCCAGGGCTGGGAGCACACTGGGCACAGGGGCAGACACCAGCAGACCAGACCATGCCTCCCTCAGCCCCCCAGAACAGGCCTGGGTGCCCAGGGCAGCCAGGGCTGCATTCCCCCATTGCCCTGTCTCAGGGCACCACAGCAGCTCCTGGCAGGAGGGGCCAGGACTGGCAGCTGCCGGACACACGGGTAGGCAGCCTGGAGAACCAGGAGCTTCCTCCCTGCAAGTAGGGTGAGGACAGCACTGGGCGGGATGCGAGGGCTTCACTGTGCCCAGCCCGTCCTGGCAGCCATGGGACCAGCAGGACATGCCGGGGCAGGCGCCGGCTGGTGGCCACAGCGCAGCCGCCGCTTCCGTGCTGCCACAGATGCCAGTGAATGTCCTGCTGCGACCACCATGCCATGCCATGCCATGCCCTGCAGGACTCCCCATAGGCTTGACACGTCCCAGAGCGAGGGACCAGCATGTGCATGGCTGTGCATCCCCGTGCGTGCCAGTCCTGTTGTGCCACCTCAGCACCAGCCTCGGGGGGCCCCCTGCATGGGCACTGTTCCCCGCTACCACCCCTGGGGCCGGGCATGCAAGGCGCAGCAGGGCCGGGCAGTGGGGTCCCCCCGATCCTTGGGGAGCAGGACAGACAGCAACGTACCCGTTGTGCTGGGGGGTGCAGGCGGGCGCCAGGGGCGCGTAGGTCACGGGTTTCGTCACCAGCCCGGGCCGTGGGTTCGGCGGCGAGCCTGCCCCGAAGGGCCGGGCTGTTTTGTTGAGGGCGGTGCTGGGAGCGAAGTTATATTTCAGGGGTTCAGAGCAGGGGAGTGAGTCCTGAGCGAGACAAAACACACAGACACGGGCTCACACGTCAAGCAGCATGCAAGGGGCCAGGCAGCGCAGCAGGCAGGGAAGCCGGACAGCATGTGCACCGCAGGGTACCGGGCTCTGCCAGGCTGGCACCTCGCTCTGCAGGCCACAAGCCTGAGGGTCATTGGAGAATTAGTAAGTGCCCAGGCACTCGCTGCTGCACGCAGCAGGGCAGAGCATGCACACACCGATCCGAACTGCCCCGCAGCACGAAGCTGAACGCATGCAGGTGGCTTCCATCCAGGAGTCACCGGTCACCGGCCACAGCCCTGCTCCCTGTGCCAGGGCACTGCCCAGCGCTGGCAAACATGGGGCCCTGAGGCCATGAGCAACTGCCTGGCCTCCTCCCCTGTGTTGGCCTTTGCCCCCCTGCCCGCACCCAGCACTGGCAGGGGCACAGGCAGGCAGCAGCCATGGCCTGGGAGCCTGCTGGACAGACCCTACTCCCTCCAATCCCCTGCAGTTCAGCAGTCAGGGCTGCTCCTCCAGCAAGGAGTTTTCCAGCCCTCCAAAGACACCCCGGTTCCCCCCGAAAGCCTGCAGGCCCCAGGAGCAAAGTCCCTTTGTCCATCTACACTCCCCTGAAACCAGGCTGATGTACCTCTGCAGCACCAGGAGCGACACGTACCTTCTGTGGCTTCCCCATGTGGTTCTGGGCTCTGCAAGAGAGAAGATGGGGAGGAAGGTACTGGAACCGGCCCAGCCGCCACCAGGACGCTGGTACCCCGAGGATGTGGCCCCCACCCAAGGGGAGAGCCATGGACTGCTGACCCCCTGGCTCAGAGGAGAGGGCCGGCGGCCAGGCCGAGCCTCATCCAGCCAAGCAGAGCCCTTGGACTCATCCACAGGCTGCCAGGCTCCAAGCAAGGAGCAGTGATGCCGGCAGACGGCACCGGGCAGAGCGGCTTTGCTCCATCCACACGAGGACCAGCAAATCCTACCTGCTCAGAGTGAGGCTGAGCCTGTCCCCGCAGGCACGGATCCTGTTCTGGGCCTCGATGTGTGTCATGGAGCTGGTGCTCTCCCCGTCGATGTACAGCACCCAGTCGCCCACTCCCACACCGGCCTGCACCGCCTTCCCGCCCGGCGTCAGCTGAAGGACAGACAGGATTCAGGGAGAGCCAGGAGGGCTGATGTGGGAGCAGGGGGACACCCCTGTCCTCATGACAGCAGGGATCTGCTGGGTCCCACCTAAGGACACCCATACAAGCCTGATGAGGGGGAAGTAGGGACCCACACATCACCCCCATTTCCCAGCTCATTGGCCAGGAGCAGCCTCTGCCCCTCCACTCAGCACTGCCAACCCTGCCCTCTGGCACAGCTGGGGCCATGCCAGCACCCCGGCGCCCTGTCCCCGTGATACCGAACAGCAGAGGTGGTGCTGGCTCAGCCTCAGCGCTGCCTCAGCCCCGGCCGCCCCCCGGAGCCATCCCGGCGGTGGGAAGCGAGCGCAGTGAGTCAGGACCCGCTGGACAGCCCACGGCCGCCTGCAAACCACAGGCACGTCCAGCTCATCACCCGGGCCGAGGGCTGGGACCGCGGAGGCAGCCCCCAGGCACCCATCCCATCCCCTCCTGGCGCAGACATTACCTCATCCCCACAGCGGGAGCCCCCCAGGGGCAGGGAGGCACCCACCGGGACCCACGCAGCTCCCCGAGGCCTCACCCCGCCGGGGCAGGCGGGAGCACGGCCACGGGCTGCCCGGCACCGGGGCTGTGCCTTGTCCCCAGCGGGGCTCTGCGGCATGGCGCGGCGTCAGCCCCGTGCTGGGAAGCAGAGGCTGCCCTCCCCTCCCGCCGGGGATGCACAGCGGAAGGTGAGCAGGGCCCTGAGCACCGCACGCAGCTCCCAGGCACTGACAGACAGACAGACAGACGTGGGCAGGCTGCAGCCATTCCTGCTCCTCCAGCACAGAAGAACTTGAGGCGCTTGGACCCGGACCAAGTATTTCCTCAAGTCCTGTTCAACATGAACATAAAAGGAGCGAGCCAGATTCCCAGCGCTGTCAGAGGGCTGAGAAAACCCTGCGACGAGCCCCAGCCCCTCCTTCCCATGCGCAGGGCCCGGCTCATCCCAGAGCAGTGCTCCCCTTCCCCACGTCAGCACTGGTCCTCCACGTGAGCCCAGACCCCACAACCAGGCTGGATACGGCCTGGAGCTACCTGCATCCCGCTGCCACCCCAGCAGGCCGTGGGTACCTCCTCCCGTGTCCTTGTACCACCCAGCACCCGCTCCTCCTGCCCAGCACCACAGGGTGCCCTGGGCATGAAGCGGTGCTGCCCCAGCTTGCTGCCCTGGAGGGCTGGGGAAGGCACGGGGTGACTGCGTAGGTTTGGAAGCAGGAGCGGGATCTGGGAGAGGCTTTCACACGGCTGCATGGGAAGGGGAGAGCTCACAGGCTGCGTCACGCACCGCGCCCAGCCCGGCCAGCGCCGCCACGCTGCCCTTCCCGCTCCACGCGCCAGGAAACCCCTTCGGCAGGTGCCAGCTCAGGCAGGAGCCCTGGCAGCGCCGGCCCTCCTGCTCCCAGGGCTTCCTTCCTCCCCCTCCACCCAGCCAGCCCTTTGTTCACCCATGCCTCCATCACTGCACCCAGCGAGGCGCCCTTGGCTTGGGCACCCAGACAGAGCCTCACACAGCACTGAGTGGAGTGGGGCACCTGCACTGGAGCCAAGGAAGCATCCCCCAGCACTGTCCTGCTAGCAGCGCCCACACAGCATCCAGGACCCCCGACACCAGCCCCTCACCCTGGCTCCACTAGAAGCAGCTCAGGACCTTGCAGCCTGCCCAACCAAGGTGTCCGGACCCCAGCAGAGCCCCTTACCATGCAAGAAACGTGCAGAGGACCAGCGTGGCACCTCCTTTATGTGACCACCGAGCTGAAGAAGCCTCGCAGCTCACCCAGCAGTGTCATGGTGACGGACACAGCCAAAAGCCAAAGCACACACCAGTGCTTCTTTCCCCGCATGTTCCCCTGCCCCACAGAGCAGGGCCTCACTGCAGCCCTCAAAGCCAGGGCAGGACACTTCCTTCCAGCCTGCTCCAGTAGCCCCAGGCCTGGCAGGACAGCCTGCCCCCTGCTCAGGTGAAGCAGTGGCCAAGGACAGCAGCGTGCTCTAGGCAGGAGCTTTAGGACTAGGGATGCCTCCAGGGCGCAGGGTCACCCCTTCCCGTAGGACAGGGCCCACCACCCTCCACACAGCACAGTCAAAGCTAGCTACACCCTCTGGGAACATCCTCGATGCTCCTGCCTGCCCTGCCCGGGACAACAGCACTGCCCAAGCCCCGAGGGCAGCGCTGGACTGCATGAACAGCGGGGATGTTGCTTCACGAGGCCCCTGCCCTGGGAGGCTCCTCCATCCGAGGCTCCTCCATCCAACCAGACCCTTTGTTAAGCCCTGGCTCGCAGCCAAGGGAAACATTTTTTAGCGCATAAACCCGCTGAAGCCGTCTCTGTGCTCAGCATTGATTCGCAGGCCCTGGGGCAGCGGCGCTGCCAGCTCCAGCCTCGCACAGAGCACTCAGGGTCCATGGGGGGTGCTGCGGAGACCTGCGCTCTTTGGGACAGACACATGGTGCCAGGCTCGTGCCAGGGGCAGGCCCCAAGCAGCGCTCAGTGCCACGAGCGACGCGGTCCTTGCAGAAGCAGCACCGTGCCAGCAGCCCCAGCGTCAGCGGCATGGGCGATGCAGTCACATTCCAATGCTTATAAGGCAATTGCGTGGCCAGAGCCCTGGCCAGCACCCACCGTGGGGACCAGGCTGCCCAGGGACAAGGACACGCACACACAGCCAGGAGCGAGACATGGCTTGGGTGAGCATCACAGCGGGAGCAGCTCACACCAGGTACCTCAGCCACAACCAGCAGCACAGCGGCACTTGCTCACACTGCAGAAAGTGGCTGGTTTTGTGAAGGGAGCTGCATCTCAGTGCGGGAACCAGCATAGGCTTCCTCCCCTTCCTGCCCGTTTCAGGGGCCAGCTCAGGTGCGGAGCTGGGAAGCACATAACAGGGAGGCAGAAGGGCACAAGCTGGGCCCTGGGACGCTGAGCCCAGCACTATAGTGCAGACCAGGACATTGGCCCCACAGCTCCGAGACATGAGAGGAGCTCCCCTCCCCCCTGTGGTGGGCAAGCTCAGGAAGGGGCCTCCCCGGCCCCCCCAAGCAGTGGAATGACTCTGCAGAGGCCATGCAGCATTTCACATCTCTGCCCGGAACACCCCCGAGCCGGTCTGCAGCTGATAAGGCACCAAGGAGGCTCCATGGAGCCAAGCAGGGCAGGATGCAGCATTCCCAGGGCCCCAACTCATCTACATCCCCCACATAATCTCTGCCTCAGCCACCTGGATGCAGTCACTATGGCTTCCCACCCCCTGAGGCAGGAGGAAGGGTGCGTATCACTGGTCTTGGCTTCTCTTACCCTGGAGATGGACAGCGGCATGCTGAAATCCTTCCCTCCCTGCAGCCTGAAGCCCCAGGGCGCCGGCCCGTTCAGCATCACCTTGTAGGACTCCACGTCACCCATCTCTGCAAGGGAAGAGGGTGTGATCCTGGCGTTAGGATACACAGGAAAAACGCAAGGAGAGCGGGCAAGGAGGGGGCCTGGTGCCTGACACAACAGGACAGGAGACAGGTCACATTTCCACCCTGACCATCCTACACTGTGGTTAGAGACACACCCCAAATCTATCAGCATCTCCTCCAGCAGTGTCAGAGCCAAGACTAACGCTGACTAGTGCAAACAGCCAGGCATAGCCCCGCCGCCACTCACAACGGAGCACCCGGTGGTTTTGCCCTCCCTCGCCCTAACCTGGCATGTGTTACCCCTTGCAGCATCCCAGACGCTCACACTGCTGAAAGCCAAGACCGCTTCAGACAACGGAGAAGTGGGCGCAGGTAGGGAAGGACGGGAACCAGAAGCGGTTTTGCCGCGTGGATAAGCGGCGGCAGCACAGGAGCTGGGACGCCACCCGAGGCGCCTGGCAGAGCAGCGCCCCGGCAGCTGGCCCAGCACACGCTACCTGGGAGCGAGCCCATCTCTGCGCTCAGAGCCGGGGCTCGGCGAGGAGGGAATCCCGGCGCTGCCCGGGCCACACTGACAGCTGTCACCCGGCCAGGGCCCGGGCAGCCGCGGCCTCCGGACGCCCCGCACCTGAGCGAGCCCCCGGCATCCTCCTCCTGCCGCCGCCAGCCGGGGTCAGAGGGGCCCAAGCGCTCCCCTCCCCTCGCACCGGACGGCGGAGGCCGCAGGGCTGGGGGCCAGCGTGCCCCGCTCTGCCGGCCCGGTGCGGGCTATATAAGGCATGTAAGACGACACCAGCCCGCTCCCCACCCGGGAGGGCCGGGGGAAGCTGCGTGTCACGCATTCCCGGAGCCCGGCACCGCGAAAGCCCCGCCGGGACCTGGCGGGCAGCCCCTATCTCCCCGCGGGGCCGGGCCGGGGTCCCCAGCAGCCCCGGGACGGGCATCCCTCCAGCTCCGGAAGAACCGCCGGGCCGCGCCGCCAGCCCTTGCTCCATCGAGCCCCACTCCGCAGCTCGCCCCACGGGGAACCCCTTCGCCTCCCGACCCACACAGCCCCCTTCCCGAGGTCGGGGCCCCCGACCCTGCTCCGCATGGGCCCGACCCCAACCAAGCGCCTGCCGCCAGAGCCCGGCCCCAGCCCCGCACCCCCCGGCAGCGCACGAGGACCCCACAATGCCGCAGTCACTCACCCGCGGCCGGGAGCGGCCCCGGCGGGGCGGGGGGCGCCGCAGCGGGGAGCGGACGGAACCGACGGCCGCGGGACTCGAACTCGGGCACCGCCCCGCGCGGCGCGGCCCCGCGCTATATAGCGGAGAGGGAGAGGCGGAGCCTGCGGGCGGCTTGGCCAATCACCACGCGCGCCTGCCTGCCGGGGCGGGCACAGCGGCGCCCCCTGGCGGGGAGCTGCGGCCTGCCCCCCACGCCGTTCCCGCAGCGCCGACACCGCAGCCCCGTTCCCGCAGCGCCGACACCGCAGCACCGACACCGCAGCCCCGACACCGCAGCCCCGTTCCCGCAGCGCCGACACCGCAGCACCGACACCGCAGCCCCGACACCGCAGCCCCGACACCGCAGCCCCGTTCCCGCAGCGCCGACACCGCAGCACCGACACCGCAGCCCCGACACCGCAGCCCCGGGTCCGGCCATGGCCGTTTATTCACCGCTCCGCACCGCCGCACTTCATCCAGGCCGGGGTCAGGCCCAGTCCCGCGGGCCGGGGGTCTCCCGGCTCAGCAGCCGCACCAGCCTGGCCCTGAGGGTGCTCTGGGGTTTGTGCCCGGCTCGCCCCGACGGCGCCTCCTGCCCCCCCCGGCCCCAGCGCTGCTCAGGGAGCTGGGGGCTGCCCCGAGGGTGCTGGGTCAGGGCGGCACGGTTGTCATAGAGGGGGGTCGCCTCGCTGCTGTGGCCCTCGGGGGCCTGCCGGCACTGCAGCTCCCACTGCCCTTCCTCCTCTTCCTCGGCTCTGGCTGGACCTGGCTCCGCAGTGAAGATGTTCTCGTAGAGATGCTCAGGGGGCGGCTTCCCCACGGCCCAGGCCTCGCTGCAGCCCGGCCGCCCTGCTGCAAAGAGGGGCTGCTGCTGGCCCCGTGCGATGGACGCATAGACGATGGGGCCTGTGCCCTCCGGCTCAGCAGGGGAGAAGTGGAGGAAGCTGGCAGGGGCCTGGGATGGTGGCTGTGCCCCCCCAGGGGTGGGGCTGGGCTGGGGCTCCTCAGCCCCAGGGCTCCAGGACTGGGGCTCAAGGCCCTGTGCAGAGAGCTGGGGGTCTGGGGTGTCCTTGCCCTGCTGCTGGCAGGCGATGGCAGCGGCAACGGCACGGCAGAGCTCTGGAGCCCGCGGGGTGCTGAAGGTGAAGGTGCCCTCACCAGAGTCACTGCGGCGGCCAGCCTCGAAGGAGAAGACAGTCTGTGGGATCAGAGGACAGGGTGAGGAGCTAGCATCCACCCTGAGAAGCCAGCAGCCCCAGGGACGGGGGGGACACCCACCTGATCCTGGCCAAACTTGCGGAGGAAGGGGTAGGGCCAGGTGAGCAGGGGCTGGCGGGACTGCAGGTCTTTCAGCGTCAGGCTCTGGGGAAGGACTGATAGCAGGTAGTGCCCATGCAGGCCACAGCGAGCAGCCGCATCCGTCCAGACCACCAGCACCAGGAATTCAGTCACTACAGGAGCAGAGCAAGGCAGGTGTCAGCACCACAGCACTGAGCTGGAGCCCACTCCAGCCCGATCCACCGCTTTTGTACATACGGTCCTGCCAGGAGGAGTAGAGGACGTTCTCTTCCATGGGGACAGTGGGGCTGGACTGGGTTCTGGCGTTCCTCTGTGTCATCTCCTTTGTCCCCTGAAAGAAAAGGATGTGAGCTTGGCCCCTGGATTGCAGGAGCACAGGCACCCCTTGCTTGCCCATACAACCCAGAAACCCCATGTCAGTCAGGCCAGGAGCAGCGTAAGAGGTCCCAGCTACACTGGACCCCATGAACGTACCTGGAAGGCCAGCTGGCAGAGCTGGGCGATCCACTCATCCCGCTGCTCGGCCGCCAGCACGTAGCTCTTCTCCGTGGTGGTGAGGTAGAAGGCGGCGGTGGCTTTGGGGCAGCTCTCTGTGCCCGCTGGGCCCACGGAGACACAGTCAGAGAGGCGGATCACACGGCGGGTGCACTGCCGCAGCGAGGGCTTCTCTAGCGCCGTGCCGTCATCCCGCACCTCGAACTTCTCCATGCGGGCCACGCCGGAGGCGCTGGCAGCGAAGAGCTGGGCTCGCATCTTCCTCCAGGACCTCTGGGGCACGGGAAGGGCACAGGCAAGGAAAAACAAGTCAGCAACGAGCTGCCTGCTGCGTCCTCACCAGTGCTCCATTCCATGCGGGGCCAGCAGAGCTCAGGAAGGGTGGAAAGGGACAGAAGGAGGCACATGGGGGTCCCCAGCGAGCCAGGGCCAGTGCAGACCCCCAGCGCTGTGGGGCAGGGCAGTCCCCGCTGGGGTGAGGGGAGCCTGGCTCGCTGCATGAGTCACGCTTGCTCCCGAGCACCAGGTCCTGCTCTTTGTTCCCCGCTGCAAGTGCCAGCCTGCCGCTGCTGCAGCTGAGCTCGGAGCTGTGCTCAGGACAGACCCTGATGCAAATTAAAGCCATTTTGAGCTGCTGAGGCTCCTGCTGGCAGCTTCACACCTGTGGAGCAGGGACGGGCCCTGCAGCCCGCTTCCTCCCAGGGGAGGCTCTGCAGCACCAGCAGCTTCCCAGCCTGTCATGGGACGGAGGGGGCGTGTGCCCCCACGCACCTGAACAGCACATCAGAGCCCCCGCCCTGCACAAACCAGGGCTGCCAAGCATCCAAAATACCCACCACTGCCAGCCCCTGCCTCCTACACAGCAGCGCACCAGCCCAACGCACACAGGGCCGGTCCGCTTCACTTGAGGGTGAGCTACTGCTCAGCAGGCAGCCCAGCACGTCCACTGACACCCCCAGGGGCATGGCTGCCCCACCATGGAAGAGAAGTTGCCACTGATGGACCTGCTTCACTAACACCCATCTCACACCTCCCTGGAGCTGGCTTGACCCTGCAGGAACTCCCACATCACCCACCCCAAACCAGGAGGGCTGCGGCACTCGGTGCCCACCCCAAAGACCAAGCCACAAGGGGGGCTCCATGAACGGCAGCATCGCACCAGGACCAGGCTGATGGAGGGCTGTGCACAGAGCCACATCCCACGCGCTGCCCTGCTGCCCCGATCCCACACACACGCTGGCTGCGCCTCGGTGACACGCGTTTATTGTTTCATTGACAAGCACGCAGTGACCAAGTGAGAGGAGAGACCCTGCATGCAGCATGGGTCTCCTCGGCCCCAGGACAAGCCCTGCTCTTGAGACTGCAGAGCCCTGGGACCCCCCAGGCAGCTCTGAGGGGTCTGGCTCTAGTCCCCCTTCCCAGGCTGCTGAGGGCCCGGCTCCAGGCCTGGCATCAAGACAGACCAGGGCAAACCCTGTACCCAGCCCCCAATCCACCCTTTACCTTTCCAAATTTGCAGTGCTGCACATAGAGGATCCCATCCTTCACCGGTCTCTCCATGGGCCCAGCACCGCCCTGGCACCCCGTGCACGGACTGGGGACTTGGGCTGCCAGCAGTGGAGAAAATGTGACTGCTGCAGCTGAAACTACTGCATGGGGCAGACTTCCTTCTCTCAGCAACTTCCCCTTTTTGGTGTGTGGGACGAGGGGCAGAGGCTGGGCCACAGGAGGTGTCTGTCTGTCTGCCCTCTCCTTCACAAAAGGGCATTGGGGCAGAACGCGTGCAGGCAGAGCACAGGAAACACCACAGGGACTACCCAGCAGGATCAGGGCAAGCTCTGCTTCACCCCGGGTGCATCAGAGCATGTTTGAGGGGCACGGAACAGCCACAAGCTGAAAATGCCCCAAACCAGGGATGTTTCTGGAGAAATCGAGGGGCTTTGGGGAAGAGCGAGGTAAGACCCTGGCCATGGCACTGCAGGGGCTTGCAGAGGCAGCAGGCAGCCAGCCACAGACCAGTTACCCCTCCTGGGGCTTCTTCCTGCCCTCAGGCACTGCTACCTGCTTGCCCAACATTGCTGAGGTAAGGCTGACTTAACCTAACCATGATGTCACGGGCTGTTGCAGCACAGCCTCTCAGCTCCTCCAGGGGCAGGAGCTGTGTCAGGCTGAGTTGGCCAACTACTTGGAAAAGGGGCCATGGCAGAGCAGGACAGGCCCCTGGGCTCGGGAAAGGCAAGGGGGCAGCTGGGGTGCCAAGGCTGAGTGGAAGCCAAGGCCCACCCAGTGGGCCACTGGGCAGAGCGCTCCCCAGGCTAGAAGTCCATAGAGCTGTGAGCCAGGTAGTCCTTGCGGCCGATGTTGCTGACTTGCTTGGTCTGCATCGCCTCCAGCTTGGGGCAGTCGGTGATGCGATGGCCCAGGCCACCGCAGAAGGCGCAGCCCCGCTCTCCTGCAACAGGAGGACAAGGTCAAGGGGAGGTGTGCCGGGCCAGCAGAGCAGCCCTCCCACCCAGAACAGAGCAGAGGGGCTACAGCAGCAGCTGCCCTCCATGCCACAGCAGGAGGCAATGACAGCCCCAAGGCAGCAGGAATGGCCTGGGAGCTGGGGTCCTGCCTGCAGCATAGGCCCCTCAGCCAGCCTGGAGTCTCTCACCTCCGATGTCCAGCATGGTTTCATCCCCGCAGTGCAGCACCTGGAGCACAGGCGGCACCTTCTGCTTCGCCTCCAGCAGCAGGGCCTTCAGGTCCATCAGCACCGACTCATCTGGGGGCAGAGGCACAGATCAGACACAGCACAGGCAGGGGTGGGGGCATTGCCTCACATCACTCTCCCCCCTCCACAGGCCATCATGGCTTGTCCCTGCCTGCTCAGAACACCCCCTGCTGAGGCACAGGCAGCTCCAGCACCCCGCTGCCCCTCACATCCACAGCCACACCCCCATTTCTCACCACAGGCCTTGTTGATGAAGGTGGTGGCGATGCCAGTGTTGCCTGAACGGCCCGTACGCCCGATGCGGTGAACTGTGGAGAAAGAGATAGGATTGGGCCTGGGTGAATGTAATATGACAGACTATCCCTGCCCCTAGCTGCTGCAGAGACAAGAACAGAGCCTTGCTGGCCTCTGTGCCCACCCCACTGCATCCTCCATGGTCCCAGTCCCCACCATAGTTCTCTATCTCCTCCGGCATGTCGTAGTTGATGACGTGCTGGATGGCTGGGAAATCCAGGCCCTTGGAAGCGACGTCAGTGGCAACCAAGACATCCTTCTTCCCATCCCGGAAGGCCTCGATGGCTTTTGTCCGTTCTTCTTGATCTGCAAAGGCCCAGCAGAGAACATCAGCAAGGGCAGAGTTCCCAGCACTACCTATCACAGCAACCACTAACCTCAAAGCCCTTCCTCAGACCATCACAAACTGCTGCACACTGGCACCTCCCATGGCCACACACAACCCCAGGCAGGGCACACCACAACCTGGGCTTGCTCAACACCCTCACCAACCTTTCCCTCCATGGATAGCCACAGCTTCCACACCCTTGAGCAGCAGGTACTCATGGATTGCATCAACATCCGCCTTCTTCTCTGCAAAGATCAGCACCTGCAGCAGCACAGACATCACGGAAAAGCCACCTGGCACCAGCACAATCCCCCAGAAACCCATTCCCTTTTGCTGAGGGGAATACGCAACAGCTCTGGGCCCAGGACCTGCTCACATGTGGAGCAAAGCTCACGCACATGCCAGCCCCCACATGGCAGAGTCCTGCCACATCATGCCCACGGCATGCCCCTACGTCCCCACTGCCAGTTCCACCCATGCTGCTGTGGCAGCTGTGCCCATGCTCCCAGAGCAGTCAGGGTGCACTACTCACCGGTGGTGGGGTCTTCTGCAGGCACTCGAGGAGGTACACCATCTTGGCCTCCTCTTTCACATACTCCACCTCCTAGGAACAAGCACAGAGGTGAGTCAGGCAGCAAAGGAACTGCTATTGCTTGGTACCCCTTAACCTGTTGGGAAGGAGGGCTCTTTTTATAAGAGCAGGTGGTGACAGGACAAGGAGGGATGGCTTTAAACTGAAAGAAGGGTGGATTTAGATTAGGTATTAAGAAGTTCTTCACTATGAGGGTGGTGAGGCCGTGGCAGAGGCTGCTCAGAGAAGCTGTGGCTGCCCCATCTTTGGCAGTGTCCAAGGCCAGGTTGGATGGGGCTTGGAGCAACCTGCTCTAGTGGAAAGTGTCCCTGCCCGTGGCAGGGGGCTGGAGCTGGATGATCTTAAGGTCCCTTCCAACCCAAAGTAATCTGTGATTCTATTAACCCCAGCTCCCTGGCAGGGGGAGGCATCAAGTGCCCTCACAGATATTGCTGGCCTCCCATACAGTCTGGGGGAACACCCAACGACCTCACCTGCACAACATCCAGGCTGGCAGCACCCGCTCGCCCCACATTAATGGTGATGGGCTTCACCAGGGCACTCTTGGCAAAGTTCTGGATCTTCTTGGGCATTGTGGCACTGAAGAGGAGGGTTTGCCGCTGGCCCTGCATGGGGAACACAGTGCAGGCAAGGACTTAGCACTCACCCAACCAAACGGGTTTGGGGATCGAGCTTCAGGGTGCTGGTATCATCCCAGCTCAGTACCTTGAAGTAGGAGAAGATGGTACGGATGTCCCCCTCAAAGCCCATATCAATCATCCTGTCAGCCTCATCCAAGGCCAAGTAACGGCAGATGTCCAGGCTCACCATCTTCTTCTGCAGCAGGTCCATCAGGCGGCCAGGGGTTGCCACCATCATGTGTACACCACTGAGAGACAAGAGAAGGCCATGGGCAGGCACTTGAGGATTCCTGCCCCATGCAGGACACACAGGGAATGTGGCACCTGCTGGGCACATCACCTTTGCCCCCACACTTCCCTGAAGCCACCTAGTTAGAGTGTCACCCCAGAGTCCCCTGCCAGGAAACAGAGCACAGCTCCAACCCCACAACCCCTCTAGGTCTTACTGTTTGATCGTCTCCATCTGCTCCTTGACAGACATGCCCCCGATGCAGAGAGCGCAGCGCAGCGGAGGCAGCCCGTCCTCCTGCAGCAGGCGACAGTAGTACTCGATGATGCCGTGGGTCTGCCGGGCCAGCTCCCGCTGCAGAGACACAACTCACTCATTCCTGCACCTCCGTGCAGGGAGGATCAGAGACTGCCACTGAATGCCAATCAAAGCTTCCTCCTGCTTGTCACCACATCACTGACACTCACCGAGGGACAGATGATGAGACCATACGGTCCCTCTCGCTTGGAGAAGGGCAGCCTCTTCTCCTGCTCCAGGCAGAACATGATCACCGGGAGGGTGAACACCAGGGTCTTCCCAGAGCCAGTGAAGGCAATGCCAATCATATCCCTTCCCGAGAGGCTGGCAGAGAAATAGGGCCAATGGTGAGAAGCAGCATCACAGAACATCTCAAACCTCTGGGACTCAAGCAAGGTGACAGGGTGTATCTGCCAGGGAAGAGCTCCCAGTTCACACTGCTCCCCACTCTGGGACGGGCAGAGCACTCACATGGTGGGGATGCCTTGGATCTGTATGGGTGTTGGCTGCTGAATTCCCTTTTTCTTCAGGCCCCTCAGGATAGCTGTGACAGAACAGGGACATGCATGTCTGTTACATGAAGTCTTCCTTTTCTTTTCTTCCTCATGTCCCAGCAGCAGTTCTTGCACCAGCAACCAAAACCCCTTGGGGAAAAGCCAAGCAACACAGCCACTGCTGGGAATTCCAGCTGTGACCGACCCCACTAACACCAAGCATTAATCATAGGATCACAGACTGGTTCGGGCTGGAAGGGACCTTAAGATCACCCAGTTCCAACCCCTTGCCATGGGCAGACACCTTACACTAGACCATGTCGCCCAAGGCTCTGTTTAACCTGGCCTTGAACACTGCCAGGGATAGAGCATTTTACCACTTCTTCGGGTAACCTCTTCCAGTGCCTCAGCACCCTCACAGTAAAGAACTTCTTCCTTATATCTAACCTGAACTCTCTCTGTTTAAGTTCAAACCCCTTATCCCTCGTCCTATCTCTACAGTCCCTGATGAAGAGTCCCTCTCCATTCAACAGCTTTGCTCACTGATGTGCATTTCCCAGCAAAAAGCTTCCCCCTGCCCTGTCTGGAGCTTCTCCCTGCCCACCTGCTGGGAACTTCATCTCCTTGAAGCTCTTGATGGGGGGTGGGATCCCTTCTCCCTCCACCAGGATGTGGTACTTCTTGCGCACACGGTCGTGCCGGGCCTCTGACATGGCCAAGATGTAACGAGGTGCTCTCCAGCTGTGAGGGCAACAGAGGAAAGTCATGGTGCAGAATGAGGCAGAGGCTCCAGAGCATGTGGCCCAGGGGAACTCCCCACTGGGTTCCAACATCCCACCAAGGAAAACAAGTAACCCCAAGGAGCACAGGAGCAGAACCAAGGCAGTTCCACACAGGAAACCTTTCCCTGAAGTCTCTGTAACAGTGCCAAGCTTACAGCTGAGAACAGCCTGTGGATGGAACATGCCAAAATCTTTCAGATACACTTCTGTGATGCTGCCTCAAGCAGCACTGGCTTTGTAGCCTCCCCCAGCCTCTTCCTGTAGCTTAGTCACCTCCAAGAGCTGAAGATCTACCTCAAGTCTTCAAGTTTAACATAACTGCTTTAGCAAACCTTACTGTCTATAAAACACCATCCAAAGTGACTCAACAGCCTTAGATCTTACACTCAGCAGTACGAAGCCAGACAGAAGAGCAAGAGAAAAGCCAGTGGCTGCAAACCAGTGCTCTGCCTGTGAGGCTGTATGGCTGCTGGTTCTCTTCAGCTGCCAGGAGGCAGTGCTTTCAGAAAGACAACCTCTGTACTCCGAAACACACCTGGTTTTAATTGGATCGTCATAGGTGATGCCCTTGGCCATCTCCTTCACTGACATCAAAGCTGCAAGAACAAAGCGGATGGGGTCAGTGCAAACTCTCCATCTCCAGATGCACTTAACCTCAGCACTGAGCTACTCAGGCAAAGACCACATCTGGAGACAGAGGAGGGAAAGCAGCATCCCTGAAAGCCCTTTGGGCACTGGAACAACAAGTGCTGCTGCCTGTCCTGCCCGGGCGCCTGCCATGGCAAGGCTAAGCCAGGCAGCTGGAAGCTGACCAAGGGGTTCTGTTGTGATCTCCTGCCCCGCCCCTGGGTATAAACACCCCTGAGTGCTGCAAGGCAGCTAATGTCCCTGCTGCTGCCCTGACAGCTCTTATTGCTCCCACCACTCACCTCGGCCCTCCGCCACACTCTCCAGGATCTTCTCTTCCTCCTTCAGCTGCTTTTCCTTGGCTGACTCCTTCCGAGCTGGGAGGGGAGAGGGTCACAGCAATGGTGAGGAGGTTTCGCTCCCCTCTGGGAGCCACCCAACCCAGCCACCAGCTGCTCCTCTACCTTCTGCCTTCTCCTTGAGGTGCTGGTGCTGGTCCAGGAGGCTGATGTTGGACTGTGGCCCCAGGGGGATGTCATCCTCGTCCCCCCGCTGCTCGCTCCCGCTGTCCCGCTGCTCTTCCTCAGACACCACCTTCCGCCGCATCTGCAGCAGCTTCTGCAGCTGGAAGGACGCGGGTCGAGGCCGAGTGAGGACCCGGCGCTGGGCTGAGGGAGGACCCTTCCCCGCCAGCGCCGGGCCCCGTTACCATCTGCTGCTTCCGCTGCTTGACGGGCACATAGGGCACGTAGTCGTCATCCTCCTCCCCGGACAGGTCGGACGCGTCCGCCGCCTCCTCGCGCTGCCTCTGTGGGGTACACACGGGGTGAGGACCCCCCCGAACCCCGCGCGGCCGCCTCCTCCCGCTGCCTCTGTGGGGTACACACGGGGCGAGGACCCCCCCGGAGCCCCGCGCGGCCGCCTCCTCCCGCTGCCTCTGTGGGGTGCACACGGGGTGAGGACCCCCCCGAACCCCGCGCGGCCGCCCCGCTCCCGGTCCCGCTCCCACCTTCCGGTCCGCCGCCTCCATGGCGCCGTCTCCGCGCAACAGCGGCGCTGCCCCGGATGCAGACACCCACACCCCCCCCCGCACCGGAATCAACGACACGCGACGTTGCCTAGCAACGCGGCAGCAGAAGAGCCGCCCCCGCCCCCCCCCCCCCCCCCCCCCGGGCAGAAATCAGCAAACGGCGGGGTTTAAATAAAATAAAAAATTAAAAAGTTCTTTATTGGGCCCTTCCCGCAGCGCACGGACACGGGGAACCCGCGGGGCACGGGGGGGTGCAGGAGGAGGAGAGGGATAGCACCGGGAGCCCCCCGCACAGGAGGGGGCCCCGCCGCAGCGAGGCAGAGGGCACAGTGAGGAGAGGCAGCACCTCACTGGGCTGCGCTGGAAGTGGTTTTCTTCAGGGTGAAGTTGGTCCAGTTCACCGCCACCTTCTGCCGCGTCTGCTTGGCCGAGTCCAGGCAGAACCTGGCGGGGACAGGAAGGACGGCCCTGGTCAGCCCCCAGCCCCTCTGCCCCACACCCCGAGTCGGGTTTGGGCCCTCGGGGCTGCCCCTCACCTCTTGAAATACTCCACTTCTCTGTCGGTCTCGTCCATCTCGGCCCCGTCCAGGTCCTTGGGCAGGAACACGTCATCTGGCAAGGCAGAGGGGCAGAGGGTCAGTGCAGGGGGCAAGGAAGGGGCCAGCGGGAAGATGGCAGCACAGAGCGGCGTTCCTGGCACTCACCGATCGAGGTATTGGGTTTCTCCACCTTGTTGCGGCTCTTCCTGCTCTTGCCCTTTGGCTGGGGGGAGCCCCCGAAGATGGGAGGCACTGGCAGCTGCCGGTCCGCGGTGCCCAGCGCAGGCAGCTGCTGCTGGGCTGGCTCTGGCAGCTCCCCTTTGCCCTCTCCCCTCCGGCTTTTCCACTCGCTGTTTCTCTCCTTCTCCATCCTGCTGCCGCCCCAGGGCTGCCCCTTGCCACTCTCGCCCTGCTCGGCACAGCTGCCCACCCGCTGCGGCTCTGAGGCATTGGCCTTGGAAGGGTGCTTGGTTCCCAGCACGTGCCCCTTCACACCAGGGCTCTCCAGCCGGGGCACTGCAGCCATACCATCCCCCTTCTTTGCTGTCCCGTTCTGCCGCTTGTTCTTGCGCTGCCGGTTCGGTACTGGTTCCAGCGGCTCCAGCCCCTTGGGCTGTGGTCCCTCCTTGGGTTCCGGGCTCAGCCCACTACCATCTGCAGCAGAGTCCGCAGCCTTGGACTGCACCCAGATCATGCGGGAGAGGCTGGGCACGGCGCTGAGGCGCTTCACAACGCCGTTCTCAGCTGCCGGGGCTGGTGGCGGCTCCCCAGGCCCCTCGCCCCATCGGGGTCCCAGCTCACCCCGCAGCATGTGGCTCTTGGCAGGGCCCAGGCTGAGCGGGGCCAGGGCCAGGTCTATGTCCTGCAGGTCAGAGGAGCCATTGAGGTTGGAGAGCAGGTTCTTCTGCTCCAGAACAGCTGCCTTCTTGGGGAAGTCGTTGACGTCCAGGTTGAGGTCATAGACACTGAAGCTGGCTCGGATGGAGTCCTTGATGGTGTTCTTGATCTCCTGCAGCCGGCTGCTGAGGAAGCTGTTCACTCGCTCCAGCTCCAGCTCTGGCCACTCTAGCAGCTTCTCCTCGGCTGGCTCCCTAGCCTGGCTGGCTGCAGGGGTGCGCTCTGCCCGCTTCTGGGCCTCCGCCTCCAGCTGGGCTTTCTCCTTCTCCTGCAACATGGGTGCCATGAGGACTGGGTGGCCTGGACCACAGGACTAGCCATTGTCAGACAGCACACTTAAGGGCCACTGCTCAGTATGGTCACCACCTGTCTTCCAAAGCCCTCAAACTGCCATGTGTCCTGTGCAGTGCAACACCTGCCACACTGCACACAACACTGCTCTGGGCATGAGCGATCACGGCACAGATGCGCCTCTCTCCACCACAGATGCACAGTGTTTGTCAGAGATGTGGCATACAGCAAGGTAGAACAGCACAATCCAAAGCACCCAGAAGGGCTGAGCCACCCTCTGCAGTATCAGAGGCAGAGGAAGGGGAAACCCTGCACAGAACCAACCACCACTGTCACCTCAGGGGAGACAGAAGCACAGGAGATGGAGATGAACAAAACAATGAATGCAAGGGAGAGAATACAAAGCCCTGCCAGGGGCACAGTCCTGCTCTGACCTCTTTCCTGCAGCCTGCCCCAGGCAACGCTTCCCTCTGCCCATCCTCACCTTCTTCTTCTGCTTGTGCCGTGCTCGCTTGGCTGCCTTGGCGCTGTTCAAGGGCTTGGGCTCTGTGCTGTTGATGTAGTCCAGTAGCTCGTCCACATTACGGTGGTCCACAGCGGGCTCTCCCGAGCTGCTGGTGTGCCCCAGTTTCTGTGGCAGCTCCTCTTTCCTCTTGGTGAGGCGTGAGCGCAGCTTCTCCCGGATCTCAGCGTAGTTGCGGCTGGTGGGAGCAGCCGGGGGCTGCAGCAGGTGAGAGCCATCAGCTGGGCAGGCATACGAAGCCAATCCCAGCTTCCCACCAGCCCCACACCGACCTCCCCAACCACCCCTGCCTCACAGGTCCCAGCAAGACAAGTCAGCACAGCCCCCACGGAACTCTCTTCCACCGTGAAGTCACAGGGTTTGGCTGGCAGAACCAAGCCCTAGGGCTGCAAGCTGGGAGTGAGGGGACCATCAAACTGATGGTGATGATGATGATGGAAGTGAAGGGGGCACACACACACTGGCAGGAAGCAGCCGTGGCCAGACCTACCCATCCCCGTGCTCTTGGCACACGGGCTGCATAACACCTCACCGCAGAGCAGAGCGCAAGGACTAGGGGGGGCTGCAGACCAGCTCCTCACTCACCGCGTTGTGGCCGAAGAACTCACAGTAGCAGCAGTCGCAGAACTTCCCGTCTTTCTGGTTGGTGGAGGAGGAGGTGCAGGAACTGCGCTCGGAGCTACTGTCCTCGTCCTCCCCGAGCCCCTCATCTGCCTCGCAGGGCTGCGGCGGGTGGCAGCTGGTACCATTTGGGAATTTGTGCCCTTTGCAAGAGGGGTCCCTGAAGAGGAGGGGAGAAGGGCGAGAGGTGAGCAAGAGCCAGGGGTCCCAAAAACTGCCCCCCACACTACTTGTGTAGGAACACCCCTCCCACGGCAGCCTGGGCCCGAGCAGAAGGATTTGCAGGGCAAACCCCCTCCCCTGCATCCTCCTCCAGGGGGAGATGCCAGAGGAGCCCATGGCAGAAGACATCTGTAGCTCCTCGCCCCCCAGGGCCTCTGGCAGGCAGGAGGCTGGTGCACCAGAGCTCCAGAAATCAGTGTCCCTCTGCCAGGCCACAAGCTGTTTCCAGGGCAGGGAGCGGTACTCACTGGGGGCAGCAGGTAGCACAGGTGAGAAACGCTGGAACTGCATGCAGCTGCCAGACATCCCCACGGGCAGGCAGGCCCGGCTCCCACAGCCACAGACCACCCAGCTCAGACAGGGAGGCCAGGGCAAGGCCCACAGCACCACTCCTAGAGCTCCAGCTCGGGACCTGGCTGGCCCTCCACAGGGAGCACTTAATCAGCGGAGAAAAACCAGCACCCGCTCTCTTCCAGGGCACAGGCAGCCCAAAGAGGGCCAAGGGAGCAGGCGAGCAGAACAAGACCACAGGCTTCATCTTCTTGAGGACTTTTGCTCAGTGCCACAGCTGCCCGACGGGTCTCACTGACAAAGGTCCTGTTGGCCAACAGCAGGTTGACCGGGCGGTTCCTTTTGGTCTTTTAGCTGGAGGAGGAGCAAGCACAGTCTCTTCTGCACCACATTACTAAAGGACAACCGCAGGGAGAAGACACGTGGGGAGAGAAAGAGCTGAACCCTCAATAGACCAGGGGTCTGCAGTAGAGGAACTGCCCTGCAAAGACAGTGGCTCTCCGCACCACCACACCAGAGCAGCCAGCCCCTCCGCAGGGAAAAGTATATCCGCGGGCAGGGAGAAAGGGCACACAGCCCAGAAAGGAGAGGCTGGAAGCAGACAGGGCTCCCCTACTCACCTGTTCGTGCTGGGCAGCTGGTGGGAGGCAGGAGGAGGGACGAGCGAAGTGCTACAGTGCCCATTGCAGGGATGAGTGCAGCCCGACAGCGGAGGTGGCATCTTCAGCAGCGGCACGTTGGCAGAGGGCACGTGAGGGCTCTTGCACGACCCCGGGCTGTGTGAGACCGTGCCGGCGGGAGGGGACTCAGACACCAGCTTCGGGGCTGCTGCCTGCACGCCGGGTGCAGGGAAGAGCGCAGCCTGCGGGGAGGTGCCTATCGGGATGTGGGGCGGGGAGCCAAAGGGCCCCGCATGGGCAGGCATCTGCTTGGAGGGGATCAGCGCTGGTGGCTGGGAGGGGAGGCCTGTGGGACTGTTGGGAGGAGCAGTGAGGTCGGAGTGCTGATGATGCTCTGAGGAGTGGAAGGCCTCACCTGCAGAGGGGCAGGAGCAGAGGCAGTCAGACACCAGCTATCCTGCACAGGCCAGGGCCACATTCAGAGCCACCCACACTCTCCACAGGCTGCTTCTCCATGGGACAAACCCCTCCTCCCCCCAGGCAGCAGGGTGCTTGGGCTAGAAGCCATCCCTGCTCACAAAGGGCCTCAGCAGCACCCTGTTTCTCCCACAGGATCCAGCCCTGCCCCATTGACAGCAGAAAGGTGCCGGGGCAGCGAGGGCTGTATGGAGCAGTGGCACAGGAGGGCAAGGCAGGCTCTGCCCTGGGCATGTACCTGGTGGGGTGGCCCTTCGGCACATGCTTTTGAACTGCTTCGGCAGTGTCTTGCAGAAGTCGAGTGAGGTAGGCAGAGGCGAGCCTGGGGCAGCGCTGCTGGAGGTGGAGGAGGCTGCGTGGCTGTAGGGACAGGCCTTGAGCCCTGGTGCCACGGCCGGCACCTGGCTGGTGCACTCTGGAGACTCAGCAAGGCCGGGGTGCTTCTCGCCTGGAAGGAAAGCGGAGTTAGGGCTGGCTCCCAGCATCCTCTGCAAAGGCACCCAGGCATCCTGCTGGCACTGGCATCCAGAGGCCCAGCCTGCCTACCCCTGCCCACAAGGAACCACCTAAGTTAAGAACTAGGCAGAAAGCTCTGCTCAACCCCACGGCTGGCTTCGACTCACCTAGTGCAGCAGGGGGGGCCCCGACGGGGCTGCCCTGCACGGCCCCGTTGGTGTGCTGTGAGTTCCAGAGGCCCGAGAGCTTGTGAGCAGACAAGAAAGAGCTGGGGTCCCAGTCCCCTGAGTTCCCGTGGCACGAGGAGGAAGAAGAAGAGGAGGAGGAGGAAGAGGAGTGGGAGCCACCCCCACAAGACTGTGACTTGCAGGATGTGTGGGATAACGAGACCTGGCAAGGAAAACAAAGAGTGAAGCAGCAGTGGACTGGGAGGGGAAGCCCTTGGCCCAGGGCATCAGCACCAAGACCCCCTGCTACGGCCTCCAGGCAGGGGCTCAGTATGCAAGAACTGCTTCTGTCACTGTCTTGGGGGCGGCAAACAGCCCATCTGCCCAACAGCAACACAGCCTGCCTCCCAGGGCCCCCACCAGCACAGCCAGGCAGTGCCAAGGGCCACACGCCTGCTCTGTCCCCCCACAAACCATGCCAGGGTTAAATAAAATCAAGCAGGAAGGAGCTTCTCTTCCCCTGAGCTCCATGCATGCACAGGCAGGCATTTGCTCTGGCACATGCTGCCACTCCAGGGAGACAGCTTTGGGATCAGGGGCACACGGCACAACGCACATTGGAGCGGGGCTGGCAGAGAAGCACCTCTCCAGGCAGACAGCTCCAACCCAACACAGGCTGCCAGATAAGCCTCCATAGCAGACTCTCAAGGAGCCAGCAGCAGCAGCCCCAGGGAGTGCAGCACGGTGCAGGGATGTCTGAGGCGCTCAGTTCTGAGTGCGGAGGGGACCTTCCCAGCCAGCCAGCGCCATAGGGTGGTCAGCACCACAGCCCCCCCTTTCCAACCCTGCTCACCGCCAGGGCCTGCTCCTGCACTGCCCGTCGCTCTTCCTCCTCCACGCTCTTCCGGCAGCTCTGGCAGATCCACAGTGGCATTTCTCCCAGGAGGTTCTGCACAAGCGTTGGCACGAAGTCCGGTGGCAGCCTCTCACCCGGGGAAACCAGCCCATTGTGGGACGGCCCTCCCCAGTCCTTGCGCTCCCGGTGACAGAGCAAGCAGCACGTCTGCACTGACTGGTTGGTGGTGGGCAGCACCTGCAGAAGGATACACAGACCGTGAGTCACCCCAGGTATGATCCACCGCATGGCAGGGTAGCAGGTCGGCGCAGGTGCAGGGCAGATGAGGCAGCAAATGAGACCTCAGGATGCTGACACCAAACCAGAGAATTTCTTGTAGGCCACATGTGGAACTGCACCTTCTCCCACTGGAGGAGAGCAGCCTTGGGCTGCCCAGCTGCTGCCAGCCTGCCATGTGCCAGCCTGGAGCATTCTGGACTCTTGGGAAGATCACACTGTGATGAAGCACCAGCCTCACCACCAAGCAAGGCTGGGAAGCCCCTAGCAACTCCCACCATCACATCTGGCACAGCAGGACCAAGGGGACTCTCAGAGCAAGGCAAGACCCACAGAAATCACCACACAGGGATACGAGAGGGGTCTGCCAGCCACAACCCTCCCTTCTTACCCATCACACACCCCCCGCTGTGTTACCCAAGGCCCCCAGGCCCTCCGTCCTGCCTCTTTGTTCTGTTCAGCCAGCGGCAGATGCACCGCGGTGGGTGCGGCCCCCGGTGCTCCGTCTGCACGGGGCAGCAGCAGGAGCCGGGACACAGCCCGCGGGCTCGCCGGAGGCCTGACAGCCGTGACGAGCCCGGTGTGGCACGGGCGAGGGGGCCCCCATTGTCTGCCGCCGCGGCGGGGCCCCAGGACAATGAGCTGCACATTGAACGGCTGCTGCGAAACAGATGGCGTCTCCCAGGCTCAAGGTGAAGCAAAGGTCAGAGGCCAAGCAGAGCACGGGGGGGGCACAGCTCCCTTCGCCCACCCGCACGGAGGAGGGGGCTCCAGGGCCGCCCCGAGTCTGAGCGGGAGCAGACACAGCGCACGGCGGTGAGAGCGCTGCGGTCCCCAACCCGCCCTCATCCGGGCCCGGGGCCCACCCCCGGCTCCCTGCCACGGCCCGGAGCAGGCAGCTGCAGGCAGGCAGCAAGAGGTGCGGGACTGCCCGCAGCCTGCTCGGCAGATGCTCAGCCACCTGCCGTGGGCAGGGCCGGACCCTCCCGCAGGAAGGAGCGGTGGGAACACCCCTGAAGCACGGCCACGCCACCGAGCACAGGGCTCTGCCCTCCCCAGCGCACACGGGTCTCCTGAGCAGAGCTGCTCGCAGGGACGGAGTAAGGGGCGCACAGAAGAGCCCTTTGCTCCCATGCTGCAGATCGGTGCTGGTCATGTCAGCGGGAGCAGCATGCAGTGATGGGGGACAGGTTTCCTGGCTGATTCACCCTCCCCAGAAAGTCTGAGCTCAGCTATCCCTAACTGCTGGAGAGACGAGCACCAGTGGGAGCCCCCAGCACCCCGGCCATCTGCCAGAGGCACCCCAGCTCCCACCGCAGCTCAACGCATCCATAACCCACGGCCACGACCCAGCTCCACCGCCCAGCCCAATCCAGCCAAGGTCAGGCCGTGCCGCACAGCCAGCCCAGCCCCACGCGTGCCTCAGGATGCTGTACAAAGTGGCTCCCGCATCCCAAGGCAGCCAATGCCCCCGGGGAAGGACTCGGGCTTCACCTCCCACCTTCCCCACCCACCGCAGCCTGCCCCCCAGCCAAAGCTGCGCCCCGGCAGCGCCGCTCCCCCGGGGCTCCCCCACCACCACCCCGAAGGTGCAGAGGACCCTCCAAACCCGGGAGGAGGGAGGCAGCAGTGCCTCAAGGGTGACGGTGCCTCAGGGATGCTCCGAGGCCGGGGTCGTGCAGGGATGGGGCAGGGCTCGGGGAGGGGGAGTGGAGGGGGCTCGCCTCTGGCCCAACCCCCGGACCCTGCCCCATTCCCCATTCCCCCACCGAACCCCCTTCCAAGACAGCCCCGCAGGACCTAACCCGGTACCTGAGCGGTGGCTCTGCCCGGCTCCCCGCTGCTGCCCGCCGCCGCCACCACCACCTCAGGCAGGGCGGGCGGTTCCGGGGGAGGCGGCGGTGGCGGAGGAGGGGGAGGAGGACCGGCGTCGGACCCCCCCAGCCTCTCACGGCGAGCCCCGGAGCCCACAGCCGCCGCCGCCGCCGCCTTGTTCCGCCTGCGAGCCATGGCGAGCGCGGCCCGCCGCCCGCCGCGGCCAGGACAACAGCCAATATGGCGGCGCGGCCCGTCCGGCCCCTGCCCGCGGGGAGGGAGGGAGGGGGAGCCCCGGCGAGGTGAAGCCGCGGCCGCCATCTTGCGAGAGGGCAGCGGCGGCGGCAGCGCGCGCCCCAGCGGCGGAGCTGCGGTGGTGGAGGCTCCGCTCCCCCCGTGCCGCTCCCCCGGGTCCTAAAGAGCGCCGGTGCCTGCGGGGGGACCCCAGCCCCGCGCGCCGCTGCTCTGTACCCGTCCTGGCACAGCCGTACCCCACTGAGGATGTACCCCAGCTACAGCGCCCCGCAATGCACGTGTGGGTTCCAGCCTGTCTGCTCCGCGTCCCCGTGTAACAGAGCTCTCTGTACCCATCCCAGCGCTGCCGCATCCTCAGCCCCACGTACGGATGTGCGTTTGCAGCTCTCCCGCACCCCAGTTCTGTCACGCTAGTCCCCTTGGTGCAGTGTGGATGAGTTGCACACTGCCCCAACCTTCCCACGACATATATGTGGGTTACCTCTGCACCCCAGCCCATGTAATGATGCTCTCCAGGTACCCTGCGTGCTCCTGGCTGTGCTCAGTACCACGGCATCCATGGAATTGTGTGACCCCATCCAGGCAGGGCAAGCCTTGCTCTGTGCACCACATGTCCTGGTCTCAGTGCAGGGTTCCCCCTATGCAGCGCCATACAACCGTACAGTGCCATGCAGCACCGTGCCCATTGTCCCCATTTCCATCTGCCACCTGATCACAGGCTGCCTGGGGGTCTGGCCCCCCAGGGCGGACCCCAAAAAGAGTTGGGACCCAGCTCAGCCCCTCGCCCCCCTGCCAGCTTTGGGGCCATGCATCACTCCAAACCCCCCATCTCGGCATGGGTCTGTGTGAGGCCGGGCCTTGCTCCGTACTGCACCTCATGTGACAGGGGCTGCCCTCCGATGGTGGGGCAGAGCACAGTGACACGGGGACATGTGGAGCACTTGGCTGCTGAGGAAGGCCCACTGTGCCCCCTGAAACCCACGTGGCAGCACTGCCCACAGCACAGGCACAGGCAGGGATCCAGGTGCGCTCTGCATCCACAGCCAGCTCAGCCTGGGTGCCGCAGGGCCGCCGTGACTCAGGGACTTCCTCAAGCCGAGGTGGTGCTGCCGTGTTTACTCAGTCATCCTCGGCGGATATTTTACCCGTGGATCCACCCCATTAGGCTTTCAGCCATCTGAATTATCAGCACCCACATCCTGTGGGCAGCAGGGTCAGGACTGTTGTGGCACAGGAGCAGCCTCCTCTGGCACAGCCGAGGCATTTTGCATCCTGAGCACCTCTCGGGATCCCTCCGTGGCCATTCAGCCCTTTCTGCTCCCACCAAGGGACTGCTTCCCCCCCTCCCACTGCAGCACCCTGCTCAGCACCCCTGTCCCTACATAAACACGCAGCAGAGAGGAGGCGGATGCTTGCGGGTGACCCCCAGCAGGCTGGGGATGCTCGGGGCTGCTGGGCTGCACCTCTGGGGTGTCCCGATCCCTGAAAGGTTATGCTCTGGGGCTGGGGGGACAGGAGAGCCGGGAGTGAAGGGCCAGGGAAGTGAGGAGACCCCGGAGCCTGAGGGTTGCACTTGGGAATCGGAGCCAGCAACCGAGACAGGAGCAGCCGGCGGGAGAACCCTGCCCGCCGTGCGGGGGAACCGGCCCGTCGAGCGGCGGGAAAGCCGCGGGTCCCGCCGCGGGCAGGACGGGGAGCGGTGGGGGCCGGTCCGCCGGGTCGTCCCGGTGCCGGGGCTGGGCGGACACCTCCCCGGTCCGCCCCCGGGCGGTGCCCGGTGCCGGCCCGCCCCGTCGGCGAGCGGCGGGCGCGGGGAGCCGGGCGGCGGCAAGAGCTGCGGGACGCGCCATGCTGCCCGCCGCCCTCCGCCGCTGGCTCCGCCGGCCCAAGGTGAGCACGGGGGAGTTATGCCGGGGCCGACCCCCGCCCCGTCGGGGCTGCCCGGGGGCTTCGCCGGCAACGGGCGCTGGGAAAGGGGGCGGGAGGGGAGCGGCGACTGCGGGGACCCCCCCGAAGCGCAGCGGGAGGACGAAGCGGTGCCCGGCCCCGGGGCTGGAGGTGCGGCGGGGTTGCGGGCGGCAGCGGGCAGGACCGG
Organism: Ara ararauna; assembly: GCA_028858755.1. Classification (NCBI taxonomy): domain Eukaryota; kingdom Metazoa; phylum Chordata; class Aves; order Psittaciformes; family Psittacidae; genus Ara; species Ara ararauna. Next base: position 1,470,894 of record CM054386.1, read on the forward strand.
GAAGCTCAGCGCCCGTCCCGGCACCGCCCGCTCCCAGGGCAAGGAGATTGCCCGTCCCGTCCCGTCCCGTCCCGTCCATCCCGGCGGCCCCTCGGGGGTCTGTGGGAGCGATGGGGCGAGGAGCGGCCCTCCGGGCTGCCCGCTCTCCGCCGGTTTCCCCGCGGACCTTTCACCTGAGCCCGTGTTTACAGCCGCGCTCGGATCCGTGCCCACACTGCCGGGATGCGGCCGAGCTTGTTCATCCTGCTCTGCCCTGGGGAAACTGAGGCACCGGTGGGTGGGGACGGCGGCGCTCCCCGGGAGGGCCGGGCCAGGGCCCTGGTCCAGATCAGCCCAGACGGAGCCACTATCGGGGTCCCTGTACCTGCCCGAGTGGTCCTGAGGCTGCCCCACGGGGGCATGGGTGCTGGCTCAGCACCCGGAACTGCGGCGTGCTCCCACTATCACCCTTCTGCTCTCGCCTTAGCGCTCCGACCCCCGCCTGCTCTCCCAGTTCTTCTTTGCCGATGAGAGGGTAACACGAGTGGTGGCTGAGATCAACGGGCTGGATGCAGAGCTGGACCCGCAGCAGTACCTGGTGCTCCTCAACCAGCTCCACCTCAGCCAGGTACGGGGGCAGCCCGGGCCCCGCTGTGACCCTGGGCCCTACGGGTGGCTGCGGGTGACATCCCTGCTCTCCCCAGGCTCACCTGCTGGCCGTGCTGGAGCGCATCATGGAGGAGTGCATCCCCACGCAGCGGCACAGCCGTGACTACCTGGTCAAGTTCCCCGAGGAGCTCTTGGTGGATAACCTGGGGAACCACATGCTGTTTGCTGCTGAGGTGAGCGTGGAGATGCTGTCCCGGGGCAGGTAATGGGGTCCAGCTCCCCCAGGCTGAATGGGGCACCCCACCAGGGGCAGACCCTGGGTGCAGGGGCTGTGCTGCCCCAGGTGCTGGCTTCTGACAGCCCCTGGTCCCAGCAGTGTCTCCTGGCCGGGACCTTCCTGGAGGTGGAGGAGGCGGATGGGGCTCACCTGCGGCCCCAGGCCAGGAGCCTGCTGTGCAGCCTGGAGCTGGTGCGGACAGTGCTGCGGGAGCAGAGCCTGAGCCAGCCCGGCTCCTACCCAGAGCCCGTTCGCGCTGTGCTTGTGCAGTTCGACCGGCTCTTCGCAGAGTTCGAGTTGAGGTGGGGGACAGGGCTGGGATGCTGGGGAGGGAGGGGGCTGTGCTGGGGCTGGAGGAGCCTCATGGTCCCCCCATCTCTCCAGTTATGTGTCCTCACTGGTGGCAGTGAAGTCTCCCGAAGAGATCTACAGGCAGCAAGAGATCATTGTGCTCTTCTGTGAAACAGTGGAGAGGTGAGGGGCACCCAGTGCCAGGCAGGGTCGGTAGGGACCCCAGCCCTATGGATGGGGCTGTGCCCTTGATCTCAGCCCCACTGTAAGTTTGTGCCCCCCCCCCCCAGAGCCCTACAACTGGGTTACCTGACCCAGGAGATGATTGATGGCTATGAACCCCTGCTGATGTTCACCATCCCTCGCCTGGCCATTATCAGGTGAGTGCAGCCCCCTGGAGAAGGAGGTGTTGGGTGTTCCCTGCCCTATACCGGTCCCTTCTTTCCCATGGAAGTCGGGATCCTGGGCAAACCCCTGACGTGAGCTGGGCTCTGTCCCCTTGCAGTGGCCTCCTCATCTACCCTGATGGTCCCCTCAGCCTGGAGCGGAGCCCTGAGCAGATGTCCCGGGTCTTCAGCCCCTTCTACAACCTCCTGAAGAAGATCAGGTGCATGGTGGGGTGTGATGAGGGGGCAGCAGTGGGGCTGTGACATGGGGCTAATGCCATCCCCTCACCACAGGGACCTGCTGCGGGTGCTGTCAGTGGAGGAGCTCTGCCTGCTGGAGAGGAGCCTGTGCACAGCTGAGCAGGAAGATCCCTGCAGTCCGGCCACCCCCCCAGCCTGGGGGGCAGCCGTGCCCCGAGCAGACCCCCCTGCTCCCTGGGGTCTCCTGGATGTCCCGAGTGCCACCCCATCACTCCCTGCCTGCACGGCAAGGCTGGAACCCCCTTGTGCAGTGGACAATCTGGGCACTGACTGGTGGTGGGGGTGCGTGAGGGGGAGGGAGCAGGGCTAAGGTGGCCGATCCCTGCCCTCTGGGACAGGGACTTTTCAAGCCATCCCTGGGGTAATCATCACCTCCCTTCTGTGCAGCCCCCAGTCCCCAGGGATGGGGCTCAGTGCCACCCCGGGTGCCCACTGCTCAGAGCTGCGCTCCCGCTACAGCAGCACCAAGGACATGCTGCACACCCTCTTCGTCTGTATCTCGGGTGAGTGACCTACCCAGCCCCAGCCCCAGCCCCCAGAACCCTCTCCCAGCACGCTGACCCCCGTCTCCTGGTGCAGGAGTGGCCGATCAGCTCCAGACCAACTTTGCCAGTGACCTGCGGAGCATCTTGAAAACAGTCTTCAAGATCGTGGCCTCGCAGGCAGAGCCCTCGGAGGGGCCAAGTGCCAGCCGTGAGTAACCCCAGGGACAGGAGGGAGAGTGATGGCTCCTCTCTACCCTGCCAATAGCCCATCCATCCCTCGTGAGACCAGGCTGCAGCCCTGGGCACGGGGATGCTGCAGCCACAATGCCCAGCCCTGCTTTGGCTGGACCACCATAACCCTTGTCCCTGCAGAGAAAGAGGACAGTGACCTGTGTGCAGCAGATGCTCCTCACGTGGCCGACTGTCCCCTGTGCTCCAGCCCCACGGAAGCTGCTGGGCTCCAGAGGGCGGGTGAGGGCTGCACCGGGGTCAGGGCTGTGGGGCAGGGTGTGAGGCTGGGGCTGATCCTGCCCCATCCTGCCTAGGGGGGGTGCAGCTTCCCCGGGCAGTCCCTGGCACGCAGGGACAGCTGCTGTGTCCTGCCTGGGGCCAGCTCCAGTTCCCCCGAGGGCATGGATCCAACACAGGGAGCTGGGGGTGATGCTGGGGCAGCGACGGGGGCTGGGATTGGGCATTTCACGGATGTGTTTTCCCCGCAGGCACCCACCGCCGGCCCGAGTGGGTACCGGACAGCACGTGCAGCCAGTGCTCTGCCTGCCGCTCGCCCTTCACCCTGCTGCGCCGCCGGCACCACTGCCGCAGCTGCGGGAAGGTAGGAGGGAGCAGGGCTGGGGCACGGGGTCCCATAGGTGCCGGGCCCTGCTCAGCCCCACCCTGGCTCTCTCCCTGCAGATCTTCTGCGCCCGCTGCTCCCCGCACACCGCTGCGCTGCCACACTACGGCCAGCCCAAACCCGTGCGCGTGTGCACGCACTGCTACACCGCGCACCTCTCACCCGCGCCCCGGAGCCGGTGAGAACCCCCCCCCGGCCAGATCCGCACCCGCAGGACGACGCAGACGGGGAGAGAGAGCTGCTCTGGGGCTGCTGGGCAGCTGCGCGACCCCACAGCTGCCTGGCGGGCACTGCGGCAGGACCCCCAGGGCACGGCAGCGGGACCCCGGGCAGGGGTGGGCGCGGGTCCGCCTCCCCCCATGCCCCGCGGCCGCCGCCAAGCGCCTGCCCCCGGCTGGAAACGCGCCTCGTGGTGGTGTTTCTGCAGGTGAACTTTGGCTGCTGCTGGGCCCGGGGCAGAGTCTCCCCCACGCCGGGGCCAGGCCCGAGACACGGTGCAAAGAGCCCTCACATGACAGAGGGTGCCCCGGGGCCGGGCCGTGCCGTGCCGGAGGCTGTCCCTCACCCACGGGTGCGGGCGCTCCCGTTCCCCCCTCCACCGCCTCTGCCTGATGGGTTTAATAAAGACATGAACCGCCGGATGGGCGCTGGAACGCGGCCGTTCCCCATGGGCTGGGCTGGGGCGGGTGCAGCCGGCCCGGGGACACCCGTAGGTGCCTGGGGGGGGTGGCAGGGGCCCGGGCGCGCCCCGAGTGGGCTGGGAGGCGCGCGCTCCCCACGCGGACGATAACGCGGGAGCGCGCCCCGGCTGCCCGCGCCCCCGGGGGCGTGGCCTCGCGGCGAAGGGGCGTGGCCCCGCGCGCCCCTCCCGCCGATTCAAATTTGAAGCGCCCGCTTTCCCGCCCGAATTTGTTTCCCCGCGGCGCTGACGTCAGCCCCGCGGGGCGCCCGGCAGCCAATGAGCACTCGCCGCGCCCCGCTCCCGCGCCCCGCTCCCGCCATGGAGCAGGCGGCCACCAGCATCCAGGTGCTGCTGCGGGCGGCGGAGTTCGTGGAGCGTCGGGAGCGCGGCGCGGCCGAGGCTGAGCACGGGTACGCCTCGCTCTGCCCCGCGCGCTGCCGCCGCCCCGTGGGCAGCGTCAGGTGAGCGCCGGGGATGGTGGAGACGAGGCGGGGGGGTGGCGGCGGTAGAGCCGGGACTGACCCCCGGGGGTTCTCCTGCAGGTCGGTGCACAACGCGCTGGAGAAGCACAGGTACCGGGGGCGCGGCGGCAGGGCGCTGGGTGGCCGTCCCCGCGCTGCCCTCTGCTGGGGTTGACCAGCGCATCACCGTCCCCCTCGGCCGCAGGAGAGCACAGCTCCGGCGCTGCCTGGAGCGGCTGAAGCAGCAGGTGCCAGCGGGAGCAGGGCCGGCCCGTCCCACCACGCTGAGCCTCCTCCACCGAGCCCGCCTTCACATTCAGGTGAGCAGGATGGCCACGGTACTGCTCAGGGCCCTGTGGCTGGGGACCCGGCTGGAGGGCCCTGAGCAGTGACAGGGCTGCCCAGCTTGGAACTGTGCTCACGGCTCACTGAATCCTGCAGAGGCTGGAGGAGCAGGAGCTCAGGGCACGGAAGGCTAAAGACCGGCTGCGGAACCGGCAGCGGAACCTGCAGCGGCGGCTGGAATGGCTGCTCTCACCCACTGGCGGGGAACGGGCACGGGCTGACAGCCTGGACTCATCACAGCTCTCGGAGGCATCCGAGGAAGGTGAGTGAGAGAAGTGAGGGTGGGTAAGGAAGGGAAGGCTGCTGGGAGCCTGACCTGGCCTCCCCTGGTACCCAGAGGATGTTGAGATAAAGGTGGATGGCATGGCATTCAGCGGGGACCTGCTGCCCAGCTTTGGCTCCGGGAGAGACCACAGCTACTCCAGCCCCTGCATCCCCGTGTCCTGACGGCACCTGCTGCCTTCCCTGCGCTGCCTGCCTGCCTCCCCCCTGCCTGCTGCTGCCAGACATGCAGGCTCCTCATGTCTGCCCGGGTAAGGGGCACCCAGGCTGGCCCCCACAGCCAGCTGCTAAGTGGCACTGGCCATGGTGCTGGGCACATGGGGCTGGTGTGGCACTGTGGCACCCGCTGTGCACCGCAGTGTGCTCCAGGGGTGGCTGGAAGATGTCCTGGCTGTGCCGGGGACACCCTCCCACTCCCCCACCATGAGGGCTGGGGGCTGCCTGGCAGGGGTGTGAAGCAGCCCTACCCCCAGCAGACACTGCTATGGGAGGGCTCTGCCATCCCTGGAGAGCCAGGATGGGGAAACAAATGCATTAAGCAACCTGCCTTCACGCCCCGCAACCACCCTCCTCTCTTGTACATACCCCACCCTGTTCTAGTAAAGGCACTTGGTCAAACCACTGCCTGCGTCTTGCCTGTAAGCCCGGCAGCTGGACCCCCAGAGTGGAGGCAGCACTGGGCTCTGCTCTAGCTAGGCCAGCCCCAGCCAAATCAGAGATGGGAGCTGATTCTTTAATGATAATTACATCTCAGAAAGGTTCTAACAGCAGCTGATTGTCAGACTGGTACAGTTTGTTTAAAAGTACAAAACCTAAGGAGGCTCCTATCTGTTCTGGTGCAGCCTGCGCCTGGCCCCTCACACGTACTGTTTCTTCTTGGTGGCAGCCTTGCTCGCCAAGTCCTTGGCTTTCTCCGTAGCAGCCAGAGCCGTCTCCTTGGCTTTCTCGGTTGCTTCCTTGGCTGTCTCCACCAGCGTTTTATTGGCTGGAGCTTCTCCTGTAACAGGGGCGGTTGTTAACGCAGCCCCGCAGCTCCCGCCCTGCCCCGGCTGATGCAAGCTGGATCGGCCCCGGCACCTCAGCGACTTCCCCGTGCGGGAGGGAAGATGAGCCCAGTGCTCCTGACCTGCGTGCGTCAGGGCACGTCGAAGGGGGACCCACGTGACTGCTGCCACGTTATGTCCCCTCCTGCCTGCGCTCCACCCCTGCCTGGCCCTGCGAGTGCTGCTCCGCTCAGAGCAGGCTGTGCCAAGGGACGGGGGCAAAGACAAGGGACGGGGATTTCACTGCCAGATGAGTTCAAGTCATAACCTGCCCCTGGACTGCAGTGCTCCCAGCGTGGTCTGTAACACCAAGAGACCCATCCCGGTCAGCACCAACCCGCCTGTCAGTGCTCACCTTGCATTCTTGCTAGCACGTATTCAAATCCCTTCGTGCTCTTGGTCACGTTGCTTTTGAACCTGGCCAGACCAAACTCCTGCAAGGGAAATGTCACTGCATTGCAGGCCCAGCTCCCTGGTCACACACAGCCCTGGGGCTTTTTTCCAGCTCGATCAGTCCTAAGCATCTGGTGGGCTCACGCCCACCTGCAGTGGTGGTTCTGGGTGCCCCAAGAGTTTATAAGGATGGGGGAAAAGAGGGGAAAGGGTGGAGAAAGCAGCACAAGGAAGGGGTAGAACAGGGGGACAGCAGCTTTAAGGCCTCTCCAAAGAGGGGGTACCCAGCACTGCTCGAGCAGTTGGCGGCACTCACCTGGATGGCCCGCGAGACACCAAAAAGGCTGGAGGAGACCCAGGCTTCTCGCTTGACCTCGGTCCAGTTGCTGTTCTCGGGGTTCACCTGGTACACGCAGCGCTCCTCCACCACCTGCACGAGACACGACCGGCTGTGGGCATTGCCCGGCGCCTGCCACCGGGCTGCACGCCCGCCGGCGGTCACCTACCATGAGACGCGCGTGGTTGATGTTCCAGGTGAACGTGGTCATGGTTCGGTTCTTGGGGTCCACGACAGAGTCCTCCAGGATGTAGACGGAGTGGGCGACGTTGGCTGGGAAGAAGCGCTCTGCCCAGCGCGGCATCCGGTTGGTCTTGGTGAGGAGCCGCCGCGAGAGCAGCTTGTGGTCCGGCGTCACCTCCCGGTGCACGATGTCTTCGGTCAGGACATGCTTGCTAATACGAGGAGGAAAGCGTCAGCCCGCGCTCCGGGCCGGGAGTGCCGCAGCCGGGGGGGGGGCGAGGAGCTGCGGTGTTAAGGGGGGGACGACCAACGGCGCGGGGCGCGCGCCCCACAGGCAAAGGGAGGGCAGAAAGGAGCTTCGTGAAGAAGGGTCGGAGCGCGGAGGGGCGCGGGGGCCGCACCTGTAGGGGTTGGGGTACCGCTGCCAGAAGGCGGCGAACACCTGGTCCCAGGGCCCCTTGAGGACGCTCAGGCTGGCGCAGTACTTCCCCATGGGCCGCCGCCGCTCAGGGCCGCGCCGCCGCCGCGCCCGCTCCGCACCGCTCCCGCTGCGCGGCCGCCATGCGGCCCTGCGCCCGCCCCGCCGCCGCCGCCGCCGCCGCCGCGCACTTCCTCCTCCCCTCCCCTCCCGTCCGCTCCCTCCCGGCCCCGCCGCTTCCGCCGAGCCCCGGCGCCGGCCCCGCCCCGCGGCGGCGCGAGGATGAGCGGGCGGAGGGTGGACGCCAAAGTGGTGCTGCTGGGGCAGGAGGGGGTGGGCAAGAGCAGCCTCGTGGAGCGCTGCGCGCACCGCCGCTTCCGCCCCGGGCCCTACCAGAACGTGAGGCACCACCGCGCGGCGCCCCCCATCCCGGGTGGGATTCCCCCCCCCCTCCCCGGGGCCGTTCCCCACCGCGCCTCCTGCTTCTCTTCCAGACGATCGGAGCCGCCTTCGTGGCCAAGGTGATGTCTGTGGGGGAGCAGACGGTGACCCTGGGGATCTGGGTAAGCGCGGGCAGCGCCGGCACCCGAGAGGGGCTCCCGGGGCCCCCCCCAGTGCCGCTCCGCCGGCGCGGGGACCCGCACCCCCCCCCCCCCCCCCCACCCGTACCGATCGCTCCCCGGTCGCCCCCAGGACACTGCGGGCTCGGAGCGGTACGAGGCCATGAGCCGCATCTACTACCGCGGGGCGCGGGCTGCCATCGTCTGCTATGGTAAGGGCACGGTGCTGGGGGATGAGAGGAGCTGGCGGCTGCGGGGGTCCCGGGCTGGGGATCTCGGCAGCGGCGGGGGGGGGGGGGCGGCCCCTGACGCTCTCCCCCAGACCTCACCGACAGCGGCAGTTTCCAACGCGCCAAGTTCTGGGTGAACGAGCTGCAGAACTGCGAGGAGGTACGGCCCGGGGGGGGCCACCGGAGGGGGCGGCGGCGGTGCCACGACCGCGTCCCTCCCGTCCCTCTGCCTGCCGCAGGGCTGCCGGATCTACCTGTGCGGCACCAAGAGCGACCTGCTGGAGGAGGACAGGAGGAAGCGGGGCGTCGACTTCCACGATGTGCAGGACTACGCCGAGGGTACGGCCGGGTTCTGCGCGGGGCCGGGGCGCTGCTGCCTGGGCGGTGGGTGATGGAGCTGCTGCTTCTGGCCGGGAGGTGCGAGGGGCTCTGCCCTTGCCCTGGATCCGCAGCAGATCCGGGGGCTCCTGGCACCGGGGCTCCCTGGGCACGGCGTGTCCTGCCACGGGCAGGCATGCGGCCAGCCGGGACGAGGGGACAAGGGGCCAGGAGCATGGAGCCCGCCCTGGGTTCCTGCCAGCCTGCCAGCAGCCGCCGTGCCCAAGGGGTGGCTCTGGGGGGGACCGAGCCTGCGGGGCCGTGTCCTGCTCCTATGGCAGGGGCTAACCTGGGCTCTCGCTGCAGAGATCAAGGCCGAGCTTTTCGAGACCTCCAGCAAGACGGGGCAGAGTGTGGGTGAGTTGCCTCTCGCTGCCGGCTGTACCCTGGGCTCTGCCTGGCCAGGGGCTGCCCGCACCCACCTTGCCCGCTCCACCCACAGATGAGCTGTTCCAGAAGGTGGCCGAGGACTATGTCCACTTCACCGCCTTCCAGGTGATGACAGGTGAGCAGGCAGGAGCCAGCCCTCCCTGGGTGCCCTCTCCCGTGTCAGCGGGTGCATGTGCCCCTGGGGAAGGGGCAAAGGACTCGTGCTGTGGGTCTGGTAGGGGCTTTCTTTGCCCTCGTCCTCCCCGGCACCACGGTGTCTCCATGCTGGGGGTTGTCCCGTGGAGCTTGGGTGCCACTGTGGTGTCCAGATCCCTGCTCAGGCCAGGTTCCCCCTGACCGGGCCATGAGTGGCCTTTGCTGAACAGGCGGTCAGGAGCATTGCTGGGCTCTCGGCTCTGCACCAGGCCTGTCCAGGCGTGCTCAGCCCGGCTATGCCTCCGTCCCTGGGTTGTGCCGTGGCCATGAGCCCTGCCAGGGCCCAGGTGCAGGACTGGCAGCTTCCAGGCTCCCACGTGGTGTGGATGTGCTCCTGTGCCCCTGCTCTCTTCCAGAGGACAAGGGTGTCGACCTGGGCCAGAGGAGCGGTTCCTACTTCTACAGCTGCTGCCACCACTGACACCTCCTGCCGAAAGGGAACTGCTGCTGCCGCCCGCTGCACGCTGGGCTCCGGTTTTTTACCTGCTGTGTTTTAGCTGTATGGGCCCGTCTGCAATGTGGCAGCAGCCACATGGACTGCTCTGAGCAGCGGAGGCTGTGCTGTGGTGCTGGGACCTGCAGCAGTCATCCTCCGGGGACCCTCTCCCTGCCACCTGGAACTGCAGGAGCCGCTCCCCCGGTCACTGCTGGGGCCCGGCCGTGGCCATTAACTTATTCTCTTGGAGATGCTGCCTGATCCTTTGCAGATTTGTTTAAGCGTCTTCTCTTGAGATGTATGGTGTAAATAAAGGCATTGTGGTCTGAGCCAGTGCAGGGCTCTCCCGTCCCTGCTGGGGCCCCCCCACGTCCCCCCATTCACCAGGACAAACCACAAGAGGACATCGAGAGTAAAGTTAAACTTTACTTTACAGTAATTTTTCTTCTATGTACAAAGAATTACAGTACATGTTCCGGGAGCACCTGGGCAGGGCAACCCTCTTCTCATGGTAAGTTTCACATACACAGCCACCAGTCTAAGGGGAGCAAAATGAAAGTCATCAATGGTCCAAGACTCCCCCCTCTTCCCTCTAAAAATAATATACATGCTGGAAATATGGAGGTCTCACCCGCTCTGGCATCCTTGCTCAGGACCGACCAATGAGTGCCAGCCAGGGCTGGCCCCTGCCTCGAGCTGGGCACCTCAGCACCCACTGCCCTTCCCTCTGGATGGAGCCCTGCGGGTGAAATCCCTCCCGCCGCCACCCCATGCAGCACACCTCCGAGGGGAGGGACGCAGTGTGGGGCTGTTCACACCACGGCTCCCCACTCCTCTGACCAAACCTGCTCATGGCCTCAGCATGACTGCTGCTGCTACAGGTGACCCCCCCCACATCCCCATTCCCTGGAACCCCTCAGCGTAGCCGGCCGCCAGGAGCCCAGCGAGTGCACGTGGCACCCGAGTGCGGATGGGGACACAAAGTCAGGCGCGGTATCCGACACGGTGGCTGTGGAGGCGAGCAGGCTGGGGGGGCGGTGAACCTGGCACCGCGGTTAAACAGGGCCGGGAGAGCTCTGCTGAAAGGCTTCTGCCCATCGCAGGGCGAGCTGCTCCCTGCCAGCACGTCTGACCTCCCACCCTCAGCACCAGCCATGCTCCACCTTGAGCCTCCCGGTGCTGCTGCTTTACAACCAGTTCCCAGTGTCTACAAAAAATCCACGACCCCAGTTCCTTGAAGTCAACAACTTGGAAACACCAGGAAGGAAAAAACAATAGAACCCTGAAACCAGCTCAGTACCAAAGACACAAAGAACATGCAGTTAGCGGATGCCTGCCTTGCTTCACGCGGCTCCACTCGCTCCCTCTGCCCATGGGGCCCACTGGCACACTGGTTTGAGTCTCAAAACCATCATAAATTGAAGGAGCCGAGTCACGCCTCATCCTGTTTCTATCACACACACTGAAGCCCAGCCCCAGCTATTGGGATGGGACTCAATTGGTAAAGAAACCTCCGCGCTGCGGGCCTGGAGCCGAGCCTACCGCGCTGAGCTGCCCATGGTTTACAATAGCACCACAATAGCCCAAGTGCTTCGCCAAGGGCAAACTGATTAAAACTTTACCTTGAAATAGGACATAGCAACACCCATTTCTCAGATTTCCCTAGGAGGTAGATTCAGTGCCATAGGGGCTTCCACCCTGGAATTCCCACCTGGAAAATCCCACCTGCAGTGGAAATCTTGCCTTTTCCCAGCTCCTGCTAAGCGAGGGCACTGCCACCCCCAGGCGAGACTCCCGCTGAAGCCAGGCAAGCGGTGGCGTGGTCCCGAAGCTCCAGCATCCCATATCCTGAGCCCCGAGCACCCGTCAGCCCAGCCGTGCTGCTGCAAGAGGCACAGCCTTGGCTGCAAATGCTGCCACCAGCGTCACGGCTATCACAGAGGAGGGGTTAGCACAAAGCCCAGGCCCCCTCTGTACTCTCAGAGTAGCTGCGGGGTTTGCCACTTTGCTTTAACACTCACTGGCTGGCAAAGGCTGAAAAGCCTCATCAGTAACTTAGGGCAAAGCACATTACAAGCAGGTTACAATTATGGTTATTCCAAACACCAAGCGAAATCAGAAGTTAAGGCTGAAATCAAAAACAAACAGGAAGCATTGAAGGTCTGAGGTTTCTCAAACAGACTCCCCCTGCCTTGTCACAACGCTGGCTATGGTGCCAGGGAGGAGCAGCGCACGTTCACAGCATGGTCAGGTTAAACCGCTGCCAAGAGGCATCGGGATTAGGGCTGCTTTTTCTTCCTTTTATTCCGTGAAACTGAGCTGAAGCTCTTCTAGCACCCTCAGTCCACATCATTCCACCTTAGTAAGTTACTGTCCTCATCTCTGGAATTTCAACCACAGCAGCCACACTTTCAAAGTGAAGCCTCTGCCTGTAGGGGGTTTGACCCTGACTTACAATGCCTGCTCCCGCAGTACCACCCGGATACCTTGTGCACTGAAGTGAATCTGGTTCTTGTGAGGTTTATTTTGTTGAATACGAAGAGGTTTAACTTCAGAACAGCAATAAAGCAAGCTACCATGAGCTAGCTGGTATCTGAAGATGTGCACAAGGGGATTATCCCTTACAGTGGCCACTTTTCTGCTAGATGCACTTGGATTCGCTCTGCTTCTGGCTGGCAGAGGCCCTCCTCCATCTCCAGTGTTAGCTGCGACTCTCCTGCCCACTGTGGAAATCCACCAGTACTGTGGGTCCTGCTGTGTGATGGAGGCCACAGCCAGAGACCCCAGCCCTCTGCTCGGAGCAGGGGCAGCCAGGCTGTATCCTGAGAGCAGGGATGCTGACCAGCGGAGCAAACCCTTCATCCCCTTCAGAACTGGTAAAGCGAAGCCAGTCCTAAAGTAGGGATGAGCTCAAGAGCCTGAGAAGGTCCCTTGAGCCTTCCTGGGACAGGAGGGAAAGGGACAGAGCTCTGAGCAGAAATGACACCCTTGATTCTGCTTCCATAACTCTCCACAACCGTGATTCAAGACAAGAGTCCCCTCACGCACCTCGGGTGCAATTACCGCTGACTGTTAGTGGCCAAGTGATCAATCAGATCCCTCCAACATAGCAGAAAACCACCACTGCCTTGGTCATGAAGCAGTAGCCAAGCTGGCCCAGCCCAGGGCAAGGGCTCAGGGAGGCTGGAGCAGAGCTGCAGCAGTTCCTCTCCTGCAGGAGCAGCTTGCAGAGAGTACGTGTTATTCTGCTGCGTTCTTCTACCTTAAACCCCTGTGATTCAAACCGGCTCAACTCTGAAGGCAGCAAAGTGCAGAAAGGAACCCAACTACTTCAGTACAGACACCGCCCTCTCCTCCTCCAAGAAGCCACCAACAGCATGAATCACCTCAAGTGCTGCAGAAGCCCACATTTCCTTTGTGGGGGTTTTCTTGCCCAGATCTGTACCTTGGCTTGTGCTCCCTGCTGCTGAAGGCGGGCAGGGCAGGGCTGCTGGGACCTATCTCCATGCCTGGTCAGGCCCTGCTGGTCCTGTTGAGGTGGCCCAGCACAGCCAGCCATTCCTAACAGCACCACTACTCCTCTGGCAAGCCCTGGGTGCATCTGAAAAGCCCCCCTGATCTGACAGAGCATCGCCCAAGGAGGGCGAGGAGGGAAAAGCAGCTGGCTGGCTTCCCCTGCAGTGATGTTTCCAAATGCCAGTTTTACTGAGCAGCCTCCCAGCTACGCTGAAATCAACTTTCCAACAGGAGCTGAAAAAGCCAGAAACCTGGATGCTCATGGAGAAGCAAGAAGGGAGACGAGAAGAGAGGTGGGGTACAGTGAGACGTGAGGAACAAGGCTGTGGGTTTGAAATGCCATGCAACGGGTTCAATCCACATTCACTGTTCAAATCAAGCTTTTGGGGAAGCGCCTGCTGCGTGGACGGCTGCCGCTGCCATGAAGCTCACCCTACAGCGAGCGCACCATTTAGAGGGGAGTTTTTCAAACCTGCACTGAAGAGAACGTCTCCATTTTACAGATTTAAAAAAGCCTGCACCAAAAATATTCACAGTTTATTTCTTTTCATGAAACAAGGAACTAGTGAACACGTGACAATGCGAAGCGGAGGTGGACAGAGCAGCGCAGACACCTTTCTGGTTACAGCTGTAGCTGGCTGGGCGGCTGGCACGGAGGTAACCCTACTTACACAATCTACATGACTAAGTCCAGCTCACGGGAAGGCCTATAAATGAAAAGTCCAGGTTTATTTTCCTTCTCACACATGATAAATACTGAACAGACCCAACGTCAGCGCCTTTTTTTTTTTGTCTTTTTAAATTTTGTTTAAAAAAGTTAATGAATGCCCTTAGATTTCTCTTCTCTCTCTCTCTCGAGGAGTTGTCCTGATTCCCTTTGGGCAGGAGTCGCGCAGACACACAAGCTGCTTGCATCTGCCCCGTTTCAGCAGCGAGCAGGAACTGACCTGCCAGTCTTCCCGGAAAAAAACCCAACATGACACAGGAAGTTTCCGAAAGCCATAAAGCTGTTTGAAGTCGCTAACTATTCTACAAAGGATCTGAAATGATTTGGACTAGAGAAGAGATGCACCATAGCACTGGTAATGTCCCTTGGTGCCCAGCACACCTGGGGCTTTAACAGCAGGACATTTGTCTTGGGGTGTGCACATCAGGAAAGGAGAAGGGATCGGGATTTGTCTCGGTACAAGTGTCTGCCTCCCTTCATAGTAAACCAAAGCTCGTGACCATCTGCTCTGGGAGCAGCAGGCACTTGCAAGCCAGGTGGGAACAAAGATCTGCTCCCACGTCAGAGGGAGAGTGTCAGCCTGGAGCTAGCACTCCTTTTTCCACAGAGGGACCCGCAGATCAGCCTGGAAGGACAAGGATACACTGGAGCTGCACAAGGGTCTGGAGGTGGGCACGGAGATCCAAAGCTGCGGTGCCTGGATCGGCGGGAGCTCAGGCAAGCCACAGAGGTAATGCGTTGTGAGAGTGGGAGAGTGTGCTGGTCAGCAGCGCTTCCTTGGCAGGACACCAGCCCCATCCAGCCCGAGCAGTGCCACCAGGGAGGCCAAGTCCGTCCTCCTCCTGCCTGTGTGGGTGCTGGAAGTTGCAAGGTGCCACTCTGCAGGTCCCTGGGACTCTACTGCTTGTCCCACCAGTAACGCGGCCAAGTGAACTTCTGCTTCAATGCTTGAATGAGCAGCTTTCAGCAGGCCTAGTCTGGACACCAGCCTGATGACCACCAGGTACTAAGCATCTCCTTAACTGGAAAAGGGAGAAGAGGAAAGAAGAAAGCCAGCCAGCTGCTGGAGCCCACCATATTCCAGTGTGAGAACTATTCAGTTGGAAGGACACACACGCACACACATACATGCGCACACAAACACAGTCCAGTTAATTCAAGTCTCCTTTGGTTGTAGAAGAGTTAAACCAGAAGCTACCCAAGATGATGGTGTCAAGATGGGTCTTGATACAGCTACAGCACCCCTGCCTCCACACTGCGTAGCAAACGGTACAGGCTTCATCTGCAGCTGGGCAGCATGTCCTGCTGCTGAGAAGACCAGGTATGATGTGAACACGTCCTGGAAGAGTCTGGGGCAAGGGGAGAAAACACTGCTCAGTCTGCTGGCTCACGGTGACGACACAAGTCAAGAAGAGACTGGATGGGAATCTGAAAGGGAGCACCACCACCCTGCCAGGGTGGTGCTTAGCACCTTGGGGAAACCCACTCTGCCCTACTCTGCTATTGCTGCTTTATAGGTCACTATGTTTTCAAGTGCAGGAAACACTCCACATGTCCTCTGTTTAAGGATTAAGACACAAAGATGAAGAAACTGCCAGATGACTTCTTCCAAGATCTCTCTTTTCCCTGACCTCCTTCAAATTCTCCATTTCTCAGGCCTGGCCAGTTGCAGCTGTGTACAAAGGAGCCCGAATGGATACTGTCTATTGCTGGAGTAAACTGCACTGAGTGCAGCACACTCCTCTCCCAGCTCCACTGAAGATGACAACTGTCTGTCAGTGAACCACGCACACAGCACGTCCCAGTGAATATACGGACAAACCTCGCAAAGCAACACCCTGCAGGGATAGAGGCCTGGGCAGACGATGAATAAACCCCTTCTCTGCTGCTACACAATCTAGCAAGGGCATACACCTGACTGCTCATCGCCTGATACCGAAACAGCTCCAGTCCCAGGGCAGCCTGACTCTAAATACAGGAAGAAGAGCGAGGCTCCAGGCTGCACATAGGAACCCGCCTGTGAATCAGACTTGGAGCTTGAACACGCTGCATCAGTAATGTGACCATTTCAATGGAACTGGAGGTTTTTACCCAGAGTGGACTCTTTATTTCAGCTTTACCATTTGTAAAAGGAAGAGGAAAAGGTCACAGATACTCTCTTCCTTTGGCTGGGCCACACTCAGACTTAAGAGAATGTCCTTGCTCGTGTCACGAGAGAATATGGATGGGATGTGCATGGGTTAGGGGCTGGGCTCAGGGAAGTGAATAAAAAAAAAGACCAAAATAAAGATTCCCCCTCCCTAAACATTGAAAGACTGAAACCTGCCTCCCATATTCACCAACCTCACTTTGGCTCTGAGTTGGCCAACTCACGACAGACAGAATCCTGGTTACGGGCTAGCGCTGTGTTTTGTTCAGGCAAAGGGTCCTGCCCCCGAGGAGTCTGTGATTTTCCACTCAGCCAAGTAATCTGGTCAATAGCCTGAACGTTCGTGACAAACCACTGCATCTGCTCTGGGGGCACTGGCGCTTCCCTGGCTGGCCGAGGGGTCTGCTCAAACACACACAATCTCTCTGATGTCCAAGGGGTTTGCTCTGCTGGGGCTGAGGCCACTTCCCAGCTGGGTTGAAGGGTTGGCTCTGGAAGCTTCTCTGCTGTCCTGGGGGGCTGCTCTGCAGGCATCAGGGCTTTTGCAGTGGGCCAGTGGGTTTGCTCATGCACCTGGAGTTTCTCTGTAGGCCAAGGTACCTGTCCGACATGCAGCACTGCCTTCCCAGCAGACCAAGAGATCTGCTCGCCAGCTAACATAGTCCTCTCCTTCTGCTGGGGACCCAGCTCCACCGCTGGGGCTCCTCTCTCCTTCAGCTGAGCATTCTGGTCGACGGGCCGCAGCGCCTTCTCCGACAGCAACAGCCTCGGAGCTGACACAGCCAGAGGCTTGTCCAAGACTTGAGGTCGAGGAGCCACGGCAGCAGCCAGCTTGTCCGATGCCTGGGGCCACGGGGCTGTAAGAGTGAGAGGCCTCTCCAGGAGCTGAGACCGAGCCACCCCCCCAGAGCCGAGAGCCTTTTCTGGAGGCAGGACCCGCAGGGCCCCGGTCTCGGCAGCCTTGTCCGGAGGCAGCGGCCGCAGCACCCCAGGGGTGAGTGCCTTCTGTGTGAGTGGGATGCGCAGGGCCCCTAAGCCAAGAGCCTTCTCCACGGGCAGGACGTGCAGTGACCGGGAGCCAGCGGCCTTCTCTGGAGGCAGGGGCCATGGTGCCGCTAAGCTGGGAGCCTTCTCTGTGGGCAGGGTCCGTGACACACCCAAGGCAGGAGCCTTCTCTGGAGGTAGGGGACGGGATGCCTCAGAGCTCAGAGCCTTCTCTGTGACTGGGACGCGCACTACCCCGGAGAAGGAAGCCTCTGTAGGCAGGGGCCGTGGAACAACCAATCCAGAAGCCTTCTCCATGGGCAGGATCCGTGAGACCACAGAGCCAGGGACTTTTTCAATGGGCAGCGGCCACAGCACCCCAGGAGCAGGAGCCATCTCCAGTGCTGGGACCTGTGACACCACAGAGCTGGGAGCCTTTTCTACAGACTGAGTCTGCAGGCTCTGGGCAGAAGCTTTGTCCAACAGCTGAATCTGCTCAGCCACCGAGGAGATGCTCGGTGGCTCATCCACCGGCTGGCACTGCAGGGTCCCTGCCATGACGAGATGTCTGTCCGTCAGCTGAGGATGCAGGCATTTAGCTGGGAAATCATCCAGCAGCTCTGGCTGCTGGGTCCTGGTGTCAAGGAGAGACTTGTCTGGTAACGACAAAACCCCAGAGGTGGCAGGAGGCTCATCTGACAGCTGGAGCTGCAGGGCATCAGCAGTAACCAGCGACTCATCTGACGACTGAGGAGATCCTGGAGATGTGCTGGGCAGATGAGGCTGCGAGGCATCACTGGAGGACTCGTCCAGTGGCCAGAGCACCGCGTTGGTGGGAGGTTTGTCAGGCTGCTGAGGCTTCAGTGCTAAGATGATGGGCTGCTTCTCTGACTGCAGCCTTAGGGACAGGGCAGCCTGGGGCTTGTCAGCTGGCTGCAGGCGGAGTGACAGGGTGGTGGGAGGTTTGTCTGAGGGCTGCAGCCGGAGTGACAGGGTGGTGGGGGGTTTGTTGGATGGCTTCAGCCTCAGTGACAAGGTGGTGGGGGGTTTATTTGATGGTGGCAGTCTCAGCGCCAGGGCAGCGGGTGGTTTGTCTGGTGGAGGCAGCTTGAGGGCCAGCGTGGTAGGGGGCTTGTTTGATGGCTGCAACCTCAGGGCTAGGGTGGTGGGGGGTTTGTCTGATGACGGCAGCCTTAGTGCTAAGGTAGCAGGGGGCTTTTCTGGTGACTGCAGTCTAAGGGCCACAGACTGAGGTAGGCTGTCCAGAGGCTGAATGCTCAGGTCTGTGTCTGCAGGTGGCTGCTCCGGTGGCTGGGTTTCCTCATCATTAGTCAGGTCTTCTATGGGAGGCACAAACTCACGAATTTCTCCTGGCTCTAAAGGGTTCGGACCACAGGGATCATGCTCTGTGCAGCTTAAACGTCCATCCAGCTTGGAGATGAAGAGCATGCCTTCCCGGTGCTGCTTGCAGAAGGACCTGGGGCACATCTCGCAAAAGGAAGCTGCTTCCTTACTACACACATCACACTGATGCCATGGGCACTCCCATTTTCCTGCAGCACAGGAGAAAAAAAAAAAAGATACCTTAGGATTGGTACAAGGGGAAGAGACAAGACCTTAGGCAAAGGCAGTTAAGGGAGAGTGGAAACACCCCTGTAATACTCCCATACATCTCTACACGTCCTCCTCAGTTTCTGCCATAGCTCCCAGGTTTGGTGGGCAGTTAATAGGAACCTGCATCTTCAGCAGCAACAAGGGCAATGATACTCCTGAAAAACACAAGCCATGCCATGGCAGACCAAAGCCCATCTGGCTCCAGCATGACACTAACCAATTCAGGTGCCTGAAGAAGAGTAGACAGCGCCCAGCTTGCATATCTCTGTGTCTCTGGTTTCCACAGCCAGCAACAGTGGCATCTGTACAGGGACTTTTTAAAATAGACGTGTCAGGTTCATCTAAGCCTTTGTTACTCTGGGTCAGCATCCTCCCTTCCTGTTTATCAGAAAGAAGTAGTGAGGGCAGTGACCTCGAGAGAGTAAGTTTCTGTTGTACTCAAGGCATCTTCCTTAACCTCTGTGTATAGCCAGAATAAACTTGCTTCTTAATACAAAGCCAAGCTTCTCCCTGAGGAGCTCCATGTTCACACTGAATCTGTTCACCACCACTATCAACACCATCACAGAGGGAAAAAACAACATTACACTTCAGATTGCTGCTTTTTAAACTTGTACATGACCTCACTGCTTCAGCCCCCTGCTCTCCCAGCCAAGGCTGCTGCTGTCTCTACCAGATGCTTCTCACCAGTTCACAGACACAAGGAACAGTGAGACCATTTGCACCCAGGGTACAGGATGCTGAGTTATCCAAATACGCCTCCTGCCTCCATGCTCCTCCATGCCCGCCCTGCTCCCTGCCTTGCAGCAGAGCACAGCTTCCTAGGGAGCAGCCCTCACACAGGCAAATGCTCAGAGCACAAGTGATGGAGGGCTGCTCTAGCACCAGTCTGGCAAGATCACTTCCCAGCCTCCCTGAACCAGGCCCATGCATCTGTGGCTTTGGCTACCAGCATTTTCCAGGGAGGCTGGAAGAGAGCATGACTGCAGCATGGCACTGAGCAGCTGTGCACATCTCTCAATGCACTTGTGCAACATCAGGTTTCCACTCCCCTCTCCCATGCTGATTTTCCCCCAGGGCTGAAGACAACATTCAGCATGTTCTTCCTCTCCTTTGAAGCCTGTCCAAGGCTTCTGTTCCAGTCCCAAAATAGGTACATCGCTTTTCTAGGTCTCTTCCAATTTTTCAGCACTTTTCAGCGCAGGGATGTTTAACACTACATATGGTTTACCCCTTCCAGGCTCATGGTGCTGCAGCACAAGCTGTTGCTGCTCCCTTCACACCATCAACATCCCACAGAGCCACGCTCAACACTCACTTTGGCCACTGGAATGACTCTGGGACTATTATTATAGAGGTCATTTCTAAGGATGGAAAATAAAGTAAGTCAAAAGCTGCCAGTATACTGCAGGAAGGATAAATCCTATCAAACCACTCTAATGGTCTTTGACGGGATAAAAGGCCTAATGAATAAGCAGCCTCTCCAGAGACAGCTGGGAGCTCTTGGAAGTAAGATCACACAATTAGTAACGTGCAAACAAGCAGGAAATTCCAATTACTTCACAGCAATGCCCCTGGCAGAGGAAACATTTAAAGTAAAAAGTGCTGAACCTTTCATGTCCTGCATGATACTCTAAGGAGCAGGCTATGAAAATAACAGCCCAGGAGTAAAATGCTTACAACTGCCTGAAAATTTATTCTCAAAACCCCAGGTATTAATGATCTTCTGGCAAACTGAGAAGGCATTTCCAGTGACATCCTGTAGGAGTCTGGTTTAGTCTGTATTTGAATCTACATTTCTGGAAGCAGAACAGCAAATACTCTTGCAGAAATGGGTAGATAACAACAGGACTCTGAAGGACTGCAGATATGTGGCTAGATAGGCTCAGGATTTAAACCGGACAGATGCTCTTGCACCACGAAAGTGCAATTAAATAAAGACTAATGCAAAGCAGGACTGAAGGAGGAAGAAATGAAGTATGTGAAAAGCAATCAGCATAAGGAGTCGAGGATGAAAGGGCAAATCACAGACATCACAAATATGAGAAGTTATTTTTGCAAAACAATTTGCAAAAAAAATCAAATCTCATTTCCTGAGAAATTTCCTGTAAAACACAAGCTATGTTACTCTCTTCTGCTGGTGTTAGCAAGGCTTTGGCTGCAATGCTGCTAAAAAGCAAGTTACCAGCTCTAAAAATGTGTAGGCAAGTGGGACACAGTCCAGAGCAGACCAAGAATAGTAAAACAGGAGCTGCAAGGAAAGGCTGTGTTTGTTTAAGCTGGAAAAGGACTAAGGAGATCACAGCCTTCCAGTATGTAAAAAACTGGATACTGGAGAGATGGCAAACCTTTGTTTGCTCAAGCGAGGCTGTTAGGAGAAACTTTTCAAATGGAAAGCAAGGGAAAGGCTGGATTCTCCTTTACTGGGGACTTTGAAGCATGGAAAAACCTGCCAGGATGGTACAGAGCCCTGTTTTAGCACACAAAAACAAACAGGAAGGTGATATTCAGGGCTCCCTCACCTGGAATGTTGACGTTCCATAGGAATAACCTGCACTCCCATTGGGTTTCACACAGTTTGCTCAATGAGCAATCCAAGCTCTTCTAAACCCCTTATTCTCCCCCAAACTTAACACACAGCGTAATTTCTGTCAGCTACAAAGTACTCTACTATCCCTTCTACACCTCTTGCCAAGTTACAGCTAGAGATGCTGAACACCCAGTTCTCTCTCCCTGTAGTGTAGTGACTCTCCTGGCAGTTACTTCCAGAGCTCGCTCAGCTCCATGTTTCTCAGCCTGCCTCTGATGGGTTCAGAAACACTGTACAGAGCTGCGCATGGAGCTTCTAATTACAATGGTGCTTTCAGTATTGAATCAAAAGATTTACAACCCCCTAAACAAATTATTTTAATGCAGTTGGTTTGTATTAACCCAACTTATTATCTTAGCAAAAGCTCCTAAATTAGGGTTGATGAGTTACTGTACCTAAAAACTTGTCATCTAGTATTGCTTATATTCTTACCATTTAGTTCTTTAGGAACTCGATGCTGTATCAGCCTTCCCATCCTCCTGGCCTGGCAGACATCAGGCTAACTGGCCTACCAAGACTCAGGTCAGGCTTTTTCATTTTCTGAGAGCATTGCTAAACCTGAACACTCATTAAAGGTCGCAGGAACTCCTTTAGTAACCTATTAGTGAACTCAAAGCTGGTTTATCATTCATACACAGAGGCTGTTCCTTTGTCTGTACCCAACCACAAGTACTTTTGGAGTACTTTTTCTTTTTATTTCAAATTTCTGCCCCCATTTCACCACAAACTAGAATATGCTTTCATACTGCTCTCTTCCTTTACTGTGAACTCATGGCTGTTCACACATCTAACGCATTCTTCTGTGACTCCTATTTTCCACCAGTGCTTTTGCTTACACCATTCAACTCACTCAATTGCCTTCAACTTTGGGAAAACAGCCAATCTGAGGAACCAGTATCTCAACTATCATTGGGACTGTCCTTTGCCAGGCCCCAAGGATGGGGTTTGCTCACAAGTACCATTTTTCAGGCGAGAACCATCTGCCCCTTGAGAAATTAATTCACCTTTCTGTGGTCACAGTGGGGTGAAAACCAGGGTTGTATTATATGGACCATGTCAGAAAGATTTCTGTAAACTTTGAGATGCTGTGAAGTGAGTGCAAGGTGATGAGCAGTGCCTGGGACACCAGGTCAATGCTGTGACCCAAGCAGAGCCCAGCCATGCGGAGCACTGACCTGCAGGTCTCTTGGTCAGGTTGAGGCAGTCTGCGTGGTACACCTTGGGACAGCCTGGCTTCTTACAAGAAACCAGCTGCCCTCCGTCCCCACAGCTGAAACATTCGTCCTCTCGCTCCTTCATCACCTCCGCCTGCGACCTGCGCTTCATCTGCGGCCGTCTCTTTAGCTTCTTGGACTTTTCCTCATTGAGGTTGGGCTGGCTCTGTGGGTGAGACAATGTCAGTTAATGCAGGTTTCTGCCCCTTCCATCTGCTCCCTTCCTGCTACAGTGGAGGTAACTGCAAACCCTGCAAATAAAAATCCCACTGCCCACTGTACCTGAAATGTATGCAGCATCTCTACATGCTGCTTAATATTTGGCAATCAATCTACTACAGCAAACAGTTCTCTTTAAGAGACTGGAAGCCCTGCACCAAAGCCTGGTTAAACATGGGATGTATACAATTAGCAACAGCAGAATGAGGAGCCAGGGGCTGCCTGACGTCACTGAGCTTGTGCCACCTTTCACACTCTTCATGCCCTCAAAGCAGTTGGGTCTCCTTGCATCCATGACTTAACAAGAGTCTCTCCAAGGCCTTCCTGCACTTCTTGACATTCCTCACTCCTCTCCCCGTTTTCACTCTGAATTTACCTGTGATCAGTTTAGACCTATTTTTTCTCATGTCAGTGCTGCTCTTTTCCAGCCAGTTTTTCCTCTCTCCCTGAAGTAACCACAGGGACGTACTCTCCTTCTCATAAACCAACGTTACAGTCTGCACCCTCAGTCTTCCTAATGGCTTTTCTCTACCCCTAATGAGTTTATTTCTCCCAAACATGCTACTTCAGATGATGCCTCACATGCCATGTACAATGACATCAACACTCCTCCAAAAGAATAGGAATTCTCTCCCAAAGCACTGTCACCATTTGTCTTTTTCACAACTACATCACAACAGCAGCTCAGTCCTGTAGCAGCTGAACTGCTCAACAGCTTCTCCACCACTGCTCGTGACCGTGGCAGATTTGCTTCTACTACCCTCCAGGTGGGCACTCTGTATCTCTGAACTCCAGCCCATCCCCAGTTATACTCCGTTACTCCTTTGTAGCTGCCTCATCCTCTCCAACACCCTTATAATACAGTTATATTACCATGCTTCCAAAAACTGTGTTAAAGGTAGTAATGAAATAACCACAACTGGTCCCCAGATCGGCATATAAATGGCTTAAGTTCTCTCTTCTCTGGCCTAAGTCTTCCTCAAAGGCTGCCTTTCCCTTCAGACTAGCTTCTCAGACCACTCCTAACCCCCTAGCAGAGATCCTCTCCAGGCTAAGCCTGCCACTGTACCAAGCACTCTACAAAGATGATGCTATTTGTCCCCAGTCAGTGACCTTATCAAAGCACTATCAATTCAGTTTATCGAAACAGACAGGAGCTAATTTTTATGTCATTTTCCAGATATCTGTGTCCAAATAATGGGTTCTTGGCACAGAACATCTGTGTGCTGAGATGACACCTACAGGGCGAGTTTTGCATCCTTTGCTCTACATAAATATTGAGCACTATTTTCATTGCTCTCATATGAAGACTAAACCCAAAACCAACAAAACATTTAAAAACCTTTGTCCGCAGACCTACAATTTCAGAATTGGGCAACGGTGGTTATCCAGCAGTCCTGCCACTAGGGAGTTACAGCTCTTGATTGTTTCCTTTCCCTTTACCTGTGGCTATTTCTGGTTCCATACCACCATTCACACTGACAATGGGGACCAGCAAAGCCTTTCTTATCACTGAAAATGCAGACAGTGAAATCACTCTAGCTATTATCAGCGTCTAGTACCTTGGCTATTTAACTACAAAGAGAACAAGAAAAAACCCTTCACAGCTAATTTGAATGTCTAAGGCAAGGCCTAACAGCTGGACTAAGCGATTCACACTTCAATACAATAGACTCCCAAGCATTCTTCCACAGTCCCAGTTAGCAAGGTCACTTTGAAGAGTGAGCTACAGTATAATCTTGTCTTCCTGTATCTTCAGGAAGCTTAAAAATGCATCTATTGTGGGAGGAATTTGAAAAAGGAAAAGAAAGCCAACCCCCCCCCCCCCACGGTACTGTTTCCTTGGGCGTTGTTTCTTAGCCCATCTCATCAAGACAGAGTGAGTCGCCTCAGGCATCACAATGGAACATTAATGTGAACTCAAGGGCACCCTTCTCTGATTTCCATCATGCAACCTGCAATTTCAGGGTAAAAATGACAATCAAACCATGTATAACACAGGAGCAGCACAAAATCAATTGAACTTTAAATCTCGACCCCAAAAAAAGGAACTAAACACATCAGATGTGCAATTCAGCTCATCCGTAAACTTCTTAAGACATCACTTATTGATATTTTTTTATCATAAGTTAATTCTTCTGCAGAATGAAGTTCTTTGGAGAATTCACAAAACCTTCCATATATATTAACAGGGCTTTTAACCCTTAACTGTGGGTAAGCCACCAGTATCCACATACCAGAGCAGAGGGATTACAGGCTGATTTGGTGAAGCTCTTGAAACAAACCAACAGCTGAGACATGGGTTTTGCTGGTGGCAGCTGGGAACTTGGCCAGCTGCTCCTGTAATTTCCCTTTCCCAGTGAGAATCAGCTCACACAAGGAGGTAACTGAAATCGATTCCTGTTACTGCAACAGTGCAGTTACAAAATGAAGCTCTCAAAAGCCAGTGAGCTCTAAAAGCTAATGATTTTTCTACTACATATATGGCAAATTTCTTATGCCTGTCTGACGTGTAAATTTCAGTTGCTTAATTAATAGAAGGAAAAAACCCAAAGTTTCTTATTGCAGCAAAGACGGTGATGTAGAATATAGCACCTCCAGTCTGAAGGAATGCAAGTTTGCTGGCCTTTCATGCATGCTCACAATTTACTCAGGCCTTTACTTTGGGAAATGGGCTGAGCTGTGGTTTCCTGGTTATCCGAAGGAAGTCCTTCCCATGCCTGTCCTTTGCTCGTCTAGTGCCACGGAAATTGCCATGATAATAAGCAGAAAATTCTGAAAAAAAATCTTTCATTTACTCTTTTGGTGTAAAATACAATTTCCTTTAATTATTTCTAGCAATTCTAATAACTGAGGTCTAAGATCCGTTCTCTCGGAATGGAAACTTGAATATTCAGCTCATTTCAAACACTGTTCTCATGGCCATATTGTTACCCCTCCTAAGATCTCTGCAACAAGTGATGCGTATCTATGAAAAAAGGAGATGTGGAAGAACAAAAGCTTAAAGGAGACATCATACCTTCGGTCGTACTCCTAGGAAGCCACTGCAATTTGGGGCACCACATTTACAAACGGTCTTTCCGTTTCCCAAACACTCCAGATTGTAGTTGAAAGTCAGCTCAGTCCCTGGCACAAAAGCAGATCAAAACCAAGCAAGTTGTAATGAGCTATGGGGCAGACTGTCTCACTGCTGAAATAAAAGCACTTTTGAAATACAACGCCACAAACTACTGTCACAAATACACAAGGATACCAACTATTCATCTCCCATAGATCTGTGTGGATTGAAAGTTCAGTGCAACCCCACGCTCCTACCACGTGCTACAGCTAAAAAGGGCATCCCACCCCACCCTGTAGCATGCCGAGTTCCATTTCTCAGCCCTGTAAATCAGAACTAGGAACCTCCATTTATACCGTGGATGTGTTTCATTACGTCAGCGCTGGCGTTAAGTCTCATGAATGCAAACAAAAATTAACTATCTTCCCGTGGAGCTACAAACCCTCCCCTGTTCTTACAGAAACACTCCCACACTTTAACTGCAGGTACTGCCAGAGCAAGGTTTCTTACCAGCTTTGATATTTACAATTGCGAAGAGCCCGACCCGCGTGTCGCCGTTCACGCACCACTTCTGAGTCTCACAGTTTGGCTGGCAGCAATGGTTCATGAACCGGGCGTAATTGCCCTTTGGCCCAGCATCAATGATTCGATCCTGGAATGGGAAGAAAGAAAAATCAGAAACACAGTTAATAAACTGTTGTTTGCTGCTCAAACCGTTGCAGCCCAGTTTATATACCAAGAAAGCATTAACCAGTACTGAAACGCATGACAGCAGAGGCATCTGATGATGCTCGTGAAGCATCCGAGCTCATCCATGTGTTTTAACCGATTGTAAGTGACAGGTGTCGCTGTGCTGCCTGGAAAATCAACAGGCACTCAGCTGGTTTCCACACACTGGCAGATCACACAGCGAAACAGCCTCCTGCACGGCTTCATCTTCCTTTTCCAAGATACAAGAGCTCCTGAACAGCCAGGGAAGACCTACTGCTGCTTTGTGGGAAGTTAACTCTCCCTGCAGTGTCAGTGCTGGATAATCACTAAGCTTCTAAGGCAGCACTTGTGGTTCCAGGCCCCAACTTCTGCTTAAAAGCGAAACAGCAGTTCCTATTTCTTGTAGGTGAATGTATAAAACAGGAACAGTATGCAATGTGTGAGGTACACTTCTCTAAAGCATACTACCACTTTGTTAGACTGTGTTGGAGAGGAGAGGGCAGCTGCAACTGAGATTTGCTTGTGAAATAATGGGACAGATATTAACATTTGGTTGTGCCCCTGCTCCCATGCATCAGACAAACAAGGAAAACAAGATATGGTCAGTGTGAATTTCCAGCAAGAAGAGGGGAGAGCCAGAAAGCAGTCACATTGTTATCCTGCCCCACACCTGACAGCTTCTTCCTGTGCCTGCTTTCATGGTCTCCCTCTAATCTTCACAAGGCTGAGTGACAAAACCATGGAAAGCACTTGACAAGTACTTACCTCTGTAAGTCAGGAGCTCGCACCAACCTGGCTTCCAGGACCCACTGAGGAGTCTGTGGGTGTAACAAACTCCACTGCTTTACTTAAGTCAGCAAGACCTGGGATCTGAACTTAGAATGAAGGTCTCACTGTGCCTAGCACTTTGTGTATCTGAGGGCTGATACCTTCTCTGGCACACACCAGCCCACATCTGGAATCTGCAGAGCTCAGCCCCTGGGAAGCATCCTGAAGATACTAAATTCTTAGCACCGATTTTA
Source organism: Ara ararauna (assembly GCA_028858755.1). Classification (NCBI taxonomy): domain Eukaryota; kingdom Metazoa; phylum Chordata; class Aves; order Psittaciformes; family Psittacidae; genus Ara; species Ara ararauna. The sequence continues at coordinate 1,498,172 of CM054386.1, forward strand.
CTTGCTGGAGAAGACCACTCTCGTGCCTTCCTTGCTATCATTTTACTGCTATAAATTATCCTGCCAAAACAAAAAAAAATAATCTTTTTACATACCTTATCCAGTGTCAACATGTAGAAATTGGTGATGTCATGCTCCTGAGCATAGCGGATTCGGGCTCGGCACTCCTCCTCATCAATTAGCTCCCCAACATACTCATTAACAAATTCACCCTGCCAGAGAGGAAACAACAAGCTGGTAAGATGAGACGAATTCCCTCCAGGATGAAGGGACTTCCACCTTTGTTCTAAAACTTAGTTCCTCTTTCCTTTGTGGAAACCTCATAAAAGTATTTCCATGTGCTTTGCAGCCAGTTTGACCTATAATCTTCACAGTGAGCCCTGAATCATACATCCCTTTCATATACTCAAGAAGTAACTTGAAATAAATTAAACAACAGCCATCTTTGTGCTATGGAAAGAATTAACATTCAGAGACAGCGCAGAAGTAAACCACAAAACCAGCTCTTTGCTGCAAAGCTCAAAGCACTGCAAAACCACATTCCAGCATGAAACAATACCCCTTTGGGACCAACCACACCAAGCAGCACAGTGCACTGAGGGAAACTGCTCCTGCAGTGGATCCATGGAGTTCCCTGCACTGAAGTACCACAGAGATCATACTCCAGCCATCAAAGGGAAAGCCAGCTCTGCTGCAGTGGGGCTAATAGGTGTCTCCATTAAATAACTGAGTTTTGCTGTTTCCAGACTGTCTGCTGAAAGTGAAACATAACTTCCAGGCACACGGAACAGCAGAGAGACCCTTTAACCTCTATCACAGCAGGCAGCAAAGCCTTAACAGGACAGACTCACATTTCTCCTTCTGCTATCAAGCCCTCCCCCATAGCACGCTGTCCCTACTCCTTTTTCAGACATTCTTCTCCTACTATGCTATCTGTCCTCTGTTTCACTTCACCCTTTTTTATCTTTGCAGCTCTCTTTGCTTTAAGATTTTTCCTTTTCATTCAGCACAGATGTGTGTCCACAGAAGTACTATTCCCTGGATTTTAAAATTAAATGCAAGTGTTTTGGCTGGAGATATCAGTTTCAGCAGTAACAACAGCCATCTCCAAGACATTACCCTTTTTTAAGAGCCAAGCCCTGATTTCAGTTTCTGATACAAGACTCTCATGCTGGAGAAGCCTGGCTATTCAAGAACGGGGGGAGGTATAACCACTGTTCCCCATATGGAAATGCTGAGCACAGTCTTCAGGCCAGTGTTTTGGTGTACTCAAAGCTCATTGTCCATACAAGCAGACAGATTGAGCAATCACCTTTCTCACCATGTGGGATAACAACATGCAAACCATTTTCTTGGTTACCTGAGCCAAAACACTCCTGTCACGACTGGAAAAGTTAAACTCATCCATTACCTAAATAGCATTCTATGGCAAGAAGTCATCTTCGAATTATGGAAGTCAGATAATTTTCCAATCTATTGAAACCAGCACTGAATAAGAGAGAAGCAGCAAGAGAAAACTACATGCAGAAACAGAGAAGGTACCTTTCTGATGTCTGTTTTGGCTTGTAAGCCCCAGCCTCGTGCCAGTGTGCGGAAAATCTGCACCTCAGGATACTGTCGCTTGGAGAAGCACTGGTTCTGGCAGCGCTCCCCAGCGGGGCACACCAGGGGGTGGCACTCATAGAGCAACATGCGGTTGATGCACTCGGAGTCCAGGCCACATGGGTTTTCATCTGTTGGTTTGCAGTTGCAACGTGGTATCTCAGACAGGTCTGCGGTGAAGATCTGCACCTTACCCACTGGCCGGTTCACCTTGAACACACATGAAGGATGTCAGCTCTCAAGAACAACAGTTACTAGTCACTTCTACACCCAACACTTGTTCACGAGCTGACAGGCTGCAGTGTGAGTTAGTTACAGCGAGGGGCAGCAGGACACAAGTACAGATGGGCTTCTGGGCACACTATTTCAAGAGGTATAGGGTTAGAGGGAAGAGCTAAGGAGGCTGCAGGTCCCCCATTAGCACCACTGATGCAGTATGCGTTCTGTGACCCTGGAGGGGGGGAGGGAGGCTGCCAAGTGTCCCCTTCCCATCACCTCTGTGTCGACATCCAACCCAAGTGGCCCAGCACTCTTGCTGGGTGCACACCATACCTGTGATCAACACCAAACCATTTTCTATGTGAAACAGCACCTTTCCTGACCTCTGTGCATTGAGGCCTTTTCCTCAGCTTTCCCTTATAGCCCTGTTTGTTTAACCTGTTACCTTTGAGCTGGTTTATGCTCTCAGCTATCACTATCAGAACCAGGCTGCTGTGCCCATGACGGAGTGCAGGGTCCTACCTATGCACCAGGCCACAAGCAGTTAGCTTCCTGCCCCACTGTCCTGCAGATGGAAATAAAGAAAAACCAGACAAGGCTGGGGTTGGAAGGCCCCAAGAGGAGCCTGGAGTTAAGGCAAGGAGCTCTCTAAAAACTGCTCCAGAAGGAAGGAGAGTGCAGCACCAGCTGGAAAAGTGACTGGCATGTCTGTGGCATGAGCAGGTTCCTTTGGTTTTGGTTAAAGGCAGCAAACACTGAAAAGTGGGCAACAGAGTCAGTACTTTGGAGAGAGACACTGAAGAAAAGCTCCTCGCTGTTCTCTGCCTGGGTGAGCAACACCATCGGCTTCCTCTCCTCTCTCAGAACACAAAAGGAGGGAATCATTTAGCACAACCATTCCAGCCCCCACATTATTTACCTAATTCTACCCACAGAGCTAGGTTTCCGTGCTGGCAGCCTGCCTGAGGCTGGCCTGGCCTGGATCCTCCTTCTCTGTTTAAAAGCAAACCTTGGAGAAACCCCTGGTTAATATCTTCAGCATAGTCTCTGCTTCCTCCTAGTATTGCCTCCCACCTTCCTTGCCACTCCTGTGGTCTCCTCTGGTGCTTTCCATCTCTTACTCAGTGATGACACTCACGGGATTAGGTCAGTCCAGACAGCAGTGTCCTTGCTGGCTCTGGCACTGCCACTCCAAGTGACCACGGTGTCAGCACACAAGTGCACAGCAGGCCTGCCCTACTCGCCTCTGAGGCGCTGCTAGTTCCAAACCAGCTCCATAACAGGGCAATGCTTGGACTAGCCACAACCCTGATGTGATGAAGGGCCCCAAGTGTATTTTGCAGCAGCCTCTCGTGTCTCCTTGGAATGAACTCCCAGGTGCTGATCTCCTTAGAAGGCCAGGACATGAGCAGACACAGCCAGCTCTGGCCATTCCACCCTGGAACCCTCTCCAGTCCACCGTATGCTCCTTTAAACTGCTTTGCTTTCACAGAGACAAAGAGCTTGCACTCACGAGAGCTGCCATGGCTAATAACCGTGACAGTTATTATTTATATTAAAAGGATATTGCAAAGGCTCCAAACTGCTTCCAAAGTTCCTTTGTGTTGTGGCCACAGACAAGCTTAAAAATACCTTTAATGAGAAACTGTATTTCCTCCATTGAAGCTGCCTGGCCAATACTGCTGCCACAGCATTCAGCTATGTTCTTTACACCGTACAGTAATTCATGCAGGATATACCCGCCTGCCTAGAAGTCCTAGCTAGACATAAAAAGCATCAGCAGTCAGTTAAGCTTTCATACTTTGCCACATAAAAAAAGGGAGGGAGCTGACAGAGGCAATGAAAAAAGAACACAGTCCTGAGTCACCAGGTTTCTGATCAGTGCGGACCCACACCTCAAGCACATAGACCTGCCTGGCCCCAGCCTTCCCCTCAAATCACCTCCATCCTACAGAAATTCAATTGCTGCTCTAGATCTACCACAAAATACAACCCAAACATGAAGAGAGCTCCCCCAAAACTCAGCAAAATGGCTGACAGGATATTCCAGAAGGTACATCAGCTTCAGTATTTCTATCCAGTCACCAACTCATACAAAAAGGGATACAGAACAATAGCAGGGATGAAACAAGATGCTGTGTGCTACCGTCCTCCACACAGCTCTGCTCCGCTACACCCTGACCATCACTTGTCCTGGGAGCCCCCCTTGCCATCAGTAGCACACAGCACTTGAGCACACTGCATATTACTAGCACTCTCCCCTAAGTTCTCCAGGTAGAGACACTCTTTCAGATCTCACAACTGACAAGGGACAGCACAGAGATGTCCACATCTCTTCCAGTAAATCAGAGTACCTTTCTTACTAGTCTCCAGCTTCCACAAAGCACTGCACATACATGAATCCTTTCTGTGGAGGATGACTGAAGATGCCAAGAGGACCTAAGTAACTTAAATGCAGCCAAATGCCCTAACAGTAGCAATGTTTTTGTATACCTGTAAACCACCTGCACCAACCAGCAGCTCAAGACTTCTCTTCCACACCTGCCCCCACCCTCACCTTGATGTGTTTGTAGGGAGGAGGTTTCTTGTCATTCTTTTTGTCTTCCTGAAGCTGTCTCAGTTCTTTCTGTGCCTTCAACTCTTCAAATCTTACTGCAGCTTCCTGAAGAGCTACGTGAGAGAACAGCCTGTGTTATGAAAAAACTCCCTCTGCTCACAGGGAGCTGGGCCAGTGTTCAGCCAGTGCTTCCAGTTGCACAAGCAAACCTCCCTGGCTGTGTACTTCAGAGGCAGAGGTTCACCAGCCAGTGCAGTCACAAGAGTCACAGTAAGGGACCTGCCCATGGATGATGAAGCATCCAAACTGTCAGGCAGCTGCATTCACAACTCCCAAGTGCATTTTCATATAGAGATAATGATTGTATGTGACAAAGGGAAGCTGACAAAGCAGAAGCCCACTCAGATTTAGAGTGGCTATGTCAGAGCTGGAGAAGTATTCAAGATCTGCACGCCCTTCTCCCTCTCTGGGGGTCAGACCAATGAACATTCTGAGCGCACTGGATGACAGATAAGCAGCAGCTCATTCTACAAATTTAACTTCACATTAGCTCTAAGAAAATTTCTCTGTTCCAAAAAAGTCACTTCTGCAAATGGGAATGAAGAGAAAAAGAACGTGCACCTCCCTGGATGAAGACAAGTTACCTTTCTTGTATATGCCATCCACGCCCTTTCCCATCTTGTCTTTGCTGCTCACATCACCTTCCATGTAAGGGAACACACGGGCCTGGTGGGTCCACAGGTAATCCTTGGAGCCGAAGAACAAAACAGGGAACTCGCCGATGTCATGCTTCATTTTCTGGATGTTGACAGGAATTGTCCTAGGATGGCAAATCTCAGCTGGCCACCACCTGCAACACAGGGAAGGACTGATGAAATAGCTGGACTCCCTGCTTCCAACTGACTCAGAAGTACACTACTGCATGGACATATGGGGAAAAAGTGTGTGAGGGCTACCAGTGTGGCTGGTGGGAGACAAGAGGCTGCTGGAGGAGAAAAGCACGCATTTTACCAGCCACTACTTGAATGCAAGAAAGGCTGCTGCACTGTACCCTGCAGAGGAGCAGCTTCTCACCTCGAACACCACGAGCACTGCATGAAGAAGGGATGGGGACAACTCTGTTCTACCTTCACCTACCTGTAGCGCCCAACTTTCACCCAGACTACTTCCTTGTAGTGTGGCTTTTTGCCTGCCTTGCAATCATTACAATACCAGCTTCCCTCTGGCATCTCAATGTTTAGACACTCACGGTGAAACGCAGCTGGGCACGACTCACAGCATAAGAGGCTGCCCCCTGCAAAGAAAAGGAGGAGGACTTCAGTCACTGTGCAGAAGCCCCGGACTCCACACTTCCAGAGACACACAGCTGAGAAAAGGGCATGATGCTCTTCTGCAAACTCTTCTCAAAAGTTGTGCCCTACTCACGCTGCAAAAAGAGCCCGTGTAAGGATCCAGAAAAAGTCCTAGTCTTAAGCTGGACTTGAATGGGAAAGTAATTTGTTCTCTGCAGATCTCACCGGCACACTCTGAAGGGTCAAAGCTTCTGCCTGCTCTAATAACTTGTGTGGGCACTCCCTGGTGACAGGGGGCCCGGCACAGACCATCTCACCTTCCGAGCAGACAAAGCACCAGCTGACGTTGACATGCTCGTGGTTGCGGCAGCCCCGTCGTGCAGTGAAGTGGTTGGGGCAGATGATGCTGTTGGAGGCGAGCACCACGGAGCCAGCAGCGAGGCAGAAGTCGTTGGAGTGGTACGCAACGGGACACCGCACACAGCGCATCAGGCGGCCTAGGACCAGAACGTGTTGGGAGCACACTGAGCCTCTAAAGGACAATCATTTCTTGTTTCTGGCCAAAACCAGCCTCTACTGACACCTAAGCTCAAAACAATCAACTGTAGGTGAAAAGGAAACTGACCTTTTTTACTGACTGTCCACGACATCCTCACTAGATTCTTAAGTTATTTAACAAAATATAAACAGAACTATGAATATCCTTTATATTTGTATATAACGTATATAAAATTGTTATTATTTAGAAGTGAAAAACTTCCTGCATGCTATGCAGGAACAGTTCAAGAGTTCACAGACTGGGACTGCTTCCTATCATACACAACTAATTAGTAAATCAGCTCAGACAGTAATTACAGAGGGGGTGTTCCAAGTGCTTGGCTGCACATAATGAAACCAAACTGCGCAGCTTCTGAAAACATCAGCCCTTGCCTCTCCACTTTATCAGATTTTACCCTGAAATTCCAAAATGGGGAATTCAGAATTGCCTACAGGCCTAATTTAACCCAAGGTTTCTGAGAGCCTGTTTTCAGTTCCTCACAGGAAAACATAAACAAGAAGAGGTGGGAGGAAAAGGGTAAATCTGACCACTGAGAAGCAGCAGCCAGAAGACCACAATGTAAACGTTCAGTGGGGAAGCTGTCAACTGTGGGCTTTAGGCCTGTGTTGTCTTCTACACCAGATACTGGTATGTGGTGAAAAAATCCCCCAAACACCTTTAACACAGACCCTGAGGATAAAAACTGAGCTGGTCTTCTTGTCACTCAAGATACCACGGATTTAAAGGAAGGCAGCTTGAGAAGCAGATATATAAGACAAACACATAAAAGCTCTAAGTTTAATCATGTGAGATAAAGGTCAAAGTTCTGCTGCCAACAGCTCAAACAAATGTTTGCCCGAGAGGCTCAACCCAAGGGTGTCGCTACAAGACAAGAGTCTGCACTATAGAAAAAGAACTACAACAGTATCATAGTTTTTACTACGTTGCTCTCTGTGTCATTGCCTCCATAGCCAGTGCTGCTAAGCAGGCACCATGTGCAGCACCAGCATAGTGAAAAGTACGTAGGAAAAACATGAGAGTGCCAGTACAGCTCCAGAGACTTATGCAAAAAGCCAGAGGCAATGTGGCACCGGTGGACGTGCAGGCATCCAGGCGTCTGGACAGAGAAGAACATTCTAGTGCCATGTCTGACCATCAGGAGTGCTGATGAGCAGCAACCTCACACACTGACACCTCCCCTTCTGCTCCCCTGGGAGAAGCTATTCCTCCCTACAGCAAGCACTGTGTCAAGGACAGAAAATCCACTTTAAGAGCTAGCAGACCAGACATGAAACAAAGAAAAAGCTTCTGATCACATCCCTCCAAGATTTTAGTACCTTTAGATGCAGAGATGTTTGTTGGGTTAGCAGCGTGACAAGTCATGCAGATGTGCAGGGAGCATCGGAAGCCCTTGTTCTGCATGACTGTGGGTGGGTACTTCTGTATGCAGGCTTCATGGTAGTACTTCCCACAGAGGGGCAGCAAGCACCGTTTTACATCTTCTCCGCAGCTCTTGCACACAAAACAGGTATGGACCCCTGGAGAAAGAGCAGCAGACGTAACATCAGTCACACAAAAGGACTAAATGAAGATCTGACACTTCCACCAGGCTACATATTAGCACAGCACAACTTTCCAACCAGCTGTACCTATCCCCAAAGCACAGGTCTCTGCAGCAGGCTCGTTTTGCCTACAGCTGCAACAGAACTCCAAATCAAATGAAAGCATAATTCTAGCAGTGATGTCAGGCAACGGAATAGTAAGAAGAAAACCAAAACCTGACAACCCTGCTTAAGACATTCCCACCTTTCCAGCCTGCTCCAGACTCATCCTCCTCACCAGCCCTCTCTCCTTAGTCCCAGCTAAAAATTTGCCCTTTCCCAGGATTTCATGAATCCTGGACATTCACTCACTCCTTCACACCCCACATGTCTGAAACAACAGTAAGACCAATTAACTAGAAAGTCATTATCAAGCATCAAGCCAATAATCAGAGAACTGAAAGCTAGGTTTAGTGGGAGGTGTCCCTGCCCATGGCAGCAGGGCTGGAACTAGATGATCTTAAGGTCCTTTCCAACCCTAACTATTCTATGATTCTATGATTCTAGCTAGTGGCTCTACTGCAGGCACAATACTATGGCAAAAGAAGCACCAGCAAGCACCCTGTCCTGCACTCACCAAAGCTGCCCTACCTGTGGAACACTCATTGCAGATGAATTTGCCCTTTGGCATCTCGGAGAGCCCAAGGCACTGCAGGTGGAAAGCACCACAGCACTGCGCCTCACACAGCAACAGCTCCCCTGGCTTCTCGCAGATCTGCAGAGAAAGAAGAACAATGTCAGCTCTGAGCAGCCTCCTTCCCAACTCAGCCCACACAGCAGCAGTCCATGCGCTGGCCAGCAGGGACCAGAAGAAAAACTAAGCTTTCTTCATGTCAGTTAGTTCAGGTGGTTTGTGCACCACCATTGCCATTTGCCATCCAGTCCTTGCTACCATGCATCTGCTAAAATGAACCCTGTGCTGGTCACATCTCCCTAAAAATCTGTGAACTTCAGCAGAAGAGGAGCAAATTGCAGCGAAAAGACTCGATTCAGAGAATAAAGAGCTGGTTAATTCTACAAAAGCACCTTGAGTATACCTGGGCTTCCCTGGACCAGATAAGCCCAGGTATGCTCCAGAACTTGCACAAAACCACTTTAGAGGGGCAAAGTTGCAAAGAGATTTCTTCAAGGACGCTACCTGACACACGTTCTCCTTGAGAGCTGCTCCTCCTCCACGCTCCCCCTGCATCTTTTTAGATGAAGGCACACCATGGTCGTTCTCTGACCCCTCTTCATTTCCCTCTTTGGGGCTGGCAACAGTCCCATGAACTGATGTCTCTCCCTTCAAAAAGAAATCCAGAATCAGGGATGTCAGTGGTTCCTGTCCACTTGGAAATGACAAATTCAGCCATTAAGCATGTAACAAGAGGTTTGGCAGCTGGTCTGTGTGTTACCCACCCTGAAGAGGACATCCCCCATATAGTCCCACCAAAAGACTTACAAGAAAGGAAAGAGCTCTTAAATTACTACATCATTAAAAAAAACACACAGTCAATACAATTACTTCTCTATGCGTAACCCCCCTCTGAGGAAAGAGTCATGGCTGAGGAAAAAAGCTATTGCCCTGCATAGGAACAAATGAGGCAGGCTGGGACAGTCTGAAGCATCCTGCATGCACTGGAAATGAAAATGAAAATCTTTCTTTATTGCAGCTGGCACCCAGTAAATGAGCCAGACATTCCCCTACTTTGTCTCTGTGCATTTTACCTCCATGTAAAATACAGGCACAGAAGTACTCAAGTGCCTGTGTTAGCAAGAACCAGCTGGTCAACACCAAAGTGAACAGTGCAGCAGAGCACTTACACCACCATCCTGCCTGTGAGTTTCTCATAAGCATCTGTCCTGTGCGAGTATCACAGCACTGACTGTAACATCTACTGGTGAAAAAGCATCCTGCTAGAAAGATGGGCTTCCAAAGGTAAAGGCCAACCTCACCCTCACAGGCCAAGTCAATAAGTGTCCCAAGGTCAAAGGACACCTTCCAGTGTGTTCATAGGGCCTGCCCAGACACTGTTAGCTAAAGGAGAGAAACAGGTATCCTAAAGAACGACTACAAAATACTGCAACCCTGCCTTCCATTTTCTTAGCACAGGCAATCAAGAGCTAAGAAGCACCATTCCACCAGCTTCCAGGCCCCTCTGGTACAGTCTAGGCAACACATACTGATGTGTTGCCTAGTATGCCTTAAGGGCCACTGATGCTGCACCAAAGGGATGCCTTCAGCCAAGTGCTTTGAGGAAGACCATTTTAAGGACTCTGCCATTTTTTCAGTACCCCAGCTCACTGCAGTTAGCTGAGTGATCTCAGTGTGCAGCTGTTGGTTCCTCCCTGGGTCACCGAGCCATACCAACTGTCTGTTGTACAACTGAAAGACCTTGTGAGGAATTCAAAGTGCTGCAGGAGCAGCGGCCACCACTCTCATACTTTCAAGCCTCACTGGTGGAGATGTTCAGCTAACCATTATGAGGGAGTTTTGCCCCATTTTCCGTATGGGAAAGCATCAGTCTGAGTTGTGGTGCTACTAAAGCTTGTAAGGTAAACTGAAGGCCCTCTAAATGCGTTATTATCCTGTGAAAAATAAGGACATAATGATCTCCCAAAGTTTAAAGCTGGAAGAAGCTGGAGCTGGTATGCTAGCCAGATAATGATGCCTCCTTTGCATGGTGCTTTATTTTGTTGCTTGGTTTTGCTGGCTTTCCCTGAATAAAGCAGTATGCTCTATTTGGGGATATTTTAAAGGCATGTGAGCTCTGTGGAGCAGTGATGCACAGGTGCACTGGCAGTATATTAAAGCAGACAATACAAAGATAAATGTTATAAATTGCCTTTATTGAGCACAAAAAGAGCAAAGTCTCAACTATGAACTACTGCCAGTCCAACATCCCATACAGTGTACAGCCTACCATCACAGTCTCACTGGAAGGCTGGCAGCGATGCAGACTGTGGGATACTGATAATGAGCACATAAGCTGCTGCCATCCTACCACACAGCCCTGACAAAGGGAAGGGGAACATCTCTATGGCATTGGTAAAAAGACCATCTAAAACCACAACTGCCACCTTTGCCTCTATACACAGTAGCATCTTCTCAAGCTAACTGTTAGGATACTTTTGCTCTTGCAGCTCTATCTCTGCTAGGAATTATGCGGTCTGCTGCAAGGCAACCCTCTGGCCCAAATGCCTGCTTTGGCTCCTGGAATGCTCCAGGAGCTGCACCAGCCACTGGTGCTCCAAGGACTGGTTACAGCTCAGGTACTCCTATTCCTACATAGGTGCTCCCTCTTCTGCTCAGCTCAGCAGTGACCTCAGGGTTGCAGGGGTCACTGTAATGAAGAACAAGAGCAGGGTTAATCAGCTACTGGAACAGGCAAACAATGTCAGCTACATCTTCTGCTTATGCTGGGGCCCTGGTGTTACAGACACAAAGTGGTATCACCCTTCCTGCGGACCCAAGGTCCCTGTCAGGAGAGGCAGGGTGCTGGCAAACAAGCACCACCTGTCCTGTGGTCCATGGCACTGGCTTCCTGCTGTAGCTAAGGTTTCAAAATAGTGTTTTGGAAGGACACACACACACAGATTTGCTATAGACAGAGGTATGAGGCATTTAGAACTGGTTCATTTTTCCATCCTTCCGGCTGCTTTCTACCATGGCTGTTAGGACACCTTGGTTTGAACTCTGATAGCCATATTTCATGTGTTAATGGAATGGGAAACAAAAATGCATCCAGGAGTCACACAACAGCAACTCCCTCTTCAGATGTGAAAGGATTTGCCAGCAGCAATGCTGCCTTAACAACTGGGTCCACACTTCTCAGTGCGGCACAACATGCTCTAGCCCTGCTCTTTCAGCCTAAACCCATTCTCTCCGGTTCTGCAAACAGCTGGCCAGTCTGCCCGTTTCACATGCCAGGATCTTAGCCTCAATGTTCCAAGAACCGCACAAGGAAGGGAATGTCAGAGCTAGGCAGGATGGGCAAGGCCAGATACCTGTGCTTTGTGAACAGGGAGAAGCAGATTGCCATTCAAGGCTATCACTCAAAAGACGGGTCACACTGCCCCCCTTCCTTCCTCTACCCAACGTAAGCACTGCAAAACTACATACCTCCTACAGAGGGCAGATTTCTTATCCTGGATCTTCTTCCAGAGCTATCTCTTGCTGCTGTATCTGGCACATACTCAAAATGCCTGTTCTTTGGCACAGCCTGACCTTGGCAATCATTTCAACAGCATTTGCCATCCCCTTCTCTCAGTCTCTTGCTGCCCTGATGCTGTAAACCTTGCACTCCTGGCTCCACAGACAAGCAAGGACAGAGAAAGCTGCTTAGTTCAGCCCAGGCAGACAAGCCTTCCTTTGCCCTCTTTTCCTCTGAGAGCAGGTGGATCCAAGGCTTCACTGTGCTGTATCATCAGACCGCACATGTTTCTTCTAGCACCACTGCTCAGCACAAAGTGGAGTTCCTTGTCTGGTGTGTGGAAAGCCACTTATGGACCAGCTTGGTCCAAATTCCACATGAAAGCACAATTGCATCTCCACAGCACCCCAATACTCACCAGTACCCATGCCCTCACCTAAGCCAAGGGGTGAACACTAACCACAGCGGCTCAAGAGACACAACCACAGAGAAATGGACGCTGGTAAAAGGTGCTAAGCACTGCCTTTTATTTCTGGCATGGTTTACCATACCTAACTTTAGGTACTCAGCACAGTTATCTAAGGCTGGAGGCAGTTAAGACTCCCTGCGCTTCGCCTGCAGTGAATGGTGGCTACATGATTCAGAGCCATGGCCTAGCTACTTTGCAGCTCTGCATCTTCCTTATAAAAGATTCACAGAGGATGTGCTGTCTCTTAGTGGGTATCTGACAGCAAACAGTGTTAACTGCCCCCGCCCAGCACTGGCAAAGATATCTGTACAAGCTTCTTTGACACATGACTCCAGGTGAGCATACTTCAGCAAGAGCACTAACACCATCACAGGAAGGCTTGCAGAGACCAGGGGTATTACCCCACTTTATAACCCCAACAGAAATAACCTCTTCAGAAAGCAGTAGCAGCAGGGTGGTTGGCATGTCTTTAAGGGGTGCGAGGTTTGTGCTCTTCTGGAAGCTGTATTACAACAACAAATAGAACAATACATGTCTATAATTGGCTCCTGAAATACATACTGACTATCCTGACAGAACAGCCTGCTCCTGAACCTGGGCCACTGGAAGTGAGAGGCGATGGCGAGAGGCCCAGAGGTGTCCTGCCTCTCCCAGGAAAAGTCTTGCTTCCCCTACACCTGGCTCATTCCTAAAAGGCAAAACGTGCTTGTCAGAGATATTTGTATGCCAGCTCTACTGGGATGCAGTAAAAGGGAGTTGCCCCAGTTATCCCCTTCTGCTGGATGGCAGAATGCAATCAGAGGCTTCTGTGAGCAGTCACAGACAGGTCCATCCACTCCCTCTCCAATGTGCTCCTTAGCGCACCCTGCAGTGCAGGTACAAGCAGAAGGAGGGGTGAAGTCCACAGCCTAGGGCTTGTGTGTCATACTGGTTCGTGAAAGGGAAAGATTCCCACGGCCACCACCAGAGAAGACCTTTTACAGCAGTCAGACCTTCTGAGGTGCAAAGCAACATGCCAGGCTAACCCTGGTTCCACCAGAACAGAACAGACTCTCTCCAGGAGAATCAGCTGAGCAGCAGCTTAAAAACTGAGCCCGAGTTAAGCAGACATCACAAAATAGCTACTAAATCAAGTTGGTATCTTCAGCTTCAACCCCAGGTCATGCAAGTACATCAGTGGGACAACTCCCAACAGACACACCACCCAGGCAAAGATGAACTGGCCTAGCCTCTGCAAAGTGCCCTGGGGAGTAGCAGACAGGTTACAGAGATGACAGTGCGTAGGAAGACTCAACAGTACCTCAGAGTGTGGGGTCTCGCCCTGCCCTTCCTCATTTCTCTCTTTCTTGGAATGCGCTGCAGTAGAGGTATGGCGCTGTCTCTTCCGCTTCCGCTGCTTTTCCAAGAGTTTTTCAGAAGCTGGGATGCAATGGAAAAAACAGTCAAGGAAAATGCAGAAATTATTCCCTTGCTGCAGGTGCCACCGGCAAGTTCTACACCCTTTTTGAGAGCTTCAGGCTGGGTCCTGCTGTCTTTGAAGGCACAAGGGCTGGGCTAATCCCAGCCTGCAGGCAGTCTGCCCTCTCTTCTGCAACCATCAGAGGACCACTGATTCACACTGGCTTTAGCTTCTTTTTCTAAGCTGCTGAACAGTATCACTGACTTTCCTGAGGCAGCCCCCAGCATGAAAGAAGAAATACCACCAACACAAAGCTTACACAAAGCTAATCAAACACTGGTAACTGCCTCCTCCCACATGTCACCAACAGCTTTCACTTACCTTCTCCCAGGTCTGACAAGTGGGCTGGTGAGTAGAGCTCAGAGCTGTCGCTCTCTGAAAGGCCAGTACCCTGCAAGTACACAACAGTCAAGTCACCAGATGCAAATCAGAGATGCAGGTTCCTCAGCCATTCAAATCCCTTATGAACAACTGCAACATGTAACTTACAGCTCACGTCACAAACTCATCACTGATTAGAGACTCTACAAGAAAATGTTTGTTTTGTGTGTGCGATAGATCCCACATGGAAAAGTCAGCCTCTGGGCAGGGAGAGGAATGCTGAGTCTGCTCTGTATCATGCCCCCATGCATCATCCACTGTTTCCTGGACTCTCACAGAAAGGCTGCTAACACCCTGTAAGCTGCTGGGAAGAGAGAATCTCTTCTGGTTTTACACTTTCATGGAGCTTAAGACTGAAATACACCGGCCTCTGCATTACTGCAACCATGATAACTGTATTAAGGCTGTGCCACACAGACAGAAAAAGGAGGAAACTGGCTATTAATCAACCTCAGAAACAACAAGTAAGTTACTTTTTTTCCAAACCATGTCACTGAACATCAAGTGTACAGTGGAGAAAAGCAGCATTTTCTTTTAAAATCTGCACCAAGCGCTGTATGCTACATGTGATGCAACTCAAGCCTCTATCCTGCTACAAGCTCTGCACTTATGTATCACCAGCTCACTTGGGAAGGTAACAAAGGAAACGCTGTTCAGAGGAAATCTGATGGAAAAGGACAAAGCCTGAGGTTCAAGCTCAAGCTGCACCACAACATAACAGTGACAGAAAGCCTCTGCGCAGCACATTTCTGCTCACACCTTCCCAGCCAGCATCCAGATGACTCCTTTTCCATATAAATTAATGAAGAGATTTTACAGCCAAGACTATCCCATCCCCAGTACAAGTGGGGAGGGGTGGGGAACACATCAATGTTCAGCAAATTTCTTCATCCAAACACAGCAACCAGCACCTTTGGGAAGGGTGGACCTTTGCTCCTGGGCCACAGCCAACAAAAAAATCACAGCTCATTGCACTGTGTCTCATTCAGCAGGGTCTGCTGTCTAGGCTTGTTTTCTATCTGGTTTTCAAAAGAGCTGGAAGGAAAGTACCTTCTTTGGGGGAGTCCACTCCTCCTTCTTTGGCATAAAGGCAGTGTCCAAATCATTGGATTCCAAGAGCTTTTTAGTGGGCTTCCTCTGACGCTTGCTTTCGAAGTTTCCTGAAATGAAACTCTTCACATCAGATAAACAGGGGTTTTCTTACCTTCAGCCTAAACCAAGTATCAGCCAACAGTTCAAAACAATCTGCTTCACCCTGTCTTTGTGATCATAAGCTCCTTGGGCAGAGATGCCAATCACCTCTTTCTGCACAACTTCCAGAGAAAGGGACCTCAGTCTGCCATGACCTTCAGGCAAACCTCAATATGCAGTACAAAAATCCACCCACAGAAGAGTCAACGCCAGCAGGTAACCCATCCTGGCAGCACAATTCAGACCACAATTTCCCAATCACTTTGATCTTGCATAAACCAGTCCTACCACTGACAAAAACAGCCCTGTCTCCACTCCCACACTACTCACACCAGGATTCATGCTGCACATAGTAAACAGGCTAAAGGACATGCTCCTGGTTAGAAGTACCTGGGAAAAGACACCCCAAACTAGCTGTAACCTGCACCATTTCCCATTCAAGCTTTTTGCTGGCACTGAGGAGGTAACAAATTGCTAGACCTAGGCTCATCCACACTGATTTTAGCAACAGCATAGACTTAGAACGACCAACAAAAATGAAGCTATGAGTACAAGACACTCCACAGAAATAGCCTGCTACCCATCCCACCCTGCTCATCTGCTTGATCAGCCTTGGCTGTGTCCTTTCCATGACACCGCTTATGCATCGGACACCTGATGGAGAGAATACCATGGCATCATTCTCAAAGCAAGACTCTGCCAACACAGAGCTTGGGCTCTATGCGCCTCAGCAAGAGGCAAGTTTTCTTGAAGCCACGCAACCTCTGCACACTGGATGTCTGTCCCCACCACTGCACCCTGTACTGTTCTCCTCCACCTCCAACCTGAGGTTCACATCCCCAGTTTGTCTTCCTTTAATCCTCTGCAACTTTCCATTTCCATCGGACACCCACAAGCTCCCAAAGACAATCCCTCTGCCCTTAAACATAACAGGCTGACCTCCCAGTGACTGTATCTTTCTGCTTGGTTTAATGTTTCTGACGGACCATAGGCCCTTTAGAACAGGAATAGTGTTACCTCCAAGTTAGCACAGCCAGAACACCAGGGCTTTAACCCTGGACATGCCTCTAGATGCTACCAGAGAATGAATGCACTGCAAAGCATACCCTGATACTGAATCTTCTGGAACAGGGAAAAGCCCATCAGACCACACTCACTCTTTGTACACTGTGCCTTACTGAAAGCCAAGGCCCTGGCTTGCTGCTAGCACAAATCTCCAACAATTTCTACAGCAATCTTTCTTAGAAAGAAAGGAAAAAATGTCCTCCAGAAAAAATGGTCTTCCAGAGGGATTTCTGCGCCACAATTCCTGGAGTTCATTAGGAGAACAAAATGTCACCCCCCATGAGCTCTGCAGATTAGACTTTGCATATAAACCTCAGCACAGCAACGTTCCTCCAAAAGGTTTTAACAGCAGCAGAAGACCTTCAAGCTAAAGAAGTGCCACTGTTTGCATGGAAAGGACTCAGAAGGAGCTGAGACTTTCTTTTTCGGGACAAAGCAGCATTCCCTGCCAGGACCTAAGAAAGACACACTACAGAAAGCTATTAGCGTAAGTGTAATCACCCGGCTCACGTGGCCACCCACTGCACCTGCCCTGTCACCCATTCCAGCACCAGCAGTGGTCATGAATGCAGCAAAGCAAAACCAAACTAACAGATCAACACCTACGAACCTTTTCACACTGACTGAAGCAATAATTTCTGCTGAACTTGTGATATCACTCATGTGTGGGAGCAGAATCACACCGCCTCCCACTTACCTGATTTCACGAATCTCTCTTCTGCATCTGGAGAAGCAGAAACTTCAGAAGCATCTGAGGAACACAGCACCAGCTCCGGAGATTCTGAAGGTCCTTCTAGAAGTTGATCAGTGGGATTAGTGGAGTGGGATCCTAGTTCTGATAAGGAGCACTCTGCTTCAAGGATGGGAGGGGACTCTTTGGTTGAAGATGGAGTTGAAACCAAAGGACTGGGCCCCCGCTGGGTAGCTCTGTCAGGACTGCACTGTGCAGGAAGACCTCCTTCAAACTCAGACCTCACCACAGAGTTCACCTAGCATAGTGAAACATGTTGGTGAAAACATTCCTCCTGCACAGCACCACACACAGCAAGAACACTCAGCCAGCAAGAATGCATCAAAAGCACACAGACCGGAGCCCCAGAGCAATAACCATGAAGGGCACGTTGGCCTTCACCCACCTTTTGCACTTGCTCCTGGCCCTTCTTTGATTTTTTCTTGGGTGCAAATAAGTGATCATATTCTTCTGCATATTCCAGAAGCCGTTTACTTGGCTTTCTAAGGCGTTTCCTCTCTGAATGTACTAAGAAAAAGGAAAGCAGCTTCAAGACTTTGTTTCTGAGATGATCGTAAGACAAAATGATCCTCATGACCTCTAAATACTAGTTGTTTCTGCCCTCCCTTCCAGGGGCTCCATGTGGGAAGAGCCCTGGTACTTATTTCACTGATACAGCCTTGTAATTTTTGAGCTTTCTATTTTCCACAGCCCTGAGATGGCAGGTGGGATTTCTAAGGACCTAAGGGACTTCATGAAGTTCAGATAAGAAAGCAAAAAACAGGTATCTGAGAGGCTCCTCTCCCCAAACAAACTACATCCAACCTTCTTGCAGTACTTTCACCAAAACCTAAGACCATTAGCAACTCAAGACTCATCATGTTACTCTGCTGTTAACCCAAACTCCTTTGGGTTTAGAGCAGGGGCACAGGAAAGCACTGTTTTCCTGTCCTACAGTTCAGTCACAAGTTTCACTCCTAACACATGAGCCTAACTCCTTCCCTTCCCCTCCTCCCTGGCATATTTCTGTATATACTACAAGAGCCTTGCATTCCCCATCTGCTGCTGCCAGCCCGGTTATTGCCTTTGCTTCCCAACAATAGATTCCACAATGACATCAGGGAGCAAACAGTCCTTGCCAGCAATTGAAAGCTCTTCAGGGCTCCCACATCTTTGAGTTTGCACAATGATGTACCAGTGCAAAGGAAACCCAGTAACAGGTATTTATTTCCTCAACACAAACCTAACCACCCATGCTGCACCATCTCAACAACCTGGCACACAGCAAGCTCCAAAAAGAGAGCCTTGCTCCTCTATGTCACCGCTGCTCAGCAAGCTGCAAAAGAAAGATGATTCCAATTTACGTCTTTTCCTCGCATCCTGAAATACCTCGGGCTTTGCTTCTTGTATTGTCAAAAGGTTTCTTCTAGTCACAAAAACATTTGTGGTCTCTCCTGGAAGCTTAGGAACAAACAGTAAATATTCTCTTTGCTTCTTCTAACATGTAGGAGGTGTGGTTTTTTCATCTTTAAAACAGAAGGATTTTATACCAAAGCATTCCAGTGCAACACTTCAGAACAGGGATGTTGGACGAGATTGCTACACTTTATTGTGGCTTTGTGGTTAAACAAGCATGTAAAAGTCAAACTTGGCCAAAAGAAAAGAAAGGAACCACCTTCTCAAATACAGCTATTTTCAACCTCTGTTAACACTCGGCACAGGTGTCTGGGTGAAACACACATTTCACATAACACAGATATAGGATGAGGATCCTCACTGGGAAACTACTCAGAGCCCTGAAGCCATGCAGCAGAGCACACTGCACTGCGCCAGGAGGGCTGGCTCAGCTGCCTTTTTCTCCCAAAGCAAGTCATGTACAAGAATCCCAAGTGCAGTCTGACTGGCACTGCCAAATCACACACCTGACAGAACCATTAGTTATAAAAATGGTTTACATCAGCGAATTTGACCAAATTTTCCACTTCTGCCTGATTCGCACTAAATCACACTGCAAAGTTTGCACCAAAAATGTGCCAGATGTCACTATTCAGCTATGATGATGAAGTCATAGTTTGAGCTTAGTGGAAATTAGACAGTTGTAACTGCAATCTGTTGTGATTTCTTACACTGACACTCTGCCTGCTGCAGACAAGGATTAGCCACGTCTTCTCAAAGCACTGGCAGAGCATCTTCTGTACGCTGCAGTTAGTCTGACTTCCAGCATTGTTCTCTCTACTATGTAACTGGCCTCGTCTGATAGAAAAGGAAGACTGGTTTCCACAAATGGGCTTTTCAAGCATTAGAGATATACTCACTCCCACCAGCACACTGGGGATGTTACTGCAGTCCAGACAGCTCCTCACACATCTCCAGTGCCTCCCTATGGCACATCTGCATCAATAAGCTTCAGATGTGCTTCAAGGCTCATGTACTATTTGGAGCAGGGAATTAGGTTACACTGCAGCTGATCTGCCACTTTTGCAAGCAAACCCAGGCCCTCACTGTCGCTGCATCCCTCCGTGCAGCATCAGGACAGCTCTGTGCTGCTCTTCACCAATGCCACCTTACCCAAGAGCCTGCTCCTTCCCCTCCTAACAGTACTACTTCTTAGCAGTTCTTCTCTGGCTCTCTCTGTAGACTTGCATCTTCACCTCATACAGCAACATCACAGGGAATCTTCAATAGTGGAACCAACGTGAAGCTATGAGAACCTAGCTGCATCTTGGTGCCAGTGAGGAACTCGCTCCCTCCAGCTGGATGTGACACTCCAGTGGCAGAGCTCTGACAGCCCCAGAGCAATGTGCATCCTCTCACCTACTCTGGGAAGATTTAAGTCCTCAAAACCACACAGCCACAGCAGTCAGGGATTAAGCTGGTCATGACTTCAAACCAGAATTTCTACCCCATGTGTCACACCCTGTGGGCTCATTTTCTGTGCCTGCTGTGACTTGCCTTGGGCAGGTCCTATAACTACTATGCCAGGAGCTGCCTTTTCCGCGCTGAAATAGAGGTGCAGGCAAACTCCTGCAACCACTAATAGCAAAATACACACACCAAAATGTGCAGAGGGAATACCTAAGTGACAAAAAGCACACAGGCTCAAAAGCCCATCAAGTTATATTAATTCATGTTATTACAATCAGATTAGAGCAATTTAGTTTGGTGAATCTACATAAAATACTCATTTTATTGCTGTTCTGCTGGACCTGTTCCTTACACACACACACCCCCTTTCGCATTTTGTTTGTTTTGGGGGTAGTCCTCAGAAGCCTCCTCCTTCCTAGGTCATTTCCTTTCCAATAATGCTGCCTTCTGCCTGCCTCCAGCCCAGCCTCCCTGGAACTTCCCCCTCTCCCATTCTCCCCTTCACCTGTCAGGCAGCCACACCAGAGCTGTGAATAAGGCAATTTGTGGGGCTCCCCAATTCATTATTAGCAGCTAAAATTCCACACTAGAACACCAACAATTTTGCAAAACAAACCAAAGAGACTATGTCAAACAGCACTGTAAGTCAGAGCAGCCACTGAGGCTCAGTTTCCCAACACCTTCTAGCACTGACCTATCAGCTAACACCAAGCACATGACTCTAAGGACCACGTTATGAAGGTGTAAGTTTAAAAGAACTCCCAAATCCAGAAGGATGCTTATTTCACCTTTCACTGTGGAGGAACTAATCATTGGTAATGTACTTCAGCTTTCTGACCGAAAAAAGCTAAGCAAAATGCCGTAATTGCTCTGTCTTCTTTGTTCTCCATGCTTACAGAGAAGCCCAAACCAACATATCACACTTTCTTCAGCTCAGAAAGTGTACATCTCCAAACAGTCCCAAGTTCCAAAACTTATGCTTTAAATGAGAAAGTATTAAATGTATACAAATACACACTCTGGTGCAAGTCCAGCTCCCTTACCTTGTGCAGAGAATTCAGACTGGGGAGCAAAGTTGCCAAGCTCTGTTTCTGAGTCCATCACACTGTTGTTTGGCTTACCACATACATTCAAACGTTTCTCAGCTAAGTCTAAATGATTCTTACAGTCCTGATCTGCAAGGTCTCCCTCAAGCACCTTTGTATGAGGGGAATGCCTACGTCCCAAGCACTCATTTCCCTTCCGTGAAAAGCCACGAGAATTCAGGCCAAAGGCACTCTCCAAGTTTCCTTGTTCCCTAGATCTACTGGTGCGCTTATTAGATCTAGCACTGCTTTGGTTAAAACGCTGCCATCGCTTTTTGGGTGCTACGTGATTTACATCATTAGACTCATCACCAAGAGAGCTCTCACTATTTGCCTCTGAATCCAAGTCTGGACTCTCCCCATTTTCAGTAGAAATGCAGCTCTCAATATTTCTACCAGCTTCAGGTCTCCTTCCAATACGATCTAAATTGTCATCAGATAAACAGGCAGAGTCTTCATCAGTTGAATGTTCTGTTAAATCAATAGACTCTGTTGACTCTTTCCTCTCAGTATCTTCTGCTTCATTACCTAGAGGACTGGTAACCGAACCGTGAACGCGGAATGCACGTTCTCCTGAACCTCTGGAAAACCAACTTAGTAACTTACTTGGCCCTCCTGGTTTTAAGTCCTTTCTGTTTGAAACTGTTTTATCTCCAAGCTTTGATGACTGCTTAGATTTTGAACAGTTGCGTTTGGACACACAATTGGTGCCGTTTGTCCCCGAAACAGCAGTACTCGTGGGCTCCCTTTTACCAGCACCAACCCCCGTCAACTTGGTTGGAGGATTGCGTGAAAATGAGGAGTTGCTTAGAGCGGAGTTGGGATTTACTGTTTCCTGGACACAATCTCCATTTTTTTCGATTTTATATGAGGGACCTACAATAGCCAAGGACTTCAGACCACTCGCAGAATTGCTTCCAGAACCATCAGCTGTGCTGGTATTTCGAAACGGAACTACATTTTGACCAGTCATCAGTTGCTGCTCTTTTGTCTTACTGTCATGCATATCCTTCAACATCATTAACAAGGTGCTGAATTTGTAATCTGGCTCAATAGGCAAACGACCATGACCAGAGGCAGAAGAGAAAAGTAAAGGCACTGAGGCCTTTGGAGTGCCAGAGTCACTGGCATCATCGTTCATGGAGCGGTAAGACAGCTCCTTCAGCTCTGACAAGACGTGTTTCACCACGGCTGTTTCTATTTCAGCAGAATCCCTGGGTTTCTCATGCATGTTGTTTAACAGTTTCTGACCATCAACTTTTCCGCTTCTCTGAAGGCCAGAGAAACCTTTGGTATCAGAAGAGCAGCGATTCACACCACCCTCCTCTTCTGCAAGAGGAGGCTCCAACCCAGCAACTTTTTCTTTATGTTTGCATTTTATACTCCTGATTCGGGGCAGTTTCATGCTTTTCGGTTTTAAGATAGCTTGATTTTCAACAGCAGGCCAGGAGCTCTCCTTGGAAACACTTTGGGGAGTAGTGTGCTTGTTTGCTGGGGCAAGATTGTCATTTCTCACATCTGAAGAGCACTCAAGAGCTGTCAATGACATCTCAGCATCAGAGAAGCCTACTTCAAGCTCCCCATCTGCAAACTCAGCATCAAGTCTGCTGGTTACTGAGCCTCCCAGAGATTTGCGGTCTCTGTACGACTTCTTCCTGGCCCTTCTGCTGCTCTTTCGAGAAAGATACATGGAAAGCTTGATGTTTCCACTTGACGTCATGGGAAATTCCTTCTCCACCTTATCTGAAGAATCACTAACTTCAAGAGCACTAGAAGCTCTCTCTGAACTTTGGTCCATGGTATCTACGTCACTGTTCCCACCATCTGAGAGGGAAGAGGATGAATCAGATTCAGTTTGTTTTTTCTCAATACCAGCATCAGATGCAGAATAGTGTATCTGTAATCTGGAACTGCACAAAATGCCCAGGGAGCTCTTTCCCCTCTCCAAAGATGCACTCGAAAACAAATCCCCTTGGAGATTGTTCTTCAGAGCATCACTTTTACGATTCTCATAGTCCGGTTTCAAAGCTGTCTTTTCAAAACGTCTTTCTCCAAGGGAGGAAAGCAAATGGTTCTCCCTGGTGCTACTGGAGCCTGTCAAACTGTTGGCAATCCGGCGAAGCTCATGAGACGCGTGTTTATCTGGTAGGTCCCCAATCATCATGTTTCTAACTAAGCTCTCTGTTGTTTTCTCTTTGAGTTCTCCCGTAGATCCTTCTTCCCCTCTTGCACCACTCTTTTTTACTCTAGTCCTTTTTCTGCTGTCAGAGCTTTTTTTCATGTGTGCCTTAATGTGCAATTTTCCTTTTTCCCTGGCTGGGTGTCTGGAGTCTAAAGTCAAGGACTTAAAACAGCCATTGAGCTGCCTCTCCCCTTCGGCTCCAGGGCCATTGGTATAATATTCCAACTGCACCTCCTTCTCGCTGTCCAGCTCGCTGGAGTTCTGGCTGGACTTCTGATCTTCTGGTCCTCCAAGAAGAATGTCTTCTGCCTGTCCAACACTGCTCTCCCATTTAGCCATAAATCTTTGAGGAACCTTCAAGTCAGAGGAGACAAAAGGAGAAAGAAAAACAATTTGAGTGTGTAAGCAACAAGATAAGGGTGAGATCAAGGTACACAAGGCACAGAACAGAGTGACAGTCCTGTGTTTTGCATCTTTAAGACAATCACGTGGATTCCCAGCCTATGCCTTGCAGACACAGAAAATACTGCTCCTAGGCAAGCATCCTGCACTCCTGCTGAGCCTAATAAAAAT
Source organism: Ara ararauna (assembly GCA_028858755.1). Classification (NCBI taxonomy): domain Eukaryota; kingdom Metazoa; phylum Chordata; class Aves; order Psittaciformes; family Psittacidae; genus Ara; species Ara ararauna. The sequence continues at coordinate 1,522,114 of CM054386.1, forward strand.
CCCTGTGCACTCCCAAACCAGCAAAAAGGTCCCTGCAAGCACAGGTCTCCCTGGAGCCAGATGTCCTGGCATCCCAGCATACCCTGAACACAACAGCCGGTAAAGGAGAACGCATATGGTATGGATCCCTGGCACAGAAACACAAACCAACAGCCAACAAGCTTCTCAAAGGCAAATGTACTACAATTTTCCCCCAAACATTTGAGCAGACATCTTTGCTTTGCTTGGTCTTGATTGTGCCTGCATCCCTTGAACTCGGAGCACTCTATGTTCCCTCTCCATCAACTCACCTTGGTACAAACACAACCTCTACACACAGAGTCAGAATGTACTCTTATCAAATTCAAGATGTTCATTACTGAGAAGTCTCCAAGCTTTAACTCTTTATCTTTTAGAATATAACAAAAAGCACTCTGCATACTCTACAGGAATTTCCGCTAATATCATGAAACCAGCAAGAAACTTGTTTCTTGTTTGCATGTGTAGCTTTTGGCTGCACAACAGCAAATCAAAGGCTTCACAACTGCTCCCAAAATCAAAACCAATTCCAAGGCACAAGGAACAGCTCAAATTTCTGACACTTTCCTTAAAAAAACCCCACACCAAGAAAATTGCATCTTGGCAAATGAAAAAAGTTTTATGGAGCCTGATAGCAAACCAAGCCAAAACCTCTCAGCTTTGTATCAGACCCTGGCTTCCAGGAATGCAAACTTGCACATTATGCAAACATTTGATTCCCTCTACTGCAGCCACACTGACACTACCATATACTTCTAAGATTAGATTGGAGCCATGCAGCAGTTCTAGGACTAGAGAAGTTACTTGGGAGCATGTAACTAGTTGATAAAGGGCTGGAAATGAAAGGAGAAAAGTCCTTAGAGAAGATACTGAACATGCCCTTGGAAAAACAAATGAGAGCATTACACCCAGAGACTCGCTTCTGCAAGAGCACATTTAATCTGATGGGTTTGCACTGACACAGGTCATACACCTCTTGCAAAAGGACAAAAAGAAAAACCAGACAACACTGCCTAATTTGCCTATTTGCTCTCTTTCAGTAATGCTGTAACCTCACTTACAAAGTGTTTTCCAAGTCAAACTGTAAGTCCTAACAGGTTTCTATAAAGAGAATTACTGAAGCAGGGCTAAAACCCCCTCTGCTTTATCTCAGTCAGTGATCTAGTGAAGCATGCAACTCCACCTCTGCTTCACATCAGCCAAAAGAGGCTGCCAGACAGCACAGGAAGTTATTTAGAAGCATGCTGTAATAGACATCAGGAGAGGGCTGCGCTGCTGAACACATCTCACCAGCAGAGACCTGGCTCCTCCTGTCTGGGGCAGTAAAAGCAGCAAGTCACACCCCGATATAAGAATGCCTAGAAACTCCTGGCAGCTTATGAACTTTGCTCACTGTAATGATGCAAAGAACCACTTCCCTGGCTGTGATGCTGCAGTCACTGCCACAGAAGAAAGCTGCCAAAGTGCTGTTCCTGGCATCAAGGAATACTCTGAACCGTGCAGATTCAAAGAATCAAAAACACAGTAGAGAAAACAGATCTTTCACCTTATGTTTGTAGCCTTTTTCCTTCTGCTTTCCTCTTCTCCGAAGAACAGGCAGCTCTTCAAACTGATGTCTTCCTTCAAAGAGGACAATAGCTTTCCCAGCAACCCAGGTTTTCTCTGAAGGCTCTCCTAAGGCATCCACGTAGTACTCTCGGTACGGTCTCCGATTGGAAACTATTGAGAAATTTAACAGAAATAACCTCTTGCAAATGACAGGATAAAGACACACAAAGAATCACAAAAAGCAGTAATTTGCCAGTTAATTTTAATCCACTTTTTGCTTCGTAACATTCCCACATGAATACGAATTATGGGGACTTCTACTCTGAGCTAAGGGAGACCCCTTTGATCTCTGCTGGCTATGGTCTGTGTTGCCGCTCTCCATTTCCAAGTTGTGCTTATTCTTCTTATAATCAATTGATTAACAGTTTCAAGATGGGTCATCTCCCTAGAGCAAAGGCTTGGCTGCAAAACAAACCAAATATGCTTTTGCCCGGGACACACACCGTATCAGACAGGACACTGCTTTGTTGCTACTCCCCGATTAATGATTAAACAGCCCAGTCCACTTGACCATTGGGAAAACAACAGTATGCTGGCCAACACCCAGAAATGACATCCTTCTGGATAGGATTTACTCATACAGGTCGAACCTCCCCCACCACAATATATCCTGTTTCGTTCAATGCTTTGTTACCAAACACACTCATATTTAGGACATAAAATATTAACAGCTGTATTTAAGGACACACATACGTACACACACACTACAAGGACTAGGTGCAACGTGACAGACTGTTAGTTTCAATGAGTACCTCCACACAAAACACAATCATAAGGGCACAACTAAAGATTTGACAAAGGTGCTTTCTGTCTGAAAATGCTGAACTGACGTGGTACAAGTAAGAGCTGAACCAGTACTGGGTGTGCTGATGAAAAATGACAGGTTAAAAGCACTAGAACAGAGCAAACAAGGCTTGAACAAGGGATATATAAACTTTCTCCCTGCGTTACACTGCACTGTGCGCTTCACATTCTCCTGGGAACACCTTAAACCATGACAACCCTCTGAACATGTAGCCTAGATTTCACAGCCCATTTGCTTGTGCTGCGTCTTCCAGGAGTGCCAGCACAGCACAGCAGCCTGGCCTTTAGTGATGTTGACATAAAAATTCTGGACAAGACCACTGAGAGGATGACAAATAATGATCAGGGCAACATCAAACCAAGGACAAAGATGACAGACTTCATCTGTCCCATTCCCAGTACTGGAACTCAAGCTACTAAGCCTCCATCTTCCAGCTCCAAAAACCTTCAGTCAAGAGCTTGCTGAGAAAAGGCAAACCGCTTTAAATGAAACCCCATGCCTCAAACCCAAGGGAAGAGGTTTTTGCACAAATGATGAGTTTGAAGTGACCTGTCTTGTTTTGAAAGGCTTGTTCCCTTGGCAACAGGAGAGCCAAGGCAGCGGGACTGTGCTTCCTACCCAGCAGCTCCCCCTGCCCAAAAGCATCAGAGCTCAGCTCTGCAATCTCGGCATCAGAGAGGGGAGACAAGCACATTCCATACAGCCACCACTGGAAAGTGCAATTTTCCCCAGAGCTCCATTGGTTTGAACAAGGATAAAACACGATGGGAGAGTCCATCGTGTAGCTGGAGATCAGACCTTGCAGGAATGTGTTAATAGCACGCTTCTTCCCTGCAAAATCGCTTTATTAGGAATCATACATAGGCTGAGAAGGGATTAATGGACAGCTATATACATTAAATCCTGCCCAAAACTTCATGGGGAGAGATGAGGGGAGCGAATATACATCTGGCTTATCTTCCAGCAACATTTTTGACAGGAATTTGAGAGCTTGAAAGGGACTATTTAAAACAGCAAATTTAGTCTTATCCAAAATCAGGATGAATGGGAAGATGAAATAAAAACAAGGCAACTGCAGCAACCAGTCCTGGGCATGACATGAGCATAATATTGGAAAATCTACATCATGTCTCTACAGAAATAGCGGAGGGCTCTGTGCTGACGGCTACTTGGAAAAAAAGTCTACTTGATCTCAGCACTTGGTTCTTAGTGCTGACAAGGACCACAAGAACTGGAGAGAAACACATCAGTGAGTGGCAACCTCACCAGTCTAGAGCTGCCAGCGGCAGACAGCACTGGCCAAGGGGTTTCAGTTGCCCACAGAACAAAAAGAATCTGAAGGGGAACCCAGGAACACGTAAACAAGCCTTTCCCTGTGTGGCAGTCTCCCCACGGCAGGCTGTATGATCCTAAAAGCAATACAATCACTTCCCCTCTGTTCTCTCCATCATTAACCTACACTTCTCTGCCTTGAACTTGTTAAGACACTCTTCCTTCCTGGCATTCATGCACACAGAGCTCTGCCTCGTTTCCCCCATCCCTTCCACCCAGCCAGCTCTCAGCCTGACACACTATGCCCTAAACTTTCACACATGTGGCTCCATCTCCAGGTTTTCCTGTATTTCCAGCCCCTTGCTTCCTTGTGCCAACCAAGACCAAAAATATTTCACTTCCTCACACATGTTCCACATCACACCTTCAGGCATTCAGCAGCTACACTGTGCTACCCCACACCCTGCTTCTCAGCCTCTCCAGCCTCCCATTCTCCAGCCTAGACGACTGCGTCCTCACACACTCCAGGCACTTCAGTTCTCCCTCTCCACTCGCCGGGCATCTCTGTCCTCACCTCTCTGATCCACCTCCTTTTCTCTGCATCCTTTTCTTGAGAGGCTGTTCTTTCTTCTGCACTGCCTTAAGCTCTGCCCAGCTACCCTGGGAAGAAAAGTCTACATGTCCAACAGCTATCCATGCCACTTCCATCAGCCTCAGCCCCACCTTCCTCCTGTCTCCTCCCAGATTTAGGTCTACTTTTTAGATTCATGTCTTCCACAGAAAAGTCTATTTCTTCATACCTTAAAAAAGCATTTCTGGCCCTTGAAATTAAATTTAAAACTGCAGCACCCTGCCATAAGCAACACCTCCACTTTGTGGTCTGAGCAGATACAGTACCTTTCATTTTTGAGTGACAGTCCAGCACTGGGTCATGACAAATTGTGCATGGCCACCATGGGCGCCTGTTGAACTTGGCCCAAACAAGATCCCCAACTTCATACTTCACTGGAGTAGGTTTCTTCTTGGCTTGGATCTTTGGGGAAAAACCAGAACACAAGAAATCACTAAAGCTCCAGATGCTTTCAGAGATTTGCCTCCCCCCTGGGTGCAGATTTACACTGGGCCACCAGACACATTTACATTAAAAAGCAAGTCCTGATTTTCCTTAGTGGTTCCTACACCTTCCAAAACACAATGGCTCTCCCCATCCTCCTTAAAGAACAAAACAAACCTGGGGTTTTTGTTCAGCTTCAGTAAGGAACATGACCTCTGGTAAATGACTGAGCTCAAACTTCACACATTGGAGCAGGTAAATATTTGGAGCCAGACTTTAAAGTCCCCTGACTTTACTAACACCAATTTCGTTCAAAGCAAAGCAAAGTTCATTTCAAAGGTTGCAATGTACAGTAAAAGTAGAGTAAGAGACAATTAAATACTCCTGACTGGAAAAAGGTGATGGGAACAGCAAAATAAGTGTTAATCAATTTAAAGGAGAAAGTTGGTATATACAAGCTAATAACTGCCCTGCTTCTCTGATGTACTCCAGAAAAAGCTTCACCACAAAGTGCTTGAAACCCAAGCATGGCACTATGAGAAAAAAAACCCTAATGTTGTAATTTTGGGTTTACATTAGCAGAATTGCCATTGCCCTGCCCCGAAGCTGCAGAGCAGGAGAAAGGCAGCACAACAGCAGTCATCCCACCTCTAGGAGACAGATGGACACACAGACTGTGCCTGTCTCTCAAACCCACTCACAAGCATCAGCTCTGCAGAAACAGTCACGCAGGTGAGAGCTTCCCAAGGCTGTGCAGCCATCACAAGAATGTCAAAATCTTTCAACACACAAATCCTAACGCAGCTTAATGCCATTTCTGTCTCGCTGCGGAAGAGTGGAGAGCAGATCCCGCGCTGTTTGCTGAGCACACAGCTCCCTGGCTGGACGCTGCACTACCAGCAGGACCTCTGCCAAGAAGAGGATTGAGGAGCTTACTGATGTTGTGACTAATCGAGCCAAGATGGGGTACAATAGGTTTCCACAGGATACAGGATTCCCCGTGCCCAGCTGTGAAGTATCTGCCTGTTTACCAGCACCAGACAACATGTCCCAGCTGGGTTCAGCATTTTAAGAGCTCTAAGAAGTGCTGCAGGTATCACTCTTGCCAACAAGCATCAGCAATATGCTCCTCATTAAAGCTGTCATAGCACAAACGTGCACCTTCTCACTTTGCTTCTCCATCCTGCCCACCACCCTTCCTGAGGCATGTCTCTTGCAATTCTCAGTTCAACATCCTAGCAACTAAAACACAACAGACTTCTCCAATAAAATGTATATTCAGCTTCAGGTTGAGTTTTATGGGTTTTCTTCATGTGGTTAACGAAAATACACAAAAGGATAAACTCCTCTGTTACACGAAAAAGCAGGTAATGATGTTACAGACTACACTGCTGGAATCCTTTTCACTCAGTCATCAAAAGCCATGCAATAACTTACTGCTGAGCAGGAGCTCATGACTGGGGAAAATGAAGAGAAGGCACCAGGGAGACCTCAGAGCAGCTTCCAAACCTAAGGGGACTACAAGAAACCAGGAGAGCGGCTTGTGACAAGGGCCTGCAGAGACAGGACAAGGCTCTAACCTGACAGGAGAGATTAAGGTAAAATATTAGGATGAAATTCTTCCCTGTGAGGGTGCTGAGGCGCTGGCACAGGGTGCCCAGAGAAGCTGTGGCTGCCCCATCCCTGGCAGCATTCAAGCCCAGGTTGGATGGGGCTTGGAGTAATCTGCTCTAGAGGAAGGTGTCCCTGCCCATGGTAGGGAGTTGGAGCTGGATGAGCTTTAAGGTCCCTTCCAACCCAAACCATTCTATGAAGGAACAGTGGGAAGGGGGCTGCAGCCCCTCACTTTGCCACCACGCTGCTGCAGCCTCCACCACACCAGAGACACAAGAGGCAGCCCTGAGCATGGGAACTGGAGGTGCTGCCTTTGCTGCTGCTTTTAAAATGCAGATGCACCTTCAGATGCAACACTCCCCCCTCCCTTTTTAAAGGCCCTTTACAGCTTCTATTCTTCCTGCAAAAATGCCCCCCTTTTTTTTTAACACATTTTCCAAACCCAGGCTTTAAGGGGCTTATATCATATCTGATTCTCTCAAATGCAGTGCATAGTAGCTTAGCCAAAGCCATTCACACTGACCCACCTGAGTGACACCACCAGCACTGCCCAGGGGCAAGTCTGCATTTAAATCAACTCTTTCTCACCCTCCAATACCCCACACAGGGGCTTGATGAAAACCTGGCTTTCAGGAAACTATTCAGACAATGCTTAAACAGTCACCTCCTCCTCAGCAGTCACTGCTATTCTCATTCCTCACCACTCTGCAATCCCTTCCCTGGCACCAGCAGTCAGACTCATCATCACCCACCACAAAGGCCCCACCAGTGGGTCACAGAGGCAGATGAGGAAGCACCATGTCCCCATGTCCAAGGAGAGCCTTGTGACAGGATGCACTGCGGCAGGTCACTGTCTCGCACTATTCTCTCCCCAAATCCCACCACCTGGCCAGAGATGTCTTTACATTTCCAGAGGGGAGAAAAAAAAATACCCAAAGAGTTTAAAAATTTGTAACATTAAAATAAAAAGACCACCTAACAGAGCAACAGCAGCAGTTATCAGCATATCCAGGTACAGTCTCTTCCTTCATCTGTGCTCCATGATGCCAGAATTGCAACCCCCAAAGCATGTGTTTCTTGTGACAGATTATAAGAAATTTAATTCCTATTACAATGAACATTTATTCTGCCAGGCTGGAACTGCTAATACAGCCCAATGGCCAAAACCTCAGCTCTGCAGTAATGACAGCTTTCTTGTGAGCTGGGAAAGGCCAAGGGCTCCTACACAAGGAACTTCAGACACAGTCCCTACAGATGGTCTGAGTACTGTTAAGCTACAGAGCATGGAAACCTTCAAGTGTTTAAATAACAAGAAAACTCGTGAACCATTGCATACCAGGTAGGTACCATGTCATAACTGCAGCGGAGAGATGCTGAATTCAAAGCAGGTTACAAGTCTGGACTAGTGAGGAAGGGAAGGACAGTGCTCCCTGGCTGAGCAAGGCAACACCACAGGTTGTGTGTTTTTGTATTGTGAGACATTCCCCTAAAGGAAATCTGTATTGTCTACTCTCTTACCAATTGTTTGGCAATGATTTGCTCAGATAGGACAAGCTATAGACTAAATGCTACACAATACACAGTATTTCAGATGACTTAGTGCTGGTTTTGGAGAGAATAAAAATGTACCTTGAGGACATTTTTTATGAAAGTCTCCACCAATGCAACCAAATCACAACTGACCACAGAGGAAGAGGTCACAAGCCAAGGTTCTGCATCAGGCCAACACAAACACTTCTACCTTGAGAGTCACCTCCTGAACTTGTACTGTGCCAAACTACCATTCTGCAGTTCACTGGGTGAAATAACCTGAAGTAGGTGCTCAGCTTCGTGAGGAAGGAGGCTGACAGAAACCAAGTATCTGTGCCCTCCTGAAATTCTCATCATGAGGCAAATACGAAGCATATCATGCAAGGAAAGCTTATATTTCTAAGTGATTTTACTATTATATTATAAATATATACTGTCAGTCCTTGATGGTCTCTCACCAACCTTCCCTTTAAAATAATCACATAATTAGACAGAGACCAAAAAAGTGCTTATCCAGTAACCACTCTTGGCTACGTCACTTGAAGCTGCTGCTCAACCCATTAATCTTCCTGGAAGATGCGGCACAAAGCACAAGTCCACACAAACACACGTATGTCAATAGCCACAGGGTGCACTCTTCTTGCAGCATTGGTCGTCCCGTGTAACCAGAGCAGCACCATCTCCAGCACAGCGTGGCACAGCTCCAGACACTACCTGCCCCAGCACAACTGGGATGCTACCACCTTGGCAGAGCCATATTAAGACCAAACTGCAAGCAAAGAGGCAGATAAATATACATGTATACATACTATGTTACAGGCCAACACTCTCAGCATCACATACCCAAACAGCCTTGCTGTCCAGAGTCCAAGCAGCAAGCTGCAGCCATTGTAGCCCTGCACACCTGAAATTCAGACCTGCTTTGGAAAGCCAGCATGTAAATGTGTGGTCAAAATATCCCATTATATTTTATTCCTGACAATTACAAACATGACATCATTCAATGAAGAAAGAGACAGAACATGCTTTAGGAGAGTCTGAAAAAGAGATTATGTGAGACGAAGGAAGAAAAGCAAGAAGGAAGCTGCTGCCCCCCAAGAATAATGAAGACAGATCCTGCCATGCCTGGTTCCAGCCAGGAAGTGGACAGAATCAAAGCCAAGGAAGAAAACAAGAGGAGGCAGCCACATCCAAGCAATAATTAAACAATATGGCATAATCAGCAACACTAATAGCCTGTTCTGCTGAGCATGGCAGACACCTGCCCAGGGCCCTGCAGCAGCAGCACAAGGTATCTCATGCACAGATCTCACAACACTGGAAGCTGCAGGTAAATCACACCCTGCACACACGCACATCAGCTGCCAGAAGGCAGCAGCTCTGCCCCATGAGTTTCCCGTGCTCTTTTCAAACCTCCCCACTCCTGGAGAAGCAACTCCTGTGCTTCTCCCTGCAGCCCACCAACAAACAAGCTGTAATACCTACTACTTATCAGCTAGAACTGGGAGCCTGACGAGGCTCAGGGCACCACCTTTTTTTTTCCCTTGAAGTTCAATGATCACTTTCTTTCCTGAAGAGGATGAGTTGGAAAGGAGTTCACGTGATTCCTATGAGCCACCAGCCCATCCCCAGGTACGGCTGAACTGGCTGAAGATCAACAGCTCTTTGTAGCTGGGGTGGTGGTATACAAAAATACCTAACAAAGCAAACTTGAGGGAGAGGTGACACTTGAAGGCACTTGGATTAGCCTGGGCCTAAAAGTCCATTTAAAGTAATACCTACTAATACAACCAACCACAGGGCTGGTGTCACATGCTGGGTATGTACTACTCCAGCTCCTGCCCTTTCACCATCACACAACAGGTTATTCACCCTCTGCTCTTGCAAAAGAGGGCCAACAAGTGAGGCAAATCCTGTTAAAAACACTCCAGAACTAGCCTGGAAGGGCACTGCTGAAGCTACCCCTCAAGTTTTCATGAGAGGATGATTCCCTCCAGCTGAAGTTCAACCTCACTGAATTAACTTACAGTTTAAGACAAAGCAGAGCAGCTTCAACCTCAGCCCTCTGAGCTCAGGCTTATCATTCTTTCCCAAGTCCATACAGCTCCTGTCACATGCGGGTTCAGACCCTTTAGCTGGTCACATTAACATCACTTAACTTGTCACAGAAATGAAGCAGGGATGGCTGCAACTCCCATACAGTGACTGCTGCTGACAGAGATAGTTAAAAGTACAACTCCTACCACAGTCCTGCTCTTAAGGATGGGAGGTTGGAAAGAAGACTCAGTGATCTACTGTTCATTACTTCATGTAGCTCCAAAACTTGTGCACTGAGAAATGAATGAATACTGACAGAAGACAACGGGGACTAGGAAATAATCTTTGTTTGTGAATGTTGCATGTAAAGATAAAAAGGAGCTGAGATTAAGAACTGAAGTAAAGTCAAGAACTGAAATTAGTAACTGCTTGTGATGAAAGCCAAGAAATAAATTCTTATATGGTGGTGAGGCACTGGAATAGGTTGCCCAGGGAAGTTGTGAATGCTCCACCCCAGTTCAAAGGCCAGGCTGGACAGAGCCTTGGGTGCAATGGTTTAGTGTGAGGTGTCCCTACCCATCGCAGGAGGGTTGGAACTAGATGATCCTAAGGTCTCCTTTCCAGCCCTAACTATTCTGTGATTCTATGATTAGCAAAGACTTGCATTTTAAAGAAGCTTTTCTGAAATAAAAACCAAATCAGTTGGAAAAACATAAAATGGGAAGAAAATTAAATTTTATCTATTTCATAGCTTAAGAAGTATTTGAAGCCAAACAAGAAGAGGTCATCAATCAGTTTCCTCTGTACAAAGGGGCATTACCAAGCATCCAAGCTTTAAGCCTTTACAGAGAGAGGCTGCGATGCTGAGCCTGCAGTCTGCAGGCAGAGCAGCACCCTCTGCACTCTGCTATGAGAGAAGTTAAAAGAATAAATCTCTGCACAGGGAAAGGGGTAAACCCAACTGGAGTACGCAGGTGAAAAACCAGAACACCCAAACCACAACACCTGCACAGTGTATCTGCTGAAATCATCACTGCCCCTCACCAGCAAACTAATCATACCACGCTTCACAGCAAGCTTCAAGTCACACACAGGCGTCAGAGAAGTCTGCTGGAGGGGCAGCCAGCACTGCTGGGGACAGAGGACATGCTCTGGGGACCAGGAGACATGCTCTTTGTCCCCCACTGCTCCTGTCTTCCTTTGGCTTCAGCCCTACAGCAAAAAGTAAACAGGCACGGGACCTACATTAGTAACTAAAGAAGTATAGTACCTCTTATCTGGGACCATTATCACACCGAAGTGTTAAATATTCACTAATTAAACATTCACCAGCAAAAAACACAGCAGAGATTATGATACAAGCCAAGTGCCCGTTATCTACATGCTTGCGCGTATTTGTTGTCTTTGGCTAGTTTTTAGTACCCTTTTTCCAGGCTGTGGCAGCTACACATGCAATAGGTGCTAGGTATGAACCACTCAAAGACAAGGAGAGCTGATGGCACTGCATCAGGTAATGCACACATCCTGAAGCATTTCTATCAAGTTCAGGGGTTATAAATGTATGTGCTTTAAATGAGGAACATATTGGTGGGAGAACACCAAGCCTCAGACACCGAGACAACTGCTAACATCATCCCTGGTTCGCTTTCTTAATGGAGATCGTATTACTTATGGAAAGAACAGCAGTGCAACAGAAAGCTTTACTTCAGCATCCTAATAACCAGAAATGCACCCAACAGAAGGTTTGAAGAAGGCAGCAGGAGGAGGCGGGAGAGAAGGGGTACGATCTTATCCAGATCCCCAGCAGAGAGAAATCCAGACACACAAACATACAGATTTCAAACCACTGTCAGGAGCCTGAAGCAGAGGGAAGAGGCTCACACTTGCTTATCTGCATACATTTTAAACGATAAACCAAGTTCTCTTTACATCCGGCTCTCCCAGCCAGCACTAATTGTTTCAAACCTGCAGGTATTACCAGACCTTTGCAAAGTATCACAAAGAACAAATATCAAAAGTAACTTCTTGTGTCTGAGTACTAACCATAAAAAACCCAAACTGAAACAAGGTCAACAAATCTGTCCCCTTTTCAGCCTTACTTTTGTGCTTTTCTATGTTATCAGATTGTACACAAGCAACACATCTGAACACAACGTCTGTTTTCAGAAATTAAGTTTAAATCCATAAAATGAAACCCAGATTCAAAGTGTATAAAATAAAACCTGGCTATTCGGATTCACGGATGTAAAGTGTAGCTATTACAGCTTAAGCTGTAAGCAGAATGAAGCAATACCACTGAACAGCACACACGTGCAGCGCAACGCATATCCTGTATTAGAACCTCAACAGCTAAAAATTGGGTTGTATTAAATGTGTACCTGCTAATACTTGCTTGTTGCTTGGTTTGGTCGTTGTTAGGGCTTTTTGTTTGGTTTCTTTGCTTGTTTATTGTAATTCTGCGGGGTTCTCTGAAAGCAACAAACATTTAACCTGGGCTTGCAAATTTACCCTTCTGTGGAAATCCTGATCTGTCCACAGGAGAAGGTGGTACAACCCCACTTTGTTAGTCCAAATGCAAAGATGCCACTTACACAGGACCGTAACTGCCTCAAAACCAGGCAGTATGAGCATGTCAATCCCCCATCCAGTGGAACCAGTTTTCCAAAACAAACATTTACAAATGCTCTGTTCACATAAATTTTAAGTGCATTTAAAATCATGTGCATTTAACATTTCAGCTGTTTTGCGGAACCCCTACTACCACTGAGATCAGAATTCCTGGTCAGTAGCAGTGTAATAAACTTATCCTGGTTTTATTTATTTACTTCTTAGAACCATACCCTGAGGAAGATTTGTGCTCCAATCATCAGGTCCTGCAAACTTCTGCTCCAGAGAGGCTTTACAGCCCTTACATTGTGAATCCAGCTTCACCCACATACTGGGAGAGGACAGGCCGCTAAAATTAAAGAGGAATCTGGCCCGGTTCACTGCTATTTAGAAATCTGTGGGCAGCAGTAAGTCTAAACAGGTGCTTGGGAAAACCAACAACAAAGAAACATCAGGGCAAACAGGAACTATTAAAAGGGCAATAACCACCCTGGCTCCTGCCCTCCCTGCGTTAAGCAACAGGCAGGTTTCTATCTTCCACCTACAGTGGGAGGGAAAGTCATAAGCACACTCCTCTAAAAGGAGAGGAACATGGAAGCTTCAAGCAGGGCTCAGGGCAAGAGCCTCGCTGCATGCTCAGCACCAGAGGCCCTACTGGAGCTAGAAAACCAAGCTGCAGGTTTCCAGTGTGCTAAGATGTTACTGGGCAAGAAATTCTCTTTTCTTAAAAAATACCAACCAAAGGGCACCCCATCCTGTGGGGAGCAGGCAACACTGTGTTGGATTGCTCCACTCAACTCAACTCTTCTGGTTTCCCACACACGCAAGTCAAATTCTGCATGTCTGAAACTGAAAAGCAAGTCCTCAAAGCATCAGTTCTGAGGAATGTCTGAGTGAATACCAAGCTACACTGCTGGTTTAGTACCTACCAAACCAGGTGGGGTTTCTTCTGAAGACCACGGTAGCATGAATGTGCTGTCTTCAGCAGAGCTGTCTGATACTGTACACAACCTACAGAACAAGTTCCCTATCAAGAACTCACACAAAGCTTTGCTTGGCAACCCTACCTGCTGCTCCCTACCCACCACTCACCCACCTGCACCCCACGAGAAAGAGTATGGAGAGGGACATGGGGAGGCCTCCACAACTGGAGACATGTTGCTCTTTCTCTGTGGTTCAGGCACTGACAGTGCTCCCAAACAACCCCCTTCCTGATGCCATGTACATCACAAGTGCTGCCCCTTCCACCTGCAGACTGGCTGCCTCACACAGAGCTAGCGCAGCAGCTCAGCCCCAAAAGGGCAGCAGGCAGATTTCGCTGGCTGCAGGACAAGCCATTCATTTGTGGATAAGGATGGCATGCATTTGCCACAGCTACAACCAAACCAGGCATCGACCCAAGTGGGTCAACTTGGTACAAACCTGGTGCTCAGGCTGTGCTGGAGACAGAAGTGAAGGTGCCCAGTCAGGGCCAACTTGTCCTCAAGTACTACAAAAGAGTCAGCATGTCAACTCTAACAAGCGCTTTTCCACCGTTCAATAGAACCAAAGCACACTGCTGAAATGCCTCCTGGCTTCATCAATGCTGTTGGACAAACAGGAGAATGGATGCACACCAAGCCCATCTTTATCTCTGCTGCACATTTAATCACTGCTGCAAAGCTACTGCAGGGCAGCCTTGCTGGAACGAGGTTTCTAATTTAACAAGGACAGAGAACTTCAGCTGGCACCTGCCGGGGTGTATGCCAAGCACATACAGGAGCTCACGTCAGCCAAAGCAAGGCCTGCGCTTGCACCCAGCACTGCACCAGCAGAACATGCAGCTCCCCATCTTTCACTGCCTCTGCACAGCACAGCCCTGCAGCACTGCCAAACTTCCTCGAGCTTCTGGGCTGCACCTACCTCCTGGCAGGAGCACGGCATGCTCCCGAGGGATTCCAAACACACACCTATGCCCTGCACGTGTCTTTGGTAACACTCCCACCAATATCCTATTCATGCACCACCACAAACACTGCAACTTCGCAGAGGCCCCTACAATCCCCAGCCACAACTGCAAGGATTATGCTCCAGCATCTCCAAACCTAAACCACACAGCACACGCTACCTGCACATGACTGACCTCTGCGCAGGCTGAGCCATGGGCTGCTCTTTGCAGCCCACATGGCAGCACTGGTGACTGCTCAGTCCTGTCCACCTAAACAGAAACCAAACAAGCCAAAAACACAAAAGCACACCCAAAAAGCCCTAAACAGTCTATTAGCACCAAGCAGTTTCTTTGATGTCACCACACCTTGCAGCTCCTCCCATCACCAGCCTGACCATAACCAGTAACATCTGCTCACACCAATACACGCAAAAGCAAGAGTTAAACTCCCAGGAATTATTTCAGCAAAGCAAACTACAGCTTTTATCAAGCATGCCTGCAACCGGCAATAGCAGCAAACCAGGCAGGGGAGGGCAGCCTTGCCTGCACCAGCAGCACAAATGTCAACAGTACATTTGACTCAACACAAAACTCACACAGGTCAGACACTACAACATTTGCAACGTGTTCTGTAACTACCAGTCTGCAAACTCAAGGCCACAGAACAATACTTCTGATGCCATGAAATTATATGAAAGGAAGCAAGGCTATTGTTGATAGGTCTAAAATCACAAGAGTCTGCACCTGGGAAGCGTTTAAGGGTCCACAAATCAACAGAGGTTGAAAACTGCTGCTCTAATTCAAAGCAGACGCTCATACAGACCTCTTCCACCCATTAACTTGGAAATCCTGGCAATGCCTTAACCACCATAAAGGATTTAACTCTCATTTTACTGAGGGAAGACTGCGTTGCAAGGCACATATGGCTCTGCGCAGACAGAACAAAACACAGGTCATATTCTTCTGGTATTAAAAATGGCATTAAACTCCTAGGGCAAACTTTAAATTTAGTTTTTCTTTAGGTGTTTCTATTCACTGTGCCTTTCTAAATGCCAGAGCAAGTAACTGGGGGGGGGGAGGAGGGGGAATACTATATACAAGCAGCTGTCAGTCACAGGCACGAAAAACCTAAGTATATTCTAAGCAACTAGACTGGAAGTTAATCAACACCCCTAATACTGATTTTTGAGTTAAGAATGTCTGTTTAGTAAGTACTGTCTTAATTATAACTCAGAAAATGCCACTTTCCTTTCCTTGGGGCTCAAGTACTCTGTTAACATACTCAGAGTTGACCCCACTGCAGCGACCTCCACATTTGTTCAGTTAATGTGAGGTAACGAAAACAAACAGAAAACCCAACCTAGTAATTGTTACACATCACAGTTCAACCCCACTTGTGGAAACAAGGCGCAGTGAGGTGCAAGGAGAAGCTGCTATACTGCAACAGGCCACCAATAAAACCATGATGTCATGCAAAGCACCAGGATGCTGCCCTGAAGTTAATCATCACTGCTACAGCATCAAACTGAGCCACAACCACTTAGAAGAAGCTGTAAAGGCAGAACTAGAATCACTGTACCCTCAACAAGGTAAGATTTGTTAGGGGAAAAAATGGTCCAAGTTCTGGGAGATGCACTTTTCCAAAACAAATCACCAGCAAGTTGGTACAGAGACAGCAGAAGCAGCGGCCCTGAGAGGCAGCATGCATCCTAAAAAAGCACCTATAAAAGCTGATTTTCTTGCTACTGATGGCTGTTTTTTCCTGCAAGAGTAGCAGGCAATGTACTAAAAGCACACCATGCTACAGAGCACAGCTTCGCTGCTGAACAGCTGAGTGAAGCCTACACTCCTCTGGCAACAATCTTCACTGGAGACTTGAAATATTTATGACTGCGGACAGTATGTTAACCAAGACATTGCTTAAACAAAGCCTTTCTTACTCCAGCCTTAAAACTAAGTTCTAAATATAGAAAGCAGAAAAACATGGAGGTTGCTGCTGTTATAGTCAGCAAAACCTCACCTTCAGGGCTGTCCAATAGGCAAGGAAACACCTCTGGTTTTGCTATTTGCACACAGACAATGTTCAGCTTTGGAGAGCTGCACAGCCCCATATGAACTGTGATTGATCATTCACATTTCACAGCACATGACACATAGCCAGAACATCCATATTTGCTAGAGAAACCACATTATTTTCTGTAACATCACCTACAGGAACAGGCATTTTGCACCTAATCAGCAATACGAGATTAGAGAACAAATAGAAATCAAAAAAGGAGAGGAAGAACAATTACAGCCAAATGCTAGAATAAATACTTCCAGGATCCGATCTGCTGTGCAGGAGAGCTCCAGATCCTGCTCTGTGCAAAAAAACCCTGTTGTCACTCAAAAGGAGCTGCTCCTCTTTGCAGCTAGGGAACACTGTCCTGCTGTGACAGCATCTTAACACCCACTGCTCACACCACTACCACTGCAAGGAAGAGGCAGCGCAGTGCCAAAGCACGAAAGCACGACAAACTCATGAAGGACCTCAAAAATTTATGGTCAAGCAGTAACAGCCCAGACAGTGCCATAACCATGGAAATATCCATTCTTCCGGATGTCCACTACAGCTAAAGTCCTTTTTGAGTAAGTTTAGAGCTGTATGAGACATGAATGCGCTTCAGGAGAGGGGCCCAGTGGATGCCAGCAGCCACAGCCAGGGGAGATCCAGCTCTGTGCTCACAGCATGTATTTTTGTGGCAAAGAGGAGCATGTGCAAGATGGGACGCACAGGGACAGCAGTGTGCCTAGAGCTTGCTCTCACCAGGTGCGCAGAGGAGAGACCGTGCCCACAGGAAGTGCATATGGCCAAGTAGAATTGATTGCTCCACCAGGAAGATGTCAACTGACCAAGGAAATTTATGTTCCATGCTCAAACAAACCACTGCCATGCCTATTGTGTCTCAGGGATATAATATTACCAGTAGTCAGTTACACTTCGAATCAGTCTGTAGTAGGAGACTCTCAGACCCGCTTGCAGGAGTAACACACATCACGTGGCATTGGTTCCTTCATTTTATTTTTAGCAAAGAGAGAAATGGCACTACACATCTCTGATAAACAAAGAACCCGAGTAACTCTCACACAGGGACACATACTCTTTATAAAGAGAGTGCTCTCCCCACAGCTGCAGACTGCAACAGAACTCAAGTTCATCATGGCTTAATTGTACACTTAAAGAGAGGACTTTGCTGGCCTTCAGTGCTTTTAACACACTGCATACGGAGTGGTTCTGGTAAAGTAAAAACCTTCCAGTAGCCCTACACACATGCCTTACATCCAGCTACTGGAAGCAGCCATCCTTAGTGATGAAAGATGTGGTTCTGGATTTCCCTGTACCTCATTTCATCACTGCCATTACTTGAATATCACACTCCTACAGCGTGGAGCTGGACAAGGAAATAGTATGAGAAGAATGAAAAGCAACATTGAGCGAGTGCCACACGCGAGCTCTGCACATCCTGCAGCCTGAATCCATCAGCATCCCGTGGAAAAAACAGCTTATGAATGTTTAACCGGGATCATGCACTGCGGAACATGCACGCACCAGGAGTGGCACGGACGTACTTGAATACACCAATTCTCTGATTCCGAGCGCTCAACTTCGCAAACCAAATGAGTCTAACATGCTTTGTGGGTAGCAATTAAAAACCAACAAACTGACAAAGCAAAAGCCAAATAATAGAGCACCAAAAATCACATAAAAAAAGCACGATTTCATCATGAGAGTTCTGTCAGAGACACATCCACCTCCACAGCAACTGAGTTCAAGCAAGACCCATGTTACTGAGACCCTATGTGGCTGCACCCCTCCTCCTCAGTGGAGACCGGGCCCAATTTTCCCTCTTAACTCCACATAATGCTGCCCAGGACTTCTTCAACTCAGAAAGGCCGGGAAAGCACTAAAGAGAAGCTCATGTCAAGATGGTAAAGAACAGAGAGATTAAAAAACAGCCTCCTGTTTCAATTTAAATGGCAATAACCCAAAACACATGCACAAGGAAGTAAGCCAGCAGCTGCCAGCAGTCACTGCACCATCACTTCTGGAGCAGAAACAAGACCCAAGAACCACTGCTGTAAGTTTCTTCTTTCCAACACAAAATCTGTCAGTGGCTGCTGGGAGCATGGGGAGCTTCAGTCAACTTTAAGATTAACTTGACACTTCAAATAACTTCACTTGAGAATATGCACATCCCTCTTTACAACTGAATTCTGTCTTGAGCAACCTCTTCCCTGTTTGGGGCAACGTTTGAGTACAGGATGCCAGGGCTATTGACAAATCCCCATGCAAAACAATACCTGCCACCCCGAGGCACTACTTAAATGCTGAACTTTGCATCCCACTAAAGACTAAACCCAAAATATGGCCCTTCAGCTGGAAGCACTCCTGACATGAAATCAGCATTTTCAAAGCAAGTTCACAATGACCTAGTGAAAAATTCAAAGCCTGCAAGGGGCAGACACAGAGAGCTGAGATGCATGCAGGAAGTCTGAGCAGCAGCTAAGCTTCAAGAATAAAGGCTCTGAGAAAGTCTCTCTGTAAGGTGGAGGAGCCCCATCATCAGGCTGGGTAAAGGTGATTACCTGCAACAGTAGCCCAGCTGTGACAGATCACCCTAAAACCAGCAGGGCAGAACTCCCAGGGGCTTGTGGTTCTTGCTTCAGGATGTTTTTTTGTTTTAAAAACTCTCTCAAAGTTGGTTCCAGTTACCCAAACACAAATGAGGTTGGAATTAAATGCCGACATCCATACCTGATCTGGGGAGCAAACCTGGTTATTTCCAGTTACTATGTCATGTTCAACAATTAAAAGATTTAACTGCCACATTGGTAACTTGGCACAGAGAAAAATCCCCCTCTCTTCCCATCCCACAAGCAGAGGGCTAAAATGAAGGACCACTCAGACAACCAGCACTTACTAAAGGAAGAATTCAACACTTGAGAAGGACCCCAGGCTGCCTAAAAAACGCCGTTCTTTGTATTTTCTTCTGAACGCAGCTACGCTTTTAAACCACCAGCACAATTCAGCAACACTAATGTACTACAGCAAACAGGAAGGCAGTTTTACTGAAAAGTCAACCCCCCTCGATGCATATTCAAATAACAGGCTCAATCACTAAAGACGGCTTTGTCACCGTACAAGCTGCAGTTCTGTGAGGCACGTTGTAAAGCCACTGATAGCAGAGGCAAGTGTTGTGAAAGTACCTCTGCTCGCTTCTGTTTACAAAGTGAGACCCTCCCACAACCGCATCACTGAGCACATGTCCGCTGAAAGATACCCGCTTTGCTCTGCAAAACAAAGCTAAGTGTATGCACACACCTCAGCCCAACAGCCGCCTCGTACCCCCCAACACTCAAACCTGCGTACCCACAGGGAGAATGATTCTTCCCAAGGAACATTCAAGAGGATCCACAAGCCAGAGCTGAGCCTAACAGACAAATTAAGCCGCTGTCAGCCCCTTCCTGAAATCGCCCCTTCCCTGTGACAAGTGTTCCCCCTCCTCCAGAGCACACAGCAGGAACACCGCATGTTCCAACTGCACCCAGGTGAAAGCAAATATTCCTCCACAAGTGCTGCAGGCACCAGTAGCATCTGTCCGGCATCAGCAGCTCTACTGAAATTAAAGAGAGCAAGATGGTTTTGGTGTCAGTGCTGTCACATGTGTTGATTTTCACACCCTGCATCAAGTAATGCTTAACACCCAGAGCATCCTCCAGTAAGAAACCTTAAATTTGCCAAAACATATCTAAGAAATACATATATAACTCATAATGTATGTTATCACATTATGTATGTTGTAACAAAATGTATAACAAAAAAACCCGACTGCAAGAAATATAAACACATATCTGCAAATAAACACTCTGAGAACCACCCAGAAATAATACTTCCGTTCAAAACCGCATTTTACAACAAAGTTGAATGCAGTTAACTCAGAACTCTAAAAAGTTCAACCAGTTTTGCTTCTTATCAAGCGTACCAGAAAGCAAACTAAAGGAATTTGGGAGCCCAGAGAGGAAAGGGAAAAAAAGCCAAGCTAGCAGGCAAGGTTTCCTGGCCGTGGTCTGTCAGGCCGTGACACGGCCCCTCCCTGGCCACCGCCAAAGTCATCGCAGCTTGGGTACCTGCAGCCAGGCCAGACAAAGAACCGTCTGACAGCGGCACAGCGGAGCGGGCAGCAGAGGGAAAGCGCTCCTCCTGCCCTCCTCATCTGCAGCGTGCGCAAAGGAAAGGGAAAAAATAACGCCGTAATGGGGAAAAACTCCGCCGAACTTCGCGGCGATCCGCGGCTGTGCGGCGCGCTGACGATGGCTCTTACTCGCGAGGGGAAGAGGCCGCGGCAGAGCCCGCTGACAGCCCGCGCTGGCAGCCGGCCCCGCACGGCTGCTGCGGCCACAGCGCCTCGGCAGGGTCCCCTCGGCAAGATGGCTGCCCGCGCTCGAGGGTGCCGGCTGCGAGGGCGCCCGGCCCCGCCGCACCCCACCGCACCGCGCCGCGCCTCGCCGGCCTCCGCCGCAAAATGGCAGCGGCCACGGCCCCCCCGCCCGGCGCCCCCCTCCCCCCTGCCGGCACTTACGAGCTGCAGGGCCGCGGCGGAGAGTTCCGGCTTCTCCCCGGGGCCGCCGTCCGGCACCGTAATCGGCACCGGCTCGACCGGCTGCAAGAGGGGCGGCGGAGGGCTGCCGGGGCCCTGCTGCGGCCCGGAGCAGCCTCGGCTCCGGGAGACGGGCTCGGCCGCCTCCTCCTCCTCCTCCGCGTCCACCTCCTCTTCTTCGTCGTAGTCCTCGTCGTCGCCGTCTTCGTCCTCCTCCTCCTCCTCCTCCGGCGTCTCAGTGCCCTCCTCCTCCGCCTCCTCTCCGCCGTCGTCCCGCAGGAGCAGGGGGAAGGCCAAGGCCCCGCGGGGCGCCTCGGCCGCCGGTCCGGGTCCGTCGACGCCGGCCGCCGGGTCCTGCGCAGCGGGGAGGCGGGGTGACGGAGAGCCGGGGTCGGGCAGGGCCTCAGCACCGTCGGCAGCGCCGCCGAGGTACTCGGCGTTGATCATGGAGGCCAGGTCCTGCAGCCGGCGCAGAGGGATGTAGCAGGACGAGGGATCCTGGCCGTACACGGGCTTGGCGGCCGCCAGCTGCATGGCGGGTGGCTCGGGGCCGCCCTTGGCCTCGGCCGCCGCCAGCGAGGTGCCGAAGGGGACGAGGCAGCTGCGGCGGCTCACTTCGCAGGCCTGCTCCATGCCGGGCCGCGGGCATCCACCTGCGGGCACAGCACAATGGGGTCAGCACCGCTGCAAAATGGCAGCCGCGCCCGGGGGCCCTCTGCGCTCCGACGGCCCCGCGCGGGCCGACGCCGTCGCCTCGGCGCTAGGCCACAGGCCTCGGCCCGCCGCCCGGCACGGGCACGACACGGCTCCGGCTGGCTCCGGGCCCGCCCGCCTCGCCCGGGCAGCTGCCGCTCACCCGCTGCCGGCTCGCCGCCTGCCCGCGGTGCGGGCCGAGGAGGAGACGCGCCGACCCGGCCGGGCCAGGCCCCGCCAGCGCCGCTCCGCCGCCTCCCTCCTCCTCCCTCCCCCGCATGCGCGCGCCCGGCGCCGCCATCCCGCCTGGCGCGCGCGACCCGCGCTTGCGCGCGCGCGCGCCCCCCCCCCCCGCGCCCGCTCTTGGGGTTCGGCGGCGGCCAATCAGCGCGCGCCCGCGGGAGCTCCCCCCCATCCCTTTACCCCCCCCCATCCACGGCCCCCCCTCCCTTACCACCCCCACCTCCCCCCCGTCCGCACCGCCACCCCGGGGTACGCGCACTCAGTGCTGCCCCCCCCCGGTGTGCCCCGCTCCCCCCTGCGCACCGGGCGCACCGGCTCGGCCTCGCGCACATGGCGGCACACCCGGCCCCGCACCCTCGGGCCCGCTACCCCCATCTCAAGCAGTGGCGGGGGCGCCGGGCCTCCGGGACGGGGCGGCCGGGCAGTGCCTCACCTGCGGGTCCCGGTGCCCCCGCCGGCCGCTGCCTTACCCCCCCCCCCTCCGTTTCCCCTCCCGGTCGGCCGCGGGGCCGGTAGGCAGGCCGTGGGCCTGCGAGCGCCAACAAAATGGAGTCGCCAGGCCCTGCGCCCCGGCGGGGCACCCGGCGGCTGCTGCCCGGCGGCACGGACCGCCGGCTCCGCATCGGTCCTGGTCCCGGTCGCAGCGGGCAGCCAGAGGGGCGCGGGTCGCAGACCGCCGCCCGCCCCCGCCGGGCTCGGGTTACCCCCTGCCATTGTCCGCCGGGCCCGGCGCCCCGGCCGCGCTCCCCCCGCCGCCCACCCGCGGGCCAGGCCGTCGCCCACCGCCGGGCCCGCTCTGCCGGGCCGTGCTGTTGCCGAGCCTCGCCGAGCCTCGCCCGCCGGGAAGCGGCGCCCGGGTGCCCGCGGCCTGGCTTGTCCTCGCCGGGGCTCCGCGGCTCCCGGACAGCGAGCGCCGCGCTCCCGCCCTCTCTCCCTCCGCCGAGCGGCGCGCCGCCGGCCCCGCGCCCGCCCTCTCCGCCGGGCCGGGCCGCCATCGGCGCCCACCGTCTCCTCCTCGGCCGGCGGCCCCGCGGCGGGAGGCGGCGGCGGCTCCGTCGCTACCTCCAGATGGGGGCCGGGGTCTCCGCCGCCAGCCGCGCGGGTCCGGGTGCCGCGCCACGCCGCCGCCGCACCGGCACGGCTGGGCAGGCACGGGGCGGGGGCGGCCGGGCGGGGGGCAGCGGCAGGGGCAGCGCAGGGATGTGCCACCGGGGCGGTGCTGCCCGGGCTGCGCGGGGGGCAGGGTAGGGCCCGGCCGCCCCCCGGGGTGCCGGTCGGGGAGCTGGGTGCCGCCGCGGGGCTCTGCTCGCCGCTGCGCTGCCCGGGCGGACCCGCTCCCCCCGCCCGCCGCTGCTCTTTGTTCCCCCCCCCCCCACGATCGAGCCGTGCGGGAGCCCCTGGCCGTGCTGCCACCGCGTTCCCCGTGCCGGGCAGGGGCCCCGATCCGCCTCTGTGCACGCTGCGGGCGGCAACGCCTGCTGCCCGGCACTCGCTGCCTGGACCGATGCTGCCTTCCCTGCCGAAAACACCGTTCTGCAGCGGTTACAGGTTGGCACCTCAGCGGGCTTGCGGGATCCGACCCGCGGCCATCCCTGTGCCCTGCCTGCGCCTTGACTGCACACGTTGGCACCTCTTCCGAGGGCTCCCAGCTTTCCCCTTTGGCCCTGCCCTACCTGCAACTGGCCAAGCTATTCTTCACCAGCCTGTGCCCCAGAGGGGCTATACCAAGGTCCACAGCCCCACTGTCTCCCCACTGTGTGCCACTAGCACACAGACACTGCCATGCTCTGTCTCAGAGCATGGGTGATGTGACGGGAAGCTCCACGGTCAGAGGTTTTGCTCATTACACTTTTCTCCCCGCAGGGTCCCAGCCCAGGCCCCAGCCAGTGGTACCCAACCCACCATGGGCCATCTTGCCCTGTGTCCATGTGCTGCAGCGACGTGGAGTTTCAACAGCTCTGTGCCAAACGCTGCACAAGCTCCACACCAAGGCCTAGCATCCACGTGGCCTTATTCCCAGCGCCTGGTATGGCCGGGGTCCCGCTGTTTATGCCTAAGCAGGGAAAAGCCTTGGGCGCAGCCCGTCTCTCCGGGATCCACTCCAGCTCCAGCAGCCGCACCCCGGCACACCCAGGCCAGGGCCTGGCAGCCAACTTTCCCCCTTTCTCTCCGGAGCAACCTGCCACGCGTGTTTCCGCCACGTTCCCAAAATAAAGCTAACAGTTTATTTATGACTCCCCCAGGGGTGGGCAGGGCTCTGCACAGGGCGGGAGCACCCCACGGCGCGGTGCCTCCCCACAGCCTGGCGCCCCAGACCCAGCGAGTCAGGGCTGCCCCAGAGCAGTGGGGTGCAGCCTGTCTCTGACCGTCACTGCTGCCCTCACCCTGCTCATGTGTCCCCGTCTGGTGCTGGCTGAGTGAGGAGAGCCAGGGCCAGCAGCAGGGCACGTCCCGACCTGGGCCTGGTGCTCCCTGGGGGTCCTCCACCAGAGGCTAAGCCCCCAGCTCCTGCGCCCATGGCACAGCAGAGCCCCACCGGCACCGGTGGGCAGGGCTGTACCCCTCGGGTTGTGCTGACTGGGCGGCTCAGGCAACCCCAGCCACATCCATATCCCTGCCAGCAGTGCCCCACCGGTGCCCGGTGCTGGTTCCACCACCACTCCCCACAGCCCACAGTTACTGGTGCAGGGAGGAGCAGGGTGACAGTGGCTGGATGCCCTCCGACGGTGCCCTCAGGTGCACTCCCCGTCTGCTGCGTCCCCTCTCCCCGCACCGCGGCCAGCACCAGCAGGAAGGGCCCTTCCGGCAGAGGAGCGGGCAAATGGCATCCCGGCTGCTCCCGCCCGGATGTGCGGCACTGCGGCAGCACGGTTCGGCCCTGCCGCCATGGCGCAGCGCTTTGTCTGCGGCTCCGGGGGGTGTCCTCACGTTGAGACCCCGCCGCTGCCGGGCCCTGCCTGCGGCCCCCCCCCCCCCCGGCCCGGCCTCGCAGAGCCCTGCGGAGCCGGACGGGGGTGACCGCGGAGCCGCACGGCGCTGCGGGCTCCCTCTTTAGGCCCCGGTCGCTGTGCACGGCCCGGCCGCGGGCCCCTCGTTCCCCGCCGGGCGCACGGCACCCGATGCACAGCCCCGTCTCCCGCCACGGCCGCTCTCCGCCGCCGCAGCGAGGCAGAGGGAGCGCGGCCCCGCAGCTGGGGTCTCCCGCTCGGTCTCCCCAGGGCAAAGTGGGGGAGCTCAGAGCCCAGCGCGGGGGGAGCTGCGGCGGCACACGGGGCCACGGGCAGGGCGGGCTCGCTGCCGGCGGCCCTCGGCAGGTGCTCGGGCGCTGCGGGAGGATGGAGGCGGAGGGGAGCCGGGGGCAGCGCGGCCCCGGGGACCCCGCACAAAGCACCGGGGAGCGGGCGGGAGCCGCGGCCGTGGGGGTGGCGCACGGCCTGAGCGTGGGTGAAAGGGTTAAAAAGCCGCTGCGGGCAGGGGGGGCCGCCCCGGCCGGGGGGAGGAAGGAAGCAGAGGAGAAGAGGAGAGCATCCTGCCCGAGGGCTCGCCGAGGCCCCTTTACCCCGGGAAGCGGCTTGCAGGGCTTGAAACCGCTGGGGATGGAGCAGCGGGGAACCGCGGGGCTCAGCCCGGCTCTGTGCCGGCTGCGCCGTGTCTGTGCAGGCAGGAGGAGCTGCCCGCATCTGCCGGCAGAGGCAGCCTTGAGTTTTTCCCAGCTGGGCCGGCGTGCCTGGCTTCCCAGGTCCTCCACCTTGCAACGCGCCTGCCTTGCTGCTCCCGTAGCCCCCCAAAACCTTGGAGGGGCAGCCCCAAGGAGCAGGCAGGGCAAGAGCAGCCCCACAGTACACACGGGCAGTGGGTGAGAGGCAGGACCTCTGCACAAGCTGCTGGGGGCAGGAACCATCACTGCTGAGCTCCTCTGCCCTGCATGGAAGAGCCGTCGCTGGGCTGTGATCAGCTGGAGACCTGTCCCTGCCGCAGGCCTGTGCGGCATAGGGATAGTCCCCGAGGGATCAAGGTCCAGGGTGCCCAGCTGGCTGCTGGAGCTGCTATCAGGCACTGCCCTGCTCCCGGCCTTTGGGCAGACATGCCAGCCCCCATCTCCAGCTGAGAGGGTTACACAGCCCCAGCCCTGGGCCATGAGGCTGAGCCCTTGCCGGGCTTTGCTCCATCCACCCCAGGTAAATCCAGGTTTGCCAGGCTCCCGTGCTTATTGGGTGTCCTTCCTATGCTGGTCCCTGTCGCCTGAGGTGGGTACAAGCAGGATCCACACCAGGACACGGTGCAGCTCTGCAGCCTGGATCCTCTGCACACTGTGCTCCACTCCCAGCCCCATCGCTGGGGTTGATGGGGTGCAGAGCAGAGGCAGCCCCATCGCTGGGGTTGATGGGGTGCAGAGCAGAGGCAGCCCCATCGCTGAGGTTGATGGGGTGCAGAGCAGAGGCAGGATACATCCCCGTGCCGCAGTCATTCGGCGCTCCAGCACAGTCCCAGGGCTGGCCCCCCCGCGTAAGCCCCTGCCACCACCTCAAGTGTCCACGGGGGGGGATCCCCGTCCCACTGCCGCGCTCCCCGGGCAGAGCTGCTCCCGCTGGCCAGGAGATGGGGCTCGCAGCCCGGCTTCCCCCGGCGCCGCCGTGCGGGGCGGAACCCCCGCCTTCACCGGCCCTCCCCCGAGCCTGGCGTGCCCGGCTGGAGCAGCGGGGGAGCCGTGTGTGTGTGTGTGTGTGTGTGTGCATGGGCGGTGTGCGGGGGGCAGCATGGCGGGGGGGTGCGTGCGGGGTTACGTGCCTGAGGTGTGTGTGCAGGGGGAGGTGTGTGTGTGTGTGTGCAGGGTGGAGCAAAAGTACGTGTTAGTGGGCCACTAAGATGCTGCAGGGCTGGAGCAGCTCTGCCCTGGAGCCAGGCTGAGAGAGCTGGGCTGGGGCAGCCTGGGGAAGAGAAGGCTCCGGGGGGACCTTAGAGCAGCTCCAGTGCCTAAAGGGGCTGCAGGAAACCTGGAGAGGGACTTTTTACAAGGGCAGGTAGTGATAGGACAAGGGGAATGGGTTAAACTGAGAGTAGATTTAGGTTATCATTAAGAAGTTCTTCCCTGTGAGGGTGCTGAGGCACTGGCACAGGGTGCCAAGAGATGCTGTGGCCACCCCATCCCTGGCAGTGTCCAAGGCCAGGTTGGATGGGGCTTGGAGCTACCTGCTCTAGTGGAAGGTGTCCCTGCCTGTGGCAGGGGAATTAGAACTGGAGGAGCTTTGAGGTCACTTTCAGCCCGACCCAGTCAGTGATATGCTGGCGTGTGCACGTATGTGCATGGGAGAGTGTGTGCAGGGCTTGTACACGGATGGGGGTGTTTGTGCAGACATGGAGGTGTGTTGGGTGTGGGTGCCCGTGTGTGCGGTGTCCAGGGATGCAGGAACTGCTGGCGTTGGGATTTGGTGGGAGAGGATGGCCCCTGCCTCAGGCACTGCCTGGGAGGCAGCACCGGGTGCCCCCAAGTGTGGGTACCCATGGGCCCCCTTTCCGTGCCTGCTGACCCATGGGGTCCCTTCTCTCCCCTCTGCTGCACCAGTGGTGCACTTTGGGCACAGGCATGGGACAGGGACACAGAGCAGTGGGTACGGTGGGCAGGAGCAGGCAGCAGGGCAGTGCCAGGTCGGGAAGGCAGGAATCTGTCGCCTTTCAAACCCCCCAGCCTCATCGCTCCCTGCCCGGGGGCAGAGGCTTTCTGCATCTCACAAAAGCCAGATTCTCCCGGAGATAAAATCCCGTCGCCTTTGTTTTGGGGAGAAAAGACAACAGCGGCTCCCTGCCCCGCCACAGAGTCGTTAAGCGAAGGCATCTCCAGGCCAGGGGCTCGGAGCCACATCCCGGGGCTGGAATGAGGAGCCAGGCAATTTCCTGCCGCCCCTCGGGTGCTGTCTCCCTCTGGGCTCAGCATACCATTCAGGATCAGAGCCACATCCATCAGGACTCAGCATCCCCCCAAGGACTATAGCATCTCCCCCAGGACTCAGCATCTCCCTCAGGACCACAGCATCCTCCCAGGAACCACAGCATCCCACGCGGACCACAGCATTCTGCCCAGGACCAGCAGCACAGGGGGGGAGCTGAGGAACTCCTCAGCCCCACTAACACCCCACCTCCTATAGGGAGGACACACAGCCCCCCAGGGCTGGGGCAGGCAGGGGGCAGGGTGCTGTGGGCACGGCCAGGCCAGGAGCGATGCCAGGGCCCGGGGGCTGGGGGCAGGCAGCGGGGTGTGTGTGTGTGTGTGTGTGTGTGTGTAGTGGCAGTGGTGTGTGGGAACGCTGCCTCAGGAAACCAGTGGGATTTACGGGGCTACACGCTAAATCCCCCTCACAAAAGGGGCCTGTTCCTGCGGACAGGATGCTGGTGGCTCAGCCACACTTGTTTGGCCAGCAGAGCCTGGCGGATTAAGGACAATTGGTTCAGCCCTGACAGAAAATACCAGGAATGTTAAACAATAAAAACCGCCTCCAGTTGTCGTGGGGCTGCGGGACGCCCGGGGCTGCCTCCTTGCCCGGCCCTGGCCGCCCTGTGCCCACAGCCACCCTGGCAAACACTGCTGCAGCAATGCGGGATGCACTGGTGCCTGGGGATGGGGTGATGAGCAGCTCCCAGTGTCCGGGTGGGCACAGTGCTGAGCACCATCAGGACCCCAAAAGCATCTCTGGGCTGAGCTGCTGTGGGTTGGGCTGGGGGGCAAGGCACTGCCTGCACCCATGCCATGCTCAACAGCCATGGCAGGAGGTGGCACGTCCCCATTTACCATGTCCACTTGTATCCCCCCACCCGGCACAAAGGATTAATGAACCCACCTCAGCCTTACCCTTTGAAATCAGCTGCGGCCCCATTTTCCAGGGGAAGGGCGACACCCAGCAGGTAAGAGCAGTGCAAACCTTGCCAGGCATGGGGCACTGCCTGCCCCCCACGCTGCCCCAAGCATGGAGACCCCAGCTTGGAATGAGGTGGGGGCAAACTGAGCCCCCTCCCTGTGCATCCGTTTGTGTCCACCCCTGGTCCTGGCCCGCGGGCAGGCTGGGCAGTTCGCCCTCCAGCGTGTGAATGCCCCATTCAGGGGCTGTGTGAAATGCATTGGTTCTGGCACATTAGCGGACAGCTGGGATCCTTCCCGGGCAGGCAGGTTTCACTCCTGCCTCTGCCTGCCGTGCTGGAGCTGGGGCGCATCCCAGGAGAGGGGAGCAGGGCTGGGGATGCAGGCTGCAAGCATGCCACAGGGGCTGAGGTCCCCACAGCAGCCCTGCGAGGGGCTGTGACAAGGAGGGGACCCCAGGACAGCTCCACGAGCTGCCAGGCTCCCCAGCACATGGGAGGTGCTGCACCCGTGGCTGAACCAAGCCCTGCACAAGGGCAGCCACAAGTAGCATCCTGAGAGCCCAGACCCCAGCACCATCACAGCAGTGGGCAGGACCAAGGGACCCCTTTCCAGCTGCCCTGGGCCCAAGTCCTGCCCCACAGCTCCTGCCACCCCCCTCCTCTCGAGCCAGCCTGGGGCAAGTCATGCTGCAGAGCCAGCTTTAGGCTGGGGGGGCTGCGAGTGCAGCTGGGAGCTGGAGGAGGAAACAAGATCCTGGAGCTAACGGCCGGCAAAGCCTGGCCCTAGCTGAAACCCTAGACCCGGAGCAGGCTGGCAGGAGGGGGTGAGACAGCTGCAGCCCTCCCTGCCAGTGCTCCGGGCACTGCGGCCAAGGGGGATGCACAAAGAAGGCACCGGAGAGCAGGGCCTGGGGCTGGAGCCCCCCAGCTCATGCTCCCAGGGGCGCGGGGCTCCAGGGAGGCCACGCACCGTAACTCGCTCTTATCTGGAGCCCCGGGGCTGGTGCAGGCAGGGGGGTGCGGGAGGTCCCCAGGCACAGGGCCGGGCCCCAGAGCGCTTTCCCAGCCTGGGAGCCAGTGGCAGTTGTGGGATCGGTTTCAGGGCGATGCTGGTAGCGCAGTTCACGGTGGCTTAGCGCAGCAGCAGCTAATGGGGAACAGATGCGAGGGTGCTTTGTGCCGGAGCGAGTGGGAGCAGGGACTTCGCTTCCTGCACCTGTGGCACTGCCTCTCCGTTCCCCAGCAGCACCCACAGGGCCCCGGGCTGGTGAGGAGGCAGCCCCTGACCCACCTCCTGGGCTCAGCTGAGCCCCTCACCCCCAGGAGCAGCGCAGAAACTGCACCGGGGTCTATTCCAAAAAAATAATTTATCAGGTCGGGATTTCACGTACATAAATATTCATCTCTGTGGCTATGTACAGGCGCAGCGGGAGGCGGGCAGGCAGCGGGGCTCCTGCCCACGGACACTTCCACCGAAGCCAAAGCCCAGCTCCCTGGGTGATACCATGGGCATCCCAGGCAGTGCCCACCCTGCAGAGGCTCTGGCTCCCGCTGCCCTGCAATGCCAGGCAGGTCTCAGCCAGGACTGAAGGCTTCGTGCTGGAATGGAGCCCAGAGAGAAGGACACCCTGGCCCGGTGCTGCAGCTCAGGGACCTACCTGCCCATTGCTCACACCCGACAAAGCAGGGAGCTTTTGGGAACCTAGACCCGCTCCCTGCGAGGCCGGAGGCAGCCTCAGCATCACCCTTCCCTGCCCACCCTTAAGTCCTCACGCTGGGGTAGGAGAAGAGGCGTGGAGCCAGCGGCAGTGGGTCGTGGGTGAAGACAGAGTCGTCGGAGGAGCAGGAGCTGGCGGTGTCCTCGCAGGAGGGTGAGTACTGCTCGAAGGGCATGGAGAGATCCAGGTACTGCAGGGAGAGATGGTACCATCAGCACTGGTGCTGTCAGTGCCCGTGCTGCCCACCCTGCTGCCCATGACACCCCCCAGCCACTCACCTCCTCCGAAACGGCCGCCAGGATCTTGTCCAGCCCTTCCACGAGCTGCTTGAAGGTGGGGCGCTGCGAGGGCACGGCGTGCCAGCACTCCCGCATGAGCATGTACCTGCAGGGTGACGGCACGTTAGCGGGGTCTCACTGTGCCTCCTGCCCACCCTGTCTGGCCGGTACTCACAGCTCGTGGGTGCAGTTGGATGGCCGGTCCATGCGGTGCCCCTCCTTCAGCAGCTTGAAGAGCTCCTCAACAGGGATGCCAGGGTAAGGGGAGCCCCCCAGCGTGAAGATCTCCCACATCAAGATCCCAAAGGACCACCTGGATTCACACATGGCTAAGTGGGGTCAATCACATCCTAGGACCTCCCTGACCCCAGCTCACCCTCCTGCACCCTGCATGAGAGCAGGGAAGAGAGAGGGTGGCATCAGCCCTGGTGAGGATGTGCCCTGTTGCTGCTGTGCTGCTGGGGTACCCCTGAGCTGCTCATGGGGACCCTCCAGTACATGCACAACCCCACAGTGCTGCCCTGACCCTCACAGACAGCATCTTCATCCCACACCCAACAGCACCCTCAGCCCCAGGACTCACACATCACTCTGGTGGGTGTAGACACGGTCAAACAGGGCCTCTGGTGCCATCCACTTCACTGGCAGACGACCCTATGAGAGCAAACCCCCTGCTCAGCCCTGACTGGAGGTCCCCGCATCCCTTACCCCTCTCTCAGAGCCCCCACTCACATTACTGGTTTTCTTGTAGTAGTCAATGTCGTGGACATCCCTGGCCAAGCCAAAGTCAGCGATTTTCATCACCCTCTCTGCTGTGACCAGCACGTTGCGGGCAGCCAGGTCACGGTGGATGCACTGCCAGGGAGAACATCACCCATGGAGGGGGTGAGATGATGGCTCCAGCTCCGTGTCACCCAGGTTGGTCAGCCTTTAAGCCCCACATTTTTTGGGAGTTAACTGCCCTGAGCTTTGCTGGATGTAGCCGGGAGGTTCTGGATAACCCAGAGCCAGGGGCTGGGCTCATTCTCCGTGGGGACAGTGGGTTCACGAGGGATACACAGCTCCTCCATCACCCACATGGCCCCCCAAGGCTGTGCTGAGCACAAGCAGTCCCCATACAGGCTGTGCCAGCCCTACCCGTTTGGACTCCAGGTACTCCATGCCACGGGCCACCTGGTAGACGCACGAGACCAGGTCCTTGAAGGAGAGCTGCTCCTCAGGCATCACAGCCATGTCAAAAGCGTAGTCAGGCATTGGGGGGCGGCGGGCACGGAGGTACTCGCGCAGGTTGCCCTTGGCAGCAAACTCCACAATCACGTACAGAGGACCTGGAAGGAGGTTCACTCCACTCAGCCGCTGCCCTGTCCAAACACAGCATCCCGCCTGCTACTGGACCCAACAGCCCCCATTCCCCGCTCCATGCCCATGCCCTGCAGAGCCCCCTCACCGTCCTGCGTGCAGACTCCCAGGAGGTTGATGATGTTCTTGTGCTTGTCCATGAGCTTCATCATCTCCATCTCGGATATGAGATCAGCCAGGTCCTTGTCGGTGGCGTTGTCTGGGGAAGGAGGGCTGTGTCACCATGCCAGCAGGGCGGCACCGCAGCCTGGCACTGCTGCACCTCTCTGCCTGGGACACTGGCGGAGGAGCCGTTACCTTTCAGCATTTTGACAGCCACGGTGACAGCTCTGTCCGGCCGGTCCCTGTCTATGCCGTAAGCCTCTGCCCGCACGACCTGGCCAAAGCAGCCTTCGCCCAGGGGCTTGCCCAGCACCAGCCTGGCAGGGACAGGCAGAACCATGAGGGATGGCTCTGCTTCCCCACAGGGCTGCCCCTCTCCATGCAAGCTGAATCCCAGCACACCAGGGTACAGTGATGCTGAGGTGCCCAGAGATGGCCGGAAACCTCCCCATCCATCACCCATGTGCTGCCTCCCCCACACAGTGCCATACTTGTCTCGGGGAAACTCCCACTTGGCGTCGAGGGGCAGGTCCAGCTCCATGACCCCAGCCAGCATCGGGGCGCAGCTGGAGGAGAGACGGGTGACGCGCATCAGGGATGTGCTGGACTTCCCAGAGGAGCTGGAGTCCAGGGAGAACTGCAGAGAGAGCCCAAGGGAAGTCACTTCCAGAGCCAGAGACCCTCACTTGGAGCCATGGGGTAAGGGAGCTGCAGGAAGCAATAAGCAGGGAAGCCCTGGTGCTGGCAGCAAGGTAAGGTGCCACACTGTGAAATCAGTT
This sequence comes from Ara ararauna, assembly GCA_028858755.1. NCBI lineage: Eukaryota > Metazoa > Chordata > Aves > Psittaciformes > Psittacidae > Ara > Ara ararauna. Next base: position 1,555,248 of record CM054386.1, read on the forward strand.
GGTCGCCAAGGTCCCCCCACACCTCCAGGACTCCAGCTCCAACCTGTCGCATGAGTGGGAATTTGGAGAGCTTGTGGACTGCCATGGGCTCCAGGGGCTGCTTGCTTGACTGAGTCTGCATCCGGCACAGCACCACGATGATGATGGCCATAGCCACAGCCAGCGAGCCTGAGGTGTAGATGATGATGTCTGTGTACTTGGTCTCGGGGGCTTCAGCTTCCCGCACCAGCTCCTCTTCTGGAGGGAGTGAATCAGTTGAACTGAGCCACAGCCCCTGTGTACCATGGGTCGCAGCTCCCACCCCAGGACCCCCACCCCTACCTGGCAGCACGGTGAGCCAGGCAGACTGGTAGGAGAGGCCGATGGAGTTCCCTGCCAGGCAGGTGTACTCGCCAGCATCCTCCACAGAGACATTGCGCAGGTACAGCACCTCCACCTCGGAGCTGTTGATGTCCGCAGTCTGACAGGGAGAGGGATAGATGGTCAGCATCCCTCCTCCACAGGGGGCTCTGTGCACCCCCGTCACCACTTTAGGGTGGGTATCTGGGACCCTGGTGCTTCCAGCCTTTGTTACCTTGAGCACTTGCACGTAGGGGACCCCGTCGGGACCATAGCTGCTGCCGTTCACCTCGATGTGCTTCAGCCACTGGATGTGAGGCTGGGCATCACTATAGACCTTGCAGAAGAACTCCACATCGCTGCCCACCAGGGCTGTGGTGTTGGCGGGCAGCCCAGCCTGCAAGATGGGCCTGTGCGGGGACCTCTCTGTGCACAAAGCAGAGCAGCATCACCAACGCAGTGGCACAGAGAAGGGCCCCTTTCTCCCTCCCTCTAAACCCACAGTGAAGCCACAGAGAGCCCTTCCCCAGCCCCAAAGCAGATCCACGCAGACCAAAGCCTGGCCTCCATCCCCATGTCTGTTGGGTACAAGGGATGCCAGCAGAAAGGCTCCTCTGCCCCCTTCCCCACGATCCCAACCCCTCTGACAGGCACAGGGGAAGCAGGGAGCCAGAACAAGCACCGCAGGAAGGAGCACTCACCCAGCACGTCCAGGAGGTAGCTGTAGTGGATGCTGCCAAACCTGTTCTCCACAAGGCAGGTGTAGTTGCCGCGGTCAGAGGGCACCACGCTCTCCATCACCAGGCTCCAGTGCTGGTGCCGGAGCTGCAGAGGGGGGAGGTAAGGTGGGAGGTGTGACGGGGGAGTCAGATCCAGGAGGGGAGGCTGCGGAGGTGGGACATGTCCCTTACCCGGATGCCCCCAATGCGGTGCTCCCCCCGGAACTCGCGCCCATTCTTGAACCAGCGGATGCTGGGACTGGGGCTGCCCGAGGCCGGGCACCGAAACTTCACTGTGTTCCCTGCGGGCACCGCGTACAGCTTCTTGTCCATGCGGTGCGGGTGAGTCCAGTAAGGAGCTGGGGGGACACGGGATGTACATCAGGAGAGGGTCAAGGGACAGCACGGAGGCTGCCAGAGCTGCTCCCAGCCACTTGTGCTGTGAGCGGGAGGCAGCAGTGCCCCAACCGCTGATCCTGCCTGGGGTGGCACTGACCTCTGTGCACATAGACAGGCTCCTCCTTTCCATCTCTGTGAAGACCGTCCCCATCACTGTCTTCATCATCATCACCTGATGCCAGCGAGTCTGCAAAGGAAAATGGGTTGGGAGGGACATCCCTGCCTGCAGGGCTGGGTGGGCAGCGGCTGCCGTGCTGCCCTGGGGGGAGCTGGGCGCTGCCGGGGCTCCTACCCACGACGGAGATGGTGAAGTTGCGCAGGATCTCCCCTGTCCCCCGCGCCCGGCACACATAGAGCCCCGAGTCCTCATAGGCAACTTCCAAGATCTCCAGCAGGCTCTGCTGGAGACGGATGCGGCCCCCCGAGGCGAGCGGCCGGGACTCCTTGTACCAGACCACGCTGGCACTGCTCTGGTTGGCGTCACAGTACAGCTTCAACACATTGCCCGGGTCCAGCAGGAGATGCTCCTCTTCCGACTCCAGCAACGGGCTCTCAAATAGCTCTGCAGAGACGCCGTGACCCCGGTGATCAACCCCTCCCCAGCAGGACCCCACCATGTGCCCACCCCAGTGTGGAGAATACACGGTACAACACAGCCCATGCCCAGCTCTGCCACCCTGGAGGCAGGCGAGGGCCGGACCCTGCCCTGGGCTGCAGGCACATGGGTCCCCCAGCGGCATGTCCCCGTCCAAGGCCACCGTTCTTCTGCAGGGGCCACTCCCAGCAGTGCAGGGTGCTCAAACCCATCCTGCATCACCCGAGGGCACCAAATCCTCCCAGGCACCCACCACTGGACCTTCACATGCCCCAGGCACGGCTGGGATCCCCCCCCAGCCCGGCTGGGCCCAGCAATGCCGAGGCTTGGATGTGGTGTCCTGCCTGGCCATGGCCAGCAGCAGCATGCACATGGAGGGCAGAAACGACCCAACCACCAGAACAGCAATATCCATCACAGTCCAACTGCTGCATGCAGTGGTCTGGGGGACACACGTGTATCCCCAGCCCTCTGCATGGCCATTCCAGGAGGGATGTGGGATAGCTGGCCCTTTGGTGCCCTGGGACGTCTTTCTCCTGTACCCACCACCGAGAGGCACGGACCATCTAAGACATTTGCCCTCCCCACCGAGCCGTGCACAACCGCCACAGCCCACAGCGTTCACACCATCCCTTCCCTGCTGCGGGTCCGCAGAGCGAGCTGAGCCCCCGTAGCTCAGGGACACGCTGTTCGGAGCCACCCTGCCCCTTCCAGCCTCCACACCTCCTCGCCCTGCGATGGAGACGCGGACCCCCCGTCCCGGCCCCCAGCCGGATGGGTGCCTCCAGCTCCCGCCAGAGCAGCCCCGCAGTCAGAGCCATGGCGCTTGCACCCAGCCCCCCCAAGGGCTCGCTGCCCAGCCGGGGCCAGCATCCAGAAAGCAGGACCCCACTGCAGCGTCCCAAGCCCCGCTTCCCATCCCCCGTTTCGCAGCCGTACCTGGCTCCATCGCCCTGCCCCGGGCAGCAGCCGCCAGCAGCAGCCCCACCAGGACCTGCGAGAGGGGCCGCATCTTCCAGGCCCCTCCGGCGCGGCGGCTCCCACCCTGCGGGACAGGATCCGGGTGAGCGGAGCCGCGCGGGGCAGGGACCCACCGGCGGGGAGCAGGAGGATGGTCCCGGGGCACCGTGGGGCGGGGTCTGCGGGGCACGGCGACGGTGGGTGCGCACGGAGGGGGGGCAGAGCACGGGGGTCCCTGGGCACGGGGAGACCGATCCCTACCAGCACCAAACCCGTGAGACGGCTCCGGGGTGGAGGGGCCCCGGTTGGGTGCAGGGAGCCGACTCCTGGCCAGAGGTTAACCGGGCACGGGATGGGGGCCGGGGAGAGGGGTCCCAGCGCGGGATGCGGGGAGAAGCGTCCCGAGGGCGAGGGTCGCGGCGTTACCGGCAGTGACGGGATCCCTCGGCGGAGCCGCCGCGCAGCGCGGGGAGGGCCCGGGCAAAGTCCGTGGGGCGGCGGGCTCAGCGCCACCGCGCCCCACACCGCGGCCCCATGGCGGGCAGGGCTCGTGGGGGCTCCGGGCTGCGGCTGCGGACGGCTCCGGGCTCGCTCCGGCCCCGTTGTGCCGCTGCTGCGCCGGGCGCGGGCACTTTGTAGGGGCGCGCTCGGGTTACAGCGGCCCCGCCCGGAGCGCCGAAGGGGTGGGGGGAGAGAGCGGGGGGAGCGCCGGTTCCGAGCCGCGGTGCTGCCGCCGGCCCCGCTCCCCCGGCTCCTTCGCGAACAGACCCAACGCCGGGACGGGGGGGGGCGGCACCGGGCACCCCGCGGTCCCCGTCAGCACCGAGCGGCGGCCCCTGCGCCCCCTCCGGCGCGGCTCCGCCTCCGCAGCATCGCCCGCGGGCGGGGAACTGCGGGGGGCTGAGAACCCCCGGGGCTGCTCCCCCGTCGCCCCCCCCCGTGCAGACCCCACATGTCGGGTCCCCAGGCCGGGAGTGCCGCCGCAGGACAAAGCCGCTTCCATCCCCTTTTCACTCCGTGGCACCCAAGGAGCGCGCCGGGGATGCCATGGGCTCCACGGCAGCGGTGCCCACCCGGCGGGCAGCCCTGGCCTGGGCTGGGTGATGGCGTTGCTGGGTGCCCATCCGCCCGCTCGCTAATTGTGCTGCAATCAGGTGTAGCGTTATCTATCGCTGCTGGTGCCATAAAGTGGCTGTGACCCTCATTAGGAGCCCATAACCGAGCATCGTAAAACACGGCCAGGCTGCGAGCCAGGGTTGGAGTGGCCCTAATCCGATCCATAAACACTTTGCCTTCACTTTCCCCAGGCTGCTGCCTGCACCGGGGTGGGCAGACCCCACTATGCCCAAGCCCTGCTGCCCACTGGCCACACCTGGGCACTGGAGGAGCCTGGCCTCAGGCGCTCGGAACCAGCACGGTCCCCAGGCACACCTTCCCATGAGCATCCTGCTGCCAGCAAGAGGGGACTGAGGGTGTCCACAGTACATGGGCCGGATCTGGCTCCAGAGCCACTCTCCCTTGCTGCCATAACCCTCTGCTTCGCCACCTTCCTGCTTTCCAGCAAAACCTGCTGGGGCCACGGTGAGTCTCACACACAGCCTTGCCCATGCTCAGCGTGGATCCTGGGGTTGTGTGAGCAGGGTGTGGGTATCACTGTCACCCCTCACCCCACAGCCATGCCAAGAGGGCCAGGGCCCAGCCTTGTCCATGTGAAACCAGCAACTTCCACCATGCCGCGGTCTCACTGCAAGGTGATTGGTACTATAACAGCCCATAGCACCATGCACCCCGTGCCGCTTCCCCCAGAGTGCAGGTCCCCACCCCACGCCGCTGCCCCCCAGGGCGGAGGGGCACCCGGAGCAGCCCGGGGCCAGCACCCCCCACCAGCTGTTCATTGCTGCCGCTGCGTGAAGCCATGAGAACATCAATTTCACGGCGCAGCGGCCGCCCCTGCAGAGCTGCAGCGCGCCGGAAGCGCACAAAAATGTTGGGTTCAGCTCAGCTCGAACCGAAACCAAATTAAAACCAGAGAGAAGGGGTTTGTTCCCAGCCCTGGGAATGCCGGGGGAGAGCTGGGCCTCAAGGGAGCCTGTGGGAGCCATAGCACAGGATGAGCGTGGGGAGAACCCTCATACCCCAGCGGTGGGTACGGTGCTGGGTGCAGCAGAGCACGGGGAGCACTGCTGGCGCCTCATCCCGTGTCACACCAAGGGCCAGGGTGATGCTGGTGCAGGCTGGGCCACGGCAGGGCTGTGCCGTGGGCTGCTGGGAAGCGGTCTCTTCCCTGCCGTGGGGCAGCGCAGGGCCGGGCTTTGCCTGCCTGGCGTGATTTATAACAGCAACTGACGGCAAACAAAAAGCCCTTCACGGCAGCGCAGCCACACCGCCTGCCACCCGCTGCCGGCAGCACCGCCACGGCCTGCACCGTGCCAGCAGCTCAACAAGGGGGGATTGTGGCAGTGCCGGCACCCCTGCTGTGGTGCACCCCTGCCACAGCACCCTCCTTTGCTGCCCTTGCTCCCCCAGCCCCGCACGCTGCTCCCATCAGCTGTGGTACCCCAAGGGACACGTGTCCCCACAGTCACTGAGCCACAGAAGGCGGGAGCATCCCCCAGGGCCCCGCAGATGGGGCAGCGAATGGTACTGGGCAGATGGGGCTGGGGACTTGTGCTGCCCCATGTCCAGCCGAGGAGAGGTGACCCCGGGCGAGATCCTCGCCTCACTTACACGGCTAGGGCCCCGCAGCAGCGAGGGGCTGGGCGCCGGCGCTGGGGCTCCATCCTCCCGCCCCTGCCTTCCCCCAGGCAGTAAATCATCCCCGCTCCCCTCATGAAAGGCCCGTGTATGCGCTGCCGGCTCAGGGAGCCTGCCTGGTGCCAACAATATTGCTCTTGGAAGGCAGCCGGGGCTGCGGGAACACAGCCGCCCCTTGTGCCTGGCCCCAGCGCTCGCCGCCGCTCCCGCTGCGGTGGCACCTGTGGCACCGTGGCTCCTGGGGGGGCCGGAGCCCGGGGGGCTCTTTCCTCCTGGAAGTTTCTCTTGGCCTCCCCTGAACGGCTGCTGTTTGGGGCTCCCTGTACCCCGCACACGCGCAGAGCCGGGGGGCTGTGGCTGAGCGCGCTCATGCAACGTGCTGGGGAGATGCGAACCCCTCGGCACTGAGGGGTCAGGCCAGACCCGGGGCACACTGCTCCATCCAGCCCTGCTGGCCTTGACACATGGTGGCTTCTGGTCCTGGCCACAACCCACTGTCCCCGTGTCAACGGGGACCTGCGGAGGCTGGCAGGGGCCAAGCCAGAGGGGCAGGCAGGATGCTCTGCAGGGTCTGGAGGTGAGCACCAGGGCCTGGGGCAGCGCTCACTCCCTGGTATCTCCTGCCTGCCCATCCTTATCTCCGGCTGGGAGGGAGCGATGGAGCAGCCCGGCCCGGTTAAGGTTTAACCAGGCAGAACTTGGCAAACATGAACGTGCTGCTTCCTCTGGGGAGCCGAGAACGTGGGGCCCAGTGCAGGGGCTGCTGGACGGGGACACCAGGGACCCCGGACTCTGGCAAAGCCCCCAGCACAGCACAGGAGCACTCACACATTTGGGCACTGAAGGCTGTGCTGAAAGCACATGGGCTGGGACCGGCCTGGCAGTGCCATGCCTCATCCCTGCTACAGCCCTGCTGCCCCTGCCCATCCTGGTAGTGCTGGGAAGCACCGGGGCTGCAGCTGGCACAGGGTGCCATGAAGCCAGGAAGGGCACTGTTCCCCTTGGGGATGTGGCACATTCCATGTGCTGGGCTGAGCACCATGGTGCCCATCCAGGAGGTGTGCCCACCAGCCCTATCCCTCTGTTGCACTGGGGCTCTTCCCCCGAGTGATGCGATGCAGGACCGGGGCCACCCCGCTGCTCCCAGCCCCTAACTGCCAGCAGGCCCCGGGCCCTGCCTCCACATCTGCACCTGATTTACTCACTGGAGCCAGCGGGGCCATGAGGGATGGCAGCGGCTCGGGCTGCAGCCGGGGCTGCGGGGGAACCCGGGGCAGCAGCGGCTCCCGGGCCAGGCAGGCTCCACGGAGCTGGCTGAAGCACGGGCAGGGCACAGCAGCGCTTCCATGGGGACGTGGCCGGCCGGTGGCTCCGTGCCCTGCACGGTGCCTGCCAGCCGAGAGGCGCTGGGGCTCGGCCCGGCACAGGCAGCCAGAGCCCAGCCTGCGAGGTGCTGCTTGCAGAGGCCCTGGCGGGGAGGAGCGGGACTGGGCAGCCCTGGCCACAGCCAGGCAGGGCACGGGGCTGACAGCTCACCAGCACTGGGGCACAGCCTGGGGACAAGGGCCACGCTCCATCCTCAGCCTCCCCCAGCATGTGGGATGGCTCTGGTCCCACAGCAAGGCTCCCGTCCCTGTCCCATCCATTCCTGGGGGTGTCCATGGGTGCTGGGGTCCCTTCAAGAGCCATCCAACAGCAGGGTGGGCAGCCATCAGAGTGGGGACACCAGTGACTTCGATACACACTTGGTCTGTGTGCTTGGAGCAGAGAGATGGGGTTGGCATGGACCCACCATGGGCATTGCAGCCAGCAGCACGACTGGCAGGGGCTCCTGGTTGTGGCTGCCCTAGCACAGGGGCTTGCCAGCCACCCTGCTGCCGGCAAAGGGGACATGGCAGGGGTACAGGCAGCACCACAGCCACCAACTGCACCTGTCCCAGTGAGCGCCTGCACGCACGGAAAGGCTGGGAGGTGCCAGACATGCCACAGCCCTGCAGCGAGGACAGGAAGGGGTCAGCGAGGGACAGGCTGGCAGCAGCTGGCACGCTGCCCCGGCGGAGCCGTGCGCCGCTGGAGGCAGACACAGCCTGTCCCTCCCAGCACTACTCACACAGCCGATGGCAGTGCCAGCACAAGGCCCTGCACTGCTCCTGGGGACACCGGTCCCATGCACCCTCACCTCCCAAGCCTGCCCCATCAAACAAGCTGCCCTCCAACAGGACAGCAGCAAAGCATTGTGTGTTTGCCATCACGCTGCTCTGGCAGCACAGAACAGCCCAGCATCAGGCACGGATGTTTTCGGCACAAGCTGCACAACAGCTTGCACAAGCGCCAGCAGCCTCCCAGCCCAGCCTGTCCTGTCTTCCCCTTGGTGGCTGCGGTGTGCCCAAGGCCTCATGACTTGCCAGAGCAGCACAGAGGAAGGCACTCACTGCCTCGGTCTGGACCTCGGGGTGCCACAGGATGACAGCAGAACCTGGAGGGCAGATGGGAACACAAGCTTCCCGCCCCTCCCAAATACTTTAAAGGTGTCTGCATCCTGTTCTTTGCTTTGAAGTATGGCAAAATCCCAGGGAGGGCTCTAGCAGAGAGACAGCACCCAAAAGTAGTAATAAACACTCTATTTGGAGAGCTTCACCTTAGGGAAACAGCAGATACATAAACACTGTGTACAGGGGAAGGCAAAGCTGTCAGTACACAGACAGGAGTGACACACCGGACTGGGCAGTGCTGGAAATGGGTCCCTCTTGGTGTCGATGCACAGCACATCTAGTGGGCACCTGCCCTGGCACAGCAGGATGAGAGCGGAGCAGCAGAGGTCGGAGTTGGAGGCCATCCAGGGCGATCGGGCACGCAGTTTCCTTCAGGTCATCACAATTTTCTACTCCCTGATCAAGGCTTAAAAGGACTCCCTCTGTAGCAGGAGGCTAAGGTCACGCCTCAGCAGCGGAGCAAGCCTGGAAAACATGAGGAAGGCGAACCCAGACCAGCAGGAGCCTGTCCTAAGGGAAGATGGCAGATTCTGTGCAGGGTAAAGGAAAACAAAGCTCATGCACAGCCTGGAGTGGGGAAGGGAAGGCAGGCACTCCAAGCACTGAGATTAGCAAACAGCTCGCTCTCCCCTTACTTAACCTGACCAGCGGATTTGGGAAGTGCCTCTCCAGCACAGCTCAGCTGCTCCCCTGGCACACAACCTGCAAGCTGAGGGCCCAGAGGGTCCTCCAGCAGCTGCTGGGGCCAGGCAGGAGGCAGCAGCCTGGCTCAGCCTGCCCTGGCATGCTGGGACATGGGATGCTTGACTCAGAGCACTGGCACTGACCATGAGAGCACCCCAGTGCCTGGACTCTCGTGGTGGGCTAGCAGAGAACAGGCAATACTTCAGCTTAAAGCAAGGCATCTAAAGAACTCGTCCAAAACACACAGCAGGTCTCAGGTGCTGCCCTTCTTTCTGGGGCCTTTTCTAACAGATCTGGTACATTAGCACCATGAAGAGACCATCGGTGTTAATTTCTGGGTTTGAAATACAGAGCACCCCTTTTCTGGGATGGTAGAAATGGGTAAGAACTTTTGAAGAGAGCTGAGCAAGCAGTGTCTAACGAAGGACTAACCAAGGCAGGTTTCCAAAGACTGTGGATTTTTAGTCAGCTCATGATTTGAGTATGTTATACCATAGTTTTCTGCTGCATCTAGTTTTATTCTCTCTTTCCTCTTAAAACCCTCCTTCCCCAGAGTATTTTGGTAGCAGTAAGGAAAATGCTGCACTTCCATGCAGACCCTGACAGAACTAAGCGATGAACTCACCCTGCTCTACCTTCCTCTGCTGACTGCATTCAGACCTCGGAGATCTCCACCGCTGCCAAGTTTGGCTGAGTTTAAGTCACAGGGGGTAAAGACACACACCGTGAATGATCACATACACCTGTTTCCATAGGAAACCAGGCTGAACAGTTACTTCCTTCCATGTGGAAACCCTCGGAGCAGAGGGTTGGGGTGAGCCAGAAGCTCTAACCCTTCTCGCAGCCCTGCGCTCCCACCAGCAGCAGTTTACACACCAGAAGTTGTTACTACATGCGAGACAGACCCAAATAACCCAGCTCCAGAATCAGCGGCTGCGAAAGGCTCTGATGGCAATCAGTGACTCATGAAACCCTGCACACAAACCTGACTGGAGGAGGCATGGAAGGAGATGCCACACTGGTTATTTCCTACTTTAACCTGTACAAAGCCAAGCAGCCTGCACCGTGTCCCATCCACGCTGCTCGCTACAGTCTAGAGGAGCTCTCCTCCAGCAAAAGCCACCTCTGAGCACGGGATGTTGCCCTCCAGGTGCAGGAATCCATTATTTGCTCTGGTGAGGGAGGAGGTGGCCACTACCAGCCTGTTGCCAAACCCTCCTTTAACCAGGTACACACTTCCTCTCACACCGCACCCACCTTCACAGGAAGCAATTACACAATGAAAACTACTCTAAGGGAGTGAAGTATTTGCTGTCTAGCAAGTCTCTTCCAGCTGGATCCTTTTCCTGACAGATTCAGTCCCCGTTCTGCTCAACGGGTGCATACAGGAGGGTAGGGCTTTGATTATCCAGAGGGATAATGAAACCATTGTGGGCTGGCAAAGGATGTGCGTTCTTGGGCCACCAACAACTCCAAGAACAGTGCTGCAACTTGCTCTAGAAGTCTTGGCTGAAATAACTGTAGCCTCCTGGGGCAGTTGACTCTTCCCGGACATACTGCTGGGGCTGGAATGGTCCAACAACCGACACTGCTCCTGGCATCCTGGACATCGAAGGGAGCGAAAGGAAGAGAAGGGGAAAAAAGGAGACAATGTCAGAAGTGCTCTGAAACCTGCCAGCTGCAATCAGTGCTCAGCAGGCATGGCTGTCAGTGGAGCAACAGCCTACTGCAGCCAAGTCAACAACTTGCCAGAAACAGCTTCCAAGTGCATCTTTGCCCTCCGTGCCTGTGTGTAAACAGACACCTTTAGCATGGCAGAATGAGGTACCGCACAGCTTGAGGACTGTTATAGAGCTTCCATTACAGAGCAAGTGTCCTGCCTCTCTTCAGGCTGCAGGAGCTGGCCTGGAGCAGGGCTGAATGGCTGGATCCAGAAACAGTGTTCCGAAAGGGAGTTGTGTGGCTGCAGAAACTCAGACAACATCCATGTCCTTAAAGGGAACATTTATGTGTGTGTGTGTTGGGAACATCCTCTGTGTTATCTGTCTAGAATGGGATACTTGCTATTCACTTATCCAGTTGCGCCATTCAAGAGCCAAAACTTGCCTGGGCTGACAGATGGAGCACGTGTCTTCCAATGAAGTACTCCAGAGAGCCAAGGGATCATGGGGCTCTTATTCCACAGGCAGGCAACAAGAGATCCCAGTTTTCCTCCGGTCTTCCCTGGGAAATTTGGCTAGGAGTCTGTCCTTGCTTCAAGTAGGATTTTCCCAATACTGCTTTCTTCTAAGCTCCTCTCTAAGCAATCCAACCTCATTACTGAGCCTCTTTTAGCAAATGCTTTGAAATGAGAGATCTGAACTTTGACAGTGTCCAGAAGAAGTATTTTTTGTATTAACCATCTGGCAGCCTAATTTTTCCTTTTTTATTAATCATGTATGCAGGGATGCCATTATTTAACTCACCAATTGTGACAGCGAGCTCAGGAATATAGCCATGGTTCAGACTACATGCCAAATTTTAAGATGAGCAACCCCAAGAGAGATTAGAATGGCAAAAAGATGCCCCCTGAGCCAGGCTTTAATTAAATTAAAGCCTCAGTTGTTACAGAAACCGTGTTGAATGGGTGTCAGGCTGGACAAGCTCCCTGCAAAGGCCCACACTGTGCTGAGCTATCAAGAACCAAAATCAATTGCAGGGAACTTCTACTTCAGCAGCATCCCAGAGCTGTCTGCAGAGGGAGCTGCTGAAGTGAATCGGCTTCAGGACAAACAGCACAAGCTTGCACAAACCCTGCCGTTCTGATTACAAGTCAGCTGGAAATACACATTGAAAACTGCATTTTAAGTTATATTTAAGCCACTGATTCGAACAGCGAGGCTGGAAACACTCTTAGACAAGAAGGTTACTTACTGATTCTTGTGTTTGAAGCCACTGATGTGAGCTTGGTACTGCTCTATGGAGTTCAGTACTATGTTACATGTGCTGCAGGGGTACCCCTTCCCAGCTGAAACAGACAGCAGTATTAGCACACACAGCTAGCCAACAACTTGGTGCCTGAGTTAGAAACAAGTGAGATAATCATCATCTGATGTGTTAAACAACTGCTAAACAAAGACAAAGAGCAAACCAAGAACCTGACTAGATGGGGAGATCGCTGAACCCCACTACCCCACCTCACAGCCAGTCACTGTGAGAGAACCCCTAAGCCAGAAATGCTTTCCTGGTCAGAACATGGATTTGTTTATCTATCAAAGCAAAGACACATTTCTTAGAAACAGTTCAGAGTATCAGACATAGTAAAAGTCTCAGCATTAGGACACCAACCCTGATGATACACTGCAACAACATTTATCTCCCAAATTCCCACTCTTCCCGACCTGTACATCTCATAAACAGAAAATGAGGAAGATAATTTGTAAGCTTGTAGTGTTTCAATAAAAAAAAGCAGCCAGAGGAGATTACACACAATGTCCAGCTCCACAGCGCAGCATTCTGCTAAGCCTTGCTGAGGTGCCAACTGAGAATATTAAGCTCTCTCCTCAAGCAGTTTGGTTACACTCAGAGTATCAGTTAACTGCCAAAAAAGAAGAAGGTTTCCAACAATAGCAGTACCAGACAGATCAATGGTTTTGTGTAACATGACAACTCCAGCTGGAATTAAAGTTCAGGAGGTCACAGATACCAAGCAGGCAAGCATGGCAGCACAGCTCAGCGCAGGAGTCTGTAACAGGGGAAAATCCTGGCAGTTGTCCTCAAGACATTAAGTGCTCCTGTATTTGGGCTTGCTGGGGAAAGGCTCTTGCCTGTCTTCCAAGGAAAACAGTTCCTTAAGGTGAAAGAGCAGACTCACCCCAGGGGTGCAGAGCAGCATAATCACTGAGTGAGAAGCACAGCACATCATGTAGCAGACATTTCCCCGCTTGTCTGCTACACCTCAGGAAGGTTTGAGACTCTAGTGAGACATCCAGCTTCTTGGGCAGGAAAGGCCGGAGGAGCTGTTACAGCCCTCATGTCTGCTGCCCTGCACGATCAAGTCAGGACCTCTGTTGTAAATATGGCAAACTGCAGTGTGCACAGAGTTGTCTTAACTGCCCCCCTGCACCCCAAATAGGCAGCTCTTAGAGGAGCTTGAAGCAGACAAACACCTTGGTGTTGCACTGCAAAGAACACATCTTTACCTGCTGCCAGACAGGCCCCAGCAGGGAGGAGTTTAGGGACAGGCATGGCTGTTAGGACACAGAGGTGGGTGGAGAGAGCAGAAGAAAACACCTCTGACTGCAGCCCATCACATCCAAGCAGCCCCTGACTCCAAAACTTCTCCTGAATGGCCCAAGGTCCATGGAGCTGCATCCTCAAGCACTGGGGTTCTGCTGGCACTTGATGGGACACATCCATCAGGTAGGTGAGGACACTGCCTACCTGCCTGGGCTGCGGCTCTGCCACTGTCAGCACCTGACTCATGCTGATTGGAACCATTCATCAGAGCTCACTAATTAGGTGAAGAGCAGATGGGTACTGCTGGAGAGCAAACACCTTCCATCTCCCACACGACTACATGAGGTGGGAAGCAATATTACTTGGATAATTGAGCCTCATTTCTCATAAGTGCTACCGGTATCTAAAGGTGGCCTGCAAAGAATTAGAATAATTAATCTTCTGCTTGTGTGGGTTTTTACAACACAGAACAAAGCCCTCAAAGAAGATTTAAAGATGATTTGTCTGCTTATTATTTACTTCAAGCCTCCAGCAGATACTAGACTTCTTGGCCCAACAGAAGGCTGCTGGGAGGAACAAGGGAGTTTACTGTGAGCTCCTAATGCTTTTACTGGACTCTAAGGGCCTTCATTGTGTAGAAGTGCTCATAAGCAGCAGATCATAAACCAAATGAGTTTTAACTGTCTGCCTAAAGTTCCTCCTTAATAGCTCTTTTTTATTCCCCCCCCCCATTCCTGCTTGCTGCAGAGAGAGTTGCATTAGTTCATCAGATGAAGTGCCCACACAGAGGCAGAAAAGCATTCAGGGAGAAATCTCTCTGGCTTTCATGTGCTTTGAAGCAGCAGGTACAGTTAAACCTATTTCTTCCATCTTTGGCTAGTCCCCTCCAAAAATGTTTTTTTAAGCATCAAATGCCACTTTTATCTTTCCATTTTGGGTGCAGTTACCTAGCTGGAAACGGCACTGGCCAAAATCCCTGGATCATCCGGATGAAAAACAAGAAGGACACATCCTTGATTAGACAACATTGCAAAACACAGCGCAAAGCTTGTCATGAGTAGCTACAGTCTAAAACCTCTTCTGCTGCCAGGGGGTTAGAACATCAACCAAATCAATCTTAGGGCATATAATCAAGATCCTCATCATAAGCAATTCTCCCCTGCTCCCTCCACACAGACTCTCATCCAAAGACCTGTCAGACACATACTGCTGCTCTCCAGCTATTCAGCTATTTATTCCCTGCCTACTGAGAACTCACCCATGAAGGATGATGCCGATGCATCAGGGGTTCGGCCATAGTGTGCCATCAGCTTGTGTTTGGTCTCTTGCTTTCTGTGCTTCTTGCCTACATAATGCTGTTTTGCCATAAGGGGGTTGTTGAAAGTGGCGTGGCAGAGGCTACAGAACTTGTCTGGGTCAGTAATGTCCTTGTTCTCTTCGTTAGAAGACGCAGTGGAGGTGGGGAGTGCAGCAGGATGTTTCAGCGGGGGCACTGCTTCTGTAGGGTGAATCCAAACTCCCGGTCAGTCACAGAACTCAGAGGTAAAGAACAGTCACATTATTTCCCTAAAACCCACATTAAAAAAAATAGCCCACTCCACCTGAAACCCAAACCCAGACAGAGAATGGAAAACATCTAGATAAATTCACATTGCTCCTATCTCTTCCCTTAACACTGCAGAACTGAATGGTGTGTGCTAGACAAGAGTAGGCCAGCAAAACTTCCAGGGTTAAAAAAACCCCAACAGATTTGAGTACTTCTCTTTAGCACAGGCACAGCTATATTCAAGAAACCCTGGATGTGAAGGAGCTTCCACCTTCTCTTACCACCACTCAGCTAGAACACGGGCACCAGTCCCTGTGCAGCAAAGAGAAGAATGTTGTGGGAAACATGGTGCAGCTGCAGGACTTGATCCTGAACCACAAGGAGTTTTGCCTGAGAAATAGCATGAACGGGCCAGGTCTGACGCAGTGAATCCACATGGAGACGTGGCTCTTCTGTCTAATGGAGAAGCCTGCACCCTCTCATTACAAGGTGACAAAGACCTGAGCAAGGACCCTTCTAAGGATCAGAGAGCTCCTCTCATGCCGAAATGGAAGGTACGCACCAGACTGCTCATGTACATCCTCCCCTTCCTGAACGGCTCTGCTCATTCCCATGGGCCACCCTGACCCCAGAGGTGGCTTCGCTGTGCAACACAAAGCCCCGGACAGCTTCTGCCTGGAAGATCCCAGCTCGGAGCTAGTACATGCTGCTACCCTCAGGTGCACTCAAAGGCTGTGTTCTTCCTCCATCCTGAGCAGCTACAGCACCCCAAGCTCTCGGCTGACTTCCTGCCCTGAACAGCTGGTCTACCCCCCCATCCTTTGGGCTCTTCTGTCTGAGACACGCAGGCAGCTGCGCTGGGTCAGACTCGAGGTCTGCCTGGACTGTCTGACATCATGAGAGCAGCCAGTGGTAGGTGCCGTGGGAAAAACACAAGGTCAGGACAAGCACATGTTGATGTTTCCCAGTTACACTCTCCCAGTCCCCAGCTATCTGCAGCTTACAAGTTCTTGAACTCCAGAGGCCCCATCTTTGTAGCTCATCAGCCCTGATGAATTTGCTGTACCCAAGTTTCAACCATCACTTCAGTCCCTGTAAGCTTTTAGTGAGCACTGTAACCTGTGACAACCATTTCTACACACAGGGATAGGTACAATGCTGCCACAAGCTGCATTTCTCCTCAACAAAGCAACACAAACCAACACACAAGGTTCTGCCAATGCCAGCCCACCAAGCAGGCTTCCAAGAGGCCGAGTTTCTGGAAGTGTACTGATGGCTTACTCTGCTTCACAGTAAAGAGTGCACACATCCTCACAAGAGCTTACACTTGGGGACCAATGAACCTCTTGACTTTCATATGGCTTCAACAGCCTCTCAGTACAATCTGCAGGCGCTGCAGACAGTCATACCTTCCGGTCTGGGGGACTGCTGCTTCATGTTCTTGGCATGAGTCTTGCCCAAGTAATGAGATGTTGCCACCGCTGGCGAGGAGAAGGTCATGTTGCAGATGGGACAACACTTGTTCCTGTCTTCCCCATTGCTGCCTTCTTGCTTGCTATCCTGCGCACACAGAACCGCGGAGGGGCTGAGGCTGGGAGGGATCTCTGCAGGTCACCTCATCCAACCTTCTTGTGCTAAGAAGAAACACTAAGGTTTGGGGGTCTAAATAAACAAGGTAATTGGAGACAGCCGTGTTAAGTTAAAGAAGTGTGACTGAGCAGGATGGATTAAGGATAAGGTTAAGTTTGTGGCTGCTAGAATTGGAACAGGCAGCCTTTTACTCTGCGAGGTGTGAACTGAGCAACACAAACACCGCTATCAGCTGGGTCATCTGCAACACGACGCCGGTGGAGCAGGCAGCAGCAGTCATTTCTAAGCCTAACACTATGTGTGAAGGCATCTGCCTTTATTCCCCCTCCCCCAGCCCGCAAATGTTGGGGAGTTAGGGATTAAAGCTGAAGCAATCATAAAAGTAGAATCTGTTTCCCAAATGAGTCACGGGGCAGACAGATGGCCGAGTGGAACGTGGTGCCTTTACTGACCAACAGGCTCCAGCTACTGGCCAAGGAAACCTACATAAGTATAAACCAGATCGCTCTGGAAGGAGAGTCCCAGTAGACAGTCAACCCAACGTGCTCTCCTGACAGTAAAGGTTATGCAATGACACTCCTGACAGGCTGTTGCTCCCATTCAGCTCTTCCCTGTCCTTTCGAGCAAGACTACCATAAAAAGCAACATGTGTTTGTTTAACTGGGGAAGACATACTCACAGAGGCTCTTGAAACGGGAGGCGCAGCAGGAACTGCGCTTGCTAGGACAAGGCCCAGTAACACAACTACCATCAAGCTCTCCACTTATCACAGTTTCCTCTCCAAGAGTGTCTTCATACTCATAAGATGGTTTGGGTTGGGAAGGACCTCAAAGCTCATCCAGCTCCAACCCCCTGCCACAGGCAGGCACTCCTTCCACTAGAGCAGGTTGCTCCAAGCCCCATCCAACCCGGTCTTGAACACGGCCAGGGATGGGGCAGCCACAGCTTCTCTGGGCACCCTGTGCCAGCGCCTCAGCACCCTCACAGGGAAGAACTTGTGCCTAAGAGCTCATCTCCATCTCCCCTATAAACGTGCCGAGGCCGTACAACAGCCTCCAGCCCAGCAGGTCCCACGTATTTCAGCTCTACCGCCTCACCTGCTTTGCATCCAGCTTCATCTTCTTCCCGGGGCCGCGCTCCTCCCCGCCGTGGATGGACAGGTACCGCCTCACCTTGTTGGCGTGCTTCTTGCTCTGCGGAAAGCAGACACAGACCGGCCCGCCCGCTGCTCAGCGCCCCGCGGCGCCCGGCGGCGGCGGCCCCCGCTCCCTACCTGGTAGTGAGCCAGCCTCTGGGACTCGGAGATGAGCAGCGCGCTGCACACCTTGCACTGCGCCTCCGTGAAGATGTGCCCGTTCTCCCGGATCAGGCGCTCCACTGCGGGACACACACAGACCCCGCACGCAGCCAGGCGGTCAGCAGCCCGGGCAGCCCCGCGCCTTTAACCCCACCGCCGCGCCCCCGGCTCCTCACCCGCCTCCTCGGCCACCGGCAGCCCCCCGCTCCTCACCCGCCTCCTTGCCCACCGGCAGCCCCCCGCTCCTCTCCTCACCCGCCTCCTTGCCCACCGGCAGCCCCCCGCTCCTCACCCACCTCCTTGCCCACCGGCAGCCCCCCGCTCCTCACCCACCTCCTTGCCCACCTCCTTGCCCACCGGCAGCCCCCCGCTCCTCTCCTCACCCGCCTCCTTGCCCACCGGCAGCCCCGCGGCGTCCCCGTTGCTACCCGCCCCGTCCGCCATCGCCGCCGCCGCCGCCTCCCGCAGCTCTCGCGAGAACAGCCCGCCGCCTGCTCTTAGCAACGGCGCGGGGCCCTCCCGCGAGACGGTGGAGGGAGGCGGCGGCGGCGGCCATGTTGGTTGTGGGCAGGGCGGCGGGGACGGGCGGCTGCCGGCTCAGCGGAGCAGCCGGTTGCGGCGGTGGCGGTGACTTGTGATGCACCCATGTTTCGCAGGTAGAAGGTGAAGGTGCTCCCCCCCACACCGCGCTGGCCTCCTCCCTGGAAACCGGCGCCCTGTCCGCAGCACCCGGTACCGGGATGAGGAAATGGCGGCAGCGCCGGCAGCTCCCGGTGCACCCGGGCACAAGGGGCCGGTGCCCGCGGTCCCCCTCCACGCCGGCCCCGCCGCCTGCCCGCCAGCGGCATGGCGCCTCCCGCTTCACCGCCGGGACGGCACGTCACGTAGCGCGAAGCTGCCGCCACCATATTGGGTGAGGGCAATGAGGCCTCCGTCGCCAACTTGAGCTCGGGTGAGGGACCCCCCGACCGGGGCCGGCGCGGAGGGGTGGCCCGGCCAGGGCTGGGCGCCGGCCCGCGGGAGCCCCGGTCCCGGTGAGTACCTGTGCCCCGCGGGGCCGCTCCGCGCCCGGCCCGCTGTCCCGGGGCTCGCCTGGGGCCCATCCGCCGCGGGGCTCTCGCGGCCGGGCGCCGATCCCCTTTCCGCGCCCGGGGCTGTCTGTTCCCCCGAGGCCGTTCCATGCCCCCTTCCCCTGGTGCTGCTCCGGGTCTGATCCCCCAGGCGTGCCCGCGGCCACTGTCCCGGTGACCCGGAACCGGGCTCCATCGCCAGCCTCTCCCTGGAGGGGACAGCCGGTGTCATTCCCCTCGGGGGCTGCTCCCAGCCCTTTGCCCTGGAGGGGTCCCTGTTACTGTGCCCCTTCCTCTGGGGACACTCCGGGACCCTTTACGGGGCTGTACCCCGGGGAGTGCGCCCCAAAACCGACCCCCCGGCTCTGTCCTGGTCCCATCCACTGCGGCGTCCCCCAGGCTCGGCCCTGTGGGGTAGCCCAGCGCGCTCCTTGGGGCTGACCCCCTCCTCCCGAGCTCACCCCCGTCCCGTCTGGGGTTCCCCCATGCTTCCTGCCCAGGGTGACGCTTGTTGAGTAGCCCCGACCGTGTCAGGCTCCCTGCAGAGCCCTCCATGCCCCAAAGCAGCAGGCTGGGGACTTGAGGACCGCAGGTGGGTGCTGGGGACAGGGTTGCTCTCCCCCTGCCATTCAGGGCCTGTCCTTGGAGGAGGGAGGGGTGCTGTGTGCGGGACTTGCTTTGGGCTGCGGAGCAGTTTGCATCTCCTGAGAGCTCAGCGGCATTTGCAGATGGCCCCGTGTGGCCTTCGTAGTCCCTGTGTCCCTTCTCATGAAGACCCAGCTCTATAAGCGGATAAATCCTGTAAACAATTCCTCTCCCCCAGGCGCACTGAGCCCTTATATCCTGCTGGTTGCAGTGCATCAGCTGGGTGCTGCGTGATGGGTCGAGCTGGGGGTCCGGGGATGATATTTGAATGGAGGCATGTGGTGCTGACCTGCCTGAGGCTGGAGCCTCCTCTTCCTGAGGTGGGGGGAGTTGTTTACAAAGCGACAGCCTGTGTCTGCAACGGCTCAGAAACTCATCCGGGGATGAGAGTCATTCATTTTTGGCTTCATTTTCAAGCATTTTTCAAGCTGTCACAGCTTGGCAGGTCTGTAGCTGCAGTGTCAAGATTTAGAATTATTCTGTCGGTAATTGCTTTCTGATTCATCAAAATGATAGATGAGAGGGGAAAATGACAAATAATCACAAGTTGGGGATCTTCAAGGATATCCCTAAAAATGTGCCTGGAGAAGCGTGGCATGTGCAAGTCCCTTGTCAGGAGGTCACCTTTGCTGTCAGCGCTTACAAAGACATTCTGTTAAATTCAGAGTCGGAAAAAGCCTGGATAACTGGAAAATGATTTTGTGAGCAAAGCTGCAAAGGTAGTTTTAGATAATCCAGTCTGGGTTTGCTGAGCCTGAAAGCAGGTGTCATCACCTTGGGTACGAGCAACTGTCCTTTCCCAGAGTGCTAGGAGCAAAATACAGCTTGTCTTCCCCACCTGAAGGGGGGGTGTGTGCTCTGATGCCTGTTTTCTTCCCTCAGCCGTACCAGCTTGTCTAATAAAAGCTATTATCTCGCTCTCCTACTCATAGCCTCAGACTAGCGCAGCTACAAGTGATCTCTTGTCTTGTTCCCTTAGTTACATTTACAGAGACTCTTTGCCACAAGTCCCTCCGTTTTCAGCAGCGTTGTGGGAGTTGTGTGGTTACATCTCTTACATCTCTCTTTTTTCTTCCTCCCTTCCCTTTAAATGTTGAAGGTAGGTGACTCATCAAAACTCCAGCTGATATTTCTCAGTGATCTCTTATTTAGCACAGTGCATCAAGCAGAAGATGCATCGTGGAGTCAGAGGAGAGCTGGTGATACCAGCATGGAGTTTAAAAACAAGGCAGCATGGCAGTTGCTTTTGTTTTGGTGGTGAGGAGGTTTCCAGGCTGGCTCTTTAAAACCAGGGTGAGCCTGTGTGGGCTCATGCACTGGAGGCACAGGCCTCGCTGCCCGTCACCATGCTAAACTAAGTGGTTTCCTTCTGATAAAGGAGCGTTCCCCACCGCCACAGACACCCTCTGTGGGGCAGGTCTCAGCAGCTGGGGTGAGGCTCGGCTCATCTCTCTGGGCAGAGGGCAAAGAGGCCATTTGGAGCGAAAGATAAAAAATGGATGAAGTGTACGGAGGATATTCCAACAGGACCCGAGTTGGGCTCAGCTGGAGCAGAACAGCTTTGTTTAGCAAGAGCCATTGTTCGTTCCAAAGCGGCGCTTGGTTTTATTTCTCTTTCCTAAACAGAGAAACGTTTGTGGACTGCAGTGGTCTTTGCGGTCGTTTCTGGTGCTGTGCATGCCATGTGTACAGTGTTCCATCTTCAGAGGGCTCAGCAAACCTTCAGTGCAGATCGTGACTCACCAGGATAATCATCTTTTGTCTCTAGGCATGTGTGTGCATGTGTTTGTGGAGGAAGGGAGGCCGAG
This sequence comes from Ara ararauna, assembly GCA_028858755.1. Lineage (NCBI taxonomy): Eukaryota > Metazoa > Chordata > Aves > Psittaciformes > Psittacidae > Ara > Ara ararauna. Next base: position 1,576,364 of record CM054386.1, read on the forward strand.
AGGCTACAAGAGCTTCTGGAGGCTGCAGATAGTGGGGAGGGAATGCGTGTATTCCTCTCTCAGCCTCACCTTGCTGCCTCGGACTGTAGGTGGAGCAGTGCACTGCTGTTCCTGGCACTGATGGGGGTTCTGAGCTCCGTTAGCATTTCTACACGAAGTGGCTGTTTGCAATTTTGTGGTGTTACAGAGAAGGGTTTGGCTCTATACTGGGTAACCTAGGGTCCTTTTTGTATCTTCTCCTACTCTTATTTTAGATCTAAGCAGGACATTTGAGCTATTTCAGTGATCTTGAAGGAAGGCAGAATGATCCTGTGGAAGGACACTGGTCTGGGAACCAGCCAAGTTGACTTGCATTTCCAGCTCTGCTGTTCTCTGGTGTGTAACACAAGGGGCTTGTCGCTTAACCACTCCGCACATGTTGAATTCTAACTTCAACAGAGCTGATCGTGCTCAGTTCGCTTTGCGAGCCTCTTCTACATCACAGTTCAGGAAGCGCCAAATGTTGTTGTCGGGTTGTTTGGCGAACAGCAGACACAGAAGGGAAAGGGTGGTTTAACTGTGTGTGCTGTCCCGCTGCTCTCCTTCACCCAGATCTCTTCCTGATCCTCTTGTCTGAGTCCTTTTGATCACAGCAGCTAACACTTGCTGTGCATCTATCTCCAACAGTCTGGGCTGGCAGGGAAAGGAGACACTGAAGTGCTAGCTTGCATTGTGTGGGCACCTGCCCTCAATTGTGCTGCTCGTAGAGCACTCAGGTTTGCACTAATAATGCTCAGCAGGTTCCTCGCTGCTTGTCAAGTGCCTTCTCTAATACAAATGGTTTGGGCATGTCTGCGCAGAGGACTTCCTGAGCCTGATGCTCATTGAGAAATCCAGGCTGCAACATAAACCTTTTGTTTTGTTTCCAACCTGCCTACTGCCATCGCCTGCATTTTCCCTTTTTGTAGTGCTGATGCAGCCTTCCTCTGAGCCGCTGTGCTGACAGCGAAACCGCTTCCTTTGAAGAACGTGCCTTTCCCCCTTGTTTTGTTGGATAGAAAAGCTGACAAATGGCTCTGCTGTGGTGGCTTCTTGTTCTGGCACACAAATTCCAGCTTGATCCACAGCCACAGCCTTGGTTTGTTCTGCACCAGGACATTGAAGGCGTGGGGCTGAGGAGGGGACGTTTGGGGTTGTGTTGAAGGGCAGCAGACCTGCTGTGAAGCAATGCTTTGGAGGAGTTTGCTGATGAGCTTTAAGAGGAAAGCCTCATCGCTTTAAAGTGGGGCATTCAGAGTGGCTTCTGTGTTGCTGTTCCCCTGAAACCCCTTTTTAGCAATCAGCTGTAATAAAGAATTCTTAACTAGATGAGTGGTGACTTGTACATGTGGCTCCCAGTAACACTAAATCCACCACGCTTTGTAATAAAGGTTCTGATGCCTGCAGCATTTTGACTAAAAATAGCAAAAAAAAAAGGATGGCTGTTAGGGGAAATCTAAATCAGAAGGAAACAAATGGCTTTTAATCCTTCCCTCTCTTTTCAGAGTGAAGGATGCCGAGGAGGAAGAAGCCCACAGAGGGCCTGGACTCTCGAGGTCAGGATGGGGAGGAAGAGGAGGAAGATAAGAGGAACTCAGCCAACACCAAGAAGAAGCGCAGCTTTGTGGATGCATTCATTGTTATATCTGACAGCGATGGAGAGGTCAGTGATCACCTTGTGCTGGCCAGAGCCTGTGCTGGGGCCTGCTGTGGCAGGAGAGAGCCCGAGCACCCCACACTGTCTGTGCTGGGGTCAGGCTTTGTGCAGGGGTTATTGTGCCGTTCCTTTTCTTACATATGAGATGAATCAAATCCTGTTTGACTAGGAAATGAATGGTGTGCTTCGTGAGGGTGAGTTATGAGTCTGGGATTTGATAACCAAATCCTCTCAGAACTGAATTTGAAACGTAATTTCAAAGTAACCTTTCCTCAATCCCTTTACAAATCTTTTTTTCGTAATTTTTATTTGATTGATTTCCAGCTAAACCTTAGAAACATGATTCTGTATTATGTGCAAATAGATAAGAAAATGATTCAGAACACGGGCTTGTGAGTAGCTCAGGCACAGCTGGTGTCAGGTAAACTGATCCCGAATTACAGAAGCCTGAGTTTTTAACCCACTTCCATAGGGTGTAGAGGTGAATTGCGGTGTGGGAGTGCCTCACTGAGACGTAAAGGCTCAGAATGCTGATCCCTCATTGCAAACATCAGCCTTACCCTAGAAGATTGAAATGTCTGTGTCTGTCACACTGGCATTGGGTTGAGTGCAGGAACTCCTGCCTGGGGGAAACCCAGAGCTTGAGAATCTGTCCTCAACTGGCTGAGGTACACGAGAGGAAGCTATTAGAATTGTTTCTAGTGTATGACTGTTGAGGCTCTGCTCTGTCTTGCTGCTGTTTGGGGATCCTAATCTGCTTTTTGCAATTCCACCATTTTCAGAAGCATTTCAGTTTATTCTCAAGCTGCAGATCTTAAATCAAGTCCCTTTCGCTCCCACATCTGCAGCATGCTCCTCTACAATAAGGCGATTATCATGTGAGGAGGGGAAAAGCACCAGAAATAAACAGTAAGAAGCTGTAGGGCAAATGATATTGGATGTTTTTTCTTCACGTTGTCTGAGTTCTGTCCCATTGGGAAATTCCCTGAAAGAAATGGAACATATGGCAGTAATAGTTCAGTGGGGTTAAACCCTTAGCTCTGCAATATGCTAAGTTAACTTCAGATGTCTGCTGCATCACTGGCCTTTATTGTGAAACCTATAAGGAAAAAAGAAATCAGCAGCTATAAGAGCTGCTGCAGTACATAAAAGATCAGGACCTGTTATTGTCTGCAATTATTCATCTCAATGTGCACGTATCTGAGAAAGAGGAAGCAAACGTCTCTTAAAAGACATCTATAAAAAGGTTAGGCTCCTGACTGTTGTGTAAGTTTGTCTATAAACAATAAATTCTGATGGCATAATCGGTCATATTACAGAAAAGGATATGCTCAGAGAGGCTGTTAAAGAGCCAATTAGGTTCTGTATAAGTGACAACAGTTCAGTCAGTTGAATGAGGGGATTTATTCAGTTCAGTCTCTTTCTGTGAGTCATCAGCTTCCAGATCTGGTGCCACAGTCTCTTGTCGTGTTGTTTTCTGCAAAATCAAACCCAAAAATGTGATTTACTTGGGATCTCAAAAAAATAAGTGTCTGGCTTCTGTAACTGTCTCAGCTCTTCAGTGTACATCAAGTTGAATTTCAATTTCAAACCTTGCAACTGTTGTTCTTGCTCTAGTAAGACCTTGTTATGTGTTCAAGAAGAGGTGTGGGAAGCTCAGATCAATAGCAATTTTAGAGAACAATACATTCTCAATTAATCTTGCATCTGTTAGGACATGGTTCCTTATGAATCAAAAGCTACAAGGACAATTTGGGCATCATTGATTCGATGGCTTTCTTCCTTGGCAGTCTCTTGGCAGGTATCTATAGAACAAGTCCCTAGTTCTGCTTCCAGACCAGCAGATCTTGTAGCAGCTGCACCTGGAAAGCCTCCAGCTTCTCACTTTTGATGATCTTTGGCAGACTGCCTCTCCCAGGAATTTTTCAGTCATGCTGGATTATCAAGCTCATCCATGGTTGGTTTTTTTTTTGCCAAGTTTTCTTTCTTTGCTCATGTCTATGCTGTGGCATTTGCAGAGCTCCACCAGAAGGAAGTTTTCTGGATGTGGGGCTTTCTGATCTCTGCTATATATAATCCTGGATTTGGGGAATGCTTCTCTTTTTTTTGGGAAGGGTCAGACAAAATAAGAACAGTCTCTCTGGCTCTGTGGAAACAAGAGATTACCTTCTCTGAGCAGACTGTGCCTGTGAAAATGCCGACGTGACGAATGAGCAAAGTGGCTCCTCTCTCCCCTGACTGATTGGTCCTGCAGGGGATCAGCTGCCCATGCCAGAATACAGGTGGTCGTTCACAAATAGACAGCATTTCAAATAGTGCCCAGCAATGCTCTCTCCAAGCATAGCAATTCCTGATCTGGCTCACGAGCCTCCTGCGTGAATTGGGCTGTTTTATAAAGACTCTTTGACTTCCAAGATGTTCTGAAGCCATGTATGAAAGATGATTGTCACCCAGCAGAGGCCCAGTAGCTGTGCTAACCTCTTTGACCCTAACCCAAGATGCTGCTGATCTGCTGTGGGACTCTTTTTCCTTGGGTAGATCCTTTGTGAGCTTTGAGAGTGCCTGCCTTCACTCATGGAGTCTGCATGAAGTCTCACAGGCTCTTTCTGCCAGATTCATCAGCTCTGCCAGCCCTTGGGGAACATATGACAAGACTCCATGGTGATGGTGCCACCTATTTCTGTAGGGTATCCATGGCCTCTCTTCCCTTTGGTGTGGAACATCCCTTTGCTTGATTATCCCTGTGTTTGGAGATACTCGCACTCCGGATGAATAGCAGCATATGTTGATGTTCCAGAGCAGATGTTGGTTTTGGTAGAAAGAGGGAGGTGTGCTTGGACATTGGCTGGAACCCAGCCACTACCCTGTCGTGTTCTCCGTTAACTATGGCAGAGAACACTTGTCTCAGGACCAGGCATGGCCTGAGGGACACCTTGCTATGGAGAAGCTCATGGAATCATAGAATTGTTTGGTTTGGAAGGGACCTTAAAGCTCATCCAGTTCCAACCTCCTGCATGGGTAGGGACACCTTCCACTTGAGCAGGTTGCTCCAAGCCTGTCTAACCTGGCCTTGAGCACTGCCAGGGATGGGGCAGCCACAGCTTCTCTGGGCACCCTGTGCCAGCGCCTCAGCAGCCTCATAGTGAAGATGGTGCTGGCAGTGTCACACGAGGGTGGCAGTGCCCACCCCACACCATTGGCAATCCGAGTGAAGCAGAGCCCCGTGGAGTATCACTGCAACACCCTCCTGTCCCCAGGGGCTCTGCTGTGGTACCGAGGGACTCAGAGCCTCCAATTCCCAGAGGAGAACACAGTCTGAGTGTGCTGTGCTGTACCCTCTCCTCAGAAATCAGGTTGGTCTGAATCCAGGTTCCTCACAGCCTGGTGAAGCTGTTTCTCCTGCAGAGGCCTCCCTCTTGTGTGTCAGGAACTACACGTCTGGCACAAGCCCCATTGTGTCTGTTGTTCAAGTCTCCACTTCCAGCAGGTTTGTTCTAATGAGCTGAAAGACGGAGCAGAGCTGAAACAGATTCTGAGCTGAAGTCAGAGACTAATAAAGTAGGGTGTGATATTAATTTCAGCAGCAGCAGCCTTGGCTAGAGCCAAACATGGCACTTCCAGCATCTAATTGGCTTTTAAAAATAAATTAGTCTGGTTTTCATCTTTGTGTTTCCCATGCAAGGACGGGTGGTGTTTGGCTGTGCCCTCTTGTTAGATGGTCCCAACTGCTACTGAGCAGTAAAACTACGCAGACCTTTTGACTTTGCAGCCTGCACTGTTAGCTATGGAGACGTTCTTCTGTAGCCTTTCCTTCCCTGAGTCAGTGGAAGCTGATTTCTGTGGTTTATGATGTGGATTGGAGGGAGCAGGATGTGGGAGGCTGGCTACTGGCTTCCATTTACGGGCTTTTAGAATCGAGTGGAGCTCTATCTGTTTCTGCTGGCAGCGTCAGGTTCTCTTAAGTATGTGCAAAAGCATTTTTAAAATGGGAATTTGATTTCCTGCTGTCTGGTGAAACCAAGCAGGGTAAAAAAAAAACAAGGAAGAATAGTGGCTGCCTTCCACTAAACATGCAGGGGACTTTGGAAACCTGTCATTTTCTTCATCTGTGTACAACGCTGACAGTGGAATTGCTCATCAGAGAGCATCATACATTAAACTGCAGAGCCTGATACACAGGAAGGGAATTTGGATTCCTTCTGGCCATTATGCTTTAAACTGATGGCAGAGGAGGGGAGACGCTCTCCAGGCTGGCACTGAGCAGAGGTGCACAGCCCCTACCTCGCCTCCGCTTAGAATAATTAGTTTCCCCTGGAAGCTGTGTGTTGGAGATGACCTTGTAACTAAGAGTTTTGGTGGCAGTTTGGGAATATTTTAATTGATTAAGATTATTTTTGGACTAGGGATCTTATTAGAAAGGTAGTTGGTTGAGTGGCCCCCTGAGTTCCTATTATCCTTGTAGAGAGATGAGCATTAAAAAGGTTGGGTCAGAAGGAGCAAGCCCTGTTGTCTTCTCTGAATTTTCTGGGCCCCTTCTGTTTCTTCCATCCATGCCTGCATTTATGCAGAGCACTCTGGGGCCTGCGGGGCTCTCTCCCAGCAGAGGTACAAACAGCCATAAATCCTAATTAAAAGGTATGTTTTATTTTCTGGGTTTAAAAATAAAGAAGATTTAAGAATTCTTGGAATTGAGATGTGTGTGTATATTTTGGTCCATCAGGATTAATTGGATTTGCTTCAGCGCTTCAGTGTGCTGGAGCTGTTTGGTAGAACGCTGCTGAGCAATTTAAACATCTTTCTCAAATGTATGAGGTTCATACAGCACGTGTCCTGCAATAATTTTGCTCCTGCCACTGTTGGAAACGTGGAGGTTCTTCAGGACCCGGCACCGAGGCACGGCCTTGGCTGTGTGGTGAAGCCAGGCAGCCTGCGTGCCACCGGGCACACTGCTCCTCTCCAAAGCCCTGGTGGTGTTTGAGCCCCATCTTGTCCTGTGGTGCCTACTGTAACCGTGTGTCTCTGTGCACAGAGCAGGCGCAGGCAGGTGTGGAAAGTTTGGTGTGCTCGTAAATCACATCCGTGCCCTGGAAGAGAGCTGCAGATGAGAGTGTCAGGGTTGACCTTCTGGCAAGCGCGAGAGTGATGAGGGGAAGATTGATGCCCAGAGAGAAGAGCTCGGGATTTACGGAGCCTGGGATTAAGTTGCCCCTGTCTTAAGCTGCAGTAGGTTTAGCACTGTTAGTCAGGGCTTTGGGGGACAGCAGGAGAGCTGTTGCTTAACTCTCTCCAGCATATAATCCTAGCATGATCCTGGTGCAGCCCCATGAACCATTCCGCACTCCCTTAGGTATGAGCTGCCCACAAGCCCCACCACGGGGCTGCCACTGCAGGGCAGTTTGGAGCAGGAAAACCCATGCCTTATGGAAAACATGCAGGGCCCTGAGAGAGAGAGAGGATTTCACCTTCTGTGTGTAAGCATCCATCTTCTAGCAAGAGAGAATCTGGCTGTGAGGCAGCCTTTTGGAGACCACAGATTTTAGACACAGGGTACCAAAACCAGGCTGGGTGAGGAAGCAAAGGATTCAGTCAAAGGAAAAACCCTTAGGTATAAGCATGAATATGCGTGTGTGGACTTGCAAGCATGATTGCTGCCTTGTTGTGAGCTGATTCTTAAATTGGTGGAAGTGAGGAATGGTGTAGGTATTGGGGCATGTAGAAACTGTAATGTATTAGGCTTTCAGGAAACTGCTTGATAGTACGTCTTGCAAAATCTTAGTTGGATAAATAATTCAATTTGGTCTAGATAGTAACATTGTTGGGTTGAAATCCCGCTAAAAGACTGTGAGCAAAGGCTGGTGATGAACGGAAGAGAGGCTTGTTTCAGGGAGATGTAAAGCTGAGGGCAAGAGGATCAATATTAGGTCTGTGTGTGTTTTAACATCCTCATTAATGATCAGTAAGAGGGAGCAAGTGGTGTACATGCATTAATAAAATCTACAGATAACATTAAACTGGAGATGGCTGGAACAAAACTCAGCATAGAGGTACAGTCTAAAGGACTTCACAGGTTCAGAAACACAGGCAGCAGAAATTGATGACACTTGACAATAAGCAGTGTATCTGCTTGCATTAAAGTAGCCCCAGCCACATGCCCCATCTGGAAGCCCTGTCCGGGCACAGGAGGTGGCATGAGGCACAAGTGTATGGCCAGTTTGCAGGAGTCTCATGGAGAACAAAACCAGCTCAGATGGAGATGCATGAAGCCCCGTCCTGGCCACGCATGGGTCTCTGCCTGAAACACTGGGTTTGATTCTAATCCTACGTGATATACCGAGTCAAATTGGAGGAGGTCCAGTGCCAGCGCTTGGTAATGTGTATGTCCTCACTTAAGCTGTTAGGACAGCAACTTGCATAAATGTCTGTCATTTCAGCCTGTGACCATTCTTGTGGCAGTCCATGTGCTTAAAGCAGCAGGCACTGAGGTTGTTCATGGGGATAGTTTTCCAGGAGGCCTTGAGACTTCAGGCTTCCAGAGTACTCAAGCTTCAAAAATTAAACGCTTGTGGCAAATACAATGAGAGAATAGCAGGAGGAATGAATACAGCTGGCTCTCCTGCCCTCAGGGTCCCCAAAAATGGCTAGGATTCTAGTTTTGGTCACCTGAAATTGGGCAAAATACTAGAAGCTACATGGCAGGAAACAGTCACAGCTTAGAGGTGTGTGGCTTTTTTGTGTTGAGTGCTGACAAATACTAATGTTTTCGCAAGGCCAAATGAATTCTCTCTAAAATCATGGGCAGCAGGTGCAGTGCATGGTGGTGACTGGCATGAAGTCTATTGTCTCTCCTACTTCTCTGTTTATGTCAGTCTGTAACTCTTTTTGCTCGTTATGCTTATCACACAGCTTTTAATAGTTACAGAATGTGCTTGAATTATGTTTGAAATTCAAATTTCACACAAATAGAGGCTTGTTCTTGAACCAGTGTTTGTGTCTGAGTCGTGGGGGGAAGGGAGCTGGTAGTATTTCTTACATGCTCTATGCACTCACCATGGTTTTTTCCATTACAGCAGGAGTCAAAGGAGGAGAGTGGATTGCAAAAGAAGAGAACAAAACAGCAGCTGGAGAGAACGAAGTTTGCTGCAAAAAGAAAAATTGCACGTAGGTCTCGAGCGTGGGGCTGGGGACGTAGCCTGGTGCTGAGCAGCTTCTGCTGTTCGTGTTAGAGATTATTTCCTTTGCCGAAAGGCTGTGATGTGGTGGGGGAAGCACCGATCCTGGAGAAGACCCTTCTCAGGGGTGAAATTTGCCTTTCTGAATAGACATACTGTCACTTGTTTTCTCCCCAGGCACACACTGGTGCACTTCCAAAATAAGTGTGCGAGGGTGTTGGTTCCTCACCGGGTTTCAAACTCGGTTGAAGATGATCTGAAAGCACTGTCAGTCACAAACTGCCTTCCTGTTCAGGCCCCTCTGCTGCTGTCTTTCCCTGAAACATCACGATGCTCTGACCCGGCAGTCGCAGCTCAGGGAAGATCTGAGTCGCAGTTGACAGTTCTCTGAAATCATGGGCTCGTAGGCAGCCGGAGGAGCCAGCAGCATTGGGCAACACAAGGAAGGGTGTTAAGAACAAGAGATTTGCTTTATGTCATGTTGCTGTTATATAAAGTGTTGGTGCACCCACATCAACAGTGCTGTGTGCAGTTCTGGTCTCTCCATCTCAAGGACGCGGTGGTGCTCCAGAGAGCAGCAGCCCGTGCCATAAAGGGGATGGAACAGCTGCTTTATGAGGAGAGACTGGAAAGCCTGGGGCTGCTCTGTTAAGAGACGAAGGTGGGATCAAAGTTCACATCAGGAAGGCAATGCCTCAGCTGAACACAGAGCTGTTGTTTACCAGCTCCTACAGCCAGGGTGCAGTCAGTGGAAATAGCAGGAGATAGGTAGGTTTGAAATGGGTGAAGGAAAGTAATGCTTCACACAGCATGTAGTGAACTCCTGGAAGTTTTTTATCATAAGAGGTTGTGAAGGGGTCAGCATCAGCAACTTTAATAAGGGATTAAATGCATTCATGGATGATAGGTCAATAAATAGATGCCAAAGGGATCAGGCTGGGCGGCTCTGCTCGTATTCTGCAAGCAGCATTTCTGAATGCTGGGGTTGTACAAGCAGAAGGGACCACTGAGCCAGGCCTGTACAGCACCACTTGTTACAGCAGTCGGGCAGCTGGACATCACTCTATCCCAATGGATCCATGCTCACGTTCTTGCACTCTGGAAGGCAGCCATCCACCTAGCGTGTTAAATTCAGAACGTTTTAAAATGGGAGAGATGTTGCATCCTGCAAAACCCAAAGCAATCACTGAACAAAATGGAGCACGCCAGCCAGTGCTCCACAAGCAGCAGCAGTTGGGCTTGTCAGTCCTCACAGGGCCTGTGTGAATTAAATTGTTTTTAATAGAGGCCTAAGGCCATAGCAGGAAACAGCCTGGCTCTTTGTGGGAGTTGAAACCCACTGTGCGTGTCCTGGGTTGAACAAATAAGATAGCAAAGGCAGAGATGGGGAGAGATTGAGTTCCTTAGTTTGTTTTCTTCTTTTTCTCCCAAAAGAAGCAGAACACCAAATAAACACTGAACCCCCCCTTAGAGATGCTGTTAAAATGTGACCAAACATATGGTGCTAGGAACAGGGAGTTGCTGAAGTTGGATGTCCTCATCGCATCGTTGAGTGTGCTGATGCTGTGTTGAAGGTGTTTGGTGTGCTCCAGAAAACCCATAGGAAACAAGGACAGCTCTCCAGCCATTGTGTAATGAGGAGTTTTGCTGCATTTCTAGAAGTTGAAATTATTGATAATAGTTTTTCTCTTCCTGGGGCAAAAACTGCCTTTTTTCTTTGGGGTGTGTGTGTGTCTCCTCGAAGCAGAGGAGTTTGGGGGTGTCTGGTGCCACTCGGTCGGAGGGAGGTCTTTTGTTTAAACGTGTGTGATGGTGGGTCTATTCTCTCATTTATTGGAAGCTATAATTAGACTTTTGGTGTTTGCTTTTAGGCAAATTAAGATTTGAAGTAGTAATTATTTTTCCCAGTGTCTTTAAATAAATCCTTTGAATTGCGAGGCAAATTGGTCTTTTGTAAAGATCTGGAGCTTCTGGGTAGAGCACGATCTTTCTCCTCAAAACTGGAACATTTCAGCTGCTCGTAGGCTCTGGTTATAAAGCGTATCCTCCCTTTTTTGCTTTGTTGTGGTTTTATTCATTTTAACCCAGAGCCATAACTTAAATATATCTGTGACGTTTCATCCTGACAGGATAAATGGAAATACAAAACCTGAAGAAGTCTCTCTTTCTTTTTCTGGAGGAAGCCAGAGTGTTAAAGCACATTTGAATGTTTTTATTGTAATTGCACTTTGGATATGTGGAAATGCTGAGATCCTGCATCTCTGTTATCTTTGAGTATATCTCTTACTAGTAAGTGCTAGAACTCCAACTAGTAGGGGTTTGCATCTAATTCACTTCACAAACGTCAAGCTGGAACATAAATCGCTTAGCAAATTGCCATATTAGCATTTAAAAAGGTTCTGAAATGGTTTAATTTGTTTAGGGCTGCCATAGCTTTAAAACAGTTCTCCCTGACCCCTCCTTCCCATCTGTGGGTCTCTTGGATGCCCTGGTCCCGGGAGAGGCGCTGGGATTTCCTGCTGCCTTGGCATGGATGTGTGGAGAGTGGATTTTGGAGTGCGGGAGGCAGAATTCCCAGCCGGAGGTGCTGGCGTTTCCCTGCCCAGCAGCGGGAGCGATGTGTTGAGCATAATGGAGCGTGTCTGTCCAGATGGAGAGGGGTCGTTCCTCCCAAGGGCTGCGGAGCCCCGGCCCCGTGGCGTGCCCCAGGAGCGCTCCAGTGCTCTGTTTGTACACACTGGTCGGTCGGGGGTAACGCAGCACTCTGGGTTTCTAATCATGGTAAATTATGGCCACTGCAATCAACATCAGGTTTAATAAAATACACGGTGCTGAGAAAGGATCAGATGTGGAACACAAAATCCCATCGGCTCCACAGCACTCAGCTTAAAACAGGTCAAGTCTCCTGGAAGGCATGAGCAGCGCTGCTCTTTGCTCTCCCCACCGTAATGCCAGGTGGATTTAAACTCGAGATTTCCCCATCTCGGGAGCACCTACTCAACTGGAACATGCGCTAAGTGCATCTTGTTTGTCACTGGTTTCTTTGCCAGAGGCAGCATTTGTCTGGCACATTCCCTGTCTCCAGAGGGGAAATTGCTGTGCCAGGGAGGGAGAAGAAAACAAAATGTACGGTAGTAACTCGCCAAAAAAATGTTTCTTTTTATTAAGCTTCATGGATGTTGGTAGTCTGAACTGATGAACACTCAGCCCCCTGTTTTCATTGAAGCACGTGTAAAGTCTTGTGGGGCACTGATCACGTGAAGCTGTTTTCTTGCACATGGCAGAGTTTGAAGGATCTGGCATGATTGCTGTGATGGTTTGGGCAGGGAAACAAATCAGCTGAACGCTGGGGAGGTGTTTGGTATAGTGGAAACACTGTGTATTACTGCTGTTCTTGGGGACAGGAGCCTTCTTCACATACTGAACTGTCATGTGTTTGCCATTAAAGGATGCTGCTTTTTTTTTGCCCTGGTCCCTCCTGGCTGTAACATCACAGAATGACTTTGTCCAAGGACAGAAGAGCCCCACGAGCCCTGAGTGCACTGCATTCTGCCTTCACTTCAACCTCTTTCTTAGCAAATTAAGAAATTAACCCCCCACACCAAGACCCCAACCTACAGCTAAGCGCTGATTTAGTAGGACACATAAAGGAATCGGAACAGTCCAAAAATGCTTCAAATCCTGCTTGGCCGGGGGAGAACCAGCCTGCCATTAGCGAAGAGCTGGGGGAAGGGCGAAGCAGAGCCTGCTGCTGTGTTGATGCACCTCAGTGCAGTAGTGCCGTGGTGCACAGGCTGTGCTAAGACCAATGCAATCCCAGGCTGCTTCAAGGGAGGCTGCGCTGCTGTGTTTCGGGAGCAGCTGGTAGGAAGAGGATGGGTTAGAAAATGGGAGCCTGCAACTTCAGAATGCATCTTTATCCAGGGAAACGTCTGTGCCTGAAATGGGCTGCAGCGGAGGCATGTTTTGTGCTTGGGCGGCCTTCCTGTTCAAGTCGTGTGTCTTAAAGATCTTGTGGCCCATCAGCAGCAAGCCTCTTGCTTCATGCATGAGATGGTGCGTGCAGGATTCTGCCTGAAGGAGGGAGCGGGTTCTGAAGGAAATCTGTCAATTTGTCTCAAGTGAGAAGATGTATTTTTCAGCTCCTGAGAGTGCTGTTGAGTTGTTTTCCAAGCTGCACTCCATTCTGCAGGCATTATGTATTTTAAGCATAGTGGAAGTGTTGGGTTGAATCTGAGTAAACAAGTGTTTTCCAAAGTAACTAACTGCTTTGTTTCTAAATAGCCAGTCTCAGCTTCTGGTTTGCTCTTGACTGTTTCGGGAAGAATTTTTTGCTGAAATAGCAGTTACAAATGTAGGAAACCTGTTCCCCATGCATGACTGACTTAGTGATGCAGTGGAGTGGTGATGTGAGCAGAAGGGGGATGTATGCATGTGAAAGATCCTCCATAATACCACCGAACAAGGAACATAATCCTCCACTGAGCTTTCCACCTGCGGCTCAGGGTGAACAACGTGCAGCTCTTTCTCTCTCGGGTAGGTCTCCTGTGGTATTGCAGGTATCTGCGTGTCAGAAGGTAGCGAGATGTGCTTTTTGGCTGCTAAAAAAGTGCATTAAAGAAGATGTGTTCTTCAGCCTGCCTTGCTGCTGAGCCTACCCGATAGAAAAAAAGAGCACGCTTTGGAAATCCGTCCTTTTCCTCTCCTTGAACACATGTTCTGCAGCTGCAGAATGCATTGTTTGATGAGGGCAAATAAAATATTCCATTGCAGTTAATATAACCAGGGAGTCGGAGCTTAGATTGCTGTAGACACCGTAGCTGAAGTTCCTGACTTGGGTTATCTTTTTCAGCTAGTGTTGCCTGCTCTGGTTTTGGTGACACCTTTTCAGGAGAGCTGAGGTTTAGATGTTTTGCTCTGGGGAGGTGGGACCCGTGGACATTTCTCCCAACACGCTGGGTATATGTTGGCTGTTTACATACACCTGCAGCTGTGAATTGACATTTTCCTATTCTTCTGCTGTAGAGATGACTGAAGAGGAACAGTTTGCACTGGCCCTGAAAATGAGTGAGCAAGAAGCCAGACAAGTGAACTGTCAGGAAGAGGAAGAGGAGGAGCTCTTGAGGAAGGCCATTGCTGAGAGCCTTAATGTAAGTGCGTTTCTGTGAAGAGGCTTACTAGGGTTCTTCAGCTTGTGCTTTGTGTGCTCGCTTTGCCACTCTGCACAAAACAAGGTTTTGGTGGGGGCCTAGCTATTTCTAGCACGAGCTGGAACTGCAGTAGTTGCAGAGTAGATGTTTTGTAGCATTTCTAGTGAGTGTGGCATATGAAGTCGAGCCTCAGCTGTACCCTGTTTTGGGGTATAGGGCTTTGATCGGGATGCGGGGTCTGCAGTCCAGCCCTTGGTGTGCTTTGCTGATAAGAGTACATGCATTTTGGAGAATCAACCTTTTGTTTTTCAGAGCTGTCAGTCCTCGGAGTGCTCTGATGCAACCCCTCAGTTGTGTGCAGAAGGCCAAAGCCAGCCTGCTGAGAAGGAAAGCTCTGAGATCCTGGGAGGTCTGGCGCTTTGCCCTGACACCCCTCGCTCCGCGTGCAGCTCCCACTCACAGAGCACCAGAGCTGATGGGAATGGACAGATGGATGTCGCCCGGAGCCCCCTGGTAGTGTTGAAGAGGTTAAGCCAGGAAATTGTTGAAAGCTCACTAGTATCCAGCATAATCGTGTCTCCAGAGAAGGGCCAGCCTGTGACAAGGTCAAGTGAAAAGCTTTCCTCACCAGCAAAAAGTGATTCTAGTAACACGTTATCCAGCACTCTCAGAGAGGACCTCATCTCTCTGAGTCCCACCTTTGGGAGGGTGACTTCAGGCTCCCGGCGACTGACACCTCGGAGACTGTTCATGAGCTCCTCCAGCTCTTCTGGAGCAACAGGCCACGCATCAAAAGAGCAGCCACTGGCCTGCACTGGCCATTCTATGGGAGAAGCTAGTGCTGGGAGCTCCGCCACGCTGTCGAAGAGTGAGACTGCAGAACAGTGTGGCAGCCCCACGGGGAGCAGTGGAGGAGCAGGCACCAAACACAGCTCACAGCCCAGGCATGCCACCAAAGTCTGTGTTTCTGCAGAGCAAGCAGAACAGAATGAGGTGCCTGACAGTACCCCTCAGCTTTGTTCACTGAATGCAGCAGAGGAAAAGCACAAGCACGAGGAGGCGAGAGACACAGTGCACTACTACTGGGGCATCCCCTTCTGCCCCAAAGGGGTGGACCCCAACCAGTACACCAAAGTCATCTTGTGTCAGCTGGAGGTTTACCAGAAGAGCCTGAAGCAGGCTCAGAGGCAGCTACTGCATAAGAAGGAGTTTGGTAACCCAGTTGTGCCCAGTCCTTCCTTGAGCAGAAATGAGCTTGGGAAAGAAGAGCAGATAAGCAGGGAGAATGGGCTTGCTGATGGTACAGAAGATGGAGATCCAGATGGGCAGAAGGAGTCTGAGAGCATGACCTGGCTCCTGCCTTCAAAGAGGAGGGAGGCAGAGAGTCCGGAGCACAGCATGGAAGAGGAGACCTCCACTTCCGATGATGAACCAACCACCAGCTACTGCCAGGTAAGAGCTTCACCACTGAGCAGAGGTTGAACATTGCTGTACTTCTGTCCATTTTAGGCTTCATTTCCTTCTGCAAAGCAGGCACTGCTGTTTAATGCTCCCTTTAAATGTAGGGACTTCCTCCCCTAGCCACACAGTTTACTGTGAAAGAGAGAGGGGAAGTGTAGAGGCTGATGCACAGCTCACAAATGGCAGGAGCCATCCTGCAGCCTGGCAGTTGTCCATTAATGCACCACTGAGATAAAGACTTGCAGCCGATGTGTCCCTCTCCAAAGGGCGTAGCCTGGCAGTGTGTCAGGGAGGGTAGGGAGCACAGAGATGATGCTGACCACCACCAGCTCTGGCAAAACAGCTTATAAACCCATGGCCATGTGTTTTCCATCACAGACAGAAACGTGCCTTTTGTCCTTGCAGTGCAGCTTTTCCTTTTTGCACCTACATGCTGTGTCCGTCCATGCTTCATCCTTGTGAGAGCTCTTTTCCCTCATGGCCCTGTGGTTGTGGCCGGCGTGGCTCTGCCTGCTCGCAGGCATCTTCTGGCTGCCCCGGCTGATCTGTCCCTGCAGCCGTGCTCATCGTCCTTGTTGTGGGGTTGGGCACCTTCTCGGCTCGCTTGTTGGGGCTGCTAGACGCTAGGTGTCAGCCTCTGTCTCCATCAGGGCTCTTGTTGGAGCGGAAGGCAGCTTTCTGTCACTGCTAAGTTTAAACAGATTGCTAGTCAGATGAAGTATTTATTACTGCTGTATTTTAGGTTTGTGTCAGCCTTTTCCAACCCTCATTTTTCATAATGACTTCACTCCCGGATCATTGTATAACTTTATTTTCTCTGTGACTGAAGCCTCAGCTCTGTTGTTCCTGTTTTCAAGTGTATTTGATCATTTACCCTGGTGTTAGAAAGATACTTAACTTGTTTTGTGATATTTATATTCTGTCTTGTAATATTGAGCACTTAGGAAAAACGTCATGTCTGCATTTTCTGGTTGCAGAAAAAGAGCAGAGCAGCCTGTGCTGAAATGTGACTTTAGTGACAGCGCTTTGCCGTGGGTTTAGCAGATACGGAATTAAGCGAGCCTCAGAGTTGACCTGGAGAGGAAAGAAACTGACTTGTGCTTTTTTTCATGCATTTAGGATAGATGCAAAAGACCTGAAGGGTTCTTAAGGCAAACTGCTTTCTTTAATTCTTTGTCTTTTCCTGTGTTAATGGGAGGTGTTATCAATCTGGAAGATTGGGGTGACTGCAGGTCTGTGGAGGTGTGTGCTGAAGCCCTTGGAGAGCTGCAGCAGCTGGGAAGGGCATGAACTCTTAATCAGTATTGAAAATTGTGGGGTGTTTTATTTTTATATTATCCATTTAATGCTAATATCTAATTAATACTTGGGGAGAAAAGAGGTTTTAGTGGCACTGAGTGGGAACTTGTAATGCACTCATCCTGACCACAAGAGCTCAAAGAGCTGTAATGTGTATGTAGGTGCAGCCTTTCTGGTATTTTTAAGGTGAAAAAATAAGGAAGGGGGAAGGGAAGCAGCCTTCACCATTTCCACCCTTGCCCAAAACCCTTGCCAGTCTTCTATTTCCTTGAGAGGATATAATTTCCAAGTGCCCTTTCATCTGCCTTATCACACCCAGCTTGAGAGGTTGCTCCTTTCTCTCGCCCCTCGGTGCAGTCGCACACCGAGGCCAGTGCAGGTGATTTACTTGCAGGATCGATATGTTTGATGTTTGCTTGTGCCTCGTCTCCATTTTTTTTTCCTTCTATCAAATACAATTCCACTGGCAGTGACAAAGGAGGGGCTCGGAGCAGTCGCGTCGCTGCTGTGCTGCATCGCTTGCGGACCCTGCTGCCTGTGCTGCCCTGAGGCCCCCCAGTGCCCCTGGGGCTGCTTTGCTGGTTGGGCTGGTGATTTTAGGCTGGGGATTCAAAGCTGTCCTTGAAAAAGCCTCGGGCTGTGTCTTGTAGCAGTGAAGTGGAGGTGCAAGGGATGTGCTTGAAGGGGGCTGCCTGTACCTCTGCTTTGAAACCCTCCCCTGGAGTGGGCAGAGACCTTCCACCTTGGCAGTGCCCAACGCCTGTGACAGGGATGTCTGCCCAGAGCCAATGCCCTTGTCAGGAGATCTGATAGCCTGGGAACCTGCACTAACAAACCTCAGTGCTAACAGAATAAATTATTTCATAGCCTTTCAAATTGGGTTAGGGGACACTTGGTCTTTAAAAGATTCGGAGGGAAAAGACTCCATTCTGGAGAGGTAGTCTGGTGACCTGAATTAGTGAATTCATGTCGTGTCTTATATGTGGTAGGAAAACCAGAAGCATGGCCCAGTATTCATGACCAGAGCAGAGGTATTAAAATATGCACAGTTCAGGAAAAAAGAGAAATAAAAATAAAAGAGGAGGTGTATTTTATGTTAATGATGAGGTAGGTTGTGAAGAAGTGCAGAACAGTGTAGATAAAACAGAATATTTGGGGGCTTAGAGTCACTTTAGGGAAATCTGACAGGAGGCTTTGTTTTGGGGCTTGCTGGGGAAGTGCATCAGCCATCCAGGAGTGGAGCTGATTGAAGTTGAAACCTACGGTAGAAATCAAACTCAGAGAGTTTAATAGACTCGAGGAAGGGGGAGGAAAACCCCTTGAGTTGCTTTGAGAACTAGCATGAGAAATTGCAGGCCTGACAGCAAGGACTGCTAATAAACCGTTGTAATTCCATCTGATTAGAGAATGGCAAGTGTAACATGTACACTGGAGAAGAAGAAAGGGAGCTGGGTAATGACTGACATGTTAGCCTGACCTCGGCACTGCATAAGGCTTTTGAACAAATTTTAAAGGAAAGAAGAAGTCGTAGAGCTAAATGAAAAATGGGATAAATGCACAGGGATTTACCAGCTGTAGACTGTGCAGGTTAATCTGTTCCCTCTCTTTGATGGGACAGCTGATTCCCAGTCAAGAAAAATGCCATAGATGTTATCGACCCAAAATTTCAGAGAAGCACTTCTCATGCTCAGACATCGGCTGTACCAGTTGATCAGGTCACCCTGGCTCAGGCAAATACATTTTATACTAGAGGAGGTGAGGGCTGCTGGCATGCTGAGGGAGTGTGAAGGGACACTCAAATCCATGGGTTGCCTAGCGCAATACAAATGGAGGTGGAGAGGAGCTGTGGCTGCTGCTTAGAGATAGAATCATAGAATAGTTAGGGTTGGAAAGGACCTTAAGATCATCCAGTTCCAACCCCCCTGCCAGGGGCAGGGACACCTCCCACTAAACCATGCCACCCAAAGCTACGTCCAGTCCAGCCTTGAACACCGCCAGCGACGGAGCATTCACAACTTCCTTGGGCAACCCATTCCAGTGCCTCAGCACCCTTACAGTAAAGAATTTCTTCCTCATATCCAATCTAAACTTCCCCTGTTTAAGTTTGAACCCATTACCCCTTGTCTTATCACTACAGTTCCTCATGAAGAGTCCCTCCCCAGCATCCCTATAGGCCCCCTTCAGATACTGGAAGGCTGCTATGAGGTCTCCACGAAGCCTTCTCTTCTCTAGGCTGAACAGCCCCAACTTTCTCAGCCTATCTTCATATGGGAGGTGCTCCAGTCCCCTGATCATCCTCGTGGCCCTCCTCTGGACTTGTTCCAACAGTTCCATGTCCTTTTTATGTTCAGGACACCAGAACTGCACACAATACTCCAAGTGAGTTCTCACAAGAGCAGAGTAGAGGGGCAGGATCACCTTCCTCGACCTGCTGGTCACACTCCTTTTGATGCAGCCCAGGATACAGTTGGCTTTGTGGGCTGCGAGCGCACACTGCCGGCTCATGTTCATTTTTTCATCAACCAAAACCCCCAAGTCCTTCTCCTCAGGGCTGCTCTGAATCTCTTCCCTGCCCACCCTGTAGCTGTGCCTGGGATTGCTCCGACCCAGGTGTAGGACCTTGCACTTGGCATGGTTAAACTTCATAAGGTTGGCATCAGATGCATCAGGATAGGTGCTAGGAACAGGCAGAGGGTGTGGAAAGTACTGGGCAACATTGGCCTGAATGAGTGGGCATGGAATGTCCAGGAACATGTCTAGACAGCAGGGCAACAGAAAGTACTGCCGGGCGCTATCTCAGTTAGCTGCGGGAGCACCTTACCAAATGGAGTGATGGAGAAGAGCTGCCTAGTTCCGGATGGATACTTGGCCATTTACAGAAAAAAAGTACATAACAGACTGGGACAGAACCTGATGACCCAGCAGATCCTGGTTAGGTATGCACGTTGTTTGTGTAACGCCAGAATGTTCCTTTGCAGGCCTCTCAGGCGCTCCCTGCAGACGATGCACATGAGGATGGGGAACCCATGCAAGTTGCGCAGAGGTGAGGACGGTGATTTCAGAGCGTGGGGCTCATGGGCTCACTCTGGTGATGGGGGCTCTGCCACTCTCCCTGAAGTGTTTTGGGGTGCAGTCTCACTGGGGCTCACTGCAGGGCTTGCTGGAAAAGCTGTCTGCTGTCGGGTATTCCTGGAAATCCATGGATCTGGAGCAGTGTGGGAGAGAGGTGGGACACAACTGGGAAAGAGAGATCAGTTACCCTTGTTACTTTGTAAAACATGGGAGGTGCATCCTGGTACAAGTAGGAGGACTTACTTGATCCTTGCCCTCTGAAGCTAATGTGACATGGTGCCCTAAAGCTGTGGAGATGGCGAAGTGAGCTGAAGGTGAGTTATAGCGATGCCATCACGTGGTCTGCCTGGGAAGGCACATAGGCAGCACGGTGGAGGGTTTACTGGATTTCTGTGTGTATTTTTATGTTCTTGCCTTGCTGCTGAAGAGGAAAGAAGGGAGGAGGAAGCCAGACGGCACTGCCTATCAGCCAAAGATAGAGTGCAGTGCTCCAGAAAAGCCACTTCAGCAGATGACAGGTGTGGGACAAGTCAACATGATTTTCTTCAGATTTAAGCCTACTCCTCTTTTCCGTTTTTTCCTTCTCCTTCCTGTGGGATGCAATTCTGCAGCAAAGGCTGTGGGAGAAGAAGGGCAAATGGGAGAAGATTCAAGGAGCAAGTTACAAGAGGGGCCAGACAATGTCATGTTTTTAATTTTCTGGGTTTTGTAATTTAAACCTGCTTTGGAACAGAACTGCCGACTCTCCTCTGATCTAACAGCATTTGGCCTGAGCAGTTAATATCAATATGCAGAGTATGAAAATCCCTCTTGCTTGCACCTTTCTAACAAGCTTCAAGCTCTCCTTGGGGAGCAGGAGGGACCTGCTGCTGCCGTTGCTGCTGAGGCGGACGGGTCTGTGACAGCCGGGGTCTGAGCTCGTGTGCTTGCGTGGAAGGCACTGAGGTGCGCGCTCTGCAGCGCTGCCCTCTCCTTAAGGCAGAAGAGCCCAGGGCTGCATATGGGAAGAGAGGGAACTCTTCCATTTGGTGTGGCTGGTGGGGTTAGTTCGGGACATTCCCCAAGCTGCCCAGGAGCTCCTGGCTGCCCCTCTTGGGGCCTGAGCACAGCTGAGTGCTGCGGCCCCTCTGTCAGCAGCTGGCACATCTGCAGCAAGGCAAGGAATGGCTGCAGTCTTTGCAGTTTTGTGCACATTAAGTGTTGCCATCTGGCTCCTGGTAATTTGCCAGCGCAGCCCTCTCTCGGGTGAGGCTCAGGCACCCCAACCAGCTGCCCTCAGCAGCACTTCACAGCAACACACGGCTCGGAGCTGTCTGGAGGTACTGAAGCAGTTTAGGAAGCGGAGCAGTGGGAAGAAGCTGCTTTGCTTTCTGTGGGCTGCTCTGCCTGATTGTTTTACACTTTGTGTGGAGCAGGGTACACTGGGGTTTTAATAAATGATTATAGGCTTTGTTACCAGGAGATAGTTGGTGTAGCAAGAAATGTGGTTTGACTTCAAATTGATTAGCCCATTTTATAAATGTCATAGCAAGTTGTTTTGTGTGACTTCTTTTGAAGTGAGCCCTGATGTTAGACACGGAGTAAAACACACTCAGCCTGGATTCATAACAAATGCTCTGAGATGCTTTATTTAGAGAGAAAAGCCACTTGAGATTTCCTATCGGAATTTTGTTATTTATCATAAATCAGCAGTGGCTGTTCTCTCCTCTCCAAGGCCTGTGGTTGAGCTTAATAAATTTTCTATTTGTCAGTATGGGGATTCATGTTTTTAAAGTGTGTTCTTGCATACTTGATCAGACTCATCAGAAAGCCACGCGAGGCGCGGTGCATGTCAGCATGGGTGCCAGACTTACTCAGCAGTGCCTGCTTGTTCCAGAAAGACATTGAGCAGTGTTGGGAGAGAGAGAAGAAAAGGAGGAATCCAAAGGTCAAAACGAGAGGAGCAGTACCCCGTGCTGCCCGGAGGAACTGCCACACTAATGCTGTTAGGGCTTTGCTGCAGGGAAACCCTGCCTTTTGTTGCATCCGTGTTGCTTCTGGCTGCTGTGCGCAGTGATAAGGGGGAAAATTAGCAGCGTGAGGAGGGAGAGGGTAGTGTGGGGTAAAGCAACCCTGTGTCTTTTCTCTCTGGGGATTTCCTTCCCTAGATAGAAAGAAGCATATTGCTGATACCTGCACAGCTTCCAAATCTTCCAAGAGTAGAAAGAATCGAGAGTCCCACAGTTGTGAGCTGATTATTTTTGCTCCCTTGACATGCGACAGTGGCCCTTTGTGCCTTTTTGTCAAGGGCTTCTAGAAGATAAAAATGTTCCCTTTGGGTTTTCTGCTTAGGACAGCTTTTTCTACCCCTATTTTGTCGTTAGCCTAGTCTGACTATCCTATTTCTGGCTATCAGATATTGACTGCTTGGAAATTATGGCATCATCTGCTGTCCTGAGCTGCACAAGGCAGGCTGGTGTGGCTGTCACACCTACTGGATTGGAGATTGATATTGTATTTATATTTCGAACAGCATCTCTGTGTTGACTCCACTTGGCAGTAAAAGGAGCCCAGATACTGCCACAGAAAACTCTGCTGAGGAAGAGATCTCTGTCTGCCCAGGTAAGAGGCACTTGAAAGCGCTCTGAACTTTGCACTGAAAGTTCCACACTTCTGAAATTCAGAGAAAAGGAGAAAAACTTCAGGTTATTCCAGCAGAGATTTATTTACCAGTCTCGTTTGTCAAGGCTGAAATTATTCAGGCAATGTAATTTGGTTCCCTGGTTTTGGACCCATTTCCTCAAAGATGGTTCTGTGACCAGAGATTCCTGGGGACTTGCTGCTGAAGAGACCCCAGGATGTAAATGTGTATGGAGGGATCACTCAGACCAAGGTGTCAGGAATGGTCTCTTCAGTGCAGTCAAGGTTTTCAGTGTCAAAATACATGTGAAGTGTGAGAGCTGAAATAATTTTTTGTCTTAAATTACTACATAAATGAAACGGGTTTGGGACCAACGAGTTTTTCTTCCTTGCGCTGTCCTACCACGCTTGAGGTTTTCCAGTTCAGGGTTTTCAGTGAGAACGTTCGTGAAGAGCCCATTCCCGTTCCCAAGCAGCTGGAAAGAGAGGGGTAGTGGTGGTGCTTGGAGGCAGATTTTGTTGCTAAGGAAGACGTGGAGGTCTAAAGGAGGTGTGACTGCGAGGCAGGCTGCAGAAGGGAAGCTCTGTTTGTCTCAGTGCGAGAGCTCTATTCTTGCTTTGTCTCTGTCCCAGCAAGTATCCCACGCAATTTCCCTGTGTCTAGTCTCACTCCCCATGAAGCCGCGAAGCTGAGGTGGCTTTGTCCTCACACCAGCATGCTGTGACTTTAACCCCTCATCCAGCTGTGTTGTTGCACATTGTCTGATAACATCGGTGGCAAGTCTAAAAAAGATGTTTTGAAGCTGTAAAGAAATGGGCTGAGTTACATCCACAAGTGAGGAGGTGGTTTGGGGGCTGCAAACCTGCTCTGACGTGGAGGTGTTTTTCTGCAGAGACCCAGCCAAGTCCACAGGAAGCTCTTGAGGTGGAGGGAGAAGAGCTCTGCTCAGGCCCTGGAGATGCACCTATGCAGGTAAAAGGCATAGAAGCTGGGGAAGGGTTCTGTTTCCAGTCCTGCCTTCTACACCTTGATTCAGCAGAGCTGTGCTGGTGTTTCCCCTTGGGCAGCTGGGAGCTTGGATTTTTGCTGTTGAGATCCTGACAAACAGTTGCCTCTTCACTTTTTCTCCACTGCTTTGTAATTCCAGTCACTTTTGGCTGGGGGCTGTCTGCAGCTGCTTCTGGAGCCTTTCAGTCTTGTAGCTGGAGAGAGTTGTTATAAACCCGAGCTTGTTCGTTTATACCACACACACTACTGTGCTGGAGAATGCCATCAGTGGGGGTGGCAGTGCTGGTGCTTGCCCATGCTCAGAAATACGGTGCTGTGATGGACAGCGATGCAAAAGGGACCCCAAGAGCTGTGAGGGGAATCCTACAACACCTCAGTCACTTGTGTTGTGATGTGCTTTTCCCTGTTACAGTCATCTGAACTTCGGTGTTCTCCACATTTCAAAGAGGCTGATAAAGGAGAGGTTCACCCAGAGACTGGGCTGCGATAAAGCTGACATTGAAGTGCTGAGGGCTGGTGGTGGTTTGCAGTCCTGGCAGAGTGACCTGAGCCCGGGACTGTTATTTTCTGTGCAGAAACAGTTCGCAGAGGGTCCTGGCAGGGCCATCCTTGTACTTCAGGTGCAGATGTGCACTGTGTGGCTCCTTTCCCTGTTGTCACACCTGCGCAGCAATTGCTTCGCAGCTGCTGCTCTGCCAATGTCTGACTTTAGTTCCTGCTTCTGATAAAACTCCCTTTGTCTATTAATTTAGAGAGTGATATCAAAGGGGTTGCCAAGTACTCCTCTGGCAGGGTACATGAATACAGTCGTACAGCTCTCAACAAGAGGACTCATTTGTGGAAAGCTCATTCTGGGAGTCTGCAGCTTGTACAGTGCGTCTGCAGCGCCGATGTCTCATAGTCGTGGGCCTCTTAATAAACCAGCTTCTGCTCTCGTGTGCCTTTCATTCTGCAGGTATCTCCAAGCACTATTTAGTCAATTAGAGACTGCAGCAGTGGGAGGCGGCGGGTCTGTGCAGAGCTGTGTAGCCACAGAAGCGTGTTGATGACCGTTTAACTATGGCCAGGACACTGCTCTGTGCCTTGTGCTTTGCAGAGGGTGCCCAGGTCTCACACCCCTGCCTTGACAGTACAAGGTGATCAGCACAGTGTTGGGAGTGGTGCAGTGGGGCTTCCTAGGGATTGTTTGACAGCATTATCATTGGCAGGAGGTATCATTCTGGAGCCTGCAGCCCTCCAGGAAGACAGCAGAAACAGCTACAGTGCATCAGCAGTTAGCATGGGGTGAGCACAGACCGCAGGGACTGACTTCTTCCTAGCAGATGCTGAGCCAGGACACAGGAGTCTTCTTGTTGAGCTCAGCCTCTAGCATTGCTCTTGGCTCACTGTTGGCTGGAAGTGCTGTGTCTTGTAAGCAATTTCTTCTGCTAAAGAGGAGAGGCAACAGTCTCAGCCTCTGACAGGGGTGGTTGGTTCTGCAGTTGAGGTTTTCCAGACGGTTACAGCACGGTTTTGTACAAGCAGTTTTGGGACCATGGTGTCTTTTGTTACAGAATGTTGCATTTCCATTTAAAATTAGTAATTTACCACCAAACGTAGGCGGGCAGGGTGTGCAGAATCAGAGATCTCCTAAGATTGCTTTAGAAATGGCAGCTAGAAGGAGCAGTGCCTGCTGCTTTTCCCATCATGTTTTTTTCTGTGTGTTGCCTGATGAGGATAATGCAGGTTTGATCTGATCATTCATATCTGACACATCTTGTTTTTTATGACTCCTCTGTGTGACGCCCCACGGTGAGGACTTTGCAAGATGTGGGGACACTGAGATGTGAGAGGAAGGTGCGAGTGCTAATGCTGTAAGAGATGTACTTCAACAGCCTGTGTTCAGCTGGGGGAACTCGTGTGGCAGCTCCTCTGCAGAAATCCAGGGCAAAGAGCCTCCCTGGAAATGAGAGAGGTGTTCCTGGAGCTCGATGCTGTGGCCTTTCAGCCAGTGTCTGGGAGAAAGGCATTTTGTGGGTTGGATTCTTATTCTGAGGCCCTGTCCTGCAATTCTCTGCATAGCTGCTCTGAGTCAAGAAACCACCTTCCTTCCCTTTAAGACCTAAAAATCAGAATCAGACCCTCATTTGGAAAGGCAAGTAATAAACTGAGCAATGTGACAAAGCACTCTGGTGGCACCGAGCATCTTGGCTGACCCCAATTACTGCTTCCCTGAAATTATACCATTGGAGGGAAGCAGACAGCAGTTTTGCTGCACACTGTCTACATGTCACTGCTTAGCCCTAACAGAAAACTCTCCTGTATTATTCTCCTATAGATTTCTTCTATGTGGTTAATATTTAAATAACTTTAAAATCACTGCAGGGAGGGAAAGGTTCTTTCTTAAATGTGGAGAAGTCTTGTAGCATGCCTGACTAGGCAGAGATCTAGTTATGAGTGAGATGGCAGCAGGCTGCTGTGCCTTGGGAACATCAGTAGCATAGGGAGCAGGCTGTATCTCTGCAGGTGGGTAGTGAAGCACCTCTGCAGCCGTGTAACCAGTGCAGAAAGAGAGAGTATTGGTGAGTGGTAACAGCAGCCAGAGAACAAACATGGTCTGTCACTTCGCCCTGATGAGAAGCTACTGCTAGTAATTCTTTGTGACGTGGGTTTTTAATAGTGTTGCCTCTCTCCTTGATGTGTGCCCCCTCTGGTGACTGCTCCAGCCACCTCCTCTAGAGAGGAGGAGTTTCCCAGTGATCTCTCCGGACTCCCTAAGAGCACATCCTTTCGTCCTGGGGGAAGCTGTGTTCCCAGAGAGTGCTGCCTGTATAGTGTGGATCATGTCCAGAAACTGAGGAGCACAACTCAGGTGTTGAACTCTTGCCTTGCCCCATGAATTTTCCATCAGTTTCGCTTCTGAGCTTTCCTGATTAATGGAAGCTTTGCCATTTTTCCGTGATAGTACAGGTGATGTTTGCCTTAAATGGTGTGCATGGCTGTGCAGGGAGGCTTCACCATGATTCAGAAGGACATACTGCCTTTGGAAGAAGAATTAGTTATTAGTGCTGCACAGTTTACTCAGCCAGTGGTGTTATTTCTGACCAGTGTATGATGAGGGAAGAATAAAGCTTTCCAAGAAAAACTGAGTCTGTGGGAGGGTGAGTCCCAGAGAGCACGGAGCTCTGCACCTGGGGAAAAGAAAGAGAAAGGGCACAATTAACTGTCTGGCTACTTGTTTCTTCTTTAGGCTGGTGGAGATGGAGACGCTGACAGGACCATGGCTGAGTGCAGTCCTACCACTGCTGACTGTGTGTTGTGCCCCATGTGTGATCAAGGCTTTCCCTCTGCAGAGATTGAGCCGCATGCCATGTACTGCAACGGTGTCGTGGGACAGGAGGCTGGCAAGGACAGCCCAGGTCTGCCAAGAGAGTTGCTCTTTGTGTTTGTCCACTTCCCTGTTACTTGCAGCCAGATGCTGCAGTCTTGTCCCTCTCAGGATGTTTGGTGCATGGCCTGGCATGGAGGGAGGTTGTTCACTCTGGCTTGTTCCATCTCCAAGCTGGTCAGGAGAGTGTTATCAGAGGTTCTTGTGTTTCCAGTGTCTCCTGCACAAAGACATCTTCTCTCTGATTGATTTCATAATTCATCACTTTATTAGTCTTTATTTTCCATATTGGAAAGCGTGCAAACAGACTATAACCACAGGTTCTAGCCCTGGATGCTTCAGGGAGTAGGATAGATGTCATAGGACATATCTATTGTCTGTTCTGTTGAGGACCTGCAGAGAATCTGCCAGTGGTAGAAAATGGCAGCTCCTGAGCCATGTGGCTGAGCATCCTCCAGGGCTCTTGAGAAAGGAGAGCATT
The DNA here is from genome assembly GCA_028858755.1 of Ara ararauna. Classification (NCBI taxonomy): domain Eukaryota; kingdom Metazoa; phylum Chordata; class Aves; order Psittaciformes; family Psittacidae; genus Ara; species Ara ararauna. The sequence goes on from CM054386.1 coordinate 1,603,666, forward strand.
TTGTGCCACTCCAAGCATGGCCTGTGCTCTGCAGCGAGTCTGACATTTGTGTGTGCAAAAATGGCTTGTTCAGCTGCAGGAGACTGCAGAAAAGTTTCCCTCTTGTTCCTCTAAAATTGCAGAATGATAGCTATCGATCTGGGAGCTTGGATTTTTCTCCTTCATGTGAAGTGAGGCATAGAAGCACAGTCAGAATGCCTATATTAATCCTCTTCAGTCTTCTCTGTATCAGTTTTCCATAGCCAACCTTTGTAGAGCTTAAGTGAACAAACAACACCGATTGGTTATCAACATAGTAAGTTATGTTTTAGCTGCTGCTTGAAATGTAAAGTCTATGTTAGCACAATGTCACGTAACATCAAAGTAATAGCTTGTAATAAGATTAACTTTTTGGGTTGTGAATATATAATTTTCAGTTACAGACTGGGTTATTAAATGCAGCCTAAATCTGTGATGTTTAAGCAATTTGAGCAAATCAGAGCTAGTACAAGACCTTTGACTTCTGCTTTCCTCTAGCAGAAAGAAGTTTCACCATGTAATCTTAATGCAGAGTTGATGTAGTTTTAAAATACAAAGTTCCTGTTATACTAAATCTGTTGGAATATGATATAGGTCCTGTCAAGATAACAGGAGCCAGAGTAGTGGCTGATACTGCTTGGTGCTTTGTTTTGGTGGGGAGTTCTCTCTGCAGGCACAAAGCAGCTGCTAATGCAAGTGTTCAGCTCTAGCAGATCACAAATTATCACAGTTCCTCTCCCATCCTCAACACTGATAAAGGTTTTATCTGTGCTAGAAAATTGAGCTGAATTTTTACTATGCCTTTTAGCAGGAATGTCTTTGGCCCTGTGGTAATCGGGTCCCTGGTGTGGCTGGACTGTGAGTATATCCATTGATCCTGGGGAATCCCCACTGTGATCAGGAAAAGGCTTTGAATTCTTTGGCAGTGTGAGGGAGTTTGTTCTTTCCTTTGGTGCTGGTTTTCCACAGGACAGAGTTCAAGGCTGGCCTCTCCACTCTGCTTCCAGACTGGTCTCCTTGGGGATGTTTGTAAGAGTAGTTAATTTGGAATTGCTACTCTGCTGTTCTGGCTTGTACAGAACAGTCTACCCATAAGAAAACCAGCCTGGAATAAAAGAGATTTTGGTCTGCAACAATGGCTCTAAGCAGAGTGATGGTTTGGGGACAAAATCACAGTAATTTGTGGTTTCTATTGCCAGTTATTCTAGTATTTTCTCTGTAGAGATCAGGCTTTATTAACCATAACAGTCTGTGATGCCAGTGCTGTTTGCACCAAGGCTGTCTGCAGGGCAGTGGGCTTCCTGGACCTGGAGCAGGATGTTATGTGGGTCACAATCCTGCCTGGCTTGTGGGGCACCTCACTCCAGTTTCAAGTGCCTGTACAAAGGCAACAGTCATGCAAAGAGGTCTCAGCTGATGGGCAGATCAGTGGGGTTTGAGTTCAATGGGCAGGGTTGATGTTCAGCTCTGAGAGGAGGCCAGAGAGTAGCTTGGCGCAGGTGTGAGGTACAAAAGGACTCTGCTTCCAACACTGTTAACTTGGCATCCATCACTAGCACAAAATCCATAGGAAAAGCTAATGCATGGGGAGAAAAAAGAGGTGGGAGAGTTGTCTTCTGAAGCAAATGCCAGCTCCTGTGTGGGTCCAGAAGCTGTTCTCTACTGCCGCAGCACTGTGTGCTCTTGGCTGGCTGCTCATGTCTTGAACGCACAGCAACAGCCTTGTGTGAGAGAAGAATCAAAGTTCTGCCCTCTAAGCCATGTCCTGATCTGTTAAGAAAGATGGCTTCAGTTTTCCTTCGGTGCACTGGGTCAGGGGTCCCTGGTCTGTCTTTGGACTTACTAATTGGATTTAGTCCTGATGTCTCTAGAACTGCAGATTATGCAGTCCTGCAGACTACAGATGTCAGTGGGCTTCGTTTTATGGTTACAAAAGGATGGGTCCTTGCTGGTTTTACTTCTCTTCATCCCTCTTGTAATCATGCACCAAAGTCTTTCAGTGTTACATATCAGGAGGCCAGCTCAGCCTGGCTGATATTTAAGGACAGGTTTTCAAATGAGGTAGCTGGGCAAGATGAGTTGGAGTTGTTTCCCTCACATATGTACATGGTTGCCCTGGCTGGATGCCCAGAGCACCACATACCTGGGCAGGATGAAAATCTGATCATGAATTTCCATTTTCCTGTGGTCTGAGTAAACAACAAAGAGGAGCCTGCTGTTGCTGTTGTACCAGGCTGGGGAAGGTTCGGGTCACGGGTTTCCAGCTCAGTGACTGGCGCTAATTCCAAGTGAAGGAGTGGAGCCATGGAAGCACTGTGCCAGCCCGCTCTTCCTTCATGCTCTTACTGAAGGGCTCACTTGTGTGACATGGGAGTGCTGGAGTCACTGCATCTGCTGCTGTTGCCAAGCAGGAGTCTGCTCGTCTCAGTCTGGAAGTGAGCCTTGGCTGATACTGAGTACAGCAAATAGTCTTGAGCTTTGTGGCATGCTCCGTTCCTCTTGCCCTTCGTCTACATGCTCCCAACCTCTTAGTTCCCGAGTGATCCCCGGAAAATGAGCATTTGGTATATCCCTTCCTCCCAAAGCTTCAAGTGCAACCTGATGTCAGTCTTCAGCAGCAGCACTCGTGCTGTTAAAAAGCTCCTGACATCAATAGAAGTGGCACTGACACAGCAGAAAGAGGAACAGAAGGGGTGCAGAAGAAAGCTTCATCACTTCTGAGAAGGGACAAGATGCCGGTGAGCCTGTCTGTGATAGGATCCTGCACAGAAAGTGGAACGGCTGGTGGTGAGAGTGAGGAGGAACCTGGTGGGTCAGCCAGAAGTGCCAGGCCAGGGAGAAGGTTGTTCTTCAGCCACAGAGTGTGTTTGACCCAGCGAAGAGCATTACACCTGGGAGAGTTACAAGTCTCCTGTCACACGGCGGGTCAGCAGTGCTCTGTGGTGGAGGTTTTCCCCATGGCATGTCTTCTCCAATGTTCTGAACACCCTTCCTGCAGCCAACACCATGTTTTGTGAGGGGTTGTGCCTCGCCAGCCAGGCCTGTTCTCTCTCCTGTGCCTCTGCTTCCAGCAGCACAGCTGGGGGGCTTCCCATGGGCAGCTGCAGAGCTGAGCCCAGACATCTCTAATGGGCCCATTATGCCAGATGTGTTCACTGCTTTTGGAAGGAGCTAGAACTGATTAGCACCTGAGCTGGTGCAAGAGGCTCCCGAGGCGGTGTTAAAGGAATCTTAACAAGTGCACGCTGATTTGGAGAGCGGCTCTCGCCACGCTGTCAAACGCACAAATGAGTTGGGCTGTTGGGAGGCTGGAGGGCCTGGGGGGTGGCCGCTGTTGTCAGCCCTCCATGTCAGGCTGCCACTTCGAATCCGGGCCAGGCCAAGTCAAAGAGAAATGTCCGCTTCAGTGCCTGTGAGAAATGAGCTGTTGGTGTCGGTCATCGCCTACAAGACAGTACCCACGTCCAGGGAAACCCTCGAGCTTCGTTCTTTAGCGTGGATGTCTCCCATCAGCCCCAACAGCTCCTGAGCATCTCACAGTGCATTTGCTCCTTGTGGCTGCAGATCAGGGATTGCTCCTAAGGGACAGGCCATGTTGTATCAGCATCATGGATAGATATTAGGGTTGTCTAACACTGGAAATGAGGTTTTCCTAAAACTCTGAAGGATTCCCTTTGTTCTCTGCAAAATCTTGCGTGTCCCTTTATGACAGATAATATGCCAACAGTAAGAGGTTTGCCATGCCTATACCTTCAATTCAGACCTTTCTCCTAATGAGAGTATGGGAAGCAATGTTACTGGGCTGTAAAATAGCTCCCTGCATTGTCCCCTTAGCCAGTTTGCCCAAGAGTACTTACTGTGACAGCTGTTTTGGAGCTGGAGTTCTGAACGTCCCTGGTGAGGCAGGCTAAGCTATCTGATACGTTCCCTGAGGATCTTTGCTGGTGGCATGTCAACAGGAATACGCTGAGAGGAATTCAACTGAAAGAGGCAGCACTCTGGCATGCTCCCTGCAGATGCCTGGAGAGCAGGCTTGGGAAGGCTGCTGGGGCTTGCTGAAGGAACAGAAATTGTAGGTCCCATCATCATGCTGGTCAGCCGGGATCTTGCTAGCCACTCACATGTGCGGGAGCTGGCCTTTCCCTTCTCAGCACTGCTGATGTTTAGCCCTGGTAGAGCTCTTCACCCAGAGGCCTCACAGAGCTCTACACAGACAATAGATCACCCCCAGTTCCCATGGGTAAGTGCTTGCTGATTGTTGTAACCTTCCCATTCCAGCATGAGCTCTTCCTACCACACCTGCAGAAGGGCCTTGAGCCTCGGCACAGCCCCTCTCAGCTCTCCTTACCTAGCTGCCAGTTAGCACACTCCCTCCTGCAGCAGGCAGGGTGCTCAGTTTGGCAGGGCCAGGGCTGTGCTGCTGGAGCAGCTGTGTAGCTCTCCTCCCAGGCTGTTGCACTGCTGTAGTCAGCTTTAAAATGACTGTAAACTACATATTGTTGATGCAGCTGCTTCTGGCAGAAGACAAGTTACAGTGTGAAATGGTTCCTGGCTCCCAGGAAGAAGTATGAGGGGGATACTTCTGCAGTATCCCCCCTGGGAAAAGGAGGATTGGCCCGCTACCTCTTCTGCAGGAAAAGGACCCTGCCTGTCCCAGTGCAGTGTTTCTTTTCCTCTACCATCACTTCTGCTGCAGCTTTGAGTGGAAGTGATTGAAACTTGTTGCGTTCAGGCATGGTGTAGGGGTGCTTTTGGGGTGGATGGCAGATAACCAACCCTTGCTGTTTCTCTTCCAGTGCTCACCCGGCGTCAGAGAGAGGCAAGAAGTAAAGCAGCCAGCAGTAACAGCGGCCAGTCATCCTTAGACATTGACAAGTAAGTAGGTATGCTTGCCTCTCCAAGATTGTTTCTGTGCTTCCATTCTAGCTTGCCTGTGGATGTCTATTCTTGTAGAACTGCTGGCCGTTGGCTTTACAGCAGTGTTTCCCTAAGAAATTGCCTTCCCTCATTGCCTCTGTTGTAGTGTGGCTATATTTAAACTGAAGCAAGAGGAATTTGCTGTTCTCAGATTGTTTATTTTTGCACTGATTTCCCTTCAGCCCAATCCATGGCGGGTCAGGTGTACGTGGTCTCTGGCGATGGTTGGGGGGAGCTGTGTAGCTAAAATGATGCTAACTCAGCCAGTTTCTAATGGGAGATTTGAGCTTGGCAACCCTGGGATAAGAAGGGGCTAGGATAGGGAGGCTGTCAATATGGCACCTGTAGTGATATTCTTAATTAAATTAGACTTTCAGAATAGCAGTGGCTTTGTTTAATGTCTTTCCATGCAGCCCCTCCTCCTGCCACCCACACAAAGCATCATAAGAGAGGATCTGACAGTAAAATCCCTGCTATGGAAGCAATTTTGCTGTTACAAACAGTGGATGGCAACATCACTAATGGAATTAGGCTAATTATAGAGAGGACAGCTTCTGTTTAGACACATTATCTGGGTAATCAGCACTGACTGGAAAGAAAATACAGGAAAAGTACTGCAGAGTTTTGCTTGATGGGGGCTCTCCAAAAGCATTTTAGAGCCTGGGGTGAGTTTTACTATGAGAGCGCTGCTCATCAAACTGAACACAATGCTGCTGGGGCTGATCCCTGGGGATTTGTCTCTTCTTGGAGATGGTCCATTCCTGAGTAGCTCCGTGGCTGGATACTCCCTTCCTGAAGAATCAGTGCCCTCCTGCACAGTTCAGTCTCCGCCGAGAGCCAGTGTGGAAGCGAGCGTAGCTGTGTAAATCCATGCCTGACCCTCATCTCCTTTCAGCCAGGATAATTTTGTTCCCAGGCACACTTGGAAGGGGGGGACAGGGGTGTCCTGCATGAGCTTGGGCATCTTCTACACAAATGAATGGGTTCGAGGAACACACTGTGCCAGCCCCCCAGCAGGAGCGAGTGCTCTGCATTCCTCTCCCAGCGTGGCATGATGTAAAATGGAGACAGTGCAGAGAAAGACTTGATTTACTAGTCAGACAAGTTCATCCAGCCCTGGTAAAATGTCTCTCTGATTTAACACACTTGGTTTGCTTTTCAGGCAGAATTTAACTCCCCTTTGCAAAGCCCTTGCTCTTCATTTCTGTGGATTTTGACAGGGTGCTTTATGTCTGGGGAGAAATCAGCGGTGTTTGAGATAGTTAGATGAGCAGATTTGATTACTGTCCCGCTGCTGCAGCAGCAGGATACAGAGGAACAGGCAGGGAGAACTGATAATCACTCAGTCTTTGCGATTGGTGCCGGCCTGACCCCACTGAGCGAGGCCTGATCTGGTGACATGTCTTCTCCGTGGTGCGTCCTGGAGGAAGAAAGTCACTGCTGGTGGCTGGGAGCCCAGTGCAGGGTGAATCCTAATGTGGTGCTCTGTCCTTTGCTGCCTGGCAGGTGTGAGAAGTGCTACCTCTGTAAGTCACTGGTGCCACTGCTGCAGTATCAGAGGCATGTGGACAGCTGCCTTCAGGCTGCTAGGCAAGCTCAGGGAACCAGGAGGCTGCGAAGAGCCAAGGTGAGGGGCGACCCTGCAGACCATCTCCTTCGCTTTGCGCTGGGTTTGGGGCTGGGTTGGCAGCAGGAGCTGTTTCCCTGGTTGATGGGATGAGCTGACCTGGTGTAGGATTGCCGTCTCTGCTGGCTGCTGTGGCCTGACAACTCATTGCCCTCCTTCCCACGACACTCTGTGAGAGCATGGACCTGTCCCAGGGGTGAGCTAATCCGGCAGAGCTGCCAGTAACCTCTCCAGCAGGCAGACAGCCAGCGCTGTCCCGCTGCCAGACAGTACGCCTCAGTCCTGCAGGCTTCCTTGGCTGAATATAGATGGAGGGCAGTGTCAGGGTGACAAGCATATCTGACTTGATCCACAAGGCCTTTCCCATGGGGAAGGCTTCAGGGACAGAGCAGGGGGAACCGCTCAGTGCTGAGAGCAAACTAGCATCCCAGGGGAAACGTGGAGGTGTGCAGGACGTGCCTCGCTAGAGGAGGTGGGAGGCAGGAATATGGGTAGCAGCTTGTTCACAGGCACTCACCAGGTGTTGGTCCCCACTGTGTTGTTCCGCTTTGGTGATCCCAATGGAGCACAGAGAGGATCCTTCCAAGCATTCCGGCTGGCTCCTGCGGGCAAAGCCTTAGTGCCACAGCTTTGCCTGCGCTCAGAAATGTGATTCTCAGCATGAAGATGCAACATGATGTCTTAGTTTCATATAATCCCTTAAATCCATCACAGGCCTCAGCCCTCTGGGGATTCAGATGCAAATGATGAGATTTCTGGTGGATGATTTTGGCTGGGATACAGCCAAGCGCTGTGGTTCAGAGTACTGCGGGGCACAGCTGCTCCTGCATGTGACCAGCTCTGTGGGGGGTGTTTGGTTCTGTCCCTGTGCCCCACAGCCAACTGGCGTGTGGGGTCCTGCACACAGGCACGGGCACAGGTATGGGGAAAGGTGCTGGAGCTGGGTGGCCGTTTGGAACAGCTCAGCAAGGCCCTGTGTTTCTTCTGGCCCTGCCTGTGCCAAGGTGGCAGCTCACCAGGGGAGCAGGTCATGCTGGGCATGGGCTGGGCTGTTAGAAAGCTTCCTAGTGGCGTTGTTGGCCTTGCAGGTTCCGGCCACAGCACATTTTGGGGTGCTTTGCAGCCCCAACCCTTCAGCCAGGATGCCAGTACCTTCTAGAGCATTTCTGGAGTCAGGGAGCAGCCAGGCCTGCGTTACCAGAGCAGCTGCATCTTGCCAGGGGCTGAGAGGGAGCGCAAGATGTGTGTTCGTTTTCTGGCTGTTCCATGTAGGAAGGCCCTTCCCTCCAGCCCCAAGCCCCTATGCACTCGGACAGAGCAGGATGAAGCCTCGGAGCACAGTGCTGGGGTTGTGCCTGAGCCATGGCAGAGCCCCTGGTGCTCACATTCCTGTGACAGCCCTGTGCTCACTGGCTGGGCTTGGGGGTGGCTTCCTGCACCTCAGCCTCCCTCCTTACCATGCTCTGCTTTATTGTCTGCCTTTGATTGCCTCTGATCAGGCACTGGGCAGGCTGAGAATGGGGCAGTGCCCTTCCCATTGGTGGACTGTGCTCAGCTGGATGCCCTGGAAATGCAGTATTCCCTCGTACCCAGCTGGACCCCGTGGGCTGGGGGAGCGTCTGGCCACGGGGCCACCCTGTCTTTGGGGTTCCCTCGTGGCAGCACTGTGACTGTGTTTCTCTCTCCTTGGCAGGGTGTTGGAAGACAGGAGAGGGGACTCCTCAGGATGCTGGAGCTCTCGGAGAGCAAGTCTGCAGGTGCGAAGCTACTCTCTGTGCCTGGCTGGTTCAGGGCTGCCCTTTCCCAGCTCTCCCTGTTAGGTCCTGCTCAGCCTGGACTGTGCTGTGACAGCAAATTCCTTTTGAAGGGGTCTGTAATTCCTGAGCAGAGCATGAGGCTGGGGCTTAGCTGGTTGTCAGCATCACCCAGCTGGCTGCACACATCCCTGCCTCTGCCCACTGGAGCGGTGCCAGCACCCAGAGCCTTCGCAGGGCTATGGGTGTGCTCTGAGCCATTGCACCAAGAGATGTCCAGCTTCCTGGGGGGGGTGGCAGGGTGCTGCTGTCCCTGCCTGCACACTCGTGCTTCCCTCCATGGATCCAAGCGCAAGAGGAGAGGAGTAGGGAGAAATGCTCTCAGGAGCACCCTCCCACCTTGTCCATGGCTCATGACAGAGGGCAGCCAGGCAGGGCTGACATGTGCTCTTGTTGCAGGTGCTGATGCGGGGACCCCCCTCTCTGGACTAGGAAACCAACAGTCCCCTCCTGCTCGCCCAGCCAGAGCCAGGGGTCCGGCGGGGAGCAGCCCCAGCTCCCTTCGGCACCTTCCCTTCACCATCTCCCCTGTGAAACCCAGCATCTCCTCAGAAGCCACAGACTGCGTGGTAGACCTGGAGCCGCACGCGGCTCTTCGCCTGGGCAGCCAGCAGCAGACCAAAGGCTGCCGCCGGAGAAAGCACAAGCTCTGAGGCCACCGTGGGCAGCAGGTCCCCTCCATGCACCGTACCCCTGTTTTAGCGCAGCCCCCTTCTTCCACCCCCCCTTTTCTATGTTTTGTACGACCTGTGCAGGGAGCGCTGGGTGGAGCAGCGACTGTGTGTTTTATAGGTGCCTGTGCAGCTTTGCTCTCTGTTAAAGAAATGGAAATATATTTATGTATGTTTTTATGAAACTGCAGCAACACCGAGGAGCTGTGCTGTCTTTCTCTGGGGAAACGGGAGGCACTGGAGGGAGGAGAGGAGGAACGGCGCACTGTGCATCCAAAATCACGCTTCCACAGCCTGTCCCCGGGCTCCGGGGGGGGGGGGCTGTGAGCTCAGGGACCTCCTGAGCAGGGGCTGCAGTGCCCAGCTCTGTGTGGACGGGCGCTCTGGATAAAGGACACCTCCGTGCCAGCTGCCTGCTGCAGTCAGCGGATGTGGAGACCAGTGTGACAGCGGTGTCCCTGTGTCCTTGGTGGCTTCCCCGGCTGCCGTGTGCCCGGAGCCCGCTGCTTGTGGGGAGGATGGAGCCTGGACTGCGCTGTGTTGCCCCCCGTTCCCCAGGAGCGCTCTCGCCCCGCTGTAGAGCCCCTTGCTGGGGAGCCGGGGGGATGTCTCGTTATTGCGCTGCTTAATTAACGCGGGGCTAATTAAAGCTGGGATCTGAAGTCAGCGCTGACGGCACCGCGGCACTGCCGCGGGGAGCGGGACCGGTCCGTGCGGCGGGGGGGGGGGGTCGCCCGTTGACCGCGGCAGTGCGAGCGGCTCTGCGGGGCGGCCAATGGCGGGCCGGGGCGCCCGGGGCTGCCGTTCCTGTCGCCAGGGCAACGGCGGCGGCGTTGGCAACGGTACCGCCGGACCTCCGCCATGGGCAGCCCCGAGCGGCGCGGCGCTGCGGGCCCGGCGCCCCGGAGCCCCCAGGAGCAGAGCACCGCTGTCGCCGCGGCGCGCAGCCTCACGCGGCGGGCCTTGGGCTCGATGGACCGCGGCAGAGCGCCCGGGCAGCGGTGAGGGGCTCCGGCCCGCTGGCGGCCGAGCGAAGCAGGGAGCGGGGAAGCCGCGGTCGGGGCCGGGGATGGGGCTCAGCACGCCCCCTCCTGCCCTCCGGGATCAGCCTCCGGCCGCCTGCAGGATGAGGAGGCAGGCGGGCAGGGTGAGGCAGGGGCAGCCCCTTTAATCCCCCGGCCCCCATCGGCGTCGTGGGGCACCGCTGCCTCCTCTGCCTCCGGCTGCCGGGTCACAGTTGCGATAGAGACACTGCAAAGCGACGATGCTGTTGAGGCTGTGACCCCGCGGAGCTGGGACACGGAGGGGAAGTGGGAGGCAGAGCTGGGGATGGACCCCAAGCCCCTGCTTGGGACCGGGCAGGCCGCTGCCCTGTCCCCCTGCGGGCTGGGGCTCCGCGTATGACACTGGCTCCCTCCACACAGGCCCTCACTGAGCCAACAGCCGGGCCAGCGCAGCAGTTCTGTCGGCTCCCCGGTAAGGCCCATCCCTGCCTCGTGCCCAGCAAGAGGCATCCCCTGCCCTTCAGACCTGCCCTGAGCTACAGGCTCCTTGTCCCAGGTACAGAAAGCCCTGCGGGCACTCACCGTCCCGCTGGAGACGCTGCAGGTGCTGAAGGGCCACATGATGCAGGACATGCGCAAGGGGCTGAGCCGCCAGATGCATGCGCAGGCCACCATGCAGATGCTGCCCACCTTCATCTGCTCCATGCCTGATGGCACCGGTGAGGCAGCCCGTCCTGGGGATGGGCTGCTTTGCTGCCTACAGCCCTACGTGCCTCGTGGGACTTGGCCCTGGGGTGCTGGGGATGGGTGCACTGGTTCTGGTCCATGCACTGCCCTTGCACTGCCTCTGCCAGCCCCCGGTGCAGGACCAGAGGCCAGGAGCTGGTTCTCTTGGCCCCTGTGGTGGTCTCAGGCTCTCAGGAGCCTCCCCCATGGGTGGGTGACCGTCCCTGGGACAGGTTAAGGGGCAGATTATAGGGGATCTGCCCCAGAAGAGGTCTCTGCCTGACACCACCTCTGCTCCCCCATAGAGAAGGGTGACTTGCTGGTGGTGGAGCTGTGCCAGAGCTATGTCCGGACCCTCTGTGTAACCCTCTTTGGTGACGGGAACCAGAGACCTCAAGTGATGTACAAGATCTTTGACTTACCGCTGAACATCATGCAGGGCAAGGGGGAAGCGGTATGAGGAGGCCATGGCACAGGGTGGCTGGTGCTGGGCTGCCCAGCACCATGGCGGCTCGGCTGGGCTCCGGGCTGCCTCCCGCAGCCTGGGTGCTGGGTAAGGGGTGCAGCCTGTCACCCCTGGCCATGCCTTTGCAGCTCTTTAGCTTCATTGCAAAATGCTTGCGCCAGTTCCTGGCTGGCTTCAGCAGCCCCCAGCGTCGCTTCCCCTTGGGCTTCGTCTTCCCCTTCAGCTGCAAGCAGACGCGGCTGGACAAGGTGGGTGGGACAGCCCTGACCCGGGGCTGCTGCCGCCTCCTGCCCAGGACATAGCGGTGCTGGAGGCCAACAGCTCGGCCATGTGCTCTCCACAGGCTGAACTCATCTCCTGGTCCAAGGGCTTCAGGTGCACTGGTGTGGAGGGGAAGGACGTTGTGCAGTTGCTGCAGTCAGCCATCAACAAGGAAGAGGTGTGGGCCCACAGGGTGAGGGGGCCTGGCTGGGGGCTGCCCCCATGGAGGGGCTAATGATGCTCTCACTTTGCTCCTGGCCAGCTCTACGTGGATGTTGTTGCTCTGATGAATGATACTGTGGGCACCATGATGACCTCCAGCAAGGATGATAAGGCCTGTGAGGTTGCCATTATTGTAGGTGAGCAGTGGGCATCCCCCATGCCAGGGGGTGGTACCGGCGGAGGGGGTGCACCAGTGCTCACCCCCATCACTCCCCACAGACACGGGCACCAACAGCTGCTTCATGGCTGAGGCACAACTGATAGAGATGGTGGAGGAGACCAGCGGGAGGATGTGTGTCAACACCGAGTGGGGCTGCTTCGGGGATGATACCACCCTAAGTGGCATCGTGACCATCTATGACCAGCATGTGGACAAGGAATCCTCCAACCCCGGGAAGAAGAGGTGCTCCCACCTGCCAGTGAGGGCAGGGTCCCCAGGGCTCCTTGTTCATCCCTGGGCATGTCAGGCCCCACTAACAGGAGCACGTGGCCCCCTGCGATGCTTCTGGGTGCGTTCAAGGGGCCAAGAGGTGCCAGGTGGGGCACAACTGACCCCCATGCTGGCTGCACACAGATTTGAGAAGCTGGTGGGCAGCCTCTATCTGGGAGAGATCGTCCGGCACGTGTTGAGCGCCCTGGCTGCTGAGAAAGCCATCTTCACCGGGAGCGATGCTCGCATCCTGAGGAACAAGGATGTGCTCAAGACCCATCAGGTCCTGGAGATCATCAAGTGAGTGTGTGGGGACCAGGAGCTGTTCTGGCTGGGAGGAAAGGCCGGTGATGGGGAGGACATAACCAGCACTGTGTCCTCCCTTGCAGCCACGAGGATGGCATGGCCAAGACGAGGAGCACGCTGGAGACCCTGGGACTGCGGCCGAGCGAGCGGGATTGCTGCCGGGTGCAGCAGGTCTGCCGGGTGGTGGTGAGCCGTTCCGCTGCGCTCTGTGCCGCGGGGCTGGCTGCCATCCTCACACACATGTGCCAGAGCCGGGAGCTGGAGCAGCTCTCTGTCAACATTGGGGTGGATGGCGAGTTGTACCGAGACTACACCAGGTGAGGAGGGACACGGGGCTCCCACCCCAGTGGGATGCTTCCCGCCCGGCCTTTGCCATCCGCTTCTTCCTCTGGCAGGTTTGGGGAGATCCTGCAGAGCGTGACGGGGCTGCTGGCCCCGGAGTGCACCATCACCCTCCTGCCCTCGGTGGACGGGACCGGGCGCGGGGCAGCCATCGTGGCGGCGCTGGCTCTGCGCCTGGTGGAGCAGCGCCGGGAGGTGGAGCGGCTGCTGTCCCCTCTGCGGCTCAGCCACTCCGACCTGCAGCGCGTCCAGGCGCTCATGAGGCAGGAGATGGACCTGGGGCTGGGCAAGGAGACCAATGCCCGATCCTCTGTCCGTATGCTGCCCACCTACGTCCGTGCCACGCCTGATGGCACCGGTGAGGGCCGGGGCTGGGGAAGGGGGTGCAAGGTGGCTGTGGCCCTGCTGATGCCCTGTGCTGGTGCCCTGCAGAAAGAGGTGAATTCCTGGCACTGGACCTGGGGGGAACCAACTTCCGGGTGCTGGTGGTGCGTGTGGCGGAGGACAGCATCCGCATGGCCAGTGAGATCTATGTCATCCCAACCTCCATCATACAGGGCACTGGTGTGGCGGTGAGGCTGAGAATCTGTGCCCAAGGAGTGGGCGAGGCGGTGGAAATCGCCTCTCCTCTCACTGCCCCCAGGCCTGGGATGGGGCTGGGAGAGCCCCTGCTGCATCACCCCAGCCTGGGCCCTGCTGACCGTGGCTCCTCTCCACAGCTCTTCAACCACATCATTGAGTGCATCATGGACTTCCAGCTGAAGCAGGACCTGATGGAGCAGATCCTGCCACTTGGCTTCACCTTCTCCTTCCCCTGCCAGCAGCTAGGCTTGGATAAGGTGAGGGGATGGCTCCAGACCCTGAGGATGGGGAGGGCCCCAGGGTGCAAGGCAGCTGCCCAGCCCCTGCTCCTACCTCCCTTGCAGGCAGTGCTGCTGAACTGGACCAAAGGCTTCAGCGCCTCAGGTTGTGTGGGGCAGGACGTGGTCCAGCTGCTGCGGGATGCTGCCCAGCGCAAAGAGGTAGGGAAGGGCTTGGGTACAGTCGTCTGTCCCCAGAGTGTCACCCTGCACCCAGGCAGTGCCACTAAGCCACGTCTGTCCCCATCTCTGATTTGGCAGCACTTTGCACTGAATGTGGTAGCTGTGGTCAACGACACGGTGGGAACCATGATGTCCTGTGGCTATGACGACCCTAAATGTGAAATCGGCCTCATCGTAGGTGAGGAGCGCTGCTGCACCCCGGGGTCTCCCATCCCCTCATCACCACCCCAGCCCATGTGCCATAGCCACGGGGTGCCAAGCAGCTCTGCAGGGCCGTGGTGGGGGTGACACCAGCATGGGGCCCGCAGGGACAGGGACCAACGCCTGCTACATGGAGGAAATGCGGAACGTGGGCACTGTGGAGGGGAATGATGGCCGCATGTGCATTAACATGGAGTGGGGGGCCTTCGGGGACAATGGCTGCCTGGACCACATCTTCACCACATTCGATCGGATGGTGGACGAGAAAACCATCAACCCGGGCAAGCAGAGGTGGGTGAAGGCCCCGGGGCTCACCCAGGGGGTTGCTGTGCTCAGCTAAGGCTGTGCCTCGGGTAGGTTTGAGAAGCTCATCAGTGGTATGTACCTGGGCGAGATTGTGCGCTACATCCTGCTGGCAATGGTGGAGAAACAGGTCCTGTTCCACGGGAAGCCCTGCCCCAAGCTCCAGACCAAGGACATCTTCCAGACCAAGTTCCTCTCCACCATCGAGATGTGAGTGCTGGGCTCCAGTAGGTTCCCTGAGCTCAGGGTGGGAGGATGTGAAGCCAGAGCCCAGGGAGAGAGGCCACATGCATTGATGTGGCACATCCAGGTGATGCCATCCCCTGCCTGTGGGACGGGGACAGTGGTGCTAATGGTGCCACTGGCCCGGGGCAGCGATGGGCTGGCCCTGCGAAAGGTGCTGGCCATCCTGCGGGACCTGGATCTGCACGCCAGCTTTGAGGACAGCGTGCTGGTGCGGGAGGTGTGCCAGACCGTGTCCCTGCGGGCAGCCCAGCTCTGTGCCGCCGGCATGGCCGCTGTGGTGGAGAAGATGCGGGAGAACCGGGGCCTGGACCAGTTGGTTGTCACTGTCGGGGTGGATGGAACCTTGTACAAGATGCACCCGCAGTGAGTGGGGCCGGGGGTGGCGGGCACCCATCGGGAACCCTTGCCTCATGGCAGGGGTCTGGGGGGACATCAGCCTTCACCATTCCTTCCTGTTCCCTCCAGCTTCTCCCAGAACCTGCAGCAGACGCTGCGGGTCCTGGCACCCAAATGCACCGTCACCTTCCTGCAGTCGGAGGACAGCTCTGGGAAAGGGGCTGCGCTCGTGGCGGCCGTGGCCTGCCGCAAAGCCGGGCCCTAGGGACAGCCAGCACTGCACGGCCACCCCCCCAATAAAGTGCTTTTCTCCACAGCTCTGCCTCCGGGGGCTCCCGGGGGGGGCCTGGGGCAGCGCACGGGCACAGCCCCACGTAGCAATATATATCGAATTTATTTACATTCAGGTCCGGCAGCCCCCCCGCCCGCGGCACCGCTATGTACATAAGGCCAAGTGTAAATACTTGAATGCACTTAATACGGAATTAAAAAAACGGTCTTTACACAACACGGCACGGGGCCCCACACGCAGACAGCACGACGGCACCGCACGCTCGACGCACACCCAGCGACCCCCGGCCCCCCACCGTGGGGCTGTGGGATGCCCAGGGCCGCAGCACTGGGGCGGCCTGGCTGCCGTGGGACACGGGCATCCCTGGCTCACGAGGGGACCAGGCAGCCCTGGCCGTGGGCTGTGGGGCAGCGGGAGCCTGGGGGCCGGCCGGGGCCCCCGCTGCCCCGTGGCGGTGGTCCCCCAGGAGCGGGGTTGTGCCTCCATCGCCGCCACGCTCAGCACTCGGCCTCGGAGACGGCGAAGAGGGCACTGTCCTGCTTGCCCACCTCGGCCACAGCGGCAGCCAGCTGAGAGAGGTTGCCATTGGGGAAGTGCCGCGCTTCCCACAGGTTGAGGATCATGGCTGTGGGGCTGGGCTTTGAGGCGAAGAAGCTGAGATGGCTGCGGGGGGTGAAGAGAGGGACCACGTCAGGGCAGAGGGGTGGCTCCGCATCCCAGGACCAGCCCCATGCCGGCCTCACCTTGGGCACCATCCCACTCCCAATGTCCTGCAGCATTCCAGCATTCATAGGTGCAGGATGAGCCCAGGAATCCCCCGTCCCCATCCACTGTGACACCTCATCCCCAGCGCTGTCCCCATCCCAAGCCAACCTGTCGAGGTTGAGCTTCTGGGCCAGCATCCTCCAATCTGCTCCCCGTGTGCCCGGCGGGTCCAGGCTGCTGATGATCTTCTGGCGGATGAGGAAGGGGATCTTGAAGGCACTGGGGCCCACGAGGGCCGGGGCGCCCACCTCGCTGTCAGGGACCAGCCAGTCCGAAAACCTCGTGTCCTAGGGCAGAGCAGCAGGGGGGTGATGTGAGCCCACCCTGGGCTCACCCCCAGGAGCCCCCCAGCCCTGCCCTCACCTTGGCGATGTTGAAGTTGACGGTGAAGCTCTGTCCATCACCCTCCACCTGCCAGACCCAGATCTTGCAGGCCAGCTCACAGGTGCTGGGGCTCAGGCGCTCCAGGGTGAAGGTGCAGTGCAGGAAGGGCTGCAGCCCGCTCCAGATGTGGTAGAAAGGGATCTCCTGCGGTGGGAGGATGGTGGGAAGGAGTCAGAGTGGCAGAGACACTGTCCCCATCCCCAGTTGCCAGCCGGGCTCCCCACCTGGTAACTGGCGAGCAGCTTGCTCTTCCAAAGGGAGCTGGGCATGTCGTGGATGGAGAGGCGCAGGTTGTGGTAGCTGTCCTTGAAGTGCAGCACCCGGGGGGCTCCGATCAGCTGCCCCCCCAGCTGCTTCTCCAGCTGGATCACCTCCTGCCGGCACAGCAGCGGTCAGGCAGCAGATGCTGCACCCTGGGAGCACATCCCTCGCTCTGAGCTGGGATATGGGAGGGTTACGTGGGGACCCCCGCGGTACCTTGAGGGTGTCCTGGGTGTCGCTGAGGCAGTAGACGCGGATGTTGTACTCAAGCGAGGGGCAGGCGGCTGGCGCGAACAGGACCAGCTTGAGGCGCTTGGAGGCTGCCATGCTGAGGGACTCCCCGACCAGGGCAAAGCGTCCCAGCTGCTCCGTGAAGATGTAGCAGGCCTGCGCTTCCAGCTGGCAGTAGTACAGGTCCGTGCACGGCTCGGCGCCCAGCTGCAGCACGTCCTGCGGCACCCAGAGACACGCACCGCGGCCATGGGCATCCCCCCTCCGGCACCCACCCTGGATCCCCCGCCGTGCCCGGCAGACGCTCACCTCCCACGTGCCCTCACACGACTGCTTCTTCAGCCGGATGCTCCAGTTCTCGGCGCTGGCCTCCACGCAGTGACCCATGGCCAGGATGGCGGGGCGCGTGAGGAGCACCCCCGGCGGGCCACAGCTGACGATGGGGCTCAGCAGCGTCTGGCAGCCGGCGAGGGGCAGCCTGCGCAATAGGGGCAGATGAAGCAGCGATGTCCCAGCGCAGCAGCCCCGGGCGCTGGCAGCCCCAGCACCTACCTCACCTCCTCCTGCTTGTGCAGGGTCAGGTAGACCTCGTAGATCTTCCCCCGTGGGATGGCATCAGGTGGGATGAGCAGGCTGATCCCTGGTGGCAGGGTGCAGGCAGGGGGTGAGCCCCATGGGGACCCGCCTGTGCCGGGGATGCTCTGGCGCCCTGCTCCCACCCCCCTGTACCTGTGTTGGGGATCATGAGCCGCCCCCCCAGGAAGTTGAAGGTGCCGTAGGCCATGTTGTTGGTGCCGCGGGGCAGGGAGCGGAAGTAGCTCTGTGTGGAGAGCCGGGCCACGAAGTCGGCGCCTTCGGCGGCGGGTGAGCTGTGGTGCAGCGTGTGCCGCCCGGCGCCCAGCGGGCTCAGCAGGTGCCCGTTGGGCAGCTGGAGCTTGGCCGGGCCGTCCTGGCGTGGGCACAGCGAGCCCTGGTAGGTCATGGTGGTGGTGCTGAGGTCGGGCTGGATGGTGAGCAGGCCGGGGTTGTCTGCGGCACAAAGCAAGGGACCGTGGCACAGGGTATGGGGGGGACAGGTTGAGGACCCAGATCCTGAGGAACACCGTGTCCTGACATGGGTGCACTGCCCCGTCCCTGGAGCCCTCACTCACCAGCCTTGCTGGGCTTGATGCTGACGGGCTGGAAGCCAGCGGTGAGGATGGAGGAGTCGGCCACATCAGCATCCAGGCCCCCCTTCTTGCGGCAGTACAGCAGCACCCCCACCAGCAGCAGCAGCACCAGGCACACGGCCACGGCCACCAGCCCCACGTACAGCGCCACGTCCTCCGCACCAGAGGCAGCTGGCGAAGGCAGGGCATCAGCACCCACCGGCACCCCCATCCCCTATCCCGGGGGACAACCATGCTGTCCCTGCCGCACTCACCGTGGCTGCAGAGCTCGGAGGTGCAGTTGCGGGTGTCCAGCTCGGGGCCATGGCAATCCTGGCCCCCGTTGCGCGGCGCTGGCTCCGAGCACTCCCGGCTGCGCCAGTGGGTGCACTCGGCCCCGCACACCGACCACTTGCTCCACTCCGACCAGGCGCCATCCACTGCGGGCACAGCCGGGGGTCAGCACCCCACTGCCATCCCCTCCCCTGCCCCGGGGCCGGCAGACACAGACACATGGGGGTGTGAGGACGAGACAGCCGGGGCGGGAGGACAGGGACCACGCTGGGTGCAGCGGGGAGTGCAGCATCAGCGTGGTGGGGGCAGTGGCGACGCCCCGCGCAGGCGGGTACCTGGACACAGGGTGGTGCAAGCGGTTTTCTGCATGTTTTGGCCCTCACAGAAAGCCCCCCCGTTGAGGGGCGTGGGATTGGTGCACGTCCGGCTCCGCTTCTGCCAGCCCCGTCCACAGCTGGTGCTGCAGCCCGACCACTGCGTCCACGTTGACCAGCCGCCGTTCACTGGGTGGAGAGGGACCCGTCAGCGCCGCGCCGGCATGGGGGACACGGGGAGGGACAGGACGGGGAGGGTGACACTGGGGCAGCATGGTGCGGACAGGCGTGGTGGGGCCGTACCGTAGACAGTGATGGCGGCGGATGCGCTGCGGCGACGGGCCACGATGTTTTTGGCCACGCAGGTGTAGTTGGCGGTGTCGGCCAGGCGGGCTTGCCGCAGCACCAGGCTGTGCTCTGGCGTCACGTAGACGTTGGCGTCCAGCGCTGGGTCCACCAGCTCCTCGTTGCGCAGCCACTCCACCTGTGGGGCATGGGGACATCACTGGGTCATCCCCTCGGTGTCCCCGAGGGGAAGGGGCACCCTCGGCCACATCCTGCCCTGCCAGAGTGCGGGGGCTCACCTCGGCCGGGGGGATGCCCTCGGGAGGGCGGCATGGCAGCACAATGCCCTGCTCGATGGAGACCTCCCTGGCGGTCGGCTCCTGCTCAAAGTTCTTGCGCAGATCTGAGAAGGCACAGGGGGGAAGTGGGGGAACTGGGGCCAGCGCCCTGCACCCCATCCAGGCACCCACAGGCACTCACAGGCGATGCGCACGAAGGCCTTCTGGCTCTTGGTGGTGCCGGAGGAGCTCCAGGCCACGCACTGGCACCAGTACTCCTCCAGCCCAAAGATCTTCTCCACTTGCTGGCGGGTGACCTCGATGCGCACCTCCATCACCGGCAGCCCTGCCACCAGTGGGCAGCGTGTCAGCACCAACACACCAGGAGGGATCCCCATGAACCCAACTCCATGCCACCCCTCCACATGTCCCCATGACCGGGGCCGCTTTCACCCCTTGCGCTGGTGCTCACCGGTGCCGCGGTCAGTGCTGTGCTGCATGACGTGGTCACCCTGGTGCACCCACTCGCCGTTGCACTTGAAGTAGATCTGGGTGGCAGGGGTGGCGCGGCAGGCCAGGCTCACTGCCTTGTTCTTCACGATGTAGACGTCCTCCGGCTCCAGCTGGAAGTGCGGCAGCAGGTCCGGGGATGCGCCGGACACCGGGTTGGCCACGGTCGCGCTTTGCTGAGCACCTGCAGGGAGATGGGGGCTAGGACACCTCCAGTGTGCCCAGCCTGGGGGATCACTCATACTGGTGTGTCCCTGTGCCCGTGTCCCTGTGCCTCGCCACCGTCCCCCCCTTGCTGCCACGCGGCAGCCCCCTCCTGTCCCTGCCATCCATCAGGGAGAGCAGCAGCACAGTGGCTGCGCCCGCTGAACCCGCACCGATCCCTCATGTCCACACTTAGCGCTAATGAAAAGGAAATGTAGTGTGACCAACAAGGGCCATCGCTCACGCCTCCCAGGGCGCCCGCTGCCACCGCTCCCCGACTCACCGCAAGGTGCGGGCCAGGGGCTGCATCCTGCCCCAGGTGCCCTGGAGTGGCACAGGGATGTGGAGTGAGTCAGGGGTGCATGGCCCATGCCCTGGGGACACCGGCACCCACCTGGGAGCGGGCACAGGCACGGCACATGGGGGCTGGCTGTCCCCTGTGCTTCCAGGCTGCACACACATCCCTTGGGTCAGGCATCCCCCGGCTTTGCTTGGGGGCCGTGGGTGCCACGCAGGAGGGGCCAGAAGCACTGGGGACATGGCATGTGGCACAGTCCCACAGTGCCCACGTCTCCAGCCCATTCATGGCCTGGTGCCCCCGCTCCCTCACCCCGCCTGCTGCGGAAAGAGTTAATAAACCAGGGCTCTAAATAAGCATTTGATTAACAAACGATAAAATAGCGATTGTGTCACTGAATGAAGCTGTAATTGCTGCCGCTAATTGGCTGGTTAGGATTTAATAAGTAATTAAATGGGATGGAATGCGCAGTAATTAAGTGCCTTCTTTTGGCAACCACTTGCCCACGGGACCCCCACTGCCCATGGTGCCCACCCGGGCTGGCTCCCGCTTGCACAACAGAACTTGGGACACAGGGGACACGGGAGACAAAGAGCGCCCTGCGCCTTGGCTGAGCACCCCAGTGGGGGATCTTGCTCCCCCCAGCCGGATCAGGCCCCTCTGAGCCAGGGAGCGGGTGCGGAGCGAGCCACCGCGATGCCCGCCGGGACGGGCAAGGTGCGGCAGCTAATTTACGCGGGGAAGATAAACGGCAACCATAATGCGCCGGTTATTACCCCATCAGCACTTTTACAATGTCGCTGGCAATTAATTTAATTAAAACCCCTGTCGGGGCTACAGAGGCATTTCATATTTCACCGGTTTAACGACCCCCCCAGATGCAGCCCGGGGCCGGCCCGGGGGTCACGGCGCGGACAGGCGCTGCGGTCCCCAGCGCAGTGCAGGGCCCGGTGCCGGCTGCGGCAGGACTCAGCGCATCACCCGTGTCTCTCACTGCTGTGCCTCCCACTCAGGCACCCCTGGGTGTCCACGCTAGTGTGTGGGGCTCCACGCTGTGCCAGCCAGGGGCTCAGATGGGAAAAGACAAGCCAATTTATCCATTAAGTACCAGGTTCGCCGCTGCACAGCACTGCTGCTGCCTCCCACTCAGGCATGCTGGGTGAACGTGAACGGGGAAGCAGTGCTGGGGACCGGCCTTGTAATCACACCTGAAATGAGTACAGCAGTCGCTGAGCTGTGTGTCTATCACCATGGAAGCGTGGGGGCCAGCAGCGATGGGTGAAGGAGGCAGGATGTTTATCTAGTCCCCTAGCACCCACTCAGCCAGGTACTGGGGGTCTTTTGGGTAAAGTGGGACCACAGGCAGCAAACGAAGCTGGGGACATGAAGTGAGCATCAGAGTTGAGGAGCTGCCAGGTAACCCCACAGATGCCATCCTGCTGCTGGGCACTGTGTGGGACACTGCGGGGCTCCACACTGTGGTGTGGTCATGGCATGGCTGGGAGGCTGGAGCTGGTCTGAAGCCCCAGTGAGGGAGTGGAAGGGCTGTGGTCTGAGTGCCCCATGCACTACAAGCACCCCATCCATGATGGGTACCCCATCCATGACAGAGACTCCATCCATGATGGGTGGCCCATGCAACGTGGGCACTACATGCACAATGGGCACTCCATGCACCCTGTAGCCACCCCGTGCAGCACAGCTATGCCAACCATCTCTGTTATCTCATGTGCCATCAGTGCCCTACATGCTGTGGGTACCCCAAACTCCATAAGTGCCCCTATCTGTGCAGGCCCTGGCATGCACCGTGGACGCCCCATGGCTTGTGGTCCCCCCACATGCCATGGCCACCACATGCAGTGTGGGCACCCCCCTGCCGCAGACGCCCCACGCAGCGTGGGCACCCGGAAACGTGGGCAGCGGCCCCCCACGTGTGCCGGCTCCCGCATCGGCCTCGCGCTCACCTGCTGCTGCGTTGCCATGGAAACAGGCAAGATGCTTATGTCACCTTGGCAAAGGGAACCGGGAACTTCGGCGGGGATAGAGGACGGGGACTGGGAGGGGTGGAAGGCTGCTGGGTTCCACTCAGCCCCAGGACCCCCCCACCGTGGCAGGGGCACAGCCTGGCTGGGGCCTCCTGCAGCAGCTGAAGGGCTAATTGGGAGTGCGGTTTGCTTCAGTGCCGATAAATCACAGCTGGCAAAGCCAGTGCATTAAGAAGGGCTTTATTATCAATTATTGCTTGCCCACGTGGGCTAACGAGGGCACCGGCAGCCCTGCCGAAGGGGCAGGGTGCTGGGGCTGGGAGCAGGGCTGTGGCACCCTCCTTGGGATGCAGAGGGGATGGGGACACCCTGTGATGGGCTCCAAGTACTCCCCTTCATCCCAGCGCTGCCGGACCCCCAGCAGCTCCCGGCCTCCCTCCCCATGCTCAGAACACCCCTGCTCCCTGTGCCCCACAGCTGCTGCCATCCCAGGTGGCCACCAGCCCCTCACTGCAGCACCTGGGTCCTCCAGCATCAGAAACACCAGGTGTACTGGTGTTACTGGGCCAAGACAGACTGCAGGACACTGCACTGCCTAGCACGGGGGCACTGCCAGGACCCACTAGGCAGCAGCCTGGTCCCTCTCAAGGGGCTGATCCTGCCCCTCGTGCCGGTGCCACACTCCCGGTAGTGCTGAGAGCAGCACGCTGGCACCTCAGTGCCTGCTGGGGGGAGACTTCAGGAAGGTCAGCATGTTCCTGGCGAGTAGAGGCTGCCCGCGGGTGGCTGCAGCAGTGCCAGCACTGGCACACCAGTGTGTGCCTGCTCAGGAGGGAGCAGGCAGCAGCTCTGCCATGGCACGGGTCTGCCTGAACGCTGCTGCCCAGCCGAGCCCAGCACATTGTCCATCCCCAGCCTCCCCCTGCCTGATGCCGGCCACCTCAGGGGTCCCTACGGTGGGGTTGGGACCTCGACGGCAGCACGTGCCTCTGCTGCTGTGCCTCCTCCTGCGAATCCCCCCAGATCCCTGTGGGATTTGCAGCCCATGGGTTCAATCCCAGCTGGCGGCTCATCCATCGCACCCGCGCCAGACCTGGCACACCATTAACATGAAAGATTTCCTTGCACTTCCCAGTGCCCGGCCTGTGCTCTGGCAGCAGGTAATTAAAGCAGTAATTGCTGCTGATTGCCATGGCCTAAATGAGGGCAGGGTGGGTGTCAGGGAGAGGGCAGAGGATGCCCGGCTGTGCCCAGGGGAGCTGGGGCTGCCAGCCCTGCCTGCTGAGGGGTGTCTTCTGCCGCAAAGCATAGAGAAAAGGAGCTGGCAAAACTCACTGCAATCATAAAGCTTGTCTGAGGCTTTGAGCAGGCCACCATCCTGCCAGGAGAGGCTGGCTCCGAGCCACAACAAGCCGGTGCTGCCCCTGGGAGACCCCCAAGCAGGGGACACAGCATTGCCTTGCACTGCTCAGCTGCCTGCGGCTGCTCCAACACTCACCTGGAGCATCTGAGCATAGGCAAATGCTCCCACTGCCCCCACCTTCCCACCCCGTGCAGCCCCATGGTGACGCCAGGCGGGTGCCGGTGCCAGCCCCAGCTGGGCAGGGAGCCAGCAGGGTCGGATGCCAGCGCCGGGCAGCAGGGCCTGGCTCCCGGCCAGTCTGGCGCGTGGCGAGCACTGGGGACGATGTGACGATGGGCGCAGCATGCCAACGCGTCCCCCGTGTCCAACAGCCACAGTGCCCCCGCCTGTCCCAGGACCATGCCCCCAATTTCCCAGTGTGTCCCCTCAAGCCAGATGCTGTTCTGGCCCTTATGCGGGTGCCCCACATGTGCCCGCTCCATGGCCATGGCAGAGGCTGGGTAGGGGCTGTGGGGCTGGTGGGTGCTGGTCTCCCAGGGAGCACATGGCAGTGTCTGGACGCTGATTAAGCGAGTGCTCATTATGAATGAATTAGTCGGGCGGGCTTGCATGACAATGGAGCTGCCTAATTACGGATCTGAGCTGATACTGCTCTCCCCATTGCATGCCATTAGCATGTGCTGGAGCAGGCAGGGCTCCCTGTGCCCTCACACTGCACCAGTGCCCCAGCCGTGCCCACGCTACCTGTGCCCAGGGTCTGAGGACGACGGTGCCAGCAAAGGCAGCCAGGGGTGGCAGCCCCTCCACAGGGACCAGCTCTGCCTGCCTGGGGGCTACTGGCCCCTGCACCCAGTGCTAGGCACCCTTTCCTAGGCACCCATGGAATAGGACCCCTCTCAGCACTATAGAACACACAGAGCCCTGTTCTGCATCAGCCCTGGGTGCCTGCTGAGCCCCTCAGCCCCCCAGACCCAGCATGCCCACAGGACCTGTGCAAGTCATGCCAGCCCATCAGCAGCACTGCACGGGGAGAGGGTCCTGTCCTGGCTCCAGATCAGTGGGGGATGGGGGGCTCTCCCAGCCCAGCCTGGCAGTGGGATGTGGTGGGGGGATAAGACTGGCTCAGACCTATGTGCTGGGGTCCTGAGCCCAGGGAGCTGAGTGGTTTCCTGTCTCTCCTTTAACTGTCAGTGAAGAGCAAATGCTCCCGCTGAGCCCTGGCCCCGCTGGGAGGAGTGTCAAGGTGACCCTCAGCCCTGCATCCCTGCTGGAGCAGTGATGGGAGACAGTTGGGGTGCTGGGAAGGCCCCTTCAGCCACACAACAGTCCTGGCTGCTGAGGTCCAGCCCTGTAGCCTCTTCCTCTCCTACCCATGGGTACACACAGTGGTGACAGCAGCCCCTGCAAGGCCTGGCTGGAGGGGGACCCGAGACTCCCATTCTGTGAGCAGGAGCCCCAGGCAGGGCAGGGTTTGTGGGGGCCAGGGTAAGCTGTGATCTGCCTGACACCCATCTGGGAGCAGCACCCGTAGATCAGGCAGGCTGCAGGGCCAAGGGGTACTTGACAACTGGGCCTGAGTGGTTGAGGATGGGGTTCCAGTGTGGCCAACCTGCAGCCAGCCCACCCCAGCCCACAGGCAGACACACAGTACAGGGAGCAGCAATGGTGCTGACACTGAGGGTGCAGGAAACGCACGGTGCACGGTCCCCATGCCATCATCCCTCAGGCACTGGTACCATTCCCAGTGTAGTCCTGGGCACCGCTGTCCACTTGGGTGGGACAAGCATCAGCTTTACCCATGGCTGTGAGGTTCCGCAGTGGCTCTGGGGGTGCCCAGCCCCTGCCAGCACCACCCACACCCCGATCACCTCCTGCCGGCACCTGCCAGGCCCCCCATGGTTTGGTGTAGTGCCAGCCCCGCGTGGCACTGGGCCAGAACAAACAGCCCTGGGCAGGCTGAGTCTGCCGCGTGCTCGCGCTGACAGCCGGCACAGCGGCTTCCCAGCCACGCAGCAAGCGCCAGCGCTGCCCATCACCCTCTGCCCTCCTGCTCGCCTGCACAGGCACCACTGTCCAGCCAGGCACAGGGTGTGGGCTGCTGATTGGATGCAGTGACCTGGGTGCCAGGCTGTGGGGCACCAGGTTGTGGGTACAGTGGTTGGGGGCTGCCTGTTGGAGCCTGAGGGTCCCCAGCAGTGTGGTGAAGCTGATGGCAGAGCAGTGAGAGCAGAGCACATGGACCCGGCCAGAAGAGATGGGGCAGGAGCTAGTGTGGGGGCAAGGGGCAAGCCTGCAGGCAGGAGATGCTCTAGGGCCTTCCCCTTGGCATCTGGCAGCACTGGGCCAGGGGTAGCTCTGGGGCGGAACCCTGCCCCTCTACCCATGCCCACCCCCCAGCGCAGCAGAGAGGGGCAGCCACTGAGTCTCGGGTGCTCAACCCGCCCTGCTGCCCATGGGTGAGCCTCAGCTCTCGCTGCCGCCCTCGCCGTTCCCCTGCCGGCACCGGCAGCAGAGCAGGCAGCAGAGCAGACAGTCCACACAGGGGATGCTGCTCCACAGCTGCAGGCAGGGGCCCTGTGCTTGGACAGCCAGGCTCCCCTGTGCCCAACCTGTGCATCAGTGCCCCCAGAAGCAGGGGTCCCTGCCATGCCGTGCCGTGCCATACCAGGCTGGAGCAGCACCCGGTACGCAGAGGCCCAAGCCTTGGCACGTCTGTGCCGAGCAGCGGCCGCGCCGGTGGCTGGGCTCAGTCTCGCCGCGGCCGGCTGTGAGCTGCCTGCCAAGCGATGGGAGCCAGCTCCCTCACAGCACTGCCCCGAACCGCGCTGGCACCGCCGCCCCCCCCCACCTCCCGCCGCAGAGCCGGTGTGGGGTGATGTGGTGCACCCCGCGTCCAGCTGCCCCCACATCCATCCATCCCCACGGCCCCGCGAGTGCCATGGAGACGGCAGCGCTCCATGCTGGGGGTCGGTACCCACAGCACCCTCTATGTGGTGGGTTGCCCACCCACCGCCCCGGCTCTGCAGTGTCCCCCTGCAGACGGGGCCATGCTGGGAGCGCTGGAGAGGGGTCCCCAGGGGTGCCCGGCCAGGAAAAAAGGATGCGGAGAGCACGGAGGTGCAGCCCCGCTGGGTGCCAGCCCGGCGCACCGAGGCCAGGCACCGGGGAAGTCTCCGGTGGTGAAAGACGGGGTGTCCCCCCCAGGATCCCCGCAGAGCGCGCGTCCAGCCCCGCGCAACTCCCCGCCCCCAGCCTGGTCCTTTGTCTGCAGCCGCCACTTCCAGGCTGCCGTGACACCTGCCCGCAGCCGCCAGCCCCGGGCACCCCCCGCACCCCCCGGCCCGGGGGCCGGTGCCGCTCAGCCCCGGGGGTTCGGCCAAACAGCTCCCCTACCCGCCGGGTCCTGCCCGACGAGGGGGAACGGGGGCAGCCGCGCTCCGGACCGTTCGCGTCTGCAGCAACACCGATGCAGCCCCGCAAACCCCCCACGCAATGGCACCCCCGCGACGTGACAGCAGCTCTCTAGAGTATCCCGGCACCACGGTCCCCCGTGTCCCGGCCAGGTGATGGAGACGGAAGGGACCCCGTGCCGGGGCAAGGATGCTGCGCGTGGGGCAGAGACCCCTTGCGTGGGGCTGGAGCCCCATCCGCGCAGCGGCTCCGCTGTGGACCCCCGTGCCCGGGGCTGGCAGGGCCCAGGGGGAGCGGAGCCTTCCCGGCGAGGCGGCGAGCGCCAGCCCCGCCAGTGCGGGCAGCGTTCGCGATCCAGCGTCGGCTGGGCACGGGTGTGCGGCCGTCCGTGGGCACGGGGGGGGCGGCGGTACCTGCCGTGGGACAGGGGCACTCCTCCCGCCGGGAGGGCACCCGCGGACCCCCGGCACCCCACAGCCGAGCGGGCACCCCGCACAGAGAACGACTCTCGGGAGGGCACGGGCTGCCCGCAGGACGCCCGCCGCCGCCGCCGCTCCCCGGGTGACCTTGTCCAGCGCTCGGTTCCCGTTTCCCGCCGCACTCCCCCCCCCACAATCCCGCCCGGATCCCGGTGCCCGCGGGGGGCGCGCGGTGACTCACCGGCGGCGGCGAGGAGGGCAGCGGCGAGCAGGGCACCGAGCGGCCCCGGCGCGGCGGTGGTGGCGGCGGCGGCGGCGGGGGCCCGGCGGCGGCGCGGCCGCGCACCCATGGCGCGCCCCGCGGAGCGCTGCGGGGCGAGGGAGCAGAGGGCGGGCCGCGCTCCGCGGTGCCCTCAGCGGGCCATGGCGCCACCGGCCCCCGCCACCGCCACCGGCCCGGCCCCGCCGCTGCTGCCGCCCGCCGCCGCGCCGCTCCGCTCCGCCCGGGCGCCGCCAATGCGGGGCGGCGAGCGCGGACCCGCCCGCGGAAGGGACGGCGCAACAGCTGGGCGCGCCCCCGCCGCCGCCCCCCGCCCCGCACCACCGGCACCGCACCCCCCCGGCTGCATCTCCCGTCCGCATCCCGCCCCGGACAGGCGCGGAGGGTCCGCAGCCCCGGTTCGCAGCCCCCTGGCAAGGTGCCACCCCCACCGCACGGCATCATCCCCCGGGACATCCCCCCCCGGGACGGCACTTCCCATTCACCCCGCTGTGTCCCTCATCCCCGCTGCAGACCTGCGTCAAGTGATGCCCAGGCGTCTCCCAGCCCAGCCTGGCACCCCACGGATTGGTGCGGGGGGGCCGCCAGGAGAAGGGAGTCCTGCCTGCACCCTACCCGGCCACCACGGCTCATGCTGCGCAATGTCACAAGAGTGAGACCGCCATCATGGTGGGACCGCCTGCCACCCGCTGGGACCCACCTCACTGACCCACGCAATGCCCTGTCCCCAAAGTGCCCCACACACAGCCAGGTTATTCTCTCCCAATGGATTTGGCTCTGCCCCTGCTGCAGTATGTGGCCCCTTCCCTCCCAGCACCATCCAAGCACCCAGCCAAGGTGCCATCACCAGCAGCCAGACTGCAGTATGGGCACGGGGTGAAAGGAGTGAGGCTGCACTGGGGTACCCCAGGGATTCCTGGACCTCTGAGGGAGCCACGGCCCGTGACAGTAGTGCTGAGCAGCTCTCTGTCCTCCGCAGCGGGGACCAGGCAGGGCAGGGCTGGGCAGAGGCTCCCAGTGCCACGCAGAGATAATTTCATTAGCAGCTGCGGGAACAATTAACAACTGCTCTGATGCCTTCAAGAGCTGAAGTGGGTGCGAAGCCAGCACTGCTCTCCCGGGTGGCACCGGCTGTGCTGCAGCCTCCATCCGCCCCAGCACAGCACTGGCAGTGCCAGGCAGAGCCAAGACCACAGCAGAACAGCCCCGGGGTGAGCCAGAGCCCTCTCCCACCATCACACCCCGGCCGGGGGCCTCCCGTACCAATATGCCTGTGCACCGGCCATGTGCGCAGGCAGGGCAGTGCACGTGCGTGGTGCCCGTGGGTACCCACTCTCATCACACCATGTTGCCCCCGGCACATCCTGCACGGACATTGGTGGGAGCCCAGCCGGGAGAGGGGACCCCCAGCCCGCCGTGGGCAGAGCCTTGGTGCAGTGCTCATCACCCTCCTTCAGGCTGGCTCCTTATTACTGATGGCATTTGCATGGAAACAGGATGTTTTTACTCCTCGCGGCTCCATCTGCTCCCGCTGAAGTCACTGCGCTGCACACGAGCTCCAGGGGGGCTGCCATGGGAACCAGAGTGAGCTCCCCTGCAGCGCCAGGACCCCCAGCCCCGCACCCCCTGCCAGGCAGGGGTACCCGGTGCGGATGGCACCTGTGCAGGGCACCCAGCACAGTGCCTCCCTGGGGCAGCACGGTGGGGAGGGGGCTTGGGACAGTGCGGTGCCAGCCCCGTCTGCTCCTTGTGCCTCTCTCCCGGGATGGTTTCCAGCTCCCGCTGCGCCGGTGGTGCCAGCAACAGTACTCCCACAGCCCAGGTACTGGGGTCCCGGTGCTGCCTGGTCCTTGCCTTGGCTTTGTCTGTCTCCCTTGCCATGTGCTCGTCATGCGTGGTGCCACGCAGGGACCATGCCAAAGCCACTCTGCTTCACCCAGCGTGTCCCTCCTGCACCATGGGCTGGCATGGCCAGGCTGTCTGTGGGGAAGTGACAGTGTGCACTGACGAACTAATAGAATTTAATTACAACAGATTGGGGAGATCACTTTCAATTCTGTTTGCTCTGCCTCTTGCTGAGGAGGAGATGAGGGGATGGATGAGCTGGATCCTGCTCCACAGCTGCCGGAGCCCTGAGCCCTGCTGCCAAGGGGCTGTGCCGACTGGGGCACCCAGCACCCCTGACCACCACGCAGGGGAGCATGAAGGGCCACAGCATGTGGGGAGTCACAGGATCACGGCAACTTCAAGGAGGGGAACACGGTGCCTGGACAGCCCGGTTCCCCCAGTGCAGCATGCTCAGTGCCTGGGTTTCCCATGACTGCCGGAGCCCCGAGGGGACGCCAGAAGTGCTGGCCCCACTGGGTGCTGTAAATGGATTATTGCTCAGACTAATTAAGATAGAATTAAAAATTAATTCTCCTCTCCAGCACGCCGTGGTCATGGCTCAGCCGCTTGCTACAGCCATTGTGCCGGGGCTTCCTCCTGGAAGAAACTGGATTGGGGTGGAGATGGAGGGAGCGCATTGCCCAGTGAGTGGTGGTACCCGGCTCTGCGGGCGGCGGCTGCCGTCTCCCTGTGAACATCATCACCTTGGCATTGTCCCCTGCTCACCATGAACTCTGGGTGCTGTACTCAGCCAGGGAAGCCAAGGCAGCTCCCATCCACCATGCCATTCTATTGCTGACCTCCTGCCCAGCCCCGTCAGCTATGGTCAAGGCCAGCCCGGAGATTTTCTAAACTCCCATCAAATATTTAAATAGATATTTGAGCTCATGTATAATGGATCACCCGCGTGCTGCCTCCCCATCCATTTGTGGTATTTAAGGAAGTCGAATATTAAACGTCATTGTATTAGCAAAACCACCGTCTGCTTAATTGAGTTACAAACGGGGAAGGTGCTGACGAATAAACAATGCATAATGCATGGCACCACAAGCAGGATGAGGCCCGGCCCCCTGCGCCAGGCATGGACCGGGCTGTGTGTGACGCAGTGCGCAGGAGGGTACCAGTGGGGAGCAGGAACTGGTGCTGGTGGTGTCCGCAGGAGAACCAAGAGTGAGAGGAACATGTGTGACATGTGCCAGAGCATGGCACAGCATGGGACAGCACGGCATAGGGTATCCCAGGCCTCATCCTGCACAGGGATACTTGGAAACAGAGGCAGTGAGAACAGCCCCAGCCACACGAGGAACAGAAAGATAGTGACAATAAAAAGTAAATAAATATGGATGTTGAGGACCTAATTCTGATAAGAGGATTTTCAAAATTAGCCATTTGCAAGAGCAGATTAACGGTGTATGGTGCCAGGGGCAGGACAGGCTCCATTAAGACATATGGCAAAGCCCATCCCAGCACAGCCCACTCCTCACAGCCCTCAGCACCCATAGAGCTGCTCCCTGCTTTGTAAGGAGATGGATTTGCTGCTGCCATGGGGTAGCTGGAGGGGCTGGGACTCAGTGCGGTGCCACCCTGCACACGGGGGTCCTGCACACACAGTGCCACGGTGCCAGGACCTCACCAGACAGCGCCAGGGAGTGGCAGTGCTGGACTTGAGGGTGGGCACAGAGGTGGCACATGGCATGGGGTCTTCAAGGGTGGGCTTGGCACCCCCAGCCCAGGCATGGGGTGGCTGCACCAGTGGCAGCGTGGGGCAGGGGGGAGTGGGGTAGACAGGCAGAGAATAGGGCCTGCATATCCCAGCCAGTGCACATCCTACCCAGCCAGGGTGCTCCCGGCTGAAGCTGGTGCTGATGCCCCCCGGCAGCACTGTGATGCTGGGGTGCCTCCATATACCCCGAGCTGAGCAGGGGCAGGAGGCTGATGGGGCTCCGAGGGGCTTTTTGCATCCTCTGACTGGGTTTTTCTACCCAGGCAGCCAAGCAGAAATCTCATTACAGCCCTGCACAAAGGCAGTGTCCCTGTCCCCATCCCTGTCCCCACATCTGGCGGGGACGGACACAGCTGTGAGCAGCGGAGGGTGTCCTATAAATGGGCAGGTTTGGGGGCTGAAAGTGGCCATGCATGGGGCAACAGTGGTGAGCTCGCAGGCAGGGCAGGGCGCAGGCAGCCCCGGCACACTGGTGCCCAGTGCTCCTGCAGCAGAAGACAATTAATTAGCAGGGCGGTGGGAGAGCAGCCGGCGGAGCTGCACGGGATCGATGGGCGCATCGACCGCCTGGGAAACACCAGCCCTCCCAGCCAAGGATGTGGTGCTGGGCAGGGACAGGGATGGGGAGTCTGGCAGGGAGCCTGGCAGCTCCGCTGCTGGGTGCTGGCAGGGGGGTGGCTGTGGGCGTCAGCATTACCAGCCCCTCATGAGGGGACAGCAGGGTGCACAGCGTCAGGAGGGAAAGGACAGGCACTGGTGGCACGGCCCACTGTCTGCTCTGTGCCCCAGAAGTCCTGGGGCTGGCAGCAGCTCCTTTCGAGCCTGAAGAGCGACTGGTCCCTGTGCCATGCTGGGAGGATGTGGGGGTGCTAAT
Source organism: Ara ararauna (assembly GCA_028858755.1). Classification (NCBI taxonomy): domain Eukaryota; kingdom Metazoa; phylum Chordata; class Aves; order Psittaciformes; family Psittacidae; genus Ara; species Ara ararauna. Next base: position 1,635,805 of record CM054386.1, read on the forward strand.
GGATCCCCCAGTTTCCCTGCCTGCCTCTTTCAAGTGGGAAGCGCAAGCCTGTCCCTGCGGAGAAGGAGAGTGCTCAGCTGTGTTGCAGAGCCTGGTTGCCATCCAGATGAGAAGTGACAGCAAGGGATCCTTTTCAGGTACACATTCCCACTATACAGAGCAGGAGATGCTGTCCTCTGCTCCCCCTTCTCTGCTACTGGCACTGGGTATATTCCTGCAGGCACTTAACCCCTTCCCTCCCTGCAGTCCCCTCCATGCAAACCCCACTGTGCAAATCTTCTCTGCAACCACCCCGTTGTTCAAACCAGCTGCAGGAGAACAGCCCAGAGCAGAGCACCAGCACTGCCATGCTCGCCTGCCCCATGCTGCACGGACAGGATAGGGCAGGCAGAGCCTGGGGCCACATGCAAGACCCATGGGTGCAGCCCCTCTGTGTCCTGCCAGGTGCAGAAGCCCAAGCACAGAGGGGTCCATGGGCCCCTCACCTCCCACATCTCTCGCACCAGCGGCTGTCTCCAGGGAGGTTGTCATGGGAACAGTGCGTTGTAGGTACCCCTCACTCTGGGTACCCCTCCCTGCCTGCCATGGTGATTCCAGATGGAAGGCAAGCTCAGGGCCTTGCAGGGTGGGTATGGACAGCGTGAGGTACCTCCTAGTGTCCTATCCCCCCAGAAATGCTGGCAGTACTCAGGGGTAGATGTCTCCTGCATGCCCAGGTGCCCCCTTCCAGGTCCCAGAGAATCCCTTTGGCCACAATGCGGGTGATGTGGCAGGGAGGTGGGCGAAGGCACTGAAGGAAGAGCCGTGGCACAGTCCCAGTGCCTGCAGCCACGCTGCCTGCCCATTCCCACGGTGAGCCAACGCTGCCTGTTCTTCCCGGCCCACACACTGCCCTGGAGCCAGCTCCTTCTCCAGTTGCTCTGGGGGATTTTAACCCTGCAGCACCCACTGGATGCAATGAGATGGGTGCCTGCACCCACCCTGGTGCAGGGTGCATGTCAGGGGCAGGATCTGTCCTTGCTGCCGGGGCTGTCAGAACTGGTGGTGCAGGGAGAGGCCGCGCCGGCAGCCTGCAGAGCTGAGGCACGGGCTGCCCGCCAGCTGCCGGCAAGGTGACCCTGCACCGCACACAGGAGAGGGGGACATGCATCCCCTCCTGTGCTGCTGTCCCCCACACCACCCTGACCTCTATCTCCTGCCGCACCTCACCCTGGTCCCCACCATCCCCATCCTTGCTGGCCTCCCTGTCTCCAGTGCCCCTCGCCCCCCCCCCCGCAGCCCTGCCGCATGTCTGCTGCCATCTGCCTCTCCCTTTTGATTAGTATTAATTTTTAATTATTATTATTGACAGGGCTGCCAGCTCAGCTGCCAGCTGGGACATCTGCCCGGCCTGAGACAGGCTGGGGCAGCCCTGGCACTGCTGTGCTCACTGGGTGCTCCTGGCGACCACTGCGCCCACCCAGGGGGCCCCGAGCGGCCCAACCTCCCAGCACCCTCCATCCTGCAGGAAGGGACCCTGGGGCGCAGGAGCTGAGGATAGAAGCCATCGTGTCCCCAGAGGGTGGGCTGCAGATGGACACTGCCAGCCCCCCAGCCTGTCCGGGCTGCAGGGCTGCCGAGAGCCCATAAAGCCACAGAGATAAATGGCTCCTATTAACTTTTCCAATCAAATGGAATCCCACCGCGGCTGCATGCGAATGGCAATGAACTGCAGCAGCACGCAGCAGCCCCTGCCACCATCCCACCACCCCCCAGGTAACCTTAGCCTCCCCACACAGTGGGGCACAGAGCATGCCATGAGCACAGACCCCTTGCACCCGGCGTGGGGGTGAGGGGACACAGTGGCTGGGGTGGGACTCAGCATCAGAGCCAGGTGGGAGGCTATGGGGGGAACATGGTAGGCAGGAGAGCGGGTTGAAGGGGAAGAGGGACAGGCAGCCCCTGGCCCTCACTCACTTCATGCTGCCACTGGTGGTAGTGGTCGCAAACAGAGGCCATTAACAGTGCATTGGATCCCATGCATCCCTCTCCCCTCCAGCTTCAGCCCTGCCAGCCCCACAGCCTGTGCCTCACACGTAGTTCCTGTCTGCCTCTCACCTTGGGGAGTGAGGGGCAGCTCTGTCACCCCATCGCAGGCAGGACAGGGTAGACAGTATCCGAGTGCAGGCAGGGCGGGCAGGAGGTTCCCCACTGCAGGCAGGGCAGGCTGCCAGCGCTGCCGCGCCGGAGATGGCCAAGGCCGGGCGAGCGGCGCCATCGCGTGGCGAGGGGCCGCCAGTGCAGGCAGAGCCCGGGCTGCCGGTGCGGACACGGCGCGGGAGGAGGGAGCCGCGCGCACCGCAGTCCTCCGCCGGATCCGCGGCTCCACTCCCCCCGTGCAGGCAGCCCCAGCTCGGGGGTGTTGGACGCCCTCATAGTGCTGATCCCCCCCTCCCTGCCTGCGGGCAGTGCTGCCTGGAGCGCCCCAGCCTGGTTGTCCTACAGGGGAGGGCAGCGGGGTCTTGTCCCCGTTGTACCAGCGCAAAGAAGCGGCCCAGGGGCAGCACGTGATGCAAGGACATGGGGACACAGCCTGGCACACGGCACGGACATGCCTCGCCAATGCTGTCAGGATAGTGTCAAACCTCTGCCCTTCTGTGGGACCAGCTCTCTCCAACCCCAAGTGCAGGCAGCAGCCCCGTGCGCAGGCAGGGCAGCTCTGAGCCAGCACAGGCACCATGCAGCATTAGGGACAAGTGGCTCCAGCTCTGGCCTCACCGGGAGGCATGGATGGGTGGGATGTGCTGCCCAGGACAGGGTACAGTCAGGTCTGAGCTGGAGCTACTGGGGTGCTGCTGGACGAGGCTCCTCCTGAAGGAGATCTGCAGGGAGGGCAGAAGCACAGCCAGCACCGTCAGGGGGGAGCAGGCAGCTCCACCTCAAGAAGCTGTGTAGGCACAGGGGAAGGACAGACCCCACAATCAAAACCAAAATGAAACATTAAAGGACAGGGCACAGATTGGGCTGGATCGAGGCGGTGGCCTTCTACAGCCAGGACCAGGACAGCCAGGAAGGACAGCAGAGGACATGGGCCAGGGAAAGGAGGAGCCAAACTTACAGAGCTCAATGGCTTGGGGCTGTGAACCTGCAGGTCTGACACCAATAAACCCTTGGGAAATAAATAAGCTGCGTATCACCTATGCTGCAAGTGCCTATGAGAGGGGACGTGGGCAAACACAGCCCAAGGTGGGCAGCATGGGGACCATGTTGTGCTGCAGCCCTGACATTGACCCTGCAGGGAGATGCTGTGCCTGAGCAGGCAGAGCTGTGTCCTACCTATGTGAAGCTTATGGGAGATGGAGACCAACAAGCAAGCTGAGCTGATCCCCCCTCCCGCATCCAGGTGCACGGGGCAGTGAGCTGTGCCCATGCCTTAACCAGGGGAGGACAGTGCCCACCATCCTTCCAGGGAAGATCCAGGGCCCCAAGAGCAGAGGGATACCCTTGCAGCTCCAGGGAGAAGGGCACTGGGGGAGGCAGGGATCACACAGTGCCCCAAACCCACAGTGATGTCTGATCTGTGCTCCTGGCCCTGCTCATTCAGCAGGCAGATACAGGATATGGCAACATATAGTCCCCCTCGCAGTAGACACCCCACCCCCAAGCAAGAGCCTCCCCAGGGTGCCAGAGCCCTTCACACAGAGACCATGCTCATCTGCAGCCATTCATTGTGGGATTGGATAGGGGGACCCCATGGGCAGTGCTCCGCTTCCCCTGCGGTCACACCACAAACTTGGTCTTGGGGAGGGAGCCGCTCTTGGTGGCTGTGTCTGCATGCGCCTGGTACCCAATGGCCACCTTCTGTGACAGGCCCAGGTGCTCCTTGTAGACGCGCCTGGAAGAGGGAAGGGGATACATGAATGGGCAGCATCACTTCTCCCACTGCTCCCTGCCCAGGGACCCCATTCTCCCCAGACCTGCCTGGGCCCCACAAAGCTGCATTACCCGATGTGGATGACCCCTTCCCGGTTCTCTGCTTCCCGGGTCCAGATGGCGATCTTGTCCCCCTTGGCACGGATGTTGACAACGGCCCCGCACACCTCATCACTGTAATCATCAAACATCTCCCCGACAAGGCACATCAGCTGCTAGGAGGAGAATGAAGCCCAGGACAGTCCCCATTAGGGCTTGGTGCTGGGACAGTGGGAACACCACTGCCAGGACCCCACAGACAGGCAAGTGGGGCCACACTCACCGTCTCCAGCCAGAAACGATCCAGCTCAGTGTGCCGCTGCTGCTTGGCCAGGGTGATGAGCCAGCGCCCGCCACACTTGTTCTGGCTGTCCTCCCACATGGGCTCGATACCGTCCTAGGGATGGGCAAGGGGATGGCTTCCCATTGGCTTCCCATTCCACCCTGTGGCCACGGTGGCCTGCCAGCCCCACTGGCACTCAGCGTGCCCCATAACACTAGGTGCTGCAGGAGGGCTCTCAGAGGGGACTGCAGCAGGAGGGATGTTGTACCTTAAAGAGGGAGTAGTCACAGCCAGATGAGAGCTTGCTGGCAGGCTGGATGTGGCTGTACAGCCTGCACAGGACAGAGACAAGACAGAAGCAGGTGACAAGAGTTGCCTCAGTGGCCCCCAGCATAGTCCTCTGGCTCAGCCACCGCTACCCAGAGCCTCTCCAGAGGCGACACATTGCCCACCAGCGGGATACTCACGCCCAGAAGTCCTCCACAGTGCTGAACTTGGTGATGAGGCGCAGGTTTTCCTGCCACATCTTGCTCTTGTCGTTCTTGAAGAACCACAGTGCCCACCTGGGGAGGGAGAGGACATGGGGAGGGTGCGTCAGCCATGCTGGAGCCCCCCTCCAGCCCCAGCATCGTGCTGGGAGGAGCTGCCTGTAGCCAGGCCCCTCCATACCTGTTCTGCAGGGGGTGCTTGCCCAGCCTCTCTGCCAGGAGCAGCTCCTGCTGCTGAGCCCTCCTCCGACGCCGCTCCTCTTGCCTGCGCTGGGAAAGGAGGGACAGCACCAGGAGCCCCGTGGCCACCCCCCACCCCATGACACGAACCCAAAGGGAGAGCCCCACGGGGACAAGCAGGGCTGCCTGGGCTCGGCTGCCTGGCCCAGCCCGCAGGGAGCACTCACCTGCTCCCCGGCAGCCATCGTGCCCAGCACAGGCTCCCCTCAGCAGCTCCCGGCTCTTAAGTGCCCACAGGCGGGTGGGATGAGGCAGCCCCAGCTGCAGCTTGTGGGGAGGGAGGTGGCAGACCAGCCCCTCCTATGGGGCAGGGAGCTGGAGGGATCGCCCATAGGGCAGGGCAGTGGGGAATGGAGGCCAGGGTGGGATTGGATCAAGATGGGGGGAAGGATAGGGTAAGGTGTGGACAGTGTGGGGTGGGCTCGAGATGGTGTGTCTTGAGCTAGGGCAGGGTGGTCCACAGATAGGTTGGGGTAGTGTCAGGATGAGGGATGGGGCTGGGATGGGATGGGGAGGATGGGAAGAGGACATGACGAGGAGGGGATGGGGTCAGGGTGGAATGGGGCACAGAAATGGTGTAGAGAGAGGGTAGAATATGGAGGTGGCGGGATGAGGACAGGATGGGACAGGGGCAGCCTGTAGAGTGGATGTGATCAGGACCGGGAGGAGATGGGAGAAGGAGAGGGTGGGAGGGGGATGGGACACCATGGGAACCAGGACAGGATAGCGTGGGGGCAGCGCGGGATGGGATCAGGACTGCTGGGAGCGGGGAACAAGCGCGACGTGATGTGACCGTCCCGCAGTGCCGAGCCGTGCGGGAAAGGAGCCCGTGCGGGGCGGGGGCAGCCGGGATCGGCTCGGCTGGGCTCGGCTCAGCCCAACGCGGCGCGGTCCCCCCCGCGCATCACGGCGCAGCGCGGCGCGGCCCCGGCACAGCCGCACTGAGCCCGCCCCGCCGCAGCCCGGCCCGGCCCGGCCCGGCCCGTCCGTCCCCGCCGACAGCGAGCCAGGTCTGGCGGGCGGCGGGACCGGGGCCAGGGGCGGGAGAGCGGCGGGGCCGGGGGCTCCGGGGTGCGCGGGGATGCGCGGGGCGGGCGGGAGCGGGGCCGGGGCGGGGTGAAGCCGTGCGGCCTCTCCCCGCAGAGCCGCCATGGAGGTGTTCATGAAGGGCTTGTCCAAGGCCAAAGAGGGGGTGGTCGCTGCCGCCGAGAAGACCAAGCAGGGGGTGGCCGAGGCTGCCGAGAAGACCAAGGAAGGGGTCCTCTATGTCGGTAAGGGTTCTGCCTTCCTGCCCCCTGCCTGCCCCCTGCCCAGCCCCCTGCCAGCCCCCCGGCTAATCCCTGCCCATCCCTGCTTGCATTCTCCTGCCCTGCATGCTCCTGCTAGTCCCCTCTGCCTGCCCTTGCCGGATCCTGCCTTTGCCCTTGTGTTCTCCTGCTCACCTCCCACCGCCCCACTGTCACCGGCAGCGCTCCCCCCGCCACTGTCGGCCTGCGGCGGGGTGTCCCGGGACAGGAGCCGGTGGCCGCAGTGCCCTGCCTACAGGGCGGGTGCAGGCAGGAGGTTGGGCCCCGCGGGCAGGGGCAGGGCTGGTCCCCAGGCTGAAGGGATGGACCCGAGGGGACCCATCCTGGTTCCCGGTGATCTGAGCCCGAGGGCCCCGCGGCTCTTCACCGGGGATGCTCTGCGGTCGGAGCATAGAGGGACCGTGATGGAGATGGTGATTCCTGTGCTGGGATGTCCCCAGCTCGGAGCAAGAGGCTGTGGACACGTTTGTCCCCCTTCGAGAGGCCGTATTCTGGAGCACATCCCGCACCACGGCTCCGCCGGCATCTCCCCTGCATCCCGCCGGCGGCTGGGGGGGGGTCTCTCCGCGCTGCCCCTCGGGGCCGGGGTCGGTTCGGGGCCGAATCCTCGAAGCCATGGCTGGCGGGGAGAAGGCAGCTCCGGGCAGGCAGTGTGCCCGCGGTGGTGGTGGGCTTCTTGGGAGGGAGCGGAGGCCGCGTTGCCCGCAGCGGGAGGAGGGCGCAGCGCTCCTGCTCCGTCCCGCTCCAGAGGGCACCAGCTCTGCGGGAGAGCTGAGGCCCGGGAGCTGTTCTCCAGGGCGGTGGTGGGTGCCCTGGGGTGCGTGCTCTGGAAGAGTCCAGCAGCTCCAGGAGGGCCCTGAGGATCCATCCTGCAGGAGCTCTCCAGCTCCTGCCTTTCCCCGTCACAGACACCCACTCCCATCCCGAGGGTGTCCTGGCATCCGCGGGCTGTGTCACTCCACCTGAACGGAGCATGGCAGGGTGGCATGGCCAGAGGCAGCGCCCAGCCCTGTGCTGCTCCGGCTGTGGGCTTCCCGTGCCATGCTGGCCCCAGCTCTGGATATGGATCCCAGCTCCGGTGGGAGGCTTTGCTCAGCAGCACAGCTGGTGTGCACCCTTCCTGCTGCTCTGGCACAGCGCTGGGCCCCATGCTGCCCCAGGCCAGGCTCCTGTGGGATCAGGGAAGCCTCGCAGGGAGCTGTGCAGGTGCTCAGCACCCGGCTGCCCTGGTGCAGGGCAGGATGCAGCCCCAGCTCAAAGAGCCCTACCGGCATCCCAGGCACGGCACATGGCGGAGTCCAGCTGCGGCACCTCTAACCCTGTCTCTGTCTCTTTCTGCCCCCAGGGAGTAAAACCCAAGGCGTGGTGCAAGGTGTCACCTCAGGTATGGTCCCCTCTGGATCCCCACCATGGTACCTCTCTGGCCCCAAGAGTGTGGCTGTGCTAACAAGATCAGAGGCTAATTGAGGGGCTGATGTCACCCAGCTAAAGCCTCTTGTATAACAGGGCCCGCAAGGAAGGATTTGCAGTGGCTCCTCACACTCCCTGCCCAGCTGCAGAGCAGCGTCCTTGCCCCCTCCCCTCCCCAGCACCAGGAGAAGGATGTGGGGAGGGTCTGATCCTGCCAGCCTTTCCCCACCAGCCCTCCCAAGGTGCTGCAGGGCATGGAGCAGCATCTGAAGCCCTCTCCCTGGCCCAGGGGGGACACTGACGGGCACCCCCTACTCTTGCAGTGGCTGAGAAAGCGAAGGAGCAGGCCTCCCAGCTGGGTGAGGCAGCATTCTCTGGCGCTGGCAACATCGCAGCAGCCACCGGCCTGGTGAAGAAGGAGGAATTCCCTGCGGACCTGAAGGTGAGTGAGACCTCCAGGCTACTGCCATGCCCATGGGGATGCTGCCATGTCCCTAGGCTCAGTGGGGAGCCCTTTGGCTGCTCCCCAGCCCCGCAGGAGGGTCCCGAAGGTCCAGGGCACACAGGCATCACTGCCTTGAGCATGCTGCTGCGGATGTGTGCGTGTGCGGGCTCCTGCATGGCGCTGGCGGTGCGGGGCCTGCGGAGCATTGCTCCAGCGGCTGCGAGGTGACCTGACAGCTGCGGGAGCGGAGGGGCGGGCAGGGACATTTCGCCACCCCCACGAGCTGTCGGCTTCCAGCTTAGCCCAAAATAGCATCAGCTGAAGAAATGAGGCCAGCGCCGCTGCACTGGGGGGGATCAGCTGCCTGCCTTTCCCTCCTGCCAGCCCCGGGGAGGGGTTACCCAGCACCGCCCTCACTGGCAGGGATGCAGGATGCTCCCAACGCCGGGGAACCACATGGTGCCAGCACCCATCGCCTGCTGAGGAATGAGGCTGGGAGCAGTTCAGGGGCACACACACCTGAGCCCTGCTCCCATGGACCCCTGCCTGTCCCCTCCCAGCTAGGTGGGCTGGTGGGTGCCCACTGGGCCCCACTGGTGCCCCCCATGTGGAGCCCTCAGAATCCCGGGTGTGTTGCTGGTCTGTGCCAGGGGCAGGGAGGGTGGGTGGGGTGTGGGGGGCTGTGTGTGTGTGTCTGACGCAGGTTCACTCCCAGGCAGAGGAGGTGGCCCAGGAGGCTGTTGAGGAGCCACTGGTTGAGCCGCTGCTGGAGCCAGAGGGGGAGAACTACGAGGAGCCCCCGCAGGTGAGGGGACAGGGCACAGGGCACTGTGGAAGGCACACGGTGCCAAGTGCTCAGGGTGCCAGTGACCGTTCCTGTCTGGAGCACAGCCACGAACCCCCCTGTCCCGAGGCAGCTGCAGCCCTGCAGCCTCGTGGGCAGGCTGGTGTGGGTCTGGATGGGACACGGGCTCCGGGAGCTCTCTCATGGGCTCTTTTTTTCCCCACAGGAGGAATACCAGGAATACGAGCCAGAGGCATAATGGACCCCCATCCTCGCCTCTTCCACCAGCAGCACAACGAACTGGCAGTAGCCCCCTGCTCCTCCCCAGCCAGCCCTGGCCGGTGCCCCCATGCGGGGAAGGAGCAGGGGTGCCTCTGCCCCGTTCGCTCACGAGTTCTTCCTCCAGTTCCGTTCCAAGGGACAGTGTCCGTGTCTCTGTATTGTGTCTAGCAGTGATAAACCCCCGCTGTGTTCAAGCCCCCAAGCCCTGGCACATCCCTGAGCCATGGGCACTGCCCGCAGGGGCTGGTGTGCGTGTGTGAGTGCGTGTGTGTAGCCCGGGTTTATCGCTCTGTATCCCTCCCAGCGCCATAAACCCTGGCTGCATGCCGGCGTGTCTGTGTCTGTACAAAGCATGTTTCCCTGCTCGCGGGCTGCTGTACATTTGGCTGGCACGCATGTCCCTGTGGTTCTGCTCTGGTCATCGTGGAGCTATTTTTTTTTACATATATATATCTCTATCTCTATGGGTAGATGGGTCTTTTGCCTCTGTGAACCCCTGGTGCCCAAGCCTGCTCCCCAGCCTGCTGGGTGGTGACGGTGCCCACACCCTCTCTGAGGTCCCATAGTGCCGACGCTGTGTTGTGCCGTGGCATGGATATCCCCCCGCTCCTGTCGCTGGATGTGCAGTACGAGGGCAGCTGCCAGTGACACAGCTGCCCTCGTGTCCGTGAATAAAGCCAACTCTTGTCTGTAAGCTTGGTTGTGGGTTCCAAGGGGAGAGGGGTGATTCTGGGAATCAAAATTCCTCTTTTGGGAAGAGGAATGAGGGGCTGGGGCAGACTGACCCCTTCCTGCTGGGGGAGTGGGCAGGATTGGGTTCTTGCGAGGACAAGGTGTCTTCCTGTCTGCTTGCTGTTGTGTGAGCAGCAGGTCACAGTGCCCTGAGCCACCAGCCATGCTTCTGGTGCAGGCAGTGTCCCCATGTCACCGGCCTGTGTGTTCTCTACAGTGCTTTGTGTCTGCAGGTGAATGCAGGGGTTCTTCTGGGCTGAGGACCCCAAGCTGGGATAAGGCTAGACACGGTCCTGGGCTCAAGCACTGGTTCCCCCCCAGGATGCTGGCTGTGCTGGCCGAGGGGACCAGGTGCTGGGTGCAAGCTTCCCCCAGCCCCCCTTTCAGCAGGATGTGCTGCTGTTGGTAAGGAACCTCCTGGAAGGCACCCTGATCCTGTGCCAGAAGTGCAGAGCAAAGGGAAGCCTCTCCTCTGCTGCCCCATTTTCCTATGTGACTCTGCTCCCCTCAGGGGGTTGGCACCTATGGCTGCAGTGTGACCACCTCAAGGGCAGGTGAGTGCCACACACCAAGTGATGTCCATCACAGGGGCTCCTGTGCCCACTCCAGAGCATGGTCCTTGCTCCTTCAGCTCCCTAGGGCAAGGCCACCAACCCGGCCCACGTCCTGTGCCAGCCTCCGCTCCACAACTGCAGCGCTGGGGTGAGGCTGTTCTGAGTCTCTCCACCACGAATATCCCCAGAGCAAATCCCCAACTCCTGCTGCTCGCCAGCTTTGCCAGCCAAGAGCGAAGCTGCAGCAGTCAGCACAGCCACACAACAGGTTTGCTGACGCCTGCAAACCCTCGCGCTGGCTGTGCTCGGCGTGGCTGCGCCAGTTGCAGCAGTGCTTGCAGCACCCACCCTGCATTATTAAATGGCCCAAGCAGCTGTTCCCAGGGCTGGCTGTGCCATGGGCCATCCCCTCCCCTAGGGCTCATTGCATTTATAACTTCCCTCATCCAACTCTCACAGCCAGGGGCAAGCAGACACTAAGCAGCATCAGCATGGCTTCCTCCAGCGTCCAGGAGGCTGTAAAGGGGCTGGGGCAGAGGGGAGAAGCCCAGGAGGGCTGAGAGCCAGGCAACAGGGAGAGAATATGCTCAAAGCAACCGTTCATATAGACCAGGGTGTCCCCTCTGTGCAGCACAGTGTCCTGGGCACCCCTGTGCAGCAGGACTGTGACCCTCACCGTGCACTGTCAGGGATGCGCGTGCCAGCCCTGCTGGTGCTGTGTCAGTGGGTGAAGCCAGCCTCATCATACACGGCGAACACCTTCTCCAGAGCACACAGGCAGGCGGCAGGTCTCTGGTCCAGGCCCATGTTGTACCTTGCAGCCATGACCATGATTTGCTAGACAGAGAGAGGAGAGCTGTGAGGCTGATGTGTGCTGAGATGGTCTGGGGACAAGGGGGGGCAGAGGACCCAGTGAGCACCAAAGAGGGAAACGGTCACCCCTGCACCAAGGGGCTGTTCTGTAAGACCTGGAGTCACCTACAAGTGGGTCTGGAAATGCTCTCCCACTGCTGCCCCACAGAACTCCCCTGGGGACAAACCCTGTACCCACGGGTGGGCTCCACACACACTGCTCACACTGCTGAGCACAGCACAGGCACCTCTCTGAGGGGTGGCACAAGACACCCCCCACCTAGCTCTGCACCCCCCTGCTCATCTAAGCAACCCTGGAAATGGGGCACATGGGTCTGGGGGAGCAGAGAGCGGGACAAGAACCCATCAGCAACAAGGGACGCTGCCAAGCACAAGGCTTTACCCACAGGGTGGATACAGCCACCACCGGGCAGATGAACCCAGACCTCGTGCTGACCTGGCAGCAGTGGTGATGGGGTGCTGTGGGTGAGCACTCCTCAAATACAGCCCAGAGGCTCTGCAGCGAGGCAAGGGGCCCAAGAGCAGAGATGGACAAGGCAAAGAGCCTTTGGTGATACCCTGGCTGAGTACTCGATGGTGGAGGCCAGTCCCAAATACACAATGTGCTTCTCTGAGGCAGATTGAGTGGGAGAAGTGAATCCTTTGTGGGAGAGGCTGGAGATTGGCTCCCCCACACCCAGTTATCAAACACTGCCCCTCTGCTTGGCACAGGATCATCATAGGTTGTTCAAGCTTGGCTTGCCACCTCTGCAGCTGGTTCTAGCACATGGCTTGGCTCCCAAGGGTCTCCCTGAAGCACACAGCAGCACTCTCAGATGGTAGGGCTGTACCTCCACGCACAGCATCTCCACCACATCCCCCTCATCAATGGGATGATAGCAAGGGAGGCAGGAGTGTCTGGGAATGAGAAAAAAGTGATCCAAGGGAACCCTCCACGGCTGAAAGCACAGTTACACAGGCCTGGAACTCTGGGGATGGGATGATGGGAATCTCCCCTCTGACTTTGCCAAACCACTGCTCCAGGCTATGCTGAACTGACTGCAAGATGTGGTAGCTGGATTCCTGCTCGTTCTTGAAGCTTTGGAGGCCGCAGCTAATGTGGTTCAGGTTCTTCAGCCATTCAAAGAAGGATATGGTCACACTACCTGCATTCACATATATGCCCTGTCAAGGGCAGTTCATGCTTCAGATTTCTGCTTAGGGTGACCCCCAAGGCCCATGACAGATCCAGGGATCTCTCCCCCTCTGCCTTGGGTGCCTCCCCATACCCGTGGGCTCTGTCGTGAAGAACAGCCCTGAGGTTGCTTGGATGACCAGATCCTAGAGCTATGATGGCTTTCAGAAGGGAAACCAGCATCTGAGACGTGCTCAGGAGCAAGGGCAAGGCAGCGAACAGGCTGACTGAGACAGCACCATCAACACCACCCAGAGCCTGGCAGAGCCCAGCTGGGTCCACATTGGTGCAGTTGATAACACCAAGTGGACCTCATAGCCACGAGTACGTCACTTCCTTGTGCACGTGGCGATGGACGTTCTGGGATCACCAGGATGTTTCTTTACAGGAACACATTGTGCTGCTGGCGTAGTGGGGCCATTGGCAGCTTCTGCAGAGATCTGAGAGCACAAGCACAGCAGAGGTGAGAGAGGTGGAAGAAACAAAAGAAGAAACCAGTGGGAGGCTGCTCTCCCTGCTGCTGGGATGCCCCCCCCGCCCACCTCTTAGGCCACTTCTGGTGGCAGGGGTCTGGGTGCTCTCCCCACCAGAGCTGCTCAGGATGAGCAGAAGCTTAGACCTCATGTTTCACACAGAATGATTAAAGGCTCAAGCTGCGAAAGGCCTTGGCTGTGGCAGAGTCCCAGGTGCCAGCGTGCCATGTCCTTTTAGTCCCTAGAACCCATAGTGAAGGGAGGAAGCTGTCACTTGTAGCATTCCCCTGCTTTGCTCACTTTATCTGCTGACTGTGGTTTTCACACAACCATGACACCCTCCGAGGGTATCATCTCCTCTGCCCTGCAGGGAGGATCTGACACAGCAACGAAGACTGGGGCTGCCAGAAGAGCCAGCCAGGTCAATCCTAGCTCCCTGCCAGCAAAGGAAAGGGCTTGGGTTTTCCTCCTCCCCTAAGTGATGTGACCTGCCACATCTGCCTCATACTCTCTCCCTCTCGTGAGCTGCTCCTCAATAGCGGCAGGGATGAGGATGTCACAGGGCACCTCCAGGATGCTGCCATCATAGCGCTCCGCTTTTCGGAAGCCAACAACAGTGCCATGGCCCTGGAGTGAGAAAAGGGAGTCCTGCTGGGCCAACCCTGGCAGTGTTAGGCACTGATCTCAGAGCTGAGCTCTGCAGGAGATGAAGGACAGCTCCCTTCTCCATGTGCATGTCAGAGGGAGGCACTGACCACCACTCCTTAAGAACAGGGGCTGGGTTGTCTGGGCTCAACTCACCCGCTTATAGTCTTCTAGCTCCTCTGAGTCGATCCCTCTGAGATTGTAAATGGCTCCATCTCTCTCCCCAACACAGATGCAGTGGGCTCCAAACTCATGCAGGTACTTCATGGTGTACAGCCCCACATTGCCAAAGCCCTGCAGCAACACAGAGAAGAGACAAGCTGGGGAAAGGGAACTCATGGGGATACTGACCTGCTGCTCCGGTAACGGCCCCCTCTCAGGAGCCTGAGCTGAGAAGCACAAATAAGAACCCCTGACCTAGTAGTTCTTGGTGAGTGTTTGGCTGGATGGAGACCGGGACCTGGCAGGACAGAGAACTCCTTGGTTAGTTAGAGGGTTGTGAAAAGCAGAACCCTTGAGATAAGGGCTTCCAGCTCAACCTGGTTTTATCCCCCCAGAGCTGTGTTGTTCCAAGCATAGCATGCCTTCAGTTTCTAGGAGCCCATCTAGATAGAAAACAGATCCAGTGAGAAACACAGCCCCTCGGTGGGCATCACGCAGCATATAGGCACAACCCGAGCAATGCTGCTGCCCCTCACGCTGAGGGGCGCAACCTGCTGCCATGGCACGGGTGCAGGTCAGGGCCGGGGTTTGCTCAGCTCTTCAGATGGAGCAGATGGGTTTGCACTGTCTGCAGCACGGCGCTTGCCAGCTTAGTACAGCTCTGAAAAGCACCACTGCTTCCTGAGACTGCAAAACACACCAAAACACCATGCACACAGCGAGCAGCCTTCTCATTCGCTGCTGCATCAGTGAAGCAGAAGGATGTGTGGAAAGGAAAGGACTCAGCAAAGGCAGGGCACACCCCGTACACCTCCGGGTGCTGCCTCGATTCAACGCCTCTTCCCCGCTGCAGGGAGCTGTGTCTGGGAGAGAGGCTCGGAGGAAGCAGAGTGCTGGCAGCGGGCAAGGCTTCGGTGTGCGATCTCCGGGTTATTTCTCCCTTGCAGAGAGCAGTGGGCTCGGCAGAGCGGGCAGTGGATGGGGCAGCAGCTCCTGGAGCTGCAGCAGGGGGAAGCACCTCACCGCGGCTGTGAGCAGGGCCTGGGCTGCAGAGGAGGGAATGCTCTTCCTGGGAGGAGAGGGGAAAACGCAGGGCTGGCACCCTCAGGGCCCCGCCGAGCTCCCAGGCTGCTGGGCAAGGCAAGGTCCAGACCCACAGAGCACCCACAAGCAGGACCTTTGCCGTAGGTAGCATCACAGCTTGTGGCTGGTTTGGAGGTGACAGAAATGTGAAGTTGTCCCTGGAGTTGGTTGGCTGTTGCCATCCAGCCTGGCAGAGCTCACTGCGTCCTGCCACCTCTCCATTCTGCCTGCTGCACAGGCACAGCTTCCATTTTATGAGCACGTTCAGGCAGGATGCCTACAGGGAAACCTTGGGAATGATGGTGCAGAGTGAGCAGTGCAGCGCCTCTGGACTGCTGGTTCAAGTCCTTAAGAGATGAACTGGCTCTTAGAAACTGATCCACACACAGCAGGTCTGAAACTCACAAATGAGTGTTGCTTAAATGAGTGCCAGCTGCCACAGGGTGAGGAAAGAGTCGGGAAATCATGTCCAGAGAGCACTGCAGGTGCTGAGGCTGAAAGGAAAGGCAGAATGGTCCTGAGGAAATGTCCTCTTCAAAGTTGTAGCTGGGCTGAGCACTCACCTGCAGCACAAAAGTCTTGCCAGGGGAGCTGGGGCTCAGGCCGATGCGGTCCATGTCATCAGTGCTGGAGAGGTAGTTCTCAATGCCATGCAGGACCCCATGCCCTGTGGCTGAGCATCACCCGTGGATGCCTCCCTGGCTGATGGGCTTTCCTGTCACACACGCCTGGGCATTGATGTTCTGCAAGGACGGGATGGGCAGAGAGAAGGTTAAGGTCTCCCCTGGTGCAAGTCCTCTAGAAGGGACTTTCCCTGAGCCTCAGCTTCCCTCACACTCCCCTAAAATTCAGCTAAACCTGAAGTAACTCGCTGGCACAGACCTTTGGGCACAGACCCTTGCAGTGCCCGTAGCATCCTGGGCTCCAAGCCAGCACTGTGGGAGCTTACTCCCTACCCCAGTGTGTATGTGTAGGTGCCAGCTATCCAGGACATCTCCCGCTGCCTGGTGCGGACATCAGGGGCCAGCACATCAGTCCTAGGCCCTGCAGAGCTAGAAAAATCTATCAAATCCTGCCTTTGTGATTTGCCTGCTCCGCTCCAGCCAATGGCATGTGTACAGCCAAGTGATATCCATCGCTGGTCATGGCCCTGGGCACACCAAGGAGTCCCCTGACTGTATCCTGACACTGTCCACACCCCAGGGTCTCCCCAGCTTCCCTCAAGCATGAACAGCTTTGGCTTTTGCAGAGTCTTTGCCTTGTCCCTTCCCAGTACTTCAAGTAAAGAGAGAAGGTAAAGGTCTGCCCTGTGACCGGCACCCACTGAGCTATCTATCACACACTAAGGCAGGAGAAACCTCCACTCCCCCCTGTGACTGCGCAGGCCAGTGGGAATGGAGGATAATACCCTGGTGGGATCCTGCTCAGCAGTAGCTGGGAGGCAGCCTGGGCCGGCTCTGCTGTGCTTGGTGCTGCAGGAGGCTCCCTCTACTCCAAATCCACTGTGCACGCAGAGGAAAGCAGTGCACAGACAGCAGAGCACCAGGGCAGCCAGCGCTGCTGACAGCCTCTGTGCCTGACCAGCCCGGCAGCCGCTGCCCGCTCCCCTGCCTGCACACCACCCTCTGCTTGCAGAACCGGGACAAAACACTCGCCTACAGATCCCTTCTTGGCCGTTTCTACAGTGAAATGCCTTGTTATTTTCTCCAGCTCATGTTTCTGCATGAGAGCAGCAAAACAACAAAACACCGTTGTTGATAAAGGCCCCAAGAAAAATCACAGAGCTGCATTCCGCTCTGCCCTGCCGGTACAGTGCTCCCCCCTGATGCCCCCGGGGAGGTAACTCACAGCATCCAGGGAGCCTGGGTTCAAAAAGAGCTGTGGGAACGCCTGGTCCCTTTGCTCGCTGCCCTTCCAACCCCTCTTGTTTTGCATCTTCCCCCAGTGGAAAGTGGGCAGCAGCCGGAGTGTCCCTACTCCTTCAGCACGTCTCTGCCCAGATGCACTGACCCATAAATCAGAGCTCACCACCCCCCTCCCCGCCCCAAGCTGCTTTTCACAGTCACTGGGTGAGTGTTACTACAAACATCTCCCCCGGCTTGTGAGAGAGCATCGCTGTGATAGGCACGGAGAGGGAGGGCTGTGGAAACGGACTGTGAGTAACGGGCTGTCAGCGGGGGAAGGAGTGAGCTCACCGAGTATTTCCTCTGATCGATCCTCACACCCATCATGGCATCGCCAAAAGGGACATCTGCAAAAGCCCGGGTAAGGCAGACAGATGTTCTCTGCCAGCTCCCCAGGAGAGGAGGTGACTGTGGCAATCAGGACCCTGCTGGTGAACCCAGGCAGGGGGACACTGCTTCCCCACGCCACACACAGCTCCCCCCTCAACACCACACACACACGGCCCCTGCGGAGCAGAGCTGAAGGCAGGATGGGATACAGACCCTGAGCCTGCAACAACCACCAGCCAGAGCTGAATCCATGACAACCCAGTCACAGAGACTGCTTCTGAGAAGCACAGTGCTTGATGCTCCCTGATTAACACGAACATCCTGGACTGCCAGTGGCATATTCTGCAGTCGCAGCAAGCCGTGCCCTCGCACATCCGTGCCCAGAGGAACATCCTGCACTTCTAGAGCACTTCTGATTTTCAAAGCATCTAACGAGCTTTTCTGACTCACTGTGCCACAGCCCCATCCCATGTCCAAGTCCTCATGTGCTTCATGCTCCCTTTGTATTTACCCACTACGGCACATTTGTATGTCATTAATGCAGCCAGGGCTTTTACTTCATCCACACCAATTGAGATGCTGAAACGAACCCCTGGGAGAGGAGAGAGAAGTGAAGAGTCCCTGCCTTTTCACCACAAATGGCACAGCAGCACTGTAGGAAAGGCTTTGACTCTTCTGAAACAGCAGCATCTAGTCTCAATAGGTGATCAGCAATCATTCAGCTAGAACCGTTCCTCCAGACCACCATGGAATGGAAAGCTGGTCCCTGCCAGCCGTTCATCCCATAGACACAGACCCTTGCTGTCTCAAACAGCATGGCAAATGCTTCAGGCTGAGGGCGAAGGGATATGGGGCTGAGAACCCCCAGGCTCAGAACAGGCCCTAAGGTGTGTTTGGGGCAGCAAGTTTATGGTGTTTTAGGATGAGGAGTCAAACGCACACAGGGGTGGGCACCACACTGCTGTTGTGCTCCGGTGTCAGCACTGGGCTGACAGAACCACCTCCCCTCATCCTTCTGCGGGGTGCACCCGAGGGCGGCATCCTCCTGTGCACCACTGTAAACATCCCCACCACCGCCGTCTTAGCGCAGGGACCCCGCTCGCGGCAGAACCCCGCGCACGGGGCTGGGTGGGGATGAAGGACTCAGTGTGTCCACGCCCGCAGCCTCACCCCTCCGCCGGGCAGGCGGTGCTGGCTGTGCTGCGCCCGCCGTCCCTGCACCGCCTCCGGGTGCCGCAGTCCCCGTGCAGGGGGAGGACACCTCCAGCGCAAAGCCGCAGTGCCGGGGGGTCTCCGGCGCCCCGTGCACCCCGGGCAGCCTGCCCCGCGCGGCGGCTCCCTCCTCCACCGCGGCGGCCGCGCCGGAAGAAGGTCTCCACCGTGGCCAGCGGCCCCCGGCTGTCAGGGCCGCCCCCCCCAGGCCGCCCCGCCACGGTGCCCCCCGGCATCACACACACAGCATGGCGCTGAGGGCAACGTGGGGCCGTGGGGCTGTGGGGTATCGGGGCGTCCACCCACCTCCTGCGGCTGGTGCAGCCCCGCGCCGCCATCCCAGCAGCGGGGGCTCTGCCTCCCTCTGCCTCCATCCCTTCTTGTGCCCCCCCCCAGCATGGCCCCCCTGGGGCCACATCCCTGCCTGCTCCCGGGGCTCTGCCTGCACCCAGGAGCACGCAGGGGGATGCGCTCAGACACCCGGCTGCGGTGTCCCAGCCACAGTGCCCTCCCGCCCCCCAGGGCTGAGTTAGGTTGACCCCAGCCGCAGGCTGTGCTTTGGGGCACCCAGGGCAGCAGGTGCGGGCAGGGATCAGTTTTCCCCCCAGCATCTCTGTGACAAAGTGCTGTGAATGCAGCACTGTTTTCAGGATGCTTTTGGATCTCCCAAACATCCCTGTCATCCCAGAGCACTCTTAGCTCTGAGCACACCAAAGGTCCTCCTGCAGCACGACCCATACCGGGAGGTTGGACTGGCTGCGGTCAGTCGGTGATGGGAGCCCAGTGCCTGCAGGCATCCCCTCAGCTCCCATTTGCCAGCACCCGGAGCTCGGCCTCCCTGCCCGCAGATACCACGGACAGCCACAGGAAGCCCATCAGCCCCGCACCGGAGGAGCACATTCCCCTGCCAAAACCCCGATCACAGCCAGGCACCGGTGAGCCGGACGGTGCTGAGCCAAGCCTGGGCCGAGCTGTGTGCTGGGTGCATGTCGCTGCCTGCTCCGGCGTGTGCGGGTGCCGGCGGCGGGGGGGGAGCCGGGCGCGTTCACGTGGAGCTGCCCGTGCGGCGTGGGAGGTGGGCCGCGGCGGCGAGGGAGGGGGCTGCCGTGGTACCTGCGCCCGCTGCGCCGAGGCAGAACGCGCTTGTCAGGCAGCGCCTGGCTCCTCGCGAGTGCGTTGCCAAGGCGATGGGGACCATCTTACTCATCCTCCCCGCTATTGTTCTCCTGCCAGCCTCGAGGTGCCCGGGTGGGAAGAGGAGGAGGAGGAGGCAGCCGGCTTGCGATGAAGGATGCCGGAGGGGATGGGAGGGTGCCCCCCATGACCCCCGCTGGCCACTGGGCATGGTGTGCTCCGGAATGCCGATGGGGATGGGGAGAGCGGCTGCAGGCAGAGCTGAAAGTGGCAGTGGAAGGAAATGCCAGCAGGATGTGGTCCCAAAGCCCACTGCCCTGAGGCAATGTCCCAGCCAGGGGATGGAGACATTCTGGTCCCCTCCTCTGCCAGGACTTGATCCTGTCCACAGTGTCCCTTGTCTCCCCAGGGTGTGTGCCCAGGGTTGGGTCTGAGCCCACACGGGACAGCGCGGGATGTGGAGCCATACCTGTCCCCCACCCCGTGCTCCTTCAACCCTGCAGGTGGGCAGCTGGGACCAATCATTGCTGCAGGACTGGGACCATGGGTCCACAAAAACCATGAGGGGGGAACATGCTGATGTGTGCGGGGAAACACCCTCACACCGGACACCCATGGGGTGCCTGGGGATGACATGGGGGTGCCCCACTCTGCCCCAGGGTTGAGGGGAGAGGCAAAGCTTTTTATTTTCATATCCTGCCTCCCTATTTTTAGCCTTCGGCTTTTGTTCCAGCCTGGCTGTTTACTGGAAGGAGCATTTCCAACCTCCCTTGTCTCCAAGCAACCAGGTGTGCCAGCTCCCATCACCCAGCCTCACCCTATAGATCTATATCTATAGGTAGATATAGGGTAGGGGGATGCTAACGGTAACACCAAGGTGAGAGCACCCTGTCTCAGGGTTAACATTAGCACACACACACAATGACCCTATAAATCTATAGCTCTTGATCCATTGTTGACATCCCCAGGTCAGGGAGGGAATCCTGTAATATGATGTGGGCATATATAGAGGGGTTGGATGACAGGGGGGCAGCTGGGGAGTTTTGGGGGAATACTGGGGGGCTTTTGGAGGGATGCTGGGGGGGTTGGGTAGATGCTGGGGGGGCTTGGGGGGATGCAGGGATGAGGCGAGGCGAGCAGGCCGCCTTCCCCCCGCAGCGGGAGTGCGTGGGAAGGAGTTAGACAAAGCCTGAGCCTGGGAGCAGAGGCAGGCGCTGCCGGGAGGGAGACGGGGACGATCTCCCCTCCCCGTCCTCTCCCACCCCTGGGCGAGGGGTGCGCGGGAGCCCACCTCTGTTCCACCACGGTGACACGTTGTCCCGGTCCCTCGGGCTGGTTGGGGTACAGCACCCCCTCCCTTCCCCCCCCCCCCCCCCCCGAGTGATGCCTAGGAGGGAAGCATCCATCTCCATCACCAGGTAGGAGGGGGACTGGACTCGGTGTCACTGTCACCCGCACCCGCAGGACCCCCTAAGGTTTGAGGCTCCCCTGACCGTGCCGGTGCCGGACATATATACCCTGCTGTGCCTGGGTGCACCGGGGTGACAGGGTCGGTGATGCCGGGGGATACCAGGGGGTGATGGGGTCTCCCCGGCGGGCAGGGGGGGTGACACCCATGACAACGAGGTGAGGGGGGGGGTGTGTACCGGGTCTCCCCCCTCCCGCGGCATCCGGTCCTCCCTCGCCCCTCCACCGTTGCCCGGGGGCTCCGGGGCGGGCGGCAGCCGGGGGGAGCGGCCCGGGGCTCGGTACCGCCCCCGCCGCCGCCGCCCCACGCATGCTCGCCGCTGCCGCCACCGCGCCGGAGCCGAGCCGAGCGGAGCGAGACGGGACGGGACGGGACGGGACGGGACGACCCGAGCCACCGCCGCAGGTAACGACGGCCTCGGGGCGCACGTGGCGGGGCCGGTCTCGCTCCCGGTCCCGGCGCTACCGCCGCCGCCCGCCCGGTACCGGCTTCCCCAGGGATGGGCGGCGGGGCCGGGGGAGTGGGGGGGGTGTCGGATTCCCCCTGTCCGGTGCTGCCGCTGGAGCCGGTTTGTCCGAGGCTCGCACGGGGAACCGGGGCGTGCACACGCGTGTCCGTGCGTGCGGGTGTGCCCGTGGCCATGTGCTGGCGTGTGCGTGCCTGTGCGTGTGCACACGCGTGTTTGTGCGTGTGCACACGCGTGTGCGGGGCCTCGCAGCCCCTCCGTGGAGCCGCGGCGCCGGGTCGGGGCACCCGCAGCCCGCCGGGATAGAGAGTGCTGTCAGGGCAGGTCGGGGCGCGCTGTGGCATGAGCCCCGGGTATGGAGGGTGCTGCGTGGGGAGACAGAGTCGGAGGGTCACCGCCTCCGGGCCCCGGTGCTGCTAGGAGGGGTCGGTGCCAGCCTGGTCCCTCTTCCTGCCGTGTCCCTTGGGGGGATTTGCTCGGCTCTGCCCTCTCGGGACCCAGAGTGACCGTGGCCGGGGCTCGTGCTCTCCCAGCTCCGGAGGGAGTCACTGGCATTGGCAGAGCTGGGGGCTTCTCTGGGGCTTCCCGCCGTGCTCCTGCTACGCGGCTGTCCGGGGGGGCTGAGGGGGCATGGCCGGGAGATTGGTGCACCCTCAGCTTGGGGTGTCGGTGCTGAGCTGGGGGTTCCCGTGCCTGGGGGATACACATCACTCTGCTCCAGTGAGTAGAGGGAAAGGCTTGGGCTGCCCAGTGCCCTGGCTGTGCTCTGCAGCCCCCCTCAGTCCCTGTGCCCAGCTTCCTGTCACCCCATGCTGTGCCCAGCTCCCCACTGGCAAGTGGGGGGTGCCGAGCCCCCCCCCAGGCTCTCAGCCTGGTGCCCGGGGCCACGGTCCAGCTGCCGCTCTCTGCAGGGGTGCCTGTGCCGCGTCCCCGTGCTCTGACAGGCGCAGCAGCGCCTGGATCCTGCTCCCGGTCCCAATCCGGCTGTGCCGGGGGAAGGTTGGCTTTTACGGTAGGCAGCCAACGCAGTTCCTCCCTTCCCGTGGGGCTGGGCACTGGGTGCCACCACACAGGCTGTGCCGGTGGAAGCTCCAGGCAGCCGCCCAACCTGTTGTCATGGATGGCATGGAGAAACAGTCGGCAGCCGAGGGGAGCTGGGGCTCCATGCGCTGCTCCCTCCTCACTGCCCCATCCTCTCTCTTTCAGACTCACGGCAGGACTAGCATGGGAGAAGCCTTTTCCAGGCATGGGCAGCGCTAAGGAGCCTGAGGGGCTGCGGCTGCTGAGCTGCCAGGCCGGGGCTGAGGACGCCTGTGAGCCCGGTGCCAGCTCCCCTGGCTGCCCACCAGTGGGTGAGTGCCTGCCCAGCTCCGGCTGTGCTGCGGGGGGCCGTGCTGTGAGGACCTGCTGTGTGGCCGCACCGGAGGCCCGGGGCACCATGGCCAGCACAGTGGTGGAGAAGGTGCCATCGCCGACAGGACCAGCTCCCAGCACGCTTCTCCGGGACGCTGGCACAGAACCAAGCACGGCCGCAGCGACAAGGAGCTGCGGGGGACCAAGTGGCGCTGCCCCAGCCTGTGGCCCTGCGGGGATGGGGATTCCCAGCGCCCAGAAGAACACGGCCTCCGTGCCCCCCGTGCCCGAGCCCTGCCTCAAGGCACCCAGCAAGGATGTGGGGAGCACGCCGGCTCCTGCCAAGCATGTGGCATTTGCGGAGCCTACTGTGGCTGCTGGAGCAGCAGCGGAGCTTCCAAGCCAGGAGCAGCCTCAGGGTGTCACAGGGACATCCCTGGGTGCTGCACCCCAGCCAAGAGGTGGTGAAGCTCCCAAGAGCCCCCAGGGGAGCACAGCAGACCCCCCTGGCACCAGCACTGCTGGGAGCAAGGGGAAAAGCGAGTCAAGGTCAAACCCCACTACCCCAGGCCAGGGCAGAGCCGAGGAGAGCCCAGCCCGGCGTGCGGACGCTGGGAGCAGCCAGCAGCCCCAGCACAGCAAGCTGCTCTGCGAGTCCTACTCCTTTGAGGTGACCCCACCGCAGGACACCGGGACGCAGGACATGGGGACACAAGTGGACAACCGAGCGTCCCTGGTGTCAGTGGCCTTGAGTCCCATGAGCCCCCCAGGCGGGGCTGCTGCCTTCACCTTCCCCAAGAGGGAGCTGGGCTCTGCTGCCACCCCACGCCTGGAGGCCTCCAAGAAGGATGCGGAGATGCAGGTGTCCATGCCCGTGGAGACCCGCTCCGTGGCCACTGGCCCCATGACACCAGTGGCCAAGTCCCCGCAGGCCTCGTACCCCGAGGTGCATGTGAAGGGGACGGTGGTGGAGGAGACTCCAGAGCCCATCCGGGAGGTGAGCTGGGACGAGAAGGGGATGACATGGGAGGTGTATGGGGCCTCCATGGAGGTGGAGGTGCTGGGCATGGCCATCCAGAAGCACCTGGAGAAGCAGATCGAGGAGAGGCAGGTGGTGGTGCCCACACAGAGCACCCGCACCGGCTCCATCAAGGGAGACTCCCGCAAAGGCGAGGAGCCCAAGAGGCAGCCCAGTGTCTTTCGGGCTCTGCTGCAGAACGTCCGGAGGCCCCGGTGCTGCTCCCGCACCGGCCCCGCCATGGAGTGAGTTGCTGCTGCTGGGGTGGGGGTACCATGGGGCTTCCTGTGGGAGGTGAGGGGGGGTCCCTGCCCTGGCATCCTGAGACACCCGCTGCCAGTGTGCAGGGCTCCTGGGGCAGGTGGTGGTGGAGCACTGCACGCTGGGACAAGGCATCTCCTTTGCTGGGGGTCCCCCCACCAACCTAGCCCCATGGAGGTACCCTGGGATATGATGCTGGTGCCCTGTCTCTGTGCTTGGTGGTGTCTGTCAGCATGAAGAAGCACATGGCTTCTTCCAGCCAGAGGCAGCTGCCCATGGCACCGGTCTGGAGAGGGCTCAGGATGGGCATGGGCAGAGCGCTGCTGGCTCCCCTGGGCTCTGGCCTCACTCACATCTCAAGCAGCAGCATCACTCCCCATGCTGGAGAGATGCTGGTGCATTCCTGTGCCACCACTTTGCCTGCCCAGGGCTCAGCCACACTCCGACCAGCCCACGGCCATGCACATGCAGGTCCCTGTGGCTGCCCATCCAGCCCTGTTCATCCCAGCCACAGCCTCATCCTATCTGCCCCACTGTGTGCCGTAGGTGCTCTGGAGCTGGAAGGATGTGGGTACATGGGGCACTGGGACTGAAATGGGAGAGACTGGGACCAACCATGACTAATGGAGAACTGCTCATCCGCATCGTTGTGGCTGGAGGCACTTGAGGAGTCTGTCTCCATGGCCCCCAGCTCCCCCTGCCTGGGACCTGATCACATCCTCACCAGGGCTGGCAGTGGGGATGGAGCCTGCCCTGCTGCCGGGCCCATCCAACTGCTCCAGTGCTGGAGAGGCTCCATGTGCCTGGGACGTGGGTGCACATCCCTGTGAGGTCCCTTCAGCTGTCCTCCAACAGCAGCCAGGGATGCGACGGTCTGAAAGCGCTGCCACTTTTTACAGCTGGGGTTTTAGAGGGTGGAGGGGAGGGGGCTTTTCTTGAACCGTGTTTGCATTTTTGGAGCTTTTTAAGAGACTCTGAGCCGTGTGCATCCTGCCTGGAGCCGCCTCCTCCCCGGGGTCCTGCGGGGCTGTCACCCTCTTTGCAAACACTTTTCCTACATTGCTGGATTGCATCGGGAGCAAAGGGTGGGGGTGCAGGGGGTGAGCATCCCAACAGCCGGCTGCGCTGCAGCATCCAGCCGTGATGTGGGTCCTGACCCTGTGGAGAGGACCAGCCCCACAGTGCCACAGCGAGGGCAGCCAGCACCTGATGGGCAGGAAGCTGCTAACAGGGGGTGCTTGGGGAGCTGCACCATCCCCTTTGGGCAGAGGTGTAAGAGGGCTTGAGGTGTCAGGGTCATCAGTGCAGCTACTTCCCCTCTCTAAGGGGCAAGTCTTGTCCCGCACCCCAAATCCCTTCTGGGGATCCTGGGCTTGTTTTGGGCCTGCGGGGCTGTTTCTGCTTGGGGAGGGCGGTGAAGGGCTCACTGAAGCACCAGCCAGCAGCCAGTGCCTGCTCTGTGCCATGGCACTCACTGGACTCAGTTCTGCTCAGTGCCTTGGATGGCAGGAGCAGTGCTATGGCCATGCAGGGACGACCAGGAGCCCTGCAGCATCCCCCTGCCACCCTGCCCCAGGCTATTCCCCACCTCCAGCCCCTCACTGCCGAGCTGCGGCTTCATCACCCATGTTGTTCTTTTTTCTTCTTCATTTCTTTTTTGGGGGGTTGGGGGGAGGAAGGGGCGGGGGGGTCCAACGTGTCAGTGTGGATGTTGGGTAATAAAACCTTGCATAAACCTCTGCGCGGGGCTGCCTGCACCTCCCTCCCCAGGGGCTGAGCTGGGACAGTGGGGCAGCCCAGGGAAGGGTCCTGGGGACAAGAAGCCAGGCCAAGCCCCGTGGTGGCACTCGCCTTCCCTCCTCATGCCAGGAGAGATCACCCCCGAGCTGGCTGAGCACCCCGGCAGATGTTCTAATGGGCACAGGACACTGTGACCGCTGTGGGACGGGTTTATTGCCAGCCTCTGAACACAACATCACCAGAGCAGCTGCCTGAGTCCTGCTCTGGCCCAGCTGCACCCCAAATGCCTGCTCACAAGTCCGTGGTGGTGAAGGTGGTGTTGATGTACGCTGTTTTGCTGGGCTGGTTCAGGTTCAGGGCAGCAACCAGCGCCTCCTTGTCCGAGGGGTCTGTCAGCTCCGCTTTGCCCTGCTGTGGGAGGAGAGTGTGGTCAGAGGGGGTGGGGACAGAGTTCCGGGACTGGGACCCTCTCCCATCTTCCCAGGAACCGAGGGCTGTCAGGGGGATGAAGAGGAAGGGACACGATGGGTCCAGGAGCCCAGGAGCCAGCAGAGAGGAGGGGACATGGGGTGCTGTGGCAGGACTCCCTGCTGGGCACCAGTAGCCATTTTCACACTCACCTTGGCCTTGAGTTTCTCATTCCCAGGTGCATTTACTGTGTTTTCATCCAGGGAATTCATGCTGTGGAGAGTGGAGGGTGGGCGTTAGCAGAGGGCACAGGCACTGGTGGAGTGGGAACACAGGGTGACAGCCCCATGGCCTTCGGACCTGCCTGCGGAGCTCACCTGGCCACAGAGCTGGAGTCCTCGTGGAAGCCCAAGTCGTGTGAGGGATCGAGCGAGATGTTCAGCATGGGGTTGGCCCTGGCCAGGGATGGGTGGCAGGTGAGTGCCCGTCCCATGGGGCAGCCTGGGACAGCCGTGTCCCCAAGGCAGGAGGGGTGTGCAGCGAGCCTTGCAGCCCCTGGCTGTGGGGACATGCCTGGGCTCTCCCCTCCCACCGTACGAGCTCCACACTCACCCCTCTGCGTTGTACTGGTTGGTCCCAGGGATGCCAGGTCCCTGCTGCACCATGGCAGGGCTGAATGTTGTGGCCACCTTCAGAGCCTTCATTGCATTCAGCTTCCTCTTGTAGCTGCAAATGCAGGGACAGGGCGGGTGAGAGGGGCAGGGGTAGCTGGGCCCTGGGGTGGGGTGGGCAGGAGGGGGATGGAGGGCAGGGATGAGTCTGGGGGTGCTGGTGAGGATGAGGGTGGTGAGGGGAGGCAGGAGGGGGTGCGGGTGGTGCGCTACCTCCTAGAGGTGAGAACCAAGACCAGGGTCATGATGAGGATGAAGACGAGCAGGAATGCTGCCAGCCCTGCGATGATGCTGATCAGCTCTGTCTCCCTGGTGGGCTTCACCACTTCCCCAGGGCCCTGGTGCAAGAGCAGGGGTGAGAGCACAGCCCTGGCCAGCAGAACCAACCCCTATCCTCACGAGGGGTTGGTGCCCTCTCTCTGTGCCCCTCACCCAGCCCCACTCACGATGATGGCCAGGCCCAGGCTGACCAGCTCAGCCAGGATCAGTGGGTCAGACTGTATGAGCCTGCCAAGGAAAGAGGAGACAGGAGTGGATGGGCCAGTCAGGGTGTGCAGCAGTGCCTGTGCATGGCACTTGCCCCGGCACGCACATGCTCAGCTGGTTGACGTCCAGGGCAGTGCCGTTGCTGTAGACAAAGTACGCTTCCATCACTGACTTGGCTACCACCCTGCAGGAGCAAAGACATGGGGTGAGCGGGATGTAGGGTGACACCCCCCACCCCAGTGTCCACTTCCCCATTGCCTGCAGGGCCCCACTCACTGTGAGGCGCGGGTGTCCTCCATGCTCTTGATTGCTGCCACGTACACTCCTGCCTTGGTCACAGTGGTCAGGGCCCTAGGGACAGGAGGGATGGAAGGAGGCTGGGCTGGGCATCCTGCTCCCCTCGTGGGCATGGGAAGCAGCTCAGCCCCCTGCAGCCGCTGGCTCCAATGGGGACAGCCTGCATGTTCATGTCTGCCACTGCACAGCCATCACCCCAACCTTCCCAGTCTGGCCTGGCTCCCCTTACGCTTTGATGCTTTGGATGTTACTCTGGACTTCATCCACCGTTGTCACGAACTGGAGGCGAACGCGATAGCTCTGATCCACAGTGAAGATCTGCTCATGGAGCACAGGGGTGAGTGGGGCTGGGCAGGGTGTGGGGTGTCCGCAGATGGGGAGACCAGGGGTAACACTCACAGTCAGCACTGTCTGTACTCTGTGCACTGGTGCCTCATTGTCCCGAGCCTCCACTGTCACCTGGTACTGCCCCTTCAGTGAGCTGTCAAGGTTGCTGGCCACCCTGTGAGGACAGAGACATCCACAATCCCACTGGGCTGCAAAGGATGCCCCCAGGATGTTCCTGTAATCCCCCAGGCTCCATCCTGCCCAGAGCAGGACCCCAGGATGGCTTTGTCCCCTTTCCAGCCTGCAATGGCCCTGCCTGCGCCTCTGCTTTGCTGCATTCTTCCCAGCCCAACCCAGACCCATGGCCTCACTGGATGCTCCCAATGTAGATGTCCTTCTCAGTCGTTGTCACCAGCTTGAAGAGGTTCTCCAAGGGCCGGCTGACCCCGTTGTCCTCCACAAACACCACACTGATGATGGAGAAGCTGATGGTTCCCCCCTGTGCCGAGTCAGCGTCTGTGGCCTGCAGGGACAAAGCGTGGCAGAAGCCCAGATAGGAATGGCCAGCACCTGCCCGCAGTGGGGATGGGTGAGCCCAGCGCACACACACAGCTCCTCACCCTCACGACAGCCACTTGCAGGTCCACAGGCGAGATTTCGGGGACAACCACTGCCAAGGAAAGACAGATAGATGGTGTGTTCACATTGGTGCGCAGCCAGGCTTGCTGCAGACCCATGCCCCACAGCCCCAGGGCTCAGCAGAGCTCTGAGCATACCCCTGCTGCTCTAAGCCCCACAGCCTTCATGGAAAGCATTGAATAACCCCTGCACCCCTCTCAGCCCTGCCTCCCTGCTGGGAGAAGGTCCCTGCTGCTGGGTAGTGTGTCAGAGCGTGTGTGGGTGCAGGGAGGAGACCACAGGATGCACCAACCCCAGCTGCTCACCAAAGGTCTCCGTGACAGGCAGGAAGACTGGTGCGTTGTCATTCACATCAGTGATGAGGATCCTCAGGGTTTCTGCAAATATCCCAAAAGCAGAACTCTGGTCACCAACAGAGCAGCCCTGCAGCACCCTCCTCTGCTTCTGTGACAGCCCCATCCTCCCAGCAGGCTCTAGTCCCAAAGAGCTGTGGACACCCTCTCTCCATTGCCAAACCATAGAATAGAATCATAGAATAGTTAGGGTTGGAAAGGACCTTAACCATGTAGCTCTCACCCTACTCCCCACACTTGGGAGTGGGAGAGGCAGATCCCAGCACCCACCATGCTCAGTCGTGGTGGATGGAGCAGGCAGTGGGTGCCGTTACCGTTCTGGCTGTAGCGGTTGCCCTTCTCAGTGTACAGGTCTTCAGCCCGCAGCGTGAGCACCACAGTGTCACACAGCTCGTAGTCGATGTCAGAGCTGTTCACCAGCACGGAGCCGTTGGGTGCTAGCAGGAACCAGTCCCAGCACACATCCCCGGCGCTGCTCCCATCCTTGAAGCAGGTGACTGCCAGCTCCTCAAAGACCAGCGAGTGATTGGTGTCTGGGTCAGAGGCAACCAGTGTGACGACCAGCCCCTGCTGCGTGCCGTTCTCGCTCACGTGAATGTCCTGAGAGACCAGCTGGATGATGGGGGGCTCGTCATTGACATCTAGGACGTGGACCACCACTGGGACGCTGGCATTGTCCCCCACATCGTACGCGGCCGTGTTCTCCGCCACCGCCACCAAGGAGAAGAACTTCTCCTGCAGGGTTTCATAGTCCAGGGACACGTCGGGGTCTACGGTCAGCTGCCCGGCATAGAGCCCTGCTTGCAGGCGGGACGAGCGGATCAAGAAGTTGCTAGAGCCACTGCGCCTCTCCAGCAGGAAGGAGATGCGGGAATTGATCTCTGTCCGGTCAGCATCTGTGGCCTCCACCTCACCCACTAGGACCCCTGCAGGTGGAGACAGACACTCAGTGGCCAGCGAACACGTACTCTGGGCCACCACTGGTCCCACAGTCATGGCCACATAACTTCTACCTGGAGAGTCTTCAAACACTGAGAACTCATAGGACTGGTTGAGGAACACGGGAGCGTTGTCATTCACATCCTGCAGGAGACAAAGCCATGTCTGTAGCTGCTCCAGTAAACAGGGTCCCCCATAGCAGGCTGCAGACAGGAGCACAGGCACGTGCCCTCTCCTGCCTCCCTGCATCAACTACTCCCTCCTCCTCCATAGAGAGGAGACACAGCACCCCTGCCATGGCCACGGATCCCACATCTCCTCCGTGCACATCCATCCCAGCTCCAAGCCGCAGCCTGCCCCAGTGTGTCCCAGCTTGTGCCCAGGACTCACCCCTACAGTGATGGTGACGTTCACCAAGGTGCTGAGCTGCGGCACGCCATGGTCATACACCTCCACAGTCACCACCATCTGCCCCCGCTCATCTTCCAAGGCCTCACGGTCCAGTGGCTCCTTGCTGTGCATCTCACCTGTGGCCGCATCTATGGTGAAGTTGTCGCTGAATGGTCCTGGTAAGATCCTGAAGCCCACTTGGCTGTTGGGGTTGTCAGGCTCATCGTTGTCAATGGCCTGAAAAGGTCAGTAGTTGGAACATGGCTGTTGACACCTCAGGAACAGTCCCTGCTCCTCTCCAACAGCCGCCCATCACCTCTGCCACTGTGTACCTGGATCTGTGTACTGACGTTCAGCCCCTCTTCCACAGAGATGAAATAGGAGCCAATGACTATTGGTGGATTGTCATTGTCATCCAGCACTGTGATCTCCAGCACTGTGGTGCCCACCAGGTTGCCCCCATCCTTGGCCTGGAGGTTTGCATAGTAGATGGAGCGAGTCTCCCGGTCCAGCAAGCTCCCGTTCCGCACCAGCACTGCCCCAGTTGTGGCATTCACCATGAAGGTGTTACGGCTACGGCATACACAGAGACGTTACTGGGGCTCAGGCCCCTTGCCAGGGCAGTGCCTTGGTTGTGGCTGGCTGTGCCCCTACGTACATGCTCTCTGGGAGCAGCTGGTAGGTGATCTGGCCCAGGACACCGCTGTCTGGATCATAGGCCTGAAAGAGAGACGGAAGCATCTGCCTCAGTGGCCAGAGCAGTGGTGGATCTGGGGTGCCAACCAGGGGCAGTGAGCACCCTAAAAACACATGGAGAGACCAGTGCCCTCAATGCAAGCTGCACTAGTGGGGCCAGGCATGCTCAGCACCCTGCTTGGGGGATGTAAGCTCTGCCCACTCCCCGCCCAGTGCCTGACCGTGATGTTTGGGGAGATGATGGTGCCATCAGGGCTGTTCTCCATCACGCTCAGGTAGTAGATGCTCTGGGGGAACTCAGGGATGTGATCATTGCTGTCAATGAGGTCGATGGTCACGGTGGCTGTGGAGCAGCAGTCCGTGGGATTCCCTGTGTCATTAGCAACAATCTGCAGAACAGAGAAGGGACCGTGTCTCACATGGGTCCCTGAACATGGGAAAGAGACATGACACACTCCAGCCCAGCTCTCCTTGCAGTAAAGAAGCTGTCAGGGCAGAGCCATGTTCTGCTTTGACTTTTGAGCCCTACAGGAGAAGAGCTGTGTCCCTGCTGCGCCCTGGCATACGCAAGGATAAAGAGCTGTCCCCAAGGTGAGCCATCCGTGTGGGTCTCACCTGCACCACCATGACATGGCTTATCTCATAGTCCACAGCGGCAGGGTCTTGCACCAGGATCTGGACCTCCCCTGTGCCCATGATATTTGTGGGGGAGACAGTGAAGGCATTGGCATTTGGACCTTGCAGGTACAGCTTGTAATTGCTGTTGATGCCCTGCAGGGGAGAGACACAGAGGAGTGAGGGTGCACAAACTCCTGCACCCCAGCCCAGCCTCCTGGATGGGCTCCCACCTTGTCTGGGTCATGGGCGACGATGTTGAGGTTGGACACGGGCAGCCTGGAGGAGGAGTGCTCTATGATGGAGCCCGTGAAGTTGCTCTGGGCATCAGTGGAGAAGTTGCAGCTCTGGAGGGAGCAGTTGTAGAACTGGGGCTTGTTGTCATTGACATCGATCACCGTGACTGTCACCAGGGTGCTGGCCTGGGCCACCTTGCCGTAGATGTCCAGACTCTTCTCACGTGCCTAGGCAGGAGAAGAGAAAGGGTTGGAGGGGCCCAGGTAGAGGAAGAGGATGGGGTTCCTCTTGCTGCTTCCTACTCACCCTGACTTCCAGCAGCACTTCCTCGCTCGGTAGCTGCTCACGGTCCAGGGGCGCACTCACAGTGATGATGCCCGTCGTGGCATTGATAGCAAAGGGGACGCTGGTGTCTATGGCAAGGGGACAGCAGGAACCTGTTGCAGGCACTGGGAAACACAGGCCTGGCCTTTCTCTGCCAGCAAGGGCAGGCTGTCAGTGCCTGGGAGTCTAGAACCATTCCCTGTGGTGCCCCTTGTTGTCTGATCCCCCACCTTGCCCATCCCACCCTGCCACTGCTTACCCCCTGCCCATGCTGCCCTGCCCCATCACTCACTGGTGATGTTGTAGAAGATTTCATCGTTCACCCCTGTGTCTCTGTCCATGGCAGTGACGGTCAGCACGCTGGTGCCCTGCAGGGAAATGGCCATCAGGGCAGGACCTATGATGTCTCCAGCTGCCCCTATGCTTCCTGGCCCAGACATCCTGGGGACATGCCACTGCGGACAGCAGGCTCCTTACCAGGTCACAGTTCTCAGGCACGGAGCCAGAATAGGGCTCATTGAGGAACCGTGGGTCCAGGTTGGGCATGTCAATGATGGTCAGGGACAGGTAGGCTGAGCTGTTCTGGAAGACCATCACATTGTGCAGCAACCCCCCGCCATCCTGGGGAGCAGAGCATCATTAGTCCTTTGGCCCCCTTACCTGGAAGCCCTGCACCCTCGGCCTGGCTGTTCCCCACCTTGGCAAGGATCTTGATCTGGTAGAAAGTGTTCTTGGCATAGTCCAGTGAGCCATTGAGCACCACATTCCCATTGGGCTGGATGTAGAAGAGCCAGTAATTGTCTGCGTTGTTTGGGATCACCTGGGCAGGGGACATACCTCTGTGTCACCAAGGCAGGGAGCAGAGGTGCCCCAGCAGAGATGGAGGCTCAGCCTCCATCCTTCTGCCAGTCTTGGCCCCTACATCCCCAGCTTGCAACTGATCAGCACCTTGCACCCACTGTCCAGAGGGTGCAGAACCAGACCTCCTGACCCAACACACCTCTCCCCCAGAGCTATGGGGCTGCCCCTGGCTGGGTCACCCAGCACCTCTGCTCCATGGGGGTGGCATGGGATACAGCATACCCCACCCTGCAATGTGCTGTGCTCACCTCCTCGATGCTGTAGCTGACTTTGGAGGCATTTCCAGTGTCACTGTCATTGGCAAACACGGTGTAGATGGTGCTGTTCAATGCTGTGTTCTGGGCACAGAGCAGGGTGGTGGCGGCATTGCCCAGGAGAGCACAGAGGGTGAGATCAAGGGTGGTGGTACTGAGCCTGGCCCTGCCAGCCCTGCTCTGGGGTGTCCTGGCCCCGCAGGGCTCCAGGGGTTGCCCAGTGCTGTGGGACTCTCAGTGGTGAGCTGCTGCCCTTGCTCATGCTGGGCAGAGGCTGGATCCTCCCCTGCCACCCTCCCTGGCTGTTGGAGGGTCCTCCAACAGGCAGTCCCTCACCCCATCCACACCCTGGTCCGCCTCACCCTGGCCTTGCTTGAGCCAGGCACTCCCTCATCAGAAACTCATCACAAGGGCAGAGTCCCAGCCGTGCATTGGCCTCTTGGGCTGGGATGGAGCATTGCCCCACGCCCAGGCACATCATACCTGGGTGTGGGTTCGCCTGCTCCCTGCACACTGGTGTCCTGCTGCCAGCACACCCATGCCACAGGGGCCACCCAGCACCCCTGCCCTGCTACCCGGGGAGACTGGGGGACCCAAGGAGGTACCTCGGGGATGGAGGCTTCATATGGCAGGAACTGGAACACTGGAGCATTGTCGTTACGGTCGTCAACGATGATGGTGAGTTTTCTGGAGACCTACCAGGTGTCAGGGAGGGCATGGGATGGGTGCAGGAGATGGCACCCAGCACCCACTCTGGCTCCAAAGCCAGCAGGATCACCCACCCCTATGTGGGCCAAAGCCCACCTCAGCCCTTTCCCCAACAAGTCTTGTCAACAGCCCCACCGAGACCCTGCTCCTGTCTGCATCACCCGCTGCAGCCCCCAGCCCATGCCCCAGCACTCACTGCATTGTTTATCCCATCAGAGACTTCAACGGTGATGGTGAGCTTGGCCTTGACCTGGGGGACACAAGGCAGGACATGGTCAGGGCCAGAAGGAGCTCATTCCTTGGACAACTGAGCCCTAACACCCTGCCACCCACCACCCCTGGGTGGGATGCTGCTCCCAGGCAGCTCTTCCCCCTGAAGCTCGTCTTTGAGGCCAGGGAGTGACCCACAGGAACTGCCATGAGCAGCTCTCCCACAGGACTCAAGGCTCTGCCTCCGTCCCTGTCACCCCAGACCCCCCAGCTCAGTCTCCGTCCTCACCTCACGGTCCAGGGAGTTCTTCAGTGTCACAACGCCTGTCTGGGCATTGACAGAAAAGTAGAAGGCGTCCTCCCCATTGATGCTGTAGGTGAGTGGGTCCCCATCTATGTCGATAGCTGTCAGCTGGAAAGCCTCCTGGCCTGGGGGCGCAGGCAGGGTCAGCCTCTGCCCAAGGACCCTCAGCCACTCCTCTTGCACCCCAGGACAGCCCCAAGACTGCCCCACTCACCCAGCTCCAGGTCCTCAGGCACATGGACGATAGTCATGTTGAAGAAGGGGACTGTGTTGCCTGAAACTACAAGCAGGAGGTGTGCCGAGCACCCACATCTGTGCCCTGCTCTTCCTGCACCCTTCACCCGCATGTCCACCTATCTCCAGCTCCAGCTCTCAGCTGCAGTTTGGGTCTCCAGAGAAGGCAAGGAACACCCACAACCCCTCACCTTCCTCATGCTCATCCCACACCTCCCACCTCCAGACCATGCTTGTCCTCCAGCTGCAGCACCCGTGCTGGATGCTATCCCCACTGCCCCCTGCCCACTCTGCCTTGTTCTGGGGCAGCAAAGTTGCCAATGAGTCTCCAAGGTGCCAGGGGGGTGGGCAGCTGTTCTGGGGGTCCCAGCTGCCCTCAGAGAATTCGTAACAAGTGCTGGGGGCTGAAAGCACTTCTAACACCTCCTATCCACCCATGCCCACCGCTGAGCAAAGTCCTCACCTGCTGCCAGGAGAAAGGGGAGCACCACCAGCGATGGCCATCCCATCCCACCAGCAAGCCTGTGGGCACACACCAGAGAATGAGCGCCTGGGGCTGAGTCCCTGCTCCCACCAGCCACCCCAAACCCCTCCTGGGGAGGGGCCACTGGGGCAGGAGGGACTCTGCTGGGGCTGTCACCTCTGCTGAGCCAGGCTGGGGAGCAAGCACCAGGCTCCACACCGTACCCGCGGGCACAGGGTTTTTGAGGACATGGCATGGGGGGGAGAGGGTTGGCCTCCAGGTGCTGGAGACTATGAGGGTGCTTGGGGACCCCAGGAGCCTCTTCTGGGCATGGCTAGAGACCCCATCGCTTCAGCTCATGGGGGGCCAAAGCAGTGCATAGAGCCCAAGAGCAACCTGCGACACCACCGTGGTGTCCCCCTCCTTGAGCCATGGGTACCACTGCCGACAGGCACCCCTATCTCGCACCACAAGGGACCACAGCACCCGTGGGGGACCGAGCCCAGGCTGACATCTCTTACCTGCGGCCTCGTCACTGGGGATGCTGCCAGCCAGGCTGCTTTGCGCTCGCACCTTGACACTGACAGAGACCTTTGCCTCCTGCAGTAAATAAGTTCATCAATTATTAACTGCAATTAAGGGGTGAGAAATCCCTCTCTTACCTTTCTTGTTGCATGTGCTCACCCCCAGCTCATACCCAGCCCAGCCCCACGCTCTCCCCAGCCCCAGCCTCCCAAGCAGGGTGCCGTCCCCCAAGATTCAGCCATCCCAGTCTTTACCGATGGGACTCTGCCTCCCAGGACGGATAAAGAGCCTGTGGGGATGTGGAGGGATCCTGAACCAGCCCAGGGGACTGGAGAGGGGCTGGGGAAATGCTCTGCATCCCTTGGGCTGGGGGCACTGGGGTCTCACCAGGACAAGGGGTGGGCACCAACCCAATGGTGCAGCTCCTGGGGTGAGTTCCTGGAGCCCTCTGCACCCACCTGCCACCCACTCCCCTCCCTGGGGGCTCGGCCCAGCCTCCCTGACCTACTTTGGACCTGCTGGGGACAAGGGCCGATTGTGCAGCTCCACTCAGGCAGAAGAGAGCTGGGATGAGGCGGGAGGGCATAGGCATCCCTGGGCCTGTAGGACCCCCACCTCCATTACCATGGCCCCAAACCCCTATTCCCTGGGCACCCTGCGGGGTCTGAATGCCCAGGAAGCTCTGTGATCCCCCCAGACACCCTGCATGCTCCGAGGTCCCCATCTCACCCCACTACTGGGTCAGGGACCCCCCCAGAGAAAGGGTACAGGGGGCCAGCCTGGCAGCCCACCCCAGCAGGGTCCAGGACTGGTCCAGGATCTCCCAGTCCCTGTGAAGGCTGCCCTGGGACACCACACAGACACCCCATGGGCTGCTGGGGGTACCCCTGGAGCCCCTCAGGGCTGTCCCACGCTGACAAGAGAGGCCCTTGAGCCTCCCGGTGATGGCGCTGGACACCCCCCTGCACACTGCCCCCATCTGTCCCAGAGTACCCCTGCGGGCTGTCCAGGGACATCTTCCCCAGCACGGCGTGGCCCGGCTCTGCACTGTTCTTCATGGCACGGCTTTGCACTGTTCTCAGCACAGCACGGCACGGTTCAGCACGGCTCGGCTCGGCTCGGGACGGTTCGGCTTGGGACGGCTCGTCATGGCTCGGTTCAGCACGGCTCGGCTCGGGACGGTTTGGCACGGCTCGGTTCGGCACGGTTCAGCACGGCTCGGCTCGGTTCAGCACGGCTCGGCTCGGCTCGGTTCGGCACGGATCAGCACGGCTCGGCTCGGCACGGCTCGGCACGGTTCAGTGCGGCTCGGCTCGGCACGGCTCAGCACTGCTCGGCTCGGTTCGGCACGGCTCGGTTCGGAGCGGCTCGGCTCGGCTCGGTTCGGCTCGGTTCGGAGCGGCTCGGCTCGGTTCGGCACGGCTCTGTTCGGAGCGGCTCGGTTCAGGTCGGCACGGCGCGTTGTGGTGCGCTGCCGCTCGGAGCATTACGGCCGCGCGGTTCGGGTGGCGCCGCTCTTGGCCGCAGTACGGAGTTGCGGGGCGGGCGCCCATCTGCGCGGCCGGTTCCATCGGGGCGGCGGGCGTGGGGGCGCCATGAGGCGGGGCTGAGGCCGGAGCGGGAGCGGCACCGGCACCGGGACGGACACCGAGCCCGGCGGGCCCGGCCGCCGCGCCATGCGAGCGGGCTGAGCGGCGGGCAGGGCCGCGGCAGGCACCGAGCGGCCCGCGAACGCCGGGGGAAGCGCCTCCGGTAGGTTCGGGGCGAGGCGGCGGCCGCAGGCCCGGGCTGCGCGGGGCAGGGCCGGTGCACCGGGAAATAGGCGGCGGGCAGAGCCTGGGGCTTGCGGGAGGAGCGGGGTAGGGTGGTGCGGAAGGGTGGGGAGCCCGACCCCGGTGCGCCGGCGGAGGGCAGCGGGCAGGGCCCGTGTAGGGCCCGGTGCGAGGGGGGCGGATGCTCGAGCCTGCGAAGCTCGCCGCGGCCGGCGGAGGAGCGAGTGGGGCCCGGTGCGCTGCGGGCTCCGGTGCGGAGGCTCGGAGGGGGCGGATGGCCGGGGCAGGCGGGGCCCGGTGCGCCGGGGCCTAGCGCAGGGCGCGGTGTGGGGGGGTGATGGCTGAGTGGGGCAGCCGGGCCCGGTGCACCGGCAGCCGCACGGCGGTGGGAGGAGCCCCCGGTTCTCGGGGAGCCCCTTCTGGGAGGCGGCTGCCGGTGCACCGGGCAGGGCGGCGGAACCGGAGCCCCGCTGCCCCTCGGGGCCTTGCCGGCAGAGCGGGGGCTGCCCCGGCCGTAGCCCGTTCTCCGGGGGCTCCCGCCTTCGGCTGCCGGGCCCGAGCCGGTGGCTCCTGCCGAGGCCGGTTCTGCGGCCCCCTGTGCCCCGTCCGCCGCTGCCGGAGCCCACGGTCCCTCTGCCTGCCCCGGGCTCGGTGAACAGGGCCGGGTTCGGGGAGAGCCCCCGGGCGTGCGGGAGGGGAAGTGGCCAAACTCTGCAGGAAGTTGTACACGGGGAAGAGGTAGGAAAGGGATGGGCCCCGAACGGCAGCGGGTGGGGGTGGCACCGAGGCCGTGGGACGGGGGGGACCGCGGCAGCCGGGTCCCGCAGAGGATGCGTGGGGCCGGGCTGTGGGCAGCTGAGGTGTGCTCCAGGGTTTGCTTTCCTGGGCAGTGGTTGATCCCCGCGGGCAGCCTGTGGCCAGGCTGGTGCTGTCCATATGGGGACAGTCCCTCTTCCCACGAGTCTGGCTTGGTTTTGTGCTGGTATCTCAGCCACAAGCTCTGCATGGCCCCGTGCTCCATCAGTCTGCAGCTCTGGAGCGTGCCCCTGTGCTCCCCTCCTCACTGCCCTGTGTCACTGGTCCCTTTGCCACCTGCACCCGCTTCTGCTCTGCTGCTGGCTCCGGCTCCCCAGGACCCTGCTTCCCGCCCTGGGGAGATGCGCAGGGCAAAGCCCGGGGGAACGGGTCAGTGCCCGGAGCCCCCGAGGAGGAGCGGGCACGGCCGTGGCGGTCGGAGGGGAGCTGCGTCTGATGTCACTGCGGTGCATGGTGGGTAATTATGCACGTTGCAATGAAAATAATAAGGCCGGCTCCATAGTGGTGTCTAAAAATACTGCTCATGCAGCGCGCCCGCTGGGTGCCTTTGTTTGTCACCTATGGGTGTTCGCCTTGAGGCTGGCCTGGCAGTGGGAGCCACGCTCTGCGGCATCACGTCCCTGGGGCGCTGGGTTCGGTTTAGAAGGTGAACTGTGGTCCCTCAGCACCCTTCTGTGCCCCACATTGGGCAGTAGAGCTGGGGCAGGTATTGCCACTGGAGGTGAGGTGGGAGCCACTTGGATGTGGCTGGGAGGCTCTGCCGCCATCCCTCTGCACGCTGCCATGCACAGAGTTGCAGGGGGTGGTGTGGCTTTGTCCTCCCCCCGCCTTGCTTGGAGCTGGTGGTCTGGCTGGTGGCTAATTCCTGCATCACAGTGATGATCCTGGAATGGTACCAGTGTGCTGGCCTGCCTACAGGCAGGTTGGTCTAGATGAGGGTTCAGGCCCAGGTTGTGTGCTCTGTCTGTCACTGGCGTTGTGGGACTGCCTCTGCGGAGTGCCCTGGCACCGGCAGGACAGGGATCTTGCCCTTTCTGTCTGAGCAAAGGTGGGAGGGAGGGATGTGTGTCTGTAGCAGAGGGAGTTGGTGTGATGGGTGCTGACCCAGTGTGCTGAGCTCCACTCTGTGGGCAGGCAGGCTCTCTGCCCGGCCGCTGCCTGTGCAGCTCTCGCTGCTGCTGTGGTCCCTCCATCTGCTGCCAGGAGCTAGAAGCTCCCCGCTGCAGCAGAGGGAGAGCCTTGCAGGGGTAGTGAGAACCATCTGGAGCCCCGGCTGCTACAGCCACCGGCCTAGCATGCTGGCTGGGACGAGGCAGTGTGTGGCAGGGCAGCAGTGGAGAGCTGGGAAGGGCAGGAAATGGTGAGTGTGCTTTTGGGAGCGGGGAGGTCAGAATGGTGGTGAATGCTCTGGTTCCCAGCTGGTGCCTGTAGAGGGACTGAGAGCTGAGCCTTGTCCCTGCTCACCCTGGAGTGAGTGGAGAGGTGTCTCCCAGCCCACGTGCTGCCTCACCTTTAGGGTCATGGCTGTGTTTTGGGGGCTTCATGCTGGGCCCTCCTTTCAGTGGAGGGGAAGCATTGCCACTGCCTCAGCTCCTGCCAGGTGCTAAATCTGACCTCTGAAGCCAGCACACATGGCAGCAGTGTTCCCTGGAACAGTGAAACATGCTGTCCTTGCTTGCTGTGCTGTGTGGGTCCCCTCTGGTGCGCAAGGAACAAAGAATGGGGAGAGGAGACTTTGTGAATCCCCATTGATTCGTATGGTGGAAGCTGCCCGCTGTGTGTTTGTGTCTGCCTGCCTGGGACCGGGGCCCTGTGAGGGGCATTGATCAAGCTGTAAAACCCAGAGCCAGCTAATGAAATAGCGACTATAGATTTTTATTTTAAATGGAAGAGAGCTTAGGGGAGATTTAATTATCCCTGGCTTATGGACCTGTTAGAGGAATGAAATAGCAGCTGGCAGGTAGGGCCTGTGCTTCAGCTCCCAGCACTTCTTCCAGGTGTCTGCAGGGCTGGTGAAGTCCTGTCACCCCAGGGCATTGGTGGGGAGTGAAGTCACTGGGAGCGGAGCAGGACAGGGTGAAGTCCTGCTTGTCCTGCCAGGTGTCCCTGCATCCCCAAGTGCTGATGTAGCAGAGGGAGGTGGGCTCCCGGCTGAGCAGGGGCTGCTGCAGGAAGAGCTCTCCTCCTCCCTAGAGCTTGGTGTGGGCCTTATGCTGGTGGACGTCGGTGTGTCCAGGAGCCCCGTGCTCGCTGGGCCGTCTCCATCCAGGTGTGCTTTCCCTGGGGCTGTGGGCACTGAGCTCTGGGTACCTGCGCGGAGCGTGTGGGGTTTGTAAATGAGAGCTGCAGAGCTGGGATCCGTAAATGAGAGCTGGGCTTCGCTGTGTGTCGAGCACAAGCTCTAACACTGTCACTCCAGCCACTCCTACTGTATGCATCCACTTCACTGTCACGTGAGGCCGCGGGGCACGGCTGGGGAGGTGGTGCTGGGTTTGGCAGGAGAACGTGGAGCTTTTGGGTTGTAATCTGTGAATCGAGGAGCTGATCCATGGCGTTTTCCCACCATCCCTCAGCTCCCTGCTTGGGGTGAGCTGGAGAAATATGGTTTGACACCAGCCCAGTGCAGGGGAATGGTTGGCCAAGGGGTTTGCATATAGTCCATGGGGTGTCAATCTGAAGTGTCCAGAGGCTGTGAGGAAGCTGCTGGTGCTCTCCCAGAGCCCTCTGACATTGGCATGGCAGGACTTTGGGAGAGCCAGTCCCTGAGCCCTGTGGTCACAGAGCTGCATGAGAATGTTGGGTGGCTCCAGGTCAGTTCTGGAGGGGAGCAGTGTGGGCCCATGCTGTCAGCTCACAGGGGTGCTGGGGGTAGCCACCCTGCCTGCTCTCTTATCCTTTCCAGCTGTGTGTATGGCAAGGGATAAGGCGAGCAGTGTCCCCAGCAAGCAGCACTCGTGACAGGCCTTGGGAATACTATTTTCCGGCTGCAGCCTGGTCCCTGGAGACCTGGCCTCGCTGGCTGTGGGCTTTCCTTGGCTTCCCTGGGAAGTGGGACAAGGGATTTCAGCTCAGCCATGGCCTGCAGTGGTGTGTGTTAGCAGCTGCTTCCTCTTGGGTGAGCCTGTGTGGTGGTGCCAAGGGCTCCAGCACCTCTTGCTGTCACCTCTGGGAAGGGAAGGCTCATGCTCTGGTCCTTCTTCCCCTCAGCCTGGCAGCTCTGAGCCACGGTCCCCTTGGGCAGGTTGCCTTTTCCCTGCTGTGCTGCTGGGGCTCTCTGGCTGCATTTGCATTTTGAGCTGAGTGTCTTCGTTGCTTTTCTGCCCATGCCTGTGCTTTGGGGAAGTGGTGAATAATAAAGATCTGCCGTGGAGAGCTGTAGCAGAGGTCAGCCGGCTCCTGTGCCTCAGGCTGCTCTGCTGTCACCGCACAGTTGCGCTTTGTGCACAGGGGCTGTCAGCTTGGAAGTCATGTTTTCGCTCTTAAAACCATCCCCAGGCGCTGGCGTGGGGTTCTCTGTGAGTGATGTACTGGGGAGGTATTGCAGCAAGCCTCCTTCGTGGTTAAGGCTGTGGCCACTGCCTGTTCCGGTGCATCTGGTAAGCAGCCTGTTGGTAAATTTCATATCAAGGACAAAAGAGGGTAAATGGTTGCTGGAAATCAGGGATTTCTCTGAGCTCCTGTCTGAGAATGATCGTTGCAGCTTGTCGGTGTCCCTGCAGGCTTCATAAAACGTAAACCAAAACACCCAGCCCAACTTCCTGACTGTCACTGGCGCTTCCGAGAGAAGCTTTGTGTTGCTGAGCAGTAACGAAATTGCTCCTCATTGTCCACCAACTTCTGGCTCTGCTGTATCCTTTCCCTGGAGCCACCACTCCAGCCGCTGCTGCCCTGCCTGAGCCCAGCCTGTGGAGCAGTGGGGAAGGTGTCTGGATCCCAGCCCCTCCTGCCCTCGCTGCTCGCTTGGCAGATGCTAACACGGTCTACAGCATGTGGAGAGTGGGCTGGACCCAGAGGGATGCTTGTGGAGAGG
The DNA here is from genome assembly GCA_028858755.1 of Ara ararauna. NCBI lineage: Eukaryota > Metazoa > Chordata > Aves > Psittaciformes > Psittacidae > Ara > Ara ararauna. The sequence continues at coordinate 1,678,136 of CM054386.1, forward strand.
TGGCAGGTGAGCTGGGGACATCCAGGGATGCTGTGTGGGGAGAAGGAAGGGGCTAAATCCCTGCTGCCTGGGCTGGCTGTGCTCAAGGAGAGATTTGGGTCTGTTTTAAGAAAGAGGTGTGTGAAAGGAGAACTAAAACATGAAGGGCAAAGGAGGATGGGGTCCTGAACCGTGGTGTCTTGTGGTAGAAAGGAAGGGGAGGACCAGGGAGGCTGCCCAGGCAACAGGCCGGGGATGAACGTGGCAGCATTTGCTTTTTTCCCCCCACCCACATGCAGCTGAGCTGTGGAACCGACTGCTGCAGAATGCTGGGACAGACAGAGGTGAGCACGGTTCATGTGCCGTTACTGGGGGAGAAGAGTCCATCCGGGAGAGCAGAGGACATGATGGCTTGATGCCACTGAGCTACAGAGGGACCTGAGCTGGGCCCAGCTGCTGCACCAGCAGCCTTCTGGTCATGCTGTTCAGGTCGTGCCAGGGTTTCTAGGGCAAACAAAGGAAGGTGGAGATACCTCTGCAGATTATTTACCCCGTCCTGAGGAAATGAAGGCTTGTGCAAGCTTAGTGTTTGTTTGTGTGTCTTCTCCTTTCTGCTTTGAACTTGTTGGATGGTGTCAGGTGCGGTATGTGTCTCAAAGGTCTTGGCTTGCTATGCGTTTTGGTTCATGTGGAGGAAGATGCTGCTAGTTCTCCCTCTGCAGTGCAGCTCAGCCGTGCTATTAGACATCAGAGAATCCACGTGGGAGAGACCGACAGGAAACTGGGCGTTATCAGTTCCGCTGCCTGTGCAGCTACTCGCTCCTCATGTCAGCATCCTCCACGTGTGTGTGTGTGGCTGGAGGCGTTTGATGGGAGTGCTGTCAGCCCGGGGGTGGCAGTGGGAGGTGTGTGATCGCGGCAGAGGCGTCCTGCCTGGGCTGCTCGGGGCTGTGCGGCGCAGGGAGGGAGCGCCTCTCCCCCCCGCTTCACCCTGCGCTACCTACTGATGTTGCCTTGTCCCACGGACCCTGGTGCTTGTGTTGGGCCTGCGTAGAGCAGGGACATTTCTTCCGCTCTCCCCTGCACCCTTCTGGGTTCTTGGTGCTGCTTTCTTCCCACTTGTTTTCAAGGCGTTGGAGAGGGGAGAGGAGGATCTAGGGCCTCTTTCTCTCCCCAGGCTTGGAAAAAGGCTGGGGAGAACACGGAGGTGAGCTGTGGCATGCTGGGTGTTGGGGAGAGGATGGGGCAGAGCATACCTCCAGTGAGAGCCGTGCTCACACCACTCGAATCACCCCAGCTAATCCTGTGACAGACCTGACCTATATATGGGGCAGGGGAGGTGACATGTCTGCGGCAGCAGATGGTGTCTTAAAGAGCCTGGGCTTGGGGAGGCTTCCATCCTGCTGGCCCCTGGCTCTCGTGAGGGAAACGATGGGCTGCCTGTTGACTGCAGAGCAGCCCTTGCGAGTTGAGAGCTTTCTAAGGCTGTCTGGCATGGGGGGTTCTGCTCACTTGGGGTGTCACAGGTTTCGGTAGCTGGACTGGGGACCCTTGTGCTGGCCTAGAAGCACTGACCAGTGCTACTGTATTGCTGTAGCATCAGAGGGGCATCACTTGGGCTCCTCACATGGCTCTTCCAGCCGGAGATCCCAGACCTGGGGCAGTGTGATGCTGGTGACCGTTCCCGAGACCATGTGAGCTGACCCTTCCCACATGCTGTAGCCCTGTGGCTGGATATGCGGTGCCCCGTCCTCACTGGAGGTGTTAAGGCAGGCTCAGCATGGCTGCACGTGGTGTGGCTGGACCTGGCTTTGCCACTGAGACTGTGCAGCCTGGCTGGGCAGGGAGCACGAAGAGGTGAGCTGTGCTCCACTGCTGGCTTCTGCTGCTGCATCCTAAAGCCATCAAGAGCTGCTGGCCGTGGGGGAGCTGGTGATGCTGGAGTGGGTGTGGAAGGAGTGTCCGCTCAGGCATCCACCATCTGTGGCCTCTGCCTGCTGATGGTGCTCTGCCCAGGGTCAGACCACGTCCTGGTAGCCTTGTAAAGGTGCAGTGCTTGCCTCTGCCTACAAGTAGTGAGAGGTCAAAGTGCAGAGTGCTGTTTCCCTCCTCTTCCCTCTAATCCCAAGCTCTTGAAGCAAAGAGGCTGTAGTGGTGCAGACATTCAGGGTGATTGTTCGGGTCTGGGCTGATGATTGAGTCTTTTGGCTGTTTTCTCCTATGGTGCACATGGCTCTGACCCCATCATAGGTCTGCATGATACCCTGGTGTGCTGCTTTCCTGTCCTGTGTGACCCTACCCCGGGGACAGAAGCAGTTGGCTGTGATGCTGTTGACAATCGTGGCAGATAGAGCTGGGTGAGGAGGTGGGAACTGATGACCTGGCCTTGAGAGGGGCCTGGAAGAGCTGGGCACGGGGTTGGGATGGGGCAAACCAGAGTCCGACTGCTCATGGCAATGATGAGCCTGCTGAATCATTAAATTGTTGCCAGGGATCTGAGGTTTTCTTTGAAAGGGGTGATGTTACAAATTAATTATCTCCCTTTTGGTTGTTAGCACTTTAAAGCCCAGCTGTCAGGGGAGGGCTGGTTTATAGGCATTACATCAGGGCTGCCGGCTGGCTCGCTCGCCTACCTGGGAATTTCTAAGTGTGCGTTTTAACACGGAGAAGTTTGCCTTGGATGCAGCATCTGGCTCTGGGCAGAGCTGCTGCGATGCGCTCTCCTCAGCGCAGGGGTTGGATTGGGGATGAGCGGTGCTGCCGGGGGCACAGCCTCGGTGTGCAGCTCCCGGCGTTGCTCCGCTCGCTTGCAGGGGATGCTCCGAGGGGTTCCCGCTCTTTGTTTAGTCGAGGGGAGAGAGCGGGAGGCTTTTCTGAAGCAAAAGGGGCTTTTCTGGTGCCTGGAAGCTTGAACTGTGCGGAGATACCGTGGGAGAGCTGCGAGTGCCAGGCAGGCGGTGGGTGCAGGCGAGGTCTCAATGTGCTGGGTGGGATGGGGACAGCTTCTCCATGCTCCCATGCCGGTGAGGAGGGTGATGGGGAGCCGAGCTCTTGCCTTCACCTTCCCCCTTGCCCGGGCTTCCCCACCCACCCGGCAGCAGGAGCATGGCATGGGCTGCCCGGGCACACGGTGCTGCTGCCCCCATGGCCCACCGGGCTCACGGAGCTGCGGGGACCCCGTGGGCCGGGAGCGATGGCAGCGGCGCGACACACCGCAGGTAAGGTGCCCCGGCGGTGCCCGTCCCGGCGGGGTGAGGCGGCGCGCCCGGTACCGGAGCCGGTGCGCGGTGCTCCCGCTCGCAGCGCGGGGGGGGGGGGGTGTCGGTCCTGCGGGGCCGGCCCCGTTGCTACGGGCCCCCTCTCCATGGAGACCGTTGCTAGGACACCGCCCCCCGGGGGGGGGAAGGGGGGGGCCCGGCGCTGCCCCGCGTGGCGGCCCCGCGCTTCCAAGATGGCTGCGGAGCGTGACACGCCTGGTCACGTGGGGAGCGCGCGCACCGCCTCCCCCCCCCTCCCCCCCCCCCCGTATCCTCCCCCCCCCCCCCCCCCCCCCCGCCAGCGGCGCGCGCGCCCCCGGGGCCTCCGAGTGTTGTGGCTCGGTCCGGTGCGTGCCGCCGCCGCCGCCGGTTCTTAAAGGGACAGGCACCCCCGCGACCCCCGGCCCCGCCGCGGAAAACAAAGAGGCACCGGAAACAGCAGCGGCGGGGAGGGGGCCGGCCCGGCGGGAGGCGGGCGGGAGGGAGGGTGGGAGGGAGGGGAGGGAGGGCCGGCGGCGGGGGGGGGGGGGGGGGGGGGCAGGCCCGGGCCCGGCGTCGGTGAACAAAGAGCGGCAAGAGGGGGCGGGGGCGCCGCAGCGGCACCGGAGCTGCGGCCCAGGCCGTCGGTGCAGGTAGGTGCGGGCGGCGGCGGGGACCGACCCCCGGAACCGCGGCGGCACCTGCCCCGGGCGGCGGCAGCGGGGCCCGGCGGCCGCCTTTGTTATTGCTTTTGTTTGGCGCCGAGCACATGGCCCCGGAGCGGCCGCTCTTAAAGCCACAGCTCCCGGCCCGGCACCGGCGGGGCTCCGCTGCTGCGGCGGGGGGCGCGGGCTGCCGGCGGGGCGCTGCACCCGCGGCGGGGCTGAGCGCTGGGGTGCTGCTGGCTGCGGTGCGCCGGGGGGGTGCTGCACCCGTCGGGGGGCTCCGGGATGTGCCGCCGTCCCGGAGACCCCCGGGGCTGGGGTCGGGGCAGCGCGGCGTCCCGGCCCTCCGGAGGGGCGGCGGGGCCGGCGGAGACCCCGCTCCCGGGGGTGTTGGCGGGGAAAGGCGGTGCGGGGGAGCCCGGGGTGCACGGACGGAGCCGGCGACGGGGGTTACCGGGCGGCAGGACCCTCGGGGAGGCGACGTTTGGGCGGGCGGCTCCCCCGGCGCGCGGTGCTGCCCGAGCAGATGGCACAGGGAGTGAGCGCTGGCGCGCTGCTAACTTTGTTCTCGGCAGGGCCCGGGAGCCGCCTCGCCCCCCGCCGCCCAGAGCGGTCCCCTTTGCTCCGGGGCCGCGGTGCCTCTGCCCGGCGTGGCCGCGGGTGCAAGGCGGGAGCCGGGTGTGCGCCATGTGGGTGCGGGGTTGGGGCAGGACGGGGCCGAGCCACCACCGTCCCACCGGCGGGGAACGTGTGCTCCGGGTGCCGTGCTGGGAACCCCTGCATGGCTTTAATGTCCCCTGTGTGGAGAGAGGCACTTCGTGTCCCCGAGCCCATCATTCTGATGTCTGGTCTGGAGGGTGCCCTGGTACCGTGTGTGCTCCAAGAGTGAGGATGTAGAACTGAAGCAGCAACACCTTGGAGGCTCCGAGGGAGCAGGTTTAACCCTGGACCACTGCTGCAACCCCTTGGCCCCAGCTGCTGGTACAGGGCACATGGACAGGAGTATGGGGGCAGAATAAAGCACCTGTGGGGCAAACCCCATCTCTGAGCTTGGCCCCCTCTCCAGCAGCATCCCAGACAGCCTCCTGGGGGGCTCAGCGTGTGGATTTTGGGGTCCCCCTCCAAAATAACAGAGAGAAAAATCTTTCCGCTTTCAGCATGGTTTGGTAGGTGGGTGTGAGGTTGAGACCCCTGTGCGTGGCACAGGGCTCACTCGGGTGACTTTCTGCCGTGCCTGGTGTGCTGCATGTCACCCAGATGTGACATTGTGGCTTCTCCCTGCTGGGCTGAGACTGCCCCCCAAGTCTCCTCCTGGGGCTGAGCAGCCCTCCCGGGCTCTGGGTGCCCTCCTGGCCCTGGTGTGCCTCTGCCATGTGCACTTAGGAAGAGGATGTGGAACTGAAGGAGCTGCTTTGGGAGGGCACCAGCAGCCTGCAGGCGAGCAGGATTTAGGGGTGTGTGGAGTGCAGTGCCAAGGCCATGGCTGTGGAGGTCAAGGGGTGCTGGCAGGGGAGCGGCGGGAGGATGCCGGGGGGGGGGTCGGACACATGGGGCAGCACAGCCCCCCCATGCAGATGTGTCCCGGTGCAGTGCCAGGCTTCCCTGGGGCTGAGGGACGACGTGTGTGGCATAGGGACACGGGCCAGGCTGGGTGCAGGAGGGGCAGTGGGGCAGAGCGTGGGGCTGTGTGCCCACTGACCTCTGCCGGTGGGGCTGGCAGGGGAGCAGGGCTGCCTGCCCGGCTCTAGCTGCAGCCTGTCCCTGTGCCCCCTCCATGAGCATGTGTGGTTCTGCCCTGGATGCAGCAGAGTTGACATGGGCAGAATGAGCCAGAGCAGAGCCGTGAGCCCGGCTGTCCCCTGTGCCTGTCACTGAGGTAGCGGCATCAGCCCAGAGCGCCAAGCTCTGGAGCCCAGCAAGGGAGAGCAGCCCCTAGAGCAGCACTGGAGCCTGGCTTGGCCAAGCATATGCTTGACCCCAACTCCTGCCATGGTTCAGGCTCCCTGTGGGCTGGTGAGCAGCCTGGGATGCTGCTGCAGCCGCAGGGCCCTTCATTGCTTGCAAAAAACAGTGCTTCTCTCTCATTCAGTGTCTGCGTCTTGCATGGGGGGTGGCTCTGGCCCTGCAGTGGGGGGGCAGTAACTGGGGGGGTAGACAGGCTCTTCCTAACCCCCTTAAGGGCTGCATTCAGCCCCAGGAGATAGGGTGGGCGCAGGTCTAGGTGCCCAAGCAGCAGAAGCTTTCATCGGCATTACTATCCCCACTGGAGGAAACATCAGGCTGAGCCATGCAGGGACAGTGGCACTGAAGTGGCCCAGAGTCACCTGTGCAGGTGGCAGTGCTGGGCACAGGAAGGGTTCCTGGCTCCCAGTGTGGAGGTGGCACAGGCAGGAGCCAGGCAAGCTGCAGCTGCAGCACATCCGTGGGCACCATCCCACTGCCCTGGCCTCTCCTCCCTTCCCTTTCCCAAAGCAAGCAGTGGGGAGTGGGCAGCAGTACCCAGGCCTGGGGAGGATATGGGGCTCCCGCAGCCCTAGTGTTGGGGTGACCCAGTGTCCTTCTCACAGGATCCAAGGTGCTGGTGTCTCGCCCTGCCTGGAGCCTGAGGTCCCGCGTGCCCATCCGCTTCCCGACGTCACCAATGCGACCATGGGAACTGGCAGTGAATAGGCGGCCGCCCTCAGCCCCTTTTAACCAGCGCCGTTTCTCGGGGGGACCCTGCAGCAGCCCCGACCACCTCCGGCGAAGGTACGGGGTGCGGGGCCATCACCCGTGTGTGTGGGGATGCGGGGCTGGTTCCATGTGTCTGCTGGGGCAAGCCGCTGGTTCCTGGGGGTCTTGGGGGGGAGATTGTGACAGGGAAGCGCATCCTCCTGGCCCGGCCGATGGGTCCCTGGGAGCAGCGACCCCTCTTGTGCTGCGGACACGTGCAGGGTGAGCAGCTGAGCCGGTTCTGGGGCTCCCCGGGCAGACGAGGAGCCTGGCGTGGCGCGATGCCCTCAGCACCTCACCCCGGGAGCCGAGCCGTCACTGACCCGCCTGCGGCCGCCCTGCTCGGGGCTGTGGTGCCCCTGGCCCCGGGGGGTCACTCCTGCTCTGTTTCTCTCCCGCGGTGGCCCCGCAGCCCCCCTGCCAGGCGTCAGTGGGGACGACGCGAACGACCTCTGGCAGCCCTGCTGGGCCAGGATGAGCCCCAGCTGCACCCTGCCTTCCCCCAGCAGCCGCACGGCCCTGTAGATGAGCCCCGCGCATACGCTCTCCCCAGCACGCCGCCACGAATGCTTCACCCGGCCGCTCACCCGCCCCACCAGAACCCATTCATGGTGGATCTGCATGACCAGGTACGTGCTGCAGCCCCCAGTCCCAAAGGTGACCCTCTGGTGGCCCTGGGGCAGTGATTCCACCATAAGGTCCCTGGGTCCCATCAGGATAGTCGGTTGCTGCTGGGAACACCCAGCTCTGAAGCTGCCGAGTGTCCTCCAAACACTTAAACCCTGGGGTCCCTCTGCCATTTTGGGTGTACCCAGGGTGGTCCCTGCTCCCAGGGGCTGGGGACTGTCATAGTGTTCATGTCACAACTGTCACCAGCGTCCATGGTGGCAGTGCTGGGTTGGAAGCCGTGGGGAGCAAAGAGGGTACAAAACCCACCTCGAGCGCGGCCTGCAGTGAGTGCCCCTCCTCTGGGCACACCACTGGGACAGCAGTGCTGGGTGGTTGTGTCCCAGTGCCACGTGCTCAGCATCCTGCTGCCATCCTGCCAGGATGAGGACGGCTCATCTGCGGCTGTACCCTGACCGTGCCCTCGGCGCTTTGTCCTCAGGTGCACCAGGGACCCGTCCCTCTCTCCTACACGGTTACCACCGTCACCACGCAAGGCTTCCCCATCCACGCCGGCCAGCACATCCCTGGGTGCAGCACCCAGCAGCTCCCAGCATGCTCAGTGATGTTCAGTGGACAGCACTACCCGCTCTGCTGCCTCCCACCCCCGGTGAGTGACAGCGGGGACACCCCCAGGGGACAGCCCGGGCTCTGGGTGCCCGGAGGTCGCATGGGGAACCAACCCCACCAGAGTGCAAGGCTCTGGGGGCACAGGGGCTGCTGTAGGCTCTGGGGAGGGGGCAGCCGTGCTCACAGTGGTGTCTGACCTCTGTTTTTCTCTTCCCTCCTTCAGCTGATCCAGGCATGTGCCATGCAACAGCTTCCCGTCTCCTACCAGACGTTCCCCCCCATCATTTCCAGCGACCATTACATCCTGCACCCTCCACCACCGCCTGTGCCCCCCCACCAGCCACCCCACATGGCCCCCCTGGGGCAGTTTGTACCTCTCCAAGCCCAGCATCCGCGTATGGTGAGTTTGGGTGCGGGTATGGGTTGGGGACGCACTGCACCCTGTGGCCCAGCGAAGACCACCTTGGGGGACTTGTCCTTCTGCAACCTCCCTGGGTCTGAATTGGGGTGATGGGTGGGATGCCCACGGTGCCTCTGTCCTGCTAATGATGGGGCAGTGTGGTTTGGGTGGCTTTTCCCGTCACAACTGTTTCCCCTCAGCCTCTGCAGAGGATAGACAATGACGTGGACCTGCGAGGGGAGCAGCACCCCATTGCGGGCTTCACGTACCCCCCGTCCCACCATGCTCCCACGCTGTCCCCCTCTGTGCCGCTGCATTACCTCCCCCATGACCCGCTGCACCAAGAACTGCCATTTGGCGTGGTGAGTGTCTGTCCTGTGGAGGGCTGGGGGGACGCGGTGGCGCTGGCACGGCTCTGAGCACCCCATCTCTCTGCAGCCATACCCCCACATGATGCCCCGGCGGCTGAACACCCAGCGGTACCGGCTGCAGCAGGCGCTGCCCCCCCCACCGCCCCCTCCGCCGCCCCCCCCGTACTACCCGAGCTTCCTGCCCTATTTCCTGTGAGTACTGGGGAGGACACAGGGGGGCATGGGGGTCGGGATGGCCCACAGTGGCATGGCATTGGCACAGATGGCTCTGGGCATGCCAGAGTGGAGGCTGGGGTTTGTGGCTCCCCGCTGACCACCCTGTCCTGCCCACCCCAGCTCTATGCTTCCTGTGTCGCCGACAGCCGTGGGACCCACGATCAGCCTGGACCTGGACGTGGATGATGTGGAGATGGAGAATTACGAGGTGCGTTGGGAGGCGTGTGCCATGCAGCAGCTCCCTGGCTCCTACCGGATGTTCCCACTGTCATCTCCAGCATTCCAGTGGGATGGGGGAGCTTGGGGGGGTGTTTGAGGATCGCTCTGCCCGGGTGGGGAGAGCCTGGAGGGGTGCTGTGCCGGGGCATGAGCCGAGCTGAGCCGGTCTCTGCGTGTCCCTCCAGGCGCTGCTGAACCTGGCCGAGCGGCTGGGGGAGGCCAAGCCGCGGGGACTCACCAAAGCAGACATCGAGCACCTCCCGTCCTACCGCTTCAACCCCGAGAGCCACCAGTCCGAGCAGACCCTGTGAGTGAGCCCAGGGCACGGGCAGGGTGCCTGGTGGGGGCTAGGGGCTGTGTTACCATGGTGGGGTCACACTGACGGCCGCCTCCCCCAGGTGCGTCGTGTGCTTCAGTGACTTCGAGGCCCGGCAGCTTCTCCGCGTCCTGCCCTGCAACCACGAGTTCCACGCCAAGTGTGTCGACAAATGGTTAAAGGTACTGCCCGTGCCGGTGTCTGTGCCTTTTTGGGGCAGCTTTCTGGGCTGCTGGGGGTGCAGGGCGCTGCCTTTTAGGTGGCCTCCGCCACTTACCGCAGGATGTGCTGGGAGCTGTGCCGGGGTGGATCAGGCAGTCCCGGGAGATGGCACGCTGTGGGGTGTTTCCAGCCTGTGGTGGTGGTGGCGCAGGGGGTGCTCTGGGGTGTTCATTCACTTCAGCCCCATTCTCTCCATGCCCGCAGGCAAACCGCACGTGCCCGATCTGCCGGGCGGACGCGTCGGAGGTGCAGCGGGATGCGGACTGAGGCAGGCGGGTGCTGAGCCGCACAATTCGCTAGAGGACGAGGACGCCGGGCCAGGGGTGGGGGCCGCTGCCCGCTGCTAGGGCCTGACCCTGTGCTTACCCCCCCTCCCCAAAGCCTCTCCTCGGATGTGGTGAGCATTGAGCAGCCCGGGCTCCCGGCCAGCCCTCCTCCTCCCCGCCGGGCACGGACTCGGCTGCGCTCCCGGGGCCCCGAATCGTGTTGTGCTGGAGGCAGGAGGCGCGTGGCCGTGCCCTCCGCGCTCCAAAGACGCTCTTGTTGCTCCATCCCTTTCCAGGTCTTTGTACTCCGTTAGGAATTAGCGTTTTTTCCCTTTGTCACTTTTTCTTTAATGGCAGTTTGTTTCCCCCCTCCCCCGTTTCCTTTTCCGTCGCGTTTTTGGTTCCGTGGCCGTTTGCCCCAGCGGCTCCTCCCCTCGGCGTTGCTCATGGAGGACGCGGGGAGGAGAGAGGAGGGAGCGCCGCGGTTTGATGCATCCGGAGCCGCAGCGTCGGGCCGGGGGCAGCCGAAGGAGGTGGCCGAGGTTGGACACCAGCAGCCTCGCGGTGTGGCTGAGGCAGGATCGCCTCCATCCCCGCTCCGCACGCAGCCCCTCTCCCGCCTCGGCTGCCCAGCGGGGCCCCGGAGCGTTGCGGCTGTTTGGGGTCTCAGCCAGTGGGAGGATGGTGCTGGCGCAGCCCCGGCCCCTCTCCCCGTTCGTTCTCTCATTCCCAGCACAGCTCCTGGGGCTGGGCCGTGGTGTCCTATGATGCCTGAAGGGGGGAGACCCAGCCCCATCCTCGCAGCCATGGGCGTGAGGGGTCCGCCTGGCCCGCGGCTCCTGCTGCCGTTTCTCTCTCCCGCTGCCATAGATTGGAATAGCCCCGTGCCCTGGCCTGCTGGCTGGGCGGCTGGCGCGGGGGGGGCCCGGCCGGGGGTTATCCATAACCTCGTGGTGTATTTTCAGTGCTACCCCCGGCCCTGCCCCAGCCGGTGCGGGGTGTGGGGGGGGAGCTGTGATCACCCCCCCCCCCCCGCTGCCATATCTATCCCCATAACGGCGTGGGGCCGGGCGGTGCGGGGCCAGGACCGATGCTGCCGCCCGGCTCCCATCCCGCGTGGCCGTGGTTTTGCATGATAACTTAGTGAGGAGGGTGAGTGGCGGCGCGCGCGTTGCTGACGCCGGGGAGCCTGGGAGCGGACGGCAGCCCTATGTAAATGTTCACAAATATGCATGCATGTCTGACCAGCTTGGAACGTGGTCTTGGCTACGTGTAGCCGGCTGTGGGGTGAGGGGGGGTGGGGAGAGGGGTTTTTGTGCTCAGCTGATACTGCCATGCACTGTACTGCACATGTCCGCAACGCCGCAGCAGGACCGTGAGACTTTTCAGGGCCGTCCCCGCGGGGTCTGCGCCCCTCCGAGCGGGAGGCGGCGGCGTGTGCAAGGGGACGGGGTGGGAGGGTGGCGGGGGGCGCTCCCCGCGGGGCGGGGGGCCGGCGGCGGGGCTGGCCCCGGGCAGCGGGACTGCGCTGCCTGTGCTGCCTGCGCTGCCCTTGGTCCGGAGGGGGCCTCTCGCCAATCCGCGGGTCCCCGCCCAGCCAATCAGGTGCGGGGGGGCGGCAGGCGGCGTGTCGCTATTGGCCAGCTCCCCCTTGCCTCCCTTCCCCGGCCTCGGCGGTCCCCACGTGCGGAGCTTCGAGGCCCGTCCTGGCGCCACCGGCTCCGCCGCGGGCGCTGGCACCGCTGGGCTCGGTGCCCCTTGGGCAGGACCCCGGCCCCCTCCCCGTCCCTCACTCAGTGACTGATAACCAAAGGAGTCCCCGTGCCCCCCGGAGACGCCCCGTGTTCCCCCCCCCCCCCCCATTCCTCCCCTCCCGCCCTCGCGGTGCCCAGGGAGCCAGGAAAGCCTTACGGTCCTTTGACGGCGACTCGAAAGCTCACAGCTCGTGTGCTGCAGAATTTATTCCAATGAGCAGCTAAAAGTATCATTTAAGAAAAAAAAAAAATAACAAAAAGAAAAAACGACAAAAAAAAATACTAAAAAACAATTATTTAGGGTGTTTGTGATTGCTGACTGCGCTGTAGATACCACTGTTTACCAATGATTTCCTGTGGTGGGATAGTGGACTGTTTACTGTTCTATTATACCAGTCCCCGGGCCCTCCGGTGGGACCCCCGCGGCCCCCGCGGCTCCCCGGAAGGTGCTAGGACGTGTGTTCTGTGTTAGAAAGTTTTTATATATATATATATATATAAATATATATATATAATTTTTTTTGCTCTGTTACTTGCACATTTTACAGTTACCTCATTTTTCCCATGTATGTATTTGAAAAAAGGCTAATATATAGAAAAAAAAAGGTTCTTAAAGCTCTAAAAGTGTTTGTTTTTTTTCCATTCCATTGGAATCATATTGGTTTTGTAGCATTTAACATAACTAGTATGTTGTATTATATATATGTGTATTATACTGATTGAAATTTTTAACAGATTTGTACTTTTTTTAAAATGAAAGTTGCTAGTTCTGCTTGACCAAGTAGTGCAATCATTATTTTTTTTAATGTTGTGGCTGATTTTGAGAGGGATATTCACTAATAAATGTATGATGTATACCAACACGCTGAGCCCCAGCTCTTGTCTCTCGTGCGGGCTGGAGGGCTGAGGCCAGGCTCATGCTCTGCTCAGGGATGGGGGTCCCCAGGCCATCACTTAGCAGGGGGAAGAGCCCCAGAGAGCGGGGTTTGGAGGAGAGGCCTGGAGAGCCAAGGGTGGAAGCATGAGCTGGCTGGGTCATAGAATCATGGAACGGTTTGTGTTGGAAGGGACCTCAAAGCTCCTCCAGCTCCAACCCCTGCCACGGGCAGGGACACCTTCCATAGAGCAGCTTGCTCCAAGCCCCATCCAACCTGGCCTTGGACACTGCCAGGGATGGGGCAGCCACAGCTTCTCTGGGCACCCTGTGCCAGCGCCTCAGCACCCTCACAGGGAAGAGCTTCTGCCTAAGAGCTCACCTCAGTCTCCCCTCTGGCAGGTTAAAGCCATTCCCTTGTCCTGTCCCTACAGCCCCTTGTCCAAGGCCCCTCTCCAGGTTCCCTGTACCCCCGTTAGGCACTGGGGGCTGCCCTGAGGTCTCCCTGAAGCCTCCTCTTCTCCAGGTTGAACAAGTCCAGCTCGCTCAGCCTGGCTCCAGAGCAGAGGTGCTCCAACCCTTGGGTTATCTTCACTGCCCTCCTCTGGACTTACTCCACCACATCCACATCCCTTTTGTGCTGCATCCCCTCTGCTGCTGCATCAAGAGGGGTCTTGATCCAGCAGCACAAAGGACCCCCTCATTCCCATGTGGACATCCTTCACAGCTGCCACTCTGGGACAGGGCATCCCTCCTGGGTGGCTCCAGCAGCAAAACCAGCACAGCCGGGCTGGCACCTCAAGCAGAGGGAACAGACACATCCACCACACCTGCCCCAGGAGGGCAGGAGCTCCAGCTCCCCAGGGATGAGAGCAAGGCTGCTACTCCCCAAACTAAGCTGCTCCAGAAGGCCAGAAAGGGAGGAGCTCTTTGGGAGGAAAATGAAAGGTCCCTTCTCCCTGTTAAGAGCCTGTAGGCAGGGTTGATTTACTACAGCTTGAAGAAATGGCGGGATGGAGAGCTCCCTGCTGTGCTTCATGCAGGCAGGAGCACACAGCTACCTGTTGAGAAAGGCGACCAGCAGGCAGGAAAGGGACACGCTGCCCCCCCTTTCCCTTTGGCAGGAGCGGAGAGCACCACTGCTCAGCCATGACCAAGTCCCAGGGGCCACAGGCTTACACCAGCTTTGCATGTCCGCTTTTCACCTCAAACTTGAGCGAGAAGGGTTGACCCAGCCCTAGGAGCAGAGGAAGGGCCATCTCCCTCCTCCCCAGCCTCAGCCCAGAGCTCACTGCCACAGGCCAGCAGCAGCCCCTGCACTGGCTCCCCTGTGCTGTGCACCTTCCTGTCTCACGCAGCACAAAAGGCCAACAGTTGAGGTGCAGCAGCTGGAACCCCCGCCCTGGTGCCCAGCTGGGGCACAGGCAGACAGCATTGGCACAGACATGCTAGAGGCAGAGTTTATTACACTACGCAGGCTAAGAACCCTGGGCACGACCCCACCCGGGTAAGAATCGAACCAGCTCTTTATCAAAAAAGTTAATACTAGAGTCAACCCCCTTCTCCTTTGGTCATTACAAAGCAAGAGAAATATTAAAAGGAAAGACATTTACACACAGAGGGAAGCTGAAGAGATTCCGTCCAGCCCTCCCCCCCGCTCCCCGCACATTCAGGTGCTCGGTGTTCCGGCTGGCAGGAGCAGCAGTATCAACATCTTCACGCGATGTTCAGGCTGTCGGGGTTTTATTGGTACTGTCGTCAATAAAAGCAAGAATTGCCAAGAGCTGCCATTCCTGGTCCTCCCCAGGGAGGCCGGAGGGGCAACGCCAGCTCCCCTCCCTCTCTGCCCTCCCAAGTGTAGGGGACAGCTGAGGACGCACGCACACGCCTCCTCTCGCCCGCGCACGCTCAGCACGGGCCCCATGGTCTCTGATCCCTCCTTTGTACGCAGTCATTTAAAAAAAATATCGTATTATAATAATAATATGAATTTCTCTTCCCGTGGCTCACGGCTGGAAAGAAGCGTCAATCGTCCGTGAGGTCCTGCACAAAGAGGACCTCCGTGTGGCTGAGTCCGGCCTCCTGCAGCGTGGGGGGGTTGGGCCACTCCTCTGTGGGGAGGCAGGGCAGGACCCGGCGAGGGAAGTTCGCCTCAATCTGGAACTTCTCAGGGCTTTCTTTCAAGGAGAACAGGAAGTCGTGGATCACCTGGGAAAGAAGCACAGGAATCACCGCCAGCGGGGGGAGCAAGGCACAGCCGGGCTGCAGCCACGGCATCGCGGGGGGAACAGTACCAAATTCGCACCATCACTGCACTGCAGGCATGAGACAGCCATGTCCTTCGCATGCATGAAAAGGGACTTGTCAGAGCACCTGGGGAGGCCAGACATTGTTTCTGGCTCTTCCTACACCATTATTTAATAGAGAACCACCAGAGCCCCAGGCGACAAGAAAGTTTCTTCTGTTTCCCCTCTAATCTCTTTTAAGCTGGTGGGTCCAGGCCCCATGACACCCTCCCTACTCACCCTCCGACACCTCTGCCTGCTGAGGCTCTTGGCAAAAGTCACCATTTGGCAAAGCCCAATGGAACCAAAGCTTTGCTGAGTCACCTGGAGAATCTCTTGACTGTCTTATACCCTGGGAAGCCCCATTAGCTCTGCCCCAAGCTCACCGTCAAGGACTGCGTGAAGTGGAATCGCCGCTCCACCCTGGAATCGTTAGGCAGCTTGAAAACGATCTTGACGCTGTCTGGGTCATCGGGATGTGGCTCGGGGGGAAGGCATTCCGACTTGCGCTCCTTCTCCTCCTGCAGTGTCTGCAAAGGAGAGAGCAGGGGCAGTGGGCAGCACTGAACCGGCCTCTGTGCTTGTCCCTTGCAGCACAGCAGCTCCAGGAGGCTTCAAGGACACTCAAGCCCTGAGCAAGACAAGCAGCTCCAAGACAAGCCCTACTGCACGCCCTGCTCCTACACAGCATGAGCATCCCACAGGGCACAGCAGCCCCTTCAGCACTTATTCTGCTCTCACCTGCCGCCGCCTCTCCTCTGCTAGTTTTTGCTGCTGCACTTCCTCCTCCTTCCTCTTCTTCATCTCCCGCTCCTCCTTCTTCTTGCGCTCCTTTTCCTGGTCCGCACGTAAGGATGCGAGATATGCCTCATCCTGCTGCTGCCTCAGGACTTGGGTTTGGTTCCTCTCTTCCCTGCAAACATGAGCAGGGAGCGGTCAGGGCTAGCAGGCTCATGGCAGACCTGAGGGTGCAAGTACAGCCTCAAGCTCATGGGAGCACACAGATCAGGCAATGCCTCAGGAGCACCACAAGCTCCGGAAAGGGAAAGCGGGGTTTGCACATCCTCAGCACACAAACCGTGTCCCCTCAGCTGAGCGGACATGAACTGAACACAGGCAATTCCTCACCCACTGCAGCATGGCAGAGCAGAAAGCACGTAACAGTGCCCAGGATTTCTGCCTCATACTTGAGGCTCTTCACAGTTTTATCTCCTCAAGCTAATTCTTTTCACAATTCAGAAGCCAGAGGCATCAAAACGTTACTGGGTCCCCACAGAAAGCATGGGGCAGAGGAGGGGCAGACAGAAGACCATAAGGCAGCACCCTACTTTGGACACAGTCTGCAGATCCCTACAGAGTTATGTGGGGCTGGAGCTCCTGCTCATGAGGCACCATCAGAAACACAGATTTCAGGACAGCCATCCCAGGCAGCAGCTCTTGCTCACCAACAGGCTGCAGTGCCTTTGCTCCTACTTGGCTTCTACTATCACCTGAGCTTTACCTGCAAAGCTCCAGCATGCTAAGGGTCTGCTGCAGCTGCAGAGAACAGCAGAGCACTCACACCCACCTTTCAGCTGTGGGCAACACATCCAGCTCCCTGGCTATAGGGCGACCTAAATTTATGGACCCATAAATGGTGATCCCACTGGGAAGAAGGGAGCCCATGGGATGTGTTAAAGGATGGGAGATAATAAGCTGTTTGCCTAAAAATGGTGTCCGGGGGGAGGGCAGACCAGAGCAGAGCCCGCCTCCTCAAGGCAGTGCAGAACTGGAGCTCAGGTCCCATCGTACCTTTCCAGGCGTTCGGACACCAGGTATGTCTGGTTGGCATCCATGATGAACATCAGTTGATTAATGAGGTCATCAGCCTGGATAAGGCCTTCCAGCCGCCCAACCACTGTCATCCTGCGATCCTTCAGCATGATCACAGCCAGGAATGGGTACGTGTTCTCTCGCAGAGCCTGGGAGACTGGGAAACAGGCACGACCATCACTGCCCTATCCAGAAGGGGCAGCGAGGGGTACAGCACAAACACTTCCCATCACCAAAGCAGCTTCTACAGCCACTATCGCTATCAAAGCACAGGAGGCCTCAGCCTCCATTTTGTCAAACTGAACCCTATAAACCAGCAAAGGGAGGAAGTGGCTTGGAGCACAGAGACTGAAGGGAAAAAACAATTAGCTTTCAAGTGACCAAAAAGGCTCTTGAATTCAAGCAGGAAGGAAGTAAACTGCTCTGAACATCCATTCAGAAGAGGACAAAAAGCCCTGGGCTTAAACTGCAGGAAGAGAAACACTGGTCAAGCACAGGGAAACACTTGCTGAAATGATTAAGGGTGGGCAGATTCAGGAAAACACCATCATGGGCAGGTGACAGTGCCTATCCTGGACATTTCTGAACAAATCCAGGTTGTTTTTGCCAGAAGTGGGCTCTGTCTTCAGGCAGGGAATGAAGCAGTTCACCTATGGCTGCTGATCACCTCCTCAAAACATGCATGGCACAAAATGCAGCTTGGAGCAGTGATTACCAATGGAGCCCTTCAAATGAAACCAGAGCACCCCACGGATTAAATGAAAGGCCACAATCCCTTCCAGCTCTGCTTTCTAGACTGTGATTCCAAAGCACTGCAGCAATGAAACAGCAGTAAGTAAAAGAATGTCTCCTTAGAAAGCCCCTCTTTCAAGGAGTCCTTAGCTGGTAGCTGAACGATGAAGCCGAGAATGACCCAGATTCAGTACTCCAGAACTCCTGGCCTGACCCTTCCTGTTTCACAGCAGGAGAGAAGCAACACAGGAGGCATGAACAGAACTTGGGAGAAGGCTCCATTTGCAGCAAAACCCTACCAGAACACTGGCAGGCCAGGTATCAACAGCTCTAACGACAGTACTTAGAAGCACCTCACTGAGGACTTTTGAGGAGACAGAGAGACTGGGTGTGGAGTAAACATGTCTGTCTCAGAAAGGGAAGAATGCACCTAACAAGTCACTCCTGGCTTCAGGCATAACACCAGGCAGTGTTAAGGGCACAGCTAGCCAGATACTTGTTTCTGCATCAGTTTAATCCTCAGCACACACCCACTAACTCCCATTAACAAGGCACTGAAAGCAGCCTGAAGGCCCACAGCAGAGAGCACAGCACCAGGACTGCCCAGAAACATACAGACAGCAGGGGCAAAGCGCAGAATTTCCCTGGGATCCAAGCTTGTATTTCCCCATGCAAGCCTGAAATCTCTTGTCTGCTTGCACAAAAACCAACAGTGCATTTCACAGACATTTTGGTGGTCAAGGAGCATTTGACTTGTCAGGAGGGGACAGGTAAAGGACACACTCACCTCTGTATCCCTCTGGTTTGTTGGTTGAACATGCCCAGAAGAGCATTCTGGTGTTTATGAGGGTGATCACCTCAGGTACACACAGTGTATTGCTAAGGGATGAGAAGAGATTGTGTGAGTGAAGCTGCCTTTAAAGTGCCAAGATAACCTTTCGGTTCTAACGTTCTCCTACCTACCGGCAGAATTCATCCGTGTCTTGGTGGTCATCTCCATGAAGATAAACCAACAGGAAGCGCAGCTCCCGCTTGGCATCATTCAGTGCCTTGGCAGAAGAGCAGAGAAGGTAACATTACAGGGGCTCTAGGCAAGGGGAAAGCAGCACCCACAATGTGGAACACAGCTCCACAACATGTACCTGGGCCATTACTCTGCCATTAGCATGGTTTTAATGAAGCAGCAGTGGAGGATGAACCTGTCAGCCCTTCTGACTAAACCCTCATTTAAGAGGGCTACAGTGGTTCTCCCTCACACTCCTTGCAGGAGGTGCCTTTGGAGAACATTGAATTCAGAGCAAAACCACCCCCCACTGCCCTGCCAGACCAGCTGCAGTGAAGAACCCTCCTTCATCCCTCAGTCTCCCAGCAGCCAAGAATGAGCTTTCCACTCGAGCCCATACAGGACACAATCTTCAGACAACATCAAATGAAAATGCTACTAAAAAAGATAACTTAATAATGCTGCAGTCCCCAACAGAGCAAAAGGCAAACAAAAGAAAACCCCTTTTTGTATTACAGTCTCTCTCCACAAACCCATTTCTTAACTAGACCATTTCTTAATGAGACCACAGGATAAGTGCACAATAAGCTCCCTGTTTTACTGGCACTGAGTTTTCATAGCCTAACCATTCCATGGCTATTAAACTTGGGATTCCAGACAAGACAGAGGAGCCAGAAGAGCTGCGGAGGCATCAAGCTCCATCACTGTGCAGTGTGGAGCAGATACGGACTCCACATTCCTCCCCAGCACTCAGGAAGCAGTGCTGATCTAACCGTCTGCTGGGATGCACTGCTGCAGGAGGCCCTTCCCTCAGCCAGGCTGAGAGAAGCTGCAGAAGAGGCAGCATCCATTGAGTGTCCCTCTTTTACAGAGGGCACCGTGAGTCCAGGTCTAACGTGCAGAACTCTCACCTCCCATAATTTCTTCCAGGGCTCCCTCTCACAGTTTTGAGGTTCCACCCCAGATTCTGGAGTTGCATTGCAAGTCAATCCCAACTTAGTGGAAAGACAGGCTCTGGCATACCACATCAGTTTATAAAAACAAAGGCAGCATTACAAAGAGTAGCTGTCGGCTACAGGGCCGTACAGACAGTCGAGGAACACTCAGAGCAGCTTTGCTTTCCAACTTTGCAGACTCGGCATACCATCAAAGCTGGCAGACACTGGTTTTCCAATACGCTTGTTCCCTAACTCTCCATTACCCTGTTAGAGCCTGGGGACAAACACTAAGCTTTTAGATAAAAAGTGATTTTGCCAGGTAGGCCCTGATACTGTCTGGCAAAATCCCCACTCTCCATCTCCCCAGGATCTATGCACCAACGTGTGACACTGACCTGGCTGTAAGTTCCCTGGTAGAAGACAGGGTGTATCCTCCCATATTTTTCCTCAAACATATGAATAAATGAAATAATGTCCCCCACTGGGTCAGTGACCCGACTACGAGGATCAGGGCGTATAAAACGCAGAGCAAACCTAGGAAAGAAGCAAAGGACACTGAATTCAGCTTACTGACTTTCTGAAGAACAGGTTTTCTTTTCCACAGAGTCACTGCTATTCATAAGGGAGGAAAAAAAGTCACAACCGAGACCCTTGAACATTTATAATCACAACCTAAACTGCCACCTGCTGCAAACTGATGCCCCTGCTATAAAAACCATCCCCCAGGCAAATATCATCTCATGCCACCAGTGTGTATCTGAATCCTGTGTGATTGACAATTTTGACTTCCTCTGAAGCATCAGGCATAAGCCACACCAACACTATGAGGTTTGAGGAATTTAGCCAAAGCTGGGCTGTTAAAAGCCTCACAGTTTCGTCCAGGTAACTTTGAAAACTGCATTTCTGCTATTCCAAGACTAACAATTCCAGAATGCAAAGAGCTGCAGAAAGAGAACATTACACCAAGAGTCCAATGAACACAGAAACAACGGTCATTCCTCCAAGGCTGAAAAAGCCTCCCTGCAAGGGAGGTATCAGTGTGATCTGCTTCTATTGATGTGCAGAAATTACACTGAACTCTGGAAAAGTCTTTTAAGGCAAAAAAAAAAGTAATATACCAGAGGAAACAGCCAAACCAATGCAGATGGCAGGACTGGGACTGCTGGATATTTACCACATATCAGCATTCCCTTTTCTCTCCACCAGTGCTGTAAGAATGAACTTGCCCTTCAGGGCAGTAAACGGAGAAGAGGCAACAGACACCGAAGGGGAACCCAGAGGTGTTTACAGTCTGGGTTTTATCAAATACAGCAATTAGGGCAGGCTAACCTGCAGCCCAGCCCAATGGGACATGATTCTGCTCAAGCCGTTTGTCCAAGAACACCGGACAGTTTGATCCTGTTTTGCATTTCCTTTGCATGGCACTCCAACTGTAAAGCCATATGGAGTTACAACTCCAATTCAATATTTAATTTACAGAGCTGCAAGATGCTCTTTTTCTCTACAATAAAGATTATTTCTTACAAAACAGTGTAGGAACCTTACAAGGCTACAGATAAAGCCAGATTAGCAAATAAATGGAAAAATCTGCCATTAAACATCCAGGTGACAGAGGTACAGCCAAATCCAAGCTTGTGTGTCTTGATGCAGTCAGTACATGAGTCAGCACAAAAAATACTTACCTAAATATATCAAGTAATGTGTAATAGGTGAATCGGAATGGAAGCATTATGAAGTAGTAACCCCATCCTAACAGGCCCTGCAATTACAAACAAAGGATCAGAACAGTCTCCACCCCAGGAACAGACCTGCTAAAGCTGTCCCCCAGCATCAAGCACACATGGGAACATCAGTGCTCCAACCACTGCAAAGAAACTCACAATATTTATGGCTTCAGACACACCAAATCACACGTAAGTGACTGACATGGTTCATACAGAATTTAACGTGACATGTCTGAAAACCAGCATCGCTATTCAAGCAGCGATGCTTTTGCTCCGTGCTAATTTTCTTTACTGTACAAAGGGATTAACAGCACTGAGTCTTAGAGGCGCTCAGGCAAATCTGTCCGTGAAACACTACTGCAAGTCACTGATACTGTACTGAAGTTAATAGACATTTTAGGGGGATCTAAAAGATAAAAACCCCATTATCACTCTACCGTATTGAGCAGACAGTCCTTTGTTCCAACTGAACTGATCAAAAAGCTTGACTACACCCCAGCAAGTCATTCTATGACACAAAGAATGTTGTTTCATAGTGTGAATCACACCACAGAGAAAATGCCCGCAGCAG
The DNA here is from genome assembly GCA_028858755.1 of Ara ararauna. NCBI lineage: Eukaryota > Metazoa > Chordata > Aves > Psittaciformes > Psittacidae > Ara > Ara ararauna. The sequence continues at coordinate 1,699,667 of CM054386.1, forward strand.
TAATAGAGGCTGAAGCTCTACATTTTGTTTTCAGAAGGTAACATATTTAGAAAGGAGATAACAGCATACAACAAAAACAACTCCCTTCCCTGCTTGCGAGTTCTGTTGTTCACAGAGTCACTAAAGAATCTGGACAAAATCCACTACAAGATAACTTGCCCTTGGTTGTGGCCTTGAGACAACGTAGCTGTAGATCCTGTGGTCAGCTGTATTGACCTGCAACGGCCGGGATGGAGGAGGATTAAAGACACTTGGGACACCCTCTTGTTCATTTAGTCGGTCCTGTACAGCTGCCTTTGACACAAGAAAGAGCAAAGAGAGGTTTTAGACATTTAAGGATGGCAGAAAGTATGTTTTTTTATACTTTGGACACTAACAGCAAGTCTGATTTGTCCATAGCCCCAAAGCACTAGATAAGCACAACTCATTGCAAGCTATAACCACCAATACTCTTTTCTGGATGGAAAGCCCTCTCCCATGGCAGCCTGTACAGTGCTACACAACACATGCCAGTCAAGTGACTGTTCACAGCCATAACTCTGCTGTGGGTTCCAGAAACCAGCTCTCCAGATGCATCAAGATACTGTTATAAAGAGCTACTAGTGTAAATTCACGGGTTGACAGGTTAAAGCTTACCAGTAGGACTCCCCCTCCCCACAGAATTCTCTGCTTAACCCAAGGACTTGGAAACTGCTACAAATCCTCTCTGCATAGGTACCTCTATGTTCCAGTTGTGCTGCTCCAATGTGTGACGACACTGGTCCATGGACTCTATGCCAGTCAGGTCCTAAAGGAGGAGAATAAAAGCAGGTTTAGTGGTGGCCATGGTAGTGCTTACAGCTGGACTCAATGATCTTAAAGGTCTATTCCAACCTAAACAATTCCCTGTTCCTAAGGTAAGTGCCAGGGAAGTGCTGTATTTTTACTATTCTTTCCAACACGTGAGCACAGACAGGAGTTACTGCAACACATTGCCACAATACTCTAAAGTGCTCTGCTCTCAGTTTATGAGCAGAGCAGCCTGAGCTAATCCAAATCCATAAGCACACAAGAGACCTCAAACAGGCCTTTGCCCTCTCCCAGCATTAGTCAATTGCTAGCAATGCCCAAGGTCTGTTACAACTGCACTAAGTCCAGTAATAACATTGCCCACAAGTTTCACTCTGGAAGTATATGCCCTCAAACACCACCACAAAGCATCAATATAAAAGGCAGAGCATTTCTGAAAACCCAAGATGACCATTACTTCACTCACTACAAGCATAAACAGAGACTAAACCCAAAATGAGGCACCAATGAAGGAGTTTTCCCACATCACAGGGTGTGCTGTAGTTAAAACATTTAAATCCAGTCCAGCACAGACAGGACCCAAAGCAGAAAACACAGTCCAAGCACACTGACAGACCTCAGAGACATTGGGCTCTCACACCAGTGTTTGGGAAGGTACATTTTAACCCCATGCCAATCAGAACTTCTGTGCAAGAGATCAAACGACAGTGTTTGCTATTACAGAAGCCACGTCAGCACCCCTTGAATGGAGACAAATCCCTGCTGCAGTGAACATCTCTGTCACTGTGCCACAGCAACACATCTCTCCCCACACCACTCGCTGTGAGGTGTTTGAACAGACATTTCAGATCTGTAAGCCTCACCTCTCGCCACAGAGCCAAAGCACTTCCATACGAAAGCCACAAATGTGCTGCCACTCTTTTAACAATACTCTGAACCCATCAGTGAAAGCTCATTACAGGTGACTCCATTAAGAGTGCCACAATTTTGAAGGAAACTGCTTTTGTTTTAAATTAAACTAAGTTTGGGGTTCTTTTTTTAAACTGGACTACAGAAAGCCAAGGAAACAGCACTCCCTTCAGAAACAGCTATTCAGATGGCGCAACCAATGACAACAATTGTCACAAGCAGCATAACAAATCCAACATAAAACCACGTTGGTGATGTAAGGAGAGAGCTGAAATGGGACAATTTCTTCAGCAAGGTCATTTCTGACAGGAGAGCTCCACAGATTCTTAACATTCCATGTTCTCACCTGGCAGATTTCTCTCCAGACACCGTCCCAGGCAGCTGGTGTAACCCTACAGAGGCTGCAGCTCCCTGGATGGCTCAAAAAGGGGTAGCAATAGCAAACCTATTAAATTCTGCTCTTTATCAACCCCATTCCTTGCTCCATTTAAAAGCCCCCAGGGCAGCCTGGACAAACTGACCATTTCAGAATGCACTGAATTGGTTTTTTCTACTGGAGAAGGATGGTGCATCTATTCCCTTCCCTACCCCCATTCATACATTCCACACGCTATTTCCACCCAAGTAATGCTGTGGACAAATGGCCTATTCAATCTCTGGGCTCAGCTCAAACTTTCGAGCATTTCTTGGCTTCTTTTTCATGAAGTCTCCACAGATTTCTACCTTCCACCAACCTACTGGGCAAACACTATTGTTTCATTCTGCTGTACAGAACTGGACAGTTCAAAGCATTGCTGACATTCACTATGCTATTGGAGCTGCTCAGAAAAAGGTACTTCAAGTCATTGCCCAGTGGTATATAAAAACGTATTAAAATGTAAGCCCTTGCAAGGGAGCACCTAGTAAGTGAATTCCACAGAAGAAATAAAGCTCAGGAACTCAGTTGTTGCTGCTGGAACACCTTTGCTTATTGCTCAGCTTCATGATTTAGTGCTTTCGTTTAACTGTCTTTAAAGATGTGCTTCACTGACCAAAATTTACACTTTGCCTTCTGACTTTTTTTTACCCCAAACTCTTACAGAAGTGCTTCACTGTTCTGGTAGAAGGACAATAGATTGTAGAAGGACATCTTAAAGGGCACCTGCAATTTACTCAATTATTTGATTTTACAACAGTCACAATCTATGTTTTTCAAAGCCTTGAAAGTCTCTGATCAACATTCCTGAAGAGCCTGGAAATTCTGCTGGTGTTTGCAAGATTTCCAAGTGTCCTGGTTTCAGCTGGAGTAGAGTTAATTTTCCTCTTAGTAGCTGGTGCAGCGCTGTGGCTTTAGTGTGAGAATAACACTGGTAACACACAGATGTTTTAGATGTTGTTATGCAGTGCTTACCCTGATCAAGGACTTTTCAGGTTCCCATGCTCTGTCAGTGAGCAGAGGTACAAAAAAGCCAGGAGGCACAGCCAGGACAGCTAACCTGAACTATCCCAAGGGAATATTCCACACCATAGACCACCAATGCCCAGCATAGAAACTGGGGGGGAGTTGGCTGGGAGCCACCAATCACTGCCTGGGGACAGGCTGGGCATCAGTCAGCAGGGGGTGGGCAATTGTGTTTTGCATCACTTGTCTTTCTTGGGGTTTATTCCCCGCTTCCTGTTGTCTCCCTTTTCATTACAATTATTATTATATTTTAGTTTATTTCAATTATTAAACTGCTCTTATCTCAACCTCTAGGTTTTACCTTTCTCTGACTCTTCTCCCCATCCCACCAGGGAGGAAGGAAGGAATGAGCAGCTCATGGTACTAAGCTGCCAGCTGGGTCTAAACCACAACAAGAAGCTCTAGAAACTCATTCACACCTTTGTTTCTAAACTAACAACAGAGCTTCATGGCTGAACATTCTCTCCTTTTTAGATTATGCAAATGCTTTAGCAGTTTTAGGTCAGAAAGCAGCACCAAAGCAACAGCCAGGCAGAGCTATCAACAAGCACCTAATGAGCACTGAAGCACTGCAGCATTTGCTCAGGTCTGAAGCAGAGCACAGGGCAGCAAACTTCACCCCTTCCCCATCATCATTACAGCAACAGGAACACTACTGGTGACAGTTTGACAATGGCAGTTCTCTATGGAGGGGAATCTACTCTTTTTTTCCCCTTAGCATCTCAATACAGTTGCTCTCAACAAGGAACAGAAGAGACAGAACCAGCCCAGCAGCACCATGCCTCATGTGCCTGCCACTCCTGATCAATGAAGCTGCACTATCAAACATTGCAGGGAAAAAGCTGCCTGTGTAAAGGCACCTTAAACTGAACACCTTTTTGAATGTTACTCTGACATGCGTCATAAGACACTACGGTTCCAGCCTGTTCTGGAAGACACATATGGGTTCAGAATGACATGCACCCAACGCAAGGAACTGCAGGAAGACAGTTCAACTGTCAGTTGACCAACACTTGCTGGGAAGCACTGATACTGTTCCTTATCATCCCTAGTGACCTTTTATACTGTTATCTCAGCACCTTCCACAGCTACTGCTTCACCTTAGCCACAGACACAGATCAGAGACTTGAAACACCACATCACTTCCACTGCACCAGTTACAGCATTTCTGGTGGTAGCTGCAAACTGCATTATTCGCATTAGACAAAGGAGCATCTCCTTCGTATCATTAAGGCTAAGAGAATTAACAGTATCTTCAAGTCAGTTGCTACTAGTTTCCTACTGGCTGTAATTTCTCATTAAAGAGTGTATCTTGAAGAGTGTATCTCTTAGACATAGTAAGCAAGAAAAAGATAAGCCCCCCCCCCCCGGAGGTAAAATTAATCCCATTAAGCTAGCAGCCTCATGCCTTCAAATAAACAACAATGCAAGCTCAAGAAAGTGGATAATATTCCAAAAACAAGATATTAAGCACCACAAATGCCAGGAAAGTTCAACACCGCCATCTCAAACACCTCTGAAAGCGGAGTGCTACCTTAAAACATACTGAAGCTGCTGCTGAATATAATAAATGCATCTCTCACCTTTGAGACTGCTCAGAACGCTGCAATCTTCTCAATAATGTAGTGGAAAACGAAACGCCATGTGCTTCAAACGCACACAAAGTGGACAAAGGCTGTAAACTGGACTTAGGAAACTGTTCCCTCTGCAGATACACTCCTACGTTGAAACACCAAGATGCAAATCCACAGGACAGTAACTGGCACCGCTCTCAATTCCCAACCCACTGCCAAATTCCAGAGACTTATGTTTCCAGGGGTAAAGAACATCTGACTTCAAGCAGGAGAAAGCCTTTACTAAGGGAGTTTCTCCTTCTGTATTACAGCCAATGCCTTTGTGAGGGTTTTGATCGATTCACAGTACACTGAATAGGAAAGATGCCTGGAGTTTGTTTCCTCCTTCCTCTTCAATTTACAGAAGCTTTCAGTCCTCAGCTTTTTGTTTTTCCCAGCTGAAGCCAGGGATGGTATCATGAGTGCTAACTTTGTCTTTGTGAATAACACTCCATTACTTTACATTAGCATATTAGAACATCAGACATCAGCCCAAGTGTAATGGGCACAGATCAATAACAAGATCCTACAAAAGCTGCTCTGCCCTTTCCTCCATCTCCCAAATGGAGCTGGATCTCCACAGCTTTCTTGAGCTGTTCACATCAAGTTTCTCTCTACAGATGTCAACACAGCCAAGTCTTGGCAGATGAAAAAATTAGATGCTTTTATTCCTTTACATTAGTCAAAGCTTTGGCAGCAAATGGGAGGCTGAAAGCGTGCAAGAGTGAGTGCTCTGCTTCTTTTGTTTCACGTTTAGCCCAATTATCTCTCCATAGCGGTACTTTTTTTTCCCCCTCCATTAACCTGCCATCACAGGGTGGCAGACAACTGCCCATATCCAGCCCCATGCATAGGAACAGAGCTGCTGCTTTCACCGTTCTGCCGGCAGAGCTGCTTATATGAGCACTACAAAAGCACATCAAGCAAACATCAGTAGGATTCATGAAAAGCAGGTATTCAAACTGTAACCCCAACAGCTCTGGCAACAGACAGGCCAGCAGGCATCCACCTCTCTGCCTTGGGAGGAGTAATTCCAGCAGAACTAGGATAGACAGTGTAAGGCAACAGGATTTTCACCCAGAACAGCTGTTTGCTGGGCGGATGGCAGTCTACATCTCTTGCTCAAGGCTTCCCATTTCAGTGTAGCACTGCTGAGGGCCTTCTGCTATGGCTCACCTCATCTTTGTTATCCCCACTCCCTTCTCTCTTAGTCCTCTCTCCTGCTTTATTCACACAGCAGTGACACCACCTTCTGTGGAAGTACCAGGGTCTGGGTATTGTACAAATCACTTATGATGATGCAGCATAACAAATGTGTAAAGTTATCTTTGAAAGTACTTTAAGTGCTCACTGTAAAGGCAACAGGAATCCCTGAAAGGTTTACAAGCCACCTGAAGCAGTGTTTTGCAGCAATGGCAATGTACAAAGGATTTTAGTGAGTTAGCCACCCCCTCCAAACAGCAATGTTATTTAGCAGGGTCCACCTAAAGGAAATAAGAAATCTTTTGCAGGTGGACTAATTCATTCTATCCCATCTCAAAGAAACAAGCAGAGCTGAGCCCACACCTGGCTGAAAGGAAGTACCAAAGGAGAAGGAATCACCAGTGCAGCCTGTCATTAGCACAGCCCTGGTGAAAAACTAACCCCATAGACACCATGAGGCAGAGGAATGAGGATCCAAGGATCAAAAGCCTTCTGGACTTAATCTTTCAAATCAGGCTGTGGACGACACCTGTCTTCTAACCAAAGATCTTCTTCCCTTTGTGGTCTAAGGAGAATTTCTCTCCACTTCAAACCAAGGTTCAACAGAAGCTGGACTAAAACATGAATCTCACCTCCTGACTCCTGCTACCCCTCCAGCCTGCTGCCCATGGCAACACCAGGTAACATCCGGAAACAGGATTCTTCAGTTTCACAGCTGCCCCCAGGGTTTTGAAAATAGCAACAGGGACCTTGATGAGTGCAGCTGGTCCCATCTGTCCACATTCAGGAGATTAATGAGCACTGAGACCTTACAGCAAGAGAATGGGAGCTGGAGGACAGCTTTTGCACAGAGATGTGCAGCGTAAGGCAGCGGCTCAAGCCTCCTGTACCGATCAGGGAACAGTACCACTCTGAAAGCAATGTAAACATTGCTCTGCCTCTTTAGTCTGTAAGATTGCCCAAACAGCTTAATTTGCACTAGAGATGTAGAGGGGGCATCCATAAGAGAAAGATTCCTCACAGCTATAGTCACAAAAGAACACTGCAGCACATGGATTGCTTCTGGAGGTTGCTGAATCCCCCTGGCTTGGAGGTAAAGGCTTGGCAAGATCTGTTTGGAATTATGAGAAACCTGCACGTACCTCAGCTGAGGGCAGCAGGGCTGGATGCCTCTCAAATCCCTTTAAGCCCTGAAGTTCAACAGTCACATCACACCAAAACATCGCAAATTAGAGTCTTAAAAAAAATTAATATGAAGCAACAAAATGAGACAAAACACTCCTGAAAGTCAGCACTGTGCTTGTAAAAGAACTCTGCAATCCAAGGAGCACCACATGATGCCCTGCAATTCAGAACCAACCCCAGACACCTGAAGACCATTCTCATTACCCACACGTTCAATTACTTCTCACTGAGCAACCTGAAGCTTTCCAACTCCACAGCGCTGTTTTCTCCACAATAAACCACATCTACAGCTCGGTTGTTTTAATTACTCAGCTGCTGAACAGGCATGAAATCTTGGCAAAACAAAGGTTAAGCAACCCAGCCCATGTTAATGCAGCAGACAGCAAGATTAGATCATTACAATCCCCAGTGGCCTCCCCCCAGCAGGGACATTACCAAACCACGAGGGTTAGAAACTATTTTCTGAGAAACCACAGTGCACAGAAACCCTCTGGGTGACCCCCTCAAGGCTCCAGGAAAAGCTCCTCCGTTCACCACTGAGGACAGGAAAGGGAATTTTTCAGACTACCTAAATAAGTGACCGGGATTTACCAAGGAGTTTTTTCCCGTACGGAGTTAATGAGGTTTATTATTCAGCAGTCACTTCCTGCCTCCCCAGTTCGCGATGACAGAACCATTCCTAACGAACGGGGCACGTACAGCACCGGCCGCCCCTCAGCGAAGCCGGAGCCCGACACAACAGCTCCGCTCTCCCTCGCGGGGAGCTCCCCCCAGGGCACGCACCGCCGGGCTCTCTCCTCTCGCCCCTCACCCAGTCCGGGCCCGACAACCCCGCGCTGGGCCCGCCGCAGCTCTCAGCCACCGCCGTTCCCCCGGCCCGGCGGGGCCCGGCAGCCCCCCGGTCCCGGCAGCGGGCGCGGGCCCCGCGGGCAGCGGCACCTGGAACTGCAGCAGCTTCTCGGTCTGCTCCGCCGTCAGCTCCCGCTCCTCAGGCGCCGCCATCTTCCCGCCGCCTCTGACCCGCCGCCGCCGAGAACCAATGGCGGTTTATCCTCCGCAACCGGAACTGCTCGCCCGCGCTCCGGAGAGAGCCGAAGTGCTCCCGGAAATGCCCGAACCTCATCCACGGGGCTCGGGTGTTCCCGGCGGGCGCACGAAGAGCTCCGAAACGTGCCGAAAGCCGCTCGGGCGTTTCCGGAGCCGGCCGGGATGAGGGTGGCTGCCGTTAGCTGTGGGGGCACGGTCCCGCTAGTGGAGCCTGGAGCCCCACGGGGGTGGGGGGGGATGCGGGCTGGAGCCCCCCGAGCGCTGCCCGTCACCTTCCGAGCCGCCTCCCGCCCCGCCGGTTCTAACGGCGGCGGCTCCACCCAAGATGGCGGCCGCCAGTCAAGATGGTGGTTGTGAGGGGCCGCCCGCTCCCGCCCCGCGGAGCTACGGGTGCGCGCCCGGCCGGGGAGCGCGCCCCGGGACCGCGGTCCTGCGAGCGTGGGGAGGGGGGGCCGGCCCGCTCCGAGCGTTCATGCCCGCAGTGGGACCGCTCCGGCCGGCGGCGGAGCACGAAGCCGATCACCGGGAGGCGGACCCGCTCCCGCCCCCCACTGATGTCACAGGGCCGGCCCGCCCGCCGCCGCAGTGACAGCTCCGCCCGGTGCCCGTCGGGCCCTGCCCAGCCGAGCGGCGCAGCCAGAGCGGACCGGCCATGGCCGACGACTTCGGCTTCTTTTCCTCGTCTGAGGCGGCCGGCGCCGAGGAGGACCCGGCCGCCGCTTTCCTGGCCCAACAGGAGAGCGAGATCGCGGGCATCGAGAATGACGAGGGCTTTGGGCCGACCGACGGCGAGTCGGCCACCGCCCCGACCGGGCAGGCGGCCCAGCCGGAACCGGGTGAGCGCCGCGACCAGGGGCCGCCGGGGTGTGGGCATAGAGGGGGCAAAGGAGGGCTGCGGAGGGCAGGGGGATCCCTCCAGCTGCGCCCCTCCCCGTGGGGCCGTGTTCCCCGCAGGGTGCGCAGCGTCCCCGGCGGGTGAATGGGCTCCCCGGTGGCCAAGCCTGCATCCCAGCAAGGGCTGTCTGGGGCCTGTGCTTGGTGGTGTGGTTCCCTCTCAACATGGAGGATGTGGGGTGAGCCCTGAGCTGGGAAGGCTATGGGGTGATTTCTCTTCCATATGCTCAGGCTCGGTTGCTTGTGTTGGATGGACCCCTATCTCCTTGTCTCAGTGGCCCCAGCTAGGGCAATGTGAGAGGCATATAGGTGAAGTTGAGAAGCAATGACAGCCCTGTCACTGACCCACAGACAAGAGAGCCATTTGGGGTGCAGATTGGAAGGCATTTTCCCTGGGAACATTGTGGTCCCAGGCCCTGCAGGTAGAAGGTACTAATCCTGATCTCTTACCTCTAGTCTGCAGGGACTCAGCAGTCTGCTGTCTGCATGGACACTGCTGCCACAGTACTCTGGTTTCTTCCCCTTACCAAGGCTCACAGGGCCTCCTTGTGCTGTTTCACCTCTCTGCAGATGGGGCTGTGGGGGCAGATCAGGGCCTGGAGAGCTGTTGACGGCAGCAGTGATAAATGCCGTCAGACAGGCTGGAGCTGGGTGTAGCCAGAGCTGCACCATGGGGGCAAACACTCGGGATGGTGCTTGTCTGAGCTGCTTGTGGCTGCCTGTGCCTGCTGGTAGAAGCCTGTGGTCATCACTGTGGAGAGCTCAGGGCCTGGAGCCTCCTTAAAGCCTCTTCTCTCCCGGCAGCGAGACCCCTGCATGGGGCTGGCGTTGTGACCCTGGTGTGCAGCTCTCAGTGTTCTCTGGGGCTGGGGGGCACATGGCGGTGTACCCCAGCTGTGGGTGTCAGAGGTGCCTCATTCCCAGCTCTAACCTTGCAGCTCATTCCAAGGGCATCACCCAAAGTGGGCTCCCAAGGGCCTCAGCATGCACGCATGCCTTCCTCTGCTGGGGGACCATTCTGCAGTGTCTCTGTGGTCTCTGTCCCTGGCAGAGCTGCTCTCCCTTCACTGCGGGGCACTCAGCTGATAGCTTCTGGAGCCGTCCATTGGCAGCCTCTGCCTAGCTGCTTGCAGCTGGGGGTTGGTGAGGTTGTCTTTCTACAGTCAAAGCACCTGCCGGTGTCCAGGCTTGTGCCTGGAACAGCTTCTCTATCTTCAGATAAGATAAAACACCAGTGAAAACACTGTAAAGACATAAATACCCAGAGCGGTTTGTTTGGAAGATAGAGAGGTGCTTGCAGGGTTAATCTCACCAAGGACATAAGACCGTGGGGCTGTTGTGGATGGGTATGCTGGGCTGGGAATGGTACAAACAAGCTCTCAGGAACTGATTTGCTTCAGTTGCGGTCACCTGGCATCACCTACAGCTGCTGTAGTTGTAATTGTCTTTCTTCCCTTTTCCCTAGCTGGTTTCCAGAATGGAGGAACCACTGTCAATGGAGATGTCTTCCAGGTGAGAGCTCAGCCTCTTGCCTGGTGGTGTTAAGGGGGATTGGGTGGCTGTGGGTTAAACACTCTGCTGCTCTGCTCCCAGTTTGCTATCCCAATGCAGAATCACTCTGGAAAGGTGTGTATCTGATGGGGTGTCCTGGCTGCTCCATTCTCACCCCTCTTTGAAAAGAAGAGTGGTTCCATCTGCCATGTTCTGCTCCAAATCTGTTTGCAGGTGGCCTGTGCCATTAAGGAGTGCCCCATAGTCTTGATAGCTCCTGGAGGCCTCCGGGGCAGCCAGAAGCATCTCTTGGAGAGGCCAGAGCCAGGACAGGGCTGCCATGGGACACTTGCTTTGTTGGCTCAGCAGCATCTCCTGTTAAACCCAATTGCCCTGTGGTCAAGGATTTTTAGTGGGAGCCACCCACCGGGGTCTCAGCTCCCTCTGGGAGCCCCAAGCCCGCTCTGGTGGCTGTAGGAGGAGCTGTGCCAGCACTTGACAAGCCCTTCACCCCCCTCAGTGCCCAGCAGCATGGCATGTGTGTTGCCCATGCCTAGGTTAGAAGGTGATAATCACATCAGAGACTGGGCATACTTAATTAGATTGGGGATCTTGGAGTAAAGCTGTAATCCCATGGCTGAGCTCGGTTTCAGGCTGGGAATCCCAGCCAGAACAAGGTGTTAAGAGGGGTGCTGAGCCAGGTGGGCTCAGGAGCTAGAGAGGCTCTTGCGGGATGGTGTCCAGGCATCAGCCTCTCCCTGTCTGCTGTGGCCAAGCTGTGACAGTGCTCAGTCCTGGGGCTGCCTCAGCCCAAGTCAGGGTCAGGGGAGGCTGGTGCTGATAGGAGCATGTCACAAAGCTGGTAGCTCCCCAGGGGACGTGAGAGGAGCAAGTCAGGGAGGGAAAGGCTGGGAAGTGTTTCTGTGTAACAGGGCCTGGAGCTGGGACAGCAGCTTGAGTGCTTTGGGGACTCTGTCCCACATGTCTGAGGCTGTCACCCTCCCTCTCTTCTATCTTCTTTTGTCTGAGTGGCCCTTTGAGGTGACTGTGGAAAGAGCTAGTGCTGATGGTGAGGTGCTCATGTCCTGCAGGAGTCCAATGGCCCCACTGATGCCTACGCAGCCATAGCCAAGGCTGACCGGCTGACCCAGGAACCTGAAAGCATCCGCAAGTGGAGGGAGGAGCAGAAGAAGCGCCTGGAGGAGCTGGGTGAGACCTGAGGCCATGTGTGGCCATGCTCATGGCAGTTGGGGCCCATGGTATCCCTCACCTGGAGGTGACTCAACTGCATCCCAGAGAGGTGTCTTGTGGCCCACACTGTGTGGGTACTCCTGTCAAAGGTCTGCTATCCCTGGGGCAGTGATGGCTTTCAGACAGTACTAAGGACTGGGGATAAGGCTGGGGGGCTGCAGCTGTGTTGTCTCCTGGGGAGCTGCCCAGCAGAACGAGTGCATGACAGTCCGGCTAATGGGGTCTGTCTCACTCTGGCCTTAGATGCAGCATCGAAGGTGACTGAGCAGGAATGGCGTGAGAAGGCCAAGAAGGACCTGGAGGAGTGGAACCTGCGTCAGAATGAGCAGATGGAGAAGAACCGAGCGAACAACAGGTATGTTGGGGTCAGCATGGCCACGAGGGCTTCAATGGGAGCTGCTGTGCAGCCAGATCTGGGATGTTTGGGGGCCTCCTTCCCCACAGTGGAGCCCAGCCCTGCAGGGATGGAGCTTTGCCAGGCAAGGGGCTGTGAGTGGCTCCGGTGGCTGTGCAGGGCTGCTCTGGCTGGGACCCCACTGGGATCTTGGTGCCTCCTGCCCCCCCCACGGGCCTCACCCTGGGGCAGGGTTGTCGCACTGTGTGTGCAGGTTGTCCTGGTGCTGTGTGAGCTGTGGTGAGTGGGTCACGCTCTCTGGGAGGACATTAACCCCCTGTGTGTTTCTCTCTCTCTAACCCTCTGCCTGCCTGTCTGCTCTGTGCTCTCTCTCTGTCTCTGCCTCCGGGGCTATAGGATCGCTGACAAAGCCTTTTACCAGCAGCCGGACGCCGATGTGATCGGTTATGTGTATGTGCCTCTTACGGACCATATCCTGCCCCGCGGGGTCTGGGGGTCCTGGGGCTGCCCAGCCAAGGGAAGGGGGGATGCTGGGAGGTACTGGGCCATGGTGAGGTCCCAGAGGGAGGACAGTGCAGCTGAGTGTCTCCATGTCTCCAAATGGTGGAGTCTTAGGAAGCAAGTGGAGCTCCTGGAAGTGCCTCTGTGGGGGCTGTTGAAGAGGCAAAGCTTGGGGTCTTATGCCTTTTGGGGGATGGCTCTGGAGTGGAGAAGTCTTGGGAGCAGGCAGACACTCCAGTGCCCCTGGATGAATGATGTCTTGGGTGAGTGCAGCCAGCAGCAGCCTTGAGCATCATGTGTCTCTGGATCCCAGAGGATGCTAAGCTCATCAGCTGGAGCAAGGGAACAGGAAGAAGGGACATGAGGGGTTCCCAGACAGATGGGAGGGTCTCCTTTGAAAGGGTTCTGCTGGTAACAACCCTCCGTGTCTCTGCAGGGCCTCGGAGGAAGCATTCCTGAAGGAGTCCAAGGAGGAAACCCCTGGCTCCGAATGGGAGAAGGTGGCCCAGCTCTGTGATTTCAATCCCAAGAGCAGCAAGCAGAGCAAGGATGTCTCACGGATGCGCTCAGTGCTCATCTCCCTCAAACAGACACCCCTGTCCCGTTAGCTGCTGCCTGGCACAGCTGGAGCACAGCCGGGCAGGGCTGGGCTCACGGAGCCCAAAAGGGGGCCTCATCCTGCCTGCTCCCTGCTGTGCACCTCTGCTGTGCTCGAGTCACTGGTTGTAACTCTCCCCATGGTTTTCCTTTGCTTAAAAGGTGCATCGGTCTCTTTTTACACCTATTTATTACACTGTGGCATTTCCCCGGGAAGCGACACTGCGTGGCAGAGCTGAGTTACGGTGGGGGAGCCCCCAGCCTGGGCTGAGGTTGTGCCCAGAGGCCTGGCTGAGTGAGAGGGGGAGCATCCCCCTAGTGTTCCCCCTCCTCACCCCTGCACTGGGAATAAACCCACCTGCGGCTCTCCTGGAGCAGCTCCAGGCATGGCAGCCCTAAGTATGACCCTGGGACCCAGGCAGTGATCCCAGTGGGACCCCGGGGTTGTCACCTGCCTTTCCCGGGGTTATAGGGCAGAGCTGTTTGGGAGGGTGGAGGAACAGCCCTTACTCAGCTCTGCACTGCTAAGTCCTGCAGGAGCATGGCTGCAGCGTGATGCTGCTGGGCTGGGGAAGGTGAGTGCAGGCACCCAGGCTGGGCCGGGAAAGCCCCAGGCCCAGCAGAACCCTCCCCAGCCTGGCTCTGTATCCCAAAAAGCTGGTTGGGCTCCAAGCAGCAGTTGCAGTGTCTGTGTCCCATCCCATGCTGTGGGGTTGATGGTGCCAGTTTGAGGTGGTGCAGGGCACTGGGATGAGGCTGTAGGGTGAGTGTGTGGGATGTTTTCTGTCTCTCCAGCAAAGCCACCAGCAGTTGGGAATGTGGGTGCCAGGCTTTGGGACCCTTGGCTCTGCTCCTTCCCCTGCTACTGGGATGGGAGATGGAGGCTGTGTGGTTGCAGGGAAGGAGGTAGGAAGGTTGAACCCCCACTTCCCTAATCCAGGGACCCAGAGCAGGATGAGGCAGAGTTCTGGTGCTTGTACTGTCCCTGGAGAACAACCTGCCCATGTGTCTGCAGCTGCTCTTTGGGCCCTGCTGGATTTATACACCTAAGGCAGCATGGGGAGATGCCTCAGTCCCGCTCCTCACCCCACAAGACACTTTCCAGCTGGAACACCCAGTTTCTCTCCTCTGCTTGGCAGGGCCAGCACCAGCCCCTCCAGCTTGGAGGCCCAGCTCTGGAAACCTCCAAAACTCCCGGCTAGCAGGAGAGGGACAGACCCATGACATGGAGCAGAGCCCACAAAACATTTGCTTGAGCATCGCTGCAGAGCCCTGTCAGCCAAACAGCAAGTACACAAAGCTCTCCTGCCCCACAGCTATGGAGTCAGGAAGGTCACCTCTTCAGGGGTGACCAGGCGTCCCTGGCCCAGGGGCACAGGTTCAGCAGTGAGCTGGGAAGGGGAATGGGTGTGTGGGGAGTCACTTGGGTGTCACTATATGCTGGGATTGTGCCCCTTGTATAGGGCTGTTGCTCCTACTCCTTCCCACTGTGCTCCAGCATGCATAGGCAGCTTTGCTGTGGTGCAGGATGGACACTGGTACAGGGTATCTTGGGGTTGGCTGTCTGCCTCTGCCTCTCACTGCAGAGCAGAGGGAAGTGAAGCAGTCTCCCTGCCATGCTCTGTCCCACCAGCCCCCCGGCAGCTGTGCCCCCATGTCAGGCAGGGCAGCCAGCTCCCAGGGAGCCATGCCCACAGCTCTTCTACATCCCCCTGGCTTTGGTATCTGTGACTGTTTGAATTACCTGTTACAATAAACCCACATCTCCAGTCCTACAGGGCACCGTCATCTTTC
The DNA here is from genome assembly GCA_028858755.1 of Ara ararauna. Lineage (NCBI taxonomy): Eukaryota > Metazoa > Chordata > Aves > Psittaciformes > Psittacidae > Ara > Ara ararauna. The sequence goes on from CM054386.1 coordinate 1,714,737, forward strand.
TGCTTCAGCAACACGCACGTGTGTGTTTAGGAGAGCACACAGCCCCACAGAAGCCTCCTGTGGAAAGGACAGGGTGGGAGAAAAACCACATCCTACAGGAAGAAACAGGAGCAAGGGGAAGGACCAGATGGTGTGTGCTGGGCTGGGGCAGAAGCAGTGGCAGCCAACCCTATCCAGGTTGCCAAGGGATTGTGCTCACAGATCTGCCCTCCCACAGCCCTGCCCCAAGCTGGCTGGGCTGAAGTGCCAGTGAGCCAGCCAAACAGCTTCTGGGGAAGACATGCTGAGCAGGCAAAGCGCAGGGCTCCCTGGTGGGGCTCACCCTGCTCAGCGCTGGCAATAGTTCATTTGCCCACCCTCACACTTCATAAGTTGGCCCTGGTGGGCAAGAGCCTTCCTCTCTGTCCCTGCTTGTTTGCAGGCAGAAGCGGGTTCCCCCTCACCCAGAGGTGGGGCTCTCCTCCAGAGAAGCTCATGAAGGTACAGTGGGCTCCACAAGCTGCAAAGGCACCACAGGACAGGGAGGGCTGGGGCACAGGCACCAACATGCAGACATCTAGTGCCTGGAAACGCTCCAGGCAGCTCAGTGTGGGAGACACCACAGCACGTTAGTGGTGTCTGTGCCCCTTTCCTCTACAGGTATGAGCTGCTGCAGCCACGGAGCAAACAGAGCCAACAGCCCCATGTCCTCCCAGCCCTGCAGCCCTGACACGGGAGAGCAAAGTCTTGTTGCTCACCAAACTCTCCTGGTATGATCCAAACGATGTCTGTCACAATGCAGGGGGTGCAGCTCCCTCTGGGAGCAGGGCTCTTGCTCAGCCTCCAGCTCATGTGAAGCACTGAGCTGTGCAGGAACTGACTCCCTAGGAAAAGCAGCAGCAGGTCCCTGTTTTGGAAATGTGAGTTCCCAACTTGTTTTCATAGGGAGTTGCATCTCGTGTCCTGCTTGCATCACCGCAGCTGTGAGGCAGCACTGCCTGCTCCCTTTCCTTCCTACGCTGTTTACTCTCTGGCCTCTCAATGCTCTGCCACCCAGTGTCAGTCAGAATCTCGCTGCAATTCACTTTTACTCACTGGTCGCAACCAACAGATTACGTATTCTCCCCGGAAGACTCACCTCCTGCTTATGAACTCTGTCCTGCAGGACCAGGCCACAGACAGAGCTTCTTACTTGGGCAGCTCATTTCTCAGATGCTGGTTCACCGCCTGAATAAAGACACAACTTGACCCCAGGACCCAATTTTAACAGAGTGCGACAGCAGCAAGCACGGATGAGAGCTCTGACATGGGAGGAGAGCCTCAGTGAGACACAGCCTCCAGTGCTGCAGGAGGATCAACAAACACCACGGCCCAAACATCAGGTTATTCACCGAGTTGTATTAGGCAGTTTCCAGAGCTCCGGCACACAGAGCCTCCCTGGCGCGGCTCCACCGGCACATCACGACCGTCTCTCAGAAACGGCACCCGCGGCCCGAATGCGGCTGGGCACAGGCTGGTGGGGCACCCCCGCAGCCCCCCTCCCGCCTCACTTCACTTTCTAGACTTCACGGCTGCGGCTGCCATGCCCCCCAGGAGCGCCGCGAAGGTGAAGCCCTGGGCCAGGATACGCGCCCGCATCATCAGCTGAGACTTGCGGGTGTCGCCCCTCTTGAAGTTGATCAGCCCGTAGGTCAGGACGCCGACGGTGCAGAGGCAGCCTGCGGAGGGGAAGGATGCGGCGATGCCCGGCGGGCAGCGGCTCTGAGGAGCAGCTCCCGGCTCCCAACGCACCCGCGGAGCAGCCCCACCGCCGCCGACCCCCCACTTCCCTCCGCCCCCCCTCACCGAGGGGCACCAGGGGGTTCTCGCGGGTCTTGCGCACGAACTTGTCTCCGAAGCCCTCCTCCCTGAACACCGGCAGCACCACGGGCTCCAGCGGCGGCGGCGGCGGCTCGGCCGCCATGCCTGCGGCCAAGGGAAGGTGACCGCCGCCACCCTCCCCGGCCGCCGTAGCGAGGGAGCGGGGCATGCTGGGGGTTGTAGTCCTCAGCCGGCGCCCCCCCCCGGGGACTACAGTTCCCGTCGTGCCCCGCGGCCCGCCCGGCGCGGCGCAGGCAGCGGCGTGGAGCGGCGATGCCGAAGGCGAAGGGGAAGGGGCGGCGGCGCCGGTACTGCTACAGCGTGAACCGCAAGCGGCTGCACCGCAGCGCCCGCCGCCGCGCCGCGCCGCGCATCGCATGGTGAGGGCTGCGGGCGGGGGGGCTGCCGCGGGCCGCGGTGTGTGCGGGGAGCGTGGCGCGTGTGTGCGGGGAGCGGGGCGCGGGGCCTCGGTGTGTGCGGGGAGCGGGGCGCGTGTGTGCGGGGAGCGGGGTGCGGGGAGCGGGGTGTGGGGCGCGTGTGTGCGGGGCGCGGGGAGGGGGGTGCGGGGCGCCTGTGTGCGGGGAGCAGGGCGCGTGTGTGCTGAAGCGGGGAGCGGGGCCTCGGTGTGTGCGGGGAGCGGGGCGCCTGTGTGCGGGGAGCGGGGTGCGGGGCGCGTGTGCGCGGGGCGCGTGTGCGCGGGGAGCGCGGCGCACCCCCCCATCACGCTGCTGCCTGTCCCCGCGCAGCTCGCACATCCGCCAGGCGTGGGACCGCTCCAAGTCGGTGGCGCAGAACCTGGCCGAGATGGGCCTGGCCGGCGACCCCAACAAAGCCGTCCCCATCCCCGGGAAGGAGCTGCTGGTGAGTGTATGGGCGGGGGGGATCGGCTGCGGCTGCTGCCTGGGACGCGCAGCCGGGCTGGGGCAGAGCACTCACACTACCTTGGTACCACGGGTCAGGGGGCTCTGGGCCGGGCTCTGTAGGTGCATGGGTTTGTTACCCATGGATGTTGTTTCCTTGCCAAGCTCCGGTGTCACAGAGAAGTAATGGGCTTAACAATAAATAATGGGCTTCGCTAGAAACGATGTCAGTCAGTTTCCTGAGACTTGCCAGAGAGAGGTGAGGTTGGGAGCGCAGCAGGCGAGTCGCTCCTGATGGCAAAGAAAGCTTTTATATGTACAGTAGCACCAGGCAGGCCTGCCTGCACCGGGGGGCAGCGCTTCCGGGCCAAAAGTGGCCCCACAAAACGTCACACTCGTGAAAAATAAACAGGAGTGACCTTGTTTGCCGCTTGCCTGCGTCCGCACAGTGACAGGCTTGCCCTCGAGCCAGCTTCATGGCGCAAATAAAAGCTTTTCTTAAGCCAGCTGAGGTTTCTCTGTCCTTGCAGCCTTTGGGTAAGCAGTTTGGAGGTTTGGGAGCAATGTATCGGGACACGGCTCCTCCCAGATGGGCTTTTCTTGAGTTCCTTTTTCTCTCATTCAACACAGGGAATGGAAAGCAATGGACAAGACCAAGGAAAGCAACTCGTGCGGAAGCCCTACGTGCTGAACGGTCGGTGCTGCTGCTGCCCGCCCCAGGGAGCACCTCCGGCCCTGGCAGTTTCCTGCTGAGCCCCAAAGGCAACTGCTGCTGTTGCCTTTGGGGTTCTCCCAAGGCCCTCTGGGTTACTTTATCTCTCAGCTCTGTGCTGTGCCCTAAGGGTGTTACTTCCTGTCCAGGCTTGTAGAGGAGCAACCCCCTGGCAGCAGTTGGCTGGAGATTCCCAGCCAGGCTGGAGCTGAGTGGGGGCCGGGACAGCAGCTCTGCCATTCCCCTTTGTCCTCTGGCTCAGGAATTTCCTTTTCCCTCCCGTGCTGCCTTCTTTGCAGTATTTCTGCCTGCAGCCCCAAGAGGGCTCTTGTCACTCAGAAACGGGCTGGTTTGGGGCACCAGGGTGACAAGAAACTGAGGCTGCCCGTTTCGGTGGGGGACTGGGCAGCTCTGAACAGTCCCACTGCAGCCTGGGCAGAAGTGTTTCACTCGTGCTGCGAGCAGGATGCCTGCGCGTTGTGCTGAGGGCTGCTGTTTGTTTTCCTGCGTGATGGTGCTGGGAAGCCACCTCCTTTCTGCAGCAGGGCTTGATCTTGGGAGGAGGCTGGGGACTTCTGAGGTGTTGCTTGCTTCCCTCCCCTGCTTCACAGTGTCTGTTCTCTGCCTAGAGATGGAATATGAGGCCAGTCTGCCCGAGAAGAAGTCGAACACACTCTCACGAGATCTCATTGACTACGTGCGGTACATGATACAGAACCACGGGGAGAACTACAAGGTCAGTACTGGCTGTCCCAGAGCAGCTTGCTCCTGGATCTTACACAGAATGGGAACCAATAATCCAGTCTGTCCTGGCTCCTGTGTTGCAGTGAGCTGCGTTACGGGGAACCTTGGCCAGGTCCCTGTCTGAGTCAGGCAGTGATCACAGCCAGCCTGGGTGGGTCTTGGGAGTGTGGTTGGGCTGGTTTGGTGTTTGCTCCTGGGGACATCCCTCTGATTTATGCTCTCCTTTGTCTCAGGAAATGGCTCGAGATGAGAAGAACTACTACCAGGATACTCCCAAGCAGATCAAGAGAAAGATCAACGTGTACAAGAATTTCTATCCTGAGGAGTACAAGGATTTTGTTGCATCACTCAAGCAGGAGAAGATGGAGGTGCAGTGACTGCCCTTTTCCCTCAGGTTTGCCTGCAAGTGCAGGCTAGACACAACTGTTTTCTACACTGAGCACAGACTGACAGATAGGTGACAGTAACAGGCCCAGTGCCTGCAAGGTGAGCTATGCAAAGCCTCTGCTGATGGAGGAAGGACCTTCATTAGACAGAGATAGTTATAACCAGGCGTGAAAGTATCTTGTCTGTGGCTTATGGCTTTGGGACTGAGTGTGCTGTGCCCCTCCCTTTGGTGGCAGCCAGTGCTCCTGTTGCCTTCTTAAAATAAATTACTTCTCCAAGGTGGTGTGAGTGTCTTACTCATGGGCTCTTGCTTGGCACAGTCCTGCTTTGAGAGCTCCCAGTGCCATGGTGGGACGTGGGCATTGGGCACATGGCACCCTCTGCAGCAACGGGTGCAGGCAGCACTGGAACCTCTGCTGATTTCCCTGTAGGCAGCAGAAGTTGAAGCAGGGTCATGGGCTGCTTCCTTACCTGGCGAGTGACTTTCCAGCCTGCAGGCTGGGAGATCCCTTCTCTGCCAAGGAGCTGGAGGGCAGTGCAGAGCGGTCAGCCTCTTTTATTGACAGAAGGAAGGAGTGACAGTACAAAAGGTTTAACAGCAGAGATCAGCCGAGCATGGTCCTTTTGCCCAAGGTGCTCCCCAGCTTCCATGATTGGTTTTCCAGGACCCAGCAGCCTCCTGCCTGCGGCAGGGCTTCCTTCATCCCCTGTTACCTGGTGAAGTGGGAGGGAGGGAGATTAGGCAGGGGGGAAACGCCTGCTGGGTGGCACACCTACCAAACAGCCTGGCTTTGCCCCTGTTCAGGGTGAAGGGCTGCCCGATACCTGCCTTCATCTCTCCTCAACAGGGCTTTAAATCCAGAACTGGGGGAATTGAGAGCTGTGCTCAGCACTGGTGAGGATCAGCCCAAGCTGGTTATTCCTGCTGGTGTGCACTGCACTGGCAGGACTCCCTCTCCAGCCCCATTCATTTAACATCCTGCAGGGCTGCTGTGAAGGTGTGGGGCGCTGCCCTGTGCTGCATGTTCCTGCTCACCAGGATGATTTCATCCTTGAACTGGGGGGGGTTGGCTGCCCTCCCCCTGCGGCAGAGTGCTCAGGGTCCGGGAGAGCAGTGTCACCAGCAGGCTCTTCATGTGGAGGATGCTGTTGGCAGTGTTTAGGCTGTCCCATGTCGCGCTGGTGGGCAGGAGGAAGAGCTCCCGCTGCTCGCTGAGTGTGTGCAGGGCCAGCTCCTCCCACAGCTCTGCCGTGCTCAGGGCATCGCTCTTGTCCTGCGAGGAAAGAAGAGGCTGCTCAGAAGGGGAGCAGTGCCCGGAGCTGGCAGTACCCTGGTCCTGGCAGGAATTGCGTGCAGGCAGGGCTGCCTCTTTATTGGAGTCACTTTGGCACAAGCTAATGGGGAGCAGCACGAGGCATGCGCTTGGTCAACTGCCTGGAAATGTATTTCCCATCCAGGATTTGGCATGTGCTACCCGGGTGCTCTCCTGAAACTCATTAGCCAGGCGCTGGCAACCGCAGCCGCACCTCCCAGTAAAAACGGGAGGAGTCTGTCCCAAGAAATTGGATTTTGCAAGAGCTGATGGAGTTGGGGTTTTGAGGATTTCCCCTCAGGGCCCTGGGGAGGGATTTCACTGGAAACGTGCCCAGAGGCATCTGTGGGGACAGACAGACAGACGGATACCAACCTGCTTATTGGCCAGCACCACCAGGGGCAGCTGGGGCTCTATGGCCAGCAGCGTGTGCAGCTCCTGGCGCGCCGTCGCCAGGCGCGACCTGTCCACCGAGTCCACCACGAACACCAGCACGTGGGCATGGCTCACGTAGTGGGGCCAATACGCTCGCAGGTTCTGGCTGCCACCCACTGCGGGAGATGGAGAGGATCAGGCACCAGTGTGAGGATCAACCAGACCTCCTGTCACCCGGGGTGCTCTTTACCACCAGCCTGGTGCCAGCGAGGGGATGCTCCAGGCCATGCAGGGCCAGGCCAGCCTTACCCTCCAGCAGCTCCATCTCCAGCCCCTCAATAGAAAGCTGGGTGCAGTTGAAGCCCCAGGTGGGTGTGAAGTGCTTCCTGGCTGTCTGGTTGCAGATGTAGTGCAGGACGCTGCTCTTCCCTGCTCCCTCCAGCCCCAGCACCAGCACTTGCTGCCAGTCCAGCTGAGGGGGTACAGGAGGGTGTTGGGTGAGTGGGAGCAGGTCCCAGTACCCGCAGCTGCATGGTTATGGGCTGGTTGAGCGATGAGCCCAGAGCAAGGGGTCCTGCCGGCCTCTCATCCTCCCCTTCATTCTGGTGGGCTCCACTGGCTGTTCAAGCTGGGGACCCCTCCCCTGGCAGGATGGGCTGCAGGAGTGTGCCCCAAGGGCTGTACCCCAAGAATACCCTGGAGAATCCAGTCTGACCTGCTCCAGGGGATCCCAGTGCGAGATTCCAGAGGGGATCCTGGCCCTGCGCCCCCCTTCCAAGCCCTGTGTGGATTCTGCTGGTGATCCAGAACCTTTCCCAGCCTGGGGAGCACAGGGGTAGCCCCGACCCTGCCCCTTCCCCAGCTTCACAGCCCCGGGGGAAAAGTGAGGAACCAGGAGGGATCCCAGCGCCCTGTCCCATCGCAGAGATCCCGGTAAGGGGATCCCGGTGGAGGGGATGCCCGAGAGATCCCGACCCTGAGCCCTTCCCGTCCGCGATGGGCCGGGGGTGCCGGCGGGGTCCGTCCCCTCCTTACGGCGTCCTTGGAGGGGGCTTGTTCCCACAGGTCCTGCTCCCACCATCCGTCCCAGTCGGTGCTGCTGGTGGTGTCGCAGAAGTAGATGTTCCAGGCGATGTAGAGGAGGGAACCGAGGGCGAACACGGCGGCCCCGACGGTCAGCGCCAGGGCCCGGAGGGCGCCGGACAGAGTCATGGTGCACCAGCAGCGAGCGGCCGCGGCGGTGCGACCCCCGCCAGATGTGCCCGCAGGCAGAGCGCCAGATGTGCCCGCCTCTGACGTCACCACCGCGCTTAAAGGGGCCGCTTCGACCGCAGAGGGGTGGGTGGATGGATGGATGGATGGGTGGGTGGATGGATGGATGGATGTATGGATGGATGGATGGATGGTGCGATGGTGCGATGGTGCGATGGTGCGATGGTGCGATGGTGCGATGGTGCAAGGTCCTACACCTGGGTCGGAGCAATTCCAGGCACACATACACGTTGGGCAGAGAAGAGATTCAGAGGAGTCCTGCAGAGAAGGACTTGGGGGTGCTGGTCGTTGAGAAAATGAACATGAGCTGGCAGTGTGCGCTCGCAGCCCAGAAAGCCAACCATATCCTGGACTGCATCAAAAGGAGCGTGACCAGCAGGTCGAGGGAGGTGATCCTGCTCCTCTACTCTGCTCTTGTGAGACCTCACTTGGAGTATTGTGTGCAGTTCTGGTGTCCTCAACATAAAAAGGACATGGAACTGTTGGAACAAGTCCAGAGGAGAATGATCAGGGGACTGGAGCACCTCCCGTATGAAGAGAGGCTGAGAAAGTTGGACTGTTCAGCCTGGAGAAGAGAAGGCTGTGTGGAGACCTCAGAGCAGCCTTCCAGTATCTGAAGGGGGCCTATAGGGATGCTGGGGAGGGACTCTTCATGAGGGACTGGAGTGATAGGACAAGGGGTAACGGGTTCAAACTGAAACAGGGGAAGTTTAGATTGGATATGAGGAAGAAATTCTTTACTGTAAGGGTGGTGAGGCACTGGAATGGGTTGCCCGGGGAAGTTGTGAATGCTCCATCGCTCGTGGTGTTCAAGGCCAGGTTGGACATAGCCTTGGGTGGCACGGTTTAGTGGGAGGTGTCCCTGCCCCTGGCAGGGGGTTTGGGACTGGATGATCTTAAGGTCCTTTCCAACCCTAACTATTCTACGATTCTATGATTCTATGGATAGATGGATGGATGGAGGGATGGGTGGATGTGTGGTGGGGATGGAGGGAGGGATGTCAGGGAGAAGGGACAATGGGCAGGGGGTGGGCGGGCGTCTGACGTGAGCTGCCCCCGGGCCCCACACCTGCCCGGTGCCATGCGCCCGCTCCCCACTGGACTCGCATGTCCCCAACCCACTCCCGCGCTAGGCCAGGTCCCACGGCCGCCGGCCCTTCCCTGGAGCCTCCGTGAGCGGCTCCCGTGGCCCTCAGCCCCCCTGCCGGGGCCGGGGTGTGCGGAGCACCGCGCCGGCGGGAAGAGCGGCTTCACTGGAAGAGCCGGAGCGTGGTCGGGCAGGGGCCGGGGGCTGGCGGTGACGGGCAGGAACCAGGCAGCGGTCAGGCAGCGCCCGCCCATCCCGAACTACATCTCCCAGCGCTCCGCGCTCAGCCGCCAGAGCTCGCGGGATCTGTGCCCTTCCGCGCTCTCGGTCCCGCTCTCCGGTGCCGGTGCCTTCCCGGTGCCTCCCCCGCCATGGCGCCGCCAGTCCCTGCCCCTGCCGCAGCGCACCCCGCTCCGCCTCGCTAGCCTAAGCCGAGCCGCCGTCATGAGTGCGCGGCAGGCGGACGCTCCCGGTAAGCCTCCCCCTCGGCGCTCCCCGCCGGCCCGGGCAGACCGCGGCGGCGCTGAGCGCTGCCCTCTCTGCCCGCAGCGCTGGAGCAGGGCGGCGGCGCCCGCCCGGGCAGGATGTCGCTGCCTGTCGGCGTGCCGCGGCGGACCTTCAGCTACGACGAGGGCTTGGAGGACACGGCGCCCATGACGCCGCCGCCCGCCGACCTGCGCGGCAGCGTGCTCTGGAAGCAGCCGGTCATCCCCGAGCGCAAGTACCAGGAGCTCTCGAAGGTACAGGGCGGGCGGTTGCTGCGGCGGCCGCGGCGGCGCTCCCGGTGCCCGTGGCACGGCACCGCCCCGGGGGAGCTGCCGCCGCCCTCCGCAGCGGAGCCCCGGAGGCGATGAGGGCGAGAGCGCGGCGGTGCGGTTGGGACGGGCGCGCTTGGGGAGCCCGCTGGCTATGGGAGGTGTTCGTGGGTTTGAAGCTGGGAGCTGAAACCAGGGCGAAGGGGTAGGTTTGGGCCGGCGGTGAGTGCCGTTTGCAGAGGGTGGTGAGGCACTGGGACGGGTTGTGCAGGGGAGTTGTGGATGCCCCATCCCTGGAAGTGTTAAAAGCGAGGTGGGGCTTTGCTTTGAGCAGCCTGCTCTAGTGGAAGATGCCCCAGCCTGCAGTGGGGGCTATACCAGACAGTCATTGAAGGTGCCTTCCAACCCGCACTGTTGTACGGAATGACTGCGGAGAGGCTTTGAGTACACGACCAGCTCTTTTAAATTTGGAGGCTGTTTTCCCAGTTGGAAGTGGCGCTGACTGTGGTTGAATGGAAGCAAATGACTTTGTGTCCCTTAGAGCTTAACCTTGGATTTTCACCTCATTTGAAACAGAAAAAAAATCTCGTGGAAGGAAACCTGGCGCTGTGGTTTGGCACAAAAAGCAAATTGTCCAGTTAGGGAATGGCGACTCCTGTGCTCAGGATTTCTTGTAGCATCCATTATCTGGTCCTTGTTGCCTGGGTCTTGCGGTCAGTGGTAGAGCTGTGACCACTGGGTACACTGAACAGGGAACGGATACAAGGAATGAGATGGAAAGCAAGATCTAACCACCAGCCTCTAATCTGTGTGCCTGCTGTTCTGTAAATAGCTTGTTTCTGAGCTGCCTCTGGAAGGGTGCTCTTGCCCAGTTGACCTTGAAGTCCAGTTTGCAGTTATGGGGATGGAAGTAGATATGTTCTGGTTTCTTTCCTGTTGACCTTTTGTGCTTAGACTAACAACTTGTTGGCTCCGAGCCCTGCATGTTTCCAAGTACTGGATGCAAGTTCTTGTTCATTGCTAAGAATTAAAAGGTTCAAGCTCTAAACATTTCCCAGCTGTAGTGAGAACAGTGTATGGGTTTATTCCAAGCGATGAAGGCTAGCTGCTAGAGCAGCTTGGCCTTGTGTTTTGTTTCAGTACTTAGAGATGTGTCCTGGCAAGGTGCTGAGATACTTTCTTATCTTAAAGTGTACCCTGCTGCTTCCCCACAGATCGAGGAGGGGGATGCTAACATGAATGCGTCCGTCATAACTCCATCATCGTCCACTGAAAGTGTGAACAAGGTACCTGTGGTGAAGGCCAAGGCCACTCACATCATCATGAACTCTCTCATTACAAGTAAGAACTCTCACCTCTAATGTGGTGGCTAATGGATTGTGAGCACTTGAGCATGCTCTGGCTTGGTAGTGCCTCAAGGTAACCACCAGAGTTCCTGGACAGCTGGTGGGCTCAGACTGACTCTGTGCTTGAGCTGTATGAGGGTTTTGGAGGGTGCTTCTAAAGGAACTAGGGAATAAGCCACACTTTTACTGCCTCTGTTTCCAGGTGGTGGAGGTGGGTGATAAGGGAGGAGTGCAGCGTGTGTTGTCTGTTGATAGGACACTGCAGTCCATGCCATCTTGCTGCAGAGGTGGCTGCTGCTGCTCCTTGCTGTTTGCTTATTAACTTGCTATTTTAGGATGACAGGTAGAGCTTTAAAATTATGTGGAGAGCTGACATGCTGTGCTAATGAGGCACTTGCTGGCATTTCTGGTAGTTAATAGCAGCAGCTGCTGTCTTGCTTTAAAAAGCCCCCAAACTCATAAATAAAGATGCTTTGAAATGAAATTGGGTCAGTTTGCAACAGGAGGAATTACTCAAGAGTTAATCTGTCACTAATGCCTCTTCTTCTAGCAGCTGGGATCTCAGCTTCATCTTTTCCTCCAAGCAATGCTTCCAAGGACTTCTAGGCTTTTCAGACCAGCATTTTGGAGTAGCCGTACATCTGCACTTCTTTAAGTCTTGGCCCAAAAATAACCAACAGATCAGAAAATAACACCCGGGAATATAGACTTCCTCCTGGAAAACAGCTTCTGTTCTAGTCTAGTGCTAAAATGCTCATCTGGCTAAAACAATAATGGCCTAAAAAGGCTCTTGTGTAGCGAGAAGTCAGAAGCCCCAACCTACTCCTTCTAGGTGCTAACTTCAATCACAAATTGGAAATAAAGCCCTCCAGATTCCTCATATGCAGTGCACTGTCGCTGTAAACAGCTAACATTAACATGGGAGGTGTTGCCTGTTTTAAAGGAGACACTGGGCTTCTCCAGAAGTCTTTGTGCTTGAATTCCTTTTGACTTTTTTCTTAGTTGATATCACTGTATTGGATGCTGGCTCTGTATTTGGCTGAAATAGCTTCTTTTACCTAAGCTGTACCTAATCCCCTTGGGAATGCTTCCCAGCAGTTCTGCAAGGCTGTGATTGTCGGCTGGTGTGGGCAGACTTTCAGAAGACTTAATCTTTTTTGTCCCAAAAAATCCTTGAATCTAAAGGGTCACTTCAAATGACCAGCTTATTGGGGTCTCCTAGATTTAGGAAGCTGTGATTAGGAGTGATGCAGCTTCTTGGGTAAGATGGATATAATTACAGGTGTTGCATTTGTAATACAGCTGGTGATCTGGGACAAATCACTGTTCATTTGACTTAGCCTTATGACTCAGGGTAGTTTTCAAGTCAGAATCTCACAAGTTTCGTCTTGCTGCCTCTATCAATTCAGCACAATGTGTAGGTACAAATGATGAAAAAAAGCCTTGCATTTGGTTGCTGAAGTTGCCTTTGTTTGTTAGAACTGTTTGTTGTGGCATTTGTGTTTGAATATGTGCTTTTGTCTGTTCCAGAGCAGACTCAGGAGAGCATCCAGCGCTTTGAGCAGCAGGCAGGGCTGAGGGAAGCTGGCTACACCCCCCACAAAGGCCTCACTACTGAGGAGACCAAGTATCATCGAGTGGCTGAGGCAGTCCACGTAAGGCTTGTTTCGCATTGGCTTTTTCTGTGTGGATTGGGTACTACCTTAACACATGTTTGGTGGTGGAACTGTTGGAGTATGTTGTTCTCCTTAAACTGCTTCCTCTGAAGGCTTTTAGCTGATCGTGTAGAAAAGGTGACCCACTTATATTTTAGAGTTAGCATTAGCCTTTATAGCTTTGAAACTTTTGAGATAGTTGTATTCCACAAATATGTCAGACTATCACAGTCATCTTTCAAGTGGGGACATCCTTACGCACAATCTAGTTTCTTCCTGTGCCTTTGGTGCTCTGTTGAACTGTTTGTCCCAGGAGAACTTGTAAACCCTGTGTTTCTGAGGTGGAAGTCAGCAAATGAAATCTGACTGCAAATAAAGACAAAGGGCTTGAATGAACACGTTTCTGATGAGCTCAGTTACCCACAATAATCTTGCAGGTGGAGTTTAATAGTGAGCTCTTCAAGTGTACTCCCACAAGGTCAAAGTTTCAGTAACAGTGTTGAACTGCATTAGCGTGGCTTGGATAGGCACAGGAAACATCCTGAGAAGGTGCCCGTGTGGTTGCTGAACTATAACTGCCCTTCAAGTGACTCCTTCAAAGTTCAGTCTGTACTGTAGGACTCGCAATAACCTGGTTTGTGTACACCTAGTTCCTGTTTATTTTGAGTGTGCTCTTCAAATGCAGTTAATTGCAGTGTTCTAGAGTGGTGTTTCCATCCTCTTGTATGGGTTTTACTTCTTAGGGTTTAGTGCTCCTACACCTTCTGTGTTCTGTACAGTGTCTGGTCTCACCTTCATTAGAGAACTTGTGGGTCTGAAAGCTTTGTTGCTCTGAAAAATCCAGAAGACAGGTGATTGCTGGGGTATTTTGACTTGCTACCAGGGAGCTGAGCTGATGGGATGAAGCCAGGTCTGCTGCATCTGCAGCTTCCCAGTTAGTGCCGGTATGGAAGCAGCGCATTGCTATTGTTGCCTCTGAACTGGAGGTGGTGTTTTACTTTCTCTAGCCTGGAGGATGTGTTTTGAGCATAGTGAACTTCCAAAACGCTTAGATCTTGTGTGGAAAGAAGCTTAAGGGGTGTTCCCAAGTACTGGGTGTGGCTTTGGGTGAAGTGACAAGTCTTTAATCACATGTGATACAAACAGGTGCTCAGTTTGACAACAAAATTGGCTGTTCCCATGTGTTGTATTTAAGCTCTGTTGCTTCTGCGTTTCTCCAAACAGAAGCTAAAAATGCAGAATGGAGAGATGACGAAAGATGACAAGCAGAGTTCTTCTACTCAGTCCACTCCAAGCAGCACTCCCCAGTCTTCTCCCAGGCATAAAAACAGGTACTCTCTTCCTGGCAGACCACTGCCTCCTTTGGTTTCCTGCAGGCTGCTGAGGTGGGAGCTGCTACAAATAACCTTGTCCAGTGAGGGACTAAAGGGTGAAACTCGGAGCCTGCCGTGGACTTGTGTTGGATAGATCTGACAGCTTGCTGAACTTGCACATATGTATCTTTGTCCTGGGGTGGTAACAAAGCTATTAAGATTGTTTAAATTGCAACTTGATAACTGCCTGTAAAGTTCCTGGCACAGTGGGGCCAGTTGAAGTGCTCTTGGGTTTTATACGCCTCACTGATTTTTTCCCTAGGAGTTGGTTTAGGCAGGGATCCTCTACTTCTCTGCCCGGTCTAGACTTTACTATGGAAACTGGTGGGGACAAATTGCCATCTGAAAGGTGGAGCTTTTTTGGACCCAAACCCATCCAGAAATCCACCAATGATCCAGGTATGTCCTCTAAAATCTCCTGTACTGGGGAGAACTGTCACACAACAAACTTGCTCTCTGTTTCTGGAGCCTTATCCTGCTTGTCTTACTGCTTTCTGGGACCACTTTCTGAATGTGCTGTTCATGTCATTTCTGTGCTTACATATAAGGCAGATAGATCCTTGGTATTGGTTTTTCCTGAAAGCAGAAATAACTTGCACTGAGCTGCAGTGGAAGGGCAGGGTGTGAAGGTGGCAGCTTTTTACTCTGCTATCTGGTGGAATCAGAACTGGAAGTGGCAGCCACTGATATGGGATAAGCTTTAGATTACCTGAAGCTGCTGGGTCTTGCATAGGCTTTCTGCAGTGTTGAGCATCAGTGACACTGTTCGCTCCTGGCAGCAGTGGAAAAAAGGACTTGGCTAGTTTCCCTAGCTCTTATTTGCTGTGGTTTATTTTCTTTATCAGGAGGATTTACCATCCAGTCCTATAAGGGTGCCCAGAAGCCATCCCCAATGGAGCTGATGCGTGCTCAGGCTACTAGGATGTCAGAGGATTCAGTCACCTTCAAGCCACCCAAAATGGACACTTCAGTCACAGAAGGGAGGAAACAATCTCCACGGTCCCATAGTATCAAACCTCGGGATCTGAATGTGCTGGCTCCCACTGGGTTCTAGGAAGAATGCTTCTGGTGTCTTTAGCATCCCACAGGGTGTCTTAGGCTCTGCTTCCCTGTCCCTTTGTGCTGCAGTAAAATAGGAAAACCTCCCTTCCAGCTCCTCATCTCAGAAGAGGGCACAGTTGTGAATGTCCTTCTAATGCCAGTCTTGGAAAAACCCCTGCACTAGTACAAAACCAGTGTAAACCATTGTGTCTGCTGTGCTGCACCAGTTTGGTCTGTTAGGCTGCCCTAGCTGTGCTTCCTGGTACACGACACTGCATTAGAACCTGGAATCATGTGTTGTGGGACAGCGCTGCATGTGGTGTGCAAGCAGGCTGGCTTGGCTACATGTAGTCTGATTGTCTTATCCTGCTCAGTGCTGAAGTACCTGCGGGAGGACTGTGGTTCTGTGTAGCATGTGCAGAACACCAGTAGAAAATGATGAAAACAATCAAAGACTAAAAACTGGACCATTAGCTGCCAGGAGGAAGTTGCTCTGGGAATGTGGAGGGTCAGTTTTAGATTTGGTGCTCCCTTTACTATCCAATGTGTCCTTACAGTTTAACACCTCGTAATTCCTTGTCCTTGGATTTTATTGTTTTTAAGGAAAAGTGGAACAGTGACCATTCTAAGATGCAATTACTAGAAAGACAGGGAGCAGAATCTAGTGGAGCTTTGGCAATAACAAGGAAGAATTGCTTCTCTTCCAACTCTTCATGTTTTTCCAAAAAGGTGGAAATGACCACAGCTGGTTTGGCTTGAACTGAGTAATCTTCCTTTCTTCTGTGAAGCAACGCTGTCCTGCCCTAGACAACAGACCTGCAGGTGTTCTGGCAATCTGACTGCTGCTTCATTTGTTTGCTGTGGTTTTTTCCCCCTGGCATCTTATCTGAATTATGTAGGTCTGGGACACTGCTCAATTAGGTTTTTTGCTTCATCAGCATTAAATGCATTTTGCAGGGCTGGGGGAGCAGATCAAGGCTAAACATCCTCCCTGCTGTGGTACAGCTGTATGTAAACTTCGGTCTAGTTAGCACCAGTTACTGGGAACAGCCAGTGCTTGCTTTCCCGAGAAGTGGCAGAAACTCCTGGCTACCATCTAATTCTTTAAGCATTAGAGGTAGTGTTGGTCTATCTTCACCTGTCCTGTGGCAAATGGGTCTCCTCTTGATCTCACGATTAGGTTGCAGAGCTGCCTCAGCCTGCAGCAGGCTTTCTGTAGTGGTGAGGTGGCAGCAGCAGCCTTGCATCTGGTACTGGAAGATTCTGGACATTTCACAGAGCTTACTTAACAGCTGGTAACTGTTGAGTTCTGGGGTTTCTGCCTCCTTAAAGCAGACATTCCGCCTCGAGGACGAGGCTGGGGTGGCTCGCTTGGCTGCTGTCTGCTCTGAAGAAGCACGTTTTGTGGCTCTGGTTCCTCTCAAGCTTCAGCAGCACTACTGATGATGTGTTGTGTTCCAAGTCTCCCACCCCACCAAGCAGTTGTCACTGTCACCACTCATTTGCACCTTGGCAATCAGTCGCATTTGACATTAATTTATTTGTTGTCTGTATTCATGTCTCTAATGTGTATGATTTTTTTTTTGTTACAAGAAAAATAAAATCCTTATGAATGGAGGTCCAGCAGCTCTGCTGGAGTCCCACTCCCACCCTCTGTTGCTCTGAATGGCCTTTGAATGCCTATAGAAATGCCTCATTGCTCCCTGACTTCAGCTGTGATTTGAGTTGATGACAGTGGATTTAAATTCGGTATTCATCTTTATCACACACACGCTTGCCTGCACTGCAGACACTGGTGTTCTGGAAGAGTCCAAGTCTTTCAGTTGATGCTGCTCTCCAGTCCTCCCTGTTGAAGTGCTGGTGCCTGTGGGCAAAGTCACATAGATTGATACGGAGCAGAAACATTCCTCTCCTAATGTCTGGAGCAGTGGGGCTTGGGGATCCCTGCACTGGGAATGCCCTCACTGCACCCCATGCTTGGTATTTTAAAGTATCATATTTTCTTAAATATTGAAAGGTATTTTGGCCTTTTGCTTGCTGTGCAAACTGTTGTCCGTTGCGCCTGCACCAGGCTAATGCTATCCCAGGGTACAGTTGACAGAAGTCTGTGCTCCCTTTGGGCAGGGCGGGCACCAAGAGAAACGTCTCAGCACATACAAAAATAATTTATTTCTTAAAGTGTACAGAGTGCTCGGTAAAACCGCGGAATGAGGCAAATCTGAAAGGAAACTGAGACCGTGTAAACCAGACACTTGTTTGTCCCAAAGAGATGTATAACCGAACTCGTGAGGTACAACACTGGAGACTGCAGCATGAGATGGGGGTTTTGTAGAGGAAATGTGAAGTTCTTTGTGCCCCCCTGCTGCAGTGAATGTGTCCATCAGGTAGCAGTGACAATGAGGAACAACTCCCGAAGCATGTTCAGTTTCTCCATGATCTGCAGAGGAAAAGGCTCCCCCAGGACCTGCTGCATTCGGCTGATGAAGTCCTCTATCTGCAGATGGATGTCCAGGTGGCTGATGTCGTCGCTGTCCTGGAGCTTGGGCTTGGCCTTCTGAATGATCAAATCCATCCGCTCAGTGAGTGAGCTCCGCAAGTGCTCTGCAAGAGGAAATGCTGATGGGGAGAGGTAACACAATGGGTTTTCTGACCTGTTTAGGGTCCTGGGGAATGGAAGCACATTATCTTTCTAATACTCAGTAGCCATGAGTTCAAGAATGGTAAGAAATAAGGAGAAAAAGGGTACTTTAGCTGTTCTACTGCAGCCCCTTGATAAGATCATGTTTGTTAATGCCAAAACAGGCTGCTTACCCAGTATTACATTTTGGTAACTCAGCAGCAACAAACTCAAGTACTCCAACATCTCATCCCATTTTTGCCATGTTGCTGTTTCATCCTGTGACAGAAGACAGTATTTGGTTATTAGAAGAGGTTTTCTCAGGACAAAAGGCAAAGGAGAGGTTGGACTAAGTACCTGGTATTGCAGCAGCACAGATGAGTGGCTCAGGAAATAAAGGATCTTGGCCAGGGACAAAGGCAAGGTTGTAGGCATATTACAGCTATGTTGGAACAACAGCTCTAGCAGTTTGCAGCGCAGGAGCTGGCTCCCCATGGTATTTAGGAAAGCTTCTCTGGAAGACAAAAGGGATTCACTTTAGGGGAGACAGCACAGCCCGATCAGGGACAACTGCTCCAGCATGGTGCCACGCTGGTGCTGATCCAGTGCAGATTTGGTATGACTGCAGGGGCTGTGCAGCAGTGCAGTGGAAGGAGAACCACCAGATGTGATAGGGACCTTTGCTATGCCTTATGTTTACGTCCTTAGGTCTGACCTGTGGCCACTGCAGGTTGGTCGCTTCACTTCACCCTGCCCAACAGCCCATGCAGCAGTTGCCCGTTCCTGCTGACTTGCAGGGAGCACAGCCAAGCAAGCAAGATGTGGCCAGCCAGATCTAGGACATCTGACCTGGGTGGAATGATAGCTTGGTTAGTCAGTTTGGCTTGATTAGACCTGTTGTGCACTCTGAGAGAGTTCTGCTTGCTGGGGGTTGCAGACATGGGTTTGAAATGACTGCGGGTTTAGTGGTCTCATGTCTCCACAGAGCCTGTCAGGCCCTTGTGCTTTGGCTTCAGATACTGCATTTCTTGGAGAAGCAACCAAAAGGATGCCAAGGCAAAGCTGTAGGAACTCTTATTTCTGATGAGCCGCCCAGCTGCCTCTGGGAATCAGCAATGTGTCTGCCACTACCTTGCTGTGCTGATGCAAAGTGCGCTTTTCAGACCCTCTTTACAGTTTAAGGTCCTTCAACTTTAGCAAGTGAGAATAAACTGTCCTCAGCAACACACCAGCTGCGTAGATGTGTACAGCTGGTGGTGCTGTATCTCCATGGGAGATACACGCTTTAGCTGGCTGGGTCATAAATGAGCCTGTCTTTACACAGTGGTACTTTATGCATCCAGACTTGGATGTAAATTAGGAATAACCTATTGTGCAAGGCAGCATCTGCCTGTGTGGACATTTGTCTCACCTTTGGCTCCTCAGGGGAATATTCAGTATAAATGGGAATATCACGTCTGCGATCTTACAGGAACTGCAGTTGGGAGATTTGTCCACTTCCACTGCAATGGACAGCATCCGCTGGAGAAGGAGCGTCACCCTGGGTCAAAGAAACAGTCAACACTAGGAGATGCTATCCCTTGGCTTGCAAAGTAAAGCAGTGGGGATGGCATCTAGCTCCAGCCTTATGCTACATGCAAGAGGAGAATGCTTATAGAGCCAGTTACTGACCACATGAGGAAGTTTTTGCTTGCCCAGTCTATGTCTACCCAAAGGAGAACCACCAAAACTGGTCCCAGGTACAGCTTGGCTTTCCTGCCTTGACAGAGAGAGACTCTGCTTTCTCCCTGGCATGGGCCCCATGATAATTCCAGCAGGGAGGCAGGACTTTGGGGCTTACTTCTGCATGAAGAAAGCTGGTGGAGCCACCTCTGCCTGGTCAGTGCTGGCCAACCATTGTGCAGATGAGCTGTGTTCGGCCCTTGCTTCTGCTGAAGATGTAGTTTCTTGTGGTTGTTCCTGGGGCTGTGACAAATGGACTCCTGTGACTGTCACGACCAACCATTCAACCACCTCCCTGGAACAGAAACAGGAACTTTAGTGGGGATGGGCCCAGTTTGGTTGTGTTCTGACCTCTAGATCCACTTGGAGCTTGAGGAAAGACCCCAAGGATGAAGAATATGCTTGGACAGGTTAGGGAGTAGCTCTGTTGAGCAGTGGATTTATGTGCTTGTCAACAGGACTGCCTCCATCTAAGTTCTGTCCTGAGCAAGGCAAATCTGAGCCCGTTACTGAGAAAAGCCTGCTAGATTGCAGCTGGAAATGCCTTGCAGCATCTCTGGGGGTTTGCTTTTGTAAACCTGCTCCTGTTCTTTATGTTTGGGCCCTACACTCCCTGTCTCCCTCTGTTTCCTGGAAAGTCTGACCTGGAGTCTCAACAGGTTTTCCCTGAGCTCTGCCTCTTAGCATCTGAATGGGGAGGAGGAGGTGCCCCTTACTTGACGTTGTTGAAGCACATGTCACATGAAAGCACTTTCTTGGCAATCGACTTCTGCAGCAGGCGCAACCTCAGGTTCTGCTGGAAGTCGTCCTCCAGGGTCTGCACCACGTACTGCAGGAAGAGGAGCTGGCCAGGGGGCTTCTCCTGAGGGCAGATGGAGACAGCATGAGCCCCGTGGAGTGGTGGGGTGAGAAGCACCAGGGAATTTGTCTGTCTTGGGAATAGGCTGATGCATGGGGATGAGGAGTAGCTCCAGGAGGGGCTGCCTGCCTCAGGGAATGCCATAGAGACCTTGCTGGACCTGTTCTACAATTGCACGAGAGGCTTTATCTGTTGCTGTGCCTTCTGCAGATAAGAGCTGTGCAGCAGGTTGGGGAGCACTAAATGAGATAAATGTGGGATCCCCAACTGGCAGTTGCTGCCCTCAGCAGCTGCAAACCGTTCTGGAGCAGAGCATTGCCATGTGAAGCCCTGGGGCAATACTTACCCTCAGGCACTCTACACTGGATGATCCCTGCTCAATGTGACACATGTGGTGCCAAGTACCTTGTCCTCCATGATGCACTTCAGCAGCGTCCAGTCCCATCCCACTGTGGTGGCGTTGGCTGGATGGAGCCTGCAAGGACAGCACTGTCCGTTTGGGCTGAAATGCCCAACCTCCTGCCAGGAGGCACAGCAGCCCCTCGCCCTTCCCAGCCTTGCTTCCTCAGGGGCCTGCCCTGCCTTCTCCTCTCCAGCTTTGCCCTCTCCCTTCCTCCTCCTCTGACCACATTCACTTTCTGGAAGCACCTGATTGGGGCTGTACTCCATGGGGAGTCCCAGGACTCCTGTCCACAAAACATTGTGCTTCTCTGTGGGATCCCTGAGGGCAGCGGAGGGAACCGCTCCAGCCATGGCCCCTTCTGCAGCTCAGGGAAGGCATTTCTGCCTTGTCACAGCAGTGGTGAACGAGATCTGCACTTTAGGAACAAGGCAAACACACTCCTGTCCTCTGGTGTCATGGGCTGTCCCTGACCCACCACCCTCAGACAGCCTGGGATGTGCCTGTAACAGGATCATCCTGGGTTGTAGGGAAATCACTCCCTGTTCTGTGTGAGGACCACAGAGAATAACCTAGCCACCCCAGGGCACTTTGGCAAAGGGAACACGTACATTTGGATCTTCATCAGTAGCATGTAGGTGTCCTTCACGATCTCTCCTCTGTGGTTGTTCAACAGGATCTGTCTGATCAAGTAGGAGATGATTTCTTTTGGGGGACAGTGCTGGTAGGAGATGAACTCGTTCAGGAAATGCAAGGTGGCCTCCACGAAGTTCTCCTCCATGGTGTTGTGCACCATGCTCAGCTTCCCGCTGGGCATGAGCTCAGATTTCTGCTGTGTACAAGGCAAGGCAATGGGTGAAAGCCAGCTCCCCCTGACACAGGGAACCCAGCTGTGACCTGGGGCCAACCACAGAGGGAACTGCAAGAACCAGAGATCCCAGGTTCCTGGCAAAGCTTCTCCAATAGGAGAAGGAGAAGCAGAACTGGGGCTGCCCCTGCTCCATCCTCTTATCACCAGCGCTGCTCTGAGCAGGCTCCAACTGGGCTTGGTATCAGCTACCCTGAACATCATTTACCTGCCGTGTTTCCTTGGTGGGTGTTATGCCTTGGAGGAAGAGGTGCTGGACTCCGCTCCTCCTGAAATAATGCAGTTTGTTCAGCCAGACCTTGTTTTCAGCCTTGGTCCTGGCTGGGGCTGGGGGAATTTGGGGGATTGCTTTGCGTGGCTGTAGATCACTTGCTTCCAGCAAAGGCCCTTGGGCTTTCCCTGGGGCTGTGGGGATGGCTGGAACAGGGCTCAGCCTCAGGGGGAGCTCCCTTTGCTGGCAGAGATGGGGAGTCTCTTCCTCCGGGCCACTGGCTCTCCAGCTACTGCTGCTGTCCAGGCTGGAGGGGGACAAGGACAGCAGGTCTGAGTCCAGCTGCATGCTGGCCAGGGAGCCCAAGTCACTGTTAAAAGTGGTAGTGCTGCAGTTCTGCTCCGGGCTGCTGGAGGAGCTGCAGCAGCTGGGGGTGCGAGAGATGCAGCCACAGTCTGTGCTTTCTGCTGTGTCTGCGGTGGCACTGGGCTCCATGGGAGCGCTGTGACAGGGCGCTGCAGGGCTCGACCCTGCCTCCGTTTCTTGCTTCAGGGTGGGGAAGAGCCAGGGGTGGAACGTGTGTGCTGCCGGGGAAGCAGGCGCCTGCCCGGAGTCCTGGTCAGCCTGGCCGGTGCTGTGCGGGGGGCTGCACGTGTCCTCTGTCAGGTCGATGATGGTGAGGCTCCTCCATGGTGCCGGGTCTGTGCTCATGTCCTCGCAGGTCAGATCGATGATCTCCTTTGGGGATAGAGGAGACAGCGCTGCCATTGTGCCCTGGTCCTCCCCTGACAAGGGCCTCTGCACTGTGGCACTGCCGCCCTAGCCCAAGGGGCGAGAGGGTCTCAGTGGCAGCAGCCCAGGAAGCGAAACCAGAGGCAAAGACCCCAGTGCCTGGCGAGGGCACGGGGCAGTCTGTGCGCTGGTGCCCCAGGGGAGGGTGGTGGTGGCTGCCACGGCTGAGGGCTGCACCCCTCCTTGAGGCGCAGCTGAGGGGACCACGGCTGGGACCGGCGCCCTCCGGGGGCTACATGGCCAGGGGGCCTGGGACCCCGCGGGGACACACTCGGGAGGCGGCCGAGGGGACCCGATCCCTCCTGGGGGGATGCCCGAGGGACGCGGCCCGCCCGCCCCGGGAGGTTCGGCGCTCAGGGGGCCGGGCCGGGCCGGCGGCCCGTGGGGTTTCATGTCCGCGCGCGGCTCCCGTACCCCCGCTGCCCTCTCGGTGAGGGCGGGAGGCAGCGGCTGCCGCGGACTCACCGCGGGGGACGGCAGCGCGGGCCGCGGGGGGCGGCGGAGCGGCGGCGAGCGGCTGCCCTCCGAGTCCGGGTCGCTTATGAGGACGACGCTGTCCCCCATCTCCGCGGCGGGCGGCGGCGCTCGGGGCGGGCCTCGGGGGGGCGGCGGCGGCGGAAGCTCCGTCGGCGGGCGCGGGGCGGGGCGGCGGCGGCGCCATGGCGCTGTCCCCGTACGTGCAGGCCATGCAGGAGCTGTTCCGCGCCAACACGCGGAGCCGCGAGTTCCCGGCGCACGGCGCCAAGGTGCATTCGGTGGCCTGGAGCTGCTGCGGCCGCCGCCTCGCCTCCGGCTCCTTCGACAAGACCGCCAGCGTCTTCCTGCTCGAGAAGGACCGGCTGGTGAGCCCCGCGCCGCCCCGGGAGCCCTTGGGCTGCGAACGGTGATTCGCTTTGGCGCGGTGGTCGGTACCGAGCCCGTGCTCGGGAGGGGAGCGTCGCCGAGGACGCCGCAGCCTGGTGCCGGGGCTGGAGCCGCTGCCGGGCAAGGAAGGGCTGCTCCGGGCGGGCGGCCGTGCAGGCAGAGCGTGGCTGACGCGGTGCTGGGGCTCCGGGCTGGGCTCCCCCCCATCCGGTAACGGGGTGCAGCCTCCTGGGATGGGAGAGGGGCAGAACGATGCTTCTCCTGTCATTGACTGTCCCCTCTCTGCAGGTGAAGGAGAACAACTACCGGGGCCATGGGGACAGTGTGGACCAGCTCTGCTGGCACCCCAGCAACCCTGACCTCTTTGTCACGGCATCGGGGGACAAAACCATCCGCATATGGGACGTCCGCACCACCAAGTGCATCGCCACTGTCAATACCAAAGGTGAGGCTTTGCCTTCCGAGCAGGACCTCATCTGTGGCGGACCCCTCTGCAGTGGCACAGTGCTTTGGACCCTTCTTGTGGGTATTGGTGGTTGAGGTGTCTTTGCTGGCTGCTGTTATCTGTGTGTTGCTCTCATCTGGAAGGAGCAGCAGTGAATGTGAGGGCTGATGTACTCTGGTGCCTGGATTGGTGAAACTGCTGAATCTCAGTGCTGGCTATTAAAATGTCCTGTGTACTTGTTCTCTCTGGAGTCTGTGGGCTGCCAGGCTGGAGACTGGGGAAGGGCACAGCTGCAGAGAGCCGTGGTGGAAGTAAAAGTTTTTGTGGATTCAGAAGACCCCAGTTATTTGAATTTGTGTACTGGTTAACCCAGATACCATCTTTGCCCTTGGAAAGCTTTGGTTTTGAGTTGTTGGGGCTGGAAATGCTGTTGTAAGATGGCATAACTGAAACCTGCCTTGTTCTTACCCTTGTTAACGACAGATACCTAAGTATTCATTGTTGGCTTATGTGTTTTCTGGTTCTCAAAGATCACTGGATTCAGAGAATCTTTGAGTTGACCTTGTTTGGAGGTTGCTGTGGTGCCATTTTGTATGCAGTGGGAAAGGTAGTGCTGTAGTCGTGTCAGCTTGAAGTCGCGGTCCTGTTAAGTTTAATTTTCAGTAACTGTTTGCGGGACAGCTGCTGTATGGGGTTTGTGTGTTACTCTGCAGGTCTGGCACTCCTTCCTGTTTGGGAGTGGTTTGGAGTTAGTGGAGCAGATTGTGGCCTTGGATCAGGAATAAAAGCTGCCTGTCTGCTTAATGCATGGCTGCTGTGAATTATTGGGTGGCAATGGTACCTGCTGCCTTTCTGTCCCTCCAGGGGAGAACATCAACATCTGTTGGAGCCCTGATGGACAGACCATTGCAGTAGGGAACAAGGATGACGTGGTCACCTTCATTGATGCCAAGACACATCGCTCGAAAGCTGAGGAACAGTTCAAGTTTGAGGTCAATGAGATCTCTTGGAACAACGATAACAACATGTTCTTCCTCACTAATGGGAATGGCTGCATCAACATTCTCAGGTAGGTGCCGCTGCTAGCTAGGATGGCTGTGGCAGACACCAGTCTGCAAGCTCCTTTGCTGCTTTTTGGGGAAACTGAGTCCCATACTGCAGTGATTCCCAGCCCTCTGGGGTGGGAGTGAACGTGTCTGGAGCTGAGGTTGCTCCAGTTCTCTGCTGGGCAATCTGCGAGTCATCCTGATGCTTTGCCTCATTCACTCAATGTTTCCAAGAGCATGGCCCTGCACTAGTACTTTGCTCACAGTCCCAGTGTGCCTCATGCCTGCCCTGCCTGTGTTCGAGTCCTACACTTCTCTCACTGCTTCCTGCCCTCTCTATCTCCACAGCTACCCAGAGCTGAAACCCATTCAGTCCATCAATGCCCATCCTTCAAACTGCATCTGTATCAAGTTTGATCCCATGGGGAAGTACTTTGCCACGGGCAGTGCTGATGCGTTGGTCAGCCTCTGGGACGTGGATGAACTGGTGTGTGTGAGGTGCTTCTCACGGTAGGTAGTGCTGTCCCAGAACTGTTTGCCTCCCCTCCCTGGTGCCCGTGCAGGAGATGGTGCCACAGGTTTGCTGTCTGCTTCGCTCTGTGGCTGCAGGCTTGACTGGCCCGTGCGAACGCTGAGCTTTAGCCATGATGGGAAGATGCTGGCATCGGCATCAGAAGATCACTTCATCGACATTGCAGAGGTGGAGACAGGTAATGGTTTCTTTTGGGATAGCAGCAAGGAGGGAGAAGTGCTGGTGAAGCTGGGAGGGCGCCGGGAGAGCCAGTCTGAGAGCATTGCTGTGCAGGGCAGAGCGCCATGAGGGGGAGCCTTTACCTCGTTAGTCGGTGGTGGCAGACATGCGTGTCATGTCTGTGCCTTGTCACCAGGTGATTAAAAGGCGCTGAAGCAGCATTCGTTCCTCCTCTGCCCTGCGCAGCAGAGAAGCAGCGGGTGCCTGGCTCTGGTGTGTGCTGTGGGGCAGCGGAGGGCTCGGGCTCTCCAGGCTGACACGGGCCTTTTTCCATGCAGGAGAGAAGCTCTGGGAGGTGCAGTGCGAGTCCCCCACCTTCACAGTGGCCTGGCACCCGAAGAGGCCGCTGTTGGCCTTCGCCTGTGACGACAAAGATGGCAAATACGACAGCAGCAGGGAGGCAGGAACTGTCAAACTCTTTGGGCTCCCCAACGATTCCTAATGAATCCGCACTGGGGGAGGCAACGCTTGCCTGCTCTCTTGATGGGAGGGTGCTTAGTTAGTGTAGGTCAGGGTAAGGAAATGGCTCCCCTCTTCTGCCTGCTTGGCAGTGCTGTGACTTCGGGCTCAGCTCTGCACATTCTGTTCTCAGGAGAATCGGTGAAAAGGCAGCTCATGTGCTGGGGAGGATGGGGGGTACTGGCAGGGCCCCCCTTGCCCTCCGAGGGCTGCTGCCTCCTCTCTGGGACATGGAGGGGAGACTTGCTTTGAAGGCAGGTGGCCAAAGAAATTGTGTCACTGAAGGTGGCTGCTGAGGAGCCTCCCATGGGAGGAGATCCGCACAGGCCAGGCTCCCCAGCAGCGCTCAGCTACGTGATGTCCCCTTGTCCCCAGAGGCCGGGTGGCAAGGGCAGTGTGGGGAGCACAGCCTGCCCCTTCCCCTCCCAGATGTCCCGTGTTGCTTCCCTGCAGTGGGGCAGCAAGGGGAGGGTGGGGGGATGTGAACTGGGGGATGTTTCCCCATCTGGGGCTTTTTTGTTTGTTTCTTTTGTGGTTGGTTTTTCTAATTTTGATAAATCCTCTTCCATAACGAAGGTGCCTGTGGCTGCTCTGGGGGCGGAAGCGGGTGCTGAGCTGCTCTCCCTCGCCTTGCCTCCTTCCCCTTGGCCATGGCAGGGCGCTCCTGAGGGGTCTCTGGAGGGGCTGTCCCCTTTGTCCTTGTCCCCTCTTGCTGTCTCCCGTCCTGCGCTGTCACCCCACCAGAGGGCGCTGCGCCCCCACACTGCGGACAAGTGACACCGGCGGCCCTGGCAGGATGGGGACAGCCACGGGGACCTGTCCGGTCCGTATCCCCGCTCCCGTCTGGCAGCGTGGATGGAGCGGGGCTGTGGGCCCTGCAGAAGGCGCTGCCCGTCCCATGCCATGGCCACCAGCTGTGGGCAGAGCCCTGCCCTGCACCCCTGCCAGGGGTGATAAGTGGTGTGTCCCCTGTCCCTGCTCCCCAGGACAGGGAGCGGCTGTCCCGTGGGGCTGTTCTTCCCCCTGTGCTGGCACGCTGCTCGCAGGGCAGTCACCGCAGAGGAGTGGGTGCAGCCTGCCTGCGATGGAGACCTTGCCTGCAAGATCTCTATCGTTTCCTACCCTCGTATTTTTTTCTGACAGAAGCTTTTTCAGGTGACTGCTCTGGTGATGCCGCCTGCGTAACAGCTGAGCTCTGTGCTGGTAAATGATGGCAAATCAGTCAGAGCTGAGGCTGGCTCCGGATGGTGCTGCCAGGGGTCCTGGGGGGGCACAGCATGCCCCATTGCCCAGGGTCTGCCTGTAGCCTCGTGCCCTGCTTGTGGCGGGGCAGAAGGCTGTGACCCACCAAAACCAGCCCTTGTACCCCAGGGGTATCCCCAGTCATTCTGTGAGGGGAGTCCCAGAATGAGGGGGAAGGGGCACAAGCCCCCTGCCGTGACTGTGGGGGGGTGGCCCACCAGCACCCATCCCTTTTGCCTTGTCCCCAACCCCAGAGAGGTGCCTGTGAGGTGGATGGGGTGTGTGGAGGCAGCTGGACTGCACCGGGTTCTGGGGGCTGCGTGTGGCTTCTCCCTTCATCTGTGGCCTTGCTTGGGGCCCTGTGGCATCTCCTAACGTGCTGAGCTGACAGGTCTCAGCCCGCAGGGGGATGAAGGGGCGAGGGAGCTGCCGCGGGGCCTCAGGGGAGCGATGACTGAAAAGAAGCAATGTACAAATCCTTTTATTGTATTATTTTGTCAAAGACTAGTTCGAGCAGGATGGTCACAGCATGTCTGTGGGGCCCCCAGCTGCCCACCTCCTCCCGGGGAGGGCCCTGGTGAGCAACTGGGGGCTGTGGCAGAGGAAGCATGGGGAGAGCAGAGCACGGTGCGGCAAGGGCTGGGCTGGGCTGAGGCTGTTCCCCCACATCCCCCTGTTGGGGTGCAAGCAGCGGATCCTGGGACATACCCAGGATGCTTGTCCAGGGAACCCTTCCCAGGCCCAGGGTACCTGTGTGCCCAGCACTGGGTTGGGGGCAGCCGGGCTCTCCTGGTCCAGCAGCCCTCAGCCCCGTGCTGGATTTATTGCAGGGGGGAGAGCGGGGGCCCCCGGCAGCGCAGTGGGGGGCTCTCAGCTCAGCGCTGCGGGTGGCCCCGGGGACAGGGGGGATTCGGGGGTGGGAGTGTGAGCAGCGGACACGAGGACGCATGGAGTGACGGGGCGCACCCTGGCACAGAGACACCAACGCGAGAACAGGGGTCAGCGGGGACAAGACACGGACGAGCGAGCGGTGGGGACAGCAGGGACAGGGCTGGGGGGGACGAGGCAGGGGGGTCCCTGCCCCACACGTGCCTTTGTACACGGTTGGCGGAGCGTGATGCCCACTCCTGCCAGTGCTGAAGTATTGCAGTCTAACTGATATGGCTTTAACTATGGGGCCAGAGATGCAGGGAGGGGTGGGGGGGTCCCCTCCAACCCCCCGATGCTGGGACACACCGGGCAGCCCCAGGGGACCCCCGTGCCTGGGGACCAGGGATGGGGGGAGCTGCGGGCAGGGCGCCTGGCTTTGTGCTCTGGGCATGGCCCAAGGCGGGATGGGGCAGGGGGATGGCAGTGCTGGGGACAAGGGCAGGCGGGCAGAGGCCTGCCGAGGTCCCCTGGAAGGGCAGGAAGGGCAGGGCTAGGGGCATGGGGAGCCACCCCGGGGGCCGGGAGGGCCTGGAGTGCCCCCAGCCTGCCGCGAGGTTACATCAGTGCATTTGGTCCCGGTTCGCCTTGTCCAGCCAGGGCCGATCCCCTTTGGCGTGGTGGGGGGGCCCTGCCTGGATGGGACGGGGCGGGTGTTTGGTGTGGTCCAGGGAAAAGGGCAGGAGGGGATGAGGAAGGAGTGCAGGACACCCCCCCCCAGGGTCAAGGGAGCTGATGGAGGAGTGGGAGGGGATTGTGCGCCCGTGCCCCAGCACCCCATGGCAGGGTCGGCGGTGCTGTTACTTCTTGAACATATCCTGCAGTGGGCCGGGCAGGTACTTGAGGACGGTGTCCAGGATGCTCTCCTCCTCCTCCTCCTCCTCGTCCCCGCAGCCTGCCGGGATCGCCTTCTTGGGGCGCGTCAGGCTGCCCTCGCACGGCTGCTCCAGCGCAGCTTTCTCCTCCGCCTCCTTCTCCTCCTTCTTCTTCAGCCCGTACTGCGAGGACACAGGCCCTCAGCAGGGCAGGCAGTGGGTGCTGCCCACACTGCCCTGTGCCCATCACCACTGCCTCAGGCTGCCCCCCCCCCCCCCCAGCCCCATCCCGGGGTGGGTGCAGGGGAGGTAAGTGCCCACCTTGTCACGGATCTGCTGCCGGACTTTCTCCCGCTCGGCTTCCATGCGGGCGTGCTTGGCTTTCCGCTCCTCCTCCTGCTGGCGCAGGGCCTCCTGCCTCTCCTCCTCCTTCTTCTGTGCATCGGGGTCCTTCTCCTCCTCACCCCCCAGCATCTTCCCCATGTCCTTGGTGGCCCCTGCACAGCACAAGACCATCGGCTGGTCCCCAGGGGTGCTGCAGCCCAGTGCTGGCTGCAGAAGCCCCTGTATAGGCAGGAAGGACATGGAGCACCCCCTCGGTCAAGGACAGCCTGGGACATCCCCAGGGCCACCTGCTCTGGAGCCAGCTGCAGATGGGCTCTGGAGGCTCTGGGGATAGGGACTGCTGTGGGCTGCCTGTGCTGTCCTAGTTCAGCGTCAGCTGGGGGAGACGCCAGCAGCTCCTTTGGTGCTGGCACCCAGGGGACCTGCCGGGGAATCCCACTTAGCGGCAGGAGAGCCGGGATTTCCCAGCCTGGCACTGCCGGCGCTGGGAATGGGAGTCCTGAGGGTTCCACTGGCAGCTCCTCACTACTGCTGGCTCTCCCCATGGCTCCGTGCCCCCACCATGTCCTTCCCACCGTGCTCCCCGGGGTGCTGAGCCAGCATCGCTCCTGGAGGGGGGACCCTGAGGGGACAGCAGCCACTCACCGCCCAGTGCTTGCTTCATGACAAAGTCCATGGTGCCGGTGTGTGTGTGCGGCTAGGCCGGTGCCCAGCGCTCATCCACTGCTGTCCGGGCTTGCTGACCTGGGCCACCTGCATGGGCAGAGAGGGACATGGTTGGGGACCCTGCCCAGGCATGACATAACCCTCTGTGTCTCCAGCCCCAGGATGGGCAGATCTGCCTGCTGGCTGTGCCTGCTCCCCTCAGCCCTCTCCCTGCATCCCCGCTAGCTCTGGGGACCTGTGGAGGGACCAAGGCAGGGATCCTGGAGGGACTTTCCACCTCAGCACTGCCCTCAGTGGGGCAGCAGGAGCCCTGGGGTGCTGCTGGGGGCTGGAGAGATGGGTAACCATCACCCACTGCAAGCCCCAGCTTTGGTGTATGGGGTGTCAAACCCTGCCCGGGGCTGCCAGCGCAGCGCAGCAGGACACGGGGTGCTGCATGTGCGCGCGTGTCTATCGCAGTGCATGTGCTCTGCAGAGGGATGGGGAAGAGGCTGTTGGCAGGTTGTGAGGGTGTTTGGGGGCTGTAGGGGGTTGCAGGCAGCAGCCTGTGACTGTGTGTGTGATCCCTGCGGGTGCTGGGGAGGGGTGACAGCATGCAGGGCACTGTGTGTGCAGGATGGAGCTTTGCATGCGTTTGGTCAAGAGGTGCGTTTGCAGGCTGTGTTTGCACGGGGGGTGTGCATGCATATGTGTGTGTGTAAGCTTGGGGGGCTGCAAGCTGCATGTGCCCACACGGTGTGCGGGGTGGCAGCCTGTTTGCAAGCTCTGAGCGTGTGCACCCAGGAGTTTCGGGGTGCGTGAGCTCTGCGGATGTGCGTGTGAGGGTTCGCACGGGTGAGCGTGAGCACACGGGTTGCAGGCTGTGCTCTATGTGTTTGTGCTGCCTGCGTGTTTGCACATTGCGTGGGGGGGTTGCGGGCTGTGTTAGTGCGTGTGGGGGGGGGCTGCGTGTGCCGGGCCGTGGGTTTGCAGGCTGTACGGTGGGGGGGTGCACACCAGTTTGCAGACTGTGTGTACGTGTGGGGGTGTTGCAGGCTGTTTGCATGCTCCGTGTTTGTGTGTGTGTGTGTGTGTGTGTGTGTAGGGGGCTGCAGGCAGCGGGGGGGGGTGTGAGGAGGGTATGTGCCCGTGTCCCCCACATGCCCTCTGAGCCTGGGGGGGCTGCAGGGCTGTGCTTGCAGTCTGGGGGTGCTGTTTGCAGCGTGTGTGTGTGTGTGTGTGTGTCCACGTCCCAATAGGTGCCGCAGCCTTGAGGGTCCCCCCCCACCCCGGGACCCCGCGGTGGGCTGGGGGCGCTCCACAAACCGGGAACCGGGGAAGTTTGTTGTTCCCAGCACCGGGGACGGGGGCTCCTCCAGGCAGTACCGTGCTTAGCCCTGGGGCTGCAGGGGGGGCTCGGGGGACAGTGGGGCCGCGGGGACACCGGGGAGCGCCGGGACATCGGGGCTGCAGGGAAGGTGCAGGGGAAACCCTTGGGCCATTGGGACACCGGGAGCATCGGAACACCGGGGCTGCATGAGGGGGGCACAGCAACACCGGGATACGGTGGGGGACACCGGGGGGTGCAGGGACACGAGCAGCGCGGGAGGACACACAGCAGAAGCGGGGGACACCGGCAGGCGCCAGGATATCGGGGCCGCACGGGCTGCAGCGACGCAGGGAACACGGGCGGGGGCGCCGGGAGGGCGGGGGGACAGTGGGGACACGGGACGTAGGGGACACCCGGCATGCGGGGGGCACCGGCACCGCAAGGGTTGCGGAACCCGGGGGTACACCGCGGGGAGGGGGGGGGAAGCACGCAGAGGAGGCGGGAGGGACCCTGGACGGGGGACACGCACCGGGGGCGCAGGGGACACCGGGGACGCGGGGGGGGGGGGGGGGGGGAGGAAGCAGCGGAGGAGAGGGGGTTCGCGCAGGGGACGCGGGGCCCCACCGGTTACCCCCCCTCGCGCCCCGCAGGATGCGGCGCGGGGCCCCGCCCGCCGCCCGGGGCCGCCCGGTGCCGCAGCGGCGGCGCTGTCCCTTCCGCACCGGCACTCACCGGCTCCGCCGCCGCTCTCCGCTGCCGCCGCTCCGCCCTCCCTGCCCCGCCCCGCCCCGCCGCGGCCCGGCCCCCGCCCGCCCCCGGCGGCACGCGTGGGCCCGCCCGGAGCGACGCCCCCCGCTCCGCGCGGGAGGGGTTGCGGGACCCCCCCCTCCCCCGCCCCGGTTAACGCCGCACGACCCCCGGGAACCCGTCCCGGGGAGCCCGCACCGCTCCCCTCGATGCGAAAGGGCCCCCCCCTCCCCGCGCTCCCGCAGCGAACGGATGGGGGGCGCGTCCGGCGCGGGGCTAATGATTCACCTCCGCGGCAATTAATGGGCGAAACGGGGCATTAATCCATTCATCAGCCGGAGCTACCGCGGAGCTCCCCCCGAGTCCCGCACCCTCCTGCTCCCTCACCCGGCACCTCGTCCTCTCTGCAGCGGTGCAGCCGAGGGAAGCCCCTGATAAACCACCTCACCCCCACCTCATCCCCACCAACAGCCACTGCTCCGGAGCCCCGGATTTGGCTTTTTGGTGCTGCCGCCCCCGGGGTGTCCCATGGCTGGTGGGGGGTGCTCAGGTGGGGGGTGCTCAGGTGGGGGATGCTGTTGGGGAGCACAGTGGCGTCGAGGCCATGATGCCCACAGAGCCCAGGGTCCCTTTCAGCAGGGGTGTTCCCAGGCAGGAAAAGGGAGGCATCACCTTAACTGGGCCCTCTGTGCCTGCCCGAAGAGAGAGCGGCTCTTTCAGCCACTCCCCGCCCTTCGGACAGGGCTCTCCTGGGCCTCTCACCCTCATCCCAATGCATGGAGGGACCCACGGGACGGGCGCATGCCCTGCCACCAGCCCTGCCACCACGCACAGGGGCAGCCAGCACCTCCTAACTAATCCAGCCCTGAGTTATTAGAAGCGAGATGAGCCCTTTGCAAATCAGACTAGTGGTGCTCAGAGCCAGGCTTTGGGGATCGCTGGTGTTTCATGGTGAGGCTCTGGAGGAGCAGCCCTGCAGGAACCGTGTAGCTACAGCCCAGGAGAGTGCTGGAGACAGTCTGGGTATGGGCTCATTTCAGGGACCCCCAGCCTCTGTGTGTGGGAGCCTGCAGGGGCTGGGACGGGCTGCAGATGCCCCCCAAAACCTGGCAGTGCTGCTGCAGGGGGGATGGGAGTGATGCAGCATGTGGGCAGCAGTGGGGAGCCATCCTGCTGCTGGGGAAGAGGAGGGCAAAACCAGCATCCAAGAGCCAGCCCAACACCACCACAGGGACACAGCACCGACAGCTCTAGCCCTGATGGCTGTCCACCGCTGTGGACAGGTCTCAGCATGGCGACAACACATCAAGGACACAGCCCTCTTCCTCACCCCTTCACCGCTCCCAAAAACACCCCCTGGCACACTCCATCTCCACTAGTCCTGAGCCCTCAGCCTCCTTCCTCCCTTTCCTTCATTGACCACAAGCTCCTTTCTCCACCTCCACGGAATAAAGGCCTCGTGCCCTCGCGCCCAGCGTGTGGGCAGCGAGGTGGGATGGTGGGTGTCAAGACAGGCTTCGTCTGCCCGTCTGCCTGTCCGTCCGTCCTGCGGCAGCCCTGCTCCGGCCGCTGACGTCAGCGCTCCCAGCAGCCGGGCGGTGGGCGGGCAGCACCGCTCCTATTGTATTAAAAATAATACAGCGGAGCACAAATTCATTACAGATAAGTGTGACAGCCAGCAGGAATTAACGAGTCCGTCTCTCAGCGCCTGACAAACGCCTCCTTTTGTTCCTGGGATGGGTCCTTGAGTCTTTCAATCTTTGGAGATGCCTCGGCTCATTAAGCACATCCTCCCCCAGTAGCTCCCAGCGTGCCCAGGGACTGCTTCCAGTATGAGCCGTGGGCAAGCTGGCAGGGCCGCCGCTTGTGCCAGGGTGCAGCGCTGCGCTGGGCTTGCCCTCCATGGGACTTGGTGGCCTGGAGTGCTATCCCCAAGCATGGGACCCCAGGTGGGGTGCAAGGTGGGTGAAGCGGCCCCATCTCTGCTCCCGTGGGGAGCACGAAGCTCATGTGAGCTGTGGCCAAACTGCCCTGGTGCCGGCACACAACTGCAGCCGACGGGCTGGCGGGTGTCCAAGTCTGCCCTGCTTGGCTCAGATCCCATGGGAAGGGCAGCCAAAGGCTCTTCACCAGCCCTGGGCATCGCCTCCATCCTGCCCTGCAACCCCTGTGGACACCCCTGCTCCCTGGATGGGCCATAGGGACCACAGCAGCTCCAGAGCTGAGCTGGCTCTGGCTGGTGTTTGGAGGACGCTCCTGGTGATGGGAGATCGCTTGTGCCCAGCATGGGCACATATTGGGCACAGCTGATCCCTGTCATCATCCTGGGCAGTGTCACCTGCAGGGTGGCTGCCTGGAGAGGCAGGAAGGGACAGGACAGGTGGGATAGGAGGGATGGGGGGCAGCTGCGGGCAGATGGAGGAAGCTCCCAGTGCTGCCAAGTCACGGGGGCACCACGGCAGGGACTGACCCACCAGGGGTGCCAGGGCCCCAGCAGCACCTTGCTCTGCTCCCCACCGGTGCCTGGTGAGACGACACAGAGCTGGCTGCCACATCACCCGCTGCATCCACCACCTGCCTGCCCCAAGCATCACCCCCAGGCCCTGCAGCCACATGGGCACCCTACAAGGTCACAGCCTCTGTGGGCCCTTGCAAAGGTCCATGGCAGAGGGAAGCGGGTCCCTGAATACCTGCACCCATCCCTGCAGCACTGCCAGCCCAGCCTGCTGCCACCCATTAGCACAGGGCAGTTATTTCAGTTATCCCCCCCCATCTCTGCAGAAAATAATTATTGGTCCTTCTCATTGCACCGAGGGATTAAAAGTGGTTAACTCCATTTCCAAAGGCTTTATTATGTTGGTTTTCCCTCCACCGCTGCACAAGGCGATTTCCACAGTGCCACTTAGGCAGCTTTTATCAGGTTGTCTTCTGGAGGTAATTGGGTTTTTCAGGAGGCTGTTTAAAATTCGTAACCCAGCCTCTTAAACAAAACAAAAACAGCAGCGGGGAGAAGAGGAAGAGGCAGCACAGAACATGCAGCAGCTGCACCTCTGAAGAGCAGCCCTGGCCCCTTGGGGCTGGCGCCTGGTGGGGACAGGGATGGGGGCAGGCACCACCGTGCTACAGCATCAGTCTGGAGCTGGATCCTCCAGCGCAGCCGCTGAGCACAGGCTGCAGGGACAGCACTCTGTCCCTCCTGCTGGTGTGAGGGGGACCCGGGATCATTCCGTTATGCTGTGGTCAGGATGAGCATGAGGTGCTCAGACTTGCCTGTGTCCAGCCCCTGGGGTGCCAGAGCCGCTGCTCTGCCCTGCAGCAAGTCACAGACCCCCCAGCACACGTGGGTGCCGCACAGCACCCGTTTCTGTGTTATCCCCCCATGACAGGCATGGGTGTGAATGCAGGTCTCACTCTGGGGTTGGCGCAGGAGTGTGCCATGAACCCAGGGGATGGTGGGCAGGGAGGTGGCTGGTGCTGCGGCTTGACCCTGCCTCTGCCACGATGCTCTGCCCAACAGTGGGAGCAGCACCGCAGTGGGGGGCCCTGAGCTCACTAGAGAGGGCTGGAAAAAACGGGCCAAATCCACCTCTGGAGCCACCCTCACAGGATAACTTCTGCTGGCCACATGCTCTGAGGGTCTTCTTGGCTCTGGGCTTTGCTGTCTGGATTAGGGCCGATACTGTGGCTTTTTGTGCTCTTCTGCATTGCTGTCATGGGTGCATCTGCATTAATACCACAGCCCCATCACCACCACTATTGCAGACCCATCGGCATTGCTACCATAGCCCCATCTGTCTGCCTCTGCCTGTGGGATCTGCCAGCCCGCCCTGCCCAGCTCTGTGCCGTGGGGTGCAGCGTGGGCCGGGCAGTGGGTGTCAGGGACCTGCTGCAGCAGATGGTCGGCGGGGCTGGATCATGGCACCGTGTGCAATGAGGGATGTGTTCATCCCCCGGAAGGGCCATTTGCAGGAGCTGGTTGTGAACTGGTGCCTGCAGGGCCCAGCATGCTCGTCCTGGGCATCACAGCCAGCGTGTGAGCCGCAGCGGCTGTGGCTGAGGAGGGATGGGGTGAGGAGAACACTGAGCCCTTGGCTTCCAGCTGTTCCCAGCATGGTGCCTGAGAGGGAGAGATGCTCCCAGAGCTCCCCAAAAGGACCATCTACACCTGCGTGAGAGAGTGACAGAGAGGCTGAATCTCCCAGCGAGAGTGCCCAAGGGGACAGGGACCCAGCTCCAGACTCCACTTAAGAAGCATCCAGTGTGGTGGGATATCAGCCACTGCATGACCAAGTGCCTTGGCTTTGCTGCTGCTGCTCTGTTCCCTGTGATGGGGAGCTCTGCTCGCCCAGCCCCAGTTTCAGGGCCACCCAGAGCCCCGAGGTGTCCACATCCAGGGGATGCCGGGATGGACCCCACCATATGAGTGCTGCAGTGGTGACTCCTTGTCCCCGCAGCTCCCGACTCTCGGCGAGCGTCCGGTGCCTCTGTGCCATGCATTATTAAACAGAGGCACTGCAGCCCCTCGCTGTTTATCCTGGTGTGCCTGTGCGGGGAGCGGGCTGTGGGAGCCACGGTGGCTCGCCGCAGTCTCGGATGGAAGATTTAGGATTGCTGCGGGTCTGGCTGGCTTCCCAAAGAGGTTTATGACCCCGGGGGTTACTCACCCGTGCTCTTCCCACCTCCCCAACCTATACAGGATGGATCCCACCTCCCTGTAAAAAAGCCATTGTGCATTCAGCCTCGGTGCTATTACCTACACTGCTTTCTCCTGCCCACACAGCAGGTACTTCCAGCATTTACATCCCAATCGCTGTATATAAAGACACCCTTGTGCTGAGTCCACCCCATCAATATTTATGGCAGGCATGCACACCCGCACAGCTCTGCAGGGACCGGTGCAGCACACCAGGCACTGCTTGGGGAGCACACAAAAGCCCCCCCCAACACCTCCACTGCCTCTTTATTCCTCCCCATCTCCCCAGCCATCGCCTGTGGGGAAGGAGTCAGTCTGTGCATATAGTGATTTCCATCCCTGCTGCCCTGGGATCCCCTGCAGGGCCTGTGCAGGGGATGACGATGGAGATGGTTGGGACTGTGCAGGGAGCAGATGCCCAAGGGTCCCCTCCTGGCTCTGTGTCAGGATGGGATTTGAGCACCCGTCCCCTGCAGAAAGCCTTGGAGAGGTTATACCCACCCTCATTTCACTGGCAGGGTAAAGGCATGAATGACAAGGGCACGATCAGCTCCAGACTGGGCATCCAGATCATAGCAGAGCAGCGTCAATCCCTGCCTGTCCCCCCCTCCAGCCAAGACACCCTCAGAAATGAGCCCCTGGGTGCAGCTCCCTGTTGTGCTGATAGAGGTGTTGGTTTTACAATGATCCTGTGAGCTCCTTGGGGATCCTGAGATGAGGGCAGAGAGCCTGAGGTGCTTTAACACCCCCCTGCACTGCTGAGGCTGGGGAGTGGGAGGAAGAGAGGAGTGGGGACACTGTGATGGGTGGTCCTGCTCTACCCAAACTCCCAAT
The DNA here is from genome assembly GCA_028858755.1 of Ara ararauna. NCBI lineage: Eukaryota > Metazoa > Chordata > Aves > Psittaciformes > Psittacidae > Ara > Ara ararauna. The sequence goes on from CM054386.1 coordinate 1,752,108, forward strand.
CCAGCCCTGGGAGAGCATCTGCCTTCCCAGGTAAGAAGGATCCCTTGCATCCCATGAGATGGGAGGTTTGGGAGCTGAGACGCCCCATGCCATGGGCAACAGAACCGTCTGAAGGCCACAGCTCCGGGGACACCCTGTCCTTCAATGGCAGCAGATGGCTGCATGGTGGGGCGCTCTGTGGCAGTGTGGGGGGGACATCCGGGTGACTGGGCTCCATCCAAGCTGCAGCTTGGGGGGAGCAGGATGAACCTGCACTGCCCTAACTCGGGGCGCTGGGAAGGTGAGACCCCTGCAGCGGGCGGCAGTGGGGAGGGGTCGGGGTCTCATTGCCCACCCCAGCTGAGACCTGCCCCAGCCTGCCTGCGCTCAGGGGTTCCGCTGCAGCGTGATGCCGGACGGGCCTGGCTCTGCTCCAAGAGCTGCTGGGGCTCTGGCCAGGAAATTCATTGTTGGCTGCTCGCAGTGGGGTTTGGCTCGTACCTTTCCCATCTGGGGGCTTTCAAAAGCAAGGAAAGCAGAAAGGAAAAAACCCTGGCCCTGTGTCAGCCCCACAGTCACCGTCACCTGCCACCGTCCCCATGTGCCCAGCATCCGCCCCAGCGCCTGAGCTGTTCCACACTCCCATGGGCTTAGCTCATGGTCCAGATGCCTCTCGCCCTGCAATGGGGTCTCACCAGGATGCCCATGATTGACCCCGCCATCCTTGGGGGACCCAACTGGCTCTGTACCCCCCCCATGGCTGCACTACACCACACAGCAGGTGCACTCCACCCAGGAGCCGGGGCAGCGCTGCCTACCTTGGTGTGTGCAGTGCCAGGCGTCTGCAGGCTCCGCACCTAACGCAAGGGGACGAGGACCTCACAGGGGCGGCTGAGCATCGCAGGGAGACAGGGCCTGCAGGAGACACCAACAGTGACAGGATCAGCTCCACGGTGGGGCCACGGACTGGATGGGGTGGACAAAACAGAATCGCTTGATGGGTGATCGACTCAGCGTACCACCGCCTGCAGTGCTCACCCTCCCACGGTGTGTCTGTGCACTTCCCACATCCCACCTCCAAGAATGGGAGCAACTTGCTGCCAAAAGGCACTGTCACCCAAGTGGGAGCCTAGAGGGGCAGGCTGCAGGAGGTGGCAGCCCATCATGGTCTTTGGTCCTCTCCTGGACCACGGACACTACCTCCACTGCTGGCAGAGGGCTCTTGGCCATCTCTGCAGGCACCCAGGAGTTTGGTGCTTTCATTAAATATTGAGAGGGCTCTCAACTATTCGAGGGTTTTAAAATTTCACATTAACTCTGCCTTCCTCAGCTTGCAGATGATGAATTCCTTCTTCAGAGAACATAATGGCAAGTTAAAAGAAGCCGCCGAACAAAACCCTTTGCTCAGACTTCGCAGTATGAGAAAGGCTGGACCTGCTCTGGGCTCCCCACTGTGGCTGGACCTCAGGAAGCTTCTGCCCTGGGGTCTTGTCCCTTCCTGGAATCCACCTGTGATGCTTAGGGAGATGCAGGGGTGCTCCAGGGGGATGCTGGCCTGGGCAGGGGCTGTGCAGACACCCAGGCACCAGGGTGCTGGGTGCCATCCTGGAGTTTCTGGGGTGATTCATCCCCGCAGTGCTGCTGGCACCGCTGTGATGGGTGGTGCCGCGAGTGTGATTTGTGTTGTGTGACCCTAGGAGCAGGTTCCTGGGGAAGTTACAAATTCATCCTGACTTCGAGCAAAGGCTTTTCCTCCGCCCTAGGGAAGGAGGGAGGCTTTGGCAAATTGGAGATAAATATATGACCCAGGGGAGCTGGGGGAAACCCAGGTAAACAGCGACACTGGAGGAGCTGGGACTGGGATGGATGGATGGAGGGATGGATGGATGGATGGATGGATGGACGGATGAATGAAGCCTGCCTTTTAAAGGCATTACGGAGCAGGGATGCCTGGTCCCTGCCCCCAGGAACAGCGCTGGGTTTGGCACGGTGCAGGCTCACCCCAGGGACCCCGAGCTCTGGGGGCTGCGGGGAAGGGGCAGAGGGACCCCCGAGGAGACTCAAAACCAGTGGCTGTTGCCTGGGAAATGCAGCTATGAGCTCAGCCTGGGAAGGGCTCAGCAGCAGCGTGAAGGTGACCTTTGCTGGGGACAACCGCTGCCTCCTTCAGTCTGTGGGAAGGCTGCGGAGCGGGGTAAGACGGTCTGTGGAGTGCTGCAGGGATGTGTGATGGGGGGTGGCTGGTTTCCAGACAGCTCCGTGCCAAGCAGACAGCTGGGCTGGGACAGGATCAGTCCCTCGCCTCGCCAGCCACGGCCTGGGGTGTGCATCAGCCGTTCTTTGCTCTTCCCACCCTTTGCAGAGGGTGGAACAGGGACCCCCTGCACAGGGAGCGGAGAGGATGCAGAGGATCCGGGGGGTCCTGCTCTGATGCCTACAGGGTATTTTTTATCTCAGCAGGACCAAAGTGGTTTTTTCCTTGCCTTTGCAATAGGCAGAGCCTGCCAGTACCATGAATGTGCATCCCACCTGGACAACTCAGTCTGTCTGTCCGGGCGACGAAACAACTGCAGCCAAAGCAGAGGACATGGAAGAACAGAGCAGGGTGACAGTGCCAGGACCCCCCAGCTCCAGGGACTGTGGTGTCCCCAGGCGCTGGCAGGGATGCTTTTATCCAGCTGAGGTCTGGACAAAAGACACAGCATTCAGTGAAAACATGATGTTCGAGATGAGAGCATTAGCAAGTCCACAGCTCTGCTTTGGCACCTCCAGCTCTTGGCACCCTGCTTTGAAAGCTGTGCTGGTGCAAATGTCTGTGGAGGAGGGTGGGCTGGGGAAGGGGAGCAGTGGGGTGCAGGGGCTGGGAAACTCTGGGCCACATCTCAAAGCTCTTCTGCATAAGGGAGATGCTCCCCCTTAGACATCTTGGGGCTGCCATCACCTCTGTGTGTGAGCACTGGGCTGAGAAGAAAGGCTCAGAGCCATGATGCCTGGGGGAAGTATCTGCAAACTGGATGCAGCACTGGCAGCGCGCTGTCCTGGCTCTCACACAGGGATGCAAAAGGGTCGGGGTGCCATGCTGCACTGGGCAGCCCCCAGAGACATTTCCCAGCTGGCGTCCTGTACCTGACCCATACTGCCTTCCCTTCAAAAAGCAGACCCCCAGCCTCAAAAATCTTAACGCAGAATTCATGCTGCCACAGGCCGGGGCAGGTCTGGCTCACACCATCACAGGGCTCTGGGATTTGGCTGAGATATGAAATGCTGCTGAACCTCTGGTGAGTGATACAGCAGGAGCCGGTGGCACCAGCTGGGGAGGGGTGGACCTGCTGCCTGGCTGCTTGCGGGAGGAGCAGGTACCCGTGGTGCAGAACAGCACAGAAAAGGTGACGTGTATTTATAACTTTTAAGGTATGAATCTTGGTATCGCCGTGGCTCCTGACAAGGCACTGGGTGACCTTGTGAGACACTGGAGCCTGGAGGCATGGCCCAGAAAGCCCATGGCTGGATGGGACAGATGGTCCAGTTCTCCATGGCCAGGAAAGCTCTGTGGAGCCAGGAGAGGCGGAAGGGAAAGCTCCTGGGATGAGTGAGCAGAGAGTGCTCACGCGAGAGCAGCCCGCAGGAGCGCAGCTTGTTTACCCTGGCTGAGCAGGCCTGATTGCTCTCTATAAATACACCCGGCGAGTAAACACTGGGGAGGGAGAAGAATCATTTAAACTCGAGGATGATGCTGGCATAAGAACAAATGGGGAGGCCTGGGCAGGAACATGAAGAGGCTGCAGAGGAGAGCAGGGATCCTCTGGCCACTGGGAATGTCCTGCTGAAGGCTGGGGGGTCCAGCCCTGCATATCTCGGCAGCACACAATGCCTGAGCGCTTTGGCTCTGTGCTGGTGGGAGAGGCAGCAGCCTGGGATGCAGTGACCATGACCACTGCCACACCAGACTTCTTGAGCTCTGAGCCATAGGAGCATGCGGTGGGGCCCAGTGGTGGGGATGGAGCTGTGCCAGTGGTCACCATCTGTTCCCCACAGGGTTTCTCTGCAGTACCTGACCTCCGCTGGGACCTCTCGGTTCCAGTGCTTAAACTGTGCTGGGCAAACCCATAGGGATCCCCTAGGCTCCCATCAAGCGATACTGGGCCTGTCAGGCTGCAGGGAAGAGCCGAGGTGCAAACCGCAGCCACCCTCCAGTGCTGCGGGTGTTCATAGCTCTGTCTGGTGGGGTCATTTCAACACTGATGTTATCACATCAGGATACCAAAGAAACAAACTCTTGGCCCACGGCTAAGGAAAACTTCAGACATTTCTCTGTGCCGGTTTGTCTCGGCTGAGCTGTCTCCGGTTTCCCCAGGGTTGGACACCCAGAGTGGTGCTGCCAGCCGGGGGCTGAGCTCTCTGTTTTTCCCGGCCATGCTGGAGCTTGTCCAGGTAACCTTCAAGGTCCTGCAGCCTTGTGGGGGGGTGAAGGCAGGTTTGGCAGGGAGGACACCTCTCTGCACCGAGCCCGGCCCATCCTTCCTCATCCTCTATTTGCCAAACCCAGCACCTCAGCTTGTCTTGAATCACTCTGGCTCCTTCACCAACCTCATGCAGCAGCTGCCACCGTGCGCAGAGCCTGTCTGGTTGCACGGAGAAGCCCTGAGCCGTCAGCCCTGTCCTGAGCAAAGATACCAGCCTTGCTTCACTGCTCTGACTCACTGCTCTGCCTGCCTCGGGCAGTGGCTGCCCGGTCACGCTCGTGCCATGTGGGTGGCAGTGCCACTGTGTGCTGCCAGGCCTGGGTCAGAGCAGCCGCCTGCCCCGTGTGCTGCAGCCATGGTGCTGGGGACACGGTGGAGAGAAGGGCTGGAGCCTGGGGTACGGGAGGGACCTCGAAGGGACGGTGCAACAGGGAGAGGGGTTGGAGCCCCAGGGACTGGGGACTGTGCTGCTGGAATGCTCCACGGGCGGCTGGACTTAGCCACGGGGAGCAGGATGGAAGAGGAAGCCGGTGATGGGGAGGCGTGGGAAGAGCCCTGTGGGTACCAGGAGCTCCCCACAGCAGAAGGCTGTGTGGAGCCTCCCTGGGTTCAGACAGGGGGTTTGGGGGGAGCAGGTCCCCTCCTCTCTCTGCTCTGCAAGGGATGGCCAGGCACGGAGGGGCTGGAGCGAGGAGGTGCAAGGCGTAGTCCAGGGGTGACAGCCCTTCTAATGCCATCCCTTCCACATCGGGGTCTCCCACTTCCCGAGCCCTGCGGAGGGGCAGTTCGGGCGCGCTGCTCAGCCCCGCATCCCGCACCTGCATCCTTCCCCGCATCCCGCTCCGCATGCCGCATCCCGCATCCCCGCGGCCGCCGCCCCGTTACATAAGCCAGCGGCCCCGGGAGGCTCGTCGGGGCCGATCCCGGCTTCCCCCCCACCCCCCCGGCTCTGCGGCACCGCGGGCCCGGCCCCGCACCCACCTGGCTGCTCTCGGAGCGGCTCCGGTGCGCCCCGTCCGCCCCCGGCGCAGGGAAGGAGCCGCCGCCGGAAGGGAGGCGGGAGCGGCAGCGGTACGGGGGGGGCCCGGTGCTGGCTCCCCCTCCGCCGCACGGCCTCCCGGGCGGGGCCGGCTCCGTGCCCGCCTCCGGCCCGCCCCGGCGGCAGCCCCCGGCCCCGCAGCCGGCAATTCCCCTCCGGTAGCTGGCGATTGTCCCCGCTGCCCGGTGGTCCCCTCAGTTCCCCGTAATCGCTCCCCCAGTACCTCGCCGCCCCACTCGGAACCCCGCTTTTGCCCCCCTGCTATCCGACCATCCCCCTCCCGCCACCCAGCTCTGCCCCCAGCACCCAGCAATTGCTCCCCCGTACGCAGGCATCTTCCTGTTACCTGGCTATGTCCCTGGGCCCCAGCAGTTGCACCTTCAGTACCTGTAGCGGCCACCCCGCAGTACCAGCCCGTGTGGTCACTGGCCATTGCCATTCAGCAGTGCCCTCCCATACTCATCCTCCCCACTGGGAGCCAGCATTTCTCTCCCCCAGAGTCAGTGATTCCCCACCCATGGCACTGCCAGTCCCCCAGAGGAGTCGTCTCTAAACAGGGCAGCTCTGTGGGACTTGGTGTGCCAGTGGTGTTCCTCAAATCAGAGACTCCCATTGCACCTGAAGAAGCTTTTGCCCATGCTCTGTTACAGGACATCCTGAGGATGGGGGTGACGATGAGCTGGGAGCCCGCTGGGGTCCACAGGGCTCACGGACAGGTCAAAACTCTGGCTCAGGGCCTGGTCCTTGCTGCAGAACATGGCCAAGAGGGCTCCTGAGACCCCTCTGGGATTCATTCTCTCCCTGCCCAGCCCCTCTCCATAAGCTGCTGCCCTCCCTTCTCTGGCAGGCAGGCAAAGCTCTCAGTTCCCTGGGTTTCCTGTGGGTTTGTGGGGGCACAGAACAGTTCCTGCCAAGCCCTGGGGTTTCTCTGGGGTTGGTGCTTTCTGGGATTGGCTCCTTGTATTGCAACCTGTCTTTGCTGTTGGTTTGGCCATTGGGATCTCAATTGTCCTCTGAAAAATGGAGTCCTGCCTCTCTGCCCTGGTTAGAGGGCGCAGAACGGCTGTGCCTTAGCGCCTGGGGAGGGTTCAGCCTGGTGGCCCCAGGGAGTTGCTGCTCTCATTTTCCACCCCAGGGAATCCCTCCTCATCCAAGCATCATGGCAGGTAGTATGTGGGTCAGCAGGGAGCCACCTCTGGGGTCAGCCCTCCCTGCTCCCTGCCGTGGCACTCATCACATCGCACAGCAGCTCACTGCACCACTCCTTCCTGCAGGGCTGCTGCGGGATGGAGAGGCTGATGAATAAATCAATCCCCCTCAGTGCTGAGGCAGCAAAACTTGGATGAGAGTGGAGGAGCAGCGCCGGGGCTGGCGGCCTGACGGCCGGGGTGGCACCACTTGTGAATTCCCCCCATGCAGCCGCCGCAGACAGAGCTGCCTGCAGCCAAGTGGGCAGCTCCGATTGCCTTCTCGCCATGTTTTATTTATCAAAGCACTCAATATGCAGGCTCCCTCCTGCTGTCCCACATTCTTCCTGGATTCTCCTGCCTGGAAATGGGAGCAGCGGTTTGGAGAGGAGCCGTGAGGTGCTGCTGGCTTAGGGGGCACCGTCCCCTTCGCATCCCCGTGGTGGGCTTCCATAACCCATTGGCATCTCCCTGCCATGCAGCTGTCGCTCAGCCACCACTGTGCTGAGGAGACGAGGTCCCTTGCTGCGAGCAGAAGGACAGTGCTGTGCGAATGACCTTTCCTGAGCTCAGGGAGCACTTTTAAGGAGCAGCCAGGCTCTCGCTGCTCCTTCCATGCTTTGCCAAGAGCTGCGGTGTCCCAGGCTGCTGCCAGATGCTGGAGGAGGATGTTGTGATGCCTCCATGCCTGGCAGAGGACGGTTTTGACATGGTCCTGGCCGAACAGTGCCCATGCCCACTGTCACTGGCTGTGTCCTGGCCCCTGCTCGCTTCCCTTCACAGCCTCCAGCTGCCTGCACAGGAGGAGAGGGAGCTGCAGGGTGCGTTTCTTCTGCCTCACTGCTAATAAATAAGCCCCAGTAATGAGTTGGGCTCTGGCGGCCGGGCAGGTAGTGGCAATAATCCCCCAATTAAGTGGACGAGGCAGACGGTTAAGTGCAGAAAAACCACAAATAAATAATAAGGAGAATAATTTAGGAGCAGGGAGGAGCTGATGGCTGGGCATCTCTGCCTTCCCCCCGGCGGCAGGCAGGGCACGCTGGGAAGTGTAGTTCTGCCTGCCCTGCTGACATCCTCCTCTGGAGGGATTGGAAATCTTGGGGTTCACCCCATTCCTCCCCCTGCGCCAACCCTGGGTGTCCCGTGAGGTTCCAGAGCAGCCACCTCTGGGCACAGGGAGCGGGTCAGGAGCATGGCTCTGATGGGAGCCTGTTTGCACAGGGCATCCCTGGCTGAGAATGGAGCCCGCAGGGCTCTGACACCAAGGAAGCCCTGCCTGTCACCCTGTCCCTTGGCAGAGGGTCCCTGGGGCTGTTTCCATGCTACTGGTGTGGGAGCCAAGGGTATGGAGAGGCTCCAGCCATGGGAGGGCTCTTTTGCCGGCTCATCCCTGCCGTGCACGAGGGAGCATCCCTGCTCTCCTGCCTCCTGTGGGTGGAAATACAGGCTTGTAGAGCTTGGCGGAGGATGGACCACAGAGGACCATGTAGGAGCTGTGTGGCATGGTGGCATGGCACAGGCTTTTTTCCTGAGCCCTGAATGGACACATAAACAACAGTGAGAGCAAGAGCAAATGCCTCCCTGGCACTATCGATCGCAGCTGTGGGCTGTGTGTGCCTCGCAGCTGAACTCGGAGGGCTGATCAATAGTTGTATTTCTCCCCAGCCTTCACCCGGCTAATGGGAGCCATTGGCTTTGTCATTACCCTGAAGTGGCCAGGAGGAGCTGGCCATGGGCAGGTTGAAACAGGACCCATTTCTCCTTTGCATCTGGAGCCTGGAGCTTTCCAACCAGGTACTGGGGAGGCAGCAGCTCTGCCGAGGCTGCAGGGGCAGCAGAGACCAGTCCCTGGCTGGGGATGCTGGTGCTGGGGTAGCTGTGATTAGATGCAAGCAGACACTTTGGAGCAAAGGTCTCTGGGCTTGTGGTGTGCAGGAACTTGTCCCTGTGGTGACATGTTTCACCCTTCATGGCAGTCAGCAGTGGCTGTGTTGGTGTGCTCAATGCAGGAGGAGATGCTCAACACCGTGGCTCTACCTGTGCCACTAGAGATGTCCGGGAGGACATATCCCCTGTGCACAGGTAGGAGAAGGAATCCCATGATGCCAGAGGACATGGTCCCATCCTGCCCAATGGCAGTGCTGCAGATGGTGCCACTGCGGGGATTTTTCCCGTGCTGGCAGCAGAGGAGGGGGACTCAAGACAGGCATAATAATCCCCACATGAAGTATAAGAAAAGAAGCTATTTAAGTATTACCTCCTCCGCATGGTGAGCCTACAGCCAGGCCCTTATCAGAAGACAGAAGGCAGATAATCAGCCATTCCTGTTAGGCAGATAAGATTATAACCCTCACATGGCATCGAACCCTGTGGGAAAAGGTGCCGGTTGCTGGTGAGAAGGTGATGAAGGGGATGCTGGGAGCAGCCAGGATGGAGCCTGCCCATGGTCCTACCAGCCACCAAACCTGGGGCAGCGAGTGACCTGCGTCAGCTCAGCAGCAGGGACCCCCGCCAGGAATTTCCAAGGGACAGCAGGAATTCCTGGGTGTTTTCATTTCTGCTTCTGTGCGTGCAGTACCTGGAGCTGAACTCCTCCAGAGGAGGAGAGGGGGAAAAAGGAGCAAAGGGTAATCAAAGAAATCAGGGCTTTGATGCCTTTCCCTTTGAACCCAGGGGCTGTCAGAGCCTGGCGGTCATGGGTGGGGGACTCTGGTGTGATGGTGGGGTGCTGTTGCAGGATGGAGTGCGGACCAGGGTCCTTTCATCCTGTTTGTGCTTGGGAAAGCCAAGGCAGGCCCCCATATGCACTCTGTCCTGTTTTGGAGGGCAGATAATGCCCTTCATGGCCAACTGCAGAAGATCGATGTGTTTTTGAAGGCAAATGAGAGTTTTTTTGCCCTGACACAGCGCGGGTGCCTGCTCCGAATGCTAAGCAGCTCCTTGTAAGGCAGTCTGAAAGCACAAAGGGCAGCAGGATGTGGGAGCAGAGAGCTCAGCCCCCTCCTATGGCCCCCAGGACAGCACCATCCCTTCCTGAACGTCACAATAGAGAATTAAACATGCAGGAAAAATATCCCCAAGGATTCCAGATCCAGAGGGTCTGGGTGGTGGCATCTCCCCTCAGGAGGTCATTGTTTCATGGTGGCCATGGTGGCATCTGCTGCTCAGGGGTGATCTCCTGGAGCATCATTCTGGGGGGGTTTCAGCATGGCTTTATTTTGCAGGCAGTTTGCTGCCATTGGCACCTGCTGAGGCTGGTGCGACAGCAAGCAGAGAAATGCAGGGGAGCCATCCCAGCGGTGTCCCCAGCTGCAGCCCCCTCTGCCTTCTTTGTGTTTGAGCCTGCATGCTGCAGAGCATCTTCGGGACTGATGTTGCAGGAGTTTGGGGGTGGTTGGTGCAGAGCCATAAGGCTGCTCCACACCAGCCACCCCCAAACTCCTGCAGCATGGGCCCTGGCTGAATCCCCACATGGGGATGGCACAGCAACATCTCACGTGCCCCCAAACTGCCACCCCTTGCCCGAGGGGTCTTGCAGGGCAGAGGGTTGGGACCTGCACAGAGTCAGCCCTGAGAATGCACTTTCCATAGACTCTCCCACCTTTCCAGCTAACGGAGGTGATTTTCACCTCCTTTCATCTGGAAAACCACTGACAAAAATCATATCACAACTTCCCTGGCAGCAGGCGAGGTGAAGAGATGCGCTTGCCATTCATAGCAGGTGATTTGTCGTGCTGCCTGTCGTAGGAGGATTGCTCTGGCTTGGGATACAGAGCAGTGCTCAGACACCCCTGTTCCACACCCAGCCGGGCACAGGGATGCTCAGCAAGGGTAGAGGCTACTCACCCTCGATTGCTGCTTCTCCTCCCTCCTCCCTCGTGCCTGCCCTATGAGAGGTGATGGGCAATGCAAAAATAGCCTAGCATCACCCTTGAACAGCAAGCATCCCAGCTGAGGGGAAGGAGGTTGGGGTGGTGCATCCACAGGGATCTTCCCTATACCACGCCCAAGCACAGCCTCTCCCAGCAGCGAAGATGCCTGGGATCATCCAGCAATGGAAGTGCCTCTGGCCAGCAATGGGAGCATCATCATGGTGGGGCAGCTGCTGCTACGGGCTCCTTAGGAGCCATTGTAATCTCATTCCAGGAGCAAATCACATTCCCAGCAGCCAAGGGCATGTTAGGTCTTAATAAAAATGGTAATTCCCAGCAGATTGAGTTGGGAACAGGGAAAGCGGTTGTTGCTTCCTCTTGCAAGGCCTTGCTGATGCCCGCGGGGAGCATGGTGGTGATGGAGAAGGCAGAAGGCTTTGCAGGAGGATGAGGCTCCAGCTGGAAAGCGAGAGCATGGGGAGCTTCAGCGGAACCCCAGCTCCTCACATCCTGCAGGATCTGGCTTCAGCTCCCTGCCTGCCTGCTCCCTGCCCTGCCGCTCACCCCAGCTGCCCAGCCCTGGAAGCCGGAACTGTTTGTTTGCAGTTTCCTAGGAGAGAAATCACGTTAAAAAAATTAATTACATACCTGAAAACAAAATCTGGCTGCTCAAGTGCACATCAGGGATAAATGGTGTGCTCCAAATGAGACAATTTACAGCTTGGGTAAGTAATGACAGAACCCAGCCAGGCGTGAAAGCGGAGGCAGAGAGTGACTTTGGGGGCGTGCAAGGCTTTCCACCCCCAGCCCCTCCATCCCTCTGACCCCCTCTTCGTTGCTGCTTGCTGAGAAACCCCAATCTGCTCAGCACAGCTGGCTCCTTGCAGCCCCAGCCTGGGGAGCTGAGCAGGGATTGCGGTTGAGTTTGAGCTCTTTTAGAGCTTGGAGATGGGAATTGCCCTGGAGAATGGGGCAGACGGGGTAGGTAATGGAGCAGAGGGCTATGCTGTGCACCCCAGAGTGAGAAGGGCCCCGTGGGCCCTGCCACACCTGTGGTATCCCAGCAGGGATGTCCGGCATGGGGAGCCCTTGCTGCTCCCCGGCTCCCCTGGCATCCCCCATCCCACGCTGGCCTCTGCAGTCCTGTGCCACGCGGTGTGTGGGAGTGCTGGCAGCGCGCTGCCGGGAATGGGCAGCATTCCAGGCTTGCCAGGGCGAGGAAAATCATTTTTCCCTTATTTTTCCCTTTACGGTGTCCTGCCTGGTCCGTGAGTGCAGGGATTTAAAGGGGCTGTGTCCCAGTGTCATCGCCCCAGGTTGGTGGGAATGGTTGATGTGGGTGGATCTGTGAGGTGGAGCTGAGCCCTCCTTTGTGTGTGGGCTGGTGGCTGTGGGTGCTGCCTGGCTTGCTTTTGGATAGCGGTCACCTATGGGGACTGTTGCTGCGCTGGGCACCCCTCTGGGCAAAGCTGCAGTGTGGGCAGCACCCGTGAGAGGTGAAGAGATGCTTCGCCCCCTTCACACTGTCCACAGAGGAGCTTGGAGCTCAGCCACACCCCAGAAGCCGCAGGAATCAACCCCCCTCCACTTACACCCCTACTTGCCCCCCAAGTGCTGCCCACCAGCTTCAACAAGGGGCTGGTTCCCCCCAGTCTCCCCAGGCTGCCAACATGTGATGGTGCGTGGGATTGGGACCAGCCTCTCTTCTCCCCTCTCGGCTCGACTCCCACCTCTGCTCAGAGCAGCCTCGGAAACCAGCCAGCTAATGATGCGAGCTGCGGAGCAGATGGGGGACCTGACGCTATACTCCCCAGCAGCGGATTAAGCATGCAAATAGATGTATAGCGACGCAGTGCCTCTTGGCCTGTATCCTTTCCACCCCCACCACACGTATGGCATTTCAATTCACAGCATCCCCCGGCCTGGCCTGGAGCCACATGTGAAGGGCAAGGATGGACAGATGGACACGGGGCTGGGGTTGGTCCATGCAGCCCTGCCTGCATGCAGGTTGGCCCCTGGTTTGCAAAAGCTCCTTGAATTCTACCCGTTCCATGTGTCCCTGCAAGATAGCAGTGGTTGCATGGGCAAGCTGCATTCGCTGCATCATCTCCTCTGCCCCTCTTCTTGTGCTCCTTTTGCAGCATTGGTGAGTGCTGCTGCCCTGTGCCCCTTTTCTAAGGGAGATGCTGTGCACAGAGGTGGGAGCAGGGCTGGGGCAGCGATCTGGGGGCTGGGGCAGGGACCTGGGTGCTGCAGCAGGGAGGCTCTGGGCTGCTGGCAGACCTGCTCGTGCTCTGGGGGACACTAAGAGGAGTGGTTTAGATCCTGCAACATCCGTGACCACTTCTCAGCCACAGAAAGTCTGCAGAATGTGATCTGGCAGAGGCAGGACAGTCTGGCTGAGTCCTATCCACCTCCAAAACCTGTTGAGAGCTGGAAGGTGCAATGAGGGTTGGGGCTTCATGTTGTCTGGCCCCACCATGTGCCCAGGGAGGACTGGGGCAGCCCCAATGGGGACCAGTTCAGCCCAGAGTGGGAGCGGAAAGGATGCCCTGCTTCAGCCCCATAAACCAGCCACCCCTGAAAAGAGGCAAAACCTCCCCTTCCCAACATGGGAATGAAACTGCCCCCACCTGCAGCATCCCTTCTTCAGACCACCTCTGCCACTGCAGCGCAGCATGGTGCAACGCTGTTATCTCTAACGCCTGGGAGCAGGAACAGATTAATATTCATCACAAGGGACCGGAGCATATGGAATATGAATAATGCTAATTGTGTCTGTATAGATTTAGCGTAAGAAGCTTCCGTGCATTAAGGAGGGAGGGAATTAGTCCTTCTCTGAACTGTTTCAGACTCATTTGCAGCGAAGGAGCTCCCGCCTGCCTGTGGGTTTTGAGATGGAGGTGAGGATAAAACTTGTGTCCCGTGCCTGAGTGCAGGAGAAGCTCAGGGATGCGGGGTGGGTGCACGCACCTTCTGCCTCTCAGAAAACAGTGAAGGAGCAAACTCGGTCCCTGCAGATGCCAAAGAGGGAAAGGGGCTGCCTGCAGATACGTGAGCTCTGCTGCTGTGGACTGCTGTGGCCAGAGACCCCCCGAAGCTCCTGGTCCCTGGGGTGAAGATGCAGTTGTGCAGGGCTGGCTGATACATCCTCCTTGTACCCTGGGTGAATTTACCTGTCCTCAGGCTCAGGCAGCTACTGCCCATGGCAAGGAGCTGGCAAGGGGCAGTGCCCTGTGTGCAGGGTGCTGGAATGGCTAATGAGGCACTGGAGACAAGAAAACTTCATGCCTTAAACATTCATCCCATTTGCCTTCTGGGGATGAGGGTTGGTGCCCTGTTTTAATTGGATCAGCTCGTGGCTTTAATAAGAAGAGAAGGCTCATTTACTAGGCTGGGCAGTGGAGGCAGGCGGGAGAGCTGTCTGGGCACTGTGGGTCCAGGGCTTTGGCAGAGCCTCCCAGGTCCAGGCAAGCATGTCCCTTCCTTGTGTGTCATGGGGGCCATGGGGGACTTGGTAGGTGGCCCGCTCCCTGCAGGGCATGGTGCTGAGCTCCCCTCCATGCCCCAGTGCTGCAGTGGTGGGTCCAGGCTGGACACCACTTTTCTGCTGTGCTGAGATGGTCCCATGTGAGTGGGGACCTCGGGAAGGGCTGGGGTCAAACCTCTCCTGTGGGCTAGAGCTGGAGGGGGAGGTTTTGCAGCCCCAAGGAGAGGGTGGGAAACACCTGGGCTCCATCCGCTCCCTGAGGTGCCTCCTGGCATCCCTGCGGCTGCAGGGTGAGGGACGCTCCATGCCTTTCGCTCCCCGGGGCCAGCTTCAGCATTGTCTCTGGCTTGACCACTGTCCTCTTTCTCCCCCTCCCGTCACCGAGAATGTGGGATTCCTCTTTCCGCACTTTGATCTCTCCAATTTTTAGCTCATTCTGGCTGCCTTATAGGCACTAATCCCTCTGCAGGCACCAGGGAGAATCCACCTACACTCCATGCAGTCTGAAGTCTTATTGTGTAAACAAAATCTCAAACACGAAATCCCTAATCCTCGATGGTTGAAACCGCCGATACCTGTTCCCATGTGTGCTGCCCAACAGAGGCTGGAGGAGAGAGGGAGGGTCACTGCTACGTCTGCTCCCATCCTCAACCTCAGCCCAAATTAAGCATCCGTGCACGCTTTTAACCTTGGGTTTCTCCTTTCTTCCCGGCAGCCCATGGCAGCGAGCCGCCTCCGGCCCCCTCCCTGCTCCGTTGCATTTGTTCAGCTTAGGGGATCAAACTGGGTGACATTTGGAGTTGGGATATTTCAAATGCAAATCTCCCCTGGATAGATAAGTGGAATTTACTCCCTCTTATGAAGGGAACCTCTGGGGAGAGCCGAGCGCCGCTGCCGGCCCGCTCTGCATGCGAAATCCAGCCAGAGGGGGGGAATCACTGCCTCCCCCCCAGCCCAGCACTTCCGGGCAAACACTCCTGCGACAGCCACCCTCATCACCATGAAGGCTTCCGAATTGGCCACAAGCACAGCGAGGAGGTAAGAGCTGCGGGGCCGGCAGGGAGCCTGCGGCGTTTCTGCCCGGGAGGGAGAGATCTCGGCGGCCGCTGGTGTAATCCCAGAACTGCCGTTTTCCTCCTCTGCTGCTGATGGATCATTGTCTCTCTCCCTCCCAGCTCGGAAATTAAAGCTTTCGCCACTTTTCTCACTACAGAGGAACAAATGGGTGTCTGAGAGACAGAGATTTACACTTTACATTCCCTTCTGGAAACCAAGTGTGATTTTCCAGCCGCTGCAGATGCTGGGCCTGTCCTGATGAACTGAGATGGGCTCTCAGAGGGGGGAAGAAGGAGCCTCCCCATATCTCCCCCTCCTGACCTGCCTGCAGCAAACCGGGTGGGTGCACATCCTAAAGGCTTTGGCTGAGAGAAGGCTCCAATCCTGCCTTGTCCCTCTTCACTCCTGCAGGTGGCCCCCCCCTTGCCCATCCCTGCCCAGGGGTGCAGGCTCCAGGCTGGGCTGATTCACCTCCTGCCGTGGTTGTGCTTGAAACCTGCTGAACCCCCCAAAGGGAGGAGAACCAGAGCATCTGTAGGGAAAAACACTGGATTTGCTGCCAACCCCATCCAGGATGTGACTGCAGACACGAGGCTGCAGCTGGTTTAGGGGATGGGGGGACTTAGGGGTCTGGGTGGTGTGTAAAGTGCTGCAGTGCTGGGATGGAGAGAAGCAGCTCCAGGTGGGAAACCCCTGAGAGGGCTGTTGGGGGTGTCCACCAGCCCGGGAGCCACGCACAGGCAGCAGCTTCTTCCCTGCCAGCCACTGGCCCCAGCAACAATTTAAGCAAAAATGGGAAAATCATAAAGCAACAGAAGTGGAGCAGCTCTTTGAGCTGGTTCCGGGCTCTGCAGCGGCTGGGGGCTTCCCGCAAACCACAGCGCACCGAGGAATATCTGGAGCCTCATAAATATACTCTGGGAATGGAGGAAAAGGGATTTGAATTTCAGCTTTGATGCATAATGTGCTTTCTGGGGAAAAAAAATAAAAATCAGCCTTCTTGGCAGGGACCAGACAACTTCCCACTAAATCTCCTGGAGGAGCGCGTTGCCAGTTGCAGAGATAAAACCTCAATGAAACACAATTAGTTTCTACTTGGATTAAGCCAAACGTGCCTCTCCCCATCCACCCAGCCACCCTGGCCTGGTGGCGGGCTGGGGACTGCTTGGTGCCAACCTCCTGCATCCCCAACCCCACTGGGACGGATGGGACAGCGCCTCTGCCCCGGCAGGAGGATCACCCTCTCTTCGTGGTTAAGGGGACATGTAATGAACACATAGAAGCTGGAGTGCTGCAGGGCAGCCCCTGCCATATCACCGAGGACAGAGGCTCATCACTGCTGGTTTGCTGTGGTTCTCTGTGCTGAGGAGCCTGGTGGGGAGCCTGGGGCAGGATCCCCGTGTTGTCCCCTGTGGTTCAGCCACCTTGGGTTTGGGGCACAGCAGTGCTGCCTCCCTTCCTTGCTCAGTCCCGGAGCAGGGAGAATAGGGCTGAGGGGACCTGCTGGTAGCAAAGGTTACTGAGAGATATTTTCCTTTAGGCAGAAACATCTTGAATATTGGTTTTTTAAAAAATCTTTATAAGCTGGGATGTTTTCTGGTCATGGAGTTTTCAGGCTTAAGCATCACTCCTGGTGGGAATCACAGAATGGTTAAGGTTGGAAAGGTTTGTAATGTCTCACCCCTGTTTGCCGCTGCCTTCCAGGGTATCACATTGAGCCCAGACATGTGTCAGCCTTGCTTGTGCCCCCGGAGACTTTCAGAGCAGGCTCCTGCCTGCAGGCTGGGTCGTGGTGCCCCAGGGCCAGGCTGTCAGGGAAAGAGTGCAGAGGAGATGGGAAAAACACCTGGAAGCCATCCCCAGCCCCACAGCATCTGCCCTGTCTGGGAGCGACTGCCAGAGGCACCAAGGGATGCTGGCAGGGCTCTGAGGGGAACCCAGCCCATTAATTAAGAACTTAATTACCCAGTAAAGAATGGTGGACTTAGCCTTGAAGCAGGCCAAGCAAGTGAAGCGTGCTTGGGGAGGGGCTGGGGAGGTCAGCTGAGGGCATTCTTTGCATTCTGTGGTGTATGCAAATACCTGCAAGATTTATCCATGGAGAGAACAAAACCCCGCAGCCCCCTCGGTACCTCTGTCCTGTTGTGCCCAGGGTGTCTCTCT
The DNA here is from genome assembly GCA_028858755.1 of Ara ararauna. Taxonomy (NCBI): domain Eukaryota; kingdom Metazoa; phylum Chordata; class Aves; order Psittaciformes; family Psittacidae; genus Ara; species Ara ararauna. The sequence goes on from CM054386.1 coordinate 1,769,357, forward strand.
GCATCCTCACTGGACATCAGTCCCATCATCCTGTTCATGGGTCCTGCCTGGGGAAAGGGACTCTGGCCCCGCTGCTGTGCTTGTGGGGTTCCGGGTGTCTGGCTGTCCCGCGGAACAGGATGGATGCACATCTCAGCCTGGGGAATGAGGACGAATGACTCAAATGCAGGCCAGGGATGTGGTGCCAACAGAAGGACACAGGATGGGGACCATTCGTCCCTCTGGCAATGTGACCTACACTAAGGAGCGGGGGGCCTGTGGGCTGGGCATTTCTGCTGGTGGAGGAGGAAGGGAGGAGAGTTTCTGAGCTGGAAAGAGAAAAGGATTTCTTTGGCTTGGCGCATTTTGCTGCAGAAAGGCTATTTCAGCTCCGAGGGTAAGGGAAATGAAACAGAAAAATACCTCTCATTAAGCAAAAGGGATGGAGAGCCCTGCGTAACAGTGCTATCTGGGGGGGTTTCTTGCTGAATTTGCATCCAGCACAGCCTTGTGCCAGCACCCAGAGGAGATGTGCCATGTGCTGCTGCAGGAGATGGGCTGGAGGGGACGAGCTTCTGGCCCCACAGCTGCATCCGTCACGCACCCCATAGATGATGGGCAGTGCCTGGGGAGAGGGCAGGTGGGCAGATCCCAATGATCCGATGGGCAGGTCCCACAGGGAGATTGGGATCCCCATGATGTGGGCTGAGTCACAGGCATAATGAGCTGCTGGAGGGGGTTTGGTCAATGCCTATAGCTGGTGCTGAGTGTCTCCTGACTGCTGGGACACAGGCAGTGCCAGTGCATCCTCTTGCTCTGCCCGCATCTGCATGGCCCCAAGGAAGAGCCCCAGCAGAGATCCTGACCCTGGCAGACACCCTAAGCCCAGATAGGGTGTTCATTGGGGGGATGCTCTTTCCTCCCCCTTTGCTGGGAGTTTCTTTAAACCCAAGTAGACGTGATGAGTGTGTGGTAGGAAGAACAGCATTCGCTCTGGAGCTTTCCTGAGCAATTCATCCTCCGAGAAATTAATTCTCAGCGCTGGCATTGCATATAATTAGCATCAGCCCCTGTGTGCCTCGGGTCGGAGGGCACTGCTGCCTCTGCCTCCAGCGGCTCTGGGCTCCTGCTGACAGGGAGATCTGTCACTGTTATCGAAATGGGAGCTGGAAGCAGGGAGAGCAGATCAGGCCTGGAGCCAAGCTGTGCAAACACTACTGGGGTGGCAGCACCTTGCTAGCCCTGCCCAGGGATGGTGGCTGGGATGTGGCAGGGCAGCCCTGGTGCTGAGTGCAGCTCACACACCCACAGGGAGTCCCAGGGTGCCCATTTGCCTGGGAGCAGGACTATAGCCTGGGAGATAGTGTCCTGTGACCAAGTGCCCCATCCTGCGCTGTGGACAGCAAACCCCCGTGGGCAGCATGAATGTGTGCACATGTGTATGTGCGGCACACCAGGAAGGTGGATGTTGCGATGTTTGTTTGATGTGGGACGCACAGGGGCATCTGTTCCAGCAGAGCTGGCTCTGGCATTTGTCTGACAAATGGTGTTTGGTTTGGTGGTGGAGCATTAATGTAAGTGGTGCCGGCTGCAGCACAGGGACGGGAGCGCCTGTGTGAAGGATGCTCTGGGGGAGAAAGGAGAAGGATAGAAGGATGTTGGACATGGCTCTTGGTGGTGATCAGATGCTCCTTTGCAGGACCTGCATCTCACTGCCTGGCCAGGGGCACCTGGCTCTCTGCAGCCAGCCCTGTCCAATGGGCTTTGGGCCACCAGGAGAAGGTGAGTGACTGGTGGGGAGATGGTCTGTTTTCTGGGTGTGAGAAGGTGCTCACTGGTGTGCACTGGACGCACTGCCTGCATGCAGCATGGGCTGCCACCACCCAGGGCTGTGGGGCTTGGGCTGTCTGGGATGATGCTCTCTGGACACGTCTCCATGTCCAGGTGCAGCCCCAGCTGGGACACTGGGGGACACTGAGCCCTGGGGCCAGCAGGACCTCAGCTAAGGGTGGTCTTTTTGGAGATGAGGGAGATGGGGGATTCTGGGGACCTCTGGAACTGCTGCCCTGGGGGAGCTGGAGGTCCCTTGATGTGGGGAGATGTTTCTGTCATACTTGTGCCCTCTAGTGGCTTTGTCCCCTCTCCCGTCCCATGGCCACCGTCCCAGTGCCATGACCATGTCCTTGGTCCCATGGCCACCATCCCACAGTGGCTGGGGTTAGCCTTGACACTCATGGGTGGTGAAGAAATGATGCGTGAGAAGGGCTCGGACCAGGCCAGGAGGGCACCTTGGCACCATGTGATGCTGTCTCCATGGTCATCTTCTTCAGGCTGGAACGGAGTGCTTCTCCTTGATTTCAAGGTGATTTGGCACGGGAAAGTGATTTTTATATCTGGGGGGAGGAAATGGATCCCCAAACCTTTTCCAGAGCTTGGATCCTCCTCTAAAACTGTTGGGTGAGTGGCCCCAAGATTAATTTTATCCCAGAAAATGAAACCTTGAGTTTTCTAACACAAAGTTTCTCATTTTCTGACTGCTCACGGCTCTCCGCTGCCCTTCTGTCTGCTCTGTGTTTGAACACACGGCAGTCTGACAAAAAAACAGCACACTTTCCTCATTCTACTGATGTTTCCCTTTTATCCAAAAGAAAGAAACCCCTCCTTCGCCTCCAGCCCACAGCAGCCACCGCTCCTCAGCTGCACCCCTCTGGGAAGGGATGCCTGGATGCCTTGCGGCTGCTCCTGTCTCAAATGTGCCTCTCCCCTTCCTTGTGTCTCCTCTCTGCATGTTTTTGGACCCTCTCCAGAGCTGCGGCAAGGACGGGAAAGGTGGTTTGGTGAGAGAAGCTCAGCCAGGCGCTATGGGTCCCTGGGGTGGCTGGTGGAGCAGGGTGAGGATGGGATCGTGTATATCAGGACAGTGTGAGCTCCTGTTGTGCCCTGCAGGGACAGGGGGATGGGATGTTCTTGGCAGCTGTCCCTGTATGTGCTCCCTCTGCTAGCAGGGGGATATTTCCTATCTGAGAAAGCAGATGTTGGGTAGGAGCTTCCTAAGCAGTTTCTCTTCTCTCCCAGAACTGCTGCTTGGAGGGAAAAATAAATTCTCTTTTGTTGTTGGTTTAAGGGAGAACAAAACCAAATGTCACCTGGAGAAGTTCCTGCTGCTGCACCCCCAGGGGCTGCAACTGCTGCCCCAGGATGGGGATTAGCGCATCACTGAGAAAGCCACCGTGGTTGATGGTCCCTGGGGGGATCAGACAGATGATCGATGCCGGGATTAGCCTGTACGGTGGCTGCAGTGACAGCAGCCACCTGGAGCAGCAGCTTCATCCTGCCTGTGCTAGCACTGAGCCAACCCATCCCCGTGGCCTCCAGACTGGTGCATGCACTGAGCAGTGTCAGGCCTCTGCCAGCCCCATGAGGGGCTCGGGGGCACTGACAGCAGCCAGCAACTGCCACAGATGTTCTGCATTTTGGATTTCTCCCCTTTCCAGCCTCATTAGTATTGAAATTAAAAGCAAGTGTTTGTGAATTGGTAGCTGTTCTCCAAGACCCTAATTAGCAAATCTCTTCATCCCCCACGGCTGCAATCTAATAATCAAAAAAAACCCAACACCCAAACAAGCCCCAAACCTTGTTTGATGGATCAGAAGTGCTACTGAAACAGTCAGAAGCTGCTCTTCCTGCTTAGTATGGTAATTAAACACTTCAATTGCAATTATTTTTGCAATTAGATAAGTCTCTAATTGTTATCATAGGTGGCAGGGGTTTGGGTGTGTGTTTGCCAGTTCTTCCTCCCTGAGCTGGAGTGAAACGTGGATGCTACAGGCGACGCAAGGCCTGCTCCTGTCTGGTTGGGTTGGGGAAGAGGAGTCCTCTGCGTGCTCTACTGCAGCGGCTTGTTTCCTGCCTCTGTGCAATGGAAAGGGCTGATGAGGTGATTTCTCTTTTGGCGGTGGGGACCTCTCCCCAGGGGTCTCGTAGCAACCTCTCCCGAGGTCGTATGGGGGATACTGCGGAGGGGATGTTTCCTGCCGCGGCATCGCCTTGCTGCAGGGCATCGCCTTGCTGCAGGGCATCCCTGCTCGGAGCTAAAACCAAACGCTATGGTTGCTGCGGGGGCTCGGGGAGCGGAGCGGGACCGCAGTGCCGGTCGGGAGCAACCCTGCCGCGGCCGGGGGTGCTTCGTGGCCCCGCTCCGCCGTGTCCGGGCCGGGCGGGCGGGCTTGTCCGCGGCAGCAAGCAGGGGGAGCTCCGAGCCTGCGCTGCCGCCGCGCCGAGCCTCGCTCCTGGGGGTTGCGGCCGGGTCCTGGCAGCGCCGCTCCGGGAGGTGCGGGGGTCTCCGGGTCCGGACACTCACGGAGCGCGCACGGGCCTGGCCCCGTGCAGGGAGCCGCTTCCCGCACCCCCCGGTCCAGCATCTTCCCTTCCCGGGGGCATCCTGCAAACAGGGCTCTGCTGTCCCCCGCGGCGCTCTGCGGATGCCGCGCCGTGCGGAGCGAGCACGCTGTGCCTGGGGGTGATGGGGGTCAGATCCAGGAGGAAAGCTCTTACAGCACAGCAATGGGTCGCTGTTCGTTCAAGTCCTACCCAGTCTTCGCTGCCTGCTGCCTCCTTCTTCCTACAAGCTCGGGGACTGGGGTTTGTGTGTATATGGGTGTGTGTGGGGGGGGTGTTCTCACTGGTCCCACAGGGCAAGTTGCTCTGTGTGTGTGTGCGTGCCAGCCCTTTCCGGAGCAGCTGCAACCTGTGTCCTGGGAGTTTGTGCTGTGTGTGTCCAGGCTCTATCTCAGCAGAGGGATGAAGGTGGCACAGCAGGGTATAGGTAGACAAGATCTTCCCAGGACAAAACATGCCCAAAGAAATCAATTGTCTCATTTGCTCTCTGTATTAAATAGATTTTTTATAACATTGTTCGCTTCTGCACAGGCTTGGTGCAGAAACATCCTGGTTTGGATCCTGCTGGGGAAGCTAGAGCCCAGGGACAAACCCTGGATGCTTAATGTCTCCCAGCACGCTCCAGGGCCACTCTTCTTGCAGTGGGGCTGGAACAGGGGGTGTAAAGCAGTCACAGAGAGCAGGGATAGCACCAATCATGTCAAAGCCTCCCCAGTGTGGGAGGCAGTCTCGCCCTAGTATGGATGCTGCAGGACATCCAGCACTCATGGCTGCAGACATTAACTATGCCTAGCCCTCCTGCTACATCATCCCCACTTCTGCCAGGACCTCTGTCCCCTCTGAGGGATAGGTATGTCCCTCGGACAACATACCAGGGGAGGTAGTGCCTGTGCTTCCCTTCTCCGTCCTAGGTTGGCGTCTCTGACACCAAGACCTTGATCACAGACCACAGCCCCTTTCCCACTCCTATGCCCTCTCAGCCTGACCCACTGCCTTGACACTGGAGGTGTCACTGCCCCAGTGGGGCAGGAGAGAGGCTCTCCTGCAGCTCCTCCAAGGTCTCTTCCAACACAATCCCTTGGGCAGGTGAAGGCTCTTCAGCACTGTTTGGGGATGGGGCAAATGTTGTTTGCCAGAGCGAGGATCCTGCAAGGGAACAGAGAGGGGAATTCAATAGCTTTGCAGGTGCAGGTGGGTCGTTTTCCCTGCTCTCCTCTTTCCTGCTCCCCACCATAAGGGATGCTGCATTAAGAACTCTCTGTGCCTGGGAGGGACTGTGGTGCAATGCCGTGAGGATGTTCTCAGAGCACTGTTATATGCCAAGTGCTGACATCTGGGCAGTGCTCAGCAGGCTCATGTCACTTCAGGACCCACTGAATGGCACCCCTCTGGGTAACATCACTTTGCTTTGTGGCTTTCTCTGTCATCTGCTTGGGCCACCCAGCAGTGGTGGGGGTTTTTCCTCTGCAAGTAGGTGTCCCGGGGTTGGTGGTGCTGTGCTCCTGGGTGCTCCTTTCCTCATGGCCCCTCTCCCTGCCCCTGTAGGTGGGTTGGGGATGTTTTTGGGTTGGTGCCCTGTGCAAGGTGACATTTCCTGTCCCCACCCCCGTGGTGCAGAGAGGAAATCTGTGGTCACACCGGGACCTCAGATCTCCTGCAAACCTCTCCCTCAGACCGCCTTTGCTTAACTCTGCTGATTAGATTAGCAGCCTCTCAGGGGATGGCTGGTATTTTGCCTTTGCCTCGCGGAAACTAAATGTGTTTCAGAACATATGTGCAGCACAGAGAGGGAAAGCATGGAGCAGAAGAGCTGGAATTGGCATCCCCTCCGCCCCTGCTGTTGGGAAATGACAGCAAATAGAGATGACTCTGCCTTGTGTATACGCTGCTGGGGGGGTGAGCACCGTGTCTGCCGCCTGGCAGGTTCTCTATGAGCTGTTGTGCCCTCCAGGCTCGTGGTTTCGCACTGCTCCTTCTTGATGCCACACTGGGGAGCAGCCACTACACTGCTGAGTGATGCTTGTGCCTTGGTATGTGGCGCTGTGGGACTTGCGGCCCAGCAGGACCTAATGGGGCCGTGGGGACCTCACTGCTCTGCTCCTTGCTCTCTAAGCTCCTGGTTCTCCTATTGACGGGCAATGACATTACCAGGGTGACTCATGGGGGGGCCCTCTGAGAGGTGCAGGCTGATGCTGTGCCCCAGGGCAGGGGACCCTGCACTCTCCTGCTGCAGCCCCATCTGCAAGTGCAGGCAGGCAGCACCAGCTCTCACCATCGCCATGACCTTGGATAAGGTCAGAAGTGCTCCATGTGCAGCAAGGACAAGTGTACCTAGCTTCCAGCACGTGAGTGGCTGTATTTTCCCCCTCCAAGGCACAGTCAATACAGGAGAGCTCAGGTTATCAGCATGCAGCACTAGAGGGAGAGGATGTGGAGGTCAGGGTGACCTTGCCTGGCTCTTCCTGAGAAGAGCTGCACTAAGTGGCTCTCTGGAGCTGAGAGGCATCTCCATGCATAGCAGCCATGTCCTCCAGCCCAGCACCGCTGAGAGAGAGCAGCAGCATCAGTCCCTCACCACGGGAGCCCTGCCAGCATCCCTGTGAAAGCTGCTGCAATTTATGTGGAGCCGATGTGGGCTTGCATGAAAATGAACTGCGCTGGAAATCCATGGTCTGAACACAGCTGCCTCTGCAGCGTGTGGGGGGACAGGCAGGATGCAGGCATCTACCAAGGCATTGCAGGGTGGCTGTGTAAGCCCACACCTCCGCAGCCCTGTGCACCTACCCTGGGCTTGCGGCTGGGTTTGGAGGGCAAATGGTGCTGGAATGAGGAGTGAGGATGCACCTCTGATGTTATCACCCTCTGCATCAAGTGCCATTGCAGTGAGATGGCTGGATCAGGGAAGATGCAGTGGGTGCCACAGCAGCGAGAGCTGCCCCTTCCCATTGTTTGCATGCAGTGACTCTGGCCCCATACTCACCCTGCAGCCCTCACCTCTGTTGTCGAGCTGCTCCCTGAGGAAAACTGAGCGTTGTCCTTTCAACCTCATGGGACTTTGGAAGAGGGCAGCCAGGAGTTGAAGGCTGGGAGATGTGGGTCCCAGGGCAGGGGGCTGGCTAAGGCTCACGGGAAAGCTCTGGCACTGGAAAGGTTAAATTGCACATGGGGACAGAAAGAAAAGAGAGAAAAAAGAAGAGATCAGTTGGTCAGTGCCAGCCTGGTCGAGCCTGGCTTTGCTCTGTAGAGCATCAGGTACTGCCTGCCTGGTGTCTGACCGCCCTGAGACCAGCAGGCAGGCTGGGGCAGGCACGCTGTAACTGGGACACTGGTTCTTCCCTGTGGAAACTGCCATCTCTCACTGTGGCCACTGTCCTGCCCCTGAGCACAGTTGATATGTGCAAGAGGGTGATCCAGAGCCACTCGCTCAGCTCTGGTGTTTTCTGCCTGATACCTCCCTGTTTGTGCTGCATGCTCCTTCCTTCAGGCTTTTAATCTCTCTGGACCTTGGGGACTGGTCTCACAACCTGCAGTCCTGCCCAGTGCTCAGCATTCTCCTCAGAGTCTGGTCCCGCTGCAGTGAAGCAGGTTCCTGAGGTCCATCAGGTGTTGTGTATGCAAGAAGTGCTTTCCTTTACTGGTTTTGTGTGAAGTGAATTGCCTTGCTCTTTTGGTGCCTGGTGGGGAGATAGGAGCAGCCGTCTTCTCTTGTATCCCTGCTTGGTTCTCACCCGTGGAAATGCTTCCAGCCCCTTAATGGCTGTGGTGCTCCTGTGGCCTTTTGATTTCCAAAGCAGTGATGACTCTCACTCTGTTCCTGCTCCTGATGCTCCTGAGACTGGCTGCAGTTCTTCAGGATTCCCACTCCTGATTGCTGGTCTTTTCTCTATGCCTCATAAGAGGAAAGAACGTTGTTATTATGGGCAATGGTTCAAATACTGCTGGTTGTGCTTTCCCCTGAATGACCCTGCGGAGCTGCTCTGAGCAGAGCTCTTCTTAACTCTGGCCCTTCTCATTTGGGGGGTTATGAGTTTGTGGAGTGATTCATTTTCATCTTTTTCTGTTCACACATCCAGACCAGATGACCAGAAGGAAAGGGGGGAGAGGAACCAGCTTGTTTCGTGCTTGGGATGAAACTGGCTGCCAGGCTTTTGGTGTACAGGTAAATCCTGTGCCCACCTGTCTTCTGTGGTATTAGTTGATCCAGATCATCTGCCAACAGCAGATGTTTGTATATATGACTATGGAAAAAAGGGTTGGAAGGGGCCCCGTGTGATCCTTGGTGCATCACTTCTGCACAAGTGAGCAGGAGAAGTAGAGAAATTAAAAGCAATAACTGATCCTTCAGTGCTCAAGCAACTCTTATCTGATTGCGAGCAGAAACCACAGCAGCAGTACTGGGGACAGGAAGGAGATCTCTGGATTTAGAACAGTCAAAAAACATCTCCGTGCTTGAGTCTTCCTCTCTTGCTTCCCCGTGGTCCCTATCTCTCAGGTATCTGCACTGCTGTGGTTCTGGCTGCTGCTCACCATCATCCCTCCAGCCTCCTGCACCCCTGGGAGCAAATCCAGCTGGGAGGCTCACTGGGGCTGAGCTGAGCAGTGGGGGAGCTTCACCCACAGGGTGAGGACAGGCTGGAGCCACACATTGGGTCTCTGCCCTGGGGGTTTTGCTCTGCTGGCACCAGGCACCTGCATGCTCAGAGCTCAGGGATGGAGGTCCCTTGGCTGCTGCTGACCTCAGCGTGGGCTTTGAATACAAGCCTTGTAGCAGGATCAGGTCCTGTGGGGAACCAGGGACCTTATCTAACTGGGAAAGCCTGGAGAAAGTGACCCTGACCTCTGTCGGGGGAAGAAGAAACCCATTTTTCTTCCCATTTCTTTCCCTCTGTCTCATGTTCTCCCTTTGTGGTAAGGCAGCTCTTTGAGAAGTCACTGGTGTTTCTCTTCTCTTGTCCCTCTTGGCTGTGTAGGGGAGTCCCACTGCCCCATTCCCCATTGCAGCTCTCCCTGGCTGGCTGCAGAGCAGCAGTGTGTGAGCTCCTGGTTTGCCCAGGAGCTGCACTTCTGTGTGAGCAGACAGCACAACTCCTCCTTTGTCTCTGTCTGCAGAAGTATCTCTACCATGCCAGGCACATGCTCTCTATATGTGTTATATACAACCTGCTGCCAGGTTAGCCAAATGCTAAACCTTTGCACCCTTTGTTAGTTTCTCAGAAACTGAAAAGGCAGCCACAGGAGCTGTGTTATTGCATTTGTTCACACTCACCCATCCCTCTGAGTCTCCTGGGCAGACTCCCCCCTCTCAGGCTGCCCATCTGCCCTGGGTAAAGTCACATTTGAGCCCCAGTGGAGGCGTGATGCCGGCTGAGCCTTTTGGATGACTCTGCCCTTTGGTTCACCTCCCTGCATTCCCCTTTCGGTGGCTCCAGACTGTGTTTCTGGGACAGGATCACGAGCACGTGCTGCAGGAGAGCATGAGCGCGGCTCCTTTGTTGGTATGCAGGGAACAGGGAGTCAAAGGGCTCCCTATCAATGGATGGAAAGTTTCAGAGCTGCTTATCAGGCACTGCCTCGGAGTTCGATTAAAGTCTTGGGAGCAGCAGTTTGCACTGTGGCAGATGGCAGGTTCCTCCGTGCTCCTGATGCTCAGATGGGTGAATGCTCCTGAGCAAAGTGGTGTGCGGGTGGCTCAGCCCCATAGGGACATGGCTGCCCATGGAGGGGACTGGTGCCTCCGCCCAGCACAGAGCTTGCTTGCCCTGTGGGTCCTGACCCCTGTGACATGCTTGGGATGATGCTGAAGGAATTTTTGGCTCTAACTTTACATGGGTATTCGTATTCTTAGATCACTTGCCAACCTAATTTTGGCTATTTCTGCCCCTTTCCAGAGATGGGAATGGAACTTGCTGTTGGCCGAATTTGCTGCTGATGCAAACTGACAGCCAAAACGCTAAGGGTGTGTGGCTGGGCTGAGAAGGGAACTGCTGAGCTGCTCAGCAGGGAGCTGAAGACGCAGATCTTGGCTCCTGCAGGGACTTGCATCCTGACTGTGCCCTATGGCTAACACCCTGTTGGTCCCCTGTGACAGGCGGTCACCTTTCCCAAGCTCTGCTGTGTGCCCAGGCTTTGCTGGCTGCCTACCAGCAGAGAGTGGGACATGTCCAGTTTTTGGGAGCAGATGCAGCTAAAGGCTGTGCCCATTCTGTACAGCTAATTCTGATGGCAAAACTGTCCCCAGTACCCAACAAAGCCAGGGACGTTTTGTGTTCCTTGTGAATGGGTGACGATTGCAGGAGTAGCCAGCCACATGTGAAGCTGGAGTAGCTGGATCTGTGCTGCCAGCATGGAGGGATGTGCTGAATGATGATGCTCAGATGAATTTCTGAGTGACTACAAAGAGCAAGAGTTGCCTAGGCAAGGGTTTTCCTGCTGGGGCATCAGCTTGTTGCTTAAAAGTTCATGGACAATGTGGGGTCCCCACCTCTGCCTTCCTCTCTGGGAATGGACCTACCATCAAAGCCTCACATGTGAGAAGGCTCTTACCTCTTGAGGGCTCCATCGGTCAGCAAGATCCCCTTCCCGTTCCTCATCTCCAGTTTCAGGGGTTTACCCTCCTGCCTGCCCTGGCTCTGCCTGCAGTTCCTGCCCCTGGAATGAGCCTTCTGGGGGGGAGGCAGGCCGGAGCTCCTGGGGCCCCCAGTCCTCCGGCAGTGCAGCAAGTGCTGGTAAGCCACCCGGAAATCCCTGTTGAGTGTCCCATAGAGGATGGGGTTCAGGGCTGAGTTGGCATAGCCCAGCCAGAGGACAATGGACATGGGTGTGCCTTTCACCCTGCTGTCCCCCCACATCCCGCGGTATATGAACACTGTGAAATAGGGGAGCCAACACACGATGAACGCTCCCATCACCACTGCTAGTGTCATGGTGGCTTTGTGCTCCCTCACCATGGGCGGCATGTGGGTGCTGTTGCTGCAGCACCATGTGTGGTTTATCCTCTTGGCTTGCTCCCTTGCTATCTTGAATATCCGGTAGTAGGTAATGCACATAATGACCAGAGGGATGTAGAAGGTGAGCAACGCGTCCACTAGCCCATACACAGGGTTCACCTCCAGTGTGCACTCCCTGTTGCAGTTGGGGACTGTGTTTTGGACTGCTGTACCATTGGTGTTCCAGCCCAGGTGAATGGGTAGGAAGGAAACCATCAGTGAAAAGGTCCAAATAACAACCAAACCCACACCCACCCGGGAGGGTGTGACAAGCTGGCTGTAGCGGAGTGGGGTGGTGACGGCAAAGTAGCGGTCCAGGCTGATCATGAAGAGGTTGAGGATGGAAGCCGTGCACAGCATGACGTCCAGGCTGGTGTAGATGTTGCACAAGGTGCTGCCGAAGGGCCACTCTTTGGCGAGTTCATAAAAGGCAGAAAATGGCAGCACCAGGAGGCCCAGCAGCAGGTCGGTGATGGCCAAGGAGACAATGATACAGTTCGTCAAGCTGCGCAGCCGGCGGTCCAGGATGACGGCCAGGCAGACGATGATGTTACCGCAGAGAGTGATCACGATGAGGATGGTGAGGCAGGACCCAACCAGCAGCTGCAGGGGGAAGTCCATCCTTTTTTGAGAGCTTGTATGGTTGTAACAAGGATCCATAGTGCAGGTGCATGGATGGAGCAGTCTGGCTCTCACTGCCTCCAAAGCTTCTTGGTGTGAGCCTCTACAAGGCAGCCCTAGAGCCCTTTCCAAAGTGACCTTGGGCCTACAGTGACCTTGTAGAACATTGCAGAGTCATTTCACACATTCAGTGTTGCTCCTTATATGCTAGGAGCGACATGACCCAGGAAAAGATGTGGCCCTGTGACTTGCTTGTGTTTGTTGGCCCCATCTTTGAGGTCATTGCTGGAGCCAATCCCCCATGGCAGCTGCTGGTGGGTCTCAATTGCTCCCTTTTCTTCTGCTGTTTTCTCCCTTCCTCTGATCAACGAAGGGGTCTCATGTGCTCTGCATGTTTGGTTGGTGACAGCAGTGTGCAGTGCTCCAGGGGGGACAGAGCTTTGCCACCTCCTGAGGACAACCTGCAAAGAAAGCACCAACACAGAGCTGCAGCTGGTGAAGGTTATTTGAGCTCTCCCTCAAATCCCTCTAGAAATGGGATGTCCGCACCTCCCTTGGATGCTTCAGCCTACTTAAACCTAAATTGGAAAGTCCTTTGGCAGCCGGGCACTCATGTCTCCGCAGCTGCATCCCCCCAGCCCTAGGGGTACCCACATGAGGTAGGGATGCTGAGGGAAGTGCAGGGATTCTAGAGGCACCAAGATTCTACAATGATAAAAATGAGGACTGGAAGGATGAGGAAAGAGTTTTCCTGAGAAAGCAGTGTGCTTTTATTATGCAATTGAGCAAAATTAGTCACAACTGTGTAATTTCTGAAGTGTGGCTGTAAGCCTTGCTAAACTTTGCTTTTGTATCTGCACTTCGTGGCAGTCCATGCCTTGTGCTGGTCCCTACCATCAGCAACTGTGCTAGCTCCTGCAGCACAGAGGGGATATCCTCACTCTCCTCAGGTCCCTGGAGGTAAAAGGAATCCATTTGTCAGTGGTGTGATGTCCTGGGAAGGAGGTGGCTGGAAAGGGCTCCAACAGCTTCATAAGTTCTGTTCCCTGCAGCTGAAGGGACAAGAGGGATAGGGACTGGGAGCAGGCTGAGGAGTCCAACTGCTTGTGCTGGGATCCCCATGGAGCTACCTGTGCTGCAGCTGTGTTCTCCTAGTCAAGGTGATGGGTCTTCCTCATCCTCCCTGCTGTGCGGATGAGGGAGAGATGTGCCGGTCCCCATGGGTGATGCAGGACCCAGCTCAGCAGGCTCCCATAGCCTGTGGAACAGTGGTGAAGCCCTCCCTGGTGGTGCACAGGCTTGTGCAGGAAGGTGGAACTGATTCCCTATAGGGTGCAACAAGCTACAGCGGTGGAGCAAACAGAGGAAGGAATAGGTCCAGTCTTGGCAGAGGACAGGGTGAGATTTTAAACTCACCTTGCAAGAACAAGATAAGGATGTGGAACAGGCTGAAATACTCTTCAGGTGATTTATGTCTTTGATTCAAGGTTAAAGGCATGGGGGCCAAGGGAGAGGGTATACCAGGGAGACTGCATGAGTAAATAACCACCAACTGCCGGGAGCCATGTGGCAGAGACATGGGGACCTGTGAGATTAAAGATGATACCTGCAGCCCTGCTGATTCTAAAGGAACTGAAAGTGAATGACAGTTGATGAATTGGCCCATGGGAAGCGTTCTGTTGAGCAGAGCAAATTCATTGCCAGACAGCGGGTCCTCTGAATTTGGGTGATGGGATAAAGGCTGTTGGGAGAGGGCTGTGATACTTTCAGCTGCAGAGGCAGCATGCAGAGCGGTTCCTCACCTCCTGCTGCAGCGCAGGCTCTTGCCATGGAAAGCTCTTTGTTCGCTGCACAAAAGGAATGTGGAACAAGCTGAGCGCTGCCTGCCCACTGATGGCAATGCTGAGAACAGGTTGTTCTCGGAGAAGGGTATTTCCAAGTGAAAGGGATGTTTTTTCATTGCTCCCAACATGTGGAAATGGCAGGATAAATTATAGGGGGAGTAGCACACTTAGAAAATGCTGTGGGTGGATCACAGCCTCCTACATGGCTGCTTCACCACACATCAACAACCTGCTCCTGCCACCAGCTCTCGCAGCTCACATGGGCTCTTGCAGCTCACATGCCGGGGCTCAGCCCAGGCTCTGCTGGGGGGTCCCAGCTCTGAATGCATCAGCACACTTGGCACTGCCATAGGGCAGCCCTGTGCCACACACCTGGCCAGAAATAGCTTTCTTACTGCTTTTTCTAATTAGCTCAGGGCAAGAAATGGGCACTTCCTCCTCCATTCAGGACAGGGAGTAGAAAGCATTTGCAAGTGAGATATGGAGCCACTGGGCCAAGCTGTGGAAGGAAGAAGCAGCGATTCCTAAATGAAGGGGACAGAGGTGACCCCATCCCTGCAGGGGATTGACTGTCAAGGCTCACATGTGGGCTTCAAGGCTCAGCTGCCTGCAAACCCTTGGGACTTTGTTTCTCCATGGGACAGGGCAGGACCTGCCAGCTTGGATGTGGATGTTGCAACCCAAACCGTGGCGGGGGTGTGAGACACTTTCCTGTATCCCTTGGCCAAATTATCTCATGGAAACATTCCCCTGAGTGATCACAGCCTCTGGATATGACTTTGTAGGCTGGAGGGCTGGTGTAGACAGAGGCACTGACATCAGAGCACAGTCTCTGCAGCAATGCACTTAGCTTGGGGCTCTCTCCTGGAGCATTAGCCCTCTCGGACTCCACATCTGCCCCTGGTTTTCTGCTCAGGTCACCACCTTTAATACCAGGTCCTGTGTCCTCTGCTCCTGTTGCATTTTGGCAGAGCAAGTTCGTTTCCTCCTAGATGTATGAGCGGAGCAGCTGTTTCCCGTGGCAGGATTTCTAGCAATAGCCTGAATAAGTGATATCCTTCCAGCCCTGTCTCACCAGGCGGCCTTTACATTTACCTGATTATCCTCATTATCACAGCCTGGAACTGTTCCTGGTTCAGAATCACCCCCCTGACACTGGGGGAGCAACGTAAGGCGTTGCTTCTGGGTCATCTCCTAGTGCTTTTTCCAGTGGTGCTGGTGCTCTGATGGATGCTATCTCTGCTGTGAGGCCTTGTCAGGTTGCATCTGTTTTGTTGCAGTCATCCTGGGGTCCCTTAAAAGCCAGATATTTTTTCCTATGGTGTTTTCAGCTGCTTAGAGTAGCAATTTTTGCTGTGAGTCCCTAAGCATGTGAACTCGGGCCAGCCCGTTGTGTTTCTGTCGCGCTCTGGATCCTCTGGTTCTTCTCCTATAGTGCTTAGTCCCTCGTCCAGTTCAAAACTTCTCCCAAGTTTCTCACCAATGCATTTTCTTAGAGAAACTATTTTCTGAGCCAAGGTCATCAATGAAAACCATTAAATGACATTTATCTCTAGGCTGATTTTTACAGAACTCTGTTAATAGCCTTCTTCAGAGCATTAATGATCTTCCCATTTTAATGTACTATTGTCTCCCCATTAGCCTCCTTATAACTCTTGTAGTGATTCCTGCCTTCTCCTGCCTGAATAGACATTTTTTACTCTGTTGCAGCCCATGTTACATTTGATCGACTGTGTTCTGCTTTGAAATGGCAATTATCTCCTCGGGAGGGGGGCGGGCTATGATTTATCCATGGGACGTTTCTGTTGCATTTTAGCCTTTTATTCCTCCTCCCCGTCTTTCAGCATCCTTTCCTTCAGCATTGTTTATTCCAGCCCTTTGTGCATTTTTGCAGCAAGACTAATGGGATGCAGTACCCGCTCCAGCAGCGCAGGTAATACATGTGCTGCTCTCCATTCATGTGCTTCTAGTTCTGGTTCTATAATAAATAGGTTTGTTTAAAATCTGCTAAAAGCCTAGGTACGTCAGCATGGTACATAGGCAGAAAGGAGCACTCGGCGAGTGCTTGAACGTGGCAGCCTGTCTTTGGAAAGCATTTCCTCCTTCCCAAAAGGGCACCAAGAACAATGGCTGTGGGTCCAGGAGAGGCTCCGCATGAAGCCCTGTCCAGGATGGTTCTGCTCTCAGGCAGACCTGAAATGTTTCTTTGCCTTCTGCTTTAGCTTCTTTCCAAGCAAAGAGCTCGCAGAAGTCACTCAGGAGCGAAGCGCATTCCCTGGCCCTGCCGAGCTCGCAGCAGAGCATCATGGCCCTTTCTAAAATTATATCCAAGTGCTTCCTGAGATTAAACATCTGGGCACGCTGCGAGATGTACTTCAGCCAGGGCTGACATGGGAAGGAGGGTGGGGATTTCTCCTGGTCTGAAAGAGGATGTTTGGGGTTCGATGGTGGGGAGCGGGCATGGCTGGGAGCTGCAGGGACCCTGGCAAAGGGCAGTTTTGTTCCTCTGCCTCACAACGGGACAAGACTGAATTTGCCGGCACTGGGGCTTGAAGGCAATGTGAGAGGGGACAAACATGAGAGTGGTGCAGTAACTAGCTTGCTCTGCTGTCTGTGGAGGGCTTTGGTGAGGTTGTGGGGTTGTTTCTACTTTATGAGCAGCCTTTCTGGAGGGACTGTGCTCCTCCCCATGCCTCCCATGTGGTGCTGCGCCCCATAGCATCCCTCTGCATGCCTCTGTCCCTGCGCTTGGCTGAAGGCTCTTGCTCCCTTGTTTCCATACCTTCCTTGCAATCGCCCATCTCCCCTCCACTCTCTGGGGCAGGGCTGTTGGATATGCTGCTCCTGGGTGCTCACACATTCAAGGTGCCCTGTGCCCTCATTCGTGTTTGTAGGCAGAGTTTACCCTGTAATCGTACAGGTACACACAGACAGTTGCATTCTCATATTTGCAGACCCCTTTTGCAACCTTTCTGCACCTCAGGACTGTGGGGAGACAGCGGGGTCCTGCCTGGCTGCATCCCCCCTCTTCTCCCTGTTCCTTGGTCTCCACTGGAGCCTGGTACTCTGCCTGCCCCATCCCAACCTGAACCCTGACTGATACACAGCACCAATTACTGTCTCTGCCATGAGCAGAGGGGCTGGGGGAGGCAGGACACAATTCCCAACACGGCCACCAGCCCTCCATCGTTCTTCCCTGGAGAAGAAGGGCTCAGCAGAGCCAGCAGAGCAGTCAGCATTTTGGAAGTTTGATCTGCAGAGAGCACTTTATCTTTTCCAGGCACTCAGAGGGTGCCTGGAAAAGATAAAAACTGAAAACAGAGGCGCTGGGCTCACGGGCATGCTTGGAGCTGCACAAGTTTCCAGCAGAAGTCCCAGGGTTCAGCCTCTGCTGAAGCTTATTCTGGCCAGGGAGTGGAGAGCACTGCACACCCCTGGGGACTATCCACCCAGCTGTGCCCATGTTACAGCCCAGCTTGGGGGTACCCTGTCCCGCAGAGCCAGCTTTGCCCATGGACAGGGCACCCCCTGCTCCAGCAGATTCCCACCAACTGCCAGGGTGTGCAGGGCCGGATGGAGGGGTTGGGGTGCCCAGAGAAAGGGCTCAGGCAGCTCGGTGCAAGAAGTTGTCTTAGTAGTAAACCTCATGGGGAGGCTGCTTGGACAGGGATGCTGCACACTGATGGATGTTTAGACAGGACAGGGCCCGGCACGCTCCACCCCTGTCCAACCTCTGACCCTGGTGTTCTCTGCTGCAGAGGTCCCACCAGCAGCAGGCAGCCAGTGAAAGTCCCCAAACCGGCCTCTGCTCCAGGCACAGCAGGATAATGGTAGCACAAGGGTCCAATGAGCACCACCCTCTTGCTGTGACCCGGCTATCCCATTGCACCCCCCAACCTCAGCGAGGACCCACCAGTCCCTCTGAGATCTCACCTAGAAAGTGATTGACCAAAGTAACAACCAAGTGAAAAGTAAGGCAAAAGCTTTACCTGGGACAGATGCTGCTTTCCCACCACCCTGAGCCGGTGGAAGCCCTCAGTGGCTGCGCTGCCTCCAACTTTCCCCCGGTGCGTGCGGCTCAGTTTGTGAAGGCAGAAGCGTGTGCTGCAGGCGCCTGCCTCCTTCCCTCTCCTCTCCTCCCTCCCCCCTTCCTCCTCGCACCAATATCCAGGCAGCCCGGTGACTGCAACATGAGTCAGACCACAAGTGGGTGGGATCAGAGCTGTGAACTCAGACACTGAGGTTATCATCCGGCAAATTTGAAATGCTGGAAGTGAGCTGTGCTCGGGGCACGCGGTGTGTTGGGCTCCACCGTGCTGTGCCAGGCACACAGAGCTGGGGGGATGCCTGCTGCCTCCTGGTGCTGCTTCCCTGGGTGATGGCCGTCACCTTCCTCACTAACGTTAAGGTCTCTGGGCCCTTTTGCCCTGTGCAAAGCCTCCCTCCCGAGTGGCACTATGCTGCAGGCACAAACTTCCCTGCTGCCAGGAGGTCTGATGCCATCACTTGCTCCTAATGCAAACCTGACTGCGTTTGGTGTGAGCACCCTGAGAGCAAGAAAGCCAAAGGTTTGGAGATGGCTGAGAGGCCACAGGGGGGATTGAGGCTCTTGAGTTGCATTGGGGAGAGATAAAGGAAAAGGGGGTGTAACTGCAAAGCAGGACGAAACTGGAGCCCAGTCAATGCTGGGGTGTAAATTTGCTTCTTGTGCAACTAAAGGTGGCAGGAGGAGCCCATGCCAATATGCTGGGGGTTCTGTGCCACGGTGGAGAGAAGCTCGTGATGGATCAGTGGCAGGGATGCTCTGCCCTGGGCATCTTTCCCACAAGGCTGCATTTGCCTTTGCTGAAAACGGTCCCCTGAACGTGTGTGATGGCAGGGAGGGAATAAACCAAATGACAAACAGGCAGTGACAGCCTTTCATGTCTCTCAAATCCTTCATCTGTAGGTTTCAAAGCGCTGTGTGAATATCAGCTGCTGGGCCAGCTGTGTGAGGGCCTGCTTTCCCTTTTAGCTCTTTGCCTTGAGCTGAGCAGGTCTCAGGCTGCCAGCAGAACTCCAGCAAAGCTTGGCCACCTCTCTGGCTCTGCATGGCCTGGGGACAGCAGCGCTGGCAGTGATGCACTCTGAGAGAGGTGCTTCAGTCCCCACCAGCCACTTCTGAGTCCTCAGAGCAAATAGCCAGGGACTGAATTATTGCAGTTTGGATGTGGCCCTGGGCTCCCTAAGCGGGAGGGAGACAGGTCCTGCTGCTCCCCTGCTCACTGGGCTGAGCTCCCCCAGTGCCCTATGCTGGGAATGGAAAGCACATCCCAGCCTCCATCTCTTCCAAACGGGGATACTGGTGGCGCTGGCACACAGACCAAAATGCTTTTGATGTGTTTATCTCTGCAGACCAAAGCACGGATCTGTCTTTAATAAGCTTATGATGTGCTGGAGCTGGAGAGTTTTCCCCTTGATCAGCAGCCTGTGATGTGTCTGGGTACCAGAGCTGGGGACTGGCTGCTGGGAGCTTCTCAAGTGGCTGGTATGTGCAGTGTGTGGCTGCAGAGGAATCCTTCCTGCAAAACAAGACTGAAATCTGCTCAGGAATGTCTGCGTCAGCTCAGGTTGCTGGGGTGCTGATTTATTCCAGGCCCCCTTGCTTGGCTCTGCTCTAAGAGTGATCTTACATTTGGAAGTGTCAGGATGGGAAGTGCCATGTAGGGATAAAGGTCTCTGGTTATCGGGGCAGGATCCTCTCTCCAGCCCCCTTGCCCTAATCCCTCCCACTGAAAGGTCCCTGCTGCCTCCCCCAGCTGCTGGAGATGGGGCTGGTGGCTGGTGCTGGGGCCAGGCTGCTGTTGCCTGTCCCCAGGCTGGATCCCTTGGTCCCAGCTCTGCAGGATGATGCTGCATACAGGGTGCTGGGGGTGCAGTGGCATAGCAGCCTCAGGCATGCAGGGGTGCCTGGGTCATGGGAGAACCCAACGCTTCTGGAAACCCCTGAGCACAGGAGGTCCTTGGGCTCTGACCTTGTGCAATGGCTGGGTGGCTGTGGAGGTTCTGGGGGGCTGTATGGCCTGGTGTGCTAGATCTGAGTTAACTGGAGAATGCAGCACTGGAGGCGTGAGAAGGACAGCCTGCATAGATCATGCAGTGAGGTGCAGGGAAGCAGCTGGACCTAGAGCCAAAAGGAGCTATGCAAGGCCCAGACTACTCTGCTCTGCACATCTGCAGAAGCAAGGCGGGAAGTGGCAGATGGAACCTGTGTATGCTATGGCTGGGAAGTATGAATGGTGGCACGTTCCAAAAAGGAAGGAGGCACTTGAGGCCCATCAGCCCTGATGGCCAAACCACAGTGCGTGCGCCGGCAGCGTGGTCACCTTGGCCAGGCTCGCTGGGCTGCATGGAGTGGGCAGCAGCCAGAGACACTCGTAACTGGGAAATTCCCCAGGCAGGCTGTGCTGAGCCATGGAGTGAGTATGAGTCAGGAAATGGCAAGGAAGGGTCTTCTGTGTCCTGTGTGTGTGTAAAGCAGCAGTTATTGAAGGCTTTAGCAATGCTGGAAGGTGGGGAAATACAGGAGAAGACAGGGAAAGTCTGGGACTCCTAGAACAGCGATGCTAGATTTGGCAAACATGGGAGCTCCTGAAAAGTTTCAGGTGGTGAAGTTATGCCAGGAAGGTGGAAGCCGACCTGGGAGATCACATATGGCAGTTCAGCTCTGAGCAGGGCTCAGAAGTGCAGCTCTGTGCTGCTCTCTTCAGCCTGGGTTGGGTTTGGAAAAGCCAAAAGAGGAGGGGGAAGAGGAGCAGAAGTACCTGGAACACACAGCCTCTGGGTGCGGAGCTGCTCCTGGGGCAGTGCGGGCTGAGCGGTGCCGGCGGGGTGTCCCGTTGGGTTTCAGAGACATTTATGTGAACTCTGGCAGAAGATCCAGGATTGGGTTTTGGGACTTGTGCTGAGTTGTTTCTTCTGGAAAAATCCAACCTAAAAAGCCATGGAAGGACTGCTGCGCTTCCTGGCTGCATGGGAGAGGCCAGTATCTTACTGACATCACCTGAAGACTTTGATTTCCAGTGGATTATGTACATGGTGAAAATAAGAGACCTTCCCAATGTGTTAATATGCTGCTTCTTTTTAAACAGATACTTTCCAGTGAAATCTGGTCCTGGACAAAATGGTGAATTACGACAGAAATCTCTGATATTCCCTGTTGAGGGCTGTGTAAGCCAGAGCACACTTGTGTGAAATAAATATTGCAAGGGAAGGACATGTAAAACAGCTCCAGCGAGTCCAACACGGGAGCCTGGCACCGTGCAAGGAACTGCTCCTGCCTGCAGACCAAGCAGCTCCCCACAGTGATGGGAGACCCTTGTTGCGCTGTGGCTGAGGTCCAGAGCAACATCCTGCTTGTGTGCGTGTTTTTGGCATGCCGTAAACCCTGGCTATTCCAGGAATGTTTCTTTCCAAAGGCAGGGACACATGTACTGGAGAAGGAAAGGAGGCTTGGGCCTTTTCCACCCCTCTGTTTGCTGCAGTGCTGATCCCAAGGAGGCTTAGCAGGACCCCATCTGCTGTGATACAGTGTTAGACTATAGACACAGTCTGTCATATATTTCTTAAGCTTCTCCTAGTACAGAGGGAGGATGTTAGAGGTTTGTTTCCAGGTTGTCAGTCTATCTGTGGTATACGAAGCGCTCCAAGCTCTAACAAGGGCTGGAGGGTGCTGGCTGGCTTCGCACTCGCACAGAGCTCTTTCAGGCAGTTGGGGGCTCGCATGTTTTCTAGTGTGTCCAAGGGCCAAGGGGGGTCCTAAACTCATTGGGCCTCCTACAATAGGGAGAGAGCAGTTTGTGTAACACCAGTACAGGAGGTTTCATCTCTCTGATGCGCTGTGAGGAGAAAAAGGAAAAGCTGAGGTCTGTGGGAAGAGGTGACAGTCATTCACCCCAGGCCATGAGGCTGGGAGGGCAGTGGGAGCCTTGGCATAGCATGTACCCACTGGTGTGCATGAGGCGTCCCCAGGAAGGGAGCAACCAGTTACGGCTCCGATGAGTGGGTCTTTTATGGGCTTTATCACTAATCCTGCCAAATGCAATTGTACATGTCCTTGTTTTCCAGATAAATATTTAATCCTCTTCCAAACGCTGCTGAGATCGTGGCCTGGGTGATATCTCATGGCAGGAGGTTAATCTGGGGCTGTGCAGAGCTGCTGCCCCCTCCGGGTGTGGAGGAGGCTGAGCTGTGGGTTACTCTTAGTCCAGGAGCAGAGTAGGAGGATGGGATGCTTTGGGATGCAGCTCTGCCCCCTCCCCTCCTGGCATTTTTGGGCCCTGTGTCAGGAACATCTGGTAGTGCTTGCAGGAATGAGCTGTCAGGTTTCAGCTTGGGGCCAGTGGATTCTGGTCTGCGTATGTAGGCTCCTGCTCTGATGCTGTTTCAGTGGTTTAGGACTTCCGAGGGCTGGAAGCCAGCTCCTGCCCCGTTGCTTTGCAGGGAGGTTTGCCTGCTTGAGCCGCAGGTGCTTCTGAAGCATTTCCCTGCAAAGCTGGCAGGAGGCTGTGCTGCTGGGCATGGGGGCAGGAATGAAAGGATTAGCAAAACGCTCCCCTGCAGCGGGACCGCCATGGGGCTGGCAAGGAGCACAAAGCTCGGAGCATGGAGCGGACATGGGCATTGCCCAGGCACGCTGCTGGCTGCTGCTGCCAGCTCACACCCTGCCCGGGCCCTGTGCTGGGACCTGCTGGGATCCTGCCTGATGTGCCAGTGCAGGCAGACGGGGCGCAGGGAGGCCCTGCAAAGACCGAGAGTTGCAGAGGGACCATGAAGTGGCTGCCCCATCACCGGCAGTGTTCAAGGCCGGGTTGGACAGGGATTTGACCAGCCTGGTCTAGTGGAGGGTGTCCCTGGCATGGAACTGGATGAGCTTTAAGGTCCGTTCCAGCCCAAACATTCTATGATTCTATGAAGCCAGTGCAGGGCTGAGCTGCTCCCAGCATGAGATGCAGAGCAGGGCACCAGCATGGATGAGCATCACCAGCATGTCCCTGCAAGCAGATCCTGACAGTGAGGGCACCTGGGGAGGGAGCAGCATTGCAGTGGTGTGGGCAAGTTCAGCCAGGCCAGGACAGAGACTGTGATACCCTGCCTACAACCTGCTGTGCCTCTGTGCCAGACTGCTGCAATCTCCGTCTCATGTCCCACTGCGGGTAACTGTAAAAATGGGAGCTGTGGCTGTGGGATGCTGCTACCTGGCAGCTGCATGTGGAATGGGGTAAAGAAATAGAGGATCTTTCTGTCCTGATCCACAGTGTGAATGTCTTCTGCTGCAGGTGGGACTTCTTACAGTCCTGGTTGATACCAGCCTCTGCCTTGTCTCCTGTATGTAGGAGGACCTGGAGCATTTACCAGGGTGAGCAAAGCCAACTACAACCTTCCTCTTCACGGAGGCTTTTCTGGCTGAAAAGCTTCAAGGATGAGGAGCACACGAGATAGATAGATGCCTGGAGGACATGTCCTGTGGGAAAAGACTGAAAAGGTATTGAAGGAGCAGATGTCCTAACCTGCATGCATTTGCAGTTTTGCTGCAGGGAAGGAAGGTAGAAGCTCCCTACCCTATGGCAGGAGAAACAGCAGCTAAGGACTTGGCCTGCAAAAACTAAGATAAATTTAGACCTATTCATCATAAGGATATTCATGCACTGGAAGGAATTTCTTAAGGAAGTTTAGGTTAGACAAAGTCCCAAAGTCCTGGAGCAGCTGGCAGGAGGCATCGCTGGCAGCAGCCACTGCAGAACCTGTGCATTGCTTTCACATCTTCCCTATATACAGCTCCTACATACCACCAGCCTCTGGGAGCCATCAATTTGGGAACAGCAGTAGTAGCTCACAGCAGAAGACCTGCTGTCTTAATAATCACCTATGGAAAAAAATCAAAGCAGGCAGTGAAATGAGCCTGAAGCCTCCCCCCTGCAAACCACAAGTTGAGGCTTGTGACAGGCACTTAGTGACAGCCATGCTGATGGAGGAGAGAAGACACTGTTGTGCCCAGGATGGGCTCACCCCGTGTGGACTGGTCAGACCCATCCTGCTATTGTATGGGAAGCGTGAGAGCAGGTGTGGTGAGGCAACAAATTCCCAAATATATGTGTTTTTTCTCTTTCCCCATACAAAGCCTGGAATGAGGCCAAAAACATAGGGCTGGAATCTCTCTCCAGACAATTAATTATTGCAGAGATACAATTTGTTAAGCAAGAGAGGCTTTTAATTTGTAAGAGCTCATCTATTCTTATTGTATCTTTTAAACTGAAGGAAGTGGAGTTGATCAAAATAGACTTGAAATAGAAGATTTTAATTTAGGGGCTGTGCTCAATGTGCTGACAAAAATAGGAAACATCTCAGAAGAGCACGTCCCCCCCAGAAACCCGGCTGGAGTCTGCAGGGAGTGCTCCTGAACAGCTCAAATCAGTACAAAAGCACTCATAAATCTTTTAGTGAGATTCAACTGGACTTGCTTGGGAAAGGCAGGACTGTCCCCACTGCTGATTGCTGCCCAGGCGCTGATCCCCTGCCTGCAGGGCTCTCACTGGTGCAGTGTGGGGTGTCCAAAGGGATGCAGGGGATGAGATTTGAGGGGGCCTAAAGTAACACTGGCACCCTTTCAGGAGGTAAGGGGATCAGAGCTGTCATCTGCCGCCCTTTGGGAAGATCCATCGAGTTTAGGTTATACAAGAGATGGAACAAGGGATGGAGCGATTGCAAGAGGTCCTGGCTGGGCAGCTGAGCCAAGTCCTGCACTTGCTCAGCACTCCCCTTGTTCCAACCTATATGTACGCCACAGTGGGACCCCAAACTGTGAGTCAGGTAGTGAAGAAAGGGGAAGAGAGCCATGATGGGCCTGGAGAAGGCTGTCAGGCTGCCATCGCTGCTTGGTGGAGGGGCAGGACTAGCACAGTCCCCTGTGCTGGGACAGACAGCCTCAGTGGGTGAGCTGGGGCTGTGCATGTGCCCAGGGAGCATTTGCAGTTTAGTATCTTTTCTTCAGAAAACATGAGCTCTTCAAGGCTGCCAGCCTGCGCAGAAAAGGATACGTTTTGACCAGTCTTCTTATTGCACTTATTCTTTTGAAGTATCTATATTTAGAAATCTTTGTGAAGTCTCACATTGACACTTCTCAAAGGAGAATGGGTTGGTTTTTGCTTTGAAACAACTTATTTAGGAATTTGTGCTCATCTGCAGCATAACAGTTGTGCTGGGCTGTAGAGAAGTCTGGAAACACAAAGGAAATGACCCTCCTTGCTTGCAAAGTATGTTGACATCCCAACTTTTCGTCCCAGTTCAAGCTGGGAATTACTCTCTTTTAAGTCTGTGCATGGATGCCATTTCTTACCTAGTTTAACAGCTGCATGAAACAGACAGTAACTGGAAATTAAATTCTGCTTTCTGTAAAAGACAAGAGATTGTCCCCAGCCAAGGCATTGCTCCCCAAAGACTGCAGGTCCATTGAGAAGAAGCTTGCTGTAAAGATTCTATCAGCTGGATGGAGGAGAGGAGCCAGCCTGTGGGCAATTCAGTTGGAAGCAGAATCGACTCTGTTTGCTTCAGTTTAAAAATAATAATCCATAATGAAGTGAAGGCAAAATGGAAAATGGGTAGAAATTGAATTAGAGCTGCTGTTGTTCCAGTACTCCCCTGCGGCCCTCTGCAAGCTGAGTCCCCCGCACCCAGCCTGATTCCCAGCCCTCTCCAGAGCCTGGAGAGGCACCGGTAGGTGCAGTGGGGCAATTCATGTTTGGGGGTGCCACCTTCTTGGAAGGAGGGTGAGGAATTCAAGGGTAAATCACTCCAAATAAACAAACTGATGCTGCTGCTGGGCTATGCAGCAAGAGCCTGCTAGCGCGCGTGTGCTGGCTCTGCGTGGCAGCATTAGATTAGCATTTCTGATGAGGCACATTGCAGTTGCGACTTTCTGCTTAGCAGAGCTGGGGTTTTCCTAGAAATGTCTAGAAATCAGGTGGCAAGTCAAGTGCTTCAGTTATGGGAAGGAGAATTAGCACTCACATGTATGCTGCAGGCAGGCAGGAGTTGAACAGAATGAGATGTTCCTCCAAGCATTTTTGGTTGGGACCAAAAGTGGTCCCAGGTCCTGAAGCTGGGGTACTCCCACATCGATGCTTGAAGACTCTTGCTTCTGGTTCTTCATTTACCTGGGGTATTTCAGGCCTCTAAACACTGTGAACCCACTTGATTTTGAGCTGACATCATCCATAAACCTGTCCCAAGCCTGACCTAGGAGCTGCGTGCTGGTATCTCACAGCCCATGGCCTAGTTCCTGTCCCTCCACGCTCTCAGGGACGTAGTGGTGTGGTGCTCCAGCAAGCACTTCGCTGCTGTTGAAGTAGATTAGATCTCCATTTCTCCCATTTACAGAGACAATATATTATCTGAGTGTTGATTCTATGATTCTATGTGGCACACTTGGGGGAGTGGAAAATAGGGTGATATGTTCTGAGCCCCAATTCCCCCTTTCTTTGGACTTTGCTCTATGCCTTTCATGTGGCATGGAACACCTGAATGGTCTGTAGTTGGTGGAGTGGCATTTTTTCCTCTTTTAAGTAATTTTCTGTTCTTCTTTCCATATGCTCGGTGAATGTTTTGATGGGGAGGTTTCAGTGTCAGGTGTTCAGTACTAGGGGATAGGAACCAGCCATGCCCGTGACATGAGCTTGCAGCCCTCTGATTCTTTATCTGGAATGATGTGACATTTCCGTGTCTATTTCCTTGTTCCTGTTATCCTTGTGTCCTTTGCACAGTGACAGGACATTAGAAGGATGCATTAGTTTTGGATCGTGCTCGGACTAACTTTGATCTATACCCCATCCTTTCTGTACAGCAGCTCCATTTCTCCTTCCCTTTTCCTCTGATGTAGACGGCTAAAACTTCTCTTGTTATTGCCATCCTCATATTGCCTGACCCTTGCCAGTTCTTGCTTTATGTCTTGGGCGTATCAACGCATGGGAGTAGGCTGCCTATTTCCTTTGCAGCACAATCATTTTATCCCATTCCTTATCAACTCTCTCTGTCCTTTTATATAGTGATTTCCTTGGCCAGCACAAAAGCCCTTTCTAGTCTTGAAATACATGTTCCAGAGATCAAAGGTGCAAAACCACCAAAGGAGACTCCAAGCCATCTCTGTGTACAAGTCTCCAGACTCACCACCCAGCGGGTTTTATACTTAGGAACACAGAGTCCCTCAGGAGTGCATCCAGCAGCATGGTGCTGGGCTGGGACTGAGGGCCCCAGCACCAGCACAAGGGTGGAATAAGAACCACAAGGAAGGAAATTCCTCATTCCCAAGGATCAAGATGAGAAATAGTCCTAGTGGTTTATTTTTGTCTCCAGAACTCTTCTGTTTCTGGGGCACAACCATGCACTGAGTGATGTTCAGAGCCTCAGCGTTGCAGCTGTTCCACTCCGGCCCCTCGGCAAGATTTGCCCTGCTTTTACACTGAAGGTGGCTATGGAAAGAAACGTCACCTGCCCTTCCTCGTGCTGCTGTGTTTCCAAGCTGGGAAATTTAACATGAAAATTGGCTGCAGCCATCTTGCAGGGCAGAAAGGGAGCATGAGAGTTGTGCAGGACTTGGGGCTTGTATGTCCCAAAAGATTCATTAGGGAAGGAATGGTAACACGAGGCTGAAGGCGGCTGGATGGGAATGTTTAGTTGGCTACATGACAAAAAAGAAAAAAGGAAGAAAAAAAAGAAAGGCCAAAGCTTTTGCCAAAACCCAGAGTTTTGGGAAGGCCAATCTTGGTATCTGGAGCTGTGTCCTACCCAGATCATTAGTGACTCTGCCTTGGGAAGGATGAGGCCTGCAGAGCTCTTCCAGCAGCACTGTCCTCCCTCCCTACATCCAAAGCCATCTTGCTGACTGTGTCTATGCTGGCTCCTCTTCTGCTGTCGTGGAAGCTGTTACAGGGCAGCTGCTTGTGCCCTGCTGTGCAATGCTGAGCTCAGCTACTTGCTAGGTCCTGCCTGGCTGCTCATGACGGGCGAGACACTTGGCATTCCGGTACTGGAGGCTAAACCCATCCTTAGTGATGAGTGAAGTCTAAACCACATCACAGCCAGGACTGCAAGGAAAGGAAAGAGGTGCTCCATCCCTCCCATGTCCTCATCTACAGCTTTGGGCATGGCCAAAATTTCATTTTAACCTGTGTCACCTGGAGCAAACATCTAGTTCTGGTCTTTCTGCCTTGTGTTTCTGCATTGTCTATCACTTTTACCAGACAGCCCTTGTCCTTCAAAGCCCAGCTTGAAAATACCCCATGCTGTTGCATGGGACCACCAACTTCAAGCTGCATCCTGAGAAACCTGATGGCTGTGCTGCCACTCTGATATGATGGAACATCCAGTCCTCGTCATCACATCTTGGCCATCCTGTTCCTCCTCCTCAAAGAGAAGTGACATCCCTTGGCATCTTTGACTCTGCTGCCTGCACATTAGCTCCTGTACCCAGCTCTCTTAGTGGGAACTGGTGGCTTTGACTCTTGCCCCATTGCTGATGCCAATGTGACTTGGCACAGGGATCCAGGAGCAGAAATTGATGGAGTGTCACAGTGTAGAAGACGTGTTCCATCTGCCTGGGATCAGAAGAAACATCCACAGAGGCCAAAGGCTGCTGCAGCAGACAGGAGCCTTTCACTTTTCTTGCCAGTACAAGTGTTTTTCCAAGGCATAACTGTTGCCAGAACCTATGGAATTAAGACCTGCTATTTCTTCACTTCTAAACAAAATGAACCATAGTTTGCATTCTGCCAGGGAGAAAAGCTCTTGTCTCAGAGAATAAAGTCAGACAGAAGGACAGTGGGCTCTGTTTCCTTTCTCATTCAGTAATGATAAATTGGGAAGAGGGGAATTACTTGCAGGAGTTGGGAGACGGGTGCATGGCCTGGGCATGCTCTAGTCTGCACGGGGAAGCCTCATCAATACTTGCAAGATGTTTTAAGCATCTTTCCAACCTGTTCATCCTCTGGAAGCAGTTGGGCTCCTTCTCCCTGGTAGCATAGGCACTGAAGGCACGATGAGCTTGCTGCCACACTGCCTTTGCAGCTCAGCGGAACCGTCATGCATAAAATCCCCAGGTAATTTACCCTGAGTGGGATCCTGTGATTTGCTGACATTCCTTATAAACTGAAACGAACATAAAAGAAATGAATGCAGAGTTGCTAATTTGGAAACTCATTTTGAGTAAATCCTCACTGATGTGGTAACGGTCGGCAGGGAGCCCTGGTGATAAATAATAGTTGCTTAAATCCTGAATTGGCTATAAATTGGCATGAAGGAGCGGAATCCCCTGTGTGAGGCTCAGCTCAGTGAGTTACTCTATACTACACTCAGCAGCAGCCCCAGGTGAAGATAGTTTTAGCTGTATGAGGTCGTGGTAGCAGATGTCCTGACACATGTAAACTAGAAGATCATGTGCATCCTCAAATGTCAGCTCTGCTTTACATTGCTTACTGCTTCAGGGAGCTGCGGGGCTTTATACCAGCAGATTATCTGCCTCCCCTCTCTGCTGAGCACTCCTCCTTTTTAGCTGCTTGGTATAATTGCATATAAACTGGGAAGATCCCGAAGGGATCATTACTTTTCTGCATAAACTACTTTCCTTATTCACATTTCACATCATCACCTGCAGGCATCCTTGATACCAAGCAGTGTTTCCTTGCAGGGCAGGGTGGTTTGCACAGGGCTTTAGTGGTAATAGGCAGAGAGCTGCTGTGCCCAGGGCTGGATGAGATGATGTGGTCTGAGACCTTGGCAGTGGTACCTAAGGTGATGGTGAGAGCAAGATTTCCTCATAGACAACTCGGTTTTCTTCCTGGTGGGTCACCCTCCCCAGCATCTCTGTGATGTTTGGTCCTGGAGTGGGGAATATGACATCCCCCTTCCAAGATGCCCAGGATGGATCAGCAGAAGAGCCATGGTCAGGAGTGTTGTATCAGGTTCTCCCTCTCACCAGCCGTTGACAGAGCTGCTTGGTGAGCATAAGCCACCAGGCTGGATCCGCCTTCCAGCACCGTGTCCTGATGTATAACAGCACCTGGAGGCTGAAGGATGTGCAAGAAATGCTGATGGTGAAAGCAAAGCTTGGACACAGACTTTCTCTGCTGAACATGACTGTTTTTTGGAAGCCATAAGTCTGAACTGTGAGGAAGATGAAATCAAAGTTTCCTTTCACCGCATTCTGTCTTCCAAAAGAGCTGCTGCTGCTTTTAGGTTGCTGTGATTGTGGCAACACCTTCATGGTGCACAGCGTTTGCTTGTCAAGAGGGGAAATTGTGCTGCTAACACTGCAAGTTTTGTTGTTTTGGGTGGCTAAGGCATGAGACAGCCAACAGCCTGCAGTAGGTGGTCACATCAGCCAGGTCCCAGAGGTAGCTTCCACCAATGCCATTCTGCAAAGCAATCGCAAAAGCAAACTGCAATTGTTTGTAACCATGAAGTTTGAAGACTACATCTTTGTCTTACAAAACCTTGTGACCAGAGCAGTTGTTTGTTATACACACTGGGAATGAGTCAGAGCTCAGCTTTTCAAGTACGGATCTAGCAGTCAGCCCTGAAAGTTAAGGCTTTATGTTGGGTGAGTTAAGACTTTCTGTTGGGTTTCCTCCATCTGTGACATGTCAGACAGACCCATCTATAGAGATGACAAAGACCTGCTTCTGCTTATCTGGAAATGAAATTGTTGTATGGATTGTGAATTGTGGTAGCTGGACCACAAAAGCAAGGCAGCTTATCCAGCGCAGAGATATGGAAGATCTTACCTGACTATATATGCACTTAAGAAAGATATGTAGGAGTTCAGTGTTTCCTCTGGTTAAGGATGTTCTAAACTCACCAAGTGCTTCCATTTATTGTGGCATCCTGATTGTGTGGTTTTGGCCCCACTTGTACTAAACATTACTAGCTGTGGCAAATCCATAGCTAAGATTCCTCCACAAAAATTTGCTCCACACTGAATTATTTCTAAGGTTTTCTTAAATCCCTCAGGTTTCTTCCTCCTGCTCCTTCCCAGCAGAGGCTGATTTATAACGTACATTCATATATTTTTAAATGTCCCTTCTATATGATAAGCTTCCTTGAAATATGTTACTATAAGAGACACCAGTAAGATAAGCCCTGCTTGAGGCATGCAGCTTTTGACTGCATGTCCTTTGAAAGGCATGACATGTTTAAGAAACACCTCATGTTAGACAAACTGTTCGCAGGCTGAAGACATCCAACAGCAGCCAGAGATGAATGTTTTGTGCATCAGAAGATGAAAATCTTATTTTAATCCTGCTCGACTCATGGCCAGCCTGCCATGAGCTAGGCTTATGGCTTGCTACTACCTTGTCTTCTGAGTGCGTCTCACCCCAGTCACCAGGGCAGGCAACTGGCAATCCCCAGCTCCCAGAAGAGCAAAGTCAGTATTATGCCATCAACTCAAAATGACTCAATAGCCATAACTCAGAGCGAGAGGCCTCCATCTCAGCAAGTACCATGATGGACTTTTAACTGAAAGATCCTATTCCTCCCCCAAGCAGGGTGGTTCCACTTATATGGGACATTGGTTTCTACGAACTCAAAACAAGCTCAGAGCTGGCTAGAAGAGCTACAGCTGTGATTACAACCAGTTTGACCCTTCTGAATGCTTCTTTTCCTTGAGCTGAGGTTGGAACACAGCTTTCTAAGCCAGAAGGCTGATGTCAGGATTGCTTCATTCAGCAACGTTGGGTAAAGGCTAATAAACACCACTAAGAGCTTGCTAATAGCTCCAATTAGACCGCAGCTGATGCTTCATAAGTGGTTCTCTTTCCTCCTCCTCCCCTTTCCTTGCAGCTATTTCCTGGTGGAGCTTAGGAAGGTAAGGTGGATTAATGCTACTTTGGGAAACAGTCAAGAGTCCCAGCTGCAAAATTACATTTTTCTCTTGGCTTTTTTTTGCAGCAGGTCTGGCAGGGATCGAAGCGCAGTGTCTGCTTCTGCCTGGACTGGGTTGAGGTGTATTGCTGAGAATAAGCCTAATCTGGCAGTATAATAGACAAGAGCTAGTATTAAAAAATGCAGCTTTGGAGAGCTGCTTACCCCCGCTCCTGGGACCTCTCCTGGGTGTGAGAGGATCAACAAGCCGTTTCCCCAAATATGTGGGCAAAAAGAAACTGATAAAAGAGTTTGAAGGAGCTCATGTAAAAAAAAAGAAAGCTTTGCTGTAGTTTCCTTTGTGATTTGGTTCTTTCTTGGTTTTTTCTAACCTGGAGTACTTCTTGCATGAGAGGATTGTGCATCAAGACTTCAGCTGCCTTGCGGCATTTGAGGTTTTTAAGTATATTTTTAACCTTTAATTGACCAAGGATCCTTACTGTGAAGGCACAGGGGTGCCTGGTGCTGTGTAGAGCAGGTGCTCAGGGGCTCATCGCTGTTCAGTATCTATTCCTCAGCCATCTGCCACGGCAAGGCCTGGGTTCCCCTAGTCCTGGTCCAGAGGTTGTGTGAGCAGAAATACACTGTGATGCTCCAGCCCTTGTGCTGGAGCATCATGTGTTGTACTTTTCATCCTGATCCTCTGTTTACAGGCACTGGGTTGCCTGTGTGAGCTGGCCTGAGCTGCAGCATTAGATAGGATCCTTACAGCAGCATAATGGAGAACACCATTCACTGGATCGTAGGATGAGGTGGGTTGTAAAGCCTTTGCAGAGACTGAGGCAGCAGTGCCATGGGGTTCTGCTATTTCTTGGCTTGAGGATCCTAATTCTGGCTCATTTCTTCCACACCTTTGATTACAGTTTCTATAATGTGTCTGAACAACCTGCTCTGCAACCTTCTCCACAGGGATTCATGGGCATATTTTGAAAGCATCTTTACTCTAAGCCCCCTCAAAAAAAAAAAAACCAACCCAAACCAAACATACTTTAGAATATGCACCCAAGCAGATGACTTGGAAATGGCTTTTGCGTAGTGCTGGCGTTGTGTGCAGGCATATGTCCTCTGATTCTGTGGATGCAAAAGCAAGTAAGCACAGTGATTGTGTTAGCAGGTCTTGTTTCCTTCTTAACAGATATAAAAGCAAGGAGCAGGTGGGATTCTTGTGGGGGAGAGAGCTTTGAGAGATGCCTCATTGAAACATCTTATGGAAATAAACCAAACATCTACAGCTGGGAAAAGTAATAAAAACTGTCCTTGGACAGTCACAGCAAAGGAGGGGTTTGTTTTGTGTGTTTCTCGAGCTGAGGGGTATAGTCTCCTATACATAAAAAAGAAAGCTCTTGAGCACGGGCTGCAGTGTTTGCTGCAGTATTTTTGTGGCTTTGGATATGTGCTAAGGGTGGGCTTGCCTTAAACCCCAACAGGGAAGTAGAGGATGGTAAGATGAACACCAGGGGCCTCCGTGGTAATTAACTGCAGCAAGATGTAGGTGTGAGGCTGATGAGCTGCTCTTTGCTGATTGAGCTGCAGTCGTGACATTGATGGATATTACAAGTGAGGAAGGTGGTCTGGGGAACCTGTTCTTGCTCTCTTGACCTAAGCGATGCTACTGGTCTGTGCTGGAGCCTGAATAGCCCAGTTATTTGTGTGTATGGAGCGGGGTGGGTGGCAGGCAGCAGCGGTTTGGGACAGAACTGGTACTCTGGTCCCTGTGAGCTGGCTGTGAGATCACAGTGTTGGTTCAGTTGCAGCATCTCCTTGGGGTGCGAGTGGTTTCAAATGGTGGGTGTGTATCTCAGGGTCCAAGGGAGATGTGCAAAGAGGAGTGTGCTTCTGGGCAGGGATTTAGTCACATCGAGGACTAGCGTAGAAAAAACTTCTTTCCTGTGACAGCAGGGCTAGGAGCACTGGGGTTACTTCACTTTCTAGAGAAACGCTGAATTCTTCCTTTGGAGGCTCAAGGGGAAAGACTCTTTGGGATATGACCATGCTCCTGGCACGTAGTGTGCTGATGACAGCACAGCGCTGCTGAATGTGATGGACATGACTGCTCATTATTCCCAACATTCCTTCCCAACTGCTCTTGGACAGCAGTGGTTTTTGGGGGTGCCAAAGTCACATAGAGCTCATCAAATGCTGCGTCAGTGCCTGGAAGAGATGGGCTTTATCTGGAAATGCAGAGAGGGCTTCCATGCTTTCTGGAAGCCATGTTGACCTCATCCTGTGCCGAGGGGCTGCAGTTCCTGGCTGACTGAGGTGGTGCAGAGTTTATTGCCCTCTACATCCCAAACCCTGCTTGTGCTGGGGAAATGAGCGTGCAGGTTCTGGCAGCCTCTGCCTGGGTTTGGCAGGCAAGGGGAATTTGCGACATTTGGTCCTTGTCCCCAGGAGCAAGGGGTGGTCTAAACCACCCTGACCTCATGCTGTGTCTGCTGTAAAACTGAGGAGGTGTTTCGTGCTGTACTAGTTTGGAAAAATAAATGTTTCCTTCTGTATTTTGTACCAAACAAACTGCTGGGACATTGATAGAATTCCTGTGCTGACTTTAGGTGGGGAAAAAAAAACCAACCGCAAAGCAAACCAAGCAAGTTGAGACACAAAAAGATGGAGCTTTTTCAAAGGGAAAAAGGGCCCTGGGTGTGCTGTGAGCCACACGCTGGCTCCTGAGGTCTGGACTTGTGCTGTCGGTAGAGGCAGAGCTAACAAGACCTTACTTGGTGGTTTTGGGGGTTTTTGAGCCAGGTTCACATGTTCCTGGGAAAACTGTATTATATGCTGTAGGCCACATGCTGGTGGCCTAAGCTGGGAAGTGAGTATCTGGCAGCTGCTATGTATGCTCTAGGGGCAGCCCTGGGTGCATCTCCTTCCCCAGTCCCTTCTTCAGTGGTCCCCTGAGTTCTTTCACATAGGAGGATGTCAGCCTGGAGGTAGGGGCATTTATGTGATGGCTGCTGGCAACCTTCTGCAGGGCATCCCTGTGAATTCACACATGTGCAGAGCAAATACTTTGAGTGTCCTGAAACAGTTTGAAACAGCGCGATTGTGAGGACTGCATTGTGGTAAAACAGTGGAGGAGCTGGAGCACTTTCTGGTTGGAAGTCTGGGATGTCAAAGTGTATCTGATGTGAAATGGCAGGAAATGTCCCATTTTAGAGATTCCTAGGAATTCTTTAAAAAGGAAATCCTGGATGCTGATTCAAAGGAACTACTTCCTTTAATGAAATCTGGGAAGTTTTGGTGGGTTTTTTTTTAAGTCTTTTAATGTAAATCTAAGCTCAATCTTTTCATTTATAAGATTGGTAAAATACATGGCAGAATAATTTTGAAATGGAAAACTGATGGGGGGAATTCATTTTTTACAAACAAACTTCTGAAGAAGTAAACTGGAGATTTCATCAAAATCAAAGCACTTCTGTACAAAACCCCTGTTTTGCAGAACAGCCTTTCCTGTGAAAAGCCATGCAGCTGGGGAGTTGCTGGGAAGCGCTGTGTGAGGCAGGCAGAGGAGTGCTTGGAAGGAGATGATGTCATTGACACATGTCAACTGAACTCACGTGGCTCACGGCCCTAAATTTGGCATCACAAAACCCCTCCTTGCTCTTTTTGGAGATTGGGGGTAGCTTTGTTCATGCATCCAGGAGGCTGGAAACAGCCAGAGACTGGTAGCAACCAGGCAACGTGGGTTGGATGGATTTTCAACCTTTGTTTAAATGTCACTTTGTCAAAATCCTTTTGGACACTTTGCTTCGTAGCTCAAATCCTGTCCTTGTATAGGAAGGCCGGGCACCTCTGGAGCTACTTTCAGCAGGGTCTGATGTGAGAGGCGATGTCTGTTATGCCTGGCACCAGCCAAGCCCGTCTGATTATTCAGAGGGGAATTGGATGGCAGTGCTGAGCGATAGCTATTAAACTGGGTACCTGTGGATCCTACTCAGTATGCCTGTGTGTTACAAGCCTACACAGGCTTCCACAGTGTCTGGTACCAGCAGGCGATGTTGGTGTCATACCGTGGATTCTATCATCATAATTATTATCACACCCCACTCTCCTACCTTGGTGTGATTTGCTGCCAGTGTTGTACTAGCAAAAGTAGAGGGGAAGAAAAATCATGGTGTTTCCAGTGTACAGATAGCAAGAGAAATGTTTGTATGGAAGTTGTGACTGGTGTAATCGTGGTTGTTAGACAGCTTTAAGTAGGATTTAAAACAGTCAAAGATGCCAAAACAAATAGCAATGAGATAGATGGTCTATTAGGCACAGCTTGTTTAAACCACTCAGTGCAGGAAGATGTTTACTTCGTTTGTGAGGCACTGGAAGCGCTAAATGAGAGGAAAAAGGGGTATGGCCCTGGTGGGACACACCACCAAGGAATGGGTCAGCACCAGATTTCAAGTATAGCACTGGGTAAAGCTTATAAAGGAGCTGTATCTGCTCAGTTCTTCTTTGGTTGTTGGGCTTGGGCTTGGTCTTCACCTTGTTCAGTGTCTCACGGGGAGGAAAGATGCAGCACTGTGTTCTGAGCCCAGAATCCAGCCGCGTTCTCACCTGCCCTTCCATGAGCTAGAGAAACACGATCCCAAAGACTGGTCCTTATGCTTTTATCTTTGACTGCTCAGTTGATTTTGGCATTTTTCCAGAGCAGGACCTTTGCCCTGATTATTCAGTCATTTAAATCCCAATCTGGTGTAAAGTAACAATAAGGAGCTGGGGAAGTACATTCACCCTTTAGTCCCAAAGTAGGCTATCATGACCCCTAAGCTTCCGGGAGACCTGCTCATTTCCAGTGACTGCTACTTAATGCTTGGGCCACTGGAGCTGAGATGCCATTCACACCTTCCAGACATGTGAATAAGTCGTGCAAGCAGCTTTTATTAACAGCATCACGTTTCTCACTTGAAGTCCCAGTGTGAAACCCAGTGGGAGAACATATGGCTGTTGGGAGAGGGGCCACAGCAAAGCAGACAGCCAAAGGCAGGTGATGTGCAGGAGAACACGTGTTCTGCCAGCCACAGGACAAGCATATCTCCTATTCTGGCCAAATGTGGAATTTGGCCTATTCTGGGAACAGAAGCCCCTTTCCTATCTCCAGCAATGACCTTTGTGCACGTGGCATTCAACAGAGAAAGCCATAATTGCATAAACTGATGATTTGCAGAGAATGAGCTTTCCTAAGGCTAAGTGAAGATGGCTGGTGTTTGTCAGCGGCGGGTAGATACGGAGCACAGACATTTCAGGGCCAGCTGGTTTATGTATTTTTAAGTCAGTTTGCTGTGGTAAAGCTCTAAGTGACCCAACTCTGCCCTGGGAGACCTGTGCGAGGCGGCCACCTCCTTATAGCTGCCGCTTGCCTCAACTTCCACCAGTCTGCTGAAGGCGTTTTCTCTCGCACTCTTTTTACTGGTTTTATTTCTGCCCATGTAATAACTTCTTCACTTATTTCCTAAAGAGAAAAGAAACAAAACAAAACAAAACAAGTTGGATGGAAAAAGAGATGAAGAGCTGCTTCAGTACTGGAGATCATCAGGAATTGATTTCTGACATCCTTGCCTTGGTGCAGTCCAGGCTTCATTAAAGCATTTGCAAAACTGCTCCTGGCAGTCAAGCATGCGGTAGAGTAATTTGCATCTCCCTATAGACTGAACCAATATCTGCCTCTGGGTTTGGTTGGTCTCACTTAGAAATGTTTGTGTTGCTGCTGCATGGAAGGAACTCTTTGTACAATCTTTTGCATAACAAAACAGGGTAGAGTTTCAGCAACAAACCAGCTGAGGAGGTGGTGAGTCCCTGCCACAGCTCGTTGACCACATGGAGAAGCAGAGTGAGAAGATGATGAGACTGTGCTTGTGACCATGAAAATAGGATCTGACCTTGGTGCTTAAGTCTCCATCGTAGAAAGATCTTGGTCACAGAGGTAAATGGATGGAGCTGGGCATGCAATCATCCTTATCCTTAAGCAAGCTGTGTGCTGCCCTCTGAAAACCCATATCTGCCCTGGGTGTGTGATGTGTTGCTGTGATTACTGAAGGACGCTCAGAGCCTGATGTTGTGTTTTCAGATCTTGATCAGACAAATAAGCTGAAGTTACAGCGAGTTAGCTGTGACAGCCTGACCTAAGGAAACGTGTCTCTGCAAATGCCTGGTGCTGCCAGCCACATGGGCTCCCCTGGGAAGCAGCGGATGGGAGTTAACACCAACATGCAACTTAATTTTCTTTTCACTAGAAAAGGTAGGAGCCTGTTAGGCTATGGTGAGATTGACAAGATGAGCCAATTGAAAGAAACACTTCCAGGAATTTAGCTCTTCACCATCTCTTGAATGGATAACATGCACACTGCGGGTCTGCTGGAGATTGGCCTGTAGTGGCTCTGGTGTGGTGGGCGATTACGAGCTAGCATTGCCTGCAGGGACATTTAGTTTTGTTTTGTTAAATAGAGCAAATAATACCTAGGGCACGACACATGTATTGTGGGGTGGAGATGATGGACAAACTGATCTGGTATGCTGCTGGAAACTTGCATTTTGACCTGGGTGCAAGCTGTGATGTTAAGCTTTTGAGGTATCTGCTGGGAGAGCGTGGACTGCTTCTTCCAGTGTAGATGGAGTCCCGCAGTACTAGACATGCCATTATTCTCATATGCACATAATTATATGTAGCAACTTCTTTTAAATAATTTGAGGCAATGTAATGACTGTAATTAGGCTGCCATATACAACATAAAAAGAAAAAAAAACCCAACCCAAAATACAGAACGCGTTGAGCCAGGACCTTATTAGTAAGAGAGGAAAGTTTAAACAACCTGAACGTTTATTATGTGCTCTATGAAAGCCAATGGCCTAGCGCTGTCTGTCCCTGTGGTTTGACACCTCCAGATATGATTTGTGATGCAGAGGTGCTGGGACTGCAGCAGTCCCCTCCTGCTTGTCTTATCTCACTCCGGAGTGATGTTGCAGGTCCCTGGCCCTGACAGGCTCTGCTAAACCCCAAACAACTCCAGAGCTTGAGATTTTCAGCGGAGGAGGTTTACTCCTTAGGCCCAAAAGAAGCAGTAAACAGCCTGTGCAGTGAAGCAGGAACTCACAAGAGTGAAGAAAGCCAAAGGCTCTTGCACCAGCAAAGCCCAGCTTGTCACTTTTGCCTCCCATGGAGCACCGCTACCACTAATCCTCATGTGGCAGCCAGCCCAGGCTTTAGCAAGCCATGATTGCTGCACTGGGTTTATTAAGAGGTTCCCATAGCAGTGCCCTCCCTGGACATCCTCTTCTCCTCTGTACTTGCTGCCATCTGACCTTCCTGAGTGACTTGACTGGGAGAGGCTGCCGGGTGTTTACAAGGAGCTCTGCTCCTGTTTCAGCTCCTGTGCCCACATGGCAGCAGCAGCATGAGTGAATCTTTAAACAGGCAGGAGCTGGAGGGAGGGGAAGGATAAAAACTCTGAATAATGACTGAAATGTCAGACATTTATTATTAAGTTTGTCCTGATGTTGACAGCTGAGCCCATTAAAAGCTGCCTTGATCAAAAAAAGCCAAAGGCAGATCTGATTCTTAACTATCCCACTTGTTCTTTTTGGCCCAGTTTTTGAAGTCTCTAGAAGAAAGTATAATTTAAGAAAATATTTACAGGCATGAGAAATGCAGGATATTGTCATGGCTGGTGGCTTCACAGACCTGCAGGGAGCAAGGACAGCAATTAAAGAGCAGGAGGGCAAGCAAATTCTCACCTCTCCTTTGCAGCGATATTGTTAGTCTTTAAAGTTGAATTGTGCGTAGTTAGGGCTGGATAGGCAAGAAGTCACCAATCTCAACACAAGGTTTTGAGGAGGTCTGGACGCTTTCGGGATGTTAAAGTAGTAGTTGTGAGCAAGGCTGAGGTTTAACAGGCTTTGCTGGGAGCTATAAAGGTGAAATGATCAGTGCTGTGTTGT
This sequence comes from Ara ararauna, assembly GCA_028858755.1. Classification (NCBI taxonomy): domain Eukaryota; kingdom Metazoa; phylum Chordata; class Aves; order Psittaciformes; family Psittacidae; genus Ara; species Ara ararauna. The sequence goes on from CM054386.1 coordinate 1,809,060, forward strand.
GTGTGCCAGTGAAGCAGAAATGCTGAAGAACTGCTCTGAATAATGAATGGTCTTTGCAGGTCAAAGCCTCCTGTGAGAAGGCTGGTAGAAAGGGCTCAATGGAGCTTACCCTTAGCATCAGCCATAGATTTCAGGTTCGGATTAGGGTAAGAATAGAAGACAGCGGTAGGAACAGGGACCTAGCAGGAGAGATGGAAATAAATTTGTTTACTGAAGACTAAGGCAAAACAGAATAAATGAGAAGCTCTTCAAATGTGTGAAAGCTACAGAAAAGAGAAAGAAAAAGCTTTCTTCTCTGTCTGTCATGGCTAGGAGAAGATGTCATGAGGATAAGGCAAACCAGACAGGCAGAGATCTCGGAAATGGTTTCTTGAGGAAGTTGTAGAAAGCCGTTATTGAAAGTCTTAAAAAAGAAATTGGAAGGGCACGTGATACAGCTCGTTGCGCTTTGAGCTCCTTAGGCTTCTTCATGCTTTATTTTTCATGAGTGCATCAATCTGTGTTATCACCATGAAGTTAGAGAGATGGCGCAGCTGTTGATGGCATTTTGGAAAGATTCAGCTCCAGAGCTACAGAGTTGGACCCTGCCAGAACCAGCTCTGAGGGCAAAGTTTTGAGCTGAGACCACAGACCTTGATGGCTGAGGGGCAAACGGAAGCTGTGAACAGAGAAAAGCATCTCTTGGTATTTAATAGGTTGCTTGTAGATGAGTGGGAAACCAGATGCTTCACTGGTTTCAATATGGCCGGGCATACCCAATTTTTTCTGACTCCGGATTCAAGGAGGGGTGACAGAGTGTGACCAAGGCCTCCAGCCCAGCTGACATGATCCACATGGTCTCTGGGGACAGTTTAAGATCCTCCATATCCAGCCATGAGATGGGGATGGGACACCCTCCTTCGTGGAGCAGCTCCTTGCCAGCATAACTCCTGCCTGGCGCTGCTGATGGGGTCCTGGTCTGAGTCCTTGAACAGGGACCAAAGCTACAGAGTGGACTGCCAGGCTGTCAAACCTGCCAGCAAGACTGCGCAAACAGCCCAATTTTGAGGTCAGGTGGTGGGGGGGCTTAGGGGGGACTGGGAAGATGTGAGTGGATGGCAGTCCCTTGTGTGGCAGTTCACATATCTACATGTCTCTTCATGTTCATGGTGCCCCTGGGAACTGTACAAGTATGTTCTTATGACGAAAGACATACTGTGCTGGAAGTATAGTGCTGGGCTAGATGGACCTGTGGGGCTAGAACAGCCATTCCTATGTACTCATTTTAATTTTATTGATTTTTCTAAAGAATTATTTCTCCCTTGATGGTCTAGAAATAAAACCTCTTGCCTTGACTGGCGCAACAGCCTCATGAGTTCTGTCTATTGACAAGGAGGTTTTCACACTCTATCTCGACATGGGCAAGCTATTCTTCAACATGCTCCATCCGAGAAAGAGAAAATTACATTTATACACCTCCTGCTGCTTGCTGTTATATTTCCCCTCCTGGCTTTCCAGAGGCAGGTGTTAGTGCAAGATCCCATCTGCAGGCTGGCCAGTGAGTTTCCCAGCATCAGGTTTTCACAGGAATATCTCCTCATGATGCAGGCAATGCCCAATTAGGCATATTGCCAGGCTACGAGTTTGCAGTGGTATTTTTAGTTTTCCTCTGAGGTTCATTTTTGTCTCCAGCCTTATCTTGGCTGAAACAAAACAGCCTGTGTGGCTGCTCTTTGTGCTCTGGTCTGATTTCTGGCTCATTTCTCATGGTGCAGTCAAATGTGTGCAAAGCAAGTGAGGACATGGAGTTGTGTTGACCCTTTTGCACAGATTGTGTGTGTCAGGCTGGTGACCTGGAGCCAAGGCTCTCTCAAAGGATTCTTCAAGCTCAATGCTTTGAATAGCAACAGCAGAGAGGGAATGTGGAAGCATGTATGATGACCCTGCAGGTGTATGGCGGCAGGTTTGCTGGGCTACCTGAGGATAATGTGACAAAAGTACTATTTTCCACCTTCCACTTTGATTAGGACCTTTCTGGCCATTACATGTATATTAGAAGCCATTACATATATAGGTCAGGGTTTTGGGTGAGGAAGCCTTCATGGGTTTCCAAATTGTAACCACGCTGTCTCCAGCACATACGTTCTCCAGCTGTAATCTTTGAAGACCCAGCTCTGGAGCTCATTTCCTTTGTGTATATTTTAGTGGGTCATCCCAGCACTGTTTTCCAGGAGCAAGTGAGACTTGTGGACCTAGATTAGCTGCAAGATCCTGAAAAGCCATCTTGCATCACTTGTGGAGGCTGTACATGCCATCTACTGCCCCCATTAACAGGAACTTGTTTGCATGGGAAAGTGCTTCTGCTGGCAGAGCTGGTTACTGGGGGTGACTTTGCTCTCATGAACCTCATTTCCGGGAGTGGCAGTTCAAGTATGCAACTCCAAATCTGTGTTTCTTGTCCAGATGTCCTATTTAGGCCAAAGCCTGCACTTTGCCTGGAAAAGCAGAAGTCGTGATTGTCAGTAACATGTCTTTGCAGTCAATTAGCTGCCTCCAAGGCAGGAAGTATTTCTAAAAGCAGCTGGATTGGGATAGGAAACGTGTCAGAGCTGGAACCAGAAGACTCTTTCTGCCCTGATGCCTATAGAGGTGATTTGAATTTTTCTTAATGGCTTTTGGGGAAGCTAATTGTAACCAGATAGCTGCTTCCCTTTGCCAAAAACTTGGGGATATCTGTGGCTCTCGAGTAAGAAAGAACAGCAGAAACAATAGAGCACTCATTATGACTGAATCAGTTTATGCTTAATCTTTCAAACAAATTTTCTATTTGTTCTGGAACTTGTAGTTTATTTGCTATGTTCATCTTTGCACTGTCAGGCAGACTGGAAAGCTCAGGCATGTTAGTGATTGTTTCTAGGCACCAAAATTAGAAGCTCTTGCAGAACTGGGTGGCTGAGCAAACAGCACTAGGGCAGTCAGGGAAGGCTTAGAGGGCAGAAATGCTGTGGCTCTGTCCCTGCCTGTTTTAGCTTTATTTGCTTTAAGACACTATAGTCCAGTCTTTCATGTTCCCTGGAGCCTTCCAAACAGGGTGAATATGTGTGCCATTCTTTAAAGCATCCTGTCCACAATGGCAGGCCAAGAACTATGCTTTCCTCCTGCCCTGCACTACATGCTCTTAGGTTCTGCTGGCAGTTGGAGAAGAGGAGCAGAGCCCTAGTTCAGATGTTTTGCCACATTGCCGCTGGCTGGCAGCGATGCAGGTGCAGTGTCCTGAACCAGCCAGGAAGGCCAGCAGAGGCTGGGATTCACATCTGGCCAGCCCCTTTCTCATCCCCTTTCAATCCCCATTTAACTCATCCCCTGCTGTCAAACCAGCACATGACCATCGGTGCAAGGGCTGTGGGATGTCCTTCTCTCCCTCTGCCGTGCCTTGTCTACTGCTTCAGTCCCCACTGTGTTCCAGCCCCTGATAAACCCAACTGGCGGTGTCCTGGCTTTTGCTTTCAGGATTTGGCATCCTACCACTGGAGTTAAACAGAGTATGTGCCCTTGAGGGCATTGCTGGGGGACACAGTGCCCCAGAGTGTGCGTTAGGGTGCATAGTGAAGGCTGATGTTTCCCTGTATGCATACAGACTTCAGAAAAGAGGGCTGATAGGGGATCTCTGATTAATGTATCACATCTTGGTGTCCTGAAAGTGTCCACCTGCAAGCTGGACACTGGCACTGACCTAATGTCTTTGTGGCTTCAAGCCACATGAGCACCATCTGCCAGGAAAGGAGAGCTTCCCAGCACCCTGCAGAGCAGGAGTGGGGGTGGATCTTCACATGCTCCGTGCCAGGATGGGACAGGAAGGACGTGACCTTCTCCCAGGGACCAGCAACCCCTATAGGGTATTAAACTGCACACTTGATTTTCTATTTGTGGCATAATTTTGTGGCTAGCAAAGTGCTTCAGTTCTTGGGAAGAGCCTTCCATCTGCCCCCAGTGAGCCATGGTACAACAGGTTATTGTTCTGGCATAGGTGAAGGACAGGACCTCTGCCTGGGAGCTTTCCAGGAGTTATGCTTAGCTGGAAGGAAGCAGAAGTTCTCAGCATTGAATCTACCCGCAGTGTCAATGCCAACTGCAGTGCTTGGGAGGTCTCTGACAGCGTGCAGAGTGTGAGGAATCCAGCTTCATGTGCCAGCACCCTGCGGACCTGGCACTTCCAGCATCTCTGTCACCTGGTGTAAGTGGAGTGTGCTTGATGCCGGATGAAGGCCAGAAAACTGGTGTAGAAACATTAGCAGGGCTGCCTTGATGTCTGCACTGGCTGCAGAGCACTTTAGATGCTCATCATTCCTGGAAGCTTACTGTCTTTTGATAGAAATACAAACTATTCCTGTCATTTGATTTGTCTGTAACAGCTCAGAGAGACATTGGAAAGCAAACGCTGATATCTTGCTTCAAACTTGCAGCTCTAGTTGTGGCTGTGGTTGTCTGTGGTTATTGTGGTGTTTTCAGCCCACCAGTGAGAAGTGTCCACTCTTTAGTGATGGTGCTGCTACAGCCATATTAAGCCCCATGGACAGTCTGTGTCGGTGCAGAGCCACTTCTAGCTCATTACCATACATTTGCCAAGAACAGCTTTTCATCCAGGTAGCCTAAGCTGTGGTTTAGATGGAAGGAAATTTGCAGTTCAGAAGCATCCTTCCATTTTGGTGAGACTTTTGCTTTGCAGAGAGTTAACACCATCATTTCCTACTCAGGTGGGACAAGTTGGTATTTCCTTCTCTGGTCTCAAGCTCGGCAGCATAACGCTCTAACATAGCAGTGTTGCTGCACTGTGACAGGCAGCCATCTCTCCACAATGATAAAACTGTGTTTGCTAGCGTTCCTGACATCTTTAGTTGAGACTGTGGCAACAGCAGCAGCTGAAGTGATTGTGTAGGCCTGTGCAGCCCTGACCCATAAAGGAGAGCAGAACCTCTGCTCTGGGCATGGGGACACTGCTCTCTGTACCATTTGCAAAAGGCCAGATCCAGGAGGTGGTACGTGGCAGCACACACAGAGCCTTTCACTGGCAGGTTCCCATGGGGTGTCTGCAATGCAAAGTTCTCTTGGCCAGCGGGCCAAATTGGGCTTCACACAGCTCCCAAAAAGCCTCCTGGAACTGGACGCAGCCCATGGAAAGTACCCTCTGGCAGCTGCAGCACATCTGAGGAAGCCTCTGCTTATTCCCGGACTAGAAAAACAAATCTCATGTTGAAAATGTGGCTAAAATAGAAGCTTTCTTAGTGGAGAAAGGTCAGGGAAGGCTGCAGTGGATGGAGGCAGTGCAAATACTGCCTCTTCCAAGCAGGACTGAAAATGGGAGTGTTTCAAAACTACCAGAAAACCAGAGATGCTTCTCAGCTGTGGCCTTGCATGTCACTAAAGTCCTTTGGTCCACTTCTAATCCTGACTTCAGTTTGCTATCATGACGTTATTAAGTCAAAAAGCACCGCAATGGACATAAGTGTTCCCTCCCAGATGGGAGCTTCAGTTGAGTGTTCCGGGAGGCAGAGGGGGAAGAACTTCCCCGGCTGAATTTCACAGCAATTTTTACCAGCAGAAAAGTCTCAATTTTAAAGAAACATGGTTTTGTGATCAGGAAATGCTCCCCTGGGCCATCTGTCCTTGCTGCCTGGTTTTCGTCACTCTTGTGACATTCCCGAGGCTTGGCAGAATCCAGGGCTGCTTTGGCGGCATTGAGCAGGATGTGACCTTGCTTTGAAGAGCTTCCACCTGAGCAGCAAATCCTGGCAAAGGAGTGCTGGAGAGATGCTCTGTGGATGGCAGGAGGAGGGAGAGGAAGAGATGCATTGCTTGTGCAAGCCACCTGCTCCTCCTGTACGTAGATGTGCTGGTGCTGCCCAGGGAGGGCAGGCAGGGAGCTGGCATGGAGCTGGGCCATACGGGTACCTTGCTCTCTGTGAAGTCCTGGTTGCTGCAGCCAGCATGGTTATTTTTGGCGTTTCCCACTTTGCCATTCAAGCAGTTGTTATTCTGAGCAATGTGGTGGTGGGGCTGACGTTGTGTTGCTTGGTGCCCTCGCTTTCCCAGGCAATAAATGCTGACCCCCCCTGTTAGTACCATCCTTTGGGATCCTTCTCACCCACTGTGTGCCTGTGAACCCCTTGGCCTTTTCCGCTGGCCTGGCTGAGCCCTCTGGCAGCAGCCAGAAGGGGAGGAGGGTGGAGGCGGATGGCTGAGCTCTTCCTGTGTTTTGGCGAGTCCTGTTTTTCCCCAGTTGCATCATTTGAAATGTGTTCATGGCTCTCCCAAACACCCACTGCCAGAAGTGCTGCCCTTGGAACGTGGCCTGAAAGGCTGCAGTATTTAGACAGAGGAAGAAAGGAACTGAAACCGTTACCCTTCCTTTCCTCACTCTTCCTTTTGCTCTATCCCTGTCAACTCACCAGCACTGGGAACAGCATCAGGAGACACAGAAGCAAGCTGGTGTCTCAGAAAAGTCATGTTGGCTGCCGGCAGTATGGCTCCAGGCTCTGCTGGTGATCAGATGGTGCAGGAGCAGCTGAGATGAAGTGCTTCTCTCCTCAGCTTCAGGGAAGAATCTTTATGGGGCAGAAGACTGGCTTTTGAGGATGAGTCTCCTATAAATAAAACTCAACCTGGTCTAGGGGTTGGTAAAACATCATTGCACCTGTTAAAGCTTCCTCAGGTTTGCACTTGGTCAAGCCAAAACCGGAATATGGACAGGAACCGTTCTCTCCCGAAAACCTGCTGTGTCCTGATCTGCCTGATGCGTCCCAGCTGTGTGGTACCTACAGGGTGGCCCTTGACCTGCTGCCTCCCATAATCTCAAGCTTGATGTGGATCTTGCTGATGAATGGATGTGGCTGACATCTAGCAGGAATGCTAGTTCTGTCAGAGCAGTGCCTGGGGAGATGCAGCCTGCACTCAACCATCCAACTGACATGACCGACCTGCTGCTTTGCAAGCTTGGTCAGCACCTTGCTTCATCAAAGAAGTATTCTTGGCTAATGCAGGGTGATGTTTTCCAGAAATGGCATGGACAGGAAAGATGTTTTGCTTGGCATAAGCTGGCCTCGGTGCTGTCTCTGAAGTGTTTTGAGTGGAAGAAGCCAACTTGGATGAGTTTGTAGCTAAGCTGGGTTTAGCCATGCCACAAAGTCCAAAGGCAGTGAGCAAACAGTGTGAGGATGCTCAGCCTCCCCTCCTGCCAGCCCCACTTGCAGAGACCTCTCCAGCTAAAAGCTATGCTCTGTTTCTCATGATGCAGCAGAATCAGAAATATCCCAGCTGCGGGAGGCATGCTTCCAGGATCCTCTTTATGCAAAGATGTTAAGGCAATTTACAGTCTCAGGCCTATTTGAGGCTACCACCTTCAGTGCATTAATTTTACATATGGGCAAAGTGAGTCGTTTTTCCTCTCTCCCTCGACCGCAGCCAGACTTGTTGGCAGATCTGGGATGTGGAGCCCGTGCTGCCCTCCCTCCCTGCTGCCGCTGGTTGCATTTGAAATTTCAAGCGAGCGCTAGAGCTTTCTCTCAGCCTGATCCTGCAGGTTTGTGTGTTTCAGCCCCTTCTTCAAGGAACATAAAGAGAACTTAAACACATCTTTCTAACCACAGCGAAGTTCAGCATTTGCTAAGGATTTGGTTTGTCCGAAAGTGTGAATAGCCATTTACTTGAGGGCTGTAATTCATGGGGGACCCCAGCAGTGTTCAAGCCCCAGCCCCGACTGCTCTGTCCCAGGCTGGTTTGAGTCGAGCACCTCCGCTAACCCGCCGCAGCGGCTCTTGAATGGCAGCGGGGCTGGAAGGGGCAGCAGCGCTATCCCGCTGCGCCGCTCCCAGCCTGCTCCTGCCGCGCCTCCCTCCAGCTGCGGGCTCCAGCTGCGGGATCGGCTCCGGCGGAGCAACAGCGGCCTCCAGTGCCGAAACATCCCTTTCTCCGTCCCTCGCCCCGCGTCCCGCTGCCCCGGGCGCCGCATCGCCCCTCCCGCCGGCCCGCAGCCCCGTGGGTGCCAGCAGCAAAGCTCACCGGGGCCACTAGACATAAAAAAAGGGCTGTGCCTGGAAAACTGGAGCCTTCTTTGGTTTTCCGATGCACTGGGTAGCTGTGACCTGCAGGATGAGTCCGAGGTTGGTGGCTCTCAGTGTACGGGGACCGTGTGACGCACTGGTGTATGGACAAGGCTGGAGACAGGTCGGCATGGAGGTGGCTTGTTGGACTCTTCCTCCTGACAAAGGCCGTGGAGCAAGGGCTCTAATGCCCTCTATTTAACAAACAGAATTGCAAGTCATGAGAATGCTAAAATCTCTTATTGCTTGGATGTGGAAAGGAAATCAAAATTCTTGATGCAAAACAAGAGCCTCTTTGTCATGCTGGAGCCTGGCTCTCTCCTTGGGCATGTCTTAGCCTTGTCTCTGGGGCTCCACCAGTAATTTTCTCTCAGCTTCTATGGCCATTACCAAAACAAACTGTATTTTCTAGGAAGATATTTCAAATGTCAGGGAAAGGGGGCTGCTGTGTGTGAAAGAAATCCCAGTGCAAGACATGGCAATGCTCCTGTTTTATTAGGAGTACAGGTTAGAGACAGCTTTGAGCTGTCTTCTCTGGAACAGTTGTACCTTTTAGTTTTGAGTGGAGCTGGAGCAGGGAGAGGGCTTCTGGCACATTCCCCTGTTCTTTATGCGCACATTGGTGTTTCTTTGCCTGGAAGAGATGTAAAAATATGCTAGAGAATGCCTTCAGGTCCCTGATACACAGAAGACCGTGGCTTGGAGGACAAGGAAAGAAAGAGAAAGGAAGGAAAATACTGCTTATATTATCATTTAAGTAATATTCACAGTAAGTAAGGCCACATATTCTTGACAGGGAGTTCAGAGTTGCTATGGACATGTGTTAATTGGTTCCAAGAAGCTCAAGAGCTGGTGATTTCTGACACCTCCTGGCAGAATAATTCACCTCTGTGCTGTAGGGCAGAACTAAGACACCTGTAATCTCTGTCTGGATGCAGATGATAAAGGTTGTGGCTTTGTTTTGTAGGTTTTTACAGGCAAATGCTTGCCATTGTGTCTTGCTTGGACTTGGGCTTCTCCCAGCCTCCCCCTCCAATTGCCTCCACAGCAAAAGCAAGGACAATACTAAAAAGGCACCTGCAAAAAACCGACTGTTATTTTTCACTCTGTAGTAGACCTAATTGCTCTGAATTGTTCCATTTTCATGCGGAATCATGATGTTCTGTTTGGAAAGACAAAGCCATGTCTCAGGCGCATAGAGAAGTGCTGGTTTGATGATCTTCAAGCTGTTCTGTGTTTTGCAAAAAGGTTTTGCACGCTGGTCACAGTGAAGTGACCAAAGGCCACACGGGAGACGCTGGTGCTGCAGGGACCAGCCAGATGCTCTCTCAGTAGTTATTCCCAGACTCCTTGCCGGCCTCCAGCTCTTGTCAGACCGGTTGCACACACAGTACTGCAAATGACATTTCATCTGCCTCTTGGCTATCTGACTTTTCCCCATGGACTAAAGCTTTATAGATGAGGACACTCTGTTTATCTCTCCCCTGAGACATTTAGCACCAGACAGGTTCAAACTCCTGCTGCCTGGCCAAGATCACCCTGATGAGGAGACCAAATGGCTGTTGTTCCTCACCTTGAAACTTCTTTGCTTGGAAACATTACAGGGAAGCTGCAAAGTTTGGGGCTTTGACCCGCAGGAGCAGCACATTTCCAGTTGCAGCTCCTTGGAGCTTGCTCAAATGGGAGTTTGAAGGTAGGGATGAAGCGCCTATCAATGCAAAATGACTGTCAGCACCAGCTTTCCTCCCCTGACTCTTGGCCAGCTCTGGATACACCACCGGCTCAGTCTTTTTCCTTCTATACTCCAAACTTTCCTTCTTGTGACCACCTCTGGCTCCGCACCAGGGAGGGATGTAGCATCCTCAGTGCTACTTGACTCCCTGTGTGGCTGGCTTTAAAGCCTTCCTTGCTCTCTTTAACCCACTCTTGGTTCATGGCCAAAGTCCTAATGATGTTGTGTCTGACGAACCTCCCACCCCCATCTGTTGCACAATACAACCGGCAGCTGGTGCTGGGCTGCTGGCTTCCAGCATGGTCATTACCACCCTGCCATGCGCGCTGGGTCATTAACCATGGCGCTTTTGTTCAGGAGATCCCACTCAGCATGTCTCTGCCTGACTGCATCCTTTATAAATGCAAACCCAGCAATTGAACAGGCCAGAAGCAGAATATGGGGCAGCAGCCTGGCTTAATGAAGGGAAGAGGAGACAACCAGACCAACAATTGTTATCCAAGCTTTTTTTTTTCCTGGTGATCTGGACTCTGTTCTTGTTACTGCAGAGCTGCTCCTAAAAGCAGAATTTGGCTCCACAAGCCCACTCATCCAGGGGCAGAAAAACTGGAATTTGAGCTTCTGACAGAAATGTCTCTGCTGATGGCAGATGGGTGTGTGAGCCTGATCACCCCAAATCCCTGCCTCCACCAGGTAAAGTCAAGGATGAAGCTCCCTTAGCCCCACAGACTGGGGCAGCTGGCTACAGATAAGACTCAATCTTCCCAAGAGAGATTTTCGAACCACCTAATAGCATTGAGTTGGAAGTAATTCCTTCACTTGTCTGACACAGAGAACTTCCAATGTATAAATATACTCAAAATTAGCTAGGGCCCAAGCCAGATTAAATGAATCAAGTCTTGCCAGAGACATTGCTAGCATTTAGACCTGGCCTTCTGCTAAGACGGTGCAATCTGGCAGCAACACAGATTAAATGTAAGGCTCATTCTTAAAAATACCCAAATTGTACCTTTTCATATGCAGAGAAGAACAGAAAGCAGAGCTCAGCTATAAATTGCTGGGGTAAAAAACCAGTTTTTCCTCAGCCACCACACATTTGAGGTCACTTGGAAAATCGTTTCTCTGCCTGTGCGCTTGATCTGGGCAGGCTTTGAGGACTTTGCTATTTGAGTTCCTGGGCACCCTCCAGCGCAGTCTGAGCAATCACTGCAGTTTGGCAGCTGCAGGTGAGGGGAGTTTTTGGCTGTGCAGTCCCTGCTTGTGGGCAGCTCACGTGGGACCTCTTTTGTGGGCAGAGTCCACATGCTCAGAGCAGCGGGTGCAGCATCCACACGGGAAGCCAGATCCGTGCCAGATGTGCCAGGCTCGCTGCCCATGCTCCACCCAGCTGCGTGCAAACAGCTCGCTTTCTAGGAAATCCCAGACATTTGTAGTGGCCCTCATCTGTGTGGTATTTAGATGTGCGGGAGGTCCAGGTGCTCACCGGTTCTGAAGGCACAACATACACTCGTTGTCATATAGGAGGCTGTCTGTACCGCAGACAGGGTCGAAGATCTTTGCACAACCTTTCCTCAGGGAATAATCGCCACAAGCTGCCTGGAGACACAAAAAGGGTCATGCTGGAAATATTAAACATGCTTTCAATTTACCAAAGGACCTTTGCAATCACGTATTTTGTGTATCTTAACCCATCACAACTTGCCCAGAGCTCTGCTGTGAGCTCTCAAAACCGCTGTGACTGCCTGTCACCAGTCCCTCGGCCAGTTGAAATCCACCGGCCACTGCCGCACACCCTTAGGAGTAACAGTATTAAGCAATGTTCCATGGGCAGTGCCTGATCATATTCTTCACAGTTTTTATTTTTATGCCACAACAATACCTGTCCTTGCACTTGCAAGCCAGAGGGAAAGGGGAGTTCTTATCTTCTTGGCACATAACAGCAATATTCAGGTCTTTGTTAATAGGTTTTCCCCCTGAGTGTGAGGAAATGCAGTGAGAAACCAGTACTATCTCTGGGATTTTGCTGTGGCACAGCAGGTAGAAGGAGGCTCCCAGGCACTGGCATCTCTGGGCTCCCAACCCAGCAGCTCACTGTGCTTCACTGCATTTAGCATCATGGCTCCCCTGTGTATGGGTTAGTGCTGTCTCAGTAAAGCTGTGCATATTCTTGTGCTACATGAAATTAGCAGCCTTCACCTCTGCTCCTTTGCCAGCAGCTCCATCCATCTCAGCATTTCCTAGGGAAAGAGTGGAGAGAGAAGATGACTTAACACCCATCACTCAGGCTGGTTTGAAGGTGGACCTAGTAAAGATGCTTTAGGCTGAAGACCATGCCTTCATTCAAACACCTTTGTCCCAGCAAACAATTTCTTCCCTTGGATCTCCCCTAATTTGCATTAGGGTCCCTGCCAGCTGCCTCTGCCTCTTTCCCTTGGCAGAAACACCATGATGGTGCAAGGCCCTGCTGATACCAGATGTATATTTCTAGTGGCTTTCCCTTCCAGCTGCTAGAGAGCAAAGGTGGCTTTTGTTATCTCTTATGACATGTTCATGGGTAACCGAGAAACTCGTGCTGATGCTGGACTAGTGCTGGAGTAAATCCAGGGTGATTTTCTGGTGTCAGTGGGTTTGTACCACAGGGAAACAAAGCAAAATACAAATTGCTGAAGGTCTCTATTAGAAGGAGAAATAGTTGGACCCTGAGGTCTTGTGCCAAGTCTGGTGAGAGCAAGCCAGGACTTTGGGTTTTTTATAGACCCAGAAGTCAGCTACATGGGGGATTTACTTTATCTATATTAACAACCAAAGTGGTCCAATAGCAGTGGGTCTGTACAGTGAAACCATTTGGTGCTGAGGACTGGATAGCCACACTTCTAGTGTTTCAGGGATTGTACTTTGGACTAGCACTGGTCCAGACCCAGGAGCTCACTACATGCTCAGTTCATCTGAAATGAATGCAGATTTTGTGCTGAGATAGCTCTGCAGTGGCACAGTAAATAGGATGATGGAGGACTTGTTTCAGAAGCACCGTCCTCCTCCAAATGAACCCACTAACGCAGAAATCCTTGGTGAGCAAGACCTGAAGAGCAGCAGCAGCTCATGTTCTTACCCCTCTGCACCATATGGGATTTTGAAAACACAGTTGGCTTAAATGATGACTTTGGTAGTGAGAGCTGCATTTTCCGTTGCACAGATGCGTTTCCTGTCTTCTTAGGTTTGCTTTTTTAAAACCAGAACAGCACCTATCCACTCCAAAAGGACCGTACTGTCCTAGAAATCAGCAGCTCCAGGCTGAGTCCTAGCCCTGAAGGGAGGGTGCCAGCCCATTTTTGAGAGGTCTACTCATCTCTGAGAGTAGGTGCCAGGCACCCTCTTAAATCCTTTGCTTTAGGTTTTCTCACAGACCAGTTGTTTAATCCACATTGGCCATTGCAGCATTCTCCGGTATTCCCTGCCCAGGGACACAGCAAAGTCCCAGCACCAGCTGGCCCATTCCCAGGCTCACCTCAGCATGAAGCAGACATGGGAGCTCTAGCAAGGAGAGGAAATGGCTCTTGAGTAAATTGTTGCACCCACCTTGGTAGCAGCAGAGCGCCAGGGAGAAGAGCAGGAAAACACCAGTTGCCTTCATAGTCAAGGTGATGCTTTGCTGGGGACAGCAAAAAGGGAACAGCACACTTCTCAGGCATTTAGAGGTCCTGTCTCTGGAGGTCTGTGCTGGCGCCTTTATACCTTTCCCCACCTCTGGCACCATGCTACATGTCCAGCTGCACTCCGCAGTCTTGTGGTGACAACATTGAAATCCCAGGGACAACACCAGGTGGCAAATGGCTCATTGGTGTGCCCAAGGATGAAAGCCTCTCAGAAGCCAATGGAGGTAAGGATCCTTATCGCTGGCAAGGACTGGAGCTGCACCTCAGGTGTGGGGGACAGCCTTGGGTCTGCACTGCAAGCTGGGAAAGAGTGACTTTTTACAAGAAGGTTGGAGAAATGGGCAGGACGGCAAGGGAAATCCACGTGTTAGCATGAGGACTGTGGCTTTGATTAACAGCCCTGCCACTGCCCCTTGCAGAGCTCTGGGTGAAGATGGATTTGGTCCACACATGCTTTTCCTGGTGCGATCCACAGGGAAGAACTGGGGTGTTGCAGCTCCTCTTCTCTCTGCAGACAAACAGAGACAGCAGCAAGAACTGCTATGGGAGAGCAGAGAGCTTGGAGGTGTCGGGCTCGCTTGTGGCTGCACATTCGGTGCTGTTATTTTGACTGCGCATCTGATCGCAGGCAGGCAGCTGAAACCAGCTCCTTGGGTCAGATGGTGCTCCCTTCCCCTCTCCCTGCCTGCAGTTTGGAGTAAACCCTGGGGATTTCCTACGTTTACTCCACCAGTGGTGCATCGCGGAGAGTGCATCAGTCCCTCGGGTTTAAAGGATTAATTAATGTTTCTAAAGCACTTTGATATCTCGGCCATAAATCACTGGAGAAGTGCAAAGCAAATTATTACTAATGGGGGCTTATGAACTCAAAGACAGATTTTTAATTAGCTGAACAGGAAAAAGTCAATGCCAAGAGCAATTCAAGGAGCTGTTTGTGAGACAGAAATCTCAGCTCAATTGGCAGCTCCTCCACTGTCCAAGGGAGACCCCTGTCCAAATGCGGCTCTGGAGGATCCTTTCCTCTGCCATAAACAACCCTTGTGAATTTGCTTTGGAGGTGATGGAGAGTTTCGCCGCTGTCATCTGGAATTCCTTCTGCTTTCCCTGGGGGGACCTGCAACATGAGGCTGAAAGAACTGCTGTTAATGCTATCTATTATTTTATTAATAAGGAGAGTAAAGCTGTGAATATTTGGGCTGGGTGTGAGTGGATCTCTGTGAGCGAACAGCAGTACTTTAGTGTGCCTGGGATAAAGATTCTTGTGGCATAATCACTCTCTGAGGAGCAAGGGTGGGAGGTATGATCATTTTTTATAGCTGAAAAGAGGTTCATCTTGATCCAACACTGTCCCCTGTTACTCCTCCAACACACCTGCCAGTGTAAGTAAAGCCAAGTAGATGCCAATAGGTGCTTTTGTCTCACTTCCCAAAGCTGGAAGGGGACTTAGCAAGAGTGTTGATACGCCAGGAAAACTGGGGAAAAGATTTGGCTTTTCAGTCTGTAACACATGCAAATAGAGCAGTGCTGAAAAGAGTTTCTCTGACTACTCCTGTTTGGGATGTGCCCACTCCCGGTAAAACACGTTTGCACATTTTTCAGTTTAGAGATCCTGGCTGTAGCCAGGAAATGTGATACTTTTGATTGTCCAGAAACAGCAACATCTTTTCTCAGGTTCTTTGGAAACATCTAGGCCCATTTCCAAACTTGACTTTGATGGGTAAATCCTCAGTGTTTACGACGGCTGCTCTGCAGATGGGAACTGCATTGTCTCCTGGGACGTTTGAAGTGTGTGCAACACCGCGGTTTTCTCCTGTCCTTCCTTCACAAGTATGAAGCATCAAAGCAGAGACAGGCTGCTGACCAGCCCTTGCCTCCTGGACACTTCTGTCTTTATCCTCTTATTGCTTGGGCTCCTGAAAGATTTGCTCTGACTTAATCTTTGTAACCTCTCTCGGAGCTATAGGAGATGAAGTACTTTACTGCTGAAGAAGGTTGAAGAAATTCCAGATTATGCATACGATGGACTGAACTTTATTCTGCCACAAACTGAGCCAAACCAACTGATTCAAGGTCAATCCCCTCTGTCAGAAGAAGCCTCCCATATATGCTGCTAATGCTGCTGCAGCCCAACAGCAGCCACACTAGGTTTTTAATGCAGTTTTCTCCGTTAGCAATTGCTCTTCCTCCCCAAGTGCCTCTGCTGACATCTGTGTGTTTATGAGATGCCTTCAAAAACCTGGGATTTCAGGGCTCCTCTCTCCTGATTGACATCTATATTATATCCTTCATGAAAATCAGAGATGCCTTGGGGCTGATTTGACTGGGGAGGAATGAAAAAGAGCTGCGAACTGCTATTGCGCTGGGTGCTCCTGGTAGAAGGAGCAGGGAGATGTCTTCATCAGTGTGGGCTTTCTCAGGATGTGTCACCTTGTCAGAGCAGCGTGTTCCTCTGAACACATCAGCTGGAGGAGTAGAGAAAAATGAGTCAGGCGGCTCTGCCAGCCGTGCAGTGGGACTCGCCGAGTGCAGCACTTGCCATGGAGAAATGGAGAAGACAAGCAGGGCCCAAAGCTGGTGCTGCTATGGGAGGGCTTCCCCTTGGTTGCCTTGTTGGGTGATGGCCACCACACTCGGTGTGAGACAGAAGGCCTTTGCTATTACTGATGGTGTCTTTTGGCTTCTGGAAGGCACTTGTAGGGGAAATCGACACATGGGAATGCAGGGAAGGGGTGGTGGGTAAGGCGGCAGGTCTGCGTCTAGGTAGATCAGCAGGAAGAGGTGATTTTCCTTCAGGAGGAGTGTCTGAGTACTGTCAAATTACATTTTATCTTCAATGGGAAAGTATTGCAAAGGAATGAAAAATTGCATTGCAGGGAAATGAAAAAGTTTGATTTTCATGCAGGATTATAGAATTTGGGAACCTACTTATTTTCCTGCTATGGCCCGTCTGTGACAGGCTGGAGGAGCACTTGTTGTACCAAGGCTGGAATTTGGTTTTTCTGAAGGCTTTATGTAGAGAGAAAAACCACCAGTGCCCAGGGGAAATTGCAACAGAATCACCAGTCAAAAGCATTCAAAGATCACAAACCAGACCCAGATGGTCATGAATCACAGCTTAGAAACCACAAATGGTTCTTAAGGCTCTTCAAAATTATGGCATTTACCAACAGGCTCGTTTGGGCTGGTTCACATTCTCCAGCTGCCTTCTGAACCCGAGACAGAGAGAAAGTAGGCTAAAGCAAAAGGAGAGCTCCTCTTGCAGTCCCAGCTTCTGGGAATTGGGGTGGTAATAGGGAGATGTTGTGACACTTGACTGGTGGTGCTAGGGCTGTGAGTGCCAATGAGATTTGACCCCTCAGCCCTGTCCCAACAGGGTCCCATGCTCTGCCACCAAGGAGTGACTATGCAGCCAAAACCCACAGCATGTCCCTGTGCTGGTGGCAACCCTTGGTGGAGGTTGTAGGGATCTTTCTTGGATACATGAAAGGAAAGCACTTTTGGGGACCTGTAGGAGGATCCTGTGCTCAGGGTGGTTAACAAGTCAGGTAGAGTTTGCTGCTGCCCTGTGATGAGTGGGATGAGTGAAGTTTGCAGAAAGGCTGATGCAAATGTGAAGCCCAGGGTGTCACAAAAGACATCTCCTAAGATGCTCAAAGCTCTCTCTGGTCCAAAAAGCTACTTGTGTTGGATTTAAAGGCTAAAAATTCCTAAAGCTCTGTTACTTGCTGGGTTTACCAGGCCTGGAGCTTGCAGGTGGACCCAGGACCTTGCCTATGGTATCTGAGGTGGTTCTGAAAGCAGTCAGTGCAGGAAGTGCAGAAGAGCAAGCCCTGTGCAGTGGTGTGCCCATAGAGAGGAGAAGGTCATCAGCACATGCAGGAGCCCATGGGGAGATCTCTGCAAGCTGGTTGGAGGAAAGGGGATGGTGCAGCTGAGTCCATTCAGGCACCATCCATTCAAGACTTGTTGCATCAGCAAGGTGATAGCTAGCCAGTGTGCAGTGATCAGCTGCTCTTGTGTCCAGGAGATAATGATCAAACATTGCTATTCCTGCAGAAAACCCAACCCAACCATAATTTGGTCCGTACTGATTTTTGTCATTGATTCCCGTTAATGCTGGGAGAGCTATTTTGTTGCTCTGGGTGTATGGGAGATTTTGAACTCTCTGACAGTTTGGGAAAAGGGATCTTGTGAGTAGCTGCTGTGAAAATATCACTTATTTTCCGCAGCTGTAGAGGAGTCTTTAGAGCCCAGAACAGTATGTACGTTTGTTTCCCCTTCTGTCCTGGAAATGTTGCCCCTGGGCCTCTGGTTTCTGGGGAGGCAGCTGAAGATAGCCACAGGGGAAAATTAACAAATTATCAAACTATCATTTCTACTTTTACTAAAGCTTCTGTTTTAACCTTCAGCAAAGGCAGCGTGTCCACAACAGTGACATTTGGAAATCTGCAGTCATCAGAAGCTTTGACTAGAATGGGTATCACTGACAGCAGTTTCTGAAGACAAAGACATCACATAAATCATAGCTTGTTGGGTTGTTTGGAAGGGACCGTGCCTGGATGCCCATCAAATGCTTCCTGAAGAGGATGAACGTACTGAGGACAGGTGATGCATTTGTGGGGATTACTGGCTGAAATTGCCTGGGGTGTGATAGCACAGCTCCTTGGTGTGGGAGCAGGTTCCCATCTCAGCTCCTGGCCCAGTTGCCTGTGCTCTTCCACCACTGCCCTAATACTAAACCCCATGGACCCAGTCTGCAGAAACCTTTCCCTCATCTGCTGTCACTTACTGGGTGATGGCATGCGGCTGGTGGGGATACCTCTGGACTGTGATGTACTGTGGTCACAGCAGTGGCCTCAGGGCTCTGTCCCTTGCAGATGGGACAACTGCTGCTGCCATCCACCTGGGAGTGATCCCAGGTCAGGAACAGTGCAGTGGGTGCTGGCTCCTGTCAAGACTTTCTTCCCTTTTTGCTTGAACCCATCTCCTTGGCTCCCATGTGGGATCTCCATGGAGGCAGTGGGAGCACATAGGGTTGGTTGCCCAGGAGCTGAAATGTGGAGCTCTCCTCTTCTTGCCTTCCCTGGCAGCACTGGAGAAAAAGTATCGTTTTACCCACTGCTACAGAAAATGCCAAAAGCAAAGAATTCCTTCATAAAATTGCTTCTTTATTAAACACTTTCTGCCTCCCACCTCCGTATCCAACTGACTGCCCCTGTGGCTGTCAGAGATCCAGGGCAGAGTGATTAAGTGCTGTGGCCGATAATTGTGCAAACAGAGTTTTCAGTCTCCTCCAGCAAGGCACCCCCCTGTTCTCTGAACTAGAAGCAGCACTCCCTGCCCACTCCCTCTACCACACAGCAATATACATATGGGAAGCATATAGAATCATAGAACAGAATCATAGGATATATGGTATGTACCTTCCTTTCAGTGTCACAGACCCCTGGAAAATGACCTAGTCTAATCTGACCTTCTGCATGGTTCAGACCACCTCTGCCCCTGCTCCCAAGGATCGCATGTCCCTTGTCCAAGGCTGGACATTGCTCCGAAGTGTGCGTGGGGTAACTTAACAAGGAGCTCTGGTGTTAAGACTCTTAATAAGGATCCTGGATTTCTATTGCCCTGTCCTGTTTGGATAAAAGAACCCCTCTGCCTCCAGTTATTGTTGCCTTTAGGTCCCCTTTCCAAGACTCTGAAAAACATATTGTACTTCTGATTTCAACGAAATATGTGGCTAGAAGAGGATGAAACTCTTAGGTCCATCTCACTGTACCATTTCAATTAGGGGAGACGAGACTTTTCCAGCAGAGAGCTCTCAGCCTGCTTAGCTCCATGGGAAAAACTGGCTGTTAAAAAAAATAGAAAGGTGTGGAAAGGAAGGGAAAAGTATCGCAAACTATGAAAGAAGTCTTTCATTTCTGACAACACTTCTCCCTCTCAGCTATGGAGAGATTTTAAAATGAGAAGTGCACTTCTTCACAGACTGATAGAAATGGGATTTTGAGAGGAAAAGGAGAAAAGTGGCGGACGTGGGCTAGAGCTTGTGGTGATGTTTCTGTTGTTGGACTTTGATCCTGAACATACCAAAAAGAGGAGAGAAAAGCTCGCAGGTGAAAACGCTGAGCCTGCTTCCAGACATGGCTTTTTCTTGAAGTCCAGAGACCCACCTTAGTTCAAAGGTTCATTCCTACATTTGAACTTTATTCTTGGTGAACTCTTACCCCGCCAGCATCTAATGCTACCGCTGGGTGCTTTAGCCACAGCAAATGTGTCCTTATTGTTGTGTTAATCGTTTGTATCTGCTCTGGGGTGTGGAAAAGCAATACTCCCTGACCCCGCCTGTGCGTCAGCATGACACACACCTGCCAGAGTAAAATCTCCCCAAAGCTGATAAATGATGGTTAAACAGTGCTGATAAACTTTGGCTAACTGCTATTGACCATTGGGTTGGGCTGAGATTAGATAAAGCCCAATTAGCTTTTGCTTCTTTCCTAATGACTGCTCAAGCTCAAAGATGGAGGCTGCAAGTTTAAAGCTAAACTAGGGACACTGTGATGTTTTGGGCCATAGTTGATGGCCGATGTTTATTGTCCCTACAAAACAGGGCTTTGTTTCAAGTCCCAAGAACTGTGCCCAGGACACAGATATGGAGTACCAGGGGAAAGATGCTGGGGTGTAAGAGTATTGGCACCTGTAGCCGTGCTGTGAAAGGTGATGCGGCAGGCATTGCTAGCAGCTCTGTGTGCTTTCAGCTGTGGTCAATGGCCTTGATTAAAGAAGGATTTTGTCTTTGATTTTAGGGAGCCTTTGAACGCAGTGGCTAAACATTTCCTTTCGATCAAGGGTTTCCTTTTGATTTCTGAATGTAGTCAGCTCCCGACGTCCCTCTGTGAGCTTTGCATTTGAAGCGCTTCCCTAATAAATATGACATTATTTTTGATGCCTTGCATGTTTTCAGCCTGGTTGTGAAAGTGGGGTGCTTTGCAGTGAAAGCACTGTCTGCAGCCCATCAGGGATATGAGGAGCAGCAGTTCTTTTGCTCTGGTAACGGAGATGAAATAATACACTGCTGAATCTCCTCTCCCCAAGCAGCTTTTAACTTGTTTTTTTTTCCTTCTACATGAGGAAGTGGCTGCCAAAGCCTGTGGCTGCTGCCTGCAGTATGCTTTTCCTTCTTATCCTTATTCATCCCTGCCAAGATCCTCTTTTCTTCACTCCTTCCCATTTTCTGAGCTTCTGGAAGCCCCTGGCTCATAGTTTCAAGCCCCACTTGACAAGAAACGTGGTTTTCCTGTTAAAAACCAGCTGAGGTTCCCACATTATGCTGTGGTTTCTGTAGCAAATATTCAGAGATGTTGCATGCTGAAGTTTTCCCTCTGTGTTTTTTTGGGAGAAGAAATCCAGCCTGCTTTCAAGCTCACTGCAGCCCCGCAGTGCCTGGACTTGGGACAGCCTTCCTCCAGCACTGAAGTGCTTGCCAGGAGCAGAGAGTGACAGGCTGGAGGCAGGCGATGATGCTGATTATGTTGTCCTGCATCTGCTGGTTTAGCTGAGACATCCCTGAGCTTTGTGCTTGTTCCTCTGCTCAGGCTGAGCTGCAGAGCTGCCTGGTGTTCCGAAGTCAGGCTCTCCCTAAGCATCCTCCTATATTACCTGGAGGGTGATCAGACGCTGCTGGCAAAACGCTGGGCAGCAGTGGTTGCAGATACCCTGTGGGCCACAGGAGGGAGGGTGCACCAGGTGCCAGTGTCCCTGAGCCCAAATATATGTGCTGCCAACCTCTTGGGACCTCAGATCCACAGACCTGTCCCTGTCAATCTCCATCTTAGTGCAGACATGGATCACATGCAGCTTCCACAAGACCCTTTTACTCCACAAGCTACAATTCCACCTGCTGGGACTATCACTTTTGCTTCATTTTTGCATTTTGTGCCCTGCTGACATTCATGTCCTTTCACAGCATCTGGCATTGTGGTGGTTGCGAGCAGCCTTTCTCACCGACTCCAGGCTCTGCTGTTTCCAGGATCCTATAAATTCAGCTTTCAGCCATACAGAGCCCTGGGATTTTTATGGGTGAGGAACAAAGATGCATAAATGATAATTAAAGCCTCTAAAGAAACACTCAGTGTTGGCCAGAAGCATAAGTCATAAATAATTATCATGATGCCCAGCTTTGCTTTTATGATGCTGTATTATTATAAACTAGAATTAATATTATGAAACTTAGAAAGTCAGCAATGGAATGGAGAGGTAGAAAACTTGGAGGAAGTCTCTGGGTCCATTCTGAGGATAGGGTGCTGGCCTGGACAACCCTGTGCTTTCAGGGATACTGCTTTTATCTCTGCAGTTATATTCATATTTAAAACAGGGATTAAAACATTGATGACACCTAACAGCTTTATGGATGGACTTTATTGGGATATAGGTTTTGCTCTGACTGAAGTCCCAGGATCGCCCGTATGCATGGACCCAAGCTCTGCTTTTGCTTTAGCCCATTTTCTCTCTCTCGGGTTCAGAAGGCGGCTGGAGAATGTGAACCAGCCCAAACGAGCCTGTTGGTAAATGCCATAATTTTGAAGAGGCTTAAGAACCGTTTGCGGTTTCTAAGCTGTGATTCATGATCATCTGGGTCTGGTTTGTGATCTTTGAATGCTTTTGACTGGTGATTCTGTTGCAATTTCCCCTGGGCACTGGTGGAGCATGCTGCTTCTTGCCTCTCTCCGGACTTCAAAACTTTCAAGGCCTTGACAAAAGTAAATCCTAGCCCTCTTCTGAGGACTCGGGCAGCTTTTTGCTGTGCAGATCCCACCCTGGCTGGAGAGAAATTGCAGGCACAAAGCTCAGTGTGTCCCGCTGGCTACCATCCCATCCCATTTTCCATTTTGCTTGGCAGCTGCTGCTCACAGCATGCTCCTCTTCATGCAATGCAGCGAGACCCACCAAGGTGGGACCCTGCAGATCCCAGCTGCTGCTGCTCTGTTTATTGGCCAGGGATGTGCTCTGCCACTCCATGGGCAGGAGGCCCTTGTGAAACCATCCAGTTTTGTCCAGTGTGTTACCCACAGGTGGCACAGCAGGGAGCCTTGGGTGACTTCACTTAGTGTGTGGTGTCCCTGCCCATGGCAAGGGGTTGGAACTGGATCATCTTAAGGTCCTTTCCGACCCTAACTATTCTATGATTCTATGGTGCAGAACTGGACCTGGGTGCCTCCAGCTCCCACTAAACTGTGTGTAACCCTTTGACTGGCCTTGGAGGAAATATTCAAGCAGAGATCACTGATTCCTGCTTGGGGATGATGTATGGTTGGTGAATTAATGGGACCTGTGGCTAAAAGGAGCCCCTGGCAGAGTGGGGATGGCTTGTCACTTGAAGGACATCTACTTAGGCACATTTCCACTCCTTACAGAAGAAGTTTAACCAAAAGATTTGATGCTCCCCCTCCCAATCCTGAAGAAGAACAGCTGCTAGATGCTGTTAATGTTAAAAGCCTTCAATTAGGAAGAGCACTGAGGGACAACACAGGAAGCCAGAAAGCTGCTCTGTAGCTAAAATAACTTCAGCGAGATGCTGTGATAACAGGCTGAGACCGGAGGATAAATTGCCAGAGTGACACTCCCTGCCTGCCTGCAAGAATGGACCCTGTGTGGGAAAAGATCTGGCAGAGGAGTGGGAACATCCTGGAGCGTTGGGACTGGTCCTCTTTCAGAGCCTCTCTGCACACTGAGGTTAGTCTGTCATGAGCAAAGCCAAGACGAAGCAAACTAAAGGGAACTTCTGCTTCACATTGAAGCGCTCTGCTCTTTCCCACACATGCTCTGAGACGGGGTTGGGTTTTTTTAATACAGACATAGCAAAAGAGCTGCTTTAAGATGGTTTATTCAGCCCCTATAACTGGTGCTCAGAGGAAGCTGAGCTCTCCCATGTGCAAAGAGCAGGGCTGAGGTAGGAACAGGCTGGAAGGGAATTGGCTCCATCTGGGCCAAATTCTGATTGGGGAGGAGGAGGAGGTGGAGGCTTGCAGAAAGACAACCAATTTTTCTCCTTGGAAATTAAAAGCTTCTGGCATCACCTGCTGCTTATCTTGCTGCAGTGACATGCAGTTTTTTTCCAGGCCTAAAGAGCACTACCCTGACTCCAATATGAGCTTAATTGCCACTAATCCTGTGCCACTTAGCACTTAGGCTGAAGGAGGGAGATTGAAAAGAAAAAGACTGGGAAACAAGTTCAGCTGACCCAGGGCTGGTCACTGCTCCTGATGTTATAAATATGTGCCCTCCTGCAGCTGGAAGGAGGTTGGCTGGTTTGGGCAGGCAGCAGTGAGATCGTGCTGGGAAATGCCTTGGGTACCATACTGGGAAGAAGCACATCCTGCTCTAATTGGGCTTTGAGTGATCTGCAGGCTGAATGTGAGTTCTTAAATTAAGTTGAATTCCATGTAATGATGAGACTTGGGGCAGCAGGGAGCTAAGTATGCTCTCAGGGGTTGTCCTGCTTTTGTAGGGCTTTACTTGAAAGCTGGTGTGTGATCTTTGATAGTATTTTTGGTTTCAAAAACATATGTTTGGGGGGTGTGGGCAGCAAAGCGATTTTCAAGTACGTGGTTTCCCTCCAGGGTGGACTTCTCTCAGATGGGTCACAGGAACAATCTCTCCCATCAGAGCTGTGTGTGCATCTGCTTTTGCTCATGGGAAGAAAGGTTTTTGGTGCATGCCAGGCTTATGAGGCTGGTGCCTGCACTGGTTTTTGTGCTTGCCAATATCCTCCACAGCAAGAGAGCTGGAGTGTGCTCCTTAGAAACAGGTCACTTTATTCCTTTTTGTGTCAGTAGTATTTCTGTTAGAAAAGGATTTTGGGAAGGGGGTTTGTGGGCAGTGGGCTCCATTCGCTCCTTGCAAGCTGACTATGAGAAATATAGAATTTGGAGGTTTTATTCCTTCTTGGGCACATCCAGAGTGTGGCTGCAGTCTCTGGTTAAACATTAGATGGTTGGGTAACAGCAGAATGTTCTGGATGCTGCCTTCCTGATTTCTGGAATGAAACCTGCATGTTAATTACATCCTTGAGCATCCTTCCCATGCAGTCAGGGCAGTGCAGTGCTGCTGTGTTATGTGCAAACCGACCACGGATGTATAATGTTGTGGTTGGTTTTTTTTGGAGAGAGTTCTTTGGGTTTTAGTTTTTGCCCTGTGCATGTTCCTGTGAGCTGATGATCAGAGCCAGGCTGCGGAAGAGGCAGAGCCGGCTGTGTTTGGGGGAGTGCTGCCAAATAAGTGCACGGAAAGCTCTTGTAGCAAAGATCATGTAAGCCTAAATGGGAGAGCTGGGGTGAGTCAGAGGCTTAATTTAATTAGTTCTAAAATTAGAGAATCAGTGAGGGGAAGGCAGGGCAGGAGGAAGGAAGATTTGGGGGTATGCTTTGTAAGTGAGAATTGGGTGGTACAGGTTGGTGCTGTTTATGCAGGCCGACAGCAGTGTCCCGTGGCCTTTAATATATCTAATAAGCATGTTTTGTAGACAAATTAGAGTGCACAGTATGCCTCAGTATTGCTATTCATTATATAACATAGGGTAGTCAATTGATTTCTGGTTTTGCTTCCACATGAGAACAATGCTCTCTTACATTTTGTCTTTTCTCTCTTTAGTTTCTACAGAAAAGAATATTGCCTTTTAACAT
The DNA here is from genome assembly GCA_028858755.1 of Ara ararauna. NCBI lineage: Eukaryota > Metazoa > Chordata > Aves > Psittaciformes > Psittacidae > Ara > Ara ararauna. The sequence continues at coordinate 1,834,198 of CM054386.1, forward strand.
GTACATATTATCTAATACATGGCACAATGGTACTAGGCTTGTAGTGACTGCTGCAGGGTAAATAATCAGTAATAATGGTAGTAATAATGGTAGAATATGCCAACACTCTTATTTCTGGAGATTTCCCCTTTAGCTTGAATTTCATTTTGTAAATTGGTTTCAGTATCAGTCCTGGTGAATCCTTTGGCCTCTCTTTCACTTCTCAGAGAAGACAAAAGGTCAGTGAACTGTTGGCCAAGGAATGAAGCTGTGACCTAAGGATCTTGGTGGCCACTTAATGGCGTAGCAAATTTGGGCTTGAAAATGGCTTAGGAAGTGGATTTCCTGGGAAAGGGAATTCTATCTTCCAGCCACCTTTAACTAAAAAAAGAGCAAGTTAAAGTCTTATAAGTTTGGGAACATGATTAACAATGCACCAACCCATTAAGGACATTCTTGTAGTGAATGTCAAGGGCTTTCTTAGTCCCTTAGGGCCCAAAAGTCCTGCTGAACTTGGTGGCTTTGCTCCATGTATTCAAGGCCAGGTTGGATGGGGTTTGAGAAACCTGGTCTAGTGGAAGTTGCCCACTGCAGGCGGTTGGAACTGGGTGAGCGTTAAGGTCCCTTCAACCCAAATCACTCTGTGATTCTGTGTTTTATTCTGTTTTGGACCATGCTGCAGATGGTGCCAGGAGTTTGCAAGGCTTTTGTGAGGAGATTGCTTTGCTACGGGATCAACCTAAACCCCATAGACTTTATCATTGAAGAGCAGTCTTGGCATGCGGTGGAAAATCCCATGCTACACTGATGGCCAGACAGTGGATCATCCAGCAGCTCAGCGTCTGCCCCACACAACTGCATGGAAAGGGCGAATGGCCCAACCATCGTTCAAGAATATTATACAGAATTACTGCTGCTTTTGGGGTATGACTAGCGCATGAGAGGTAATTGAGCTGGGAAGGTTCATGAGGCCCTATCAGGAAGGATGGAAAGGGGACTGGGTGTCAGTAGATGGCACTGTCTGCTGTGAGCCAGCCCCAGGCTTTCCCTGCACCTTGGGGTGCTCCTGGGGGAGCCACACCTCTGCCCTCCCCTCCCCAGGGCCCATTTCCAACCATATTGTAGGTACAGATGTGACTCCCCCTGCATATGTGGTAAATCTGGCATTTTAAGGTGCTACTTTGACTTGAGGTCTATGCTTAGAAAGAAATGTTAGGCACATTTTGTACTGTTTTAAATGGGCGCTCAGAGTGAATCTTGATGCTAAGAAAAGCATTCCCTTGGGATGGTCTGTATCTGTAACAGAAGTAAGGCTTCTACCCCCGCTGCCTCTAATAACTGCAGTTAGAGAATTGCATTTCGTCTGCCTGAAATTCTCCTGCTGCTTCAGAGAGAGATGCTGGACTGATTTCAGCTCTTTGCAGTATTGATCTGACGTTGCAGAGCTTTATTTTTAAAGGCTGTCCCTCTCCATTCAAAGGGTTTTGGGATCCCTGCATCTTCATGGGGTTTAGTGAGCAATTTGGGACCTCAGGATGAGTGGTAATGAATAATTGTCAGCAGTTAGCTCTGAGCCACAGCCATAGGAAACGGTGAGAAAAATGAAGCGGCGCTTCCTTGTAAACCCTGCAATTGTGGGTTCTCCGGAGCAGCGGAGGAGGAGCAGGAGTCCCACTCTGGGTATTGGTGTTGCAAAAGCAGACAGACTTTCACTTGCATGCTCCAAGGAACCCTGGGGGTAGAAATGGATGCTGAAGTGAAAGGGAGCTGGGAGCAACCTTCCAGCCCTGCCTGGTCTGCCCCAGGGTGTTGTGGAAGAGCCAGAGCACTCCTGCAGCTCAGGTGGCCCCTTCTCCTGAGTAGTGGAATCTGTGAGAAGGTTATGATAAATGCAGCCATTGCTGATGGTGAGGTTTGGTGCTGGTGTGCAACCCATCCTTGCGCATGTATGTACCCTGTTTTTCTTCTTCACGGCCCCCTATCCTCAGGGCTGCTGGGGACCAAGGTGTTTCCTTCTCTTCTACTGAGTGTATGTTTATGCCTTTGCATGGCAGCTCTGCCTGCCTGTGTGGTGATGGAGGAGTGCAGCTCAGGTCTTCAACAAAGTGTGAGTCTCTTTGGGTGACAACATACTTTTTTTGTCTGGTTACACCTTAGGAGGTACATGATGGACCTGGTGAACGTGGGTGCTGTGCTGCTTGCTGGCAGTGTTTGAGTGAGCCTTGACTGACGTAAAGGATAGCTGAGGGGGAGCATCTCTCCCCGTGACATGTCCTGCACCTTGAGTGAGGTGCCACCACCCTGGTGTGACGCATCCTGACTTCCTGCAGTCTCCCAGTCAAAGGCTAGCTCCCTTCCCATCTCCTTGCCCTCACTAATGCCTCAGAGGGTTGTGGTGTTCCCTAAACCGAGCTCTGCTTGAGCTGGAGGAGATGTGTGATTTCACGTGCAGAATGAGCTGGAATATTCTGCCCCAGTTTATAGCAAAAGCTAAGCACTGCTAGTAGCTTATTTTGGGTTTCAGTTGTCTGTCTAGCTTCAGTCACATCAAAGTTTATTGCCATGGTCTGGTATCATCCTCACTGGCCTCTGCTTTTCATTGCAAGATATAGGACTTTTTACAGTCCTGTTAAAAGCATTTGCTATGTATGTGCCTGTAGCTCTTCAGCTGGTCCTGATTGCTGTATGTCAGTGGCCTGCTCTGTCTTAGTTATCTTTGGATCACTTTTCTTGCCGGTCATTGAAGAACATAAAGTACTCAAGTAGCCGAGTCCTGTGTGGCACAGAGAAAAAGGTGCTTGGTGACTGCTCTGCTTAGGTGGCTGTGGCTCTTTCTGCTGCATTTCCGCTGTCTAGGGTGTACTGCTTATGTTCTTCTGACAGCCCCAGCCTGGGGCTGGGAGTCAAGTGCAGTCAGCTGGGAGTCAGCTAGGGATGGCCTTGGGAGAGGCACTTAACTCTCTCCTTCTCACTGATGGGGAAATGGATAAAAATAAAGATGCTCACCTCCCTCCGAGGGTGGTGAGAGGATTAATTGGTTAATGTTTGTGAAGTGCTTTGAAGTTGAAATAGGGCAGATGAGTGCTAAACCTGGATTGCAAAAGCTGCATGTGTCATGTGGAGGTAAAGGCTGTGCTGAGTAGGCATTGTGAGTCTTAAGCCCTCTGTCCTTCAGATGTCAGGCGCCTCACGACTTGACCTGTGTTCAGAGGCAGTCAAACACAGGGATTAGAGAGAATGGCAATTGCAACACTGAGACCTTTCCCTCCCCAGCAAGTCCTGGGCCAGCCTGCACCGCTGCTTGGGGGGACAGACCGTCATGCTGCAGCCCAAGTGGCAAGGTGCTGGTAGGTTCTTGTTATGGAAGTGGCAGTATCACATCCTCCTCATCTTTTGGACACAGCTGTGTGGGCAAGAAGAGCTGGCACGTTTTGTGATGAGTGGAATCTCGTTCCGGGTTCAGCATAGGGGAAACCAGAGCTAGAGTGGGTTGAGCAACATGGGCTCCCTCCTGGGGAGGAGCGTGAGAACTTGCGCACCCAAAGCAAGAATGTGTTTGGAGACCTGGGTATAAGCCATGGCAGGTGGGGGCGGTGGGACCGGAGCTGTGTTTAGCCTGGGTGTGAGTCCACCCACTGGTGTGGTTGCTCAACAGGCTGAAGAAGGAGGAGGCACTGTTTGCCTGGCAGCTCATGGTGCTGGCTGAGCCTGGTGGGGAGCCCCAGCCACAGTGGGATGTCCTGTTTCCATGGAAAAGGGAGCTGCCATAGGGTGGACAATGCTTTGGGTTTATGGCAGGGCACTCCTGGGGTCTGTGTGCTGGCCCTTAAGGCCCTCTGCGTGCCATGCATTGTCCGTATGCTGCAGGGCATTCACAGTGGAAGAGGGGGGCCAAATTCTATTTTCTCACTTCCTGAAGCAGTGGACAGGGCAAGACTTCATCCTGTGGGATGAGGAGTAGTGACAGAAGCCAGCAGCAGAACTTCCTATCACACCCTGTCAGTGCTGTCCTGAATGAGACCACACTTGAAACTTTTCTTCTGGAAGGGCAAAGCATGTGGAGGTGGGTCAGCATGTACCTGCTACCTCTTGTGAACCCTTTTGGCTACCTCCAATGGCACAAAGTTGCTGGTGGTTTGCTGGATGTAGGACCATGCCAGTCTGCCCTTCTTGTCCCATTTTTCCACTGTTTGTGGTCAAGCAAGCAGACAAACTTCACAGTCCTGTTTTTGTCCCTCTTGTGATGCAGGGAAAACTGGAGATGGTGCTGGCCTCTGGGTAAAGAAGGTTCGGGTAGCAAATGTGGAGGCCAGCCGGGGCAGTGAGCTGTGTAAGCCTGGCTTCAAACCAGTATCAGGAGCTGTTCAGGACTGTGCCTCGCTGCTGGATGCGTTGGTCGCTTGTGTGCATTCGCAGTAGTTTCAGCAACAGCGGAAGTGGGTTTTTTTTATACTCTACTGGTTTTAGTACATGGGACCCCCTGTGTGGTTTAAGCTGAACTTGGGACACCCTCCTTCTCTGTAACTCATGGGATTGGCTTTCCCATGTCTGTGCCAAGCAGGTGGTACTGGGATGGGTGAACTTGTGGACCTCCAATGGGCATTTGGGACAAAGCAAAGAAGCCCTGTGGTAACTGTCAGTAGCCCTGCAGTGACTGTCAGTATCTGGGCAGCCAGACCCTTCTGGAGCAGGCTGGGCTTTGGCAAGCAGATCAAGGGATCCGAGTGATCTGAGTGGGAGAAGATGAGTAGTTATCCAGGGAGGAGCAGCCTGTTGGGGAAGGCTGGGGTGGCAAGGTGGAGTCTGGAGGAAGGTGCAGGTATCTTTCACTTTTGTTGGCTTCTCCTGCGAATGTGGGACTGTGAGCCAAGAGGCAGCACAGCAAACAGCACCCTGCTCCTTGCAGAGAGCCTGCTGTGGTCGCCATCCGCACTTGCAAAGCAGATGGGGCCACTGTCTGCACGTGCTGCACCGCACAGGTTGTCTGTGCTGCTTGGGAGTTACCTGTGGCTGCTTTGCACCGCTTCTTTCCCCTGGGAAGGATCGAACTGCTGCTGCAGCCTGTGATCCAAATGCCTCCGAGTGGGGAAGAGCCTGGGGACCGGTTTTACAAGGGTCAGACAGATGTAAATAGCTTTTTTACAAAGATTTCTGCTCCACTTCCCCCATTCCAAATGCTGTAGCAGCCCCGGAGGAGGTTTCTTTCTGCTTTGGTTACTGTACCCTGCTGAGGACTCAGCCCACACAGCCAGTTTTGGGCTCTCCAAGGTTTGTTCAAGAAAGCAGTCAAATGTTTGCATTTTGAGGGTATCCATAAAACATATGGGTTTTCCAAGGAAAGCAGGGGGGAACTATGAGGAACTCTTCATCTGGGTTTGACTCATGCTTGTTGCTTAGATGGGTTTATTATTCATCATGTACCCATTACTGCCTCAGGCCTGCTTAGCTCCATGCTCAAAAAAGTTTATTTTCTTCTTAAACCACATCACTGCAGTGCTGCTGAGCACTTGTTTGCTATTGCCATAAGTGCCTTCACTCCAAAGCTCTGGGGTGAGGCAGGAGACAACTAACTTCTTCCTCCTTTTCTGTAGAAAAGGGTTTTGTTCCTGGACAGCCGTACCCCACCCAGCTGGAGGAGCCCTTCCTCCTAGCAGGAAAACCGTAGTGCCAAGTTAAATGGCATGCAAATATGGTGGTCTCATTTGTGGGTTTCTGTAACTACTGCTGCAACCAACGGGTAAGGGGGAGGCTAAAGCTTTGCCTGCCAAGTCCCCTTGTCCTGAGCAGCAGTTGGGTGGAGGATGATTAAAGGAGCGAAGCTAATCCTGTCTGAAATAGGGGATTTCCCATGGAATGACACCTCTGCTTTCCAGTGCTGTGGTGCTCTGTGAATAAGCATGTTCGCCACTGTGGGCACTGCATGATCCTTCTGTAACCCTGAGAGCCGCCTTCGCTGGAGGTCTGTATTGCCAGTGACAGCAATGCTGTCTGAAGATGTGCTGCTGTGAAACTGGCAGTCCCATTAGGGTAGTCCCACTATGCCTGCTTAGACAAAATCACCAGAACCAGCTCTTGGGCTTTATTTTTGGTGTCAGCAGGTCCTGTAGAAGGAAAATCCAGTGGTCATGTGCTAGGCCTGGGAAAGGTGGACCTGCAGCGATGATGCTTTTAGGGAGTGTGGGTAGAGGGGGAAAGGAGTTAAGGCCTCCTGGGAAGCAGTGGTCTCTGTTGTGCAACTGAACTATTAGAATTATACTTTTGGGGCTGGGAATTTCTATTACTGAAAGCTTCTTGTTACAGAAATCATGTCCAGTGAAGAGGGATGAAACTGTCTCTGCTGTAGCAGGGTGAAGTAGCTGTGGAATGTAAGCTGTACCTCACCTCCCAAGCCTCATTGCAGTTATGATGGACCTGAGCAGATGAATGTATGGAGATGATGTGGTATAGTGGACTGAACCCCACGCTCAGCTCCAGGGAAGGCAAGTGTCCTACCAAAACCACTGACATGTTTGGTGGCCAGTGGCAAATATCTCCATTCCCTATAGCCCAGCTGACAAACAACAGACGTTACTCCCAGGCCATCTTCTTCAGGCTATTGGAAAAATGCTTCAGTTGGTTTAAAGACCCTGGGAAATGATGGGCAGTTATATAAATGGCAGGTCTTCGTATGCCCTAATGGAAGGGCAGCACCTGTGGCTCTGGGTGTAATTAGCCAGAAAGCTGATCAGATAGCATGTCCCCATTAGCGTTATCATGGGAGGGATAGCTTAAGTGCAAAGGTAAGTCCTACAACAGAAGCCAGGGGAGTAAAGCATTGGTAAAAGCAGGCTTTGGGGAGTGTGAGATTCCGGGCTGCCACAGAACAGTCTGCTGACAAAGAACAAGTTGTTTATTTTCTCACTACTTAAAATCCTTGTATCCCTGCTTGCTGAGTGTGCCCTGTTGTCTACAACACAAATGGACCAGTTTGAATGGACCAGTTAAATCTTTGAGCTGTGCTGATGGAACAGAACATTAGAAAAATCAAATCTCAGACTGCAAAGCATCTTTTCACTTAGGTTCATGTAATTCGTGAAGTGCTGAGGCTAGAAGTGAAAAATGAAGTTTGTGATAGAGGAGTCAGGTTAAGGATGTTCTGAAGTTATTCAAGTATCTTGAGAGCTGTTCTTTATTCAGGGCAGGGGCACAGACTTTCCCACTTCTCTGGATGTTCCTCTTTGTTTTTTGTGCTTGAGAGCTGTCTTTAGTCTTGCTTATTGATCCTGTTTGCTGCAGTGGTGCCACAATGTGCCACTGCGAACTTCCAGTCTAATTTGAAACAAGATGTGACATGGGAACATAACCCCAAGTTGGAGGCAGAGGGTGTAATGAGATCTCAGATTTGATAGCCTGCATGTTGCACAGCATGGTGTGTTTGAGTGCCTTGTTTGCAAACCTTGGGTCCCTTTATGTAGGTTTTGGAGAACAATATCAATCTGAAGGTTGCCTGTATTTTTGGAGATAGACTCAGTAGAGGTGTTTTTTTAGACCTGGTGCATAAAGGTGATGCCTATGGGAGGAGTTACCAAAAGAGCTTCAAAGATTGCTGGTGCTGTTGAAGCACTAATGCAATGTGATGCAAAACTGAGCAAGAGCAGCCAAAGCAGGGGGCTGCAGGTCTGGGGAAATGTAAAGGTGAGGAGGGCAATGCATTGGGTATTTTTATGGGAACATGGGGAGTTATTAAAGGAAGGATGAGGGATCATGAAGGATGGAACTCATCAGCTGCCTTTAAAATGTAGGATGTGGGAAAACTGGGGAAATGTGTTGGCATGCATCCCAGGCTGCACCGATTTATTTTTAAAGGAGGAATCTATCATTATGAAATGTAAAGACTTACAGCAGCTATTCTCTGTGCAGGAAGGTGTAAGTCCTTGGGCTTCCTGGGAGTGAAGTGAAAGTGGATCTTCCCTCTCTTGCTCCTCCTTATTCCTCCACAGTAAAAGTTGATCAGCTCCTCCCTGCCAACAGTAAAGTGCCAAGTATTTCCCCTTGACTTACTCCTTTTCCTATTGGCTTCCCTCTGCCCTTGCAGCTTGTTCTGGTTCAAAGTGTTGGCAGTTATGCTGGTACTTGGGATTTGGCTATGCTGCTGTGACTCACGTAGTTTGACTTCATCAGTTCAAGGCAGCCAGCCAGCCAAAAGGAGCTTGTTAGCTTGGCCCATGTTTATCGGGAACCATGGGTGGCTTTGGAGGATGCATTATCCTCTTACAAAGGTTTCTTTTGGCTCTATGCTTCAATTCATGAAGTTTCTAAAGGTAGAAATGAAACTGCAGGAGGAGGAAGAGAAGAGGTCCTCTGCAGGGAGAAAACTGCCCAAATGTCCCTATGGAGACCTGACTTGGGGAGATCTGATGGGTTTTGGGGTCAGATCTGTATATCTCTGTCCAACCTCAGTATGAGACTCTGGGTGCAGCTTAGACAAAAGCAAAGTGTGTGGTTGTTGGTCCGCTGCAGAGAAAAGCTGCTCTGTAGGGAAAAGAGACCCTGTTGCTGCCTCTGCTTCAGCTCCTGAGTGCCAGTCCGTCATAGCTTGTGTGAACGTCAGGGTTCAGATCTCATAGGCAGCAAGCAAAGGGATTATTTCTACCATACATAAAAAGATTGCAGGGTTTGGCGTCTGCTTTGAGGCTCTTGCTGCCAGGCTTAGTAAAGAGGCTTAGGAGTGCTCAAACCAGAGAAATAAATCTGCTGCACCTCTTATCAAAAATAATGGATAGTAGGCTTCAAAGGAAGAGGAAAAAAATCTTTGGTTTGTAGCATACTTATGCGTCTGGCCCGGCTGATTGTCAACCTTGTCTCTTTGCGCCAGCGTAACAGTTAGTGGGAAAATAAATAGAAACCGATATGTCTAGGAATAGATCTGGCAAGTGGGTGGGACACCTCCGACGCTGGGGAGGCTCTTCAAAGAGAAGAAGCATCATCCCTACCTGTGCTGCTGCTGTGGGCTGCCGAGGGGCAGGGCTGTGGCTCACCGGGGTTGCATGCGGCTGCCTGAGGGTGATTTATATGGGGCAATCATAGTAATTAGCAAACACAAGTTTGTCCACGTACCAAACATTGTCGAGGGCAGTAATTCAGCCTCATGCTTGTTATTGTAGTGAGTGTTGGGCAGGAGTGTCCTGGGAATTTGTTGCATCCCAAGAGGGGAGCCCATCAAAGTGTCCTTGACTTGCTGATGTTGGCTTGCCACCCTGAAACAAAGGGCTGATGAAACAGCATTAGCCAAGCTGGTCACTAATGAGGGCAAAGGAACATCTGGAGCCAGAATTTGTTTATAGGTCTTTGTTTTGTCATTGTTAGGGAGACAGAAGAGGAAGTGTCACTTGGAATATAAATCATGACATCCAAACAAAGGACTGACATCTGGGTGTGATTTTGGATTTCATGTCCTAGGAATCTTCTGAGGTTTAAAACCCAAAATTTTAGCCCAAGATGTTGGCAATCCACCCTGTTTTCAAAAGGTTTAGTGTCAATTCAGGACAAGGACAAAAAAGCACTCCAGATCTCTAGACCAGAACTGGCATGTGCTGAGACCTGAGAATGTCTGTATCAGCTCTTAGAGCCTGCACCATCTTGGGATAACTCCTGTACCTGGGCCCTGGTTCTGACCATGGTTGGCTTTGGATGCTGAAGGAAATAAACAGGGCGAGCACAAAGTAGTTCTTCCTGTGATAAACCTTCCTGTGGCTTAGGAACTTGTCAGCCAGAGGCTGCATCTCCATAATAATGTTTAATAGCCACTGATGGACCAGTCCATGAATGTGTTTAATTGACTTTTGACTCCCTTGATGTGTTCGGCATGCACATCATCCCGGGGCGATGAGTTCCACAATGCAATTAGATTGTATGGGGAGGGGAAAAAAAGACTTCCTTTTGTTTATTTAAGCCTACTATATGATAATTTATTTAGTATCCCTTAATTGTAGTGCCATGAGTAATCCTGAACACCATCTGCTGTTCATTTTCTCTGGGTCACTCCTGATTTTGTGGACTCTGCCTTAACCGTACCCCTCCTTTGTAGCCTGTTTTCCAATATGGGAGTTACTGTGAGTTTAGACAAAAGCCCTTCCTATTTCTGCCCTCTCTGGCCAGGAGAGGGAGAATCTCTGTGCCCTGTCTAGTTCCCTGCATCCTGTTGTGATAATGATGAAGGCCATGGTGCAACAACTGTGCAGAATGATGCAGCTGAGCAGACCCAGCAGTTGTACAGCCGCATGATGGAAATGATTTGGTTTAGCCTGTCTCTGTTTCTTAACAGCTCTTATCAGGTGCTAAACCTTTCTGATTGCTGCTTAACAATGAGGTGACATTTATTTGTGACCTTATCCACAATGTTTCCTTAATATGCCCCCTGCCAGTGATTGCTAATGTAGAGCTGTGTATGCAGGTATCATACAGCTGGCCTTTTCCCCTATGTTTTTCAGTACTGAAATGTCTGCCACTTTCTTGTCCAGCCACTGTGTCATGAGTTACCTGTGCTTTTCTCTCAGTTGACCTGCAGGTTTGAACTCTTCTGAATCATTCCATTTGTCCCTTTGCTAATTGCCTTTTCAGAGTCATTTGTAAAAAGCTGAGCTACAGAAATTCCTGTTGGGTCTCGCCTCCACCTCTTGTGACTGTTCTCAATTTTAATCATTTTTAACTCAAAGAAGCTGCTCCTTTATGGTACTTTATGTTCTTCAGAAGCCTTTGAAGGAAGGATCTTGAAATGGATTCATTAGAAACAAAAAGTCATTGTGTCAAGCAGTACCGTTGCTTGCCCGAGCTTGGGGGGACTCTAAGGGACTGCTGGATGCTAACAGTGTGGTCTCACATCTGGACTGCCCCCCACTCTGAGCTGGGAAAAAGGCTCTTTTTTGCCTCCCCAAAACCTGTGATGAGTCTTACCTAGTCTTCCACTTCTCTGTGTGCTTCATTACTCTGTTTAGATGAGATTTCCCTCCTCTCCCCCAAAAGTGCACTATAGAGCTTGAGCTTGGTGATGGCATGTTTGAGCCCCTTTAGTGCTGCAGGGGGAATTTAATCCCTGACTGCCACTCTGCGTCACCGGGATTTATTAGTTTATTGTGAATAGGAGTTAATTTAGACTTTCTACCGTGGAGCTATCTTCCTTTGAGGTTTCCTTAGCTCTGTGATCATGGATTCTTCAATGTGTTTTATTATTAGTGCCCTTAACTTGGAAAATTCTGCTCAGATCCTTTGTGTATTTTGGCACAGTTGCAGATCTTACATTTTAGTCTTTGTTTTTATGTTTTATTATTTGGACAGTGCTTCTACTAAGAAAGCATCATTTTACTGTTAATAGTCCTATTTTAAGCTCTACTCTATTTTTTTCCCCTTTAAGAGATGCATGCTTACTCTAATGATTTTTTCCCCATATCCTGGGTGTGCTTTTCCTTACTGGCTTTTCCTTTTTCACTTTCTTCGAATAAGTGTCTGTGTTTTTTGGTGGCTCCCTCCCCAGGTTAAACTTAGAGTAACAGGTTTGCAAGGCTACCTTCAAGGCTGTTAGTTTTAGGGTGCAAAGAACCAGAGGCAATATACCTTAAATCAAGCCCCCTAGTTCCTGGGTGCTGCTCAGGATGCGTTAAAAAAGAGGCTTTCTGCTTCAGATGTCATAAATTGCTGCTGGAGGGAGCAGTAGCTTCCTGTCTTAAATGTAGACATCTTCACTGCTGTCAGTTATCCCATCTGTAAATGGAGATGGGCATCTTCTGTTGTTTGTGCTTGTCTTCTCTTATATCCATCACACCTTCGCTCCTCTCCCTTAAGGTTTTGCAGTTGTTGCCCTGTTCTGGATGGGTGGATGATGAAGTAACTCTAATGCTATAATGTCTGAGCATGGGACTGCAATCCTGGGGACTCTGTGGCACTTGTTGATACAGTTAGGTTGGTTGTGCTCTTTGAGCTCTCCTTAATGTGTACCTTAATGCATGGCTCCTTGACGCTCAGCTCCTCCACCTGCACAGCCTACTCTCATTCCTGTATAATTTGTACCCACTTATTACCATGTTCTGCTGCTTATATTCCCTCCACCAGATCTCTGAGGTGCTGGTTATGTTAATAGCCCCACCTGAAACCAGGGCACTGCTGTTCATTCACCTTACTTTTAAACCCTTGGTGCTTGGATAGAAGTGCACATATGGTGTCTTGTTCTGTTCTCTTTCTCTCTGCAGGCCAGAGACGGATGTCTGCTGGGGCTGCAGGCTGCTGTTTTCTCCCTGACTAATTTTTGGCTTCTCTCCTATCCTTTTATTCAAGGATACAAAATTTTCATGACTTCTCCACTGGAGGCCATGTTTTCCCAAGCCACATGTCTTGTCAAACTGTTGGCTTTCCCGCAGTATTTAGTTTAAAAGACATTTTATATGTGCCAGTAGCCTTTATCCATTTTCGTTTGGATTTAGCACTTGGATCTTTACTGTATAGGTTCTACCTATTCAAGCCTGGCTTCAAGGTACTATACTCTGAACCTTGCAATGACTCAGGATTTCATTATAGGGTGCTGAGGGAAGCGTTTCTGAGCATGTTACTGAGTTGATCCTGGCCTTTAGCCTGGTAGCTACTAGCTAAATCTTGCCTTGAAGATTGTTCCCCCCATCCTGCATTGGTGGTGACCATGTGGACCACACCATGAGTTCTTCCCCAGCTCAGAGTAGGGGGCAGTCCAGATGTGAGACCACCCTGTTAGCATCCAGCAGGCAATTGATGTTCTGGTACTCAGTTGTTTCCTTTGCGCTGACCTTTTTCATCCTATTGACAGAAATAACTGTTTTCAGAGGCATATCCTTAGTATGAAAGAATACCCCTCCCTCCTTCTTAGACAGCTTTTTGGAGCTGCTGGTCTGCATGAGTGCTCCATGGTGTTCTTGAATGTGTCACTGCTATCTCTCTGGTCCCAGCAGACATCTGGTTTGGCTGTTCTTGTAGCAAGACTTGGCACTTTAAGGTCCATGGGTGCCCTTCCCAATGCCCAGACCTGTGTGATCTGCTCATGACCAGCCCTGTCTAGCTGAGTATTTGCAGCAAGCCTAATGCAGCTCAAATCCTCAAGATGAATCCTCTGCTCAGGCCTTGTGATCCCATCAAGATAGACTGAATGGGATAATCCTCTGAAAGGGATTTCAAGCATCCACTAAACAGGGAAAGACTGAGTAAATTATTCGCTGGAACAGTGCTATAATTGGGTGTAAATACTTTTCTTCTTTTCGTAGGATCTTTGCACCTTTCCAAAGCCGATGCTTTCTGAAAGGTCCTACAAATACCCCTGGAGGACACTAGCTTCTTGTTGGTATCCTCCATTCTTGAAAAGAACTTAACTGTTTGTTCTGTTGCTGCATGGCAAGATGAAGTCATATCCTGTCACTTAGTGATTCAAAATCCCTTCCGTTACATTCTCACCGCAAATTCAGCATCCTTTGTGTAAAGTGGTCTGTGAATTCTGGGCAATTGCACTAAATCACATAGTCTAAGCATCCCACACAAGCGTGAAACAGAACCACGTGCAATGCAAGTGTTAATTTTGAATGTGTCTGGGATGCTGCAGTGACTTGCAGTCATTGTTGCAGTGATTTGCATAATTTAAAAGTGAGATATTTTGATTTTATGTGGAGTGTAGAAAAGCTCAAGAATGAAGCAAAACCTCTCGATGGGCCTGAAAGTTTTTAACTTCACCTAAACTTTTCTTCCCTCCCCTCCACCCGCCGTGCTGATGGTGTACACAAAGCGGGTACTAGTACCACTATAACCTTGGTGCAGTGTATGTGTCCAGTCAGAAAGTACCACAACAAAAGTTGTCCAGGTTTCTTAGTAAATAAGAGACTTATTTGTTTGTTATTAATTAAATCTCCATCCTGAAGATATGCTAATTATCTCAGATGTCAGCCTGATTTCTAGGAGAGCATCTTCAAAAGCATGTGGGAAAATGCCTAGGGCATAAGGATATGGTATTTTTCAATTTTATTTGATGCCATACCTTGAAAACAAATACTAAATTACATTTAACTGCTTGCTTTTGTAAATGTGATGATGGATGTAGCTCTTAGGGGGGATTTAAACCAGCTAGCGGCAGCCAGAGGATTGTTTTGAGTGAATTCTTGTCTCATTTTAAAGCGGTGATTTATTTTTTTTTAACCTTTTCTTTCAGTTTGTGGATTCCTCTAGATGTCTCACAGGGAAGATGCAAAATAAAAAATCCCAGTACATGTATTATTACATAGCTAATAGCAACTGCTCTTTGTTACCTATCACAAACCATGTAGCAGCAGTCCAGAGATTCCCAGAGGATCCTGAATTTGGGGCAGAAAGCCAGGGGATAGAGTTGTCCTGACAAAACATTCAGACTAGATGAAAACTTGCCTGTGATGGGGGATACTCTGGACTGCTTTTCCTCTGCACAGACCCAGGCACTGTTGAATGGTCACCCCTTGTTTCCAGCCTAATCTCACTACTTGTGGCTTCTAGCCTTTGGATCCTGTTATTCCTCTGCCAGACTGAGGACCCATTAGCTGTGATAGGCCAATCAAACATCTAATTGATCTAGTGATGTGGTTACTAGTGAAGACAGGCAGATGAACTTGATGACCTGGGAGGTCCTTTCCACTTCTCTGCTCCATGGAAGTAGTGCAGTGTTAATGCCAGGGTGAATCATGGGTGTATCGCTGTCCTACATCTTTGGAAGCAGGCTTTATGTTTCCAACAGCTGTGATTAACAAGGTAGAGTGTGTTCCCTAATGTCAGCACAGCAGGCAAACAGCCCATGGAACCAAACATGTACAGCAGTGAATTCAAGAAGGTGAAAATATAGTTTTTGGATGCTGATAGATTTGTATGCTGCATCTGGTCCTGAGCCAGTGATGAGTGGAAAGACATTCTGGACAGCCAGTAACTCGCACAAGGATGAACCTCTGCAGTAAAGGCAGCTGGATGGTAGGATGGGCAGCAGCACAGATGTGGTTTGCATGTAACAGATTAAGAAGGGAGAGAAAGGGAAAGGACTTTGCAAATGCAGGATACTTATCTTGCTACAAGCATAGACTTACTGAAGTGAAGGTGGAATTCCTGAGGCAGCAGCTCCATCCCTGCTCCCCAACCCCAGCGCTCTGACTATCACTGGGTTTCCTGTTTCAGTGCTGCAAAGGGGAAGATCTTTTTGGTTCACACTGTATGTAAAGTGTAGCCATGTTTGTACAGATGTACTCACGTGCAACAGCTGGTGTGTGGCATCCTCAGCTCCATGACCAGCTCCCACAAAAGGTGCAAATAGAAGCTTTGTGTAAACTTACTAAATCCTATTCAGAAGGCTCCATTCCTGTAGTCCAAATGTTGGATTATGGCCCTATTTTCCGTTAGGAAACAAAGAGTGAATACAGTCCCATCAGGGAAGCGATTGTATTCACTGGAAGGGATCACAGGCTGGAAGATCCCAGCAGTCCACCAGGAAAGGCAATTTTGCTGTTGGTCTTGCACCGTTGTGGACAAACAGTTGGAGTATGTTGGAGTATGTTCAGCTGTGACACTGGATATTTTAGGACAAGCTGAAAACCAACAGGAGCTGAGGTCCTTTGCTGCATACTGCCTGTTTGAAGTTTTATTGCTTTTTTACCCTTCTGCCAAGCACTGAGTGGTGATAAAAAAGGGCCAGATCATGATCTAGGTGTTCCTTGAAAAAAATGAAGTAGCACTGATTTGGAGCTTTCCCTTGCCTTGTTGCAGCTCTGGGATGCTGTTGGCGTCTGCCACATGCCACTCCCAATAGCTAATTTGCTAATAAGTCACTGATGGTGAATGTGTTGTGTCCCACTGCTGACATTAGGCATTTGTTAGCTCACCTGCTCCACCATTAGACTGGCAACCCAGCTGCAATGGGATGCTCATTAAGTTGGATATGGGTGCATAGGCTGGTGTGTTGTGTGAAACTGTGTTATTAAATGCGAGTGAACAGGTAGTTAAAAATAACCAGGTAAACCTCAGGATATAGTGAGCGCATTCCTGGGATAACAGAGCTCTGTTTGTGGATGAGTACCTATGGAAAAGTCATGGTTTATAACAGTCCTTGGGGAAACGGGTTGGGTTAAAGGTGTGCTGAACTCCCATGAAGTGCTTGTGCTTCAACAGCAAACCGAAAGGACTGAGGATGGCTTGCAGTGGCTGAGGGAATGCTTCAGACGGCACCAAACAGGATGAAAGAGCTAAAAAGACTCAGAAACACTTTGGAAAAGGTTCTTTCCCCCTCTTTGATGGAGGGTGAGAGGCCAGAGAAGTGCAGGACAAAAAGAGGAGCCATGTCATAGGTGCAGTCCCTGGTGATGTAGAGAAGGAAAATGTCTCATTACTCTCTTTTTTTCTCCTCCAGAAGAAAAGCTGGAACAAAAGGCCAAGACAGCCGTGGCAATCAGCCATGTCTGCTGGAGATGCTGGAAGGTGCCTTTAGCTCAGGAGATCACCACTTGGTAAGCGTTTAGCACTACTTTTGGGAGGCATGCTTCATACCTGTAGGGAAGTCCAGAGGCAGGCTGGATCTGTGGGATAGGCAGGACTTGGAGCATGTTTTTCTGGGCATGGTGTGCCGCAGCTCACTGGCCATATAGACAGCTGTTGATGGGGTGTTCCTTCAGCCTTTGTGCAGTTCAGAGCACAGCTGGAGTAACCTCTTCTCCACTCAGCATGAGCAGAGTTGCTGGTGTCTGGTTAGAAGGTATTGTATAGACAAGTCCTGCTGTTAGATACTAAAGAGGGCTTTGCTGTGGGGCACTAATGTCAGAAGTCTCATGTTTGCTGGTAAGACATGCTAACTGGAATTTGCCATGGTATCCTAGTACTCTAGCCAAAAAGGGCTGGCAAACACTCCCACCAGAGCATAGAGGTTATTAGTTCAGTAGCAAGCATATTAGCTGAAAATCAGGTACAAACTTGCACGGAATCTGGTGATTGCAGACTTGCACTCTGGAGTATTTGACCACAGTGTAGAGGAGCAATCTCCAGGGTTACCCATTTCATGCCTGCATGAAACTTAGGTTTTGGTGTGTGACTGGAGACAGCTGAGCATTAAGGACTGAACTGAGTTGTTTTCTTTAAGTGCGTTGGACCTAAAGTAATTCCCCAAAATCCTAATGCATTTCTAGTGATTCCTTTCCCTGCTGAAGCATCAAGGGCTGTGCTATTATCTTTGGTAAGGTTGAACTGTTCCTTTAGCAACCAGAGGGATGCTATTGAACATAATGATGCTACTTGACCGTATGCCTCCCTTTCCCATAGGAAGGTGTTTAAGCCTTTTTACATCTCACACAAAGGGACCAGTCTTTCCCCCAGGTAGTGCCACACCATCAGCACATTGGGAGAAGGGTGTACAGTGGCCATAAAGTAATAGTTATGGGTGCATGAAGGCATTCTGTGGCTTTCAATTTAACAATAGGGAGCTTTGACCAAATGCAAATATTCATGTCAGTTGTATACTTGCTCCTTAATTTGGGGGATATGAAAGTAGAAACAGAAGATTATGGAAAATCTGTAGTTCTCATGCAAACATTCCGTACTTTCGGTTGTTGCCGCTTGTTTTTCAGCAAAAAGTTGAGAATTCTCTTTTGAATTTATCCCCTTTGGCATACAGTTCTAGTCACAACCCATGGCAGCAGATGCCTCTAAGTAATGACAATGTAGTCTTTCACATCCATGCACAGAAATGCCTTATTCTCAGTTCCCTTCTACATGGCAGAGAAATTTGCGATGCTGTCTTTCCCATAGATCCCTTCAGAGGAACAGCTCGTGCCTTGAAGGATCACGTGAGTGGCTGAAGGCACCTGCCATCACAGGGATAGGGCAGAGATCAGAGTTTCATAGCGCAATTAGCGGAGCGGGGTGCGGTGATACTATAATCTAAGAGCAGCCGACACCCACAGTGGGGCGTGTTTTTAGCCTCTTGCTGCTACTGCGGCGATGGGTTCTGGCACTTGGGCCACCACACCCTGCGGCCAGTTCCATCTCTGGAGCCTTTGCTGCTGATCAAACATAAATACTAATTTTGCAGAGGGAAAAACACTGTGTTCTTGTCCCTTGTTGCTCAGGTGGGGATGGCTGGTGATGAAGGTTGTTGGGTGACATGGGAGGGCTCAGTGCTCACTTGAGGGCAGGTTTTGGTACTCCTCATTGGAGTAGCACTTACAGGGTCCAGCTGGCAGCACAGGATGGGGCAGTGTTGCTCAAACTGGTCGTTCTCTGTTCTGTAATCCTTAGTGCACTGTGATCATAGGCTCTCCAGGCACTCTTCTTGCTGTCCACTAGAAAACAATCTCAGGACAGATTTTTCTTCCTCTGTTGAAATTCTGCTGTTTCAGTAGCCCAGTGACAGTCATTGTCTTTTATTTCCATGTGTGACTTGAAGCCAGAGTCAGAAAAATATTGTACTTTGTTCCCAAACAATAGGGCTGTGTGTTTTCGCGTGATGCCTCTGGCTTTTCAGCCTGTGTGCCACGTTTTGCTTCTAGCTCTGGCCCATAGCTGGTGCTCAGCAGAGGCTGGAAAATACCCACAATGAATCTGTGTGGTTATGCAATGCTGCACATGAGGTGGAATTCCTTTGTAACCCCTGCAGGCAATCAATTTATGGCCCGAATGATGAGATTTTGATTACCCTTGTCTAAAACAGATACTGTTAAGTGCAGTGAAATCAGCTCGCTCTGGGAAGGCCCATCAAAGCACAGATCCTGGTGACGTTCTGAGGCTGCAAGTCCTTTGCAGCTCTGTGGGATGTTGTGGTGCTTTGCCATGGGAAATCCTTTCACTGTGCAGATGTTACTTGCTGTGGCCTTTTGTAGATCAAAACCCAACTCCTGCCATCTCCAGCCTAATACTTTTCAATGAGCAAATACCGCCCTAGAAAGTGTTGACAGTGGGAATGGCAGGCTGCTTCCCCGGAGTCGGCAGGGAGAGCTTGTTGCTTTGACACTGGATCTCCCTCTGAATGCAGAGACTGGTTCCAGCATCCCCAGCCCCACATGGCTTTGGTTATAGCTTGGGGAGCAACTTTGCTCTCTCAGCAAGCACAGTTTCCCAAGGCAGCTGCATTCTTCTGTGAATAAATGTTTTTGAGCTGGAGGAAGCTCCTGGCTGTAAGGTGGGACCTTTCCATGGCCAGACTGAGACTGGTGGGTGGAATTAGGCCGGATGGTGTGTTAGACACGAAGATGTATCTCTCCCATGGATTCCTCTGTCTTACATTTCACATGCAGAAAAAGATAAGTGTGTGTGTGTATATACATATATATACACGCATATATATTTTATATATGTATACACACGTATATAAAATATATATAGAAATCTAATTCAGCAGTAAGCCAGAGCTTCTTGTACCCTTCAGCCTCATGGGAGGGAAGAATTGATAAGCTGATCCATTTTCAAGGCCAGGAGAGATAAATAGGACCAGTTGGTCTGGTGTGCCGTGCAAATCAGACCGTAGATGGTACTAGTGACTCCTGTACCAGGCCTGTCTGAGAAATAGCATTCTTGTTTTGACTTGTGAGAGGATCTCTCACACAACAGGGATGAGTTCCAGTATAAGACCCGGGATGAATAGGCTGAAATAGGCGTGACCCAGAGGATAATGCAGCCTTCTGCATCTTCATGTACCCATCTGTGAAATGCAAATAATAATAGGGGAACCTTGTAAGGATTCATTAGTCCTTTGAAGATGGCATGTGTTACACACTGTTATTGTGATCTTCCAGAGTTGGCCTCATCCCTGCCTTTTGGACATACACATCTCACTGTTGCTCACTTCCTGATCTATTTCCCCCTCCTCCCTGACACAGTTCAAGCTAAGTCAGCAGGGCAAAGGCCTGTCCAGAGCAGTCAGACACATGTCATGGTGGCTCATGGCCTGGGAAAGGTTGCAAAGATGAGACTCACGCTCTAGTTCAAGTACAGAGTGCTAGAAATTGCTGTCTTTGCATTGCAGATGTGACAAGGAGACCCAGGACTTTCTGTGCAGGATGGACTAATGGCATATAAGGCAGTTCATAACCCAAGGTGCTTTTTGTGACTTTTAGATCAGAGCTATATGTAGATTTAGGCAGGGGGAAACCTGGCAACAGGGAAGGGCATGACCCACGAGACACTGAGTCCAGAGGATGCAGTAGATGCTGGATTTAGGGGAAATTGGTAGATGGTCAGTGTGCAAAGATTTGCAAAGCAACTGATCCAAATTAAGTTCGTCCACGTCCTTTCCTTTTGATACAGTAAGTCCACTTGACACAGATCATTATTATTATTCATTATTCAGTAAAGATTGTTGCCATGCTCTGGGCATATTTCTGAAATGCTTTTTGCTGCGGCTCCGTGGGCTCTGGGATGCTTGGGACTCGCTGTGCACCTGGTTCCCAGAAGTGGATGCAATCAGGGAGTTCTTGTCATTCCTCTCCTGGCCTCTATCAGTTCCCCCTCCTTGGTGAGCCACCACGGAATCTTGCTCCGGGATGCTGCGAGTTAACACTTTGCATTTGCAGTGGTGCAGCCAGGTGGCGTGAAGAGCCAGCTCCTGTGCTGGTGAGCTGGGTTGCATTCCCAACACAACGGTGGGAAATGAGCAGCCTCTTGGAATGGGCTTGTCACTGGATTAGGCCGGTGAAACTCTTGTTAGAGCTCAGGAAGCTCATCCTGGCTGGAGGGAGAGGACCGTGGTGTAGACCTTATTCAGTGGCAGTGGGACTTCAGAATGACCAAGACTTGTTTCCCTGGAGATCTGGGCAGCACTCACCAGAGCTGCAGCAATGGTGGGTACAAACAAGGCAGCTCTGGGACAGTTGCGGTCTAAGGACTCCAACTCGTTTCCATCAAGTGGTTGGATGCTCAGCAGCGGGGCTTTGGTTACAGAAGTACTTGTCCACTGTCATAAACCTTGTTCTTGCATGGAATGGGTGCCATGTTTTTACATGGATGAGGTGCCTCCCAAGCTGTGCTGAGGAGATCAGTGAGGTTTGTAGTTCTCCTTGCAGCTGTGTAACCCACGGTGGGTGCATAACTGGGTGTCTGTGGGAGGCTGGAAGACATCTGTTTGCTAGCAGAGATGAATCTTTTCCCAAGGCACTGGCAAGATGTGCAGAACAGACCTCTGGGCAACGCTTATGCAGATGCAGCCCAAAAAGCTACGTTAGCTTCCAGTGTTAATGTGTGTGCTGATTTTGGCTGAGATAGAGTTAATTTTTTTCATAATAGCTCATGTGGCTGTGTTTTGTGTTTGTGCTGGAAACTGCTGATAATTTGGGGATGGGGATGTTTTAGCTATTGAGCAATGCTTGCACAGAGTCAAAGCCTTTTCAGTGAGGAGGCTGGGGGTGCACAAAGAGTTGGGAGAGGACCCAGCCGGGACAGCTGACCCCCACTGACCCAAGAGAGATTCCATACCATAGGGCATCATGTTCAGCACACAGAGCTGGGGGAAGAAGGGGAGGATGTTCCAAGTGATGGCATTTGTCTTCCCAAATCACTGGTATGTGTGATGGATCACTTCTTTCCTGGAGGTGGCTGAACACCTACCTGTGATGGGAAGTGGTGAATGAATTCCTTGTTTTGTTTTGCTTTGCTTGTGTGTGTGGCTTTTGCCTTACTTATTAAACTGTCATCTCAACCCACGAGTTTTCTCACTCTTACTTCTTACTCTTTCAGTTCTCTCCCCCATCCCACCAGGAAGGAGTGAGTGAGCATCTGGGTGGTGCATAGTTCCTGGCCGGGGTTAAACCACAACTCTGGCAGCACAGTTACATACCCTTGATATTTCTTATTTGACAGCTGCAGATGAGCCCAAAGTGAGCTGCAAGGGGCTGCTGGTTCCAAACCTGAAGTGTAATAATGTTTAGAAACTGATTAAAAATGGGTAAGTGACTTTAGTCCCTGCGTTTTGTAATGTCTCACTTTGGAGGTATAATGCATGAAACACTGATGAAGTTGAGAGCCCGGGACTCTGGCTGCAAAGCAAAATACCATCTAGCCTGGGTTTCCTTTGTTAATTAGGCTGAACAACTATTTCTCTTCTCTTTTAGCCCTGAGAATCTCTGGGTTGTGAGAGAGGTGCAGCGGTCAGTCAAAAAAGAGAGGTTTCAATGTTTCAGAAATTAAGTGTTAAGCAGTGGTGGTGATGGAGTTCCTCTGAGAGGGAAGAGATGGCGGGGAAGTAAAAAGTGTGTCAATCAGGACAGGAAAGGACAACTGTGGTGGGAGTATAGGCATGTCTGTAGTTTTATTAGAAATACGTGTGATCTAGTTTCCCTACCAGTGTTACTTTGCACTGGGTATGAAGGAGTTTAATTCCCTGGAAAAGGAGAGCAGGCAATAGGACCTAGTCTTGAAGGCTGTCTGTGCTGGTGTGAACAGGACACCTGGAGAGATGGCAGAGCACAAACCACTTGAGAGCATGTGCTGTGAAGGTTGTGGTGGTGTAAGCTTGGCTGATGAGCAGGAGGAAGAGTGAGCAGTGCTAGCAGCACAGAGACAAGCACGTGTTGCTTTCCCAGTCTGGTCTAAGGGCCCAGCAGTGATGTCTGGTAAAGTCCCATTTGCCTGCTGGATTATGTTGATGACACTGAAGTAACAGCAGTGATTGCAGAGATGTGTGTTTTCCAGTGAGACAAAAGGCAAACAGTGCTGTGAAAGGGGGCTGTCCCTGGCCCCCCCCTTTCACAGCAGTGCCAGAGTAGGTAAAACCATAGGCTGCAGATCCTTATCAGGGTTTGTTTTGTCCTGCTGTGGTGGCTCTGGATACCTGACCCAAAATGCTCCTTCCTCTAGGGGAAGAATGGGGCTGCACAAGCTCATGCTCTTGAGCATTAAGGGCAGCCTGGAGACTGACATTCAAACAATGAAAAGCTATCAAAAGCCCAACAACAATAAATCCTAACCAACCAACCAACAAAACCTTCACTCTCCTTACACCCCCCCCAACCCCAAACAACCATCTCCTTCCCCCCCCCCCCCCCCCCCCCCCCCAGCAACTCTCAAAAAAAAAAAGCCCCCAGCAAGTTATATTGCCAGGAAGCTTTCCCTTGCCGAAACCATCCCTAGGTGATGCTAAACTCATCAGACAGGAGGTGATTCCATCTGCAAAACAGTGCCATGCCAGTGCCATGCCACTAAGGGGGAGAAAATCAATCTTCAGAGTGGACAAGCCATCTCATTTATTTTTATTTATTTATAGACACATTCCTGTACAGACACAGGCTGTGAAGGAGTGAAATGTGGGAGCATCATAGGAAAGGGAGTGTAAGCATGGTCATCGCTAACTGGGCTGTGAATCACATTGCTGCTTATTGGACTCCCCTCCCCATACTCCTCAGGACCCGGAAGAGGTGAATGTCCCTGTGGCCGTGTCCTGCCCAGCTCGGTGGCTATAGGACTTTGTCCCTAGAACTCCTCACAACTTCTCCGGTTTCCACCTGACAAGAGTTTGCCTAAATTTAATATTATGCTCTCATTTTCCTAGTTTCTCCTCCTGATTATTTTTATCCTGTTTCCTATTTTCCGAGCAGAATGTGTTGGGAAATGGACCCAAAGAGAGCTGTCCTGCCAGGCATAGCAGCTTTTATATGCTGTTTTCTTTTCCAAAATTTTAACTGGCAGGAACAAAAGAGTCCCTGGAATATCTCTTCTTGCCTTTAGCTGCTTTTCCCAGGAGCATATTGCTCTTCAGCTGCTTGGCATCATTTTTAAATTAAGATTAGCAAGGTGCTATACTAAACCCATTGCTAAAGCGTCAGGTTCTCTCCTACAGATCTCCTATGGAAATTAATGGACTGTCTGGATTCCAGTGCAGGATTGAGATGTTGCTGTGTAAATCCATCAATATAGGCAACCAAGTGAGTCAGGTAAGGTTTATATTTAACACACTCTTGCTGCTATCCCTCATTATTCTGCTCAGGTTTGTGTAGAGCACACAGGAGCATATTCTTCCAACCATACGGCTTTTCAGGGGTCTCCCCGTCCCCTGACATCACATTTCATGCTGTTGGTGGTGTTTTAGGAGGTTGTAACTATGCAGTAATAATTGGGACGGAAATCGTAGAATCAGAATGGGTCGGTTGGAAGGGACCTTTAAGATCATCCAGTTCCAACCCCCTGCCACGGGCAGGGACACCTTTCACTAGACCAGGTTGCTCCAAGTCCCATCTAAGGTGGCCTTGAACACTGCCAGTGATGGGGCAGTCACAGGTTCTCTGGGCACCCTGTGCCAGTGTCCCACCACCCTTAGAGTAAGGAACTTCTTCCTATGATCTAATCTGAATCTCCCCTCTGTCAGTTTAAAGCCATTCCCCCTTGTCACTACATGTCCTTGTAACAAGTTCCCCTCCAGCTTTCAAATCCTTCTAGTTTGAAATTCTTCATTCTTTCTATTTTGTTTTGTTTTTTTGAGATTTGGCACTGAACATGGTTCTGAGTTTGGTATCAAGGTGTGTTTGGACCATTCTGAGCATCTCCCACATGTTGGTGTATGTATAGTTGGGTTACAGCGTTCTCCAGTGGTCAGATGATGAGAGGGAGGTATGGTGGTTGCAAGGCTGATCTAGGGTCAGGACCTGGATGTCTCCTCTCTCTCTTCTTTCTTGGCTTTGTCTACGCTGCGAGGCTGAAAGCTGCTCTCACCTGGCCAGTCTGACCAGGTCTGGTACCCACTGTACTTCCTTCAGGAACAGGGTGGTCATCCAGCTGCTCTGAATCAGGGAATTGTTTCACTTGTCTATAGGAGAAGAGGTTTTGAAGGAAAAGAAAATTTGAAATACAAAACTGATTAAAAAATGCACCTTCTCTTCCCCAAACTCTACCTCATGGCTGACATCATGGGAAGATGCCTCATTAACAAAGAATATTGTTTGGTTTTGTCCTTCAAACAGATTTCAAGCTCTATCCACTTTCAAGCTACCATACGCATTTCATTGTTTTGCCTTTTCCATTCCAGATATTTTCCAATTTGTCCCAAGGATTTACCAAGGCATGCTATATCAGGTTAGTTTTCTTCTCTTCCTGTTGGCCTCCCCTCTAATTCCACGCCCAAATACGCATACAGAAATTATCTCATGATTCAGGGCAGCATGCAGCTCTTCAGATCTGCCACGAACCATCTGTATGACCGTAGGCAGTTTACTTCTCTGTTCCAAAATCTCCACTGTGAACCTGCACGTAGTTTAATTTTGAGTCAAAAAGAAATGTTAGGGATGACCACATGTTAAATTAGGACCCTACTTGGCTAAATTAGGACCTTACTAACAACTATTCTGATCTGAGAAACATATGGCAGCAATTTATCGCAAGGATTTATACTGAGCTGTGTTGACCAGTCCAGATGAACACATATGTCATGCAGAAGTATATTTTCTTCCTCAGGTGGAGCTGACCTGCCTCTCTGCACAGCCACAGCCTGCTTGCCTGTCTTTGAGTCCCTCATCTCTCTGGTCTGCTTGACTCACTTATCCACCTGTTTCAAACCTTGCAAATGGTTTCTCTTTCCCAGTTCTCTTTTAACTGGACAACAAGGCACATAGCTTCTTCCCACGTAAATCACATTCCAGAACTTTGATGTCATCTTTGTTTCCCTCTCTCAAGTCTTCTGAGAAACCCTGTGCAGGATGACAACCTTCATTTTTATCTCTTCTATAGGAGACAGCTGAGCAAGGCTACTGTGCTGGACCCTTTAGCGTCAATAACAACGTATCTCCGAGCACTGATCTGCTTGAGCAGTGTCTGTATGGTCTGCCAGGTCCACCTGGGCTGAGAAAGGTTTTCCATTAGTAACACTGTGGTCCCTTCTGAAGACAAGGGAGAAACAAGAAAGGGATGAGAATTTGGCAGTATGGTTTTATCATTAGCACAGCTGCTATGTGAACTCAGAATTTCAACAAGGCCCCTTACTTGATGCTTTTCAACCTTGCCTGAAAGTTTACTCTTTAGGCTCATACTGAGGTGTTTTATTAAAAGCAGACAGACTTCCAGAGGCCTTGAGTGATCTGGCCTTCCTGTTGTCTCTGCTGGAGCCAAGTTATCAAAACAAAACCCTTTCAGCTATTTTGTTGAGATAAAAAAGGGTATTAGTGGTGTGTCAACTGGGGTACCTCTGTCTTATGAACCACTCTAAAGTTGGCAAGAATTCCTCTGGTTGTGTGGGGGAACTAAAATAATCTATTTATAGTTTTCTTACCTTGACAAAATACAGGGAGTGACTCAAATATGTCCCATCCTCATGGAAATTAATTGTGTTAATGGGATCATTAGAATTTCGAACTACTGTCATCAAACTGGTTTTTGCAGCTAATGATGGTTCTTGGGAAGATTATGTCATAATGAAGGCGGAGAATCTGGTCATCTATATATATGTGATCTGACCTGAGCCCTTTCTTTGGGTTTCATTGAGCAATGCACTAATAGAGTCAACGTAGGCAAACAGCTGCCACCCTCACCATGAAAATAGAAGGCGCCTCGGTGGTCCTTGCCCTGGCATTTTTCTGCTTCTTCTCAGGTTAGTAACTTCTGATGTTCTCTGTGCTGAAACGTGGGACTGGCAGAGGACACAGCATGGGAGCTCCCATAAAGACAGTGAGACACCGGATTAGAGAGCCCTTGTTCTTTAAAAAGCATAGTGACATAACTGGAAGACCATAATTTCTTACTGTTCTACTTGTATTGATTTGATATAACACATTCTTGGTAACAGAGCTTTCTCTTGTGTGTGAAAATGTTTTCTCTTGCGTGTGAAAAGTTCTATTGATAGTTGAGAGCATCTATTATTAGTAGACGTAACAGCTTAAGAATAAACAAACTCAATTGTGTAAGTGGAGGAAAAACAAATTTCCAGCCAGATTGAATTTGATGTTAAAAGATTGACTTTGAAAAAAGTGCAATGCAATTTTTGGTAAATTCAGAAAGCCAGGAATTTCTTGTCACATTTACTAAGAAATCCATTTTTGTATGGCTACAATAGAGACTTTAGCAGGAGTTTAAGCTTGATTCAATGGTCTTTGCTGCCTATTTCTGTTGAAAAAAAGCTAATGGAGGAGTTCTTGATGGTTTCCTGTGATGCTACTGATGATGCAAGAGGAAAGGATGAAATGTATTATACCAGCTCTAAGTGGCTTAGTAAAAAGAAACATATATCAGCTGCCTACCTGCTGACTCATTATTAATTTGGCAATTGATGTGAGGTACTGCAAATGGAATGGGCCTTGAAAAGGAATTTGAAGTCTTAGACAAACAACAATGATAAGCCTAGCTTTGGTGTCCCGATTTTAAGGGCTGAAGATAAAGCAAGCCAAAAAAATTAGTGTAAGGTTGATACAACTACAGAGGCAGTGGGATATAATAAAAAACAGTGAATCATCGTTGGAATTTGGACTTTAAGCCTGAGAAAAGTAACGCAGTAAAGGAGAGCACAAAGACACAACAAATAGATGTGCTTTTGCATTTGAATGACAAAAAGTGCAATGTTCCAGAAAGTCTCTAATGCCCAGTCCTTTCTATTAGCGTGCAATAATGCACTGGATTAGCTCTTATCTAGAGGTTATTTGGGTGGATTAGGAAACTGCATCAAGTATTTTAATTAAATGCTTTTGGTTTAAAATTTCCCTTCAAAGATTTTTGTATGGTCTCATTGTTGGTTTTTCTGTTGCAGATGTTGCCAGCCATGCTTCGATTAAGGCGAGTCCAACCTTTTCTATTCTTATTCTCCTTCTGTTTTGCCAGCTATGCTGCTTAATGCATGCTCTGAGCAAAGCCATTTAGGCAGACTAATCTTAGATATCATAATGCTTTTTCAGTGGTGGAAAAAGCAGTGAATTTCTCCATGTTGACAGACAATGCTTTTGTCATACAGCAATGGCTCTAGCTGACAGTGTGTATTTGGTGCACTATGCTGAACATGTATCCGAACGGCTCTGAGCTGGAAATCTCATGAGATGAAGTTAGAAATGTCATATATTATATTTCTAATGATATTTCAGGATTTTGCTTCTGATCAGAAGCTGGGGTTTCTGCTGGATAATTTCCTAGTTTGATAATTAAAAGAATTAAGGCAAGTCCTTTGAGTCTCAGGAAATTATTTGATCCAGTGACTGAGAAGTCAGCTCTGTTCATGTTTTAATCAAACAAGCTTGTTTCTCCGTAGTAAAGACCCTTTGGAAAACACAGTAGCCCGAAATAACTAAAGGGTTCATTGATTCTCCCTCTCCTGCATTTCGGTTAGCCAGCAGAAGAGGCAATTGGTTGCTGCAGCTGCATTTCCTAAGAGGATTGTCCTTTTCTGTGCTTCAGTCTTTCACCGGAATTGCTCTTCAGTCACTCTGGTCGATTCATTATTCTTGCATCCTACTGGAACTTCCAGGGCTATATTTTCCACTCTTGACTAACCTTATAACATGGATTCCTCCCCTGCAGCGGGTAGCAATTTGCAGCTGCATGCAAATTAAATATGTATTCCTTTTCCCATGAATAACGGCCCTCTCAATATGTTTTGAACTTTCTCCTTGTCTTTTTTACCATGGGACTCACAAGCAGGGCTCTGGATGCTGGCTGTACCACGTGTGGTATGCGGTGAGGGATAGGCATGAGGAGTGTGGTAGCCCCAGGGCTGGTGTTAACAAACTGTGTCAATTGCACATAGTCAACCCAAAAAAGCTTAAACAAACTGTTCTCAGGATCAAGATGGTCTCTGAGGGGCCTCCACTGACTGTTCTCCTCTGTGGTTTTCAGGAGGAGTGCACAAAAATTTGGTCACTTCTGCGCAGTGGGAAGTTTTCCTGTCCCACCACCAAGGAGCACATCAGCAGCCCAGATGGAAAAGCAGACCTCAACAAGTGCCTGATGTGCCAAAGGCTGCTGTGAGTACCAGCTGCCCAGTGGCTTGCATGCTGGCTCTAGTGGCTGCACTGCCCACCTGCAACATGTCCTCCCTTCTCATAGCGATGAGCCCACTCTCAGGACTCTAGTCCATGGTGTGAAGTCTTAGTCCTGGGCTGGACAGACCAGGTAGTAGCTCTTCAGAAAACCTGTGACCTCAGTAGCGCTCTCTAGCTCTTCACGCAGGGTGTGAGGGGCAAATCCAGGGTGAAAACTCGTGTTTCCATAGATGGTCTTTAGTAGGATGGAAACACCTGAATGTTAGGCAGAGAGAAAGGATGGCAAAATGCCCCCAGTGCAGGGATGCTAAAAACCTTGGGCAGGTCTCACTGGGCCAGAGCCCCAGTACTGGTCCATCCCACTGCCTTGTGCAAACGGGGAGGTGGGGTTGGCAGGATTGGACTTTAAACATTAGCTATTTTGATTTTAAGTCTGAGGACTGCATGCTGCTCTGTCACTCATGCCTCCCTTTCTTGCAGGGAAAAAGACTCAAAAAACAAAGGGAGTGGTGGAGAGGTGAACAGGAATGTGGACTCCTTGGGAGAGGTGAGGTGAAACATTGCTACCAAAGCCAGTTTTATTGGCATGCTGGGAGCAGGGCAATGTGGTGGCATTGTGTCTTCCTCTGACCCACTTGCTGAGTGCATTTCCTTGTCTGAAGTGGGAAATGCTGGCTTGGCCAATGGGGAAGGTCCCAGCTATGTGCCTATAATGGGAGCAGGGCAAATATACTCTGCCTTTGGAAGAGGGTCTAAAGGAGCACAAGGCTTTGTGCCATCCGTGAGGGTAAAAGAAACCAAAACTCCTCATGGCTCTTCGCAGGCAATCTGGTCCCTTTCGGGCAATTACTAACGTTGCATATATGGTCTGTGCCTGACCCAGAGCACAGGCTAAGGAGGATACCTGCCTGTTTATAAGGTACACCATTGGCATCTGACAAATAATTAATAGCAATGATGATGTATGTGAGCTCTGACTAGGGCAGGGTGTGGGAGCAGGTTGACTCTAATTGTCCCTTGTTTATCTTGTTGATGCACCTGGCTGGTTTCTTTTACCCATAGCTGTTTTTCTAGATAGCAGGTCTTTATGTGGAGGGAGTTGCCTTTTGAGCCCTGGGTTTTTATTCTAGAGAGGAGTGAATTGGTTTCCATCAGATAGTGTTGGTTGCAGGATTTATTTTTTTCTTCACATCTGGTTAAGCAGCGTAGCTTTCTAGCTCTTGTGTGCCTGGACAATTTAAAAGCTTTGTAAAGCGCAGCTGTCCTAAGGGGGATCTTTTTTTAAACACCTGACATGGCAAAGTGTGATTCTGAAGGCAGGAGGACAGTTTCAGTGTTAGGAAGAGACCTACACTGAATTTCTTTGTTCAACCATAGATTTTCTGTCTCGCTTTTGGCAAGTAATTTTCTGGGCTTGACTTCCCCATCTGCAGAGCTAGGATAAGTTATCAAACCATCTCCTCTAC
This sequence comes from Ara ararauna, assembly GCA_028858755.1. Classification (NCBI taxonomy): domain Eukaryota; kingdom Metazoa; phylum Chordata; class Aves; order Psittaciformes; family Psittacidae; genus Ara; species Ara ararauna. Next base: position 1,864,553 of record CM054386.1, read on the forward strand.
ACACTGTGAGAGGGAAGAAATAACGTATTACGGATAAACACTTGGCAGATAACCTTAAAAATGCTGCATAAAAGGACCTAAAGACTTCACATGTAGCACGTTTCTTCTGCTACAAAACTGCTTGTGTGCCCTGAAAGTTATAGAAAAGCTGTTCAGAGGAAAACAAAGACCAGGTTTAAATGTTTAAGCAGGTTTTGCTACAAAAGTCTCTGGTAAAATGGAGTGCTTTGCTTCATTTAACACATAATGTCATGTTAAGTGGAAGGTACAAATACCCACTTCTTCCTCCAGCGTACCTGGGAATCAGGTGTGCAAGGATTTCTTTTATTTTTAATGCCTGCAGCTTCATCTCTTTACTGTGTGTGGATTTTAAAATTCTTGGTACTGTGCTCGCTCATGAGAGATGGGAAAAATGACTTCCTCAGTCAAAATTCAGTGGGAAATTATAGCTTTTATGCATGGAGCAGAACCTAGGTCCTTTAGGCAGGCTCCTGCATGTCTTACCTATTAGGGATAGAAATAAGGCTTCCCTGGCTGCAAAAGACAGATCTGCTCATCTAAACATACTAGATCATTTGGTTTATGCTGCATGCTATAGTTTAAGGAACACATCAGGCAAACTATGATTTTCCACTTGGTTACACCTCAAGAAAACAAAATAGTGTTTGAAATGTAATCTGTTGGGTGGATAATCCTTTGTGGAGTTCTTGGAGATGCTTCTCTGTCAGCGCATCTGTGTCAACCCACACTCTTGGCATTTCCACAGGATGAGTGCCAAGAGTTTCGGGACCTGTTCGAGAAAGGAAAACTTTCCTGCACCAGAGAAAATGACCCTGTCCGGGATTCCTCTGGGAAGCAACACAGCAATAAGTGCATCATGTGTGCAGAGAAGTTGTGAGTAGGGGAAAACCACAGCCTTTTCTGTTGAGAAAGCAGCTGCTGGAGGGACCCTGCTGCCAATGCTAGTGGGTGGCATTGCTTGCCCCTCTTGCAGGCGATGATGGGGAAAGCCTCTTGCTCCCTGGAGCACCATGGTATTCACTTTCTCATCTTGCTTCTCTTCCAGCAAAAGGGAGAATGGACAGGAGTCATCAAAAAACAGACAAAAGGAAGATAAGGTGAGATTAAAGTATTAGGCGGGTCAATATAAAACTTTATTGGATTTTCACCCAAGATAGAGAAAAGGCAACATTATTCTACTCAGTTGCTCTTTCTCCACTGATTTAATTTTGAGATCCACTTTTCTTTCCCTCATTCTGTGTTCATATTCTCAAATCCCCCAAGTGAATAACTTGTGCCTGAACTTTGCAGTTTATCCTGCTGACCTGTGGATCTAGGGACGGGCAAATCCCATCAGAATCAGAAACCAGATGTGCTGTGCTGTCCTAGAACCTGGCTCAGGGGTGAAGAATCAGTGCTGCTGTGGGTGTTAATTAGGTGAAAAAGTAAAACCTGGGTGAAAAGTTCTAAATCTGAACTCTGCAAAGCTCACAAGATCATTGTTTTCTGGGAGATTTCAGCCCTGGGCTATCTCCATGGACTTGTGACTTTTCTTCCTGGGGACTTTGCTGCTGTTTGCCACCTTATATTTACAACCCTGCAGCCACCATGTTCCTGTGCCCTGATGCTTTGCTGGCAAAAGCCCTGTAAGGGGGAGAAAGAGCTGTTTTCCAACACTTACCTTTTGACTTCTGCTATGATAGGGACTAGAGTAGTCTGCTTAAGCTTCAGTCTTGGGGATAATCCTGTTTCAGTGCTTTTCCTAATGACTTTTGGAAGTGTAAGTGAAATTTGCTGATGACAAAGCTGGGAGGCAGCATCAGCAAAGAGGATCAGATCACTCATGACTAATTGGATAGCACTGAGGCCTGGAGTAATAGAAACAGGATAAAATGTAATAACTGAGCGATCACAGAGTCAGTGATTAACAAGAATTCCAGCTTGTCACTTAGAAATTACAAAGGATAAGAAAGCCCTGCATTTATTAGTGGGTCAGGCATGCGACAAGCCATGCAAAAGGCAAAGGCAAGTCTTGGATGTACTCGGCAAGGTTTTTGCAGCAGAGGTCAGGAAGCTAAGAGAGCTCCAGATATGCTAATTTAAAGGAAGACTGAGGGAGGCTATTGGGGGAAGGCAGAGCTGTCTTAGAGGCAGAGGATTGGGGTGCTGAGCTGGGTTTGTCCCAGGGAATAAGGCACAGAGGGGCTGGGAGAGTTTTCATGGGCTTGCTGGGGAGGCAAAGCATTGCCTGAACTGCACAGTGATGTGAGTACAGGCTGGTGATGGGAAGAAGCAGTGAGGGTTTCAGGGAGGTGAACTGAGGCTCAACACTTGTTTCTGATGGGAGCAACATAAGGCAGCTGCTGGCCACAACCAGTGCAGGGTCATCCTGTGCTGGGTCGTGTGTCTCCTCCTCATGGCTCCTTTGGCTCTAGGGAATGGTGGGACTTTGTACTCTGTCAGTCTCAGCAAAGCTGAGCTGCCCTGGCTGGGATGCAGGACACAATCCTGGGGAAATCCTCCCCTGGCAGAAGGAGTGAGGTGCTGGAGGCTTCTGAGCAAAGCAAAGGGTGAGGCCTGTGACCCACTAAGGACTTTACAGCAATCTAACCAAAACTCTCCTATGCAAAAAACAGGCAGAAAAGTACAAGTGTTGAAACCTAGCTGTAAAAAAAAAACCCCACAAATGGGAAGTGGAATGCAGTTACTTTTCCTTTGTACTTGCTCTTTGGAATCGGCTATTGCAGGGCCTGAAACAGTTGAAATTAGGGAGATTGAGTGTTTACATCTGCCCCATGTTACATAACAGGGGAAAATTAACATTGTTTCTGTACAGTGGTTTTGAACAGGGAACAAATTAATCATCCACTCTGCAAACAAGCTTCCACTGCTCTTGGACTATTAAGTGTATTTACATTGTGCTTTTATGTTTTAACTACTGCTTCTTGATTGACATGGCCCAAAGCGTGGTTGGTTTTGGGGATATTACTTGCTTTGTAAGTTGTTATCTGAGCTACAATCTGGGAATAGGCTGTAGCTGTGTATTAAGTCTGTTGGAAGAACTGAGGGGAACTTCAATACCATATCGGTCACATCACTGGCATGCTTTGGATAGCCCAGCAAGGAGAATAATAATTAGTTGGAGAATAATAATTAGCAGAAAACTCCCAACACGTGCTGTGCAGGCAGAAGGAGCCGTAATTTTTCTGACTCACTCTTTTCTTATATACTAAGTGGCTGCTACTGCACACCCTCTTCTCTTGCCCACACCCATGCTCTCCTGTGATGCATCTGTGATGCTTCAATACTTCTCTGGCAGGAAATGCCAGGTTTTTAGGAATTGGATCAATAAGACAAGCAGGACAGGGTATCCTAACCACTGCCCTCCTTCCGCAGGACGTCTGCAGTGAGTTTCGCTCCCAGTTTGAAGCTGGTGGACGACTGTCCTGCACAAGGGAGAATGACCCTGTTCGGGATTCCTCTGGCAAGCAGCACATCAACAAATGTCTCATGTGCGCTGAGAAGTTGTGAGTACAGCTTCCTCTGAGACACAATAGCAGAGAGGGAAACCTCTGGCAGCAAAACTGCAGTTTCTGCCTCTAAAGCTGCACCAGGGCAATGCCTGGGAGAGAGAGTCCTGAATCCCAATGGCCCTTCAAGAGAGGTTCTGGCAGCAGGGCTCCAGCCATTGCCCCTCTTCCCACTTCCCTTTCAGCGCAAAGGGCCCAGGGGCAGGTGAGAAGCAGCGTGGAGTAGAGAAGGAGAAACAAGGCTGATAGAGAGGAAACCCTTTCCCAGGAGGTTGTTGGGTGTGGGCAGCTCCTGAGGAGTTTCCCACATGTGTACTTTGCCTTCCAGATGCTCTCTCTCTACTCCCATAGAGCATATGCAGAAGCAGCCCTGATATGAAAGCAACCACCTGGATCCAGGATGTAGCATACAGTGGGAATGGTGAGGAGAAGGGAGAAGGCTTAGGGGTGGGAATTAGGAACAGGACCACCAGGAACAGGGACTGCGATGGGGAGGTGGTGCCTAATGTCATGACACTAGCTTTTATAGGGCAGCCTCGGGTGCTGGTGGCAATCACACTGCCATAGCACTCCCTTTTCCTCCTCTCCCCTTCTTCTAGAAAAGAGGAAGCCCAAAGAGGAGGTCAGTCTGGTGGAACCGGCCAGCGCAACAAACAACAAGCTTCAGGGAATACAAGCCAGGTGAGATGGAGCTCAGAGCCTGCTCTGAGCTCAGAGAACGAGGCTGCTGAGAGTCGGGGATCCTGATGGCTGGTTACTGCCTGTGGTCAGCTTGGATGCTTGGGATGCTGGAACCAGCTGACGATGGGGGAGAAGCAGGTTGTGTTGCAAAGTCTCACTCATTTGTGGGATAAGCCTGTGTGTAAGCATACAAAGTGGGCATGTCTGAACTTGACAGAACAGCCCCTCTCACTTTCCCAGTGGTGTTATGCTATATGAGAGATAAAGGGCAGGTTCAGGCACCCTCAGTCCTGTAAGACCTCAGATGATGATGATAAAATTTGGTGGATATTAAAGCCAACGGGTGGGTATGGAGCAAACATCAAACCTGTTTCTCTAAGAACAGTCCCATAAATCTCCGAGTCTGGGAGGAGAAGGGGGAGGACAGGAGCTGTTTTAGCTTTGCTGCTGCTTTAGTTGTGTAAAAGTTTTTTCTGCGTGTAGTTGTTGAATGTGATCCTGCCCTTTTTGCAGAAGGGCTGCGGTGGTTCAGGGTCACAGCAGGATATGAATGAGAGACGCCCCTTCTCATCGAGCAGAGGGTAAGTTCAGCAGTGCCTGGGATGGCAGCCTGTCCCTCCAGTCACCCCACAAGTGCTGGCCCCAGTTTCTGTCCCCTTCCATCTACATGTTTTTCCCTAGAGGTGGTTAGGACATTAACTGGAGCTGGAATGGTTCAGTAGCACACAAGGAGCACTGTTTGGGATAGAGAATTGAACACTGGTGTTTGGTGCTCAGTACAGCACTTCTCCCCACTGGCTGAGCTGGCGATGGGGAAGAGGCACAAAGAGCAAAGCATGTTCTCATCCAACCATTGCTCCTTTTTGGCCTTGGCTTTCCTGTGTATGACGTGCCAGTGATTGCTGTGCTCAAAATCCCTCTTGGGACACCTCTGCCCAGCAAACCCTGCTTCCTGGCAGAGCATACGTGTCTGCCTGACCCTGGCTCACCCTCACCTGCTGGCTTGGAGTCAGTGCCTGGTGTACTACGTGCTTTCTGGGCACTGGTCAGGCACTTCTGTTTGTTTTGTAGCTGCTGGACCTGAGCAGGACCCAGCTGCTGTTTTGTCAGTGCCTTTGCTGCGGAGCTCTGAGATTTCTTACTTTTGGCTGGTGCAATTCCTTTGTCTCCCCATCCACCAAGTAACGCCAGAGCCCTGGGGAGGGGAGGCCCTTGGGCTGAGCACAGGGCAAGGTTTGTCCTGCTATCAGCTGCCTCCCTGTTAGCATGTGGTTTAGGGGTTTCTTGCTCTCTTCTGTGTCAGTGGGTGTGTAGATGCCATAGTGTAAGCAGCTCCCTATGGGAGTCTGTGGGGAGGGTGGGTTTGCACTGTGCCCCCCTTGTTCAGGAGGGGTGGTGTGATGAGCTATCTCTTTGCTCTTCCCCCCTTCCAGCCCGCAAGGAAATGCAGCTCAGAGGGGTAGGAACTGCAAGACAGCGCCTGGCCGCAAGACACAGAGCAGGGACACCGATGCCTACCGGCTGGTAATCCCACCTTCTGCATCTCGGGTGGCATCTGCATGGGCAAAAATGGGGACCGCTCCCATGGGGTGCTCTGCTGGTGCTGAACCCCTGCCAGCTCCTTTCCCTGCTGCTCCTCCTATTCTTGCTGTGACCCTAAAGCTTCTTGGAAGGGTTTGTATGAGTGGAAGCATCTGTACCCCAATGCTAGGTCCTGTATCACCCAGTACGGAAGCAGAGGGAAAGGGAATGGGGCTGGATGTGCCCATACACAAGCCCCTCCTAAGCCAGTTTTGCTTCTGGGCTTTACTCCTTATGTAAGCACATCAGCTATGGGGGTGCTGGTCTTGAGCTCAGGCTGGGTGCCTGCCCCACACATAGTGAAAGTGGAGTGAGGAGTGCCATTCTCCACACGTTGAAAAGGTGCTGAGTTAAAGGCCAAGGCCAGAGCAGTGTGATGGACCTGACCAGAGGATGAGGACAAGATTGGCAGAAGGAAGGAGTGCTAAAAGGGGAAACGCTGAATGATAGATGATGCCTGTGTATGGAATAATGTGGGAGGAAGATGGGGGCGTCTGCTGTCCCTTGTCTCCATGAAAATGCAATAGTTTCAACAGAGCTAAAAGTGGAAAATATGAAACTAATAAGAAAAAATAAGTTACCATCAAAAGGGAGACTGAACTATGGATCTCACTGCTTTAGGGTGTTGTCAAGGGCTAGGATGACTAAAAGTATTACCTGATATTTTAACTCTCTAGCATTTGCACAGGGTAATTTAAATAACATTCTGGAAGGGAGAGGAAATGCATTTCTGTGGCCCTTACTACAAACTGCCTTAACTGTCTCTGAAGCCTCTTCCATTGACTACTTACAGAAAAGGGATATTGGAGTTAAAAACCCTGGTAGGTGTTTCAGATGCAGCAATTTTGGTGCATTCCAGAGGAGGCATGAGGTGTAATAATGCCAGTCTGCATAAGAGCTTAGTGGTATTTCCTGGTAGCACCGGAGGGGGAGTGGATGCTGATGAGCCTGATTGACAAGAAGTGATTCTGAGAGCAAATCTCCTCCTCCTCCTCTCCTCTTTCCAGGGCCACCTGTGGGCTTTGTCAGGGGAATTCCTAAGTGCCAAAGGGGTGGTGGCACTGGCTGCTGGGATCGATGATGTGTTGGGCTGCAGTGGGGTGGCCGCCTGCCCTGGGCAGTAATGCAGGCACACGGGTCATGCTGCGGGCAGCAAGGCCTGGCAAGTAGGAAGGCATCTAGCAGAGAACTGCTAAGGTCAGCATTGTCTGCTTTCACGTCATCCGTAATTACCCAGATGAGGGAGGAAGCAGCACATTAATGGAATTAGCAAGTGATGTTTAACCAGCAGGTGCTATCACAGCATCCCAACATCACCATCCTCCCTCTGCCACCTTCCTTCCCTCTGGGGCTTCCTGCTCTGTAGCACTGCTGATAAGCCATCATTTTGCGCTAAATGCAGCATCTCCAGGTGGGACAGGAGGAGGAATGTTCTCTCCATCCCAGATGCATTTCTCCTCTGATTGCAAAATTTGCAGTTGTTGCACCATGCTCTGTAGCACCTAGAGATGGGAACCCATTAGTCACTCCTCCTTGGTCTGTTTCTCAACACCCGGAGCAGGGGCTGGTGACCAGGCTGAGGAAGGGGCTATGTGTGTGGCAGGGAACAGGCTGCAGTATCTCTGACCTCTGCTGTTTGAAGTTTGCTATGACTCTGCCAATACCCTCCCCGGCGTGCTTATAGTGTGGAGATCCAAGTACGAGAGGCTTTTCGGGGTCCCTAAGGGACTCTTTGTCCTTGGAGTTTGTTCTGGTTGTGCCACGCGTGGCTTGTAAGGAAAGCTGCGTCTAAATGTTCCCGTTGTCGTGCTTGAAAGGAAACAAGAGGGCACCCTCAATTAGTCATAGCTGCTTGTATCTGCTTGTGTCTCCTCCTACAGTGGGTGTCAGAAGTTGAGCTGCGTGTCTCACCGCTCTCGGGCAGCATGAGGCTGCTGCAGAGGTTTTCCTCAATTTTGGCCAATGGGTTTTGTCTCTGTTCTTGGGGGCGAAACGGCATCAAAGCCCTAATGAGGACTAGGGTCAGGCAGCAGTTCCCATCTTGTAGATCGCTGCTGAGAGAAATAAACCTGCCCTGTGCCAAGGTGAATCAGATGAGTGAACCCGTGCCAGGCAGAGCAGGCTCTGTCCCTAAAAGCTTGGCTGGCTGGTCCAGCAAGAGACACTGCCTTCTACAAGCCTGGCATTGCTGGAGGAGTGCTGGACCTGCTGCAGGGTAGAGGGGCCCCATGGAAAGGCTTGGTTTGTAAGTGCTTTTAAGTCACGTAAAGGAGGGTCATGCAAGTGAACCAGCGCCAAATGTGATTTCTTTCTCTCTTCAGCTGGACTGTGATCGAATTCTGCACGGGGTAAAGGGTGGAAGGATTTTCTGCAGCAAATCCTCAGAACCAGTCTGTGGCACTGATGGAAAAACATACAAAAATGAATGTGACTTGTGTTCAGCTGCCATGTGAGTAGGCGGAGAGATTTCAGTAATACAGGGCCATCCACCATTCCCGAGTGTCTTTTGCAGCACAGTGTTTGTTTTGATACATCATGACTCATTATCAAGTGTGTCCTTGGTGCCTTGCTGTTAAGCAAACATAGATCAAAATGCTTGAGATTAATCTGATGACAGCTAATTAAGATACACAAGTTTCCAGAGTCCCCTATTCCCTTTCTGCCCAACCATAAGATTGCTTGGGGACTAATAAATGCCATCACATTGGAAGTAGCATCAAAGTATTAAGGAGCCCACAGAGGAATGTCATGCTGCTGGCAGAGTGTTGTGGCATTGCAAGTGAATAATAAGCACGGTCTTGTCCTCACTTTGCAGGAAAGCTTCAAACTACATCACAGTAAACTATCGAGGTGAATGCAGAAAGCCTGCTCCTGAAGTGGTAAGCTGCATGCTATGGCTGGGCTGGGGAAACATCAATCTCTTCCTTTCCCCTTGTGAAACTCTCCTGCCAGCACCATCGTGGCTTGTGGGGACCTGATCCAGGCAGCCACAATGGAGAGTGAAAAATGAGTAGTTGTCAGGCCTTGACCCTGCAGGCAGGGTAACCAAGGGGTTAATTGAATGAACAAGTTACTGAACTAACAGGTTAAAGCTGTGCTCTGCAACTGCTCTTCAGCCACGTGGTGCAGCACACTGCTACTGTCAGGATCAGCTCAGGGCATCCTGCAGGTTGGGAGGGCTCTGTTGTACCAAAGGCATTGGAGCCCCCCAGTCTCCTCTTTTCTTTCTTTTTTCTTTTTCTGGGGTGAGGTGTTGCTGAGAGGTGGAGAAAATGATCACCAAAGTGCATCTTTGCTGTGTATAGCACCCCACCTCTCATTCCAAGTGCATGGTGGGGAGCCAGTCTGGTCCCTGCACCTGCAATGGGATCATTAGAGCCTCAGGAGTAGTGTGCTTGTGGTCCAGATGTTTAAATATAGGTTCAGACTTGGCTTTAACATATAACCTGGGCATACTCTCCATGTTTTACCTGGGTATGGTACGAGTGCGACATTTCTGAGAAAACATCTGCCTTTCCTCCTGGGACTTTGGTGAGGACAGAAAGACCAGAACTCTGTGAACCATAAAGGGCTCTTTTCTCAAATAACACCCAGGGAGATGGTTGGGAAATGATAATTACTCACTGGGTGGCACGCTTTTGGGAAAGGTCTTGAGCCTATGTGTGATCCCACATAGCAGATGAGTTAAACATTTCTCAGTTGTGCTTTGTCTTTCCACCAATGGAAGCTTGTCAGTCTCCAGCGCTTTGATTTGCCGCCAGGGTTTCCCAGTTTGTGTCTCTTGAATGTGTGGGATGCCCTGCAGCACCCTGGGAGGAACATCCTCTGTATTGGCATGAACTCTTGAGAAACTGAATATTAATCCTGAGGGAAATACTGAGAATTGCTCCCCAAAGAGAATCAAAACATTGAGCCAGCCAAAGAGATGTTCTGTAAAGTTTTGGATGGGAGCTTTTGCTTCTGAATACAAGTTTGCTATCAAGGTGTTTGTAGGCAACAAAGAGCTTTTCTGTGGGGTAACCATCATGCCATAGGGTCATGCCATGCCTTCCTCTGCTTGCTGTCAGGATGCCAGCAGGTCCCCGAAGCATTAGAAAGTAAACATCCCAGCTCCTCTTCCCCTCTTCTGTAAAGCAGCAGAGTGCTCTCTGTTGTTGAGAAAGTTGAATAAATTGCAGTGCAGAGAGAAATTATTTTGCCTGTGATCATAGTGGAGGCCGCTGTGTTTCAACCTTTAGTGTGGTAGAGCCACTGTTGGCTTGTGTATTCTGGGGCCACAGGGAGACCAGGCGCTATACAAGCCTGTAGCTCATGCTGCCCAAGACAGATGAGACTGGGCATACCACGCAGCTGAAAACCAGAAGGGATTCCCACAGAACTGTGCTTGGTCTGGGATCCCGTGCTGTTCTGTGTTTTACCAGGCTGTTACAGCTCTCAAGCCTTTGCAATTAGAGGAGTACGCCATTTACTGAAAGTCAGACAGCTTGTAGCTGTGTTAAGTATTCCAAGGAGAGTTGAATGCAGTTAAAAGGGAAAGTGATAAGCTTTTTCCTGAAGGTGAGAAAAGCCAAACAAACCCCCATGTGCAATGGTTTATTTTACTTATGTATATTATGTCACTTGAAGAATCAGACTGGAAATCTATAGAAGCTTATGAACGACAAACAGAGCAATGTTATTTCCAGCACTGAAATTCATGGTTACTTTCAATATGATGAATTCTTCTTTCTGCTGAAGAGTCAGGTACTTAATATATGCTACTAAAACCCAGAGGAAACCAGCTCCAGCAGTGCTTTTGGCATCAGAAATGGTTTTAGACAGTTGCAATGTGCAGAATGAAAATGCAAAGGCGCCTCTTTAAGCTTTGGAGGAAGATAAGAAGTTGTTACCTCCAAAATGTGATATTTCCTTGAGCTGTGTTTTGAAACTATCCATGGAGAGCATTGAGTTGCCTGACAAAATGTGTGTCCAAGTCACCTCGTCCCTTTGCAGCTCACTGTCTGCATCCACTCCTGTGGGGAAAGCTCCTCCTGGATTTCCAAACTCTATCTGCCTGGTGACCACATTGCCTTTGGGGGGGGATGCTTGTAGAGAAGGGTGGGAGCAGCGTGGCTTGAGAGAGATCTGACACTAAAGGGTGTATCTGTACAGTGCTGTGTTGGAAAACCTTGCATGCAGGGATATCCTGTCCCTGGGGCCTCAGGCTGGCCAGAATTCAGGCTCACCACCTTCCTCGGGAGGTCTGTGCCATGACCAAGTTCCTTTGATCCTGTTCTGCTTTACTGAAGATAAATGTAGGTTTGAGTCCTGGGTTGAGATATCTTTCTTGGTAAGCTAGCTGGCCAGGAGGTCCTGCAGTGCTATGTCATATGGATGAACTAATTGTGGGTCTTTCCAGCACATTTCACTTTCAGTGCTGCATATCTTGCAGTCCCTGTATTTGTTCAAAGGTTTTTTCTAAGATCCATCCATGCGACAATCACCAGTTAGTCAATAGGTCAGGGAACACGGGGACTCTCCAGTTTCTCCTTTTTAAAACAATCTGTTTCTTAACAAACAGACACCTCCCAGGTTTTCAGTGGGAAGTCCTGGTTTTCTTACAATGCCTGTTGTTTCGTAATGCTTCTTTTTCAGATGGTGGAATAGGGGTGGGGAAGGGGGGGAGTAGGTGTCAAGCAGGACCTTTCCCGGTTACAATAGTAGGTGTGGAAAGCACCTAGCTTCAGGCTGAAATCAGTCTTGTTTTCCTAGGCTGGCAGCGACCCAGCCTGCCTACCCTGGTGCCAGGCTCTGCTGTAGTTCCATGTGGCTGCTGAGCTGGCTAGAGGGGCTGTCACACTGATACTAATGCTTGGCAAGTGTCACACAGAAGTGGTCATGCTTGGGGATGGACTTATTTTTTGCTCTTTCTTTCCAGAAGTAATGGAGCTCAGACTGCCAGCAAACACCAGGGATCAGCTGTGACCAAAGGTACTGAGATTGGCAGTGATTTACTCCCTTTTGTCCAGCCTGTCCTCTGAGGCTTGTGTTTCACAAGGGTTGGAGCCTCTTGCTTTGCTTGGACAGGATGTAGGGATGGTGCAAAGGGCTCTTGCAGAGTGCTTTTCCCTCTTATCACTGCCAGGGCATGGTGTGGCTGAGCCAATGGGAGTATGCAAACATTCTAGTGCTGTGGTGGTGGGCCCTACCCCTTCCTTTTACCCTGCTCTGTTCTTTCAGTCCCTGATGATTGGAAAGGACACTGGCAGAGCAGCATGCTGCTGTCCCCCATCATGGGGAGGCAGGGATGGCCTAGAACCCCTACCAAGTGTGGAAGCTTCAGCTTTAAGGTTTTCTCATAGTCCTTTCAGGTCCCTCTACTTTCTGGGACTATAGTAATAAACCGTCTCCCCCTGTCTCCCTAGGGCAAGTAAAGGAAGAGATGATGTTGAGCATCAGGAAAGCTGCCAAGTCCCCAGGACTGCCAGAGCTGCCTTCATCCCCTCTGTGGCCAATGGGCCCTGTCTTGCTCAGGTGGAGGGCGAAGGGCTGTGGGGATGCAGAGGTGTCTTCCCAGATCTGCCCCACGCGCGCCGTCGCGATCTCTGCTGCCTCACTGTGTCTTAACGTGCTTCTACAATAAAGATAACTCAGCAGCTTCATGTCACTTTTCTTCACTGAGCCCCGTGGGAGGGACACACCGGCCCCCTGCCAGATTTACACTGCATGTCCCTTAGGCAATAATTAAGTGCAGAGGCCCCTGGGGTGCACCAGCTGCTGTAAAGACCCAGTGAAGATGTTCGACCCAAGAAGGAAGAGCATGGTCTGGGGTTTTGTGAGGAGGGAGCAGGGGTCAGGTTCTCTCCAAATCAATGTGGGGTCTTGGGTCAATCACTTCACTTGCCCTTTCAGCACTTTTTTCTTGTCTGTAAAACAGTTATTAAAAGATACTTACCTACCTCAGAGGGTTGTTTTGAGATTTTGATTGGTTTACATTTGGAATGCAGAGGAAAATTGGTTTTAAAGCACTACAGCTGTTTTGCGGACAGTCTAGCTGTTGCAGTAAGCGTCCTCTTCCAGCATCCTCATCTGAGGCACTGCAAAAAACAGACCACTTTGTTCTGGGCAGCTGTGGCAAGTATATACACCTTCATGGAACGTGCTGGTTGGTGCGCTGAGTCTCACCCCACTGAAGCTGGAGCTGGGGACGCAGCTGGGAAGGTCTCTGGGATCTGGAGGTGTGAATTTGTCCAGCAAGATTTCTTGCTCTGATGGTGCAGGAGTACTGATGTTGTCCTTGAGACAGTGCTTGGCTAAGCAGAAACCTCAGCTGGAGCTGGGGACGCAGCTGGGAAGGTCTCTGGGATCTGGAGGTGTGAATTTGTCCAGCAAGATTTCTTGCTCTGATGGTGCAGGAGTACTGATGTTGTCCTTGAGACAGTGCTTGGCTAAGCAGAAACCTCAGCTATCTTGGTGGCCCATGGACCTTCACTGTGTACTCCTTGGTCACCCTTCTACCTTGGCCTGAACTTCCTCCCCCAGGCAAGATCCTGTGGGTGCAAGGGCCCAGCCAGTGCTTATTCGCCATCTTGCAGGGAGAGAGGTCCTTCTTCCTGGGTCCTGCTGCTGGGGAGATGAAGGAGTGGGAAGTTCCAGGGTGTTGAATGACTTCAGCTATTTAATGCAAAGTATCGTTGTTTCGAGATGTAGCTGATTAACAGACAATTCTAAGTCATTTATAGTCTGAAACTGCTTTAAGATGGAGCCAGGTCTTTGAGCTAACGGCTCCCCTGGCTTGTTGGGGACAACGTATCTGAGAATGGGGTGAGATTTGCAGAGCAGGAGACTGTGATGGTGGGTTAACAGAAACCTGCTGGCGGTTTGCACTCACTTCCTGTACTTTATAGCTGATACTTAAAGCAAATATGTTCTTTATTTGTGCAAACTTTATGGCAGAACATTTCTAGAAGACCTTGAATGAACACAGACACTGTTTGAGTTCATTTTAGCTGTGACCTGATATGCAAACACTTGTTGTTGCAGATAAGGCTAGAGTGACTTTTTTTTTTCCAGATTTTGGCATGATTTTACCTCATCCCAATTAATTTTGCTCCCACCAAAGACATAGATTTTACTTTTCTTTTTCCATTAAGTTATCAAATCCTTTTTTTCTGCTGCAGCTAATGAGAATTGATTTTGAACTCTTAAAATGCTTACACACCTGTTACATTCTATTTCTGCTGATAATAAAATTGGATTTTATTATCAGCTGACCAACATAAATAGGTGTTAATATTTTGCTTGCAGATTTTTAATGTGAGCAAGCATTATGATTTAGAAATAAATTATGAACGCCTATTGCTACGTGGAAAATCCCCTCATTAAGTACAGTCATGCAGGGTCAAAGTCACCAGTTTGGTCCTGGTTAGCTGTTTTGGTGGATGTAAAGGTTTTCTGCCTTTGAGCTACAGGGAAACAAGTAAATTCTTGAATGTTATTTATGCAGCCTGAGAGTGATGAATATCAGACAGTAAGAATGTTCTGTGATGATGTCTGCTCGCTGATTCCAGCTAAAATCATGTGCAGGGACAGCTACATGATTTTATCAAAGCAGTGCACAATTTGCGGCTAAATTCTTGCAAATGAAAATCAGTACACTCGAAAGCTATTATGTTTTGTAGTGATTTCAAGCATTTAAGGTTTGAAATAATTGCTCATAAATCCTGCGTTAACCATGCTCCAGAAGCAATGAGCTGATGAAGAAGGTGCCTCACTAGCCTCTTGTGTCAGTATTTGATCACCTTCTGAGTTTCTCCTGCTGCCAGCAGAAATTATCTTCCACAGAAATCACCGATGGTGATAAGGGATCATTAATCAGATTCCAAACCTGTCTGCTGAGGTGGTGCAGGACCGTGATTATCTAAAGCTGCCTGTGCTGTTGTTCACCGCTCTACTAGAGGTAACAATGCTAACTCCTTCCCGCTCCCAGCAGCCTGCCTGGTCAGTCCCTTCTTGCTTCCAATCTCCTTTTGCAGATGGCTCCAAGGGCTCACCAATGATGTTTGTCTTGAGCAGCGCTGTGTGTGGTGGAGCAATGCATGAGTGATGCCACGTTATTTCTATGATGTTCCTGGGGAGCAGAAGGCAAAGCTCAAGGTGTATTGGGGATTTATTCCCTTTTCCATTTGCTCTTGTTTACCCTTTGTGTTGCCTTCTAATACAGTAATGAGGCCAACACAGTCCTCTACAAAACTGGAAAGGTACCAGCACTCTGGGAATTCTGTAGTTTGCTGTAAATTACACTTTATTGGTGTCTCTTGCCAGTAACCACAGACCCCATGCGGTTCACAGCAGTTTCTGAGGTTTTGCAGGACTGGCATTATTAATCAAGAGCTTTGGTCTCCAGGCTTCTCTGTATGCTTGGGTTTTGAACTAAACTGTTCTCTGCGGGGACCTTGAGTCTCCTGCCTTTGTTTTTTGCTTATATTTCTCTCTCCCATAAAAAATATTGGCTATTTTTGCAATTCTTCAGGACGTGCAAATGCTGCTTTTGGTGTGTAGGGAAGATTATTGACTCTGGCAGGTGCCTCAGCAGACCTTGAACTCACTGTGGTGTTTCTCAGTCCTCTGCAGTCTTGTCTGTTTGGAGCCTGGTGGTTCTGCCCACCAAATGCCTGCTGGTCTCACAGTCAGGGTGGAGGGAGAGCCTGTGAGCGGCAGCACGGTGTGCTCCAGCCAGGAGACCTCTCATGGTCTGCTACAGTACGTAGTGCCAGACGTCCTGCAGTTCAGAGGCATTTGCTCCTTTAAGAACCCAGCTGTGACATGGGAGCCTGATAGCATTTGCTCAATAAAGCCCCTCTGGGACTGCTGCAGAGCTCTTTTCTGGCTCTCCCTACACCCCTATGATGTTCAGTCCCACTAAGTAATTGCTGCCTAGGAGTACCTGGGGGTTTTAGCATTATTTGGCTTGATTATCACAACTTCTGCTCTATGGACCATCTGCTTTTATTCTGCGGACTAGTGAATGAGTGTCTCTCTTTTCTCTTTATGGCTCCTGTTTGGCATCTGTTAGCACATCTGCCTTTTCCTGTAAGGCTGTTCCTGCTACAGGGAGCTTGTGTCTGGTCCATTTGCTTGGGATCCTCCTGCTCCAGTCTGCTGCAGGAGCCCTCCTGTTGCCCAGCCCTTCCACTGCAATTGCAACAAAACAATGTTCAGCGCTTTCCCCTGCACAAAGGTATGAGCAACTCCACTCAAATCATCCACTGAGAATACACATAAATGTAACTACTTGTAAATTACAAATCCAGATACTTGATGTTGAAGGTCCCTAAACAGTTTAGTGTTAGGGCTAGTTACAAACACACACTTGGTTTGGGGATGGGAAGCATGGACAATTTCTGCATGTACTCCTAAGAAGCCAGGTGAGTTGGCTTTACCACCTTCTGGCCTCAAAGGGATGGCTCCCTTTCTTGGCTAGTGTCAGTGAAATTCTGCAGAAGTAGTGGCAGATGATTCATTAGAGGATACCAGAGGTAACCTGGAGAGGTAACAGAAGAAAGGAGCAGAGTGCTCATGTCCGGGACTGCTTGGCCAGATAGGCTTTGCAGAGTGTCCTTTTTGCATGGCTGGCGAGGGGTAAATAAAGAGGTAGATGCTCACACAGCGTGACTGCAGGAGGGGTTGCGCAAACACAAAGGTGTAAATGCATGGGGACAACCAAAGGTGTTCCTCTCCTGCAGCTCCCTGTCCTGCCTGGGAGGGATGTGCTGCACCGTGTGCTCTGGTCCTGAAAGGCTCTGTCCTGATGGGTAAACAGCTGGTGGGAAATACTTTGCTGAATTGCTCTTTGTGGAGCAGCTGACTCGCTTGCAGGGTCACAGCATTGATCTTCCTTGTGCACAGGGCAGAAGCCCAAAACTGAGCCTTGGCTGACATGGAGGACAGCAGGCACATTCTATAGCTGTGGTGATATATTCTAGATCCCAGTTCCTGCTCTAGATCCTTGACAGGTGTTTGCTTTTCCGTCCCTTTAATCTATCTTTTCTTGCAAACTATTCCCCAAATTTAATAACTTAGCCGGAAGAGAACGACTTTGACCTTGACAGAGCATGCTGAGTCAATCTATTTCAGCTGCAGATTTGGTTTGCAAATAGCATCTCCTTTCTGATAAGGTTCAGGTGTCATCTCTATGGACGTTGGCAGGAATTTGCTTGACCATGACAGCTTTTACAGAGCCTGGCAATTAAGTTGTCAAGATACATTTTCCTCAGCCAGAAAGCATTAATGGATGATAGTCTTGGCTGCAACAAGTCCTTAGGGATGGATATTATAATCAGGATGAACAGAGGTCTTTGTAGGTGAGGCCTGCATTGGTCCAAAGGTCTGGAGTCCTTGACACTTGGTGGAAGTGAAATAAGGGACAGGGCAGGAGGCACTGGGGCTGAATATCAGGGAGAAGAACTGAAAACAAGATAGATGAAGAGAGATCTTTCTAATGTTGCTAGAGATTAACATAGCTGGAAAAGCTGGTATATGGGGATACTTCAGTTTTGCAGATGCACACTGCAAACTGCTAATATTAGCAGAGCTCCTGGGTATGAAAGCAAATCAATTTTTCCACTAGGAAATCCCCAAAATCATGTTATTGTGGATTTACTTTTCAAGTCAGACAGATGTTGGAAATGCCCTTCTCCTAGAAAATAAAACTGGGATGATTCGACCTGATCTCACTGTGTTTAAATTATGTCAAAAATAGATCTGTAAGTAAGGATTTTGATTACCAAGTACAGAATTTGAAAGGTTAAAAGTTAGTGAGAAATTTGGAGAATTTAGGATTCGGATTAGGAAGCCTGGGATTGAGATCAATCCAAAGAATTGTCAAAAATATCCTTAAATAAAGGACAGGAAAAAAAAAAAAGGTGTTCAGGAGCAATCTAAGTTCCATTGCTTTAATAGTGGGCAAACCTTCAGGAGAAGTTTGAGGAAAACTGAAGATGTAAAGTATAAAGGGATAATGTACACAATGAATTTTCAGGAAGGAAACCATGCGTGGGCTAACATCAATCTTTGCAAAGCTGGCTGACTTCCTAGATAAAGGAAATACTGTACATCTAGTCTATGCAAACATCAAAAGCATTTGGCCTGCTGCTCAGTGGGATGGCATCATTTAAGCTTGGCAAGGTGGGTCAGGAACTGGGCATGGGGGAGGTGGCAGCAGAGGAGCAGAGGGTACCATGACAGTTAGCAGGGAACAGCCAAAAAAGATGGATTTTAGGAACAAACTTATTATTTTTGCTCCTTGCTGTAGTACAAAAAAAGTTGGCACATGGAGCAGAGCACTGCTGAGATTTTAAAAAAAGCAGAAGAGCAGGAGTTCTCCCACAGAGCGCAGGGTGACCTTCTGGGCTGAAATTGCCTGGGCTCAAACCGGGATGAAATACTGCAGCGAAGAATACAAAATCATGCTCTGAGGTTAAGTAATGAGGGTTTGGCTATCGGCTGGCAGCTCCATTGAAAACTATAGAGGAGGAGAATTGCATTTACCCAGTTGCAGGTTGGATGTGAGCCTGCCATGTGCTGCAGCTGTGCAAGGGGCAGCCTAGGGATGGGCAGACCTGTTCAGGAGGAGAGGCATCCTGGCACGTTCCACACTCCCCTCGAGTCACACAAAAGGCCCCTTCCTGGTATATGTGCTTGTGTCAATCATTAGCTAGAAGTCTAGGGCTGGGTAAATATATTTTTTGGCTTTGACTGATGATGACAGACTTGGATCATTACCTAATAAGGTGGGACCACTTTGTATTGTGGTGTGCTATATATTCCTGTTCCTACCTGCAGTCTTCCTCTCCCACACAGACAGCTAGCAGGCTGCAGTGGAGAGGTATCTCTGTCTGCCATGAAGATATCAGGGGTTTTTGTGAAGGCTGCTCTGGCCCTTTGTTGCTGCTTAGGTGAGTATTTCCTGGGATATTGCAGAGATCGATCTAGCTGAATCAGAGCTGAATTTTCATTTCTGTAAGAGCACTTGGGTCTTATAATGTGGAGGAGAGCCTTTATTCCATGAAGAAATATTCTTCCTGAGAGACTGTAGCAAAAAGTTAGACTTCAAGAACGAGGTTTCAGCAAACTTCATACATATGACTTTTCATCTGCTTGGTTTGTAGGAGCAAATTGCTGAAGAAGCAGTCCTAGTGCAGGGCAGGACCTTGCACATGGGAGTAATGTGTATAAGGGCAAAGTAAAACTGTCAAAAACGGCATCGTTATGCATGTAAGCAATACAAATGCAAACTGTAACCTCTAGGATTGCTCTCTAAGTTTACTGTGCCAACTCCTGGTAACTGAGAAGGATGTGTTTGGAGATGGACAATGCCAGTGGTCAGCAGTCACCTTAAACACAAACGTCCAAACTTTTTGAAGTTAAATATGAAAAGTCTCTTAGAAAAGGTTAAAAAATCCAAGAGTACTGAACTTGAAGTACCTGTATAGCTTCCCTGTAGCATCTTAGGGATGGATTAATATGTGTGCTTTCCCCTGTTTCATTTCCCTTCAAGAGTGCAATGGAACTTTATTTAGTAACTCTTAATGCATGCTGTGACTGTTCAGTGGCATAAGGTAAACCTCCATATTTTACTAAACCCAATAAATCAATCAAAATCAGTGCCTGAATTTAACAGTTTAATTAAAAGGTTTACATGTGCCTTCTCTGCATATCAATAACTTGATTTTCTTTTTTCCATTATTTTCATTCAGAGGTTGCCTTTGGAGTTCAGGTGAGCAACAGATTTATTTATTCTCTTCTACTGCAGGTTTCTGGCAAAGTAGCAGCAGTATGTAAATACTTGATGAGCAAGTGGATTAAATCTAATGAAAATCTGATTGTTCAAATAATATTTGCCAGTTCATGATTGAATGTTATCGGCAATTTCATGAGAAAGATCCTCCCCTTTCTTTTTCTTTTTTTTTTTCCCCAGTATTTTCAGTTCATTAAATAAAATGAAGAAAGTGGGAAGTAATCATACAATCCTATTATATTAACTCTTAGACATAATTTAATTACTCCAAGCCAAAGGCGGTAGGTTATCTCCTCATGAGAAATATTGCCTAAAGATGATATGCTTGAAAGCATCAAACACTGATTCTGATCATTTTTTCTATACAGTAAGACCTGCAGACTGTGTTCCCTGCAGAAGTTTCCTATACCTACGTCACAGAGAGGAAAACAGCAGGGTCTGTGTGATGGATTTATCTGTAGGTTCTTCCCACGCAGTTACAAGACTCCTATAACTCACCAGGGAGTGCAGCAAGATTTAAGTGATCAGAGTTTGAGCTGAGGGGCTCTGGCATACAGCTGGGCTCCCAATTACCACCTGCCTTCGTTAGGCTCTGTCTCACCCACAGCGGTCCTCCCTCCATGCCCAGACCTGGCAGGAAAGCTTAATCAGAAACTTCTTTAGATTCACTCCTCCTGACTGCCTGAGCACATTCAAAATAACATCTCTTCCTTACCCTGCGGCAGGAGCTGCAGGTGCTGTGGCTGTGGTGTGGGAGGCTGAGGGAGTCAGCGCTGGTGCTGATTCTGTCCTGCTTCCCCAGGTTGATTGCAACCAGTTTCCTAATGGCGTTGGTGAGGATGGGACAGTCTGGGTAGCTTGCCCAAGAAACATAAAGCCAGTCTGTGGCACTGACGGTACCACCTACAGCAACGAGTGTGGGATCTGCTTCCACAACCAGTGAGTATTGCTGGAAACCTAGCAGAAGCCTCAGGGCAAAGGGCTCAAGGTAAGGGTGGCAGCTTCACACACCACAGGTGGACTGGGCAGAGAGTGTGAGCTGGAAGCTGGGTGCTGACACTACCAGCCTCAAGATGATGCTCTGCAATCCCTGACACAGGTCTGCTTTCTTCTAGTAAATACAATGACAGTGTGGAGAAGGCATATGATGGAGAATGTGAGCTGAGATCTATTACGGTAAGATAAAGTCCATAAAAGTCTTCAGCTGGCTGTAAAAGGGGGCAGTTCAAACATGACACAGAAGGAAAACAACATGCACAGCTAGTCTGTTCCCAAAGGGAACAGGCATCTGATGACAGCCAAAGCTGAGAGGGTTTTATATGGGGTATCTGGTACCACGTGTCTGTGATTTTCTGATTCAGGCTTCTAGCTTCTGTAACTGGGAATGAAACAAAAATGTTGTGTTGTCTGAAGGCTGGATCTCACCACCTGAATAGCTCCAGCAGTATCTTATGAAGGGCCAAATCACAGTGCTTGCTGTGCCTTCTTTTTCAGCAGGAGAACATTCTTGACTTCTGCTTCCATGCATACATGACCCTGGCTTCTTTTTTTGTTCGTGGAATTAGTTTGATGCTGGATTGGTTCCCAAAGACAGAGGAAGCAGACTTTGTAGGAGTATTATATCTTTATATCAAGCATGTGGACTTATTTCTTCTCTATTCCTGCTCTTTTTACAGATTGATTGCAGTAAGTACCGCAGCAGTGTAGTAGATGGTCAAGTCCTGACAGCATGCCCAAGGATACTGACACCAGTCTGTGGCTCAGATAGCCTCACTTATGACAACGAATGTGAAATCTGTGCCTATAATGCGTAAGTTTTGTGCATAGAATGTCCTTTTGGGTAATTAGTGATAGTTAAGGCTCTCAGATACAGTTCTGTAAAACACTGGCCTGTCTTAAAGCAAGTGTCTCTGTAGGTTTCTTTGGAGCTGGCTGCTTGTAATTCTCCAGCCGACCTGAGTTTTCTTCTACATTTTCTGTCTGTGCTCATGAGGGGAATCACAAAAGAAGCAGAGAACAGCCAGCAGAGCCAGGAACAGATCATGGTGTTACTTGTAACACCTAATTACTCCTAGCACTTGATTACTGTGTAATATGGAAATACGGTGCATTTTGCATCTGTGTGGTGCATTCAGACAAGTCAAGCAGTTGTATTGACCCACAAGGCAGGTGGGACCTTCCTTTCTTGTCCCAGTGCCTAGAGTGTTACGGGGAAAGTTATTCTCAAGGCTTCCTAACCAAAGCACTCCTTTCTTTCAGAGAACATCAGACCAACCTTACCAAACTCTATGATGGAGAATGCAAGCCTGAGATTGTAAGTGCAATAGAAGTCATCTCTTAGGGCTGTTGATAGAATTCTGATCACCCCACAGATTTCCCTAGGAAGAAAGAGGACCATATGACAAGGCTTACGAGGGTCCCAATCCACACTTTGGTTTTCTGCACAGTGAGGTGGATTTTGCAGCCTCCCTGCTCTTTGGAGAGCATCACCCCGTATATATCACCCCCAAAATGATGAAGGATAAAGGAGTTGGGTATGAGATGGGAAGCTGCAGTGTTGCAGAGCACACTTCCCCATGTACTAAACTGGCTTTTGTGCCCAGCGGAAGGGGAGGCCCAAGATTCCACTTGCCAACATGCTGTGCAGGTTGTCAGTTTTCTCTCTGGAGATTACGAGAGTTGCAACAGGGAATCAGAACTCCCATGCTGGGTGCTTTCACAGACATAATGAGACTCACAAGAGCACTAAGTACACATATTTATAGAGCATAGTTTATTGTATATTCATCTGAGATCAACAGTCTGGTGCCTCAGGAAGAGGAGCTTCTCTATCAGCACCAAAATTCTGGGATGTAGAAAGTCCATTCTCCAACTTAGAAATGACCATTTTTTATATATACTTCCAAACTCTGTGCTTAACTACTGGGAATCCAAAGTAATAATTACAGAGCTGGAGAAATGGGGAGAAAACCAACACAAACCAAAACAGTATTAGTCAGATTTCCAGCTGGTGAAAAACATTTCCCTCTAAATCATAGAATCAGTAGTTAGGGTTGGAAAGGACCTTAAGATCATCCAGTTCCAACCCCCCTGCTGGGGGCAGGGACACCTCCCACTAAACCATGCCACCCAAGGCTCTGTCCCATCCAGCCTTGAACACCACAAGACGGCGCTTTTTTTTTATGAGAATGGGTCCAAAATTTTAGACATGTCTTTCTGCCTGAAGGATCCTTTCTCCAACATTGTCCTTCTTCTTGGCTGCTAGAGAACTAAGGTAATATTCAGAAATCTCCCTTCTGATTGAAGATTTAGCTTCACTATGTCAGGGCTTTGTCCTGTTGCAGAAACAATGGTGGCTATGGCATGGAATGAAAAGGTTAAAGTTTAGCATCAACTTTTCTTGCATAGCAAGGGCTTCACTAGCGCCAATTCTCCTTATTTTGACAGATTGACTGCAGTAAGTACCCAACAATAAGCAATGAAGATGGAAGTGTATTAGTATCCTGTCCAAGGATCCTGAGTCCAGTCTGTGGCACAGATGGCGTTACATATGATAATGAATGTGGGATCTGTGCCCACAATGGGTAAGTGCAATATGCAGAGCACTCCTCCTAAGTAGCCAGCAACGTTTTGCAGTCCTGAGACCATTCTTCTGTATTTCTGCTTATCCCTGTTTCTTCAGGCCTCTTAGAAAGTGGATTGCTTTTAGATTTACCTTGAGTTTCCTTATGGTACCTTCTTTGTTCTCATAAGGGGAAACCTTGAAGAGTCAGACAGCAGCTCCTTGGATTAGTCTTTGGGCTGGGCAGTGACTGAGTCAAGGAAGGAATAATTCAGGATATTGCTTTAAATTGCATGTTATGAGAAGTGATAAGCTTGTTAATGATAAAAGTAATGCAGCTCTTCTGATACACTCCTAAAGAGTTAGAAGCTGTGGTTTGCTTCATTTTGTATATGACTTAGAACATGAGTTTAAGTATTTAGCTCCTCAACTTTATTGCTTCCCTCTTCCAGAGAACACAGCACCCATGTTAGCAAGAAACATAATGGCAAATGCAGACAAGAGACTCCTGAGGTAAGTATTCAATATAAAGCATATTTCTCCTTTCAGCTCTATCACCTTAAAGGTTCTCTGAGGCTACTTTGGGCCAGCTGAAAGTGAGCTGGCCCAAAGTTTTGTCAAACCCTTGTGTTGGAGATGCCTACAGATCTCGTCTGTCCTGGGGCAGGTGTCCTTTGGGCCCTCCTTACCTGCACAGCCCTGGCAGATGAGCTGTATGGGAGCTAGGCACAGAGTTTTCGTTACAAATTCATACCTACAACCTTTGGGGTGGGGATATATTCTGGTACATGGAGCACACCTGAAGTTTTGATATGAGTGTGTATAGCCGAGGAGCTCCAGAGCTGGTATCTAGAACATGCCAGCACATACATGTGGAAGTTGGTCAGTTTGGGCTTAGATCTTCCTTTGAGGGTGCTCTTCAAATGCATTGTCAGCAAAGTCCAAATTCCTTCGCTATTTTGGTGTTTTGTTTTTTTCTAGAATACAGAATGAAAAGGGAACTTTTTCTCTTTGCTTTTCTGGCATATCTTGCATGTGGGATTGACTGAGATATCCACCCTAGTGATTTCACATCTCCCAAACTATGCAGTGCTCTGCCGTCCCCTCTGTGCATGAGAGGATTCACGCAGAACTGACTCAACCTGCTTTAGAGAGAACTGAATTGTAGCTCCAGTGTTGTCTCAGCATCCCAGCTTGAAAGACCTGGCAGGAGTTTACATGGTGGTTTTTCTCAGAGAACAAAGACTTCCCTGGGTTTGACACTCCTGCTTTTTGTAGATCGATTGCAGTCAGTACCCATCAAGGATATATGAGGGTGGTAAAGCCCGGATACGCTGTCCAAGAATCCTGCTCCCAGTCTGCGGCACAGACGGATTCACTTATGACAATGAATGTGGCGTCTGTGCTCATAACCTGTGAGTACTGTACATAGGATTCTATTTTGGAGTCACCAGCCATGATTAGTGCTCAGGTGGCTTTTCTTTTGATACCAACATAGCTGTATGTATCTTTCTGTTTCTCTTTCACCTCGTGAAGACCCTGTCACTGTGGTTTTTTTCCCTGATGCTGTTTGTGCTCCTTGGGACAGCTGTGGGCTAGCCCTCTCTCAGTCTGGGTACACTATGAGGGCTGCGGTATTTGGGTGGAGAAAAGAGTGGATGGGACTGCTACATAGCACACAGTGAGAAGACCTGATAGGTCTGTTGCTGCTTAGGATTACGTATGCTAATGAGCGGGAGAGGTGGTTCATTAGGCAATCAGACGTTTCCTTTATCATATATATTTGGTTATGAGTTTGGTTTGCTTTCTGTGGCACAACGCTTAGCTGGCGAGCACGCTAACACCAACCTTTCCCTTTCAGAGAACATGGAACTAACGTTAAGAAAAGCCATGAGGGAAGGTGCACAGTGGAAAGTACTCCTGTAAGTGTAACTAGCTGTAAAACACACACCATCTCCTACCCCCTCCAGCCTCCGAAAGACCCTGGCTGGGCTCAGTGCACCCGCAGCACTCCTGGACGCATCTAGCGGTGATGCACAGGGCTCATGATGGCGCTGAGGTTCTCCCTGGCCGCTCACAGTGGCTGCTGCCAATGTGCTGTACATGAGGGCAAGAGAGAACGGGAACAGGCCAGGGCTTCAGAAACAAAATGTCCCAGTGCTGCAGATCCCTGCACAGAAATCATCAGAGGCAGCCCTTTTTAGCACAGTAAGAAAGGAAGACAGAACGCTGTGTTAGATGTCAGTGTATTCATTTGGTGCTAGGATTCCCATTGCACTAGACAGGCAGGTTAAAATATTCCTCATGCCCTGGTTGGCCAGGAAAAATCTACTCTCAGGTATGGATGCAAAAATAGCTTTATTATCCTGCGCAGTAACAATATGTGCTGATAATATCTCAACACACTTATTCTGCTTATGCAGAGCAGCTCTAAAGCACCAAAAATAATTTCATGCATCCTGAGGGACTGCAATATATTTTCTATACTAAAGACACATTGTTAAGATGCTGTCTTTAATTTGCCCTTGGACCACGTGGGAAATATGGGTAATAAGAGACATTGCACTGGAGAAACTAGGCAAAATGACAGTGAAGTGTCAGTGATGCTTAGCTCGTGTAGACTGACTTCCAAAGAGTTTGTCTGTTTATCCTCAGATACTTAAAATGTTAGACTTTATAGACTGTAAATTAAATATTTCACCAGGTGCTGGTGAAACAGTTCTTGCTGCTGTTTTGAAAAAGCTGAAAGAAAATCTCAGACTTAGTTAACTGTGACTTAATGTCAAACATTTTAAATCAGATTCTTTGGGTTAAATGCTCGTTTTGAAACTTGCATGTGTACTAGTGGAGGGAAAGGATCTCTTTGGCCAGCTGTTCCTTTCCTCCCTCTGTTGGCAGACAATACCAAACCCAGCTACAATGACTTAATTCATTTATAATGGAAGACTAAACTTAAAACCCCTCTGATTTTCTGGCAGAAGCCTTTCAAATCTGGATGTTCGGGGTGGTCAGACTGCAGATGAGGAGTTCTTCCATCTCCCAGCATTGTTACTTTCTCTCTCCAGGTTGACTGCAGCACATACCTGAGCAATGCCGAAAGCGGGGGAGCCATTGCAGCCTGCCCCTTAATCCTGCGTGAGATCTGTGGGACAGACGGTGTCACCTACAGCAATGACTGTTTGCTGTGTGCCCATAATGTGTAAGCCCTGGAGGTCACTCCTGAGAGCTCAACCGAATGACTTGCTGAGCATTTTTAACTCTGCTTTCTTTTCCAGGGATTTTTCAACTAATGTTGCAAAGAAGCATGATGGAAGGTGCTTAGAAGAAGTTCCCCAAGTAAGTAAAATGTAAAGAAAACCAAGAATAACAGAATGGTTTGAGTTGGAAGGGACCTTAAAGATCGTCTAATTCCAACCCCTTCCACTAGAGCAGGTTGCTCCAAGCTCCATCCAGCCTGGCCTTGAACACTACCAGGGATGGGGCAGCCACAGCTTCTCTGGGCACCCTGTGCCAGCGCCTCGGCACCCTCATAGTGAAAATGTCTTCCTAATACCTAATATATATGTCCCCTCTTTCAATTTAAAGCCATTACCCCTTGTCCTGTCACTATGTGCCCTTGTCAAAAGTCCCTCTCCGTATTTCTTTAGGCCCCTTTTAGGCACTTAGATACCCTGCGTACCTCTTTAGATACTTTAGGTGTAGCCCTTTAAGTACTACGCGCTTGAGTGGAGACTGGTTGCATAACTTCAATAAATGCTTGCTGGTTTTGGTGGTGTAGCCTTCACCCGGTGTCGCAGCTTGTGCTGTCTTTCCTTCTGAGGGTGAATATCACTCCCCCAGCAGCAGGAACATTGTGTGCTTCCTGCACGCAGTCAAGAACAGAAAGGAAAGAGGACAGGTGAGGAATGAGTTATGAGACAGGTAGCATAAATGATTTAAGGCTTTACAAGAAGAAATCCTTTTCCCACAGCAGTCTATCCTAGCTGCCACCAGAACTGAGCAGTCTGTCTTGGCAATACAGGAGGGGGATGCAGAGGACCCAGGGTATCCAGTGCCTTCTGGAAGCTTGTGTTTTACAAAAGGATGTTCTGCAAAGATTAGGAAATTGCCTGTGTTTTGCATGCTGATACCTAATGTACCAGGGCATTCAAACCCCTTTCTGTTTTTTTATTGTAAATGCAATATAATCTAATGTATACCAACAATGAATCTTGTAAAAATACCGGTTTAACTATATTTGCCCAGCTCTAAACTATTTATACTCTCTGGGGAACTGAAGAACAAAGCCATCACATTAGCATGTGTTTGAAAGAGTCAACACCCCGAGTCAGATATTTCATTTCTATACAAACAAACTATGAAATGTCATTCCTTTGTTTCCTGAGTATGCTCTGTGCTCAGACCGGGTGAGATACATAAATCAGGGAGGAAGAGCTCACATTGGAGAAACTGGGAATGCTAAATACAAGGCCAGTTCTTCAACTGGTGTAAATCAGCTTCAACTGCTGTCAGTCCTGTTGGCAGATTTCAACACTTGGAGCCATCCTGTTGCAACAAAAGGCATGTCAGCACATCGCATCCATTCTTGTGGGCCACGAAAAACACCTTGGTCACAGTTGGCCCTCTTGCGGGATGTACATAAATCATGCCATTTTGATTTGCAGATCATTTTTAAGATGCATTTTGCAATATCCTATTATGCAGGTTCAGCAAAGTATAGGGACATCAAGATAAATACAAAGCTGAATGAGTAATGTCTACCTCCAAGCCTTGATTCAGTCTTCTCCAGCATAAGACTATGAGAGGAAATTGCTAGTTTTCCATGAAGAATGACTTAATATATAACCATAATTTGTTCTATGGCAGACATCAAAGGGCAGAGGCATAAGCATGGGGGTTGCACAGAGCTGAGCCTGTGTCTTTGTTCCCCAGCTTGACTGCAGCCGGTACCGAATTTCCACGCTGGATGATGGCAGACAGCTGATGGCCTGCACCATGATCTATGATCCTGTCTGTGGCACTGATGGCGTCACTTATGCCAGCGAGTGTACACTGTGTGCCAACAACCTGTAAGTAGTCATTCTCCCTGTGAGATTCATAGTTGTGGTGGTTGGATCTGTAACGTCAAGTAATGTGCAAGGGCTCCCCCTGAAGCCCTGTGCTGGGTTGGTCCTGCCTATCTACCCCCATTTTCCTGCTTCCCGTGGTTGGTGTTTGACACGGGTGTTCAACCCCAGATCCCCACAAAGGGAGATATATCAGCTGAGAAGAATATTATTCCAGAAGACACATGCCTGGTCCGTAAGGGCATGTTCTTGTTAGTGATGTGTAGGCAGTGCTAAGCTAGTTTATCTTAACATCTGCTGTGTGCACTGGGTAGGAGCGAGGTTTGTTCTTGCACTGTGACTGTAATGGGGAAGGTTGTGGCTAACAGTGGTTTCTCTTTCCTCCAGGGAGCGTCAGGCCACTGTGGGCAAAAGAAAGAACGGACGCTGTGAAGAGGATATTACAAAAGTGAGTGGGAAAGGATGGGAACTAAGAGTGAGGTCCAGTGCCTGCTGCACTCGAGGAGACTGTCCTCTGCTCTGGGTTATGAATCGGGGTAGCGGTGTTGTGCTTACTGGTCAGAACCAATAGCCATCCCATTGCTCTGAAACAGTGCAGGAAAAGATGCAGCACTGAGCAGGAATAGTAAAAGATCACATCTGCCACCAGGAGGAAACTTTGAGTTTGCTATTATGATGTTACAGTTTAATTTCTTAGTGGGGTGTCATTCCTTATGCTGGGGGGACGACGACGACGACGACACACGGATGTGGTTTCCTTGCAGGTAGAGAGACTCATGTCTATTTTCTGTGTGCAGGAGCATTGCAAGGACTTCCAACAGCCCTCTCCTATGTGTACCATGGAATATATGGCCCACTGTGGCTCTGATGGCAAAACATACGGCAACAGATGTTTATTCTGCAGTGCCTACCTGTACGTACAAGATCAAAACTCTTCCTCTCATGATCAGTTCCTATACCTGCTATGAGTGCAGGGCTGTTTTCATAATGGGTTTTTGATCAACTGCTTATGGGCATATACTGACTATTTCTGATGCACCATGACTTGTGCAAGGACATGGGTGGTTTTTGCATCTTAAGGGGAAATGCAAAGGGCCTGTTTCTGTGATCTGTATGCGCCTCCTGTTTGTTAACTTGGAAGATATTTTACTCATTTTCATCAGCATGTAATCTTCCCCACAAGCTTATTAGGGCACATGGAAAGTACTTCACGAAACCAACTGGATTGTATCAAACGTGTGAAACCATTCATCTTTCCTTTAATGATAATAATGAAAAGGCTTTTGAGGCTGTTCTTTATCTACAGTCAATACTCAGCTAACACTTGGGCCAGTGAGTGAGGAATAGGGTTTCATCATTGAATATGCTCTGTGTCTAATCCTTCTCTTTCCTTTTCTAACCAGGGAAAGCAATAGGACTCTGAACCTCATGAGTATGGCTGAATGCTAAGTCTGTGCTGAAGTCCAGCCCAGGAAGAGAAACTGCCTTTCATGTGACTATGGGCTGATCTTCCCCAACAACTTTCCTTCAGTTTGTCTCGTTTCCTTAGCTCCTGAAACACTTCTTCAATAAACTCTGCAACATTTCTCCATGTTAATTCCATGTCTCATTCCTTTTGCCGCTTCCCCTCCCTGACGTGGTACTAGTGGTGCATATGTATTTTTCTATTGATATCCTGCTCTATCAAGCACTGTGGGTGAATATTTTCCTGCCATGTGACAGTGTAATCCCTGCTCTGATGAGGGCCTGACCTCCCTTGGAGCTCCCAGGCACATCCTTACTCCTCGGAGTCTCCTTGTCAGTATTAATTTCATCTAACCGTTAATATTTCTGTCTGACCTGATCATGGACTTCATAGCACAAGGAGGCGTTTACCTCAAGGGCATGGTCCACCTTCTCCACGGGGCAGTGTCTAGGATGTGGGTGGTGGTTTGCTCTCAAGAAGAGCACTTCCTTGCTGTGGGCTAGAAAGGGAACCTGGCTAGTCTTGGCTTCCACTGCCTGTGCAGCCTGTCTCATGGAAGAGGCAGCAGCCTCTCTCCACTGAATTTGTCCTCAGTGTCAAGTGCTGTTACAGGATATAATCTACAGGAGCAGAATGTCAAGACCCCTCCAGGGTAATAGACAGCAGAAGTGCCCACTCATAAAATGTCTTCATACAATCGCAGAATAGTTAGGGTTGGAAAGGACCTTAATATCATCCAGTTCCAGCCCCCCTGCCATGGGCAGGGACACCTCCCCCTAAACCATGCCACCTGAGGCTCGATCCAGCCTGGCCTTGAACACTGCCAGGGATGGAGCATTCACAACTTCCCCGGGCAACCCATTCCAGTGCCTCACCACCCTTACAGTAAAGAACTTCCTCCTTATATCCAATCTAAACTTCCCCTGTTTAAGTTTGAGCCCATTACCCCTTGTCCTATCACTACAGTCCCTAATGAAGAGTCTCTCCCCAGCATCCCTATAGGCCCCCTTCAGATACTGGAAGGCTGCTATGAGGTCTCCACGCAGCCTTCTCTTCTCCAGGCTGAACAGCTCCACCTTTCTCAGCCTCTCTTCATACGGGAGGTGCTCCAGTCCCCTGATCATCCTTGTGGCCCTCCTCTGGACTTGTTCCAACAGTTCCATGTCCTTTTTATGTTGAAGACACCGGAGCTGCACACAATCCTCCAAGTGAGGTCTCACAAGAGCAGAGTAGAGGGGCAGGATCACCTTCCTCGACCTGCTGGTCACGCTCCTTTTGATGCAGCCCAGGATACGGTTGGCTTTGTGGGCTGCGAGCGCACACTGCCGGCTCATGTTCATTTTCTCATTGACCAACACCCCCAAGTCCTTCTCTGCAGGGCTGCTCTGAATCTCTTCTCTGCCCCACCTGTAGCTGTGCCTGGGATTGCTCTGACCCAGGTGTAGGACCTTGCACTTGGCATGGTTAAACTTCATCAGGTTGGCATCAGCCCACCTCACAAGCGTGTCAAGGTCCCTCTGGATGGCATTCCTTCCCTCCAATGTATCAACCGAACCACACAGCTTGGTGTCATCGGCAAACCTGCTGAAGGCACACTCAATCCCACTGTCCATGTCACCGACAAAGATGTTGAACAAGACCGGTCCCAACACCGATCTGTGAGGGGAACCACTTGTTACTGTTCTCTAGCTGGACATTGAGCCATTGAGCACAACTCTTTGCTTGCTGCCAATTTATTAATGCAACAGAATGCCTTCAGGACTGGTGGGCAGAAAACACCCCTGGGGTGGGGGACAGCCCTGGTACATCACTGCAGCTGCCTGACTTCTAAGGCCATTTGGGAATGAAAAAGGTGCAGAGGTTCACTCGTGACCAGTTTTAACTTAATATATAACAAGTCATGGGAAAGTGGTTCTGTCTGATAGTCATGTTTTGTCTACTTTTTTAAGGCCAAGGAGCTCAGGACCTGGTGACATAATTGCTGTTACTTTGGTGTCTGTATTGATAGCAGGGAGTTAGGGGGACCTAGGGACTGCCCTTCATCTGTTGGCAACATAGGTACAGCCACTACCAGTAGCTTTACACCAGGTCACCAAAGCTATTGCAAATCCAGTGTTTCAGGATTAAAAGATTTCTTCTGGACTACAGCTAACGCCTTCCTGATTCAGTGTCCCATTGTAGTTTACAGAGAAAAAAACAATTATTTGGATTGGTTTGGAAAGTCACTCTTTGGATTGTCAGGCTAAAAGAATAGGCCGAAGGCAAGTGTTCCTGACTTGGAGATACTGTGGGTACTGTACCAGGGAATGAGGCCATAGTACCTCCGTGCCATTAGTGTCTGTGGCTGGCATGTACTTTTCAAGACAATTTGTGGCTAACAATGGCTTATTGTACTTCTCTTGGGTCTGTGTCCTAATGCAAACACTCCTTCGGTTTATATAACCTTTTTGCCATTTTCAGTCAAGCTGTTTTTGCAGAGCATGCTGCTTTAATCTTGTTTGAGTGTTACTTGGTTACCCTCAGGGATAAGACCTGAGTATTTTTTTTCTTGTGGACTTTGGCAGACTTTCACTTGGACTTAGTGCTGACTGCTGGCTTTTGCAATGCAGTAAAGCTGTCAAGATCCAACTGAATGGCATTAGCTGGGCACAGCCATGCCAAAGCCTCCTCTGTGGAGCTCATTGTCTGATGACACCAGAGGCAAACATGAACTAAGGGAGGCATAATGCTGAGTCTAAGTCAGAGCAACCTAGGGAAGAAGCCAAAGCAGTCATTAAACAGAGGTTTCCATGTGGTATTTGCCAGTAGATTTCATGTAAAAGTGTATAATGGAATAAATCACTAAAACTGGGCCAGAAAATGGGAAAAGCCTGACACTGGAGTTTAAATATCCCCCAGGCTCAGGGGGTGTTTTATGAAGCAATATAACTCTATAAAAGTAGGGCAGCCTTCTTCTCAGGGACAGAGCTGTTTTCTGTGCCTTGGAGTTGTTTTTCAGCTGTTGCAGGGTTACTTTCTGAGTGTGTGCTAATTAGATGATTTCTTTCTGTTTTGTGTTGTAGCTGGCCTCAAGTTGCACCAAGGGAGGTTTAGATTGTATATTAGGGAAAAAATTCTTCACTGAAAGGGGTGTCAACCATTGGAACAGGCTGCCCAGGGAAGTGGTTGAGTCCCCACCCCTGGAGGTATTTAAAAGACGTGTCGATGTGGCACTCGGGAACATGGTTTAGTGGTGGACTTGGCAGTGCTGGGTTAATGGTTGAACTCAATAATCTTAAAGGTGTTTTCCAATGCAAATGGATCCTATGACATGGAGGCAAAGACAAGCGCATTGAAGAGGAAGCGCTGAATTTTTGTGGTTTAGGAGAGAGGTAGGACAATGCCAGGTTCAAAGTGCCACTAAGAGACTTGAAAGGTGCTTTTGAGATATGGTTGAGTGAGTTGGATGTCTGTTTGTTCATAGCTAGAGGAATGGCTGGATAGATGAACAAATAGGGATTTCTGTGCTGGGGAGCACCAAGAGATCGTCTAATGAGTTCAGTGCTTGCCGGACTGCAAATGTATTCAGTAACTGTCTCCCCTATAAGGGTGATAGACGCTTTGGTGCTGCTCAGACCACTGCTCCATTGCTTCTTGAATGCACTATGCTGCAAAACCCCAAGGCTGACTTTCTTAGTCATCTCAGGCAAAGCCTGAGCAGCTTCAAAATGGTCAGGTTACTCTCAGAACCCATTCACCTCTCATGAGAGGAAAGCCTGTATTTTAACTTGGAAAGAGGCACTGAAGGGGTCAGACACAAGTGTGGATTTAGTCCTGCTTCAGTGGACTCTTCTTTCTGCACTCTTTTCAGGAACAGAACTAGCTGTAGGTGCAGTCTTATATCCTCAGTCAAGGCTGCAGGGAAGGATCCAGCTCCACACACTGCCTTGCAGCCACTACCGCAGCTCCGGATAGCAGGGACCAAGCTCCTAAGCCACATCAAGGGGTGATGAACTTTGCTGTATTTTCATCCAAGGTCCAACCTCAGGAGTCGTGACCTGTGAACGCACCAGTACATACTACAAAGGCAATATATTTTAAAAATATAAATGTTCTCTCTCCTTCCTTGTTTGTCTTAGTTACCTTTATAGCCTTATCAATGTCTCTTTGAATCTACAGTCATTTTTCTTACAACACAAAGAGGAGGAAGAATGAGGTGAATCATTGAAATCTTGATTGATAAGTGGGATTTAGAAAACAATACTTGGTCTTTTCATATTGAGCCAAAAGATTTTTTCCATTATTTATCAGCACTCGCCTATCTGTGACTTCCAAAAGAACCCAACAAACAACAACTTTTCCTTGATAGTGTCTGTACCTAAACTTCAGTCAAACACTTTAACAGAAATTCTATGCCTTCCAAAACTATGTCTGCTGATTTACCTTGTTTTAGCTTTTTTTTCTATGCTGCTTTTTCTGGAGAGGCATGCAGATGGGCCTGGATACTCTGTCAATCTCTTGAGTGGTGCTTGAGAGTGACGAGGCTCATCCCACTGCATTTTTTATGTTCTTTTTTTCAGAAGAATATCTAAATGGGGTGGGTTTTGCCACTTTTATAACTCCATATTCCTCAAAAAAAAGAAATACAGAAATAATTATACAAACTCATTGTGTGAGTTGCACAGGTGTATTTGACTGTCTGATAGCAAAGAAAATACTCTGGGAACTGAAAAGATTTCCTCAGACCTCTATATTTAAAGGGGTACAATCCTGGTATCCACTTGTTTCATCCATCAATACATTCGCACTCAGAAATGTTCATTCTCTTGTTATAATTTAATGTTTGAGACAATTTTATTTGATTCTTTGCTGTGCTCTGGTCTCCGGTTGTGTGCTCTCTGCTGATCAACGGGTAGATACGAGAAAAGCAGACAGCAGCCGTGGAAGGAAGCCTGTCTCCAGCTGGCAGGCATCCACACTGCTTAGGAGGGTTTTCCAGATTCTCACCAGCTGAGGTGCAGCCCCGTAAGTTTAAACATACTGTGAATTTGCAAACAAAGAGCATTCTCATAGCGTGGTGCTTCCTGCCTATTTTTCTTTCATAGAAGCAAAACCTGAATTTCATTCAAGCCCCCTGAATAATGAGGAATATTTGGAAATGTATTGCTTTATGCTCTTCTACACTGCTTCCTTTAAAGCGCAGCCCCAGGGGCATTGCTGAGGATGGCCAGTTTGGGCCCCCTGGCCAGGCGGTGGAGCAGGTCTGTGGCACAGATGGTTTCACTTACACCAGTGAATGTGGGATCTCTGCCCATAATGTGTCAGTCTGATGGAAAGAACGTGCTTTCCGAGTGACAGTCACCTAGCCCCTGGCCTCTCCCTGTCCTTTTCCAATTTATCCTCTTTTTCTCCCTTTTCACTCGCTGTTTGTGCTTGGAGGGAAATCATGAAGATTTAGTGGAGGAGACAGTCAAAGAAAATAGCTGGAGTGGAAATCCAACGATGCAGTATATTCAGATGGCACAGGTTTGTTGACTGGTAGGATTATAATAGCCAGAGACAGTATAACCACTTAATTGCTGGTGGATAACTCAGATGAACTCTCCTTCACTTGCATTATTTGGGAGTTTTATTTACATTCCCAGCACCCATCCCCATTTGGGAAAATGGTCATACTGTTTCTAATGTCAGACTTTTTCTTCTTCAGGGAACATGGCACACCCAGAGTCTCAGGAACAGCAGTCATCCCAGTGACTAAGAAGCAGCCTGATCTCCCATTGCTCTCTGTGGCATCATCCCAAATAATGTCAGACGGATGATGAGCAGGCAGCATATGATTGGACGTAAGTGATGCATATACCTTCTGTTGACATTTTCTTTGGCAGGGATTTAACGCTAGCTTTCTAATAATGCCATTCTCCACAGGCTGCATTCAAATGTATGAAGAGAAGGATGGCAAAAGGATGCAAAATATGAGTCAAGTAGGAGAAATATTTTTTTGCTATGCAAGCATGCACAAGCAACCTTCACTGACAGCTTCAGGAAAGTGCAGCATAACCTGTTTCAAGACCAGAAAAGGAGACACACAAAACCTTTGCAGGTATCAGTGTGTTCTGCTCTGCTGAGATAAGAATTTTTGTCAGGTTGCAAATGGGGCATGGTGTACAAGCCAGGGGATGTAGGAGCCATATGATCATGTATGAAGTAAATAACTGCATTACTTTGCTAGTGTAATAGTTTAGAGGTGGTAGAAGTCCTGCTATTTACCTCAATTTCTGTGAAATAATAAACCCCTGTAATTTGGCAGCATGCTGCTTTCTGTCAGCACCAACGCTGCTTCACCCATGTCCAGCTGCAAAGAATCAGCCAGTGGTCTCATTAAACCTCAACTCTGCAAAATAAATGAAATTGTTGCCCTTTATTTTGATGTTAATAATGAAGGAATAAATGTTCAGTGGTTATGATGCTAATAGTCCTTCAGCTGTAGAAACTCTTTCCATCCAATACCTCCTATTCCAGCCAAACGTTCAAGTTACATCACCATTATGCATTCTGTCTCTTACCCTATTCTACCTTTCTTTGCCATCAGGGAGAGCAGTGGATTTTCATGCTTAGCTTATTGCACCCCTACCCCTCAGAAATAAAATCCCTTCTTGCTACTTTATTTGTAAGATCTTTCTTAAAAAGCAAACCACCATTCCTCCCAAATCCCAGAGTTGTTCTTGGTGTTTTCTCCCCATAAATGAAAGCAGCCACCTTCATTTGCCTTTTCCAAACATTGTTTCTTGTATGGATTTTTGCTAGTTTTTGGTTGATGAGATCTGGGAACATGTTTTTTTTTTTGGTGCTCTACTTGCTCCTTTTCTTCATTGCCTTGTCCCTTGGTTTCACATGGGAAAAATTTGCCTGGGGATGCAATACATTGATGTTTCTTGGGGCAGTTAATAGGCAGTGATGCCTCCAGGTTACTGTAGCAGCAGTGGATTCGCACCTCCAGGAACAGCTCTGCTGTCCCTGTTGCTTCCTCTCATATGATTTTTTTTTCAGGGGGACACACTCTTGGAATGTTTATCTTACTTAAAAACCACTTTAGAATGATTTCTCTCTCATACATGTCATTAGCTGTGTATAGATCTCTTCCCCTTTAGCTCCCTCAAGTTGGACAGAGCCTCAGCTCACCCTGTCCTGAGCTTGCATGAAGAAGTTTCCAGACCCTGGCCCAAAGTGTTGTGGAGCTACAGGCCCATGGGGATCTTATTCAAAGACCTAGAGCTGTGAAAAGGGTACAAAAGCCCCGAGTCCAAGGCTTCGGATATTTACTCAAGGAAATTATTCCTCAGTTACTTACTATTCCAGATAGAGCTCAGAAAAATTGCTATTCTAGTCCTCCTGACCTCTGATCAAGAGCATGAAAGGAAACTATGACTCGTTTACAGCCAGACCTCCTCAAAATGAACAGTCTTGGTGTTTTACTTACCAAGAGGAGGGAGATGTAAACATCGAAGGTTAATTACCCTCTTGTCAAGAGCACTTTGTGGTCTTTAGACATGTCTGTCAATCTTATGAAACAGAACTGAGGGGAGCTAGCACTGAAGGCATGTTCCTACGCTAAATTAATGAGGCTTGGCAGCTCACTGTGAAGAGGTGATTCCTGTGCTTGATAGGAGACTATAATCTGTCTCCCCAGCCAGCCTTATCACAGCACTCATACTGCAGTTGCATCTGGGATGCTTATCCCTCTATAAACAAGCGCTTGATTGCAGCTGTCCAGGGATCAAGTGATCTTCCTTGAAGCCTTCATATTCCTCTTTGATGCTCAGCAGCATGCAGCAACTGCTCATCCCAACCATACTGAATTACTTTTTCCAGCCCTGATAGTCAATTAAAATATCTTCTGCCTATGAGCTTCTTGTAGCAATGACACTGTTTGGTGGCTTGTGTAGCTGTCTGGAATCCAAAAGACACAGCCACGATCCCCCTGTCGTGTGCTATTCTGATGATGTGCGTGCTGCTAGATGTCTGGTAGCTTGAAAACACCTCATCTGCTGTCCTTTAGAGATGTGTTCAACTATTCCCCTGGTTTATATAACCTCAAAGTAATTTGCTTTCATGGCAGAAATGCTTATTCATTCTATTTTAACTGTGCATTGAGTTATAAATAATGTCTCCTTGCAGATGAGAATTTATTGACCTTTTACATGTTTTTCTTTCCTGCCTTTGGAAGATTTTTCTCCAGACCCCAGCTACTGAAGGAGGCCTTCCCAGCCTTAGCAATGAAGTTGCCAGATTAACTTTCTCCTACCAGGCAGCCGTGAATGTTGTCAATCCCAGGCTGACTGTAACTTCGCACAGCAACCTCCTCATTGTTTCTGCTTGGGCTGTGGCAAAGATGAAATGAGCACTCGGTGAGGCACAGCTGAGATCACTGAAGTGTCAGGAAAATGGAATAAACCAATGATTTCCTCTTCCTCTGACCAGCTGCAGGATAACGTCTCCTGTATTACCTCCAGACCACATTCCCTGCAGTGTGCTCACTTCAAAGAGCAATAGCCTGTGCCATTGCCCAGCCAAATGTTTTGCTCTTTAGAGTCTCCTTTTTCTGCTGCTCATTCTAGCATTTTCCTGCTTTCACGTGCGTAACTCTTGCCCTGTGCAATTGAGCCCTGACTTGACATCCTTATCATCCAGAAACTATGCAGGGCTGAAGCATGGCATGAGCTGGTGCGGTAAGAATTGAAGGTATGTGCTCAGAGCTGGTGCTACAGCGCAGCAGTGAAGTGGCTGCTATTTTGGCAGCTGATTTTCTGTGGTGCAGGTAACTCTGCTGTAGATTTAGAGGCTGCTGCCCTTCTGCGGAAGCACTGGCAGGGTGTTTGGGCTGTTGCAGAAATGGAGAGACTTTGAAATCATTGCAAGCTAATAACATTCTCATATTTGAATAGCGTGTTTGGTATTTTAATGATAATTACAATCTGCTCTTTTTGTTGTACATGTTACTGGTCATCCCTGTAAAAGTGTCTGGGAGCTCTTATCTGTGACCCTTTAGCAAAGGTGGTAGGAAAACTCTGAAGGTATTCTCCTGGACTATGGAGAAGTATTATGTTCATTAATAAAAACTATCTATAGGAGAGGGCATTATATAAGTACCATATACCTAAAATAACTCAAGTTGGAAGAGCTCTCTAGAGGTCTAAAACAAGGCCAAAGTCCAAGTCAGCCCAGGGTCCTCAAGACTTTCCTTATTCAGCTTGGTTTTCAGCGTCACCGAGGAAGGACATGCATGGCCTCCTCTGATTCCTGTGCCACCGCTTGATCAACCTCATGGCAAAGAATAACTCCTCATATTTGTCAGAATGTAATCCTTTTGCTGTGCAGCTCTGAGAAGATTGGCTCTGTCTTCTCTAGAACCCCATCAGGGAGCTGCAGATAGCAGCAATCCCCCATAGCCATCTCTTCTCCATCTCCTTCAGCTTACCCAAATGCCCTGTGTGACAGCCCCTGACCAGCCTAGTGGCCCCTGCTGGACTTGTTCCCATGTGTCAACATCTGTCCTTGCAGTGAGGCCAAGTACATTTAATTCATTGCATAAGTAATGTGAAACCATGTTACCCTTCACCTGCAGGGTACAAAGTTCTGCACATGGTCTTATTAGTTCAGAAGAATATTCTACCGGCATTACCTGAATCAAGCTCTATTTAATAAGCTCATAAACACCTGGATACATTTCCATGTTGATATGTTTTAATCATATCATTGACTTTACTGCTTAGTTCAAACAGTACCTTTGGGCACTAGGTGAGAGGCAGATCTTCCATTTGTTCTGTATTGGTTTCTTTCGGCATGTGGCTCAGTGCAAGTAGTTATTGACCACACTGCGGCCAAGAGAAAGACAAAGATGGAAACCGCAATCTGTATTGCATTTAGGAGGCGTTTTGGAGTGATTAGAGGCAATTTCATGAAACAGCTACAACTAATTATTATTATTTCCCACTTTTACAACAGCTATTTGTTAATTAAATAACGTGACAAAACCCAGGAATGTTTGGAAAAGTGTATCGAGTAATTTGTCATTCATTTATCAGGGTATTACACTGAGAAGTCACATATCGCCTAAGAAATTTCCCACATTGGTTTTGATTCTTCCAGAGAATATGAAATCGATACTGGCAAAAACTTCAATGGAAAATGTAAACCAAGAAGTCTTTGGGTAAGTGAGAGAGGATGTTGTGTAACGGCCAAATCCTGCCCTGGTGTCTGCCAGCAGACCCTCTGGTGCCCTGAGGCACTAACATATGGTACTCTGAGATGTGGTACTGCCTTTGCTTGCTAGCAGACCTCTGCCCTTGTGCTGGCTTCTGCATAGATGAGGATTTTCCATTAGCAAAATGGTCATCAGCCATATGCTGCATCTGAATTTGAGGATTAGAAGACCGTAATGAAGTGGATTACAGCACGAGATCAGTGGCAGGATTGCAGATCAAATCCTCTTTTTAACTGTTCTTCCAGGAGCGGCTAAGAGCTGAGCAACCTGTCCCACAGCATGAGCTGAGCCAGCTGTGGGATTTTTCCATGCCCTTATCAGAAGCAGGATAATGTGGAGCTGTGGATGTTGGCCAGCTGAGTCTGAAACCTGGTGACTTCTGGGTGTTGTTTTTGTGGCTTGCCTGAAGGGGCACCTGTGCAGCTCAGAGGAGACTGGTGACTTAACTGTCACAGACTTGAGTCTCCCTAGAACGTCAGTAGCTGAGGTAGTGAAGGGATGGATCTGCTGAGCATCAGACGGGAGTTGTGGTGATTGAAGGGAATCTGGGTTGCCTGGGGCAAGTGCCAGACCCAGTGCTGAACCTGGCATTTTATTCTGGTGTATAAAGGCCACACACACCAGCCTTTGTCAGGAAGGTGCTCTCCGCCCATCAGGAGAGAGGTCCATCCTGCCTAGAGGACTGCACCATCCGGGGCAGGGAGCAGCAGCATTGTGGGCGCCAGGCAGGAGACAACCTGTCCAAAGCTGTCAGGTCAGAGTGGGTGAGGATGATTTACAGTGGACTTGCTGCCTGGCTGGAGAAGGTAGTATCAAAGTTCATGTTTGACCCAGAAAGATGTACCTTCCTCAAACTGTGCAGAGACTGTATGCCACTTCATCAGAGAGCTGATAAAGGCAACAGGCATGGCGTGTGAGAGCAGCCTCAGTGTGATTCTGTGTACACACAGGGAAAGTACTTGGCTTCCAGAGACGCCATCCGCAAGGCGCATTAGGCAATATATCTTGAAGATGTGCTCAATCCGTCTAAAATATTCATGCATGCTCTCTGTAATTTATAGAAATAAATCCAGCAGCATAATTATTTTCATACTTCTCCCTGTGAAGAAACCCATCTCTTCCAGGTAAAAATGTAACCTATACATCCATACAGCCATGCTGCTGCCTTCACAGCTCGCCGGTGCCCAGGATAGATGATTCCATGAACTATACAACGTATACTTTAAAGGATCAAAGCATACCCTGTAGACCACTGCCACATATCAGGCACCAACAAAATTTCCTGAGCTAATATTCAATGATTTCAACTGAGTTCCATTTGATTAATGGGGGGTGCCTTGTTTGCTCAAGGGAGCATCTGTAAACATTTTTTGCTCTGCAGCTCCAGTAGTGCAGAAGTCTATCCTAAGCACAGTGCTCAGCTCCAACGGCAGAAAACCCCGGGTATTCTTGCCATTTCAGACCTGTGAAAGGGATCATGGTGAGAAACTCAGGTTAAAGGCAGAACCCACTTCTGCAAAATTACTCCTACTAAAGCTGCAGAGGCCCAGACCTCCTCCTAGGAAGCAGAGATTTGGAGATCGCATGAAGGCTGGAGGTGCGAGACAGACAGGAAAATTGGGACAGGATCTATGCTTTAAGTATCATTTTCTAAAGTATCTGTAGGGGGAAAGGACCCACTGTACTTGCAAATCTTCAGTGTCTTTTGTTCTTAAGATGACTTGGCGGAACGCTTTGAATTGGTTGGTGTGTTTAACTGTGACTAGGTCTGTAAATAAGTGCTCCCTCATGATAAGGTCCAAGTGACATTTTTGGTGTCATTTGACAGAATATAATCTGCTTTCAAGTCTGCTGAAGTGAAACTGTCAAGAAACCCTTTTACTTATCAAACCAGTGCTAAATACCATTAGCTGCACAGGTTAGACACAGTCCTGCTGGACTCACCTGACAAAGCTTAACCAGTTCTGCTGATGGCAAAGCCACACCTGATCCATGTTCATATCTAGAAGGGAATATCTGGGAATGCAGAAAAAAACCCACCCAAAGCAAAAGAAAGCAAGCAGAGAATCTTAGCCTGATCTGCGCCAGGATAGCACTGCATGCTCTGCATGAGCTGCTCTCTGATGGGAGACGTTGCTCTGCAGAGACACATGAAGGACCTGCTGTTTACTCCCCTCAGTATTTTACTCCCCTCAGTATTTTGTGCTTCTTACATTTTTACTCGAATCCTAAAGAGGTTTCTTTTGTCTAAAAGGCTGTTTGTTTGGTTTTGATCACTGGGGACATGTGATACTTGTCTCAAGCTATTAACCAGATGTCCAGCCAAAATCAATTGCCTAGCAGATGCTGACCATTACCTGAAAGTCAAGACCTCAATAAATATTACCAGTCTCATTGTGCCGGTGACAGATTCTGCAGGTTGTTTTATGTTACAGTTGAACAGTTTAGACATTGCATTTGTATATATTTGCAGTCAGCCTTTGAGAGGCCATCTCGTGATCAGAGCAGCAGCAGGCAGCCTGCAGACTCAAGACACACTTCCAACATGACCACTGCAGGTGTTTTTGTGCTTCTCTGCTTTGTGCTTTGCTGTTTCCCAGGTGAGTAACTCATAGCACCACAGAGGCTTCACATCTGAGTCCTGGCTGTCTTTAAAAAGATAAGATAGTGGCTTCAAGGAGAGAAAATCTTCTCCTACAAAGAGCTGGGATGCCCTGGTGCTTTGGCATTGCACCAGATGCAGATGCAAGATTTCAGGACAGGCTTAAATGGATCACTGTTGTAGCTGGTCGTCTGTCATAAATATAAATAACTGCAAATGGAGTCCTGCGCCGATAACTAGTGCTTTTATGCTTTTTACACTGTGTTTTAACGCTGCTACACTGCTTACACTTGTTCTACAATTACAGGAAGTGAGTAACTGCTTGAAACAAGGCTGTAACGAGGTAGTCAGACCTTCAGTAACTGGCCATAAAAATACTGCAATGGCACAAGCAAGTTCTTTTCAGGAGTCCGGCAACTTTTGTGCAATACCTTTTCTGTTAATGGAGAAACGAGAGGAAAACAAGCCAGGGTCTGATGTTATCATTGCATATTTCCATCTGATGAAATTATAAAGTCAAAGACAGTTTTTTTTTCACATTCAGCTTCTTTAAAATGCATAAGCTTGACAACAGATGCTGTATGTATTTGCTTATCCTGTAGGTGACTGTTTGCATTTACATTTATCTGTATTGATTCAGGTTTCTTTTCAGATATCTAACAGTAGCTCTTTAGGGTCAAAATGGGTGTGTAGAAAGATAAGGAAGGAAAAGTTATTCTACTTTCAATTAATACATCTACTTATCTTGAAATTCAAAAGAACAAAGCTATTCAAAAACATGTTTCAGCACAGCCAGCAATAAGCAATGTTATTATACTTATCAACACAGAAAAGAAAAAAAATCATACATAGTTTATTTAGTTCAGGAAATCAATCACTGAAAATCAGTTTGGTCCTGCATATAGGAATTTTACATCTAGAATTCCAGCTTTAACTGAGGTCTTATCATGTTGGCTTTGTTTCACACTTTCTGCCTCTCTCTTCTTTTCCAGATGCTGCCTTTGGGGTTGAGGTAAGTGGAAGATTTGTTTCTGTCACTTTTCTCAGGTACGAGGCTTGGTAAAGACGTAACTTAAGGAACAGAAAAACCTCAGGACTGCAGATGCTTATCTGTTTTTCAGTTAGTGTGAAATTAGTGTCATTGTAATCAGATTCCACAGTATAAAACATTAAATGATACTGTCCTTGGCTCTACATCTATGCTGTTTGTTAATAGTGTAGTAGTAACAATATAAAATTTTTATTAATTAATTTTCCACCAACTTTAAACTTGTTTAAGCTGTAAGTTGGGTCATATATGCCTCGCTCTAAAAGGACAGGAATAAGCTGTTGTATCAGAAACTACCTGAAAGCAGCCTACTGGAAGAATTAAGTACTACTGAGGTACTCCAGATTCCATACACCATGTCATTAGCCTTGCTCCTCTGAATAAAAAACATAATCAGTGTTTTGATAATGAAAGAGTAATAACAGAAGTGCACTGGAGGTGCCGCAAGAATATAAAAACAAGAGAGCAACAGATAGCCTTTATAAAAGAATGCCAGGTAAGCATGAGAGACCACCACTGATTTACCCTATCTGAGGAGCTGTATGGCTGTAGCCCTCTCCTCCTCCTCCTTTTCTGCTGTGTGGGGAGGTCTCTGCGGAAAGGATTTGTCTGTTACCATATTGACCCACCAGCACAAGTTTGTGCAGTGGCAGTGAAAAACCCACTGCAGGTTGT
Organism: Ara ararauna; assembly: GCA_028858755.1. NCBI lineage: Eukaryota > Metazoa > Chordata > Aves > Psittaciformes > Psittacidae > Ara > Ara ararauna. The sequence continues at coordinate 1,908,780 of CM054386.1, forward strand.
CTCTGGTCACTGTCTTGTGTCAAATGCGAGTGGTGAATGTAAAATGTCTTCTCCACCCTGTTGCTGTACATTCCTTTGGCAGGTGGACTGCAGTACATACTCCAACACTACAAATGAGGAAGGTAAAGAGGTGCTGGTCTGTGCCAAGATCCTCAGCCCCATCTGTGGTACCGATGGAGTCACCTACAGTAATGAGTGCCTGCTCTGTGCCCACAACATGTATGTACTGCATAGGCAGCAATGCATAGGACTTCTGGAAGCACCACTTTTCGACAAACAGTGATCTGAACTATGTCACTAATGTCTATTCCTTCAAAATGAGCTTGGGTATCACTGCATGACACTCCATTGTTGAGACATTGCTTTAGTCACTGTGTCTCTCTTTTGCTGGTGTAATTCATTCTTATTTTTCTTCTCCAGCCAGATGACAGCCCCTAGGGCACATCTCATCACAGCAAAGCAGAGCAAAAGGATGGAGAGATGCCCTGCTCTGATCTGCCCCAAATGGTCCTAAAGCTCTTGGGGTCTTTATGTCCCTGACAGCCAGTCAGTGCTAGCTGGTTAGGGAGGATCGCACTACCTTCTCAAAAAATAGCTATATATAAGCCTGACTGATAAAGAGTCAGCTTTCCCTTGTATCGGTTACATATTTCCAGAACCTAGGATGTAGCAAGGCTTCTTTTTGAACTTCCTAATATTTGTATTTCCCTTTCCAGAGAAAATGGAACCAATGTTGGCAAAGACCATGATGGGAAATGCAAGGAAACTGTCCCTGTAAGTGAAACCAAGGGGAAACTAAGAGACATGTCCTGCTCCTCAGTGGCCAGAGCTGCTTGACTCCCCCAAGAAAGAATTCAAATACTAAATAAGAGGACATATGAGATGTCAAAATCTTGCATTGGTCATCTTCAAGTGAATTGCCCTCATAGTGACACAGAGAAAATAATTTTTCCTGCTGTGGTATTACCCTAGGTGGCCGGACACACTAACCAGATCTACTTGCTTCTTATAAGTAAGCCTTCACCAGTGCTTTGTTGTGTGTTCCCTCAGCAGCTGGACTGCAGTAGGTATCCCAACACAACAGATGAAGAAGGTAAAGTGGTGTTGCCCTGCAACAAAGATGTCAGCCCCATATGCGGTACTGATGGGGTCACCTATGACAACGAGTGCCTGCTGTGTGCCCATAATCTGTGAGTACTGCATATGCAGAGCTATCCTATGAGGGACAACAAGTGCTTAGTGCTCCTGGCAACTGCATTTCTGAATATCAGGACTTCCACCAAGGTCTTTTTTCTAAAGTGCTTGGACAGTGACCCTCCTCTTTCTGTGGTAACTAGACCTTGTTTTCCTTTGTGAATAGAAAGAAAACTGCCTTTGATCTAGAGAGGGAAGTAGAGGGCTGGGTGGGGATCTAACGCAGGACAGAATGCTTCTCTTTACAAAGTTAGAAGGGTCTATGTGGCAGATGCTGCCTTGCAACTGACCTAAGGTACATCTACATTGTCACAAAACCTACCTCCTCATTCACCCTAACACCTTGGATGCTCCATTTTCCTTCACGTCATGCTATAAACCAGCACTCTGGCAGGCTGTGACACCACCTGCACTGGAATCTAGAGCCATGTGGACACAACTTAAGTTGAATGTCTTTTGTATCCTGTCTGTTATACCTGAGTCTGATTAGCAACCCTGGGACATGTTCTTCAGCAGAGCAGGTTTCTCACAGAACTCCCTAATTTGGGTCTTCTCCTTTCCCAGAGAGGCTGGAACCAGTGTTGGCAAGAAGAATGATGGTGAATGTAAGAAGGAAGACACTACAGTAAGTGAACTCTGTGATGAGCGACCATGTTTCAGTCCTGCTGATGTCAGGTTAAGCACTGTCAGTGCCCACAGCAGCCCCCAGACCTGCAGCATCCCACAGGAATGTAGCTGCTGCTGTGCTTCAGCTTTTTCCACACATAATACAAATTATCCACACTAATGCCAGGAAAGGAAGAGGGTAACTGCACAGAAAAGGATGAGTAAAAGAGTAGTAGCAGAAATAATTCATCAGGGCAGAACTGAGAAGAACAGAGAATGGCTTTTGGAGTCAGACCAATGGTCCAGCATGCCCATGATGGCTTGATGCAGAGCCCACTCTTAGCAGGGGTTGTAAGAATTGTGTAAGAGAGAGTAAGAGTAGAGTGAGTATGTATGATGTATGGGACTTCTACTCTTTGAACCTCCAGCTATTTTTTGGGTGATGAAACCTGCAGTTTCTGTGTAGTCAATAAGCATTGATAGTTTTCTTCTCCATTAAATTCCTCAGCCTCTTCCAGGACCCATATGCATTTTTGCACTACAATACTCAGCAACTGTAGCACCCATTGCATAAGAAACAAAATCCCTCTCTCACCGTATCTAGCTAAATGTTGGTCTTCTTGTTTTAAGGATATGGGAGTGATACTGGGCCCTTACACAGGCATCAGCACATCAGTACTTACAGTTCTCCAGACAGCAGGGTTTTTCTATTTCATTTCCTGGCCTGGTTGGGAACACACTACAATGTGATTATGAGCATGGCACATTCACAGAGTGAATTGCTGTTGCTTGGAAATGCTATGGCCAGGGCACCATACACATCTCTTCAAACAGGAAATTATGATCTATTTTTGTATTATAAAATTCTCTGGCATAGGAGGAACTGACACCTCCGTTTGTATCAGATTGTGCAAGGAAGTTAATTACTTTCAGTTAGATTCTTATCATTAGCACTGCAGCCGTAGTGAGGGGTTCAAGCCGTTCTGCTGGTGACTCCTTCGTAATCCTTCATATCAGACTTTTTCTTTTCCAGGTTGACTGCAGTGACTACCCTAAACCTGTCTGCACACTTGAGTACTTGCCTCTCTGTGGCTCTGACAGCAAAACATACAGCAACAAGTGCAGCTTCTGCAATGCAGTCGTGTATGTACAAACATAGATCACATTCCTGTTACCCGTTGCCTTCTATAAGTGCAAGTTTGCACAGTCGCCACTTTCTTGCTTGCTGACCAGTGTTGAGTAGGAATATGGGGCAGGAGAGAACACCAGCCATCATGCCAACCATTCATTTTTGTTTCCATTAGAGCATACAAAGGGCTGTGTCTGGTTTGTCAGCGTGCATTGTTTAAAGACCATTAATCTTCATGGAATTTTTCTTGCATGCTGTGAAGAAATGAAATTTGGAGTTTCATTGCTTTCCCAAAAAAATATTTTCAGTCTTAAGAATGGGTTAAATCATCTCACTCATCTCTTAGTTAATGGGGCTATGAGTCTGCAAGTTCTTTGTCTTTGGGGCAGGATCCTATCTGCCTTCTCTCAGAGTCAAGGAAAAGGACAGATTACAGCAGACAGGACTCTGTCTAATCCATTTTTTCCTCTCCTCGCTTCCAGGGACAGCAATGGGACTCTCACTTTAAGCCATTTTGGAAAATGCTGAGTATCAGTGCTGAGAGAATTCACCACAGGATCCCCACTGGCAAATCCCAAGGAAAAATCTCACCTCAGTTCATCTTGCCCTCTGGGGAACTCAGCTCGCTCCTGATTTTCTTTCTCAATAAACTAAATCAGCAACATTTCTTTGTCTTGTTTCATGTGTTTCATGAAACATTTTCTTCTGGTTTGTTGAATGATGATGCCAGGCTGAATAGGTTATGTGCTGATAGCTCTGGGATATAACAAAACCAGCATTTTGCTGCCTTCCCTCTCATAAAAAGCACAAAATTAAATACAGATGCACAAACCTCGGAGCCGTGTGACTTTTCACATAAATGATAGTCAGCCTACATTAGTGTTCAGGCTCTTTCAGACGTTCGACATTATAAAGAGCTGAAATGCTGCTCTGAAGTGATGACACCAGCTGATCTCCCCTAAGGCACTGCTGGTGCACTTTCCCTGTGCAAAATCCACTCGGGCTGCGGTGGTGTCTGCACCAGGAGCTGATCCCTGGCCTCCTGAACACAGCCCTCACCTGAAGCATAGCACGCTGCTAGGGCAGTCTGTTAGCGAAGCCTGTATTTTTCAGACACTGCTTATGCCCCTGGGTCCTACAAATGACTTATTTCCTTTAACAATCTTCAAGTGTTTTAAGATAAATGCCATCCTAGGAATGGCTCCTACTCCTGCCTACTTGTCTCCTCTCCTAGTCTTTAATAACATCATACTCTTTGCCAGCCCAAGGAGTATCTCAGCAGTGTTTCACAATCCATGGACAAAATATCCTTCTGTTTTGTGAGAGTGTGACCTGTCATTGGCGTATTGTCCATGAAATTTATTTTGCTTTTGTCCTCTGTTCGGGTATTGAATTGGTGGGGTTTTGATCCACACAAGAGAAACATAAATAAATTGGGCATATTCCTTCTAAAAAGTAATATCTCCCACATGCATTTCTTCTGGGAGCCGAAGGCAGGAGGGTGCTTGTTTTCCCTGATGGAATGAGGTCATCCAAAAAAGCGATGCTTTGGTGGTAAAACAAAGGATTTATATTGAAATGGGCAGATGGATGAAGCAGCCACTTCCAGATAGGGTTCAACTTTTCTAGGATCCAGGCTAGGGTCTCACATCATTCTGTCATCATTAGTCTATCAGTTCATTAGGGTAAATCTAACCCACAATTCTAATGGCTTTTAGGGGGAATAACAATTGTAAATTCTTTGCATATGCCTATAAAAGTTGCTCCATCTCTTGATCAGTCCAAGGACTCCATTCACTGTCTGGGACACCCTCTTGCTTGCTTTCCTAGTTCACTGCTTTCCTGGTTTCACTATAGCTTCATGATGTTTTTCTGGGATGAAGCATGAAAATACAAGTAGAGACTTTCCACTCTGGAAGCGGTTCGTTCAATGTTTTGCTCATGAAAAAGCACCACACATGAATAGGCGCTGATAGGTGCACACAGAGGAAATCTGACAGCAGCTGCTGCTGAGGTTTGTACAGTTGCTTTTTTGCCTGCAGGAGTTTTCTATGGTCCTTCAGAAGGAACTTGTTGTGTATTTCACTTAAAATAACAACATGGAGGGTGTATCAAACATATCTGAACTTCTTGTGACTCCTGCTGATGAAGAAGCATTCTTCCTGGCTCACAGCATGGCTTACCTCTGTCGAGACTGCCACCCTGACAAACGACCAGGAATGTTACTTCAGAATAAGGGTGAATGAGCCAAATCTGAATGCGCAGAGACTCATGTGCATACTTGAGTACATATAGCGTGGTTACCACCTGAGGGCAGAATTAAGGTGATGTTTACTGAGCAAAACACAGGCTCCACTGCACGCAGACGCTTCAGCCACCATGAAGACAGCAGGCGTGTTGCTGCTGTTTGCTCTAGCCCTTTGCTGCATCCCAGGTGAGTAGCTTTACTGCCTCCTGCTCTGCCTTTGAGTAAGTGCTGGCTGTCTTTAAAACCATGAAAACATCCTCAGACTGGAAAGAGCTTCATTCTACAAGGACTTATTTACTCCTAGAAAGATAGTGTTGAAAAGACTTGACATCAAAGACTATCACTTATGGGGTAATATTTTAGCAACAGAACTGAGTGGGTAAGAACAACTGTGGGAACAGCTCTACTCTCAGCGCTAGTTTATGCATAATGAAAGAAGTGACATGTACGTGGTATAACCCAGAGACTCAGACATCCAGTATTTAACCTCTGAAATGTTGCAGAAACACAAATTATTTTACTGAATGAGAGAGAACGTTTCTTGTAGTCATCCTGAGCTGAGATGCAATCCGAGAGCCTGAACAGTGGTAGAAGCTTCATAAAAGTTACATCTCACTAAATACTCCACGTATTTAATAACTACTGTGGCAATGCATATAAAAGGCTACCTCCAAGTACTTGCCATCTTTCTGACCCCGTTAGCCTCAGTAACTTGCTTAGCTTTGAGTGCATGTCCTGCTCCATCCTTTGAACCATGAAAAATGCTTTTCTCTTCTTTCATTTTGTACACCCTTTTCCATTTTGTCTGTAACTCTCATTAAAAAACATTATTCTACAGAATCAATGTTGCAAACATATAATAAACCACTGCATTTTGCCTGAAATTCTTTTTGTCTAAGAAGTAATTTGCTAACAGTGAGTTGAAAGTAGCATACTCGGGGCATGCATTCACAGATTTTAACTCTAACAGAACCCATGAATTGCATTTGTATCACATTTCCTTCTTTTTTCTTTCTTTTTTTTCCAGATACTGGTGCACTGCAGGTAAGGGATGGATCTTCCTATTTTCCATCATTTCTTTACTTAAAGCAGTTTCTGTTTAAATCCTTACTAATCACATTGTGATAAGCATTTGAAAATCCTGAGCCATTCAGCTGCCTAAGCAATATTTGCCACAGATATGATTGGGTGAAATAGCTCTTTTCCTCTGATGGTAGTTTCAACAAGTAGTGCAGTATTTAGTTCATGTCTGAGTTATTGTCTAAGTTACGGCAGCAGCATTTACAATGGTTACACAGGCTCTACATTGCTGTAGGCAGTGCACCACTGTACTCCTGCCCTGTTCCTGGGCTTTTTCTCAGCATCTACTTCTGGCCAGTACTGCGGGGAGCTCAGGGTGTGTGTGGGGTTTCCTAAGCTCACCTTTCTTACATATCTGTTGTTGAGAGCTTTTTTTGTGAACACAGATTGCCTCTATCTACAGGGCTACTGCAGGAACTATGTGGTACCCAGCAAAGTCTGCACTATGGAATATGTCCCGCACTGTGGGTCTGATGGTGTAACATATGGCAATAAATGCTTATTCTGCAATGCATTCCTGTAAGTCTGAAAATAACTCTCTTCACTAACTAAATAACAAATTAGCTTAAACTAACTGATCAGTCTTGGAGACTGGTTGGAGAACTGAAGTTCTCTTACTTCATGTTTATCTGTTCTCTTACTGGCAAGGGTCAGTTTTTATTGGGAGAATTTGCCAGAATTCCTCTTTCACATATAAAGAGGTACCATTCAGTATAGTTCTGCATTTCCCTCTTAAGTAATTTGCTGAAGAACTTTCTTTCAGCAGGCTAAGTGTATTTCATGCAGACTATTTGTTCTCCCTCTAAATTAAGTCTTTATCTTGTCTTTGAATGTTAGTAATAAAAGGAAATAGCTGGAATAGCATTCAGAAGTTTTCTATTTTGTTTAAGCCTCTGTATGATATATCTTTCACCAGAGGGAGAGGCAAACAGGAAAAGCCCAGATGTTCTGTCTCTGAGGTACTGATTTCTTTCTCCGCAGGAGAAGCCGTCAGACTCTTCGCTTGAGATCTCTTCGAAAGTGTTAATTTCTCGACAGGCTTCAGCTCATAAAGAGGAATCCTCCCTGGCGCCATTCCCCATGGCAGATGCTCCCCTAAAGCCTTGTCCTGAACCTTGAAAGCTTCTGTTGAATCCTGAAAACCTCTGCTTAATAAAAAAGCCATCAGCATTTATGTTTTGCTTTAATAATATGTCTCATTCTGTTTTTACCTACGATGTTGCACGGTTACATCACTGCAACAATCCTGGGGTGCGGATATTAACAGGCAAATTACAGGGAAGAGGTTTCTATAAAGAAATCGACAAAACCACAAAGGCAGTGGGTAGATCTTGAGGGCATCTGCCGTCATCCAGCTTTCCAAAAGAAAACCAGGGCTGGAGATGCATCCTGGTGCAATAGTCCAAATGACTTATTCCACTAAGGGCATCTAGGACAGACACTCTGGGTGAGGGGAACTGTCTGCTTCCCGAACCGCTGCTGTCAAATACCTGCTGCCTCTCCCTTGCATTACCGTGTGGCAGACTTGAGAAGCATGAAGAGACCCTAAGCAAGCCTAAACATACACGTACTCAGAGGCAGTCCCAAGATTGTTGCAGCTGGGGGTGTTTTGTGGCTGCTTTGCAAAAGCCATGCAGGTGCAGAAGATCGTGCTGTCACCAGGAACTGCTTCAGTTTCAGTTTCAAGTGTTTTCCCCGATTTCTTATGTGAAGAAGCGCAGTTTCCCAGCTGCATCTCTTCCTCTTGCAAGCAGGATTGGAAAACCACCTTTAGGTGAGAGAAGCTCTTTTGCAATCCGCTCAGCTTCCCAAAGCAATGGGACAAGATGTTTTCTCTGGGCAGGCAGATACCTGGCTGCCTACGCTCGTGTTTGCAGTGCTCATCACTGTGGGGGATTGCAGAAAACTAGTGGGCAATCAGTCCTAACAGACCTGATGTTCAGAGAACTGCTAGCAATTGCTATTGCAGCCCATTTTTGCACCTCACCCACCACTTAGCTGCTGCTTGTAGGTAATTACGTCGACTGTCCTTGTTTGTAGAGGATCCTTTGAGATTCTTCGGCCTCCAGAAACCTCGGCTGATGAAAGGAAGGGCTCAGAGTCATAGTGTTAATTTATTATTCATTAACGGCGAAGCGCTGGCAGTGAGGGATGCTGTACAGCAGCAGTCTCCCAGTCAAATAGTTAATGATCTTAAGTGACAATGTGTCACTTCCCAGAGACTGGAGAGAGCAGCTCTCTGAAGGGAGGCAATTAATTTCCAAAAGACATGACTCTCTGCAACCATTTAGTGCCAGGTTCCTTCCCAGGGCTGGAATGTCCCTCCTGTGAGAGGGAGGTCTGTGTATGGGAAGGCATTTCATTGTTCTATGCCATTTCTTAGGACCAAGACAAATCGAGGCTCTGGGAGGTAGAGCCAGGGGTGTGTGGCTCGGGGGCTTCATGCACCTTCTTGCCCCACTCATCTGAGTGAAGGAGTCGGGTGTAAGAGAATACCAGCTCCAGCACCTATGTTCTTTCCGGGAGAGCAGCAGAAAGGATGAGGATGGCCCCAGGAGCCATGATGCTCTGGAGACAAGCAGATCTCCTGACCACACTCAAGATCCCAATGGTCCTCAGAGAGCATCTTCCAGGGGTCCATTCTCATGTTCACTAAATGAGAAAGTCCACTGGGCAATTGAGGGGAAACTGAGTAGAAATGAACGGGGACAAAGCCTCCACCCAGATGCACAGTTATGCAGTATACTACGCAGGAGTAACGAAGGGCAGAGCAGGACCCCAGCAGCATCCCCAGCTCCCTGCCCCAGGGGGGCAGCTATTTAGGGTGGGGAGGAAGACAGTCCTCTTTTATGGCCACCTCTTTGGAAATAATTTTTTTGTTGCTGCTCAATAAAATCCTGCCACAACAACACAAAATCCTCTCACCATTACTAATCTAACTCTCCCTCCAGGAAATTCAAGGCAGGAAACATTGTCTGCCTGCCGACGTATTTTATGGTACAATTCTTTAAGCAGTACCTCGGCACTTTATGTCATTATCTGATGTTTGTGAATTTAGGAAATGCCATTCAATTACCCCACAATCTGATTAACACATTGCATGTGGTTATTTTGTTCTGCTCTATTTTATACCAATGCTTCTGTTTCAGTGTATTGTTCTACTTGTTGCTGGCCAAAATATACCTCAGGCCAGTCTAGACCTTTCTGTTAATGCAGTTTCTCTCTGAGGCTTCATTCAAGATAATCGGTTTGTTACTACATTCTTTCTCGATGCAGAGAAAAATATAACGATGTTTTAAAAGAAAATTACTTGGAGACATCGTTTCTGGGGGCTGTCTGTGTCAGAGCTACTGCAGCGAGGCAGAGCTGAGATTTACTGAGTCCTTGGGATGCGCAGGGCCAGATCCTCAGCCTTTTGCTGTTAGTATGTGACTCCCAGATAGTCAAATTATTCCAGACACCCTTGCCTGTGATATCATCTCTGCTTAAGAGACTGGTGATATGCAGACAGCAATCAGATAGCTGAACTACAAGAAATATTAGATGAGTGCGGCTTAGAGCAGGGGCTTTGCTTGCTGTAAATTGAATTCATGTTGTCATAGAAGATCCAGTTCTGCCCCCCTGTGCAGAGGTCTGGGAACAGCAACCTGTTTTGGAGCTCTTGCAGCGTGCTACATCGCTATTCACTGGCAAAGAGACGCATTTTGCATTTGTCCCTCCAGTAGCATAGACTGGAGCATAAAACCACTTTATTCTTGATTACAGTGTGGTGTGTAACAGCAGGACACAGGAACAAGGACAATGTAATTCGGGAATAACAACACGTCGTCTTGCATGCACACATCCACCTTTTTTATTTAAAAAAAAAAAAAAAGGTATGATTTCTTTTTGTGGCCACATGAAGCCTGTGAGAAGTTTTTAACGAAACCAAGGATAAAGGAAGAATTTTCTCGGTCTTGGTGGATTATGGACTTCCCTGAGATAGGGAGGCTGAAAGCCAGAGGAAAAGATTCACAGGAAAGTATTGCTGAGATGGGAAGAAATAATGCTGAATTAGAAACTGGGTAGATTTTCCAGACTTATTGAAAAATTATCTTAATACCAAGGGATCCATCATATGACTGCCAATGTTTATCGCATCCACGTGGCCATAACCTTCTTGAATGTTTGCCCTCTAAGAACTTGAAATAGCAGGAAGAGTTTTATTTAAACTTCTCTGTGGAGCTCATATCTGTAGAAATGTTAAAATATTCCTATGGCCAAAGTCACTTTACTGAGCCCACCATCAAGATACTCTTGAGCACCACAGAGGGGTTTTGCCAGGTGGGTCCACTCTGCCCTTCTCATTTGTAACATGTGTCTGACATTTCCTGAAGCTCACTCTTCAAAATGCAAGGAGACAAGTTGTTTTGGATTGCTCCTAATGCCTGTTTTCAACCCACCTGCTTCCACACAATTACTGCTGTCCCATTCCCTCTATTTCTTATTAATGGAGCTCCTTGTGCAACCCCACATCATGTCTAGCACAACAGCTCTCACTGCCTTGCCTGCTGCCGGTTACCTCCCATTCTTCCTCATAGACCCTGTAGCAGGACTCTCCTTGTTTCTCTTTTTCTCTCTGTGCTGCCCTGTGGAGTAGCAGGGATTACTGAAGGAAAAGAGCTGCTTTTGAGGCAGTCCTCGCTGGCTACCCAGACCCCCAGGAGCAGCACATAGATCAGATGGAGACCTCCCTACTGGATCTGTCAAAGGGGAGGTGCTGGTCAGACACTGGAACAAAGCTGCTTGCTACCAAATACCTTGCCATTCACAGCTCCTGAGGGACCAGCATGATTTCAGCCAGGCAGGAGAGGCAAACTGGAGAAGCAGCACAATTTCTGGTAACTGGGGATCTCAGATGTGGAGGTGGATATGGAGAGGCTTGGGTTGCAGGGCTCAAGAGGGGACAGACTATGCTCCTGTACCCTTGCTAACCACTGCAGAGCTGGCAAATGCCGTCTCCATCAGCAGCTGGTGCAAGTTCTGAGGAAGCCTTGTTTTCAGGCTTTGTCATTCTTGCCCTGAGAGAATAATCAGTATTAATCCTTCTGTGATTACTGCTTCCCTTCCAAATAGGCTCACAATCAGTTCAAGGAATCTGAAAGTCAGGTTACTCAGGATGTTAAGAACACAACAGGAACCGCTTTCAAAGGAGCCCTTCAACTTGTGGTATTTGTGAATGAGATCCAAATAGCATTATTCATTTATTTTTCAGGAAAATGATTTCATTGATATAAACAGGCCAAATCCCGCAAACTCTATTCCGTGACTACAGTTCCCTTACGCTTTCAGTTACGTTTTTATGATTTATCTGCCCACCAAGTCTTGAACATCTCCCAGGATAATAAGAAAACCAGTTCTATTTTCTATTTGAAACTCAGGCTGCCTTTAAACCACATGTATGAATCAGGCTTCTTTTAAAGCACAAACGTGTTCTGTCCCACAGTTCCTTCCATGACTACCTTACATCAAAAGTGTATTATTTTATGCAATATTCCTTATTTGTTTTTCCATAAGCTTGTGATAGAGTTGAACCACTTACCAGTGCTTAGCACATTATTCTTCACCTATTTTCAGTAATAATGACTTTCAGCTGACTCTCTGTTATGCCACGTAACAGAGGGGGAAGGAGAAAGCCTAAGGGCTTGCTCCTGTTAGTGACTGCTGCAAATTTTTCTTGAATGTCTTTGGTATTAAGAGGCCCATTTTACCTGCACAGAATACCACTTGCTTGCCGTTAAGGGGAAATATTACACTAGTCCAGATTTAAGGCTACTTATTCTCATGATTTCTTAATAATGGCCACAGCCAACAGATGAATAACTCTTGCTCCTACATAGAAATGCCTTTAAAACTTTTGAAGTTTTAGGTAATGTTGTCCTCTTGGTGAGAAATCCAGTGTACCAGGTAACTACGGGAGAGAGTAGGGAGAGATTCATTGAGCCCTCAGTATCTTTAAAGTATGTTGATGTTTGCCAGATTTATGTCTCTAAAAGTTTAGAGTGTCCCACGTTGCTGTTTCCCCAGCTCTCCTGTAGCATGCAAATATCCTGGAACCCAAATACCATCTGTGGTGAGCATAAATTCAAATGCTTTCAATAAATGGAGGTTTTCTTCTTCCATATGTAATTTCACTGCATATACTATTGAGACAGTGCTCTTGTTTGGAAAGTACAAATCACTCATTGTACAGCAGGGCGCCTTTGTTAACAAGCTTGGTGTAGCTTTTGTTTAATTCTTCTGGGCATCTCTACCAAACAAGTATTCTTTAAAGCTCAACTCAATAATCAATATATTTTTCTTAGTTTACAGAGCAAATAATTACTTTCTGGGCTGACTTCACGAGGCCAGGGAATGTATATATATAGTGCAGAGGGAGAAAGCTGAGAATCGTCCACTGAACTCAACAGCGACAGATTTGCAAGCAACAGACGATACAACCGTCTCTGTTATGAAGACAACAAGAAGTGTTGCCCTTCTTGGGCTTGCGCTTCTCAGCTGCCTTTCTGGTAAGTTGGTTTTGCTGTGCTTGTATCTCTAGTCCTCCTGAGCCTTTGCCTTTATATATACATCCTAAAGGAGAGTTCAGCCTTTTGGAGATCTGATGATAAACATTCTCTTTTAATGAACTCAATCCTTGTGCCGATAAATACAACAGATAGGTAGGATGCATTTGGTTTAAGCTTATGTGCCTTAGTGGGGATAATAGTGCTGCAAAAATAAAAAAGTTTACATCCTATTTCTTCTTCAGTGAGTCAAAATTTCTGGTTTCCCAAATAACTGATTTTTTTAATCTCAGTTTATAACTTGTTTATTTGGAATCGATAAAACTTGGGCAAACAATCACTCTCAGGAATGAGAAAGTGTGTTCGGTTACTCTGTGGGGAAACTGATGATTCCAAGGGAATTTTATTCAAGGACATTGTACAGTTTTTATATTTTATAATCTCTGTTTTTATTGTAGATATTGTTATTGCTCAACGACTGGTGAGTAGTAGATTTTCTTTGTCATTTAGTCTTGATGTCTAAGCCTAGATGAATAATTCATACTTCTACTGTATCCCAGGAAAGGCTGAAAGAGAACAAAAAAGGGGAGTGAGACAGAAAGGAAGAAGAAAAGTGCCCTTAAGTATTACACCGCCTCTTTTCCCTAAAATAAGAAATGACCTTCGTCAGAGAAAGATAACTTGCCATGTTGGTGACAAAAAAGACAGCGATTAATAATGTAGAGTGAGAGCCAGCACAGCACAGAGTGCCAGCAGAAAATCTATACAGCTATTGAATAACTGCCTAAATATCTTCCCTGTCTTGATTCCCCGGGGAATGATCATTTTTTGGCTGCAATTCTTGCAGAAAGTACTTTAAGTCTTAATAACAAAAAGGTGCTTTTGTATTCTGTAAGAAACATGCTATATATTATTCCTTCTCTTTTTCACCATGGAAGAAGGATAGAGGGAAAAAAAAAGACCGACAGTAGCCTGCCAGAGCAGAGATAACATGATTCACATAAGCACACCCTTCTCTCCATTTGGAGACATCACACGTCCTCTTTGACAGGCCTCCTGCGACATGTACCCATTCTCTAGAGAAACAGAGTTCAACTGTCCCACCGATTACGAACCCATCTGCGGGACTGACGATCTGACCTACCCCAATGAGTGCTCCCTCTGCAGAGAAATCTTGTGAGTATAGGGTCTCCTGATTACCTACAATGCCAATTGAAGCAGCAGACAGAAGCCTTTGGGGATATGACTAATCAGGGGGTGGACTACATTTTTCATAAGTTTCAGTCTGCCTTAATGCCAGCGATCTTCCGTGTCAGAGCTCCTGAATCTGATTAATTACTGGGACTTTATGAGTGGAGAGACTTAGTGAGTGAGGTGACTGCATGGTATGAGCAGAATAATCCTTCCTTTCCTCTCTCTCTCCCTCTAGCCGCAACCGAGCCATTGACAAGAAGCATGATGGAAGATGTGTTAAGGTATGGTCTGAGATCAGCTCCTTCTCCTGGTGCACTGAGCAGTGGTGGGTGAAATGACGGCAGAGAGCTAGACAAAAACCCTGCTCAGGATTAATTCTGCATTAAATCCACACGATTTCAAACTGTCAGAAATTGAATGAAAAATAAGAATTTCAGATTTACAAAAATTTCTTTTACATTTTATATGAACAGTTAAACTCAATGAGTTTTAAAACATTATCTTCTCTGTAAAACCAGACTTCAGAATGGAAGCTTTTGTTTTCAATAACACTTCAGCACTATCAAACCAGTTTTCTTCAGACTTAGACTTAGAGGCTCGTTGAAGCCAAGAAATTCCCGGAGGAAGTTTGAAATTTGATTAAATGGTGATTTTGTAACAGAAAAAACAACTCTATCAAAACATTTAACATAAACTTTGTTTATCAATATATGGAGCTACTGTGAAGTGCAGAAGTATCTCTATTTTCAGTTTAGAGAGAGAAAGTAAAGAAACACTCTGGCTGTGCAATTTAACATAATACAACGACTTCCATTTCAGTACACTCAAAGTAATTGCAGAAACACCGGGGTGAGCGTAAATTCCATTTTCAAGTGGCATTGACATTTCGCAGCAAAAGTTGCTGCTGCAGGAGGCATTTTAGGCAAAGATCCTTCATGGTGGCATTCATGGTGAAAGTACACAAGATGATAGGGATGCAGCCCACTTTAGGACAGGAAAAAACCAGATCCTCCAGGATTCTGCTGTACCCATGTGCAGGATTTCAATAGTTTAGGCTCCTTCAACTCCTCCAACCACGCTGGGGCTCCTCTCCCCTCGCAGCTCTGGGGAGAGGGGAAGATGTCTCTTGCACTTTGCTCCATTATTAATGCAAAAGGGAGCAGAGGTTAAAACGTTGTTCTGTGACTGTTTCAGTTCGACTGTAGTGGCTACCTGAGACCAATCAGGGGTCGTATGAACCCCTGCACCATGGAGTACATGCCCATGTGCGGCACCAACGGGATTACCTACAGAAACAAGTGCCACTTCTGCAATGCTGTAGTGTAAGTGGAGGGCCTGGGTCATGGGAGCGGGGTCTGGATCAGTAGGTGCTCATGTTGGTATTTAGAGTGTAACGAGGTAGTTTGACTCGTGAAGCGGCTGCACTGTGCTCATTCATTCTCAACTTGCTTTCTTCCCAAAGGAATGGACTGGACATGGACCTGAACAATCTTGGAGAATGCGCCAGGGTAAAGTGCAGGGATCTGCACACTGCTGTTACAATACATTTTACAACACGAACTCACTGAATCTTAACTAATTAATAGAAATGTCCACGCTGGCCTTGTGCATTTGGCCTGGGAAAAGGAACTGAGGAAAAGAGTTAAAGTATGCCAGTGTATGTCAGTATGTCAGATATGCAGCTGCCCCTCTGACCTGCGAACACAGCAGTCAGTGGGTGCTGACACCTACGTTTACCAGGAAACAAGATGAGCAAGAGGTGCTGTCTCATCCTTTCTGCGGGAGAGCGGGAGGGCTGTATAATAGCAGCACTATTAGTAGTGGTGATTTCTCAGGTGGGAATGCTTTCTGCAGCATGGCTTGTGACCATCTGCTTTCTGTACACTTGCTTCTGCTAGCCTGCTGAACCAGAGCAGCCAGTGAGAGGGCCAGCTTGGGAATATCAGTATGGTTATCTCACTATTTCATAGAATGGTGTTATTTATAATAGTATTTATTTGATTCTTTGGCCCCTGCCTTCTCTCTGCTTCAGGATGCTCCATGGAAGCATGTTCTCTGCCTCTGAGCCAGCAGAATTGCTAGAACAACAGAGCCCTGCACCTGAAAAGTGCTTTCATGCTTTGCCATACCATAAACATAAAGCACTCATGTAGTAAAAGACAGGGAACAAAAGCTTTAAAACTGGTTTTGCTCCATTGTTTCTCCATTATTAGGAGGAGATTGACTGCAGCCAACAGAATGGTGACAATCTCGTCTGCACCTCTGAATATAGCCCCCTTTGTGGCTCTGATGGCAGAACTTATGGAAACCAGTGCCATTTCTGCAATGCAGTTTCGTAAGTATGGAGCTCACCATATAGCCACGAAACCAGAGGAGCTGGAGCACGCACACAACAGCAGCAACTGGGGTGGAAGGTCTGGAGCTCCCGTTAGCCCCTCGGTAAATCCATCCCTGCTCCATGTTCCTCTCCTGACACTCACTCCTCTGTCATCCCCTGGGCACTGCCGATCTAAAGCCCAAGTGAGTCTTCTACTTTGCTTGCAATTAAATCCAGATCCCCATTTGCAGGCTCATAGCACTGCTGACTCCCTCCCTGACAAAGTGACTTAAATTGTAACTGTAAAAGGTGTCTGAAATGATGTTTTTTTTCCCAAATCTCTTTAACGTGAGAAAGCACGTAACCTGGGAAGCAGGAAACATTAAGTGAAGGACTTTATAAGTCAGAGAGCACTGGCTTATTGGGGTAAAGTTAGACTATAAAACTGAGATCGACGTCTGTAATTTTGCTCTCCCTCTTTCTCTTCAGGTTGAGCCAGGAAGGTCTGTTCCTCAGGCACCGTGGTGAATGCTGAGCGCTGGAGCTGTGCCCTTCACCCTGATTTTCCCCTGACAAATCCTGGGAACACACACGATCCTCCCTGCTCCTTTGACTGTTGCTCATTGGTCTCTGCTTTGATTGATAAATAAATTAAATGCAACTATTCTCTTTGCCATGGACTGGTTTTTGGTTTGGTGGTTTGCTATTTGTTTTTTCCAGGGCAGGGGTAATGGTCTCCAGGCTTTTAGGTACTTATCTGTCAGTCAGGAGAAGTTGTGAAACAAACCACAATAAAGAGCAAAGCGTAACACCCATCACACACCAGCCCAAGCCCTCATGCGTGTACGTCACTCCTTACCAAACCATCAGAAGAGAAACCAAGCTGCTATAAACTACTGCCACTTTCCCAATTTCCATGTCTTATAGAGTGAAAATGGATTTGACTTTGCATCAGCATTGAGTCTTGGAGGAACTGATTCTTTTAGGGTCCCTGGCACGGGTGATGTCCCTGAGGAAGCGTGAAGGGGAAGGTGGCTGCAGTCAACCCTATCTGTCAGACCTGGGCAAGGGACAGGTCTGGTAGTGTGTTATAGAATGGAGGCTTATGGCAAAGGGAGGAGGCTATCTCATAGGAAAGAAAATTAGGAACTGCTGCTTCCTTGAAGGGTGTGTCCAGGGAGACTGTGTTGATCAGCACAAAATTGCAGCAAGCTGGGTAAGGCTGTAATGAGCCTAATGAGAACCAGAGGAGAAATTAGACTGGGCTCAGGCCTTCGGCTTCTTGGGGGGAGAGATCTGAAAAGTTGTGCTGGGGGTATGTGAGGCAGGGGTAGGACAAAGGACCCTTCAAGAAAAGGTCTTGGGTTTACTAATCTGTGGAAAGAAGGGCCAGAAGATGTGCTGGTAGCTCCAAAGTGCTTTCTATCTTGGGAAAAAGAGGTATGGAGAGAACATCTCTGTGAAGCCTAAAGGGTGCACTGGAGGAGCAATGATGTATGTGAATGTTCATGAGGATGTGCCATCTTTTTGGGTGACTCAAGCTGTTAATAGGCAAACATCACAGGCAAAAGGTCTCAAGAGCACAGCTCACACACTCCCTTTCTCCACCTCCCATTCTCTTGATATTTAGCAAGAATATCTGCTGCTAAAGCTGATATTTAGGACAAAGTCTGTGATTTCTAAGCCTTTTCTTTAGCTCTTGTTTCCTGAAGTAGATAATTTCCTGACTGGGAATTTTGTAGGTCCTTCCCCTAGTACTAGGGCAGAGCAGTGTTCTGTTCTGGGAAGAGGGATGGGACTTCTCATTTTCAGGTGTTTTTTTCTGTTAGTACAGGGTATATAAATCACATCATGCCTGCTCTTAAGAAAAGTTAAGCTTGAGAGTCGTGAGAGTTCACACTGGTGTGTGTGTGAAAAATAGTTAAGAAACAGTCTAAGTATCTAATGGATGGGAACAGAGAGATGTCAAGACATCTCTCAGCAATTTCTTGTTGGCCATGAGGTTTATAAAGTGGCCACAGACTAGTGGAGGTTTGGCTATAGCAAGATAATTTCTTCAACAGCAAGATCCTATGATGAACCTCCTCTGCAGTAGTAGCTTTTGCCTGAGGAAGACTGATACTAGCTTAGGAGCTCAGAAGACTTTGGAAAAGCGAAACAGGAGCTGCTCACCTACTGGACGGGGAGGGCAAATGGGTATGTACTGGGTATGTGGCTGCATCCCAGATGATTCGAGAGCCTCTAAGCAAGAACTCTTTGGAAGATGGAAAGGTTGTATCACATAATACTTGCCCAGCACAGTAAGTACTTGGCTTGACACCAGCAAGGCTCTGCCCAGCTACAGCCCTTGGCCTCCAAAACAAGGTACATATGCCCTTGTCCATCCCTGATTTTCACAGGAGTCAGAGGAACAGAAAGATGCCCTCACCCATGCCAGCAAGTAGCTTGTTTCAAGTGCTGTAAAGAAGTGGAAAGGGGTAATAACAATAATCACCTGGTTGGTAGCTTAGTCTCTTCGTTTCCTTAGCTTGGAAGGGATTGGTCCCTGTGGTACGTATGCTGAGGCTTTAGCCACTCGGTTACACTGCAGCAACTGAAACGTTTGGGTAGATAAAGGACTGAGGTACTAAGGCTGTGGTCGTGAGCAGTGACATATGAAATGAGAAAAGGCAAACAAGTAGTGCTGTGAGCGGCAGAACTGAGCGTGGTTTTGAACAGCGCTGCGGCTGACTGCCTTGATAACTAAATTATATGAGAGGCTGGGTCATGAGCTCACCCTTAATAGACATCTGAGAATTCACCTGTCAGTCACAGTTTCTCTACTGTGTGGGTTTTAAGATGTCTAGCAAGCTGCAAAGTGTAATGCTTCCCCAGGTGTAGACATTCATAACATTGCTCTCACGCAGAAACTCTCTCCTTTGCCGGCTGAGGATGTTACTAGCATCTTTCCTCTGTTGCTAGAAAAACGTCATAGAATGTATTTTTTATTTATTTTCTTTTTTACTCCTATGGATGGAATGAGTTGCAGATTCAAAATTCACTGGGGAAACTAATAACCAGATACCTCTATACTCTGGGGAAACTAATAACCAGTTACCTCTATACTCATTGCTCTCCTAAGCCTTGTCTCCTTAGGTAAATGCATTAAAATTTAAAGCTTATTCTGATCTGGACAGATATTTTGCAAATAGCGGAGCTGAACACAAATCCTCACGCAGACTCAGCTGGAGGTAGATCTCCAGTCTCCCGATTCCCCATCAAATTCCCTGCATTGCCCCTTGCTGTGGGAGCGGAGCCCTAACATATGTTCGTGAATGCGAAAAGCTGGAAAACACTGACAGCTAGAGTTTAAGTAGTTTGGGGGGAGAGTCAGCAGTCCTATCTGGGACTGTGCACACAGCTATGAGAGCATGTCACACTGGAGAGCTTCTCCACCCCAACCCAACAAATTTAGATCCATCCTCAAAAATAGCCAGGGAACAACGTATAATTGGTTTCACAGACAACACATTCTCATGGTGTGATTTATTTCGTAACGTCTAGTGAGTGTCATCACGCCGCACTCAAAGCCTCAGAGCTGGCATTCAGTGAGGGCCCAGAGAATGAAAATTACCAGCTTCCCCGATGAATCACTGCTTTGAAAATTCACCCTTGTGAGAATCCTGTGACTATTTAGATAAAAAAAAAAAAGAAAGATATTACAAGCCCATCTATCACTCATATAATTATCCCTTTCTAGGTTTGATGTGGACAGGGCAGCATTCCTAAAGCACCATAAACAAGGCCAGGACCAATAATGGCTTTAGAAATGAAGTGGAGAAGTTCTCACAATTAAGGTGGAGAATGAGGACAGCTACGGATGGGCGCATAAATACACAGAAAGGCAGGTCTGTGTGTGCACTGTGGCCTCCAGTGCTGAGACGACACCTCCCGCACACATCGCTTGGCTTGGGCTAAGGAGCTACCTGCAGCATGAAGGCAACAGGTGTCTTAGTGCTTCTCAGCCTGCTGCTGCTCTCTTTCTTCTCAGGTAAGTGATGTTTTCCCTAGCCTAGAAAAGAAAACCAAATCCCAAACCTTTCCCGACAACAGCAAATTCGAGATCGCCGGATGACAGGCTTGAAGATAAAGCTGAGCAAGTAGAAAATATCTGCGGGACTTGCTCACTCGTATGACATATTTCCGCTCCTCGTGTGCCTCCGCAGTGAATAACGCAGTGGAGGTGTCACTGGGAGACACAGCGAGCAAATCCTAAGATGCTCTTTCAACAAATGTACTGAAGCGGAGCATAATGATGAGGGTTTTTTGGTGCAAATGTTCACTGGAGAGTTTTGCTGAACCAGTTAGAGAAGAAACTCATTCACCTCAGGGTCATCAGCTCTTGTTTTGATCCTAAGCGTCTTGGCACTGGTGTTTTCCTTGGAGATGTGGAAGCGTAACTAGATGAAAGTTTCAGCTTTCGTTTATGTGGCAGAGAAAAGCTTGAAAATTAAATTCGAATGTCCTCAAGGAGTCAGAGCAAAGAGGGCAAATTAAAAGGAGCCAGCATTTATTTATCTGGAGATTTACACATCTCTCCGATGATCTGGGGAAGCTGAGTGATGGCTTTTGAACATATAGGTCACGTCAGTGTTATCAATTGCTTATGTCCAGCTGACCCAGCTCTGCAAGGTTTGCGGTGACAGTTACTGAAGAGCATGCAGAACAAGAATCATTCCTACTTGTTTTTCTGTGAATAATTTGAATAAAGAATTCACTTGAGAAAATGGCAAGCTGTGCATGGAGAAAAGAGATGAATTACTTTGTACGCATTATTCATTATGAAATATTCATCTGTCTCTAATTGAGTTTTAATTGGATCTGGGTTCTGTCAGAGTGCTGAAGCTTCCTTCCAAGGCCAGGCAGGATAGCAGCAAATTCTGTGATCTCCTCTAAAATAAACAGATGTCAAGAGACATCATCACAAAGTCTTCTGTAGCCACATGTAATATTTATAAAAACTATCTAATGAGCTATTTTGTAAATAATATGCAGATAGCCATAACAGTGACTTTACAATTAAGCCAGGCCAGCCTAACCTGGGGACATGATAAATACACCAGCGCCAGGGATAAAACATCAAAGAGCAATACAACCAGCAGAAGTCAGGTGGGTTGATGGGTGATGATGCTCTAGGTGACTGGGTTGGGTGAGATTTCCAGTCTGTGGGAGCCCAAGTGTAGGACAAGGTCCTCCCATCTCCTGCCCAGAGCAGCATCACAGCGAGCAGTGACCCCACAGCTGAATCTCTGTTCCTGTGTGAGATGCTGGCTATTTGTTCCCCCGTGTTGTGACCCAAATTCTGCAAATCTGCATTCAATCCAACTTTGAGCGTCAGGCTCCCCCTTAGACACATGGCAGGGCTGCCCAGTCCCACAACAAAGACTCAACCTATGCAGCTGGCTGCAGACTTTGCAGTGCAGAAACATACAGAGGATGAACTGATTAGCTTCAAGCCCAGAGCCTTACAGTGTGTATTTTTGCACTCTTACTGGTGAACAGACTGTGTTCTGCTCTGTATCACTCCATGACACCTCTTTGTATCTTGCCCAGGATGAACTTGTTTCTGGGAGAGTCTCTGGGCTGTTCTGTGCTGAGAATGGCTGTGAAGCTGAGCATGGGGGGGTGGTCTGCTGCACAGTACCCTCTCATTAGCAGTACCAGCCATTTTCATTGTTCAGAGGTGCAGGAGCTTAAAAGCCTTAAAAGTCAATATAGCTTTAAAATCTCTGTTGAGTGCGGCTCCAGATCCGATATGGCAGCTCACTTTCCCAGGAGTGGCTGCCTTCCAGGAGATTGGGTTATGTGTCTGAGGTGCAGTTAGCAGCTGAATGACTGATTACATGGTATTTTAGTAACATTTTTCAAAAAGGCAAAATACTGAAAAGCAATTCAGATAATGCATTTCCTGCCCCCTCCTCCGCCACACAAAATGACAGAGTAGGAAAAACCTGGTGTGTGTTTCACTGTTTGCATAAAGGGTTTGTGGCTTTCGTTCAGCCTCCATTAGAAAATAATGCTGAAAGGGAAAATCTCAGTTTGTTTTTCTCTTTTTCTTTTTTTTCTTATTCCAGATGTTGCAGGTCAAGACATAGAAGAGGTTAGCGCAGCTTTGTGCTTACTGAGTCTGCATTGTCTGGAGGAATGGGTTTGTAAGATCTTGGTGCACAGTAAAGAGGTTTTAATGTCTGCTGGGAGCAGGTGCGCGCTTCCAAGAAGTTCCAACAGTTTGGGGAGTTCACCACTGTACCAGAGATGCTATGTGTGGCCACATTAGCAAGTAGATGGTTGGTTTAGCAAATGCTTCTCATGATTAGGTCTAGGGTGCTTGCACAGGGTCGTGTTTATACACAGCACTGCTTTTGTCTGCTTTGCTCCACTGTCCAATCTTCTCATCAAACAAATGGACTATTGAGAGTGTTCTAGCCCTCCAAACAAGGTCCAGAGGCAAAGTACCTGTACATTTCATGGACACCAGTTTTGATTCCAAATAGACTATGGTTTTATCTTCCTTCCACTGCGAAGGCAGAAAGCTCAGCAAGCATCATGCTGAGTGCATGGTTTCGCAAGGTGCATGAAGCCGTACAGCAATGAGCTAACTTGGTGCCAAATGCCCAAAAGAGCATCTGTGCTGACTTTTCTCCTACATGCCTCGGCTAATCCACTCCTGTCTTCAGGAGATCAAGGCTTCTCCCAGGTGGCTGTAGTTTCCCCCCTCAAATACGGGGCAAAAGTGCCCCTGAAACACTTCTTCTGCTCATTTCTGACAGGGCTTTTTCCTTCAGTAAATAGGTAGTGTCATCACCGACACTTTAGTCCTTTTGGCAGAAAAGGCATTGTATTAGTGACCTTTATCCAATTTGGAAAGTGAAAGAAAGACTATGTGAGTCCTGAAAGGGTGCTTTTTTATTCCTTCTGCAGATTTGTAGAGAGTTTGTAAATAGAAGCGTGTACTGCACAAGGGAGTCCAACCCTCACTGCGGCACGGATGGCATCACATACGGAAACAAGTGTGCCTTCTGCAAGGCAGTGCTGTAAGTGAAAGTAGAGTGGATTGAAATAACAGAAAATTAGCTCCTTCCATGTACGTTATGATATTCTTTATGGAGGGGATGCCCTGCATCCAGGCTGCTCCTCTTGTAGGGACCAGCCGCTGCATCCATGCCAAGTGGAATATTTCCTCCTTGGAATGAAGCTGTGTGAATGCAAGTTAATTTAAATTCATTTCTAGGCTTTGCATGCTGCTGGTTGCCATGCTGAAAGGCAGCACGGGGCCTGGGAGGCAATTGCATCCTGTCTGTACCTTCTGCACACACTAATTTGATGCACATTTCCCACTATATGCCACAGGCTGCAACTCTCACTGCCCACTCTTCTGGATACTGAGAAGTGTTGGGAGGAATGCGGGAGCTGAGCTGTGCCAAATTATTCAGTAAAAGTCTGAATGGACTTTGTGGAACAAGACACCAAATCTCGGGGGAGGAACCTGAGTTTCTCCTTTTGCTGAGCTCTGTCACCTTTTAAAGAAGATGCAATTGGAGCCACATACGTGGACTGAATGTGCTTGAAAAATATTGAGTTTTCCTTAGGAGTCCTTAACTTTTGGTGCACACTCAAGGCTGCCTTATCCTAGGGGAAATCTGAGAGGAGTAAGGAGAGGAGAAAACGGCTTAATGTCGCCTGTGAGGTACCAGGGTACACTAGCATGAGTCAGGCAAATGGTCCTGCTCAGAGGGATGAGCTCCTTGTCCCACACTGCTGTATCTGTCATACACTGCTTTGTCTAAGACTGTCTTGCTCCTTTTACAGGAGAAGTGGAGGGAAAATAAGATTGAAGCACCTGGGGAAATGCTGAGTCCTCACTGTCACCCAGCAGCAAGACCTGATCCCATATCAGCAACAGCCACAGATGCCTGTTCACGGGCAGGAGAGCAGCTTGCCCTCATCTCCGCCATCTCTGCTCAATAAAATAAAGCTCAGCACGATTCTTTGGCTGGATTCCTTTTTCTGCAGTTCCCAGGAAAGTGCTTTGGTAGAGCCATGCTGGAGCCTAATGCGTGGCTTTGCTATACCATGGTATTACATCACCCTCCTCCCGGGAAGCAAGGCGCTCCCTGTGCCGGAGTGGCGATTCCCACTGCTCCCATGGGCTGTGTCCTCCCGTCCACAGCAGTTCTTCTGTCCCATCCTGCCTGGCAAATTGGTACACGCTTGCCGGGCAGCCAAGCAGTGCAATCACCTCACGGGTTCCTGCCCAGCTCTCCCCATCCCAGCGGGTGGGTGACAGCGGGCGCCTTTCTTCTTTACCCAGCCTCCGTAGACATGTTCTTTCCTCTCTCAGAGGTTATTGTGGGAGGGTGACAGGAGAGCTGGTAAACAGCGTGACTGCATATGCCTCATCTCCTTTGGAAACCAGAGACAAGCAAGCTGAGACTAGGGAATATTGCTCCATTTAAGCCTGCAACAAGAAGATGGCAGGTGGAGGCTAGTTTTAGGCAGAAGCTGCAAGGCTCTTCTTTCCAAATCGGTCTCTTTCTTCTTCCTTCTAAGAGAATGCTTTGTCTTGGAAGCTGAACTCACCAGCATTAATTTCCTGCAGTCACTGGCTTCTCATGCTAATAAAATTGTATTTAGAAGAGCACTAGATTGCATAAAGTGTCAATAATTAAAAAACCCCAATCATACGCCCCGGAGAAGAGCTGTGGGCTTCCTTCCCCCCCTTTAGGATAAACTCCCCCTGTATCGTACAGAGACCTTGATTTTCCAGGCACCGATATTAGTATTTATTTACAAATTTTAATGCACGTAGGCTTTATTCCTTTCTTTACATTTTACACTGCTGCCCTCTCTCTTCTTGATGCTGGTTGGAAATTCCTCCTTTGTGAAACACGAGAAAATGAATTCTATAGTCTCTCCCCATTTACTAAGCAAAATTCACACAGGGAAATAGTTGTGGCATCCCCTTGTTAAAACATTGGCAGCAGATCAATGGGACACCAGCTCCTTCATGTTAAACACTTAACTTTCAAAGGGAGATTTAGATTTTATCATGAGCCTCAGGGGTCAACATGTTTTGCAAGCACCTAAATGCTGAGCATCTAAACGTCTGGACCTTGTTTGGACAGAGCTGGAGTGTCTGCCTATCATGCCACAATCCAGGCTTTGAACTCAATTGGTGCGCAATGCCTAAAAAGAGAGGTCTTAGCAATGCTCTCAGCACACCTAATGCTGGCTTCTCTTCTGATAATTCACATTTGTGATGCCAATTCTGGCAAATCCTTTGTCATTTGGTAACTTTACAGGCAGCATGCAGGCGGCAGCGGTTAAACCACGCAGGCAAAATTCCATGTTGGCTGGTTTGGAGCTTCTTTTGGACCAGCCGGCTTTGATCCTGATGTTTTTCCCATCCCAGCCTACTGGATTCTTGCAAAATCTTCCATGTTTTCTTGGAAGCAGACTTACCCTCTCTGTATCGCAGTTGGTACAGCCAGGGGAAGTACACCTGTTTGGTTTCACATTCAGATGTTAGTGGTAAATTCAACAGCAAGACATCCAGAACATGGACAAGATTGAGGGGAGCAAGCAGCATCTCCTGCACAAGGACAAATGGTCATGAAGTATATGTTGGGAAAGTGGGAGGGCCTTCCTCTTTCTGCTTGGAGCAGGATGACCTCCACATGTCCTCTCCTTACTGACTTATCCTTAGGTGATTCTGCTATGGTGAATGGCCCCGGATCAACACTGTATTCAGTGTACAGGAGCAAACCCACCCCATTTTTAAGATAGAAGGTGACATTGTAATGAGTGAGGGGGTGTGGAACATCTTTACACCTGAGATGACCCTCAGTGACTCGCAGCATATACCTGTATCTAATCCATTTTAATCTGGAGGAGGCTGAGATTACACGGACAGATTGCAAGAGAACACAACCCCCAAAAATTCACTACTTGACAACAATCCTGTATTTTGCTCATCAGATCAAATAACAACTAACGTACCTCTACAGACCCAACTGCTATCTCCTGCATCTGTGCCAGGGAAGTGGAGAATGGGAGGAGTCTCCTTTGAGGAAATTAATTCCCCCAGTCAGGAAAACTTCCCATACTTCCTCCTCAGGAGAGGCAAAGAGATTTCCTTCCTACACCTTTTAAATTGCGTTGGGTTTTGTTGGGGGGTTTTGACAGCTTTGAAAGGTGAGTGACAGATAATTGGATAATAGGATAACATGAACATTCACAGCTTGCTCTCTGCCTGGGGAGGAAGGGGCAGAGGCTGGGGTGGGACCTGCCCCAGCATCTCAGTCACTGCCCCTTGCAGCAGAATGAGGGCCTTGCGCTCCCCGCGGCTCGCTCAGTCCCTCTTGGCAGTTAAAATAATGGAAGAATTCAGTTTGTGCATGGGTGCTCCTACTGAAAGATGCCATTGCTCACAGCTGAGCACCCTCCTGTGACCAGGCTATGCACATGGCAGAGGGGGAAGGATGTATTGCCATCTCACAGCTTCGCTCTGCCAGTGATGCAGCTGATAGATTACTGTGTCCAGGCTCTTGGCCCATTTAACTTGTGTGCTCCACCACTTCCTCCTCCTCCCCCAGCACAGGCACGTGTCACTGTCGCAACTTGAGTCCTTTGTCCTACTTTTTTCCCTTGACATTCACGGTGTTTGACAAGGCTTTTCTAGCTGCCATGGGATGATCCTAGGGTGGTGGTGCTGAATGCAGGGTTCCCACAGCCCTGCTGAAGAGGAAGCTCTGGACTGGGTTATCACTTCGCTTCACCCCATTTTCCCTAAGAGAAGGCAGGCTGGATCAGGTTGGGAGGCATTTCGGTGCAAACTCCTACTCACGCAGGGTCAGTTCTGAGGTCCCATCAGGTTGCTCAGGGCTTTATCCAGTCTAGAATTGAAAACCTCCCAGGGTGGGGCATGCCCCATCTCCTTGCATTGCCTGTCCCAGGGTTTCGCTGTCATCATGGCAAAGAAATTTTTCCTTGTATCTGGTTTCAATCTCTGTCCTTTCAATTGTCTCATCTCTATCATGAGAGCCTGGATCTGTGTGCTCTCTAACCTGCTTGTTAACTGGCAGGCTCCTCCTATGGCCCCCTGCAACCTTCTCCTCACCAGGCTGAACAAGCCCACCTCCCTCTGCCTCTTCTTGCAGAGCTCCAGTCCCCAACTCTTTTGGTGGCTTTTCACTGAACTTAGCCCGGTTTTTCATCGCCTTTCTCATGTTGGGGTAGGGCCCAAAATTGAGTACAGGAGAGAAGGCTGAGCTATGGGGACAGTAAAAGGGCTGCTCAGAGAGTAGCTGGGAGAACTGCAGGAGTATTGCAAGGGACTGAAAAGATGTAGATGGTGACAGCTTCAAGGAGCAGCAGGACAGTGTCAGGTGTATTGGGTCCTTTAAGGATTAGACAGCAGCTGAGCCTGCTCTGGGGTTAAATGGCTCCCAGATGCTGGGAATCTGTCAACAGTTCCCCCACCCCATTGCTGCTGAAGGGCTTAAATAGGAGCCCAGGAGAAGCAGTTGGCTGTTTAGCTGACTCTAGAGCACAGAAGGTGAGGGGTTTGCTTGTGCTGTGAGAGTTTTGGTGTTTAGCCTTTTTTTGGAGGGGTTGGTGAGGGCTTTTTGCTTTGTTTTGTTGGGTTTTGGGTATGGATTGTTTTGGGTTTGTTTTGTCGTTGGTTCCCTTCCCCGTGCCTCCTGCTGAAATTAGCAGTGTGTTTTAGGAACTTCTCATAGGAGTAGCTGCAGTAACTGTGGCTGATGGTGGTGTCTTATCAACCTGCTCTAAAAATGCTGTGGAAGGTTTAAAAATGCATGTGGAAGACAAGGGTTACCACAATACATAAAGGGAAAATGGGGGGAAGCATAATAAATATCCTTATAGAAAGGCAGGTGCCATGTAAAGAGTTGCTTTTTTTAAAGCTTTGCCATTTGTGGTGCATGAGGGATAAGAGCTTCAATAAAGTCAGAAGAGACCTCATCAGAGTAGGGCTTTGGAAGAGCATCAGTCAGAACTTAAAAGATAATGTTAAAAGTGAGCTTTTGCTGGGCCTGGAGGGATGCTCTGACTAACCTGAGGCTGGTCCCCAGCAATGGCTGCAGTGCTCGTGGCAGGGTTGGACCTAGCACCCAGCTTGGGGAGCAAAGGTTGTGGAGAGCAGTGGCGCTGTGTAATACAGCATTCACCTTTCTGAGCTAAAATTGCTCAATAAATTGGGAGTGAGCATCAATGTCTGCATGGCGGCAAGGGCTGGCTGTGATGCTTCTGGCCTTCTTCCCAGAGAACGCCGTGCTTTTGGGAGGGGGGTTTTGCGGAGTCACCCGTGATAAAGCCATCAGCTGCCCGGGCCCTGCCCTGTGACCCGCTCTTCTGTCATCCCCTGCTCCCAGACGTACCCTTAACCCGTATTCAGCCCCTGCGGCCGGCGGGCGCTCCCGCGCTGCCCGAGGATGACGGCGAAGATGCAGGCGCTGGGCGGGGCCGCGGGAGGCCACGTCATCCCCGGGGCTTGGGTACCGCCCGGCGCTGCCGCTGGTTCCCGGGCGCCGCGCTCCCTCTTGCGGCCGCAGAGTCCTCCGGTGCCACCCCGCGGGAGCTGCTCGGCTCTGCCGGGGGAGCAAACCGCTTCCTGCGGCCCCGCCCTCTGCGGGGCATCACCCGGCCGCAGAGCATCTTCTGCCTGCTGGGATTTAGGTTGAGGTGCCCGTAGCAGGGCTGCGCGCAAGCAGTGGCAGTTATTTACCCTCACAGACTCAGAAGTTTCTTACATTGCAGCACCCATCCTCTTTTCAGGTTAAGTGTCCGCATTAGCCTATTTTTGCGGAGCACAGCAGCTGCTCTTGCAATGAGTTACACCAAGAGATCCATGCAGGGAGGCACTGGCACGCTGACCTTCCATGTAAACTGCTTCTGTCTGTTCTCTGTGCCTTAGCGTTCCCCCCTGGCAGTTGTTTTCCCCATCTCCCATGGCTGCTGTTTTTCAGGGTGCTCTGAATGAGTTTCCTGTGGTCCTGCACTTCACACTGCCTCTCATGAAAGAGCTCAGGCATAGGGCGCAGTCCTAGCATGTCCCTTTGACATAACAGATAAAAAGTGTCTCTAATCAACGAGTTCTTTGGCCTCAAACCACTCAGCTTCCTGTCCTCCCCAGGGGATTGCTTGCCTCCCCTGCAGACACCAGAGGAAGAAGTCCGGGGGGCAGAGAAATGCAGCTGGGATGAGCTGGGCTTTGTACCTCCAGGATTTGGGAAGAGCTTTTCAGCTATGCTGTAGCTGGATACAAATATTGACATTTAGCATCAGCTGAGGCTTGGACTCTGCCTCTGGGAAGCTCTTCCACTCTGTTAACGCTGTGACAAAGGAGAAAGCCATTGCCCACTCTTGTGTTTGAGCAGCTACGGCATGCCGTGGCACAGCCATAGAATTAGAGCAAGCGCCCTTTACCCTGACAGGGTCTCAGAGGACCTTTTGCTCCTGAGGGTGCTCTCCTGTTTGCTGTTGTGTCTTGGTGGCCTGTCCAGATCCTGATAATCCTCTGGAATGGCCCAGGCTTCAGCGTTATCTCTCTAAGGGTCAGCAGGAAAAGGCTACTCCTCTTGCGAGCAGATCAGGGCGATGGAGGGGAGAGGGTGCAGTACCTACGGTGGACACTGGATGCTGCCACAGACCGGGTGGTTTTAGCAGTGGTACCGGGTCAGCGCGGTTCAGCTTCGAGAGCTTCTGGCAGCGGGCTGTGATTCTTGCTGTGGGCTTTTCCGCAAAGCCTCAGCTTCTGGAGTGTAATGATCAGGTGATATGTAAACTTCTACCTTCCTGAATATATATATGCACATGTATATCTATAAAGCCACTCTAAGCATTATTTTGCTTATTTATGAGGTAAGATAAGGTCACTCTGCTGTCTCCCACCTCCGTAAAGCCGGTGCAATCCAGCAGTTGCACATTAATTGGCTCTGGCAGAAGCTTTAGCTCAAAAGCTCCTGGCTGGTTTCCTTCCCAGCCTTCTGCTACAATGCTTGTCCCATGCCTGGCCCAAGGTTTATGCTCAACCCTCTGGAAAGGCGAGGTGGGAGGCGGGTGTAAAGTTCAACTGATTCTCGTGGAAGATGGACCAGTACTGCAAACACTGCCCACAAGTCTCCATTTGCCCTCTTACTGCCTAAATAGGCTGATAACTTGGTAATGTTGCTGGTCTCTGGCTTGATTCGAGTTTCTTTGACAGTAGTACTGCAGCTCTTCTGCTTTCATAGTTTCTGGAATTGTGCCCTGTACTTGACTGAGTCATGCTCTGTGGATCTGTAATTATCTCTGTTACCTGCAAATCCATTAAGGGATTTGGTACATTAATCTCACAAGAGCTACTGCTCATTTTGATGTTTTCATCTTGCCAGATGCCCATACCCTCTGCCTGCAGTGTGCAGGGTTAACTGCAGGCTGAGCAGGGATACAGAGAAGCGTTTCTACCAGCCTGTCTCCCCCTAACTTGCTCTTATCTCTGACCCCCAGCTGTGCAGTCGGGCTCCCAGCACCCAGCTGAGGCTTCAGGACCAGCGCCAAGCTGTGGGATTCTCAGTGTACATTCTCCAACACATCTTCCCATGCATTGGAGAGTAATGAATGGTTCTGCATCAGCGACGTGAGTTTAAGTGGACAACTGTTTTATAGCACCTCTAAGTTGAAAACCAGACAAACTGTTGTGTAACTTGTCCAGGGATTGCTGTAATGAGTGAGTGACAAGCCATGAATTCAGTGTTGTCAGTGACAATAGTGCCATCTCAGTGCTGCATGAGTTCACTTCAGTTCCATGTAACCAGTTATTACATAGTTTTGTAGTTGCGCAACTAAATCTACCTAAATTTGCTCAGTTTTGGTCTATAAGTAAATATCTTTTTAGGGGGGTGTCGTATTTTTCAGTAAACCAACAAAACCAATCATTTCAGAAGAAAAAAATCCCTTTTGGTTACTTAAATTCTTAAAATTTAGGACTACTTGAAAGTAGAAATGCACATACAAAACGCAATATTTTGATTCTAATTAAAGGAGTCAATTTTCAGTTACTTGCCTGCTTTCTTCCAGCTGCAGCTACTCACTAGATCCAAAACAACCCAGTTTAATAGCTTCTAAATACATTTATCTCAACTGATTTCCTATTGATGGGAATATTTCTCAGATGTAATGACAAAGCCACATGCATCTGGAGCTCAGAATTTCCTTCTTTCCAAGTGTCAGACACAAATTATTTGTTTTAATTTGTTACCCTTTTACGGGGAAAGGCTTTACAACAATGTACCTGTTATGTCACATCTGTAAGGGACTACTTAGATTTAAAAAAACCCGCATCACTTTATCATTTTTTATCTCCGAGGCAGTTTAATACAGTTAACTTTTCCAAAAACATGCTTATTTTGGCCTCGATTCAAGGAATATCCATCATTAGGACAGCAGAGGGACCCAAAAGTGCATCAGTTGCACTTCAAGATTGTGTTTCAACCTCTGCTCGTGCTCACCTACAAAACTGCTTGCTGCTGTTTTCACTACTCACAGATGTTACATACCCATGTACGTCATGAAATGTGAACTGAATCTAGAAAGCAGGGTAAGGAATTGGTGAGCTTTGCTAAATACAATTCTAGAGCCATCTCGGCTTGCTCTAGGAAGTCAAAATCTTCTGCGATGTAGCAAGAGAAGGAGGGGACACAGCTCAGCATCAGTGACCATGGAGGCTCTGCTACAGGTCACCCAGTCCCAGGCACACAGCCAACCCTGGTCCTTGGTATGGTGAAAATGATAAGAGCTGCTCTTTTCTGCTATATAAATACCTTGAGGAAAAATGGTGGGTGTGCAATTTCAACTGGACAGTTGAAAGAAAACACAATTTTCAATCAAGTGTTAGTGACGCACTTCTCTTTGCTGTGCCCACCACCCCACCCATAGCACCAAGAGCTTCATGCAATTTGAGAGCAAGCTCCATTTGACTTGTACCAACTATTCTCAATAGAAATGAATTGGTGGGAAAACTACTTGCTAGGAGAGACAAAGAAATTAATGGCATGGCATTGTATGTGTCTGTGTGGCAAGGAAACATGCCAATCTCTGCACAGAGTAAGGAGAGCTAAATGAGCATCAAAGTGCTCACAGTATCAAAGGAGCATCACAGGATCTCCAGAGATGAGCAAACTTCATAAATAAGCATAATTAATGCTCAGGAATGTATGAGAAAGCTCATAGGTATATAAAGAGTTCATTTTGAATCCTTTGTTACAAAACACCATCACAAAAGGGCTGATGTATCAATGGTGAGGTTGAAGCCTTGTGTGGTTATCGGGGATCTAAGAGATAATGAGAGAAAATATAGCTGGGCTGGGAAATAAAGGTCCACCAGATAAAGTCAGTCACACTTAGCACTGAAAGCCATCAGAGCCATTTTTCTCCATTCTCTAGGAAAACCTAACTGAACAGAAATTGTTCATCTCTCACCATGAGGCAATCCCTTTAGACCTTGAGTCTTTTGAGTCGTTTATATATAAAATGTGTCCTGATTAGCGAGAAGCCATTTCAGAGCACAGATGTCAGTATAGTACTTGGGTAACTTATGGCTGTCACAAGATATTGCTAATATTACTTACACAAGAAACTCATAACGCTTGAAAGATGTACCTTGTCTTCTCCAGGACAGATCAGTATTTTTCTCTTCTAGTCCTGGAATTCTCTCTCTCTCAACATTTCCTGTTCACTGAAGTCTTTCTCCATCAATCCCCCAGCCAAAGCACTTCATCAGCCACCCTATGCTGGATGCAGTGATCGGCGGTGCTAATAATGGCTGGCATCTGCCATGAGGGTTGCAATGTCAATAGTGCAATGTCAGGGGATTCTGCCCTCTGACACCTCTTCATTCAGCATTTCTTATTTTAATCAGCTTTAATGACTCAGAAGAACTGTGTACTTCACCCTCTGGAGCACAGTTTTTACCATGGCTCCATCTTATTGATAGAAAGTATTCAGCACTTCTTCCATCAGTCTTAAATACATCCTGAACAGATGGAGTGGAAAATTGTCTTAAACCCTTCGGCATCCACTTGCTGTCAGTCGGATGTCAAGTCAGGAATAAAAATTGGCAACTAGCTGTAGATTTCACAGTCATGCGGCAGGATTTGTGGAGCTGAATGTGCAGTTCAGTTCCTGGCTTCAGCTGTCACTCCATGTACCTCCAATGATGAGCAGTCATGCCACAGTGAGACATTAGAGTTGTCAGATATCCAGAGCTTACAGAAATAACTTCATTTTCAAATGGACTGTCTCTTTTGATATGAATAATCAGACAGAACAACATACAAAATGCTTGACATGTACTGGGAGCCCAGTACAGTCTGACACATGAAAATATTTGGAATATTTCAGACTCCATTTAATGCTTCTCCAGGGTTTTTCAGAACAGTAAATTACAAACTCTAAGCCACACGCTCCCTTTGATGATGCTTGAATCCCATTTCTTTCAACAAAGATTGTGAAAGCCACTGATCAAATGCTTCTCGGGGACCTCAATGGAATTTAAAAGGAAACTAAAGGTTAACAGGGAATGAGGCTTTAAACTTTGCTGTTGACACTTATTCCCAAGGATCACCTACACTTTGGAAATACAAGTAGGTCAAAACTGCCTTCCATATCAAAAAGGAGTAGAAAGTCAGCAGAGGTGCTTTCCACCGTCCTGCGAACCTGCAATTCTTGTATTACAGATATTGGGCCTTCCAAGTGTATTCCTTTTAGCATCTGACAATGTACTTGTTCGTGAAGCTGTCTAACTCCTTTCTGAACCTGTTGATGCCACCTGCCTCCACAACAAATTCCAGGCAACTGTGACCTGCTGCTCTTAATTTTAAGCCACTCTCCTGTTGGTCTGAGTGACCCCTCACTCTCGTATTGTGGGATTTGATGAACATAAGTTTTGCATTTGCCTTATCCACAGCTTCATGATTTTATATATCTCAATCCTAGAATCCTAGACTGGTTTGGGCTGGAAGGGATCTTAAAGCTCATCTAGCTCCAACCCCCTGAGGCACCTTCCACTAGACCAGGTTGCTCAAAGCTCCATCATATCTCAGCCAAGTAAATCACCGCAGTGTTTTTAGAAGATAGTCCGTAAAATACACATTTCCTTTTTTTTGTTGTGGGAGATAAAAAAAATCAGATTGCAAGACTAGTCTTCAAACATACAATCTGGTAAGGGAAACAACATTAGTCATGAAAGACATAATGACTTGTCAGCAACAGCTATGTGTTACCATCACATTGAGATCCCACTCGCACATATTCCAGTTCAGCTTATAAAATATTTGAAAGGGGAGTGCACATCTACTTGTACTTTGAAATTCTGGGATGAAATCCCAGTGTCAATTAAAATCTTTTTTTAAAATGTTCCTTGTATAAAGCAAAAGAAAGGAGTATCACTCATTCACTGTGAAACTTCTGTTTGTATGCCAACTATGAGCAAAAAGATATGGGCACATGTTGAAATACATTCCCTTGGTTCAGTCTGCTCTATCTAACACAACAAACTCTGTAGGTGATCCAAGTGCAATGCCTTGACTTCTTCCAGTTGCTTAAATTTAAAGGTGTTCAGTATGCCACGTATCAGTCCTGTATCCCAGCATCTATGCTACTGCCGGTTGCCTAGGTAAAGAATCACGGCTCTAACCTCAGTGACTGATCTGCCCTGTTACATACGTGAGTGAGCCAGCCTTACAGTCCAGAAACCAGCTCTAGGAGACAAAACTTCAGAAATTCACTTTCCATGCTTACCTAAAAGACTTTTATGCATCAGGTTTCCGGTTCACTAGTTTAAAACAGTTTGGGATGACGCTAAATCACAAAGAGCATCAGAAAAGAAACTATATTTTCTGACAGGTCATTGAGCTGGAGCCTAACATGCTCACCTCATTTGTGTCTGCTGTGCCGGTATTCTAACGTTTGCTGCCAAGGTTTCTTTCCTGGGAGGCAGAGGCACTTCAGTGCTTGACACCACTGCTCTAATCTGCAGTGGCACATACCGGTCTCATAGTTAACTGCAAAATCAGTGTCTCTGGAATCCAAAGAAAACTCCCCAGCCCCACTGCCCAAAATAAGATTATCAAAAGCTTCTCTACTATGCAAACCAGATATCTAAGACAGC
Source organism: Ara ararauna (assembly GCA_028858755.1). NCBI lineage: Eukaryota > Metazoa > Chordata > Aves > Psittaciformes > Psittacidae > Ara > Ara ararauna. Next base: position 1,944,303 of record CM054386.1, read on the forward strand.
ACAAGACACATGTTATGAAAAAGGTATTTATTATTTACACAACTGCTATAGTTCCTTAAGAACAATATATACCATTTTTATTTGAAAGGGTCAGTCTTCTTTCAAATACATGAACTGCATAATGCACAAGTGTTGGTAATGCCAAACAGCAGTCACATCACACTTCCATAGTGCAGGCATAAGCAGCGCAAGTAAATGATATTTTAAGAACAGTATGGCTGAATATTGTATTTAAACACAGTGTTTGCACTTTGACGAAATTTAGCTAGAAGAGAACAAGGTTTTTGTTCATGCTTTGTTAGGGATGCGACTTTCCCATCTGAGATTTAAACCCTTTATCTGACATATGAGAGTTTTTCAGGCAGACTGCTTTTCACGTACCAAATAAGAGTGGGTTTCTCTCCCTCAAACTTCAGTCTTTTGTTTTCCAGTAAACACTGCTTTATAGTACAAGTTCACACACCGGGGTAAATTGGCCACAGAGGTGGTACTTTCCCATCTTACTGTCTTGCACAGAGAAACACTGACATACTAATACATACCAAACTTAGACAACTTGTAATTTATAGACTTAAATACTGGAATGGGAGAGGGAGACTGTTTCTAAAGATGGAGGGAATAGAGGGTTTATACAATTCATACACCACCAAGGTTGGCTCCTTACTCAACTTTTTTGGTCTAAATATTTGTTTTTCTAGTTTCAGAATGGTTTTGGTCTTTAATGGTTATGGTTGTACTTTGGCAGCAAAGGAGAGGAAAGTATTTTAAGTAGTAACACCAGAACTGAATGCAAGGAAAAGTAACTGACTTGTTTCTCCCACTTTGAGCTTATTGCTGTGATCTTTAAAAAAAATCCAAACAACCCATAACCAACCAACTGGAAGACCAAGTATAGCAGTCATTCTGGCATTGGATCCAGTGTCCAGCACTATTATACTCTAGCGTAAAAGCAAGGAAAAGTCCAATGATCTTAGTTATGTTCCCTTCAATGCAGCGCCACTCAATTTTGTTATTGTTATTGTCCTTGCTTCTTTGAAAGATACCTGAAAGAAACAAAAGCACAGATTTCACAGGCACAAATATATCTAGTACATGTTATAAATTCCAAGTATGAATCTGCTTGCTTTTCTCACTGGGAATCCCCCTATTGATAACAAAAAAATAGAAATGTGATCAATACTACTTATGATTTTATTTTATTTCGATGTTCTTGCAACAGAGTTAGGCTCTATTCGGGGTTTTTTGTTTGGGGTTTTTTTTTTTTGGTTGGTTGGTTTTTTTGGGTGTTTTTTTTTTTTTTAAACAAAAGGGAGGAAGGAAATGAAAACATGCTTTATTCTAAGAGGTCGAAAACTACATCAGTTGGAAAAATAGCTATTACCCTGGAAGACAAAAAGGCCCATTAGATATGGAACTCCTTCAAATACATTCAAGACCTGAATGAACAGTCATCTGGAATAACCTGAAAAGAACAGCCCTCCACTAGCTTCTTTAGAGGATCTGGGTTACTCTAAAATGCTTGTTTTCTGATCTCATAGTTCTGCTACCACTATAGCTGGAGCAATTGGTCTATGTGGTGACATTGCAGTCTTTGCAAATACTCCAGAACAAAAAATCCAACCAATTCAACTGACAGCGTGAAGCATCCAGTGAATTTCACTGCTTTAAAAGTGTAACAATTGACTTTCTGTTTTAATCGGAAACAAGAAAGAAAACTGTATCAAGTTTGCAAGGCTGCTCTTCTAAGCAGTGAATGAGCATCTTTTGAATAGCATATTGTACTTGCTTTTTTCACATGTGTTGTAACTTCAGGCTGTTGCATAAAACCATTCAGAATTTTGCACAAACGCTTCAGCTAATCATTTTCTAGCAAGAATTAGGATGCTAACTGGTGCCCTAAGCATTTGGAAAACTGTTGTTCATAACACAGTAACTTGTATTTTGGATCTGATGAATACTGTCACACCACACAACCTGGATGCCGCCTCAGAGCCACATGGACAACACCCCAAACCTCTGAAGTAACCACCAGAAAAATTGTCTTGTTACAAAGGACCTGAGATCTGAACTGGCAGCCTAACTTTGTAAGGGTGGGAAGAGAGAGATTTCCAAGGACCAGATTCCTTCAAAATTTTTTTTCCCTTTAAGAAGCATAATTGCTTCAATTGAAAACAAGCTTCAGATCTGAATGCTGGAGAAGTATGGGGAAAAAAAAGCTCCGTTCTGTCAATCTTACCATTTTAGGGAAGCAGCCCAAACGCTATAGCCTTATTAAAATTCCACTCACAGTAAAGGACCTTCATTAACTGTAAGTGATGTCAAAGTTCATCAGCTCAGATCAGATGTTTCCGATCATTGTACAGACAATCTCAAGCAAAACACAGTGGGGTCAGGGTCAAAAGGAAGAAATTATTTTGACTTTATTCTTACCTTTCCCAATGTTTGTGATTCAGCTCCAAGAAGTCATCTAGTTTTGCTATTTCTTTGAGGTATTGAGTGAGCTTTAGAAGCTCCTTGTCTTTATCCCGATTTAAATGTGCTTTCATAAAAGGTCTTATCTACACAAAATAAATAGCTGGGTATAACCATTTGCTCAAAGTAAGAAAAATGCTTTCAATTCTCTATCATTTACCAACTAATTAACATATATTTTCAGTACTCTTCCAAATTACAACTTCTCTTGGGTAAGAAAAACCTTTTCTACTAGTGGCCATACCCGATTTGTCTTGTTATTCATGCAAACTGGACTGTAGGGACATGCCCACAAGGAAGAAATTTCTTTTGGCTTGCACTTCAATCCTTCCCCTCCCAGTCAGACAGAAAGATAAAATGATCTGGAAGGGACTGCCACACTTTGTGATATGATTTCATAGATATTTTTGCAGGAGACGAGGGGCTTTCAGCTCTGCTTTGAGTTGTATGGCATCACTGGAACCAGATGTGCTTTTTTCAACAAAATGCCTTTGCCTACAATCATAGCTTCTGTGAAAAGAGATGTCAGAAATAAAGCTTATCTGACAACTGCTTTCAGCTTAGAATACATTATACCTGTGCCTTGTTTTAGTGATTCAGTGTTCTTGTCTGCAGCTCTGTTAACATTTTGACAAACATCTTTCAAATCTGAGCTAGAGGGAGCATTCTGGATAATCCTCTCCCAGTGAGATATTTATTTTCTGAATATAACCACTATTGAGATTGACCATTGCATATTTCAGTGGTGCCTGTCAGCAATGCCCAGCTTGATTATAGTTCACAGGTGTAATTTAAACAGAAATCATGTTTTTCTTGATTTTTAATAGTCTCTTCAAAGCTCACTTAATAGTGAGACAAAGCTTGTTTAATCCTAATGTCAGGGAAATATTAGACCAGACAAATGGTAACCTAAATAAAAAAAAAAACAGCATGCATCTTTGCTAGTGAAGAACAGCCTTTCTTTATGATACAGTAAAGCGTGAGAAAGTGCTGCTTTAAGTATAAGAACAAGAAGTAAATGAAAATTACAGTTAAAAATTACCTTGAGTCCGTTTTGTGGATTCATTAGGAAGTTCCGGCCAATATCATCAAACATTATAGTATTTTTTTTGCTGTAATACTCTGAAAATTTCCCCCAGATAACACCAAGAGGCTTCACCTGAAAAAATAAGACAACCAAGGTGCCTGAGGTAAATTAGATCTGCAGGAGTTGACAATACCGCTCTATAGGAACTTGAGTGCAGACTTGAATGGACACTTACGTTCTTTCACTGAAAAATTATCGGGTAGTTTGGCTTTAATAAAAGATGTGAAATAGTATAACATAGTAAATACACCCCCAACCCCTCAAAGAAAACCTTTCTATTGGTACTAAATCTCCTTGCAACAGTTATTTACTATTTGATTTGAAAGCAGTGTCATCCAAATGTACTACTGAGAACATGAAGAATTTCAGTAGAAAAATACCCAAATGTATGCTTTCAAGATTCTTAGTTTTCTTGCATGAAAACTCCAGCACAACTTTATTGTTGAATTATTCAAAGGGGTATGATAACATGTTGGTTGAATGTAGAAGATCAGGAAAAATAGGCACTTACATCTATAAGCCCTCTTCTAGGAGTGTGCACTGTTATCATGGCAGCACTGTCCAACATGAAAGTTATCTTGTAGTTCGAATTGGTACTCACTCCAAGCTCCTGCATCACATAGATTTATTATTAGAGCTTCCAATTATGATAGTTTTACTGCTGTGCAACTGGAACTACAATTACAATACATTGTTTGTCAAAGTTTGAGTTGATGAGGATCACCAGAGACACACTAAGAATAGGCATCTGGGAGGTTTTAAATGTTTTTACCTAATGAGAATCATAAATGTACAACATTCTACCATGAGAAAAAAAACTATTAGGAATTTTTTTTCAGGGTTTACTATCATAAACTTATCAACTGCCAGCATAAATCAAAGCAATTTTGCAGAAAAGGCAAAATACAGAGAGGTCTTGCCTGTACCTTCATGCATAATCTTTCACAAGTTCTGCATGCCTCAACTTCACTCAATATCCATAGCAAGGACAGCACCTGAGTATTGTCTGCTATTTGTTCCTGTTGTGGTTTGAGCTCAGACAGCAACAAAGTACATGCAGCTGCTTGCTCACTCCCCCCACTTCCCCTGGCAGGATGTGGAGGAGAATCAAAAAAGATAAAAAACCCACGGGTCGAGAACAGTTTAATAACTGAAATTAAAACCTAATACTGATAAAAATAATAAAAGTGCATATATATAGAGAGAGAGGGGAAGAAACCTGCCCCCAAAACAAACAACTGCCCCCAAACAAACAACCCCCCCCAAAAGGCCCAAGTGATGCACAACACAGTTGCGCACCACAAACTGACTGATGCCCAGCCTGAATCTGAGCAGCGATCGGTGGCTCCTGGCTAACTCCCCCCAGTTTCTATACTGTGCATGATGTTCTGTTGTATGGAATATCCCTTTGGCTAGTTCAGCTCAGGTGTCCTGGCTCTGCTCCCTCCCTGCTTCTTGTGCCCCTGCTCACTGGCAGAGCATAGGAAACTGAAAAATCCTTGATGAGGGTAAGCACTACATAGCAACAACTAAAACATCAGTGTGTTATCAACATTATTCTCATACTGAATCTAAAACACAGCACTGCACCAGCTAGTAGGAAGAAAATTAACTCTATCCCAGCCAAAACCAGGACAGTTCCTTCCAGTAAATCACGGCTCCACTGAAGATGAAATATACAGTAACAGTTCATTGTTACCCTTTCCTCCTAAATGTGTCCAAGATAACCACTGTATCAGAAATCTGCCAATTTGCACTTTAAAGTTTTGATAACTCCTGAAATAAAGACTCCAAGGAAAACATTATTTTCAGAAATAAAAACCTCTGATTAGATGAGAGAGCACCATTTCCATCTCAAATCCTTTCAAAAGCTGAAAAGGAATAGCAAAATCTGCTGACATGCTGTAACACATATAGTGCTGACAATTTCTGGTGTGTGCAGCAGCAGTAATATGCAAAGCTACAGAACAAGGAGAAAATCCCCACTGCAACAGCTCTCTTGCAAATATCCAGCCACACTTAACTGATTTGCTTGCATATGAAAAAGTGAATTGTGCAAATGAAAAGAGCTGCCTACCTGGGTCAGTGTCGTGTTACACTGAAAAAACTCGCTGTTCTAGACCGTTTGAATTCCTGACATAAATAGATGGTGAGAGATTAAACTTGGTTATCTGATAATCCTTTCTTTTTTAATGATGTTCCTGCTTTGTAATGTAAAACAAGTATTGCTGGAACCATTGCTTTCTGACAAAAAGTGAAACTTTTAGAGGCGAGCACCCCTGGTGCTATCAGTTTCAAGAGAAACAGCCGCTGGCTTCTAGTGGTAGGAATCTCAACTCATCAGGATGCTGGAGTAGGCCTAGAAAGGTTGTGATTCAGTAGAATACGAAAGGGCTGGAAAGGCGACCTAAAAATTTAGAGAGGCGACCAGTGCAGGCAAAACTTTTAGCAATGGCTTTCCACAAGGTTGAGTTCTAGCACTACACTGACAGACACGACGTAAATAGAGATATAACTGCCACAAGTAGGGCAATGTTTGCAGGGCTCAACACCAGTTTTACTTGAGCTCCACTTCATGGGTGATTAAAGGTTCTCATTTCTGAGATCACTCCTTTGTTTAGAAAACAATGTAGCAATTCATTATTTTGAGGAAGAGAACACTGAAAATGTGCTTTGCTCTGTTAAAACCTGAAAAAAAAATGGTTAGTCTGTAACATAGAATACAGATACAAAAGCTTAGATTTGGAAAAGTTTTCCCTGAAATGAAAACAAACTTTGATTTATAAGCATTAAAAAAACCCCACCAACCAAACATACAGCAATTCTTAGTAAGCCCATCAGATTTACAGCTAAGCCTGACTGTAAATATGTTTATCACTGGGTCAGCTGTGCAAAACTGGCCAGCTGCCTCATTTAGGTAAGGAGAAACTAGGACTGAAAGAGCAGTTCTTACGGATGTTTAATAAGACAGAGGAAGAAACAGAACCACACAGCTGCAAGAGGTACAAGATAAATACAAAAAGTTTCCTCTTGGCAACCTCTTCCAGCATGCCACATCTGTCTGCTCCTTTAAAAAGAAAATTATATTACACTGAAGGATTAGAACTCGAGAAGAAAGATGAAAGCAACTGTGAATGCTATGTGACTAATCTCAGTTTCACCAGGTAGTGACTTGTGTTTAGTTTTGCTAAATTTAGCACCTACTGCTGATAGTTTGTGTGGAATTCTAAAATTAGAGTTAATCTAGTTTTGTGACAAAGATAATTTCAAGTGACTGAGGATTAAAAACCCTCAGGTTTTGATCCGTAGGACCACTTGCTGCTCTATAATGCTGTGCACGAGTTCAACGACATGAACAGCCAAGCAGACTAGAAATGAATTACACATTTCCAGAACAACTTACTTTCATTTTAGCTTCAATCCACTTCATATTAGTGGCAGCTGAAACAAAAGTGAGAAAACAGAATTCTTTATCAAATCAAGTCACTGACAGGAAAAAAGAAACAAGCCAAGAAGATGTTCATATCAAATTTTTACATACAATTTAATTTCAGGAAGATTCATCCTTGTTACAGCTTTTAGGGTTCACTGCCTTGAAGCCAGACTTCCTTCCTGGAAGTTTATTTTTATTTGGAAAAGCTTATGTTTCAAATGAACACCTAGATGAAGCACTGCATGCATTAAATTAAAAAACCATTTTCTAGATCAGCTGTTACTAACTACAGTCTGCAGGACCGTAAGAAGTGGGCTACACCTGGTTTGAGGAATCATACTGCCAGTGCAGGATTTTCTTCTGGAAGCAATGATAAGGACATACAAGGCCTGGGAAGGACAAAGTGTCAACACTGCCCACTGATCTAAGAGTATGTGGAAGCACTGTTCCAGACCACAGAAGCTAAATTTTGTAATACAATTTCAATATTGTGTAAACCCTGCACTGGCTCAAGTCTGTTCTCCAGCTGTAGACAGGAAGTGAAACAGTATGCAAAATCTGTAGACAGGACACTTTGGTTCATTTGGCTGTTCACTACTTATTGTCCGGATTCTGATTGTTTGAAAGATAGCTATCAAACAGTATTTGAATGTTGATTAGGCAATTCTGCTACTTCAAGCACTTGTTTGTTTGTACAAAGTCACGCTCCGTAAAGTGATGTTGAGCTTTATACTGTGATTAGAGCCATTCATATGAGCAATATGTGGTGGTTTTTTACATTAAAAATACTATATTTCTATAATAGCATTAATAGCTATGTGAACATTCCTGCTGAATGTCAATACTCAACAGTATAATACTCAACTCACGTACTGTTTTACAACTTGTGATTCATTCTAAAAAGCAATATAAAAAATTCCCTCCTGGAGTCTCAGCTCTGACAATTTACAATAAAGTCTTAAGTATTGAATATAAAACTTACACCAAATTACAATATCATAATCCTCATACGCAGATGTCAGGAATTCATGAAGGTATGGCCTCATCAATTCTACCCCAGTTTCAGCACATGATCTGTGATCTAAATAGAATGTAATAGATAAGCAATCCATTATTAAAGTTTAGGTTAAGTTATGAAAGTTCATTCTGACTTTCCCATCTATCCAGAGACCTAAAGGTTTCAAGAAGGAAGCACTGAGGCACTTCAAAATGATGAATGAACTCATAGCAAACTACCATTCCCATTTTAGAGGTGGAAAGAAGAAACAGAGGGGATATTTATCTTGCATGCTTTTAATCCTTAAAGGTACTTGAAGGCTTAGCTAATAATTAAATTGGAGATCTGTGGGTCTGAATATCTTTGAAGAGTTAAGCCAACTAGCTCATCTGTGCACTTGGAACAGATAGAGAACACATTCTTTTAAACCCAGTCCAGTAATTTTGTGAACATATATCAAGCTTATTTCAGACATGCAAACATTGCTTGTTCCAATTAGAAAACTGATGTCAAATTCTGCTAGCAGAAGACCTCTAAATAAAAATGTTAAACTCACTAAGAGGTTGAATATTGATCTCAGATTGTAAACAGATCTCATCAAAAAGGAAAGCTAAGAAAAAAGAATAAGACAAGCTTATTACTGCTTATAGTCAAGCTGCCATGACACACCTACATCCCAGAAAATTACGTCATAAGGAAAATTCTGGCTTCCAAAGAAACCAGTCTGGCAGAATTTTCAAGTAAAACATGCTTTTGTGCATTTAGTAACAATGTGGAAATAAAATTTGAAGCTATTCTCCCACGCCCCCCAAAAATGGACTCAATCAGGTACAGACAGAGAAGTCAGTTTACAATACCTCACTCTGTCCCTGTGATGTCCAAGACATAAGTTGGTCAAGAGAGATTATTTGGATAGAACACTAAATCAATACTTTTTTATGTCTTCTTGCAGAAAGTAAATAGTTACTGCACTAAAATCAACAATATGCAGTGCTTAAAATGCCCTTGTTTTTTAAAATATGAGAAGACCCCAAAATGTTACAAAACAGAAATGATGCAGTACGACACATACCAAAGTTACTGAAGTAGATTTGTAAAGCAAAGATCAAGAAATGTGAACTGGCAAATAAACTGACCTCTTAAAACCCACAAGTAGCATAAAATCTCACCAAATAGTGTATAATCAACATCTAGCACCAGCAGCTTTTTTCCTTCTCTAGGAGGGTTCAGAATTTCCACTTTGTATTCTTTAACTCTGCGGGAAATTTTTAGTAGATTTTCTTCCCTAATGCAACAGTGCAGAAAGTTCCAGTTAATTAAAATGCATACTGAACATTCAATAACAGGGCTGCATTTTAACAGCTGCAATTCCTAACCTGTTTTCTACTTCCACAACTTCCTCTTCAATATCAAAGTCATTGACAACATCATCATTATCAGGAGGTGGCCCAAGGACATCTTCCTAGACGAATAATAATAAAAGATAACTAGGATGGCTGAAGGAAAACAACATCTGGTATCAAGTTCCTATTACTGCACATTACAGGACAAAAGTACAATTTACCAAAATTATTTCATTTTATTAGTGAAAAGAATTACTGAAATATATCAAAGATTGTTCAGATTTGAGAAGTCAGTATCATAATAATAGATTTGTACTTCAAATCCAGGACAATACAGGAGTTTCATGAATACAGTGCCAGCAGAGTTCTGCAGAAAGGCTTTATGTAGAAAAATAAACACCAACAGAAATCTACTGTAATGCCATTTTTCAACTGATTTTAAATTTTGAATATTCCAATAATCATAATTAGGAGACCTATAAGCATTTTTTCCTGTTTAAGTTAATAAACAATTAAAATATTTACCAAACTCTCTTCACGAGTGCCCATCATCATAATTTTAGTATTTGGTTTCAACTTGAGAGCTCCAAGCTTAACATCATCATCAGCAGGTTTGCCTATAATGCAAGCAGATAATTGCTTCTTTTTTAATGGGGTAGAGAGATTTTAGAAAACTGTTGAAACTTAATGGTTAATTGAAACAAGCTACCCCTTTAAACACCAGAACATCCCAAGCTGTATTTTCATCTTCTTCCATATACAGATACATTGCTGGTCTGGCTAGCAGCAATTTAACTTTTTTTAACATACGGTTGCAGCACTTCCATGTCAGCCATCAAAAAGGACCAGGTAGATGTATCAATAATAAACTACATCCCATGATGTATAACATTTCTATGTTCATGTTCATTCTGGTAGATGACCTGTTAGTATACACATCCTGGCTAGGTTTAAAGGATGTTCGCCCTTGAACGTTTCAGGCATATCCACAACAAATAGCAAATACGAATAATTACCCTTCATTTTAAGTCCAAGTAGTTTTTGACGCTCTGGTAACACCCCAGTAAGGCCTTTAAGAGACTGCTTCAGATCCAACACTGTGTCTTCTTCTGATAGAGAGGTTATTGTATACTCCTGTCCACCCCATTTTATTATGAGAGGGAGAGACATCCTGGAAGCATATGTTCAGTATTATTTTCTGAAAAATCTGCTGCAGGAGGAAAATACAATGATCATGTAAGGAGGAAATAGGAGAACTGCTCTTTTCAGGAGACAAACCATACAGTATATTTAAAGTATTTTTGATCTTTCATTATGTTGTACATCAAAGAGCCGTTTGTTTTGCATAAGCAGATAATAAACACTTTGATTAAATGTTGAAACCAACGGAGAAAGAACAGCACTAAAACTGGGACTCCGAGTTCCACTTCAATGTATTTAGCAATGTCACATTCACCATTTGCTCCAGCATATGCTCATTTGCTGTGTGTTCTGTGCAGGTACAGCCTGTTCACTGCATAACCAGCACCCAAGCAGAGTACTGCAGTATCATAAAAGTAATTTCAAAGCTCAGAAATGTCCTCTGCAATAATTATGCAACCGAACCAGCCATGGCTATCCTCATGTGTAACAACAAATGGCAAATGTGAAATATGCACAATATATAAACCCATGAACATAGCTCTGAAGCCAACAGTTCATTTTTAGCACTGGTTTTCTCTGATCACTTTCACTGTGCAATACCAGCAGTAATACACACCCCAGGTCATGTCTCACTGTAGCAATATCAAAGTAGGAGTTTGAAAACAAAGCCAAAATACACACCTACACAATGCATTACACTGTAAGAACTGCACCTTTATTGCAGTGCTGACAAAACAACCATAATTATACTGTCTTTAATTTACACAGCACCGTTTAGAAAACCTGTATTTAATAGTTTAGTCCTACATTAAACACAACAGAAAACCAAGTTTTCTAGCTTTATGTGGAAGAAAAAAGAACGTGTTTTTTTCTTTTAAAGCTTGGAAACAGAGAATCAAGGAGATAGAAAGGTACAAAAAGGCTGTTACAGACTGTCAATGGATGCAGAAAAGGCCTCTGCACCACTAATGGTGAGATTGCCCTCAAAAGATTGGTATTCAAAAATGAGAGAGCACAATTGCAGAAAAAAAACCCTGAGGCTATCAGCCTTCAAGGAATACATTATACCAAGAAATACAGGTCTGGCAATTCTGAAAATTCTCAGAATCCAAATCCAAAAATCTGATTCCTCTCCCTTGCTAGCATTGTATTCTCAGAAGTTACCTGCTCTCCGACAAAATACTTCTCGTTCACACAGTACAGCCTATTAGAAATGAACAATAACTCGTGTATTCACGAAGCTCAGATCAGATGAGAAATAGAGGACTAGATAAAACCCGCTTGCTGAGGACACTACAAGCCACACCTCTACACTGTTCCTTCTAAGAGCCTTGAAAACAAATTGAAGAGAAAAACTGGTAACAGAAAAATGAATTTTTGTCTCACTCCCCTCCCCCTCCAGCATTCCCAACTCAGAAAGGGACCCGGTATTACCTGGTGAAAAAACACTCATGAAAATAGGGTCCTAGAAGTACCAAGAAATTCATCTGGGGCTCAGACTTCATAGCATCAAACAAGTTGATCAACATAAGCTATCCCTGTCCATAATCCCTAGACTAAGTTTACACAAGAAGAGTTTATTGTCTGTTTTCTCACCGGTACCACACACCTCAAATCATCCTGCAAGAAAATGCACAGGGCAAGAACTGTGAGAAAACGTCAAGTCTCTGTCCAGTGCTAAATTGAAAAGATCATCCCTCCGCAGGTGAGCACCTGCCCAACGCCTGTCCTTACTGAATTACAGTCCTATAGGGGCGAACATTATCAGCAACACCAAGCAGAAATGATACCTTTATTCAATGCCAAAATGCTAAGGGATTAAGTGTGATCACCAGAATCGACGATTAAAGGAAAACAGATGAAGAACAGAGAAAGACGCAGGGATTTTCAAAGTTTCTACCATCGGGGCTGGATGCAGTGCAAAACTGAAGCTCGGTTTGGTTTAACTACATCTTCAGAGCCCTTACCACCAAGAACCTGAGGGTTGGAAGGTCACTGGGTCAGAAAGAAAGAGCTAAAGTTGTGTTGCTGTAGTTAAACTGTTGCGTTAAGCCACTTTTCTTGGGCTATTTAGGAGAGAAACATCCGCATCTTTCAGTTTCACTAAGTAACATCGAACATAACCATAACAACCCCAGACAGAGGACGCGCAGTGCTTCAGGCGGGATCTCAGCACTTTCTACCACCCTGCAACAGGTGGAGAGACGGGGTTTCGAACCGAGGCTGCTCCGGGTCAGCCACCACCGCAACCGCGTCCCTGGACAGCACCCGCGGATTCACAAGCCGAGGTTCGCTGCCCCCGGCCCCGGTTCGGGGCTCTCCCAGCACCGACACGGTGCGAGGCGAGCGGGGAGCCCCACACGCTGCTGCCGGCCGCGGGGAAGCCGCTTCCTTCCCGCAGATATGGGGTTACCGACCCGGCCGGGACAAGCCCCAGCGCTCGGCCCCCTCTATCCGCAACCGGCCCAGTAAAGCCCGGCCTCCGCCGCACACGGACGGGTTCGGGCCCAGACCCACCTGCCCGCCCCGGCGATCGGGGTCTCGGCGGCGCTGCCGCAGCCCCCGGGTTGCAGTGCCGCTGCCGATCGCTGCCGATCGCTGCCGATCGCTGCCCGCACCTCCGGCAGCGCGGTGCGGTCCTCGCGCTGCCAACGGAACCGGCGCCGTCCCGCGATCCGCCGCACCGGAAGCGGAATTGGCGCCCGCCGGAAGCGGCGAGCGAGAGGCCCGGATGAGCGCGGGTTTCCCGCTGGGCGGGGGGCGGCGGTGGGGCGGGAGGAGCCGGGTTGGTGCTGTGGTGGTGTTGGTGTTGCTGTGGGGTGAGGGGGGTGCTTCGCCTCATGTGCCCGCCCCAGGACTGCTCCTCGGGCTGCTCCCGCTCGGCTCCCCCAGGAAATGGGGCGGGAGGAGCGGGGTTGGTGCTGTGGTGGCGGCGGGCGGTGGGGTGCTTCGCCTCATGTGCCCGCCCCGGGAGACCTCCTCGGGCTGCTCCTGCTCGGCTCCCGCAGGAAATGGGGGGTTTGTGAGGTGAAATCCGCGGTAGCCGCGGAGCGAGGGCTCTCCCCGGGCCTCCGCGCTCCCCTCACGGCCGCTGTGCTGCCGAGCCGGCTGGAGCCCGGTGGAGCATGGCCTAGGCTCCGGAGAGGGCTGTGGAGGGAGCTGCTGTGCTTGGCGGTTGCTCCTCCGTGTGTTTTTCTCGTTGCTAACCCTGAAAGGAGATTTCTCTGCAGCCGGCGGCCCTGACTCAGTGTGCCCTTGCCTCCTAAGTTGACTATAGGCATGTTGTCTTACCGGGTCTGTTGATTCAAGGGTCACTGCTCAGCTGTGTCGGGATTCTTGGGCTTCAGCTGCAGTGGTTTTGTGCATGGACAAAAAGGAAAAATACATTTTGCACAAAGATGACCTTCTGTACTCGGGTATTCTGCTTTGCAGAAATAGTTTGAAGGAAAAAAATTGTTCTGCAGTAAAGTCTCTTTTTTTTTCCAGATGTGAAATGAAGTGGAGATGATGCAGACTGCAGTCCTGCTTGTTATCAGTAAAGAGAGTGTTAAATTTGAGGAAGGAAGTGAAAGTTTAGGTCCTCTCTCATCTTAGGTCTTGTTCTGTGGAGAGGTTAGATAGTTCTTCTCTGTCATTTGGTGATAAATAGGGAAGGGAACAAAAGAGCAGAGGTGCGCAGCTGTGCACCAAGTACAGGTTCCTTTAGAAGGTCTGCTCTAACTTCTAAGAGCTATTGGTAGTGTAAGTAAATCTTGGTGAAGAAGTGCAGTATAAAGAAATGCTGCATAGAAGCCTGATTTCTTTCCTGAGTTGATACAAATTCAATGCATTTCCTGCCTGGATAAGTATTTTGAGTTCTGTTCTATATTCAGTTTTTAGCGTAAAAGCACATTGGTTCCAAACGACTGGTACATACTGGGGACTGCTGCAGTTCACGTTGAGTTTAGCTTCTGACTGCACTTGAATCCATGTAAAACCAGTCACTATGTGCATATCTTGGTCATGAAGGGTTTGCTTTTTGCTTTAATGGTATACAGTTGTCATTTGCACAGAGGCAGCACATTACAGTAGTGCTGGAAAGTTTCCAGAGCTACAACTCCTAATTAAAGTCACACCCTGTCATAAAACTATGCACCCTCCAGGACCATATGAAAATTCAAGCTATGAAAATGATATATAGTGTTACCACCTCTCTGGAATCTGTTTAAAACATGTTTTCATTACTTTCTGCTTAGCTTTTAAAAAGCTCTCTTGAGGAGGCAGTAGGGTTTGGTTGGCCTTTTTTTTTTCCTCTTTGAGGAGTAAAATGAAGAAGTAGAAGTATTTATGCATATTTTATTTCTGGTGTTTTAGTATCTTGAGCTATGACTAGGATGGCCTTGTGCTAGGCGCTGTTGAAAAGTGCTCTGATCCTGACCACATTCATGTGACACAGATATGTTCTTTTACTTAGCTATGGAAACGCATGGTGGTGCTCAATCCCAACCATAATAAGGGCAAAGTGGTACAGTAATTTGACTAAAGCTGTGTAATTATAGTTCAGAGCCCAAACAGCATCATCTTTTCTTTGTACTCAGGAGTTTGTTTTGTGGTGGGACTCTGTGTTTGCACTGTGGTAAACTAGCAGAGCAAGGAGAAAGGAAAAGCAGTGGGGGACTTTTAAAGCAAATGCATGTCGCCTTTCACCTTGATGTGCATTATGTCCTGGGATGCTCCAGGGTGAAATAAAATGAATGCATGTCAAACTGATGCCTTCTGGATCCCTTTCAATACCTCATATTCACAGCAAGTGTTTTGAGGAATATGCTTCTGTGCATAACTGCTGAAGCCCAGGAGCTCATCTCCTAAATTTCTATTCATGTTGCATGTAGGAGCAAAATTCCTGCTAGCAACTCTAGGGGATGCTAGGTAAGAATCCTTTAAAATCATCATTTAAAGCTGAAAATTGTATGGAAAGATCAAACAGTTGCTTTGAGATTTAAGAGAAAGATTGTCATATCTGTATGTGATCTCGTGAGTGAGAAAGCACACAATGGTGGCATTGCCAGGCTGAGAGATGCTAAATACTTGTTCTATTCTGTGACTTTAATGGTGGAGAGTCAGTGCAGATGTTAATGTGATGCAGACTGTGAATGAGCCACATTCCAGATGTCAAGATTTGGCACCTTTTTTGTTTTCCTTTTCTCAAATTTCTTTTTTGTTTAGAAAACTCATTTGACTATATGCCAGTCACTCTACTGCAATTCTAAATTGAACCCATGTTAGGAAAAAATTTAGAGCGGAACCCATGTTCTCCACTAGGAACAGAAGAATCCTTAAAATACACTTTGATACCAGTGTATTTTAATCTGTTTTATGCTTTTTTGTTTCTCTTGACTGTTTTTACTATTACTTACTATTGCAGCCTTCCAATATCTGAAGGGGGCCTACAAGGACACTGGAGATGGACTTTCCATCAGGGATTGTAGATACAGGACCAGGGGTAATGGGTTTAAACAGGAATTTCAGGATGGATATAAGGAAGAAGTTCTTTACTGTGTGAGTGGTGAGGCACTGGAACAGGTTGCCTAAGGAAGTGGTAAATGCTCCACCCCTGGCAGTGTTCAAGGTCAGGTTGGACAGAGCCTTGGGCAGTATGGTCTAGTGTGAGGCGTCCCCCATGGCAGGGGCTTGGAACTAGATGATCTTAAGGTTCTTTCCAATCCTAACTATTCTATGGTTCTATTTCCTATAATGCTTTTGTTACTTTTTCCCAGTTTCTCTTCTCCTTTTGTAATTTGTTCTAAGCAGGCAGTAAAAGCAGTGATGTCCAAGAATGTCAGACTCTTCAAGTCTGTACCATCCAAGCGGTTCCAGCCCAATGCAGATGCATGTGTGAGCTGCCTGTGCTGTTCATGACCACTTCAGTGTTCCACACCAGGCAGCATGGTTTACTGGACGCTGCGATCACCGTGCTTTAGCAATGTAGCTTTGGAATGGAAACACCAATAGCTGAATTTCCAGTGTTCAGTAATGTGGTGTGCTTTAGCAGCTGGCAGCTCAGTTAGAGACATAGCAATCTCTCAAGTTTGAAATGAAACCCGTTTTGAGGTTATCACTAATACAGTAAGTCTCTGTCTCAGCTTCCTTGTCAGTAAAGTGAAGGGTAGAATAATATTTATATAGTTTCATAACAGCAGGTTTTTCAGGATTATTTAGTTAATGTTGGCACTGTGAGATGCTGTAAATACTAGATGCTCGTACCAGTATACCAAATGATTTCCACTTTGTGAATGCAGCTGTTATTCTTCTGCCACTGTTCAGCCCAATTATTTTTATTTTATTTACTTCAATTCTTTGTATTCTAGATTATGCCTCACTGGCAAGGGATCTCGGGAGAGAACTGTGATGCTTTTGTTCGCCAAACAAAACCTGATTCATCACTTTCCTTACATCACCACCCAGCTCTCCAGCATCTCAACACAGAGATCGGTATGGCTTCCCTTTAGGTAAGTTGTAAATCACAGCAGCTGTTTATTTGTTTGGAGTCAGTGCTTTCCAGTGTTATAAAAAGTGGTAAAAATGTATGTACGTATGAGATATATAATTATCAGAGATACTGCATAAGTGTTTCCTGAAGAGAGTGAAAATAAATATGAAATTGAGAAACTGGAACTGGCTGAATGGATAGGAAAAGCTCTGAAAAGCAGTGAGAATGAGAGGCAAAATGAGAGTCAATGAGAAGCTAAGTGATGGGGAGAAATTTAGGAAATAGGGTCACAGATGGGGAAAAGCTGGGGAATTTCTGAGGTGGACCTATGGAGTGAGAGAAGGTAAATCAGAGGAAGAGATGCACCAGCTCTTTTGCCCTTGTGGGACCCAGTACTGATCCCAGTGCCTATGTCCGGGTATGTGTTTCTGCAGCAATTAAAGTTTATTTGTTCCTTCGTTTAGTGAATGGGATAAAATTGCAAGAAGAGATCACAAAGGCTTTGTGGGCTGGCTGCCATCAGGATTGTAAGGCATCCGCACAAGGCACTAGATTAGGTTTTGCAGGCAATCTTAATTCCTGCTTTATTTAACTTTTGTCTGACTTGACACAATATAATCTACCTGTTAAGATGTTCCTTTGCTTATACGTATGTATGTCTGATCTTTTGTTTTTGAAACAATGGCTTGTAAAAAGCTTCAAATAAAACTGCCCATGTTACTGTCCACTTTAGGCATGCAGTGTCCTATGTCAGCCTATTTTCCTGCTTTTGAGAATTTTTATGAGGGATTTTCTTTGTAAGCAGTTTGGGGTGCTGGCATTTGTCCATCCACATGGACAAATGAAGCTTCCACAATATCTGCACTTAGAGAAGGGCTTTTGAAAGTTTTAATGAGATGTCATGACAGTGGCCCCTGTCAGTCTTTGGGGCCGATCACTGAATGTTTGGAATCCAAATGCTTCTGTTAATAATGAGAAATAAACAGTCATTGAGTTCAGAATTCTTAGCCACCCAGTGCCAAATGGAGGAAAGGCTTTTAAAATTCCAGAGAAATGAGGCAGAAAGTTGAGGTGCTTTTCAAAAGACACACCTGACAAGCCGGTGGTAACACCACATACCTGCTCTGCCCAATAGAGAACTTATGCTTTTGTGGACGAACATATTTTTACAGTTCAATGCTGAGAGATGATAACATGAAGTAAAGGTGGGGTTCAGTTCTTGTTTGCTTGCAAAGTGAAGCGAAAAGTTTGGTGTCTTGCTACAATATTTTCATTATATAATTACTTCTAAAATAGTAAGAGGTTTCCACTCCACTCCTCTAAGTACCTGTTGCCACCGGCAGTTGTGGATATACATTTGTGTCTCTCTGCTGCTTGCTCTTTTTCTGAGAAGTAGTACTGCAGACAAGTGGTGGAATTTACAGATCCTGCACCATCACCCTGACCTCAGCTGTCATTGAAGCAAGCCCACAAAGAGCAGAAAAGAAGCAACTCATGATTTTTTATTCCATGTATGGCATGAGAAGACAAGCAAGCCCTAGAAATAAAGCTGCAATTCTTACACCTGGTATGGCAGCTGGGTCAGAGTCCCTGTGGTAAGAAGCAGAGTACCAGCAGGTGCTGGTGAGCAGTGCTGCAGCAGAGCCAGGACCAATGGAGCAGCTGGAGGCCGTGAAGCCATTGTTTTCCCATGGACTGCAGAAGTCCAGGGTTTGGAACAGCTTGGTTACCCCAGATACAACAGAAGAATTAGGTGATAGTGGCACAATTAATAAAAAGATGCATAAAACAATAGCTTGAAGCACTTGTAGTGCAGGGACATGTTAAGTGACAAAGGAGGAAGCTAACCGCGTAGGAGAGCAAGAGAAGCCTTGTGCAGAAGGGTCTCCATGAACCTCATGAACCTGACCAGAGCACCGAGTACTTGTGAGCAATAGCCACATGGAGATGCATGTTCTTCGTTTGGCTGAGCATGCGTATTTGTTCTGTCTAAAGAGAAGAATTACTGAATTAGGGAATCCAGGGAATCAATGCATGAACTGATAGCTTTAAATGAAAAGCTTTACAATATAAAAGCCTGCTATTTTAAAAACAGCATGTAAATGTGAAGCTTGTGGAGAATTGTATCAATAAGCTGAGCTCCCCTGTGGTGTTGGAGCAAAGGCTTATGTCTAGGAGAGCTCCGTCAGTTATGCCATTTGGGCTCCTTTCTGCTGCAGTCCAGCCTGACCGGAGTTAGAGAGAGGACAGGTCCTGGGTTAATCCTGGATTTGGTAGAAGTTAACACAGGCATATTCACACTGCTTTTCTCTTCTGGTGTTTGGAAAACCTTTGGGTATTCAGACAAGGGTAATTTTGCAAAGCAGAACATGGATGGGCACCCAACCCGCTTATTTTAGTATCTTTACTTCACACAGTTAAAGACATTGTGTCGAGGCTACACATTGTTAATACCCACGCCTGTAAATGTTCCAGTTCTCATTAGAGATGGATGGAAAAAAGCAATTACAAAGTTGGCTGGCCCAACCCTTGTGAACTACAGGATTTTCCAGTTCAGTGTATTCCCTCATTCCTCGCTGCAGCTTTTTTTTTTGTGTCCCAGACAATGTGGCTTTGTATTTTTTTTCAAATATTAAGGTAAAAGCCATTATTTCTCGTGAGTCATGATTTTTCCTTAGTATGCTGTGGCCTGGCCGTGCAGCCTTTACAGAATGGGTGCACATCAGAGGGACTTTTCTTGCAAGGGCCGTGAGCACAGGGTGTGAGGTGTGAGCTCCGGAACAGCGAGCTGAGCTGTGCTGAGCTGCTGGAGCTGCCCCAGCACAGGTCTCCAGCTGAAAATGTCAGTGCAGACAGACAAAAAGCCCAGTATTTTCTGTTTGATCTCACACCAAAGGTGACTGTAGCTTCTGCAGTACACCGCTGGAAAAAAGCACAGAGACAACTTTAGCATTTGAAATCAATGCAGCTCTTTGTATTCCATAAGGCCAGTGAAGAGTATTATTAAAATAGCAGAGCTGCCTTTTAAGCATCTGCCCAGACGCTACCTCAGATCTTGCTGACCGGCCTTTGTGAGTCATCTTCCAGACTCGCTGCTGCCTGGCGAGTCCTCACGTCTCGGGAGGACCCAGAACCGAAACCCTTGCTCTTCCCACGGAACTTAACCCCAACCCTCTCCCTTTTCCGGGAGGTGTTTTAACACCGTAGTGCGGGGGTAGCCGGCATTAGGGGCAACTAACATAACTCGCAGCCTCCCCGGCCACATTCCTACGCTCGTAAACGGCGCTTTCCCCCCCAAACCGGTGCCTGCCGCTCAAAAAGCACATTCTGCTCTCGACTCTGCCCTTAACGTTTGTAACGTAGGAACGGACCCCGTCCGCTGCCCTTCACCGCTCCACCGCGGTCGATCGCCAACGGCCCCGGGCGGGGCGCTGCTGCGCTGCGGGCGGTGCGGGCGCATGCGCGGAGCTGGGGCGGGCGCAGGGGCCCCGCGCGCGCGCAGGCAGTGGGGCCATGGCTGCCTGTGTGTGTGGCTGCGAGGTGTCGGCGCCCTGAGGCGTGCGCGGCGCGGCCATGGTGCCTCGAGGAGCCGCTCTGCCGCCGGGCACCGAGCCGCCGCCGCAGTCGTCGCTGTGAGGCGCGGAGCTCCGCCGCGACACCGGGGAGCAGGACCAAGAGGAGGAGGAGGAGGAGGAGGAGGAGGCGGCGAGCCCGCGGGCCCAGGTGATTTCCCCACCCGCCGCCTCAGGCACGCGCGTGGCCGTCCCCCACCCCTCCGGGCGCCCCTGCACGCCCCCCGGTGCTTCACGCGTGTGCGGGGCTCCCCCGGCCTCTCCTGCGAGCAGTGACCACCGCCCCCCTTCATCCTCCTCCTGCCGCTCCCCTCCCTCCGCCGGCAGTGGCTCGCAGCGTGCTGTGCGGGGGTTACTAGAGTTCAGAGGCGGCGGAGCTGCGCGGGGCTCGGGGGAGGATGCGAGGGACTCTGCAGCGCCGGGGGTGAACGCGAGGGTTTCGACGCGCTGGCGGCGGGCAGGAAATAAGTTGCCCGTGGGGGAGGGTGTGTAGAGGGGTTCGGAGGGTTGGCCGTAGAGCCTGCATGTACGTGTGCTCGGCCTGGCGGCGCGGCTTGCCTCGGGCCCGGGTGATGAGTTGCTCGGTGCTGCAGCCGTGACCGAGGTGCTCGCTTCGCTGTGGATGTTGCGGTGCTCCCCTCCCTTTCTGGGGTCTGGCCTTGCTTCCTGCTTCCCGCAGCCAGCTGTCGGTATTCCCACACCGTTTTCCTGGTGTCCCGGCGCTGTACGCCGTGCGGGTGAGAGGCGGAGCGGTGCCGTGTGCCTGGAGCCGGGCGGGCAGCGGGGAGGCCCGGCCATTGCCTGCTGGAGACGGGCCCTGGAGCATATGGTAATGCTTATGTAAGAACCAGCCTCCGTGGCGTGGAGAACGGAGCTTGTGCTGTCTTTCCTACTTATGTCATGTTTGGCGATTTTTTGGAGACCTTCTGTAGCCTTTTGAAATAAGGTTTGTGATGAGAAATTTCGTTTCTTTTTCTGTGAATGAGAGTAGTTCTGGGCGCTAAGTACGCTTGGAACGCGGTTGCGCTTAGAGGGATTCTTATCTCTTGGTTGCGCTGTCCTTTTTGGGGGTGTGTGTGGGCCTCGTGCATAAAGAATGTGATTGGGAGAATAAAGTGGAAAAAAAAGGTTGGGTTTTCTGTTTAATACGTGTAGGTATTGGTAAATAAGGGAGAATAGCAGACATTATAGGGAAAAGATGCCAGTGAAAAAAGAGATTGTGGTAACATGCTTGACTCAAATATTAGCCATTTGTGACCTTATTAAAAATACTTCCTTTTTAACAAAACTCTGAAGGTGCTGCTATATTTGTTTCTTCAGTTTTTAGTACAAGGCTTTGTGTTAACTTATTTTGTGGACTTGGGACTTGGATACTTTTAGTTAAATTTGTGTTAGGGTTTTTTGTGTGTGTAATGCACCCCTGGAGACCAAAATTAGGAGGGAAAGAGGGAAATAATTTTTAATTAGTGTCTTTGATCACTTTTGTAGGTTAATGAATGTAGATTTAAATATTGAAATTTATTTAAGGATAGAGTTGTTAAACTGTTGTACTCTATAACTTTCTCTTATCTGTACCTTGGCTGATTTTTGCCAGTTACCTTAAATAACCAGCTGCATAAGAAACTGTATCTCTTTTTTTCTAGTTAGCCTTGGTAACTATTGTATTCAATTGCTGGTGTTTGAGCCATAATGTCATGAAAGGTTTTAATTCCTAAACTCATTAGCATCAGGAAATAGTTGTCTTTGTGACCACTAGTATGTGGAAGGATTGTCAAAACATAAAGCTGCTGCTTGTCCAAAACACAGGATTCACCTTGTTTATGACAGTCTTGTGAGGAGCTGCTAATGTTAGAACAACCTAATTCTGATGGAGGTATGAACCAAGTGAAGAAATACAGGGGAATTCTTTCCTTTGGAGATGGTGGAAAGAGATCAGTATCTCACTCTGGTTCAACAGCTGGGCTCCATGATGCAGATGCAGAAGGGCACATCGTGCCAAGAAGATGTGTACAAATGGATGTGTCGTGGAAAGCGGTATAAGTCTGCTTAGTGTTTTGTGTTGTGCTCTCAAAACATTCTCTAAGCTCTTGGCTCAGCTTGAGTTGGTTTCCTCCTTTACACAGACATGCGGATGGCTTGTCTTCCAGTCCTCTGGATCTGTTTATATTTGTATGGTGATTTACTCCCTGAATCCATTTTTAGCTCCAGATACACCTGGCAATGTTTGATGTGGTTATAGAGTGGACAGTTTACTGTCGTTTTGCTTTTTAAGTGCGTGTTCATGTCTAGTGCTTTCAGTATGATTCAGAGATTTGTGCCAGTTGCCCTGCCTTTGCTTTTATGACATTTCCTTTCACTTCAGAGAAGCCCTGCTGCTTTGTAATTAGTTGCATACTTGAAAGGAGCATTCAGAAGTGGGTACTTCATCTCATGGAGTCTTTCTGGAAAATTTTTTTGGTTGCACGTCTTGAGTTTGAATGTGTTAAAAGGGACTTTTCTAAGTATTTTTTCCATTTGTTTGATCTTTCTGTCACAGGAGTCTGTTACTGCAGGAAGCTAAGGTGCCTGTTTCACAGGCCTGGAAGCTGATGCTCTTTATTTACACACCTCAAATAGCTAAGGCAGCAGCAGCAATGGAGACTTTATCAGTTATTGACCTAGAAAAATCTTGAAAGTCTTATTTTGTATTTCAACTTCTTAACCAGCAAGGTAACTAGTTTCATAGGTATCTAGCATTGCAGATTCGAAGCACAGGCTCTGTCTGTATCTGAAATGTCTAAAAACTAAATGAGCAACTGTGGATAATGAAACATATTTCATCCTGTCATGTGAGTTCATCCTGGTAACACATTTGGCTTGCAGGGTTTTTTGTGAGGTTGAGGGGGTCTGCCAGCTTCACTTCTATGGCTGGTCTTCCTGTAATCCATTCTTTGGGGTGGGTTGTCACAGACTGCATCATCTTGGGCTGTCAGTAGTGCTCTGTGTGCGGGTCCTCTGGGTATTCTCTCCTCTGCAGAGGCGCTTTGGGATTGCTGCCCAGATTTTCTCAGAATGTGCTGATCCAAATGTGGTGAGGCAGGATTGTAGGTGTAGGCTTGCAAACATGGCTGTGACGGCAGAAAAAAAAAGGCTGAATAATTGATTAATAAGCCAGACCTGGAACTGGAAAGAAACTGTAGAGTCAAAAAGGACCTCAAAGCACTTCAGTTTGTGGATTTGATCTAGATTGGGTTTTTTTCGGGAAGATTTATTTTACTTAAGATATGATTAGTTATATTTTTTTAAATGAATTAGATTCCTGTCATTCAGGTGCCCAACGTAAGTTTGTGATCTAAAAAATTACAAGCAATCTGTCTTAAGTGTGGCTCTATTTGAACTGATCATATTCAGGCAGAGTGACGATTCTGTAGAAATCCAGAAAGATTTTGCAGTGTACCTGGTGGATTTGTTAACCTTTGTTAACATGTGTCGGCCCCTGGGTTCAATTCCCTGATCTTACCTGCTCATTATGAAAAATAAAATACACGGGATGTTTTATAGGCTGACTATAAATTATACACTTGCTGTATAATTGCGCATACTGGAACTGCTCACAGCATATCCGTGTACCCCAGAAATAAATCTTTAAAGAAAACTTGAACTTCACAGCTCTGTGATACATATCCTCATTTCCCAAACTGATTTTCTTCTTGCTCATATAAAACTTGCTAGAATTAATGGAAGTTGGAAATGCAGTTTTTTTTTCTAATACAGTTAACTATTTCTAGTTGGTTTTGTTCATTATAATATGTCTTTAATATGAATGCGTGTTCGCATAAGTGCCTATGGACAGATAAGAGGTTGACCTAATTTGATTTGCAGTAAAAACTCTTGTGGGTTTTTTTGTTTGGTTGGTTGGTTTTTTTGCGAAGTGTGTTATGTATTAGTTTGGCATGATTAACCTTACCTGTGCCTCACTTCAGAATGGAATGAGTCTTGAGTGAGTAGGAATTGAGGAATTCTTGTGTTTTCTAGGTAGAAATAACAGTTCTCAAGTCACACCACTGCAGCAGCTCTACAGCAGTCAGTATTGTTAGACCTGATGGTGGAAAAAGGACCAAAAAAAATGTTCATTCTTGTTAATTTCTTGCACAGCAGGATCAAGGAGTCTTTGCTGCCTGATTCTCTCTAAATCCTTAAATTGAAGACTAAATGCTTTCTGTTTATTTGAAATTACTGAACTACTCTAGTGTAAACTACAGAACCTGAGTAGTATTGGAAATGCTGACCAGATGCTGATGACAGTGCTACCACACACATCTGCAATGTTTCACTGTTTCATTAGTGCACTTGGTATGCTCACTGTATCTGGCCTTCTCAGCAGAAATCTTAGAGAGCTATCCTTGTTAGCCAATTTAAATTGTATGGGAGCGAGACATCTTTTGCTTTCCTTGCTGCTGACTGTATGGGAAGGAGCTGTTTTGAATACTCCATGACTCACATACTCTCTGGAGTTCTAGGGGATTTTTTGATACAGACTCATACGGGGAAATTATTTTCTAAGTGCGTAACTGACAGACCTTTTCGTCCTGTCCCTTCACTTTTATTCTCTTTGTTTTCTCCCTCCCAAACTGATGATATAAAGATCTATGGCTCTGAAGAATGGGATACTTCTGTACTTCAAATTCCTTTAAATTTGCTTCCAAGAACAGGACAGGCGTATAGAAGGAGGGGTTCTGGGGAGTACGTGAATCCAGCCCACCTGATAGGTGTAATTTTAGTTTTTGAACTGTGATGCTGAACTTTTCTATAGGTACAGGTAGGAGTTACATATTTTGGGTTGAATTTATTTATTTATTTTTTTCTTTTTCACCCTCTTCAAGATATGTCTAGCAATGTTTGTCCTATAGGAAAATAAAAAGCTTTTGCTAGGACATTTTCAGTTTCAGAATGTATCACTGAAAAATAATTCCAAGTGGAAACTGGACTACAGATCAAAGTCTGCTGGGTAACGAAGTACTTAGGATTTCATAGATGTGAGGAACAGAAATTGAAATTGCCTCTTTGGTTTCTAGTCAATCTTGCCAAGTATTTTAGGTTACAGTCCTGTAGGAGAATGAGCATATTGTTCACAGATGTTAGGCTGAATGTTGCAGAATCAAGTCTGGTTTTGAAGTTCTGATCCTGACTGGAATTTCTACAACTTGCCATGGTGATTTTTAGTGGTCATAATATTAGAACGACTCTTAAATTTGCAGATATTCCAGTGTATTTCTGTAACTAGTAAATAACTTTACAATTAATGCTTTTCTAAATGTAGAAACTCTAGTCTGTTAAAGTAATTTTGCACCTGCTTGGATAAATGGATGCAGATTTTGTGCAGCCTCTTGTACTGCTTTAGCAGTGAGTATTTTCTGCCTGTGATGCAATAGATTTCTATTTATGTTGGTGCATAAACAGTTACGCTGGTTTAAGTGGCGTAATTCACAGCTTCAGCTGAAATGGTAAAATTTTGTGTGATGGCAAATCCTCAGAAAGAAAATTTTGTTAAAAGGAAAACGTGTGTTATCGTTGAGGTTTTGGGTTATTTTTTCTCTGAGTTTACTGCTAATCTATTTTACTAATGGAATGAGCTGGGACAGGCTCATGGTGGTTTTATGCAAACGTACATATATATACACACACTTATAAATATTTTGCTTTACCAATTCTGCTGTTTAAAGCTAATCAGAAATATGGCATTGACAAAAAAGCTATGTCAGGTGAGGGAGGGATATTTGTGACGGACTATTGTTAGAAACCAAAAATGTTTCCATGAACAATCAGTTATAATGAGGAATTTTTAAAAGGTGATTTGGGTCAAATAGTACAACTATGCTAGCATTCACATAGGATGTGAAACCTGAGGTTTTTTTGTCCTGGTTTTGGCTGGGGTAGAGTTAATTTTCTTCTAGTAGCTGATGCAGTGCTGTGTTTAAGATTTAGTCTGTGACTAATGTTGGTAACATAGAATCATAGAATAGTTAGGGTTGGAAAGGACCTTAAGATCATCTAGTTCCAACCTGCCTGCCATGGACAGGGACAGCTCCCACTAAACCATGTCACCCAAGGCTCTGTCCAACCCAGCATTGAACATACCGATGTTTTAGGAGGTGCTGTGTAGTGCTTGCCCTCATCAAGGACCTTTCAGTCTCTCATGCCCTGCCAATGAGCAGGGGCACAAGAAGTCAGGAAGGAACAGAGACAGGACAGCAGACCTGAGCTACACCAAGGGATATTCCAAACCGTAGCCCATCGTGCTCTGTATTAGAAAATAAGGGGACTTGGCCAGGAGCAATTGTATTGTGCATCACTTGTCTGTCTTGGGTTTTAGCTTTTCTTCCCCCCCTTTTCATTATAGTTGCTATATTTTATTGCATTTAAGTTATTAAAATGTTCTTGTCTCAACCCTGAGTTTTACTTTTTCTCTGATTCTCCTCCCCCTTCCACTTGAGGGGCCTGCGTACAAGCGAGCAACCAGCTTCATGGTACTCAGTTGGCAGCTGGGGTTAACAAAGACATTCTTCCTTAGACTTTTCCTTCTCTTATCCTGATCTGGAGCAGGGAGATGTTTGAAAACACAGGAAACATTTTTTGAAACTCAAGTAAGTGCTTCCCGATTCTATTCTTAAGTCCATTTTTTGGCTATGTACAGCAGTGACTTATTTTTTCCTAACGTCTGAGTATCCGACAACTCCTGTCATCATCATTTATCTACAGGTTTTAGAGGTTTAATGTTGTGGTGGTTTTTTGGGGTTTTGTTTGGTTTTATACCAATCAAAATAATGTATTGTGAGAGCTCTTTACAATATAATGAGCTTAGAGCAATGGACTTTGTTGCTCGCCTGTACTATGTTCTGTTAGAACTTGGCAGCAGTTACAACCGAGGCTTTATTTAACACATCCGCGTTTCTAGTGGAGTTAATTTTGAAGGGTTCCTTATTCGTATTGGATGCTTTGTCAGTCAGTGACGGAATATGCTGTTGTGGCTGCTTCCCATAGCCTATCTGTTGTGATGTTATGTGGTTTTCAGAATTAGTTTTGCTTTTGTTTTAACAGGATTTGAAATTTGGATGGCTTTATTAGATACATAAATGCAGTCCTTTCCAGTTCTCTTCCATTCTCACGTATGTGCTTGTGAATTTGGGAGGCAGCGTTTTCCAGCCTAATTTGGATGCACTGAACCTCAATTAACTTTCAGTATTTGAAGTTGTCCGTAGAATTCTACATTTGGAGTAATTAAGGAAAGTGAAAGCTCAAGTGAAAATTTCCGTCTTGTGCTACATGTTTGGTTGTTGCTGATGTCTGGAAAAGGTTTGACAGTCATGAGAACGTATTTTGAAATTAGGTGCTGCCTGTCACTTTTCATGGATGTTTTATGACAGGGTGAAAACCTGTCAGTCAGTTCCTGCCCACCCTGAGCCCTAACAAGACCCAGGAGGCAGCCGAAGTTCAAAGTTTTAATACGTTTTACAAACTTGGCAAACCCAAAGATTTTTGAGAATGCCAGGACATTTAAAGTATTTGTATATGAGTTGTTTAAGCTCTGTGCTGAGCACAGGCTTGTAGTTCAGTACTCAGCCAGGCAAACCTCAGTGTATACAATCTGTGTAGCTCCCAACTTTTGTACAATACCTTACGTTTAAACTCCATCTTTTATTCACACTAAATGGTGAATGCAGGTATTCCGTAGTAGCTGCTTGGGCAGTGGTTTTGATTGGTCATTCTGAATGTATGTAGTCTTCTGGCGGACACTTTGGTTTGTTTAGGGAAGCACTCTGAAATGCTGGTACTGTGTGGGATGTCCGATGTAGTGGGAACGCGCTTCCTCTGCGAGAGGAAGGATGTGCTGTCTTTGGGGTTTAAAGAGCTGTTGCAAGCGCTCTATAAAAAGTGCATTTACATAACTTGAAAAGTTAGACTGTGGACTAAACAATGACAAGGAGAAGCCCTGAAACCTGTGGTTTACTGAGCCAGATCTCAGTTTTGATCTGTCCTGACTTCCTGAGCTGAATTAATTTTACATCATCATGCCTTGGTAAGTGTCAGTGTGGCCTTAGGTGTGTACATGGTCAGTCAGTTTATGGCGGCGTCTTGGCGATAGCAACACAAGTAAAACTTCACAAGGATAGTGCATGGGTGTCCCTGTACAAGAAGGAAGATTTTTAGTTTTGTTTCTATCTGTTAGCATGGTTTCATTTCATGCTGGGCTTCCACATTGGCTTGATAGTGTAGAACTTGCATAAATGCAAAAGCTTTTAGAACTTACACAAGGACAGTATGAATAAAGTCCTTTAAAACTTTATTTTTAAAGTGTGTTTCCAAGTGCATATTTTTCTGTTTCTTTGGTCGGGTTGCAGTTCTTTCCAATTGTCCCCCTAATAATTGGGGTCAGGAGCCTTTTGTTAACTCTGATTTCTTTGGGGGACTGATTGTGCTGCAGATAGTTGTTTTTACTTGTTTGAAAGGCTGCTTGTGGGTAGAAACTTGCTGGATCATCCCCACCTTGGCCTTGAATACTTCAGCTGCACTTCTGTAGTAGAATGTATATAATTGGTGGCTTCCAGCTACTGCCTGGGGTGAATTCTGTTCCTAGGGTGGGAAGGTGGCATGTGGCAAGAACAGCACATTTCATTTAGGAACAACTGTCGATCTCAGCTGAAAGCAGTGCCCTGACAGAATGTGGAAACTGATGGTTTTGCTCTTCAGAATGGTCCTGTTGGTGACTAGATCTCTTTAGAGATGCTGTTGTGGACCAGCATCTTTTTCCTGTTAAAAAAAAAAAAAAGAGCACCCTTCATTGTCTTACATAATCCATCTTCTTTGATAGCAAGCTTCAAAATTAAATTGCCTTCTAGTACTGTGGAGTGAGGATATGGTCTTTTGTTTGTATAAATTATGTTAAAATTAGTAGAATAGTTGCATTGTTGGTCCTAATCTTTAAAAAATGCAGCCCTCAAATTCCATAAATACATAAACTGTAGATGTTAGTGAATGCTGTAAACTATTTTTTAAAAGCTTAGATATTGAGAAATTATTTTGGTTTGCACTGAGAAAGTGAAGCTAAAATGTTTTAAGAACTCTTTAGTTGGTGTTATTTCATTTGAGAGGCATTGAGTTAAGCTAAGTAGAGATAGTGTCTGAATTTTGTTGGTGTTTGCTTTCTAAAGCTCATTGGGTATTTACTTTTTAAAGCTTATTGTGTTAACGTTTATATAATACCTAATACATCGGTGTCTTTTGGCCAGGGTTTTGAATGCAAAATTGTTGCAAATAAGAATGAAGGTTTATTCAGTGCATACCCTTTGACCATGTTAATGAAATTAATCTCCCCCCATGTTACAGTATTACCATGGAAAAATTGCTAGCAAATTGACCTTTATATAGCAAAAATAGAAGCTGTCCTCTCTGGTCTTGAATTTAACTCAGTTGATTCATTCAGTCATTTGTGGCCACACAGGAAGCCCAATTCATATGATCACAAAGCCTAATAGCTGTTTGTACAGTGAGATTGATCTGATTACTCTTCTCTCTCTTGTGCTATTTACAGTCTGCTGCCAGTTCACAGAAAGGGAAGAGAATGGCTGCAAAGGAGAAGTTGGAGGCAGTGTTAAATGTGGCCCTAAGGGTCCCAAGCATCATGCTGTTGGATGTCTTGTACAGATGGGATGTCAGCTCATTCTTCCAGCAGATCCAAAGAAGTAGCCTGCACAACAACCCTCTCTTCCAGTACAAGTACTTGGCCCTTAATATGCATTATGTGGGTAAGTGTACATGCGTTTGAGAGAAAACATTGCTGTAGTAAATACCAGTTTGCTTACTATGAGAATTTTTAGAACTTGGTAATAGTGTGATAATATATTGATTTCAACAAATAGCATGATGATATATTCATTACAGTTCTGCTTGAGTCGGTTTATATTAGCTGTAAAAATCCTGTCTAAGGTCTTTTACTCAACTTTGATATTTAGCCTTGATAATGTAAATAGTGTCTGGAAACAGGATCTGTGCCCTGAAAGAATAGCACAGTGACTTTGGCCAGTGTCTGATGAGAAGGCTGCTGTGAAATGCTGTGCAGGCAAGAAGTATTGTAACTTATATCACTGTCATCAGACAAGAGATTAGGGAAAAGGTTGCCTAGTTTGGACTGTGATCACAGCAGCAGAAGATTAGCTTTCACTGCTGCATGGATACAGCTCTTCAGTTTAGAACCATATAAACTGTATATATGATGTGAGTGGGTTAGAGCAGGTAACAAGTCCTTGTGTTGTAGATAAATGGACGAAATTGCTAGCACAGCTCAGGGAGCTGAGGTTTGAACTGTGGCCTGCAAGTCTAGCTCTGGAATGCTAGACATCTGATTTTGGGAGATGAAAGGGTTGACATTCTGGGACCTGCTTTCCAGGTGGGTATGTGATTCATCTGCGCATGTGGTTAATTAGGGATTGGATCCAGGCTGTTGAGGTCGATGGCCACTGACATCTGCATGAGTACTGCCTAGGTTGGAGAGAAATGTCTAGCATATAATTTTCCCACTCTGCAGTGTTTCTTCCTTGTAGATGGCTTTGGAGAATAAAGATGTACTGGAGTCAGGTTAAAGAAAACACCCTTTACTTAAGTAGTTGGAGGACTGAGTTTTTGAAGTGGCCCATCCACTTCAAACTCCTGACTTCCTGTGTTGGCATGTGACTCTTTATTCTGGAAATTATTTACTGCCATTAAAAACACATGGGGCTTTCTTTGTTATGGCTTCACTTCCTCATGCTGGAATAGAAATGTACTTCTAGTGCAAAAAGCTGGTGTTACAGTTCTGTGCTGTTTTCATATGTTTATGGAGAGAATACTTGTTTGTTGCTGGTGAGCATGACACAGGACTGTGGTGGGCTGCCTTTCTCATGTGCTTGTATGCCCTTAAGTATCTTCTAGAAATCAGTTTATCAGCTCAGTTTCTAACACAGCACTAACAGTTGTGCAGTAGGCTGTCAAGATGTCAGTGGTACTTTCCAGCTGTGACAGAACCCCTCTGTATAGCCAGTTGACAACCTTGTACTCCCTTAATTCCTTTGAGATAATGACCCTCCTTATAGCACTTTTGATGGGTGTATTGTTAATAAAGTATTTCTCACCTGGATGCTATTTTAGTACTAAACCAGTGGATTCTGACTTTGTGCTCCTCATGTAAGTGGTGCTTTAGCGCTGGTACACAATCACTCAACAGTTGTTTCACTTTTGACTTTTACAGTATTGGGTGTCTGTACTTTTACTGTTTCAACTGATCAAGAAGGACTTCTAAGTCATCAAACAAGTTGTCTGTTTTAAAATATTTTCAGGCAATTTTTAGTGACAAAACTTTGCTAGTGTTTTTCAAATGAAGTTGATTCATTGTGGTTCCCTGGGTGTTGAGGTGGTTTTAAGCTGCGTCAGTGTGAGGCTGGGCTAAACAGATTTGCATGCCTACGCATGATTTTATATAGATTTAATTGTATCAGGTTACAGTATAGCCTTAATTAAAATTACATCAAAATAAGTAAATATAATTTGTAAGGAAAACAAAGTACTTTTTCACCAGTTTGGGAAGTCAGACTTCTTTGAAGATATATTGAGGGAAATTAACTGCCAGTATGTAATTTAAATAACAATTTACCATGGATATGTTTCAACATGCTAATCTGTTTTATTTAGGAGAAAAAAATGTTCTGTTCATATTTGCAGTTGCATAACACAGTATCAGCAAGTGCCCTTTGCAATATCAAACAATCATTGAATTTCTTATATAGGCAGTGTAAGATACCATATCATAGAAGTGCTTCTAGCACCTTAGGAAATTGGGTGCATCTATCTTGTGAAGATGCTCAAGGTACGATTTGATTAGAGAGCCATAAAAATCAATAAACCGTACCAAGCTTGATATAGTGAACCGTTTCCTGGAACCAAGGATACAAAGTTGGAAATGCTCAGCACTGGGGGTTACCAGGGATAGCTTTTCTGTTTAAATGCACGTATTTTCTTCTGTCCATTTGACTTAAGGTTTGGAAAGCCGGTTGTTTTTGTTAAGCGAGTGTGATTCATATTCCAGACAGCAGCACTGGGAATATAAGAAAAGCCTCTAGGATGCAATTTGTCGTTTGATACAGCTTTTCCCTTTCATATCTTCCCATGAAACAGACCTTATCTACTTTAGTGAGGGAAGCTATTCAGTGCTGGTAACCACTCAGCCATGGGTTCAACTGCATGAAATTTAACTTAATACGTATAAAGCAAAACAAACAGCAGAGAGAGTTCTCTGGTTAGAATTGGCAAATATAAACAGATTAATTTCGTATAGGAAAAAATAGCAAAGTAATGTTGTTTATGATCTTTATCTGCTGAAGGGCACTGTGGTTACTGTTCAGGCAGGTGTAAAAGGGCTGTGAATGGCTTGCAGTGGTCTTCTGTATACACTTAAGCTCCTGTGTATAATGTTTGTCTTATGTTGCTTTATTTCATAATACTGTTTTTCTGCATAGAGATTATCTTCCAGAATCATCGTTAAAACTGTTTTGCTTTTGGAAACTTTCTTGGGTTTTCCAGCTGTGCTTAAAAAGACAAATAGTTAAGCAGCAGTTCAGAAATGTTTCTGGCTGAAAAGTTCTCATTTGTGTGCAGAAATTCATACTTAATGGTCACAGGATCACCTCAGGCTTAAAACTTGACTAATCATACCCACTATCTTTCTGGAAGTTCTTTTGATGCATCTTGCAAGACATTTGGCAGATAATTTATTAAACTTAATTTAAAATTACTAGAGATGCTTCAGATGAAAAGGAGTTGACCTCTATATCTAATTTATTTGTTACTGGATATCTGTAAAAACAGACAAAAATTGGATAAAATGGGGTTGCAACCCAAATTCAGGTGTGTGTACTAGTGATATTCAACCAGAAATTATATTAAAAAATGGTAAAAATTATTTTCTTCTGTAAGAAGTCGCATGGAAGGTTTGGTTCTGTAATCTGGCTCTTTCATGCCATCTGTTTAAATACAATAAAATATGTATATATGAATATATATATATATATTACTTTTTAAGAGTATTGAAAAATCCTGAATTATAAGCCTTGTTTGCAAATGTGACCTGTGAATGAAAGTGCGTTCTGTAGTTCTTCCTGGAGTATTTAGGAGTATCTTGTCCTGGGATAGCAGCGTTTGAAGTATTTGGGAAAGAGTCACCAGGAGTCCCTCCCCAGCATCCCTATAGGCCCCCTTCAGATACTGGAAGGCTGCTATGAGGTCTCCACGCAGCCTTCTCTTCTCCAGGCTGAACAGCCCCAACTTTCTCAGCCTATCTTCATATGGGAGGTGCTCCAGTTCCCTGATCGTCCTTGTGGTCCTCCTCTGGACTTGTTCCAACAGTTCCATGTCCTTTTTATGTTGAGGACACCAGAGCTGCACACAATACCCCAAGTGAGGTCTCACGAGAGCAGAGTAGAGGGGCAGGATCACCTCCCTCGACCTGCTGGTCACACTCCTTTTGCTGCAGCCCAGGATACAGTTGGCTTTCTGGGCTGCAAGCGCACACTGCTGGCTCATGTTCATTTTCTCATCAGCCAACACCCCCAAGTCCTTCTCTGCAGAGCTGCTCTGAATCTCTTCTCTGCCCCACCTGTAGCTGTGCCTGGGATTGCTCCAACCCAGGTGTAGGACCTTGCACTTGGCATGGTTAAGCTTCGTAAGGTTGGCATCAGCCCACCTTACAAGCGTGTCAAGGTCCCTCTGGATGGCATTCCTTCCCTCCAACGTATCAACCGAACCACAACAGCTTGGTGTCATCGGCAAACTTGCTGAGGGCGCACTCAATCCCACTGTCCATGTCACTGACAAAGATGTTGAACAAGACCGGTCCCAACACCGATCTGTGAGGGACACCACTCGTTACTGGTCTCCAGGTGGACATTGAGCACAACTCTTTGCATGCGGCCATCCAGCCAGTTCTTTATCCACTGGGTGGTCCTCCTATCAAACTGATGTCTCTCCAGCTTAGAGACAAGGATGTCGTGTGGGACAGTGTCGAACGCTTTGCACAAGTCCAGGTAGATGACATCAACTGCTCTACCCCTGTCCATCAGTTCCGTAGCCCTGTCATAGAAGGCCACCAAATTGGTCAGATTGGTTTTGTTGAGATTTCATTAAAATAATTTTGTATAAATTTAGAATAGCCTCTGCTTCACGAAAGATCTGTGCTAACTAAAATGCCTTTTATGTCAAACCTCTATGTAGGGTAGACCAGCCCATTCTCCTGCCAGACTTGAGTGTTTTCTTCTGCACTGTAGAGTGGCTCTGAGAAGACAGTCTAGTTTTCTGTTTGTTTGGTGGGTTTTTTTTGTTTGGTTTTTTTTTTTCCATTCTTTTGATGAAGAAGTTGGAAGCAGTTGAAACCACGTAATTTCCTCCTGTGAAGGGCAAAGCAATGCCATTTGTGCTAACTGGTAAACACTCTGGGCTAGATGGGAAGAGAAGAGTGACGAGCTTAACCTGTAATCATAGTTAGATTTAGAATTTAAGTCACTCAAGCTAGAGGCACAGAATTGCACTAAATTTATAGTGTTTTGCTACCTAAGAATAAAAATAAGAGCGGTTTGTCCTGAATTATATTCCTTGTCATTACACACACACAAAAGGCATTCTCAGTGAAAAAAGTGAGGGACTATTTAAAGACTTGGACTAGGTGTAAAGCCTGTCACCTTTCACAACTCTGTTCTTGAACGGTGAGGTTCAACCTTAGCAGCTTGGCCACATCACTTGCTGGGTGTGAAGTACTTATTATGAATGCTGCCTTTATAAAGGGGAGTCAGGAAGGGGAAACCTGATCTTACTGCCATTGTGTTTGCTGATTGCTCTCTCCTTGGTCTGCTCACTTTTCTTTAAGCTCTTGTGCATTGATTAGAAGATCTTTTATTTGGATTGCTTTTTTTGGGATGCCTTTCCTTTTAAAAGGAAAGATATAGTACTCTGATACAAACACAGTAAGAAGTTCCATGTGCAGCTTCAGTGTGAGAATAAAGAAGCAGTCACAGTTCATTCCAGAAGCAAATTTCCCAAAACTGTGAGAAGAGGATGCCTGACTAGATGTGTAAATGCAGTTAATGCATATAAAGATGAGAGAGATGCTGCTGCGTTTGCTCTGCCATGTCTTCTTATCTTCCTCTTGCCAGCAGTGTTTAGATAAATGGGTAGTAGGACTATTCTCTGAGAGTTACTGCATTAAACTGTAGCTATTTTTAATCAAATGCAATTTTATGACATGGAGTTGGGCTTCATTTCTTAAAAAATTACTTGCTATGTCTTCATATTCTCTTCTTGGATAAAATGCAGTGTATATTGCAGTTGGTAGATGCAGAATTGGGTAGGGATTCCGCAGTGCTTAAAACGCAGTGTACCCTTTCTTTCCTCTCCAGTTCTAGGAACTGCCTGTTCATGTACTGCCTTAGTGTCATAGCTTTTACTAAACAGCTTTCTCAGCATATGGATACTTGCAGGTAACTTTTCTGTATTAAGCCGGTATCTTTCCTTGGCAACCTCCATCACTTTTTGTTAAAAGCCAGTAGCAGCTTGCTTGAAAGGAGGCGCTTTAAAATGTTGAGGTTCAGTGGACTCTGAGGACCAGTCTCATGGCAACATGGCAGTTTGTGTTTACAATTTAGAATACATTGTGACCATTTCTGTTTTTTTGGTTCCACTTCTGTGTTCTTTTCCAGTGCTCTTCAAGTTCTCCATGGCTGTAATTAGGCCCAGAATTCTGATCATTAGGTATGCTGCATTACAGAAACACTGCCTGAATCTTATGGCAGAATTAGAAGTCTATTTGACTTGTTCAGAGAATGCTGCAAATCTCTGTAAGGAACTCAGTTCTTGGATTATTTATACTTAGAGTGCCCGATCTGTTATGCATTTAAAAATTCAAGAAACAGCTGTTGGGACTGATGACAGTACCACAGTAATGAGTAAATTGTTTTGTTGGCATTATTTTCACTGAGATGTGCAGATGTTGATAACAGGATTTCTGAGCTCGGTTTATAGTTGCACTGTGCCGTGACTGGGTAAACACTGATGTCATTGTGTGTAAGTGTGTTTAGAATGTGCTTTCTCAGTTCAGAACTGATTTTTCAACGTTTTCTGAAGGGCACATTCGTTCGAAGTGTGGAACTACTTGGAGTGAGTAACGTTTGTTGGATCAGCTATAGCTGAGGGGGAGGGTAAGGAAGAGCTGTGCCTTGGCATCACCATGCAAAACCGTCACTCCCCCAAAATGCTATACATGCTAAGTCCTACTGTGCTTATGCTGTCTTGAACAGGTATCAGTTGGCAGTGTCGAGACAAGCTAGATGAAATCTACCCTTTATGGTGGGGTAATACTAGTGCCTCAGTGGCTGCTTGAGACTGAGAACAGTTAATGCTCTCTGAACGGCTTATTTCTACGTTGATTTAAGCGGAGTGAATTTTGCATGAGCTGTGTGTTGGAGCCACCTCTGATGCAGGAGAGGTCATTCTGCCCAGTGGCAAACATTCTGCATAACATTGCCTTTTGTAACAGAACAGATGAAGAACTAGTCTCCCTCTTAGAAGGGTAGCATAGCTGTCCCAGTCAATTCAGAAGACTGCCTTTAGCTGAGTCATTCTGCAAAAGATGCTTATTATAAATTGAGGATGTACAAGAGCTTTTTGTCTCTTGTTTTACACGACTTTAACTGGCAGTTAGGGTTCTTTCTAGGCTTGATCTGCCCTCTGGTGAATAGGCCGCAGAATCTTCCTAGTAACATCTGCATTGCATCTTTAACTAAAGTGAGCTCTAAAGTGAATCTCTTAATAATCATCTGCTTTCAGGATAGATTATTTAGACAAACAATACATAAAATCTCTGTGAAAATTCTTGTGTGACCAGTCTGGTGACTGGTTATCCTGAGAATTAAACACACTGAAAATAAGGGTGCCAGTTGTTTTAATACTTCTACCATATCAAATACAGTCTTTCAGAAGTCTGTCCTGTGTTACTGGTATTTTCATGTTGTGTCCAGATAGTTGTCTGAATTAAACTGAAATAAGGACAGTAAAA
Organism: Ara ararauna; assembly: GCA_028858755.1. NCBI lineage: Eukaryota > Metazoa > Chordata > Aves > Psittaciformes > Psittacidae > Ara > Ara ararauna. The sequence continues at coordinate 1,981,926 of CM054386.1, forward strand.
GGTTAGGCTGGAACTTAATGACTCAGTCATGCATTGACTTTCTTGCATGGAAACAGGAGTTTTGATGGTATTCTGTGGATCTCAACTTGCTGTGAAACAGCAAGTTGCTTTGCAAGTTCTTGTAAGCTGGGCCCTTTACCCTTGTAGGATATGGGTGAGTCGGAAGTTAGGGCCTGCCAAATTAATTTCCTGGTAGAATCCAAATTATTGTGCTCTTACTTTCTGGCACTCCAGGAGATGGTGTGGTTTTATTAAGAAATGGTATGAACTCTTCCATGTGCAGAGTTCTCATTTTTAGACTAAACCTGCAGGAAACTGAGTAATAATGTGAAGTGGACACAAGGGAACTGTAATCATGCAAATGATCACTAAAATGTTTCATAAAGAGGATGGGTTGCAACTTTGATCATGCTCCTGAAGCCTCCGTTGTATGCAGGATGTCAATAAAATTCAGACACCTGAGTCGGCAAAGAGGTAATATGGGGTGAGAGAAGCTGGGAAGCACCTTGGCAGTACACACATGGAGAGATTGCTGAAAGGCAGTCTGAGCTGCTGCTTACAGTAACAATGAGTATTGCACAGTGAGAGGTTTTCATGTAGCTGAATCGACAAGTTGTAAATGAGGTCATGAGCTTGTTAATACATGTGTTCTAGCATGTTTAGCTTAGCTTTTCTACTTATTATTGTGTTTACAATATAGGCCTTCTGAAGACAGGCTAAGAAAGTTGGGGCTGTTCAGCCTGAAGAAGAGAAGCTGTGTGAAGACCTCATAGCAGCCTTCCAGTATCTGAAGGGGGCCTAAGACCATACTGGAGAGCGACCTTTCATCAGGGACTGCAGTGATAGGACAAGGGGTGATAGGTTTAAACTTAAAGAGGGGAAGTTCAGGTTAGATATAAGGAAGAAGTTCTTTACTGTGAAGGTGGTGAGGCACTGGAACAGGTTACCCAGAGAAGTGATAACTGCCCCATCTCTGGCAGTGTTTGAGGCCAGGTTGGACAGAGCCTTGGGCAACATGGTCTAGTGTGAGGTGTCCCTGCCCAAGGCAGGGTGTTGGAACTGGATGGTGTTGGGGTCCTTTCCAGCCCAAACCATTCTGTGGTTCTGTGATTGACAGTTTATTCACTGGGGCCTAAATCTGTAACATCTTACACGAGAGGCAGTAAAAGTTCTCTGCGTCGAGATGCTCCTGAATAGGTACTGTGTGTGGGGGCTGTATATTTGTAAGGTTGGCAGAATGTCTTCTTGGGCTCATTGTAGCTTGAAGCATAAAGGTACAGTTCTGTTTGTTGGCCTGGCATTAGGGCACTATGACTATTCAGGAAGGAGTTTATTCTCTGTTGTCTGTATCTTTTTATAGTATGCATTAGAATGGTTTCTTTACTGGGGCAGGAATTGGGCTTCACTGAGAGTGCTCTGCTTACACTTGAACAGAAGCATACTCGGTGAGTCAAAAGGGACAATACACTAAGTCCCAAGTGCAAAAATAGCAAGCACAGCCTAAATCAAGGGAGGGGAGTGCTCACTGTAGGTGTAGAGCTCAAAAAGCTTTGGATGGAAGTGGGTGTTGGTTACTGTTAACCCACATCTGAAGGCTACCCAGAAGGGTGACTCTTTTCAGATTGTCAAGAGAGTGTGTGTGGAGGATCTCTCCAAAGGGATGCGTGGTCTCAACATCATGTTTTTTCCTGACAGAGGAAGTGCAAATGAAAACAGAATGTAATGATTTAGACAAGAAAGCTACTGTGGGAAATTTCGTTTCCGGGTCTTTTTTTTTTTTTTTTTAAGTAGAGTCTTATTTATGCCATACACTAATTACATCACTTGTTTGGGCAAGAACAAAGAGAATAGACTATTACTGCTGCTATGTCTGAATTTGAGCTTTTGTCTTCCTTTTAGGCAATGAGATGGTTTGGTAATGAATTATTTGCCTTTTTTTGGCAGAGGCGTTGTCAATAAAAATGAGGTTGGGACCACTTTGGGAATAGGGCCTCTGCAGCAAAAATGCAAATGTTGCAGTATGAAGTGTGTTGAAATCTCTCTCTTATCAAGTCACAAGAGGGAATTGTAAATAGGAGTGAAAGGGAACTCCTTCAAATGTCTCTCGCTCTCCCTCTCTTCAAAATCCAACAATTAGAGCAAACAGCTGCTTCAAAGTGAACATTTAAATTCCAGCCCAAACTCAGGAACAGCGGAATTCATTGCTCAAGCTTCTGTATTAACCTTGGCTGTCTTGTGCTGTTCCCTGTGCAGTGTTATAACCATCTGTGCTGTTTGGAAGCCCTCTGTTTAAAAAGCACAGATGTGACGGTAATCTTCTCATCATGTGATTTGTGTTTAGACCTTTTTTTCACTACCTCAGTGAATTCTTATGTATTTTAGTTCACTCACTTCTAAAATACTCCAGTGTAACTTGGCTGTGCTGGTGTGCAGTTACTGCCCTCTAAATTGTCTTCCTTTTACAGAAGAAAGGACATCATCATGTGGCCAAGGAGCAAACTTTCATGTGATAGAATAAGGTAAAGAAGATGGCAGAGCTTAAATGCAGATACAGTAAACAGGTATTCTTAGGCTATTTATAGAGTACTAGAGGAATAAAAGACTGCATAATAAACTCCATTTAATTCTCTGAAGGTGAGTCATGGGCTACAGTGAGAAGGAAAGATTTAGAGATTCGACTCAAGTGCTGGAATGATACATAGTTGTGCCATGTGGGTTGTTCCCAGAGGGAATTGTCCCTAAGTAAGCAGTCAAGGGAAGGTGGTGAGTACAGCAAAGATGAGGTGTTAAGAATGTCTGCAGATGGTGTGAGAGCTGCTGGAGCTGGTTTGTGATGCTGTGGTATGGTGCAGACTCATTTAACGTCTTCATGGAGATTCTGATGAGTTCTTCCTCTTGTCATTTGTGTATTTAGTGGAAGGAAGGTGGTGAACAGAGAAGATGAATATGATAAGATACATGTGTTTGCTAAGAAAACTGATGATGTAGAACATCTGTGTTGTATTAGCTAAAGTGTGCTATTCTGTATAAAACAGTGTTTCAGGCCCCTGTAGAAGGCTCAAAATAAAAATCAGAGTTGTAGAATAGTTTGGGTTGGAAGAGACCTCTAAAGGTCATCTAGGCTAAGCCCTCTGCATTGAGCAGGATATCTTCAATTAGGTCCGGCTGCTCAGAGCCCGGTCCAGCCTGACCTTGATTGTTTCTGGGGATGGGGCATCTATCTCCCTCATCTGGACAACTTGTGCCAGTTCTTCACCAACCTCACTGTAAAAAAATTCTTCCTTATATCTAGCCTGAATCTATCCTCTTTTAGTTTAAAACCATTATCCCTTGCCCTGTTGCTACTGGTCCTATTAAAAAGTCTGTCTCCATCTTTCTTAGGCCCCCTTTAAGTACTGAAAGGCTGCAGTAAGGTCTTCTCAGAGTCTTGTCCAGACTGAGGAACCCCAGCTCTCCCAGGCTTCACTCACAGGAGAGGCGTTCTATCCCTCTGATCACTTTTGTAAATGATCAGGTGGATACTGTACAGGAATTAGTGATTGTGACTTGTATTATACTTCATTCTAATCAAAGAAACTATCAATTGGTTTGGGATGTACCTTTTCAAAAGCTCAGATATTCAACTTGTCACATTGACTTTATGAAAGTACTTGAAAAATTTTATTTAATGCTAAATATGTATGTTGTATATTTGTTTTTTTAAAAGGTAGGTAAATAGGCTTGCTTTGTCTGTATCACTCCTGTCATTTATCATATCGGAAATGATCTTTCCTTGGCATCCTGTGCGTCTGATGCCTTTTCTAGGAGCATGTTGTGAGTTATCGTCTTGAACACCTGACTACTGGTGGAATTTTAGAGGTGGCTTATTGAGAGTGACAGCCTTGAAATACTTATACATAAATACCAACTGACTCTGAAATCTTTTTCAACTACTGGAACATACTGTGTTCTCAAGCTGGTTGTTGCACTACTTATGAGTGCTTCATCTAGAGTTTCTTTATTTTTTAAGTATTTTTTAAAACCTCAAGTATAAATTAACTCCCTTAAAAACACTGTGCTGAGTGTTGCTGAATAAATGGATGAAAGTTTAAATGTAATGTAACTAGTATAGCTCTAAGTGTCATGGTAAGTTCTTCTGTAGTGTTTTGTTCTTAGCTGCAGGGAAGCTGTTGCTGTTGTTTTGTTGTTTGTGGAGGGCTTTTTCCCCTAAACGGATTTCAATGCCAGATATGTAAGCTGACCTTCAGAAAGAGCATGTAGAGACCTGCAGGAAGGTGTACTGCATTGTGAGGGAGAGGTCAGAAATGCAGATTACTCAGGGCACCATGTGCTGGGTTTTTGACCTGCAGTCTGTCTGGGAAAGAGGATGGGCATGTACCACTCACTTGTGAAGTGAACTTCAAAGTACTGCTTTGTTTAAGTATCCTAATGAAAGCAGGTATGAAAGAAAATATGGGTATACTGCTTGTCAGAGAGGCTGCTGAGCACCCAGGCTGTGGTCTTGAAAAATAAAGCTGTATCTGCATCAGGTCTTTTTCCACAGTCTTATTAAAGGCTAACGAGAAGTGAAAAAACTGCCAGTGTAAATGCCTGCAAATCCTGGGCTGTGCCAAGCCCTGTCCTTGCTTTATGCAGCACTGAAAGCTTGAATTGCTTTAATATTACTAGTATGGAGGATAGCATGTGTGTCCTCATCTCTGATTATGGGCATGCAAAGTGTCTTTAAACCATGAAGATACAGTGGAAGAATTAAAATGTATAATGCTCATCAGCATGGAAAAGTGTTCTGTGTGTCTTTTGCTGCAAGAAAAGGATTTTTACATCAATTGAGTTTGTTGGATAGGCTTTTTTTCCTGCTGCCCTGAAACTTGCTTGCGCTTAGAAGAAGAGGGAGACCTAGGCCTGTTTTCTCTTTGTTACATAGGTTATATTAATTAAATCTCTTTAAAATACTGTGGATCAAGTCTGCTTCTTCACCTCTAGATGTGATTTTACAGAAGCTGGCAAAGCTATTTCTGTTCAGGAGGAAATAAAAGAAAAGGTGGTGGTCTTTCTGTGTTTTGATGACAGGAAAATGCAGGTACAAGAATTTTAAAACCAAATAAATACGAAGGTGGTTAAAGAAATCTGAACGAGTGTTAATTCGTATTTTAAGAAATTTGGGGTTAGATAGCATTTTTTGAAGTTTCAACTCTGCTTTTTGTTACAGGTTACATCTTAAGTGTTGTGCTCCTAACCTTACCAAGACAACACCTGGTTCAGCTTTACCTGTACTTTTTGACTGCGCTGCTGCTTTATGCTGGGCACCAAATTTCCAGGTAAGAAAAAATGGTTTAATTTTGATAATTTGGTTTGGGGATTAGGAAAATAACTGGTATTTTGTTAGTATTTGATATAAACAGGGTAGTTCTGGTTTTGTGGAGGCCTTTTTTTCTCTGCCAGACACATAAATATGTCTTGCTGTTCTTTGTCTTGAAAAAGTTTGTGGAAATCAATATGCAGTCAGGTAGCTCTGGTGTATTTTCATTGACTTAAGTCATTTGTAGCTACTTTTCTGTGGGGTATAATGTCTACTCATCTGGGAAGAGAAAGCATTTACCACAGGATTAAATCTGGCCTCTGATGCACTAATCTGAGTTAGTCAGTGGTTCAACTAACATGCTTTCAACACTGCAGCATTTTGCAAGTGGATGGGATCTTACTTTTAGTTTCCTGGCCCCTAGGATGAGAACAAATAGTGATATGGAAGGTGGTAAAAGTAAAGTAATAGTGGAATTTATTCTTCAACTCATCTTTGTTTGTGTAATATATTTTACAATGAAAACAAAGACAGGTGTTGTGGATCTAAGACACAGCAAGAGACTGGAGAGCTCCAGGTGGAGGAGACAAAGTCTTCCTCGTTTGTTTGGCTGCAACTAAATCTGTTGACAGCCAGTGTAAACTCTCTTAGTGACAGATGCTTAGTTGGAACCAGAGTGCCATCATATTAAGGGCTTTACGTGGGAAGTTTTGAAAATACAGACTTGAGCCTGACTTACTTTGGTGCCTGCCCATGGGAAACACTTAAAAAGTGTTTTTGATTGATTGAAGCGATAAGTTTGTTGTTTCTGCATCAAAATTGTTGTTCCAAAGCATTTGTGAGACTCTCTTTCTTAGTATATTGCTGTTCAGGGGAGTGTTAATGAAGGTTTTGTGCTGACTTCGCATGTTACTGTTATGGCTGTCAGAGTTGCAGTTAATGATTTCCTGAATGGATGAGGGTGCAGTAGAAGAATTATGGGCTCTTACTGCCTGGGTAGGAAGGAAAGAGGGTTTTTTATCGCCCTAAGGAGAGTCCTGAGTTTTTATAGATATAGTTTGGGGGTGTTTCTTACAGGGTTGAAGGCTTACTTATTGAAAAAGCAACCCAAACATTACTTAAAAACTTGTGTTGAAATAAAGCTGGTAACAAATTCCACTCAGATACAGGGCTTTGGTCCAGAAGATTTACCCTCTAGAGATCTTTATGCCTTTCTGAATCTTTAAATTTTTTGAGAGAGAGAGAGATGGTATGGATTTTGGTTGATCCATTATGGGCTAGCACTGTGCTTGGGTTTTTAATAACTTTTTTCTTTGTGTTTCTGTGTAATGTGAGTTCTGACTTCTGTGCTTTGTGAAGTTTGAGTCTCTTAAGGGCTTCCTTGAAACGTGTTACTTGGGCTATTCGGCATATTCTTACTAAGCTTTCTCTATTTGATATTTCTGGAGCGAGTTAATAAAGACTTTAATTAAATCTTGCATCAACAGGCACCAAAAAATACATTTAATTAAAAGATATCTTGGATTCAAATAGTCCAGCAGTATTCCCTAGCTATTTTGCAAAGCAAATGTAGTTGCTAACACTTTTGAGTGAGCTTACCCATTACTTAGACATAACCTAGACTTGGTTTGCAAGGGATTCTCAGCAGCAGCCTTTGTACAATGTGGGGAGTGACACTTGCGTTAGCTTTTCAAAAGAATATTTGAATCCCATTAGTTTTAGTATTGAAAATAGTGAAGCGTAACACACAAATACAATGTTAGTGGAGCTATTCCTTTTATTGCCAAAGCTACCCAATTCCAGCTGACGTTATGATCAGTCTGCTAAATAAAAGCAAGACATACAGTAGTCACATGTGCAAACTGTTCCCCAGTGTGTTTTGTTAATAACTGTGTTTAGAGCTGAAAACTTCCAGTTGGATTCCTTGCAAGCACTACCAATTGGGATGCTATTTAAGACAGATGAAGAGGTCTCGTATTGAGGCCAGCTTGGTTAGTGCAAATTATAGAACCAGACCAGAATCAGCTGGCACTTGTGACTCTGCAGTGTCCTGGAAATCCTGAGCTGTTGAAAGACTTCAGCTTTCAGTGCTTTTTTTCCACCCCAGAAATAGCCTGCGGTTCAGCTGCAAGTCTGGATATAAGAAGATCTGAATTGTACAGTTAAGCTTTGACTTCAGATTTCCACGTCTGTGTGACCTTGACACATCCCCTAATTTCTTAAGTGTTTTTTTCCTTATCTGCAAGACTGAGAATTACCTCAGTGTGTAAAAGATTGGTTAGCTAATGTTTTTGAATGCTTGGAGACTCTGAGAAGATGCTACATTTGTATGTAGCATGTTAACCTGGCAATTTGGAGGTAATACACCATCTGTTTATGGAAAAAGGAGAAGTCAGCTTTAAAAAAAAATCCTGCTGCTCCTGACAAGGAAAATGGATGCTGGTTTTAGCTGATGTGTAGCTGCACAAATGTCTTGCTTAAAAGGATCACGTTTCCCCATTTCCAGTAATAAGACTTGGGGAAATAAACAATGCAGTTATGCAGAAAAGAAACTATGCAATTAATAATGCTCAAGAAAGAAAAAAAAAGAATCTGCATCATGGTGTTATTTCAAGTTTTGCAGTTTTGTTTTGATTGTATTCCAAGTGTCGAGTCTCATAGAGCTAAGAATGAGAGGGGGGGAGCAGGAACCTCAATCGTTTCTTACAGATTATTTTAGAATACACTTAGTTTTGAGGTTGTCTTAGACATTTAAAACTTATGAGAGTGTGTTTGATGTTGACAGCAGAGATTAATCAGCCAAAGTAAATGTCAGCTATATGAGTCAATTAGGTCAGATAACCATCGTGCTTTATGTCAGTCAATTACAAAGCATATTTTTAACAACAGGAGACCTTTCTGCACTTTCAGTAACAAAAATGGTTGTGTGAGAAGCAGTGCATCTTTTTACCTTTTCAAAGCAATGTTTATTTAACAGTATTTTAACAGTCCAGCAGTTTGATTATATGAAGCTGGCAGTGCATTGCCTGCAGAATGAATAGCTGGCAATCTGATCTAAGTTTTATACTTATATCCTAATTTTCTAAAGTAGTAATGTTGTTTCAGTCATTTCATTAACTTGTAAATAATGATTTTAGCATTCGTGTTTTCTTACATTGCTGCAGTAAAGTGAACAATTCTCAAATGTAAAAAGCTGCAGCTTAATACAGCTTTAATTGATCAAAATTGAGTGCAGGCACTTGCTCTTCTCAGCATCTTGTATGGCACTGCAGCTGTTCAAGACATCTTCTGATTGGTGTCTGTGCCAAAAGATCCTTGTGTTTGTACTGGTAATAAGAGAATCACTGCTTTGACTTCCTTTATTCAGACATCATCTACAAATACTGTTTAAAAAAATTAGGAGGTCTTCAAACACTGCTTCTCCAAGCTGGTAAGCCTTAAGCTCAATTAGTGAGAGTTACTTAAAGAATTAAGACAAGTACAGACCTCTGCAGGTGACTGATTCAGCTAGACAATGGCAAGACATGTAGCTTGAAGGAATTTGGGTGATCTCCAGGCATGTGCCCGGTGTTGAAGAAGCAACTGTAAGTGCAGCTTTGTTGGTATGTCTTTCCTAAATTGTTTAAGGTCATCTTGCTACAGTTGATATGCGGGATGATTTTGTAACCTGTTTCTTAACAGATAGAGAAGAAATGTGATGTCTTCACTGCTTTCCTTCTAGCAGTTTACAAATAGCCGCTGTTTTCACCCTCAATTTGAGGATGGAGCATAATCTTGCTAATCCAGCCATCTTCAGCATGTTGCAAATGGTGTTATTGTTTTCTCCCTTTGTAACTCTGATTATGGTGTTTGTTGGTAATGCTTTCAGTGCTGAACCCAGTGCATTCAGGAAGTGCTTTCTGCAGGTTCATGTGAAATAAATAAAAATACTAAAATACTCAACTTTGTCCCAGGGATTACATCTGTACGGATGGTGGAAGGGAGAAAAAACCCTTGTGCTTAGCTGCACCTTGATAATAAGGGGAAAGTTCTATCTAGAATCAGTTGTTTTAAGTGGTTTTTCAATCCTCATGTGTTTTTAATTATAGGTTACAGTCTAAAGAACCCATTTCAACATACCTCACATATACTATGGCACTTGGAAAGCTGCAGTGAGTAGGAAGGCTGTCAGCTATGAAGAACAGGCTTTGAAGTGTTTGTTTTAGTACTTTGAGATTTATGCCTTCAGTTCCAGAGATTTTTTTTGCAAATGAAAATGTGAATACCTTAACTAGAAGGGTATATTTCCACATCTCTGGGGAGAAGTGAATGCTGCTGGTAGCCCTGAGTTGCATCTTTCTCTGCACTGAAATCAAAACAGCAATTCTTGTATTGGTTGTGGTTTCCAGTACTGTTTGCTTCGCATTGACTGCATTTGTTCCCAGTCAGTGTGGCTTGCCTCACTGATACAGATAAATAATAAATGAAATACCACGTCCCTTAAGCAAACAAACTCTGCTGCCTCCATGCAGGATCAGATCAAGTGTGTGCACATAAATGACTGGACAGTATCGGCCAGTTTGGAGCACAGGTTTAGTTGTGCTGCTGCTGGCAGAATTGGTCATGTAGTATGAGGGTGGAGCAGCAGCCGTCCTAAGAGTGGAGAAGGAAGGGTCACAAGACAAGGCAGAAAAAAGGGGCTGGAGTATTGGATCATGATGCAAAGGTTCATGAGTATTTCCTGCTGTGTTGTGGCAGGGCATTAAGGAGCCGCTGGACAATTATGACAATCCTCTTCCAGGATCTCCTTCTGAAAGTGTAAAATGCTTGCTCCTAGTGTGAAGTTCATGTTTGAGTTATATTGCTGTTAGATATGTTAGCCTGCTTGAAGGCAGAGCGGATGGATAATCACCAACAGCAGAAAAATTCCCAGTGTCTTTGGGTTCTTACCTTTTTCTTTGATTGCTTGAGCTCACACAACTTCTGAGAGAAATTACAAGTACCCTGTCGGATTTTCAGACTACCTTCCTGTGTCTGTCAGTGTGAGGGTATCTGGTTTGTCCCCCAAGTTTCCCAGGATAGAGCTAAGCTTTTAAATTATGTTGGGTAAAAGGATTATGTAGCAGCTTTGTTCCTGACTCCAGTCTATGACTGTCACCTTTCCTTTGTACCTATTTTTTAATTTGTTGCAAAGAGGTGGTTAGGTACACATGAAATTGGAAGACCTCTCTGTCAAGCTCTCGAGTTTATTTTTTTTTGTTCATGTGGAGCTGGTGAGAAAAGCAATTATTATTTGGAAGAAAAACACTTAATAATAAGGATACTTAAAAATGGAATGGTGCTTAAGAGGCTTTGTCAATAAGCAGTTTCAGGCCGTGCTCTGAAGAACAGCTTGGATATCCCAAAGGATTTTTACAGCTATGCCAGTGGGTCTAATTACAGATAATACTTGTCTCACTTAAGGATCTAACTGAGGCATGACTTACACCAGTGAGGCTGCTGTACCAGTAGTGTTAATACTGCTATTTGTAATTTAGTTGACTCTGGCATTCACTGAAATTGCATATGTGTGAAATGAATAAATTGTTTCTTGTCTGATCAGATGGATCTTAATAGTGTTTGGTTTGGTTTTTTTTTTAGGGATTATGTGAGGAGCGAATTGGAATCAGGATATGAAGGGGCAATGTACTTGGAACCTCTCTCTATGAATCGCTTCATGACTGCTTTAGTAGGTAAGTGCTTTAAATATTTGTGATGCAGGAAAGAGTTCTGCCTAATTCTCTTCATTGAAACCTATGCACATTTTACCTCTTGGTTTCAAATTTCTCATCGCTTTTAGTAGCTGTGGCCCTCCTCTGGACTTGTTCCAACAGTTCCATGTCCTTTTTATGTTGAGGACACCAGAACTGCACACAGTACTCCAAGTGAGGTCTCACAAGAGCAGGATACGGTTGGCTGTCTGGGCTGCAAGCACAGACTGCTGAGGATGATCAGAGGACTGGAGCACCTCCCATATGAAGACAGGCTGAGAAAGTTGGGGCTGTTCAGCCTGGAGAAGAGAAGGCTGCGTGGAGACCTCATAGCAGCCTTCCAGTATCTGAAGGGGGCCTATAGGGGTGCTGGGGAGGGACTCTTCATTAGGGACCATAGTGATAGGACAAAGGGTAGCGGGTTCAAACTTAAACAGGGGAATGAGGAAGAAATTCTTTACTGTGAGGGTGGTGAGGCACTGGAATGGGTTGTTCAGGGAAGTTGTGAATGCTCCATCGCTGGTGGTGTTCAAGGCCAGGTTGGACAGAGCCTTGGGTGGCATGGTTTAGTGGGAGGTGTCCCTGCCCCTGGCAGGGGGGTTGGAACTGGATGATCTTAAGGTCCTTTCCAACCCTGACTATTCTGTGATTCTATAGGAAGCATGGGAAGCTAGGTGTATCCTGCCTGGCTTTTTCTATGACACCGATTTACCAATACTCTTGTACTTGCAGCATTGAAGTATTTTGTAGGTCTGTTTGTCATGCTGTGCCCCTATATTCTTCTCAGACACGCCATCTGATTCAGGATGACTGGATTGTTGTAATAATCTTCAGGTGCAAAGTACTGTAGACGTTTATGTAGTAACTTGTATTTGTAGGGCTTTTGTCAATGAAAGTGTTGTATAAGTATTCATTTGCCTTATAGGTGAGCACTGTCATTCTCACAAAAAACCTGGTGATACATATTTGTGGGTGTGTGCTTGCAACTACAGTAAGGAGTAACAAGTCAAAACTACCTTTAAATTGTGTTTGATTAATGGCAAAGATGATTTCTCTAACTAAAAATCCTAAAGAAATCCCTAAGAATTGGATTTTCTAGACTGTTTCCTTACCCTTTGAACTTTGACAGGAAGAGATAAATTGAGTGTTAAGGTTGCTACACCACACCATATGTTCTACTGAGAGGATACTGGAATACCCACATACTCCATGTGTATTTTAAAATTAAGCCTGAGACAAGCTTGGAAGAAAAATCTTAGTGAAAGGTATTAAGGAAGATCTATGGATTTCATCAGATTATTGACAGATTTAGTTAGCCATGTATGGTTGGCAAAACTCGGCTGATTTCTGTTTACTTGCAGCTGCTACTAGCAGATATAAATGGGTTTACTTCTTTAGTGTGTGTTAGGTCTACCAGAATATATACATCTCCTGATTGCCTGTATCCTGACTTTCAAATGTAGCATTTGTCTTTGCTTTTAATATTTTCAATAGAAATAACATTGGTATTTTTCAGTGAAAGAGAAACTTCAGATATATTTTTTACTCTTATGAATTTCTAAATACATTTTGCTCTCTTGTCAAATGACACCAAAGTACAACTAAAGCCTTTAGCTTGTTTCTATGACAAAATGTTTGTAATTAGCCCTTTGAATCTCAGGTGCAATGTGGGGTCCCATGATAAAGCAGAATCCCTCAGAGAGCTTCACAAAGCATGAGGCAGGCCTGTTCAGGAGGCGTTGTGTCATTCACAGGCAGAAACTAAACCAAGAGTCAAGCCCTTTATGCTTCATCCAGGTTTTAATATGGACTAAAAATAAGTGAGAAAAAGATAATACTCTTTGTACCCCATACAGTTTTGGGTTGTACTGGGTGTCAGACTAAAGTGTGCCCATATTGTAAAGGCGTTTTAAAAGAAGGTACTTGACAATACTAGCAAATATGTAAGTAAGCAGTTGTCTTTGGGGAAGACCTGTGCCAGTGGGCTATGAGACTTGACAGTGTTTTGTATAAATATGAAATACTTTCTCAGATTTGTTACATACAGAGGTTTTTATCCAGTGCAATCTGCCATGTCTCGGGAGTGTACTGCACTTAACTGTCATCTTCACAGCAAAATGAATATACAGGTGCTTTGCTCCAGCTTTTTCTTCAATGTTGTGCTGCAGCACTGTTGACAAAGGCACTGAGGCAGGTACCTGGGGAAATAATGGTGCTGCTGGTCCAGGTCTTGTTCCTCACAGTCCTGGTCAGAATTAAGGGGATGATGTACAGTATGCCAGCTGCTTCACAGATTTAATCTTTGTTAATGCTTTTATTCATTAGTGCTTTCTGAATGGGCTCTCATAGTCATTTCTTCCCTGCTTCTAATTCAGTCTGATGACTGTTGACTAGAGTTACTAACATTCCGAAATGCTGGATGGAAGAAATAAGTGTCTTTGAAGACTATCCCTTGAATGAGTGTGCTATTTTGTAAGCATGTCAGTTGTGAATGTCGTAAAGCTGCGTGGTTTTGGATGCTACCATGAAGACTTGCTTTTTCTTAGTGCACAATATGGGATTAGATATTTACTTTAATGTACATATAATAATATATCCTGGGTTTTAGTAGCATTTAATGATGTAGCCAGGGAATTTGTTAACATCAGCTTTTTAAAATTGGGAATGAAATACAGTTTCGTACAGTCAGAGTGGCTGGAACAGTGGCTGCACCACATAGGCTTTCTTGTTGCACATTTTCTATTAGCTTATGAGCTGGGGAGCTTTGGCTGCCTGTCAGCAATGTTTAATGTACTTGTGGATGTTTTGGGAAGGGAAAGGAATGGGCAGAAACTTAGGCAATAGATTTCTTCCTTATTGCCTCATTCTCTAGCAGAAGAGCCTGGTGTCCTGCAGGAGGGTTCTGGCTGTTGGGCTTATCAGATGTGTCTGGCAGTTTTCAGTCCATGGTGTTTAAGTTTATGGAGTGCAAACATTCAGCTGGATTTGCTGATTTTAGGAGATAGCTGAAGTGTTAGAATCTTTTTATGATTCAATATGAGGTACAAGCTAATTTCTTCTGACGCTGCAGTGTTACGTACAGCCCCACTTGGAGATAAGCTATGATTTACTGCAGAGAGAGATTGTCTCTGTCCTGAACTAAGGAACTGCTACCTCAGTTTAAAATGGGAAGTACCAGTCATTAAAAGCTCCCTTAGAGGCATTTTCAGGCCCTTCCTGAAGGGGCTGAGAATTGGCAAGGTGCAGACTTCAGGAAGAACATTGGGACCTCCAGAGAAAGTGCTCCATATATTTCTGTTGATGGTGTACAACTCTCCTTCCCATGACAAGTAACATTAGATCAGAGTTTAAATTAAAAAAGGTGGGAGGGTCAGAGAGTTTAGCAGGAATGACCAGAATACTCGGCACATCACTGCTGGAGAAAAGCAGGTTTTGCTGTTGGATGAGATGAAGCTGAACTTGGAGGTCCTATTTTGTGATTGGAGAGCTCCAGAGTCATGCCGAAGAGTGCTGGATTGTTTAATGTGGTTGTTGCAATATTTTATTTCAGATGATGATATACTTACCCAAGAACATATTGGATGCTGGGATTTGTATCCCTTCGTGTGTGGAGCTGGGTTGCCTTAGTTACCATGAGTTGCAGAAATCCTCACAAGCTGACTGTGCTAGGCTCCTGAATATTACAGCACAGCAGTGTGCTGGTGGTATCTTAAATAGGGTTGTAGCAATGTGTGTGTGGGCAGAGAACAACAAAGCAGAGGGAGAATGCTTCAGAGCTGGTGTGCTGAACTTCTGAAAAGAGGAGTAGAGTAACTTTCTCTGAGGCTTACAAGCCCCAGCATGCTGAGAGTGTCTTGCTGAGAGCAAGGGTGCTTGTTTTGAAGTGAAATCTGCTAATTCAGAAATACATCTAGCAAGTTGGTGGTAGGCCTTCAACTTGAAAGAGGACAGTGTGAAGGAGGAAGAACTTTGTGTGCTTAAGTAGTAGGGATTAGAGATTGCTTTCAGCTCAGTTGCAGTTATTGTGAAAGCAGAAGTCTTTTTCTAGGTGGGGAAGCTGAGCAGAATGAAAGCAAAACCCTGCTTCTGCTATTTCTCCTCTCGCTATTTCCCTCCCAGCCCATCCAGAAGGGCTTACAAGGTCAGTAAGCTTATGTGATGTGGATTTAGCAGTGACCTAGAGGTGGTATGGGCCTTGAGTTTGTTACGCTCTGTTTTGCTACTGCTCGTTCCCAGCTTTGGGAAAAGCTGTGAGACACGAACGTTGGTGGAGGTAGCTCCAAAACAGGATGAGCACTTGGGTTTAACACCACATATTATGGCTTTCAGATATTAGGTAACACAGGTGGTGAACAAGGTTCTGCTTTTAAGTGATATTCAATAAATTTTTTCCTTACTGCAAAGTGATGAGTGGGAATTGTTCTTTTCCAGGTTTCCCTGCTTTCCATTCCCTCTGAGAGAAAGGGTACAACTTCCAGTGACTCTAATGGGAGCAGTTACACAGGAGTGGTCTGCTCTGGAGATACCAGCCTCCAGATCTCTGGGTGTGTGGGAGATGTGCTGGTGTCCCTGCCAACTGTTAACTAGAATTTAATCATTAATTACCTGTCACTTGCAAGCTTCAGACTGTGCAACTGCTTCGGGCACTATGAAATTATTGAAGTCTCAGCTGCTGACCTGGATGTTCTCCTGTTGCTCTTCTTGGCCAGTAATTCCTCTTGACAGGAGAAATATTGTTGCTCTAAAAGCCATTTGAGACCTCTGATTACCTTTTTTTGCATAGATTGGAATGAAAGAGTAGTATGGCTGTGCTTCAGAAAAGCTGCTGTGTGTATACACATCCCACTGGTATTGAAGTTGAGCTGGGGTATTAAGGAAGAAGAGGGATGACTTGCAGGGTTATCCTCTGCATAATGTTATTCCTGGGACTTCATATTAATCTGAGTATGATTCTGCATGTGTTTTGGGTTTACATCTCATTAACCTTTAAAGTGAAAGCCTGCACTTCACGTGGTTTGAAAATGGTATGAGCCACCAAAGGATGCGGAGGAGCCTGGTTTCATAACAGATATGTCCTAGTTAGAACTGTCACAGTATCCTGGATGTTGATAACTGCGTTATGGAAAGATAACGTATTAAAAGATGGGGTTTTTTTCCTGAAGGGGATAATCAGCTTGATGATAAAATACTGTGTCGCTTTTCCAGGTCAGCTGGTGGTATGTACGCTGTGCTCCTGCGTCATGAAAACAAAGCAGATCTGGCTTTTCTCTGCTCACATGCTCCCTCTGCTGGCACGACTTTGCCTGGTCCCTTTGGAAACCATCGTCATCATCAACAAATTTGCCATGATTTTCACTGGCTTGGAAGTTCTCTACTTTCTGGCATCGAATCTTCTGGTGCCCTATAATTTGGCAAAGTCTGCATACAGAGAGCTTGTCCAGGTAAGGCAGTGAATGTAACGATTTAATTTTCCTTGGCCTGAGCCTTTTTTGCAGGAAAGAAAAGAGAAAAATACTTTGGCTGTCTTCTGTGTGCAACTGTGTGTGTGTGTGTGTTCCCTTTTCTTAGCAAAACAAATGTGTTCTTATCCATAGCATCTTTTTTCTTTAATTTATGGTAGCTTATAATTTGTGTGGGTGAGCAGTTAAGACATTAGTTTGAATTATGCTGCTGGCCAGATGAGCACGTCCACTTTGCTTGGACTTTGCTTAGTCCTGCCCAAATTCAGGCTAAAAGACAAGGTTGTGGCAGAATGGAATTTTAAAGCCTCATTAAGTGAGCAAAGTAATCCCCATGCATTAATTGTAGTAGCTGTTCATTTCAAAGGATGAAAATGTATGAAAAGCGTTTATAATTATAGTAGTGTTAAAGTGGGAGTAACACTAAAGCTCATTTTGACTCTAATAATCACTGACTTACAGTCAGTGATCTGTAACTTGCAGGCAGTGATTTGAAAAGTCTGTAGTCTTTTCTTTAGAACAGCAGCATTGCTGAGACTGCTAACAAAAGAGTTAGTAGAAACAGAGGAATCTGATCCGACATGTATCCATTTTGTTAACACTTTGACATCTAATATATATTTAGTTGAAAAGACACTTTGTTAATGATACAGAAACATCACACGATGGTTTTTTATAAAAATAAAATAAAATGTGTGAATATGAATAGTTCTGTGTATTTTGACATATAAAGCTTGATGCTTGCTTGAACCACTTGCTGTATTCTTTTCAAACCATGCCACTGTTTTCTGACTTCGGCTTTTCAGTCCCTAAGCAATCTGAAAATTAACTTGTTAAGCTCTTGTAAAGCTCTGCTTTGCTGTCATATCTGTCATGCACAAACAAAAACTTGGCAGCAGTAGGTGTGTAGTGTGCCAAGGTCTCAGCCTGTCATGTTGATCACTACTGTCTGGTTATTTATTTTATATGTAATTGGTCTTTGGAGCAGGATTATCTTTCTGTGTTTGTACAGTACCTACCATGGTCTGATCTTGCCCATAACTGGCTTGTAGATTTGCTGATTAAAGGCTAATTTGGGAGCTCACTGGCAAAGCTTCAGTATCTTTGTTTTCCAGTGAGAATACGAAAGTCATGCTTACTCTTCACTTACTGTGGTAGCGTTTGGGGTAAACCAGTTGCATGTCTTTGTACAGCTGAAAAACTTGCAACAGGTTGGAGCCAGCAGTTCCAGTTTCCATTTGCATGAACAATGCAGCATTTAGCTTCCTGAAATCAGATTCAGATTGGGTGTAGGTTTGAGAGTAATGTGTCTATTTTTTATAGGACGCTTGTGCTTAAAACACTTCAACATTTTATGAATGTTTAATTGCAAATACATTCATGTGCTATTTTGATACTGGTGGCAAAACTGGTGAATATCAGGATGTTAAAACACCAGGAGTGCTTTCTGAGACAGCTCTAAAAGGTGGAGCAAGGCTGCTTTGTGTGCGTGAGTTTCAGGCTGTGCCTAATGGTATAATTTAAAAGCAAGTCCAGACCCCTGGCTGCCTACTTGTAGCAGAAGATGCCAGAAATACCTCATGGTTATGAATTTACATTATGAGCGTAGCATGACCCTTTTCCGATGTGATGAAGCACTCTGCCAGGAGCTGCATAGGATAGCTTGTGTTGGTCCCATGCCAAGGGAGAGCTCAGGGGGATCTCCTGAGGGCTGATACACTTCCTTCACGTCTGTGTGCATAGCTAAACACAGGAGCTTGGCACCATATCCCTGCCAGCAGCATATGCTTGTCCATCGGCCACAGTACATATTGCAGCAGGTCCTATGAGCATAATATCCCTCATGCTTGTCATGAAAGACTAGGTAGGCAGCTTTTTCTGTAGCTAAAATTTGCTAGCCATTATGGATTGTATGTTACTGTGGGAAGCAGGTGGTGAGGAAATAGTAGTTATGAGTGATTTCCTCTTGAGCTTTTGTATTAAGTCCAGCTATATGAAGTTCCAGCTTCTTGGAAATGACTGCACTGTAATTTAGGCTTTGAAGCTCAAATGACTTCTTTTGTATTGCAGAATCTTCTGAAATAACTCTTAAGCATTAATTTCAAAACACTTGGTAGATTAGGAGCAGTCAGAAGTCTGGTACGTGTTCTTTTTGAGATACTTAAAATGTCTGAGGCATTAAGTTTTTCCTGAAAAACAGGTCAGCAAAGCAGATTTACTGTATTGAAGTGATGTGGCTCCTATTTCAGTACCTGTGAGTGCAGTGATTTGGCAGTATCTACAGAGAACACAACATTGCTGTGACTTAAGCTGGACAAAAAGTTCCTAAAGGGTTGTGTGTTACCTGGAAGCCTGTGTCCTCACCCCTCTGTCTGCAAATGGGCTTCAGTCAGCAGCTCCCAGGCAGTTCTTGGTAGGAAAGTGCATTCAGCTGTTCTGATAGTTTGCTGCCCTGTCAGGTACTTCTCTCTACTTCCAGATAGTGGTTATATCTTGCTGCTAAATCTGGGGTTTCCCTTTGTCAGACTGTAATTTGATGTACCTCCTTTTCTTTGGGATGGCTAATGCCATGTGAATTGTCCTTAGCTTCCTTGTGGCTATATTGTTGATTGTGCTTTTGATACCAAATCACAGGTGCTGTGAACCAGTAACAAATTGCATTTTTCTGTCTTGCCCAGGTGGTGGAGGTATATGGTCTCCTGGCTTTGGGGATGTCTCTGTGGAACCAGCTGGTCGTCCCAGTTCTTTTCATGGTGTTTTGGCTTGTCTTGTTTGCTCTTCAGATCTATTCCTATTTCAGTACACGGGACCAGCCTGCCTCAAGAGAGAGGCTCCTCTTCCTCTTCCTGACAAGGTAATTAACTAGTCTGCAAAAGGTTTTCCATTGTTGCTGTCTTCTTAAACGAATATGCTTTTTTAGACATTGGGTATGTAGGTTGGCTTTATTGCATTTGAATGCTGAACAAATACTTGTCCTTATTGCAGTGACCACACATGTAAACCCTGTTAAGCTTGTCCTTCGGAGGCATGGATCCCATTCAGAACAGACTGCATTAGTAAAAGCGTGGAACAGTTCCCAGAGAAAGCAAAATATTCCTTTGATGAGGAAATAGTTATAATTAGAGCTTTGGTCCAGAAGTTGTTTTCAGTATAGGGATTGGTTTTAAGGCTGAGATATTTCAGCTGAATTTCAGTCCAACTGATACTCATGATTGTGTTGCTTTCTGAGCCTTGTATGTCTCATTTCATCATTCTGGTGTGGGACACATTCCTGACTTCATCCAAGCAGCCAAAGTACTCCGCTCCCAAAGTACTTCTGAGTCCAGTGGTTAATTTGGCAGAGGTGTAAAGATCTTAGATATCAAATTCCTAAAAGCTTTGTATAAGCTGGTTGTGAGATAAAGGAGAGGCCTGTGTTCATGCTGTTTCTGAGAGAAAGGCAGCATTTGGGGGATTCTGGCTGGAACCTCCATGCCTTTGCTGGCTGTTCTTTAACTAGAAATGACAGCATACGAAAGGGAGTGCGAGCGTGGGGCAGAGAGGAACTGGGTATGTTGCAAAGGATCAGTTACACAAATTAGATAGTGTAATACTGGGATGCGAAGAAAAGAGGTAATAGTTGCCTAAACACGGAGGCAACACTGGACATACTCTTTAGGCACCATACGCCATTAATCCTGCTGTTTGGGCAGCAAATTTAGTAACTCGTTCATCACTGCAGTTTTCCAATCAGACTTTACAATTACCTTTTTCTTGCCTCTCTGTGTGTATATCTATGGTGCAGTAGTGTAGGCTGTCAAAATTCACTATCAGTAAGACAAAATGCCAGGGATTTTGTTGCATGTGATGTTACAATTGCTTGCACTGTCACACTGCATTATGTAAAAGTGCTGACTATGTTACCTGGTTATTCACTAAACCGTTGGTCTCTGAAGTTTTTCCTCCTGTTCATCTCTGCCACAATTTTAGCTTTGTTACAACAGAGTACTGCTGTTAGAGGTGGGGGAGGTGATTCTTTTCCTTATAAATCAGTTGAGTTTATTCCCACACCAAATTGTGAACTTCTGTTCATGGCAAAACAGGGAACTTGCTTTGCAGGGTTACGTTTGACTTGATTTGTGAGTGACTGAATACCAGTTGATCTGTGAAGTTCTCCCTGCAAGTGGAAAAATACAGAAGAAGGATGCAAATGTTCTCAGGCCTGTTGCAGTTGAGAGGTTATAAATGCTTATTCATCTTAAAAGCAAAATCTCAATACCACTAATAGCCTCTTAACCCCTACAAGGGAGCTGAAATACCTTGTGAGGGCGGTTGATAATGTAGTGCCAGCTGTTCAACAAAATAGAGGAAAAGATGTGCTTTTCCATTAGAGTGAGTGAATTCTGCATCTTCTCCCTTAAAATGTTATAGCTGAAATTCAGATGAGAGCAGTTGGGGTGTGCAGAACAGCTGTGTCCAGCTGTCATAGGAGTATCAGAGCGGCTGTGCTGGCTCAGATCAAATACTGTCTAGCCCAGGATCCAGTTTCCAGCAGTGGCTGTAAATGGATACCTGGAAGAATACCTGCTCATAATATGACAAACAGGACACTTCCTAGTACTCTTCCAGTCCTGCATCCAGCTTCAGCTGTCAAGCTGTATTAGCTAGATATGGTTAATATGCATCCAGTAACCCTCAAAAGGACTTCTATCAGTTTGTGCTTGCTGCCCTTGAACCCATGTACACCTGCCTCATTGAAAGGTCCTGAGCAAAGAGTTTCACAGCTCAACTTGGTCTATATGATAAAAAAAATCTATTTTGATTGAATCCATATAGTTTCATTCAGTGCCCCTTGATTCATGTATGGGGGTGGGAGAGCAACATACCAAACAGTTCTGTTCTTTAAAACTGGGAGTAGCATAAGTTTGTTCTCCCCAGGGTGGAAAGCGTTTGCTTGCGTGTTTGCTTTTTAAAAACTGTTCTGTACCTTTTGTTGTCCTTGCTCCTGGCAAGATCCTTTCTGTGGGTGTGTGACTGCTGTGTTTTTTGAGAAGCCTTGAAGAGTTCAGCTCTTTGGGACAATTTATGAACATGTACTTGACACATAAATATAACGCTCAGGGCTCCCCAGGCTTCCCTTTGAGCTCTTAATCTCCTCTGGGACCCTCGCTTAGTAGATCATCTGAAAGTAAATTTAAGGGTGTTAAAATTATTCTAATGAAAAAGAATCAGGCAGAAAAACCAGAGTCAAGTTTTATTTTGAAGGAAAACTTTAGAGTTCCTCAAATATCCTGCCGAAATAGCTGCTTTAGATGCTGCATTTCTCACTGCCATTGTGCAGCAGGAATACTTGAAAACCTTTTCAGCCCTGCCCAGCTTGGTTAGCAGGCAGAATCTGAAGGCTTACCAGAAGCTCTGCAAGTAGTATATGTAAACACATCAACATTTTCTGTTTTGAATGGCTTTCAAATGAGTTTTCCAGTTAAAGTGGTCATTAAAAGGGACAAACTAAATGTCTCTTGGACAAGCTTTGTTTATTTTTGGGGCATGCGTTTCCTCAAAGTCCTTTTGTCTTGTCAGAGCACTGAACTCGTTCACTCTGCAGTTGGTTAATTAGCCTGATATGGTTTTGACCATCATATTTTCTCTCACAAGACTATTGTCCTGGTGAGCAAGAGATTTTATTTATTTGCTCGTGAATGGAAGTGTCAGTGTATATTACCTTGGATAATATATGTGAAAATTTCCACATGTGTAATCCCTGGTTGACAGGGATTTCTGGTCCTGCTTAAACTGATTCTTTACGTAGTGCTGGGGCATGTGGTGACTGCCCTGCATTCCTCTTGTTCTGGCAGCATTGTGTTTCAGAACCTAGAGTACACTCTGAGGCTTAGACTGCTCCAAACATTGCAGTGCCAGAATCAGCAGAAGGTGAGGAGCTGAAGTAATGCAGCTATTCTCAGCATCAGCAGATGTATTCTGGGGTCTTAGTCTCTCTGACTTCACTGCTCTTGCAAAAGAGAGGAAGAAGCCTCCTGCAGAATATTCTTTGCTGTTTTATTTTGCTGCTTCTGGCTCAGCCATATGAAAGGCATTGCTTACTTGAACCTGGTGTGAATTTTATCAGTTTGGTGTTTGTTTGCATTATTGTGGATCTGAGTGGAAAGCGCCTTAGTGAATCCATCTGCTTTAACTCTGCTTCTGGTAGCTGGCCGAAATTTCAGCAGGTTACCTGGGTGCATCGTGGTTGTCAGATTGACTTTAGGTTCTGAAAACCCAGCGCAAGCAGGACAGTGCCACCGTGTGGCACAGCGCTGAAGAGGGACCAGAGAAGCACCATAGCACAGCCCTGACAGCAGCATTAGCTGAGATGAAATTGTGTCTTGGGAAGAAGTAACAGAATACATCTCATCTCTTTCTTTTTACAGAAGCATTTCATGGTGGTTTAGAGTTTTTAATATTTTCATTTAACCAATCCAATTTTGCTTTCAAAGCAGCGTACACGGTTAACAGGACAAGGGGTGAGCTCAGAGCATTGCTTTAATTGATGGACCTTTTCTTTTTGTTTCTTTCCCTCTCTCCTCCCAGTATTGCTGAATGCTGTAGCACTCCATACTCACTCCTGGGCTTGGTCTTCACAGTCTCTTTTGTTGCTTTGGGAGTTCTGACTCTCTGCAAGTTTTACTTGCAGGGTTATCGAGCATTCATGAATGATCCTGCTATGAACAGGTAAGTGCCTTGTTGTGCCTAAGGTCTTAAAAGAAGGGATTTATACAAAAACATGAAGGTTGCTTTGCAGCTTTTTAACTTATGAGCTGTTGGGTATCCTTGACGGGCTTTTTGTATGCCAGTCTTTGTCCATAAGAAGGATTTGAGGTGAAAATACAACTTGTCACAGACTTCTTGGGAGATGGTTAATTTCTGTAATAAATTCAGGGCTCTTAGTTGGGATTTAGATTGTCTTAGTGCTTTCATTTTCATAAGTCACTAGAAAATTTTCACATGCTTGGATAATCTAAACGCTTCATCTTTCTATTTCTGCATTTACCCTGTAGTCATGTGTGAAATATTACTGATTTGTGAAGCTTAAAAAACAGCATTTTATGGATTGTCTGTAAATTACTATGGGAAATAGTCAAAATATGGAAACTGCCTTTTCTTAACACTTGCCGCAACTTGTCCTGTATGAAATTGGGATCCCTGGTGTGATACTAGCTTTCTCAGTTGTTCCAGCCCTTAACTCTATAGAAAGTTTAGATCATATGCAAAAGAGTGTTTTATATTTTGGATCCCATGATGTGGAAGTGAAAATGGCATAAATTGGGGGTGCCCAGGAGTAGTCTACTTAAAAAGTATCTTTTGGGTAAGAATGCAATTCTGGGTGAACTCTTCTTTAATTGTGTCAAATACTGGTGCTGAATTGTGGAACTCAGAGGTATTATATTCAATTTGAGGTTCCAAGCCAAGAAGAGGACAGTGTATAGGTAAAGAGAGGATAAACTGAAAAATGGCTAAATTGCTGGTTGCCTGAACTGGTCACTGGGTGGGTTGTTGAGCCAAGGATGTTTCCCCTGGGCCAAAAGACAGGAGGGTGTTGATGGGGAAATGTAACCGGTAGAGGGGGTTTTTGTGGTGATCTAGGAATGAGGCTGATTGGTGCCCAGATGTAGGCATAGCAGGGTTGCTTTGGGCTTGCGTAGGCAACACTGAGGTGGGTGGGTTCCTCTTCTTAAGACACAGCATGGGTCCTTACAATGCTTTGTGCTGGGGGAGGACTCTTATTGGGTGATGCCTGCAGGGCTGCTTGTAGCCCACACACTGAGGCAGGAGCAATCTGAAATCTGGTTCCTAATCCCCAGCACTTCAGTGTTTCTGAAAACACTCCTCTCTGATTAAAACCTTAGCAGGGACATCAGTAAAAGCTAAAACAAGATATTTGAAGGGTTATGGCAGAAAGACCTTATTTCCTGGTGTTTCTAGATGTATTTTTGAATCAGCTTTGACACACAAAGATGTGATTGATTGTTCTTTTGACTCTGTTAATCTGCAGGGGAATGACTGAAGGAGTCACACTCCTCATCCTGGCTGTGCAGACAGGTTTGATTGAGCTCCAAGTTGTGCATCGGGCGTTCCTGCTCAGTATTATTCTTTTCATCGTGGTGGCATCCATACTTCAGTCCATGCTGGAAATTGCTGATCCCATTGTCTTGGCATTGGGTGCCTCAAGGGACAAGTAAGAGACTAGTTTCCTAAGATGAAAGTTACTCAATGCTGTTTTAGGAGGTGATAAACTAGTAATTGATGGCCCGATCTGGCATTTTAGTAGTTTGTAAATTTACCCCATCTTTTGTATGCAGATTTCTTTTCCAGTCTAAATTCTCTAGCTTTTCCCTCCCTATCCTGTTTTCTCAAGAGCACAGGGTATGATAGTTTTCCGCATGCTGTGTGCTGGCAAACAGGGGTAACTTTGGTCACCTGCTCCTGCCCAGGACTGCATCCATCCAGCCTTTGCAAAGCCATGCTGTTCTGCAGCTGCTGGGTGCACACCCCAGGCATGGCACTGTTCAGTAGTTATTCTTCCTAGCAAGAGTGCCAGTGCACTGTGGTCTCAGTTAAGCAAACCCCGGACTCCAGTGCTCTTCCCACCCACTCTCCATTGTGTGGCTTTGCAGAATGGTTTTGCTTAACCTCCTCTGCAGTTGGGTAGGTTTCCCTCTTATACAGTGATCTCAGACAGCTATTGAGGATGGGAATTTTCTAAGAGTGACCTCCTGTTAAATAGTGTAAACCCTTTTACTTTTTCTGTGAGACTGATCCCAAAATGAGAGGGTTTACTGGCAGAAAATGAGAGGTGGAAGGCTTGCGTTAGTGCACCAGATGTTCTGATGATGTGGGATTGTTTAAGTTCAGTTTCTGATTTGAAAAGCTGTATTGGTATCTGGTGTTCTTGTATTAATCTTTTTGTATCTTTGTTAATTGTTTGTGTCTTTTTCTGTAACCTGTAAGTGAAGAAGTGAAAGAGAAGGCTTATTTATGTGTAGAGATTTTGTTTAGCTTAGAGGCTACTTGTAGCCAGCATGTTCTGCCTGCAGCAATGTTAACTTCAAATATAGTAATACAGGGAGAGGGAGAAGAGCCAAGATATGAGCATCTGCCCAGCTTAAGCAAGCAGTCTGTGGTGATACTGAGTTTTAACTCTCTTCTGCCAGATCTCCCAGGCAGTTCTAAATCAGCTAAAATCAGGATAAATTCCACTTCAGCTTTGCCTTTCTCTCTCGCCTACAGACACAGATTTGCATGCCTCATGGCAGTGTTCTCTTCAGACAGTTTCGTAGTCAGCTTCTGCTGTTGTCCTTTTGCTATTCCTGTACCACATTTTAACCTAAATGAGGTTAAAATACCTGAGGAACATGCAGATGTAGTATAGTAAATTACTAGAGATATCCTGAAAGCCTTCCAAGTGGGTGGGTGTAAAAAGATTGATGGTGTATTCAGGTTGGGGAGGAGATGAGGAAGAAGTAAATGATAGGAGCAGAGTAAGAAATGGCAGAGATGGATGTTCAAGTCCTGCTACATTTCTTTTGTGAAGTCTGAATTGGAGAATACGCTTCTACAGGCAGCAGGGTTAAATCTAGTGATGAAAGGAAAAACCTTTGCCCCATGCGTATTAGCAGAAAGACATGGAAGAGTTGCAATAAGTATATAGTCTGGGTAAACTGTTTTATGGAAAAGCATGCCAACAGTTACATGCATATTTAGTAATTTTCTTTATTTTACTGGTCTTTCATCTGAAACATTTAGTATCTCAGATGCTTCATTTGTCCAACCACTGATCAGACCCATTATGGCAATTACTGTGGATGAATTTTTTGCCCATAATCTTTGTATTGAAAACACAAAGGCCATATGAGAGGGAACTTTTCATACTCTATGTGGTGTAGGCGTGCATGGTTGGAATGAGGCTGTGCCTGAGTAAAATACAAACTCATTTCAACAAGTTAAAGCCTTGAGCAAACATCTAATGTGCCTACATTGTGCAGGCAGCCTATTCTTATCCTGACACTTAAACCTGACTTAAAAAGTAAAACCCTGTTGTGTTGTTTGCAGGAGTCTGTGGAAGCACTTCCGAGCAGTCAGCCTCTGTTTGTTCTTACTCGTGTTCCCAGCTTACATGGCCTACATGATTTGTCAATTTTTCCACATGGATTTCTGGCTGTTGATCATTATCTCCAGCAGTATTCTAACCTCTCTTCAGGTAAGAACGCTAGCCCTGTAGTAGTTGTGAAGCCCTGCATTAACCTGTGATCCTGTTACTCTAGAGAGGGACATGCATGATGAGGGAAGACCAGGGATGATAGAAGGGCAGAAGGACAAGATAGGATATAAGATCTCTTTCATTAGCCTGTATCTGAGGCTAAGGGCTAGGAATACAGATGAATTGAAGTAATTTCAAATTGTAAAGCCAGAAGGCTTTTGAAGGCATAACTATCATAGTAAGAAGTTGGGGGGTTTTGCCTCCCAGGGTACTCATCTATGTATTGTTACTTGCCTGTGGCTCTTTGAAAGTGATTTGATGTTTATAACACAGCAGTATAAATACAGCAGATGTTTTCTACTAATCACATTTGTTATATCACTGTAAAATTGCTGCTCATGATGCTCAGCACTTCTGTTGAATCAGCTCAGCTATGTTCTGGACTGAGAAAAGTATGGAAGGGGAAGTACTTGGGAACAAGTTTACATGCTCTGCAAGAAAGAGTGACTTTTATTTGTCTTGAAGCTCAGCAACAGTTTTACTCCTTTGAGGCTCACCTCTCTATCTGGTTTGTACAGAGCTCAATGGACAATGCTGGATGACTTAAGCTCTGGTTCAGAACTGAATGCCAAGCTCATGGTCTTTTCACTGTGTTACAGGTGCTTGGAACACTTTTCATTTATGTGTTGTTTATGGTGGAGGAGTTCAGAAAAGAACCTGTAGAAAATATGGATGATGTGATTTATTATGTGAATGGCACTTACCGGTTGCTGGAATTCCTCGTTGCTCTCTGTGTGGTGGCATATGGTGTCTCGGAGACAGTCTTTGGTGAATGGACTGTGATGGGTTCTGTGATCATCTTCATTCACTCCTATTACAATGTGTGGTTGCGGGCCCAACTGGGATGGAAGAGTTTCCTCCTTCGTAGAGATGCTGTGAATAAGATAAAATCGCTGCCTGTTGCCACAAAAGAGCAGTTGGAGCAACACAATGATATCTGTGCCATCTGCTACCAGGTAAGAATGAAAGTGTCAGAAGATTGACTTTAATTTAGACATCTCTATACTGTCAAATTCAGTCTGCAACTAGTAAAATAAGTTACTTGAATCATGTTTAATGAGTAATAATTGTGCTCAGTAAATTACTTGAATTACCCAGTTTTCTGCTTTGTGTAAATTGATTTGGAGTGCTGTCACCCACAGAGTCTTTTAAGAATAAAGAGATAGTTTGGAAGTATTTATTCCTTTTTTTAATCAAGTTACACAAAAAACTTCCTTGAAACCTCGTGTGTTTGGGTTGGTTTGGTCTCAAAAGTAACAGCAAATATGCCCTTTCTTCATTAGTGAAAGATTTTGTTAGACAGTGTGTACTCTGTAACTAATTTGTTATTGCATAGAAGTAGCCCAGTATTGACAGCCATCACTACTTCAACTTCATGTGCAATGTCTGTTTTATAACAGAAACCTTATTATAAAAAGTCTTTCTAATGTAAGCCAGCAGATGCAAATACCTTAGAAATCAATGCTGAAAGTAGTATCTTTATCATGCCTCTAGCTCCAAGGTCTCTTTCTCTTGGATAGAAATCGTAGTTACGTATGACAGTGAAAGAACCACCCCAAGATGAGTGTGTAGTTGGAGCGCAGTTGGATTGACTCCAAATTTGATACTCCAGGCTCTTTGAAGAGTAAAACTCCTGGTGCCAGGTTGAATGAGGGTGTTTGAAGCACCAGACTAGTAACATGTAGGTCTCAGCTGACAGAGTTCAGGGGTTACTTATTTCTGGCTTGCTGTTGTTACATGTTGTATCTGTAAGTGTGCAGGTTTTGACATGTACAATTGCTTCCTAAACCAACTAATTCTGGGACTCTTAACCTGCAGAAGCTTTTATTTAATAACACCTTATAAACAAAGCTTTTTGTCTAATTTCTAATCCCTGGGGTATAAGCAGCCAGACCTGGCCTGTGTTTGTATTTGAATGTAGAGGCTTGTTGGTATGAAGGAAGGAACATTCTTTTACTTACCTGTAGACTGCTTCAATCTCATCTGTGGCTAATGGACCCATCAGATACATGGGGTGAGAGGAGAGGAATGGAATTACAAATAATGTGATCTTCCTTTTTTTTTTTTTTTCTTGTGTCTTTCAGGATATGAAAACTGCTGTGATCACACCATGTAGCCATTTTTTTCATGCGGGTTGTCTTAAGAAATGGCTGTATGTGCAAGAAACCTGCCCTCTGTGCCACTGCCAACTTAAAAGCCCTTCACAGCTACCGGGGCTGGGACCGGAGCCAGTCCAACAGCCAAATCCTACCGCAGAGCAGAATACCAGACCTGGAGATGCAGTTGAGCCACCTGGTACTGAACCTGACAATGGGCCAGATGCGAAAGACATCACTAGCAAGAGCAATGGCCAGGTTGCTGGTGGACAGGATGGTCTGGAGGGGTCTCAGAGCATGGACACTGACACAGGCCCATGTGAGGCCAGCCAGGGAGCAGCTTGTGCTGCAGAACTAATGGCAGCTCCAGAGGGGTGCCCCACTCCAGATCCAAGGGTTTGTGTCCAGCTCTAAGGTGACAAAGGATGACACAGGAACAAACACATTTCAGAGATCCAAGTTTGACTCAGAAGAAAAACTATCCTTCCACAGCTGTGAAAGAAGTTTAGCTATTAGTGCTGGTCAAAATGTAATCTCCATGCTGATTTTTATGGGCTGCTTGGTAGTGGTAACTCCAGTGAGATGTAGTAGAAATGACTCCAGAAGCTCTCTGAACTGTGGGCATAGGAAGGATGTCTGGAAACAAATTGCAGTGAAAGTGTGTTTTCAAGACGCAAGTGAGGGATAAGAGGAGCAAGAGGTCTGTGAGAGGTTGCAGACAGACAGGAAGAGGGTATCACAGACAGCCATGTCCCGGGGTACCTGAGAGGTGTTAAATGCAGCAAGTTGCCAGTCTCTGGTCGCTGACAATTTTTTATGGCACGTAAGCAAAAATCAAAGCTACAGCAGCAGTGATTGTACTAGAAGATGGAAGCACTCTTAATACGTCATGTCTATGCTTTGGGTGTTCTTGATGGGGCAGTTGCATTTGAATTCATGTAACCTATAGTGACTCTTGACTTTTATGACGGAGTCTTAAATATTTTGATGTATATGAAACTTTTGCTAATAATGGGCACAGTCTGGGCTGCGTGAAGTAAACTAAAGCTCTAATGAACGCTTTGACCTCTGCTACCACGTGCAGGAGGCAAGTGGGATGAGTTTTAGGGCACAGATAGAGGCCTTGCAGTACTGTGCTGTGTAATGTTTAATTCTTGCAGCTGAATTAAAACAGTATTAAACTCTGGCGATATTTGCACTTTGGGAATGAGTACATTATTGTGTATGATCAGACTCCGCAAATGCCACTTTTAAAGCTGTTAATAGGTTTGCACCTTTTTTTTTTCTTTGACAAGGACATGTCCATACTTAAATTTTTACATTCATCATGGCTTCAAGTAGAACTAGGGACTGGGGTGGGGGAATAGGTGGGAGTAGGGAGCAGGCAATTTTTTTATGTGAATTTTGATATGAAGAGAAACTAGTCACTTATTTATACGATAGGCTTGACTCAAGTGTTTTTCAAAGTCGGTATTCCTAATGTGAAATGTGATACTATTTTATTTTTAGTAGTAAATTTGGATGTAGACTGACAGACATAGCTGAATGTCTTAATAAATTACATTTGAAGATTTTTATACCTGGTTATGTGATTCTTGCACTGAAATGCCATCAGTTAAGTATGTGTTGAGAGGCTCTCCTGCAACAGCAGCTCTCTAGTCCCCTTGGAGCTCACTGGAACTTCTGATGCACACACTCTTCTCCCATTTCCATTTCAGTGCTGTGTGTCCTGGTGATACCTCCTGGCCTCCCCGAGGCCTTGCCACCAGATCTTGTCCACAATAACGGAACACAGGGGCCCATTTGCTCCCAGAGGCTGTGACTGCTGCTGCTGAACCTCAAGAAAAACCCTAACCTATTTCCTTCTCACCTGATAGGAGGGGGATATCAGTTACACCATCCTGTGATTCTGTATCTCAGTTTTTTCTTGTGTATAAATCAGAAATGCAGATTTTCCATGTGCTTCACTGCAAAGCTTTTATTAACAGCTGGGTGTGTTTGGGGGGAAAATTGTGAGGCTTTTTTCTTGAACTCTTCTTTTTCACTCCTGTTAGTCAGTGCTTTGGTTCCTGCTCTTCCACACCCGCATTTCTGTGGAATTGAATCCCTCTCAAAAGGATCTGTATGTGTCCAAGTTTTTAATCTGCATAATTTAGGCTGTCTCCATTCCAGCCATACTTAAAAGCCTGTGGAGGCAGGAAATGGAGGGTTTGGAGGAGCAGTGTTGTTACGGGGTGCTCTGAAGTATTGTGACACAAAGACCTTCCCTCACTTCACAGAACGTGTTTTTGAAGGATGCACCTGTGAAACTCTGCCTGCTGTCCCTAGGTGCGGGAAAATGATCCCAGAAGTTCTTCATGCTGGCAGCGGGAAGGTTTTCCTTTGTGTAAGATCATCTCCCTCACATGGTGGGGAGCAAATGGTGCCCAAATGATGAGGAAGAGAGAAAAGCTGGGCTTGGTCTGTCTTGTGAAATTAAGGTTGGAGGGGTTGTAACTGCTCTACAGATACCTTGGGGTGAATGTAGGGAAGGAAGGAGAGGAACTTGTGTTCACCTACAGGACTCACATGTGGGCAGTGGGGCAGAAGGGAATCGCAGGGGTCATTGTCTCCAGTTCCTTGGTGTCCCACACTGTGTCACGTCATCGCTTTCATAAATACAGGAAGTGGTGTTGAGAAAGTAGCAAAAAAATAAGGTTTGTGTTCATGCCTTCTGCTGAGAAGCTGTTCCTCAGCCTGACCTCTTGGCAATGATCCTTTTCATTTCTACCCTAAGTTGTCTGTAGCTCACTGGTAATACAAAAGCTAGAAGGACAGACTCTGAATTCACACCACCGCTGGTAAGAGGTAAGTGCACGTGGAGACTCCTCGCTGAGAACCAGCAGCACCACAGCAGGTTCAAGAGCCACAGTGTCATCCAGGACTGCAGGTTGAATACGTGGATGTGGCGCTGGAAAGGAGCCTGTCAGGATAGGAAGGTATGTGCTGGCTTTTAGGAGAAATGATGCTGCGATATTCCCACTGGAGTGAATCAAAAGCAACTGTTCCGTGCTGGAGAAGATGCTCAAAGGTGTAGAGGCTCCGGCAGTCAGCAGAGTTGAGCATCCTGGCAAGAGGGGCAGGACGAGATGAAAACTGCACCTCTTTACTGTGAAGCTATTTTCAAGAGAGAAGAGAAAGGAGGAGAGGCTGCTGGCTTGGGGAGCTCATTGGAACAGAACTTCACTTGAGAGGTGGGAGTTCCCTTAGTTAGGTGCCAACACGGTTACAAAGAGTTGTAAGAGCCAGCGAAGGTGGAGTATGGACGTTGTGCAGGGTTCATGAGGCAGAGTTCACTGGGTACTGGAATCTGCTGGACTGCAAAGTTAAGAGGGGAGGGATGTGTGAGTGTGTTCATTTTTGCTGCTTTTTGGTTGTGTTCTTTTCCCACTCAGAATGCTGACAGAACACCCTTTTCTGAAAAGCCAGGGACTGCGAGCTGTGGGAGGAACTTGGAGCCTGCAAGGAAAGGGGGGTGGGTGGGAAATAAATACTGATAAGCCAAGCAGGCTACATGTTATGGGTCAGGAAGTTCAGGGATGAAGTGAGAATTGCCAAAACTCGCGCCAAGTTAGATCTTGCAGAAGAAATGAACTGTGTAACTGGAAAGGGAAAGAGAGGAAAAGGGGGAGGCTGCTCTGGGGGAGCAGGGAGATAAGGAATGAAATGAAATGAGCCTTCTGTCTTGATGCTCTCTAGAGCATCTGGGTGAATGATCCTGACCTCTGAGCTTTGTTTGGTGCAGAGCTCCCTCTTGGACTCTGCTTGCTTTGAGTTGATTTTCTTTTTCTCTGCAGCTGTGCATGAGTAAATGAGGAAAAAATGCCTTTTGAGTGTTTACGATCAGGGTACAAGTGTAGGCTGAGGCTTGAAATCATTTTCATGTGGACTCCTTCTGATGGTGGTGTGATTGACGAACATCTGGACTCAAAAAAGATGTTTCCAGCTAGGGGATATAAAGGGAACAGTTAGGAATTTTATGGCGGGGTGGTTTTTTGTTGGAAATGGGAGCTCTTCATTGCATGGGATGATAGTGTGTGTCTAGTTAGTCCTATTGAGTATCCCCGAGCTGCTGATTTACCAAGTCCATTGCTCTGGGCTCAGGGAAATGTATTTGCAAGGTGAGGTGTCTCCATGAAATGAGCAAACAAGTCTGCGGCTAGGAAATTTCATTTGAAAGCCTTAGTTTGAATTGCATTGCTTGTGGCTCCCTTGATTTTTGGCTGTTTTGCAGTAGGAGAATCTATTTCCTTCCTCATTCATAGGGAAGCGCTTCACTTTATGCCGGGACAGAGAGTTCTTGAGATGCACAAGGTTTTCCAGCGTGGGAAAACCTCTTCATGCTGAGTCCCCTTCTTTCTTGGTTAATTTTAAATTTCAGCTCTAAGTTAACTGAATACTTCTCCTAAAAACCAACCGGTTTGGGCTCAAACTATCTGAGTGTTTGAGAACAGACCTGTCACATTATTCCTAACCGGCATGGATAGTGAGGGAGTTTGATTTCAGTTGGGTCAGAATTAGAATTATCAAATAAGGTATAAAATACACAAAAGTTGATATCGGTGTCTAAAAACAAAAAAGAAAAATCCATGCCTGGGGAGGAGCACTGGCTGTTTGAAGCACGTTATGCTGTTGGGAAGCCAGCTGCATTCAGAATGAAAGTAACCAAATAGATTGAAGCTGCTGTGGCTGGGGCAGAAGCTGCTTGGTTCAGAGCAAGCAGGATGTCACAGCACTACGCTGGATCACAGGGTTGTACCCTCTCAAGAAGGAGGCACTGCTGGTTCACGCTGCTCTGGGGCTGTGGAGGTGACGGTGGTTTGGTGCTGGCTTCTTTCCTCCTGCTTGTTACATGTGCACAAAGAGACCTTTAAATGATTTTCCAGAGCTGCTTCTCGGTCTCCGCTGCACCTGGAGCTGTTGTGTATTAGTGAGGTCTGTCCTGGAAAGGATGCTTATTCTAAGTCTTGCCTATGGTGTCATTCCACAAGAACACTTGTGGGAAAGACTGACAAACACATTTCCTTACTAATCCCTTTGGCTTTGCTTGCACATAGAAAGATAAACGCAATTTTAAACTCAATTTTTCTCAGGGTTACAATACTGAGTTTAGAAATTAACTGGTCCCCATTTTTGTGATGTGTGTTCAGTCACATCAAGGATCACAGTTCACTCCCTCACACTCCAGAGGTACCAGTTTTCTCTTTCGCAATGCCTGTTTTTTCTAACTAGTTCGATTGTACTTACCAGTGTGCTGCTGGAGTCTGTGCCTAGAGGTGTGGTGACTCCTCATCAGCACAGTTGAGTGCTGCACCATCGGGCAGTTGTGCCTGGGGATGCCAAGTGCAGAGACTCTGCCCAGGGAAATTCCATCTGTTTGCATGAAGGAAGTTATGATTCATTTGATAAACTACTTGGCAAATGTATTCTGTGGCTCTGAGGTATTGATTATGTTCTTGAGAACAAACACTGTCTTTTAGAGAAAAAGGTAGCCTGCAAACTGGGTGAGCTCTCTACACCTTCCCACGAACAGGGATCACTTTCCAGAGGGTTCACTTTTCTCCTTTTCAATGACAGAGATGACCAGGATAAAGAGGATGAAGTCAGGAGGAAAAGGGAGATTGGGAAGGAAGGGGAAAGTCTGGGGAGAAGCAGAGGTTGGGTGGTGCTGGCAGGGGATTAAACAATGCTAAGAGAGCCTATCTGGCACACACATAAACCTAAAGCTGCCCATCCTGGTTAAAGAGAGAAAATGCAAAACGAAACCAGTTTATATGCATGAGCAACCAACCCAAATTAAAAACAAAAAAAGAGAAAATAATAAGGAAAGGGAAAAAAAGAAAACAAATTAAAAAAGGGGAAAAAAAGAGAAAAATTATTTCTATGTGTTACAAGTAATTAGACACAAATTTTCCCAGTGGTTGCCATTTCCTGGAGGCTCATAATCCCCATCCTTAAATAAATCTGGTAGCTGAAACCCTTTGGCCAGTACCACAGCCAAAGACCAGACGAGCTGCAGAATTTTGCAGTAACAGATGTGAAAAGCCCAGGACTGCAATGTGGGTGAATGACTTGATTCTTAGGAATTTAAACGGTGAAACTGACTCAGCTGGATCAAAATAATCAATGGAATAGGTCCCTGGTATTTATAAATGCAATGATACGCAGTTCCTTAATTGATCATAGGCTGAGTTTTCTTTAAATTGATTGTTCGCTTTTAGCTTGGGGAAAAAATGCCAGCTGGAATGCGGAGGGATTAAGTTTTATTTATTTTCCTTGCTAAGAGCCACATTGTGCAATTTAAAAGGAAACGTCCTTCAAAGATGGGTTCCTTTGTAAACTGTTTCAGACCTTGTTTGTTTGCAGATGGAAATTAATTTCTTAAAGGCCCGTCCGTATTAGCGTGTGTGGATAAGTGAATTAAAGTGGAAAGTTGTAACCTGTGAAGACGCATCTTTTTTCAAGGTGGAAATCTTGGCACGTGTGTGGTGGAGTTTTGGGTATAGCTGATGTGCTCATCTTGCTGGAAGAAGGGTTGGTCATGACCCTCCTTTGCGCTGGGGGTAGGAAATCAGTGGCAGACCCCCAAACCCAACCCTTGACTGTTACTAGAATTTTTTATTACACTTTAATGTGCTCAAATATTAATCTTAAGTATTGCAGAAGATGGAACCAAGTGTGTCAGCCCCTTCCTGAGCTCTGTGGGTGCAGCTGGGGGCTCAGGTCTGTTCATGCGTCTGTATCCAGCTGTACTACGTGGCAATGGAGATGGACTGAAATGCTCAAGAGGCATTTTCACAGAACCTGGGCCCATTCAGCCTGTGATCATCAGAGTTACAGCTGCATTTAGCATGGCTCTGGTGGCTTCCGGGTCCCCAGCTTTTTATTCTGAGTGTCTGGAGCTGGAGAGGAGGATAAAGGAAGTGGCAGGGTCCCCTTTTTCCCTCGGTATGGACAAGGAATAGAAACTGAGCTCTGAAAACTGCCTGTTGTGGAGGCAGGTGTTAGGTCTGGGCTGATGTGGGGCTGCTGGTGGGTTGTGCCATCTCCTCCCCAGGCTTGTTCTCTACAGAAAATACAAATCTTGCCCTCATTGGGTTTTATTGGCTGGGTCTGCCTGTGCTCTGATGAGTCCTGAATTGTTCCCTCTGCTTTCAGACACAAATGGGCTCCATATTTGTGCTGTGCTTTTAGCAGGCAGTGGGTGGCACTGCCTATGACAGGTTCATGCTCCTCTGGTGTTGCTCTCAAACTTTTCCTTGGGCAGAAGACCGCCCCTCAACCTGTGCTTCATTCCTCCTGGGGATCCAAACCTTTAAACACGTGCCTGAAAGACGTTCAGGCCCTTCTGGATGAAATTAAGCCCCGTGCAGCGGGACTCCAAACTTCCCAAGAGCCTGGGGCTGCTTTCCAAAGGGATCACTTTTCTCATTTTCAATGTGGCAGAGGAGAGGGATGAAGCTGGGAGATCAGGTTGGGAAGGGGGAGCCTAGGGCCAGGTGCAGTAGCTCCTGTGGCGAGGAAGTGCCAGGGCTGGGGGGAGGCTGTGATGCTGCATGTTCCTGTGATGCTGGTGCTCCGTGAATGGTTTGTGTCTACAGAGTTTGCTGGGAAAAGTGGAATTTGCACTTACAGGGTTCCAAGATCTGCTCGGACTCTGGTATTTCATTTTCAGCTTGAAAGGTGGTTTTCCATCCTCTTTCTTAAACAGCAGACAGTGTAGTCCACTCTGTTCTCAGTGACAAAGCAGTTAGGAGCCATGAAGCAATTTCTGTCTTCCGAGCTTCCCACAGATACAGATTTATATGATAGAAATAATATGATTGGGGTCAGGATTTCTGCTCAATATAACCCAAGGGTATTCTGAGAATTGCTTGGATTCTAGTGAAATCCCACTGGGCACCAGTCAACACTGTCCGGCTTCAATTATGGGGTTAGATATATTTTCCTCTTCCCTTTGCACAGGGTTTTGGAGCTGGGATATCCAAACACATGCCATTGTCAAACACTCCGATGGGAGAGTGCTCTTCAGCTCCTTGAATACAGTATCTTTTGCCTTCTTGCATAAATATTTTAATTGCTAATTTGCTGGTCTCATTTAACACAGATTTGGTATTTATCATTTGAATTTAAACTTGTTAAAATTGACAATTTCCTCAGCTACTCATGTTAATAATTTAAAGGGAAAGCTCATTATTAAATTATTATGGGTAATTATTTTGTAACTAGTGCAGAAATTGTTATTTCTGCAGCCTTAAAAGACCCTAGAAGAAGTGCGTGTGGATCAGTGCGGATCAATATGGATCAAATTGGTAAAGAAGAAAAGGAATGGTGTGTTCTGTATAAAATGATATATAAGTGGGGAAAAATACTAGAATTGGATTATAATTCTCTATACTTGCAACTCCAAAGCCTTGGAAACTGCTGATGCCAAGTGATGGAGTTGGAAGGGCCATAGGAGCCTTTTTAGCTCAGGGTTTTGTTTTGTGCTGAAGCTGTGGAACTGGTGGGTTGGAATCTGGGTGAGGTGCACCTTGTGCAGCTCAACAGCAGTATTGCATGTGATGTTTGCTGCGTGTTTGCTGGTCATCTGTGCAGTACAGATACTGTGGGTTTGTCAACCACTTTCCTACCACATCTGAGACTCCTGGAATAGTGGGAAAAATCGGTTTGCTTTTTTCATTTTCCACCTGGAAGGTATTGAGTTCAAAAAGATGATTACTCCAAATATTAAGGTATGAAGCTATCTTCTAGCAGAGGCTTCACTGTGCTGAATCTCTGGCCTGAAAAGCCTGTACAGTGTATTGAGTGAGTACTAGCACAGGTGGAGCAGGATCAGGGCTACTGGTAGCAGCTCATGTTATTTCTCAGTGACACTGATTCTTTGTCCTTGGCAAGATGTCATCAGGTGGTGATTAATGCTCTGGGGTTCTCCGATACAGTTTGTTTCTCCAAGAAATGGTACTCAAGAACAGTGAATAACGAATGCACTCAGGAGGGGCAGATGATTTTCTGCGCACCCTGAAGAAGGTGACTGCAGTTCTGTTTTCAGTTGTGAGAGAACACACTTGCTGGACTGGTGTTTGCGGGCGACAGTTTGAGATCTGTAGCTCCAGTGCTCACGCTTGGCACACACCATACCTGCTAAGTCCTGGTCTTTCAGGGTATCCAGTGGTCAGGTAAAGGCTGCTGATTTCAGTGAGTCAGTGCTGAGCTTTACTGAGCCCTGGAAATGGTGCAGAGGAGCCTTTCCCTGCCTGCAGCACCTGCCTGTCCATCCCTGGTGGTATCTGGGCTGCACTCAGTGCTCTTGTGTTTTTGCAGGTCCTGTGCACCAGCCCCAGCAGCTCTGTCTCTTACACTTGTCAGAAGCATGCTGCCTTTCAGCGGTGACATAGCCATCATAGACATAATTCCCTTGGAAAGGATGTGTTGAGGTGCAGGGCATGTTCCCGAGGCAGGTGATGCCAGCACGGCCCCTCCAGCATTCCCCCGTTTCTCAGCATCAAGCCGGCGGTCTCCACAGCTGGATGTGGCCCGCAGGAAAAACGCGGAGAACCACGAGGCGAAGTCAGCCCCATCCCTGCTCCCGCCAGATGGCCCTCACGGTTTTCATTTCGCTCCAAGCGGCCGGTGAGCGCTCTGCAAGCGCCCGGTGAGTTCGCAAGGGATCAGTCTTTCCGTCGTTTCATTTAGGGACCATGCAGTGTGGGTCCGGAGTGCTCCCAGTGGGGGAGCACCCCCACCCCCCCCCCCGCCTTTCTCTGTGGTCCCCCTGTTTTCCTGGGTCTGTAGGTCGCATCCTGAAGGAGAAGCACTGAGGGACTTCAGGAGGGTGCAGAGCTGGAAAGGCTGCTAAGCAGAACCCTGCAATGGGTGTTACAGACCGTGTCTAACACATGCACCTTGCCCAGGTACTGGGCTCCAGGGGCAGGTGGCTGCTTCTTGCCCAGACGTCAGCCTTTGGTCTTTGCCTGACAGCAGCTGCCAGAGATGCTTTATACTTTTTGAGAGCAAAGGGCAGTTTGGGAAGCAGTGAATTAGGTGATAACTCATCTTCCTGTCTATCTCAAAACAAGGAAAGACATTTAACTCCTTACCCATTACCTTGATTTTTGAATTTCAACTTCGTGGTAGTGTTCTAATATTAAGAAATTCAAATAGAACTTCTCAGCTTGCAAAATTATGGATTTGAGGTTTTGGCACTAGTCTAAACCAGTTCTTGATCCTGGATTTCCTAATGTTCTCATTTTCCTCTCATTTTCCCTTTGAGAACAATACCGGATCTGGCGCTTTCATACTGTACTGTTACTGGAGTATTTTAGTGCACTAACTAGGAGGTTTGTTTATGCACAGAAAGGTTCTGCCCAGACATCCCTGCTGTAAGCTTTTCCATCTGCATGCCCCCATCCTGACCTTGATCTACTGTAGGGCTGCAAAGGCTTGTTCACGCTCCAGCCTTGCAGGCTTTCCTATGGGGATTACCTTCAGGGGGTTCAAGTTGTTGAAGGGTTTTTCTACTGATAAATGGATTGAGACCCGTATTTTAATCTCACATCATCAAACATTCATCAGATAGTCTTGGTCATTACTGACAGGGCGAGGTTTGAACTAGTGACCTGGCAGTAAAAGGTCCCATTAGCAATTTCCTTAAACTGTCAAGTCCTTGCACAACCGGAATGAAATGTGATGGGATTGTTTTTTTCCACAGGTAAAGGCAATGGGTTTCTGCCTAGTTTTTATTTACTAATGACTGTGTTACCAAAACATTTTGTGTTGAAGTCTACATGCTCTCATGTAAGGAATTGCAAATACGAAGGAAAGGGTAGGAAATACAAAGCTGGGTACATCACTCAAGTGCAGCCCCTCTGCAGAGGGTAGTGGCGCGGTGCTGCAGTGCCATGTAAACTTCACCCACTTGTCCCCCTGACTGAGGAGAGTGATGGAGAACCCGGGTGGCAAATCCCATCCCATCCTCACCGTGCCTCACACACATCCCATGCCAAGACGGATGCGGGCTGTGTGTGTGTTCTCCATAAGCAATAAAAGCAGAGACTGACAGGCATTTAGAAAAGCTTCTTTGGCTCACGTCACACTGCACTGTTCTTTTAGCAGCAATTTTTGTATCCAAGTTCTTTCTCTCTTTACAGAATCATTTGAAGAAATAATGTGTGAGAGGGGCGAAAAAAGAATTACCTCCGGCAGTCATGTTATAATGGCTCTCGTGCTGACAGCCCTTTGGGAACAGTGGCAGCAGCAGGGTAAGTATATATGACATCTTTGTAGTGATAAAGAAACAAATAAATGTTCCCATTAACACTCCATCAGGTCAACAGCTATTCCAGACCAACATGATGTTAGAGGAACCGGCTTGATTCATATCATCTACGACACGTTTCTCTTGCAACATATCTTCTGGAAGGCACATAAAACAGAGGTCCTGTTCTAACCAGGTGGAGTCATTAAAGAATCAGTGAACTTTTTACAAGTTGTTTGAAATACCCTGGTTAGAATCCAGCTCCAGTGCTGTTGCTGTGTCTGTTTAACAGTTCCTTCATCACACCACGACAATGACTCTGTTTCAGTGCTCGAGGAAGTAATTTCTCCCTAACATCGATCGTAACACGTTTTTGGGAGGCTTCGGAATGCTTCCTAAGCCCTGCAGTGAGATCAGTGGGATGGGAGCCTTACCATAACAATCTGCTCGGGAAGCATGCACAGCACTTGTAGATCATCCATAATGAATGTGTGTGCATATGGAAGAGGCACACATGCACACAGATGCCTGCTCAGATGAGCTGCCCTTTTCCTATGCAAGTCAGAGCAAGCTGGGTGTGAATAAAGACTGCAATGCCTCATTCCCTGCAGAAATACTTGG
Source organism: Ara ararauna (assembly GCA_028858755.1). Classification (NCBI taxonomy): domain Eukaryota; kingdom Metazoa; phylum Chordata; class Aves; order Psittaciformes; family Psittacidae; genus Ara; species Ara ararauna. Next base: position 2,022,720 of record CM054386.1, read on the forward strand.
TAGCAAGCAGCAGCTTCCAAAAAAATTTCTATTCAGGGGAGTGTTTAAGCACACTTTAGTGCTGCTAAAATGCGGGCTTTAAAACAGGTACAGACTTTCTAACACAGGATAGCCCAAGTTCCTAATGAGTGTGGTGCTTTCTTCTCATGCAATGGATTGTCCTCTGGTTCTCTCTTCACCTTTCTTGCCTTTTCACACAGGTAGAATAGTTTTTAAGCGAGGTCCTGAGAAGGGGCATGAGAAGTCCAAGTGGTTTTCCTCAAGTCACACAGATCCTGGGCAAAGATAAAACCAAAGAAATCCCCTGTTCTGGATCACACAAAGTGGAAACTTGAACTTTGAGTTGTCCAAAGCTCTGGAACATACATATAAAAGTGAGTATCTTTTATATTTTAAATGTCATTGCAATTGAAGTGCTTCAATGCTGTTCCCTGGCAAAATCTCCCTGGTCAAAAGGTATGCTCCTGGCTCCAGGCAAAACGTTTGAGCCCAGAAGATGAGCTTGTGATTTCAGCAGAAACAGAACTAAGACCTTTTGATGTTACCATGAACACCAGAGAAAATGGGTTTCAGAATGAGCAGCAAAAAATCCCCACAGCCAAACCCTGAGCATTTGAGTCCTACTGATAGAGAACTGACCTTGCTGCATTAGCAAGGGTTTTGCCTCTCTTATCACTCCCCTATTTGAAAGAAGAGCCAGAGATTTTGGAGGATGCCCTTCAAAAGGGCTTGTGTGCCTTCTAAAGTCAAAATCCCAAGATGTGAAGTCCTCAGAGTTTATGTAAGCATTTAAAAGGAGATACAGATTCCTGAGTCACTTAAATACTTCTGATAATATTCAGTCTTGATTCAGCAAAGCGTGTGACAACTTTAGTAGATATTTAAATCCATTCCGCTTAATGCGCTTAAATTCAATCTCTTGGAGGGAGGGAGTGCATGTCTTTGGGCTTCTCCCTTCCCCCTTAGATGGGAGACATGTACCTACATCTCCCTGAAGCCAATAGCAGTTGATTATATGTTTACATGCTTTGCTGAACTGACAATGTAAAAAATCAGCGAGATTTTGTGTGATAAAATAACCATAATCTGTCCAGTGGCTGCCAGCATAAGCAAATAAGTACAAGCTGGTCTTGAACGTATTGCAAGCTTGTGTGAGTACTGTGGGGAGCTCGAATTCGCAGCTGGCTGTGGAGTAGTGCAATTTCCACTGATAAACTAACGAAACAGGTTTCATCTGCTCTGATGGGCGATGCCCTTTTGGGATGAGTAGGGCCGCCAGGAAGCTCTCACTGTGTGTTCTGGGGTCAGACCATCGGGTCCTTGCTGCTGGCGGTCCACCGGCGGCCCTACTGCCCCCGGAACGGCAGTAACGCTCCCGCGGCTGGACGGAACCCGACGCGGAATTTGCTCCCCCCCCGGACCCGTGTCCGCCCCCCGAAGCTGTCCGTCGCGGGGCCGTCGGGGGCGGTTCCCCTGTGAGGCCACCAGGTGGCGCCGTGACCACACGGCGCGGCGGCCCAGGCGCGGCCCCGGGGCGCTCAGCTCCACCGGAGGGGGGACACCGCGTCCCGCACCCTCCCGTCCCGGACGTGCCGGGGGGGGGGTCCCCGTTTCCCCCCGCCTCGTTCAGGCCATGCGGGCAGAGGCTTCCCTCAGTGCCGGCTGCTTCCCACCCGCGGGAGTTAACCCTGCCCCAGGCCAGCCGGGAGGGGTGCCCCGTCCCGGCCAGGGCAGCTCGGAGATCCCCAGTCCCCAAGGGGCGAGGGAGCAGGAAGATAAAAGCTCGTGCTTGAAACATTTCCATCTTGGTCACCTGCTATTGATTCCTCAATGCAGCTGGGGTAAAAGTGTGGTGCTGTCACAGACCCCCTGCCTTGTCCAGAGGTATTCATGCCCCTTCCTCCTGATCAGAGCATCATATCCCAACCCTCAGTCCTTTGAGCCTTTTTCTTCTCCTTCTCCACAGGAGCAAGCCAGGAATGAGGAATAAAACACCCCGAGTAGCTGAACAGTGTCATCATCTGCAAGGGCGGACATTGGATTCATCTGCGGATGGGAAGTTTTTGAATCGAAACAGGATCCTCTTTGCCATAAGGAAAATACTCATGAAAAACATCTTTGCTGCAGAGGATACAGTGACCTGCTCCCTTCCACCTCTGCATCAGCAGAAAGTGCAGGTATGTGCTCAGAGTGCTCTGCTTTTGTCCCACCTTGAGAGGAGAGGCTGCTTTTCCCTTTACCCCATTGGCACAGCTCCGTTGTTCATCTGCCTCCTTCTGAGAAGAGCAGGAAGGAGCATGGTCCCTTTGGGGGTGTCTCCTCCAGCTGCAAAGGTCAGGGAGGAGGGAGCAGAGGCTTTTCTCTCAGAAATTCCTATTTCCGACCACTTCTTTCCTCCCTTAGGGTCTGGGCAGAGCAAAGCAGTGCCTGACTGTCCCGCTGTGCTGGGAGCCCCGTGGCACAGGGAGAGGGACTGGAGGCAGGAGGAGGGAGTTGTCCTGGATGAACTCCAGGTCAGAGGCGAGAGGGGCCTTGGGCCCGCTTGGAAACTCTGTCAGGGCAGGGGAGAGGCCTCTCCCCATGCAGGAGACTCCTGAGCTCTGGGACCTCCGTATCCAGCCTCACAGGGGCTGTGTTTGTCCCCTGGATTTAGGCCTCCTTGCATGGCCCCTCAAAGGCCCTCAAACCAGTTGCTCCCCAGGAGCCCTGTTTTCTCTTATATAGGTCAAGCAAGCCAGGGCTGGCCCTTTCCTCCTCCTTTCCAGTATCACCCCGTCCCTGCTATCTGCCATGCTTGTGGACCGCCTCCTGGTCCTGTTTATAAACTGCTCACTGCTCTTGCCTGTGCTGCAAACCTGCAGTTTATGGGTTTGCATTGCTGGGGTAAAACCCCACAGCTCAGCTGTGTGGCTCTTGCTTGCTTTGGGGGAGCAGCATTTCCTCACCCCTGGGAGCAAATCACAGCCTGCGAAGTCTGTGCGTGCTTAATTCTGCACTGTATGTAGGGAGCGTTTCATTTGCGCTTGCAGGGAACCTCTCTGCAACGTGCCCGATATCCTTGCAGCAAACCAGCTCAGGGCCAAGCCCCCGCAGCCCACCAGGGTCCCCCGCATGGCAGGCTGTGAGCATCCTCCGGCTCCTTTGCCATGCTGAGGGAAGGACAAACCCAGCCTTCCACATGAAACACACTCCGGCCTCAGCAGCGGCAGCGATGCACACGCAGCAGCTGCTCTGCTGCAGTCAGAGTGCAGTGATTTTGGTCCAGAGATCGGACCCAGGAGTGTGGAGTGCTGAAGGCAACTGGGAATTCTTTAAAATGCCAGCCTCGGTGTGCTGGGGCTGGCCCCTGCGGGGGGATGGAGCGCAGCAGTCTCCAGCCTCCTCTCAGCTCCTCTTTTTCTTTTCTCTCTTTTTCTTTCTTTTTCCCTAAAAACTCCTGACTTTCTCACCCCCTCCTTGTTTCAGCTCTGCTTTTCTTTCACACTCCTCCTGTTGGGGGTCGAGCAGTGTTTAACTCTTTCTTCCTTGCAGCAATTAGTGGCTTTGAGACTTTCTAAGACCCAGGTGGGGCATCCCCCCCGCCTCAGCAGGAGCCTTCAGGATCTGGCTGCGTGTTGAGCACCGAGGCACATGTATGTGTGTGTGCAAGGAGGAAAGCAGTGGAGAACTTGTCACTTTTATTGTCGTGGCTGGCGGTCCCTGCCCGGTGGAGGTGCCCTCAGACTGCTGCTGGGATGCTGCTCCCTGCAGCATCCCGGAAAAAGCACGGAAAGGGTCCCCTGCTCCCCTGAACAGATTTGAAGGGCAAAATCTGCCAACAGCTTGGTATATTGATTCAAATGCATTATTCCTCCCTGGGCAGATCCCGGTCCTGGGAAAGGAGCAGTCAGTGCAGGTGCAAATAGCTTTTAATTGCAAAATGTGTCTCACCATGGAGGCATTTATGCTGGATTTGATACAAGTGATAGAGCAGCGGCCTGAGGGAAACCAAGAAGCCAGAGCACTGCAGGGACCGAACTATTTCTATGCAATACCTATGGCGTAAATATTCATGTACGGCTGTGTTCTTCCACATATCCCTGAGATACGACACAGTAGCATTATGTGAAGATTCAAATATCATCTGCAGGGAATGTGAAAACTTGCTCTTTGTAACGGTTCCTGTGTGAGAGTGCAGCATACTTGGGATGTGGATGTTTCATGTGTGGACTTTCATAAAGCCGCATCGGCTTTGGTGCTCGGCAGCAGTTTAGCATAGCTGGAAGTAGATTGTGTGCCTGCTTTGGGGATCTTTGTATCTCTGGCTGAGGTTTAGCTGTGCGCTCAGACGCCGCTACACACAAAGTGATGTACAGGTGGCTGGAAGAAGGTCCTAGAGAGTTGTCAGACTGCTTTTAGGGTGCCTACGGAGCTGTATCCCGGTGCTTTTGTAGCGCCTTGTACCTGGGCTGGCTGTTCTCCGGTTCTGGGCCCTTCGCTGTGCTCCGCGGGGCTCTGCGCGGTCCCTGGAAGGGGCGGTCGACAGCCGCCCGCCCCGCTACCCCCCGCCGCTCCCGGGCAGCATCTTCCGCACCTCGGGGCGGAGGGGAAAGGCGGTGCACGGGAGAAGTTCAGAGATACCTCAGGCACTTCGGTGGTTACCCGCCCCAAGCTCTGTAGGGAGTCCCCGTCGCCCCTCCGCGGTTTGACATCCCCATGGGGGGGGGGAGGGGGTAGCCCAGGATGCGCCGGGTTTTGTTTCATTGCATGTGCAAACGCCTCGCAAGCCCTTGTTCGGGGAGATAAAACCAGCGCAGGGCGCCCCGTTCCGCCGCAGGAGCCCGCCGGGGAGGCGGTGGCCAGAGCCCGGCTACAGGAGCGGCTGGCGAGGATGCGAGTTGTGCTGCAGGGGGGATGGATGCTGATGCGGGGAGACCGCGGAGAGGTGCGGGCACTGCCCCCGCTGCGTCGCCACTCCGCCAGCCAGCGCTATCCCAGCGAGAGCAGGAGTTGGTTCTGGTGTTATTGTTTTCCCTAGGAAAAAAATTACCAGACTTTCTTCCTGCGCTGTCCCGTTAGGAAATGCGCTGCTCCTGCAGAGCCGCGCACCGCTGCCCGGGAGTGGAGCAGGAACGGCAGAGAGGGGTGGTAGATTCAGCGGGGATTTGGAGGGTCCGGCCCCAAGCGTGTTTCCATCGGCGCTGGTGCTGGGGATAACCCGTTGTACGGGGCATGGCCGCGGGGCATCCCAGGCTTCGGGCGGTCAGGCTCGGGGGGAGCAGCCCGGCGCTGACGGGGGCAGCCCCGGGGGAGCGGGGGGAGCTCGGACACCTCGCGGTTAGCGCTGCCGCTTGTCCCCGCGGCTGTGCGTGAGCGCGGTGCCCTCCCGGTGAGGGGCGGCCTCGGGAGCTGGGGGGGGGAGGCAGTGCGGGGCGCGGGGGGTGTCGTGCCCCAAGCCCCGGCTGTCCCTCGAGCAGCGCCGCCGCCTCGTCCGTGAACAAAGACGCGACCGCGTCCGTGCCGGTGCCCCCCCCACCCCGGGGGGGCTTCGGGGCAACTTTCCCCCGGGCCGTCGGGGCGGGGGCTATGCTAATGAGAGGGGAGTGGCCTCGCCCCCGCGGCTGCCCTTTGCGGGCAGCCATTGGCTGCGGTGCCGCGGGGGTGGAGCGCTGACGCGATGCAAATGAGGGGGCGTGGCGTCTTCGACCCCGCCCCCCGCCCGCCGGGGCTGCGGGGCTCGTGTTCGGCGGCGGGGACAGTCAAAGTGGCTCCCATAGGGAGAGACGGCGAGTCCGCCCGGCGCTGCGGGAGAGGGAGGGGGCACCGGGAGCCCCAGGGTCTCCCTCCGGCCGTCCGTCCGCGCCGCCGCCGCGGGTGCGCCCCTCTCGTTCCTTTCCCGGCGCGCGCCCGGCTCCGGCAACTCGCTTCCTGCGCGGCTGAAGGAGGGAGGAGAGAGGAGCGAGCGCTTCGGCTGGGAGAGGAGAGGAGAAAGAGGGAGAAAAGAAAGAAAAGAGAGAGAGGAGGAAGGGGGGGAACTCGCCTCTCTTGTCACTGGAAAATGACACTTGATGTAGCAGAGCCTGCCGCAGCTCCCGTTCGCCCTATTGTTTCTTAAACTGCCATCCGAGATTTTTTTTTTTCTTTTTCTTTTCCGTTTTTTTTTTTTTTTTTTTGCCTGCTGCCATCCGAGGGGTGTTTTCATACAAAAGGGACTTCAAGTACTCCTCCGGCTTGCGAGCGCTGCAACCAGCCCCCAGCACCCCGCCAGCACCTCCACGCACCCAAACAAACTGCACACGCAGCGAACAGCAGCGACAAAACCGGGCTCTGATTGCCTCTGGATTTTTTTTCCCCCTTAATGTGCGTGCCTGTGTTCGCTTTCTCTGATTTGCTTTGATTCCAGAGATCAGCTGCAGAGAGAGAGAAAGAGAGAAAACCCTATATAACAGCCCGCTGGCGATTTCATCACTTTTTTTGTTTTTTGAGTGAAGAAGGAAGATTTGCGCTGTTGTTTCTGATTCATGTTTGGGATTCAGGAAAGCATCCAGCGGAGCGGGAGCAGCATGAAGGAAGAACCCCTCGGCGCGGGGATGAACGCGGTGCGGACGTGGATGCAGGGAGCCGGCGTCCTGGACGCTAGCACGGCCGCTCAGAGGTAGGCAGGCTCCGCGCCCCGCTCCGCTCCAGCGCCCCGGCAGCGCGGCTCCCCGCAGGCAGCGCTTTCCCCCTTGCACCAGCCCAAAAGCCCGCTCTGGAGCTCTTTTCACAGCAGGGAGCTTCGCCTAGAAGTGGCCCGTTAAATATTTATTTCTCCTGTCCCGTAGCAATGACTTTTTATCTATTAATGAGCATAGTGACAGCAGAGGAGGCAGCCAGCCTGGCTAGGTGAGAATAGGTGTGTTTTAATGTCGCCAGCCCACTGTGCTCGCTCGGAGGAAGGAGTTTTCAAAACTATGTTTGCTGCCGATTTAGTCTGAAGATCTCCAAATAACGTTTCCCTCCTCCGATAAGCAGCGACTTGTGCACGGAGGTATCCAAAATATATTTCCCTACCTCTCTCTCTTATCCTACCCAGAATCAGCAGCCTCCCCTCTCCTCCTCCGATAAGCTGGAGTTTTGCAAAGCTTTCTCGGAGAGAAATTTAATTCGAAGTCGCTTTGTAAAACCGCTGCCACTTATCTTAGATTTTTAACAAGAAATCCTTTCAAAGAGGAGGGGGGTTTGGCGAAGCTGTGCCCAGACTCTCTTCCTCTCTCATTTCCCCTTCTCCTCATCCTTTTCCCTGCGAAAGAAAGAAAAAAAGAAATAAAGGAAATAAAAAGAAAGAAAAAGGAAAAAAAAAAAAAAAAAAAAAAACCAGAAGGAAACCCTGATGCGGATTCGCAGCCTGAGCCCTGGAGCCGGCACCAGTTTAATGTTGACATCTCCCGGTGTCTCCCACCTCGCCCCGCACCCCTCCCTCTGGAGCCCTCTAAGGAAGGGAAAGTTTCTGCAGGGACAACCCTGAAATAATTCAAGTTGTCTTCTCGGCTGTTTACCCACCGCCCCGGCCAGGGGAAGGAAAGCTCTCAGGACCGAAACTGAAAGATCAGGCACATGGGCGCTGGGCTGACAGCTCGGAGCCGACTTTGAGAAGTAGCAGGAGCGATGCCGCTCCACGGGGCAGCGCGCCGGGGGGCTGAGCGCGGCTGCTCTCCATGAGAGGCCGGTGGCCGGCGGGCACGGCCCCCAGGGAGGGGTGGTGGGTGCCGGGAGGGCTGCTCGGGGATCACCGCAGGGCGCGATGGGCTCCCGGCTGCACAAGGGATTCAGTGTGGCAGCGCACGGCATTCCTCCTGGCCGGAGGGAAGAGCCCCGGGGGGGACTCATTGTGTATGTGGGGGATGCTCAGCCCCGGGGGAGCCCAGCCGGGCCCAGCGGAGGAAGGCACGGGCCCGGGAGCCGGCTGTGGGGGTGGAGAAGGGGATGTGAGGCCGCGTCGTCGGGGCTGCCGCTAACCCTCGTCCCTCTGGTCCCAGCGGAGTGGGTCTGGCTCGGGCTCACTTCGAGAAGCAGCCTCCTTCCAACCTGAGGAAGTCCAACTTTTTCCACTTCGTCCTGGCTCTTTACGACCGGCAGGGGCAGCCCGTGGAGATCGAGCGCACCGCCTTCGTGGGCTTCGTGGAGAAGGAGAAGGTGAGTAGCTTTGAGCCCCGCTAGGGCTCTGCCGCCAACGCAGGGCCCTCCCCACTCTGCTCCCCGGGGCAGCGTCCCGGGCACCTGGCTCTTCCCTGGTCCCTAAAGACAGCCGGGGGGGGGGGTTTCCCTGATCCCTTGGTATGCCCGGGGCAGGGAAGAGGGGCTGACAGCCACCCTGTCCACCCCTGGGGACAGCCGACGTGTGAGTGATGGAGAAGCTTCACATGTTTGGTTTTTTTTTTTTTTTCTTCCTTTTCCTCCGGCCTCCCGTGTCCTTTTTGACTTCAGGAAGCCAACAGCGAAAAGACCAACAACGGGATCCACTATCGCCTGCAGCTGCTCTACAGCAATGGTAAGGGCTGGGAGCCCCTGGTGTCAGCCCCATCACCTCCTGCTGCCTCCTCGGCTGCAGAGCCCACCAGAGGCTGGGAAGCCGCTTCCCATTACTCCCCTCGCCCCGCGCATCCCTGCGGCCTCGGCCAAGTGCTTCTGGGACCTGGGCGGCCCTGAGCAGGAGCCCCAGCGGGCCCGAACCCTCGGGCGAGCCCCGGCGCGCTGCCGCCTGCCGGCCCCGCTCCTCATACCTGTGCCTTGTTTCAGGGATCAGGACGGAGCAGGATTTCTACGTCCGACTCATCGACTCCATGACCAAGCAGGTGGGTGCTGCGGAACGTCTGCGGAGGGGTGCTGGGGAGGTGGCAGCCGTCGGGGTGGCCCCAGGGAATGCAGTGGGGCGGCCCGCGGAGGCGAAACACGCCCCCGGAGCAGAGTGGCTCTGCCACGGCTGGGAAAAGGCTGCGGAGAAGGGGGTCCTCGCTCTGTAGCGGCAGCGGCTGCGGCGCCGAGCCGGGGGGCCGACCCTGGTGATGGGGCTGTGCAGAAGGTCCCCGCTGGACCCTGCCTGCCGCTGCGCTTGGGGAGCTCCGAAAAGTGGTGCTCCTAAAGGCGATGCTCCAGCCTCCCTTGGTCGGGCTGGGGCCGAGTCTGCCGCTTAATTAATAAGCATTAATCTGCGGGCTCCCCTGGCACACCGAGCGCCGTCAGCGCCACCGCTGCCCGAGCGCGGGGGCTCCGTCTGTCTGTCCGTTCATCCTGTGTTAGCGCCTCCGCCGGGTCCCGGGTGAGAGGAGCGATCGGATCGGGGCACGCTCGAGTGTCGGAACTGCCCCTCCCTGAAACGCGTAGGGGCTGCGGGTAGTCAGACCCCGGCAGTGGGTTACCCCTTGCTGTAAGTTGCTCCTTAGCTTCGTCCCCGGCGTGTGCCTACCTGTACGTTATACTTTCCTGTACGAAAACAGCGTTTTTACAAAGGGAGTATCCAAAGAAATCGATTCTCCCTTTTTAAAAACCATTGCTACTCCAGCGTATTTTTCTGCTCCTGTCAGAACATTTTCCTCTTCTGTTTCTTTTAAATAGTTGGGATCGCTCTTAAGCCTTTTAATCCTTCATATATGATTCTATGATTCTATATGTTTTTTCTCTTCCTAATCTGTTGTACTTGTTAAAGAAAAGTCTTAAATTTTATTTAGGAAAAAACATCCAGCTTTTTCTGTACTGATAGGAAAAGTCAGCCCCTGTACGTTGTCTGTAGGGAAAAAACTCTTGGCTTCTATTTCTTCTCTACAGCAAAACATACAGCTCTAAGGGCTGAGTTTGTTTTAGAAAACTCTCTTTGATGGTCTCAAAACATCTTTTCCTGCTAGTGAAGGCTGTCTTTCAACAGTAAAAAAACAAAAAAGGAAAAAGGGAATTTGGATGAATTTTACCAGACAGTCCGCTATGTGCCTGAACTGTTAAACTACACACTTCCAAACACAGCCCATTCCCTGTAAGAATTAAAACAGCAGCAACATGCCCTTCTTCATAACAAATCTTGGGAAAGCATTTGCTGCCATTCCTTGTTTTTCAGGCACGAAATGGTTCGTTTGTGCTAAAAGCAACAAAATCTTCCTGCTATATGGACTCTTAGTCCTTTTGGAGCTTATGTATTTCATATGAGAGCGACTATCAATAAATATCATCTCGAAATAGCTCTCCTATCGTTACAGAAATGCAAAAGCCTCTGCTCATAACCCTGCTGAAAACAGAGCCCTGAACTCATGTAGAGCAGCGGATTCAAAATAATTTTCTTAACAAAGGCATCTTGCATATGAAGAGTTCATCCTAAGGCACTGTTTGACCTCTTGGTCTTTCATTATTATCAACTCATCAGAGGGTCTTTGGAGAGAAAGGGGAAAAAAAAAACCCCAGATACAGTTTATTTGTAAAACCTACCATGTAGCGTTAAAGCACATTCACAGTGAAGAAGGAGGGGGGGGGGGAAAAGTCTGCCTGCTTTCAGGAAGTCTTAGGAAAATAAAGTTAGTGCAAATTACAGATTTTGGGGAAAGTGCAGTGGGATTGAGAAGGAAGGATTTATGAACAAAAGCTCTCTGAACTCAGGTTAGGAAACGGAGTGAAGGGCTATTTTAGACACAAACGTATTAGCTTATACAGTAATTTCATGTATATAATTTCATTAGGCTGGACTATGATTGCTTATGAAAAATAGGGCATTGCCATGTGAAAACTGTGGCATGTGCGGCTCCCAATTTTTCTGGGGGGCCAGGGGCTGAATATTCCTTCTTCTTCATTTTTAACACTTCCTTTTTAAAAGTGAAATTATTTCCGATTTGGGATCACTTTGGTGGCTGAATGCTTATTAGGAAGTGAAGTACAACACATGACAGAAGCTCACCCAAATGTTGAATATATCATTTATAGTTCACGACAGTGAATTATACAGAAGATTTCGAGTAACTTTCAAATCATCAAACTGTAATTAAGTATTGCAAAGACTGTCTGAAAATTCTTTAATTCTTAATGAAAATTAAACGTATTGTCAGCCTACTTGAAGGTGTAGTATTTTAATGCATGATGCTCAGAACAAACTGGATAATGAAATGATTACTTTTAAATGAAAGAGTTGCAGAAGCGTGCATGTTTCAGCTGGCAAGTATCTTCTCGGTACTCTCACATGCACATTCACACACTCAATAATTGTGAATTCCCAGACTGAAATTACAGCTACTCTGAGGTTTCTGGGGGCAAATTAAAAATCCCACAGAAGCAAAGCTTGCGTGAGTTAGGTTCCCCAGATCATACAGGAAAGTATCCATGGCTCTTCATATTAAACATGTATTTTTTAAGTATGGACGCATCAGGTTTAAATGTATTCTCTTTGTCTCACAGTTATAAATTGCAAGGTTTTGTATACTGGAGTATTAATTTAGGTAAGATAAAATAAAATCCATCCTGTAAATCAGACCCAGATTTCTGTATGTAAGATTGTTACTCCTAGATTTAACATAAATGTCCCATTAGCAGCATGTATTATAACTGCAGGTAGACAGGCAGGGATTTGCTGTGCTAGATGCTGTGTATGTATAGATGTTCCTGATCTGAATAAGTCAGGGATTTGTTTGTGTGGCTGTACCCAACTAAGAAACTCATGGAGAGAGTCCTGTCATAGGTGGAGCACAGGGACCTACATGTCCTGGTGCGCATGTGTCTATTCTCTGTCTGCAGCGATGCGGTTGGGAAGCAGGGCTGGTGGCACGACTGAAAGGACCAAGAATTGTGTTGTGAACCGCATCCCAGGGCAAGTCTGGGCTGTAGGTGTGAACTTGTGTGTGCGGCCCCAAAACGTGAGCTCTTGCCACATGCCCGCTCCGTGGTAGCCTGGGCTGTGGGACTTCTGAATGGGAAACTCAGGCAGGATCGGTCTCAAAGTGCATTGTTTTGAGTTATATTGGGGATAACGTGCTTAGCCTTTGGTGGTGGCTCCAGAGCAGTGTTGGGTAAGACGGTAATTCCATGTCTTTCAGGGGTCTCGCTACGTTTCTAGAGTGTGGCCCTGTCGTTTAAAATTTGTGATTACTATGCACAAATCGTTACTGTTGCAGGGAAGTTCTTTTCAGTTACAGCAACAACATTCGGTGTCAATACGGGTTTAATTACATTTTCTTTTATGTTATCTTGGCACCTCATTTTATGTCAGGATCGCATTCCTAATGCGTTCAAAACCCTGTAGGATCCCAAACTTTATAGCCGTTGCTTTCCGTAAAGCAGCAGCTCTTACCGCAGTAGGTCTGGCTCTAACAATGATGCATTTTGAAATTGCCTGCAAAACGTGAAATATGTCTGCTCTAATAAAAACGGAGGTTTTAGGCCAGTCTAAGCATTTTTAATGTATTTACAGAGAAGAGATGCCTTCTATTTCTTCAGCTGTATTTTCATAAAGTTGATATATTTCGCTATTAGGAAAGATGGAGGAAATAAATCTGCAATACTTGTTCCCCACCCATTTTTTCTTCAGCTGTTCTCATCCGTAAGGTATAACGGATGCTAATATGGCTCAGGCATCTTAAAAATCATAAGTTTTGCACGATAGCTATTGTCTATTGCAGTGAGTCCTCATGAGTCAAAATCCTTCCTTCAGAGTTCGACTCTGTTTATATTTTGCTTTTTTCCGCAGTCCTTTAACTCTGGATGCAAATGTTTCTTCTGTTGAGTTCTCTATCATTCTCTGATGTCTGCAGACATCTGATCAGCTCTCTATTCTGTGCATAGCACGGCCCTTCTTGGCAGCTACGCGCATGGGGAAAAAAAAATGTTATCAATAAGTTCATTGGAGCCTCAGCACACTCGGAGAAAATTCACACAAACATAAACCAAAACCTAACCCCTGTGCTGGGGAAAGTTTATGTTGCGCCAGATTTTAGCAGCTTTCTTGTGCCTTTGGTGAGATGTCAGAAGCGCAGGTGATATTAATTTTCTTGTACAGAGAGGAATGGAGAAGTTTGGAATTTGCATGCATGATCAGGACCTGTGTTTGGGAAAATGTAAACTCATCACAGTGGAAAATGTGTTGTTTGGAGTCTGAGGGGGAAAACAAAGCTGAGGATTTTGGAGAGACTGCCTGAGCCAGATGGCCTGGTGCATTCCCAGTCTGGCAGCCCAACTGCTCCCTCCTGTATAATATACAGCCATTTGTTCTGGGATATTTACGCTAGAGCTGTTTCCATGTGAATGTTTGAAAACCATTAAAAATGAACATATTAGGAGAGATAAATTTATTTAATTTGTGTGAATACGTCGATAAGCAGGCTGTGTATCAAAGGCAGAGGGAGCCTGCATAAAATAATTAGATGCTTCTGAATAGTGCATTGAGAGAGACAGCAAGAACTAACTGCCTTCGCCCCAGGACCGAGTGCTGTGCTACTTGTCTGGGATAAACCTCACTGGGATGAGTCAAAATTCTGCCTGGGGAAAGAGTAAAAGCTTGGGTGATTAAGGGTTAAGTATTCAAAGCCAAATAAATGTAATTCACAGTATTTTCTGTGTAGATATATAGCGGATACAAGCCTAATCCTCTCTGGGTGAAATTCTGGCCCATCTGAAGTCAATTGCAAAGCTCCTATTGAATTCGGTGGGGCCAGGATTTTATTTTCTCTCTGTGTGTATGGCTGTACACGTCATTCCAAATCATTCTAGTTCTGTTTTTGAAAGGACCCTCATTTTAAACAAGTTTTTCCTTCTCCTTTATTTCAATAATGAAGATAGCTTTTATTTTGTGAAACAGATGAGGCATTTGAAAGCAAGTGCATTTCGGTGCATGTTGGTGATTTTTCTCCTGCTCTTACTCTTTTAAAATCAAGGCCATAACTGAACAACATAATGACCATGATCTCATTCCTTCAAGATTGTTTTTCATCCAGTTCGGAAGGCAGGATTGTTTGACTGGCAAACTGACACCATGAGATGATCCTGCCCTCACTTGTATCAGCATAAATCTGGATTTAGTCAGGAATAGTTAAGGACAAAATCTGGCTTTATATTTTTCCAACTTATTCATCAACTCTTTTATTGCTCTATCCTGCCATCTTTACTGGGGAAAAAGTGGCTTAAATGAGAACTGTGCTCTTGACTTTTATATTATCCCCCTTCCTTTTATTTCATTTTATTGCATTTTTTTAATGAACTTCATCGCTGTAAAGTTTAGGCAGACCGTCGGACCCACTTGTCATCTGGAAGTGACTGCGATGGGCTCAGTTTAGTATTTTTATTTGCTGGCAAACAGTGAATTGCATTTGATTTCACTTTTTATGCAGCTTTATTTAAATGGAAGTGAGGAAGCCTTCTATTTTGATGTTAATTTTTTGGGGTCTGATTTTTTAAGTCCATTGATGCCCGAGTTATCGTTACTCACTGGGGCTTCTTGTAGAAAGCTTACCTGGGGGAGTAATGGTTTATGAAAATGGAAGATGGATTTTGTGGGGAAATATTTAAGTTGTTCAGAGAAGCGAAGCTCTTTTGAACCACTTATAAAGAACACGGAGCTTAAACTACACAAAGTAAACAGAAAGAAGCGAAGTCTACAGTCGTGCATTTTCTCCGCTGGTGTTTTGTTGTGCAACGCTGGTGTGTATTTGCAGGCTTATTTTTAGCTCTGCTGTGGTCTAAGTTTATGCACTATAACTTTCACTTTATCTCTCATTAATGTGATCCCTATTTGACAAAATCGCGACGGTGTCAGCGCGACAAGGAATCCCGCCGCAATCAGCCCCTTTTAGAGACTGAACTTTAAAAAAATAACAATAATATTAAGAACCGTGTTTTTAAATTGGGTAGGTTTTCAGATTTTACAGTTAAAAATCTTCACAACAACAATGTTGTGGACCCTTTCCTGTAAAGATACTCCTGGCAGCTATAATGATCTGAAACTTTAGCAGTTCCTGTTTCCTTTTTGAAACTAATTGTAGAATTAGTGCTTTAGAGCAACGCCGTTTGCAAGAGGGTAGAGTATCTGCAATGCTCTCAGGCAGCCATTCATGGAAGTAAACAGTTGGTGCTTTACACACCCGTTCGCACAAGTAAATTAGGACATAGGAATGGAAATTGGGGATGAGCTGCTCGGAAATGAACTTGGCAATTCCTCCTGCTTCCTAGAATTTCCTAGGAATTCCAGCAGGAATAGGGTATGCGGGAGTATATGTGCTTAATGCAGAGAAAACACAATGTGGATAGGTGCAACATGGGTAATTAAATGCAAATAAAGTGAAAAGCAAATCCTTAATGTTAGAGGAAGCAGAAGAATGTCATGCACGCAAAGAAAGAGATCACTGATGCTAAACACAACAGACAAGGTGATTATGTACCACAGTATTGACTCTGCCCGTTCATTATTGCTATTTAGTTGAGTTATTTAAGCGGGTACCTGGAGGTTAAGTAAGCATAGCAGCAGGAAGAGAGAGGGGAGGGGAAAAAAAGAAAGCAAATGCTGTGTTCTGGTGTGTCATTTCTAGTGCTTCCTTGACTTCACTGGCAGCACGATAACCCATGGTGGGTAAATTTATTTTATTATTTGAAAGTCTTAAGAACAAGCCAAGTCCAGCAATCCTCTCTGAGGCACTGTTCATGCTGTGATTGTCTAGAGGTGAATGGGCACTTGGAGGTGTTTATCTCCACTAATGGCCTCAGGGGTAGATCTGCACTTTACCCGCATGCTCTGCACTCTCAGAGGCAGATTATTCTTTAATTATTGGTAAAGTCCAAAAAGTGCCATGAGCTTTCCCCTTGCCTGGCCTGTCCTACTGCAAGGGGGACCTGATCTGGGGAGTTTCTGGAATGCTTGCATTGTCCCCACTGACCAACCCCGTCAAGTGTCAGCTGGTTCCTTTGACTCCCTGGTTTTGGTAGAAGATGCTTCTCTTCATCTTCCCATTAATGCAGGAAATGAGGATTGTTATTTTGTCCCACCTCCTGCTGTAGCACATGGATGATCTTCCAGGGATTCTTGCAAACCCTCTATAGGTCTCTTGGGCACTGATGTGGAAGTACCTCAAGGTGTGGGCCAGCAATTGAGCAAGGACACGGGGTCCCAGCTGGTGTCAAGGGAGTTTGCTAGTGTCTGTGCTGCAGTGACTAAATTTGTCCTGTGATGATTTTTATGTCCCCTTCATGTGACTTCTGGGTTCACACGATTTGTGCCTAGCTGGTGGGAATTAGGGGGTAGAAGTCGAATGAGACACTTCACCCATTAGCTGCAATGACACCATCGGCCTCTGTTTTATTAACGAAAAACCGTACGGGCTCTCAGGTTTTAGGCAAATGAGTGTAGCAAAACAGAAATGAAAAAATTAAAACTAGCAAAGCTAACACAGCCCCATTCCTGATTATATTTTATTTTAATCATGAAATAATTTTATAATGCATAATATTAATATTGCTTGTTACTATTAAAACGGCGTCAAGAATCAGCTCATGCTTCCTCAGATTTGTATGTCCTAAGATCTGTGCCCCATTTGCAGGTACAGCACCTCTTACCCTTGGTGGGTTATAACTATAAGGACTGGGAAAGCAGTTCGTATGATGTTGCTCCAGCATATATTACATGAATAAGATAACTTATTTTTTCTCAGTGTTTTCTACACTTCCATTTCAAAGTGGTCTCATTCCATAAAATGTATTTCATCCACATAGCATACTTTTGGGTTTTATTTTAAATATATAGTTTATTGTTAGCTTTAGTTATGCCCATATCAGATATCATTTTATTTGCAGAGTTTGTCCCCCAATTTCTTCTTTTTAAGTCTGTATTTTACAAGCTGAAAAGGTCCAGGGTAAAGCTGATGCTCAAACGTAGGGGGGGTCATCCCTCCAAGTCTGGGGCTCTATCCATTGATCCTAGCTCTGCAGTGGCACCCAAAAGATTTAGGAACTTCAGCGCTATCAAAAGATGCTGTTGCAAACTCAACTTATTTACACTCTTATTTTGCTGCTGGGGGGCTGGTGCCTGGGATCAGGGGTGGTTAGAAAATATCACTCTGTCGTGATCAGATGGTATCCCTGTACCGGGCGGGCTGTGACTGCTGACCCACTTAGTGTGTATGTCGATCCTTCGCTGCCACTGCTCGTTCTGCTGCTGGGAGCATTGCAAACGTAAACTCTTCCTGCAATGTGAACGCAGTCTTTCCACAGTTTTAACTTTAAGGATTCTCCCTGTGCTGTCTCAGAGTCAAATTTCTCAAGCTGGTTGATCCTCTGTTTGTTTTGGTATCCTCTGCTCTGGTAGGGCCTGCTTCTCACTTATTTATATCCGTGTAACTCCAGAGCCGCTCTCTGGGAAGCGGTGGATCATGAGGTTCAAGGGGAGAATCAGGCCCAGGCACTTTCTCAGGAGCTACCAGGAAAATGCTTGGGCTGTGCATCTTTTGTAATTAAAAATACATGAGCACTCTCTTTTCTGTCCTTATTTTTCTTTTTTAATGAATAGGACCCAAAGTATACCCAGCCTTGCTCTTTTTTTTACTTTTTTTCCTTTTTTCTTTTTCCTTTTTTCTTTTTCTTCTTTTAAAGCTATTAGGTTTATATTTTATTCTGAATTGAAAAGAAAATTGTGGCTGTCTTGACTACTAAAAAACCCCATCCTACACACCGCTTGAGAGATGTGCCATGGAGACGAGGGAATTTAGCTGTACTTGCATTCTGTTGTTTTCCAACTGCAAGTCTCAGAGCAGGTTCAGGGGAGACACTGTCCCTTTAGCCTGCAGCTTGGCTCAGAACTCTGGGTTGTGCCTTTGGTTACAGCAACGTGTTTTTGTTTACTCCAAACCCAACTTGATGCACAGCTAAAAATGTGTTTTGTTTCCAGGCGATAGTATATGAAGGCCAAGACAAGAACCCAGAAATGTGCCGAGTTCTGCTCACGCATGAAATAATGTGCAGGTAAGAAATACCCCGCTTCCAGTTAATTAGTGATGAGAAGATGAATCTGTCTCTCAAAATCTAGGTTGAACCTGCAGCTATTTTTGGACTTAAATTTATCTTTCTTGCATTAAACAATCCCAAAATAACCCAGCTCGGTTTGTGTAATTAGCAGCAAGGTCTCAGCCATCACACTAGTTTTCAATTATTTATAAAGAGTTATTCTTCGCAGAACACTACTGGTTTTCATTTAGACATCGTAGCCCATAAAAGGTCTCCTCACCAAAATTAACGGTCGATTATAGTCCTCTAGCAATGAACGTCTCTGCCCCCAATTCCCAACAAAAACCTCCTCAGTAGAAAGGTAAAATAGTAATTTCTGAATTTTTTTTCTGGATGTGATGAAGGCTCGAGGTCAGCAGGGCCAGTCGCGTCCTGGTTGCTGCTCATGCAAGGTCCCCGCTCAGCTGGAGCGGGGCAGGTGATACTCCTCCATGCAAAAGATGTCTTCCTGTTGATTTTCTATAAAAGTCCCCATGCAGATTTGGCTCTGCCCTGTGCTCTCTGCCCCTGAACATGCTTGCCTGGGGTTGGTCACTTGAATTCAGGACAGCCAAATATCTTCTCTCCTGAACACGGCACTTCTGCAGCTGCTTCCTTCTCTTTTCTGGCCGATTGAAATAGGCGAAGCCTCTTCTACTTCCTTTTTACTGCAGAGAAGGCAGCATCTTCCCCCAGAACCCTCTTGCACCTAGGAGAGCTTGACCTCGCGGTCCCATTAAAGTTAGTGGGTGTTTTTTGCATGTCTGAAAAAATCATTTGTTACATGTTATTCCATGGCAGAAAATAATTCCCTGGTGGAAGACGAGGCGCTCTTGCATAAGCTCATTGTTACAATCAGTTGTTTTAAGACTGTAAAAATGCCATTGCATGCACTGTAACTTTTACAAAATGCATTTACTAAAAAGGAGCAACTTGAGGGTAAAAACTAGTACCCACTTCTGAGAGCAGAAACTTGGATGAGGGTTTTCTGGTGGGGGATAGACTTAGAAAAAAGTATTCAGATGGAAACTTCTCCGTTGGTTGATTTCTTTTTTTTTTATTTTATTATTTCTTTTCTTTCTTGGGGATCTGCATGTTTTGTCCTCCATGGCAGCTCCTCCCTGATAAAAGCCTGCTTCAGGGCAATACCCTACAATGCAGCAGAGAAGGAGCTGCTCCCCTTGCTTTGACAGCCTGGGTAAAACCCCACACAGCCCCTCCAAATTCTTCCTTGCGGCATTTGTGGATTTCACTTTCCATGCTGTATTTTCCCAGGCTGCTTCATTTAGTAGATTTGGCTTCTTCCAGGAAACCAGAGATACCCCATTGCAGTCTAAGAGTGATCAGAGTACATGGATGTCTCCAAGAGGTGCCAGAGCTTCTGCTGCTGTTGGGAGGTGAAGCATTGCTTTGCTTGAGGACTCTGGGCCAGTTATCCCTTTCCCAATGGAAACCCAGACGTGCTGACAACTCATAATTGCCCTAAATTTCATTGACCCAATTAGCACCACTTTCACACTAGATACCTAGCTAGGAACAATTCATGGAAATATTACAGGAGGCCCCTGACCTGATAAGGCTGAAGTGTGTGCTTAGCTTTTCTCTGGTAGTAAACCAGTCGAAGAGTGGGACTGTCCATGTGAGTAAAATTAAGCACGTGCTCAAGTGCCTGCAGTGTCAGGTCGGAAACTGCTCTTAGTTCTTCATACTTAAACAACAAGGTTTTTGAGGTAGGAATTATATCTGCCAGCCACTCTGAGCCATCCATGCAAGGGTAAAGACTGCCTACTTCAATGTATTAATTTTCTTACTAACACTTTAGAAACATAAAGAGTAAGAAGTAAATTAAAACTTCCTATAGAGGGCTGAGTTCTAACCAGAAGACCAAATACCCACATCAAAGGTTTACGGACGTTCAGTATACTTTGACTGAGACAAAATTATTTCCATTCTGGGAATGTGGAAAGATATGCAGTCTTTCCCTTATTAAAGCCCTTTACACTTTCTGTGTTCTTAAAATTGACTGGATCAGGAGCTTTATTCTTCTCCTTCTATTTGTTTACTGCTAGCCCCTGCCTTGTGTTTCATAACCATAAGGTAGAGGGGTAGTAAAAGAAATAATAATCTGACCACAGTAGGCAAATGTTGTGTGCCTGACGGGGTGGGGGAGACATATTCAACTGTCTTACAGCTCATATTAGATATTACCCATTTCCTTTTCTGCCTATACATGTGTAAGAGGGTGCTGTTTGTTTACGAGGGCGCTTGACCCTATTGCACAAATCTGTCATCTATTGTGCTGCTAACACTCTTTTAAATTGCAAATCTGATGCTCTTTAGGGGTCTAGAAGGAGAAAAAAGATCTCTCTCCACACCATTCTGTTTCTCTTGATTTCTTGCCTGTTGTAAGTGGAAGTTGGGATGTGCTGAATTTGCACCAGGGGTGCAAATGCAGCCTCAATTATAAGCATAAAATTAGAGTCTGTTCCCCATTAATCAGCCCAGCTAATTGCTATGCACTACCATTAGCCATATGGTGTGAAAGACAGCTTGCTCTCCCTAAGATGAAATTTCTTCATTTCAGACATGAAATAGTGAGGGCTCTGTATTTTAAAATAGCTTGTTTTAGATATTTAATTTCTAAACAACTTTCAGCAGTGCTTTCTATCAAGGCTAACTGCACAATAAAACTTCGCATTTATGTTACAAAGCTGGGTATTTATAGTGTACGACAACTATGGCACAGATAAGACAAAGAATTCAAATGTATAGGAGTCCTGGTGGTGGTAGGAAAGTGGGGCTGATGTTTGCTTCAGGTAACGGTTTATTTCAAAGGATTTCATTGTGTTTTGTCAAATATAAAAACACTGTTGGTGAAAATGTTAATAGCTGGGAGAATTCATGGCCTCAGTGGAATTTATTAGTATTGTAGGCAGCATGGGGAGGGACATCTATAGTTAATATTGCCTCAACAATTTCCATTATGAAACCTTCAGTGGCTTACAGCTTTGCCAAACTTAAACTGTTCTGGCTGAAACGTCCTTTGCAGGGTGTCAGCCTCAGGCTGACTTTCTTTGGAAAGTTTCAGCTAAAATGGTTCAGTGACTTCTGAGAATGAGGTTGGAGTAAAATATGGGTTTTGTCTGTGTAAAATACAATCTTAGAGCCATTTTGGCAAGAACCTCCCTCACCTCCACGCTTCAGGGTGAGGAGCCTGTTTGGGGCAAGGCTCATCCCGGCCGCATCATCTTCAGGATGAAACACACCCCACTGGGACCTCCTGCAAAATCTCCCACATGGACTTGCTAACGACTTGTTAGAGCCTGGCAGCTAAGTGATCGGAAAGTCACATTTGCGCTGGCCACATGCCCTCACCCCGTCATGTGTCATTGTTTATTGTCCCCACAGAAAGCCCAAGCACAGATACACAAAGCAGAGCTCCTCTCACGAGTGATGCTCCTGCCCACCACACGAGGGTGGGGATGAGAGGATTTGGGGGTGCCAGATATTGGGGTGAGGATGCCATCACTTGTGTGTCCGCAGAAGTGCCGGGTAGTGCAAGCTAGAGATGGTCCAGCACAGGGAAGCAAAGAGGAGAAGGAAGATAGGGAGCAAGATGGCAGGAAAGCAGCAGGTCCCCAGAGGGTTGGGGTGAGGACAAAGGCAGCAACAAAGTTGGCAGTGGTGGTGGCAGGCAGCAGATGGGGAGGCCTGTGAAGGGGTAGGACAGAGATGGTGTAGGGCTTGGGCATGAGCCTGGGGATGGCAAGGATGGCAACTGGAGTGGGGTAGACAGAGATGGGGTGCAGGAGCAGAATGAGGTTGTGATGGGAAGAGGTTGCATTACTATCTAGCCTTACTTGTTTTAAAAGTGAGCTGCCCCTGAACATACCAATTTTTGTAGGCTTTTTCAGTTGGGCAATATGGCATTGTGCCTGAACCGTGGTTCCTTGCCCTGCTTGGAGAGAGGTGTTATAGAAGAACAGAGAGGACAAGACCTTGTCCTCCTGGCTGCAAGAAGCTGGCACTCAGCACCTCTTCCTAAGCTTTTTCAGAGCATTGCTGGGAGCTGGAGGGTTCTGGGTGACTTGGAGAAGTTCCTGGGAATTTGTAAATTCCTTCAGGGAAAAGAGAAAGAGCGCTGAATATTTAGGAACTCATTTCCAAGTGTTAAGTAGGCACTAAAACTTTTGAGGCAAGTACTTCTTGTGCAACCAGGTCTGAGACTCAGGGTTTGCATGATGTTTTAAGTCTCTGCCTAGAAAAACTAGGGTAGAGGAAGCCTTGAATTCTGCTGTTGGGAGATAAAAACACCAAGACAAGCTAAGGTTTAAAAAGTTATTATCTAGAACATGAAAGAACATTTGGAGCCTCCTTTCAGGTCAGCAGACAGCATGATGTTCGAGACATGTACCTCTTCCACACCACCCTCAAATTGCAGTGCAAGGAGTGAGGACTCCTACTATTACTCAGGATTATTGGGGTGTACTCTTTGGAAGCCCTGCCCAAATGAGGGGGATACCCGATGAGCAGTGCAGTGTTTGCTCACTTCTTGGAGATGGGTTGTTCCCATTGGCCTGTGCCTGACTCCATCCTGCTTGTGGCAGGAGGTGAGTCTGAGGTGTCCCCATCTCCAGGCTCCTGCAGCCACTTCTCCCTCTGCGTTAGTGCCCCAGGTAGGTGCTGGCCTATGAGCCTGGTGGTGCATGGGTGGTGATATCTGCCCATCTCGTGACGGGAGCCTGGGAATCTTTGCTCGCCTGAGTAAATGTGGCAATTTCTGTCCCTCCAGTCTGCTGTGAGAATGTCAGGACTAGCCCTGATTCGCTTCAGTCACAAGAACTGCATTGTCTTAACTTGTGCCAACTCTGTTTCTAATTACATTTTAATCATTTAAAAATGATTAGCAGTTTTTATTGCCTTGTTTGTGGGTAAATTTTCTCACCCCACACATTCTAACTGCACTCCAACTACAAGTCCTTTTATAGGCAAAACCGCCCCCCGAACATCCACATGACTATTTACCTACAGCATATTTTATTCCTTCCTAAATTTTAATACATTCTGGGTGCCAAGACTCTTACATTTTCTGGTGGATCAATTGTGGTATTGTGCTGTAAAATTAAGCAGTTTTTTTTGGCAATCCCAGACAATGTAACTTCCACCGAAATGAAGATACCGCACATGTGTTAACTGTGAAAAGTTTCAGCCCTGAATAGTTGCCTTGAAGCTTTTTGCGGTGAAAAGAATTATGTATTTTCCTCTCTTTGAAAACAAAATTTTTTATTTTTTTAAGCCATGTTTAAACAGGCTGCTTTTGTAAAAGGGCCCCCCCCCCTTTTTTTTTGTTATCTTTAGTGTGGTTACTTGCTTTATTGCTAATCTTGGTGGGTAACTGTATATTATTCACTCTATTGTTCAGCAACACAAGAGAACCTTTGTCATATTCCCAGCAGGGTTATTTATATAGTGTAGCACTTCTGAGGGCTTCTTCCTGCCCTGATGTTCTTCCACCTTCTGGGGAAAAGAAAATAGTTCATCTGAGGGGGAGCCATAGTTGCTCTTGCCAGCCACCCGTTGAAATAAGGGCGATGCGCAGGACCCTGGAACACCCTTTGGAACAAGCTTGGTGGTTTCCAAAGATCTGGTTGTGTGCGGTTGAGGTTTACGAGAAAGTTTATTAAATAGAGACATGTGCTCAGGTCTGGCCAGGGAGAGCAAACAGGGTGGTCCTTGATGCCTGTCACTTGGTGTCACCATTGGAAGGGGTCCCTGCAGCCGCAAAGGAGCTGCCCAGGCTTGATCCAGCAGTTCTCTGGGAGGGACCAAGGAGGGCTTGAGAAGACCAGGAGCTTCTTGATTAATTTTCTTTTTTATTCCTTGAAGCCTTGACTTCAGTGGGGGATTTTGTTTCAAGACACATCAGCAAACAAGAGCTTTCCTTGCTAGATGGGTGTTTCCTCCTTGGGGTGGGTAGAAGCCCGAGGATTTGCCCACCTATTTAGCTATGACTTGGTCTCATGGGTTTAGATGGGCTGCTGGGTGAGCAGAGCAGCCTTTATGTCACTCAGCCACAGCTCTAGATGCACCAGGAGGGAATCGCACCCTGATCAGAAATGTATATACTGCCTGTGAGCTTACCTGCAATATATCTATGGCTCCTAACGGACAATAATCCCTGAGAAGGAATCATCACAAACAACAATTAAACTTCTCTTAGGAAACAATGAGCCACCTTAGTTCAAAAGAACCCCAGCCTCGAGGTCAGCAATGGAGCAGTGCTTTGGGAGACAGAGCTTATATTTCACATGCCTGCTTTGTATCTGACCTGATGCAGGGCACCGGCTGCTGGAGCTGTGCTCTCCATGGCATTAGGGGTCGTTAACATGCTCAGAAAACTTGGGGAAACAGGCACCTTGGAGCATAAAAGAACCGCTGCCAATGGCACTTGCATTTTAGCTCCCCCATTAACAACAGTGTTTCTTGGAGAATAATTGTGTTTTCAGATTTCAGGGGGAGGTTTTCTGGTAGCTGAGTATTGTGTAGAAGCAGGAATATCTTGTGGATGTGTAACATAGCGTTAAGCAAATGTAAAAACCAGGCTCAGCAGGGAAAAAGATGCCTTATTTTGTGTGCAAGCATATGTGGGACAACTGTTCAACCCCATGGCAAAAAGGCTACGAATAGGCAGGTCTCCCTGTTTTGGGTGATCCTTGAAATATTATTTGTGAAAGGGGCAAAACCCTTCTCTTTTTATATTTTCCGTTGTTAACCAGCTGTGCAAGAAGTTAAACACTGTAATTAACCCATATGTGACCCACTGCATTTGACTGATTTCCAGGCAGGGACCGAGCGGTAACTCTAGCCGGCAATTTGAACCTACCATGTTCGTAATGATGATTTTACAGTGTAATGGTTGCACTAAATCCTTTCGCTTTTGCTCTGTAGCCGCTGTTGTGACAAGAAAAGCTGTGGCAACAGAAATGAGACTCCATCAGATCCAGTGATAATTGACAGGTAAGGACTGCTATTGTTTCCTTCCATTTTTTTTTCCCCTTCCTCATTATAATGAAACACCTGCCCTGTGTTGCTAATGGGGAAGAATTAGGAGTATGTATGGATGAAATTTTGTTTTTGATACTGAATTAGTTGTGCTTTGCAATTGCGATTGCCATGGAAGGGCCATATGGAGGATAACGGAGTGACCTGCTCTTTGAAGGGCTCCAGTTCTTGTAACTGATTCATGTGCATAAAGAGGAGATTTTTCTTTCTGACTTTCTGTGGCTCAATTCACATGCTATGCCAGGGAAGCTTCAGGAATAAAATAATAATAGTTTGTGATTTATGAAATGTGGTTGGGTGCTTATAAATATTTAACTTTTATTTGAAAAATGTTTGAATCATTATCACTTAGCTACAGTAGTTCTGTTGGATGCAATCCATCTACATTTAAAGGTTTTTATTTATGCATAAAACCAGTTAAAAAATAGATCTGCAAAGTAAGGTTTTTTTGCTCCTCTTATTTTCTGTGGTTGGAATACTATTTTGACTGTATTGTCAGCTGATCAATTCATTTTTGCCTGTCTTAATTGCTGTGTTTTTAAACAGATCCATATTACTAATCCGACATCACCACATAAATCACTGTAGTACAATATATCTATTTTAGCTGTTCTGAGCCGTGCATAGTTTCTGTGCTTGCAAATTATGCAAAATGGTAGCCAAATAGTCATTTTTACATTTTAATTGTCCAAACTCATTGTACAAAGCCATGTGCAATAACCAGGTTATTATGCAGCATTACTCTAGAAGAGTTAAATGGCCATGAAGTACTGAAAGTGTCTGTCATCGCCTGGGGAAAGCAATACCCTTGCACTAATCTGTGAATAGAGGGAGCCTGAAGGGAAACTACCTATACATATAGGGGCAAGAGCATAGACTAGTTTGCTTCTCCTTGCATTATTGTCTGAGTTAAGGTTTGGTATACTCAGTTTAAAGTATTTTCTGTGCCAGGGCATCCACGTTATAATAGAAGGTGAAGAGGGTTTGGTGTGTTGGGTGCCCCACACAGAGAATGGTCCAGGAATAGGGCAGAGCCTTGCCTGGTGTTGTGCTCATCCAGATTTACAGTTCTTGTTTGAATTTGGTAAGAAAGTGCATATATCGGAAGATTATATCAGGTGTTTTGATTAGCTATAATAAGTGATCCTGAGAGTGTTTAAATCTCAGAAGGTATATCTATTTTAACTAGGCATATTTTCATCTTCTGGGAGCATTAGGTAGTAGCAGGGAAAGTGTGTGGGGGGAAAAACTCACATTGAAATCTGTATGGAGATGTGTTTTATAAGCATGGTACAGAGCTGAACACTATAAACATGGTGTTAGAGTGGCATTTTGAACAACATGAAAGCTACAAAATTCACATGAATTTTTCATTGTACTGGAAAGTGAGATGTTAAGATGCTAATGGCAGGTTTACAGAATTATTTTGTTTAACTATCTAGTACGCAAAACTGCTAGTTGCAAATCATTTTAGATTATGAAAGCCAGAGATGCTGTCTGTTACATGCTTCCTGCAAAATGAGGGAAACTGTTACATGGAAAAAACAGATTTAGGCTCCTAGCAGTGACCAATTTCTCAGTCCTTACCTAAATTGATGCAAAAGGCATGAATTCTGAAGATTATTTTCAAAAGGCAAGCTAAACATAATTTGAAGATGATAATACAAGCCCTACCTCACCACCCGCTCTGAATCATGCTTGGCTTGTGAATGGGTTAAGCTTTTAAGTTCCTCACTTGGTTTTAAATTGTGACTTTGATACAGAAGGTTGATATGACTGTGGTTTGAATAACATTTGATTTTGACCTGTTCCTGTGGGTTGCAGTGGTATAAGAAATTTGACTCAGCAGTACTGTAATTAGCCCTCCCCGTGTTTTTGAAACAGGATTGTGTTACCTGGATTGCATTAGTGTGGCTTCTATTGTTGCCGCTTCGCATCTGTCCCAGTAGGGTACTTAAAACCTTTTCTTGGCTGGGGCTAGTTCAAACAATTTAGGCCAAATAAGTATGTGCTTTATACAGTTAGTGGCTTTAGTGATGTTTCTTGTGACATTTATCCTATTCATTTTTTTTCTCCCTTTTGGTTCGGAAAGGATGAAGTGATCTATATGGAGCCTTTTTACTTTAAAATGATTCCTTTAGAATTGTCCTAATGTTAAAATGCCTGCACAAGCCAGAACATGTGTTTAATTGTGCTCCATTGTCACTTCTCCATGCGTGCAATTTTTAACTATTATGTCAATTGATATGCAAAACCATATTTAGCTATTTTTATTTGCATGTGAGCTTAGAGAATTCAGTTACCATTTGGGCTAAAGCACTCCCACATGCCTTGCGCTCCGATAAAGTCTTGCCTATGGATTTAATCTAACTCTTGCGTCAAATCCTGTGAATCTACAGACTCTGACCTAACATAGAGCTTAATGTAGAATCTGTCCATGGGATTTTTGACATATGTACTTACATGGAAATGCTATCCTTCTCTTACATGCTGCAATACTATTTTGGATTGGTTAATTCTCTTTGATGAGGTTAGAGAAACTTGGGATAGAGAGAACTCTGTCTTTGTGGTGGTTTAGTGAACTTGGCAAAGACGCTGTTTGGCAACTTCAAAGTTACATGTGTTGTATTCTTTTTCAAACCCTAGATATGAAAAGTAAATCGTACATTTCAAAATGTGGGATTTAAAAAAAGAAAAAAAGTCTGTTTGAAGCAGGATATCTTAATCCTTTATAAAATTGCTTTATACTTTGCTCTATTATAGTATCAGCAGATACAGCAGTGAAAGGGAGCTAGAGAAATTTATACTCATGTAGTGATCTAAATTTTCTCTGGAGAACAAAATAAACCTATTATGCTTATAGAGCAGTCATTTCAGGGAAGTTTCTTGGAAACCTGTGTGTGTCTGAATCATCTTCTTAGCATAGCCTGTATATTTTATCACTAATCCAGTTACATGTGTTGAGATGAAGATCTGATGAACAGGAACTCATTTTAAAAGGGATATTATTGTCACAATACAAATGCACAATTCCTCCTACAAGTGCAGTGGCAGGGCTGTATTGTAATCCTGCTTAAAGAAAACACAGAGCACTTCCTGTTATTAAATTAAATTCTAGATTGATTTAACTTTCAAATTGTAACTCATATTTGAATTTAAAAGGTTTGCAATAAAATTCCTGTGAAGAAATTGAATAAATTGTAGTTTTATTGCCACTCTGGATATCCTGGTGTCCTAACCTTTTTCCTTACAGTTATCTTAGTTCAATAAATAAAACCTCATTAGACTATTCCCATTTCAATGAGTTTATTAAATTTTACAGGAGTAATTAGCATAAGCTGTGCTAATTTTTCTGGAAGACTAATGAGAGAGCTTCCTAATTAGGTTTGCTTTGTAAGAATCGGAAAAGATGATAATGACAAAAGTCACATAGGGGAGAAAGTAGGGCTTTATATTATTCCTTGGTTCAGGAAAGAGGCTTCTCTCTTTGCATTCTGTTCTAAACTTTTAAACCCAATTTACCAGTGCAGGACCGATATTTAATGGTGTTACTTGTGCCTGCTGGGGCTTCTTTACCTTTTATGGCTGCATCCAGTAAACAGGAGTCCTAGTGACTGATAAAATAGGAATAATCACTGCAATCCCAAATATAGCGGCAGAAAAATCTCAGCATTTAGGACCTATATCTATATATATACCTCCAGCTTGTGGCTTTCCATGGAAAAAGGGTTGAAACCAGCTCATTTGGCAATTGCTGGTTCATCCCAAATTTTGCTGCTTCCCAGAGTACTCAAGCAGGCTGATTACAGTGACCTGAAATCGGCTTTGCTGAGATTTACCAAGACAGATGAGACCTACTTAAGAAATCTCGCCCCTGTCTGTCTCTTGGATAGAGAAACTTTAGTTGTGGTACAAGTCAACAGGCTTTGTGCCGGAGCTCCCCCGGGTAGAGACTGTGTGCCCTTAGGTGGCAGGTGAGCATGGTGGTGAGCAGGATCTCTTCTGGCCCTTACCTGGCAATATACTGAAGTTCTTCACTTGCTGTTTTGGATGCAATTTCTGAGCAGTGAGGCTCACTGTGGCTTTGAAGAGGTGGTTTATGCATTTCCAGTGCTATCAGAGCTCTTGCCCATGGAACAAGGGTGGGGACTCATGGATTGGAGGCTGTAATATCTTCTACACTTTATTATCAGATGACACCAAGGTACATTTAAATGCATGACTTCCTACCAGTGTTTGAAATGCCTGCATGCTTTTGGCACCTGCTGTGTGGGGTGCTCAGCCAAGCTCTCAGTCATCTGTCCCCAGCACACCCAGCTGCCATGGCTGTGGAGGGAGCCAACTTACCTGCATATGTTTTTGAAATCTTTCAGCCTTTAACCTGAAAAACGTTATGTTTGTGGGTAGGATTTCACTGTGCAAGACATGAAAAGAGAAGTGAATGACTTTCAATGTCTCAGTTTTACTGCTTTACAAGTCATCAGGTAGTGGATTGTATTCTATGGGCCTGATCGTCTTTTCACCCTAAATACCAGGCAGGTGGAAAAATGACACAGAGGACTGTACCACACTCACTTCATCCTCCCCACAAATACACTTGTTAGGCAGATGTGGTGATTAATGCATTTTGCAGTAGCTTTCCATGCCTCGAGGGATGGATGATGGAGATGCAGGGGCTGGCAGATCTGGCCAGCTCTAGGAGAGGTGCTGGTGAC
Organism: Ara ararauna; assembly: GCA_028858755.1. Lineage (NCBI taxonomy): Eukaryota > Metazoa > Chordata > Aves > Psittaciformes > Psittacidae > Ara > Ara ararauna. The sequence goes on from CM054386.1 coordinate 2,052,443, forward strand.
AGGGTGAGGTCGGTTTTGATGGGAGAGAGCTGCCAAGGATTGCTTTGCTGCAGGGGGTGGCATCAGTGCTGCAGCTGATCCCCAGCCAAACTAAAGGGACATGTGCTCATCGTAGCACTGGTGTCACAGCAAAGTGGCAGAAGATGTCAGGCACTATGACGGTGGTCCCTCTGCAGGACCCCCAGTTCCTGACATGTCCTGGTCATATCCTTGGTCCCCCTCACCATATGCAGTACCTGAGCCTTGCTGTGTGGGGTCAGTGGAAGGCTTCTGTGCTGGTGTCCTGCTCCTCTCTTGCCCATGCTGGAGACAGGGCTGCAGGAGGCTGCGGGTCTCATCCAGCCTGGATCCTTAGGTGGGTTTTGCATGCAGGAGGGCAGGCATGACATGTTCTAACAGATCTCAAGACATAGGTGTGAAATACTCCTGGGCCTGAATATTCACCTGGTCTCTTGAGTCTTGTACTGGAAAGCACCCACCCCTTCCAGAGCCAGATGGGAGTTACTGATCCCGTCAGGGAGGCAGTCCAGGGAGCAGAAACTGGGTGACAGAAGACTATCCCCAGCACTGCACAAGAGATGTCTCCCATGCTGTCTCTGGGCCTCTAAGCAGAGCGTTCAGACAGGCAGAAGTTGGCTTTGAGTGTTTCACGCGAGCTCCCAGAGCCTCTGAACCCATACATTTCTGAGAGGGGAGGGACTGAAACACACATCCTTGAGGGTTTAGTTGTGATTGATGCAGCTGAGAAGCATTGCCCGAAACATTTCCCACATGACTTCAGCAGCCAAAGGCATTTTGAGCTCTTGTGAGATAAATGGGAGACTCTGATCACTAGATGACTCTCACACAGAGTTTCAGACATAAATGCTTGCCCCTCTACCAGCACTCCTCATACATGTGGTGCCAGTCTTCTTTCTGGTGATGAAATCACTAGAGCTGGGGGTAACTTTGCAAGGATTCTTGCAAAAATCTCTTGGTTTCAGCCTACTGGGGTTGGCACATATCTCTGCTGCTTCAAAATTCATTTATTTCGCTCTTGGCGTTGAGTGAACTTGGTCAGGGTCAAAGAGCTTCTGCTTATTGTTTGCTTGATTTCTCTCCCCTCTGCTTCCAAGTCTAAGAATTTTTGTATAATCTCAAAACTATTATGCAAAACCTTAATTCGGTCTAGCTTCACGAGGGAGGTTTGTGATTTTCTTAGCAAACCTGTTCTGAGTTTTCAGTTTGTTATAAAACCCCAAACCAGGCAAGTTTTATGTGGTTTTGGGTTTCACTGCAAACATTTCACACTACTCTAATAGTTACTTGCTTCTCCCAGTGATGCCTTTTGAATCTGCAGCTAGTGTTTTGGGGTTTATTTTCACTGTGATCTTATGCCTGATTGTTATTATTTAATATCATGGTGATAAAACAGAGGCTCTTATTGCAAAGAAGGCGTATTGTGCTCGGTACTCTGTAGGTCTAGGCAGGTAGATGATCCCACTCCCGAAGAGAAGTGGTTCTTCTGATGCAGACTGAAAATGGAGATGGAGATTTTTCTATTGAGAATAAAAAACAGGCTTGTATTGAATATCCTGGGGATGAGGAAAGTGAAGACCAGCCTACTCTATTGCTTTTGGCATTTGACTATCATCTTAGTGTTCACCCACAGCCCTTTGAGGCTTGGCCACTTTTCATTCTAGAAAGGTGACTGGAGTGCACACATGGGATATGCTGGACCTGCTGCTCCAAGACCACTATGTGTTCGCATAGCTCTGATCTGTCTTGGGTAGGTGGTGAGCCTGGGGTGTGCAGTTCTGCACTTGCTGCTTTCAGCTGGTAAGTCCCTTGGGCTCTTTCTGAAAATCTCAGTCTTGGTCAGCAAGGGTTGACAGTTTCAGGAGCCTGCACTGGCTTAAGTCCTCAAAGTCCATCCTGAAGACCCTGTGGGTTTTCTCATGCAGAGGAGCAGCCCAAGCTACAACCGGATTACTCTGCTGCTCCATTCAGATGGCAGGGTTTGAGCATCCAAGGTTAGAGGTGCTTAAAAAAGTTTGGCTGCCTCTGTACAGTGACCTCCTGCAGCATCAGGAAAGCTCCAAGTGCGCTAGACTGGTCCCAGGAGGAGCCCAGGGCCTGGCAGGGGGATCTGTCCCTTTGTTTCTGGTCACAAAACTTCAAATGTGCTTTTCATACTTATTGATTTCTTCATATGAACTCCTACTTCAAAGTGTGTCCTGCAGCAGGGAGGACGTGCTCAGCGCAGTGGGCTACTGGGCTCCATGCAGCTTGGTGTCAGTTCTTCTCTTTCTCAAGAGTAATGATTTTTTTTGGGGGAAAAGATAGTGTCTTTTTCTCATATGAATATATATGTACACACAGTCTCTGGTGTGGATAAATTTCCTGTCCCATCTTAACACCTGATTTATTTCCATATTTGCTGTCACAGTAGGAATGCACACATGAATAAGAGCCATAGGAAAATGTATTTGCAAAGATCATCCTCAGTTTTAATGCAGATTAGCTAAAATTGTTCCAAACATGAAAAATGTATCTTAGCTCTATCCCAGGATTTATTGGGTAAAAACATAACCCAAGCTTTTTCCTGCAGAAGCTGGGGTGTGTGAGTAGTTTTCTTCCTGTGAGTAGTCACAAATGTTTGCGTCTTCTAGCCACAGAAACATATTCTTATAAGTAACCGTCCACATCTACAGAAAACCTGTGCTAAATTAAAATTCACTTCTGCCTGCTGGATGTATTTAATTTGAAGACAACATCTAACTAATAAAGTTAAAAGAGAATAAGAAACAAGTGTAGGTTTCTGTGTAAATCATGACGGAGATGACTTCTTAGAAATGGATTTACTGCTGTCCTCGAACAGCAGCAGGTCTCTGCAGCAATAGTGGTAAATACTGGTATGAATTTTTCTCTTTCCCTGTAGCATCATGGGTATTTTTTTCTGTAACAGTTCTGGAAAAGTACAGAAGAGCCATACAGAGTTCCCAGTGTGTTGCATTAGCAACTTTGCATAGGTAGTTTGTGATCAGAATATATTACTGTATCAAATGAGTGTTTACTTTTTTTTGCTAAGGACAGTATTTTTGAGGCTTTTTTTTCAAGCAGAACGAATAATTTTCTTCCCACTTTTTAAAAAGAGGGTTTGGAAAAAGGAAAGGTGAAAATAAATTTTCTGGTGCTGTTAATACGTGAATTACATGAAATGAGTTATTAAAAGGCTTTATAGCAAGTCACTGAAATTATATACTGGACAGTAATAAGGTGACCCAGATATAGAGCCTTTCACTGCAATCATTGAAATGCTATGAACAGTACTGTTTTGTCTTTGGTTTCTTGCTGCCTCTAAAGGTGTAGGCAGATGAAGATAACTTTAAAAAGAGCTATTTCTCCAATTACAAGCTCTTGTCCAAGAGCAAAGAAAGATTTTTCAGACTAACAGCATTCACTATAACAAAATTAAATTCCCTTCATCTGACAAGAGGCTGAGTTTGGCAATAGTTTGGGGTTTTTTTGTTGGAGGTACAGCAGGAGCCACCCTCTATACCCCCTGCTTTCCCCTGCAATGGTGAGCAGCCAGACCTGAAAGGTGGTGACCTGAATTTGGGGGGGAGCAAGATAGGGAAGGGTGGGTGGGCACTGGACGGTGTGAGTGCAGCTTGCCCATCAGTGGGCTTGGGGACATCGTTTCCCAATTGCTGGAGAAGGGCGTTTTTTATCCCAGCTGTCCGGGGGGGGGGGGGGGGGGGCGTTGAGAGAGCAGCATCTCTGCTGCCACCTCCCGCTGTGCTGGGGCTGGATGCCCAGCCAAATCTCTCTGGTTTTGTAACGATGTGGTAAAACATCCAAAATGGCATTCCACAACTATGCCATCTCGCTAACCGGCTGAGGCACAATAGTTCAGTAATGTAATATAAAAAGTAATGGTGTTAGCTAACACATCCTTAATAAGATATTGTCTGCTGCTCTGCCATATGCTACTGAGCAGGCTTTCCCTCTGCGGGGCTTTTGAGTTCTCTCAATAAGATTATTTCAAATACTCTAATCCTGAATCATTGACATGAATACAAAAGCCTAGTGACATCTAATAGATGCCTCTTAGCTTTGCTTTTCCTCTTGTTCCTTTCCTTTTTCTTCTCTTTTTACCTGACAAAAAGCTTACAGACACTTGGGCTCTGGCTCTCAGTACCAGCATGTGGGTCCCCTCATGAAATATAAAGGAGGAAAAAGGGCTGACATAGGGCTGATAAGCCACAGAGCAAAGGACCATAGAATTAAAAGTAAATGCCAGTAAATCCTCCCCTGTACACTCAGTTGTTCTTTTATTGTTTTCTTTAACTCTTTCAGTGCCATGCTGGGCTAGAAAGAGATGAAAAATGGGGTTAAAAAAAAAAAGGGTGATGCTATAATGACATAGTGCCAGGGTCCCAAGGCTTGCTGTAGGCTTGGCTTTTCTCAGTTCTGCTCCCACCTTGACTTTCAAATCAGAGTTACAAACTGCTTCAGCATCATGCAATTAGCTGAATGTTTAGGTCATTTTTCAAAGATTAATTAAAAAAGAAAAAGGACATCCCTAAAGTGACATCACGATTGTGACCCTGGAAGGGAGAAATTTCATATAAAGTAAATGTTAGAAAGAATTGATAACCCATTGTGAGTGTCTAGCACTAAAAATATGATCTTCCTCTTGTTAGTGTTGTCTCGATGACTGTCAGAGTCTGTTCATCTGCTTTCGGACTTTGCCAAACTGTTCATCCATTGATTCCAAAATTTGCCTTCAGATAAAGTTATCCATACAGGATACAGCCAGTGTCTACAATGGGTTAAAAGGAAGCTGTTTAAAACATAATAATTCTCCTGAATTTTCTCCATGATTTTGCGGGGAGACTCATAGGCTTTTCTGACCAGGATAACCATCCGCTTCCACCCAGTTGAGTCAGGTCTTCTCTGTAATCTCCCTGAATATAATCTTTTGGTTGGATTTTTTGGCATCTGCACCACTACATAACCATTGGCTGTCTTCCCAGTTGTTAAATCACTTTGATTAGTGGATGTTAAAAAACACTTTACCTAGTTCAGATTGTGTAGAAGGATGACACAAGAAATGTGTTCTGCATTCATTATAAAGTTGTTTGCTCTAGAAGGAGGAGGAAATTAGCCACACTCACGGCTATTAAGATCTGATGGTAAGATCTCCTCCAGTCTACTCCATGTGCCTCTGCATTGCTTATAGAGTCCAGCAGCACTAAGCTGCAGATGGGAGCGTGCCCCATCACGTCTTGCTGGGGATTCTGCAGGCAGGAGAAGGGAAGGATCTGCACAAGTTTTGTGGTAGCTGCCCTGCAATGATCAGGATTTGGCCCTCTTTAAATAAAAACAAGGGAGTCCCACTGTGCTACAAAGGAGCATCCTGGGTAATCCTGGACTCTTCTGGGGTCTAGGGCAGAATTTGTTGCTCAAGCTGGAGCCTATGTGCTAAAAGCAGCTCTGAAAAATTTAGGGTTTTTTTATCTCTGGGGTTTTGGTTTCCTCTTGGCACTGTGGTCTAATGTTACTGAGCTCCAGGTGACTCTGGGCTCCATTGGGCTGACCAGGTTCTTCGGGATGCACAGTGGCACAGAGAAAGCCTCTACCCTAAGGAGCTGTTTAGGCAAGACAATCGCTAGGCTACAACTACCTTCTTTTTTTTAAAGCATAGCGAGTGCTGTAATAGCCCTGGCATTCTGAAAACCAGAATAAACTGCACTGTGGTGTCGGAGGAAAACTTCTTGCTGAACCCCATTATGTGTACACAAATTGTCGTTTGCTGTACTCCGCGTGGCAGGAGAGAGGAACTGTTTTTTTCTGAGGGATTGCCCTGCTGTGACAATGGTAACTCAATTTGTCAGAAATTACAAGAACGTTAATACATCATGCCCTAATGTGTCATTTGTGCATTAATACTTTCGAAGTCACTGGGGTTTTTCTAATAAATGCCTTCAAAGCTGGCTGGGCATTCATAAATGTGAGTTTTCAGAATCGCAATGGAGATACCTATTTTCCCTGATTAATTCTTGGGGTTTGTATGTTACAGTCAGCCTTGTTGACACTTGCAGCCATCCACATTTGAAAGAATAACATGCTGTTCGTTTATATTTGTGTTATTGTAAAGTGGCATGATTTCGGGGGGGGGGGAGGAAAGAAAGGGAGGCTGTTCTTGGGCAAACAAAAGAGAATTTTGGGAATGCTTTTTGCCATGGTAACCCAGTTATCGCTCATTAATCTGTCACATATGAAACAAGTTCCAGACTACAACACATTTAAACAAGGCAGCATTCCCAGGGGGGTTCGCCCCCTTGGCTGCTCTACCTCTTACCTAGAGGCAGCCTCTGGGTTGGGCTCTGTGCAGTACTGGAAGGGTTAACCTCTGCAGAAAATCCCATCATGTGCCTGGTTGGCTCTGAAGAAGGGGGACCCCCTCCCTGCTTGGGCCACCTGGGCTGCCTGGCCGTGCCACCCCAAAAGCAGCTCCCCAGGGAGATGAGATGGGGGAGCCAGCCCCGATGGGCACTGCTGCTCAGGCTTTAGGGGCTGCCTCTATCTCCAGAAGGAAGGAAGTTTTTTTCCTTCATTTCCAAGATAAGGTGTCATTCATGAGAGCAGCGTGCTGAACTAATCAGGTTAATTGAGAGGCCCTGAATAGCTCTCATTGAGCGGATCCCTCCTTCCTGCTCAAGGCAGATAGAGCAGACAGAGAGATTACAAGTGCTTTAAACTCTTTCTCCCCATCTCTGAATTTCACACTGATTTCAGGATGAGGAGGGCCACAGTAGACATGTGACATGCGGGTTGTGCGATTCAGCTTTGCTGGGAGCAAGGCATTTTTGTTTGGTTTTCTTTTAATCATCATGGTGATGATTATTGTCAGTGTGGCCAGAGTCTCGCAGCTCTCCTGATGCCAGGGGCACCCTGATGATTTACACCAGCCGGAGCGGTGTAAATTACTCCACTGTTTTGGAAAGATATAGAGGACTAATCCAGTCATGTAATTGGCTCTGGATTGACCCACTCTCGAATGCTGTTAATATTAAAATTATTTCAGACCTAAGTCGTGGCAGGGCTGCAGGAAACATTAATTTTAAAAAGATGTTTTCAGTGTTTGAAGCAGATAGCAGTTGGTTTTATTGCTTTTATGGCATCATTTCCCTTTAAAACCTTCTAATCAAAGTGGCTGTACATAATTGTATTCAAGTTTACCAGAATGCAAAAGCATTTCTCTCTGGATACTCTTGCCAAATTAGGAACATCCAGGCTCCAAACCTCACTGCAGTCTTCCTACTCTCCACAGTCTATTACATTCTCTTTGCAAATATTATAATTATTAGAGTGAAGGAGAGAGAATTTTCAGGGAAACAAATTCTCTAAAAGTAGTGTTGTCATCCCCACTCCTTTTCCAAGCCAAACCGGTTGCTTAGTTCAATTTAAACGCGAGCATCGTTGGCCCCGTTGGTCCCCCTCCTCCTCCCTCTGGCTTCTTTTCCTTGGAAGTTTCAGGAATGACTTTAATTATCTCTACAATCGAATTCTCACTGCTGTCCCTGTGAAAGCGTGTAGTCATGGATTGCTGGGATTATTTTCTTTAGCACTCGGGGATAGAGAAACTGGTTGTTTGGAAATGAGAACCAGCTGGGTTCTCAGAGCTGGTGTTTGGAGGGAGTCACTTTGCACACAAACCCGGTGCTGAGCAGAGTCGTGAACTCAATCCCCAAATTCCCGGCTCTCCATTTGCCACATGGGATTATGCAACATTGAGGCTGATTTTTGTTTATCTCCTTAATATGCATCTTCAGGGTGGCTGCTGTCAGAGCTTGATTTAACTCCTCATGGAACTTTCTGGAGGCAGAGGTGTTCCCTGCGGTCCCGTTCCTGGGCTTTACCTGCGCAAAGCATAGAAAGTCAAATTGAACCCCCAAAACTTGATGATCTTATATCAGACATGTGTTCCACAGGTGATGGGTAAGCAGGTAAAGAAAGATTAATACAGCAAACAGAGCTAACTTCTGCTACCTTATATCTTTTAATGCTCTAGAAGACATGGTGTGTGGGGTGATGTTCTTCCTTTCTTTCCAACTTGGAAAAATTAGTTATTTGTGATACCTTGTTAATCTTTTTTAGTGCCAAATTCAATTTGAAATTAGGACTGTACATCTAATCAGAAACTATGTGACCTATGCTTTTAGCTGAGTACTTTATCACATGGAAAGCAGCAGAAATCTTAATTTAGTTATAAGGATGCAAATCTGACGATATTCCACTGGTTTTAAGGCAACAATAGTGCCTAAATCAGGAGCTTAAGCAAAGCGTCTAGAAAAGAATTCTTTCAGTTCCTTTCTTGAAGAAAGTTTGTAGCAAAGAAAACGATTGATTGGTGAGCTTTGAATAGATCCTTTTATATGATTTGATTTCTTTAATGCTTGAAATCTAATGACTTTGACTCTATTAATATCCCCTTTAGCACAACTAAATTATCTTTTGAAAGATGAAACCATTTAGCTCTGAACATGCTTAGATCATACCACGTCCTAAATACTCTCATGTACTTCTCTCACACATACGTTGTTTTAGAGTTTTAGGCTGAAACAAACACTCTGCAGCCATTGCGGCTCTAACATCTGAGGGGTTTTCCACTTCTGCACGTTTTCTTCCGCTGATACATTTATTCAGTGTTTCAATTTATCATCTTATATGTGTGTATATACACACTCACACGCCGTGGCTTTGCATTTTTTATTTATTTATTTTATTATCTGGATTTGCCTTTTTTATTTTTTTTCCCCCAACAAATAACTGCTGCATTTCCAGGCACTGAAATTTGGACAGAATTTTACTTCCTGTTTCAAAGGTCAAGGAAAGCTGACCCCAACAGCAGTGTTGAGGCTGCTGAATTATTCATATCATTGACTTTGTGTCAGCTTCCACATTTGTGCAGAGGGATGTTTTATTCATTTATCTCATTTAGGGACCTGCTCTGCACCTGTTTCTACCATTAAGTACCCTGTAATTTGCATTTGATGCTAATTTAGTTTCATATCAGCCTGGTCCCCTCTTGTTAATTTAATTTTCTAAGACCCTTTTCATTACAGTAGAAATGTTTCCCTCTTTAAAGCAAACATCTATACAAGTAATTGTATAAACTGCCTTTTAAATAATATCTTTTAGAAGATTCCATCGTTTAATTCCTTAATTCCTATAATTAGCCATGGTTTGATTAATGTTTCAAAGGGTTAAATTAAAATGCGGAATTACTCAAATGCATACTTGAATAATTTTCTCTCTGCTGATAACAGTTTCTGCATTGCTGCTTTTATTCTGCTCGTGATTCTGAATATTACATGTACTAACAAGCACTAATTTTCCTCATGTAGTGATTTTCCTCTGCTAAGCGATAGCTGTTTTTAACATATAATTGTTGGAAATCCCATATTGCCAGTGGGATACTTAATCTTTTTCTTCTGATCGATTGTAAACAGTTAAGGAGAAATGCTGTGACTGAGGAGCTGCCCTAGGTTTCTTTCCAGATTGTAAGAAACTTAAAGAGAGCCTTTATTTTGCCAACAACCATCAGGGCTGTGTTCTCACAAACACCATGATTAGCACTGATCGCTGCCGAGAATCACTTGGAAATATTTACAACCATCGTGGGTTTGTTCGTGCGGGTGAAAATTTTGATATGCTGCGATTCTACGGGGCAAAATGTCCTGTGATTGTCATCTCCGAGCACATTGACGCATTTTCAGTGCAAGAATATGGCACTGGGGTAAGCAAACGACCAGAGGGGCTGTAGTGTAAAACCCAAGTCCCTTTGCTCCCCCATGGGTTTATTTAGAACAAGGTTGGAGAATTGCAGCTGGGGTGGGCGCTGGGCTCCCACCTCCCTGTATGCTGAGCCTGAGGGATGGACATCCCCTCCCTCCTTCTCAGCTGGGGGAAAATGTAAATGGCAACTCTGGGCTTTCAGAGGTACAATCACCATTTCTTGGTGAGTGTCGGAGAGGGGGACAGGGGAGATTAGTAGAAATACAGGCCTGCGAGCAGTGGGCAGCTGGGTTTCATTACCCAGCAAAACAGCTCATGCTAATTTCTCCCTCTATTTACAGTGGGAAGGGGTCTGTCAGGGCATCTATCCCAGGGGCCCATCTTCCCAAATCCTTCCATGCCCTTCTAAGGATAGGAGAGATTTGGTATTTGGCTCTGAAGCTTTGGTGAGGGTCTCTGTTGCCCAGCCAAGGCTCCAAACTCATGCCAACCCACTGCTGCGGTGCTGCGTCCAGTGGAAAGGATGCAAGTCCAGTATATACGGTCAGCTTTGCATTAGCTTTGGTTTTGCCCCACCAGAATGTGACACTCTTCTATCTCCAGGTCCTCCTGAAGTGACAAGGTGTTTGGGGAGAGATGCTTGCAGGTTTGGGTTGAAAGGAGGCTGTTCTGCACTTCTGCTTTCGGGTGGAGCCTGGGGGGATCCCACTGCAAAGTGTCCAGGGTTGCACCAGGGGCTGGGTTTAGCTGCGATGGTCCCAAAAGTGTTGTATGTTATATGGTGTGCTGCTTAGACAGACGAACCTGGGACCTGGGCTCTGGAACTGCTAACAGCATGAGGATTTATTATCCAAAATTTGGGTTGAAACAAAGCTTTTGGTTTTGCTTTGCTGTTAGGATGCTTTGCTTTTACTCTTTTTGGTCGCAAAGATATCTTGTTGGCTCTGTTTGTGCTGGCAAACACTGGTGTCTGGGGTCCAGAGTGGGTTTGCGTCAGGGAAATGCTCCTGAGAGTAGCTGGACTGGGAGTACTGGGGCTGGCTGATGGCCAGGCATGAACTCGTGTACCTGCCAACATCACCTTTCTTAGCAAACCCCAAATTCAGATATTCATAATTGCTCCCCTTTATTTTATCATATACTCACAACAACAGACTCGGAGCTGGGCATTTCCCAGGTATTAATGACCAGCTGGGGTTAATGGCCCTTGCTTGTGCCTTGAGCCATCAGCTCCTCCCGACTGGTCATTAATTCCCAAGAAAAGCCCTCTGTGGAGGTCATTATTGCTTAATTATCTCCATACACTTTAATGCCAGTTTTGACAATGTACAGCCTCATACTTTGAGTTATAGGTATTTTATAATTCATTAAATAGCTTATCATTAAAACTGCAGATGATCTTGATTATTATTTATTAATGTTTTCCCTTTGATTTTTCTTTTTTTTCCAATCTGATGCCCCTGTGCTGTAGTGAGGAGGGGACAAAGGTAGATGGAGCATATGGCTCTGATGCTGCAAACTGTCGTGCGGTGGCTCTCCCTGTCTGGAAGGGTCTTCCTGGCTTTGAGAGGTCCTGAAAGCATCAGCTTGCCTCGCCTTCAAGGGCCAGCAGAAAGACTTGAGGAGAAGTTCCCTGTGCTAGGCCCATGCTGTGGAAGCACTGATAGGGTCTACCCCACAGTTTTGGCAGGAGAAAAGTGAGGCAAGAACTGCCTAGGGCAGTTAGGTGGTGCGGAAAATAAATGGGACAGGCTTATGCCAAGCAGAGGGATTTTAATTCATACCTTTTAATGAGAGCATACATCCCTTCCTCCTGGGAGAAGCTTATCTTTCTGTCACTTGGGTGTCCCTCTGCATGGCATGACAGCGCTGCAGCTGCTTCTGGCTTTGCACCTGCATGACCAGAGGCTCAGTGCACTGCCTGTCTGTGGGTGCTGGGCAAGGTCCTATCCACAGCCCATCCCTGCTGGCTTTGCACTGGGCTCCTTGCTGAATTCACAACCCATAGAAATGGCCAGAGGTGCACTGATGTGTTCTGGTGCCCTCACTTGGGTATCACCGAGTCTAGGGGAATTTTCTGTCTTATTTGCCCCAGACGGGCCAATCCTGCACCTTTCTCTAGTTCTCTCCTGTTTTCCATTCCCCCCTTCCCCCCCCCCCCAGCTTTACAAGGGAACAATCTGGATAACAGTTTGCTAAACCCTTGTGTCCACTGTTCCTCTGAGGTTTCAGTGTGCAGGAGCCCCAGTCAGCACCAATGGTGGCTGTGACCCTGCTTGGAGCACCCTTCCTGCGCTGGCTTGGGGGCCTGGTGCTGCCCCATGATTGGGTGAGGTTGCACTTTCAGGAGGACTCTGTTAGCCAGAAAACCCATTAGGACATTTGCTCCCCATACTCACTCATCTGTCTTATTTCTGTTTCTCTGCCCTGACAGCATCAAGTTGATGAGGCAATAACAATAATAATACAGATTTGGAGCTGTTTTCTCCATTACCTGTTGGTTTTGTATTTGTTGGAGGAGAAGTTGTGTGTGGATGTGAAAATACTGGCCCCATTGAGCTGTGCCATTGCCTTCGGAGGAGGCCAAGATTTCACCCACTTTATTTGCTTTTCTACCTCCGAGCTCTGTTTGTTGACAAAACCTCCTTCTGAACTGCTATAAACCGCTCAAGCGCTCTGCCTCCCAGTCCCGGTCTGCTCTGGCCTTCTCCAGAAAGCAGTCGTTTTTGATTAAAATCATAATGGCATTTGAAAGCAGGGAAACAAACAAGCCCAAATCCTTGTGTAAAGTTTAAAGTAGCATGTTGCTGCTGAGAGAAAAATAGAACAGCACAAACAACCCAAAACCCCAAAATCCGGACTCAACAGGTCTCCTGTTGGCACCGCCAGGGAAGTCCAATGGCTTGAGGCTAACGAAGAGCTGCGTGCTAAAAAAAAGGAGGGCAAAAGGGAGCAACGTTATTTATTTGTTTACTTAAGAGCCTAAAAGATTTATGGTAAAGCTAATTTAGGCGCGCCCCATTCTGAATTCCCGCTGCGTGCGAAACCCGGCGGTGCGCTGAGCAGAGGGACCGGGAGAGGGTTTTGGGCGAAGGGCAGCAGCGCTGGGACCGTGCCGCTGGCTTTTCCCCCGCTCCCGGCCCTCAGCAGCAGCACTGTGGGCAGCGGCCGTGAATGAGGGCTCAGAGCGGGGTCCCTCCCGCTGAGAGCCCCGGGCCGCAGCGCTGGGGCTGTCCCCAGCGGAAGGGCTCCGGCTCCGGGCTGTCTCCGGGGCGAGCGGCGCGGCCCCGGGGGAGCGCCCGCTGACGGCGCGTGCCGGGGGCAGCGAGCGGCTGCGGGAGCCGGAGCGGGGCCGGGCGGCGGCGCTGCGGGGGGCGGCTCCGCTCCACACGCACACCCACCCCGCTCCGTTTGTCTCTGTGCTCCTTCTCTGGGCTTGGCGCCGCCTTCTCTTCTCTCTCCCCACTTTCGTTTTGCCTCTTCTCCTTCTCTTGCTCTCCTTTCTCTTTTCTTTTGCCTTTTCTCTTTCTCTCTCTCTTTTCTCTTATCTTTCACTTTTCTTCTTCCCTGTCTTATCTCTTTTCTTTCCTCTTTCACTTTTCTTCTTCTCTTCCCTTTTTTTGTCTTTTCTTAATTATTATTCTCTATTATATTTTCTTTTTCTTCTTTTCTCTCTCTTTCTTCTCCTCTTCATATCCTTTCTTTCTCTTGTCTTTCTCCTCTCTTTTTCTTTCTCATATCTCTTTCACCCTCTCCTTTCTACCCCTCTCCTCTTTTATTCTTTCCTCTCCTTCTCTAATTGTTCCCTTGCCTAAAAGCCAAAGACAGGCTTTGGCATTGTGGTTTACAGCATTCTTTGGGGGTGTTTACTTCTGCACAGTATGTTCTGTATCTTCCTTTTGGATCATCATCTTCGAGAAAGAGAAAATATCCCTTCGTTGTTGAGAGAAGCATGGAAAAATTGTGAAGTGTAAGGAATGTACAATGCTTCTTCCCTTTCTCAACATCCATATAATTACTGTTAAGCCAAACTGAAAAGCCTCAGGCTTAGAGATCACTAGAGTAAAGTTACATTTCGCAAGACAAAAACTGAACTGAGTGCTCAAAAAACACCCCTGGTGACCAATTCTGTCATAGACTGTAAAAGCAGGCTCGATGTTTTGCTAGGGAAAAGCAGAGGCATTCAGGTTTGTTACCATATGGGATATAAAATTAGCTTTATTTACATTTATTTCTTTCCTCCTGCTTTGCGGGGAGCAAACTTGGCTCTTAAAACTCTTGATATGTTTGTTTTTCAAAAAGAATAAATAGCACAAATAAAGAAAACAAAAGGGGAATAGATGAGATGTACAGTGATGGTGTTGCCTCTTTTTAAGTTTTAATTTCAGGGTGGGAGCACTGGAGCTGTGTTGGATGGGAAATGTATTCATGCAATGAAAGGCTGCATTTGAATGCTGCTTTTTGTGTTTACATTTTCAGCAAACCCAAGATGACACAGCTGGGCATGTTCAAAATGAAATAAAAATAGGAATGAACAAATAAATAGTAGTAAAGAATAGTAGTAAATAAAAATGAAATCAGGCGAGAGACATGCTGAGCCTGGCGGAAAGCCCCCTCCGCCTGCCCGAGCCGTGTCCGTCTGGGAAATGGGATCATGCTGCTGGCTGGGGAAGGAGCAGGATGGTTGAGCGGTGTGGGGAAGCCAAGGGAAGAGGCTGGTGCGGCAGGAGTGGAGCTCAGCTCCTCCTCTGCAAGCTCTTCCTTCTGTGCAGCAACCTTGTGGCTTTTGAATTGCCCAGGTAGCTTTGTGCTGCTGAGAGCTGTGTTTTCTTGCATGTTTTGGGGTGCAATGTTTAGTTGAGAAGGGGAAATTTTGGCTGCTGGTGCCAAATGCGATGTAGAAACCTGCCTGCCTGCAGGGAGAGAAAGAGAAAGGGGTAGGAAAACCAGGGAGGCTGCTGGGGGCTGGGAGCCGTAAGAGGAGAGGCTGGGAGACCTGGAAGTGGCAGGCAGACAGAGATAGATAGCAATTAGGATCTAGAAGCAGACTGGGAGATAAGGAGTCACTGAAGATTTACTGTATGTATATGGACAGAAAGAAAGAGCGAGTACATTGGGAGCAGAGAGGGAGGTGTGTACGCACAGTAAATCTCCGGTGATGCCATATCTCTGGCTGCTTCTGCATCCTAATTGCTATCTGCTTGGCTGCTGCTTTCTGGCCTCTAGCCGCTTTCTCTCTATTTCCTTTCTTGCCTCCAACACCATCTTTATGAGCCAGCATTAGCACCCCCCCATACACTTACAGCTGGGCAGGGTGCTGCTCTCCTGGCATGGGCTTGAATGGTTTTCCTAAGCTTGCTGTGATTTGTGCTCTGCTTTCTGGGGCCTCCAGTGAGCTCTGGAAGCAGAGAGGAGATGTAAATGCCGTGTGCTTGCTCCTTGTGCTAGGACTCTGGGGCACAGCTGGATGACCTGCACAATTGGCTGCCCTGGGGTGTTTTCCCTGCCAACCGTAAAACGCCTTTGCACCAGTTAACCAGGAACTGGGCAATTATGTTTGTAGTGGGAGAATTCAAGAGGTGTTTCTGATCATCACCCTGGGGATGAGAGGCAGCCTCAAGCTCCAGCTCATACTCTCCAGAGAGAATGGTCTTCACAGTCTCAAGAGAGTCTGGTCACTGCCACCACTCTTAAATTTACTTTCAGGATCCTGTTCTTCACCCAGGAACAACCTGGAAATGTCTGAGTCTTTGGGAAGATCTTTCTTCTCCTTGCCAACGTTCATATCCATGTAGTTTCATGTGTGATTTTTCTTGGGTCAAATTCTATTTGCTTTAGCAATGCGCAGCCCCAAAGACCCTCTCACAGGAGGATTTGCCTCTTCAGGTCAAAAGGATGGTGGTACCTGTAGCATTGCACTGAACCTTGCTTTGCTTTACGGACTTTTTTCCTGCCAGACAGGAACAAATGCCTCTTTGAAGTGGAGTATCTTTTTCTTTCATGCATCTCAGAGATCATCTCCCGATTTGTTCGAACGCATATTAGTATACCAGTAATGCTTAATTAGAATACTTTTATATCAAGTAAATATTTTCTTAAATGCATAATTGATTGCGCAGGGAAGGAAGAACTGCAGGAATGGAAATCATACATCATTTCATTATTAATGGCAATGTCTAAATAAAATGCAGACCTTGTCATATTTAATGGATGACTGAGTCCATTCTGCTTTAAAACGCAAACTGTTGTGTTTTGGGTTTTTTTTTCTTTAAAGGTGCCTGCATAATTTCAGCTGGTTTAGGTGGAGTTTAATATTTCCGTAACTGTGTTTGAGGGGGTTTAAGTTTGTAGGACCTAAACTAGGTTGTCTCAGAACAAACCAGTAAGGAAGTGGTCTTGGCATCGGGTTGAAAGTTAATATTCTCTTAAAGAGTTTTTTTTCCCAGAATAATTTCATTTAGGGATTTTCTTAAAAACTGCGTAACATCTAATGAAGATTTTATTTTTTTTAATTGTACGTAAAATTGAAGCTGGTGGAGCTCTGCAGATTTTCGCTCACTGTGGCTGTGGTCCGTAGCGTGACCAAAAGGCAAATTCTGTTTCTTGTACTTTTATGTGCTGTGAGGGTTGATGAGTGATTCTGAGGTCTGAATGTGGTACGTGCAGCAGAAGTCAGCCTGCCCTGGCCGTGGAAAGCCTGGGGTGCTTGGGGCTGTGTTGCGTTTGCCTCCACACATAGAAACCTTGAAAACTTTCCTCTGCATGGGAGTCTGTATTGCAGAGCAAAGCTTGTTCACTGGAGAAATAGTCTCCAGTGGACTTAGGTGGGATTAGTGCATGTTCCATCTCCTGGGTGCTTTCCCACTGAGCTCCCAAGGTAGACGGTTTCATGAGATAGCTGCATGCTGGAGGTACAACATATTTTCTTGCCCTTCCTTTGCCTTGTCTTTTGGACCAGATCCATCAGGGTGGCATTGGAAGCTCCTTTCAGCAAAGCTTCCAGGTTTTGTCTCAATGCCTTGCAAAGTAGAGAAATTTGTCATATTATCCACTATGTGAATGCCAGAAACAGCCACATGTTCCCAGGACACGTACAGGTGCCAGGCCTGGCACAGGCTAATTTTCTTCTGGCAGGATCACTTGCTCTGTATCATGGCAGTGCTGGACAGGAATGGATCAGTGTCTGACCAATGCGGGTGATGCAAACTGTCCTTGCTGGGGATCACTGCCTGTGGTTCGCATGACTCCCAGCACCCATGCATAGTTCCCAGCAGTGAAGGTGGGAAGGCTGGGAGGGGTGAGGAGGATAACTGCAGGTGAAATGCAATGATGGGAAGGAGAATGACTGAACATGAAGCATCTTGGCAGCTTTGGGCACACGTTACAGCTGGTGCTTGCAAAAGGATGTCAGGGATTTTGTTCCCCAGTATTTGGCAGAGTTGTTGTGTCTTCCTTGCCCAGCACAGACACAGAGGTCTTCAGATCTGAGCTGTGGAGAACTCCAGCTCTTCTCATCTCTAAATCTTTAGAATATTGTAAATAGCTCATTTGTTTTAAAGCTTTAAACTCAAACCTTTGATGTTGCTTTTAGGAAGTTAAATAATAAAGCACAGTGTTCTGCAAACGAGGGCTTTTGTCAGAAAACCTTGCTTTACAATGAAAGAAAGAAAACATAAATAAATGATACTCAAATATTTATAAAGGCATTCAGCAGATCAAAATGTTTCATTCTGCCTTTATATTGTTACTTCATGTCTCCCCCTCTGAGGCTATTTTTTGTTTAAACTATGCAATGCAGAATGTATTTTGCTTCTTATATCATTAGTTTGCAGTGTTTTACTGAGTCCTTTCTCACAGGGCCATCAATAGGGCATTCAAGGGATATGTATGTAACGTATGAACATTATTGCGTTGGCTGCTGGTTTTGTGCCTTGCTACTATGCAAGGGCTAGCTCAAAGCAAGAGATACAAGGCTGCTCCAAAGATAATATTAGTTGTCTGCAGGCTGGTTGTGCCCTGTCTTTGTGTACTTCTGTTCAGGCATTGCATGTGAGATGCCCCTGCCCCCAGCGTGTTAGATGCTGCTGCCTTATCCTGCCCAGGGAATACG
This sequence comes from Ara ararauna, assembly GCA_028858755.1. Classification (NCBI taxonomy): domain Eukaryota; kingdom Metazoa; phylum Chordata; class Aves; order Psittaciformes; family Psittacidae; genus Ara; species Ara ararauna. The sequence goes on from CM054386.1 coordinate 2,070,342, forward strand.
GGGTTCCCTGCTTCTGTCAGTGGCAAATCCCTGTCTTCAGCTTCACTCAACCCAATAGCAGGAATGCATCCTGACCCCTTTGCTATGGACAGGTAGTTCAGCGGCCTTCTGTCTGCTTTTTCCCCCCAAATCCCTCTGGACCAATAGGGCACTGTGGTAGGGAAGACTGCTCAGAACTCAAGAAAGGGGGAGTCTCTAGAGCCAGAAATTCCAGAGCTCTTTAAAAGTCCTGTGTTGTTTTTTGGGTTTTTTTAATCCCAAATAAATAGTTGGCATCACTTCTGTCAGCATCTGAGCTCCTTCAGCTCCTCATCTCTCCATGTTGACCATGTACTTACTGCATTGCCATCAGTAAGGTTCGGTCACAGTGTCATTGCCCAGAGGAGAAACCTTTCATTATGGTAAGAGGATCCTGGCCATGTTCTTGGAACTCCCTTATGGTATCAGTGTGTGCTGCTAAACAGCAGAAGGAAAGAATTTGGCACACTGAGCCCACACGGGGGATCCTATGTGCAAGGTGTGCTTTGGAAGAACATAGCAAAGTAATAAGCCCAGTGCATTTTAGCAGAAAAACAAGAGCCATTGTTCACATTTCTCATTTGCCTGGCTGGGGGCAGGGGCTCAGAAAAGCGTCCTGTGGTTATCTCGGGGGACTTTGAAGAGGTTTTCAGAGGTGGTTCTGAATCCGTAGCATTCATTGCTTCCTGCGACACGTGTGACCTCTCTCAAAACTCTTTTGTCTTCTTTAAATATAAACAAGGTTATTTATTTATTTATTTAAGTGTTAGTCAAGTTCTGTATTGGAGGTTAGTAAAGAACCCCACAATCACTCAGTGCTTGCTGTTGAGCAGCATTAAGTCTGCTCAGAACTAAGCTTGACTGAGTTATAGTTTTTGTTCCTGGAAATTCAAGGATTCCTGGGATTCTCACTGGACAATGAGATTATCTGGGTTTTTTCTAACTTTGAAGTTAACATATTAATTTTCTGCTGCTTCTCGTTTAATCACCCACAGTTCAAATGCAAAAATAGAAGAAACCCTGTTGTGAAGAGGGAATTTGAAATGGATTAGAAAACTCCTGACAAATTATGAAACCCGTTAAAGCACAAAGCTGTGTTACAATTGTACTTTGGCATTTTGGTTTTCTTTGTGGATGATGTGAAAAGAGAAAATGTGAATTGACCCAACGCACTGGCAGTTGGAGAAAGCTGTTCTGAACCCTCTTAGTGATCACTGGCAGAAAATGTCCTGAACTTCCAGAGCAAGTCATATCAGGGGGCTTCAATCTCTGGGGTGTCCAGCTTTGAGTTCTCAGGGGGTTTCCTGGTTTCCAGAGCAGAGATTTAACTCCTATGCTCATTATTTCACAGTCTAGCTTCCAAAGCCACTCATCTACCCAGAGGTGCAGGTTTAAAAACTGAAGCATAAACATCTTTGGGAAACCCAGCCAGAATGGTGCAAGACTCCTGCTGGAGGAACCCCTCCTGGACCACTCCGGGATGGTATCTGCTCCCCACTATCATTGCTGCCAGTTCATGGAGGTGTTTGTTTCTCTCCCCTCTGGCGGGGCTGTTGCTCACCAGGGAGCAGTGCCACTGGTGCTTCATCTCCTGCAGTGCTGTGATGTGAGGGTCATGCACAGCATCCTCAGCAGTGCGTGTGATTAGGGATGTGGTTGGAGGGACCTTGACAGGAAGGTGTTCTCAGCAGCAATCATGTTGTAATGATGCAAGTAAACCTGTTTCCTGACTTCTACTCTCTGATGGGGCTGTAAGACTGTGAGCTCTGCAGTGTTTTCCATGTGCTTCCCGGCATGAGCTCATGATGAGATTTCACTCTGTGCTGCTTTCCGCCCTGGAGTTTTCATGGAAAGGGTTGTCAGAGAACTTTCCTTTCACAAAAATATATATAAAAATGATGCTTTGTGCTGTTACGTGGCTGTTGTGGGTGCTCTCATGGTATTTGTGGTGGCCTTCGGCAGAGAGGTCGGGCAGGGAGAGGAAAGCTTGGCTGGGCACAGTTATCCGTTCCCTGCCAGCAGCACTCCAGGGTAAAGGCCACCCAAGGGAGTAGGGAGAGGGTAGGAAGGAGAAAAGGGGTCACACCATGGAGTAATGTCAAAGAAGCTAGTCCTGCTTGCTCTAAAGGGGGTGATACTGTGCTGTCCCCATAGGATGTGCCCAATCTTGTGCTCCAAGGAGGACCATGCCCATGGGTGGCTGTTGATCTGTAGCATTGCCTGTGAAGATGAGGAGTTGAGGTTGCTGATTTCTATAGCAAGAAATGTAATTGTTTAATAGTTACTTCATGCCTAGTCTCAAGATGCTGCTCTTAATTGTGGCTCATCAGGTAGCTGGTCCTCTAAGGGCATCTGCCTGGCACCTAGGGCACTGCCCTGCAGCTCTGCAAGGTGAGGGGCATCTCCGTGTGTCTGTCTGTCCACCCATGTAGAACTGTGGAGCTGTGCAATGGGTGGTTTAAGCTGTCAGAGTTTGCCATCATGAACCACGTAAAAACCCTGCAGTCCCTGGTTTACATCAAGCTCCGTGTGAGCACGGTGGGGACTTGCCTGGTTCCTTCACACGGAGGCAGTGGGAAGGCGAGTGTCCGTCTGTGCTGGGAGTGTCAGTCCATCCTGGGAGCGTCTCTTTGCCTCCCGAGAGCCCTGGGGCAGCGTTGTGTCTGTGTGTCCTCTCACATTACAGGGCCCTCTCTGTGGCTTCCTTGGCCTATTATAATACAAATAAATAATCATAACAAAAGCCCATGTGCCTCCTTGGGAAAATAACAGTTTTCACATGCAGATACTCAGGAAGATAAAATTGGCAGCTCTGACTAGTCCTGCTGATTTGTCCACACATTTATTCTGATATGATGCTTAAATGGAATCAGCTTTCTGTTCTGGCACTCACAAAACACAGATTTCCTACCCCTAGTCTCAGCATAAGAGGAGTGGAGATGGGAAATAAGGTTTGTTTCTAAATGAGTGGGAGAGAAATCAGGTATGTGACTCCTCTAATTCAGACAAGGCTGTCTCTTATTGTTTGGCAGTTTGACTACAGCTTCAGTACATGGGAAAAATTTCTCTTCCAATTACACAGCAGTTTTGTGGTGGCTGAGTGCTATAAATGGGACTGCTTTGCAGCCAAAGATATCTCATTCATAAATCCCACTGTTCCACTCTATAATTTTTCTCTTTTGGATAGATGAGTATTCTGTGGTCATATCAACCACAATCATGCAAGCAAAAATGAGTAGTTAAATATTGTGACAGTCCTATAAGTCTTCTTAAGGCGCTGTGCATAACACAGTTATTCAAAAATGTCACTTGGTGCGTGGAAAGGAATTGACCCTTTACTAATATTTCCAGTAAATACTCTTGATTAAAAAAATAAAAAGCTGAAGATAACTGGTCTGGTTGGATAATTCATAAATTTTACCTAGGCGCTGATATTTCGACACACGTGTATAGACATACGTGTATATGGATACATACAGAGCCATCTGTGCTATAAACATGCAGGTGTGGTATATATGCACTCATATGTTACCCTTCGTATTGGGTTTGCATGGCAAGGTTTTGTCAGCAGCGGACTCTAGGGGTGGCTTCTGTGGAAGTTGCTAGAAGCATCCCACAGAGCCAATGCCAGCCAGCTCTGAGATGGGGCAGAGGGAGGGAAGGTGTTTTTAAGATTTGCTTTCATTTCTCTTTATCCTACTCTGATTTGATTGCTAATTAAATAAAGCTCACTTCCCCAAGCTGAGTCTGTTTTGCCCATGATGGAAGCTGGTGAGTGATCTCCCCCTGTCCTTATCTTGACTCATAAGCCTTTTGCTATATTTTCCCTCCCCTGTTCAGCTGAGGAGGGGAGTGATAGAGCAGCTTTGGTGGGCAGCTGGCATCCAGCCAGGGTCAACCCATGAAATCCTTATATGCTCACTTAGTTTCTACAGTGTATGTTTATGAATTTAACATGACTCTCCCTCTCTATTTGCTGTCCCTGGGAACACCTCTAGCCAGCAAGGTAAAAAATGAAATACACATCTAAAGAAATGTTCCCATAAAAGAAATAACTCCCTGATACCAGTGCTCTGCACTCCCGTACCCATTAGCATTCAGTGCAGCAGCTACTTTACACTGATCCTGTAGGAGAGAGCTGTGGCTTTCAGCACTCCCATAGACCCTGTGTCACCTGCTCAGCTGGTGTAAATTGGGCAGTTCAGTGGAAATCGTGAAGTTGAGCTGATTTACACTAGCTCAGAGGCTGGCACTGGCACGGAACATTGGGGGGCTGAGTGAAGACTCTTCCTCACAAGTACATACACGTTTGTGCACGTCTTCAAATACATCCCTGCATACTGGAGACATGTACATGTGTGCAATTCCATACCTATGCATGTTTCTGTAGGTGTCTATTTTGCCTGATCAGAAACACACAGAGTGGAGCTTCTGTCTGCAAAACACCCATAATAGATTCTTTTTTCCTCCACCGCTGGTATCTTCTTTTTGCTCCCCATTTTTTTTTTCCTTAAACTTAAGCAGAGCTGTCTGTCTAGAAGTATATATTCACACTGAGAGGTCTAGTTATCCTGTAATTATCCTGTAATAAGCATGTGTAGCCACTCTTAGTGTCAATGAGAACTTCACATGCATATCAAAGGCGAGAACAGATTCATATGCTGTGAGCAGGAGCTGAAATTCAGATTTATAGTTCATGTTGTGTTTAATAGATAATTCCTTGTCAGGGAGCTAAAAACTCTGAAGTGTTTATAAGATTCCAGGTTTCCTTCCTTTTTAGTTAAAAGCAGTAGCAGAACACAAACTATGTAAGTACCATTCTGTTGTATTAAGAACATACATATTTACAGCGAGTACTTCTTTCCCTCGCTCTTCTGGTTTTACTGTAATGGCTTTCCTGTTTTCAAAACTCACAGAGAGTGACCTCCAGGGTCTCTGAGCTGGACGCACTTGTGTGGCCAGAGACCAAACTAAAATGAAAGATTAAAGCAATTCTGAAAGATTTCCTGATAGGCCTCTGCCAGCGCTATTTCAGAGAAAAAGTCCCCTGTCATCTGGCCCTCAGCCATTTCCCCACCACCTCTGTGGGTGTACAGCAGATAGTGCTTTCAGAGCTGCACTCTGAGTTTTTGTGGACCTGTTTATTAAATATTTAAGCTTTTCCTTCTTTTCCCTGCCTCTAATTCAGTCACACCGCAAGGAGAGCAGGATTTTCTAAAAGGTATTCAGCTCTCTAGTGCCTGATAATGCGCTTTTTGGGAGGATGAGCCTTCATAGCACAGCTACGTCTTATTGGTGGTTTAGGGTGGGCTTGCTGCTCTGCCTGCCCACTTTGTGTGAGAGGGGTGACACAGGGACTGGCAGGGTCATGCTGAGAGTTTGGCTGGAGGAGGGACAGAAGCTTAGAGCAGGATTGCAGCATGTAAGATGTGTCACAATGCAGTGATGTGGGATCCTTGTCTGCCTCAAAAACATCCCACAGCTCCCGCTGCTCCATTAAGGCCATGTCTCATCCCTCCATTGGCCACCTTTGGGCTGGATTCCCCTGTTTTGGCATTTCCCTATGCAGCCAGCTGTGTTTCTCGCTTTTTGCTCACTCTGAAGAAATCACGAATTTGCGGATGTGGGATTTTCAACTGTTTTTTTGTTTATGGGCAGTAGTACCCAAGATTTGGGTGCCATGCATTATCTACCAGAAGCATAGGTGGGCAAGCAGTCTCCAAGCTCCTCTTCTGGAAAATCTGCTCTGGAGCAGCCATGCAGTCATGTGTTGCTTAGGTAGCACCCTGTGGAGTCAGAGGATTTTAGGCTTTTTTTGGCAAACAGCTGGATAAACAGTCATTTTCATGATGTTGAACTGAATCGGTTGCAAAGAGGTTGCCACCGAGAAATGGCACAATGGTTACAGTTATCTGTCAGCTGGGCAGGCACAGGATTAATCTTCAAATAAATTCTGTTTCAGATCACTTTACACTCAGAAATATTGCTCTTCTGCTTCCCGGCATTACCTAGGATTAGATACTAAGAAACACAAACATAACTAAACCTTCGGAAAAGGGTTCCTAGGGTGAATTTTGAGGCAGGGATAAGAGGTGAGCAGAGACTCAGCCCCAGACTGTACCCCAATTTGCACCTACAGCCCAGGAGAGGCTCCCCCACTTACCAGGGTGAGGGATAGTGCCAGCCTGCAATATGCTAGTAAAGCCCATTCTTTGATTCCAGATGTATGTAAGAAACATACATTTTCTCCACTATTCTAATTAGGTTTTAAGTGGAATCAGTGGCATAAAGTTGTTTAAAAAATTGCATAACAGAAACCACAGCTGATCTTTAAAAACTCCTTTTCAAAAGGAAATGGTGATTATAAATAAGAAGGCGATTTTATAGCTCAATTACTTTAGTAAGTTGATTTAACAGCTTGTTTTTTCAATCTACACCAAACCTAAGATAAAGGATTGATAATGTAATATGTAGAATGCATTCAGCATAAAACCTGAAAATCCTACATCATACCCTTGGAAGAGAAACATAAATGCATGCCGAAGTCTACAGTGGTTTTATTTTAACTAGTATAATATAACAACATGACATGCTGTGAAAAATAAATAACTTTTGAAAATGCATTTCCCAGGAATGAAAGTAATATTGAAAAATGACTGAAGTAATCACTTTTGTATGGATTCTGAGAGCAAAAGAGAAGAAAAGAATAATTCAGAGCTCAATGCAGTGTTATATGGAAGCATATAAGGGTTTTATAAAATACACAGCTCGAGCCTGTCCTCAAGCCTGTGTATCTGCTTACGGTCAGATGTGGTGAACTTTGAGCGGTCCCTTTTTCTGTGAGTAGTCTTATTAAAACTGAAGCATCCTGCTATGCATGCATGCTTTATTCAGTCTTGAAGTGACAGAATATGACCTGTAGACAGAGCACGCAAGCTTCTGGTCTCTTACTAAATGCCATTTTTGCTTTGATTATCATTTTTGGTGTGGAACAGACTAGCTACAGTGGAAATTTAATCTGGTTCCCTTTAGCCCCAATGGGAACAGCATCATGTCTTCACTTTTCTGGGGGCGATTGTTTTCTCCCTGAGAAATCTCCTATTGTTTGCATTCAACTCACTATTATATTTTTAGCTCACAGTTCCTAATAGAAATGGCATGCAGTAATTGCAAGTCTTGGAGTATTTACCTGTTGTTTAGATCTTTTTAGTATCAGAACACTAAGAGAACGTGATTTAGGGATTTTGGGGTCTGAATCTTCTCTCAACTATGCCAATATAAAGGGGGAATAAATTCTCTAGAACCAGGGGAATTGGTTACACGTGATATAGAGCGGTATTCAAATAGCTGCAACTCCTGCTTATTCTTGTGGATAGGTTGAAAAAATAAACAGATTCATACTTTGGGTAGGATGTCTCACACTGGACTCTCTGTGGGGCTGCAGTGCTCACCTCTCCAGTTGAAGGCACAGAAAGTCATGTTTTTATTCCTGTGCTTGAGGCTGGGTAGGATGGTGGTTGTTACAGCGCCTTTTTTACGTGCTTCTGTTATTTTTTTGGTAAAAGAGATGGTGCCTCACTTCCAAAGCCTGGTGGTGATGTATATAAAAGGGAAATGAGGCAGCTGTGGTATTGAGAAAATGCTTGTTGGGCAAGGAAGATTATTTTCTTTTCATGGCTACATTTCCACTTGGAGATCTAGGCAGGAGACAGTGGAGAATTGGTACCTTGGTGGCCATAGCTGGGTAAGGACTCTTGTTCCATGGCACTGCCAAAAGTGTTTGTGTTGAACACTTTGCATGGTGCAAATGAAAAGCCTGCAGGTCTTAGACCTAAAATTGTCTTCTTCTGCATTGCCTTAAGTATTTGCAAGCTCCCACTGGGATCAGACAGAGCTCAGGTGGGCAAAAGAAACAGGAGTAGTGCCTAGAGAGTTAAATGTCCAGAAAAGGAGCTTTATGTGGCTTTACGTTAGTTTTAATTTCCTGGTGGAAAATGCTGTTAATCTCTGGTGTTCTCCCTTACACTGTGTAAAACAGGATATTATACCTATAGCAATATTAACTCACTTTTATTGAGGAGCTTTTATTTTTGGTGCAAAACAGTGACTTGAGCATTGTATAAAGTTGGTAGCCATGTGCAAAGACAGGCATGAATGGGAGTGATTCAGTGTCTGGGGTACACTTAGGACATTCTTCGCATCCTGTTAATCATGTTAGTTTTGGGATGGACTTGAAACCCCTGTGCTGTAGCAAAAATCGGTGTTTTGAAGGTAGAACAAAGGAGTCTGTTTGCTTTTACTCAGACCTACAGAGGAGCATTTAAATGAAAGAAGCCTGTCGTTTTTCTTCCACGGCATTACTGTATGTGTAAAACAGTGTGCAGGCAAGAGGGGGTTAATTCAATAAAATAAATATAAAATACTCTCCAGGCTGTTGGACAGAGCTGGAAGGGGTCAGAGGTTGCTGAGCTGCTTCACTAGCACACTAATCGATTTTCTGTCAAGGTAGTGGTGCTGGGGTTTCAAGTAAGAGAAGAATTGAGTGCCGCTCGGGCCCAATTTCCATAATTGCTCACTGCCTTTAGCGTACAACCTTTTATGAAACACAAAAAATATATCACTGAATAGTATTGATTAGCCATTGGTCTGAATAATTCACTTAGTATTTATTACCTGACCCTCAGAGGTTAAATAAATCCACTATCTAACTTTGGCTTGTGAGAAATATTACTTATTCATTGAAATGTGGACTGATTATTACACAATAGGAGTGTATCTTTGTTGTTCTTTTTATCTCCTCCTGGAAAACTTAGTCCCCGCTGCATCTTAACGGCAACAAGTTGAAAGAAATATTTATGGATAGTGAAGAGCATTTTCCAAAATAAACACTAACGCATCCGTACTAGCATAGCTTGGCTGTCTTTTGTGAAGCCTTTTTTTTCCTCACCCCATAGTTCGGGTCACATTTCAGGGTCAAAATTCAAAATCCTCCAAAGTGAACTTTTATGCACAGTGCTAAAATATATTGATGCGCAAAGTTTTCATTGGAAGCATCAAGTCTGCGTAACAGCTTTATTGCTTGTGATGGGATCTTAGTCCATTTTTATAGCACTATTTTTGGATAGCTCCTGAAGGCCGTAAATCTTCCTATCATATTAAACACCCTCTGATAATTAAATTCTCAAAGAAAACAGAAACCTTTCCTAACATGAAAAGATAAAATTTAAACCAGTCGACCATGGACAGCTCACTGTCATTACAATAAAAATGATTTCACATCACCTTAAAATGTTTTGGACATAATCTGCAGGGCATTTTACGGCTTTGTCAAGCATTAAGGCAATAATCAATTATTTATCAGAGGATGGTATTTACATATCGCTTTTAGCATAGCTAAACAGTCCTTCTATTGTTGATGAGCTGATATACCTCAAACACAATAGCATAGCTCTTAAATTTAATTATATACTCATTTACCATAAGATCTAGTCATCTAGATAAAATTGTTCAGTGGCTTGAAGTATTCCCTCCAAAAAGATTTCCTAACTTTGTGTAAAGTCTTTCCTCAATTTCCGGCCTGCATCCTCCAGCATCCCAAAGTATTGTTTTTGAAGTTCGATGGAATTTGTGTTAGGTCAAGAGGAGGAAACTATGTGAAGCTTTTTTTTCTTCCTTTTTTTTTTTTTTAATGAAATGTGGTCTCAGTGCTACCTTGTGTTTGTTGATAGCTCTGTGTGTCTGTATCCAGGATCTGGGCTTATAGTTAGCAGGAGCTTGAAACCCGTGTTCTTGGTGTTATAATACTAAACCTCTTTTCCTGTATCGCATAATGGAAGGAAAAGTCTGTCAGAAAATAATGGGGATATAATATGTACAAGATCCTCTAACATTTACCCAGGTGGCCTACTTCCTGAGTCCTCAGCATGGAGTGATAGTGACAGTATTTAACAGCATTTCAGACCCTTCAACTTGGAGACCTCACTGTGGGTCACCAGCGCCGTGGGATGTGGGGTACGTGGGCACAGATCCTGACCTGGGGCAAGGCATGGCCGCACGGGAGAAATAATTTTGCATCCATGTGGACCTTCAATTTATAACATGTCTGCTAAAGTGCCTGAACGCAATGAGCTGCCGGGAAGTCAATTTATCCGCCTTGCAGGCAGGAGCGGCTGTGAGTGGTACCTTGGTCTTGGGGAACATAGAGCGGGGTGCTTCATGTTCCAAGGGCTAGGTGTCCATGAGGGCTCATGAGCACCAACTGCATTCTGTTGGGCTGTTGAATTCAGTCAGGGTTATTCCCTGTGCTAAGCCCAGCTGGTAACTCTTGGCAGGAGCTGAGTCCATGCATGAAGCTTGGAGACGGATGTAGCAGCTAGCAGCGCTGATGCAGCTTTCAGAGCAGGTGCTGGAGGTGGGAGCACTCTAGCAGGCATTCATGCCTGTATTCACGTGCCTAAATACCTGCACAGATTTGGCCTTTAGCTAAACTTCAGGCATACAAATTCTGCCTGATGTGTTTATGCCACTGCTTTACACCCAGTTTATATTAAAGGGGTTTATTCCTCTGAGGGATACCTTAATGCGTTCTTCTGCTGTTGACTGGTGTCTTTTACTTCTCTCATTTCAGTGAGAGAAGGATTAAAAAATGCGTCTTTCCATCTCTGAAAGGAAAAGGCAAATTCAATTCTGCCTGTGCTACCATCCCTTTGTTCAGGTAAAAATTTCCTAGCTGGGATGCACAAATCAGTAGGAAAATGTTTAAAAGAAAGTTTATGATGGCATCCTAGGATAATTCTGCTGTGGGTGTTGAAAGAAATATGTTACCTGAACATTCTTTTCTGGAAAGCTAATTATACAAATAACATTTAAAGCAAGCTAATGTCATAATAAAGTCCATAATAACAGGCAAACAATCTACTAGTAAGAGGATCTTAAAGCAGCAGCCCTGTCCGCTGAGGAAAGGAGGTTTACACTGCAGTTGAGCTCCCAGTTTTATTTGCTCTAGGTACTCTTCTACCCTTGCACTCATCACTAGCTCCAAAGTGGTGATGTCTTGGTCCTGGCTCAGGGGATCTATGTTTTGCAGTCACCCATTCATATGTAAGGTGCGTGTAAAACTCTACCAAGAAGTATAATATTTTGCCAGTTTATATTAAAACTGGAGATTCATTTTGCTGTTGCCTGCCTTCTCTGGAGAGAAAATAAAAGAAAAGCATCCTGGCAGTTGAGGGTGAGGGAGGCTGGTCCCTGCTCCCATTTGCATTTTAGGAAGGGGTGAAGGGAATCTGATTTTCTTCCAGTGTTGCTCCACTAGTAGCAAGAACAAACACAAAATCCCAAACTGGCTCCCAGCCTCACTGTGACTCGCTCCTGGGGAAGGAGCATCTTTACAGCCAGGCAGAGTGGAGCAGGGTAGAAAGGACAGGAGAGCACTCCTACCTTCCTGCAGAGTGCTCCTACCCTGCCAGCACTGCCCTGAGATACAAGATCCTTTCCATTTCCCTTCCCCAGGAGGCCTTTGATGGGATGAGGCGAGGTAGAGAATGTACCACGCACACAGGGTATGCTGCCAGAGACTCCCTATAGCTGCTTTTCCCCCACACAGGTCCCTATGCATCTGTCTGTTGTTTCACAGGTGATTTCTTTGGCCTGTGTCAATCATGATGCTGCACAACTGTGTGAGACACCAAAGGTAGACCTGGCAATTTGGAGCTTTTGTCCAAGGAAAAGGGAGGGGAACCTGCCTCCTTCCCTGGCTCTCCTCCCCCTCATACACTTTAATGCATCCTGAAACACACATTTTCTCTTCCTTTTAGGTTGCATTGTACATAACTTTTGAAAAGCTCTGTCAAAACAACTCATATGGGGAAAAAAAGTAATTGTCTTGATATGTGATGATTATCTAGAGCTTAAGCGGCAGCAGAGAGAAGGTTATTTTGTTTGCAATTTAACTAGAAGTGCCCAAGATTTCCCAACTGTTCTATTTTTGCAAATGTAAAAGTTTCATAAAGGGTCAGATTTAGGCCCTTGTGTGGGAAACAACTGATACTGCCAGCAACAGGGCAAGATCACTGCTGTGTTGTGGTTTAAATGTCTTCTTGCATTCCATGCATTGCTGAACTGTATATAGAATGGATGACTCTAAATCTCTAGGACTTCATGTGAATAAGTAACCTTTTGATTTTGTTTTAACATTTATATATTATTTTTAACTCTAGATGTTTGTGACTTCCACCCTCCTTCCAGTAAACAGTCAGCTTATAACACAGGAAATTATTGGGGCATTTACGAACAACCCTTAGAAATGGAGACCACTTTTCTTCCTCTTTCTGGACTCTTTTTAATGTTGTCATCTGCATGGTTTTGGCTCAAGACTAGAAGCAAATGGAGAATAAGGAATTGCCATCAGTATAGAAAGTATATAGCTTTCATGTGCGGTAATGGTATATCTCAGCAGATTTAGTAAAACTAGAGATGTCACATTCACAGCTGGTTAACATTTTACGCTTGAAGTCCTCATAACATTTGTATATGTTTCAACACTTCTTTTTTTCTAACTTAGGACCATCTGTATTTCTCATATGTGACACTGACTGGGAAGCACAGACTTTCACAGAACTGGCAAATGACTAGTTAGCTCTACCAGATGTCTGTCTCTTCCCACTTTATCACCCTAGATGGTATTAAATTGAAATTGTGTTGGGGAAATGGTGGACTTCTGAACTAAACTGTTCCCTAAAGAAGTTTCAAGTGAAGAGCTGAGTTCCCAGGATCTTTGCTGCACTTGTAACAGCAATAATAAGAATGATGGATTTGCACAGAAGGAAGACTTTTAATTTTAAAATAGATAATTGTAGACTAATCTAAGCAGGTATTACATCTGCAAGAAAGGCTGTTAAAACCTATTCTCCTAAATTTCAATTTGTCCTCCACGTACTTCTTTGCTCAGCACTATAGAGCTCATTGTGCTTTTCTCTTCTTTTCCTTGTAGCAAAAAAGTTAATTTCTCATGCTTGCAAGGGATAAACACATGGAAAAAGACCCTTCTTTCCTGCTGCTCAGGTCCCATCAGGAAAAATCTAGAGAAGTAACTGGTGTTCTGGTTGCATCTCTTCTGAGCAATCCTACACCAGCAATTCATTTTTCCTCCCTTGGTTTCTGTCAGACCATACGGTACTTCAGTTGTTTTGCACTGCAGTATTGACTACATCCTTTTAAAGAATCTTGTCATGGATTTTAGTCCAGAGTCAACTATGCAGGCTAGGGGAAAGCTCCAGCAGATCCAGTCATGAGGATAAACAACAGCTTGGTATCGTACAGAGCAGCGTGATTGGTGTCCCCTGAAGTCAGAGACCAAAATTAATTACATTTAATCAACCCATGCTGAATAACTGAGCTAGACACCTCAACCTTATCATGCTATCGCTTTAATGTCCTACTTACACTCAGAGCTGAGGTTCAGGGGATGGATCTGACCATGCCATTCTGGCACTTTGCTGGGAAAATCAAAGATCCCTTCAAATGGAAGATCTGTGGGTATGCCATTAAAAAGTGATACATAATGCTTGAAAAGAATATCACAAAATTGTTTCAAATCACATTGCTGGGAGCTTCCATTAAAGGGAAGACTTACTCCTATTCTAAGGTGTACATTGTCAGTAACTAAAGTTAGCAGGAATCTGATTCCAGTTTTTACATTCAGACAGACCTGTAGAGACATATTAAGTAGAAAATCCACAGAAAAGGAGAACCACCTATAGGAAATCTTGCAGGGTTCAGACAAGGGCAGTTTCATGTGACCTCGTAGATTGGATATAAAAAGGCTGCTATTAGTTCCATGTCAGTTCTTATAGCGAATGTTGCAGAATAATGGAGGGTGTTAAGCTGTCAAGTACTAGCAAGGGTTAATAAGGTTAAAGAAGAAGTAAAAGCAGGGTACCAATAATAAAAAAAGACCACAGATAAATATGCTGTAATAAATGAAGGATGGTATATCAAGGGGGAAACTAAAGTCATAACTTGGGAGGAAAGCAGTTGGAGAAATTTGAAGCAGGATAATACTGTATTGTTTCTTTTGTGCCAGTGACATGGCTAACCCCATGCAGTGTGTGGTGCTGTGCATCCAAGCTGAATCCCCCTATTTTCCACAGATATCTGGGGGGAAAAATAATGTAGCTGCATCCCCTAAATGTTCTAAATATAAATGGAGGGATGCAAATGAGTGAATAAATGCATATATGGACTAAGTAAATAAGAGAATCCCAGGAATAGGAGCAAAGCACCTGGAGTTAGACATGAACTATCTTTTGACATTGTCCTCTGCGTTGATTTGGACTTCGGTGGGGTTTTTTGTATCAGGATTCCAAAGCAATTAATATCTGCAATTTTTTAAAGAAGAAAAATGTAGACCTTGAAGCTCTTATGACATATTATTAGTTCAAGGTGTTTCTAGCATTTGTGTTAATTTTGGCCTGCTAGAACATTAGTAAGGAAGAAAGTTAGAGGGGTTTTTTTCTTCCTTAGGGATATTCTCCCTGTTTCATAAGTCAGGCCTGAGTTTTGGAAGTCCTTACATGGACACTGTCCTTCATCCTTAGGCACGGTTTCTGTGAGCTCATTTATTCCAAGGAGATCAGTATTGCCTTGTATAAAGGCTGAAGAGAGCTACTGGACTGCAAAAAATGCTTAGCTGTGATCTCAGTGGGTATTTTCATTTTAGTAAAACTGCTGGCAGGTCTCACAAGCTGTTCTTGGGGTGATCTAGCTGTCTGTTGCAAATGCAGTCAGCAAGTTACCGCTTCTGTTGGGAAGGCTCATGGATTTGTTGTTTTGTTTATAACCAATGTAAAGAGCTGGACAGCAGATTATTTTGCCTAAGTACTGCTCCTCAACCCTTTTAGTTGTAGCTCCACCTGTCTTATCCGGAAAAAATATTAGTCCAAAGGACCATCCAATGTATTGTTGCCAAAATGTTTTTATTCATAGCCAAATACTAACCAGGCTAAGTTTTGAATAGTTGTCTTTGCTTTCAATTTTCCCCATTCTGTTTGCTCTTCAGCATGCCTGCAAAAGCATCCAGATAGTTTTTATTTCTCTGAAAACCCTCTGTCAGTCCTCTTGTAGTCACTTGCAGACCACCAGCAGACAAATGTCAAGCTGAGAAACACTAGAAAAAAAGATGTAAGGAGTCTTGGAATGGCTTTTAGGTTGCTGGGTTTGCTAGCAGGCAGGCAATGGTTGGATCTCGTCTGTCGTTTGCTGGGACCACGAGGCTGAAGGGTGCCCACAGGTTGTCCCCTTTGATGGCCATCTCCCGGCCAGGGTAGGGGCCTTGCAGAATGATGGCTATTTTTGCAGCTGTAGGAAAGTACTGTCCCCATCCCAAAACACTTTGTGCAAACCATCTCTTTACTTTTGATCAGGGAGATTGACTCGGTGGGAGGGAGTTTCAGTTCAGAATGAGGAAAAGATCATATTTATTTCCTCCACGAAGGAGCCTGAGGATTTGTCTCATTCCAAGACAACTGTTTAAAAATACAACTGAAAGAGCATTGGAAAACTTTTACATCATTTATCAGTTTAGGGGGAGGGAACTGAAAACAAAAAATATGCTTGCTTTCATTTGCTTCCCTTTTGTCCCTTCTCCTTCCATCCTTTTGTACTCCAGTCTTCCCCTCCTCACTCCGGGAAGGGAATGACAGGGGAGCAGGGAGAGGCATCGTAGGGCAGCTCTCAGCACATTCGCTTCCCAAACTTAATTACAAGAATCATTGTTAGTTTTCAGCAGAAAATTGGAACATTTCAGCAAATGGAAATTTTTCTGTTAAGATGTTCCTTTCTATCCAAAACGTTCTTTTCCAGAAAACGACTTCGATGAATAAAATTCTAGTTATTTCTGTCCTGGAAAACCTAGCTGGAGGTTCAGATCTGAGCTCCAAGCTGGCTGATGTCTCCTGGACCTATTACAAAAGTTACACATCTCTCTGTGAGCTGCACTATAGGATGCTTGGAGGGGAGCAATATGTTTGTTTTTAATGATGCTGCTAGTTTTCGCTATAAATTTAAACAAAGTGGGTGGCATTGGAACCAGCTGCTAGAATTTTTTTGTTTGTTTGTTTGCATGAGAAAAATGGTAACGTACTGCAATAAATTAAACAATGTACATATTTTTACATAGCGCTCTCTCTGAGAGTCTAGCTGCTGGGAAATTACAGAAGCTGAGGGCAGCGCTGGGCTCTGTATTCATTTCACATGCACTGAAGTAAAGCGACAAATGTTTCAGAGTAACTGGATTTCTTTTTAAAGTGACACTTTATTTGTGCTTGAAAAATGTAATGAGCCTTCACTAAGAGATTTTTCTGGCTGCGTTCCTTCTTTAATGACCTGCCCTTACCAAATAAGCTAAGGAAAAAATAATAATAAAAAAAATAAGGGAAAGAAACCCAAATCCATTTGGTCAACTTCTCTTTTCGTTAAATGGAGAACAGCAACGCTGTTAGGTGGGGAAATAAAATGCAGAACCACACAGGTTCCCATTAATTCCTCAGCCCATCCTTAATTAGTGTTTTACGGCTAATCCTCATCATATATCTTAAAGACTTTCACTTGAGTTGGTTCCCCACAAGTTTTATTGCATGCAAACTGCTTGGCGTAGCGGCTGGGCAGTGGGAACGGCTGTGGTCTCAGTGAGGAGGGAGAGCTGCTGCTCCTAATTGATTGCTCACTGGAGCTTGCCCCAGCTCGTTACCCCCAGGCCTGACTTTCCTCCATATGCCTGGTGTCAAATTTGGGAAAGCAGCTGGTCACTCAGAGCTCATCCTGCGGGAAGTGGTGGGAGCTGAGAAGTGGCGGAGCCATTGGCCACTGAACCATGTTTTGCCGCTGGTTCTGCTGCCTGCAGTTGAGCTGCGTGGCTGCTCCATTCAGCAGCTATTAAAATAAAGCCTTTGAGAAGATTTGTGTTAGCAAGTTCTTAAAGAAATGGGGGCTTTGTTGCAAACGTAATATGCAGATTAGGTACCTTTCAGCATTGCAGTAGCCCACTGAAATAGAGCTGTAGAAAAGGCCCTGCTTAAAATGTGGTGGTACTCTAGCGAGCATCCTCGAGATGGAAAAGTTAATGAAAGACACTAATTTTAATATCCTCAGTGTATAAAATACAAGTGTTTTACAACTAGCAGCAGTAACAGGAGCAGACTAGACCTCTCCCAGTATCCATAATCGAAAAACACTTCAGGGTCCATTAAGGCCATTTAAAGTTGCAATGCAGCCTAATAGTATTAAACTATTATAGGGATTGCACACATGGCATTGGAAATTAATGCCCACAACTGTGAGCAGCCACTGTGCATGCTTTTTTGTCAACACTGCAGTACTTCAAGAATATCTCAATTGTTTGTGATAATTTAGACCTAATGTTGTGTACTTTTTCATAAAATATTACTAATACTCAGCAGAGGAGCTGGGAATTAACATTTGATTAAAGGCAGCTTGGAAATAAATGCTGTTTGGTGGCCTCTCTCTATGCCACTCAGCATAAGTTTATTTTGCATTCAAATAACCCACGAAGAAGTGATGGGCTTCTAGGTTTCAAATGATTTTCAGTAATTAAACCAAAGAAGAATGACTTGTTCCCGTTCACCCTCTCCCAGCTTTATGAGGACATTTGTCACCTCTCTACTTCTCTCAGGCTGCGGCAGCCAGCAGGTATCAGCTGAGTAAGGCTGTTGGTGGTACAGTAGATCTTGCCACCTTTTAAGCATTGTGGTTCTCTCTCTTGCAGAAATCAATCTGCTGGGGAGCTGTACACACTGTGGATGGGAATGAGAGTCTCATTTTCAATTTACTAAGCAAGAAAGTTGCGCAGGAGGTGGAGGGAGTTAGGAGGGGAAAATCAGAATTCCTTAACATGTCCTTTGAGCTGGGTGATGCTGTGTGCTGAGCTAGGAATAGCCCTGGCACCAGCCCAGGGGGGGAAGCTCTCAGAAACTTTGCTGTCTATCCGTCCACTACATGTAGCAGGTCAGATTTAAAGAGTGAATTTGAAGAAAGGAGAACGAAAACAATTTCAGGGGTTGTTTTGCATCGTTTTCTGTTCTTTGGCGGTTTGGTTGGGTTATTTTTCCCGTGCCATTGGATCCTGTTCTAATTATAAGTTTTTGTACTGCACACCAAATATTTTTTTAAGCCTGTGACAGAAATGTCAGCATAAAGAAGTAGTACCAGCACTCTGCCAAACGTATTAAATGTTACTCAGTGATCAGAACTTAACAGCAAAGCAGTATCTGTGTCTGAGGGTATACCCACAAAACAAGTGAGGAGCACAAACATTAATGAACCTCATATAAAACATTTTTAGAGCATTTTTATGGTTGCTATAGAAACACCTTGGCCTTCACTCCTGCTAATTAGTTGGATTTTACACATTTTATATTTGAAAATGCAAATTGGATTTCATAAATTATTACTTATTTTCCATTTATATTTACAGTACTGTTATCCAGATACATGCAGGAAATCTGAGATATTAATTAGTTATAGAACACAAATAAATGTGACATTTATGGTCACAGGACATCTCCTGTTTTAAATATTCATCTGGTAAATGCTTGGAGGAATTGTGCAAAGATTAATGCTTTTGTAGGAGAATTAGGTAAATATAAATGAATAGGGCCTAATAAGTTTTTAATAAAGTGCATTTTTGGAGCAGTAGAAGGACTATAATTATTTTGGTCTGAGGAATGCAAGTCAGTCTTTATGTAGTCACGCAGTACTAAGGATATTGCTCAGATCTTTCTTTTCCTCACCCCACTGGAAACTATCACCATTTACATGGGTATAAGTCCTGTGAGGTCCCACAGATGAGGCTAATGTACAAAACAATGCTGCTAGGAGAACTGGGTATTAAGTCCTGTCTTCTCTACTCTCTAAATCTTGTTTGAAGTGCTGTACCTTTCCAGTGTTGTATGTAGTAGTCCAGGAAATGCTCCAGATTCTTCCAAAGTATGCACAGTATGCTTCTCTCAGTGTTTCATTCAATAAATACCCCATTTGAGTCAGTGAGGGCTGAGGAAAAGGCTGCAAAGTTCAGGCTGTGTCTGTATGTCAGTATGTACAGATTTACCCATTTGCTACTGACGTGTGTTCAGACACACTATGAAAATTCAGTTCTTCTTGACCTTATTTGATCTGTGGATTTAGTAAACGAGAAAAAGCCTTTTAGCCTTGGTGGTCCAATGGATTTCCTATTGTACTTCTATAATTTTACAGTACTATTTTAGTGATAAGCAAGAATAGCCTGTTTTCCTGCATCTGTAGTTCTGTGTAGGTCCATATTTTTCCACATGCTAAATAGTTTTAGGAAGGCACTTGAACAAACATCTGAAAAACATGGTTTGTTCATATGTTATCTTATTAATCAGTGACTTCCTTAGATGCGTGTGTTCTGGACTGCACTCACTACAGTTTAAATGAGTTTATTAGCTGAGAATATGAACAGCTTGTTCAAATCTAGTCTATTTAAACCATAGAAGTAAAATACTAAACAGATTTACTTTGTATGTTACATTGAAAAAGAACAAAAGTTTGGAAAAAGCTTCTTTTCTCTTTTGGAAATTGAAACTGATATTAGCAGTGAACATATGCACATGTGCTTGATGTAGTCAATAGCAGGAGCGCCGCGGTGAGCGGCTATCGAAGTGCTGCAGACAATGCTAATGGAACGGCTCCCAGATCTAAAAACATTTTTGTTGGCTATTTGATATTTGAAATGCCAGCGGACAGCCAATCTGAAAAGGGAAAAAATTGCATTTCTGATATGTTACATTGTGTTAAATTGGATTCTGTTGTCATGCCATGTACTGCTGTGTCATTTCATGTATTGACTTTTAACCGGCTGGAACCATGTCGTTTTTAGAGATTGCAATGTGACAAAATCCAACTTGCATTACTGAAAGAGCAGTCACTATTTCTCTTTCAGGATTCTGGAAACCAGAGGAGGAATTCACTCCTAAGTATTTATGGAGCAAGACATGTGGATATGGAGTACAGTCTTATGCTGATTACTATCTTTCCTGCCAAGCAAAAGAATAGTGCCTGTGGAAGGGAGGTGGGAAGATAGCTGCACACACAGAGGTCCAGATCTTGCAAAGTTAGACGATACAGAGGAGGGGGAGGGATTTTCTGCTGTATACTCCATAGGGAGTATACAAACTAGTGAACAAAACTAGATGTGAGCTATAAAACTTTTTGCCCCAAGTTCTTCTTGCAGTAGCTTTTCCTGCCAGCCTTTCACACCCAACATTCATCTAGTAGTAGATAGGTCAGCACATGGATAGGTCGCGTGCACAGATCACGTGCACCCCAAAATGTTGTGCTTCTGGCTGTGATGGTGGGTGCTCTGGTGTGATGGGTGGCTGAGCATCTGCAGAGGCAGCTGGCTCAGCTTTGCAGGGCTTGGGGAGTTGCTAAAATGGGAAGAAGAATTTGATCCCTTTTAATGAGCTCCTACATTGTCACTGCATAGAAATAACACTAAGGCCATCAGAAATGTTTAGGTTGACAATGACACATTTTGACTCATAAAAAAACCCAAAGAAACTGCATAAATAAAAGTTCAGTAACTTCTGCATAACTGAGGAAGGAGAAAATATTTGCAGAGCCGGGACTCAGTCTTCTGTGAGCAACATGCGTGAAATGTGGTAACGTTGAACGTTTAAACACAAAAAAAGAGTTAAAACATGAAATATAAGGCACAGTTCAGTGAAAAGTCAAGCAAGACAGTGTGCACCCTTCTCCAGCCTGACACATGGGCCAATTTGCCAGGACATTGCTGCACTGGTAATTATCTCTGGAGCAAACAGGCTGTTCCCTCTAGCAGTGGCTTGTGTTTCAGCTCCAAACTGGGAGAAGGGGCATGGGGACAGTTGGTTGGTTTTTTTTTTTTGTTGTTTCCTTTTTATGGACATCATCTTTTCTGCTTTCCAAGTCCTAAAAATGTTTTTGGTTTTTTTTGGATGGAATAAGAAAACAGCATTGCATTTTTTGTTCTGTTTCTCCCCCAGTACTTTTTGTAGAGAGAGGGCAGGAGACAAAATGAAGTAAAATGCAGAAGTTTTATTTTCCAATTTCTTTGCCAAAATGGAGGTAATGAAATCAGTAGTCCTCTTGGGACTTCTCTCTATCCCTCACTCAAATTTTGGTATTTGTGACATTTGCTCCTCGTATGAGGAAATGCTCCTAAAAAGTCCTGTGCCGAAAATGTCAATAAACAAAGCAATAAAAGAAGGCGGGATCGGTAACAAAAAGGCATTGTTTTTTGGTATGTGGTGAAGAACAGACTACAGCATGAATCTCTCAAAATAGACTCCATCCTTCAGGACGAGGCCCCCATACCTCTTTTGCAGAGGATAAATTAAATGGCGAGGCATTTGCTGGTCCCCGACCCCACCAAAGCAAACAAGCTCTTGAATTCAGGGCTCTCATCAGCACCGGGAAGGCCCTTGTAGGATCACAAAACAAATCGAGCAGTGGAGGGTTTCCGGTCAGCCAGCTAACAAAAATATACTATCAGAGGATGCAGTCCACTGAGCTCTGCGTCCGACGCAGCAGTGGGCTGCAAACCTGGGCTTCCGCTGCACCACTTCACCCCACATCTGGAGGGGCTGCGACCATCAGCATCGGACCGTTTTAGAAATCAGATACTCGGGGTATCAGGAAGTTGATTCGACTTCCACTTCCTTAGCCAAACATGCATTAATATTTAAGGTTTTCTTTTATAAAAGCCGTGTTCTGTCTCAAGCACAGGGTGAAATTATGCGCTGGGAAAATTTGCTGGGTTGAACTGGAGCATTTAGTGATTTTGGGCCATTTTTAAAAAGCACAGGCTAATTGAATCCTGCTGGTTTGTTAGTGCTCTTTGACAGCTTTATATAAGTACTAAATAATATTTATAAGAAATAGACACATCTACATAAGCATACACACACCTACAGAAAGGAGGAAAAAAATATCTATAAAACATTTCCACACTCAGCTAGAAAAGAAATCATGTTTATTATACTCTGTTCTGCACTGTGTTTAGCATCTTTCTTCAATTAGATGGCCAGATGACACAGATCTTCCTGTTACTTTCAGTAAGCACAAGCTTTACTATCAAGGTTGGACCTTTTGCTTTTCCTTTCTTGAAAGACAATTTCCCTTTAAAAAAGCCCCCATATTTTATTGTAGCAGATTAATAGGGTGCCACAAAACTGATAACGCAATCTTGAATGCTGCGTGGAATTCCACTTCTAATCCAAAAGTCTCATTTTTCATACATTAAAAAATATTTCTTGTTTATAAAAGTTTCTTTTTTATTTTTTTCACCTTTTAAATGTTGCTGGGATAAAAAAAAAAAACAACAAGCAGAAAAATAGTTCTGTAAGAGCTTTACTGATTCTGTGTGAATAATCTGTTTTCTTAAATAAGCAGCCTGTATATGTTAATGTTGGTTATCTGAAGTTTCATGGTCAACAGATGTTCAGTGGAATAATATGCAAAGGTTTAAATTCAGGCACTGAATGCTCTTTAATGGGAAGTTTACCTTGTGGATCCAGACATGCTGTCTTTTTAGAAATGCTAAATCCCTTTTTTCCTCTTTTAATCAGAAATTAATGTAAATGTGCCCAATATACTCTTACACACTACTATTTAAAACAACAAGCATAACTTTTGACAGTTCTCTGCCCATGTGCTCCCATCTGCAGATAAAATACAACAGTCAAACCTCTGTCTCTCCCCAAAATTAGACTTAGGCAAATAGCTGAGACTTAAACTCAACAAACTCAGTCTCCAAAGGGCTGATGGTAAAAGAGCATTCCAGAGCCAGGAGTCATGTATCAGCCATGGCCTGTTTCCCATCCCCAGTTGCTCGGAGCTGGGAACAATTAACAAGAGGGCCACAGCTGATCCCGAATGATGGGCTGACAGATTGGGAGTGAAAGTGATCTCCTAGGTGCTTAGCCTCAAACCGCAGCCTTAGGGACCTCTGGCAGAGATTTGCAGAGCGCGCAGGAGGCTGTGCTGCCAGCTGCCAGGGTCGGCTTCAGATGCGGCTGAAGCTGCTGGCAATGGCGTGCAAAAGGGTGCAAGGCATTGATTGCATCTTGAGGTGAAGAGGAGGTGAGAGGAAACGGGAGAGGAATAGAGGATTTAGTTTGTGGGAGCAACAGCCCTGCACTTCCAGGTGGTCTCAAATTAATACTAGGAAAAGGGATTTTGTTGGTATTTAGGGCATTTAATTAATAAGCTGCCAGAGAGGGAAAGCAGATTTGAAAGCTGGCATGGCTTTTTTTGCAGTACAAGCTGGATTACTGTCCTCTTTAACTCATGTTTAGCAACTCTAATTGTCTTCTGTTTTTGGTGTGAAGAATCTAGATCACAAAATTTTTGTTTTCAGCATCCATCTGTCTGCCCATCCTCAGAGATGCACACCTCCTCAGCATTAGATTATATGAATCTGGGATGTGCTTCAACAAGGAGGAGCTGGGGCAGGCATGGATGAGGTGTGCCAATGGTACACAACCGGCTGAGGTTCTCAGCCCCAGCCCATGCACAGTTCTTGACCCCATCAGCAGCAGCCCCTGCAGATCTCTCCTTGAGCACGGCTGTGCAAGGACTGCAAATAGTCACCATATCCGCTCCCAGTCCCTCAGCTGAGACCCGTCAGCCACAAAGAAGGGGCAGTTGGCAGTGCTTAAAGTTTATAATTTTTTCCCATGGGATGAAGCTGACATACAAACCTACCTACAGAGCCGGGGTTTGCTGCTACTGCTTTACCTGTATGCTGAACTGGGCTTTTAATTGGTTTCCCCAGTCTATTTTCCAAGCGTAATAACTGGTTTCGGGTCCTGAGCAAGTGTGTGTTGTTGCTGTTAGGGATGTTGCTGTGATTTTCCAAGGAGGCTGAAGGAGTGAGGTTCCCAAGTCCTTTGAAAGTGTCAGCCTAAGCCCATTCTGCTACCACGCTGGTAATCAGTAACTCATAACATAGGGCATGTGTGTGTGTGTGAGTCCTTATGTGTGTCTCTGTGTGCAGCCTGAATCTTTAATGCAAAGGAGAGGAAGGGGCTTTCTGCAGGTGAATATGAAAGAAACATTGAGGTTTTTTCAGAGGTGGCATCCTGGAGATAGTTATATGGGAAAAGTCAGACACAGCCTAGGGGTGCATCTTTATTTTATTTGTTTGTTTGTTTGGCCTGAAGCTGGACTCATTGTATGATTGCAGCTGCTGTAAAACTTATGTAGGGGCCAGTACTGCAAAGAACAACCGAGTGCCTATTTGTGAATTCTCTAAGCATTCAGAGAACAATTTATTAAATAGAATGAGAAAGCCACTGCTTCCTGGATTTCTAAAATAACATCATTTATATATTATTTTTTTTCTTAACTGTTTTCTGTTAACATTTTTTGAGAGTGAAGTTATGGGCACTTCATTTTAAAAAGATGGGAGTCATTTTAATAGAAGTGGTGGTTGTGGAGTGGTTTATGCACTATGAGATTTACTTTTCCCTTAAATCTGATCCCTGTGCCCTCACTGCAGAATGTTTCAATGAGTGGATCTTTGCTGGAAGGGAACAACAGATGAGACATGGGATGGACTCTGACTAGTGACTCTGGAGATGTCAGCTAATTCCAGCTCTAGTTTCTCTGCTATGCTTCAGGTGGTTGCCCCCAGGTTTTCCTGGGAAAAAAAATCAGCATTTTGGATGCCAAGCTCTTCTCAAAAGGTCAGGAACTGAAAGTATTGAGAATTGCTGAAGGCTTGAGGTAGCTGATGTGCCTGAGCAGTGGGAAACCTGTCCTTGCATTCATCCCTCTGTCCAGAACGATGTCCTGGAGTGAGACAACTCCAGCTGCATTCCAAAGAAGACGGGTCTCTCGGCCAGATCCCCATCTCTGTGTTTCAGTCCTTTGCTCAGGTGTGCAGCGACTTGTGTCCCAGCAACTTTTCTCCTTAAAAACCAGGACTGCTATGGTTAAAAGTTTAAACGAACCTGAAATGCTTAATTTGCAGCTGTGTTCAGCTTGGATAGGAGCATTACCTTCTAAGTTATCATGTCCCCAGCATCCTTACTTAATGAAGTAAACTTTTTTGATGTTAAAAATGAGATTTATTTTTTGTTTTTCTTTTTTTTTCACTCAAGTGTATTTCCTCTTTAAGGTATAAATGTTTCCTTCTATGCTTCTGCTTTCTTTGGTTTAGGTACTCCCTTGGGTACCAATGTAATGGCCATTTGGTCATTCAGGGGGAAAAATGCATTTAACAAATTCTTTTCTGACCCATATCTTGCTTTGAGATGTGCAGAAGATGAATAGTTCTAATACATCCTGCTCTTTTTCTCAATCAAAGCTACCCAAATTTCACAGACAGAATGTATGTCTTCTATGATGCAAAGTTGCAAATTGTATTGTCATCCAGACTATTGATGTTATTTTTGAGGTTTTGTAACTATGGACATGGAACTGTGCAATTGCGTGTAAGACAATGCAAAATGCTACTTTAAATTATAAATACTCAGCATGAAAAGTTTTGTCACATTTCTTAAAAGCCTGCTGACGAATAGCTTTATGCTGGGAAATGGCTTCCTAAGCATGTTTGGTTGTGTGTGTCTTTATATCTGAAAATGGGGATATTTTCTTTTAGCAAAGATTCCCAAGAGATCTGCATGTCTCTTGCTCTTTACCCCTGTTCTATCTTGATTTGTGTGATGATGAGTGCAGCATCACTTTATTGCATTGATGGGATCATATTTAGTGGCCTCGTTGCTTGGTTCTTATGATTGCCCGGAAACTGTATTGACACTGATCATTTCAGAACCTATTATACTCCAAACCTTAAAATATAGTTGATTGATAGAAAATGATATCAATCCTATGGCATCCACAGAGGCTTTTCCACACACTGGAGTCTGAAGAGCTACAACCTTGCAGAGGTACACTAAGTTTGTAAAAAATTTGCATTCACTGCTCTTTTTTCCTGGTTATTAGAAAGTAAGGAAGAGCACAACTTGGATAATATTTGTCATTAATTTTCAATGAGAATGTGATTATGCTTTAATTGATGAGCTCTCCTGTGAAATCTTGTGGCATAGATAATAAAGCTAACAGGTATCTTCCTGACCTGGGGAAAGAACAGACCTTCCCTCTGTATAACCACAGTGCTAATGACACTTAATAGAGAACATCATTCCACCTTTTTCTTTTTCTTATATTCTGCTCCATCACTCATAAGGACCACTTTGTCAGCAAATGTGTACAGCTTCATATATTTTTCAAGATATGCTTGCTACCTATGTGATAAGCCTCATTTTATGTCCCATATTAGGCCTTCTTCCATCCTAGGTTTTATTTATGCCCTGGCCCTGGATTATCTTGGAGCAGGCACTTATGCAATGCTGTGATTTGGTGATTATTATTCTTGACATTTTCCTCCATGGAAAAAGAAGAAACTTCCTGGTGACTGCATTTTGCTGTTCCAGGTGTATGCACTGCACAGCATCTTTACTATCTACTGATACCCTTTCTGAGGTTAATCTATTGTAAAATTAGATTGTAAAAATGGACACAGTTTCCACATTTACATGCCAGCACTGAAGGACTCGTGGAATAATTCAAATACTGTCGAATTCCTTTTGCAGAAATCACTGCAAAATTCATTTGTAAGTGACATGTAAACCATGCAAATTAGCATGGATTCTTCCTCAGTTCAATTCATCTTTCAGTGGTTGTTACCCTTCCCAATCTGATTGCCTTAAGAACACAGATTGTCTTCTCTTGATGGTGAAACTGCTTTAATCCCCTTTTCCAAAGGTCAACTAATCTCCAGTCTCAAGTGCAATAGATGCAAATACAGTTCTCTTGCAATGTTCCTTCTAATTTAATTCTCTCCTAAGCTTTCATGTATAAACCTAGTAATGGATCAAGTTTGGAAGGGGTCAAAAGGTTTTCTTCCAGTAAAATTTAAATTGACATCGCATACTGATAATGGCTTGCTCTACTTTACTATAAACACAAGATACTCCTCTATTGGGATATCATTTTGTGCAACAACACAGTGATTCCAAACAGCAGCAGAACATATTATTTGCCTTGTCGCAAAAGTTAGTGCCTGCAACCTGTGATACAAGAAAAGCAAAGATTCATCGTTTTTAATTCACGGTTGTTATGCAGTGTCTTTGGCCTACTTGTTTTTTCCATCATCCCTAATTGCATTTCTAAAGCAAAAAATTATGCAGATTGGACACAAATATAAAATTAACAATTAATTACCTGCCCATTGCTGAGACCTAAATAAAGGCCAGAATGTGATTATTTTTTATTACTTGGAGAAAAGGCTCAGTATTAACCAGCTGTATAGAGTTGCTTTTTTTTGGTCTTTGGTGTAGAAACTCCCCATCTTTAAAAGCAAGTGAATAAGCACAGTCCATCATCTGACTGACTGTGGACAATCAATGCAGAATGGCAGTGGTGTTTTTGTAGGTGGAACATGCCCGTGACGTCCCACTGAGCTGGATCACGCTTTCTTGTTGAATTCGAAAAAGGGCTGGTGTTATCAGCGAGGGACACTTACAGGATTTGATTGATAAATTTACTGCTTTTGTGGATTACCTCGTCCTTTTGTGCAGGACTGGCAGAGTGTCAGGATTGGCTCTTGACAGACACCAGAACATATGTCCATACTAATTTACGGTGAGGACCAGGGAGCCAGGGCATCATTAGACACCAGGCCACCGTGACAGGGAGTAAAGGCCTGGATTTTGTTGGATGACACTTTTTCCTTCTTGAAGGCAGCCTTTCCTATAACTGCTCTGTATGATTTCACAATGTACTAAATGTGCTGCGTGATCATTAATGGAGTACATGGAGGGGCACAGTAATAAAAGATGGGATTATTGATTAGCTCGTCTTTTCAAACAAAGGGTTGTACAGAGCTTACAGCTTTATGCAAAGAACTTAAAATATTTTTTATTCTGACCTTGTTAGAGTTTCTGGACTGCCTTTTTCCTGCATAAGACATGGAAGATGTGCTGGTCTTGCAGCTGTACCAGTCCCTAGTTGTGCTGGTGGGTTGCCTGTGCTCTTGAGGAAACCTAATGAGTATTTTTGAAACAAAACACTGTGCAGGGTATCAGATTCTAGCACATGAATTATACTTTGAGTGTGTGTTTTTCACCAAAGCAGATAAGAGTGGAAGATAAGCAAGATATTAGGTACCTGGGGGGTATTTTAATTTTCAGGCTACTCTAGACTGGGTGGAGCAGTGGGGAGGGAAGGCTACCACTAGACTCTGCTCCTCTTGCTCTGCTCTCCCAGGAGTGCTCCCACTGGGTTGGAGTGGGGGGGTTTGCTGGAGCAAGGACCGTGTGGTTCTGCTCTTTGTTCCCCAGCTTCCTGAGTGAAATGGCTGGAAACTTCAGTGAGCATCTTTCGTTACGTTTGCAAAAAAGGGGAAAAAAAGTCCTAGAAAGAGGGGAGAAAGAGAAAGACAGGAACGATCCAAATATGCCCTGCCAGCCTGAAATAGCTTGCCACACGTTTGAAATCCATTTCCCACAATGGTAAGAATTAAAAAGCCACAAAAGCCGACCTGTACATTTGTGCTGTTTGAGGATTGCTGATACACAGCAGAGCTGTCATTTTAGGAGGAAATCATCCATCATCTGCCTGCTAGTCCCCAATAATCACCTTCTATTACAGTCAGATTGAATCTTCAATCGGTGGCGTAATGCCAGTTTTTCCACAGTTCTCAGTTTCCTGTTCTTTACAGAGGTATTCAAAATAATTTGCCATTCAACCCTACAGATGTAGCACTCGTGGAGAATATTATTATTGTTAGCATGTTGTGTCTAAAGCAGATCTGTGCCGCAGCATAATTTGCTGAATTAATCGTTGGTCACCCATTTACATGCCTCTCCCCTTTCTATCCCCATCCCACCCAGTTATGATTTTGTAATCATTGTTTTTGTTGTTATTGTGTTTTGTACACACTGATGCAATGCACAGTTTGAAAAAGATGTTGAGCAATGACCCTATTGCTAACTATAAAAGCAATGACCTGATTAGAAAGACTCTATCAAGCAGAAAGCTAAGGGGGCCAGCGCGAGGCAAACTCAGAGGTAAAATGTGTAGTGAAAATGGCAAATGTTAAGACAGGGTTTAGCATGGGTTTTATGGTATCTCCTTCTTTTCTAATTGTTGATGTATGGGAATATAGAGAAGACAATGAGGGTGTCCAACATGACAAAACCTCAAAGATTCCTGATCAGACAAGATATCATGGGGAGTATTTTGGGGATACAGAGGGCTCAACAAAGCTTACCTATCTTTTAAATACTTTAAGTGCACATGAATTTTTACATCTCTTTTTCCCTTTCTCCCCAGTGTGAATTAAGATGCAGCCTTGTACTAAATTGAATCTCTGCCTATCTTTCTCAGTGTTTGTGATTGCTTCTGGTTTTCACATGTCATTTTAATCTTCACCAAATAGATTTCTTTTACCTTTTTGCACAAAATTGAAGTACTGTGCTAAAGCAGAAGCCTTTAGGGCACACCATTGTTCTTTTCCTTTGGAAAATAAATAATAGTAAATATTAAATTACCATACCCACTACTTAAGTAAAGTTTTCGTTCCTCTATCCAAAGTCCAATTTCCTACTTTGTGGTTAAAGATCCAGTATATTTTGCGGGCAGTGTACTGTTACATGCCTGAATTCAGCAAAGGAAAATAGGAAATAATTCACTCTGGCTTGAAAAGGGTGGGGATTTCTTTGTTTCTTTTTATATTTATTCAGGAAAAGCTGACAATCGTCCCACATTAATGAACAACACCATCAATCAAAGTGCTGACAATGAGCGGAAAAGAGAGGTAGATGTCAGACTGACGGCATATTGCTTTTTTCAGCTAGGCCAGGGCTGTTTATAGCACTTTTCACTGGCAAAACTCTGGCTGGAGCTCGACAGGAATAGAAAGCAGAATCAGAAATTGCATGTGGAAAGTTGCTCTTGTGCTTTGTAATTTGAAATTAGCACTGAAAACCAGTTGCTACCGCATTGTTTTTATGGCTTTGTTTTGCAAGGTGGCAGGCTTTTACCTAACTCTTGGTGAAGAGGTGATGAACTTTGCTTCAGTAGCCAAGAGACATCTTAACCAAGGGCTGCAGCACCTTGTGAATAGAGCAAAGATGAAAACACAACTTGGATTATAATCCAGTCTCTTCCTGGACTCCACTGCTCTGTGAAGGCCGTAAATCCTCCCCGTGGGCACTTTTTTCTTGCTGTTCTTTTCTTTCCATGCCATTTACTTGCAGCAAGGAGAAGCTGCCAGGTTCCTCCTCCTGCTGACTGGCTGTGTCTGGGACAGGGCTGCTGGTGCCGAGAGGTTTTCTGATCTGCTTTGCTGTGCGAGAAGGGTGATGTGCCACACGATTTATGGAGGATGGAGGGATGTGAATGCCCAAAGATGAGTAGCTAGATGCCATGGGACCTGGACCACAGTGGAAATAAAAGCTGTGACGTAACAGAAAAACAGTATTTTGTCCACTGCCCAACCTGTCAATTCATCTTCATGCTCACTTGCTCATTATGGAAGACATGGGTTACCTCTGTCACCTCTTAAAATAGCCGCATAAATGTCTACCTCAGGACTGTCCCTCTCCTATTCAGGGTCTGCAGTTTAAAACACATGTGTCTGTTCCCTCTCTCTTCCACTCCCAGCTGAACCAGAGCCAACTTTTGCTTCAACACTTGGCCTGACACAGAGACGAGAAACTCCCCTGTAGCTGCTGGGACCGTGTTATTCTCCTCAGCAGCAGCGTGAGGCACTGAATCAAGCACCATTTCTTTAAAGACTTTATAGAAATGACTGTTATTGGAAATCATTTGAGTCACTGCCCCACTGCATGACCTTGGGCAAGTCATTTCCCCTCTCTGTGCCACATTTTGGCCCTCACCCCTCATCTCTCTGGTTACTATAAACTGTATGATCATCAAGGCAGGGCTCTATCTCTCACAGACATGCACACAAGCATGAACGCAAGATAAAGCAGAGACTTCTGGCTCAAAAAATGGGGGAGGGAGTGGTGAATACAAAACCCAGGAATGTTTTGGTCATTTCAGCTTTGAGAATTCCATAAGAAAACAGTTTTTCCTACTTCTCTGCTGATGTGTGGGAAAACTTTTATTAAACTTTTTCATATTTGAAATATCTGAGAGTTTTGAGTTTCCCTTAATTGTGTCTTTCCCACCCTCACTCAGCACAGAGAAAGAGGAGGAAAATGGGGAAAAATGATTAAACTGAAAAATAATGTTGGAGGGCGTCAGACTTCATGTTTCCTTTTAATGCTTTGGAACTTTCCAAAGACGAGGAAGTCATGAAAGGTTGGAGCAGCAATTAAAAACAAATTAAAAATAAAAAAGAATCCCATACAAGGGATATCATAGAAGGCTCTGAAGCTTCAGGAGCTTTAAATAGGAGATTTTTACAGCTGTTTCCCTTCCTCTCTGTTTTCAGTGGAAGAGCATAACAAAACCTCAGGGTAGGAGGTGCCTCCTGTGACCAGAGAGCATCCCATTAGGGTGGCTTGGTCTAGATGGGAGGGTTTTAGGCCAACATCTCTCTGTTACGGATACGTTATGGTCTCACAAAGCAGGCTCTGATATCCTCTGCCATGGGAGGGGATTATCTTGGCCAGCTGACATCGGCTAGTTTAGGACGATGTCACACAGCAGATTTGTGTAAAACAGAAAGGGCTGTTTCTGTGTTAGGAAGAGCCTCAGAGGGCTCCTGTGGGTCAGCCCTAAGCATGAGCCTGGCACAACCCTGTCTGGCTCCTGGTGGGACTGGTTTCATCCCCCTTCTCTGACACAGCTGTCCTGCTGGCTCCTAGGCATATCTCTTTATGCTCCCTGCTGCTTCCCCTCGTAATGTGGAGACGTTGCAACTCTCCAGGGTAAGATTAAAAGCTGGGGACATCCGAGATGGCTGGGTGTTCAGGCACTGCAGGAATAAAGACCTGGAAAGGCATTTGCCAGAGAAGCATACAATCCATCTCAGACAGATGGGAGCAACACAGAGAAGTGAAAGATGTCCAGTAAACTTGTAGTTCAAGCTTGTTGCTTTACCCCTGATTTTATTCCTGTAAATGATCAGTACTTATGCAGCCTTTTCCCCTTTCATGCTTATGCTGCAGCTGTACTCATATTCAGGGCAAACCCAGTGCCAGTTAGAAAGGCTCTTTTTGATTTAGCAGCCTATGGAGAAGGTCTGAATCAGTGAGCAGTGCTTGTGAAAGAGCAGAGGGAACTCTCAGCAGGTTACAGTGTGCAGAGAGCTCTGTGGGAGACATGGTACACCAGCATTCAGACTCTGGCCTTTTTTTGGTGCCCCTGGAATGAATTTACCACCACACAGCCTCTTCTGGTTGCTTGTAACCTTCCAGCAGCAGCATGCATGACTCAGTGGAGGACCCAGTGCTAAGCTGCATGGTATTTGTTTTTCCTGAGACATGCAACTTTCTTTTTAATGTTGTCCAGAGGGATCTGCTTTAGAACAGCATTGCAGATCACCTCCTGGAGCCTTGCTCCTTCCTTCTGTGACACTGTGCTGCTTTACCAGGGCTGGCTGCAGGTACCAGTGTACCGGGCATGGGGAAAGGGTAATACTGCAGGAGGATGAATGTACAAATAAGGCTTCTTGTACAACGAAAAGCTCATCGTGGGGTGGAAGTGGGTGGAAATACTGACTCTGTTGAGCTTAGGGAAACAGCCGCCCTCACATCTCCTTCACCATCTGAAACAAATGAAAACTGGGCTGATAAAATTCATGATGCTATTCCCAGCTGTTCCGTTTAAAGGAAAGTTTCCTCACGTGGAAAGTAACTGAAAACTAGAGATGTAATTGCCACAAAATGTAACAGTATCTAGCGAAAATTACAACTACTCGATGAAATATATATTTTCTCAGCATCAGCATAAAAGAAAGAACATTCTCATCCAGAAATGGTATGTAAATAAATAAACTCTAATTGGTTCGACAATGCCCCTTTTCCTGGCAGTGCCAAGAATCCTAGCATCGTAATTGCACAGTTCTGGGCAGACATGTGGTTTCCATTAAGAAAGACTTGTGATTGACTGAGTTCATGAGGCATGTCAGAAAAAACACATCAATGTCATTATAAAATGAAAAAATAGATCCAAATTTACTTCCAACTTCATGAGAAATGTGCATTTGTAAGTACTTGTTGAACATGGTACAATAAATAGAAGTAAGGCAAGTCACTATCAGGAAAATTTACAAATTCATGTTAGAACATAAACTTAGACAACTAAATTCACCTACTTGTTTTTGTAAGGAGAATTTCTTGCATTTTTGGTGACCATTTAAAATTTTCCTAACCTTTTTTCCCCCCGTTGTTTCTATTCAGTAGTGTAGTAATTGAAAATGTTTCCAATGAAAATGAAAATGATCTTCAAAGTCTACCCCATTTTGTTTTACCTACACCACACCAGAGCACTTAGAGCTAAGACACAAGCTTTAAGAGCAAAAAAGTGCACACAGCTTTTTTCTGGCTAGTTAGGAAAGGGAAAATTTTACCTAAGAGTATTTTAAACTGAAATTCTAATGACTTGTTTTAATCACTGAAAGTGACTAAAACGTTGGATAGTTTATTTTGTGCCTTAGCATAAATACTTTTAAAATGACAAACATTTTAGGATGCTGCCAAACACTGTCATCTCTTGGCAACCTTAACATTTTATGCGAGATGTATTTTTCTTGACAACAAAACAATTCTGTCTGTTTCTCCTCTTCCCCCTTTTGAAAGACAGCAGTGGCAAATAGAGGGTGTTTTTTAAATGGATTGTATCTGTGATGATTTCTATATATAAATACAGATATAGAATCTACCGACTTAAGAAAAAACCATTTTGGGGTCACGGACTGTGCCCTTTTACAATTGTGCTCAATAATGAGATTTATTTCTTGACCCCTCCCAATATAAATTGGAAAAATCCCTTAATTCTGTGACAAGAAACATTGCTTTTATGGATAGGTCACAGCACAGTGAATTTAACTGTCCAGCCTGTGAGTCACTGCATTGCAACAGGATCTTGGCATGGACATGGGCAAGTCATTTAATCTGTTTTGTGTCTCCACCTTATTGTTATGAGGTTAAAATCCAATAATCACTGTGAATTGCTTGCATGGCACAGCAGAGAGGATCAGAGAAGTACCTAGAAAGATATTCCAAATCTGTGAAAGGTTTTAAATTGTGCAGTATGTCTGAAAAGTGTTTTTTACATTTTACTTTTTCACATTTAAAAATTATTTCAAAACTTTTTATGCATTTTTAATTCCTAAGAAACGCTGAATTGGCAGCAAAGACTATTCTGTTCAGATAAGTTTAGACAATAGTAACAAGGAAAAAATATAGATACCATCTAAGTTGTTAAAAAGGCACAGGAATAGGAGCTGAGCCATATACACACGAGTGTCTTAATGTTTAGAAAGATTTAGAAGATCAAGCTGTGGTACGTTTATGAAGTTCACAGGGCAAAAGTACTTATAGGGAACCAAGTGCAAATATTTTTGCTCAGGAAGAGGAGCACCCTCTCACTTTCAAACACCATGGAAGATTGGTCAGTATGTTATCTGGCTCCTTTAGTTTATTTCTTTCTCCCTAGAGTTAATTTGGAAGTGTGATTTATTTAGATAATTCTCAGTTGCCACTCCAAAAGCCTGGAGACTGGACAAGAGGATTTGTCTGACCCCTTTTGACCAACCAGTCCATGCTGTTAAATTTGCACACAGCAGAGAACTCTGTCTTGTGTAATTAGCTTTTTCCGTGTGTTTTAAGGAAAAGCCAAAGGTCTCAGTTTTTAAGAGGGTCCTTAAGAACAAACTTCTCCGGAAGGAGAAACTATGGACTTTCCTCAAATGACTGCCCACCATAGAAATCCATACTCACTTGTTGGCTGTAACCATTGTGTTCATGCTATATTGATAACTGCTTTTTTAAACAAGCTTTTAGGTAGTGTGCTTAGAGGGACGATGGTTTGCAGGGGACGTATGAAAATTTTGGATATCCACAATTGAATTTCTGATCCTTGTACTGAACTTATGTATCACAGCAATCTGCACAGAATACCTAAATGCATCTGCAGTGTATCACATTGACCTAAGTGTCACTGAAGAAGTATCTCTACTCACTTTGCTCCTTGGAATAGGCTCTGAGTGTTTTAAAGTGTGTGGTCAACATAAAAGTAGCTTGGAAAAATCCCCATCTTCACTTTGCCAGATGCGCTCTCTCAAAGGGGGATAATAGCGCTGTGAGGGCCTGGAGGAGGTGGGGAGGGTTTGAGCACCCACCGATTGAAGAGCAGTCTCTTAATCAGAATATGATGAGCAGTTTCTGGAGCCATTGCATGTTTTATTAAAAATGCTTTTTATAGAAAGAATGTTTCGTTCATAGTTTCTCACAGTACAGTTTCATTATGCTGTGCTTTTCTGCTCTGTATATAGTAATAGTATTACTGATCAGACCTATTAGCAAGGTTTCAAAAGAACAATTGTGTCTCTGTAAAACCTTGGTACAGCAGTTAAAAATAAAACTTCCAGACTGATTACAAAATCAGCCTCATGCCGAAGGCAAGAGAAATGCTCCCTTTGCTGAAGTGTCTGCCTGTTTATGTTTTGCTGTGAGCCTGGTGTCTTGGTTTTAGAGTCAGAAGGATCTAAGGACATTGGACTCTGCTGAGGTAGCCTGCAGTTTTGATGGAAAGCTTTTTGTTTCAGGAAAAAAAAAGGCTAGTTTAACATAAACGGTTCTGGGATGGAGGGATGGTTTAATCCTCCATTTTCCCAGGTTCAGTGCCAACCCTTGCCACCAAGATTTGGTGTCTGGGGCTGATGACAAACACAATTGAACACAGTGGTCCAGCAAGCACCCAGTGCACAAACGATCCCACAGTGGGGGTGTGAGAAGAAGGAAGGAAACTTCTTGCTGAAACTCCCACACAGGTTGCCTGGTCAGTGCTCTTACCATTCATTATTAGTTGCTCCTGAGACTTTGAAACTTCTCTTTATCATCCAACAGAGGTTTTTTTGGTTAGCTTGTGGAGTGTCAGCGAAGATAGAGATGAAACCTGTCATAATAGTGTCTGTTGGGGATGCTGAAGGTGATACAACAAAGTTAACAAAGGGTGCTGTAGCACTATAGTGACATCAGTCATGTAAGAATATTTGGGAATCTTCTACTTGTAATTAAGCAGAGACGTAGGAGGCTCTGTGCCTGGGAAAAGTGGGCTGTTGGTTTGGATGTCTAGCTTTGAGCGTTTGCTCTGTGTTCAGGAAGTTTGTGACAAAATGAACACGCTAGTGGCAATGACAGAGACAGTACCTCTTCCTTCTTGCCTTGTCTAAGATAATGGACCCGAAGCCCTGACATGTGGACAGAGGCAGAGGAAAGGGGGGATTGCCAGTGTGAAATCTGTGCACGAAATGGGGGATAACTTATAATTACCGGCAAGAATCTGGCAATATTCACTCTTATTATAAGCATCACAAGGCTCTGGGGGGACCTGGCCACCTCAGAGTAGCTGCTGTGAGAAGCAGCGTGTCCCCTGGGAGCTCCTCCACATAAAACTCTCTGGAGCAGTGTTGAGCTGTGATCCAGGATTTCCACCCTGACAAGCTGTGGGGGGTGGTTTCTGATGCCAGACAGCTGTGTGGCTGCTGATCCAGCTGTACTGCATTTGGGGAGAGGAAATTCAGGAGTCAGTTCCAGGGGGGTAGGCTTTTAGTAGCATCAGATGTTTGGGGCTAAGCTTCTCTAATGTATCTTCCAGCACCACTTTACTAGGTAGCTGCACCTCCTCTGCTGAGTTGATGCTGCTAGTCCATCTGTTCACAGCTCCAGAGATGATGGTGAGGCTGTAGACTACTGTGTTAGTGAGTAATCCAATGCCAGATTCACAAGAATACATGGATCTTAGGTATTATGTAGGAGCCTGCTTTTCCATTGCTTTGAAAGGAAAGTTATGGATCTAAAATGAAGTATAGGTATCTAAATCCTTCATAAATCTTGGATTGAAGCAATTCACTTAGGCGGTTTTGAATATGATATCCATAATATATCACTTTGCTTCTTGTTTAAATATTTATGGGGAAGACTTGGGGTGAGACAAGGGGGTGATAAGGCTGACTGTAAAGTGAGAGAGGACATTGGGCTCTCTCTGATGTCACAGCAGATGAGTCACTTCTCCACATTAAGGCTAATCTTACAGTGGCTTATGAGCCTTACCAGTTTAAAAAGAACACTTTGAAAATATATCTAAAGCCTTTAAAGTGCCTGGGCAAGTTCAGGAGATGCTTTTTTGCTTGTTTTTTGTTGAGTGCTATTTGGCAGGGAACTGGATGGAAGAGGTTTTCACTTTTTGGTTGCACCACTAGAAACCCAAATTCCCCTGTTGAGAATATTTGATGTCCTCTAGAACAGAAGGATTCAGGGAGTTTAAGGTTGCAGGAAATTCTTCTTTTGGGGCAGATAAGAAACCCCTAAGTTCAATGGAAAAAAAAAAACAAACCAAAACAGGTTTGCATGATCTTTCTCCTCATGGATTAAATACTTCTCTGTATATGCTTCCTTTGGATCATCCAAAGGGGTTAATCGTGGTGGGGAGTCTCAATCCTCCCACCCATGCACTGTGGTCCTTTTTTCTGAGTGGCACATACTGCTCCATGTTGTTGCATCCACAGAATAATTAAATGTGCCTTCAAAGAGTGCTGAAGATGGGGAGTCTTCAAGCTTGCTCCTTAATTACTTTAGCTTTGTCCTGTTGCTCCCCATCACTATGCAATCAGTATCGCTCACTGATATTGGAAACAGATACCTGAAGGTATGGCCTTTGAGTGGCTCAGGTTATAGTGTAAGATAGTTTTAATAGGAATATGCAGTCAATTACACTTTCAGGAAGACTGATAAATGAATGTACCTTTTCAGAAAGTGCATTTATATGCACAAAACCTCCTCGTGTTTCCTTTTGGTTCCTTTTTTTTTCTTTTAATCTTTCATTTTTCCAGGAAACATAACCAAATAGGAGTCAAAGCTTTTTCAGTGAAAATGCCAAATAGAGTGCTTGTTTCATTTAAATACCTGCCTTGAAAGCAATAATCTTACATTTAGAAAAAAATTACAGTGAGGATAGAGAGCAATGAAAATGCAGAGTCTGGGTCTATTTGTCTCTTCTGAGCGAAAGCAGGGTTATGGAAAACCTTCTAATGAGGTGAATATGTTCTAATGCACATTTGATCCTTTAATATTCAAGCTATTTCTGCAGACTACTTTAAAATGTTAAATTAAGATGTGATTGTTTTCTGCCTGTTGTACTTCCCCCTGCAGCTCCAGCCACACCTTACTGCTTAAATGGTCCCTTTTATTGTACTCTGAGCAACATTTTAAAGTAATAATGGCATGCAATATTCCATCCCCAAATCATACATAACTTTTACACACTCAGATGTGATATATAGACCTAGGAGCAAATTAACGTGTGTGCCACCGTGGTCTGTGTAGGCTTTGTACAGCCTGTGGTGTTAGAGAATAGAAATAATACAGTATTTAAAATGGAAATGGGGATATGTTTGCAGGTAGTACTTGACTTCATTATTTTCTAGGAGGATCTGGGGGCATTATGATGCCTCTAATATTCTAATAGTAATGCATGCTAAAGTGATAATCTCTTGTACCAAAACAAATAACGCATATTAGAACACAGAATTCAAAACTTTTATGATTGTTAGCTAAAGTGATTTTCAAATTAGTTTTTAATGAGTTCTAATATTTTAATACAACACAAATTTCCAAGTTAGAGGTGCTTTTTTACATTTTCTTTCCTTTTTTTTTGGGTTTTTTTTGTTTGTTTTTTTTTTTTTTTTTTTTTTTTTTTTGTTTTGTTTTAGACAATGGGATACAATATTACTTCACGGGTAACATTTAATTAAAATATACTAATTTATGTATTTGTTTATTAGTTTTATCCCTAAAGCAGCAAAAAACCTCTGCATAATTTTTATGAAAAATGTAAATGAGGACTTTGGCATCACTAATAAAGTGGAATTAGCATGCAGTTTAAAAATGGCTTGTTTCACTTTAATAACGTTTATAGCAATAACATTAAAAGTGCTGCTTTGATTGGAAGGGCAATGAGTTCGCACTGAGGCAGCAGAGGAGTTTTTTCTTTCCCTGGGCCAGATTTTGATGCTGTGTTTTATTGTCCCGTTCTGTTCGGTGAGACCCATGTGAAACGCCCCTTGGTTTGTCACATCCTTGGCTCGTGCCCTTGGTGTGTTGCTGATTTACATGGTTGGTGGCTGGGCAGACGCGCCGGAGGGAATCTGGCTCATTCAGAGTGAAGGGGGCTCCAGCACTGGCTTTAGCCAAGGCAGGATCAGACTGCTCTGGGAATACCTTCCATTTTTCTAATTTCCTTTTTAGCTTTATTAGGCTTTACCTGATGAGGTCTTGTCAAAGGGAAAAGTTTCCTCTTATTACCTTTAGTGCATGAAGAGTTGCAAGGCAAAAGCTCAGTCAGTCCCGAGACGGACAAAATTTCCATTGAAGTTTATAGGAATTTTGTCTGAGAAAAGCTTCTTGAGATCAGGCCTCAGATTTTTGTCCTGTGATATAATGCATCACTGCAGGACAAGCAGGGTTGCTGGCAATCTGCTAATGAGACTGTTTGTGTTTGAGTTTCTTTGTTGTTTTAATCATAAGTATTTTTATATGATCCTGTAACTTGCTGTGGGCTTGATCCTTGGCGTCGAGGGTGCTGTGCTCCACAGGGTTGGCTCTGTAAGCTGAAGCCTGTGGTGGTCGGGGTGGCTGGGCAGAGAAAGAGGGGCCAGCTGGGTTTCCAGTGATGGCTTGCAGTTTTGTATTTGCTCAGGAGTATCTGTATACACCTACTAGAGTGAAAAAGCAGCATTCCCCTCCCTCTCCTCTGCCAGTTTCTCATCTCTTCCTTAGCCTGCTTATGAGAATAATAAAATCAGAATACAGGAAGGTAAATACTCTCAGAAATATTTTGAGAGCACAATGCCAAGCACTAGTTCCAGTGGCTAAAATACAAAAATGCTGAAAAGGAATGTTCTGGTGGGGACGTCTGGCTGTGGCCCCCACTGAGACCCCTCCTCAGCACCTCGTATGGGGGGCTGCTTGGGCCTCTACCCATTTGTATGAGATGTGAAGGACTCAGTGCTCCTTCATTCAAACATCCGAAGGGGTTCAGATGCCCTTGGGGCTCCCCACACCTCCTTTCCTGTGGAAAATGCTCCCCAGACACACTGGTGTAATCCCCCTTCACCCTGTTACTCGTTTGGTCTCACACTTCTTGACTTTGGTGCTTGCCTTCACAGAGAGCCTGTGCAGGGGCTGTTTGTTAACAAACTGTCAATTAACATAGGGTTTTGGGGAAAAACCAGTGAGTTTTGCACACAGGCTGCTCCGGCCAGCGAGGCAGCAGGAGATGGGGGACAGCTCTGCTCCGGGGAGCTGTTGGGGTGTTCAGGTTGAGAAGAAGCCTTTTGGGCAGCAGAAGAGCCAGGAGCTGTGAAGGGTCACTGAGCCTGGAAGTGCTGACACATAGTGATGGCAGAGTCCCCCAGACCCAGCGCGGGGATGCAGGCACGAGCTTTTGTGCAAACCTTTCCCTTGCACTCCTGGGTGAAGTGA
Organism: Ara ararauna; assembly: GCA_028858755.1. NCBI lineage: Eukaryota > Metazoa > Chordata > Aves > Psittaciformes > Psittacidae > Ara > Ara ararauna. The sequence continues at coordinate 2,111,126 of CM054386.1, forward strand.
AAGTGATGCTGGTTTGCTGCCCATCCAGAGCAGCTTTGCAGAAAGTAATGGTGCTTTTTACTGTTGTTGTTTTCTCTTTCTCCCTCTCAATTTTTTTGTCAATTATCCACATCAGTGAAGTGTTTTAATGAGGAAATCCCGACTGCGGAAAGGTCGGGAGATGAAAAGCAGGGCTGATATTAAAAATAACGCCCAGTTTTATGGTGCAGCCAACTCCCAATGCGTTTTGAGATGAAAGGGAAAGAAAAGCTTCACAGCGTTTAAGCAATAAAAGTACTACAAGGAAAAGCTCTTTCATAGTCCTTGGCTGGCATGACGGGGTGGTACTTCTATGGGGGAAAAACCAAACAACTTCTTCAAAGCAGCGTAGGATATAAAAAGGAACACACAGAGAATCAATACTTGCCATACAGACATATATATGTGTGACTTGATCTTACATATCGTCATAAGCAGACATAGGGCCTGATTCTTCAGGCATGTTATGCAAATGAGGAACTATTTTATCATGAGCAGTTGAGATGATCATAAATTGGACTGATTTAGGACATGGTTAAATCGGAACAGGTTTTAGTTCATGTACTTATTCCTATATTCCTACATAAGCCTGTATTCCATCAGTGTAAAAACAAATTACCCTAATGTGACATTAATATCTATTTGCGACCATCTGAGATCTTTTAAAATGGTATTTAATTTCTTAATATTCTGAGACTTTTTTCTTTAAAAATTTCATGTATCATTAAAAAAAATTCTAGTCGAAGTCACAAATGCATCCTTTTTCTCATGTATATTTGATACCAGGCTCCAGTCTAATCTGATAAAGTGCACTTTGCCTGTGGTGTCTTACAATAAGCTGGCTGCATTAGTGCCGGGAAAAATCAATACCGATTTATAATTTACCATCGCAAAAACCTATCACTTTTTATGACCCTCCATCCTGGCTCATTAATATTACATTAAAACACACACACATACACCACTGCAACAGGATGAAATTGTAAGCTTGTCAGGTTTGCAGTCATAAAGAAAGCTTTAATTGGTCTTAGTTTGGGAATTCAGCATTAGATTTTGTTTATTTGGGTGATTTATTGTTTTTTAAAATCTTCCTTACTTTTGGTGGATTTCTAAAACGAATCCTGGTAACGCATTGATTTCGCAGCCAACATCTTCAGGTTTCTTTTTATTCTTTCCTGCATGAAGACATGGTTTTGAAATAATGCCTGTCCCTTTAAAACTTGAGCAAGGTTAGGTGAATCACTCAGGGGCAGTGCTTGCTTGGGACTTGCACTCTTGATTGCAGGTGATAAAAGTATAACAGGCCCTATATACCGGTAACATATTTATTTTTCTAATTGTGACTGGCTGTTTGCTTTTCATCAGAGTTCTAGAAGACAAAGTCTTGGAGTCAAAACATAGAAATTGAATCACTGTATGTTATATTGCTCATCTGTGTTACAAAATGCCGTTATTTCTTGAGCTGGCAAGAGTAAAGGGATTGTGTTGGATGCTGTTGACCCAATCCTGTAGGGTACAAACAGCCCAGTGCAGTTTACAAGACACCAGCACCTCCAGCTTATATCAGTGGCCCTAACAATTTCCCCTCTTCAGTGTGCACAGGGGATGACAAGAACTGTGACGGGAATAACTAATAGTGAATTCAATTTCTTTCTTACATATTTTAGAAAAAAAGTCTAAAAAAAAAAAAAAATCAAAACTAACCAAAACAATACTTCACCCCCTGCAAAGAAAATTAAAACAGATTCATACTCATTTTAAACTCCAGAGCTCCTTATATCTAAATTCTTTCCAGATAATGTCAAAAATATTGATGTCAGTGTTTATATTGGCAACAGAAAGGTGCTCTTTATTTTTGTCATACTATTCCCAGAGAGTTTCCAGGGATTTTATTTTTTCCTTATTAATATCATGGAGATTCCATCCTAACAAGACAATTCTTTCACTTTCTTCCTGCATAAAAGGTTAAGGAATAAACAGGTAAGCAGGGTGCTAACACGGGAGTAAAAACCTATATAATTAAATAAATAGAAACCCCGGGAAATTCAGTGTGTTCTCAAGTGTGCAGGAGCTCCGCACCGTGCAGCAAGTCCGTGTCGTGATTGGGTTTTTAAAAGACGTTCGCCTCCCCACTGACTGACAGGGCCTATTGATTTTTTAGGTTTCTGCCGTCATCAGTTTTCAGCCTCACAGCGGCCATATGTCGAGGTCAGGGCGTGCGGGGGCTCGGGCAGGCAGCCTTCGCCACATCCAGAAGTGAAGGGCCGCTGAAAGAAAATCAATCATGTCATAAGTGGGAAGCATCAAAAATTTTCCCCCTGTATGGCCAGGCCCATCAGGCTGTCTCCACTCCCCAGTGAAGGTTAGGCATCTGTCAAGCCGGGCTAGGTGAAAAGTATTAGAAATGCCAGTTAACCCATGGTACGGCTGAGCAGAGCTCTGCTGCCTCTGCCTTTGTTTGCCCGGGGAATATGACAAGGTTAGCATTTTCACTTAATTTTTGAGACAAGGGAGCTTCCCCCATTCCTCTAGTCAAACTGCAGAATATACTGTACTGGCTCGGTTTTTGGTAACCGGCGGTGAAATGCGCAGGAGTAGGGCTATGAATGGGTATGCACTTATGTGTCTGTACAGATATGGGCTCATGTGGGTATAAAACCCATTCATTCACGTGAATGTTTCACATTCTTCTGGGAAGTCAGCACAATCTGTTCATAACGCCCCAAATGTGATTCTGAAATGAAGCATCACCACAGGAGCACAGCTCTTTGAGCAGAACGTGTAAGTTTTCAGTGTTTTGGTGTTTTGTTGGGTTTTTTCCCCCCTATTAATGGTAAAATGATTTGCTCCTACCCTGTGCTGATCTGGATGTTGCTTGACTCTTGTTTCAGAATATCTTCACTGAATTGACAGTAAATATTTCCATTGTTCCGCTAATTGGGGAAAATCTATTTCATGCACTCCGTGAAAGTATACTGTTGTGCTGTATGATTTTAATCTTTCTCCTCCTTGTTCCATTTAAAATCCATACAATTAGATTGTGCAATTATGCTAAATAATCGATCTTCTGTACCTTGTTTGCCACTTACATGATGCTTCTCTCAGAGAGGAAAACATATCTGAGTATGTCCACTAAATTTGAAATACTGATTTGGTAATACACTGGGATATTTGAGATTATGTTGGCCATCTTTCAAGCTTTCTGATTGCTGATCATGTGCCCTGAGGAATATTGCAGTAGGCTATGGATAATAGAGTGTGTGTGGATTTATTGTTAAGCAATTAGGCAAAAAGAGAAAACAAATTTATCAGTACAAGAACGGGATCATAGCCTCATTTATTTTTTAATTCTAGATGAAGAGCAGTGCTACTTTCAGGAAAGGCAGATTTGCTCATTTACCTTTAAAAACCCACCATATTTTCCACATTTGAGGCCGATTATGTATCCTGTCTCCATGAGTGGGTCTTGTTGACTTAGCCAAATAGAAATACCTCTTCCATGATTGATGCTGCCAATTAAGCTGCAGAGGGGGATCTCTCTGGGAGCATTTTTCAGAGGAACAGAGCAGCAGCACAGCTTACTCAATAGCTTGTCCCATGAAGAACAGAGGTGATGGGATGGGGTCCATGAATTAGACTGAAAGCTGTGCTGCAGCTCACCACTTCAGCATTGACTTTCGCTGCTTGACCAGAAATGTATACTTTCTAATAAATATTTTAGGTCTCTACACTCCAGTGATTATGCTCTCCATTGAATACAGATAAAAAGACAAAATGTTTCTTTAATCAGTACTGTGATGTGAGACTGTTAAGGTAACAGTGCTTGAAACTGTTAGAATCTTGAAGATATTGACTGGCTTGCTTTTGGTGTTTGCAATTATAATTGTATTTTTAGGCTGTATAATATGGTTTTATAGTAGTTATTCTAGCACAGGTTTCTCTGCCCAGCCTTAACTACAGGGAGATCTATAGAGGATGAAATTTTGCAGTCCTGAGCTGCAGGTGCAGCTAGCAGATGACCTAATTGGGACTGATATAATTTGGTCTGAGAGTATGCAAGGAAATCCAGGTCATACCTCTGGAATCCACGGTGAATAAGCGTAGATGGATTTGAGAGGAAAAAGTGTTTGAAACCCTCCTCAAAGTATAGTTTAAGCCCTTGAAGTGTTCTGGGGAAGACTGGTGACAAAAGTTGTCTTTTGTAAATTTAAGGCAGATAGTCTGCATCTGGCCAAAGAAGTCTCCCCTCTGCAGGCCTATATTCCCCTGTTCCCTAAGGAGCAAGGGTCTCCAGTTGAGAGCACTCCAAGCTTCATCTACTAACACTAGTTATCCTGACTTGCAGATGAAGAGAAATGGAGTCCAGAAGAGACCACAGATGATACAGTCTTTCTGCTTAGCACCCCCTAGGGAAACTCACCCCTTTGCTATTACATCCTGCCTGTAACACATAAGCAAACCCCCTCCCGGGAGGGTAAGCTGGACTCCCTGTGTGAGGGAGTTTGCTGTGACTCCACAGTGTCATTTCAACCAGTGTATACCAGTGGCGACTTCCTCCTCACCAGTGGCAATACACTAACATGAGAAGAGGATCAGGCACAGAAATTCTTACTACACTGAGTTATGGATAATCTAACTCAGAAGAGATCATAGCTTGCATAAAAAAGTTCAAGAGCTGTCCCGTCTTTATGTTTGAATCTCATTTAGACATAGATTAAAATGTTTTAAAAGTGTTAAATTAGGTATTTGCACTAGTTTAGTCAAACTAATGTCCTTTGCAGTATCAGCAGGCTTATTGTGAGGTGGCATTTCACTAAGAATTTGCATGATATGGTACAAACCAAGTTGCCTTCCTTTGAGTTTGTACTTAATTCCAGTTATTAAGGAAAAAAGTAAGGATGGCAGCTAGCATTTTAGAATTGCTCTGGATTTAGTTTGGTGGCTGAACCTCCTCAGTGCTCTGATTGCAGATGCTGTGCCTAGTGTGGTGTTACAGTTGTGGGCACACAACATCTGTGAAGCAAGGGCTACCCTGATGTTGCTGAGCCATGGAGCTTTAGCAAGATGCAAGCCAGCAGGTTCCTGGATATTTTGATTTCTAGCTTCTTCAAGTGGAGTAGAGCTGGTTTTGTCACTGAAAGGCTGCATTGATTGAGAACTGCTTCTTGGTGTTTCAACCAGATTCTGATTCACCTGTACTGAAATAGTTGGCTCATAGCCCCAGAGTATCATTCCAGGCACAGTATTTTCTTCCTAAGTGAGAATTAATGTACTGAGATAAGAAAAATCAAAAGTAGTGCTTCAGTCATGTGGTAACACCAACTGTGGCTCCTGGAAATTGTAGTTTGTGTGTACGTATGTGCCTGTGCATATGCGTAGAGCTTGGTATTTGTTGCCAGGTTTTTTTTGTGCAGCCACAACTGGGTGTTCTTTGAGAGTGTTTATCCCCTTCGTAATTTTGAGGGTGGGCTGGAGGCTGCCTTTGAAGGCAGATTGGTTAATGTCTCTGGCACTGTGCTTGGAAGATAGGAAACACCATGGAATTGTTGTGATTGTTCTTTATCAGCCAGAGAACCGTTTCTGAAAGGTGTGAACCAGGCCCTTGCACTGACATGGGCAGGCTACCTTAGCTCCTTGATCCACCTGATGTGGGTCAGAGATGGCTTCTGATTGTGATGCTCAGGCACAAGTGGGATGCTGACCATATTGCTTCACTCTGGCTGTTCACATTTCTTCTCTTCAATCATTAGTCTGCAGTATGGACCAGCATGTGGGCTGGGTTTGCCTAACGGGCACACAGGAGAAGACTCTAAATAGCCTTTGTTACTTGGCCTCAAAATGCTGTTGTGCAAGCATTTACAGTATTTACCTGTGGTAGGTGTCAGCTCTCACCCAAATCAATGTTTTATTTCTTTTATTTCCTTCAGAGCTGGCGTGTTGTAATGCTGCAGTCTGGGAGCAGTGCTTTGCCTTGAGCTGGGAAATACTTCCCTCCCTGTTTTCTGGGAATTTTAGGCCTGCCCCTCACTACATCTGCTATCAGGATTGTGGCTCTTCTGTGCCTGTGTATCTTAGTTCTGTGAGCTGCGTCCCATCTTCTCATCTCCCTTCTTGTCTCTCTCTTCCATCTCCTTTCCTTCTTCCACTTCTTCCTTTCGTTTTTCATCTTTCTCATTTTTGCCTGAAAAACATTGCTGCTGTACGTGCAATAACATGTTCCAAGCTTCAGTTCAGCTCTATTAAAACAATAAATTCTGATAGTTCCATAGAAGCTGCTCAAGATCTCTTGGGCCAAAAAAAAAATCTTTTTAACAAAAGAAGTCCCCAAATACAGATTTACGAAATACATTTCAGAGCCATTATGGCCTTCTGGGTAAATAATGTTCATTTTTAAAAAATGTCTTTATAACACATATTGTAAAAGTGTTTTAAATATGATTTTTTTTATAGTAGACCATGATGGGTTTTAAAGAGCCATTATGGTTTGTCAGGGAAATAATATACTTTAAAAAAACCCCGTCTTTTAAATACCCATTCTGGAATTGTTGCAACCGTGTTGCATTTCTAGCACAGAGGATTATTTTGTTTCTGGGCTATTTTCCCCCAACTAACATAAAAGAAAGGAACATTTCCACATGCCTCTCTTTTCCTAAACCATGATGTGATAGTCTGTCTTAAATGATCCACAGATTGGTAACTCCACCTTTAGGGTTCAATATGCTTTTCTAAAAGTGTCCATGTTAAAGGGTAGCTGATGTATAACTCTTCCCTGAGACAGCCTTGTCACATTGCATGACATTACCTACCCTGCAAAAGCTTGGTACAGCAGGTGACGTAATAGGCAACATCTCATTATTTCTGGATTATTTTTGGCATTCACTGGGTGGAGGAGGCTGAGTAAGGACTTCTCTGCATTGACAAGTTATTCTCTCATAAGGCAGCATGTGAAGAAGACCTAAAGAGCCACCACAGCTTTTCCAGAATTTGGCTGTTCACTTTTGGGGCTCTTCCAGCCAGTTTCTTGGCATATGCAGACCACGTTATTCTTGTACTCTGAGAGTCAGAAAGACTCAGGGAATGACTGGAAAGTGCTTCTACTTCAGCTTCCTATGGGTGGAGATCAAAGCAGGGATGGATATGCCATCTGACTGAACCCTGGTTCACCAGGAAACGTGGTTTGAATGCAGATTCTAGATGTTGCTTTCATTAGAGTCAGTGTGTTAGAAGGGGGACTGGGACGAGCTGAGGAAAAGTGCTCACAGGCAGTGGGGAGAGGAGAAAGCTCCTGCCAAAGACTGTGTGAGGTGTCCTCAATTACACAGAAACCTTCAGGGCAGTCACTTCCCTCCCAGTGCTCCTCCATGGGAGCACTATGGTTTATACACGGTTTTCTGGAGTCAGACCTGAAGCCTTGTATAACATTTTCTTTCCTCCATCAGTTGACTGAAAGCAGGAGGTAACCCTGTCTCTCATCAACCCTCTTGAATCTGTGCCACATCTTTATTACCTACTTCAGAGAGGAAACAAAGGAAAAGGATCAAAGGAAGTGCCAGTTTGGAAAAAGTCCTTGCAGAGCTGGGGAGAAGGGGTTGTAACACTTCCAAATTTTGCTGGAATGAAGTGGCATTGCAAAGAAGTTGGAGAAAATGAAATATTTGTACTATGGTCATGCCTGGGACCCCAGATGAGTGTTGAGGCCCTGGTGTGCCAGATGCTGTACAAGCAGGAAGCAGATGAATCAGTTGTCCTGGCACTGGTGATTGCTGTGTCTTCCAGTGATACCTGCAAAGTATAAGATCAAGCCACAGAAAAATCAGAAACACCATAATCCATACAAGAATAACTCATGGGAAAACCACATTATCTTAGTTTGCAAGCAACTATCTGTGACATGAGATAATTGCCCAACATGTAATAGATCCATGCAATAAAGCTGAAGTATGAACAGTTAACAAATGGACTTATTGCAGACTGAGATGTTGGCAGTATAGTAGATAACTTGGTTAAAAGAAAATGGTTCTGAGAAGCAGACTAGGGTTTTTTCAAGCATGGTGGATATTTGTGACACTACAGGGAATTATTCTTCCAAATGCAAGTGTAGGCAGGACTGAAAAGGACTGACGGGTGATTGATTAAGGGCGCATGCACCGAAGTATCAGGACACAATACACAGATTTAATTAAAAATCAGACATGCTTTCATAACAAGTGTGGAAGTGACAACAAAACAACAAAAAATCTGACGTAATGTACCAGCAGCATGTATGCATGTTACCCTGAACTAACTGCAGTAAACTTCGAAAGGACTTGATCATGGTCATTTAGGAAGCACAGTGTGATGATGACGATGGTGCAGGATCTTAGCTTTCTATGGAATCACTAAAGAGTTTCCAAAGTAAAGTTCCGTAAAGGCACAGGCATGTCAAAGTGCAAGGCTAGAACAGTCATCTCATTTTTAGACAGCTAAACTGAACTGTTGTGCAACACAGCAAGTAACTTTGAAATAATAGGCTGCTGAGCCTGGCTTTCTAGATGAACTGAAAGCAGATAATCTACAGTTCATGAATGGCTATTTCCATAGTTCCCTTTGACATCTCAGGTCAAGAATTCAGAGCTCAAGCATTGACATTCATATTGGTCAGCTGAAAAATCAGTATATGCTGCAAGGTGTTTAATCTGGAGAGAAGATGAAACTTCAGAGGACCCTAGCATTAGCACTTGATACTTTCCTGATGCAGTATGTCTTGGAATGTCTTATCATGGCTGCTAGTTTGAGGGCTTGGCAATAGACAACTGCTTTGATGGTAACATCTAATGATTCTTTGGGGATCTCGGTGGAGGTGTGGAGCTGCAGTGTAGTTGCACTAACTTGTGTGTTGAGGGTGAATGTGTGTATGTGTAGGCACATAGGTAATGCTTCAAGAGAAGGTACAGTGTGGTAAAGGAAACTCAAAGGGAACTCTCCTGGTAGGTGGGCATGTAAAGAGAAAGCAGACGGCAAACTTCCTACAGTAACAGCCACAGCATTTGCTCTGTGGCCCAGCACCCTGACCTCATCTTGGCATCAACTCAGTGCTGACCAGACCAAGCAGGATGCTCTTGGATCTGGCTCTTGACACACAGAGCATAAATGAAGACTGAGAGCCTGTTAGTGGCAGTGGAGGGGCAGAAGCTGGGTACGCCAGGAGATTTCCTCTGCAGAAGGGTTGATTTCATGGTGCTCCCCTCTGAACCTCAGGAAACCAAGTTACGTTGAGGGGGGCTTTATTTCAGCACAGCCTGTGCCAGCTCTGCCTGGAGCTGTGGGACTCATTTTAACTGGTGTCAGGGGATTTAAAGGGAGGGGGCATGGCATTCTGTGAGGTCTTAGGATCAGTAGCAACAGCACTTCTCAAGGTACCTTCTTGGATGCCAAAATGCCTTCTACCAGGGATGAGCAACCTAGATTTCACGCGCTGAATTCTCCCTTCCCATGGGAACTCTCTAAGGGAGGCAGCAGTCAAACCTCATAGTTTTTTACGCACCTTAGTAGAGTTTCCCTCATGCCAACCCATCTGGGAAATGCTCATGAAAGTAACTTCCTAAAACACTGTGCATGTCACAGGCAGTGACCGTGGCCGCTGAAGTGCAATACAACCGCAGTCTGAAGGGGGTTTTTATGAGCCAGCTCTGCCTTTGCAGACTAAACTATCACAATAAAATGTAAGACAGGTAATTAATAATTGTGCCAGTGACTTTGAAAATTAATATTGTTTGTTATTCCTGTAAACAAACTGAGTTTCCTTTCCTTATTATATTTTGTATGGTAATTTGGCATAAACACTCCTTTTCACATAATTTCCCCAGTTGACTTTTGTCTCCTTGGTAATTTCCGGCTTTAATAAAGAAAACCTAATTAAGAAGGAGCTGTTGATTGGTTTGCTAGTGTAATTAACACATGTGATGCTAATGAGTTTCAATGAAACCAATGGTTTATAGGGAAAAATAAACAGAGTTGTGCTGCATATGGTGTGAGTGATATCTGCACTTTGGGAAGATATTATTGTGATTTTCAAGCCTCATGTGAGTGGTTTATGAACATGGGCGGGGGAGATAAAATGTTTTATAAGATTCATTAGTGGTGTTAGACCAAGTTGAATAAGCTTCATGGCCTGGGTATATTAAAAATCAGGTTTTTTCTGACCCTGTTAATAGCATGTAAAGTTTTATCTTCCCAAGGGAAGGAAGAAATGTTAACTTTTTCCTCTTTTGTCTGTGTTAAATCTGTGGTACGACTGACGCACTGTGCAATTGGGCCCTGTCTCTGTGGGGCTGAGGAGGTCACCAGTCCCTGAGAGTTGTTGGAGGGTGCAAGGAGGAGCCCTACTGCCCCGGTTGTCTCCCTGCACAAAAGAGCAAAGGCTGCACGAGGAGCTTTTCTTTTTGTGGTTGCCTTGTTGTCATTTCAGGCAGTTCTCTCGTCTTCTTTTTTTTTCTAACTCTGACTATGAGAGCAGGATTTTGCACCACATATATAAGGCAATGCAGAATGTGAAATCTTTATTAGTGTGGGTAAGTGCAGAGGGATATTCTGAATTTCTGCTAGAGATACAAACGCTGGAGCATCATCCTGTTACTGTATTTGTGTGGCTGTTTCTTGAAGAGGAGCTGCTTACGTTTGTAATAACATGGACAAAATTTTATAGTTCATCTGTGTTTCTAAGAGGCATTAGTTGTTTCCTAATTTACATAGCTTTTTTTTCCCTGCAAGGTGAAATAGAGTTATGTTTTATGTTTCAAGGTTATGCTCTTTTGTTCATTCTTGTCTTGCCTTTACATCTTTCTTTTATTTTTTTTCCTTTTTCTTTTCTTTCTTTCTTTTCATTTTCATCTCATTTTTCACCATGATGTAGTTAATTCTTTTTTTTCAGCTCATGCTGCACTTTGTCTTGTCTATCGCTATGTGACAGAAAAGCCAGAGACATTCCATGTCTGGCAGTACACCTCCAGGGACATCTTTTGAACTCTCATAATTTGTATTTATTGCCACCCACTTTGTAAGTTCACAGTTTAATTTGCCAGCAGTGGCAGTGTTAGGCCGACACAGTAAAACAAGATAACGTTAAAATGTCAGAACGAGAGGGGGCATGAATGATGCATTACTCACTGCTAGAACTTGCACTTGTCATGCCTTTCCACCAAAGTGATGTTAACTACCTTTTGAGAGCCTTATCTGACTGGTATTACTCAGAAATAGGATCATTAGTTCACTGCTCTGATTAGAAGGTTGCTATGGTTGATTAACTCTTCTGGAACTGGGATCACGATGGGAACGTAACATGAATCACACTGGATTATGCATCTACAACTAATTTTATAATTATTTTTTGCATTTATTCATAGTTGTTTACATATGTATTTCCTTAATTCACTCCTGAGCTGACAGAACTGAGTGTAGAGGGAAAAAATTGAGCATATTTTAATGGAAACATTCAAGGTAGATTTGAGTTGAGCTGTTTCTCCTTCAGAACAGTGTGTTAACGGTGACCTATTATGCAAATTACTATAAAATCAGGAAAAACTGCAATTTGATGTGGTTTCTAGAGCTGCACAGATAGTGTGAGTTAAAGCCTCAGCAAAGAGTGACAGCCAAAGTCAGAATCTCGTGTCAGGTGCAGAAGAATACGTTGCTTACAGGTGTGGGGGCTGCAGAAAACCCAGTGAGGGTGGGTGTGAGGGCATCCTCTAAGAGGAACATTTCAGGGACCATCTCCTGGCTGATGCTGGTTTTCTTAAGCGCTTCTAAAGGGCTGCCTTGTGAATGATCTCCTGAATTTCCAAACTGAGCAGAAATTAATGCACTGCCATTTTTAAATAATAATGATAATAATAATAAAATATTGCTAAAAGAGTATTCCCATAACCAATATAGGAATTTATTTCTCAATGTTGTTCCTTTGACTTCTTCGCTGTAGGGTTTCCTTGCCCATTATGACTCCAGATACCATAATGGACAACTAACATTAGTGTTATGCTAAAGAAAAAAAAAGGCCTGTGATGTGGACATTAGCAAAAGTGCATTAATAAGAATAATGTCTCCTAGCCCAGCAAGTGCATGTGCATAAGATAGCTCTTTATAATTTCAGTGCTTCCTTCTGTATGCAAACAGTTTTCTGTAGTGGCCTATCTGATGCAGGCAATTTCAGATTGAATTCAGCCAGTACACCTGAAGACCTGACTAAAATACCTAATCCTCTACCGATGTTATGCAAAATGGCTCTGATCCAGTCTTCTTTGTAGTCAAGGAGAGCTGGATCAGATCCTAAAAGATGAAGAGCCAAGATGGATACGATTTAATTGAGTGGCACGACTGATTCCTACAGTTACATATCTGAGTAAAACGAGGAGGCTTTGGACAACAATTAGCTGAAAAATGCGGTTTGAAAAATACAATCACACTGTTGACAATGACTTTGGAGAGTAGATTTTGGCTGCTGAAGAAGAGATTTGTTCTTTAATTATAAGAAATAAAGATTCCTTTGTACCAGAAACATATTTTAATTGAGACATTTTGAGACAGAATTTACAGTTGCCTTCTACCATAGATTGTGTGTGGGTATATTAGTGATAAGTCTAAATTTTATATCCCTTACTCACTTCTTCCCCAGTCAGTGCTGAAAGAATTACTCAGACTTTGGTCATGACTTCATGGGGACTGTTCACAAGAGAACAGTCCTCAGAACGGGTCATGGTTTATAGCTGTCGTTTTCATAGACAAATATCCACTACTGTCCTTTTCTTGCTGGGTTTAAAAGACAACCTCTAGATGAATTAACAGTTGCTGGTTCTTTTCTGGCTACATCAAAATCAACCAGAGTGTAAATCAATGTTCGTGTCTGCAAAGGAGTTGATGTTCTTCAGGGCTTGTCTTACTAAGACAAACTCAAGAGATGGAAAAGCAGATGTAACTTTTACCTGTTGCTAAAACAAGCCCTGTGAGTACAAAGCCACAATTAAGGAGTGGTGCAGCACATAAGATTTCTAACTGTCACACTGAGAGTAGGGATGGAGTATGGACCTGGCTTTATAATCCTGGCACTTCTAGTTTTGAGGGTGATATTACTGCAGGAGCCTTTTCATGGATTGCATTTGAAAGGTAGCATCTATACCCACTTTTTTTTTGCATGGCATTAAACCGATATAATGTAGTTTGGATGTTTTTTTTCCCTTTTTTTTTCTCACCTTTCTTTTTATTTTTAAATAAATATAACATGTTCTCTTTGGCTTTAATAATATCCAGGCTGCCTTTTGGAAATGGTGATGTTGGACATGATCTGATTTTAATTAAAATTAAATGAATTTCTGAATGGTGGTCTTACATTTTGGATGTGTTTTAAATAAATGTTGAGAAAAGGCTGTAAGGGCAGAGCTGATGTCTTAGGCTGACAAGACAGACCTGAAATTTTTCCCCATCATGGCAGAGTGTTTTTCAGGGACTAGAGGATCTCTCTATCCTTACAAAACAATTCCTGCACCTGAATTATTGAGCTGCTCAGCAGTCCCTCTTTCTGAGCTGTCTTCTTGCTGCACTCTGCATTGTCCAAGTATTCCTATGTCTTGTGTCGTATGGAAAAAGAAAGAGAACAAAAAAGAAAGTATCACCAATTTTTGCCTACCTTTTTTTGCTGTGAGCCAAGGCTTTTGCAGCACCATTAGGATGTAGATTATCATATTTAAAACCTGTGATGACACCATTGTACCCATCTGAATGATTAATCTGCTCATTAAAAGAGTGCCGATGGGCTAGTCTAATTGGAACATGGATCTTCTTAAAGGACGTTGCAGGGTCGGGAATAGGAAATATTACTCATAACATAAAGTAGGGATTAATTATGCTACTAAATACTACTGTGTGAAATTTACATATGGGTCTGGTCATTGGTGAGGGGTTAGGAAAAGTGTAAGCATCCCATTTTTATAGCCTTAAAAATGGAGGTGGTACATTCATGGCAAACCTTAACCCCTTGTTATTTCAAAAGTAAGATCTCAGATGCCGTGGGAGGGGCAGGAACACAGCTTCATATCAATTAATCACTACTGCTTAAATTGAAATGCTTTTCAATGTGTAGATTGCAGGAACACCTCTAGTTCCAGGAATGGTTTCTAACAGTGTGTTACTGTGAAATTCAGCCATTCACCTGCACTACCAGAGGGCATGATGGTGGGGTGCTAGGAGGCACTGAAGCACAGTGGTTGCTGCATGGACCCCCTTAGGCTGCTCTCTGGAATTGCACTGCCATGTGAGTGCTTTGGCTGCAGTCTTAGCTTGGAAGTGAGACTAATAATTTAATTACAGGAAATAGGCATTGTTGCACCAGTCTGTGATGGTAAATTTTACCTCTTCTCAAGTAGTTCTTGGCAGCTGTGTAAGGCAGCATTACTCAGTTGCATGGATGGCTCTTACTGCATATTTCTGTCTCCCTGTGGTGGTTGTTGGAGGCTGTTCTAGTTATGGATTGACAAACAGCTGTGGAGCTCTGCTTTGCCTGAACCGTCTTGTTTAGAGTCACCAGTCTCTTATGGCAGTAGTAGTCTCTATGCTTTTTCTGAATTAACAGACGTCTTTATCCTATAGTTGCACTGTCTAGGTGACCTTAATACCAGTTTGGGCAGAGATTTAGGAATTGGTGGAGTGTGGGTAGACTGCAAATCAGGAAAAGAAATAGTGAGTGTATCACGGAGGAAATGCCTGTTACTTCAGCTTTAATATAAAGTCTACCTGAGATATTTTAATGATTATGTCCCCTCTGAAGTAGTGACGTGGTATTTTACTGAGACCTTGCAAGAGAGATGAAATCAATTTCCCAAAGAAGTCTGTATTTAAGCTGAGGATCCTCTTCTACATCTCTTAAATCCCAGGGCAGTTCCCTACCCACTAGATCTTCCTCTCTGAACATTAATCAGCACTTCTGCCAGTCTGTTGGAAATATTTTTCTTCCAAGTTGTTATTTCTGAAAACTCGCAGGATCAGGCTTCCTCTAATATGTGAATGTATAATTCTATGATTCTATTCTATGATTCTATAATAAAGACTTCTCATCGCATCTAAAAAAGGCAAACCAATATGGTCCGTTTCCTTAGTGAAAAGACACTTGAATTGAATTTAAAGGACTAATTCCCCTAAAATTAGCTTTGAACCACATCATAGCATCCTAAACATTGACAGAATTTGAGGATTGCCCATTAGAGAAAGCATGCTAAAATTATCTTTTTTCCTGAACCGATTCTTCTAGCCATGATATCTTAATGCCCTATGAGAGTTAAAAATGCAGCAAAACTTTTACTGGAGGAGAAATTTCAATGAAATTGGAAGGGAAGGGGTCTACTTGATTGGTGGTTCATGCCTTTAAGGGAGAGACTGGATGTATGTAGTTAAATGTATAAGCATCTCTGTGTAATTCATGACTCCACTATCTGGTCACTGGATAAACATCCAAGATATAAGACAGTATCTACAATCTACAGTGATGAAACTCAGGATGACTTTCGTAGTTTTACAGCTGGAGAAATGAAACATGGGCTCAAATTGAAAAGGGTAGGGCTTGAACCGCTTCTATGAGGTTACAGATGAGTCTGTGGCAGGGCTGCAAAGAGTGAATCTGGCTATCAAGCATCTGCGCATATTTGGTGAATTACCTTCCCTCTCTAGAGCTACATGAGCATTTGTTTTGTTGGACAGAGGCCTAGATGCTTTTAGGGTTTGCTTTGGAAGCTGTTGTTTATTTTAAAGCACTTTCCCCCACTAATTTACAGGTCTGTTCTTGAGGTCTGCTATGGAAAGCCCTACCTTATGGAAAGGGCTTCTAGGACACTAAAAGACCTTTGGGATTCACTTTCAGATAGAAGCTCTTGAAGATGGAGCAGAGGAATGGGTCACTTGTCAACCAGCACAGGCAGACTGTCCCCTAAAATGGTTCTTGCCCATACCCAGGTACTCCAGGAGCTGGTCCTGCCTGAAGACACAGATCGTGGAAGCAGAGATCCAGCCAGCTAACCAGATGGCCAGGATTCACTGAGCATGCTTGTGGTGCAGAGCCTTGAAGGACTCTGGCAGCCTGCCAGTGGAGATGTAGATATATAGATATATATATATAGCAATTTGCTTGGGGGATGAAGATGGGGGAATACCAAGCTGCTTATTGGCCATCAGAGTGGGAGCCGTTAAAAAATATTGGCTCCATAATTGCATTTGGCCTCCCCAGTGGCAGAGGCTGTAATCCCTGTGGAAGCTATTTTCAGTTTTTATTTTTTTATTTTTTCTTGCAATAGAAGAGCCATTAGAAGAAAAATATGAGAGTTTTTATTTAAAAATAGAGTCTGCAAATGATGGTTGGCAAAGCGATCCCCATATGCCAGGATTCTTCTGTAAGTAATGAGATCACTTGGATCAGCATGGGGAGAATGGAATAATCCACTTGCATAGTAAGTTAAAGGTCTGATACAAAGCATGAGTAAGCTTGTGAAGTATGTCACTGTATGTTTAGCCTTTACGCCTATAGTAACCTTGTACTTGCTTCCTAATGGTTGTAAAGAATACAGTAAAGCTAAAAACAAGTGGTCCTGACACATTTGTCAGTGTTTCAGTGAACCCTGATGCTCTGTGTCATTGATTTGTGGCTATGAATAGAGAAACTTTTTTCTTTTTCTTTTCCTCTTCCTGCTTTCCATTATTATTATTATTTTAATTTTAATAATGACTGTGTGTGATAGAGACTGCATTTATTGATGGGTTATGTTGTTGACAATGTTGTTTACATATTTGGAATGATACCACCCCTCAAGCTGTTACAAGCTTATCAAATCACTTTAAATCCCATGCTACCACCAACATTAGTCCAAATCTGTCACAACTGGCAACCTTCAGTGTTTGTTTGAAAGGATGGTTAACAGCTTTGAGTGTTGTCAGAATTGCAAGGCATAAGCAAATAAGATTATTGTGCAGGGTACATTGTTAGATGCATTAAATGGATGAATCATATAGGCCATGTATTAAATTTTTTGAATGTTTTATTATTAATGACACTCCCATGTGCTTTTTGGTTTTCAAGGATATGGTTTTCATGTTTACTCTCCAGTAACTTTCTATGGATAGATATGTATGTATAGAAATAACTAGTTTTTCATTATAAATGAAAATCGCCACTTTTTCAGCACTATGAAGACAAGAGCCTCACAGGAGAAAAGAGATAAAACTAGGGATAAAATAAGGTAGGCTAGGGTTAAAGGAAAAATAGTCTATCCTTGACAAGGACCCAATTTAAAGCAAAAAGTTTAACTCCCATACCACTCTAAACCCAGACAAAATAGCTCCCGTGGCCTTTGTGTGACGTGGAAGGTGAGCATAGAGCATCTTCTGTGATATTGCCCTCTTTGGCTTACAAAGTGTATTAAGTTACATGAATGGAGAAAGTTTTGAAACAGGCCTTAGAGTTTGACATAATATCTCTCAGTTGGAACTGGTGCTTATTACAGTGAATACCTTTTTTTTTTTTTTTGTTCTTTTTTATTTTTTCTTCATGTCCATAAAAGCTATTGGGTGACTGTTAGCGAAGCCGTGATATTGGCAGTCTGTGCCTTGACCTGGGATCTGATACTCTTCCCAGGGGTTCTTGCTTAGGAATGCTTATGGCAGCAATGCTGCTAATCACAAATGAAGAGGCAAAACACTGCTGTCTTTTGTCTTGATGTTAATCAAAAAGTAGTCTGGAGGGCTACATGGACTGCCTTGTCCCAGAATGGTGGGGAAGTCATCTGTCATGGCATTAAAAATGTTGGCAACATGAAGGTGATCTGAACTCTGTGTGATGTAGGTATCATCCCATGGCTGATCTCTGAATTTAAAGGTGTGGCAAAGCAATCGGTGCCACAAATTAGAGTCATCTGATTTGCATAGATTAATGAGGGAAGGTCGTAGCCTGGTGACAGGTCAGGGTTGCCCCCAGGGATTTGAAGAAAAAACTTTGATTTTTCCTTTTTTTCCTTTCCATGAAGTAATCATGCTGTTCTATTGTAAAAGGAGCTCTGTTACTTATAAAGGAAAGCTTGTCATTTAAATTCATCCAAGTTAGGACACCACTGAGCACTGTCAGATGTCAATCACAATACAGCAGGGAAATGTTTTTCAACAGATTTCTACCTTCATTTTTCCATAACACAGAGTGGTGGCATAAAGGGGGTCTCTGAATGTACTTCTTAAGGTTAGATTTTATTTCTTTTCATCTGCAAAGGACTGTTTTTGAAGATATGTAGTAAAGAATTGTGGTCATTTCTGTGACAGGGAGGGAGGAGAGTGAGGTGAATGTTGTTTATAATACCTTTTCCATTTGGGAGATGTTAGTGGAAGGCTTTTTGTGTGTGCTGAAGCCAACATTCTTTCTCACTGGAATTGTTGGTTGTGTCTTCTCGGCAGAAGTTGCTTTGAAATATTTTGGCTGGAGACTTGGGGTCTGTTCTTTTCACCGAACCTCTTTCACCTCTGTGCTGCTGTCCTGCATTTTTGTCCAAGCCTTGTGGAGATTGAATGTTTGCCCTACCTGACATCTGCTCAGGAATGAGATTTCTGTACTCTGGCCAGTTCTGGCAGAAGCATCAATTTGATGCCCTTGTCATCAGTTTCATAGGGAAGCCGGGGACTGCATGATTTTTATCACTGAGCTCCGGTGACCTGCCAAGCTTAACTGTTGGTGTATGGGGCTGGTGGACTGGGAGTGCTGGACTGACAAAGGATTTAGGATATGGGAACAGACTGATTCCTTTTTTCTTTTTTATTTCCTTCTCTTTATTTTTGCACATCATCAGTAAGTTTATTTTGATCTGACTTTTCTCAATACCTGTAATAATTGTACAAAATCACAACAATACTCACTGAGAAAAATCTCTTTAGGCTGCCACATGCTCTAAAAATTATTACCACAGTTTGTCAAGCCTGCTGTTCTTGAAGATCCTGGTTCGTCTGACGACCACTGTGTAGGTCAGGGCTTTTTCTCTTGGAAGTGACATAAGACCATGCTGGCATCTGCCCCTAGGAATAAGACAGGAAGACTGTGTCCATACGGCTCCCAGTCACGTTAAGCAAAGAACAGATGCTGGACTTGTGAGCAGCTTGGTGGCTGAAGACCAACTACAGGGGAGCTTCTGGCAGCAACTGGGGCCGGCAGTGCCAGTAGGCGTCACTACTGTCAGTCAATGGTGATATTTGCGGAGCACCATCATTCACAGGTGTGCACTTTTAGCTCCAAGAGTCACTAACTGAAAGAGTTTTCTGGAAAGGAGCAAGTAAGCATATACACAGAAATGTAACCTGTTGTTTAAAATATTATCACAAGCATATGTGTGTTATTTTTTTAAAATTAACATTATTTCTTTTTTACCCAGCTGATTCTTTCCAGATCCTGCCTAAGTCCTTTTTTATTTTGGCGTTAAGTAAATCTATGTGTTTATTTAGATATGGAAGGATTTTAGGCTTGCAAGACTTGGGATCAACCATGCATTGATCTAAACATTTACTGCGTAGCAGGCAGTTGGACACAGAATACCCTGAGAAAATGATGTTTAATCATGTGGAAAATTTTGCCATTTGCATCAGCACAATGATACATAGATAAGTGTGCTTTCAGTTCCTCAAACAAAATAAATGCTGTAACTAAATGCTTTATGAAGTTGAACATCATATTGTACACAGCTTCACTCTAAAGCCATTAGAAAAAAAACCACTGTGAAAATCCCCTATTATGCAAAGAGGTGCATGCAATATTTCCTGAGTAAAATGAAATTCAGTAAGAGGTATAACTTTAAGGCTCTTTTTTTTTTCCTCTACTAGCTTTTTGTTTACAGAAATTAGGTGAAGTACCCAAGCATAAACCTGCTTGGAAATGAAACAGCACTTGGAATCAGCAGTATATGTAAGCAGTTATCTTTACACAGGTGAGTAGTCTTCTTGACTCAGGAGCTTAAGGACAGGCATGTCTTCACAACTGTTCTGCACCTTGCTGAATGTGGCCCAAAATTACCATTTTAACCCCCTGCTCTCCAGTCCAGTGCAATCCAATCTCTTTCACAACTTTTTCTGGTGAGCTGATAGCTCTTCATGTATTTTATTTTCGGGACCAACTCCTAAAACAAAAGTTTACTAAAAGATGAAGAATCACATTTACATGCTGTAATGGTAGCTTGGGAACTCTGGGAAGAGATTTGTTTTCCCTGAGTATCTTTGTAGGCACAAATTCTGCTCCATGGTAAAAACCTGCTTTGACGCTGTCAGAGGAAAGTGCTGTCTCTATTTAAAAATAATAGTGTTGAATCAGTGTTAGGAAGAGTAGTATTGAGTCATAAAAACTAATTATCACTGTTCAAAACATTCTCAAATACACTTAAGTGGAGGTTTGTTGCATAAACATACAATTAAAGAAAGAATTTGTGATGGATGCAGGAATATGCAGCTCACAGACTTACTGTTTACTGGTGCAGTTAACAGATGGGTAGGCCAACTGATTCACAGATGTGCAGCTTATAAATATAAACTAACGTCTTACTAGTGATGTATATCTGCAAGAGGCAACAAATTACTTTCTCTTTAACTCTTGGCTGTATAGTGGGGTAGATTTTAATAATACAGCAACTGTCATTAGAGCTGATGACGAATGATTAACAGAAATGCACTGCCCTTGCTCAGTCTTTGGGTACGCTGCTGCAAAGAGCTGGTGGAAGTAGTCTGCAACATATTTTGCTGGTTTTGGGTTCGTTTTTTCCTTTTTCCAGGAAATGTAGAAATCTTGTATCCTGAAGCACAGCTCGGATATTTTAAATACTGCCTTCCTAGCAGATGCTAGCAAGGACCACATCACCTTTTGTCCTCAGGTTTCTTTGAGGGGGTAAGGGCAGCAGAACAGGAAGGGAAACTGGAATCTTTCTGTGCTCTGTTCTAAAATACATTTGTTTGGTTTTTGGGTGTTTTTCCCTCTTAATTAATAAATCCCTATTCCTCTACAAAGTAATAAACTGATGAAAATACAGAGTTAAAGGTGTGTGTGTGGGGGGGAGCTGTATTCCATTGTTATATTTGCTCTTTAAATAATTTAGTTGCAAAAAAAATCTGAAGGCTCTTTTAGCAGTAATTAATTATTCATTAATGACATGTAATTGCATGGTACCTTTGAATATTTAACAAAATGCAAAAACAAGCACTGTAGTTATGTTTTTAATGTAGGAAGAGATTTTTTTTTTACTACATTACCTTTTTTATGGAAAAAAATTAGACCTCTTTTTCGATGGACTAGGGAAAGTCATAGTAGTGGCCTACTTTCTATTCACTATCTTCAGTCACTCTTTGTACAGTGGAATATAATGTCCTTATCTAGACTTAACAATTGACAGGGTGGCAATCCCTTGACTTTTGTCCAAATGATTTCTCAACAAAAATGGGTTAATTATCGCTCTCCGTAGCTTTTTGAATAACAAAAGGCCACGGTTCCTTTTCTTCTTTTCTTTCCTATTTACTGTATGGAAGCCTTTGAAATGCGATAGTTTAATCGGTGACACCTTCTAACCGGGGATTTCTGAGTGCTGGAGCTCTGTGCAATGAGCTCATATTGCTGTGTGTGAACATTACCATGATTAGGAGATATGACCTTTATTATGCCAAAGCCACCCTGGACTTTAAGGATGAAAATAAAACCTCTCCAAACCTCTCCATGCGCTGAAGTAGGTTTGGATTGTTTCACCTCATAAAAGCCAAGCAGTGTGCTAACAATGCCCTTTTAATACACAGACTCACTGAGCTACGCTCTCTTGACCAGCTTGTTAAAAATATTAATTGTTACCTATACCTCGCTGCCGTTCTTTGCTGAGTGTGCTTAAGGGAGCCAGAATAGGACTTTTCAAATCTTTCTGTCTGAGAACTAGCTTGGAGATTTTACTATTATGCAATAGTCTTTAATACCCTGGTTAGCTATTTACCTTCACATGTTTTGTTTTGTTGTGGGTACATGGGTGTAAAATGCAAGGCAAATAGTCAACAGAATTTAAGAGTCACTGTCCTTGATTTTGCTCTACTCTAATTCCTCGGCGGGAAGATAAGTGACCTAGGCACTACTCTAATTTGCATCCCATAGCCTAGATTTTGTTCTCCTTTCTAATTAGTTGGTAACTCCCATTAACGTTAATAGCACTTACAAATATGCATCAGTGAGAGAATAGATCCCAGTAAATCTGAACATTATTAGGGCAATACAAAATTAGCATGTAGTATACTTCAAGCTCATGCTGAATTTTATAGCTTGGCTGGCTATAAAGGAGTAGAAATGCATTCAGTGACAAGATGAGGGAAAACCAGAAGTACTTAGCTAGAAGAAATAGAAAGGCTCATACACGCTGCATGTGATTGTCTTTCCAAATACTCCTTCAACTGAACTAGTGTAACTGGCTCAGGACTCTATCCCTCTTTGTTCTGCTGTTTGGAGGCTTCTTCTGGCATCCGTAGCAAAACTCGTTGTAACAGGCTGGGCTTACATTGCATACATCTGGCCTGAACTTGCTTTCTGTGCTCCCACTATGGAGAAGAGGGCCGACAGGCTCTTTTCCTCTTAGATGTTCCTTTTGCATTTATGAGATTGAACCCAATGGCTGAGAAGACCAAAAGGAATATAATTCGTTATTTAGGTAAACTTTATTCAGTTCTGGGGGAAGCATTTGCCCTGTGCATGCCTGAAAGCGTATGGATTAAAAAGACGGGAAATACATGGCAATGAGCTGGGGAGGACACTCCATTTGTGCTCAGGAACTTTGATAGGTATCATCACCCCACCTGCAGCATCTGCTCTCCAGGAGGGTAACACGATTCAAAGAAACATTAACCTGAGTGTTAAGCCTTGCAAGATGTCTTGGTGATTAGACAGCTGCTGATGACTGGCGTGAAAGACTGGCTCCCTTATTGCGGAGCACAATAGAGAACCATTCGCAACACATTAGATCCCAAAACACTGCCCATTAAACAGAAGCAAAACAGAGAGCTTTGCTTTGAAAATAGCTGAAAATTTACCTAGCTGTCAAGCTCTTTGTGCAAAAGTGGCAGAGGAAGTGAAGTTCAGTAGGCTAAGATCTGCTCATTGCAAGACCTGAGCCATTTCTGGAGTAACAAGTACAATCAGGCCTCTGGGTTTTGCACCTGGAAGGGGACACGGGTCCACTTACAGGGACAGAGGTGTTCTGAGGAGTAGTTTCATGTTCTTTATTTAATTAGAGATACCTAGTTTTGGCTGCACAAAACCAGATCCTATGTTACATTTCTTCACCCTGTGGTTAGTGGTCAAAATGTTAGCCTAATGCATATAAAACATGTGGAAATTTATGCAGATGAATTAGGGTCATGGTAGAGAGAGCAATGGTGCATTATCCCAGACAAAGTATTCCCAGACTGCCCTATTGTTATTATTTATTATTTGACATCACCAAAGATACAATATTTATGCTGTCTGGGCACTTTACCATGCAGATAAAAAGGTACGATCCCTGCTTGAGATGGAGGATAACAAATTAATTTCAGATATGACAAACCATGGAGAGGAAGGATGCAAGAGGGGGAGAGGACAAGTGTTAGAATGTAGTCTGAATGTGCATAGCACGAAGGAACGGTGTTTTTTAAACAAGGAACGTTTGCAGTGAGTCTTGCTGGGGGTAGTGTGGTGCGGAGGGTAGCCACGGTAAGCAAGGATGGTTTGTGTTATGGAAATGTTGTGGCAGAAGGAGCAGAGAGGTGAAATAATAGCATGTACTGGTTAGTGTCACTGGTAAAAAGTGCCAAACTGAAGCTTTGTGGGAGAGTTTCCCTCAGGCCCTGCACTCAGCCCTGATGTGGAGTCAGGCCTCACGCTGACAGTGTCAGGGAGCTATTTTGGATGTAAATGGAGGTGGTACCTCTTTATACAAGGACTGAGTGCAATGCCACTGAGCACCACATCTGAGTGAACTGCCCTTGTGCTGCACTTACACTGTGAGCCAGCACAGTGGAGAGTGAGCTATTTTACCACTTCCACCCACTTGCTTCTGGTTTCTGAATGAATTACACCTGATGCGTAACTTACAGTGTGTCAGTTACAGAGCTTCTCCTGTCACTCAATAGGACGTTTTTGCCACCGCTTTGCAGGGTTAAGGCCAAGAGACTCTTTGGTTGCATAAGTGCAAAGGAAAAGGGAACTTGGTCAACCTTCTCCTGTAAGGGCACTTCTGTTGCAAATGTGACTTTAATTACTAAATGGCAATTAAATGCCAGGTTTTGGTTCCCAACTGCAATTAAGTATTTGGATTATGAAATTGTGTTTGACGGATTTCATGGCATTAAATACAATAAAGTGAGGGGAAGGAGCAGGAAATGGGGAGGAAAGGGGGAAAGGTCCAGTTGAAACATAGTCAGACATGACATTTCCTTATGTCGATAACCATCAAGGGCTTTGCTTCTCCATCCATAAAGACAAGAATGCCACCTGTCAATCAAAGTGAGAGTCACAACAATAGATCAAGACAGAACAAAACAAAAAAAAAGTCTGCCTTTGGAAAAGCATTGGTTGCTTTATTTTTTGCTACTGATATTTATAATGCCTACATGGAAGCATAAAGTATATCTAGGTGGAGCATAGCTATTAAAATGGTTCATTTCCTTTTAAAATTGTATTCACCCAGTGGGAGAAATTATACAAATAAGGCATTTCAAGCCACTGAAGCACGACCCATATTTGTAAGAGTTATTTTAGAATGCTAGGTTCTTACTTTCGGTGCTCTCAGTCATAGAGAACATCTTTTATCAGTACTGAATGTTCAGTTTAAAATAAAATCTGCTTTTTGCTAAACCGCAAAGAAGTTTTTTGGTTGCAGTGTTGCCAACCCTTATTTATAAATAAGAGTTTCTAGATCTCATAGTAACAGAAACCCCTCCTTGGAAATCATGCTATTTAATGTTGGAAAAGTCTTGAGCAAGCTTTCACTTTTAACAGTCCATGATTTTTAAAACCACGTCATTATGGCCAAGTTCTGTGCATGCAGCGCATCTGGACTTTGAGGTATGGTGATTAGTAACACAGACGCATTAGGTAGATAAACGATGGAACATACAGTAAGGTTAATGCAAGTGCAAATTGTGGAAATGGAGCACGGTTACAGCATAAGTGCAACACTGATCTTAAACTCTGATAAAATAATGAAGAATAAAACATGGATACTGAACACTTCATAATGTATGTTTCATATTTGAAAACTTTTCCCACTTGAAGTAATTGAATTTCTTCATAACTTTGTTATTCTGATTAGATTCTATATTTCTGGCCCATGGTCTAGCTTTTCCTAGATGGAGACCAAGTACAAGAGATGGCCAAACAACAATTTGTAGAATAGGCTTCAACTTTGAATATCAACCCAGAGCTGATACAGTCAAAATAATGTCAGACAAAGTAACTTTTACAGTTTAGTAAATATCTCCTTGTAGTTCGTGCATCTTTTTTTGTAGTTTGTCTTTTGCAAGCTGAGAACACAGGACAGGAAGTTGAGAGAAAATAAAACTTGAAAATGGGGCGCAGGAAATTAAGACACAAATCACATAAATGGGAGCCAGCCGTGTCTGGCCTAAGGACTAGATTGTGACGCTCTTTCGATGGGTGGGTCTGAACTTCAGTACAGACTCACCAGCCATGCTGGGTACCATGTTCTTTTAAAAGCTGTGCGTTTTCGAGCATATGCCTGATACTGTAGGTTTCAGGCAATAGAGTCGTGTTTCAACAGGAATTGAAGGTTTGTTGTTTCCAGAGGTCCTTGGAAAGGCTGGACTCAACTGTGCAAGTCAGTGGAGCTGACTGAAAACCAAGAATTCCAGTCTGCAAAGATGTGAAGGTTTTCCATTTAACTTTCCTCTGTTTCAGGGGGGAAACAAGCTTAAAATCAGCTTGATTTTTTTTTTTTAATTTTATTTTTTTAAGAGAAAAACATGCAACACAGGATTCTTCTGTGGTAGAAAACTACTTTGATGCACATATCATGGCTCTAGTCCTGAGAGCAGGCTGCAGATTGTCAGCTCTGCAGTGGTGCATAACCACTGAGCTATAGACAGAGACAATAAGGATAAACATATTACATTCTTTCTCTGAGAACTTCCCTTACTAGCTCCAGCATTGTTTAAGAGTTAGTATATTGATGCCTCCATTCTCATGAAACTGCTACTTTTATGGTTGTGGTATATTTTTCTAATTGTAAAAGAACCCTACAAATTCGATTATTATTGCCAGAAAATAAATAATGCTTAAGAGTCTGCACCTTATCTGGTACTTTATCTATTTTTTTTTCCCTGGAATAGCACTGAAATTTTTTGTCACTTTTCTCTTATCTCTCTAATTTGCCGGTAGTTCTTGGCTAATCTTGCTGTCTCAAGGAAAATGCAGTGCTGTAGATGCACACCTATCAGTGCCTTTGATCATAGCATGCCACCTTTGTACATCTCAAAGGCTCTAACTCACTGATCATTTTGTAACCATATCCCATGTTTAATTTGCTGTTCACCAAAAGTAGTGATCTTATGGCATCACAGAAGTTCCTCTGGAAGTCATCAGCTTGACAGTCATTCTGGGTAGGGACAACTGGGTGTACATATGCAGCAACTGCCCTTCAGAAAATGTCATGGTACTTATCACATAGGATGTATTTATGAGCTGCTATGAAGTGCTATCATAAAAAGCTTCTATTTACTGGTATCATGGTCTGGAGTTGTGCTTCTCTAAGTATTTACTTTTTCATGTTTACCTCGGTGTCATCATTTGGAATCATTGCTACTGCAAATCAGATACTTTTCAGGAGTGTGCAGAGACGGATTGGCACAGAATGAGCACAATTTGTAGTCAGCCTCTTCCATGGTTGTCATCATCTGTTGTGTTACCGTACACGATGTAACTTCACATTTGAGACTGCCACTTGCTAAATATAAGCTAAGGAAAGAACAGAGCCAGAATTGGCTGCCTTTGATTTTTGCCGCAGAGGTGGATCCACTCACATGAGCACAATGATATGCTAGAAGGCAGCTACAAATGACTAAACTTCTGCCTCTTTGAAGAAGTGGTTTGGACACCCCAGTGACACTGCTTCCAGTGGTGCTTTCCTCCCTGCAGTGACTAAACAGAGTGTCATTTTTCTCAGAGAATCTAAATGTGCGTAAAATCACATGGGGAAAAAAGCCCAGTGGGGCATTTTCTTGACCGACATCTCAAATTTGCATTCAGGCTGAAATCCTGCCTCCTTCATGACCCATGGTTACTCTGTGCGTGGGCGAAGACCTAACTGTGGTGAATGCACCTCTGTGTCATGCAGGCGGTGCAGCAATGCTTTTCCCCTTTCTCAGTAGAGTGGAGGTGGCATGTAGAGGTGAGGCTGGAATGGAGCTAAGTGATGGCTAGAGGACACTTAGCCCTTCAGAGGCAATGAAGTGCTCTCAAGTGTTTGTGGACACCAACTGCACCTTTGCTCCACCAGGTTTTGTGACATGTGAAAAAGGGGTCCTTTCTCCAGACTTTACCTGAGAGGTTGAGCACATGACTTCAATACAATAAGCATGTTTATGTCACGGGAGTTTTAAAAATGTTTTAGTGATTTGGAGATGCCCTTGAAACATGTCTGTGATGCACTACTATTCTTGTTTTTTTTATCAGCAGCATCCTGAAGGAGCAGCTGAGCACCCATTATGAGGAAGGACATGGTGTGGACTTGTTAGAGCAGGCACCAAAGGATCTACCTGAAATATTTTGTCTTGTCTTATGTTCAAGAGTCTGGGTCTGTCCCCTTTGTCACGGCTTACGAACAATATCTATATACAGGGAGCCTGCACATGTTTGATGTGGAGGAGAGTTGCTAAGTGACTTATAATTTTGAAGAGAGTCCTCTTCAAAGTCACGCTTTGCCAGAATACCTTCTTTTACACAGTTTCCTTGGCCCTTGGCATCTTATCAGTAGAATGGGAAGAGTAGCCCTTCCTTTCTAGTTACAGTCTACTGAAATCAGCAGTGTCACTGCTGAGAAGCAGGGCTAGTGAGAAAATTTTAAGCATCATAGGAAGAGAAGGTGGATTCATCCTCCAGCTTTCAACAAAAATGTGTCAGAGCTCAGTATCAAGGTGGTTTGCTCTGTGAGGATAACTCCAATTTGCAGAGGGCAGACAAGGGAATGTCCTCTCCCAGCTGGAAGGCTGACACCAGAATGAAGACTGTAAAACAATGCAGCTCAAAGCTTTGATTATAGACTAGAAGACAGCATTTTGTGAAGCTGGTAGAAACCTTCTGGAGATGCAACCTGTTAGTTTCTACATGCAGCTTCTCCCCAGCACTTTGTAGTAGATCAGATAAAGTTGATGTCATCTTTTATATTTCTAGAGAAGTTGGATTTTTGGAAGAGAAGGTGGCTGTGATTTCAGAGAAAATATAGATCTTGAAGTGGCTAATCTGCAGAAATTAACTGATGCCTGCTTTAAAACCATGCAATTTAGGCAACCCAACCTATTGACCTTCTAACTTTGGACTGCCAAGACTGCTTGCTCAGTACATCTGTTTTTCTATGTTTTTGCCTGTAATTATGTTGTCCTCTGCAGTTACGGTAGTGGTTTATCCTGCTTTAGAAATGTTATGTTTTGAGGTTAACTTTCCCAGGGGGTATGTTTCTTTCTTTTTTCTCTTTCTTCTTTTTGTCAAAGCAAACAAAACATAAAATCCCAATCGGGAAACAGAAGCCAGGAAGAAACCTATTAGAAAGAGTTAAAGCACCTTGCACTGAGGGGATGGATCTGTCAGTGGGAAATACTGTATAATGGGGTTACTTGAAAATGGCAAATAGTCTTGCATCTTATTGAATGAAAAAGGACAAATGTCACAGAGCCTGATGGAAAAATAAAGATAAGGTTAGGGGGCATGTGACCCAGATGTGTCCCCTGCTGTCCACATGAAGGGTGGCTCTTCCTGAATCTTGCTGTGATTCCTGCTTTTCACTCTGTGTGGACAAAATGATGATTTATGGCTCCTGCTGTTGGGGTGGGTGAGTTTGCAGGCAATTTCTAATTCCCTGCTCCAGACTGTAAAGCAAAAGTTCTTTTCATGTCTTGCAAACAAGCTGTGATGGTTGGATGGTGCCACTGTGAATATTATTTGCAAAAATCACTTTGGGGACAGTTTATCCCTTGTTAAAGGTCTAGTCCTGCTCCATTGAAATCAATAGGAGTTTTGCCACTGACATAGAGGAGGAAGGATGAGACACTTTTATGTCCAGTGTGTTCTGATGTGTCACATTGTAATGTTGGCAAACGTAAGGGGTAATAATTGTGGGAAGCTAGTGGCTTTGCACTGTAAGACACAAATCATATTCCCATATTCATCATATTGCATCTCTCTGCAATATCACATCAGGGAGTGCTGTGCTCTTGGGGTTGTCCAGAGGCTCCACATGGACAGAGAGATGTAAATGGTCCTGGCCATCTTTGTCACCCTGCAGGGAAGGGCAAAAGGATGAGGTGAGTTGGGTGGCTTTATGCTGGTTAAGTTTGAGAGCATTCTCTCCAGCCAGATGGAAGGCAATAGAGTATGGGCTAGGTGTTTAAATGGGATCTGACTAGAGACCAAAGCTTTGAACGGCAGCTCTGAATTTGAACTGTAAGTAAAGATTTCCAGTATTAAGCCTGCATATGCCATATTGTATTTCACTTAGCAACTGAGCAGTGACCAAATGATATTTATTGGAAACGCTGGACTTCTGCCACTGAAAAATATTTGTGGTGGTTTGGCTTTCTGAATAATTTGGCGTTTGCTTGGTTTTGCCTCACCTGACTTTTAAAAATTTTTTTGTGGAAAAAGCCTGAATTTTAAAAAAATAATATGATTTAAACTGAAACAAATTATTTCCCCCATTCTTCAGGGAAGAAAAGGGAGACTTTCCCCATAGAATTCATTTCTCTAGATTTTTAGTTTCATGCTACTCTAAATACAGAAAACTTCATAATCTTAGAACTGTAGTAGCTTAAAAAGAACATATTCACTGAAAATACGGGCAGTACTTTTACCTTAGTATTAACATGTACCTAGTTCCTTATTTTTTAGCCTACAAGAGCAGAAAAGTAACACTTTGAACTTCTTCTTAATCACATGAGTGAAATTTTGGGGTTGAAGCAGGTTGCCAGGAAGTAGTGGTCTATACTATATGCTAAGTAAAGCTGAATGTCTCTGTCTATCTACTGCAAGGCTTTAGGATAGATGAAGCCCATTTAAGTCTGCTTATTGCTCCATTACTATGTTGAGATTACGACTTATATCAGCTGCTGTTTTGAACATAGCTCTGCATAATTAGTTTTTTTGGGTTTGTGTGTTTTGTTTTCTAGTGGTGTTTTTGTTTTTGTTTTTACTTCGAAAATGTATCTGTCAAGGAATCAAACAATTTGAGGATTGATCAGACCAGGTGTTACCATGATATAAATGTCATCATTCCACAATGCCTGTCTCCAAAGGAAGATATAGGACTCTGTGCATTCTAGCCCTACCTCATGCCAAATTGTGTAGACATGAGTGTGTCTGTTCATTAGCTCTGCCTGCAGGATTAGTATTTTTTGTATGTATGCATGTTTGTAGGAGCTGTAGATTACTCACAAAATATCTTTAAGTTTTTTCCTGTGCAAACTGGGGCCAAAGAAAGACTATTTCTACATGGTTAAATTCCCAGTGAGGGAGACAGCAGTAGAGACTCGCAACTACTCATGGTTCAGACCCAAAGAAGTGTGTGTTTCTTCCATCTAGTTCAGTTGGTCTAACAGAGTACAATCTCTCCTTACAAGCTATGCTTTGGCTTGCTACATGCTTAGTTTTTCATGATCACAGCCCTATATCTACTCTATGATTTGCATAATCATAGTATTAATTGTACCACTAGTTTACAGTTATTTTGCAAGCTAGAAATGATTCATTCAAACTGTCTGATTAGGACTTGCAAAATAGGCAGCAATCAGAGAATTTGGGGATGCACTTGTGAATGGGTTGGCAGCCACAAAAGCAGGGCTACAATCATCATAACTGAGTAGATTACTCAAAGCTAGCTACTTCTAAACAAAACCCCCCTTACAACTACAGCTCACGCTACATTTCCTTAAAAAGGGATAGTTTTAGATGCAAATTCATTTACAGAGGTAGATGAGATGAAATGTACTACAGACACACCTGACTAACTCACATTTTGTATCTCTAACACTCAAAAGTACAATGCTTATGGTAATGAATTTTATCTATTACAAGGGAAAACAATCACCTTTGATGACATTATAGAATAAACACATTTAACAGCATGCTGAATTGCTGAAGTATCATTTTCAACGACCTCATTAGTGTCACTTAATTAAAACTTCCTGCTCTTGACTTTGATGCTGGTGCAGGCAAAAACACAGAGGGAATTGAACAAACAACAAAAAAGGGAGGGGTATCTTCTAGTGATAAATAGCAGTAGCTGCTAATGAAACCAAATTATGTACCTTTTTCCTGCAACTCCGATAAAATAATATGAAACACACAGCAACTTTGCATCAAACAAATTAATCAGCAGTCAGCAGATTCGCCTGATAATAATCTCCTGCCCTTATTGATAATTTAAGAAAAAAGGTGGGTTTTTTTTTCTGTACACAATCATTAGGTTGGTGATAATTAAAGCTTCAGCTTCAGAAATGCCATAATAACCGTTAATTAGCAGGATGCTATTTTCAACATAATTTGCTAATTAGGGAGGGACCTTATATAGTGTACGTTTCTAATTACGAAAGGGTCTTGCGCTGTAGACTCATGTGACTGGAGTGTAAATGACACCATTATGGGGGTCCTGGCAAATTTTAATTATTTATTTTGAAAGTATATTTTATTCAGAAATATTTAGCCAATTTAGGCATGCAGAGGAACTGCTTTTCCTCAAAATCCCTTTCCCTGCACTGGCACATTTTCCCCATCAAATGCAAGATGCCAAGTATTTTGTTGGATAAACTCCACTAATTTCAATAAAATTAAGCTGGCAGAAAATTTAGCTCAATATATTTCCTTCATGTGGTCAGAGGACAGAGGCCAAATATCGCATAGATTGCTGTTCTAATTTCAGGGCAGAAACTGTGTACCTGCTGCTTGAATTGGATAAATCTCTATTTCTCTCTCAGACCCAGTTTTTGGTATGGGACTCAAACAACACCCGCTCTTTCTGCCCTGTTTAAATAAGGTGCTTGTGTGTCAGGTATATGTTATGCTGTGTGGTGTTTGTTTTTTTTGTTTTGGTGGGGTTTTTTATTTATTTATTTATTTATTTTTCTTTTAAAGAAATAGAACAATACATTTTATAAAATAGGACTTGATTAAATACATTCATTTTAGAGAAAGAAGCGCTAGAATATGAAAAAAGGTGCTAAGATAACAGGCATATATAACCTTAAAATTAAGAGTATGTTCAGTTTCAGGATCTAGGCTCCTAAATGCGTTATATGTAATCTGTACCTACACTAGTAGTTATATACAGATATATATTTCCAGATCTGTATGCACATATATACCTAAAAGCCATCATAAGCCATATACATATGCACATTTATAATTATATGTGCAAATTTTTAATTTCCCTTTACACCAATATAAAAACAAAATGCCACTGTGACACACAGATATATATTATTTCTTCCTGAATTATAATAGTTGATTTCTTTGAACTGTTTTACCTTGTTTCAAATAAAACTATATTTCTCTTTCCCTTTAAAAGAAATGAAAACTTAATTCAATAATAAATGAGCTCCAGCTCGGCATAAGAGTCACTTAACTTAAATCTTTTTGTAGAGGTTCCCACTTAAGCAGCTTGAAAGACAGTAAATCACGTTGGGGAATGGACATCCCAGCTTCATTGCCACGCTGCGGAGCACTGAATTAATGGCCACCTCTTTAGAATGTATGGATGTGCCTCCCAGCTGCCGGGCCTGACAGTGTTATAGCTCAATTAATGTGATTTTGATGTAATTGCAGATAGGAAACATAGCGCCTAAAAATTATATTTTGCCATAAGAATTATATTTTATCATCCAGATGTGGGGATGAATATGTTAAGTAATGGGGCTTCTATCTATTTTTATTTTCTGGTAACTTATTTAACAGAGAATTATGTGGTTTAGTTGCTGCCCGTTGCAACTGCTCAAAGGTCTGCACAGGAGGCAAAACATTGTTGTGGTTGCTTAGCCTGCTTGTGGCTAGTGTGTCAAATGATTTTGTTGTCTTCTGCAGCAGTGCTCCTGAAATGCTGTAGGAATGTCTCCTTGGCTCAGAGCAAGCAGATAGATGTTGGAGGTGGTTTTTGTCCTAAGTGCAAGTTACTGTGATTCTGCTGCATTCACTTGTTGACCATGAAAAAGTCTTTGAATCAATAAAAAGGAAGGTATGGAAGGGTTTCAGATTATTTCCTAAAGATTGCATGGCAATGAGATGGAGAAGTAAGATGCAGAAAGGGCTACTGAAATGAGGTTATACGGGACATTTAGCATTTTAGACTGTGAGCCTTCTAGGGCAGAGGTTATCTTTTCTGTGCCCAGACAGGAAGGTTACAGGAAGTTACAGGATAAGTGATAGTTGATTCCTGGATTCCCCTATTACTCCAGAGCTAGAGAAAAGGTAAAGTGAATTCATATTCGCAGAAATCCATACTTTCACACTTATGTATTTTACTAAAAAACCCCCGAACAACAAAACCTATATAAACACATTCATTTGCACTAAGGAGATAGAACAGAACATATACAGAATAAACACAGGAACAGGTAAAAGCTATACCCAAACTGCTAGGCCAAACTGTCAGACATTGTAACAGATTTACAGAAGTAAATGATAATAAAATTGAGGCTTTTCCCTTCTGGTGAGCCTTGAGCTGATCAGTAAGGCTCCTGCTGCTTGGTTATGAAAGCTGTTCAAGATGCACATCACCCTCTCTGACCTAAGTAAAATAACTACTATACTTATCCTTTTATTACAAAGTGAAATAACATGGACTCAAGACAGGCATGAAAAATAGTGGCATCTGACCTGTTAGGTGTTTACCCTTTTTTAATAGTTTCTCTGCTATTTGACTGGTTTATTTGCTGTAATTTCAGGCAGTCTCATTAGCATTGTACTTCAGGGCAGCCCCAGTACTTTACTTGTCTGTCAGCCACCCTTTGCTCGTCAGAGATTTGCAGAGCACCTACAATTCGTTGTCAGTTACTGTTGTGACTGTAAATCCCGGTGCTCTGATCAGTCACTATGGTGTCTCAGCTCCTATAGGCTCCAGGACTTTGATTTCTTGTGATGTCTACAGCAAATATCTTGAAAGGGCTGGCTTCTCATCCACTTCAGCAAAGGCAAATCCCTTGATATACCCTTGAAACGCAATTTTCAAGGTACTTAACCACCTAGTACTTTCAGAAGGTTTCATTTTAGATAGGTTCTCTGTTTAATACAAGTAGAGCTTTATACAGTGTCTGCTATTACACAGAGCTTTCCTGGGAGATGGACCAAGGCTTCCCTTTTCCTGTTCCTTGGTATGCTTCTTTCATAAGCCACAGTGGGAACAGAAGGAAAAAAAGATTTTTGGGAAAGGAAAAAAAGCACACGAGAAACACGATTGTGAAACCTCAACAGCTGGCAGGGAGTCAGACTGTAAATCCCAAACCCTCGTTTTGTGTGTGTAGTTTTAAGCTGACTGGATTGCAAGTTGACTAGATCCTTTTTTACTATCTGAATAGGTCACAGTAAATTAAAATGGAGAAATCTTGTCCGCTAATATCCCGACCCCTGGGCAGCTATTAATGGATGATGCCCAGTTTCCAATGCATTTATTAGGAGATTAACAATAATGTGGCAATATTTTACCTCATATTGATGCCATTACCTCATGTTATAAGCCTTTGCCCTCTCACTGTATGGTCCCAGAGGTCTTGGGGGATGAATGTGGGTTGATGTGTGCCCACCCAGCCATGCTCACAGCCTTTTTCTCTTGTCCAGAAAGATGGCAAGCCAGCACAAACGCCGCCAGCCCTTACCACCGCGGAGGGATGCCAAAAATGACTTTGTTGTGCGGTGACTAAAGCCGCGCGAGTCAGACAGGCACGCGGCCCCCCGCCGCAGAGCTGTCGGGCGCAGTGCGCGGCGGCGGCCGCCAGGTGGCAGCGCAGTGCGGACTGGCGCCGCGGCTGCCCCATTGGCCGCGGAGACCGGAACCCTTCTCGGGGCCTGGCTGAGGCGCCATGTTGTGACCTGCTCGCCTGCTGCCGGCCCCGCTCTCTCCGTTAATATCAGTGCTTTGCGTGGTTCTTCCCCAGCCCCCCCGCCTTGTTTTTCTGCCATTTAGTCCACCAAAAGCAGAAATGCCCCAAGCGAGCAGGACTTTCATGTTTTCAGGGCAGCTGCCGGCCTTCTCACAAGTGCCTGAGCTCTGTGCATGAGGTCCCATGTCACGGTGGAGCTCTGGGGGTGATGTGCAGTGCTGCCATGAAGCAGTAGTCACAGCCCCTGCACACGCAAGGCAAGGGCATAAGCACATGTCTGGCACAGACAAAAATGAGGGCAAGTGACCAGCGCGCCCCAGTGCGCTGTCACTTGTTTTGGAGAGATGTGTTGAAAAGTTAATTCATAAAATTCGCCAGTTGGGTGAGCACAGCTGATGTAATGGGAGGTATCAGGTATAAACCACAACAGTGGCGTGTTGTGATCACTGAGTTTCAGGAGCTGGCTGGGTTGTGAGCTTACACAGCTGCTGTAAAATACGTCGGGTTGTCCTTGGCTGCTATGGGCTGTCCTGACAAATGTGGGTGCGTAACCAGGTAGAGATGCTCCTGCCAAGGTGCTGGTGTCACCTGAGAGCTCCCAGCTGGCCACATCCATGGCTTTTTGAGCATGTTTTGTGTTGGCTGAGCGCGTGAAGTTGCCACGTTGGCACTGCAAGTTGGATTCGGTATGAGTTTGTTCACTGTGGCTTCTACTTGCTATTGTGCTCCAACAAGAGTAGAGAGATTTCAGATTATGTTAACACTTTGAGTAGAGAAATTGCTACTAGTAGAGTTTAGTAGTGTTAGCCATGGCCATGAATCAAACCAGGGCGTACAACTTCAGGTTTGATACCCAGGCAGACCATACTGTCCTCTTGCCGTCCTCTTTAAATGTAGAAAAGGTGTTGTGTTTTTGTGGTTTCACTTGGTTCAGCTTGGTGAGAAAGCCTAAAGAAGAAAACAGTGCATGAGGACTAAATTTTATTAGTAAGTATGAGTATTAACGTGTGCAGTTGTTTCTGTGACAATGGCAACAACAAAATCATTGTGTAATTCCATTTCTTTTACCACAGACTTTTAAAAATTCTAGGCTTGCTCAAATCTGGTTGGATTTTCTTCAACCGGTTCTTTGGAGTAAGAAAAAAGCATGGCATGTTTTAACCCAAGGCTGTTTTGGGACAGTTGTAACTCACTGAAAACACAGTTTCGCTTGAGTGCTGTGTTACAGCCCAGATTAAACACAGTGCTTCCAGTTCTTTTGTGGCCTATGTCAGATGAAATATTTAGCAAAAGCCAGGAACGGCCATTTCCAAAGTTTTAATTTCTTAGCTATTAGCAATATGTATAGGATGACAGGGAAAAAAATGATACCTATCATGAAAACAAAACTAAGTCATCTCCAGAGACTTTGATGCATTTCATGGTCTACTCAGTTGCAGGTTTTCTTTTTTTTCTCCATCACTTTCCATAGGAACATGCAACCGAACTTCACATTTCTCAACCTTGTGCTCCAACTGATTGTTGTACCTAATACAATAGTGTAAATGTTTTTAGAGCTTTAATAATTTCTATAGCTTCTTCAGCCCCTTGTTTCAAGAGCAACATTTTAGCCTGAGCCTTTCATTAAGCGACACTGAAGCTCCTATTTGTCATTGCTTGATAATATTGGGCATTATTATACCTCTTGTGTACTGTAGAACACAAGAGGTATAGAAAATCAAACTGTGGGCTGTGTATAAGTTTCCATAATACACTGAAGGGATGATCCATTTTCTGTAAAAGTGTTTTGAAGCATTTTTTGTCAGAGAACTGGATGAAAACTTGGGTTTTGGGGGAATTCCAGCAAAGAGTTGATTGTGACCTCTGATGCTCTGTAGTGTCAAGGACAGATGGGAAGATGGTATGAATCAATATATGTCAACCGCACAGATGGTACAGTCATGCCGTGTCCATATCCGGATCTCCTATCCCTTTGAAACAGAAATTAATAATCCCTTCATTATAGGCAATAGCTGCCAACCAGCTGAAATATCAGACTGTGACTTAGGGTGAAATTCTCTGCAAGGTTTCTTTGCAACAAGGAAGCTTGACTAAATGTTGATTTTAAAAAGTGGGCTTGGGATTGGTATTGACCTTTGGGGTCAGAAGGACCCTAAATGTAGAAGGGCTGCAAGGCAGGCTGCTGCAAGGAATGTAGGAAACACAGCACCAGCCACAGAGCATCAGTGCAGGGGGAGATTTAGGGCACGAAGGCCTCTGGAGAGATCTTTGAGGCCTGAGAAGAGTGTCTCTGCCCTGTGCCAAGCTTCTGGAGACATTAGGTCATTTTCAATGCCCTGTGCAAGATGATAGCAATACATCTTTTGTATTTTGGAAATGAAATCTGGCAAACTTGGGATATTTGACTGATAACCAGATCCTCACTTGAAGATGCTAATGCTGCTCTTGCATTTTTTTTCATGCTTTTCCAAAGGCCCCTCGTTTGTAGACATGCAGTCACTTGAGAATTGCAGTTAATTACTGTTTATGCCTGTATGTTTTTAAAGCTTGTAATCCCCACAGCTATGGAGAAAGCCAGCCAGCCAAACTCAAAAAAAAAAAGAAAAAAAATCAAAGCTGCACTTTACTCTCAGAAGAGCAGAGAGAACGACTAAGCCCAGTTTCTAAAGTTTCAACTAGTCTTCTGACTTGAGTACAATCCAGCAGTGGTGTTAGCTGGTGTACTGGCTGACAATATCTGTGAAATAGAAGCCGCATGGATGGGCCGAGGTGGCTTCTTGCACACTCAAGTAACTCTTGACATGTTGGTTTTGTAGGTTGCACTGTTCAGTGGGAGAGTACCAGTTTGTCCTTATCTTTGCTTTTAGCAGCAAACAAGTCCTTACATTAAATGCCACAGTCTGAAGGAGAATATATAATATAATCAGCTACTGCAACCCACCAAAACGAGTATTGGCACGCCTGCACAGGCTTCACTGGTAATGATGAATTCAGTATTCACCACATGGACTAATTAATGCACTATAACATCTCCCAGTGCAATTTGCAAGTCATAGATTGCATTAGGTGATACAAATGACTCATTTGTGAACCTGAAGGATGACCTTTGGCAGGACTAACTTCTGACCTCAGAAATATTAAAGAAAGGTTATTTCACCTTGCCATTGTCTCCAAATGCCAAAATAGCCCAATTAAAAACCTTGACATGGAACCATAGAAGCAGATGCGAGTCCTAAAGGGCATTAATTATTTTCAGTGTCAGCTGGTTGTATAACTGAGGCCAAATGAGAGTTTGGAAAGCTATTAAGCCCCTGTCTTACATGGATTTGGTCTAAGGCTTGAACTGAAAATAGTGCGTGGTTTTCATTTGGGTAAGAAACACTGCATATAAGGACGGGTTGTCCCAGTGAGAGATGTGAGCTCCCTTTCTATACAATAACTGTTAGGTGATCTTTAAAAATGTACCCTTTCAGTAATAATAATCCATCACAGCTTCAATATTTATGAAATAATCATTAGTCACCATGCTGCGAGGTCGAAATCCTGTTCAGCATTGTTTCCTTGTGTGCTGTTCTCGCCCTCCCTCCCTGGCCACTGATCTTGTTGTGTGTGTGCTTTTTTCCAAATGCGGTGACAGATGAAGATATTGCACCAAAACTAAGTTTCCATATGGCTAATTTCCACATTTGTTTTATCAACACACAGATTTAAAACAAATGAAAACACAAAGACTTGAGTAACCTTGGCGTTCTTTCCAGTGCTCTGTAATTTCTTTCTTCAGGTGCTTTTATTGACACGTACTGAAATGCCTTGATGTGTCTTAAAAAAGAAACTAGTCAGACCATAATTCGCTCAGAGACTTTCATTTGTTTGGGGCAAAACTTTGTATAACACTTGCTCTATTTCAACTTTCCCTTCCCAACCTCAGCAGCTTAAAAATAATTAATTTTCCTTGCTCAGCAAATAATGAAGAAAAAAAAAAATTCAAAGATCATGAATAAATAAATTTGTTATTTACGTCCATATCCAGAAGGGTTTATGTCGCCACAATCTGCATTGGAGGTGCCATGTTTTTTTCAGTGTTAGTTGCTAAGGAGACAAAATGGTGGTGGTTCTTGGATGCCATGATAATAGGAATAAAATAATAGATAGGTCCTATTTGATAGAATGGTTACTGATATCGCCCAAGGGAAAAACTTCCAAACTTCAGTTATTTTCCATATGTACTATTAGATATTTTTTCTCACCTGCTGGGAATTGCTCTTTGCCATCATAATTCTGAAGCTCTGCCAGCAGAATATAATATTTATGCTTCCCATTCAAGTGATGGAGAATTAAATAGAGGCATTTTTGTGTCCAACATGCGGGTATGTCCTTCAGTAAGGTCCTGATGTTGTTTCTGATTGTTTAGTGGATGGTTCAGTCTTGCCCCACTACAGAACCTAGAACTGTATTAAATGAAACTCTCCTATGTTGTGCGAATGAACAAAATGAGAGATTGCACTAGGAACTTTTAGCTGTAGTTTAGCTGAAGTGTTTCCTCATTAAGATGGGTCTTTATTGCTCATGTCAAATAATAACTAACTTGACTTCATTGTATTATGTAGCAAAAGATACCAAAACCTCAGAATGGAAGATTTGATTTGTGTGTTTTTGTTTAGGCCAGCATTTACTTATCCAGATTACCCTTGTTCAACCTTCACATATCCAAATGGGTAATGCTAGTTTATCTGCTTTTGGAATAGTAGATCTCCAGGGGAAGCATGGTCTTGTGGTCTAGTCACAGGACTTCTTAACTTCACTGTTTGCATTGTATTATTAGTCTTGCCGTAGTCACATGGTTAGAGGCATCTTACTGCCTCATTTATCCTGTTCCTAAATTGGTGTAATAACCCTTAGAGTTCCTAAAATGGTTGCTGGATTCTTAAAGGACCTCTCTTCTGAAGCAGATTGGGGCAAATGTTTATGAAAGTTGAAAGATAGTAAAAAGAGGCATGATGAAGTTGCACATAATTTCCACATCCTATTAGCGAGTGAAGTCAGTGACATAAATGTAACCTTTCTTATGTTTATATGCATGACTGATAATTTAGCTTTTTCGTACACGAGTCTTCTGGTGTCTTACTGCTTGCAAAGGGTGCTCTTCCATAGCAGACCAGCAAGAAAAAAAACCCAAACTTTAGAAGGGCGGTGAAGGGAAGGCAGAAACAGAGATACAAAAAACCAAACAAAAAAAAAAAATAGCTTTGTTGAAATAATTTTGTTCCATGAACAGTGAAACTAATAAAACTAAATCCTGTTTTTCTACAGATTTGTATTGTTTCCTGTGCTCCTTTGTCACAATAACTCCATTCATCATGTCTGCTTGTCACCATAATGCTCTTTGATCACTGACATAACCTTTATAGCCCTTACTCCAATATTCTTACTACTTTCCTATGAACCTATGTTCTGCTGCAAACATCCAGTCCTCTCCTGCCTTCTTTTATAACTATCCCTTAACTTTGCTTCTCATATCCTGTGCTCCCATTCCAGTTGGACTGTGCAAGGATGCACTTTCTGCTTGTCTGGTTGAGTTGTACTTGTGTTTACTTCCACAGAACTTGCTGCTTTTTTAACTGAGACATGTATTTTCATGAAGCTATCAAAACTTTATTTTTTTGAGACTTATATAGAGCATGGACAAGGGGTTAAAACTATTGGGGGAGGGACTCATGAACAGACAATGTGATCTCACAGATCCTCATTTCCTTAGGAAATGAGTCTAAAAAAAAGGCCTGATTGCCTCAGGGGAAGAAGACAGGAAACTGGCCCACTGGCCAATTATGGCATTGTTTTCTTTGTGATGTGGTTTATTTGCCATACTGATGAGCACTGTACCAAGAGCTGAGCACTAAAGTGTTTGGGTATGTCTGATTGTGTTCAATGCTGTGGTAACTGTCTTTTCTTGTTGAAACAGGCTAAAATAGCTACATAGGAATAGACGTCAGGTTTAGTAAAGTTGAACTCATTTCTGGCTTTGCCAATTCTAATAATGTCTACCTATAACAACACCTGTGGTTTGGAGCATTTTGGTTTCAAAAAGCCTTTTTCCAGATGCCTGTACTTTTGACAAATGTTACCTCCCGTGTTGAAATGTTCTGCATTAGGCAAGAGCTGGATGTTATCAGAAAGTTTGATTTAAAAATGAGGTATTGTTCTTGAGTATGTGAATGCATACATTTTACTCAAAATTGTGGCCTTCCTGTAGGTAGTGCTGGTGGCTTGGCGATTAGAGTGTATGAATCTGAAATTTAGCAGAGATTTAGTCCCTAGATCGCAGAAGTGTCTTTCAGTGATTTGTTGAAAATCTGGTTTGAGTTCTCAGTGATGTAACAGTTTAAAAACATACCTTGCTCATGCACACTGGCTTTTGTTATACAATAACAGGCTTCTACAAACTGTCTCCCAGCATCCACTGGCACTGTGCCTGTGCTCAGGCGAAGGGTAGTCTCATTCAGCATGCGATTTCACCATTTTCAATTTGTGTTGTTTGCAAAAATATAAAAGGCCGGGTTGCATTGGATTCCATTTACACTGTGTGGGTGTATCCAGGATGTGCTCTGTCAGGATGTTTGGAGAGAGATCTCACTCAGTTGCATTCAGAATTGTTTGATTTGCTGCATGATATGGAATAATGGGAAACAATAAATGCCGTATGCAATATATAAAATATGACATAGCTCCATAAGAGAGGTGAATGCTGTCTGTGCATCAAGCATGTTTTTTAGAAGGATGTCTTTGTAAGAAGACAGACTGAGGGGAAAAAAAAAAATCCTTGTGATTTCCCCATATCCATTTTGTGGCAGGATAACATATCCAGCTGAACTTTTCATTCAGAAACTAAACTGATTTGGGAAACGTAATATCCTCAGACATTGCCACGGATCCGATATTTTTTACTAAGATTCACCTATATTAGTCACATTTGGGCTCATTAGGTGGATTATCAGAATTGCAGCCTGTGTGTGCTGATGGGTGTACTGATTTAAAATGCCATTATGGGCAACTTGTGCATTGGATTACATCCTCCCTGACCCCTGAAGTTAATGGAATTACAGAGGGAGTGGTGTATCAGCCTGGTGCTTTGGCCTACAGTCATCTTTCCCATTTGTGGCAGAATGGCATTAATATCAGTGAACACGTGGGTTGAGGGAAATGATGCCCTCAGAGTTGGGGTTTTTCTTGGGTGTGTAGTGGCTTGTTTATTTAAATTGCTTTACTTATAAATATGAAACTGATACATTAA
Organism: Ara ararauna; assembly: GCA_028858755.1. Classification (NCBI taxonomy): domain Eukaryota; kingdom Metazoa; phylum Chordata; class Aves; order Psittaciformes; family Psittacidae; genus Ara; species Ara ararauna. The sequence continues at coordinate 2,153,766 of CM054386.1, forward strand.
CATTCTCCTGCTTTCAATTAGCAAAAGCACATTAATAAAAAATTGCTGGCCAATAGCATGGTAGATGATAGGAAGAGAAAAAGATGGAAAACCACATGTAGTGAGTTCCATGTTTTAACCAATGGAAATACAACATAAAATAGTGTCTGTGGTACATTATATAAACTGTGTTCCACCTGGCTTGCATTGTCCCTTTCTTACATTTATGGTGTGAACATTTTTTCTCTCTCTGGAAGCAGCTGGAAAGTGTAAATTTCAGGTTTAAGTAGGTGTGTGTTGTTGCCTGTGGATTTTTTTTCCTCTGAGAGTGGGTAATGGCATGACTGTATTTTGGACAAGGCTATCATGACCAAACTAGTACTTTTCACCCCACTGCACTATCCCTTTAAATAAAGCATGCAGAGTTCACTTTCTGAAGTTCATTAGCTTGTGTTATCAATAATTTAGGATAATATTCCAGTGGTGCCTAAGTGCCTGGACCACCTTATTTTCCCTGTCAGCTTTCTCATACCCTAGCAGACCAGTGAACTTGATAAGTGTCCCATCATCCTGTTAATCAAATTACTTATGAACCAAAATTGACAGTTTTCATTAATTATAAAGGATTATTCTAATTGCAATTCAAATTTATTCATTTAGAACAGACGGCATTCAGTAATATTTCAGGAAATTTGCATATTAAATGGAGAGGGTCGTCCATTAAGTATGGTAATGTATGCATATTTCCTTATTTTTAACTTCTGGGCCATATGCACTGCTGCTACTTCAGCAGGTGAAAAACCAGAACGTGCTTAATTTGTTCAACAAACACAGGGGCCATCGCACATCTTTTGGCACTAACCACCATTGTCCTCCGTCCCTTTTATTCCTCCCTCTCCCACTTCCAAAATAACTTGTATCCTTCGAAGAAACTTTTGATAAGGCTGTTTTTAAATAAATAGATAAATTATTGTATTCTTTTTCTATTTTAAATGGTAGGCACAGCTGGTTGGGGTTGATTGAAATGTTTTGCCATCGAAGCTGTGTTCATTAATTTCTTCAAGATGCTGAAGCAGGCATTAAGGATGCCTGCTGGAGTCCTTCCCAGTGTCATGTGGAACAGCGAGGGGGCTAATCGTCAGCCTTGTAACATCAACTGGTTACCCCCCTCGTGCGATATGAACCTTTCCCCTCCAGTGAAAAATGAACCTGTCTGAGACAAAAGCACAAACTATGCATGCAATGAGGCAATGTGATTATTCAAACCTTATATAAGGCTGTGCTCCCAGATCATTACGAGTCATGTCTTCGTGATATTAATAAGCACCTATCTTAAATCTATTGCTGAAGTTACATGCAGGTATATTTATGTCTGTCCCTCTGTTGGTAGCATTCTGGATTAGGAATACGAAAGCTACTGCATAGGGTGCTCGCATGAGTGACTTTCAAACTGCTTCTGCACCTAATATGAAAACTGTGTTGTCATGCATCACATGATCCAGATAGCAATAGTTTAGTTAACATGCCCAGAAATTATTGCCATCTTGTCTTAATGATTTTAGCGAAACATCTGTCAACTCATTTATCTTTAAAAATGAAAAACAAAACAAAAAAAAACTTTTCTTGGAAAAAGACATTAGTAATTTAACTTGTTTTTAAACAGGTTTCTTCCATTTTCTAGAGTTAAATGAAAGTCTTTGGTGTTTCTATTTGCAAATATTTTGGTTTTGTTGGATGCATTTGCTGCAGGCTGTTTACATATGTTGAATCATTTTTTAAACTGTCATATTGATTGAAAGTTCCTCTAAATAGCAGTGTGGAAATTACAAGTGTGTTTTTTGAGCAGAAAGAAAAATTCAAATGAATGAAATGTGTACTGCAGATGTTAATTACCCCATGTAATCCTTCTTCTCCACTTCTTTTTTGGAGTTGGGGAAAAGCAGTAGGTAGGAATGCATCTTGAGCATGAGCATAAATAGATCTCTAGGACAAAGTTAAAGTACCTGCTTAAAGAGATTGCTGCAGTGGGATGGTGGGTAGGAAATGAAAATAGTATTGGAATACTGTTAAATTGGATTTTCTACATGAACTCTGAAACTCACAAGAAGTTATATTGTCTTTGTAAGAGGTCTTTAATATTGGTAAGGTATTTGACAGAGGTTTTTCCAGGGATAAGGGTGAGGGTTGCTAGATGGAGACGTGTTAAAAATACTGTAACCCATTTGAGAGACAGCTTTTACATTACCAGTATGTTGTATGGACTTGACACCCTGTTTTTGAAGAATTTTAGCTGTCCTGTAAACTCCTCTTGAGTGCTCTTCAGCTGTCGTGTGGCAGACTTGGGGCTCTTTAAATAAACCTCAGATTTTGTTGCCACTTCTGCTGTGCCCTGGATGTCCTATCCACAGGGAAGGAGGCATCTTCAGCTTTGGGATGAGACTTCTCCCTTGCTGGGAGAGGGAGTGCTCTGAAACAAGGTGTCGAACAAAGTGGCAGGGGTTATTCTTCATACTGTGTACACGGGCAAGGACCTCACCATATGTGAAATCCTTATGTCATTTTCCTGATTTTTTTGTGGCTACTGTGCGCTCCTTAGTAGAGGACACTTGTTCCCTGCATTCAGTCCACCTGCGTGTGGCAAGTTAAACACGGTAGGCTTACAGCATGCATGCAGCGCAACTTCACTGCACGATGAGCAATTTCAGCATGTTGGTCCTTGTGAACTTAGACCTGTGCATGCGTTGTTTATCTGTCCCAGACTGTCCGATTACAGCATTTACAGTCTTGGCCTTTTCCACAGTTCCCTAGGCCAAATGCTCTTTCTGATCAGTTTTGTCAGGCCTTTTTTGTCTTTTCTAAATGCATAAGGGAGATGGCATCAGCATTGTGCAACTCTCATCTCTGCTTGAGTTTTGTGCTTGCTATGTCCTTCTTGGGTGGTAAGACAGATTTTCTGATTGCACATGTGTGGAAATACCCAGACCAAAAAAATAAACTAAAAAATTCTTTAGACTGGTGTGACACATCCTATTCAGTCCTAAAAACCTCAAAAATGTAATAGATTTCTCCAAAGTTCTCAATTTGATCTGAAAATAATTGAAAAACCCTATCCCTTATTAGCATATGTGAAACTTCAACTGAATAGTCGTGGTTGCTGTATAGACAGTTGACTAAGCTTTGCAAATAACCAGTTTGTTGAAAATATTCCCCTCCTTTCTGTTTGTATTCTGATTGCACTCTTTGATATTTGATAATGTATTCACAATTATTAGAACTTAATTTAATTGAAAGTCTGTAGGCTTGGGAAGCACGTGATCTTAGCATTTGTCTTCTGGCTGCCAGTTTCTTCTCTGCTCTTAAGAGGTATTTGTAACTTATCCCTCATCTTCCACTTTCCAGCCCAGATGTGGTTTTCCATATTCACCCAGGAATAATACTTAATAATAATAATACCCCCCAACTTAAATGTGCAGTTACAACAAGGCAATATGGCCTTGTTAGTTCCCTGCATTTTTCTTTTTATCCCCTGCTTCTCTGCATGTAGTACTCTTTTCTTTTTCATTTGCGTGGCATGTAAATAAAACTAAATAAAAAGTAGCAGAAGGTCAGTGTCCTGTTACAAGTGTAGCAGGATAAATGGAATGAGCCAGGAAAGTTTGGTGTTTGTGTTGTTTCATTTTCTCAGAAAGTGAAAATCTTGTCAGCCCCACACCTCTGCATTTATGGGTGGGATTTAGGCCAAACTTCTCAGAATTTTCTTTAGGTTGTGTGAGTTTCTGAAAGGTCAGGAGAATATGTAAAAACTGATTATAATGAAAAGGACTTTTTCAATTAGCTGTATTTAGGCAAGCAGAATCTGCGCCTCAGAACTTCAGGATTTACATGCAATGCCACAAGCTGGCTTAAAGTTCTAATTAAAAGAGCAGATGGTTTTTGAAAGAAATATGTAAGCTGTTGCTGATATATACCTTTTACAGAAGTCAGGTTTTTGGCTTTACAACCAAGATAGTATTATTCTGTACATTCTGTACACCCTATAAAGACCAGAAATACTCTTGATACTCCACTTTTGATGCAGTAGACTTCCGCATTACGTATGTCCCTGTGTGCATCTAGTGAGCAGGGCATTCAGAGGAAGAGGGGCTATGTACATGCTCAGTGGTGCATGTAAGTTTTGGTACTAGAGGTGTGTCAGGAGAGGTACAAATTCTGATAGGGCTCCACAACTGGTCCAGCATGCCAGAATTTTAGGAGAGCTCAATAACGTACAAAGCCAGTATGTGAAGCCGGTGAAAATGTCTGCTTGTGCTTCATTTTGCCTTAAGAGTGCCTTTGATTTGATTAATGTCTGAAGAAAACTCTTGCGTCTTCAGCTTTTGGTTTTCTATACGTTATAACGAGGGACATAAAATGAACAGGTCCTGAGAAAGCAAATTTGGATTCTCAAGTGAGGAACAGGACCTTCTTCACACTCACACACCCATGTACATTATATGCTAAGACCCAAGACCATTTGTTCTAAGAAATATTTAAAGATATGGGAAAATTACCAGGTATTGCTGAGATTAGTCAGAAAGTATATATTAATACATTTTTTATTATGAAAAGGAAATCACATTTAAATAAAATATATGGTTTTATAAAAGTCATATCTGCCTCAGTGATTAAACATATATGTCTTTACTCCTCTAATTCATGAAGGTAGCTCAAGCTCACAGGACTTTCTAAGACTGGTGCTAAGAAGCAGAGACAGCAAGAGTTTCTCTTTTTGCTTTTGCCTTTCCCTTTCTTCACATTCTTCTCCTGCCCTTTCCTCTTCCCTTCCTTTTCTCTTTTCATTTCTTATTTATTTCAAATTTATTTTGCAAAACACTCACCTGAACAAAATGTGTGTAGATAATACTTTTAATCTTTAGTTACTACATTTATGATATAGCAAATTCTATATTCCCAGTTCTGACCTTGAGTCTGTATAGTTTTATGTATTACTGACATCAGTGTGTATGAAAGGGGAGAAAAGATTATAGATACTTATGTATGTGTGTGTGTGTGTATATGCTTACTTTAAATATTCTGCCAAACCACAGCTCTGTTCACAGGCTTTGGGTAGGAAAATCCCTGCTTACCTGTGTGTCAATCTGATTATTCCCTGAAGCTTAGGTTGTTTGTGCCTATTTTTAGCATGAAGCATCACAACTGATTTTACAAGTCATTAACATTAGCCAGGCCATTCTAAATTCTTGGTTTAGGTTTTTGTGCTCTTTTGTGGCCAGCGCACTATCTTGAAGCACAGGCGTTTGTTGATGAAATGATTTTGCTGGCTATGTAAGCATTGTAGAGAATTTCACTGAAGAGAGACGTGTGGTGTAAGGTTACTAGATGTGGTCTCAGGAGAGCCCCTTGCTCTGGCTTTTTCTAATTTCTAATGCTTTTTTGGAGAAGCCATTTCATGTCTCTGAGTTCTGACTCCTAATGCCCTGCTTGCAGGTTATGTATCTCTCCATCTTCCACCCTAATTATCTAGATGTTCTTTTTGACAAGATTTACCTGTATTTGTGTTTCTTCATGACGCAAATTTGACTACTGTTTGCAGTGACTGTAGGATCTTCTGTATTGCCCTTACTGGTAGCAAACCCAGCTGAGACACAACTGAGATTTGGACCACAGATTGTTGCATTGGTGCAACATTGCTGGTAACACGTTAGGGGGCACAACTTTTTGGGTCCGTTTAACTGTTCAGTGTCATGTACGACAAGAAGCATCATGTTTCACTTTGTCATTTGGTTTGCTGCTACTGATGAGTTTTCTTTCCTAATGTGGCATAATATTAATGTTTCTGCCTGTCAACTTCTAAGCCTGGGGGTCAGAGCTCATGTTTCACCACACGAGACACCCAGCTATAAATCTTTTTAAATAATACAGGAGGCAAGATGAGGTCACTGCAGAAAAAGCCAGCCAGTCTGAACGAAGTGGCATTGATGCATGGAAGAAAGCGTGTAGATTTGGTTGGCATTGCATAGGCACCGTTCTGAAGTTTTTCTTATGGAAGGATTATATTGCCATTTTTTTTCTGCTGAAGAATTCCAAGTCTTAATTCCAGTCTGTTACGAAGTTTAATGAGTTTATTTAATTAGCTTGACTGTGCCCCTTTATTATTATTTTTAGTGCTCAGAATAACGGGAGCATGGTATAGGGTATTCGTACACATAGGATGGTCACAGTGGGTAACTGCTATGAGCTGGTTACAAGCACTTGATTAGTGACAACTAAAATAAATATATGAAATAGCTGCATGTTATTTTGGGTTTTTTTTTCAATAGAAAAATCCAAAGGGAAAATCTGCATCCACTGCATTAGTAAATATAGTAGAAGTTGATCCCATATGATGTCTGTAGATGCAAAACTGTCATAGATGGGATCTTCTGTTTGTGGAGCAGTTTCAAGATTTGAAGCACAGATTGATAATAGATCTGTATTTTCTCATGTCCCATATGTGTATTTATACTGCTTCTTATCTTTGCAAGATGGGTGTAATATGTACCTATCCTTAATATTATCTGAGCAGTACATGACACGTTTTGCTACATTAGATGTTTGCCTACAGGATCTACACAAGACCATGGGGACCAAGCAAGGCATAAAACCACCGATGCAGTTTTAAATTTACTTATTTTTTTCAGACTGTGGCTTTATGATTGTATATTCTTCTAGTTAAATGGAAGTTTTTGGTTCCTCCTGTAGTTGTAAAAATAGTAATAATAACCATCTTTTCATAGCATTATTATTTAATTGCCATTATTTTATGGCATGTTTCATATGTATGGAACAGAATGATGAAAAAACAGAACCACATTCTATAATAGGAGCTGCTGTATTTGATGCTGAGGGTGTAATGGAGGCTATCTGGCTTTTGTCCTCCTCTGTTAAGGAAAGCTGTAGTACTTAGAACTAATGGCTGAGTTATGTGGGTTTTTTAGAGAAATGTCAATTAAAAACAACACTGCCTTTTTTTCCCCTTTGTTTTACTGACATTTCTTTATATGTGCTTTTGTCCTCTGTAATTTTCTGCAAGTGACTGGGTGTATGACTCAATCTTTCAGGCTCTCCCCATCAGTACCACATGTTCTCAGACAATACCTCAGGGAGAACACCCTGCAGTGTCAATTGTCTTTGTTGCTTAGATGACCATCATCCAGCCTGTGCCTTTTCCTGCTGGGTGCAACAATCCCAGGTAGCTATCACCTGTAAAAAAATCTTTGTTGAAGAGAAAGAGAAATTTCATTGACAGGAGGCAGCATAGGAATCTTATGAGGCAGCACCATGGTAAGAACTTAGTAGTTTGAAGGACAGTGCTTGTTTTATGATAGGAAAATGGGGAAATAGGGTGGAGCACAAAGATGAGAAAAATAAACTGATAGCTAACAGCTTTGGTTAATTGCTACTGTAATGTGTTTTGGCTTGCGTATAAGGAGAGGTGCTATTCTGTCATCTTCAAGTGTGGCTAAGGAAAGTGTGACATCCTAATTTTGGAACAAATCAAGCAAGAAAAAAGGGCTGTCAAGCTAAAGCCCAGGAAGGGAGATTGGTAGACAGCACTCAGTAATGCTTGTGTGTTTGCTTTGCTGGCCTGGGACCTGAAAGCAATATCACTCAGGCAGCTACACAAAGTAGGTGCTATGGATAAAATGGAATCAAAACAATATGTTCTAAAATTCTAAAGCACTTAGTTTTATTTTAATGTCTGTCTTCCCATGATTTCTTGCCTCTCCTCTTTTTTTTTTTTTTAATGAGAGGTGACTGCCTCATCAGGAGCAGGCCCTGAGCTAGGTTGTTGGTCGTCTGGGTCTTGACCCTATAATCTTCTCCTGTGTGGAATGCCGTATGCCCCAACAGCATCTCAGAACAAAAACAGATGGTGAGTCCTAAGCTGGTACATGACAGTGTATTGGACACAGTTTGGGTAACAAGGGGATGCAGAGCTCCTGCCTTCATTTTGGGTTTTCAGTCTCTTTCTGGTTATCTTTTACTTAGAATATCAATTATAATAGTTCCACATTTAAAGTAAGGATTTGCATAATCTTGTTCATGGAAAACAACACTTAAACCCTGGGTATTTACTGTTATGCTCAGCTTTTGGTCTAACACATTTCTGAAGACTAAATGAGAAATTTTCATGAAAGTAGTTCCTTTTCCCCCTTACCCCATTTTTCAAATTAATTAACATTATGACAATGCCATTTCTGAGTACACACTTAATAACCTCTGGAGAATAGATTAGTCTAATATTATTTACTTACAAAGATCAGTTTTGATAGGATTTTAAGTGCAAACACTCTTTCTTGTAATCAACAATTCCAGCTACTCTGAATTTTTGCATCTTCAACTAAAACATCTATTACAGAGGCCACCTGTGGTGATAAGTGAATCTTGTCTGTGAAATTATTTTAAACACTCTCAATTCACTAAAAATGTGTATTTATTCTCTGCATTTGTAAGCTGCACGCATCATTCCTCCCTCCCCCCTTCTTGGTTGCTCTTTAATATCAAATTACTCCTAAACCATTTGTGTATAAAATGTCTACTTTAGAAAAAGAGGTACATAACTGGAGGTTGCCTTTTTGTGTTTCCTTTTCTCCATCTCTTTTTTTTTCCCGCTCCTTTACAGCAGTTTATGTGTTTTGGAGTGCAGGAGGCAATAAACATCAGGCAGGTGTATTGCTCCTAAGACGTATGCTGTAGGTGGGGTAGTGAAGATCTCACTTAGGACTTAGTCTGAAATGAAGCATGAAAGAGCTCTCAGCGGATGAAAGTGGTCATTAAAGATGTGACTACTGAAAAGTAAAACACTGGAGTCTGCAGTGATAAGGGGAAATATGGATTCCAAGGGTGTTAATACTCTGCATTTCTACTGGTGTAAGAGGAATTTTTTTGCCAGAAGATGCAGCCAGTAGGGCTTCTGTTTTGTTTGGGTTTTTTTTCTGTGTTGATGCTCTGGGAGTATGTGATATGGCTCTACTTGCTCTTATCCCCTAATCATGAAATGAGCAGGCTCTGTGCTCACCTTGTGTCCTAACCTTCTGGAGCCATATCTTGTTAGCTGAGATGGCAAGATTCATCTTATTTTGATCATCTAGAACCCTTTGCAGCAAGAGCTGTTGTCTGAGCTGAGAGTTTTGAGTGGGAAAAACTGATTGTTGTGAGAATAAAGTAAAAAGGTTAGCAGAGTTTCTCTTTGCTTTGTCACTGAGAACTTGCTGCACTGTTATCCCCAGCTGCTGAAGGTGCTTGATCTGTACATCCCTTCTGGTTGTGCAGTCCCTTCTATGTTCGTGCTGATGGTGGTGGGTGCCTGCTGAAAGAGGACAATTCCTTGGTGCAGGCAGCTCTCCAGAAGGCCAATGTGTGTGTGGCAATGGCCTGCCCTTTTTCAGTACCAAGTAAAAAAAAAAAAGTGGTTTTATAGTTGTTTAATAAAGCAGGAGACAAATGTTGTCCCTCTGCAAAGAGCTGAATTACGTACTTCATGAATGAAATTAGTATCACAATGCTTTGCTTTATTCAAGAGGTGATACGCATTTATGGCCCCATTTTTCAGGAAGATAAATATGACATACGCCAAGACTTCCCCGAAGTAAATAGTGTAAATAATAAAAGACTCTGCCAAGGAAAGCTGAGAAATGGCTTAATCCTCGCCCATTTATACAGTAATGCCAAAATGCCACTGACCAAATTGTAGAACAAACTGCCTATTTAATCAGCTCTCCCTGATGTTACAGAATACATTGTCTTAATTTCTAATGATATTCAGTATTCTTTCATTTGGTTAGTAAGCCTTTGACTTTAAACTTGTATTCAGACTGGACTATTTGATACTGTTGGAGTACTGCTTTGTCTGTAGATGGTTTTTAACTACTAGCTTTTTTGGGGGTTAAAATGTGAATTATTTTACCTTTTAAAAGCGACAGCCTCCTATTAAAGGAGTTGTTGTACCTTAGATTTTTTTTTTCTCCTTATTTTTATTTCTGCTTTGTTAAATCCTTTTCTCCTTTCTCTGGCACCCAGGGCCTGCCAGCCTGGACAGAAATGATTAAAAGACTGTGTAAACATGTAGGATGGGATTTTCAAAAGTGTTCAATATTGGCCTAACTGGGGAGCATTGCCATTGAACAGTTATGTGAATGCTGAGCGCTTTTGAAAATCCCACTCTTAAAGTATCAGTGTTTTAACAGAGAACCGCCTTTGACATGGTTGCTCATCACAGGGCACACTCTGCATGTGTGACATCTTTAGTTACTGACAGTCAAGCCTGTAACAATGAGACGTGGTCTTTGTTGGAACCCCACTGTGGTTTGCTTTTAAAATAGTCTAATAAGGGGATTGGAAAGCTGAATGTGGGGAACTTTAGATGGCAATTTGGGATTTAATCGGAGAAGGGTGATTGCCTTTGGTTTCCAGCTACTAACTTTTGTGGCTTGAGTTAAGCCTTCAGAGGTTTGGGGAAAGACAGCCAACAGAAGGCAGTCAGCTCCTTTTAGGATTGGAACATGAGCTCTGACCAGAATAGGAATAATTTGCTTCCCAGGAAGAGTTGTAATTTAAACTATGTCCAGAAAATGAGAAATGCCTCAGAAAACTGTTTGCTTATATGCAGTGGGAATGTTCTTATTGGTAAAGAGTTTGCCTGATCGGAGAGTTGGAGAACTGAACTTATAATCATATCAAAGTGTTAATATAACCCATATTTTTCAATTAATCAGTTCTTTTCTCCATAACATGAAATATCTCTTCATGCACTTACACAGCTCTGGAGACGCCCAGTGCCAGCTGACAAAGAGGACTCAGTTCATGAAGGGTGATTTAGTTATAATACAATGGCTCTCAATCTGTATATATGCCAATCGGGACCACACACGTGAGCAAGAAAAAGATGTGTTTGCTCCTAATGTCTTCTTGTGTAAATGAGCAGAAGTGGTATGAAGGTCAGGGATGCTGTGGTTGTATAAATTCTGTTATAAGAACAGAAACGGGTTTAGGCATGTATCACAGATCAAGAAAAAATTTCAGATCCTCATTACCCATAACTAAAAAAAGTAACTGAATTTGGGGATGGTTTATCTTAAATGGGTTCTACTTCTGGCTTGGAAAGGAAGGAAAGGCCCTTTGCAATATCAGCATGTGCTGAACTGAGGACTCAATGCTGCTGTGGGGAGAATGGTGTTCCCAGCTGGGCATCTGATTTCTGAGATCCTCTTTGGTGAAGAGTGATTTATTTTATTTTTTAAATTGATTTCTTTTTTTCCCCTGGAGATTAAGTAAATGAAAATAAGAACTTAACGGTGTACAAACAGAACAAGTAGTCTTAATAGATGCTTATGGTATGGAAATTTCCCTCTGAATCCTCTTATCTTCTGTTTGTAAACAGGGCTGAGCACAGTTCTGTGCAAATGTTTCACAGTAGGTGCTCTCTGACAACTTAGCAATTTTCCTAACCTAATGAATAAATGACTGTTCCACCTGGTATAATTCAAGGATGTAAGTTCTATTTGTGATTGTAGATAACGGGCTTGTGCTGGAGAAGATATGATTAAATGCAATCCTTTTCCAGGAAAACTTAGTTCCCTGTTCCTATGTTGGGTTCTTTACACTGATGCAGAAGACTTCCAGTTTAAATGCAGTATCTCACTGCCAGATCAGGGCCCAGGACCCGCATGGCAAAGCCAGCTGGAGGACCCAGTGAAAAGAAGGAAATTCTCTTATCCCCTCAACTTTGTTTTTCTTATCTCTCCATAGAAACTTGGTTTGGAGGCTGGAGAAGGTGATCTAGGAAAAAGTAAAGCAATGCAATATTTCCTCTTTTCCACTTCAGAAACCATGTTTTGTGTCACAATAACATGGATGGAGGATGCTCCATGCAGTAACATCTCTGAAAAAAGGGCAACTGCATATGGTTGAGTTTGTACCTTCAGCATAATGTTTAATGACATTATGTCAATCAGTGCTGTAGCTGCAATTGGATTTTCTTCATTCATGATGTATCTGTAGTACTGAGAGTGGTAGGTTCTGTTCTAGTTCTGGATTGATAAGTATGAGAAACCCAGTACCAGCTACACAGGTGCAGGTGCTTTTATCTGCAGGGCAGAGATTAGGACTTCACAGTAAACTATAAAATTCCAGTGAATTTTGTATTGGTAGTATTTGCACAAGTGATCTGCTAAATACTTGTAGGATGTGGGGTAGTTATGATTAAAATACTTCTCTGATGCAGAATACCTGCTTGTGTTGCTGGAAGCAAACTCTACTCAGTGCATTGTGGTTTTGAGGATAGTATCTCGGGCTTGACAACAAAATCTGTAGGCTTTGGTCCTTGTTGGCTCAGTGCATCAGTTACATGAGCTGATTACTGAAAATGGGTACACCTGGCTGGTTGCTCATGGGATGCAGAGAGGTGAGCAGATCTCTGTTCCTTCCTGCAGGAAAGGGTCATGCACCACTACTCCAGGGACATCACTGAAGACCTTTGCAGAGAGGTGGTTGTGGGGATGTATGTGGGGCAGAGCCGTGCTCCTAAATCAGCAAGTTGAGGTGCAGAATGTGTATTGTGCCTACAGTACCTTTGTTCCGTGAATACAGAAATAACCATGATTTCAGTGGACTTGGATTTCCTGAATTTCAGTGGAATCAGCTAGAACCCAGGGTGTGTATAGATTTTTCTGAGATCATTCCTCAAAAAAAAAAAAAAAAGACTTTTTAAATTGCACAAACAGATGTACACAGACATGCTCATTCACACTCAGATTCTTAGAAACGCAGACTAAGATAACTTTTCTGCATCATCTTGCTTCTTTCTTTCTTGTTGTACCTCTTAGGGAATTCACAGCACTGTTTTGTTCCACCACAAAACCCAATAAATTAAACAAGCCCCCCTGAAAAGGCAGAGACAACATAAAACATCTGTGCACTAGTTTTCTGGAAATCCAAACGTGATCATCAACATAAAATGTTAATAAATTTCTTAGCCATATTTTGGTCATTTTCCTAATTCTACATCCAGATATCCTTGAGTCTATTTATAGGGAACATCTTTTCTTGTATTTTTTTTGTAGTGACACATGCCTCCAATCACAGGAGATGTGTTAGCAGAACTCTGAAGGACACACAATGTCTGTAACATTTCTCAGATAATATTGTCATATACTTGGAGCAGCAGGCCCATTTTGAAACAGTAATTTGGTCCCTAAAGAGCTCTTTAGCCTCTGCCTTGCCTGCCCACCCTGGCCAAGCTGTCGAAGAGAGCAGCCCAAGATAGATGGTCTGGATTTGTGTAGAGTAATTTAAAGCATCCTGCCTTTTTTTTCCTGCTTCGTTTTCTTTCCTGATGGAGAATTTACTTGGAATATACTTTATCTGCAGCATTGCTTGCTTATCCAGGCATATACAGCTCCTTGATTTTTTTGTTTTGTCTTACTATTGCTAAAACCTTTATTAGAATGCAGATGAACCCTGACCTCAGCCGAGGATTAAGTGAACAGATTCTTTAAGTAATAAATCTAAAGGCATATTACAAGCAAGGAAAAGGGATTTCCCTTGTGTTTTTGGATTTATAAGTGCCAGAGGCTAAACAACTTACAAGGGCTCTAAGATTGCTCCTTTTTTCTAACCTGGGACATGTTCTAATATTGTGACATAGCGAAGAATTAAGCTGGCTTACTAAGTAGAAAACATGTAGAGTAATTGAAAATGCATCATACAGACAGGAATGCTCAATGCAACAATGTCCTGTTACAAAGATTACACTGATTTATAGGGGATGTCTTAACTCCTAATCCCAGGGACACAAGATCGCATCGACCATGTATTCTTTCATAAGCAGCAAAATAAAAAAGGTGGTTAATAATATATATGCTGGAGATTGAAAATGAAGGAGAGGGGCTGGGGCAGTGTTGACTTTCATTTTAGAAGAATTTAATGGTGCCAATATTTTCAATAGGTTTCTGTGTTTGTCTCATCAGGGAAGTCCAGCTATTTTGTGTTTTATAGCTGAGAGAAGTAACCAAATGGAGCAACAATGAATTAGGGCTAAATATTGTTTGGTATAAGCTCTTCTGAAGAGCTCAGAGAGGAAATGGTTGGGGGTGGGGGAGGGAGAAAAGGTCACATGGACCATAGATATAAAGCAGGGTGTGGAAACAGCTGGAGCCGAATCACCATGTCTTGAAATTAAAAGGGAAGATGGTGAAAACAGTTAGTTTCTTTTGACCGTCCAAAGGGAAGACTTCAGGGAGAACAATGGTACTGCTCTGCGGAGCTAACGTCACCGATAGTGACCTCATCCTCCACAAGTTCAAGGACCGCTTCTCCCCCATTAGCCATATTCAGAATAATCACACCTACTCCTTCCTGATCCGTTCATTTTCTCCCAGCTGTTGGTTCCTGTTCTGGGTCTCTGATCAGTCTTTTTTCTTCTCATTTGCTAACTCCTCTTCAAAGATCTGCTGGAATTTTTCTCTTTGGAATCAGTCCTCTTCTCTGTCCTTCCTGCTTCTTATTCTTCACTCTGAGTTGTTTCAAATTCACATTTCCAGCTGCTTCAGCTTTGCCAAGAGAACATGAATCTATTATTTCAGTCTTCTCCCCCATGTTGAAATGTTTTGCCTGCTGTGTCCCTTGAGACTGTGTTTCCCAGGTTGCAGAATGCCCTCCATTCATGGTAGGGCAAACTTTCCCTCATTCTAGAGTCAAGTAGTAGTAGAGGTTTGGTTCTCAAATTGGTAGGGAAAACTCTTATACCACAGAGTGGAAAAGGATGCAGGGCTTTTTGCTGGAGTTTGCCAGGAGCTTGAAACAAAAAGTTATGGAAGTGTTTAGTGTCTTAGCTAGCTCAACAGTTAACTCAAAACCTGAAGATGGCATCATGACTGACACGGTTGGTTTTGTTTCGCTGCTTGTCATTTGAAAAGAAGCTCCATGTTTCATTGTATGCAGCTTCAAGCCTTCTCCTTTGTTTTCCTACTTCTGGCCAGCTTTGCTGCATCTTATCCTGGAACAAGCACTTTCTTCCTGTGCCAAAGTACCTGGCATATCAGGAATGGAAAATTTATGGGCACCATAAAATACATGGAAATTCAATGATAAAGCAGGTGACAGAAAACCTTTTGTGTTACAAGCATTAAAATCTTTGCTATGCTTTTAGTTTCATCTGTGAATTTGTTTTGTTTTGTTTTGGGTGGTTTTGGGTTGGTGGACAGACTCTCGGCCCCTCTTCATACTTCTTTATGTCACACAAAAGCTTGGCTTGAGAGGAAATTAGAGAGATTGATTTCTGAATGTTGACATTATGAGGAGGATATATTTTGAAGTCAAGAATATTTGGATAGTTGTGTTGTCTGAAGACTGACTAGAGCAGCCATAGTGTTGAACATTTGTATATTTTGGAAGAAATGACAATTTGTGAAGAGGCAATGTAGGGAGGCACTTGAGTAACTGGAGCTGGTTAGTTGTACGGTTGGTTCCCTGGTTTAAGGCCTGCAAAAATGTATGGCCCATTCAGGGAAGGTACTGTGGGTTTTGTCCCCATCTTGTGGCTGTCCAGATAAGGTAGTTGTAAATCTTTTGAGTCAAGGTCTGCAGCATCCCCCTGTTAGCTCTGAAGAGCCTGTCTCCAAGTCCTGCTGTCAGTCAAAGAGGAATTAGTTGTGCATGCTCTCATGTAATCAATATACTGAGCATAAAAAAAAAGACAATAGAAATAAGAGAATTCAGAAACTGGTAAGGAAACCTAAAGGCTGCAAAGTGGCAGCTGAGGCTGCAAGACGAACTAGAGGGAAGTTTTGAAATTGTATAAGCACAGATGGTAAAGGAACTTCCTACTTAGAAAAGCCCCTAGAGCCCCCAAATCCTCCCCAGTGAGAAATATTTCATGCCCAAAAGAGGAAACTTCAAGAAGAAAGCTGGGTCCTCTGGTAGATGACCAGGAATTTCTTAACAGAAGACCAGGAGTTTGCTATAAGGTGTTGGAAAGCTTCTTTACCCCTCACAGTTGATAAAAGAATCCTGGAGAGATGCCATTGACTGATATGCGTCTACTATATATACAGAAAACAAGAAATAGAAAGGGCTTTTACAAGTCATTGAAAGAGCAGGTAAATTTGGACAAGTCAAATCCTGTCCATGAAGTCTAAAAGGTGAAAATGGTGTGAAGTTGCTCATTTATGACAATCCAGAAAAAGGAGCATTAGGGGACTGCATCCTGCACACTCTGAATTCTGCAGCATGGAAATGCTCACAGCAGGAAAACTAAGTAGGACTCAAGAGAAAAAAGTGGAGAGACTCATTAGGGAACAACTATGAATCTCAGTACAAGGCTTTAGAGTAGGCCAAAGACCTGTTACTCAGAGCTAGTACTTGGATGCTTTTCCCCATTTGCTTCAAGTGAGATGTTATCAGTGCAAAAATTTATGCTTAGATAAATTTAACCTCTCCTTTCTTCTTTGTGCTGCTTGGAAGAGATTGATAATGTCTAGGCTCCAGTTGGGTAGCATCTCTGTGGACATTTTTGTCTCCTCTCCTGAAGAACTGTAATCTGTCTACACGGGTTGCTTGTGAAGGCGCTGTTCATCGGCTTGCTGTCCCTGGCTGTGTTATTAAATGTAAGGCAGCAGCTAGAAGGTAATAAACAGATTTGAGCCTTCATGTTGAGAGGTCCAAACAAAATGGTCAAGAATATATACAAAGTAGCAATTAAGAATGGAGATTAGCAAGAAATTAATGTTAACTGAGATGAATTTTCATTAGTTCTGTGCGTAAGAAACTGATCCACAGAGTTTTGTACGGGATAGCTATTGACAACATATTGGAACAAGCAGCTAGAAATTCTTATCAGTAGTAGTAGTTCAAGACAGAATAGAATAACTCATGATAACTCGCAGACCTTATTATCTTTATTCATGATGCAAAACTGGGAATAAGGGTGAGGCTGTCAAGATGGTGGGGATCAAATTCAAATAACACAAGTAAATAAAGGAGCATCACTTACTGCATTATAGGAGGGAAATGGAAACTAACCAAGATTAGTAAAATCCCTTACTTGATAAACTCTGGAGTCCAGGGGTTATAACACCACATCTTACAAGAACTTGCCTTGTGTGCACCTGCCCTTCGCTCAGCACCTTTCTCTTCACTGGCAATTATGTAATGGCCATATGTAATTTTGAAATATTATATTTGGAGGTTTTGTAAATGTCCAGCAGTTAGAATCAGGTTTGAGAGAAGGGACCATGCTTCAAGAAAACCATCTATTCTCCCGATTCTTAGAAAATGAAACCTTACAGAAACAAATTAAAAAATACAAAGAGTTGTGTGAACAAAGCATTTATCAATATGATTCCTCCAGCTTCTGCTTTTTCACTTCCCAGCATCCTAACCAGAAGAACACAAACAAGTGAAGGAAATAGGTATCTTTGGGAGGGGGGAGGAGGGTGATAGGAGATGGGAAAAGGGTTATTCAGGATTGTAGGGTGATTCACGTATGAGAAGAGATTGTAGAGACCAGGAATCTTTAGGATAAAAAAAAGAGATGAGTGAAGGAAGATATGATCAAGACTATGAAATTATCAGAGGGAGTATGGAATGAGCATTCACAATTCCCAATATAAGGAATAAAAATTTCTCAGTTAAATGATCAGATAACAAGTTTAACACAAACAGAGGAAGTACTTTTTCACACAATGCATAATTAAATTGTGGAACCCATTGCAACAGGATGTTGTGGAGGTCAAAACTGTAAATGAGTTCAAAGAGAGACAAGTTCAAGGAGGATAGATCTGACAAAGCCTGTTAAATATGAGGTCTAAGATACAATGTCTGGGCTGAGAGAGCCCTGAAACTTTCATTGCTGGAAGCTGGGAACGTATAGTCGGATACACTTTCCATGTTCCTATTTTCTGCTTTCACACAGCTAGCTAATATTGGCCACTGCTGAGACAGATACTTGGCTCAGTGTCTGCCTTTATGGAAGACATTATGTTCGTAGGCATTATACTTTGGAAGCCCTACTTTTGGAGAGAGTTTGTTCTGGATCTGAAATCCTCTTTATCTCCTTGGGACCTTCAATCTGTCAGGTTGGGAGTGTGACAACCCAAGGTGCTCTAACACTGGAATAATGAGATTGCATACAAAATCAGAAGATCTTTAAATACAGATATACTAGTTTCTCTCTATTTGCAGTCTTGTCTGATGGTGAGTAAAGGGTTCACTTTGCAGTTTATGTATTTTCTGGCTTTCCCAACACCATATGAAATCCAGAAATCAACTTCTAAAAAATGATGTGATGAAATCTTCACAAAAATTGCATGGAAAGAGAGGTAAAATAGCTATTGTGAGAATTTCAATAACGCTAGTCAGCATTAGAAGCAATACTTTGAATGGATGTTGGAGAACAAATGGGGAGCCAGGGCAGGCTCAAATTACTCTTCCTAAGTCAGCTAATGAAAATTGTTCAGTATCTGTGAACTGTTCCCTTGAGGAGATGGGTCCCAACATGCACAGTATGCCAGCTGGGGTTGAATGGGGGTGAATGAACAAATGATAAATAGGTAGGTATGTTGTTATTGTGAAGTAGCATATAACAGCTTTAGCAAAAATCAGGATGCAAAATAACGTTTTCTATATGCAGCAGAAACCAGTCCCTGTTCTGAAACATCCTCAGTGTACATGAGTAGTCACAGACAGGCAACAGTGGGGAAGAAGAGAAAAGAGAGAGGCACAACCAGATAAAGTGATTAGCCCAAAGACACACAATAGATAAGGGGCAAAGCCAAAAAACAAGCCCAGGGTTTCTGCAGCACAGCTGATGGGATCATATGCTGCACAAATCCATTACAGAGAGATGTAGTAGCTTTGTGGTCTGAGCTGTAAGTTCAATGTTCATCCACACAGAAAATATAATATATGGAGAGTTGAGTGTATTTTGAGAGTTGTTCCTTTTATTCTTACAGCAACTGGAAAGGATAGCAACCTGCCCTGAAATAGTAACCATCAATATACGATGCCTTTTGCAGCTCTCCTTCCTGATCAAATAAATAATTTGTAAGGTTTTGATGACAAAAGTATGTATCCACTGCTCAGCTATCACCTGCCAGCACTACTCTGTGCAATCTGATTTAGAGATTTAAGCATAGAAATCATCCTCTCTGCTGTTTCCCCTGGAAACAGGGAACCCACCGGAGAGGTTAATCATTTGGGTTTGCAATTCATAGTTGCAAAAACCAAAAATAATTCCTCATTTTCTGAGTTTTAAAACATGATGCTAAACTTTAAACTTTCAAAGGCTGTGCTGTTGTTTGCTTCCTGATATTGTTTAAAAATAAGTAGTTCTAGACAACAGTATATGCCCAGGAAAGTGAGCATTAAGTATAGTGAAGCTCCCTTTGCTTTGCTGTGGTACAGTCACGTATAAAAAAGAGGAGAAATAATGCATACCTTTCCCTTGGGTTTGTGGCATGTTCTGCATAGCGATAGCTGGGCCCCAACATACCAGCTTCCCGGTATAAGGAATATATCCCAGTAGAAGTGAATTCATCGTGGGTGGAGAGTGAGCTGGGACCAGAGGCATCCTGGTCCAGAAATAGGTCTTATGTATGTGGAACCCTGGAAGTGAGGAGCACTGAATAGCCCAGTGCCACCTTACTGTGTGCTGCTGTCAACGTGCTGTTTGTAGTGTGGGTAGACACAGCACAATCCTGTTTGCAGGGACATGGGAAATGTGGACTGTGCAGTGTCATGGTGTAGCCACCTAACTTACTGCGATGCATTGATCACCCTCTGTCTGTGAGGGTGAAATGAGAAGAAGGATAGAAAGGGAGTAAGGAAAGGAGGTGGGAAGCTGAGGATGAAACAGTGAGGGGGGTGGGTGGCAGAGGAATAAACTCATTGGTTTCACAGAATTTATGGATCACTGGGTGTTGGAATACCTTCTAACCATATGGGCTACAGCTGAAGCTCAGACTTCTATAGGAGGTGAATTGCCCATTCTTCATTGAGAATAACCACCTATACCCTGCACGCTATGCAGAGAGCATATCCTTCAAGCCTAAGGCTAGTAACTTTTCTTTATCTCCAGTTTTCTACCAACCTACTGCAACGTACTCTATACTTGATATGCAGGGACATGAACTTGCAGTATCCAGGCATGAGTATGAAGACACAGCTTTAGTTAGACTGTTGTATGCCTTGCTGGGTGGAATTAAGTAAAGCCAGTTATGTAAAGTACTGGGTGCTACATGCTACATTTCCAGCTAGTTGAAAAGGCACTTAAAAAAAACCCAAACAAACAACATCTTTAAAACAATGATAAAAGCAGAGGGCTAAAAGAAAAACAAAAAAAGCCTTCCTCTTATGTCTCGACCATTGGGGTCAAAACCCAGTAGGCCAAATTGGAGACATTATAATTTCCCTTATTAGGCATCTGGGGGAGCCATGACTATAAGCACATTTTCCTGGGCTTTCAGTAGTGTTCAAATATATTGTAATGTTTCCTGAAGGAAAATAGGGGTAATTGCTGTCACTGTACTCTGGGGGCTAACATTCTCAAAAGATATAACTAGTCACTGCAGAGGGGTTGTACCTGAAATGAATTTGACCCATAATGTGTTGCAAAAATACTATATGCATCTTGGGATCTCAGCACTCTGCATGCTTTAGAGGTGGGTCAATTAAAAGGCTATAATTTAGGGTCTTCATGAAAGTCTTTGGGAATAGGGAAGTCTGAATACGGTAATGAAAATCCATAAGGGTATTTTCACTGCGTGTATGTGTATTTATGCATTTGTATCTCTAGTCTTTGAACAGATAAAAACATAATATCACATTTGTGTGAGATATCTAAAAGTTAGACAAAAAAATGCATATAAATGGTGTGTGCACCAGGAGATGCACACACATACGGCATACACATGTGCACACGTGCACACACGCACACCCCGCACCCACACCTCTGTGTTAATGAGCTTTTCCTCTGGAGAGGACAAGTCGAAAGGAGCGAGTCCTTCCAGCCAAAAAAATCAATTGCTTCTTCATGAATTATTGAGATGTTTGCCATCAGTTTCTTTACAAAAAAAGGAGTCATTGTTCAATGTTTCCTCCCCCAGCACACTCTTTGCTTTTACCTTGTGACATCATGACATGAAGACATAAATTCTTACATATAAAAGTTTTCATTCTTTTAATGACATGTATATTGCAGTATCTTTTTCTTTTCTCCAGTGCACATACATGCTTTACACATATGGCAACTGTCATCCTCCTCCTAGCACTTAGCTAGGGAAGGAATGCTGCAAGTGAAAAAAAAAATTCATTTTATAGCAAAAATACTAATATTTCCTGTGCTGCAAATGCAGTATTGATGTACTGATGCTCAGAAACTGAATCAAGGTTCTTACACTGAACTGCGAAACACCATTAAATGAACGCTTTTGCCTCTTGTGTAAATAGATAGATTAATGATGTTAAGTGAAAGCCAAGCCTGCTGAAATGTTGGCTTCCTTATGGTGCTTTGAATTTCCCTTATTTTTGATAAATGAACCAATCTGGCAATAAAATCCTTGCACAGTAGGTTAATAATGTCATAGATGTACTGTGAAATAGTAATGTTTGTACTATCTCTTTGCAAACAATAATCCTTTGAAGCCTGATAAATCTATTTTCAACCAACTTGTCTGTTCACCGGTACACGGAGCTTCCCCTTTGAAAATACAGCTTAGAAGATATTTAAAACCTGGGAGACAATAGACTAAGGAAGAGGGACAGTGGCTTAAAGGGCAGAAGTTGGTAGAATACTCCTCTTTTCCGCTTCACTTTCTTCTCTGTGTCTCCTTTAATAGCTTTGTAAGCATTTTAAGAAAGGTTTCCTTGCTACTTTTTCTAACCACAGACTACTGCCTGGTTTGTTTGCTGCAACATTCAGTTGTCACTTCCAAAAGTAGCTTTTCCCCTCAATCGCTTGCGAAGAGAACTGGAAAAGCAGTGGCTGAATGTAATCAGAAACTTTGCTTGCTAAATCAGGTTTCGAAATTGAGCTGTCTTTGGAGGGTGACTCTCTCGTGCCGACACCGTTTGTGTTCTCGTGCTCTGGGAGGAGCTCTTATTTGTATTTACATGTAGTTTACCATATTTGTATTTTGACAAGAGTATCTGGACACACTGAACTAATTTCCCAGCAGGAGTTTTTGTTGCAGCTTTACAAGTAACTTCAAATGTAGGCACATCTGAATTACACTGGCTTTGTATACTTGCTAATAGGGATATTTAGGAGGGAAAAAGAAACTGCAGAGGCTGTGAGAATAAGCCGTCCTCACACATGTTAATCAAGTAGAATTGGGAGTGAGCTGCTCAGGCAGCGGCAGATCGTCTGCCTGGAGAGTATTTGTCAGTGTTCAGTAAGGAGCTCTCAGCGCTTCCCTCAGCAAACAGAGGTGTCAGAATCAGGCCTCAACGCCCCTGTCACCTGACCTTGCAGAGCTCTAACACTTGTCATTGCACAAAATCACAGACAGGAATTCCACAGTGGCCAGATACCCATTTGCCATTTAAGGAAAGAAAGGAAGCAGGGAAGGGATGCTAAGAAAGAAAGAGGGCAATTGTGAAACAGGGCAGTGGGGTCCTTTGTTAAACATCCTAAGCTTCTGTACCTTCTGCTTACAGACCTTTTCCCCCATCCTCTCTATTATCTCCTGACAGATGAGCTTTCTAATCACTCACATGAGTCAAGATGGTGCTCCCCAAACAAGGACAAGAAACAGCACCCTGCAGTTTAGGTGATCAACCCTATTGGCCAACTTCAGCATTGAACTCTCATCCAAACCTCTCAGCAGAGACAGGCAGACCTCTAAAGGTGGACGGTTTGCAAAAGAAAACACCAACTTGATTGTAGTAAATAATTCTGTTGTCTCCAGTGCTTATAAGTGCAGCAGTGGATTTGGAGCTCTAAGGGGCATAATGGACTTGCAGCATTTGGGAGAGGAAAGGAATCGTGAAAAACCAAAGGCTCCCATCAAATGGTTAGCAAAGGGCCAATTGTTCTATTTACAAGAGCTCTCCTGCCTGGAGGAGAGGCAAAAAAAAAAGTATCAAGACAAGCATTTCCTCCCTGTAATGATAAGGAGCTGTTGCCTGCAGCGTTCAGACTACACGGTTTCACAGATGTTTTAAAAAAAACCCCAGCCGACAGCCTCTCTCTACCTTAACTATAGCAGCAGCACAATTGTCTGTCAGTCTTTGTACAAAGCAGAGTGGAAATATTGCCCTCCTGTTTCTTTAAGTCCCAGAGACTTAGTAAAATTAACACTAAATGTTTTAAAAGAAACCCTATCAAAAATCACTGATGATTTCAAGTTATTATTGAGCATGGGTGTCTGAGTAGCTTGGGGCAGTGCACATAAACTTGACAAACAGGGTACTTTAGTGCTGCCTGCCCAGATCCACATAATAGGGCAATGAAGCTTTTATTCATTCAAAGAAAGGTTGAGTTTGATTGGCAGGTCAGCCTGCCTGAACACCACAGTCTCTTTTCCCTAACACTTCACTGCTATCAATTACAGTTTTGAATGTGAATTGTTTCTAATGTAAAATAATGCCAACCTCTGCCTCTAACCTCAGGCCAGAAAGCTCTCTTGTGTTGTTTTTTTTTTTATTCATATTCACTGACTGCCTGAGGACTCTGTTTCTGCTTTGTATTTTCTCAGCCTCTCACCAAAGTGCTGCCATCAGAAGCCATATTCATGCGCAGCACATTATTTTCATTGTATTAATGATAACATTGGTGAGCAAAATAAAATAGAGTGATATGATGCCCCCCCTTCAGTTGCCACAGTTGTACGGTTTGTTTTTGTAAACATGCAGGTTCAGAGACATAATTCATAATAAAGTTATAATCCATTACAAGCAAGCATGACTCTGAAATTGCTTGATTTTTATCTGGCAGTTGACTTAAATCTGTTTGCAAAACTTGCCTGATTGAAGAGAATGCAGATCTTATTTAAATCAGGTGATTTGGTTCAGCTGCCATCTGTTGGCCGGTTCATTATTATGATTCTGTGGTTACAGTAGTTACCTGTCTTCATTTATTTCAGTAAAACAGAAATTACATTTAGTAAATAGTGGGGGTGTTATGTAATCTCCGTTACCCCGGGGAGCTGGTTTTATGTGTATGCATGCATAACTTTAACGCACAATCTCCTTTCTATGCTGGATGACCATTTATGCTGCAAGATACATTTCCTGTTGCTTTCTGACAATCCTCAAAAATGAGTTGCTTTGCTGACTTATAAAAATGCCATGTGTGTTGTATTGCAGTAGATGAGAAGGACCCTACAGGATGGTGGTTTAGAATGGGCCCACAAAGAGGGACACATGGGATTGGGACCCTCTGAAAGGTGGAGTCTCTTGTAGAGAGTTGTTTTGTAATATCAGATGCTGTTCTTTTTTCCTGCTCTTTTATACGATCGACGTTCTGTCAGTGAGGACTTTGTCCATTTATCCCATTTCCCAAAAGCTTCTATTCCAACTGAATTTCCATTTTGCTACTGCTTGCCTGATTTTCATCAACATTCTTCCTCTCTTGTGTTTGTCTCTCCTGCTCCATTATGGAATCTATATAACAGTGTGCACTTTGCCTCCAGTGACATCACTTTAGGCTTTCTCCCATCGCATCCATTAATATCTTGATAGGGATATGCAGGAAAGACCTACCTTTGCTCTTTCATCTCTCTTGAGACAGCCACTCTGCAGAGTAACCTAGAAACAAGCCATCCCTTTTGGATGCAATTGCTTACAAAAATACCAGTTTCAGGATGGAACAGTGCTTTCAATAATAGCTTTATTTTATCTAATACATTCAAACACAGTTTTAGCATATATTTAATTTTTCAGTGTGATATTTTACTTCCAGTTTGTGATCGAAAATGGTCTCTTCAGAAAAAATAAGTGGATGAAAATGTTATATGATACTTTGTATGACATAGCAGAGACACCTCCTGCTCCTGGTGGTTTTATGTTTTCCTTGTGGGCTCTTTCCTGCTATCTGAGATTTCTCCATTAGCTCCAAGGATAGGGTGATCTGAGAGCTTGAAACAGGAAAACCTGAAGTCTGTGTTTTTTTTCCTGTTATCAAGTTTCACTTGAATGTGTTATACATCACGGCGGCCAGCACAATGTCTGAGGAACGTATATATTTCCCACCGTATTATGTACTTCTGTCATGCTTTACATACGGTGATTTTGATATTGAGGGTACAATTTCTAGTTTTTCACAAAGTGTTGGTTTTTATTTTGAATTCAAATGAAAATAAATTTGAATATTTCGGACTTCTAAGTCAAACAAAGAATCTGCATTTTGGCCAGTTTCACATTCAGAAAAACTTATATCCTATTAGCGTATTCCTGGTGGACAGGTAATTTTTATATTCACTTTGCAGTTTGGGCAGTGGGGATAAACTGGCACGTGGTCCAGTTTCTGTGTTATACCAGTTTTAGAGCAAAGTAACTGCATATTTTGAAGAGGGAATTCCTGATTTACAAGCTCAGGCTAACAGACTGCTTTCACAGCAAATACGTTATGTAGTTTTGGTACAAATGAATATGTGCTTTGCTCTGCTCCTCAGTAACTGCCTTGTGAGGCTCAGACCTTTGGAGTTTGAAATCAGAGTGTGTGAAAAGGGAGCTATGAGAGATGCCACCTACTCCAAATCGTCCTCCAATTTCCAAACAAACATATGGCACAAACACATTGTAAATAAAGATGACTTCAGACACAGCTCTTTTCATGGGTGAATGGGTTACACTGGGCGTTTTATTGGCAAGCAAAATGTTACTTGGATTCCACATTTGAATACTTGATCTGTTAGCATTGCTGGATACTTTCATTCCGGTGTGTTGATTTAAAGTCTCTACTGCAAACAAGCAGTTAGCTCACTGGAAGGCAGCAGTGGTGGAGATGCTGATGCACAGGCAGAGCCTGGGTTTGCTTTAGTCGGCACTGCAGCGACAGGGTTATGTTCTGTTCTGTATGGCTCCTGGACAGTGTTTATGTACCATCTCACTCTGCCTAACAGCCACCAGAAACCATTATTTCTGCTGCAGGCAGTGGCAATTTGGCAATGCCTGTGCTCTCATTGCTGTAATAAAGCATTGGCATTATCCAGCATTATGAGGAGGATTGTGTTTACCTTCACTGGAGTATGAAGTGGTTAAGGTTGTAATTCAAGAAACCAATTGAGCATTTAATGTAAATCCATCATTGTTCTGCACATACTGAAGCATGTGTTAAACTTTGACTTTAATGAGACTTGACCAAGTGTTTGAAGGTCTATATGTATTTAAGATCAGCTGATACCATAAAGACTGTTTAGCTAGACTTTATGCGCAGTGTGGATAAACATAGGTTTGCTATCAGATGAAAGATGCCCTGCTAGTAAGAAAGTTTTTCTGTCGATCAGTCTTTTGACTTGTGTTTTTGTGAAGTCTGTTGCCATTCCTAGTGCATACGTCTTTTCTTTCAGAAGGAACACACAAAGAATTTAATATTGTAGCTTATAATTTTATGAGGCACAAATATTTTTGAATAGTCAGCAAAATCCTTCCTCAGTTGTTTGGAAGCTTAACGGGTTTAGAAAGTTCTTTACAGATAAATAAGCTGTCAATTCATGATGAAGAAAATCAAACTTGTACTGTTGATTTTGGCTGTGGTATTTGCAAAAGTATGAGAGAAATTTTTGCAGTCGTTGAGCACTCCATGTGTTAGCATTTAGCTTTCCAATGCCACATTGTGCCTCTGATAGCATTTCTAAAAGGTAAACAGAAATGTCAAAATAATGAAAATAAAAGATTAACCATTCAGGTTTTGTGAGTTAGAAATCAAATCTGTATTGCAAATTAATAGAAAGCCAGCTCAAGTTCCCAAAACTGCTTAGTACACCAGCTGCCCTCCCGCCCCTTCTTCTGAAGGCCTTTTTCAAACTTCACCAAATTTAGATTGTGAAATGTCTAAACAGAGGTTCTAAACAGAAACCTGGGAGGTATAGAAAGTATGCCAAGAGCAAATTAGTTTACTTAGTTCATGACTTTAATACACCCTTGCAATTAGCAGGGTATTTCCTTTGGACTTGTGGTCTCAAGGTATGTGTTTCTGTTCATGGTGGTTTTTTTTTTATTCACTGCCTTTAAATGAGAAAAAAACAAACTCCATGGTTCTGCCTTGCTGGATCCATATGTGCCAGGAGTTCGATCATGTTCAAGTTACAGTTCGACTCTCAGTACAGCATCTCCAAATGCATGGGTAGGTGAGAGAAAGTCTAAGATGAGAGAAGCCTAAGTTAGAAGGTGGTTGTAAACAAAGCAGAATTAGGCTGTAAAAGCTATATGTAAACCCTCTCTTCCAGTAGACCAGTTCCTTGTGTGTATATGCTGAGCGATGTGTTGTTTGCCAGGTTCTTCTGGAGAAAATGTACCTATTTGCTGAGTAAGATGATGAGGAAGACAGGCTGAGAAAGTTGGGGCTGTTCAGCCTGGAGAAGAGAAGGCTGCGTGGAGACCTCATAGCAGCCTTCCAGTATCTGAAAGGGACCTATAGGGATGCTGGGGGGGGACTCTTCATTAGGGACTGTAGTGATAGGACAAGGGGTAATGGGTTCAAACTTAAACAGGGGAAGTTTAGATTGGATATGAGGAAGTAATTCTTTAGTGTAAGGGTGGTGAGGCACTGGAATGTATTGCCCAGGGAAGTTGTGAATGCTGCATCGCTGGCGGTGTTCAAGGCTGGGATGGACAGAGCCTTGGGTGGCATGGTTTAGTGGGAGGTGTCCCTGCCCCTGGCAGGGGGGTTGGAACTAGATGATCTTAAGGTCCTTTCCAACCCTAACTATTCTATGATTCTATGACTCTATGATTCTATGATAAAGGTTGCTGAAGACATGGATCCCTTTAGGAGCTGCATCTTCCCTTACAGCTATCCTAAACCTTTCTAGATCCCAGGTGCTTTGTGCCTCTGCAATCTCCTCAACTTCCTTGAACTAACTTCATTTATTTCTCAGTGCCAAACCTTCTAGAAACAGCTTCAGTTCAAACTGTATCTTCCAGAGCTGCCTGTACTCTCATCTCTTACCCCCTGGAAAACAACTGCAATCCACCTAGTAGCTGCCAAATTGGCACCCACAATTGCAGTATCTTGACCCAGCATGACACAACCCCTCTCCCTCAGATACCAGCCCTGCCCACAAACCCTCCACAATGGCAGCTTGACCCTGGCTGACACAATTGCCCCTTGTGTTTGCCAAACCCACAAAATTATAGGGGTCGCGCAGGAAAAGGCACTGAGATGGGTTAGTTTGTGCTCCCTGTGCTGTCTGTGACACTGTGACCCTATTCATGGGCACATCTTTGCAGGAGGACTTGGCAGCCTGTCTGCAATGCATCGTTCTAAATTGTAGCCTTAAAAGATCCTTTTTTAGATGCAAATGAAAGACCCCATTAGAGTTTAGGGTTTTTTTTGTTTGGTTGGTTTTAATTTTTTTTAAAGAGCAAAAATGTATTAAGATTAGTAAGAAACATCCAATGCTCCCTCCTTAACCCTACCATTTTTCTGTTTTCAGTCTTAATCTTTATTTCTCAATCATGTGTGTAGACTGCCATGCACCCAAAATCAGTCTCATCAGTTACATTCACACATGTGGAATCTTCAAGCTATAGAAGATCTGTTTATATTTGGCATAGAAGTGTTATCTGATGGTCACGCAGGTTCCAGCCCAGTTTCTTTTAATAGCTGGTGGTGCTTTAGCTGTGTATTTTAGTTTTACCAGTCAGAGAATGGGAGAAATTATACATCCTCATTTCAAAGAGGTGATCTGTGGATTAATCAGACAGTGTTTATAACACATGTTCTAAAATGTAAATACATATAAATAACTGTATATTTATATATACTATATTTATATATAGTATAAATATATCTATAGTGTGTGTGTGCACATACATGTCTTTGTATCTATGTGCATGATATGCATGTAAAAGATTAATTTTTTTTTGCTGATGTTATTAATTTACTCATAATGCCACTCAGCGCCCTGGCTTGGAAGCAGGATTTGGGGCTCTCTGCTCTGAGGTGTATTTTGCTGCAGGCCTGTTGGCTGTGCCTCGAGACCAGATGCAGCAGTGCCGTGCTCCTTACAGGGAGGTTTTCTCTGGGCTTACCAATACAGAGAAATTTACTGGCATAATTATACCCGTATAATTATGCTGGAGTAGTTATACTGCTGTAACTCCCATGTGAATGCTCTTGTGCTGCAATAATAGTGCCCATATGGGAAGTTATACCAGTTCATTTCTACTGGTAAATATTTCCATGTGGGCAAGTCCTTCTTTAGGGCAGATTTTGAAGACCCATGTACTGCCCAGCCCTTTCAGGTCCTTATTTTGTACATCATAGTTTGCTTTTGTCAACCACATTTTGTGCATAGGAAAAACTTGTTTAGAATTCTTACCAGAATCTTTGGAAAGAAACAAACATTTTCTCTCACCAATATAACATTTTTTTCCCCACTACATTCACTTTATTTATTTTAATATCTTTTAATACATAAAAATACAGATGTAACTTCTGACTTTTGTGTTCAGGAAATTTCTTTTTGGATGTACTAAGGATCAGATATAAGCCATGTCTGGAAGCAATACTTGGCCAACAGCTGAGTGTGTGTGTATGTGTGTGTGTTCATCTATCCATGATTCATTCTGAGGGCTGTTTTAGCCTTCATAAAATATTCATGCTGGTTGTGCATGGTTCTATAATTGCCATCTCAGGCCTTGAATTATTTATAGGTTGTACTGTTCACATAGTCTCATTTACTGATAGAACAGATAACACTATACAAGAGGATCCCAAACACTCTAATGCCTGTTACTTTGCATTAAGTAGTGGAATTATATTACTGTAGGTGTAAAATGCTGGCCTTTTTCTCCTCTCGCTTTAATATATCATTTTTGTATTTATAATATGCTAATTGTTGAGATGCTGTTAAGCCTCATAATTCCTGCCGAGTTTTGCAGAAATCAAGAGGTGGTTGAAATGATTTAGCTCTTGATCCCAAAATGATTGTTCTAAATCCTCCCCCTCCCTTCCCCCAGTTGTAACACCCAGGATAATTTATTGAAGTGATGTATGAGAACACATGCATACCTGAGCTCCTTTGTTTTGCACTATTGATCAGTTTGTGTATCTTAACTGCTAACAAACACACAGAAGTCCAGATAATGCAGACATTCACCAAGTGTATTTTCAAGTTCATTGTACTCAATTAAAACTGACTATGAATTCATCATGAAAAGTGATCTTATTTCCATCAAATTTCCTATTCATCATTCCTGTGATTAATTCTGTCAGCTTTTCTGACCTACTTTTGACTTTATTTTTTTGCTGCATATGTGGAATAACATCAGTTTAGCTTGGACATATAATGCACTTTGAGTTTTCTTTGCCTGCTCAGTTTTTGGTTTATCTACTTTCTGAACCAAGTGCTGGTTCTGGGTGGAAAATGCAGCTGAGATAGAGTTAATTTTCATTTTGTTAATCTCTCTGCTTTTCTAATGAAAAGAAATAATTTCTGGAGTAGAAATTCAGTGTCTAGCAGAGCCAGAGTGCTGGTCCGTGCACTGCAGTACCTTCCGTGCTTTTGTCAAAAACTTTTGCATGGCCTTGTGAAGTCACATATTTGCCTCCTCTATGAAAAGGGAATATTGGCATTTCCTTAACTGCCATGATGGCTATAGGGACTAAGTGCTTAATGAATATAGATTGTCTCTCTGCTATAATAAGGAAGTGCAATAGGAGTGTGGAGGAAAGACTGCTGAAGTCTGTGGTGGCAGTGAAACAGCACAGGATCGTGCAAAACGCACCTAGGCAGGGTTTTTATAGAGATGTGAGTCCATGCAGGTGGGTGGAAAGGAGAGCTGCTTAAAGCCCTTCATTTCAGTGCAGCTCATTTCATTGCTCACACCGGGATTAGGAAGGATGCTCCCCCAGCTGAGTTTCTGCTTGTCTGGTTCCCTCAGGGAGCCAGTTCCCAAACGCTAGCACCAGCCTCTGCTTCAGCTGTCAGGCTTGGGCTGCTCCTCTCCTTCTGGACCACATGGGTGTTCCCCAGCAGAGATTTTGCTAACATAGCTCAGCGAAGTTGATCCTCACTGAGGGATTCAGGCATGTGCCTCTGTCTCTGGTGGCAGTGGATTGAGTCTTGTATCGGCAGTGCTCTGCTCCCTTCTTGGCTCTCCAGAGGTCTGAGTGACTTATGATGCTTCAGAAGTGAGGAGCCAGCCAGGTATAGTGCAAGGAGGAAAAGGCGGTGGCTTAGCAGTCATTATGGATGCAATATGACCGCTTCTCAGGGGAAGCCTGAGAGCAGCAGGGAGTAGTTGAGATGAAGATTTAAAATTTACTTCTCTCAAAGTCAAGCAAAGTGTGGATGAAGGCAGCTCTAGGATGAAGCCAAAGGAACTGCCAGAGAAAAGTAGAGTAAAAAGAACTGTTTGTGCAAAACAAACCATTTTGGTGAACAATAAATTCTTGAAAAAATATGTCTTTGCCTGAGCCCTTATTTTTCTTGATAATAAATCATTGTAAAATCAGCCTTACGACATTCACCCTTCTATAGAATGGGCTGCATTGAAAAGATTCTTTTCTGTACGATTTTGTGAGCCCCGTGGGTCTCTCCTAGAAGGAAACAAAGTTATTGTCATGCAGATTTCTCTCCTTCAGGATTTCAGAGATTCCATGAATCCCTTGCAACAGGGCAGTTCCACTTTTCTACTTTTTCCCCTCTTTTTTGTTAAGCTTTCTCCTGTGGTGCCATTGCTGCAGCTTTATTGCAAAGTCTCCACCTTTCTCATGGAGTTCTTTCAGTTTTCAGAGCTAAGTGTGACTGCTGTAGCATGTGTATGTTACTGAGCTTTCCTGTTAGCACCCAGCTCGCTTTCTGCTTTTCTTCCTACCCATTTAGAGGTTAGTGTATAAATAAGGAAAACAAAAGCCCAAGCAAGATAATGAAGTTTATTCTTATCTGTCGTGTCTTCTGTAGAAGTACCTGGAGGCCTCTGTAGGGCATTTGTCTATACAAATAGTATTGCCCCACAAAATCTATGACTGAAGGGACTAAAGATGGTAAATGAATGACAGGACACTGAGGAGAATGGGATTTAAAAACAAAAACTGATGGGGGGTTCTGTACAGCTGAGCTGCTCAAACAGTTTGGTTTTGGTCAGGAATAACGGTCTCAGCTTCTGCTTGCCTAGGTGTGGTCATACAGTTACTTGAAGGGTTTGCACCACGTAATTTCTGAGTTATGCATTGGAAATGTAGGGAAAAGAGCACACATTTTAATAGCCAATTACCAAGTAAGTTTTGTTTAGTGAAATTGTTAAAATATTAAATATCTTAAGGGTCTTGCTTTTCCCCTTTCCCCATTTTCTCTGGTAAGAGGTCTCTTAGTTGGAACGTGGTCCTGGGTTTTCAGGGTCCTTATTACCTTTCACACTGTGCAAATGGGAGGCTGCTGGGACACCGAGACATCACTTAGATTTAATTGGTGAACTGGCCTTTGCTGTTATGCATTGCACACTACCGCACCATGGCTGACCTCAGAGGGTACTCCAAACCAGTTTCCTTCAGCACTGGGTAGTGCCTAATTACATAGAATGCAGGAGCAGCGGTGCTAAAGCCTTTCAAGAAAATTTTATCATATCTACTAGTCTAAGGTATCAAGTGCCAAAACCCCGGTACACGACCTAGAAAAACAAACTGGTAAGTGTGCCTCTTTCACTGGTACTGCCTGTGCTGAATAATTTTCTAGAGACATTTATAAAAAGGTCTGTGAAAACCTACATCATTTCCCCTTTATATATCAGAAGTCTTTAAAAATATCTGAGATTTCTTTTTTATGCCAACAGTGCATGAGAGAATCCTAGATATGTGTGACACTTTTTAGAAAGTGTCTTTGTCTTTATCTATCCTTATAGTACCTGTGTGCTAAGGAAATGTCATGATCCCTATTTTAAAGATGGGAAAAGAAGGCACAGAGAGTTTTAAAGCTAGATTTTTAAAGGTGTTTTGACTTCTGAAGATGCAGTAAAATGTGCAGTAGGACTTTCAAGCGGGCTTAATTGCACGTTTAGCAGCCTAAAAGCAACTCGTTGGCTTACAAAGTACACCAAGCAGAGGCACGAATCTAGGTCTTCTGTGTTCTGGTCTAGTACTTTAACTATTGGCTGGCTCTTCCAGGGTGGATTGATTTTGGAAAATGACACTTTGCTGCCCTGTTGATCAGTATTGCCACTTCAGTAGGACATTGAAGCGCTGAGTCATGGCTGCTGACATTAACAGAAGAGCAAATCCTTGTCAGTAGTTAAACCCTTAAGTGTTTGAAACACCGTTTAAGCATATACATTTCAGAGACAGTATTTATAGAAAGGTTAAAAATCTCCTATTCTGTAAGAGCATCTTTCAAAGAGGTATTTGCACATCTTAGCCCTGGATCACAGTGGAAAAGCCCAAATCAGGAAGATGGTCACACTCCACAGGGACTATGGAAAGACAGACTTTTTCCAAAGACAATTTGGAGCACTTGGGCTGGGCTTCTGCCCAGAACTGGCCTTTGGAGAAGCCCTGAGCTGTCTGAATGGAAAGCTTGGGAAGGTCTCCCAGCCCTGGCTGGCAGAGGGGACCTTAGTGGTGTCAGCACTGCTCCATGTGTTCTTTGTTCCTAACAGGGGAATGTAAATCTCAGTACCTGTGAATGGTCCCAAATTCAGTGCCATGTATCTGTGCAGGGATTGCCACATCAGTGTTGTAAGAAGTGTGATGCTCCCACAGAGATCGGCTGAGCTCCAGTGGGTCCCAGGGCAAATATCTGTGGGGTTTTTCCTGGACCTGTGCATGAAACCCGGTCCAGAGGCCTTTCAAGAGTTTTCTGGTTTGAAACCAGGATTACAAAACAAACACCCCCCCCCCCCCCCCCAACCAGCATTGCTGTGCTATTTGTGAGTCAATGGTCCAAGAAAAAAGGGAAATTTGTGAGTAAAAAAGCTATAATTTCTATGCTAAATTTCTAAATGTATTTCTAACTTTTTTTTTAACTTTAGTTTAGAATTTGCAAGCCAGATACATGTTTCACCAGGAATGGATGTTTTTCATTTATAAACTCTCTGAAGATGATGTTTTGATACACTGGAGGTTTTTCTCTGAACATTTTTTTCATACTGACAGACCCTCAGACATGGCTCTTTCCTATAAAAGTTTCTTTTTTACAAACTGACATTTCCCAACAGAGGCAAAAAAAGTATCCGGAAAATCAAGGCAGACCTGTCTCTCCCAGACTGGCTGTGGGCTCATCACCAATGCGTTCACATCTCAGTTAAACCTTTCAAATTAAGTGTATTTGAATACTTTTTGTTTCATAAGGAACCTGGTGCTGTAACACAGGAGACATCACTGATGTAAAAGAGAACAGAAGGGTAAAACTGGCATTACCATTGAGACACCTTTGTTACAAAGCTGAAACTGGAGTCCTGGTCTGTGCTTTGGTAAGATTCATTTGTCCTAGGGCCTAGGAGCTCAGCCCTCAGAGGTCCTTTACTTATTTGTCTTCTTCTGCTGCTGACAAACCAGTTGAGCTCTATAAAAACTGCTTCCAGTGACAAATTCCCTCCTGGCCACAGTGTGCATTTGCAACATGCAGTTTTATTACTGCATATAGTACTTAATGCAGCCATATGTAGATCCAGATGTCTTTCGTCAAACCTGAACCTGCCGCAGCTGTAACCAAAGTAACCAAAAAGACTGACATTTTAACTTGTTAATTTGCAATTCTTGCACTTCTTGCAGGAAAATAGGAAGAAGAATATTAAAAAGTGCATGTATGTCGCATTTATATATTTTTTTCATGTACTGTGTGCCTTTAAGTTTTTTAATTATGTGCTATTCATACTATTAAAAAAATCAGTTTTGCTCAAGAAAAAGAAAAGTAAGCATCGGTGTCATGCCAGTCACCTACAGTCCAGCATCACATTTTGCAGTACAAGTCTATGGTGTTTCATTTCTGTTTCAGGCTGTCGTTGGCTATGGAAGCAATAAGCATGGAAATATTACAGGTGTTCTGACTAGTTTTAAGTCTGGCTTGACCCTCACTTGTATGTAGTAATGTTCTATATAAACATGGTTAGCTTAAACTAGAGCAGGTGAAATTGTAACAATACATACAGTAGATGTGGTTTTCATAAACTTACTGAAGAATTGTTTATAAATTCTGATATACTGTCTAGGATCTAGTGTACGTAGACCTGCATCTATGAATAGGTATGATATAAATGTATAAAATGTAATGACTGATAAATATGCTGCATCAAAATGTATGAAATATACCTATAAAAGCATATGCAGGTGCACATTCTTTGTGTTATATACCACTTGTGCATGTAGTATGTGTGCACACACATGTGCTCATGTGTATACGTGTACCTGTGTGTTGCTGTGGTCCCCAGTGTGTAGTTTATAGTTTGGAGAGAAATCATCCTCCATCATTCTTCACTGCTGAGCTGAGGCAGACCAGGCCAGCACATCATTTGTTAACAGCGACAAAGCCGCACTCATAAACGCCGACATGTTACATTAATTTATAGGCGCTGAGTGACTTATTAAATGTGACGTGTGAAATATAACAGGGCCCGGTATGGATGATTAGGTTTTGGGCTTTGAATTGTTGACAAGGCAGGGGTAATGAATTGCAGGACACAAGCTAGTATGTTTCCCCCTCATTAGTCAGTATTAGCTGCATTAATAGTAATAATTGGATATATTCATCATTTAAAATGTTTTAATAAATGTTTGGACAGCACCTGATCTAGACTGTCAAATATTAGACTGGAAGGTTTGTGATGGGAGAAAAATTATGCTATTCCTTCTGCAGAGATTTATACAGCCTAAGGGGTGCCATTTGCCAATGTCCTTTAGGAAGTAATGGGTGGAGATAGTTTGCAAAAAGACAGTGCAACAAGAGAGAAACCAGCCTCTCTCACATTTCAGGAATAGATTTTCATTTTATCCTAGAGACTTCCCTGTCCTGAGGTCAGGTCTCCAAGATAGGGTCTAAATTGGTTATTTGTGGTCTGTTGCCAGCCTCAGATCAGAACTTCACAAAAGGTGTGCATGTTTATGTCTGATTTTTTGTTTTACTCTTTTACAACTGCAGTCTGAATGTTGCCCAGACCTTAGGAACTTTCCAATTTGGGGGTTTGGCTTGGACTCATCAGTACTTTGAACTATTAGCATATTTAAGATTCCAGACAGTTTTCTGCCTGGACATCTTAAAAACATGTTTCTTTATGGGATGAAGACATTTCTGTGGGTGTTCTGACACTTCCACTTTGATTCTTGGTTTCTGTGTCTCAAATGCATTATTGCACACAATTCGATAAAGTTTTCTCTGACTAAAGAAAAGAAATATTATCTTTTATTTCATTATTTGGTGATCTTCAGAACTGGAACTTAAAAAGTAACCTAAAACTGTTACCAAGGAATGCAGACTCTATTCGTCTCTTGCTTCGAAAGGGACATGCTGGTGAACACTAAAATATGCCTTCTAAATGACTGGGAGGAGACCGAGGTGACCATGTCCAGTTGCGAAAAATTGTATCAAAACACAAAGCTCAAAACTTGTGACACGTCACTTGACTGTAACCTGTTATGTATTGAAATCCATTTTTAAAGGCAACCTTCAGAATACACAAAAGCAAAAGCACATGGGATTATTGGCACTGTATCACTGTACCACTAGACTGGCAATTTTTATCTTAAAAGAAGAGTCCTCTAAGGAAAAGCTGCTGTGGGAAGCAGTGTTTGGTGACTCAGTGGGAGGTATGCTTCCCTTTTAGGTACTACTGAAGAGGTGCACACTAGGGAGTACTGTGTTGCTTGAGATGCTGTCTTTCAGGAGAGACACAGAGTCAAGTGTCTGGCCACCTGTAGTCATAACAAGTCCCAAGACACTTGCTGCAAGGATGAAAGTTTTCTCCTCGGTGTCCTTGCTAGTTCTAGCTAGCTTGTACTGAGCATCTTGAATCTTTTAGATGAAGGGATCTTCATGCTCTTCTAAATACAGTGGACCAAACCTGCCTCTTTGTATCCAAGAACTCTGTGCAAATGTGGTGGAGGATTCAGAAGGTGCTAAGGCTAAATCTGGCTGTGGATAGGTCATCCTGCAGCTCCAGAATGGCAGGAAAGATTCATTGCAGGGGCAAGAACAGTGGGACCATTTTGCAGTTGTCATAGTTATTCTGCATGGTAGAAGAAAACTTTGAAGGTAGGAACTTGGTTATTCAGTTGTAATCAGAATGATTTATACTTCTGAACTTGGAGTAATGTTATTTCAAGAAATTCTTTACTGTAAGGGTGGTGAGGCACTGGAATGGGTTGCCCAGGGAAGCTGTGAATGCTCCATCGCTGGCGGTGTTTAAGCTGGGTTGGACAGAGCCTTGGGTGGCATGGTTTAGTGTGAGGTGTCCCTGCCCCTGGCAGGGGGGTTGGAACTGGATGATCTTAAGGTCCTTTCCAACCCTAACTATTCTATGATTCTATGATTTAATATATGCCAAAGTCACATGCAACCTGTTTAGATAATGTACTTTAAACTATACTTTCCTCTTCAATTTAAATCAAGCCCTGAGTATTATTTTGTCAGAGTTGTCTGTTAGTTGGTGGTTATTGTTGACAAGTTGATGTGAGGGTATTTTAGCATGTTGTCTAACATGTGTCTGCTGATATGTTTGTCATTGGCACTGCACAGTATTACTTCAAACTCCCTCTTAATTCTTATTTTGAGATTAAGCAGGTATTTAAAACTTGATACTGTATGCTCAGCAAATGAGATTCATCAAGCCTTTGGGCGCAGGGCTGTGTTTTTATTTCCTATATTAGTTAACTCTCGGCCTGGAGTCTGAACTCACTTGAGAAGATGAGAATTCATGTTTTCTCTAGGTTTATATTAATATCTCTGAGGTCATGCCCTGATCTTGTCGTCTAGATTCACATTGTTTAGCCAGACATCTTTAAGAATTTCAGCCTTTCCATTAGTGATGTGCATGTGTCATAGAAAGGATAATGTGTTTCAGCATTTAAGTTAGTTATTATGCAATTAGGTCTTTAGTAGAACTTTGTTAGAGCTACGGAATTCGGTGAAAAAAGAATGATCGATATTCAGTATTTACGCAGAGTTCCTGATAATTCTAAGCTACTTTTGGTAGAAAGATTTTGGGTGAGAACTGTTAGTTATGTTTGCATTAACTCGGAATTATTTTTTTTCCTAGGGAGGTGCTAGATGGGGCAGCTGTTAAGTTTCTGCTGATCCTCTTTACTCTTTGTCAGTTGCCAGCACAACTGCTCTCACAAGGTCAATAGAACGTAAAATAGAGTTAAGGAGTGAAAGACTGTTAAGTAACAAGCACTTCCTAGTCCATTGGACATCTCAGTGACACAGCCACATACATGAGAGATCCCAACTATTGACTGTGTTTTAGCACCCATGGAAGACGTCTGTAGTTGCTAACGGAGTCAGCTTTTTTCCAAAGATAAAAACACACAACGCACATTGTTGTGTGTTCCCTTGACTAGGGTATCTAATGCTGTGCCTCTGTCCTTACAATGCCTTTGGTCCATTGAACTCTGAGTTAAATATGCTGTTTCTCATAATTCTAACCAACAAAGTACAAAGTGGCATGAGTATAATATATTGCATTACAGCCAACTCATGTCCTTACCTTGCTCCAGTTGTAACTTGTCACTAGCATCACGATCTGAATTCTGCTCTGTTTTTGGGACATTTGGTTTTGTCCTTCAGCTTGGGTACCCTCACTGGATGGTTGGCTTCAAGGACAGAAGAAAATACTCTTGTAAGCTGCATCACCTTTCCAAAAGAGTGCAAAAAATAACTTTGTAGCTACAGGCTATAATGCCTTTTGCGCATCTCTCTGCCACAGAAGAGAGCATCAGCAAAAGTATTTTTCCTACATATTCAAGGCCCACTGCTTTAAGAAAAGCTCTGAAGTCCTTAATCCAAAACTTGGGGTGTAGGCAGATATGATCTGATTCTACATGTCTGCTCCAGAGGTCATTACTTCCAAGATTAATTAATTTCTTTCAATGTCATGTTAAAGGTAGCACACACATGCAATAGTTATTGATGACATCTCCAGCATTTTATGTACCTCCATCCTCTTCATATCACTACAAAAACTCTCTCTTTCTCTTCTGTGGTGACTTACAATGATTTTACAATTTCTGGATTGTTTGTCCATACACCAAAAATTATGCCGCATTTTATATCTAGAACCAGTTCAGGATCCCCTTCAAAAACTCCTGGAATGTCTTCTCTCATAAGCCACCACATGCACAACTCAAAGAAAGTGCCTCCGCCTTTCCACAAAGCAGCTCTTTGCTTCCTTCCAGCAGTCAAAATAACAACTATACTCCAGATCCATCCTCAGTGCCAGAGCTCCCTGCTGTAAAAGAAGTGAGGGCTTTATTCACTTAAGTATCATGAAACAATGGGAACCCCTGGATGGAATGTCCAGCTTGTGGGCAGAAGCCAAAGACAGCATGTGACTTTCTTCCACAGCATTTTTGTGCTGGACCTGTTCTTGTATAAATACAAACATACATTTACATGAGCAGTTAATTCCAGACTCACTTAGACTCATCCTTACCAGTTTCTTTAAAAGATTCCTTTTAATTATTTTGGTTTTTTTTTTCTCTCCCTCTCTTCCCCCCTCGAGAGCAAAGAAGGTTATTGCAAAAAGGAAAATCACATCTCCCAGCTGAATGTCTGTCAGATTGTCCTTTATTGCCTACTCTGACCAGGTTCCCAGGTTAGTTTGGTTTTAAATTTATTTAAAGTTAGCTTTTAATAACCCAGTCACTTGAAGTTATTGGGCCTTTTTCCTCCCCCGCATAAGGTCCTTCTCTGCTGCTACTTTACTCAAAGCAAACACTCCATTTGCTTTTTGAAGTATAAGTTCTCTTAGGAGGGGATGCAATCAATCTTTCGTCATATTGGCACTTTTCAAATATTCCTCTGTAATGACTGAGACCGGTTGGGTGAGGTATGTTCCACCCATGTTCATAGCAGGACTGAGCAAACGTGAGATTTACAGTTGCCTTTCTAAGTTGCCCACCGCTGTTGCAGTTCTGCTGAGGATTTAGTGACCCACAAGCTGAGACTGGGGTGTCATCTCAGCAGTAAATCCTGTGGTCTTACAATGTCTGTTGTGCTGGTGATGATCCTGAGGCAGTGAAGCAGCTGCAGTCCAGAGCCCCTGAGTTTGCACAGAGTCAGCATCTCATGGGCACACAAAGCGCACATGCTAAGTTTCTGTTGCATTTCTCTGGAGCTGGAAACTCCTTGGATTGTGTATTCTTAATGATTTTGAGACATGAATGGACTCAATAATCACTTTCTTCATTTCTTATGTGCTTCTGCTTCATAATTGGCATACACTGCAGGTTATTGTAAATTTGAACATCTTTCTTTGTCATTTCTTTCTCTTCAGGCTATCAGTCCTGCATGTAAATCTTGTAAAAAATCACTTCCATGTCAGTGTAAGCAGACCCGGCTTTTTTCGCATTAAGCATCTTCCACTTAAAAGAAAAAAACAAAACAAAGCAAAACAAACACCTTGAGAACACAACGGAGCAGGTTCTGTGCCAGGTCTCTGGGGGGAATGCCGTTGTAACATGATGTCTACACCTAGCATAACCATTCAAGGATACATCTTTTCAGATGGGTTTTGTTTAGCACTCCACCTCTATATGTACAGAAAGTTTTCTTAGTGCTTTAGAGGCTCAGGTGCTGGCCAGGAGGTGCTACACACATGGCCTTAAGTAGCCTGACCCTCTGGGTTGCACAGATTCAAATGATAGCACTGGCATATCAAGTGTTATTTTAGGACTTTATTGGTGTCAGGTTATTTGAGGAATCATTAATTATTGTACTTGCAGGCAGATTGGACACAATTTTGCATGCAAGTGATTTACATGTGCCTAATCCAGGGAAAGGTGGGAAATGTTTTTCCCACACGTGAAGCATTTACCATGTGAATCTTTAAAACTTCCTCAGTAAGCTGATGAAAGGAATATGTCATCGGCACCCTCAGCTCAAGGTGACAAGTTTTAGGGTCCATGCCTGCAGTGAGAAAAACAGCTTCAGATGGCTGGATTAACACTGCTCTCTGACATACTATGAGTTTGATACTGCTGATGCTTTTTGGTAACCATGCTAAAGTTACAGCAGTTTACCTTGAGGTAGCAGGCAACCAAAGACTGATATCACATTGCAATAACAGTAATGCTGTTATCTGTCATCACTTACACTGCACAGAAGTTCTTTTAGCAAAAGTATGACTCTGGGAGGGCTGCTAATTCAATGGCATTGTGTGAACTATGACAGACCACAGAGCTGGTTTATGGGTTTTTTTTTTCAGTGACTGAAGCCTAGCATCTTCTGTAAAAATTAAAAATAGTTAACCCATTTTTATATCCTAGTATATAAGGGGTGAAGCAAGAGTGAAATGGGGAAAGCATGAAGGGAAAAGTAGTTAAACTAAAGCAAATTGGTCAAATATTGTTTGTCTTTTTCTCTTA
The DNA here is from genome assembly GCA_028858755.1 of Ara ararauna. Lineage (NCBI taxonomy): Eukaryota > Metazoa > Chordata > Aves > Psittaciformes > Psittacidae > Ara > Ara ararauna. Next base: position 2,195,461 of record CM054386.1, read on the forward strand.
ACCAAAGGGTAAATTCTGTTAGTTATGTGACTTACTCACTTGATAATAATGCATTGTGATGCTGGAAAGTTTGTCACAATTTCAGCTAAAGCCCTGGCCCATCAGCTTGTAAAGCATAGTCTGTGATTTGAAGCATGCAAATAAAGAGAGCTTTGGGAGGCTTCTGTGATGTGTAAGCTAACAACTTGAGCCGTGCATGGCGCATGGGCGCAGGCACTGCGCTGCTTATCTCACAGTGCTGTTTGTGTCAATATAATATAAAGGATGAGTGTACGTTCAGTTATCTTGCATCTAGCTGTCATAAACCAAATACAATGTGTATACTCTGTACACAGATGGCATAAAGTCTTTCCGACATTTTTTTTGTGAGATAGGAAGGTAGCTGCAGTTCAAATGTAATAAAAATTGGAGATAATGGAGCTGGGCACAAGCAAGGAGATATAAGAACATTCAGATTTCCACTACTTTAAGACAAAAAAAATTATTAAAAAGTCAGGCCTGGGGGCAAAATTAAATTACAGAGAACTGAGCACTCAAACCTGCGTCTGCACTATTTTTAATTCTGGTTTGTGATGGTGTTTTTTGGTAGTGTTATCTCTTTCTTTTCTTATTAAAAGTCTAGGGGAAGAAACCAAAACAGTCTCTCTGGGATTTTAACTCACTCATGGGAGAAAATGCCAAACACACTTTCCCAAACTGCTCTAAATTTCTCTGATGCATTATAATTCAGTATCAGAGCACTAGAGAAATCCAGAAGATGCAAGATGAAAAATTTATATGCTGTGCTTCACTGTGCAGAACACACAGACCTGAGGAAAAGTGACTGGGACCACTTGCTGAAGCGAGCAATGAGTAATTTAAGGCTGTTTTGGGCAGTCCTGTCTTCTGATTTGCTGATTATGTGGATGCCTCCTCAGCTATTTGCTGTGCTGAGCTGAATATTTACTGTATTGATAACAGCAAACCCAGGCAATGCTAGCTCTAGGAGTCAGAGCAAGTTCACAAAAATAATGTAGACTACTCTGTTTCTATTATGGCATTGCCTGAAGAATCTCAGTCAGTAGACTCTGACTGCTTGAGGCTTTTTCTCCATGTCACGTTGCCTTTCTCAGACCTTTCCTGCAGTTCAGGAAGAAGAAATATATTTTCTAGTAAAATAAGTAATTTTCAGGCTTTTGGTTTTGTTTTTTTCTTTTTTGTTGTGTTGTGTTGGTTTTTTTTAATATATTGCATTTTTCAGCATCCTATAAATGCAAAATAGAGGTCTGATTCTGCTTCCATTTTAAATCAGTGAGAACTCTGAATCCAGGGAGAGCGGATTTGGAATTTTTTTTGTTCTTAATTAGGATGTTTGACAACTCAAGAAGGTTATGTTTAGAAGAGAGTTAGATGGCTTTGTCTGGTGTTTGATTTCTCTTCTGCAGAATACATTTCCTGTTGTAAAAATGCCACAAAAGGTAGCTACTGCTGTTTATTGACTGAAGAGCCAAGTAAAATCCAGCTGTGAACATGTGGGTAATAGGAGGTTTTCCCCATGCCTATATTTGATTTCCATACACAGCCTCATGTTGGTAAATATCAGTGTAAGGCTAAATTTTTCGTTTGTGAATAGGGTACCTGACATGGCCACTTAGTTGTATGTGAAAAGGTCTGCAAGAAAAAAAACCAACAACCAAGCAAAACCCAAATGAGAGCAAAAAATAAACCATTGCAACAATAGACTTGATAGGAATATTCGTACCTTAAATGCTAAGCAACTTTTTTCTCCTCTTTTTTCTGCAATTATTAGTAGAGCTGGGCTGAGCTCTGGTTTTCTGTAGTGTAGGAAATTCCATTATTTTGACAATTTTTCTCTGGCAAAGTGGAATAAAAAGAAGCGGTCCCTTCAAATGAAGTTTAAAAATGTGGAAAATTAAAGAAGTTATTGTTCAAGAAAAATACACAAATGCTTTATTTTAGCTTAATGTTGGGAAAATTCCATTGTAAAATAGGAGATTTGATTGGAAGAATCAACTTCAAAGGGAAAAAATTTAGCTTTGTCCTTCTGAAATTTCTAAGGAGACATTTGTGCATTTTGATTATTTATTTTTCCAAATAAAATTGCATTAAATGCATTTTCTCTCTATTTTTATTTTAGTGATAAATTGCTAACTAAAATTAGTTAACAGTAGGTGCAGTATAGCTCACTGTAGTACTCATTAGATATTGTTTGAGACAATTATATTTGTAGCATCACACCCCTGGCGTCTTCTTTTCCTGGGAGGACAACCAAAAAAAGGAGGGAGGCTGACATCAGAGCTGGTTCTGTGAGGTACTGAAGTATGTGAGTAGTACCTTTGTCTCCATCAGTACTGCTTGTGTATATAAATTTATGCACATATTTAGTACTCTGCTGGATTGGTATGTCATACAGAATGGGCATGCGATCCTTTTTTCTGATGGACAGTTGCTAATTATTGCACTGGCCCATGTGTTTTGGTTTTGCTAATTTTGCAAACCCACATATACTTACTGCTGTGTTTCAGTCAGGAGTCTATAGTTACCTTCTTCTATCAAATGTGTTTATACCTCAGAAAAGGTGCATTTTGTCAATTTTGTTTGGCCCAGGCAGGTTTAAGTTGTATAACTGGCACTCACTTTCTGGATAGCCGCTGGTCTGGCTGACCTTGGCAGCATGACAGCTGTCGTATTTTCACATGGATGAACTGTTCTTGAACAACTTCTCCAATGTGTCAGGAACAAACAAGCTTTTCTTCAGCATCAGGAATGCAGCAGGTCTTCTTTCCAACTTTTTTTCTCCTTCCACAGACATATTTATTGTGGCAATGGCAAGAAAATCCTACTGCTAAGCCTTCGTGTTTGAGTTCCTTTAAATTTCCTCCAGGGGAGTGACAGAAAAGCCAACCAAGATCATGTCAGAGCTTGCTTTCTTTAATTTAACTCTTCATTTATTATTAATAAACATGGGTATTAATTTGTAGTGGCAAGAAATGTAGGAGAGCAAAATCCTTTTACATCTTTATTGCTAGTACTTCCATTTCTGCTGTGTGTTTGTTTATTTAATTTAAATCACGGTGTTATTTAGCAGTGACAAAGAGCGGGTGCTGCTGGGAAGGGTATTGCACGAACCCAAAGGGTTAGCATTGTAAAGTACATAGTGGCCAGCAATGAATGCCAGGGAGTATTTTATACAAGTGGAGTGACCTCCAGCTGGTAGCATGCTCACTAGATCCTTCAGCTGAATGAGGGGAATCAGAGGATGGAAGGAGCAGGAATGAGGAGGGAGCCAGTGTCAGGAGTTAGAAGTAGCACACTGGTAAAGCAGCTTAAATATGAGCTAAAATTAAGTGGTTTTCTCCAAAACTGCACACCCTCTCACCATGTCTCTGCGGTATAAGGGGTGAAGCATGGAGTCCTGTGATTTAATAGCAATGTAAGTCATTAAATCCAAGTGCTTTATAAAAGTTTGCATGATTCTGGACCTGAGCTGATTTGCATGGAGCTGGCTTGTGTTTCTCTGCTCCATACGCACAAATGCTCTTCACACCAGGGATGTTAGTAGTCAGGAAGGGAATCAAAAATATGTTTTGTTTGATTCATGCAAAAATATAAACCTTCAATGGTAGCAATAATTGATGACTGAGTCTTGTGTGGCAGAAGAGCTGGTGTTCAGCAATCACACTCATTTGGAGGGAGAGTTGAAGATTTTATTGACACTCTTGTGTTTTGCATAGTTTTTTCATCTTGGGAATGAATTTCAGACCCTGATGGTTAGTATTTATGCTATATATCCTCTGTGGTTAGTATTAATGCTATACAGCCTTGCCAAACACAGAGAAAGTTAGAACTGAAAAAATAACCTACTGTGAAGAAGTTAGATGCAGACAAATGGAGATGGAGGTTTATGCTTACAAAGAGCTCAGCTCTGTTGGCACTTCTCCTGGATTAGTCCTGTCAATCTAAATCTGAAATGTTTGCAGAGTGAAGTGTTTCTAATGAGCAAGGCTGGCAGGACTGGACCCAGGTGAAGAAGGCACCTGAACAAGTGATTTACAGCAGGGACTGAGAGACTGGGCTGAACGCCGTGAATCAAACTGCTCCATTCTATCCTTGTCTTAAACTGTTCGCATCCGCCTTCCTGCCAGAGCCGGGGGAGACCGTCAGCCGGCGCGTGCCGTGCCAGCTCGGGAGCTGCTCAGCTCTTGCCTGGACGAGTGTGGGATGCTTTTGTGTAGCCAGGGGGATCCAGCTCTGGTGTGTTCCAAAGCAAAGTGCAGCCTATAATTTGTTTTGTCTTTCAGTTGAATAAAAATACAGTGCTTGGCAGAATGTGTTCTGTAAACTGGTGACTTCTTACTTAAAATGCAGTGAGTGAACTTGGCTGGGTAAGCTTGGGGCCTTGGAAATTCCTCTGAAAATACTGCTATTTTTTAAAGTTGATTTTTTTCTCTGGAGTTAATTTAATTCAAAGGATGTTTTGTTTGGTTGCTTGCTTGCCTGCCTGAGGTTTTTTGATAGGTTTAAATAGACGAGATTCATTTCTTCTGTTTATTTTGGTGAAGTTTCTGTGGAACCTGGGGGAGATAACACAGTGCAAATGGAGTTAGACTTCGAAACTTTGGGTTAGAGTTTTAGGACCCCAAAAGCCAACTCTTGTATGTCATAATGATTTTCCAAGCCTTTGAGCTGACATTAGCTCAGACTTTGTAACAGAAAGGAAGGCCCAGAGTTTCTCTGGAAAGCTTTACAAAGAGCTTTCCATCTCTTTTGGGACCCTTGAGTCAACCCACCAACTCCCATTGTCATGAACTTGTGTGCTGTGCAAAGCCACACCGGAAAGGCGCTACCCACATTTGCATGGCTGGTGCTGTCTTTCCACGCAGATTTCTCTACCTGTTCCATGTCCCAGCTCCCCTTGGCTCCAAGGTGTTTCTCCAGGGCTGCAGCAGATCGCATAGGCAGCTGCTAGCCTTGGTGCTTGGTGAAGCCACCAAAATCCCCCGGCAAATCTGGGTCAGTGCCAGCTCTCCCCAAAGAGTAAGCAGCTCTGAGAGGTTTTGCCACATAAGGGCCTGTTCGAGGCTGTAGGCACCAGCTGACAGGGATGTCTTTGCCTCCCAACAGATGGCTGGCCTTTTTATTTCAGCAAGCCATCTCACACGGAGGGGTGGTCTCCGGATCCTGCCAGCATTTCGCACGACAGGGCCAGCTTAGGGCAAGAGGGATCTGATGTCCGTGCCCTTCATAGCTCATGAGCTAAATGACCAGCTGCTGACAGGAAAGCCATCATCTGAAGTGTAAGATCCTGAACTCTCCCTGCTTTTCATTTTTCTTTGGCAGAATTAATGTCCTATTTGCTTGTCTCTCAGAATCCATTCTGGCATGAGTACAAACCCTTGCCTGGTGGCAAGCAGTTGTCTGGTTTTGAGATGCCAAGATTTGTGCTGACAGCTCCTTCTACACAATCTGAGTCAGGCTGTCACAGCTGGCCATTAGAGGCTTAAAAAGACACACACGTACAACCGATAACACCAACTTTTCGTTACTGAATATCAGAACCTGCTTGATGAGAAAACGTAATGGCTTACACTGCTCTTTATTTTAGTATAAACAAGCACGGTGTCTCCAAACCCCTGTTCAAGTGTGGCAGCTGTTTGTTTTATGTTGATTGCTCGCTCGTATTTAGGAGCACAGGTCTAGAAGGGACTTCCTTGGTCAGGAGATCCAGTCCTTGATAATCCCAGGCATCATGTTTTATAATCCTCCTCATTGCTTTACTTTTCTTTAATGAAAATAGTCCCGTGTAGTTTCAATTTGTCTTTGCAGCCATTTGCCTAGTGTGATTGTCTTGGCATGGAGGAGCAAGCACCAAAACTCGTCTTGTTGAGGGGCAGCATCACAGCTAGAGCAGAGCAAAAAGTGCTCCTCATTATGAAGGAATTTTCTGAAGCTGTTTACCCTGCAGTTTTGCCTTTTTGGGTGGAAGTGTGTGCAAATTCGGCTGACCTTGTATTCAGTTTGGGTGCTAGAAGATGGATGCTTGCGAAAGTTAAATTTCTGATTTAAAGTAAAACAGGATCAAGCAATTCCTTCCCCCAGTTTTGCATAGTGAAACAGGTCAGACTAGCTTCTGCTTAGTCATCTGATGGTTATTGCAAGAGTAATGCTGCTCTGCCTGGTTGTGCTGGGTTTTTAATTTGCTATAGGATTAAATTTTGTGTGGCTGAGCTTCAGTAGACCTTATTCTGTAGTTTATTTTGGACAAAAGGTTGATAAACTTTGGCTCTCAGGGAGGAGGCCTGGAATCTGAAACCCACTATTATTCATTGGCTTGTCTTTATGAGTTTACAGTCCACTGATGCATAACACTGAAGGAAATACTTTCAGTGAAATGTTTGCTTTTTTCTTTGGCTTTGTAAAATGCAATGTCTTTTCTTAGAGATATATGTCAGGGTCATATAGCTACTTCAGTGAACTGTGTATGGCCAGGAAATAGACTGCCCAGAAAATATTTCATTTCTCCATGAAGTCAGCCTTTTAACCAGCCCTTACCCCTTCTCCTCTCAGAGTTTCGAGTCTCTCACTAGCCGCTGTTTCAGCATTAATTTTATGCACAAACTGGGTTTAATTGTGGGAGATTTCAACTGCAGGGAACAGTTTGAGAATTTTTGTATTACATCAAAATTTGAACACGACAGCGAACTTTTAAAACAAAACCCCATTTGTACGCACGGGAATTTTCTTGGCTGTTATTTTTCTGTCCTCTTTTGGCTGTGCTGAAAGATGTGCCTCTGACTTCCTTGCTGCTATGGATGGCACAGCGAAGCTGGCGTTCACCATGAGAAGGACTGACTGCAAACATTAATGGCTCTAATGCAACAGATACATTAATTTAATGCTTAAATGTTTAGGACGTGGTTACACATTTTTCTGGACTGGGGCCTGTGGAAGCTCTGCTGCCTCTTTGGATGGTCAGTGGGAGGATTTGTCTGAAAACTAATGTAAATAAGGCTTTGTTGGACCAAATGTGCAGATGGTGCATAGTACTACTACACACTGTTTATAAGATGTTAATGTCTATTTCTCTTTCTCCACAGGTTCTTCTTGAAATTTTTCCTCAAATGTAACCAAAATTGCCTAAAAAATGCAGGAAACCCTCGAGACATGCGTCGATTCCAGGTCAGTTGGACATGCTTCCTCCTTTAAAAATCAGCAGCTGTTAGGAACAGAAGTACTTTGACCCAAACTAACCTAGTAATTCACTGGAAGATGCTAAAAGCATGAGGTCACAAAATATTGCCTGAGGACTTCTTATCACAGCAGAATTGGCAGGAAGTAGTTGGGGTTTCTTGCTCTAGACAATAATGAAGATAATATCATCTCTATGGGAAATGAAAGCATGGAAAGGAAAAATCAAAATGATGTCACTGTTGTTCTAGGTTATGGGGCTACCCCGCTCTGAGATAATCCCTTCTGCTGGGGATCTATCTGCCTTCATGCAAACACCAAATGAGTGCCATGTTTATTGGAAGGGGCAGAGGAGGATATAAAAGTAATTATCAAAATCAGGCTTGAGGCTACTCTTCAGCAGTTATTCTTCAGCAGCATTAAAGACTCATAACAGTTCCTCCATGAGCTGAAGGTCCATCCCTGCAGTCAGCACTTGGAAAAACCTACCATTAAGTGTATCTTTCTCGGGATGCTTTTGGCTGGTATTTCCCCACTGTTGCAGCATATGGCAGTGGGACTTGGGAACACAGCTGCAGATCACCAAGGGCATTTTGTTATGCTGCATCTATGTCCATGACTACATTTGGGATCAAGTACAGTGCTGTCCCTCGGAAGACGGTCTGCCCTTGCCTTCCCCAGTGCTGGCAGCAGACTGGTGTGGTGGCAATGCTGAGAAATAGTTGCTCCGGCCTTGGTCCTATGGACCAATATAGTCCTTTGACTGTGCCAATAATGCTTTACCTGAGTATGTGCTGAATAAAACTATGGGGTAGAGAGCCAAAGAACCTTCTGTTTTGATGAGAGGAGTCTATGTGGCCCAGGGAAAAAACATGATAGAGTCTGTCAGAGGGGATTTGCCTCGGGGTTCTGTGAAAGACCTGGGAGGTTTGTTCTGTGGACCACATGGATCTTTGGAGGAAGACAATTCCAAAAGACATCTGCTTTCTGCAACAGCTCAGGACCTTGTTTCCTTTTCAGCATTACTGCACTTAAATAAAAGTGCTAAATGTTATGTAAATGGCAATATTATTTATATGTTGAACATATGTCCTTTGTTGGACTGTTTAATAGCAACAATGCTGGAAGGCAGAAGGGTATTATTTGCCCCTTTGAACACAGAAGTGAAGAAGTGAGGAGATGTGGCCACAGGGATTAAATTAATCAGTATAAGAGCAAGCATTAGCATGGCAGAGCCCTTGGCTTCTCACGCCACACTCCTCCCTTCATCATGTTTCTCCTGTGATTCAGGAGGGCATTATCACTGAGAGAGAAAGTGGAAAAAGGACTCTCACCAGCACAGGGATTTAGGCCAAGCAGTCACCCCTGGGGCCTGTCAGAGCTTGCTTCACAACATGTACACTCTGCTGGGTTTGTGCTCGTCCAACCTTGAGGCTGATTTTCATACGGTAATGCCTTTGCATGTTCTCTCAGAACAGCAATCAGGAGCCTGTGTCAGTGAGCAGGTAGGACATAGGAAAGGTTGTTGATCTCTTGACTTGTAAAGACATTCTGTCATACAAACCCAGCTTCACAGCAGTTGAGCTTTCGATGTGTAAACAGAGACTGCTTAATTACACAGGTCATGTCAATTAGTGTGACCTTAGCATTTTCAAGAAATTAATCACTTTCAGCCAAGCAAACCACTCATACTATAATACAGGGTGGTATTGAAGCTTGCAGCACTCTGTTAAGTGCCCAGACTTATTGTTTTACAATAGCTGCTTTTGTTTCTTTTTTTTTTCCTTTCTTTTTTTCTTTAATTTTGAACTTGTTGCTCTTTTAGCAGTAGACTTCTTAAAATAAAACAGACCCTACCGAATCCAGGCTTCATTTATAATTTCTTAGGGTGAAAAGGACCAAACATACATATAGTAGTTATGATGCACCTAGATGATTGAGACAATGTTGTATAGGAACCAAGTGAATTCTGGGCCTTTGTGAAGTCAGTGGAGGGTTTGCTATCAGCTAGGTTTGAAGTGATGCCAGTGACTTAGAAGGTCTCTAATAGCTATGTCAACATTCTGGTTGAAAACCATGAGAGTAAGTTATTTCCAGGACTATCTAAGGATCAGCCCTGCAGAAAATTTCATTTATTAATAGTTTTTTGGGTTTTTTTTTTCCTACAGCAGGGAATTGTCTGGTTATCATATGGTATTAGGTTAAGAAAGCCCAGGGAAGAGGCAGAGTGTGTGTTGATTCAGACAACCTGTGTGAGAAACTTCATTCAGAATTAGGCAGTTTTATCCTGAACTTCACGTGTATATGTAGTAGTATGATAAGCCTAACATACAAAGCAGTTGTGAGCCTGGAAGGAAATACATTTCTCTGCATGTCTGAGATGTCCAGGGATGTGACAAGAGGAGTGGTGTCGAGTGCCAGCAAAAGTGTGTGCTAGAGCAGTGCTGGCCCTGTCTGCATTAGTTGTGTCTCTATTAGCAGAAGGAAACAGCCAGAGAGAAGTCAAGTACTGCGCAGCGCCTCAAGACAGTTGAGTATTCAGCTGTGTTGCAGACTCCCTGCTAGTCCTTGAGAAAATAATTTCATCTCTGTTTCATCAGCCCAATTGCACAAAACGTTTGGTGGTGTCACATACCGTCACCTTTGTCCAACCTTGCGTTTTTATTCCAGAAACCCCATGGAGTAAATGCTCAGTCTAGTTTTGCATTCTTCATCACATAAGTCATCAGTCTTGGTGGGATGGGCTGTAGTGCCCCTATTACTGGTAATAATAATAATAAGTAGATGGTATCATGGGTGAACTCTGCCCAGGTTTTATTTTTCATCACTAAACCCTCATTCATACAACCTAAACAGTTTTGTATGTTATTGTAATTAATGAAACCCAGGTGCCCTAGTTATCTTGTTGTCCTTGTTTTAGCACAGCTGCTTGCAAACTGACACATGTCAAGTTTTAATTTAGAGGAAACTTTTCAGACTGAGTCACTGCATAAAACCCCAAACATTCGTTTATTATGAAAACCTTGAAAGTCACTTAGAAATTGCCATGCTGTTTGATTCTGTTACCACAACCTCTTTCTCAGCCTAGGCTGCTAGTTTGCCTCCATGGGACGCTGCCACTCATGTTTGAATTGAAGCCACTTGTGTCTTATTGCAAATTTGCATACGAGACAGAGATGATGCTTCATGAATCCCAGATAATGGAATTTGGACATGCAAGGCTCCATCCCCAGAGAAGAGAAAGGCAAAAAAAAAAACAACCCAGGCTGAAAAATAGCAGTGAGAGCTGAGGTAATTAAGTGCCCAGCCTATCCTTGAGCACGTGAGCAAAATTACTGAATAGATTGTACTTATGTGCTTTAAGTTAGACAACTTTTTAAGTGTCTTGTTAAATTGAGAGTGATTTTTAGTTACTAGAATAAAGAAGTCAACACACTGTAGGAAGAGATCACCAAGTGGTAAGAAAAATAAAGATGTTGCTCAAGCCATTTCTGCATAGCTTTCAGAAGAGCAGCAAACACTGAAGTTACAGGTTTAATGCTATCACTCACTTCAGACCTGAAAATCATCTTAATCAGATTTTCTCTGCCTTTGCCACTGGACGTTGGGGACATCGCAAAAATATCAGATGCCCACCATACATCAGAGAAAATTGAAAGCCCAAGGAACATGCTATGTCTTAATCAGTTAGCAAAGCTTAATGGGCTATGGTTAAAAATGAGGAGTCATGCAATGCTTAATTTTGATATATTAGGTGAGGTACTATAACAAATAAACAGGCCGAGTGCTAAACGTGGATAAATAGCTTGATCTCCAGGCTCCTGGTCTCTGAATATTTCTTTTTTAAACTAAGCTCCAAAGTATTCACAACCTGAACTATTTAATGGCAAGCAGAATAATTCACAGAGCTATGATACGTTAGTGCTGCTGATAGTGCCAATTTCATTGAAGAAAGTTGTAAACCGATGTGTTTCTTTCATACCTCTGTCTCCCCCAGTGTTGATACAGGATTTAAATCAGAATCTGTGAAGGGCTAAAGCTAAAGCTCAAAATCATTTTCCATGTTTGCCTGTCCCAAATTAAAACCGTGTTTTGTTGACAAAATTTGGAAAGGTTTGAGATTTGGCAGGCCTGGTTGTCCCTGTGCTTACATTAATGTGTCAGCACCTCATTAATCATTTATTAAAGTGTAGTGTGCCTTTCCCTCTTGCTATGGTCTATTTTTTAGGATGCCTCAGTGCCCATTCCACATATACTTTGGCTCTCCCCTCCCCCTAATTTTATGATTTCTCCACAAATTACTTTTAGCATGTGCTTCAACTTGAACATATCCCAGTCATTTCTAAATCAAAATGAGGAGAGTGTAGTATTTTTTTAGATTAAAAAATATGAGTTGAACTTGTGAGCATCGAAGTGCTCTGTAGTGGTCCAAGTATGTAACTGTGGCACACAATATTCGAGGTATATTTTTTCTCTGTTAATAATTAGGGGCATTAATATTTCATTAGTGCAGTGTATGTTTAGTATTCCTGTATTAATGAGATTTTGCAGTTAAAGAGTTGAGCAGTAAGTGTGTGCTGCTTCTTACAGGTGCACTGTGAATAACCATTTTTTTTCAGACAGATACATAAGAATAACTGCTTTTTTTTCTGCATTTCCTGAGACTGGAAACAGTTTCTCTTCGAGATTCCTTTTATAGTTTCTTCTGCTAACGACACTGAAGAACCACACCAATGTGGTCTCTTAGCAGTAAATCAAACTCTCTGTTCAGGAGGTAGGTAGAAAGACACTGTTAAGTAATGCAAAATATGTTCCATCAACAGTTGCGGAAACCTGAGGGGGGGGGAAATTAAATGTAGATTTACTTACATAAAACTGACCTCACAAGGATTGTTTCCTCGAGGTCTTCTGTAGAAAGGTGTGCGTACAGTGACAGCTACTTTTATATATATATATATATATATATATATATATATATAATTTTCATGGATTTGAGACCTATCTTACTATTATTAATCTTGACCTGTTATTTTTCTGGAATGCTGTTTCTAGAAACATTCAAAGGTTTGGGTTTCATCACAGGATTGATTTGCTTCAGTGGTAAACCTGTGTGTACCTATATGGTTTTAGGATTGGGGGAAATATGTTGTAGCCATTGTTATTAATTGTAATAGTGTTAATTTTCACATGCATCTCAGCAGACCCACAGAAGAAGGTAGGGAGCTGGCATAAATCATGGAGCTGTGACAGGCAATGCCAGCTAGGGATTTGGCTCAAAATCCCAGTTGCAACGAATTTACAATGGTTGCAAGTGCACAAATAAGATTGCAAACCCTGAGCCACTTACTATAAGATCATATTTTATTGAAAATATCATAAACTTTATTCTATCCCTCAGGAATGCAATGGATAAATTACTTTTGAAATCCCTTTTGGAATTTTATATATAGAGCTTGGGTTTTTTCCCTCCCCCTTAGTTTGATTTCAGAAAAACTTACCTATAGTGTTTGGTGCTTTCTCTTTCCCAAATTTCCATCTGTAAGAGCTCTTGAATCATTTATTCTGTATTTTAATATCTTTCATTTAAAACATGCACAAAAATCTATTGTCTGGAATGCCATTCTGAGAGGCGATTTTAGGATCCTTTGGATGTAAACTATTCTCTTTCATATTCCTCTTTTCAAAGACAAAGACTTTGGGATCAGCTATGGGCAGTTTGGCGGCTTTGCTTACTTCAAATTTTTGAGCATTTTAATTGGTGGTCAATAATAGGTGGAAAATCTCCAACTTTTTTTTTTGTTTAGATCCGATTCAAGTGATGAAATTGAATTGTTGTACGCGATCCTTTAAGTGTCCCCATTTGACCAACTTTGAGAGGCGGCAGCTTCCTCAGAGAGTTGAAGCAATGTTTGCCAATCCTTGTAAAGCATTTCACCTCTTCAGAGGCTAAAGCCTCTCAAAACCAAGAACAATTAAAGCGAGAGCCTTTCAGAGCGACTGGGGAATTCAGCAAAATAAATCAGAAATCCTCTGCCATGGCTCTGGAGGCTTGCCTCATTATAAGAGCAGATCTATTAGCCCCCTTGCCATTGTCTTTCATTTCTCAAGTGAGGTGATTCTAATTAAATTAATCTGCATGTCAATCTATCGGTGATCAATCAAAAGGGCTGAGGTCCCCCTTTGCGGCAGTGTGCTTGCGGCTGACAGGGGCTGATAATGGAGGAAGAAATAAACTGTCGAGCAAAGTTAATTAGTCAACATAATAGGTGGATTAAACAGGAGCTGCTGATTGCTGTTTCACATGTCGAAGCATGAGGTGGGAGCTGAAACTGCAATTAACAGACAATTATTATATTTGGTTGTAAGAGGTCGCATGAATAAACATATCTCTGTGGGTTTCAGTTTTTAATCCCTTTCCCTGTTTAATGTAAGGAGAAGTGTAGGTCATTTCTTCTTATTGTTTTAGTCAAAGTTCTTGAAGGCGATGTGTGCTCCTGGCAAACCAGCAGCCAGCTGAAGGCCAAATCTTTGGCTGGGGTAAAACCCTGGGAGTAGCATACTTTGTTGGAAAAAGACTATGGGTTAGGGTTACTGCATGAAAACCAGGGAATCTATGAGGCTGCTTGGTCTGAGCAGGGTAGGAGGAGACCCGGAGTGATGAGCTTGCAGCTCTGCCAGGGACTTGTCCCATGCATCTTCCTCTTTCTTCTATGACAGTTCATAGCTAGGGTGTGCTCAGCCTGATTGAGGATTTCATATAGGATGGTGCCTGCTGAGCCGCAAGGTTGAGGGGTCCCTCTGGACATCTCTGAGCAGTTGGGCCTTTTACTCTGGACCCAACAGTTTCCTGTTTGCCCTCACTGGGTTGGCTCCTCTCCCACCCGGGGCTGCTCTGGGGAGCAGAAGTGTCGGATCCTGCCTCCAGGGCAGTGCCTCTCTGTCTTCCTCCCCTTGCCTCAAACCAAATCCCAGGTGTTGACACTGAGATAAGTTGAGAAATACAAATAATTCTAACACTGGATGAATAGGGTTGTGTTCTCCAGATCAAGACCCTACTGTCAAGTGTGTGTGTGTACACAAACATACCTATATGTACTCCCTAAGACAGAGCTTGGGAGAAATTTGGGCGAGTCCTACAACCTGTAGTGACTGTATTGAGGGAAGAGCAGTTGAGAAGGTAAGGGGGGAGGCATGCAACAACTCTCATCGCAACTTCACAAAATACCCTTTTGTTTTCTTTTATTCCGAATCGATTCTCATTTGCAATGTCAACAGCTCTATCTACTTCAGCATGGAATCTGAAGGATAATTTGGGGTGAAACACAGCTGCCCTTGTATATAGGAAAAAAATACTTAATAAAGATCCTCTTGTTAAAATGATGGTTAACAGTGTGCCGTCTGCCATGCAGCTACAAACTCTGCAATTTGGCTTAAAACTGCATCAAAAGCTTTCGATGCCAAAGACCCACTCATCAATAGCATCTCTTGTTAGATTTGTACAGTATAAGCACCAGTTATTATGCGAAATAGCTACGCAATTTTCTACAGCTCCCAGCTGTTATTTATTTAACTGAGTTTATTACACTCTGTGCTTCTTAAAAAACATATATATATCCAAATTTTCCACCATTTTGCTCTTGTGGTTGCAGGTTGTGGTGTCTACAACAGTCAATGTTGATGGCCATGTGTTGGCAGTGTCGGACAATATGTTTGTACACAACAATTCCAAGCACGGGCGGAGAGCTCGAAGACTTGATCCCTCGGAAGGTACGCCTTCTTATCTGGAACATGGTAGGCATATCATTTTCATTGGTTGGCATTGCTACTTTAAATGTGGATTTATTTGATTTGTGTCTCTGGCTACCAGTTTCAAATTGTCCTGTAACAGTTTATACCTTTGGGACTGGCTATTTCAAAGAGACTGGCCTCCAGCCTAAAGGGGGAATTTTTCAAGTAGGTCAGCACTAAATGTAGTGCAGTAACAAACCAGTAGGCAAACATGGTGCAGAGTCTGTGTCACTGAAGTGTGGTGATTTGGTTTTTTTTTTCTCTTTTTTTTTTTGGTTGCATCTATTCAGCACCCAAAGTTGGAACCTGATCTTTCCCAGACTGCCTGGAATTTTGATTGTGAAATCAAGCATACTGCATATTTTCTGAAGTGCTTAGCACCCAAATTTTGGATGGGATTTCTTTTATCTGTAGGGTGCTGAGCTCTCTAGGAGATCCAGCTGTTCCTCTGAATTGCCCTAAATGAAAGCAGAGCCCTTTTGGAAATCCATCTGCTTACTCAAGCCATGGACGAATGTTCTGTTCTGGCTTCAGCTGTGCCAGCTGAGAAAGTTGCTGTTCCCTGTGTGCCACAGCTGCTTGTCTGCCCTCCCTTCTGCAGGCTATTCTCCATCATGGAAACGCCAGCTAAGATGGTTGTCTGATTGCTCCCTAGTCTCCTTCAGTCCAAAGAAGTTCATTTGAGTTAAGCCCGTTAAATAATAGCTGTTTGCCAATCTGGCTTATTTTACTGAAATGATTGAAGGAGAAATGGTGCAAGGCAATTTGTCTGGCTTTTCTGAACAGACAGTAAGCCCCAGCAAGGGTGAGATGGGGGCACATGGCTGAAAGCAACTTGGGGGACAGCAATCTTTTCCGTAAGATCAGCTGGTCCTGGAAGAGAACATCTACTGGTGACTGTAGGTGCTTAAAATGGGAGTTGTTGAGTGCAAATGTACTTTAAAAAATCTGGATTTGATTAATGTTTTGTTTTACTCTTTGTCCTCAAAGCTGATGACTACTACTGAAAACCAAAACAAAAACAGAGGGCATTTCACTCCCCTCTCCCTGTTCCAGCTTGGTAGAATAGCTCTTTGTTTTCAAAGCTGTTTGTAACCCTAAATTCAATAGCAGCTTGCTCCCTCTAAGAGATGTGTACCCTCAGCTTCTGTTGAAGTAGTTGAGTGTAGAAGGCACCAGTCGTTTATGCTGGTTTATTTCACAAATATTTGCCAAGGATCTGATGAATAATTATATAGATTTTTTCCAAAGAGTTTGGAGAAGCCAGATACATTTTTCTCTGGGAAAGTGAATGCCACTCAGAAAAATGCTAACTAGATATGTTAAAAGAAATTATTAATACTGAGAAATGGGCAAATGTGTGGGTTTCTACTACTCAGTGAATTCCTGTGGAAATAGCTTTCTATTCTGCTTAAGCTTTCAGGCATCAGACCTGCAATCACTTATGCATACATTTAAGATTATGCACACATATGGTCCTGTTGGGATCAATGAGGCTTCTTGTGTCAGTAAAGTTGAGGGTATTGATAAGTGTTTGCAGAATCGGGTCTGTAGTTCACACTTACTAACCTAAAATTCTTAGCTCAGCAGCGTTTCTCATTATATAAACATAACTTACATCTGTATTTATTTAGCTCTAACTTTTTATGTAGGCTATAAGCCATTTTCAGCCATAATTCATGCTATAGAATTTTTTTTCATCCTGCCAACAACCTAATTTAATAAGCCACTGTCATAATTTTTGCTGAATTTTTGTAAGGAATGTATGAGCTCTGCTTTATTAATTAGCAGGAGGCAGAACATTACAAAAGGAAACTTCTCTCTGGTCAACTTTGTAGTCTTTGAATTAAGTGTAGTCTTTCAAAAAAGCGCTTCTATGTTTTACTTATATTCCTACTAAAGTAGATGCCAAATTATTTATTTATTTTTTCCCCTCTCTCCCCATTGCAGTCTTCTCAGTGTATGCTTTTGGTCAAGGCAATAGTTACTTTCTCATCCATTTACGTTCTTATTCCCACGTGTGGTGTAAGCGCATCTCATGTTACCACAGTTATTATTCCCACTTCTAGTACCTGAGGGATTCTGTTAGGAAAGAGAAGCAAAAAAGAGATAATGCTATGCTTACATATCTGCACAAACCCTAGTTACTGTGCTAACATTTAAAGTCAACATCTGCAAAACATCTCCATGTGTGCATTTTGTGGGAAGGGTGAATTTTCTAATCTATTTTCTCAGGCACTTCTCAAGCAACCTCATAAAGCAACCACTAGTAAATTCTTACTTTTGAATAGTAACCTCCACACTGCAGAACTGAACTCTTCCCAGAGGCTTGGTGGGGCCTTTCTTTTAACCTAAATCCTTCAATCCAGCTTTCCAGGAATTCTATGCACATTTGAATGCAAGGGGGAGGGGAGGGGGAAGAATTAAAAAGAAATTCAGTAGCTCTTTTAAATGTTTATATCAGATGTCTAAACTGCTTAACTGAATGAAAAGAAAGATAGGAAAAAGTCCCAACTGGGTTTAATACTGTTGAATTTTGGGCAATCACCACAAACCTTACAGTTTCCTCCACTGAAACGAATTTTTACTTTTAGTTTGTGTCCCAAAGTTTATTATTTTTCTTCAGTTTTGGGATTCTTTTATCTCAGATGGTATCTTCAAGTGTCAGTAGCAGAGACAGTTTGCCTTTCCTCTTTCCAGTTTTTCTGCCTCCCTCAGGGGAAAGACAGATTGACCTGAAGAGTATCTGTCAACGGTGAAATGGGAAGCTAACACAATAATGGCTAGTTTGTCTCTGGTTTATTGCTCCGATGAGCAACTTCTGATCATAGGTTTTTAAATGCTGGGTTCTAACTATAATATGCCCTTGACCAAATGTATTCCCATGTACTTTCCTAGATGTTTAACTCTTTAACACAAATATCTGATTGCAATAGGGATGAATGCCTGGCTGTGTGAGGACTGGGGAAAAGGGTGAAAGGATGTAGCAAGAGGGTGTGCTGGTTGCCTAGTTTAGTTAGACAATATCCAGCTTATTTTTTCTTTACAAAGTTGTGTTGGGACATTCTGCTCTTAAACACAGAGTTGCAGTTTATATGACACCTAAAAGAGACTTAGGGTGCCAAAAAACTGGAAAGAAAGCTTTACCTCTGGAGCCACTCAGGAGCCTGGTGTCTCCGCATTTGGGTTTTACTATCTCATTAGCAGATGGCCTGGATTATTTTTGGGACATCCAACACATCTCTATTTATATCTTTCTTGTCGGACAGTAAAACGAAAGTTCCTTTTCTTAGCTCATTTCTTTGAATATAACTAGGAACCTATATCAGATTTTCGTTTCTACACACTGTCCTCCTTGAAACCAGTGGGCTTCTTAAGAAGCTCATATTTCAAACAAATATCTCTATCTTTCAAAAATAATAGCTGGCAGAGGGCAATTATTTCATACATCTCTCCGGTATAAATAGGGTAAGCCACAGTAATCTGTGGTTTTCAATAATTATCACTTTTTCATTCACAAATAGTTGGATTCTCACTTGTTTTATGTTTATGGTAAACCAGAAAGCCAATGTGGTTGACCTTTTTAAATTGTACGCATATAGTAAGATGTATGGCAAAGAGCCAATAGGCCCCAACCGGTAAAATACATTTCAGCTTGTAGTTCATCCCAGGGTGTCAATTTTAAAAGCAAAATCTTTCCAATGGAATTTAAGTGACTAGCTTATGGAAGGGGAGAATTCTGACTGGGTTTGCAACTACTCTTTTCAGTTTTACCAGCATGAAGTCCACCACTGCAGATGCCTGCAGTTTCCGGTTAAAACTCTCATATGGCTGCAAAGTAAAAATTCTTTTCTCCCCCAAATCTTTGAATGCTTTATAACAATGTAAAGCCAATTGCAGCATCAGTTTCTCTGTTATTTTTTCTTACTGGCAGAATGTAATGCCCTCGAAAAATGATAGTCCCTGAGACCCTGTCAGTTTGCATGCTCTAACACTTTATTATCTAATGATCTAATATGCAACAAGGCAAAGAGGGGGTGCTTATCACCCTGACAGGATGCCTAAGAGAAGTGCCTAAATTACTTTATGTACCATTAGCGCTAGCTGCCATGGTGAACTCACTGTGAGCATTTATGCAAATATTCCTGACTACATTCAAGTGGCCTTGTCAGGAAGACAACTGACAAGCAGCTTAAATGCTTGGGTTTTTAAAGGGACAGTTTTGTTTCTTTTTCTTTTCCTTCCTTCTCTTCCTCCTCCATAGCAGAACACAGAAGAATTAGGTGATGGT
The DNA here is from genome assembly GCA_028858755.1 of Ara ararauna. Classification (NCBI taxonomy): domain Eukaryota; kingdom Metazoa; phylum Chordata; class Aves; order Psittaciformes; family Psittacidae; genus Ara; species Ara ararauna. The sequence continues at coordinate 2,214,728 of CM054386.1, forward strand.
GAGGCTTGCTGGTGATTTGGTTCTGAGTTATCTCAACAGCAGCAAAAGATGAAAGATGCAGGGTAAAAATAGGGACAAATTGTAAGACATGGTATCAGAATTTACAGATGGAAGTAGACAGCCATGATTTCTAAAGCAGTGTCCTCCCATTATTTTAATACAAAATATGCATAAATCTATGTGCGTATGTATATCTAAAATAGGTCATTATAGATCAAAACCATTAGTAGTAGCTGCCTTATACTAGAAATGATAGTGCGTGGCCAGATTATTTGATCACGCTATTGTGGTACCTGAGAGAGTCAAGCTTTTACAATGTTGTTTTAGTCCATGATGGTAATGGGTGATTCAGATCGTTCACTGTCTGCAGGTGCAAAGTATCCTACAGTAAGTGAAGAGTAGTAGTTGCTGTGCCTCAGCTGGGTACAGAAGATAGACTCTTTCACCTGCAGTGGGGCATTTAAAGAGCTTTTCTTGCCAATCCTGCCCGTCCTGGCCAATCTTGGGAGCCCACAGTCACCACAGTAGGCTCATTCACAGATTTTCCGCTAGATGTTCAGATTTGAAAGCAAAAATGGTTGCTAGGCTGTGTCTTAGTTGATAAGATATTTTCTGTTTAGGTTAATAAAAAAGGAATTTTTGCCCACCTTATAGACTATTTTGAGAAGATAATCATTAAACTAAAGCTTTGAGACTGGCTGCCTTTAAGTATCATTATTATCTAGTCTGACTGTAACAGAATTGTTGAGAACGGTCCTTTTATATCTTGAATTTAGCTGCTTGTGCTGGACACACCAGTTGATGATTCCTGAAAGATGCTCAGAAATCCGACTTGGTGTCCTGGTTCTTGCATTGTTAGGTGGCTTTACCCCAACATTATCCTCTGCATTTTTGGCAGTGTGGAGAGTCATGAAGGGGATGCCTCTATCAGCTCCATTTAAGCCATTTCAATCCTGAATCCCTTGGTGTTGCATGTGTTCGTGCCAGTTGATGAAATTTTCAGTACAATATTGATGGAAGCAGAAAACATTAGCAAGTTTCGAAAGGTTAATCTTCAAAACTTGATATTCCTTACCTTTAGATGCATAGGTTCAGGCTCTTAATCAAAGTTAGGCATTACTGCATTCACAAACAGGCCAAGTTTAAACAAAGAAACTTTCATGTTTGACTTGTTTCATCTATGGGTGGAAGCACCTGTTATATCTCAGCGCTTCACTTAAGAATGTTTTTGTGATTATGTGAAAAATATAAACACACCAGCTTTCTCTGCACCGTATCACTCCATATAGAGAAATGTGGTGTGCTTGATTTATTATTTAGAAGGGAAATATTGAAAAAAAATATTAGGATTCTACCAGTCTACTTGAGGGGATCTTGTATGTTATTCTGAGTTACGTCTGCTTTCTAATTTATTTCCTATGAGGGAAGAATACCTAGGGTTGTTGGACATCTCTATGCATACACAGGGGAAAAAATGTGACTTTGAGAACATTGCACAACATGGATAGTAATAACAGTAAGTGAGCCTTGATATACTGAAGGATTGCAAAATTTCAAGCTGGAAATAATTTTCTTTATTTTTGCCAAGTTGTCTTTTTCATATCGGTTCCTTCATAAATGCAGTGACTCATAAATTCAGGCAATTTTTTACATAATGGCTTGTTATGTGTTCTTGGAGCTTGACCTCACTGAGTGTATAATATTAACCTTTTCGCTACCCTGTGGTCTTTCTGTATGTTTCTAATATAAGTGAGCACACCAGGGCTGGATTAGTCCAAGATGTCTACTGAGATGGAGTTCAAGCATTTGTCCCTCTGAAGAGACAAAACAGGGCCAGAAAGTTAAGGTGCTTCACTTGAGAGGATTTGTAGATAAAGACTCCAATATGTTCTCAATAAGATTTTAACTCTGGGGACCACTGAAGCTGCCAAAACTGTGGAAGGTTCCCTGCAGGTTGCAAATGTTAAGCCAGGATGTGGTATCTTCCTAAAAAGTGTACGGCATGTCAGGGAGAGGTTAAGGATTTGAGTAACTCCTTACCCAGGAATTGCTGGGTGAGGTTCTCTGATGGGCAATATGCAGGATGTCAGGCTGTGTGCTCAAGTATTGGGACCCATCAGGTTACCAAAACACAGCAGAGCTCAGAGTCATACAGCTTCAATTTAGGTAACCAAAACTGTGTTAACTAAATTATATCCCACTGAATTATGCTGATGTCTCTTCTTTTAATCTTTACCAGAGCAGAGTAGCAGTCTGCAGGTCAAGACCCTGCTTCCTTTTTGGATGTTACTGAGAATTTCACAAGAACTGGGTGGGTGGGTAGGTGGAGCTGCTCTCGTTAGCAGAAAGCAGAAAATCTTCTGTTTCCATTTGTCTAGGTCATAAATCAACCATTAAGGGACGTATTCAAAAACTGAGAATATCTGGCTGCCGCAATTTTTATTTTTCAGAATTTATTTCTAGTCTGAGACTAAATGAAAACAGGATTTAAATTATTTTCTTGGAGGAGGATTTTTAATGGTTGATTTGGGCAAGGAGATTCCAGAATTTCAGTTCTGCCATTTGACTGTAGGTAATTCATGGAGTTAGAGCTTTGAGTTTGCGACCTTTTTTTCATTATTCAAAATGTTACAGGTTGGACAGGGAAGAGATTCAGAGCAGCCCTGCAGAGAAGGATTTGGGGGTTTTGGTTGATGAAAAAATGAACATGAGCCGGCAGTGTGCGTTTGCAGCCCAGAAAGCCAACCGTACCCTGGGCTGCATCAAAAGGAGTGTGACCAGCAGGTCGAGGGAGGTGATCCTGCCCCTCTACTCTGCTCTTGTGAGACCTCACTTGGAGGATTGTGTGCAGTTCTGGTGTCCTGAACATAAAAAGGACATGGAACTGTTGGAACAAGTCCAGAGGAGGGCCACGAGGATGATCAGGGGACTTAAGCACTTCCCGTATGATGATAGGCTGAGAAAGTTGGGACTGTTCAGCCTGGAGAAGAGAAGGCTGTGTGGAGACCTCATAGCAGCCTTCCAGTATCTGAAGGGGGCCTATAGGGATGCTGGGGAGGGACTCTTCATGAGGAACTGTAGTGATAGGACAAGGGGTAACGGGTTCAAACTGAAACAGGGGAAGTTTAGATTGGATATGAGGAAGAAATTCTTTAGTGTAAGGGTGGTGAGGCACTGGAATGGGTTGCCCAGGGAAGTTGTGAATGCTCCATCGCTGGCGGTGTTTAAGGCCAGGTTGGACATAGCCTTGGGTGGCATGATTTAGTGTGAGGTGTCCCTGCCCCTGGCAGGGGGGTTGGAACTAGATGATCTTAAGGTCCTTTCCAGCCCTAACTATTCTATAATTCTATGTTAGTACATTATATGTACTAACACTGCTGCTGCAATGTTGCAGGAATGTTAAGAGATACCATTTGAAGTACTCTAGTCTTTAATAAAGAGGATAGCTGTTACATAATGTCCATGGAAATACTTCCTGAAAAGTCAAGTTTCGGTACTTCAATTACCACAAGTAGAAAGGATTCCCACTTCACTGTCACTTAACCAGTGATCTAGTGTCAGGTCCAATTGAAAAAGGAAAAAATGCTACAATGGAAGCAGGAGACACCTTGGTTTTAAAAAGATAAAGTAGGGCAGTTTCTATCCATGAGTAGCTGCCCTCTATGTTTTTCAAAGAAATAACACATAACAAATAAAACAGCCCTTCCCCCAGAATATCTAAATGATGTCAAGCTGTGATATGTTGTTACTCTCTATTGTTAAAAGGATGTCATGCATTCATGGATGAAGATAGAGCACATTTTGTGCATTTCTCAGAGGAGCTTTCAGAACTGTGCTCCCAAAACTACAAAAAGAAGAAAACATGAAGAAAACTGACATTAAAATTTGATGCAGATTTGAGTGAAAAAAATCTGTTATGGCAGACACATAAAGGAGAAAAGTTCGGATGGAAATTCTCCCCCTGCCATGAGAGTTGACTCTTTTGGAGAGTTAGACCAATCACTTTCTGAAGGGTTGAGGTTTCTCTCCAGACCTCAGAGGAACTGGAGCAGTTATGCAAGTAGAAAAACCCTTGCTATTCTGTTTGGCAGAAACTTCACAGCTACTAGTACAGGAAAACATTCAGTAGCACTCAAATAGGCAATGAATATTCATAGACAATGAGCATTCATTACATTTCAATTTGCTTTGCTGGCCACCATGTCACTGAGACAATGGCATCATAGGGGAGAAGAGTGACATTAGGATTAGAGAAATATTTGAGAGATACTGCACCGTATGCCAGTGAAGTTTCGCCAGACATTTTTCCAACCTTCCAAAATGCACACACAAGCAGATGACAAAACATTTTATCTTAATATGACTAATATTATTTCTGAACAAATTCCTTTAATTTAGCTTTTTTATTATAGGATACCTTTATTATCGTTATGTTGTGAAAAGATGTTTTTTCACTTTAGTCCCATGCTGATTTGGGCAGAGTACAAAGGAAAATGTTTTTGAGAATTGTGGTTTGTACATGAAAGCCAAGAAATAGTGATTTTTTTGAGAACTCATCTGGATGTTGTACAAGGTCATGATTACCAAGGAATGGTGTTCACAGCAATTTGCAGGTATCTGGATACCTCCAAATGTTTCATGTTAGGCACCTCAGTATTTAAATACCCCAAAGCAATTGGTGATCATGAAAGGTCTCTGTTACTGTGGAACTCCTGTCTAAAGCTGCGCATCAGCTGAGTGCTAACAATCTCAGGATTAACGTATTGCTTGGATGACAATTTTCCACCAAATTGGAATTTAAAATATTCCGGTTAGAAAAATTCACAGCTAATGAACTCGTGATTCTTTTCATCTCAGGCTGCACATCCTCTCACTGAACTGAGAGAAGACCAGTGTGAGCATTTAAGTCTCTCTCTTACTATCCATTGTGCCAAGGGTTTCCCCAACAAAATGAGTATTTGACAAAGCTCCTCCATGTCTGAGGAAATGAGTCAAAAGCATAAATCCGGAAACTGATGCAGAAAATGGAACCACCAGAGTGGGATGTTTGGAGTGGTTATTCTAATCTGGGTTGCCATCTGAAAATTATTAATGTTAGTAGTAGAGAATAAAAATAAACTACTAATAATTAATCCTGGAATGGAGGCAGGCTTTGTGTTTGGCCCAAATCCAGAATACAAGATTTTCAGGAGGGCATGGTATTGCAAAAAGTGTGCTTTCATTAGGTCAGTAGTGCAACTTCATAAAGTGTTTTTTAAAATCTCAACCCAAACTGTTTGCTGAGCATAACCAGAAAGCTTTGTGTGTCACAATTAGTGCTTTCTGCTTCCCACCTTCATTCCAGGAATTTATAGTTCTCTTTGTGACAAAACAAATCTTTAGTGTGAAACTGACTGTAATATAAGCACTGCTGGTTTATGACCTCATTGAGCAAAATGAATAGGGTTAGGAAGTTTATTAAAAAGATCAAGAATTTATGAAAAACTTGTCTGAAATTTAGCAGTTCAGATTTCTTTCTCAAGAGTAATTCAAATACTCAGATCTGCAAATGAAGGTACACTGTGAGATGCTTAACAAGATACTGTCCTTCATGAAGTGGAGATTTAGGAGTTCCTGAACTTCTGATCCATTTTTGTGAGTCAAACGGTCACCCAAAAGCATAGGTACCCAAAGCAATCTTTTCAGCACTTCTTGGACCTAAGGCCGAACCACTGAAGCACCAAGGTGCCTAAAGCTGCAGGCAGGTATTTAGTGGGATTTTTAAAACTCTGGCTACAGAATTTCTATGCCTGTCTGCAGGTACTTTGAAAATTCCATTAGATGCTTACTGGAACTACTGGATAGCTGGGCTCTTCCAAAACTCCGGTCCCAAATGCTGCGGATGCCTGTGTGCTTTTTACTGTACTACTGCTAAAGTGTCTGCTAGCAACGGGAGTATAAGGAAATTCAAAATTAATTATGTTTGGGTAATACCATATCATTATGGTTTTGTAGCAACTCTCTCAGAGGTTCTGTATCTATCCCATGAAAAAGCCAAGTGTGCTTCCCACAGAGGTCCCTTTTGGATTGTGAAATGCCAGCAGACGTGCTAGATCTCCCCTGCTGTTGGAGACTGAACAGGCAACTCGCATTGCTGTTAGCTGAAAACCTGGGCTTGCATATGGAATGCATAGGTTTGGTGTTACCTTATCCATACTGAGCGGGAAGGCCAGCACTTGGAGGTAAATTGCAGGCCTGACCGCAACGCTGCTCGTCTTTCCAGCTGCAGCTTTAGTTTGTGGGTTGAGGTTTGAGGTCACAGCACTTTGCTGCAGTGCGTTCAGGTGAGAGCGTTGCCCAACTTCCTGAGCTTTTTGAGGAGCTGAGGAGGGGGAAGAAGTATTTCTGACCAGTTTGGCTCTTTGAGGCACTGAAGGCTAAAGCAACTCTGATTAGGGGCCCATTGGGGAAAATTATCCCTTTCCTGGGATTGTGTTGCCTCCTTATTCAGCCCTGAGCCTGAGCAGAGGTGCCTGCTGGAAAGCCCAGAGTCAGGTGCCTGTTCTGTATCAGCTGCCAAATAGTTTTTATGGGGTTGCTTCTGGCACTTCCTACCTATGGTATCATTTTGCCGAGGTCCCTTTGTACTTTTGGGAGCCAGCGTGGGACTCCCAGGTCACCAGGCTTCCAGAGGTGTCTGCCCATCCCCGCTCATGGTATAGCAGAAAGAGGATCCTAATTTAGGTGGACTGACCCAGTCAGAGCTGGAGTCTGACTTCTTACATGCTGCAATGCCTTAGGTAGGTGGTCTGAATATGGCCCTAAATAAATAAATAAAAACATAGCATGACTTTATCAGACACATTGAAAGAACAACTTCTCTAAGCTTTTGTAGGCTTGAGTCCAAAGTATTCACTCCTCAGATTTTCAGCGTGCTGGTTTTATGTGGTGTCATTGCTGGACAGATACTATGAACTATAAATATATTTTTATGCTTGTGTTTTTGCAAGTAAAGCCTAAATGGCTGGGAGGGGGTGCTTGTCCCTGCATTCAGAGCAGCACAAAGAACAGAGGAAGAAACAGTCTGAAAGACACTGCACAGGAGAGACAAGGGGGTCTCAGTCTTTGCAACGCAATCAGGGCTGTGGCTTGAAATGCAATTCAAAATACATCGCCTCCATTGCTGTCCCACTGCCATCACAAACATGGGCTGAGTATTATGTTGCATTCCTGAATCAAACCTCTATAGCAGCAATAACAATAATAATAATAATAATAGCAGCAGCAGCATTGTTTTTTTAATTTTGCTTATCCGCTCTCCCCATCCCAGGTAGTCATAATTTTGTAGTGTATTTCTGTCCAGGACAGCAGTTAAGGTAAACCTTTTGATCACTGGGATGCTTTTCTTACAGAAGAGCCAGATTCCCTACCCTTTCCCTTGGCCCAGGGCCTGGAAACCCGAGGCCATCCATTGGACCTTGGTGTCTCTGTTGGCAGCTCTGTGTAACCTGTCATGGAGACAGCCTGAGCACAATTTTTGCAAATGATGAATATGGATCTTTGCTGCATCTGGCAGGCTGCAACAATGAATGCAGAATACTGTCATTAATAGACAATAAGAGCCGAAAGCAACATTAATGGGAATAAGCTTTTCCTTTACTAGGACTGATTATTACTTTTCTGTTCTTGGCCTGTGACTAGATTGAGCTGCAAATAACAGCTACCAACGCTGTGTGCACGCATGTGTTTTGTTGTTGGCTGGTTTTGATCTGAAATATTTAACCATGGTATCTTCAAAGTGTGATTGTGTCATACATTCTCATACACTAATAGATTTCAAAGATGAAGAGCCTTGCTGCTCTATGTTTAGTCATGCCTTCATCTATAAATTTATGGCAGTATTATGGTTTAATGAATTGAACAAGTCCCAGAACAACAACAAAAAAGCTTTTTTGTTTGAATTTAGATATTGCATACTTTTTCTTCAAATGAATAATAAAACCAATATGTTTCTATAGTGGTAAACTTCAGGCTAACTTCGTCTCGCATTACTAATCAAGTACTCAAGGATATGTGTGTGCCCATATACATATGTGTGTGTGTGTGGTAAACAGCACTTTTAGTCATGGTGCTAGACACAGGCTGAACATTCGTATTCCAATAGCAATAGGCAAACCTCCGAGAACAGATGGAGCAGAGTTCAGCACAAAGGTTTAATCCTATCAGGATGATTCCTGTATGGCCATCTGGATAATCCGGCGCACAAATTCAGTGCCTGTTAAAAATACAACGGAGGCCAAGATTAGCGTCACAGATTTTCCACTAGACTTGTTCATATTTGACTTTATGATTCTCAGACTCCAGAAAATTGCATTAGAGAGCAGCTTGTGATTTGTGAGAGAAATCAGATGAGGAATAAGAGCTCTTAGGATACTTGAGTTTCCCTTGAAGAAACTGGATTACAGTCACTCCCTGTCCCTGCCACAACTGCTTTGTGTTTCTACGCTGGTTGCTCTGCTTCTGAAAGATGGTTACTATGAGCTCTCTGTTGTGGGCAGACTTTCTCAATTCTGCTGAACAAAGAGACTGCAGCTAAAAATTAATTTTGGTTGGGGCTCTTGCTTTTATAAGGATGAAAGAAATTCTTTTTTTGCTGTTGAATCCATCTCGGGTGAACTTCTGATTGTTGCGCTATATGATACAGTGGAGGTTTTAACTGATTCAGGGAGAAGTAGAGTCCGGTTTTTTTTTTTCTCTGTAATAGTGAAAGATTACATAAAAGTTTAATTGATGCTGATGTTTAGTTTGAGGAGTGAGAATTTAGATGGAGTTTGAATGAGGTACATAGATACTGTACATTTTAGATACAGTATCTATATATGCCATTGACCAAACCTGGCCAGTTTGGCTATAAATGTAACAGTGTACATCTGAACAAGAGGACTGGTTGTTCTTGTGCTCCAGGTGCTGAGCTTTTTCCACCTTGCAGAGTTGGAATGCTGTGCTTTAGAAGCTTTTATCTAGTCTTATGCACTGACTCTAGAGAAAATTGCTGTGAGAGATTTACAATTTTAAGGCACTGAAAGAAAATAAAAGAAAATGAGACTAGGGTGACAGTGAAACAAAACAGGAATTTAGAAAGAGCACTCACTGCCCTTCTGATAGGTTGGGATTCAGCAAAACAGTAAACCACAGTGTTGACATTAAGCAAATGACTGGTTCCATCCTATGAAATGCTTTACTGGTTCAGGATCTTAGTTAGAGGCACTGAAGGACCAGTTGGTTAAACTAAGTATCTTTTGGGGTATGCAAGCTAGGCAGCGATGTTTGTTTTGACAAATTTTTAGAGTTGATTTATATTACACATTTTGGGCTGCTATTCGCAAGGTTGTCTTCATCTTCATGCAGAAATTGCATCAGTGTGACTATTTTTAAACTGTAGTGCACTTAAACAGATGCAGTCTTCTTTCTGGACACGCTTATTGTTTTTAAAATAGTCATATTGGCTTAGCAGGGCTCTGTAACTTCATCAGCGGAAGTTCAATCAGTAGGAAGCCATTGAAATTGAAATGTGGGAGGCATAAAAGATTTTTTTGTTTTACTGAAAATACTTTAAAAATCCACGTTCCGATAAACCAGTGCAATCCCATGCGTATATCACACCCCAGTCCCCTGCATGCCACTGCCTTTGGCTTCCCGTGTTTCAGGAACACTCTTCCTGTGCCTTTGCAAGGGACCCCATGGGGTGGAGGAAGGAGTGAAGAGATCGAGGTGCAATAATCTAGGGGCCCGAAGTAAAGCAGTTATCTTCCTTGGGGTCAAAATGTGCTTGTGTATCCCTGAGGGAGGAGAGCGTGCTGCAACAGTCGCTGGTCTGGTGCTTGGGTCCAAGAAAACTTGTCCCCAGTTGTGGAGTTGGAAGCACTGCTGGGAGTTGGAAGTGCTGCCACCTTATTGTGATATTCTTGGATGTGCTGTTTCTCCTCCTGACCCAATGTGTGTATATCTTATGTGGAACCAAGCTGCTTTGAGATAACAGAGACTACATCAGCAGTGGAGCAGAGTTTTAGTGCTGAGCTTTGGTTTAGGCAGAGCGCTATGTTTGACTGAGGCACCCATAAGAGTTTCTTTATGGCTGACTCAAAATGAAAATCTTCCAACTTTGGTGCAGAAATAATGAATGTAAAAATTATAGCTGAAAACCTGCCATAAATTTCCTTGAAGTAAAACACCAGAACATACGTAAAAAAAGTCACAGTAAAATTGCTAGACTTCTTGAAAAAATAGAAATGTATGTACAAAGTATGCATATATTTTTCAATAATAATAATATATATATGACTCATATACATAGTCTCGTTTTGGCTGACCTAATATAGTGAAATAAACCAAATTTTTAAGTGTTTTTGCACCATTGCATTTTTCTCAAGTAATTTATTATTTGCCAAACAAACATGACAGAGATTTCTTTTGGAGGTCAGCTTTTACTGACTTGCAGTGAGATGCTGAGGACTCTTACTGTTTTATTAATTTTTGGAAAGCAAGAGGTGCCTCCTAAAGGGAAAAAACCAAACAAGCCCCAAACCCCCACAGCTTCTTCTGTGGTGTGAAAGGGTTTAAAAGAATGAATGAAAATACATTTCTTTTAGTCATACACAGGTAATTAAATTATTGGTTTTATGGAAATGTTTTAAGTAAAATACACAGCAGACTATTTTTTTTTTCATAACACATTTCTCATTATTCTGGATTGCCTTCTTTTTCCATGCAATCATTTCAGACAGTGATCAACAACTGAGAGCTTTGGAAATCATTAATGGAAGAGAAATACAGAGGACTCCAGGAAACGTAACTTTGCTAGGCATCAGCAAGGCTAAAAGAGAAACACTGGCTTAAGTATTGATTCTAAGTGGAATATTATCCCAGATAATTTACATTTTCAATTCCCATTAATGGCAACTGAGCATCAAAATACTAGGCAGAAAACCACAGCCAATACCTTTAATTTCATTACTTGAACACAGAAACAAAGGCAACCTTCCCTCCCTTCCCCCAACCTGGAGGGACTGCATGGCATGTATATTTTTGGTTCAGCGATTTCACCCAGTGCAGATGTCATGAAGAACCAGGAGGAGGTTGCCATTTTTGGAGGGGTGTTATAATAGTTAAAGCTCACAAATGGTAAGTCCCAAATATCAAGATGCTGTAAAGGAGAGAGCTGGGAAGGGGGAGCGGGGCATCGCATCCTCATGCCTGTGTTGCATAAAACTGCGTGAGTTATCTCCTCAAGAGGGAAACCTCTGTTACCCTGCTTCCTGCACAGCAGCTGTGTATTGTCAGGAGAGAATAGTAGAGAGTGCAGGCTGCGATATGAAAAAGGAAAGCAGGAAGATCATCACTTTACTAAGATAAACAGCAAATACATTGTTTAGCTTAAGAGTGAAGATTTAATGCTCCAGTACAATATGTAAAAACTCTGCCACATTCCCTTTCCCTGAAGTGTCTATGACTAATCCTTTGAGCTGGTCTTGTGGACTTTTCCCATCCAGGCTGGTTTCAGAAACTTCAGTTGCTTTTGGTTTCTTGTGCTGGATAAGGCTCTGGCAACGCTTCCACAAACTAGACTGGGAACGGTGTCATTGCATGGGGACACATTTTTGGGTTCACCCTTTCAGCATGCTCAAAGTAGGTGAGCGGATGATAACAACTGCTGCTTCTTGGGAATGAGAATATTATTTTGGGAAAAAAAAACCCAACAAAACAGTCCAACTCAACCCCCTTGAATATTTGGTTTATTCACTCAAACTGGCAAATCTGGGAAAAATGTTAATTTTCAGTTCTGAAAAAAAATCCACTCTCCCCCATGATAAAAATCAATCTGTTAAGGTGCTTAATGTGGAACAAACAATGAATGAAATAACCGTTCTTCCCTTTATAACACTTCTGTAAATCTGTAATTCAAGAAGGGAAAAAATAATGTTTTTCTCACTCTTTATGGAGAAACATACCTTACCAAACTTAAAATGGTGATCAAAAAGGCCTTGAGCATACCAATAAGTGTTGCACACCTTTGGCTCCAGAGTTCTGTGGGAAAGGAATTTAGGCTCAGTTCATTCCTGGGCTCTGTCTTCTTCAGAGTCATAAACTCTATGTGATAACAATAGCTATGAGGTATCTGAGGGAAGATCTACACCAGAGGATATAAAAATGTTGTAAAAATCATAGATTTAGCATTGAGTTGCTGCTACATTTGACTCTCTACACTGAGTGATACAGCAGCTCAGTTCCTGAAGCTGGCGTATCAGCATTAGTATGTTGGTTTTGCTTCTGCCAGTTCTTGTGTCAGGTTGAATGAGCTCAGCACTGCACAGGGTGGTCTACATGTAACCAAAGTGTATTTTTGGAATGGGAAACCCCAGTTCCATATACACTAAATAGCTCTTGGCAGCTTTGTGCAGTGCCCTGCCCAAATATGTTTAAAAATCTAGTTCCTTCTGCAAGGTCTTCAGCTGGGTTTTTAAGCACTTACTTAAGTGGTTTGTTGAATCACAACTTCAGTAAGTCATGGTTTTGAGTGCTTAATGCTGATTTGTTTCGAAATTCTGGAAATCAGTAGTTTGGCCAAAGCATTTAACAGGTTGCAAGATCAGCCCCATAAACTGTGGGTTAATCTGCGTCTCATTTATACATTTAGCCTGGAATTAGGTTTTACCCAAGAAAAAAAGGAAAATTTAATTAAATTCTCGATATTTTCAGTACTTCCTTTAAGATGAGACATAAATTCCCTGCTCCTCTGAACTCCCAGTTTTAACCGCCTTTATGCAGCTCTGCTTGCATGTCACAATACTCTTAAAGAGAAGAAAAATAAAAGCACGTACCCAATCATTTAAACTCCTGTTGTGATGCAGCAACTGTTGTCTGAGCCTCATCTATGGAATAATGGAGGATGAAACCACACTTCATGATAAAAACTGCAGGCGAGGTCATCCTTACAGTCACCAGCACAAACTGGATATTAATCATAGAGCAAATACGTTTCAGAAGCTACATAAGAGCAGTCCCAGAGCCCTGCTGATAGCTGTGCATCTCACTAATTCACCTCAGTGAACATTTACCTCTAAGTTCAATTAACCCTTATGCCAAGGCCACCCATAAACTTTCTGGTAAATATGTTGTTTTTCCCCTGGCCTCTGTTTTCTATCAGTGGAATAGATCATTTCTGTTGGAGCATAAAATGCTATCTCTGTTTATAAATGCAGGTCCCTAATTAAGAATATGAGATGTCTACCGTGTGTTTGTGAGGGACTTGAATCAGTAGCTCATTGATTCTGTAAATTCATATGTTCGATGCTCCCGAGGGCATCTGCTATTTCTTATGTCTTCAGGTGCTATTTGAGGCACATAGAAATGCTCAGGAGGCGGATGGATGGTGATGTGGCGGGGAGGGATTTCCTAGTGCAATTGCCTGTGCACAGAGTTAGTTGTTAAACATGTACAAGAATCTATGAGGAGATATTTGCTGTTGTTTTATCATTATTATTATTATTGTTATTATTGTTATTAGTATTATTAGTACTGTTGTTATTCTCCCTTCCAAGCATTGTTCAGAGGCATATTGGAAATGTGGTAATTAGGCTCTGACTGATACTAGTGTCCTGAGCCAAAGTTCAACGCCCTGAAATGAAATTTAAACCAATTAATCTGTTAGATTTTTATCGCTTGTCCGTGTTTTCTCAGCAATTCCCTCAGCACGTGGCCTTTGATCAACTCTCATACAAAAGCTAAAATGTGTGCCTGCTGCTAGCAAGATGGGGCTGACATTAACATGGCACTCATAAAACAATCAGAGCACTGAAGCCCTCAAACAGACAGGGCATAGTAATATTTAATAAAAGCGCACACATAATCTTCAGAATTAGCATTTTGTGCCTTGCAGTACCTTTGGGAGAAGAGCTTTTATTTGTGGAGTGATCATTATTATAACAAAGCAGAGCTACCTAATAATTTCCACTTTAACTCTGCAATATGCCACGAGCATTTCTGAACCATTATGCTAAACTGTGGCGGGGTAATCATTTTATTGTCACAGTTTGAAGGAAGAAAAATCCCCTATATATCAGTAGCTAGGGGAGTACGGGAACACAGGAACACACTGGCACACGCAGCACACAACCAAAAACTTTTCCTTTTTGCTACCCGTTTGCTGAAGTTTGTACCTACCATCCTTTGTATCAAGGGTGGTCAGATTTTAACAATGCGTATCCTAAGAAAAGATGAAGATTTCAAAGAACACTGTTTCCCTTGAAAGTTGTTAATGGTTTTGCTCATGAATCCTTAAAATTTATTGTTAGAGACCCTAGCTTTGACGGCAAAATTCCCATTGGCTTCAATAAATTTGGGGTTGCAGTGTGCCTCTCTAACATCTATATCTGTTAACTCAAACCGCAGGAACAGAGCAATGAAATATGTCAGATGCTAACACTGATTTGCCTTGATATTATGCAAAGAAGGAGAACAGCTCATTACAGCTCATAACCATTAGGCCATTTCAGCAGGTGGAGGATGTGGCCACATCACCTTCAGCAAGGCACTGCAAGGTCCATGTCTGCAGTTGGAGGGGTAATATTTAGTTTTTCCTCAGTTCAATGACTGCTCCGAAAACATGCAGCAAACGTAATACACTCATGCCAAAGAGTCTTAAAATCTTATCTGATCATTAAGCTACCAAACCTTTTGGTTCTGGTTGTAGTTGGCTGCCAGCGGTTCATTAACAAAAAATAAAATATTTGTATGCATAAGAGTGTGTAATTATTCTTTTTTTATTATACTTCTACTCTGGACTTAAAGTCTGTTCATGTTATCAATCAGGTACACTTCATTGCCTTTATTGCAACGGGTCTAAAGTCCTTCACTGCATTTTTTTATCAGTGAAGATTCATACTTCAGCTAAAATCTCTTTTTTCACAGAAAAACTTAGATTTTATGTAACATTTTTTCTATTTGCTTTGAAAACACCATTTTAGAAATGATCCTTTGGTGTTGCAGAAGAGCATGTGCAATGAAAATATTTCCAAACAAAATATTTTGTTTTTCTTGGAAATATGAATGTTATAGTTAATTCCAGATAAAGATTCTGGAACTTTGCATTCTGCAGAAAAATGCTGTGTATTTTTGTTTCTCTTGTGACAAAAAGAAAATGTAGAAAAATCAAGGTCTTCAGTGAAAAGGTTATTCTGCCTAGCTCTGTTTTTCTAGGGTTGCACAGAAGTAAACACCTTCCAGACAGCACTTTGAAACTTGCCAAATGATTAACAGAAGAAGTATGAAGAGCTGAGGGCCTGAGCTGGCCAGACATTTGTACTAGGGGCATAAATAGAGCTGAGGTCATTGCCTTGCTCTCCTCCCAGTGTTACCTGTGGTGATGCTGGCAAATGGGACCCAATTCTTCCATGTTTCTTCCTTGTGCTCCAAGGCAAGGGCCTGGGAAGGGCAACATTTTAGTAAGACCAAAGTCCCAAACGACACTGGCAGTTGCAAATATGTCATTGTATAAACATGTTTTGTGCCTTCGAAAACAGGTAGCAGTCTGGATGCCTCCCTCAGCACATCTCTTTGGGCTTCCTTGGGATGCAGCTTTCAGCACAGCCTCCCTTGCGGGGCAACACTTCCATGCAGCCCTTCCAGTCTTTACAGACACTTGCATTTTAAGATAAGTTATGTGGGGAAAGTTGGGAAGTCCCACAGGTCTTTGTGACTGTTTACATGGGAAAATAATGCCCTGAAATCTTTTGGGAATGCACAGCACTTATGCTACTTCTCAGTAAGTGCCTGCAAAGGGTACCAACCGGTACTGCTTATTAAGCCACCAAGTCCTGACTTTTTGCCCTCAGATATGTCAGAAGTTTTGGTGAGGCACTGATTCAGCACAATAGTTACATGTTTAATTAACAAAATTAATTTATTAAATTAATTAATTCATTGGTAAAATTAATGTATAACATTACACATGTGAGTGGTTTCATTGATTTTGTGGGTGAGAGTGTCCCAGTGAGCACGCACAGCCACAGTCCAGCAGGAGGACCTGAGTGTCTGCTCAAAGTCCCCCTGGCTGCCATGGGACTTGGCATTATTTGATACTAAGCACATACCTGTATAAAATACATGAAGCAGCACAGATAGTGCAGCACCTTGCGCCTCTGAGTGCAATGAAGATACTGGAAAGAACATAACAATAGGAGATAATAGCTTACTCTTTACTGGGGACCTGTAACTGCAGAACAGTATCTTGCATTCATTGTAGAAGTTAATTGAATTTATAATTTTGAATCATAGAATCTATCACTTAGGTTGGAAGAGACCTTTAAGATCAAGTCCAACCATTAACCCAGCACTGCCAAACCCACCACTAAACCATGTCCCTGAGTGCCACATCTGCACATCTTTTAAATATCCCCAGGGATGGTGACTCAGCCGCTTCCCTGGGCAGCCTGTTCCAATGCTTGACAACCCTTTCGGTGAAACCTGCATATGTTTTCTGTTAATGGCTTATAGTCTCAAACAGTTTTTATTCACTGGTATTTAGGAAAAAAAAAAGTTGCTTGTAGTCTTTGAGAAAAGTAGCTCATTCTCTGACACATGGGAAACTGATTATCTTCAGGTTTTATTGTGGGGGATGTGTGTCCACAGTCAACTGGAAATACTGGAAAGGGTGTAATTTGGAAGTGATTTTAATTTTTATTTATGAAAAAGTTTGATTCTGTGAAATGGCTGGGTGGCATTTTGAAAAGCTGCTTTCACTGTAAATCCCTTGCCATAGGCTCGCCTGAAAGGAAAGCATTTGGTTTTGGATTTTGCAATGGTTTTTATGCACAGTTTTGTACAAGTAACTTGAATCCAAACTAAACATATTGAAGTTACTTCTGTGTGCGCACTACATTTTCATGACGGTAATGTTAGGATGTTTCTTTTGTTAGCTCATGTAAAAGTTAATGGCTGTGCTCTGCCAAGTTTGGAGTAGGGTAATGATTTTTTTTTCCTGCCTGTGTGTGTTTGTGTTTTTCACTGGAGCTGGCATCCCCATCAGCTTAAGTAGTGGAAAAGTTTGTGTCTGACACTTACAACCTTTTGTAGGTAGGGACAGGGCGTGTTTGCTCCTCATGCATGCCTTCCATCAGTGGTAGTGCAAGTCTGTAGCAGTGCCCACAGAAACACTCACTGCTAAGGTTGACTCAACAGCTCCCTTTCCAGCTCCCTCCTGCTTTCCAGCTCCACACCCACCCTGCCCAGAGGCTGGGAGGAAGGAACTTCTCACCGGCCTCCCTACTCTTGCAATTGGCTCCAACCCACCATAAGGTCACAAAATACTCACAGGATCTCTTTAGCTCTTTATGTCTGGAACATTTTAAAGTAGGCTTCTGCAAATGAATTTACTGTTAAGAGCAAAATAATTTACAATTAGAAGAATACAGGGCAGGGATATTGTTAAGTAATTCACAGGTGCAAGGGTGTTGTCCTGGATGGTGTTAATGTAGGTGGCTTTCATACCCCTCTCCTCCTGGTAAATTCTTACCTGATGAAGTACCTGAGTGCTCTCCCTTGAGTATGTCATCAAACACTCAAAGTTACAAACCAAAGTAACAGCTCAACCAGCCTTTCAACCAAGTGACTATTCACAGCCGATGCCAGCAACCCTAAAGAAAGAGGTATATATGCCGATACACATATGCAGTTAATGAACTCCTGCTGATTGACATTGCAGAATCAGTGTGGACAATGGCAGCCCTTCTTGGGTTTTCAGTGGAGGCAGCCTCTTCTCTGGGGTCATACCAAAAGAATCTTTCTTTCCAGCATTGAGATTGACTGGGAGAGTTTTGCTCTTCCTGAAAGAATCTTTTTTCCTGGCCAATGAAATTGTTGAAGTACCTACTTTACTTAAAATGTTACGTAATGGTGGTGGTTTCTTATTTATACCTCATACTGTATTAGCATGGAGAACTTGGTGGCATTTGGGATGGAGTTCCTTCTTTACATTGATCTGTATGACCACCCTGAAACTCTACAGCTGAGAGTTATGGAGGGGTTTTTGTCTTGGTCAGTTTATAGTAACGTTATTGCCCTTGCTACACCACAGTTAAATTCTGATGTACTCCAGTACCGCAGAGGAGGACAATCAGTATGTGGATGTTTATATTGCCGTATCCCACCAATATATGAAGTCAAGTGTGCTTCTGCTTAGAGAGTCTTATACCGGAAGATCTTACGCCAAGATTTGAGCTTACTACTTGGAGCAGGTCTTGAGTTTTCAACATCCTTTTGGGAAGCATTTAGTGCATGTAGTGCCAAGAAAGTGACTAGTAAAAGTGGGTACAGACTCTGTGCATTAAACAGAGCAGGGTGGTTTAATACTAAAACAACCTGAGTCTGATTGCCGAACAGTTAAAGAATTCCTGAGGGTTACACACTTTTTCATTTAGTCGATATTTTCCATGATATTTATGGGATTGGAATGATGAATTTAGGTTATGATGGATAATAAAGCAAGCTCACTGAAGACTGTTTTAACCCAGGAATTGCACTTTTCATATAGAATAAAATAAGGATTTGTCCTGATTTCCAGTTGGTTTCTGCCCATCATGCTGTGATTTTTTTTTTTTTTTTGTAAATGTAGGCTTGAAAAAAGTTTTACTTTTTCAATGCAGATAACAAAACCAAACAGAAATTAATTGAGAGAAAATGCTTCCAAACATACAGTTTGAGGCCATGCATGTGTACTAGAAAGCATGTGATTGCTGAAATCTTTGTGTTAGTAAGGGGGGGAAATGAAAGCTCCTTTTATTTTATTTTTTCTCAAGCCTTCTGTCATTAAAATCTGGTTCTAACAGCAGAATACTTCTCTTTTTCATGTGTGTTGAAAAGCAGCTACACCATGTATCAAAGCCATCAGTCCAAGTGAAGGATGGACTACAGGAGGTGCCACTGTCATCATCATAGGAGACAATTTCTTTGATGGGTTACAGGTCATATTCGGCACCATGCTGGTTTGGAGTGAGGTAGGTGTTGTCTGAACTGTAATGTCTAATAGCTTTGTCTAGCTTACAGCTAGCCTGTCCTTTTTTTATGCCACATGCTAAATCAGCAGCAAACATTGAGATGTGAATCCATTCCTCATTCAGTTTTATGAAAATAATTAGTCAAATTTACCTGTGGCAGAATTCCATTATAAGCTAGGGGATTTGCATCTTCTCTCGCTGCCCCTGAATTTAGCTCAGTGTCTTTTATTCCAAGAAAAGGGAAGGATAAATGCCTGCGTGAATTATTCTGCATTTAGCACAATAGCTAAGGGCCCACAGGAAACAAGCATTTAGGTGATCCTGCTTTCCAGGGAAACTGGCTGCTTGTAGCTGCACCTCAATGAGGTGGAATTGCAGAAATTCAGTGCTTATGAATAGCATATCCTTTAAGTGCAGGTGTTTGGTATAAGCATCATTTTCCTAATAGCAACCGAATACAGAGTGTTGTATCCACAGCAGAAAGTACAGATTCATCATACCTACTGGGGTCCTCTGTGGTTTCACACTATCCCCTTTTTTGTTTCTTATCCATGTTTTGTGGTACCTCTTCCTCCCAGCTTCTTAAATCCCCTCTTCCCTGGACACATAAATTAATGTGGAGTCTGGTATTCCCCAAAAGCCTGTAGAAAGCAGCATCTGACCAGCCACTTCCAGTGTGCAGGGTCGTAGAAGTCGGGGCAGAGTTCCCACTGTCTTCACTGGCGCAGGAAGGCAGCTCCAAGGAAAAGTTCATATTTTGCATTTATGGCTTTCCAAAAGTATTTTTGAGGTTTTATACGAAATTGTTATTTTCATTATTTCAATACTCAAACATACTAACAGACACAATAGCATCTCTGAAGTAGCTGTACAATGCTTACCTTATGTAGGGATCATCTGATGCTTTACGTTTTAGCCTATAAATATTAAATCAACAATCTAGCTTAATTCATATCCCCCATTCCCCCTACTGATTCCATTGCACATATGGCAGCATTTTTTCCATATGAAGAGTATTCTCTAATATCCTTCTTGGGCTTCACTGTTCTCTCTCTTTCTTTCCCCCCTCCTTCTCTTTTTCCCTCTCCCTTTCTCATCCTTCCACTCGAGGACAAGTGTGGATGAAAGGGCATTTCAGAAAAGGAGATATATTAAATGAGCCTTATTCTGAAGCCCTTATGTGATCATGAAAGTGCCCCCTGGGTCCAGTGTAAGCATTTTGTGTGTTAGGATTAAAGCCGTTACGGCTACAGACATTTAACAGGGAAAAATGAAGAGGCTGGGAGGAAAATACTCTGATTTTGGTACTGCAGACTTGGATCTTTCATTATAAATTTTTATTCTATTTATCAGTGGAAGCCATTAATTGGCAATTTCTAATCTCAAGAGAGTGCGTGCTGGTAAAAATGTTGTTGGTGGTTGCAAGGCCTTGTCATAAAATGAATAATGTTAGAGGGGGTCCAAACCAAAGCCAGTCTGTTTGTTGTGAATGCTCTAACAGACTTTGAGTGAGAGCTGTTTCACTATCTTTCCCTTACAGAATTGCTTCTCAGTTTCATAACCTATGAGAGCAATAGAAAATCCTATAGGGGGAAAAAGAGTCTTTCTAAAAGAAGCAAACAAACGTGCAGAAATGCATGAGCTGTCTGAGCGATCCCTAAATAATAGTGATCTATAAATAATTCAGATTACACATACTAGCCACCTATGAAGTACAAAATAAGTTCTTTCATTTGCTTTCCCACTTCTAAAAATGTTTAGTGCATTTTCAGTCCCCAGGAAGAATACTTCTGTTTTACTTTAGTAGAGTGTAGACTTGAACTGCTCATCTGAATTTCAGTACCATTTCAAACCTGAAGCAGCTTCATCCTGAGTTGCCAGTCAGGCTCAGTTTTGAGTGAACCTGGCCAGGTTATTTTGTCATTGAATTCAAGAAGATTTTTCAAGTTCATCTTGTTGTTTCAGGGATCCAAACAAAACATGATTTTAACTAAGCTGCAGGAAAGCTAAAGAGCGAATCTTGCAGTGTTTTCACATGGATTTTTCTAGCTTCACTTTCAGTTATAATTGCAGGTGGTTTGGGGGATGAAGTCTAATATTTAAATTCAGCATCATTTTGCCACAGGCTTTGTATGGGACCTTGGGCAAATCACATAATCTGCTTAAAGTTCAATTCCCTTTCTCTGACATAGAAATAAGATTAGTCGCCTTCTTTGGAAAGGTGCTGTGAAGATAATTATCATAAAGTTTTTATATTACTCAGACTTTGTTGTAGTGAAATCCATGTAAGTACCTGAGATGCATGGATACTTAAAATATAAATCCTACCATGGTTCAGAAGCAAAGTTTAAAGCCAAGAAGAACTATTCATTTTAAGGGTGAATTTGCTGCTGTCAAGCAGTGTATGTTATAAATAATTTGAAATGTAAATAATATATTTTTAATTTATTTTACATGTATTCAAGTTTTGTAATTGAAATATTTATAGGCTTGAAATGGAGTTGACTGTGTTAAAAAAAGGAGGTTTAAAATGGTTTCTGAAACACATATTTATTATTCAAACATATATTTTAGCTGTAAACACTCTAACATAATTGCAACCTTTCTCAGCCAGGGAGAACTAAATAAAAACTTAATTTGTCACATTAATTTTGTGAAGAAATGCAGATACCCTAAGCCAGTAAGTTCAATTAATCCTTAACTCCCATATTACTTTATAAAAATGGCTTTGAGAGCCCTTGATATTTTTAGAATACAGGAAAATGGGCCATCTAATGCCTTTTTTTCAAGGGACTTTCATAACTGACCAACAAATGGCATTGGTATATCATGTGCACATGCTGAATCTGGACAGGCCACTCCCAGCAAATAGTCTGTTTGCCAGATAGACTCTGCCTGTTTGTCCAGTCCACGAGCACAGAGAGTTGTTATTTGCAGGGTTTTACCCAGTGTTCTGCATCTGTGCGTTGTTGCTAATGCTCCAAATTGGAGATGAAGATAAAAATCCCCTGTTGTTTGTCTCGCTTATTGGGGGGCTGAAACTCCAAGAGTCAAGTTTCAGGGCAAATGCACGATTGTGAAGACAAAATTAGTTTCTTATAAATATTCCACAATATTTGCTTAAAATGAACTATTTCTTCAAACATTTTCCTGCCAAGAACATTCCTCCAGCTGTACAGAGTCAGCTGGAAACAACTTCTTTTTCTTTTATACTAAGAAAAGATGAAGCACTAAAACATCATTTTTTTTACCTTTGTACAGCACAAAACGAGAAGACGATTTTTTTTGGTTGGTGGGGTTTTGTTGTTTTTGGGGTTTATTTTATTTTATTTATGCTGCTGAATCAAATTCTGCAACACAGTTTTTTATTTTGCTTTTCATGTTTATTATTGATTTTGGAAGTCTCTGTTCTTGTGTTCTTATTTTGGAGGCCTGACTCATTTTTAAAAAATGAGTGGCACCCTCTTTTTGAAACCCAAGGCTTGTTAAGCAGCATCCGGATCCCCAGAACTGAGGCATGTGATGTCATTGGTCATTTTTCAAATTATAGGTACTCTATGGGTCCTATTCTCACTGGAAACTGTCATTGCCTTCAGCTGGTGGGTTTCTTCACTTCTTCATTCCTGTCCTGATGGTCCTCTTCACACAGAGTCCAAGTTAAATTTATGGCTGTCACCGTTTCCCTAACCACAAACCAGAGCTCAAGCAAGCAAAAATAAACTAGTGACTCAGATTAATGACATCTCCTTACAAAATGTCACTTTTAAAAAAAGAAAGTAACCTGGCACTCTGAGAAGTGTGAAATGATGCTGTATCATACAAGAATGTCTAGAATATATTAGCAAACCACAGAAAGAGGCTTGTTGTACACGCTCAAACCAAATGTGTTTTGGATATTGAAGGACATGCACCTCCCTCCATTCTGAAGATCTCTAACTCAGGTTTTAATGCAATCCACAGCATGCCCCAACTGACAGCTCCCGTATGAAGACAGGATGAGAAAGTTGAGGCTGTTCAGCCTGGAGAAGAGAAGGCTGCGTGGAGACCTCATAGCAGCCTTCCAGTATCTGAAGGGGGCCTATAAGGATGCTGGGGAGGGACTCTTCATGAGGGACTGTAGTGATAGGACAAGGGGTAACGGGTTCAAACTTAAACAGGGGAAGTTCAGATTGGATATGAGGAAGAAATTCTTTAGTGCAAGGGTGATGAGGCACTGGAATGTTTTGCCCAGGGAAGTTGTGAATGCTGCATCGCTGGCGGTGTTTAAGGCTGGGATGGACAGAGCCTTGGGTGGCATGGTTTAGTGTGAGGTGTCCCTGCCCCTGGCAGGGGGGTTGGAACTAGATGATCTTAAGGTCCTTTCCAACCCTAACTATTCTGTGATTCTATGACATGCAAGAGTTTGTATCAAACAGCTAATGCAATTGCCAAGTATCAGACCAATTTGCTTGAAAATCCATGGAGAAAGGGTCCGGTTACTAGTTCTATGTCCAGCTCCAGGTCTTAATTTGCCAAATGCTGGAATGGAAGAGGAAGTTGGACCTGGGATTTTTTGGCCAGTGGGTTCATGTCCAAATCACAGGTTGATTCCTTGCTCGAGATTTACATTTTTAAAATGCAGTCAGAAATGTATGTCAGCTCATATTTTTATAAATAGTTCTTAGTTCTTGACATATGATTGCTACAATTGTTTTGATTGCTGTTAATGCACCAAAAGTTCCCACCTGAGGTCAGAACATCTTGGGTTGGCAGTGCGCAATGACAGCTGTCTACAAAAGCAACGGGGTGAACATGTCATGATGCTTTCCCACGACTATCAGTCTCCAGCTGTTTGGGTCTCAGAGGCTTCCAGGAATGGTGTCTTTACTTTTAATATTCCTTGATGCTAATAGCTCACCTCTTCCAGATGATTTACATGCAAATATAAGACAGACTGCCTTGAATAAGGTTCAGGCTATGTCAGTGTGAGAGGAGAAAACATGGTGGAGTCGATTCCTAAGGTCAGGCTGCAGGCTGACAATGTAGACAGGGAAACATCCCATAATCTTGGAGTTATCAAAGTTGGGGGCAGATTTGCCATAGGTGGACATGGAGTATCCAGACCGGTGTAGTACCCATTGAGTCATTCAAATTGCAAAACAGTAAGGGAGATCTGGTCCTGCTCCACAGGACAGGTCATGGCAGCACTGGGGAATCGGAGTTTGAAACCAAAGGTGGGCTTCTGAAGGCAGGTTTTAATGTGCAAGAGGACATTTTCTGTTAAAGACTATTTCTTGATGTGACAGCAATATAGGGGACTACTGGTATGTAACTGAGCTAGCCAGTTCCTTTTTGTGTGCATGAGAACTGAAGGCTGACCCAGAACAAAGGTCCTTCTAGCTCAGCACTATATCACTGACAGTGGCCAGTGCTGGATGCTAAGGAGAAAAAGCAAAAGTAAGAGGCATGTGTATTCTTCTGGTATGTCTCCCAAGGTTTAGTTCTAGAAAAGAGAGGGGTAAAATACATCCTGAGCATCCGAAACCATAGGACTTCAGACATAATGTTCACCCTTTGGGAATGTGTGGGCGACATTATTGTATATTTGTGGTTTTAAACACAGTTAAACTTATTTACTTCAGCGCACAAAGGAAAACCAAACTGTTTGTGGAGAACAAACCAGGAAACTTGCTTAACTCTCCCCAGCTCTCTGTAACAATGGACCATAAATAGGTCAGACATTTCTTGGGAACCAGGGAAGATGAGTATTGGAAAATGCCACAAATTATGTTTAAAGAACATTAAAGTGGTGACAGACCAGTAAGTGCTGGGAAATTCAAAGATACAACCAGAAGCTGCCTGTGTAGCTCACGCTAGAATAGGGGTGAGGGATGCAAGGCACATTCTGATGTAGCAAGACTAACATGTTAACCTTTGCTATTAAAATCCTTGGCTGGTTTTGCAAATATTTTCTTCTAGAAATGTCATGAAACTTTTCCCATCTTGCTAGTTCACCCAGTTAACTAGAACCACTTATGGAGGGGATTTATCTCAGCTGTGTTTGGCTGCCTACAGTTAAGCATCTAGTCTGAACTTGTCATCTGGGGTCATTGGAGAAAGGTAGATGCTTCCAGCAAGCAGCTCATCCCAATGTGAGAGGTGTCTAAAGCACTGGAAATAAATTGCTATTTGGCAGTGCTTTCTGCCTCCCGACTATTGAGGGCATATAGAGAGTTCGCCATGACTTTTAAGCTCAGTCAACCCAACTGTGAGATAATTCAATTTAAGTAAAAGCAATTGTGGAAGTTTGGTTGTTGGTATTTATTTATTTATTTTTTGTTTTGTTTTGCTTTTTACCCAGTTGATAGAGTGAGTAATTCAGAAAAAAAGACAGGTTTCTTTTAAAAATAAATAAGTTTCAAAATCACATGGTTTCAAAGCAGAGCTTCAAAACATGTTCTTTGGAGCTCACAAACAAGAAGGCATCAATTCCTACATGATCATTTCTAAAATGACATATGACTTATGACTTCTGTGGATCTGAATAACTTTTGGAGCATTTGATGCTGACAGTTTTGGTTTTAATCTTCAACTTGATGCAATTTTAATTTTCTTATTTTATATATGGAGAACTTCCTACTGTGTATGACATTTCCCTCAGTAACACAGATGGCTCTCAGACAGCTACTACTCTCCAGTGTTTTTTTAGTCCTATGCCCTAAACAGAGAACTAGTTAAAAATCTGAAATTTTGGTAAGAATTTATGATGATTTTGACATAATTGGTTCCCAGTAAAAATAAGATTTGCTATTTATTAAGAAAAAAAAAGGTATATTGAAATGATTCAACCAACAGCGCAGAGCAGTTTACTGTCTGCACAGGATGCCCATGGGTTTGCTCACTGTCAAGGCTGGTTATGGTCCTGGTCTTGTTTGCCTCTCTAAAAATATGTTAATGTGCCACAGTCTGTTGGAGAGCGCTCATCCGTGTGCCAGCGCTGTATCTTTATTGCTGGACACTGTCATGGCAGCTTTTCTACATACCTCTTTTCCCTGTTCTTGTCTGAGGGAGCATGATGAGTGAGTACAATGCTGTGGTTTCTGAGTGCAGCAGAGATTAACCTGACATGAATTAAAAAACTCGTGGATGGCTCTTACATTTATTTCAGGGACTATGTTTTAAATCCAGTCCAGAATCCTGACAGAGCAAAAATGGTCTAGAGCCTGGAAAGTGCAGCACTGACCCACCCCAACCTTACATGTTAAGATGATCAGGATTCTCAGCCCTAATACCAAGAAAGTTTGTCTACTTAATATGTAAATTCACATCTGCAGGAGCCCTCTCAGATGTGTGTCAGTCATTGCAATGAAGGCAGACTGGAAGTGTTGGTTAGATGGTTATATTTGATATATCTCTTGAGTGCTCTGATCATTTGCAAGGAAAGATCCATCATCCTTCAGAAGCCAAATACTGCATTTCTGCAGTAATCAGTTATACCTCCAGAAAATGAATAGAAAACTCAGCAGCATGTGGTGTTTTTGCAGGGTAGGGATGCCAGCTGGGGACCAGGGCATTTAAAAGCCTATCTGGGTTTGGGCTGTGCAGTGAACCTCAGCCTGGGCTTGAGCTATGCCATATTCACACACCTGTGTATCATCAATTGGATTTGTTGGACACTGCCATGACCCCGTTGTTCACCTGAGCAAACATAGGCATCCTGCTGCTGTAAGCTAAAATTATTGCACTAAACCAGGGCTAATGCTTGTACTAGGAAGCAAGTGCCTGCCATGTATGAAAACAGAAATAATGTTGTTATGGCTGAGGAGGAGAACGCTTGTAAATATTGTAGTCACTGGCTTTTGTGTGGGTTACATCCAGATTGTATTCAAACACTGACAGGTTAATTACATGTTTCAAAGATTGTTTACTGTGATCTGAGAGGAAAGTGTTATTAAAGAAGTGTTCAGCATCTAACAGTGCTTTTTCACTTTCTACTCCCTTCTCTGTTTTCCTCCAGCTGATTACTCCTCATGCCATCCGTGTACAGACGCCTCCCCGACATATCCCAGGGGTTGTAGAAGTCACATTGTCCTACAAGTCTAAGCAGTTTTGCAAGGGAACACCTGGAAGATTCATTTACACAGGTAAGGATGCTTTAGTACTAGATATAACGTGGAGAAATAGGGCAGGCAATATATCACGCTTCCTCAGGCTTCTGTTTTTGCCATTAAAAACTGGTACTGTATTTTATTATTTTGGATGAGCACGTCATTGAAGATACCAATTTAAGGTCAGATTTCAGAAGTGGATGACCATAGAGATGAATCTGAAAATATACCAGTGTGGGATTTTTGTTCGCTTGTTTGTCCTCACAGTGGGACATCTCTTTACTCAGGCAGGGGGAGGAAAGAGAGAAACAGATACTCCACTACTCAAACAAACAGAGGAAGAGTACAAGCATAAAGAGCCAGACATATTAGCTCAATCACAAACCTGCCTTCCAAGAAGCATCCTGCTAAATTTCTCCATCTCATGTTGTCCGGCAAGTGATGCAAGTGTTCAAAGCAGCAGCCTGTTTGCCTGCCCATCTCACCACTACATAGTTGTCTCTGACTTTCAGGGAGGCTAAGTAGCTTTCATCCCAGCTGGTGCTGCATAGTGACTTGCAGCATATTTTGGGGTTGTATCCAACACTGAGATGGTTAAGTCTAGTGGTTTGGTCTGAAGAATTATTGAAAAAAACCCCACATGAGGACACTGCAGGTGCTGTCAATGTTAAACCACTCTCAGTAGTGATAAGAATGGCCTGGGAAATAAGTCAAGTAGCAGCCTAACTTTTCAAAATGAATGTGTGTCATTGATTCCTTGGAAGGTATGCATGCTACAAGAATTAATGGTTTGGTCCAGGTTTTGGTGTGCTTGTCCTTTTATGTGCTTGTTTCACATATGCAGACAGGACAGACTATTTCTGTAACCATTTGCCTGAACTGTGGTTCATCGCAGTCCAGTGCAATTCCTTTTGCCATTCTTGAGTTGCCCCTGGAATTTAAAGAATAAGATATATGATAAATACTTGTGGTTATGAGGCATTCTGAATTGCACTGGGCACATATTTTGCTCCAACTGCGAATGTACACACAGGGACTCAAGGCAGAGGAGAGACTTCTGGGCTCCAGCTGGGTAGCAAGGCACTCATTTGATTTTTCTTAACACTGAGAAAGTTGAACAAAGGTGCCTTATAAAGCTTTGTTGTCTTTTTCAAATACCCTCTCCCCCAGTTGGGTTTTTGCACTGGATTCCTTTAAACTGGGTCTTAAAGTGTTCACATATCGCCTTGCTGGCTGAGCAGCAGGCGCTTGTGGAGGCTGTGTCCTGTATTGTGAGCATTATGATTTCAACAATGTGTGGAAAATTCATATATTGGACAATAATGCACCATATCAAGGAAGTTATTTAGGGTTTGAATGTGTTGGGACAAAAGAAAAAGCAAAAGCTGGTGCAAGTTGCCAGTGTGGACCGCACAAAAGTGTCAGCTAGAGCTCTGGACAGTGTGACCATGAATCCTTTCCCTTCACACTTTCTTACTCACAGTAAGTTGTGCTGTCCTGCTTGTTGTCAAGCCACCAGTGTGGCTGCATCTTGGGCAAGTGAAATGGCTAGTTTGCATGTAGAAGAAGAAAGGGAAGAAACCTACCTCCACTGACTTTGAAAAGATGTATTTGGGGACTTCGTTTTGTGATTTAAATGTGCAAATGGCTTGGACCCATTTCGGTTTTGCTTTTCAGATATTAATTAATTAGCTTTTCCAGTAAAAAGGAGGGCAACAGTTTAGCCTGTCTGCCCAGAAGCAGATGGCTGAATGTGGAAATAAGGTGTCCCAGTAGGGAGAGCGTTTCCATATATGCCTTTCAGGTTAGTGTTTAAAACATGTTCCATTTTATTTAATACATGAAAGTTATGTAATACTAAACAACAATGCTAAAATCAAAGGTGATCCAATCCATGAACAATTCTCCTACTTATGCTGCTTTTATGGAGTTACGGTAGATTCAGAAAAGCTAGTGTGACTGAAATCCTATCTCACACAATTTGCATTTTCCTTTTAGAGGCAGCCTGAACTTAAATGTGGCTTTTTAATAAAGACTAAATGAAACTAAAATAAAAACAATTAATGCATCCTGACCTTCAGAAGTGCCTTCCAGCCCTTTAAACAAAATGCAGGTTCACTACACGCCTGCCGATTAGTTTTAGTTAATTGAAAATTATAGGATTGACCCAAGAGGAAAATTTTGTTTGCACTCCAATCACTTTTACAAATTAAGGAAAATTACCACAATTTTGTTTAGCTAAGGTTTCACACTGAGTTCACGAAATTAGCTCAGCCATCCCAACAAAGTCAGCACTTTGTTAGTGAGCACTAGAAAAAAGCTAATAGTCTATGGTGTGTACAAACGAAGCATAGAAAAAGCTATGATGCTTTAGAGAACTAGGCCAAGTGTTTTTAATTAGGATTATTGGTTCATTGTAAGTTTTGAAGAACAATCAAACTAGCAGATTAGCTGTTTCTTTTAAAGCTAGAATTTCTTGCCATTCATTTTTCCCATGAGAACTTGTTTTAACTCCCACATAGCACTATTTTTTTTCCTTTTTTTTTTTTTTTTTTTTTTTTTTTTTTTTTTAACAAGGCCTGCAGGAAATGGACCAATTGGAAGTTGGGATACAGTAACATTCCCCAGCATCGCTCCAGCCGATGGGAGTTTTTCACAATGTTCTTCAGTGAACTCAGTGTTCTGGAACATATTACAAAACCACAGAGGCCAAATGTTTTCTCAGAGGAGTTTGGCCTCTGTTTTTGGCCGAAAACATTTCAGCATCACTTGCTGCTTATTTACCCTGCCATTAAGAACAAGAAAAGGGGAGAGGAGAAAAAGGGGAAAGAAAAAAAAGAGAGAGTGTGTGTGTGAGAGAGAGAGAAAAGGACCCGGGGTTTGTGGGCGGTGCAGGAGTTGATCAAGCGTAGTTTCCTTTCTGGTGAGAATGTCCCTGCTCGTTAATGGTCCCATTTTGTGGTCAGGTCTCATTTAGAAGAAATTATTTTTAATCAGTGTTCAACAAAATATCCCCTCAAGCCACCTGGTTGTAAACTGGTTTTTTCTTACTGTTAAGTACTTAAGTTCTCAGAAGAAAATACCCAGTGACCCATTAATTTTAGCCTTTTTTTTTTTCTCCCGTTTAACTGCAAATAACTTAGTAACATGATCTCTAAGTAGTCCATGTGCCATCTAAGAATCTAGGGCACATATATACAGAGAAATCCTGGCTTTTGTAAGTATTTTTGAGAGAAATTAACCAGTGTCAACCCCGTGCTTACAAGAAAACGTAAGGTTTTAGTTTTCCATCTGCAAAACAAGCCATTAGCATGAGCTTATAGAGCAATTATTTCTTGGGTTTTAAGCTTTGACATTCCTGAGAGAACATTTAGAAATACAGAAGTCTGAACACACCTTGCATATGTGTTAATTTTGGAATAATATTAAAAGTTCATATTACATACAGAAATACCCAAACATGCTTGTCAGTAGTTCCCTGTGGCACCCTTCATCTATAAGTCTCTTCTGGTACTGAAGAGACTGGAGTGAATTAAGCTTCATGTTGCAACTTAGGAGCCAGGTATATATCACTACCATTATTTGAGGACTGGGGAAATTGAGATAAAGGAAGGAGCCGTTAGGGATACAAATCCATAGGTAGTTTCCCAAAGTGACTGGTTGAGTTAAATAAGGGATGAGATTTGGCAAGGAACTGTGGTACTTGGACAAGTCTTTGAGGTTTTTTGTGGGTTTTTTTTTTTAATTTTTAAAAAATGGATGCATCATGGACAGCACCACTTTCACAGATGGATTTTGCTGTGGTATTATACCACAAGATTTGAGTGGGACTGCATGAATGTAAGTGAAGGGAGAATTTATCTCCCTGCATATTGGAAAGGACATATGGAAGGTCCATAAAAATGCATTATGCTGTGTCTTCTGCCAGCTGCTCAGTTTAAGGTTTTTTGCTTTTGTTCCCAAACTAGAGCAAAAGACTACATAGGGGCCAAAAGTATGTAGCTTTGTCACTAAGGTTATGTATACCACATAGGGTTAATTCAGATTCTTGGTGGAGCACTACCCCAAATACTGTTCCTTTTTTATTTATTCTTTTTCTTTCTTTTTTTAAAAAAGTGGTTACATGGTTGGATACAGGTTAGAATTTAAGGACTATTTTCATTTGCATTAGTCTTACAGGGGGATGGGGGCTAAACTGTTTGTGTCAGTGGCAAGTCATCGTCCCTCCTCCAGTTCATTTGGGGTTTGTTATAAGTGATGGGCTATAGTATGTCTCTGAAAGTGCTACTAACAGAAATGAGTGGATGTAGGGTCAGTATAGACACATAGGGCTTGCTGTGCAGTGTGAGTAACCCAGACACTGAGCACTGAGCCTCCAGGATAATTGTGATGAAGGCCAAGTAGGTCAGAGTGGAGCACTGCTGAGACTGACCAGTGTTTGCATTACACTTTTGAGCCGTTATGTGTGGGGTGATGTAGAAATACTGGCGTTAGGAAGGTCGCAGAACTTCTGGGAGACTGCCTCTTTCTCTGAAATGTCATAGAGAACTTTTCACTCTCTTAGTTGTAAGAAGAAGAAATAGCCTCATGTGCAAAAATCCCTGCTCCATCTTCATTTTACCTTTAATTTACTTCTGAAAACATTTAAGCCTGTGTACAAACGGCAAGACCCTTACAGGTCACAGGTCATTAGTATTTTCAAAAGCCTCAGTTTTATGTGGCTTAATTTTTAGCTTTTTATCGTTTTTTTTTCAGTTTACAGAAGGACAGGGATTGTTGTCTTCTGAGAATCATTCTCTCTTCATTTCTCAAGTCCAATACCTCCAAGAATAAAAGACCAAAAATTACCCCTCACCATTTAAAATTTTAGTCCATGGCCAGGTTAAAGTAATGAACAGAGATCAGCTCAGGATTGGAACTGCTTGAAAGGTGCTTGAACTCTAGTCTCTAAAATTTCCAGCCTGGTAAACTTCAGTGATTCTTTTGCTAGGAAAATTTTCTGCTTTCAAGAAGGCACCAATAACTATGCAAAGTTCAAAAGATACATATTCAATGAAGCAATCAGTTTTCAGAATGGAGAGTTCTGGAGTTTGTAGACTTAAGAAAAGTAGGAAAAAAAAAAAAAAGGGGAAGAAAAAAGAAGTGGTGACAAGAGATAGACTGGCTGTCAAGAGGTTCCTGTAGCCCCACTGAAGCCTTTCTTGATCCCTGTGTGCTAGAGATTGACCCTTGCACCACCTAATCTTGGCCATAGCTGTGTGTTAGTTCCTGAGAAATGTTAAAATCTAGTGGCAGTTATTCTCAACATCAGTATTACACAACCCCATTAGTTTTACAATGCCTCATTCATGTGTGTTTATTATTAAATCATGAGCACTTAAATAGCTGATTTGTATAAATGAGGAGAGAAGGCCACTGCCAACAGGACAATAAAAATAAAATAAAAAAGCCAGCGTCTCTGATCCTGTCTTGGGTTTTATCCTGATGTGTTTATAAAATTCTTCACCCTCAAAGATATGGCAGTCATTAATCTGAAATGAAATATAGCGCACATCACTTCTGCAGATGAGTGACCAGCTATGAGATCTGGTAGCTAGCAAATGAATGCCATTTGTTTTTAACAGCATTTTTAATCTGCCTTTCACTAGTAAATATTGATAGCAGTGGTAGAATAAGAAGTATCAGATACCTTGAAGTTAAATAGTCACAGAGTGCTATAGAAGAATAGAACAAAATCCCCCAATACAAAGAAATGTATAAAGTTTAAAGTTAGAGCTGGTGTCTGTTCTTAAAAGTAGGAGAGCCTGGCACTGCAGGTTACCCTGTGCTTTGGATGCTCAATATAAAGTCTGTTCCTGATCTCAAAGAGACTCTGCAGCGGAGAGATGGTAAATCCTAACTATAGCACTGTCAAGTAAGGAAGAATGAAAATAAATCCCTTGTATATGTAGACTTTTACCTGTAAATTTAATTAATTTCTCTGATAACAAGCAAAGAACTCCTCATAACAGCTATTAAAAAATATCCTAATGTGGAGTTCTTACTGGGTTCCCCCTTCATCTCACTGTGCTGAGTGTTCATTCCCAACTAGACCATGTCATGAGGACACTGGAGGCATCAGGTAGAGTGTGGAGCTCAGAAATGGACCTGTATTTGGGGTGGTGCATTAGGCTGAAGAGGTTAAGCTGATCTGCTACTACAGGAGTTTGACATAGCCATTGAAGAACTGGGTCCTCATATCACCACTGCTGGCTGGGTCCAAGATGCTTGCTGGTAAAATACAAGTGGGAAAACAAGGGAGGGATTGATGCAGTCTCTCCTTCCAGCACCCACATCAGTGACTGGGTTGTAACCTGCCTTTTAAAGGAAAATATGCCCTTAGGAAATCTCTATTTGAGTTTAAGGTTGAACCTGGCCCTTTCTGAGTTCCAGTCTATTAATGTAGTTACTCTGCTGAGTCAGTGGTTACAATTGTTTTGGCACAACCTTTTCTAGATGAGATAACTTCAGTGTTTATTATTTGGTGGTGGGCTTGGGAGTTAAAGTTCTTTCAGAAGTGTTTGTTTTGAAGTTTCTTAGGATGTGCCTAGTAAAGTGCAGAGAGTCATCAGGACCGAATATTGGGAATATTAGGGTTGTTGGTTTGGTATGCAGAAAATCAGGAAAAGAAGCTAAGAGGAATCCTAATTTATTGCAGGGAGAAGGGTGTTACCAGTCAGTGAGGAGGCAATGGAGGTAGACTGGAAAATCCCTTTTGTATGCTAATAGGAACACAGAACCCTCATATCTGTGGTATTTCTTAAACACTGGCAGTGCCATAACACACTGCAAAAAACAATCACTTAAAGTGTGCAGTGTACCTGTAGGACAGCTGCAAAATGAAAGCAATTACAGCAACCGTCAGAATAAAGCTGGCTGTGAAGGAAACATATTATTTTGCATATTTTATGTATACACTTTCCAAGAAATATGACCTTTATTTTCTAGTTAGAGGGAAGTGCAATCAGAGTCTACGCAGCAAAGGGTAGCTGGATCATTAAAAAGAATATTTTCTCTGATATTAGAAGTCTAAATGGGCACTAGGCCCTGTTCACAACCTTGGCTGTTTCTGTCTGCCCTGAGTTAATAAGTGATAAGGCCAAAAGAGAAATAAATCACTGAAGTCCCTGTCCAAAGAAAACATATTGACTACAGCCAAGCAAATAACAGCCCATAACCAATGGTCCCATTCATCATTCATGTAATAGGGATATAAAGTATTCTCTACCTATGAAACCACAGAGTAGGAAAAAGCCTGATAAGCCCCCAATCTAAGCTATGTGATTTGATTATTAAAGGACATGAACTGTTTGTCACATACCTTTAATCTTTAAGATGTGTTGCCATTTCTAAACTATAAATTTGTGGTAAAGGATTAGAAAGCTATTAACGATAAAGGTATAAACTAGACTTTATAAGGATTCCTGCAATTGTCATGCAACCCTGTAGACCCTCGGAACCTTAACCTATTGAATATGATATCACATAGTTATCTGACCTTCAAAGCCAATAAACCATTTTTTGCTTTTCAAGTTAGACTTACTCCATGATAAATTAACCCTCTGGGTTCACAAAATAAGCCTTGTAAATTCTTTTCTTTATCCCCACCCCAAAACCTTTAAATTTTCATGCCTTTGCTTCAAACCCCTCTTATTCCAGACTGAAATTGTTAATCTTTTTTTATTCTCCTTTTAGCTCATGTCAGTTGATAAGATATTATTCCCTCTTTTAAAAAAATGGCCAATAAAATAGAGAGCTGAGGTGAATTTCTGAAAAACCTGGACTGCATTCTATTTCTACAGGAGGATTCACTGTCTTGTTTCTTGAAGTGTGGGTATTCAGGTTAGGCAAATGCCACAGAAATGGACAGTTTATAGTAGCAGCAGCATCTGTACTGCTTACCTTAATGCATTTTGATCCTGTGCCCTGGGAAGAGGTACAAAGCATTATCTTTTTGCTGGTCCAGAAAGCAGACTCCTTGACTACTTGTTGCCACTGAAGTATTTCATAGACAGTTAGCTGGGAATTCTGGCTGCCCTTCTGGTATATATGTACCTAACTCATCCTTTCTGTGCTTCTCATGGGATACAGCAGGTTTTGATTTCTGCCTGGGACCGTGTGCAGAATTTAATGTGTGTTATTGAAAAATGGCCAAGCTGTGGGCTAGGCTGTCAGAGGTGCCCATGTGCACAGCATGCTGGTGCTGGCGAGGAAGTCAGAATGTGAATTTTAGTGTACAGCCCCCTGAGGCACTCTCTTGCACAGCACTACCTGCAAAATAGCCTCCTTAAGACATGCTTAATCCTTTGAGGTGCTTGTTAGTGAGGGTTCATTTTGCTTAGGCATTTTGTTACACAGGTGAAGGCTGTATGGCTGGCTCAGACCAGCCATGTGCTGTGCAGCCATCGTTCCCCAGAGGCAGGACTTGGGCCGCTTCCTTGCTTTGTGCTTGTACTAGCAAGGAAGCCCATAATGCTTATCAAGCCTGGTTTAATCTTGCTGACAGCAATGACTACAGAGTAGATGTGCCCCAGTATAGCCTATGTCTACAGATTCAGGCTTTTTTGTTAATATATAGATAAAAGGAAAATCTTGTACTTGCAGCCTTTCATCTCAGTGGATGAAAGAGCAATTTAGTGCGTGGAGTGTGAAGTTCTTTGTACTTTTCTGCTATCTTGCAAGAACTCACACAGGCTCTTCTGCTTAGTTATGAAGATATCAAATGCATAAATGATGTGGTCTGCCGTGGTGTCTGATTAGAGATGCTGGAATCAGTTTAGTCCCAGTATGACTAGGCTCAACCCGGACAGCTTCTCAAGCTTGTCCAAAATCCTGCATAGCTGCCTCCTGGTGCAGGTTGCAGTGTCCATTGTTACTTTATTTAAAAAGTCAATTTGAGTATTTCCGTATGTAAGAGATTGCAGTCTGCAGTGCAGACACACTCTTGGAGGCTGGGGATACTCTATACTGCTGGCACCATAGGAGCCAGCAGAGAGAAAGACAAGCAACTCAGAAAGGAAAGGAATTGTAACCACGGTTTTTTTAAATGATCTGAGACATTTGGCAGCAGTCCACATTTATTTCTTTATAATGGCCGACTAATATCTCAGAGAAAGTAGAATTTCCCTGGAGATTTCATCTGCTCAAAAGTTGCAACAATCTCAACAAAGTTCGCTAGGGCCTCCTGGCAGATCTCTATCATCACCCAGTTGCTGATGTTGCTAAGGAAGAACATTATGGCGTTAGTACTACTGCAACTCTTTTAAAATTTGCCAACCTCCTCCACCCCCCAAAAAAATATCTGAAGCCCAATAAAAAAATCTCAAGCACAATTGTTTGAGGTTTGCTCATAACCTTCACTGAAAGGTGTCTTGCCATTGGATCTTGCCATTGGTCTGTTGTGAACTCTGTAGCTCATTACAGATGTATATCACTCCCGAATTCTGCCAAGACAAGCATATGCAGATCTTTTATTCCATAAGGTAGAACAAAAGTTATTTAATATATTAGTGCACAAATATGTTAGCATGATGTAAATTAGACTGTGATTTTGCAGCATATCAGCTATTCTGCATGAACTTCTTTCAAACCCATGCTGGACATAGACTACCAAGTATCAGATAGCTCATGGTACCTTACAGCTTGGGGAGATAAATGTGAACAATCCATTCAGTGTCACAATGAAGAGTCTGGGTTTGGACAGCTACTCTTGGAGACCTACAGCCTTGCATACTTTACCTTAAAGTATTTGCTTGGCCATACCCACTGTTATCTCATCTTTCAGCATCTTCTTTAATTTCCCTTCTCTCCCTTCCCTCCCTAATGTGATTTTTGTCATGTTTTTCCTGTTGTCATAAATTGTGGTTAACCTCTTTGCATGAAGAGTTGTGGACTTGAACTGCTCTTACATAGCACCAGGTGTCAGCATTGGTGGTTAACAAGAGGAAACCCCATTCCCAGCAGACAGAGGGTTAATAAAAAACCAAAATGAAACAAAACCCAAAAAGAACCAACCAAAAAACACAGAGAGAAAACACCCACACAATCAACTAAGAATTGTATTTTTTTAATCTCCATAGGACAAAAAAATGCACATAGAAATTAAGATCTTGTAACAGACATCTAGCAAAGAAATGCATGTTTGTTAAAACAGAAAGTGGCACCAAATTCTCAGTTTTATATTTCTGAAAATTACAGAGCAAAACCTGTGAATTTAATGAATTGTGAAACTTGTCACTTTTTAGTACTGCAGCATCTTCTAGGGTGGGCATTATCCCTTTTCAACATGACATGGTCCTTTTTTAACCTTGTCTGCATAAGGGATAGAAATCTACTAAGCCCTAGTGACCTTCCCTTTGGAGCTCTGGGGCATGGTACCCCATTGACTGTCTCTGGCATCATCTTAGAAGTGGGTGAATCACCATCATGAAACTCTTCTCTCTGTCCCCTGTCTGCAGGTGGGCTCTGAACAAGTGCTCAAATCTAGATGAGAAGTATTACACTCTGAGAGATCTCACATGCTAGGTGCAAAGTAGGAAAGTTAACCATTGTCCCAAGTACTACCATCCCATGATAGTTTCTGAAATACGTGTGCCTATTGTCTGTTTTTGTTTCATTTTTTGTTTATTTGTGTTTGGTGTTTTGCTTGGGTTTTTTTCCTAAGTTACATCCTATTGCTAGCTTTTGCCGGGCTACTTTCCTTAGAAGACTCATCAAATAAAAACACATAGTTTGTATGCTCAGGCAGTTCTAGCAGCAAGCTTGTATTTGTAAAAATGAAAGGCAAGGTTTTACTGCCAGAAGTAACCATGAATTCATGATGAAAGGTCGCTTCTGCAAGAGAAATATTTTTTCCAAATGTAGACCCTGACTAGTTTCACTGCTCCAAAAAGAATTCTCCTCAAAGTTCACATGTATGTTGTGCACAGCTACTACAAATAGTCACTACATTGTCGTTCCTAAAAATAAGTCTTCAAGTGGCCATTGTACTGAAAAGCAATATTTCTCTACAGGCTTCTAATTTTGAGGTACTTTTACTTCACTTAAATCTTACATTGAAACGTGCATGTCATTTATTTAAAAGGAAAAGAGTGAAACATGCCTCGCCTATTTGCCTTAGATTATGTTTTCCCTGGGTGTTTTTGTCAGCTCAGGCTCTGTTGTTGATAAGAGAGGCTCTCAGGGCAGTGCGTTGTCTGGCAGGTCAGGGACAGGAGCAAGACTCTACTCTAGGTATCTTTTGTTCTCGAATTAAGAATTTAGTTCAACTTTCTCAAAGACAAGACCAGTCTGCACATCGTTTCTTCTCCAAAACTGTTCATCCTTGCCTCGCTTGCAAGTTCTGTTAGAAAGACAAATGAACCTTCTTTAAATTGGGGCCTAAGGGAACGGATTGAAATGACCCCCTCCCCTCTCCAGTTTCCCCCATTAGACTTTTTCACAGATGTTCATGCTGATTAGAGCTGGGAAATAAGGGAATATCTGTGGACCATGAATATTCATTTGTTTTTTGGCAATGAATTTCTTTCAGTATCTCTGTAGTGTTTTTTCTCCTGGTGAATGTTTGAATGAGTGAGTTAGCTGAGACAGTCCATTTTAAGAAAAATTCAGTGTACTATGGAAAGTTCACTTTCCGTGGGGTATGTGTCTTTGAACAAAAGGATGTAAAGCTGTTGATTGGTAAGAAATGTGACTTGAAACCAGCAAACACAGAGGTGAGGAGATGCCCTCTGGGAACATAGGCAATAAATGGAGAATGTAAACCAAAAGTCTGTAACACTCCACTCTAATGATCTATCTACAAGGGTAAGGTTGATCAGAAAAACTATTTGATAAATACTTTCAGCTAACAAGTTAATTGTAGAAAAACCTTTCTGTGGACAATTACTGAGAGGGAATGGTTTGTTATGAATTACTTTCCCTACTGTAGTACAGAGGCCCAGATTTGAAGAAGCTGCTGGACATGCTCTTTGAGGAGTCTGTGATGCTATCCTTAATGACACCAAATGGATATGAGCAGAAATCTATACAATTCAGAGCAGAAAATCCCATAGATTTTATTTTTTCCCTTTAAAATTTTTGAAGTGTTAGAAAATGTTGAATGGAGGTGACTGTACCTCCTACTTTTCAATCTTGTAGTTCTGCAGTAAATGTGAGGATAGAAATTGTAGTTGATATGAAGGGAGTAGCCATGCACTGCAGTCCATGAGCAGCCAGTCCAGGTAGACTGCACGCAAGAATCTTGCAGAATTCCTCTGACTTCAGTGGAAATCTACAATTACCTTTTCAAATGACAACACTGCAGACTTTGGGATCACCCAAAATTGTCATTTCTGTGTAGCACCTTAATACTTACCCAGCATGTTCTGTGGAATAACGTACACAATTTTACAATAACTATGTAATTAACTCACTTTGCTATTCCCCTCTCCAGGGAAACTCATGCTTCTATTAATGCTATTAGGAAGGTCCTATGCATAGAACAAAGAAAGTGGTGCAGCAGATGAGTTAACATGATTTGATTTGCAGATGCTTTAAACACTTAGCAGGAGACAGCTACAGAAGCTAATTAAATCACTCTAAGGTGCACAGGATTATCTGCTTTGCAAGAAACAATTTCAGTGAATTATGGTCGCCCTTTAGCTGAGGGGAAGTAAAAAGCATATTTGTTTGGAATTAAATTTCTCATGCAAAGTGCCTATCAGACCTCTCTTTCCCATACTTCTAAAATAGTCTTATTTTGTAGCCAATATGTTCTGGGAATGTGAATTTTGGTTTTGTAAGAAAGAGTGGAGCTGCTTCCAACTTTGTTACGTAAAAAATTTCCTACTTAGCTATTGATTAGGATCTGCCTTTAAGCAGTGTCTTGTGTAAAAAATTTTGTTGGTACATTCACTACCTCTCAGATACTGCATCTTATTTAGTGTACCGGAATTCCCAGTTTAAAGTAATCACAAAATTTATGGTGAAACGGATAAAAAAGGTTGTAAAATATCGATTTGGGGAATATAATAACACAACTCATCTATAATAAGAAGAAAAATGAAGCAATAATTCAGGTGTATTGAACGGCTTGCTGCTGGAAGTATTGATCTGGTGCTTTAGTGTGCAACATCGCACCTAACATTGCAATGGAAGAACAGCACTGCATTCCCCTGCTTGTTATTTCCCAAACACTATTGCCTTGTTACACGGGTCCCATAGAGCCTGGACTGCCAGCGGGGAAAGAGAGGAGCCCCCAAAATAACCACAAACCTGTAATATGTTAAGGTCAGAGTATCTTGCTGTAACAACATGCAGACACTGTGCTCCCATGCTCCTTTAGGACAATCCAGTAGTTTGCCCTTGATTGAGTTTTTTGCTCTTGCTCTCTTTGCTTTATCATATGTATTGCCTGTATTCTGTATAAATGGTACCTCTGTGCTGCCTTTTTTGATAGCAAGTAATCCAAAATGGTTTAATTGAGGAAACGTGTTTCCCTTAAATATTGACTTTCAGGAGACACATATAAAAATGCCTAACCTTATTGCAGTATTTCCTTACCGTGGCAATAAGCAAACATTGAAAAAAGGACAGCAAAGGTCAGTGGAATTTTCAAGTAAACGCCCCGACATTTCCACAGCATTAAACTCCATCATGCAACATTGCATTTCTGTTTATCTGCTGACATCTGCAGAGGTATCACACTTGATTGTTTGGCATAAATAATTTAGCAGTGAGAATTTTATAATGAGCACAGATAAGATTTACCTATGTAAAAATAATAATTAAGAAGTAACAAACTGTGCCAGGTAAAAAATAGTGAACTCTTTTAACAACGCAACGTCTTAGCAATTGTGAAGACAAACATTCCTCTGCGAGGAAGCTGCTTTATATGTGCCTGCAAACTTACTGTATCCCCCGTGATCATTATCTAGAAATATGAGCCAGACCAGACGAGCAAGTTCTGAACAGATCAGGCCTCCTGCAAATTTCAGCTAATATTGATCTGCAGGGTTTGCACTGGATCGTCAGCATTGTTTGGCTTGCAAGGTTTTCCCCCTTTAATCCATACAGGAGAGGGGGAGAGTGAAGCAGACACTTCCGATCAAGGAATGGGGGGAAGGGAGGAAAAATGAAAGGAGGAAAATAAGCTATGGCTGATGCAGCGGCCAAAGAAAATTGCTTTCTGTAAGCTGCAAGAGCCTGCAGTAAGGCTCTTGAACCATCACTAGTGAAGGGAGCACAGGTTGCGATGGTCATAGCATCTCACCATGTGCTGCTTTCCCCAGCACAAGTTCTCCCTCCATTGGTGTTTGTTTTCCTGGGCAAGGAGGGCTGAGAAGTGTGCAGTGGCCACAGCGCTGGGAGGTTTAAGATTCCTTCCATTTGCATACTTGCAGCTCTACGCTGGCTCAGGAAGCAGAAAAAGTGCAATTGTTTTTGTAACCTAAATAACATTTCTAGTTTAGAAACCCCAGGGGAAAAATCATTGTCAAGCTGGCAGGTTGAGATGGCATGATGATAAATGACTGAGGTGTGTGTTCTGACTCTGCAGGGACACGTGAGGTAAAGAATCCCCTCTTCTCTTGAGCTCTTTGCATCTACAGTCAGGAAGGGACACTTGCAATCTGAAGACACACTCTTGCCTCTGGAAAGGACCATGACTTTCTTTTCACTGAAAGAATTGTTTTCTTGTGGGTTAAGGTGTTTGTGGTATAAAATCTTTTCAAGGCATTGGCAATGCTTGTGATTTTTTTTCTGCCTCTGGTGATTGCAGTCAGAGAACAGACAAAAATTTGTGTTATAAAACACAGGAAGCAGCTATGGCGTGGGTTGTCAATAGGCAGTTAAGCATTTTCAGTGTTTTTTTAGAAAGCAGTTTGAGGCATACACTGTTATTGGCCAAGGAAAGTTTTCTTGCAAAAAAATTTCCTGGGAATTTGTGTAATAAAGTCTAAAGCTGAATGAAATTCATCACAGATACTTTCTCAAATTTGTGCAGTATTTTGCTAATAACTTTTGTCCCTCTAGATTTCACAAATTTGGTAATTTGAGTTTTTATGAAAAGTTGGGGTTTTTTTCCAAAGCATTACTTACAGTGCCAGGGTTTTTTTTCAGGGAAATTGATTTTTTCACATAAGCTCTCATAATGAATATTTCTTTTGCATTAAAATTCATAAAAAATGTCTCATTTGGTTATTTATTACTTTTCAGAAACTCTGCATATATAAAACTGATAAAGGCTCCATATTTACATATCTTACTGGTCAGTTTTCACTATTGTTTTCATTTAAAATGGTGTAAATCAATTGGGATCCTTTAAGTTTCAAAAACTTCGTTACTTAGAAGCAGCTGAACAACTTGGTGAAGGTCAAGGAAACTCTTTATGTTACTTGAGTTCTCTATTAAATTAGGAATCTAATAATCAACCTTTGTAAAGTTCCATGAGATTATTCTAAGAATTGCATTCCCTACAGTCCTTACAGTAAGTCTTGACAGCCTTACTACAAGTGTTTAGTGGACTTTCTTTCTTGCATTATGATCTCCACTATCCCATTTCACAGCCGTACTTGACTGATAGGCTTTGTTGGACTTGGGTTATCTCCCCCTGCACCCTGAGCTAAGCCTGCTCACTTCTCTGCTGGCAGCACTGGCAGGATCCCCTCTTAATGTTTGCTTTATGCTGGTGTTAGGGCATTTTCCATCTCCTCTAAAACCTCTGTTGGACCATTGTTGCTGAAGGAAAGCTGGGTAGCCTTTAATATGATTTAGGATCCTAGTATGTGTATTGCAATTACAGATATGGGTACAGTAGGTAAAGCCACACACTGATTCAAGTCCCGCATACCTCTTGGGCAAAATAAATACCGGCTCTGTCTTCTGCTGGCTTTCACTTCTATACTTGTTTTGTTAGTTCCATGTAAGTATTTATCCAAGCCTTTTTAATATGGTCTGAATAGAGCTGCTTTACAAGGTACTTTGACAATTGCTGGTACCTTCTGAGAGCGCAGGATGGTTATGTACACAGCATTTTCTTATTAGAAAGTTTCCTGTGGCATGTGTATGCAGCTTGATTTCTGCTAAGTTCTAGTCTGGTAAAACAGAGAGGAAAAAGGCTAGAGGAATTATATTACCTTGTTAAATTGCTCAGAGCATATTTAGATAAAGAATTACTTGGTGCTTTTCATAGTACATTATGCAGTTGCTTTTTTTCCCCAGTCATCTTTTTTGCATTTTGTACTTTGTTATTTTGATGATGCTAAAAGAAAAAGAAACAAACTCTTCTCTGTAATTCATTCCAAAGAACGTACCATCTTTTTCTATTTTCTTGCTAAAACCAAATTGTGTGCAATTTGTAGGAAATTGAAACCACATTTTTCACTTAACTTTCCAAAATTAAAATTTATGAGGAAAAAGAAGCAATAAAGCAGTTACAATCTGGTCATCTATAATTATCTCTGTGGTTGGAGTAGTTCCACATTTAAAGGAAGTGACACCAAAAGTTTATCAGGCTTGTGTCACTACCAAAAATTTCACTTCTCTTTTATTGTTTCAGACCACAAGAACTGCTTAAACAAGTATTAAGCACTTGGAAATTATCTTGGTGTGAAAGGAATTGGGTGATCTGTAAAAACTAAAGCTTTTCTTCTGAGAAACATAGAACAATATTTATCTTCCTTGTTCATTCATTTTAGAATATTGATGTTAAAATAAATTTAACAAATTGTGCTCTTTAGGCTGATTTGATGGAATTAGTTGTGAAAAAGCTTAATTTTCCTCTAGATCTATTTCTATGTATGTGTTTCACATTATTCCTTTTCTTTTGCTGTTACGTTTCCCCTCCACTGCATTGCTTGCTCTCTGAGAACAATGGAAATGACAGTCCAGCGCCAGAGCTCTTGACTGCTCCAGCTCTAGAATGTTAGTGGCACTTGCTTTAGTTTTCTCATTTTGCCTTTTTTGTCTCTGAATTAAAATCAGGCCAAATGATGGATGCCCGTTACAATCAATTGTTTCAGACAAGCACCAAAAGTATTGTAGGATTCATTTACATTTAATCAAATTACACTTTATTTGCAATTCAGGGAAATGAGAACTCTGCAGTAAATCAAATATTTCCTCTCCAAGGGCCCCATTCAGCAGAAAATATCCACAGTCTTCCAAGCTGGTGCCTCAATGTATGTAGCAAATCTTCCAGCGGGAGGAGAGCTTGTGCCAACAAACCTTCTCTCACAGTGGCTTTTCAACATTTTTCAGGGTTGTGGACACCTAAATGTTTTCCAGCACAAATGCAGACCCTTGAATAATGAATTGTGCAGTGACTTTAAGCCCACTGACAATAGGCTTACATCTTTCTTAGTTTCCTTTCATGGACCACCAGGTTGCAGGACCTCTAGGGTACTGGAAGTCAGCGCGCCACAGATTGGAAAATACTGATCTTGCCTTTGTAGGTCCTGTTATTTTAATGTGAAATTAATGACAGTCACTAAATGTCTTTTTCTTTTTTCTGGGACGTTGCATGTCTCCGGAAGGTTTCATAATGGCTGGGAAAAAATTAAAAGTGCAAATGCCTTTAAAAAGCTTCAAATGGAATAAATTCTACTGGAAGGCAATAACACAGTGTTGAGCAGATATTAATTTTTACTGATTAGTGCCTTAAGAAGAAGTTAAAAAACTTTATTTGCTTTGGAATAGGAGATAGTCTTTAACTCACAGCTCCTTTCCTGTGCAGTTTCCTACTGAAAAATTGTGCCCAACGAGTGA
The DNA here is from genome assembly GCA_028858755.1 of Ara ararauna. Lineage (NCBI taxonomy): Eukaryota > Metazoa > Chordata > Aves > Psittaciformes > Psittacidae > Ara > Ara ararauna. The sequence continues at coordinate 2,259,627 of CM054386.1, forward strand.
CTCTTTCATCCTTGCCTATCGAAGCACCGAGGAAGAAATTTTGAATCTTGTTGCCTGTGACTGTTCACTTATTTAGTCAGCTAAAACTTGAATGATAGCAGGACCTCTATATTGCCTGATGCTGCTAGTGACCACCTGCGAGACACTGCAAACTGCAGATCCGCAGTACCAGTGAGAAACAGCAGAACTTTCAGTCTCAGACTTCTGCTGTGATTTTGACTCTGTTAGTTACAGTCATAATTTTTATAATATTTAGAGTCCTAAAAGTTTGTTTGGGTGTCTGCTAGGATTCTTAAATAGACATAGATACCTAAATTTTATGGCTTTGTGGCTGTTTGTTCCCCAGCTCTAAAATAGACATCTAATGCAGGACTATTATAAATCACAGGAAATATATAATGCCAAGTAATGTGGAAAGAGCGCTTATACTATGGCAAAAAAACACTTCGTAGGTACCTGAGAGAGAGGGTTACTTCACTCTTGCTATTGGAAAAACATCTTCATTGCTGGGGAAATATCCTGAGACTTAAGGACCCCACAGCCATAATCTGATTGAAATACAGAGATGTTAATGCTTAAAAAGAATTCTGACTAAATCATGCAATGTCTTCTTCAATGCCGTAGGATTGAAAATCCTAATCAATAATAAATAATGATTTGCATGCTTAGCAGTCAAATGTAATAACAATCAACCCTGAGTACTTTTTCAAGAGTACTTGAAACTGAATTCTGCCATCTGATACTTACACCAGACTTTGGGACTTTAGTGAGCCAGTGTCCATCATACGTGATTCACTGAAGTAACATAATGTTGCATCTATGGTATTTCACAGTGTAACACTTTAAAACAGGTTTGGATCAGTCCCATTTCTCCATTTGCAATAATTTACTTTCTGAATATTTGAATGTTGGGAAGAAATAAAAAGAAGTGTAGAGCTTTTTCTAGCTTTGTTTAGGTGCCCGGGAGATGATGTGTTTAGTTTCCTTTTATATGTGTTTCCGTCCATGGTTTATTTGATAATTGTGATAAACTATTGAAATAGTTTTTGAAGGGGGCTCTATCTGTCATGCTGCTGGTGTAGGCAAATTGCAGAAAGGGAGTGAAAGGTCTAGGTCATCTGGAGTAGAGCAGGAGGATACTGTGGTAATCATTTACGTCTTTTCCTCATTCACTTTTGTGTTATGCAAGAAGAAAAGTTTGGAAGAAAAAAGTGATATTACGTTTTTCTTTCCTATTTGGATAAAGTACGTAACAGTTTTCAAGTCCTAGACTTAAATACCATTGTTGTTTCTTTCCCACCTTTGGCTGTGGTGAGCTAGGATTCATCTCCTGCAGCAGTAATCTATCACTTGTTACAAGCTGGAAGCAGGATTGTCCTCTTTCTGAGCCTCTGTACACACGGATATACAGCATATGCAAAATTATGCTAGGGGATGCAGTTAACACATTTTCAGCTGCACAGCTAGTTATAAACAAACACGCACATACCCAGAACATTTTTATATGGCTTCATTTAGGAGGGGATTGTTAGGTCTTTGTTAAGTAAAGATGTAAAAATAGCACATTTTTAAAGACAATCAGTTATGCAAGGACATTAGTGTCTAATAAGGTGCAGTACTTTGTCAGTGTCCATATTTTACTCAATCAGCTACCACTTAAATTTATTTTGAATCATTACCTTTGCCACCGCATGTGTATCATCCACTCAGTTAGTGAAGAGACCACACAACGTAAAAATCAATGCCAGTGAAGTGAGTAAACTCCACTGGTGGGAATCTGTAGTCTCAAGAGACATCTAAACTGTGGTCTGTACCCCCCTGGCTGTCCCCAGGCTCTGCAAGTATAGGTACTGCCAGCCCAGCCTTCTAAAAGGGGTGCCAGGCACCAGCGCAGTCTTTTCAGTGCAAAACCAAAGTGTTTTTTTTCTGAAGCCAAAGATATTAGACATTTTTGTAATTTCTTCCCTGCACGGAGCCAGTTTCTGATAGCCTTTGGGCCTGCTTTCAATAGCAGCTAAATGCCAAAATACAAGTAACTCCTCTTTCAAGTGTGCAATGCAGTCAGATAGTGCAAGAGGCTGCTCCTTCCCATCTCTGTCCCTGTGTCCTCCTCGGTGAGCTGAAGTGTCCTTATAGCAAGTGGTTAGATACCAAGACAAAAGGCTTGGCATGCACGGGGATCCTAGGGGAGGAAAAAAACCTTCACTCTCGAGTTGCAGATACACAGCGCAAGAGAGCAGAAAGCAGAGATGCCCCAGGCCAGTGCGGTGGAGCTGGCTTGGAGCAGGAGCAGCATCATCAGTGCATTGCTCTGCACAGACTAATTAACTCTGGCAGCCAGGTGCTTAATACTTCGTGCACTCGGGGCCTTAGTGAGTTTGTCTGCTTAAGTGCATTCTTGCATACTGCTGATGGACCCAGAAGTATATTTATACATATTGCTTACTGCCTGGAAAGCTACAAATCAGTTACTGATAAGTATGCCACTTCCAGCAAGATTAATGTTAAATTCCTCCTTTTAGACCAGCAACTTGCAAATTGCTAAATTAGATTTAACCATTTGAATGCTCTTTTTTCATGTCACACTTGCAACAGCTTTGTTTTTATCAACCGATGATACTGTTTGTTGTTGGTATTGAACTTTGAGGCATATTAATACGATACACATGTATTTTGGCGGCAGCTATTTATAATGACAACAGTTCTCATGAAATCTACTAGAAACAAATTTGTACAGAATAATGTAATCCGTTACAGTGGGGTTTGGGCTTTGGTTTGAATTGGATGGAAGGAAGGTATTTGTTTTATGCAGGAGAAAATGGGCAATACCATGCTACTTAGAAGGCATTTTATTGATGAATTCAGAGCTGGGATGTGAATTTTCCTAAAGGCTGCCAATGATACCTAGAATATTAGGAAATAAAAAAGTACAAATGCATGATTATAAACCTGCAGATTCTGGTTATCCATGGTAAATTTTTATCTTCTCTGCTATTTTTCTGATAATCTTGCAATCTTTAATCTGTTTTTTATAGCTCTGCCTTGAATTAAGGAAAGTATAATATTTCTGGTTTAAGAAAAATTAATCCAGTAACACTTTAAATATTTTTTTAAATCCTATTAAAAAAAAAAGTGTCTCATTTTGGTGAACCGTGTTTGAGTTCAGGGAAGTTTCAGCTACCTCAGAATAAGAGTTAGTGAGTTGGCAGACAAGCATGGATGAGTGCAGGGATGTGGTTACTGCTCTGGGGTGTCACCAGCCATCAGAGATGTTTTGCTGCATATCCCTAACTCAGCAGTGACCACCAAAAAAACCAAAGGTTGGTTCACTCCTGCTGTAAATGAAACATTGGAAGTGTTTCATAACAGGAGAGTGAGTGTCAATCTGATTCCTTACTTCCTCACCTTTACATTTTCCTCTTGCAGCATCAGCTTTGTAGGCTGACAGTTGCACCTGGGATATTTTAATTTCCATACTCATCTTGCTGGCTTACCAAGTATATTCTAGGTGGTAAATTGTGATGGTGGGAGAGAGCCAAGATGCAAAGGGAGTGATATAGGCAATTATTTTTACTCCCTCTTCTCTTATGCCTGAGAGGCTCCAGATTCCAGATTAGTGATCTCTCTGTAGGCGTGTTTGGAGGCTACTTAACTCCTGTTTGGGGGCAGAGCTGCAGTATTTGTTGATTTCTCTGTAATTGACTTGCAAGGTGATCTAGCGCCAGCAATTTAGTAAAGGCCTGCTCAGCCCCAGAGCACTCATTTTGTCATGAGCATAAGCCCTTGGCAGTGCTTGCTCATCACCTCCAGCACCTCCCCTCCTCTGCTGAGCCTCAGATCCCCCCCAAGCGCAGTGGTGGGAGGAGACCTGCCAGCAGAGCTGCTGTGCAAATAGGGCACTAATGGTTTGCGAATCTGAAGATGGTTAACTGATCTGTGCATTCAATTAAGATGAGTTTCTCAGTTAACAGGCACCCTGGGAAGAAATGAGTTACTTTCATTTCTGGGATTATGAGCACTTAATGAAGAAGACATATCAGAATTCTGCCTGTGTTTCATGAGATAACCCTAAAATGCAGCACAGATTTTCACCTTACTCGTCTAGCAAAAAAACTTGCCTGGTGAGAGGGAGAAATCGATGCCTGTACGAGTTTTCTTGCAGACAGGCTCACAGGGCTGAATGTAAAGTGGCATTGCCTGCAAAGTTGGATTTTACTTTATACTTTTCTTGAGGTCTACCACTTTGCTTGTGACTTGCCTATTTGAAATTATAATTCAAAATGTAATTTAAATAATGTTTACCATATTTTTTCTGTACGGCTTACAATGTGAGTAGAACATTGGAGAAAGATGGATGTATCTGACTAGAGGTGGAGGCTTGGTTATCTCATGCATACATGAAAAATATAAAGTAAGTGCCAACCAGTAAAGTTTCAGCCAGTATTACTATAGTTTCATAAAAATTGCCAGAATGATTCTGCTTTATACTGGTTAAGGATCTTGGACAAAGTGAATTTAAGATGAGTTTATGCTGAGCTTAAATGACTAACAAGCACATTCAGGAGAAACAAGGAAAACATAAATATTTCACACCAGTTTTGCACTGACACTGCTGACAAATGGAAAGGATTTTTGTGGGGATGATACTTTGTTTGGGGGACTTCCCTTTGTATTGCAACTTCAGAAGGAACAGGAGGTATCACTGTTTTTCATTAACTGTTACAGCTAAACTGAGCCAGCAGCTGACTGTCCTTAGTGACCAATCGCCTGGAGAAGCACAGCCACTTTTTCTGAAAGGGGCTGAAGTTTCTTACCCCTGTCTTATGCTTGCAGAGACTGATGGAATATCTATAGTTGTAAGCAGAAGTGATGAATGATATACCAGGGAGAAGACAAAAGGCAGGAAGGACTGCTTTCACCTGAAGACATTGACCATTTGCGTTATGTTTGACATGTAAGACTGCTTACACTGGTGAGCTAGCAGGGCATGGCATGTTCAAAATAACATGCCATGGGCTGAACCCACTGCTGCCAGAGCAAATCACCTATGTCAAAGGAAATCCTCTACTAAATGTGCTGTTCTCCCTTGCAGTCCAAGTTATTCACTAAGGAGCTGGGCTGGCTTTTTGTCAGTGGCGCAGAAATACCTGTAATAAGGGGGGAGGTCATGGGGTTCTTGGTGTCCATGGAAAATAGGGTCCCAGTCCTGAGAAAGGCTGCTGGAAGAGGGGAGCAGACTGGGAAACACTGGCAAAGATGTGTCTCTTCCAAAGGTGGATTTGGTAGGTTTAGGTGCTGCATTGAGTACAAGATGTGACAGCAGGTGAGGACCTCATGCATGCTCCCATTTATGTGTGTGGGAAGGAGGTGCTGAAGAGGGTCTGTGACTGCAGTGAATCAGTCACCCCTCCTTGGCTGCAGGCTGGCAGCTGAATCTTTGTGGGGACATGAGTGTTAGTCTACTTGGGCTGAGGAGGAAAATAAGTCACATTTGCTGTTTGATTGGTGAGATCTTTTCTTGGGTATAATCAGTGCAGTAAAGAATAATTTGGAAGTTTTCTTTGCCCCTTCTGGTAGGAATAAGTAAAGATACTTGGTTTTCAATACTGTATTGGTCAGGATCATCGCAGCCACTTCAGAGGGAGAGGAAAACCTAATTAGAATTGTTGTTATGAGCCTACTGTACCTTGGCCATTGGTAGATGAGTCATGCCATACTACTTGCTTGTTTACTGGCCTCCTCAGCGACTCACCTTGGTTAATTAATTAATTAGTTTCAGTTAAATTATTTTCACATACGGATAATTTTCTTTTTCCCACCACCCAGTACCCCATTTCATTAAAACAAGCATGTAATGACCTTTCTGCAAAAAGAAAAAAGAAAAAGGAAAGTCATTGACGTGGTTTTCCATCATTTATAAATTACCTTGGAAAGCAACAGAGGAGGTCCTTAGTTTGCTCCTGAGGTATGGCTAGTCGGTGCATGTAAGGCAAAAGCAATACTGCATCCTTAAAGAAACCTTGAATAAGGTTTCTTTAACTATTGAGCCTAACTCTGAGATCTCCCCTGCTGTGAGCCATAAGTTGCTGGTAGGCTTGTTCTAGAGAGTAATAAGTATTGTTGTTTAGCAATTGTGTTGTTGAAATTCAGCTCCACTATGTCTGACAGTATTTATCTAAAATACTTTCCCTGGTGCGTGCTCAAGTTCCAGTAAACCGTGTCTTATTGTGCGACCTTTTCATTTTCCAGTGAAAAGGGATCAGCTCGTCAGATAAAAGCTACAAGCTGGAGTACAGGGAAAATGCGTGCTCAGAAAATCCGAGCATGATTGAAAACAAGATGTGTTAAATCAATGCAGTTTATCGCCTGCCTATTCCTGGCAATTGCTGTTCTAAGCTCATTCTGAGCACACACTAGATGATAAAAGTATAGTGTCACAGTGCTCACTGGGGTGTGAGGGCAGGGAAACATGTTTATCAGACAGGCTGGTATGATTTTTTTTTTAACCCTTGATAACAGTTGTCAAATTTTTTGCAAAAATAACCTCTGAAAAATTATAGAAGCAAGCGATGTAAATGCTGCTCAAATCAGAAACTACCGAGAGCTCTTAAATTATACATTTCTACTTCAGTGTTATGAAGTAGCAAACGACAAACCCAACCGTTTTACTTTTAAACAATTTGCTGCCTCATCAAGGATATATCCAAAATGGTCCTGTTGCTTTCAAGAGAGTAGCCTTATCGCAATGTCATGTGGAGAAATCAAAGCTAATGTTTAGAAACAAAGATATTTGTTTGAAAACTATTGTTTTCTCAAGGGATTTAAGCTTAGTTATGGGAAAAGATTAAAGACCTAAATTAAACCTCACAGGAGGTCAGTGTCTGCCATCACACCTATGATGTTCATTACAGCTAGGCACAGTTCATCTTATTTTATGATTCAGCTCTACTTGTGTTTCTCCGTGAATCTCATTTGCAGAGATTTCAGATGTGATAGCTGGTGTTTTTCCAATTTTCTCTCTTGAAGATTCTTTTTGCTCTGACCACAGTACACTTACGCATCAGTAGTCTACAGTTTTGAAAAACAGCCAAATTGAGGCTAAGATACTTTCTGATAGGAATGGCTTTGGCATTGAGACAGGACACTGAGGTTTTCATTTATGCCTATGGTAGTAGGCTTTTTTTAAAGGAAGTGAAAAGAAGATGAGAAATAGCAGGTTAAAACTGAATGAGAGAGGGGTTATTCAAAAGGAAATATTTCTGTATACCAACATGTTGCAACAACAGTTTTCAATGCTTTCTACCCCAAAGGAGTTTGCGAAGGCTGACAAAAAGATGACATGCAAAATTATGGCTATGAAAATTTTAAAGGTGTCTGCACCTGCAATGTAGGATTAAAGATGTCCATGCAAAGAAAAAATGTAGAAAATCTGCATAGGACAAAAAGAAAGCAAAGGTTACATGAGGTGACATTTAGCATTTCCTACACTCTGTATGTTGCATCTCTGCATCAGTTTCTGAACCAACAGTTTAAAAATAACTGCAGCATCTTTATTTTTTAAAAACCCAAATACAGATGTAATAATTAAGCTATTAAGGTTATATGAGGCACGCATTATGTTCAGTTTTGGCTTGTGTGCATTTTTGTGCTTGTGTGTATGTGTACACGTGTATTCCATTGAAGGGGTAATGCACTGAGAGCTAGCCATTTTCAGTAAATTTTTTGCTGCATGCTCATGCGCGTTACCAGAATGTGTCTGACAAATAGGAAAATATTCACATGTAAATGCCATTCTTTCCCTTTTTATAATGACCGCCAAAGATGCATCAATTAACCTAGATGACTAGATGAAGTAACCATGCATTTATTTCCTTCTGTCCCTCTGTACATATATCCCCAGTCAATTCTACCAACCTGCTCTGAAATTGCTTGTTTAAATTCCAGTGCCTGAAACTGGACTCGGTTTCAGACTCCCTTAAGGCCAAATCTTCCCCATTAGACAAGAGGTCAGTGCAGTCAGAGGAGGAAGAAACTCTGAAGCTCACAAATTGTTTGACTTCTTATTTTCAAGCCAGATTGCAGGTTGCTATGAATGAGCATTCAAAGTAAATGTATTTTGAGAAACCAATACATGATTCTCACTAGACAGATCTGGTAATTTCATTCTGTAACTTTCATAAAAAATTTGGATCAAGACATGCATTCCTTGCATCTTCAGCACACTGCTGGCTGCAGAGGCTGATCTAGGTGGGAAGGGAATAACTCCTCTGGTTCTTATTTGCTGGGGAAAAATTGTTACCATGAAGAGAATATCACACCTATTATATTTGTAACAACATTGATGAACACAGTGGAGCTGCCTCAAACACTGATCTGTTGCATCTTTAATTCAAGTAAAGAGCAGTCGGAAGGGAAACTCAAGAGATCTAAAACTAGATGAACATGAGCTGGCAGTGTGCGCTTGCAGGCCAGAAAGCCAACCGTATCCTGGGCTGCATCAAAAGGAGTGTGACCAGCAGGTTGAGGGAGGTGATCCTGCCCCTCTACTCTGCTCTTGTGAGACCTCACTTAGAGTATTGTGTGCAGCCCTGGTGTCCTCAACATAAAAAGGGCATGGAACTGTTGGAACAAGTCCAGAGGAGGGCCATGAGGATGATCAGGGGACTGGAGCACCTCCCGTATGAAGATAGGCTGAGCAAGTTGGGGCTGTTCAGCCTGGAGAAGAGAAGGCTGCGTGGAGACCTCATAGCATCCTTCCAGTATCTGAAGGGGGCCTATAGGGATGCTGGGGAGGGACTCTTCATGAGGAACTGTAGTGATAAGACAAGGGGTAACAGGTTCAAACTTAAACAGGGGAAGTTTAGATTGGATATGAAGAAGAAATTCTTTAGTGTAAGGGTGGTGAGGCACTGGAATGTGTTGCCCAGGGAAGTTGCGAATGCTGCATCGCTGGCGGTGTTCAAGGCTGGGATGGACAGAGCCTTGGGTGGCATGGTTTAGTGTGAGGTGTCCCTGCCCCTGGCAGGGGGGTTGGAACTGGATGATCTTAAGGTCCTTTCCAACCCTAACTATTCTGTGATTCTATGATTTGTCTCAGCTCTGCATTTTTCTTATTGCTTAGCACACGGTGGTGTCTGTTTGGGCATTGCACAGCAATAAAATATAGGCATTCTATTTTGGGTATGTCTATCTCTTTCTAATTACAAAAATGATATGATGTCACAGTTTGATTTTGAAAATGGAAAGTCAATGCACAGGAGTATGTCTAAGTATGGAGTACTGAGACCAGAAAAGAAAGGAAATTCTGAGTTAGCACTGGAAGGGCCTTTCTAGCTCAAACCTTTCTTGCAGGCTCTTGCTGTCCCACCCACTTCCGTTTTCCACTGCTTGTGGGAATAAACACTCCAGGGAATGTCAGTGGAAAGGAAACTTTATAAAAAGCAAGCCAAATTCCCAACAACAACAACAACAAATAGCTCAAATTCTTGCATGTTTTCACTTAACGGCCTTTAATTACAAAGAAATAGTCTTTGCTGGGAGATTTGCAAAACAGACTTTTCTTCATTTGATGATGGGGTTTTGCAGTGTTTTGGGTTGTTTTGTTTTTTTCCTGTCTTTGTAGAACAGTCATAAAGAGGCTACCATATATAAAAGTTGTTGGGTAGGCTTTGCTTACAGCATGCCATGTCAAGATGTTGCTTTATAATATCATCCAGTGTTAGTATAGCAAGGGATTTTGGAACCTGGAGTTTGATATTAATGTGGCCTGTCTTGTCCTATTCCTGTCTCCCTGAGTCAAGGTTTTATTTTGTTAGGGTCAGGGGCTTCTAACAGAAATCACCTAGGGCTTACAGACAGAAGCTACAGACTGGTAGCAAAGGGTTAGATACCCTGGTGACAGCATCTTGCCTCTAGGAGAGGCTGGAGCTCCTGTTTTCCACCTCCTCAAAGAGCCCATGCTTGGTAAGAGTGGGGGTTTGGAAGCCACAACCTTTCGTGTGACTACTGTCAGTTGTTGCTGCTTCTACCCCATGCTGCTATTTCTCAGCAGAAATATAGATTAAAAAGGAAGAGAGCTCCTTATATCTGAGTGGAGGAAGAGGCCAAATGTCTACAAGAAATCCTTAGGTGTAAAATGCCTCTCAAGATGCTAAGGTTGAGAGGCTCCCATTGAAAAGTCTGCCTTCCTAGCTGCCCTTGATTTTATTTAAAATATTAATTTTCCGTGCCTTCAAATGTTCTCACCTGGTTTAATCTGGGCATGGACAGACACGTTAAATGTGTTCCTGGCCTGCTGTGCATTGCAGTGACAGTCCTGCAGCATTTTTCAAGGATCTTTTCATACTCTTCTGTGGCTATGAGGTATTGAGATGGGTAACTTTGTGTGTCTTTGCCACAGAGCCAACTTCTGTTTAGTTTTGATGAAGTTTTATCAGAAGGGAAAAAAATCAAAGCAACTGCATTGTAGACCCTAAAGCCCCATCTCATTGACATTATAGTTCAGATTTTGCCGCTAGGCGTTTAATTTTTTTTGTAGAATCAACTTTAGAGAAAAAGGATTTATGAAGAGATAAAGGTAGAGTCTAAAGAATCTTCATCCATTCCACTCTTGCAGTCACAACCTCCTGGACATAATCTGAAGCCATTATAGCTCTGCACTTCTGCAGGTCATTCTTACCTTCTTCAAACTCTCCCCCCCATTGCCTCTGCCTTCCAAAAAACCCAGTAGCTCTCTGGTGCACCACAGGAGCAAGCACTGTGTGACATTTAATTCCCATGTGCAGCCTTTCCTTGGGTATTTCACTTAAAGCAGTCAAGACCAGATTTCTCATCTGAGATAGGGACGGTCAGACCTGTGGACCTGAAGCCAATTTTTTGTAGCCTTCAGCCTTTTTCTGTTTTTGTTATTTTAGCCCTTAGAGTCCTTTCCCTCTCCATGCAGTCTTTTCCACTGGAAAAGCATATGGGAAGTTCATAGGTCTAAGTGCTGCTTTCTCATTGGTTTTAAGACAAACAGAATGAAAAGGAAACAAGGGCTGAAAAAGAAAAAGAATAAATGAAACCATGAATGCATGGGAAACAAATTAACTGAATATGTTTTACATTCAGAAATATTTCCATAACGCTTCTATGTAGTGTGTGTTTATTTTTCTTTGAACAATAACGTTAAAATGTGTCTAATTCAATTACTCTGCATTCACTGAATGAGTTTTCCTTGGTGAAGAGTTCTCCTACACTACCCCGAGCTACAGATTCCATACGATATTTGAACAGGTCCTTTTAATTGCTGATATCGAGTGTCGATCGTTCTGCTGTAAGTTGGCAGCATGGTCAGAGAAACAAATTCTCTCTCAGATACATCAGACAGTCATTCAATTAACAACCAAAGCTTTATTGACACAGTAGGAATTCATTATGTGAAATTTTAAAAAAAGCCCTCCATGACTAGTTAAAAAAAAAGAAATATTTTTAAAGATGGTGGATTACCTTCATGCAGTAATTAAAATTATTCATGCAGAATTTGAAATTATAGTTATGGTGGAAATATTTTTCTCGGAGGCATAACCAGCATTTCTGTTGAAAAATAAGTTGGACTTTGAAAAGACAAATATAATGTACACATCCTTATTTCCATAGACTTTGTGCATTTTCTTGATTAAAAGCCTCAGATTTTATAACGTATGGCTTTAGACTTGCTGCATAAAGAGCTTCATGGCTTATTCTGTTAGAGTCTAATTTGAAAGAAAGTTCTTCCTCAAGGGTTTAAGAAGTAATTCATAAAATGGGAAGAATAATAAATATTGTGCCTTAACTCATACACTAGGATAGATAGACAGATTTTGTACACCTGGGTGTAATTTTAGTTAATTCACACAAGAGACAGGCTGAAAGTTTATTGTTTGGAAGGAGAAAAATGGCTTAAATCTTGTATTTGCAAAAATGATTATATTAGCTTTAAATGAAAATGCTACTCTATTAATGGCTTCAATAAGCTTTGCATTTGGAAAAGTATTTTAATATGAAGTTACCTGAAGTTTACTGCAACTTAAAATATGTAAGTGAGGGAAAAGTACTTACTTTGATTTATATGTCTTTTGGAGGTGTAATTATTGGCTTTTTACTCACCTATGTAAAACAATGTACTTTTGTAAATGGATTTCTGGCCACTTTACTCCTTTTTTTTCCTACATAAAAAGTAAGCACTGTCAATCAAAGAATTTTAAGGTTTATTTCCTCTTTAGAAATGATTGATAGCCTTTTAGATTTACAAGTTGACAAGTTAAAGGGTTCTATTGGTATAATTATGTACTAAATTCACAGTCTTTCAATTTAAATGTCCTTTTAAAACCACAAGATTATCATACCTGTATTTTGAAAAGTGGGCCAGTCAGTTTGGGTTGGTATACAAATTGCTTCCATTAGCCTTGGGACCTATTTGAATTTAGTACAGTTTTTTAAAGTTAGTAGTACTTTCAATAGTACTTTTAAAATTTAGAGTAATGGGATTGCATTTTAAGTACAGTATTTGTTAGCTTGTTTCTAATGTATGGATGTCAAGAACACAAACAGAGAGTTTGTATTTCTTATTGATTCTTTTTTTTCTTATCATGGAAAAACAAATGCAACCCCATTCTTTGAATTAGAGTAATGGGAAAAGTGTTACTGTGAATGGACTTCAAAGGCAGAGACCAGGCTCCTGTGTACTCAGGGCAAAGGCAAAACATTGTCTTAGCTGTCACAAATGGTAGCCTGAGCTCTGGCTCTTCCACAGTGCTTGGAGATCAGAATATCACCTTTTCCTTGGAGTTTTGCCAGCTACTGACACAGGAACTAGTGTGGCCTTAACACTGAAGGTGGGGTTAAGTATTTAAATAGGGCTTTTTCTTTAAGATATGAGTAATTACATTTGACTTTGATTATAAATGTACTGAGGAATGGAGGGCTGATCTCATCCAGTCTGTGGTTAGATGTTCAGGCAGTTAGAGATTTTTTTCTTATTTATTTTAATTAATATTGAAAGGGTTGAACAGTGGAAGGCTGAGTGATATTTGACAGCTACAGTTTAGGACCCAATCCTGCAAATTGCGGTGTGCAGCCTCTCCCCACCACTGAAGTAAAGCTGAAGCTATTTGAAGCAGAAAGTTTTCAGTATTTCTCAGAGGATGCTTGATGCCTGATGAGATTGGACCATAAAATTAACATATATTTTTTGGTCATTTAGTTCACAAAATACTCACAGGAAATACTCTGTGGATTTCAAATGTGTTGAATGTGTGGGAAGATACGAGAAAATGACTGCTATCTCTGGGGGGATTTCAGAACTGGCCTCCATTTATAATATTGCAGAATTTAGTAACTACCTTCCCAAAGGATGTAAAGGGAAAATGGCCATAAACTAGACTGAATTAGAGAAGAAACACATTTCAAAGAACCACACTAAAATCGTCTAACATATTTGCAAAGAAATGTAAATTAGAACTGTAGTGGGTGGGTTTTTTTAATCTTTCCGAAGTACTGTTATTTTTTATAATACATATAAATAGAATTAAATTAATTTATTGTAAAATTTGAAGCAGGTCTAAACTAAATGTGTCCACAATAGAAACCATGTAAGGAAACTCAAAAGGTAATGAAACTAGTGGTTTACAAACCCAGGTACTCTGATGTTTTCTGCAAAACTACACAACAGAGTGGGCAACATGTGGGTAGGGTGTAAAAAGAAAAATGGGGAAAAAGCCAAATCATCCCAAAACCAACAAGGGCACAAGATGGGGAAAAGCCTTATTCTCACTCTTTCCATACAATGACCTGAATATAAATAAAAGATCAAATTCAGATATTCCTGATAAAAGGAAATGCATGTGGAAAACTGAGGAGGGTACAGGGATGCCATGATCTTTGGGGCAATTAAAAACTTCTGATAATAATCCAGAAAGTAAAGTAAAATCCAGAAAGATTTCTAGTCTTGTGGTACCATAACACTAACATTTCAGGATATGCTCAGAAGTTTCCTTTCTGATATTAGAGAAATGTCGAGATTCTGCTGGGCTGTCTGCCTTTCCAGCCAGTCCCATCAGCCACACACCTCTGTCTCACTGCTGTTGGCTAGATGTGCATTCCCCAACACAGCCTTCTGCCCCAACTTGCGGTAGCATCGCTAAGCCTCCTTTCAGAGCTGGGATGTACTGAAGGTCCAGGAGGATATAAAAATCCGACTCTTTGGTTGCCAGTGGGACCATCTGCTGTAGAAATGTGATTTGGAAATAATAATTTAAATGGAACAGGTTCTTGAAAAAGTGGACTGTTCTGTGAGACTGTTTATGGAACAATAATTAATTAAAAACAAGCCAGGGATTAGATATTACTTTAATGATAACAATGTGGTCTGGCTAAAAATCTTTAATATTAGGAGTGTGAAGTTATATTCTTTTCACTTGAAAGGTAAAAAAATTGTGCCATGTTTATCAGACTGATGGAACTGTGTAACTTGTTTTGAGATAAGCATTGTTGAGCCACATGGGAGTGCTTACACAAGTGAGGCTTGGAGATAGAGTTTGATGCTAAATCTCTTTGCACTAATCAGATGGCATCATTCTAGCCACATAATAAAATTCATCATAAAACCATCATAAAAGTGCAAGATATATTAATAATTTAGAAGTTAGACTTTGTGCAAGGATTTGTTTTGGGCTTTTTTTTGCTATGAATAAACTAAGACAAAATAACAAAAACTTTAAAACGATCCCAAAAAAGAAACCCTTCCACAAAAAAAAGAAAAAAAAAAAAAGGGTGAATAAATGAAAATCCATATTGGATTTTTTTTTATTTATTTTGTATTTAATTAAAAAAATTGCAAACAAATTGCTGTGGAAAATTTCATCATCTTTATTGGCATGGGAGAGTCGAGATGCTCTGTTGGTTGGAGATGCTTGAGAACGCTTGACTGTTGTTCCAGTTCACCAAAGCACTTACGTAGGAAATTTTAAGCACATGTTCAAGTCTCACTACCTTCTGAGTTTTAAAGTGATCATATGACTGGAAATATAGCTAGGAGGTCATTCAATGCAGTCCCCTGTAATTATAGGCAATCATATAAAAAACATAATATGCTCAAATTTGCTTTGCTGAAAGCAAATGGGTTTAAGTATGTGCTTACAGATAAGCATGTGCTTAAAGGCTTGGCACAATCAGAGGATTGATTAATGCAGGCAGACCAGCATTTTCATGAATATTAAAGTGTTCCACTTCCATCATTTCTCCTTTCTATTTTATTGGACAAGGACTGGGGAAAGATGAACTAAAACCATTTTTTTTTCCAATTCATTAAGACTTTTGGATCAATTTAATGCTGGTCAGAGCCTGAGATGGGCTGCTGAAGTCAGTGTTGATGAGTAAAAAATAAAGCCTCTGCCAAGACAAATGCCTGTAGTTCACAACAATAGTATATATGATCATTGCACATGGAGCATATTAAATGTATAATAGAATCTGGAACAATGAGAGTCCCTAATAGTTACTTCTCTTTTCTTGCAATCACAAAGTACCTTTCTCATAATATGAAAGCAGGAAAAAACTCAACATGAAGCATGGGGTGTATTTATCAAATTAATTTAATCGTGGCTTTCAGAGATAATAATTGCTTCCTATTTGGAAGAAGTATGCAGCATCCCCAAATTTTCTGGCAAACTTGTTTTAGGAACTTAAGTGGGAAGGTTTGCACTGCTGTTTGAACCAAAGCCTCAGAACCAGCCTCAAACAGTGTTTGAGCCAAGACTTCATAGTCAGTGCCGATTTCAGTAAAAGGGGATTTTGCTGTGATCCTTCCTTGGAATTGTCAATTGTTACAGTGCAATGGAGCCTGCTTGTCATGTGTTTGTCACATCATGATGTTTGTTGTTGTTTCAGCTCTGAACGAACCCACCATTGACTATGGTTTCCAAAGGTTACAGAAGGTTATACCCCGGCACCCTGGTGACCCCGAACGCTTGCCAAAGGTCAGCACAAAGTTTATTGTTTTATTAAATATGGTAAAGCTGGTTACTGCATGTTTTTGTCTGAAAATGCAAGACTGTAAATGTAATGGTCCTGGTTTGGTACCTAACCCAGATAAGTTGAAACAGAGGCATGACCAGTAAAGCCCAACCAGCAACTTTCATTGTAGGCTTATGAGGCTTCTGTAAATTTCTGAATCACAGCTAACTCAAACAGCTCTTGCCTTTCCCAAAAGCAACCCTTACTCTGTGCTTTGAAACACTTAACAAAGAACACGTATCTGGTTGATAGTTTGGAACCTGAGCAGCTTATACATAGGAGAATGATGTTTCTTCTTGGTATCACAGTAGTACTTGCCAGTATAATTTTGAGAACTTCATTGTTGATAAAATCAAGATATTTGGATCTTCAGGTAATGTGTGTCCACTGTTGCTGCACCATATATTGGTTTAGAATAATAATTATTATATACTGCTTTATTTCAGGTAATATATACTATGTATATATTATATACTGCTTTATTTTTTGCTGAAATGATTAAAGCAATGCATAGTAAAGTGATTTGAAGTTTGTCCCATCAAAATTAGTGGGAGAGGTTTTGTTGATTTCTGTCAAATAAAAGCGGAGGAAGAAAGAGAATAATTCACATAGGCTTCCAGTACTTCTGCCTTGTACTGTGAAAACACTGTCTGGGTCTTCATTTATATCTGCTCTTGTTCCATTGCTGCACTGTACCTTCTCTGGTGAGAATTTGTGGTGAGTTTTGTGATATACTGGAGAAAGAGATGGAGTATTTGAAAAAGTGTTGGTCTTTGCCACAGGAGGACTGAGCAATAGAGGGCATGAGCTGCAGTCGCTGTATGTGACCAAGTGCCACCACGTGTTATTTTGTTATATTTTTACTTGCTCTAGCGTCATGGCTGTTACTGAGCGAGCTGGGGAGTCAAATTGGCCAAGTGTGTGGCCAAGAACACTGCCTTTGACTTACGGAAAGAAAAATGTGAATTTGCAAACCTGAGGCATAGAACAACTTGGGGTTTGACGCCCTAGGCTAGATCCCTCATATAATACATGCCTTTGTGACCAGGTAAATCTTGTGACCTTTTTTCTGTAGCTGTCAGTAGGTTTTCATCGGGGATTGCTGTGGGCTTTGATTAGTTAAATTTCTAGTGTTTCAAAGGTGATATGTCACTAACACCGTAACTTAAGTTGGTTTATTTCTTGACAGAAATAAAATTCAGTATGCGACTTTAATACAGGTATGTTAAATCTTTTATCTTTGCCGAGGAAGGCTGTAGACTGTGGTTTGGGATAGATGATGTTGTCCTTCTCTCTTACCATCAGAAAACATGGTGTCCTGGAGAGTTACATTTTACATTGGCTCTGTTCACCCTCGACAAGCTGTCCCTCTCTCTGACTTTTGGACAGATTTGCAGCAGGACACAGCTTCCATAGGTTGTCAAATTTCCCTTCAGAGGTGCAACTCTTTCCAAAGAAAGAGAGCATCCTTCTGTAGAGGCTCTTTCATCTGCACCGTGCATCTGCTGCCAAATGTGCACGTGGAGAAAAACTGTTTCTCAGAAAATGAAAGACCAGCCTTCATTATGCACCAGGCATTTGCAGCGCCCAAAAGAAAATGCTGCAAATCTTCCCTGAACGCAGTGTCCCAGGTTATGTTTGCAGAGGTATGATGTGGCGGCCTAAAAAAAAATGTTACTGTTTAAGTACTGAACAAACTCAGTGAAGAAGCTAGCATCGCTACTCAAGGTTAGAGGGGAACAGGACAAAGAGGACCTTTTTCTGTTTGTCTTTGGGTAATTCTTTCTATACTAGCTTGAAGGTTGGTCCTCAAGTTCAAGACTCATTAATATGCCACACACAGAGGCTGAATGCAGCAGGGGTTGGCACATGTCGACTTCTGTATTTGAGGCACTGATGGTTCAATTCCCAGCATCACTTGCTGGCTCCAGGATCATAATCAAGGACGCAGTGAGTCTCTGTGCTGGGTGAGCGCTGCACAGCGCTCTTCCCCATGTCATTAAACCAGGAAGAGCTTTGGCAGTATTCCACTATAGACAATTCTCAGTGGCTACTTAGAAGAGGGTTGGAAGCCATATGGCTTCCACAGTGGAACCACGGGCAGAGAGGGCAAATGTACGAGAGAGACAGAGAGCGAGACAGCAGAGAGGAGAGCAGTATTCAAAGCTTTCAATATCTTTTTCTCCATTTTCCCCATTGTCTTGGCAGTGCATCATCACTTTCTGTTCACTAAAAACCTTGTACTTATGCATTAAGTAAATAAAACAAACCACATTTTTATAATTGCTGCTAGGCTTTGTGGCCATTATTCCATTGAAACATTACTGATGAATTAAAGATCTTTTAAGAAACAGAAATTATTATAATTTTTGTCTTCATAAGGGCATGCAAGTCCTTCTCATGGAACAACAAGCATTATGCTGTGTGACTTATCCCTGCAGTCAAGGAGAACTGTTGAGGTTAGCGAGTGAGAAGCTAACAGCCATGCATGTGTCAACAGACTTTTCTAAAACCATTGAGGCTATCTGAGAAGTTTGATCTCCACTGGTTTAGAAATGAAATTTTCCGAAGTGCTCATTGTTCTTGCCTGGGATGGTTTTATTTTATTTTCTTTTATTTTTAATGTTCCAGGCAGCTGCTTGAAATAGGTAAAAAAAAAAAAAAAACAGATTTTTATTTTTTTCTTCTGTCCCCAGTACTTCAATAGCCAAATTCCATTGGAGAATGCCCTCCCGTAAGAGGAGCAAGGAGAACAGGAGCACCTGGGAACTAGGGTCTTTGGACTGCTAGACTGAGTTGATGTAGAGATGTGTTTAAAGCAGAAATGCAATATATCGTATCTGGAGAAAAAAGAGTGGGAGCTGATGTTGACAGCTGGGCTATGGAACAAGCTACAGGCCAAAGTCCTGCTCCCTTCTTGCACAGAGCAGGTCAGGGAAAGCAGCCAGTAGAGTTGTCCCTAGCAGATGTGCATGTCTGTATATACACACACACACAAACACATGCACTAAGAAGAGAGAAAGGCAGTACAGAGGTGGTGGAATTAGCACCCAAATCTTGGAGTAAGATCAAGTACCAGGAGTGTACTGGGCAGTAGTCTTTCCTTTCTAATACAGAAAGGAGACTGATCAGAGAAAGAAAGAGATCTCTGGGGAGAAGTGAAAAGAAATACTATGATGCTAATGTTAAGAAATCATATCGTTGTCCTTAGGAGCAGTCTGTAGAAAGCCTGCCTGTGGAGCTGGGGAATAAGCCTGTGCAGATGTGTGCAATTTACCTGTCTCATATGTTTACATATATGCACACAAATACACATGTGTTGTTGGTTCTTGCATACATAACTGCAGTGGAAATCACTGAAGAGTTCAGATGACAACAACATGTGAGTGTGTTGAGGCTCATTCATGTAACTACCCTACAGTTCTTGAAAGAAATCCTTAACAGATATATTGCAGTGGTACAATTTTGCTCAAACTCCTCAGCTGTAGCTGTGAAACAGTTTCAACTGTGAGCTAGATTTGAAACACACCCATCCTAAATGATTTAATAACAACAATTCCTCTTTATATGCAATTTCCTAGAATTTATTTGCCATTTTCACCCCTCTTACAACTCATCACTTGGATTTAGATTAAACACAAGATTATTCACTCTGTATTTGAGAAGCAAGTCACTGCATGGACCACCTCCATTATCTGACGTCTTCTCCCTCCCAGTCTGTTGTGTAAATGCTCTCTCTAGAAGACCACTTATTCTTACTGAAAGGGACCTTTACTTCTGGGTTCCCTTCATGCAGATGAAAGTGGAGCCTGACTCTCTCTAGCACATAGGGACCTCCCTGCTGAGCAGAGAGCACACATAACCAGGTTAAACCGTCCCTTCAGCTCCTTTTCTCTGGTCAGTCGTTAGACCCCCCTCAAGACATATCCCACCTCCTCGTTTAAGACACTAATAGAAGACAGGTGGTTATTAGGAGCTAGTGGCTGGCAAAAGCAGTTGTCTCTGCCCATATGCAATCCAACAGATCTACCCTTTATCCATCGTGTCACAGGTATTGTTTTTATTGCAAATAAAGGTTGTCTATAAATGTGGGTGGGTTGGCCCAGGCGTGTTAGCAGAGGTTAAAATAGCAATGGAGACAAGGCAGCTCAGGTTTGCTGCTTCAGACAGACTGAATGGAAATTCCAGAATGGATCTCCATCTGCTGACTCAAGATGCTGTATTTTAACATAAGTTAGTAATTTTCAGCTAAGAAAGCACATATTTGTTCGGGTTTTTTCCTCCACCCAGTGTAACAAGAGGGTTATTAGAAAACTATTTTACTAAGTGTGGGCAGGAAGGGGGAACGTGAAGAGCAGCTACTGGAGTTCATCTGTATAGCAAGGAGGGCATGAGATGTGCTTGCTGCTTTCTGCACTGTACTGTAAAATTTATAGGAATATGAATCCAGAGTTAAGGGTGGTACTGAATCCTTAACAGTTGAGGGCTTTAAATTTACTAACAATTGGGGCATTTAATTGGTTGAGGGGCTTATTTGGTTTGTATCGGGGGGTTGGTTTTCAGTTTATCCGACTGAAAACATTCGGGGAGTTTCAAAACTATTGAGAAGAAGACAACCAAGATGTTTAAGGCTGCCATGAAAGTGCATGTCAGAGGCATGTCTGGGAATATGCAGAGTCTGAAATGACAGGGAACTAAGAGACAGAGCCACACTGCTCGCTGAAGGGCAGAGACACACACAAATGTCTGGCAAGGAGCCCTTTCCTTTCTGAAGGTCAACAGTGTGCACACACATTTCAGTGAGTTTTCTTTATAAGTGGGTCAGCATTTACTCAGCAAATGATTAGAGCAGATGGTGTAATTTAGAATCTATGACAAAACTTTTAATAGATCAGGGCTAACATGATGACAAGGAGCTCTGTGCCGTTCTCCATTCCTGATTTCTGCTTTGCCTTGGGGTAAAAAATCGTGCCTGGGATTGGATTTTCTAGTCTGCACATTCCATCTGAGCAACTTGAACCACTTGTTTGAGCATCCTGCAAGAGGGATCCTCACATTTTTCTATTTGTCTGTTGTTATTATTTTTAAATACAACAATTTACTGAGGGTGGCAGGAAGATACCGAACAGGTAAACGTGGTCCCTTTGAGGAGCAGAGCTTTTGAAGGAAAAAGCCACAATTTGAAGAAAGTAACAAAGGCTGCATTTGTGTATTTTGCTCCATGGAGCTGAAAATATCTAGTAAATTGATCCTGTGGGAGTAATAAATACACATTACTTTATCTTGTACTTCATGTCCTATACCCCTGAGCCTCGATAGAACAACACCACTTAATAGACTTAAAAAAAGAGTAATTACAGTCATTGGTTGTGTGATATTTCAGCCCTTCCAGCCCTGCCTGACCTTCTAATTTAGCTCACCGTGTCTAACTAATGCATTTATATTCATCTTTTATGAAGCATGTGTAGTACAAAATTGACTTTGCAGCCTTTAGCATGCTGTCTTACCAGGTTTAAGATCTGGTTAGTACAGCGTACAGTATAGCATATGTACATTTACAGCAGAGTCTTGCATTCATATGGTTCTGATCAACTATTACTTTTTATCCTTTTTGAAATAAAATAAAAAATATTTATTCCATTTCATCCTCCCCTTCCCTTTTTAAAGCTTTTATTCATTGCGGCATTATTTACAGCTAAACATGCAGGCAGAAAGATGCAAGCATTTTTAAAATGATTACCACTAATGTTTCTACTTGTCAGAAGTGCTTAAATTTTCCTGCACTTTGTCTAAAAACTTAGCACTTTTACCTTTTAAGAATTACAAATTTGTAAGATCTTACCAAGCTGATTTACAAACACAGCTGACAGTTTATGATGAACAATGTTGCAAAATGTACAATATGTTTCTCTGTCATTTCTATGCATGTATATATTAAGGAGTAGATTAAGGAGAGAACCCCCCTCTGAAAGAAACCCTTGAGTTAGAGAGCACACGCGCAAATCTCTCTTCTGCGTTTCCTCATAACTTCCTGCTCACTTCACTCATCCTGTAGAGCACAATTGTTCTCTGTGCATTTTCTCCCACCATATGGTATCCTCATTACCATACACTAAGGGTCCATATGGGGAACTTGTGAAGTGAACTGTATTCATTTTAACTGCCAGATGAGCAGCCTTTTGCTTTGCAAGCTTAGCTTAAGTCATCTGCTGTCTTTATGTTGTTATGGCAACACAGCACCAATAAAAAATTCTAATCTACTGTAAGTGTCTGGGATCACAGTATTTTAAATGCTTGCCGTAACTGTCCTCTGCATGAAGATGCTGCTTCTTTTCGCGTGACAAAGGGTTATTGTCAACTCCAGTAGGTGGCAGTAAAGAAATTGTTTCTTTTATTTTAACCTTTTTAAAACAGAATTATTTTCCCTTTTCCCCATCTCCCCCCACCTCAGAAAGCCATGGAATTGCACACCATGTCACTCCTCTACCTTTCCTAGGATTTTTGATGCCGAGATTCGAATTGCAGGTGATGCTTTAAAGTTGCAACTCCAATACTAAAGGTAGTAAAGTATGAAACAGTGGTGGCAGCTCATACACTTCACTGACAGAGATCCAGGCTGAAGTACCACTTCACAGGGATTCTGAAGCCTCCGTAGCCACACAGCTGATTCAATTTTGGAGGTGTTTTTTAGCTGCATTTCTAAACTCCTGAATCAAACACAAAGCTAATTAAGAATATCTTATAGTAATGCAAGTCGGCAGCAGCATCCTTAAATATAAATCATTTTCATCTCTGCAGGCCACATGATATGTTGCATTTCTGTCTCTCTGTCTGTATTGAAAGTGAATGTTTGTAGTCTCAGTTCATCAGTTCACATTAGCCTCATGCTGAATATTTAAACACAGAACAATTTGAACACACCATGAAGAGAGACAGTGACTGCACTTTCACTTGGAACAGCAAGAGCTCATCTAATAATAATTTAGTAAATCAGCCATTTAGTAGCTCAGTTGTACACTGCATTGTGCCAAATAATATTCAGTTCAAGTGTATGCTGGTGAAATTGAAATTCAGAATCTAGTCATGTGGCACTTTTTGCTCAATGGAGAGATGAAATGAAAAATCACCCTCCCAATAGACTGTTTGAAGGTAGTGATTTATCAAAAATATAGCAGACTGACAATATAAACAGGATTTGGTTGCATGTGGTGCAATCTATTCTAATTAGGCTTTTATTATTGTGGTTCCTTCTGCACAGATTATTTGATAATTCACATTTACATCTTCAGTTTATTTTATACATGGTCAGAAAGCAGGTATGTGTAGTTACTGCATAGTTACAGTCCTTTAAGGCCCAGTCCTGTGGGAAGTGTGGTGAGACCTTTATTGCCATATTTTGAGCCCTGGCTCAGAGGGAACACCATTCCCTTAGGAGCAATAGGGAAATGCAGCTGTTGCCTTTCCTCCTCATGAAGTGCCATGTATGCTACTTCATTGTATAAAAGCAATATCAGATTAATCTATTTTCCCTGTTTAAGGCTATCAGAATTTGTAGGGAATGGTAATACTGTATACTAGATTAACTGTTTTAACTGGAAAAAAAACCCTCAGGATTTTGGGTGCACATGCCTTGGTTCTCACATGATGACTGTACCTTTTCTCGCCTAGATCAGTAGGTCTAATAAAAGACATTACCTCACCCTACAAAACTTGCCTTGGTTGTAACCATAGACCATTGTGACTTAAACCAAATGGCAATACTTTAAGGCTGTCTCTGATGAAGATGGGGGAGAGAGAATATTTTCCTAGGAAATGTGTTGTGAAGTTTAATTTGTTCCCATTAAAGTGGTGCTTTGAGATCTTCGAATGCAGCGCAGTGCGGAAGTGTGAAGTAATGTCTATAATCTCACCTACAGTTTCCATTTCTAGCCTAGTTTTAGGTGTTATGCAGGGGTTTACGTAGTGATGTAAAATGTGATTGCCATATATTTCTCACAACACAGTCCAATTGAGTAGCAGAAAAAGCATCCTCCTAACCATCATGATGCTATTTAGCAGGGAGTGCTGGAAGCAATAGGTGCCTGTTGTCATAATTCTAAGAAGTACAGACCTTCACAATCTATACTCAACTGCTGACACTAGAAAACTCAAACATTTTGGTAAAATGAATCAAGCAGTAATGTTTCTTTTATGAGATCTCCTCACAGAAGGGAAGGTTTGGCACCATTTGGAGATCAGGCTCAGTGATCCATCATAGCAAAGTCAGCTGTCCTGGTGCTTCTCATAGGTCACTCGATCGAACCAGTGGCTCTTACAACTATATTATTGCTTATGGAACAGTAATTGAGGCACCATGGTTAAAAATTACCTGGTCTAACAGGCAGTGAACAATTTGCACTCAATACAATTATAAGCCAAATCATTCATTTCATAACACTTGGACTAATTTATTTCTTGACCTTTTAATATCCATAGCTCTTCAGTAGTATTAACTGCAACTCAGACAAAATCTCTTGTTCATTTTGCTTTCATTGATTTTTTTTTTCATTGAGGCAATAACAGTTGAGTACAACCTTTTCTTTCTATTGTAAAAGTCAATCATGTAACTTATGTTGATATAACTCAATTGGACTGAAATGTCCTCCACGTACAACAGCATATAATGTCATGCTACTTGTATGAACACGGGTATGTGTTTTGAATTTACTTCAAAGAATGCTTTGGAATATATTTGTTGCTATGGATGACAAATTATATGTTTGCTGAGAGGAAAATGAAGACAAAACACAAAAGCATTTTTTAAAGCAGTGCCACATACATGCAACACTTTTTTTTTGTTCGTATATTGCTGGAGATCTAAAATAGAAAAATTTTGGAATTTATCTCTGATAATTTTGTTCTTTAGGGTGACAACTCCCTTTACTAATCATGCTGTATTCATAATTTTATCTAGACATAGCATCTTGCCTCTTGAAGTGCTAACATTTTACAGAATAGAGGTGCTTGATTTTTCCAATGTGAGCTTCTGGCAAATAAAATGTGCCTAAAAGTATCTTTTTAATAAATTCAAAAGAAATAATATTTTGATAATCTGAATTGTCTTTCATTTTTTTCGGCCTTAGACTAGCATGAGAGCTCAGAGTTTTTGATGACCAAAAAATTACTGAAATATTGATGTATTTTGAAAAATCAGTGGCCAGTATTGAAGCACTTCCATAAATAATGCTGGTGTAGTGACAATGATAATCTTTTCACTCACCACTGAAAAAAAAGATTGTATAAAATGGTTTGTCTGCTTTTACTTCGTGGAGGTGTACACAGAAAGATAATGTTATCTCTACGAAATGTTGGATAAATTTGATTTCTTAAATACAGGTTGTTCAATATTTATAGTTGCTTTGGATAATTTCAGCTGGATTTTTAAAGCTTTAAATTTAAAATAATAGTACTAGTAACAAAATATCTTTTGTTTCTGAGAAGAAAGCTAATAATTTTGTACGATATATGCGAGCAGACACTTCTTTGAAGTAGTTTTCTGAGCCAAAGCCTCTTTGTATAATAAAATACTGTAAGACCTTTGAACACATAAAATATAGCTGTTACACAGTTGGCATTTTATGCTTCCCTAGAAATTACCACCTGGTATCTACACCTAATCTATGGTCTCCCTTTTCGTTTCATTTGGGTCTGAAGTGGTCCTTCCTTGTAATGAGAATGCCCCTTTCAAAAGACTTCTTTTAATTATGCCGATGATAAAATGTAAGCGAAAGTAGTCTTATGTAGGGGTTATGACTGAGCAGTGTTTTAACTGTAATACTGAAACCTACCAACGTTATTCCAGTCTCTATTTCAACATTTTTATGCACTCACTTTTCACAGAACATAGTGGAATATCATTGTAGGTCAGAATTTCAATGTGTCTTACTGTTTCAGGTTTCCTCCTGCTATTAAAAGTAACTTGAACTCTTAATTTCAAACTACTAACACTTCCGACCTACCTGAAGCATGTAATCCAGAAAAGTGACACTTTCGTGGATCTTAACGATATGCTGGAGTTTGTTGTTTGGGTTTTCTGTTTTGTGTTTTGTTGGGGCTTTTTTTTCTGTTCTGATTTGTTGGATATTTTCCCCCTTCATTAAAAGAAAATGCAATGAGTCTTAAATTGTGTAAGTGAATACTTGTTTTATACAGAAAATAGCTAGTTTGGCACACTTAGATATTTACATGTGTAAATACATTAATAATGACCAACTCTGAAAATTAAATGGATGAAATACAGATGTACAATTTGCACTTTAATTGCTGTATAACTCTGCTGATTTAACTCAGCAGACATTCTTGCTTTGCAATACCAAGCATAATTATATATCTCTCTAGGTTTAAATGCAGTTATGTGAATTATGCCACCCAATATATTCTAGATTTGGTCTAGTGGAAGAACAATTTAAAAGTGATACAACTTGACCTGTGTTTGGAAAGTCTTTGTGTATGCAAATGATAGAAAACAGAGATCAGCCTATTTGCCAAGTAAAATGTTTTCCACTCTTGCGAATGTATAATTGGATATCTACCTTGTGCCACACACAAAATTGCAAGCCACATTTAATCTTTTTTTAATCCCCAATATACTGGAGAATTTTTCTAATGGACACAAAAATGTGATCCACAGAATAAAGCTTCTAGAATAGCCTGTGCAGCCTCTTTGAAAGACGGTCTCAGAATTTAGTGTCTTTGTTCATTTTTCCAGATTCTTTTTAAGTTTACTTAAGTCTAGACCCTTCAAATAATTCAAAACATTCTTCTTCTTCCATAAGGGGACTTTGACATTTTTCCAAAAATATATGGATATAAAATGTTCAGGAGAAGACTTTGAGTAATAACTTTTTTTTCTTGCAACTCTCGCCTGCAGCTGTTTCCAAGATACAGGAATGCTAGCACTATGAAGAGCAGAGGAAGAACTATCAGAAAATCTTACATGTGCAAAACCTAAAAAAACCCCAAAACCCAAACCTAAAAGCTCATTAATCTCAATAATGAACATCCGCTTCAAAGTACTGTAGTTGCTGGTACTAATAGTTTGGGGTAAATTTTCAAAAAGAAATGCCTGAGTTCCTGTCTGAAATTGCTTTGTACATGTCTCTCTGTAGAGTTTGCTCAGGGACTGAAGGTAGCTGTGGCATGAAAGGGAAACTTACTCTGCAAAATGTGCTTTCAGGTCATTCTGCAAACACTTGATGTCAGATAGAAAAAAGGAATCTAATGTTACCATTTGTTTGCTTATATGTTCATGGATAAATCAGGAATAATCTTTTATGTTGTCTAGATAGATGGGAATAGTATGAGTCGTAAACTGGTGGGATAGAGGAATTTCTGTAAAGGAAGTTGATGACTTTTGTTAGCCACTGAATTGAGTTTATGTGGGCTTAACCATTCATGATCTAGTTTTACTTAAGTTATTTTGTCTTCTAATGATTCACTGGATCTGACAAACTGATCATAGTATAAAAGATGGGATTGCATAGCTAAGGAAAAGTATTTGCAGAAGAAGTAGCTTTACATGCTGGAATAAATACTGCAGCCTTTTGTACAGCATGAAAAATGTGTTTCTTTTCATGATCTCGTTATGTTTCAGACTGGGGGGATCTTGTCCTTAAATCCTCACAGTGAGAGCTTGCAAGACAACCTATGAGAAATGCTGAGAATTACCATAGTATTGATTTCTTAATGACAGTTGGGCAAGACATGCTGTAAACATACTTAGAAGAATCAAAATTTTGCAGACAGAGATGTGAATCATGTAATCTCTGTCGGACAAAGTCCCTAAAAGGGGTGACTTAAGCACTGGCAGAGTGATTTTGGTTCTACATATCTGCTCTTACTTATCTGCTCTCACTTTGACTTAGAGACCTAACATTAGCAGAGAACTTCCAGAGCTTTTCAGAACAAAACCATCCAAATTACTTGCCAGATGCTTCAGTTGATGATAATATGGTGGGAGCATCCAGACTCTCAAATGTCAGCTTATTCAAAGAGTTATTCCAATGCAACTATATTAATGCTAGTTTATTCCATGCTACTGTGTATCTAGATGAAGTACACATCTGTGCTAGCTACTAATTCTGTTGCCATTGTTATGTGCCCATCATTTATGGAAATGAATACTGGCAGTATGAGTGGTCTAGATTAAAAAAGGGGGCTGATATATTTTTTAGTATTTAAGCACACCATATTAACAGAAGGATGATAGGGGTAGGGATAGGATTGGGAGACTTGCAAGAACAGACTTACAGGTGATCACCATTATTTTGTTCTTTCATTTGTAAGCAGTATTTGCAATAGAGGCTGCTCGAATAAGGTGTGTTTTTGCTATTGCTGTGCTTTTTATCACCTTTGTGGTTAAGAGGTGTTTTAATCATCGATTCGCAATGTTTATGGCTAGATGCCTGCTTGCATTTGCACTTCAGTGTTTGTTCTTTCTGATGCCTCATATAGGCTTTCTATATTTTATTTATAAGGTTGGCTCATTGTGGAGCAGGTGGTAAGGTCATGCATGACTGTTTTTAGTGCTGTAGGTTTAGGCTGTGCTTTTCAGTTTGGGTGGAGGCTGATGAGGCTACAACAGTGGGGAAAAGCTAAGGTTCTAGCTCCCAGTGTAGACTTATTTTCTACAAATTGCCACGGAAATTCAGTGACAGGAATTCAGTGCACTTCCATCCTATAGGCAGCTTTTTTGTTTTTTACCCCTCAAGTGAAGTATGTTGTCTTTCTTTCTCATTTTGTCTTCCTGTCTTTGTAATACCTATATGGTGTTTACTTCTTCAGTATGATTCAATTATAATATATGGAAACAATTCAGTTGTTTATTTGCTGGAGAAGTTTTCATCTTTATGTGAGTACAAATATCTTTTTAGTGAAATGGGCCTGTTATTCTATACTTCCCATTAGGCTGGCATAGTTCCCTCAGTTTTACAGTAAATGGAGGATCTTTACATTTTGAATAGCTTTTATGAGTCTTTATAAAACTATAATTGCTGAAAATGATACAATAATGCAGGGCTCAGTGTAGATGTGGAGAGATGGGAGGTTCTGGACAGGCTGAAACTTTTGTATACTGAGCTAGACGGCTGACATTTTAGATCCTTCTAAATGGCTCTCTATCAAAATGTTGGTTTTGCTGTTGCACTCTTAAGAGGTGTACACAATTTTATCTTTATCTTTTAAAATACAATGCATACACAAATTTTAAGTATAAGTTTTAAAGTTAGTTCTAATACATATCCTTAAGTAGCACATTTATAGCTTCACCCGCTCAAGAACAAAGGACAAGTTCAAGCACAAATTATTGTGATTTTTCAGTTGAAATTTTGGAATGTGACCTTTCCAAGGTGACAAAGGGAACTGGAGTCTGATGCTTGACTCTGCAGAAGAGTTTTTTTTGTTGCAAGAAGCCGTGAAAGTAGGAAGTTAGAAGGCAGAGCCAGGAGGTCAGACATAAAGAGTCGAGGAAGTATGAATGACATCATCATCCCTAAGTACCCTCTCAGAAGATGAATGAGCTCTTTCTTGTATTACAATGCTAAAGAGCATTAGAAGGTGATATGATATCTAGACAACACATAAGATAAATGCCTCAGAGTATGCTAGAACAGCTTCCCCTCCACGCCCTCCACAAGTACATAAATCCTTTGATAGTCTCAATAATACAGTATGTAGCTGATAAGTATTATATATTGTGGTCAGCTTCTTGACAAAATTCATTTAGATTTAACAAGTACCTTGAACATTATGTAATTTAGTTACTTAAGCCGCATAACTCAGTATAACTCTAGAAACCCTTTAGCTGACTAGACTCACAGCCCTTTTGGGACACAGGGTGGACTTTTTCACTAAGTTCTGAATAAAAAGTAAGCAGATGTCAACAGAAGAAATATCCCATCCTTTTTAAAGCTAGCACAATATGTGTTTACCTTGATGAAACTTGACACAAAATGTTTTCCTCATGATAAAAACTTGAAATGCAAGTTTCAGGATCTTAATGAACTTCCTTCTGAAGGGAATGTGTGCCGAAAACAAAACATGGAAAGTTGCTGCAATGTTGGTTCAAGGTGTGTTCTGTCAGAAGTGGATTCAATCTGAATTTCAGCTGCTGCGTTTCAGAAGCCCAGTTGTTCCGCTATGATTTATATAATCTTTCCTACAGTAATTTTGGAATATTCAAAGTTGCAGCAAACTTCAGTACCCAGACCCTTTTCTGCTTGTGTAAACACCTCTACTTTAAGGAGGAAAACCTAATTGAAATATTTAATTGCATTCCAATTTAAAGAATTGAAAAAGAAAATCCCTCATCAAAAGAAAACAGCTTCAGGTTGGAATAAAAATGGACTCTGGATATGTGGTGTGCAGCTGCATGAAGGCAGAGTTCTGATACATGATACTTAATCGCTAAAGTAATCTTTCCATTTTCCCATATTTGCTCAGTTGTTATTTTTGTAGAAATAAAATGATGCTCATTTGAAATAAAATGCAAGGCAAGAAGACCCTCATTTTAGTTCTAACTAAATGCTGCAAAATCCTTTATTATAAACCAAAAACTGTCAGACTTTTAGCATTAATAGAAGAGTGGATCTTTCTTGACAAATGCTCTCATAAATTAGATATTAGCTTTAGTCAAACTCTGTCTCAGGAAATATTTCTACTTGCATATTCAATTGGAAGGACCTTACATGATGCCCACTTACTGCTATGAAAATCTAGGCTTCTGAGATGAAGGCAAAGAAAAATTTATCTGAACAAAAGAATATCTGGAATAACAGAACTTGAGCTTACACAGAGATTTCTTTTTATAGAATTTGAGTTTCACTCACTTTTTGATATGTCTGTCTGCTGCTCTGTCCACCTATCTATCAATTTATCTATCACTATTTCAGTGATTACATGCAGTATCAATTGGATTTTAAAAGACATAGATCTTTTATATTAGCTGTCCTTTTTTATACTACCTTTTACAAATTTAATCAATGCATTTTAATATACAATATAGTTTAAGTGCAATATACAATAAATATTCGAGCTTCATCTTAAACATGCTCTAGCCTTTAAATTGTTAAAACTGCAGTGCCCTTTCAATCTACTTACATAATGTCATAAAATATACATTTCAAGGTAAATGAAGTCAGCTACTTCAATTTAGTCCCTCAAACTGGTAGTAAATGAGAGGTTAACACTATGGTGCCAAACCCATTATTGAGTAAATTTAGCACCTTGGACAGCTCTGTAAAATCTTTATTGCTTTCCTGACCTGCTCGTCATGTTCTGTCTATGTGTTCAGTGGCTCTCAGCTCTGATTGAAAGGCAATATATTAGATCCCGAACACAAACATGCTCGGGGGCTGCTTCACTGTGAGCGTAATGACATGGAGGTGAGAACAATTTTCTGGTCACTGCAATCCAAGCACCTTGCAAGGTCTGTTGCTCTAACTTATAGAGGACTTTTGGGGCTCCTTTGTATGTGGAATTGTAACAGTAGCTTCTGTGGTAATTTAAGCAGAGCTGCAAAGGGTTTAAAATGCATTCAGAAAACAAGAAGTTAATATCTTGAGCATGCTTGTAGTAGCATTTTGTTGCGTACTCTTAAAGCTAGTTTGTGTCTATAAGAACTACAGTCAGCTCTGGAATAGAAGATACCACTATTTAACACAGGAGTTTTTGTGTAACATCTACTTTGTATGATCTGAAAATATCATAAATCAGAAATGCTTTTATTGTGTGAAAATATTGTTAAAGTATGAAACTCAAATTTACAGGCTCTGAAGATGTTGAAACCATTGTCTGGCTAGAAAAATTGAATGCTACTTGTCAAGCATATTTCAATAAACCATCATGACAATTATTTTTATTTATATGCAATATGATATGGCATCTAAGAACTTCCAATGTTTAAGAACTGGAATATATTTGATATTAGGTAGAGCAGCTGTAGGATTCCAGGTAATTACCTCATTTTTTAGTATGATCATCAATCTCTTTTAGATGGATTCTAAGGTTTTTAGCTCAGCATTACATAAATAATTATGATTAGTTAGGTAGAGCAGAAATGACTATTTAAAAGTCTTTTTTTTTAATAATTTGGCTTAGGTTAACAATATTCCAAAGCAGTTTGTGGTCTGTGTATCACATTCTAATTTTCCATCAGTGAAATATGTAGTGCAAACGATTTCTGATGAAGTGAAATAAATCCTAGTTTGCAAAGTCAAACACCTGTGCAGTAATTTTCCAGCTAAAATCATGGATTTAAAAAGATAACATTTTTCAGTGAAGTCTCTCTTCTCTAGTTTGCATCTTCAGTAAGAGGCAAAAAGGGCAACTCAGTGTCTTGATGATTCTGGTAAAGCAACAAGGATTGATTGTGTCTTGATGTTCTTTGTAGTTTGTCTGTCCATGATTATGCTGATGCTGCCAGCAGTCGTGGTCAAGCTGCAGAAAAAAACACAACAAAACAACCACCTGAAACAGGAAGAAAAAAGAAAGCCCCCTAAAACCAAACAACAACAACCAAACAAAGAAAAGCACACAAAAAACCAAAACCCAACAGAAAAAGTCTGTAGCAACTTAACTTCTCAGAATCTGTCTCAAATGTAGCGGTTTAAAAATCCATCAATTATGTATTACAACTCACTTCATATGTGGAAAATAATTTAAACGTGTGTTCTGGGAGAGGGGTGTGTGCAGCAGAAGGCAAGCCTATATGTTTACTGGGAGAACAAAAATCCTCCATCTCATTTTTGAATTTAGGACATTATATATGTCATAAGTAGTTACTGCAGTATGACAACTATTTTATCTTATATTATAGAGAATTTAAAATTGAAAAAAATGCTAATATGCATCTAAAAGCTTGTCATTTGAAGAGTTGTTCAAGGATTTTTGAAGAGGTTATAGTGACAGCAAAATGAATGCAATTATATCTCTATTTTCTGATCAGAGTCTGCAGTATATGAAAATTGAGCATTACTGTTTCTTTTTGGTATAAAATATGGCTATTGTGTAAAATATTTTAAGTTTAAAAGTTTAACTTTGTAGAAAACTGTAAAATCCTTAGAGCTGGTACTATTTTTGTAAGCTACTTGCAGAAATTTACCTTGGTGAATAGCATTGTGTTAGTATATTAGAGCAATACTTAGGGACTGAGAGTTACAAAAATACGTTGTTTTACTCAAAGGACAGTCTCGACTGGGTTTGATCTAGCAATTGAGAATCTGCTAGATGCATTGAAAGAACATTTTCTATCAATCAGGATTGTTCAAGGAAATTTTTCCGCACTGTAAAATGTAAGAACACAGGAAATGCTATTTTTACTTGAATGCCAGTTTAAAATACTCTAAGAAATATGAAGTGAAAAGGAGCAAATAGGAAAATGGAGAACAAAAAAATAAAATTGCCCAAAGTGGAGAAGTGATCACAGACTTTTAAATTCTGCTGTCCATGCAGGGAATTTCTCTGGGAAACACTACACCGTTCTGGGCCATTCTCTCATAATGTGTGTGTTTTCTTCTCATGGATCATTTTATGTACATGGATCCTGCCCTGACCCATCCCATCAGGATACAAACCACAGAAGTTGAAAGGTTACATTACCAGTAGCATAGAACTGATTGGATATCTTTTGAATGTGGCCTGCTGGGTAAGGTCACAATTCCTGCAGTATGCAATTAAGAATAAAATAAACACATTGAAGGGATTCATAACGTACTCTGAATGACATTGATTGCAGTAATCTAGTAAATGACCGCAGGATTGTATTCTGCAATAAACCAATGAGTGGTTATAGTGCAGATGGTAGAGACAATTGAGTGATGTATTTTATTTTGCAGCACCAATGATTCTCACCTTTTGACTTGATTAAGCTTGTATGTGAATCGGATGAACTAGTGATTTAACACCATGCAGTGGTTGCTGAGAGTTGTTGCAATTAAGATGTACCTGGTGGGAGGAAGAAAAAAAATAAACAACACAAAACATGGTGCAACTAACAGAAGAGTATAAAAGATTTTAATATTTGTTTTCCCCCCTAAGCTGTTCATTGAACTCAGAGGAATGAATCTGTTTTTATATTGACAGGAAGTAATACTTAAGAGGGCTGCTGATTTAGTAGAAGCACTCTATGGTATGCCACATAATAATCAGGTAAATGCATTCTACTTCAGTAATTCTAAAGCATGGCTATTTTTAAGATGTATAGATAGATCAGGGGCTAAAGGTACATGATACTACAGTATGAGACAAGAATAAAAATAGAGGGCAATGCTATTTCTGGAGTGGGGTTTAATTTGCTTGTTTTCTTTTTTAAAGTGTATGAATTTAGTGCTTGTAAAAGCAATGTGTTATTAACCCTGGAGCCATTTGTCCACTTTCACCAGATACTGTGTAATATGGGCAATGACATGCATTATGTCTCTCCACCAGTGATTTTTCACTCTCACACTAAAGATAGCTCTAAGGTGGAGTAAGTCTGGGCTCCAGCCCCATTCTGCCAGCTGGTCTTGTTATACAGAACTGTGGCCGCTGGGACTGAAACTTCCAACTCTCTTACCACAGATGTCAGGATTTATCACAAAGGCAGCAGATCTTACAAGCATTAGCTATCAGTCAGACAACTGGTTTAGAAAGAAAAGCATCTGGGTTTTGCCTTTGGATGCTGAAATGTTTCATTTTAGTATGTAAGAAAATGTTTATCGGAGTCACATTTATTCTTTTTTTCCCTCCTTCTTATCCTTTAGGAAATAATCCTGAAAAGAGCAGCAGACATCGCAGAAGCACTCTACAGTGTCCCGCGCAATCACAACCAGCTCCCCGCCCTTGCTAACACATCAGTCCATGCAGGAATGATGGGAGTGAATTCCTTTAGTGGTCAACTAGCTGTCAATGTTTCCGAAGCCTCACAAGCCACCAATCAGGGTCAGGAGAAGACTCATCTTCCTCTCTTTATGAACCTTTTTTGATAAAAGTCAGGGAAACGTGCAGAGCAGTGGAAGAGTGATGGTTCAAAACTGAAGGCCATGAGCACATATAGACAGATATCATCCCACAAGCATACACAATCTTTGAATGACACAATACAGTCATGAGATGGGGGTCTTTTTAATGAGTTTTGCTCCAGTGTGGGAAAAGCACTTCTGTACATATGTAAATCGCTTTTCCTTCTGCTCAGAATAACACTTGTATTTGTGTTCAAATCCCACTAATTTTAAAAGGATTTCTATCTTGAGCATGTACTTAATGTTAAGTATTTGCTTTTATATATTCCTCAGTGTGAATCATCTCTCAGCCTGGCCCTATGTAGTATTTATTTATAACACAAAAGTATCCTTTGAATATTTGTCTGTTTGGTTTGGTTTGATTTTGTAAGGATCATAACACTGGCAATGATTTTTTTTTTTTTTCCAGAGTTTGAAACTTTTCTAAATTTTGAAAATAGTAAAAAATAGAAACATTTACAGAGACATTTTCAGAGCTTCTCTATTTTTTAAATAAAGTGTTGTTCACTTTGTAGAAAATCAATATTGTTTTAATTCCTACAGTTAAAAATTAAAAAAAAATAAGTGAAGAGTATTTTTGTTAACCTTTTGCATTTTCCTTCACCTTTGCTCATCTCTATTTATTATCCAACTTAAAAATCCACTTTGATGACAAAGTGGTAGGACAAGGTTGTTTTCTAGAAGGGCAGGCAAAATTATTTTGAATTCCGCAAAATTATTTTGAATTCCACAAAATAAGATAAAAATATATAAATTATTTTTAGATTAAAATATTTTATGGATGTACTGTGTGGTAGGAAGAAAAGTTGGAATTTTTTCTTTTAGGAGTGAAGATGCATTTTGTATTTCTGTGCCTCTTGAAACAATTGTTCCTTTGTGGATATGAGTTTCCACAAACAGCATTTCCAGAACTTGGTTAGATAGATATTCACATTTTAACTTGGTGCCAAATTTGATAGTAATTTTCTTCAGCACAATGATCAGAGCAGGGTAAAAAGACAAAGGATATCCCACTACTTTGAGAAACATACCCTACCTTTTCTGAAGTGAGCATTTAATTTGAGATGCGGTAAATGAGAGCGACATCAGAAGAGAGTTAACAAAAATCACATGCTTTTAACACACCTGAAGTCCATATGTACTCCTCACTTAGAAAATGTAGGTCATGTTTACTCCACTTCCTACAAACAGCTTTTAGAGTGAGTGTTCATATGCTATCCAGTGACAATCTTTGCTTGAGGGCATGGGTTGCCTGAGCAGCTGTGCAGGCTGTAGCCTCCTTCCTCCCACTTTGTGTGCCAATCAGCAATGGCCTAGGCAGTGAGGGCTCACCGTCTGGGTTACCTTGGGGTAGTGGTGGCCTAGCCCTCCCCATGCACAGCATGGCATGACTAGGCTGCTGGCTTGGTAGCCCAGAGTTACTTGCTTGTAGCTGTTTGTGTAGGAAACTGTTCTTGGGCTAATACCAATTTCTAAATGTATTCCCTCCCCACAAAAGGTTTTACTCGCAACTCAAGCAGCGTGTCACCTCATGGCTATGTGCCGAGCACCACCCCTCAGCAAACAAACTATAACTCTGTCACGACAAGCATGAATGGCTATGGGAATGCTGGAATGTCAAATTTAGGTGGTTCTCCAACCTTCCTGAATGGATCTGCTGCCAATTCTCCCTATGCCAGTGAGTATTGCATGACTTTTCTGTATTTTGCTCATTTTCATTAGAAGGAGACAGTGATTTTTCTGCGATACTCAATATTAGTTTCTATTTTGAGCACTTGAAACTTGCTCTCCTCTCCAAGTCACTGACCTTTGAGGAATTCCAAAGACATTTGTGTTGCCAGCAATGCTCTTCTCTGCTTTTTTTTTTTTTTTTATTACTATGAAGGAGGCTCAAAGGAGCTTAAAAAGAATAATGTCTCTCATGATTTGGGCTGATAATTTCATAACTTACTTACCTTATACTCTGTAAATAAGAAATGTCCTCAACATTGCTAGAAAGCAGGGACGGCATAAGTGACCTAATGTCTGTTGGAGTGGATCAGAAGACAGATGTCAGTACCCAACTTTTTGTTGTGATGGGTATGCAAGAAAGCTAAAGATATTTGCTGCAGGAAAAATAGTTTTTATCCAGCTGTAGGATATGAAGGGCAGAAAAGTTTACTATAATAAGACTGACATTTCCATAAGCTGCATGATGATGTTTCCAAGACCTCTGAGCAAATAATATGTTCATAACCTTTATAGATATTATGAATTACTAGTAGGTCTAATCTTGATTGCTTATACTCCATTTGCTTTGTAAGTAGGTATTACATTGGCTTCACTGAGAGTTTAGTATTAGTCAGTAAAATGTGACAATGGCTCTTAAGAGTTTGTGTTTTAGTGTCTGTACAGTGAATGCCACAAAGATGTAAGTCATACAAATCATATATTCCAAGGCATAAAGAGCTTATGGTCTACAGTGCCAGTTTTGGAAATATTTATGTATAGGACTAACCTTCTGCATTTGAAGATTAAAGGTTTAGTATCCTGTTTAAATATAAATACATTTGTGTTGGTGAAGGCCTATGAACCTCTTCTGCAGCCTCTCACACAGCACATAGTCCCTATTCACATGAGAAAATTAACTGAATAGGACCTGCCCAATTATGCTGACGTTACTCATGCGGCATAAAGGATTCCACTGACATCTGTAGAAAGCTGCTAGCAGAATCAGGCCAGAAAGTCTTATGACATAAATAGGTTTATAGGCTGAGACCCTGCTATGGACAGGAGAAGGAGATTGCTGAACATACCAAGGTTTACACAGCATATCTCTTTATTTTAGTGATGTATTCATATTAGTGATCTATACAGAAATGAATTATTTTGAATTGCATTACTAGAGTTCAGAATTAAAAAGGGGATAATAACCCTTTTCATCCAAGGCTTCTTAGCTGCTGCAAATTTAGAAGAAAATATTTAACGACATAACTAGTACTTAAAACCTGGGAATTGCTAACCAGTTATTATTTTTGTACTCTAATAATAATGTAACATGCAATGTTACAAAGTACCTTATTTATTAAGTTGAATTTACTGTCATAGAATCTGCGTACTCTGAATTCATAATATAACATGATTGATGGGACATCTCTTTTTGGAAGCAGATGCCAGTAATGCATTTAAAATACTCTAGCAGTGTATTATTCCATATTTATGAACTAAGTCCTCTTCAGAATAGCACTTCGCTTTCCAGCCCTTGTTCTCTCTTCTAGTTACATTTTGGGAGGTTTTCTTGGTAGATCTGTCATTCTGCTAATGCTAATCCATTGAATCATAAAATGCTTCAATCATGACCTGAAAATTAAAAGGTGGCATTCTTAATTAAATCAATAAACTAATTGCTGTATAGTAGCAATTCAATTTAGGTGCTTTGATTGCTCTCCCTTAGCAAGTACTTCCAGACATGGAGTGACTTCAGACTAAGATTGTATCTGTCAGACTGTGAAACTTTGAACATTTAATTTCCATTAATTGATTTCCTCAGTGTTAACAAATATGATATCAGATTTTCAAATAAGAACTTAAATAGAGTGATTTTTATCTACATAAATGCAAATAAAAGAATAATTCAAAGCCCAGATGATAGGAATTTTACTCTATAATATGTAATTATTCATAGCCTCCTCATATATATAAACAGATTCTAAGCAGGATGAAGAATGAAAGGATGGGATCTTACCTTTAGTCCTTTCCTTTTTTGTTGTTGTTGTTGGATAAGAGGGAAACTGGCAATATTGTCTGAATATAAAAATGTTTAGCTTTATTTTCATGAAAACAAATCCACTTAAAACCTCAGTGATAAATGCCAAAGAAATTTATCCAGCTACACAGTGAAATAACAGTTTCAGAATATAGGTATTTAAAGACTGAACCTCCGTTATAGTAGGTTTGCATCTTGGACAATCAAAAAAGGAGAGCCTTACATTTACACTTACTTAGAAAAGCTGAAGACTCTCATTTTATTCAATCTTGTAGTTAAAGCCAGATCTCTATTTGATGTAAAGCACAATGGCTTCATTGCTTAGCTATTCCTGCTGAAATTCCAGTCAATGGCTCTGAATAAGAAGGTTGTGTTGACTGTATTCAGACAGTGGTCATAGATCCTCTGGGAGAATTATTTGTCTTGAACATTGTAAAACAGACATTCATTTTCAAAAATCTCCGTCTTGGGTGAGATATGAAATACCAACTCCATTCCTGTGCATAAATATAATGGTCACAAGAGGAATATGGCAGTTTTTCATGTCACTGAGAATTCTTGGGAAGTGCCCACAGCAGAAACTTTCCCAAAGCTGATGGATACAGGGAAGCTGGAGACTGACTTGTTTAGTTAAAACGCAGATAGAATCTGTGGCCATTGTGAGGAAAGTTTAGTGGTTTCTCCCATCGGGAGATAAAAGAAAAGCATGATTTCTGTCAGTTATCCACACTTTCTTGTTGTGCAACAGACACAACCAAAGGAGAAAAAAAAACCTGTCAGAGCAGCAATCTCACTGATTGCTTCATGCTGGACAACCTCCGTGTGTGTATATATATATATGTGCGTATGTGTGAGTATTTTGGAATAACTCCTTTTAAACCCTAGTTCTTGCAGGGTTTGAAGGGAAAGAAACCCATCTATTTTTGCTGACTTTTAACAAGCAGGGTCACTGCTAAGACCTCTATCTTCTGCAAGTTTGCTTGAAATCCCATAGGTCTTTCTGGAGTAATCTTGCTGCAGGGAAAGCACGGCTTAAAATGCCAGTTTTCAAGGCTAGTTAAAAACTCAAACCTTTCCAAGGTAAAAATTCCAGATCCAGATTTGTACTTTAACTCTTCTTGCCCATCAGTTTTATAACCTCTGAGTTACCCACACAGTCTTGTATTCCCTCTTATCCATCTACAGAAAAACGCCAACCAATAGAAAAGTTTGAAACGGGATGGCAGGACAGGGTTGTGATAAGAATAAAGAGTTGCAGCAACAGAGAATTAAGGGACTGTTTAAGAGCATCTAAAATTATGGCTTCTGAACACCTGCAAAACAGAACAAAACAAATCAAAACGAAACAAGTGGGTTTCCTTTAGTGATTGATCACACTTTGTGAACGATCAGAAATCTAACTGCAGTAAAGGCCTTGGCCTTGGCCTTGGTCTTGAAATTAGACCCAGTGCAACCAACCAGAATTGTCTGGTTTCTGCAGCCTGCTGATTATCTAATACTAAGGAATACATTTTGGGGTGTCTTTTTTTCCTCTAGTTGTGCCATCAAGTCCGACAATGGCCTCCTCCACTAGCCTCCCCTCAAACTGTAGCAGTTCTTCTGGGATTTTCTCCTTCTCACCAGCCAACATGGTTTCAGCGGTGAAACAGAAGAGTGCTTTTGCGCCTGTTGTGAGACCGCAAACTTCTCCTCCTCCCACATGCACCAGCACCAATGGCAATAGCCTGCAAGGTAGGTGAAACCAAGTCTGGAGCATAGCTGGCTGCTTTCAAAACCATGAGTTCCTGGTAGCTTGCAAGGCTGTAAGCAACACTAAGTTGTCAAAGGGGATTGAAGACAATGGGGGATCCCTGGTGGTCTCTACTAAAGTTTTCTCCTAAAAAGAGTAACTGGACTCCACCACCAGCCCACCTATTATCATGCAGATGTTTGGCAACCACCCTATCTCTAACTCTACTAATACTGCTGAATTGAGAGGTTGTGTCTTTTAAAGCACAGACCTACTGTTATGATAAAAACGAGTAATATTTCAGCTTACTAATACCATCCTTTTTCTTTCTTTCCTCTCTTATTCCTTGTTGTCGTCTTTTATCAGACCAGTCTTTTGTGGACTCTAGCAAGTACTCCACTGCAGGGTCTCTCCAGGGGCTGGCCTTCTCCTGAAGTACGTCACTCAATCTTCCCTTCCTTTTTTTCCTTTGTCATAGTACACTTGTGCAGAAATCCTACTGAGAGCAAAGAAACTGTTACAGAGCTTGGCACAAACCTTTGCCTTTCAGAAATAAAAGACACATTACAAACTAACAGCAGCATTTCCCAGTTTAACTCATACCAGGGCAAACATTAGTTTCCATGAATTAATATACTTTTGTGCCAATTAATTCCATAAATGGCGCAGGACCTTTTTAAAAGCCTATCAACTGTTGGGATCAAGGAGCTGCTCCTTTTCTGCATTCCAACCCCTTTTGTTGAAAAGTATTCCAACATTAGCACCTAAATATGTTTTGAAGCATTGATGCAAGCCGAGGAAGTAACAGACAAAAACCTTATCAAACCAAGGATGCTTCAAAGACCAGCACTGCCCATTCCATTGTTTGGTTCAGGCTGTTTTAAAACACTGTGCCTAAACCTTCCTGTGTAATTACCTCACTAAGCCTTAGTGTGCTGAGAGAGACATTTTCATGCTCGCTTAGACTGAGGAGTTTCTATAAGCAGATGCAGCCAGCTGCCTCCAACTGTGCCAGAGGTGGGAAAGATTTTGCGGTATGGTTTGCGCTTCCCCCAGACCTGAGGTCTGTTTTCCTTTCCACGTGCCTGTGCAAATTATCCAAAGAGCACCGAGCATGGCATAAAAATCCATCATTTTTAAAGCCATGTTCAGAAGGAGCTGTGCAGAGCGGGGGGAGGATACTTCCACGGGCTCCACATGTCACTCTGCAGCCTCTAGAAAGAAATGCTGGGCTTGCGGGCATAATGCTGATAGTACTATTAACAACCAAAAAAATCTATATGCAAGCTGAGCGGAAGGAATTCATTCATAAAAACTGCAATCTATTGTGACTGAAGGAAAGCATTTTACATTGGTGAATTAGAAGAGGAATCCTTGCAGATGTGCACAGAGGAACACAGAAATTGTGAAAATAGTAGGAACATATAAGCAGAACCTGGGTACTTTTGTTCAGGAATTGTTATAAATACAGGAATAAAACACAACAAAATTTTCAGATGTTCTGCAGTGTTTAGGAGATGAATTTTTGTGTATTTTAAAAATTTGGCACTGCTGAAGCGCTGTGAATTTTAAAGCTAAAAATGTTTCACCTCCAAATTCAAAAATTATAAAAAAAGCTAAGAGTTCACTGCTAGAAGCTTTTGAACATGCTAATGGGGTTTTTTTGTCTCTTCACCTAGCCCCAGTTTGCTGTTATGAGGGGAGAAAAAAAGCGAGTAACAGGAGAAAGCTTTTTCAGGCACTGTTTTTCCTTTTACAAGACATGGGATTCTCAGATTCCGCATACTCAGTTATGAAAAGCAATTATGGTACGAGCCAGAGCACCAGACATAACTGGGGCTTGCTGATTGCCTCCTCGTTATGTCACATCCACATCTGTAATGCCCAGAAATCACACAGATCTCAGTTTCCCCTAATTTTTTTTTAGCAATTCAGTTTTCATAATAGGAATGAGATACCAAGAGATGGTTCATTTCTAGGTCATCATTGAACTTCTTGGTGAGTAAAAACCACACAGCCTTTAGTCCCATGCCTTCTGACACCACCTGAGGCTTGTAATAATCACTCAGAAATGCACTGCCTGTTGTGCCTTATTGCTTAAATAAACAACCATGTATAAGGAGGCTGTTTTATCTCTCTTGGGCTTCTGGATACATCAGAAAGCAATCAGGCTTTCTTTATGTAGCTTAGATATCAGCAGAACTCACTAAAACAACAGCTAGGCTTATCTGTTGTTCTCTTTGCCATGCAATTTTGTAAAATTCAAAATACATTATTTCTGTAATTTGCTAGCAGCAAATATAAATTAGTATATGATAGAAGAAATAGTACGCTTTGGTGGGAGTTCTTCTGCTCTTTGCCCTCCCTTTTTGGAGATGGTGTGATCTCATACCTCCACTGTTTCCCCCTGATATCTCTGTTTTCAGGATCAATAACATGTTATAGCTGAAGGAATTTGCATGACTAGATATAGCACTTAAGGAATAAAAGTAGGTTGATAAAAATGAAGACTTGGAAAGGATGGAAATATCAAAGCTTTTAGGCAGAAAAGATATCATTTGCTTTGTAATTTAATTCAGAATTTCAGAGCTCTTCAAAAACAATAATGCTTTGAAAAAATGAGCTAAGATCTGCATCTGTACCACTTGTTTCTAATGGCAAAAGGTGTGTGGTTGATATGTATCTGCAGAGAAATGTCTAAGCCACGAAGGGAGGAGTTGCAATTATGTCACCTTTGTTTGGGCTTTTATCCAGAGTAGACAGTTGTGCTGTCCCAAGAGACAATTCTTGACCACTTTTTGGTGAAAATGTTTTTTCTAATGAATCTTTTAGCTTGATAATTTTTTGTTGGAATAATATTTTGACATTTTTCTGAAGTGTAGGCATTTTTTCTGCAGTGAAACAACATCTTGTTTTAAAATTTCACTACATTTGGAATTTAGAAAGGGCTGAAAAGAACAAAACATTAGAAGTAGTAGGCACAGAATATTAATTATCCCTCTGACTCTGCCCAGCTGCACTCATCACCTATAGAAAGACTCTACCCATTCACATCTGCTCAACTCCTTGCTTATCTGGACAATAAAGAAGGGAATACTGTCATTTGTTAATATTGCTTTTCTCTGCACTGTAACTGATGTCCAGGCACTGAAGTCCCACCCCTGTATTCTGCTGTCATCAAGAAATCTCCTAGTGCCTTAGTAATATGGATAAAAATTATTATTCTTGGTTAAGAAACAGAAACAACTGAAATTGCTTAATGAGCTAGATGGAGAACCGAGACAAAACCTGTGTCTCAGGTCTATGACCACATGAGACTTTCATATGTTCAGATAGGGAAATTTATTCCACTGTTAGCTGCTAGTGGCTGAATTAGAATTAGTGCAGAATTAGTCTGGTTGACTATCCATCACTGTTAATACCTATTTTATTGACTCCATAGAAGTCTGTGGTTGAGAGCCCCATGGCCCACATGTAAGAGTGACCCATTCAAGAGCAGAATAGGTAGCAAAATACAACAGTGAGAGCATGGGTTTGCTTCATTTTCAGTTGCGTGTTCCAAGAAGACAGCCCAATAGTGAGGATTCGGACCTTGTTATTTGAGAACTTCTGAAATAAAATCCTTTGAGAATTTTTTTTAAACAAAACTGATGTTGTTTCACCCAGCATGGATTAAATAGGCAAGGATTC
Organism: Ara ararauna; assembly: GCA_028858755.1. Classification (NCBI taxonomy): domain Eukaryota; kingdom Metazoa; phylum Chordata; class Aves; order Psittaciformes; family Psittacidae; genus Ara; species Ara ararauna. Next base: position 2,303,857 of record CM054386.1, read on the forward strand.
AAAAAAAAAAAAAAAAAAACCCCAAACAAAAGGTAATATTGAATTAATCCTACGATTTGATGGAGACAGAATAGCCATGGGTATAACATGAAAATGCATCCTCAGATTAGTGCCACAGTAGAGCCAAAAAAGCCCATGACAGGAAATACCTCAGCAAGGAACATCTAAGACACAGTATGCTACTCACTTGAGGGTCTTCCTGTAGGGCTTAAAGCAGCTTAACTCACCTCTCTATCCCTTTATTCTCATTCTCAGCTCCTTGAAGAGCTCTTATGTGGAGCGGAAACAATCAGTACAGTGATTTCACGTAAAACCATTGCTGAATGATAAATGCTGAGAATTGAAATGCTGCTGTATAGTTGCAACATGTCACCTCTGAGGATGGCCTGTTGCAAACATGTGGATGTGTTTTGCATTCTCGCTTTCTCCTCTCATTTTATTTCATTTAATCAGTGCAGTTTACTCGAGCTGTTCTCCCCTTGCTGATTAGACTTGTAATTCTTGCACATATGGTGGTGTTTGTGGAGAAAACATTTCCCTCCTCTCCCCCTCCAACCCCAAATCTGTGAGTCTTTTACTTTGGCTCTGTTCTTATCAAATAATTGCAGCTGTAATTAAAGCACAATGAATCAGTGCCAGTCACAGGGTTGAGTCCTTCCTTAAGAAATTACATGTCCAGATGTCTAAGATGGCAGGCAGTTCTAGCATTTAAATCATGTGCCCATGAAGTGCCACCAATCTGAAGGCAAATCTGTTTTCTACATTTTGGCAAATAACCGTACAACTGGCATTTTAAAGATGCATTGTTGTTACAGTTTTCATCATAAACTTGCATGACTATCCCCTGTGTAGGTGATGTGCTTGCTCACAGTGTATCACTTGGAATGTCTGGTCTGCATAGAGCTCCTGGTAAATAGAGGGAGACCAAGCCAGAGGTCAAGCTACGTGGGAGACTGTAACTGTTGACTTTTAATGAATGTCTTGTCTTTGAGAGACATGTGATGGTTTCATACAAAATGAGGCTAGGAAGCATAATAAAGGAATACCGATGATTCAACTTAGCCAACAAAGGAGAAGGCAGTCTAAATCAACATTAACATATGACTCATTCAATGTAGTTGGTGATGTCTGCTACAAGTGTAGTAAAACCATGAGACACCGGTCTGCTAAACTAGTGGTTAAGGACATATTTCAACTTGAAAATTGAATCTGAGAGTTTAAGTCCTTTTCTGAGCACCTGGAAATACAGACATCAGTCCCAGGGCTGAAAACTGAACTTGTAAGGGAAAACAGGCATCGGAGAATGGAGCACTGTTAGTGCACCTAATGCAAGGAACACCCTACCAGGTCTGTAATCTTAGTGGCCTACGGGACTCCAGCCATTTTCTTATATGTGGAAGAAGTATCTGCTTTGCTTTTAAAAGAATAATAGAATGCGTGGCAATGGCTGGGCCAGGTTTAAGCCTCTTGAGCATTTTGAGATTTTGAAACTAAAATCAGAAAATTAAGTTGGGCTCTGATTCTCATATGAGGGGAAGTATACATTTTCTGCCAGAAAAATCACTAATTTCAGCAGAGTCAATTGCAATTTAAACTGTTTTCCAATCAGAATGAGGCTTCCTGTGATTACTGGGTACATAGTTGTCTCTACTCAACGATACTTATACATAAATTTAATTCACAGTGCAGCTGAGTATGTTACTAGTAAATGTTAAAAATTCTCTGAAGACATTGGAAGTTGCTTGTTAATGCACAAACGTAACTTTTTTCCCTCTCTCTCTCTCCCCTGTCTCTCCTCCCCTTTCCTTCTGACAGCTATATCTGGCATGATTGTTCCCCCCATGTGAAAGAATTGCCTTGAAGAATTTTATTAATGAAGAGGTTGAATTCTGCTTCAGAGAGAATCTGTTACAAGTCCCAGAGTGGAACTTTTTACTCAGGCCTTTTTAAAAATAAAAGAAAAAAAAAAAAGAAATAAAGAAGGATCTTACAATAACTGCAGATTTTTAAACAAAACAAAAATCACCATCCTTGCAAATACTGAAATTAACAATCTCCAATTGCAAGGTGTTGATTCAAGTTGTCCATCCCAAATACCTGGGAGATATATTTATTGTATGTTGACAAAAAATCCACTTTTTTTTTTTTTTTTTTTTGGGGGGGGGGGGAGCTTGCTTTTATTTTCTTCTGTTTTTTTGTGTTTTTTTAAGGTTTGATTTAACTCAACACCATTTGTCTTTTATAAATCATACAATTACACAAGGGACACTAGAGATGGAGCTCCACGTTTTTAATTTATGATTATTTTTTTTTAAAGCTGTGTAAAGAAAACTGAAGTGGTGTCATTTACATACAAGTCTGTATGGGACAGAATAGAAGTGCCAGTTAGTCTTTCGTAGAACAATTATGGCCATTTAATTAAGGGTCGGCTCATATAGGTTGCTTATCCAGTGGTGACTTGCTAATAAGATACATTTTTAATGTTCTAATTAAATAGATATCACTCCTTAGAAAGCTGGTGTTTTTTGGATGATGAAGGCGGGACTGAGGGGTGGGAATACCAACCTCTGTCTTTCATATCAGGCTAAATAATTGTGTAAATAATGCCACAAAAGAAGTGGGTTAAAAGGAAGGAAAGGATGAAAATATCAAACACATTTCCTCTTGAACTGAAAATTCAGTGCCTCTAGATAGAATGCTAAAACTGCAGGATTAGGTGGGCATGGCTCTCTAGTTTATATATCAGACTCCTTACAAATGTGTGGCCTTCTCGAAGTTTAGTGTTACATGAGCTGCATAAAATACCATTTGGATTTTGCATAGCTGTCTAGCGATGACACAGACTGTGGCCATCCATCACGCGTGGGGTGTTTTCAGCACAGCCCCGCTCCCCTTGACCTATTTGTTGTTATGGGGCAGAATGAGACCAGACACTTCTGTGTTTCTGCATCCTCACGATCTGAAAGCACATGTTTTCGTCAGCCTCCCACTAGGATTGTTCCTGTATCAGTCGACCCTCTCAGTTTGTATCATAATGTATTAAGCAACAGGTAACTGCTTTTGAATAATAAATGGAAACATGAGTTTGGGGGTGGGAGTAGGGCTGTTTGTCAGGAAGGTTTTAAATCAAACCCATAGCTTTTGTTTTACAAAAATTTTGGTATCATTATCTGGGAAGTGTTCTTAAAAACTATTAGTCAAAGAGGCAGCAAAGCTCTGAAGATGCATTACCTGATATTTTTTCTTTGCTGTTGTGTTTTGTATGTAGTTATAAATACTGTAGATTTTTTGTGATTTTTTGCCAAAGTTGTTGTTCTATTTATACATTTTAATGTCTTAAGACAGTTTTTCAATATCACAAAAAAAAAGAATTTTACTGCATATTTTGCAAAAAGAGCTCACTACCTTTAGCTTGCACATACTTGCAACATTAATTAAAGAAAAAAAAGCGCTTTTTTTGTTTCTGTTTTTTGTTTGTTTGTTTTACAGGGGATTTTGTAAAATATCCATATAAATAATGTATTTATCTTTGGAATTTGTACATTGCTTTTTTTCCCCTGCCAAGTTTATTTTATTGTGTATGTTTGCTATGTGAAAAGTGCTGATTTGTTTGGTCATTCACAGTTGTATTAGCTGTTTAAATGTGATTTTAAAACATTTCATTTATAGGGTTTTTTTTAGTATTGTTTAAAACCATGCTTCCATTTTTTTTTAATTTCCACCCAAAAGCCATTGTCTATTTTTGTATTATTTGTAAGTTAAGAAGTTTTTTCCAATATATGGCAAAAAGTAGCATATTATTCTTGTAGCATTTAGTTATGTAGATTTTAAAAGAAATGTATCCTTTGCTTTTGAGGCTTAACAGAAACTAATGCTGTTTTACTCTATTAATATGCATGGGATTTCTCCTCTTTGGAGTGACGCATTTTTGTGCATTAAATATGGGGAGAAACTTCATAGAACTCAATGAAAATACTTTCTTTCTTAAGTCTGCTTGTATATTTCTCTGTCTTTCACATAAATATAAACCAGCAGATTGGATGCCTTAACAATGCAAATCATATTCATTTCACTTGTACATTGTACTGTGCACCAGAACTGTCAATCATCACTAACATTCTAAGAAAAAAAAAAAAAAAGGAATTGAAAAGCACAAAAGAACTGTTTTGTTACCTTAAAACAATATAACTTTTTTCTAGTCGAGCAAGAAATCATTTACAACGATGCTGCAACTGTGCATGCTTCCTGTATGAATTTTGCAATGGTCTTCACTAGAATGTCACAGTGTGATCTTTGGGGGGAAGGGAAGAAAACAGGATTTTTTTATTATTTTTTTTTCCATGGTGAGAAAAATGAAAGAAGAGAAAACTGGAAAATGTGAGAGACATCAATTTATTGCTTCTCTGTATTCCAAGCGATTATTCTAATTCACATAGTAAGCAACAGCACGACAATGTAATCAAATTTAAAGCCATATTTTGTCCAGTGACACCATCAATTACTCTTGTAGAGCTCCACTCAAAGTCATAGCGATTTTGACACCAGTGTTAGCCATCAATGTCTGTAGTCTTCTACACCAGTGTCCAAAGACCCTTGACAATGTGCATAATTTGTTTTGTTGCAGCTATTTATAGTGATCTGATGAATGGGAATTTATAAAAAATCTCCCCCGCACCACCCTTATCTTTTACAAAGTAAAAGATGCAGCTGTTTACAGAATATGGCTTTAAGTGGAAACATTCAGATTTCAGTTTTAACAAGGTGAAGCTTCACAATGACTGGATTGCATAGAGTATGCCTATTTCCTCACAGTTGTACTAGGATGCAGCTAAAAAGAAGTCATCTCTGAAACTACTAACCTTTCACCTTCTTATCTAAATCTTTTTGAATAGACACACACACTGTACAGTTCTATTGTTAGAGAAACTAACTACTGTAGAGATTGTTATAATTTTTTTGCAGAAATTCAAGCTGTAAAAACTTTTCAACTTTCACAATATTTAATTAAAGTTACTTCCTGTCTGTGAATACAGCTCCTGGTTGTGTCATTATTTTCCTGCTTCTGCTGGCTTGTAGGTGAGGAAAAATAAAATACAGAAGCCACAGGCTACTGAGTTGTCTTTCTGAAATTAAGGAGAAGCAGAAACTCATGGAATTACACAGTGAAACATGGCGAATGCTGGTGCACTGAAACTCCTCTTCTTCCTCCATCACTAATGGATTTCAAAGGATCTTCACTATCCTGTTACTATTTATTATTTCTGTTATTTTAGTCTGCTGATTGCCCAAAAGGAAAACCTATTTTTCCGGTGGATTTCAGGAGCATATGTAGCTTTAGGTTCCCAATTGCAAACGCAGTGATCATGGTATACAAGGCAAAGACATACTAGACCCAGTGCCAGGGGCCAAGAGAGATTTGAGTTTTCATCTAAGTATTACTTAAGTCAGTGGCAACACTTCCAGGATCAGGTCTTAAGTGACCTGCTCAAGGTGAGCTCCAAGAACTGCACCAAAGTATGTTGATCTGTAGCTAGCTCCTTGACTTGACCATGAAGGAGGCTCCTATGAAGTGTTTCCATTCTGCTGCCCTTCCTAAATAAATAACAAAGCCACTGGCTGCTAAATTGGTTCTAGGTGTTTCATTTCATTCTGTGCTCCTCTGGCAGGAGAGGACAATAAGGAGCTTTACCTCTGGTAAGTGGAATGTTGACAAAATGGCACTTAATTGGGCCTGAACAGTGGCTGTTATACAAAATACCTGTATGGGGACAATCAAAAACCTTTAATCACTACACCTAATGCAAGGCTCCAAGCATTTTCAAGTTACTTAGAAATAGGGAGGTTGGGGTTTCAGTTTAAATTAAATTAAAATTTACTTTAAATTTGTTGAAAATGCAAGCAGCTGGAAGTGCCTTCTTGCAATATAAGCGTTGGATATCTCTTAAATGCTTTCAGATCCACTCCAGTAGCTGTTAAAGAGAGCTACTGGCAAAGTCTGATGTACAATGTGTCTATTCTGTCAGCACAAGAGATCTGTTTCTTCTGTCTGAGATAATTCTCCTGGTTCTCTTTCAAATGGTGTGAATATTGGCAGCTCGTACTGCAGCTGAGAGCTTTATGAGTGCTCAGCTCACTAGAAAAATGTGGGATCACATTAGCTGAAAAGCAGTCTTAAAGATTAAGTTCAGGATGTAATATTAGGCAACCTGTTCTAGATGCAGCAGAACCAGAGCTCTGCTGCAGCCTTTTGGGTACAGTGAGAATATTTTTTGTCTGAAATTTAATTTCAGCTGCATTAAAAAAGAAATGGGTGGTGGTGAGGGAGGTGATAGCATGAACCGTAGGGCTTCAGACAGATGCTGAAGAAGAGAATGCTAGTCAGTCCCAGTGATCTTCATTTGACAATCCAGAGATACCTGGGTGACAGTGCTGTGTAGATGAGGAATTGCTTTTTTAATGCCAGAAGAAAACCCTCCAAAGCCCAAACCATGTGAGGAGCAGTTGCAGGGCACATGTTCAGGTATGGCTGCAGTAAGACACGTATCCTGTGATGGATAATATACTGAAAGGGAGAGGAGTGTCTTCTGTCATTGCACAGAGAACATGTAGGCACGGGAGCTGAGCGTAAGGTGCATATCAGCATGACTTATTGCTCTCTAAACTGGTAGCTTTAATTTTTCAGCAGCTGTAATAGTCATTTTGACTGAATAGTTTTCATTTAGTTTAGAGAAATCTCAGCAAAATGAACTACCTTCATTGCTAGTTTCCTGGCCTTGTCTGTGTGCCTGCTTACTCCCTTTACAGTCTGTCTCTAGAGGCTCTTGCCACAGCTGCTTCATCTAATCATTTACATAACTCTGCTTGGCATCACAGCCCATGTATCTTCTGCCATTTCAAAAGTTAGCTGAAGACACATTTCATGGCATACACGTGATTTCCTCAGCTCCTTCCTGTTTACCACCCCTTGTTCTCCAATCCTCTTGTAAATATTCACATTGCAATGCTGCACCAAAGATGGGTTGGAGGTGCCCCATGGAGTCCTTGGCTCCAACTCAGCTCCAGACTCCTCTAGTTTCATGGGACAGAAGTTTTTGGAAGAGCTTTAGCAAATGCCACATTGCCTAAGCTTTTTCAAAAATGCATCCACTGCATCTTAGTTTATTTGCCCTCATTACCTGTTTAGGGAGGTTGTCACTGAAGCCATTCCTCTAGTGCATAGAAAACATTATGTAGTTTTGTTCTGCACCAACACTGTGCTTTTGAATATCTTCTCGCCTATGTCTGTCAGCTCTTCTGTTAAATATATAACAAAGAAATGCTGCTGCTAGAGTCTTTGCTTTGCCGTGCTAAGCAAGCCAAGCTTTTCTAGTGTCATATTTAAGAGAGCTGTCCTCCTTTTCATGGAGAATCCCTGGGGCTTTTTTTTTCCAATTTCTTTTCACTCTCTACTTTTCTCATTTGGGCCTGGGTACATAGCTCAGTGAGGGAGACGGGGAGTCCATGAGGACCATCCATCTCATCATCTCAAAACTGGCACCGCTTACTTGCTTACCTCCATCCACAGCAACATTACAGAAGCATCACTTACTGCTTATCTTTTTTTTTATCCTTCCCAAACACACTTCATTACCATCATACTGAGGAAGAACTGCAAAATCAACCACTGAACGTTCAAAGTAAGTCCACTCCATACAATAAAACCACATCTCAGAGATGCTGTGAAGCAGCCTGACATATAGAGCTTCAGCAAGATGATACTTGGTCAGTTTGGTTGCTGCCTCCTTTCCCACCCACCAGCTGTACTCTTTCATGTCATTGCCACCTCCCTGCCTGCCCCCACCACCATTATCTCAATGGGATGCTGCCTGATTTGGGCCTCATTTGACATCTCTGTTTCCTCTATTTCCCAGAAGGATCTGGTTCTGGCATCTGTTTTCCCCAGCAGCTAATGCTGATATTTCAGTAGGAGAGATCAGGTCAATACTTTAGATAAATAAGTAATAGTTCCAGCTCCACAACCCTGTTCTCTCTTCCTCTCCTTGGTGCCCTTGAGGATACAACTAGACTACAGCTTATGGCACTGCTCCAACATGATTGGCAGGTCATGTGAAAGAGCACACATCTTAGAAAACTTTAATATAGGTGTTCCAGGATACGAATGCCAATGACTACCCAGGTCACAGCCTAACAACAGGGACTGCAGTTCTAAGTGGCTTTTTTTGCGTGGGCTTACAACAGGAATAGCAAATACAATGCCCTAACACATTTTTCACATTTCAATGAATGACCTTTGGGTCATTCATCACTAATGTAAATGTACGTTTGAAAATCTCCATCAAAAAAATTATTTAGATGATAACTTAACCCTTTCCTGAAACAGATAGCAAACTCTGTCCTATATATGCTAGTCCAGCCAAACTCTGTTTTGCATAAGGGGGATTAAATTGTTTACTTCCTTATTTGTTAAAGAATATGAATCCCTAATCTTCCTACATTTATTCATTTCAAAGTGTATCTTATACTGTAAGCCCTTACAAAGGTTTCAGTGGGTTTGCAGCTGGTACACGAGAGATTTACCATGTTGTGGTGATTCACTGCAGCCTGGCAGCTCTTGACCACATGAACGAGAGAGGCAAGGACTGATTATGACTGTAGGTATGTATAAGTGTGCTCTGAAGAGGCACAGGTCATCTGCTTGAGAGTAACCTCGAAATAAATTTGCCAGTGAGGACTTGCTCCCTGTAAGAAAGCAACAGCTCAGACCAGACCTTAGACCAGGAGACACAAAAATGCAGATGTGTGTGTGTTCATCTCTGTGTGTTGAAGTGGGAGCCTGTGTGAAAGCTCTGGGAAGCAAGACCCAGGATGAACCCTGTCTTAGTTCACTTTTCTGCAGTGTTTAGAGGAAAGGGGAGCACAAACATCGCACAGAGGCTCATCTGGAAGGTAGCTGTGCTGAAGCTTTCATCTTTCTCCTGCCCAAACCCATACTGTTGTTCCCAGCTTTGCACAGGTACTGCCCACTGCCCCTCTGCCTCCTTGCCCATGCTCCTGCCATAAAGGGCTCTGCTTTCAGTCTCATTTTCTACGAAGTGTTCCTCACATTGTTCACCACCAGCCTGCCCCAGGCACTGCCTCACTCCCCCTCTCCCCCCCATTAACTTTGCCTTCAACCTCTGCTGCATCATTGCCTTCTCCTGAGGGTTCCCTATTTATATAGAGGAGAAAATGCAGTTGCTGGGACTGGAAATATTTTGTTACCTTTTTCTACTTAAGTGCAAGGCATTTTTATCTGTGCTCTCTGGAGACTTATGCTACAGTGGGACTGATTTTATCCACTTACTCAATGCACTTTAGTTCAATAATGATTACAGAACTTCTACATAATATATTAGGTATAGCTGATTTCCCAGGGTTTGTAGCCCTCTATCTCCCTAAGCATTTAAAAAGGAATCTCTGTGATAGTTTGTTATGAATGATACACTCCTCAACAGTCATGATGTAAAAGCAATACCAGCAATGGGCCAGGAAGGAAGAGGCAAGCATTCAGCTGGAAAATGTCAAAGCCTGTGGATAATACAACCTAACAACAATGACCTGCTTCTTTTGTTTTTCATTTAATCCTTGCTCTTCAGCTCTTCAGCCTATCAGTGGCTCTTGGAATCTATGGAGTTCAGGCTACCCAGGCCAGATTCCCAAACCCTCCTTTCACTGCCTTACCCAAACTGAGGGGTTTGGCTGTTTGCTGGCTCCACTGCAGGACTGGGTTGACCTGGTCTCTTTTTCTCACTTGCGTTTTTCTTCTTCTTCTTATAAAACTGGAAGCTGAGCACTTCAGCTTGCTCCATTCTGGGTTTAGCAGCTGGGAGCAAGCCTTTCACAGCCAGCAGGCCCAACCCTGAGGTGCCTGATGTTCTTGCAGAAAGCCTGCAAATGTTTGTTTTCTTCAACAACAAAAGAAGTAGCAGTGTATGTGGTCATGGCCTCCTTCGCACCTGAGGTCACACTGTGTGCCCTGACATAAGAAACATGGTCCTAAACTTTCCTTAGCCTGAGAGATTTTCAATGCACATATCCAAACCAACAGAGACAGCAAGGCATCTCCATCCTCTGCTATCCCACATGCTAGTAACCCTCTGCCCATGTTGCTTCTCATCCTGAGAAAGCCCAGCTGCTCGGGAGCCTGATGGCAGATAGCATCCAGCTCCATCCATAAAGCCTAAGACTGACTCATTCAAAGCTGCCTGGAGTTCTCCACACCAGACTGATCAGCTTAAACCAAGCACCTTGCTAATCTTGCTGTCATCAGCCTCCCCACTCGGTGGTGATGGTGCTCTTTTTCTTTTTTTTAAACATAAAACCCCCATTTTACTCATTTTTCTGCTAATCTCTTAATTTCAGTAATGGTTTTTGGCAAGAAGTTCCACAGGTTCATTGGTGTTATTCCCTTATTTACTTCTCATGCAATGGGGCGTGTGGCTGCTGCAATCATTACTGCCTAGTGGGAGCAGCCCCTGTGGCCCTCAAGGGACCAGGGACCAGCCGGGGATGCTGCTGCCTCTCACCCAGCCCCATCAGAGCCACGCAGGGCAGCTCTCATCCCTGCTGCAGCCCCACAGTCGCCTGATTGACGTCAGGAAATAGCACAAGGGAAGTTGCTACCAGCTAACAGCTGTTTCAACAGTTTTAATCACAAGGCGAGCTGTAAGATAAATAAATAAATAAAGCCTATGAAGTGACAAAACAAATGGCCTGGTATCAGAGACAGATTTGAAGCTTCTGGCTGCCTTCATGAGAGAGCAGCCTGCGAGCTCCCACCTTCCCTCCCCCAAATAATTAATTTATCGCTTAGCAGCTTTGTGGCTCTCCGAAGGTGCTTGGAGATGGTGTTTGAAGGTGAACTCCAGCCCTTCAGAGGGGCCCGTGGGGCTGGGAAAAGAGGCAGTTGGGTGCTGGAGTCTACAGATGAACCAGCAAGATCACCGGAGAATTTATATCAATTTGCTCGAGCTACCATGAGCCAGCAAGCACTATTTTGCTCTGCCATCACAAATCACTGTTATGCCCTTTCTGCTTTAAACACTATGGATCAGCTATAACAACACTTGATATTTATTTTATTTCAACTATCACTCTGATTTGTCAGGTGTATTTTTTATGCACAGCAGGTGTACCCTAATGGGGTTAGGGAATAAACAGAAAATTGATGAGCTTACACACCCATTAGCTAATGGATTACTAAGCAAAAGGGACTCTGTTTAACCCCATTGCACTTAGCTCACTGCTAGGTATGTTAAAGACTATAAGCTAACACTCAAATGTCTCTTTGTGGACCCAGGGGAAGAGAGCTCAAACTTTAATGCATCGCTTTTGATAGGCAGGTGAATGAATGTGGCTATCATTATGCAATCATGCACCCCTGGAACTATTTATCAGCTGCACAATATGCCCCATGAACCCTACGTGCTCCTGACCCTGTGCGCTACGAGCCTGACATGGTGGTGTACAGAAAGGGTTAAGTGGGATGAATTCCACTGAAGACGGAAGTACTTCCCACATCCCACTTGCCCAGTGCATGTGTAAAATGCAGAGCTGCCACTTTGATTTCATGTTCCTATACCCTAGTACTACACACCTTGATGTTAGCAACATGCTTTTTGTACAAAGGCCTGATGTTGACACCAGCTTTAATCAGTTGTTTCAAGATAGATGTGCCTCGTTAGCATCAGAACAATGCAATTACTTCCCCTCCTCCCCTTTCTCCAAATCCCAGGGTTTTATTGGCCTATTACTGGTTTGATTTGTTGTTAGTAGAAACAAGAAGGATTTCAACTCATTGATCATATTATCCTACAGATATCTAGCAGAATAAATAAATGGGATAATAAAACCCAAACCGTACACTCAAAGGTTACATTTTCTAAATCCTGTAGTGTTCTGCATCATGGTTTATGTTCCCTTTCAACCACAAATACACAGTTCAGTGCAGTACATGACAGCTAAAAAAGGTCTGTAATGTTAAAGGTTATATTTGCAATCTTTTGCCATCTTCCTCACATGGAAACAGGTCATACTGGTCCTCACTGTCCACAGATGCAATAAGGAACAACCTTCTGACATAGGTGTATAATCAAAAGCCAATTCAAAAGGAGCTTTCTGTAAATATCAACTTGATCCAGGCATACGCATACTTTGCTTGAAGCAGCAGAAAAGTCCTGCTGACTTCAATGCAATGGCTCCTACGTTTGAAGAGAAATAGGTGCATGCATGCAGGAGAGGTGAAGGTTGAAGAATAAAAAGCCAAGAGAGAATATAATTTTGTGTTGCTTTTCTCTGAGCAGCGACACAAAACCTCACAGCCAGAGGGAAGCTAAGGTCCTTCCCATTTCCTTTGTGACTGCCTGTCCCAAGGATGCTTTCAGATGCCCCTTATGTTTAGCTCCAGAGGCCCATCTGGCTTGCAGGGTTGCTCAGCCAGAGCTCTGGGGGATAGGGGATGCCTATGACAGAGAGAGGGGATGTAGCGCTGATCATGATCTCTCTGGGTTTTGCCTTGCTGCTGGTCTCTTCCTGGAGCTAGGGAAAAGGGAAGTGCTTCAGCCACTTGATGGACAAACAGCTGAGCTCTTCAGCTGGCTTAAGGGGAATGCTGTAGTAAATGCCACAAACACAGTGGCAATGGCAGAAGACATTGGGATTTCAATATGATCAAAATGACACGCGTGGGTCTCTCCTTACTCTAGAGAGCAGTGGTCAACCAGAAATCTACTAATGCCCACTGGAATGGGCATCAAACCAGAAACTGCTTGATTGCCAACTCAAAATGAAACTTTGAAAGTATGAAGTGGTTCAAATGAATCATGGATACAACTTTAGCTCTAGCTTGTAGTCTCTGTGTTGCAGATTATTTAATTTATGATGGAATTCAGCAGTGTCAGTCTAAAAGGCTGAAGCAACATAGCAACAAGGTTGTTAATTACTAAGCCATTATTCTACTCTACTTTTAGACCAAGGGGATACCCAAAATACCTGCACTTGTTTAATTTTGATTTCTTATTGTTCCTTCCATGCTGTAGCTGAGGTTATTTTACAGCAGCTGTCAGTCATAGCAGTAACAACTTCCACAGTAGCAGCTTCCATTTGGCATGCTCACTATACAGAAAGTGCTGTGATGGAGTAGAAGGGGTTTCTTTCTTAATATTATCTTCCCCTAGGATAGACTAACTTGCCCTCTCCAGCAGAACACGCTTGGATCACACTGCAGAGTTTCTGACTGCTGCTTTTAAAAAGGTATATCTGTTTGTTTCTATCAACACATTTCAGCTCCTCTGGCATGCTGTCTTTGCAGCTCTAATAGAGACACTTCACATGTAATAGGGTCACACAGTGATCCTCACGTTCGATTCCATTCCTATCACCATGTTAAATTGAAACAATGTGTGTGCATCAGATTTCTGCAGTGCAGGGAAGCTGTAGCATCTACAAGTTTTGTGATGTGATGAAGCTAATGATTTGGATTTTATTTTCTTGGTACCACATTCAGCTGGCAAACTCCTGAAAATACACCTTCCCTCTCTTTCTCTCTGTCTCTTTGCCTCTCAAGAGCTTTCACCAACAGATTACTTTCATGATAAAAAAAAAAAGAAGTAATTCTATCAGTAATTTATGGAAATTAGAAAACTGATTAGCATAAAGCTTCTACTTGTGATAGTGGGGTTACAAAAGTGGGTTGATAGGTAAAAATGATCTCCTTAGTGATAATTAACTTTGATCTCTTAAATAACTGTTAACTTTCATAAAGAAGGAGAGTACAAATGACATTTGCATCATGGCAACTGTAAAAAGGCAGAACATCGCTTTCATTGAAGATTACACGATAAGCTCTACTCTCAAAGAAAATATACTCATTTCAAAGCAAAATCACATGAATTGTCAAGGACTGTTGGGTTTGTTCGTATATCCTGTGCTAACCTGAGCGCACTGAGATGAGACATTGCATATGCTTGTGTGAACAGTTCTGTACACCCATGTAAATTATATGTATTCATCTACAAGGAAATGACAATGCATGCTCTGCTTAGCACTTCTGTGAGGCCATTCATCCAAGGACTTCCAAGTACTTTATAAACATTAATTCATTCTGACTATGTGACTGTGAGGTAAGTAAATATTAGCCTTATTGCAATATTATAGGGAAATGGAGAGACGCAGCAGATAAGAGACTTACTCAAGGTCAGTAGATTATAGCTCAAAAGCTTAGCTTCTCATTTTGTGAGCAGGCATGGCCTGTTGGCAAAGCACATGTCTCTGGGCACTGGAGGTCTCCTATGCACTCCTGAACTCTGCTTTGAGTACTGTTTAGAAGAATTTCCCATTAATATCTATTTCTGAACAATTTCACAGTATCTCTTTGGGGTCCCATAGTTTTACCACCTCTGTTTCATAAATGGGAAACTGAGGTAAAGTGGTAAAAATAATCCAAAGTACTCACTAGATGTGAACATCCAGTTTGAGAAATCAAGGGCCCAGCAGTTTCAGCCAGAAGATCCCTCAAGATGCAGTTCGCACTTTTAGCCAGAAGATAAGCAGTTGTTTCTTGAGTTTTATGGACTCATTAGAAACCAAGTCTTCAAAACTGATACTGTAAAATCCCACTTGAATTTCAACATGCGAGCAAAGGAGATTTTTTGAATCCCAGTATACCACACATCAGTTGTGCGTCCTTTCTATTGGACCTCAGGCAGATTTACACAGGTTGCTGGAGTTGAGGTAAAGTAAATGTAAACCATAACTTACGTGTGAAATGAAGAGTGTATCAAGAAATGCACACTCACTCATATACAAGGAGGCTAGATAATTTTAAGTAGCAAGATTAAAAGAATATCTTATTATACAAATCCTTAAACCTATGCAGCCTCTGAATTTTTCAATTCATGGAAATCATCTTGGAACCTTTCTTGCACACTTAAAACTCCTGGCACACTGACTTGTTGCAAAAAACCATTGCAACATCTCAATATCTTTCTTCACTAGCTCCTCCAGATGCAGTGTACACTAGCCACTCTCTGAATCAATCTATCTTGTCATCTCTTTTCTTTTGATATGCATGAAGTTAAAGGGAAATGGCAGTCTCCTAATTTCTATTTCTACCCAATGTCATGGGAGAGAGGAAGAAAAAAAATCACTTTTTTAATGCAGCTTTTAAAATAAAAAAGAAAAAAAAATTACAGCACTTAATAGGCCTCCCTTGCAATTTAAAAACTGATTTTCAGAAGCTCATATATTCAAATCTCCAAAGTCTATTTGAAGGCACATCTGAAGGTGCACCCTGCAACCTGTGTGTAGCAAACTCTTTTGAATCTTGTCCTTGAAACAAAAATTAGTGCCCCATGGGAGCTCAGCAGTGTAGACAACCACTAACTGCAGAATGACTGAAAGCAGAGCAGCCGGGAGGGAGAATGGGATGAGAGAGTGAGGGAAGATGAGAAAAGCCTTCAGGAGCCATTTGGGAGACACTCACTGGGAAGAAGAAAGAAAGACATGCACTAAAAACAACAGAAACACAGGTGGAAATGGCCTACTGGGAAATCAGGCTGTCAACAAACAAAAGCCGAAGGCCAGAAAGCAGTTTCAGTAGCAGCCCCTGCTAACAGGGCTTCAGTGTTCAGTAAATAAATTAGCAGCAGGTTTGACTGTTTGGAAATTAGTAGTGACATGATGAAAGAAGCAAATGACTTGCTTTTATCTGGAGTGGAAGCACTAAACTTCCAAAGAAATCCCTGCTTGTATAAGGAGAAGCAGAGATGCTTATATCAGCTTAGACTTAAACAACAATAATATCAGAAAAGTTTCATTTCATTTACCAGAGGCTCAGAACTTTCTTTGTAACTAATGAGACCTGTGTCCCTCTGGGCTGCTTCTGACAGTATTTCTCCTTTGAATAGTTTATCACTAAGAAGGTAAAAATAACATAGGTTACATACGTAGACAGACAGACAGATATCTAGATGTTGAAAAAAAGAAGTAGAGTTGGGACATTAGATCAACTCTTCAATTATTGTAAACCGGGAAAACTCCTTTGGGAGAAACTCCAGTGATTTACTTCTGTTGAGAATCCGATCCTGTTTAATTAAATGGGAACTAAATGAGGGACTGAATAGTAAACACTTCAGCACGTGCTTACACATCCAGCATATGCCAAAGTCCTATTGATTCCTTTGGATACAATTTGCTTAAGCACTCCTCCCCAGTAAGGGCTCATACTGAATCAGGGCCTCGGTTACTGGAGCTGGATGTTTATTGTGTCAGAGGCATTAAGAAAGGGCTCCTTTCCCACATCCTCATCACTTAAATATAGTTGGATAAGAAGCAACATTGCAGCCTCCAAAGTGAGCAAATATTTACATAAGCTGTGCTGTGTGTGCTTGATATGGCAACAGGTCCAGAAGGCAAGCTTGCATTCACAGTGGAAAGCTGGGATGTCTTGGGTAGTCCTTGGTGGGTCCGTTCTACTGTCCCAATGTGTGTGGGTTCACACGTGCCAATGCCAGTGAGGCAGGATTTCCTTCCACTGTGCCTGGCTCTTACCATTAGTTCTTACCACAAGAACAGATAAACTAGCTGCACTGCTTCTAGGAAAAATGGACTAAGTAGCTACATTCCTCAGGGATTGGTACTGGGACTAATATGCTTAATGTCTTCATTAACAAGCTGATGATGGGATGGGTGATCTCTCAGCAAGTTTGTAGGTGACACAAAATAGAGGGGAAGACAACGGTTGATATGCCAGATGGCAGGGCAGCCTTTCAGAGGGACTGGACAGGCTGGAGAAACCTCATGAAGCTCATCAAAACCAAATACAAAATCTTGATAGGCAACAAATTTCGCTGAGTGCTGGAGTTGAGTAACTAAGGGAGCTGGACTTGCTCAGCCTGGAGAAGATAAAGGGGAGACTGTATAGCTGCCTGCAACTGCCTGATACAGAGGATGCCTGTTGGAGGTGCGGAGCAATGAGACAGGAGGCAGTGGACACAAGTTGGAACAATAGAAGGAATAAAAAATTCAAGGAAGGTTTGATTTGTTGTTGTTAGGTTTTTTCTAACCATGAAAGTGATCAAACACAGGAACAAATTGACTGGACCAACCTGATCTGATAGAACCTGCTTTGAACAGGAGCTTAAAGCAAATGACCTCTGTAGTCCTTTCCAATCTAAACTGTCCCACAATTCTATGCAAACAAAACCTGACAGAAGTAGTGAAGATTATGTGGAACCATATAATAGCTGGTACAGGTCTGTGAAAAGAAGCTCAGGCCCAATTATAGTGAGAATTTAATTAATTAAGGCAGACACAACAGTTGGATTTTTAGTAATTGTTAGTTTAGTGCTACACATGAACTCAATAGGAAAGCTGGAGTTGCATAGCCTGCATAATAATGCAATAAGGTGGATAAAAATCTATCCTACTGCTAGGAACCAATGAGTTATCATCAATGGTTTTATGTCAAAAGAGAGAGAAGTATCAATTGGTCTCCCACAGGGAATGATACCGGAGCCAGTATGAATCAATATACTCATTAACAGCCCAGAGAAGAAAGTAAATTCAACAACCACTGGATCTGGAGAAGATTTAGTTTAATGGTGGGGATGTGGCAAAGGAGGTAGGTGGCAAATGAGAAATAGAATTGTAGCCAAATGATATGTAGATTTCATCAGATGAATGAACATTTCATATTTTGTATATTCAGTGAAAAATTGTACAGGAGATAAATATAAAATACAGTGGGGCTAGTGCCTAAAAGCATCTTTTCTAAAAAGCCCCAGGTTAGACAACTGCTGATTTCTTGTACCGTTACAAAAGAATGAAGCAGTGTATGAGTCTTGATCCTTTAAAAGTCCTGCAAGACAATGTGTTAAATTGCCACTTAACAATGTGCTTGATGTCAGGTGTGAAATACCATAGCCAAATGTCACAAGTTATTTTGATTGATAAAGATTAGGAGAGAGTGACTGAAATTCTGCAGACTGGATTCAAACCTAACCCATGTGCTTCACAGTGACTTTCATTAAAGATTTTAAACTGTTTAAGCTTATGGCAGATGAAAACTGCACTAATGATTATAATCGAACAAGATTTGACTTCCTATGGTTTGGTATGGAAGGTAATGTAATGGAAGGCACATGTGATACTTTTTTCTCCCATTTTTGTCTACATCTTCTCCAGTCTTATTCCTGGGATTTTGATGCATGCACAAATACATATATATGCACATATATAAAAATTTCCTCAAAGGTCATGTTGCTTGGTGAAGGTCTGAGTGAGCTGACCCACAGATATTAAGCCCAAACAAATTGCCATATTAATCGAAAATGTCTTATGTATCACACAGATCGGAGCATTTTCCTCCATGGGTATCTCAATTTTGGTGGGTTTTTTTGTTGGGGTTTTTTTTTTTTTTTGAGAATATAGTGAAAATCTATTCCAGATTTCAAGCCTTCATCTGTTATAGAATGCGTGACATGCGTTGCCCAAATGTTGAGTGTGGGTTCATATATTCTCAATCTGAATTGGCTGTTGTAGCCTGGTTGCATCAGAAATATTTTTTCTCACATAGCTACCCAGTGGTACCATTGAACTCCATAATACATTATAACTACCATTTTTGTAACATATGCTTATAAACTAGGAACTTATATTGCTCCTGTTTAAACCCATGAAAACTCCCATGGACGTTAATGCAAGCAGGACCTGATATTTATTCATCGAAAGCTAGAACCGTGTGATAGAAAATAAGAAATCTGTTAAGCCACAGTTCTTAAGGATATGTTGCATGGTGTTTGCTGTTTGACACATCAGAGCCTCATAGCCATATTAGTTGTATGAATGGGATAAGATTACTTGGGCAATTTTCCTCTACATTAGAAACAAATCGCAGCTAAACCTCTGCTGGCTCCATACATTTTAAATTCCCATTTTCTCTCACTAGAACAGAAAAATAAATACACAGATAGCTGACCAAACTTAGAAAGTGTTCAAAGCAATCAAGTGTAAATTCTCTCCTGTTAAAATGTGAACAAAGCAGAAAACCTTTGACTGAGAGGTAACTTCAGAGATAAGCAGTTAGATAGATGCTATAGACAACAAGACACAAACAAATTAAATCTATTCCACTGAAACAGTGATATAATTTCCCTCCAGAGACTATCTAAGACTGACAAAATAAACAAAGAAATAACATGTTTCTTAACTTGTGAAATGTGACAGTCAATGGCAGATAGCAAAACAAAACTAAACAGTGCTAGAAGTTCTTAACACAAACATGCTGTTCAGAGACACTGCAGCTCTCTTTTTCTTTGACTTCGACCTCCTAATAACCGTACTTTTTCACACCTTCCTCCTCTGAGGTTTTTCATCCTCTTTCCAGCATGGTCCTCCTGCTTAAGAAACACACTGCATGTTTATTTTGAGGGACAGACTGATGGTGGATATTAGCACATCTGGGAAAGAGAGAGCTGTTTGACTGTAATGACACCTCTCAAGGCTCTTTGCCCAACAAAGCATGCAGGGACATGTTTCAGTTTGGCTTTGATGGCAGATAAGACCTTGCTAAATGCTGAGCACATACTACAGAGCTTTGAAGGCACAGGGTTGGACATCTGTGCTCATTTTAAAGTGTTATAGTTCCATGGCCAAAGAAGGAACCCTTGGTCCATGACCTGCTTGGTCATCAAGAAATTCTGCCAACTGAATTTTCAGGCTTTTCACAGTGACAGGAACCTTTTTAAGGGTTCAGGTAAGTGTTGAGACTTCTGTATCAAGAACTGTGCTACCTAGCATACCCTAATGACTTCACAAGTCCAAAAGAAGTATTCTCAAAAACAGAGTAAGAGAAATTTCAAGCACTACTGAGGCGGCCATCTATAAAAGCAAACTCTAAAGACAGAAGCAAAAGCACGAGCGTGCCAAAGTGCAGTACAGCGCTAATTTTCGTGTTACTCATAGCAATCATTTTCCCATGAACAATCTGTATATGTCACTTACTTACAAATATCTCATTTATTCCACATCCTTCATATAGACATAATAATCCTTTCACTTTATTTTAGTTGATAGTTTGCCTTTAAAATGTCAGGTCTTTTCCCCTCTAAGTTGGAAATTGCTTTCATACCTAAAAGTTTATAACAAAAAATATCTTAGTTGAGAGCTGCATAGAGGCTGCTGATAGAAAATGGATCCTTTCACCCCAGCAGATGGTCAGAAACCAGTCCCATTCTCCAGCTGCCATCTGCTAATTACTGAAGGTGGGGTTCACCTCCAAAAGTCTAATTTTAAACATGTGATTTAAGCAGCTTCCTCACTAGCTGCTTTGCAAGCAGCAGATCTGAAGGACAGCTCACCTGGCTTATGTTTCCCAATACCTTCATTTCAGCCTAAATGATTTGCTAAGGTCCAACAGGAGACTTTTATCAAGGGCTGTCCCCTGACTCATAGCACTGGCCCATCTCTCCTCTCACTACTGCTTGAAAGGTCTTGTAGGAACCTGGTCTCTGAATGGCCAAAAATACGAAGTGGCCTGTTAGTCTTAAGAAGGTATTTTGAACATAAAAAGAAACACAGAACATGAAATATGAAGCAATGTAGAGCCCACTACAGCGGTGGAAGGAAAGTGAGATGAAGCCAGCAGGTTCACTGCCTGTTTCTGAACAACATTTCGTGGGTGAGCGGTGGCCCAAGCTATGTTTAAAGGGCCAAAGATGGGTTGTGGAGCAGTGTGAAAGATGATGTATGTTTCCAATCAAAAGTTTTATGATAAAGCTTCATGGCGGTCCTAAGAAATTATGAGGTTTGAAATTGGTGCAGTGTTCTCAGTGTTTTGGGGCCATGGCAGTGCAGGCCAGTTTTGCTATCAAAGAACACTCTGTTCATGGTTCTCAAGAGACCAACTCCTATCAGCCTGCGTTTGCTTGCTAAAACAATAATGAAAAACACAAAACATGAAAGAGAACAGCCACTCGGTAAATCACATTTTGGCCTGATTTTTCAAGGGTGCTGAGTCCAAGTGGCTTCCATGGACTTCAGTGGACCAATTTGGGTTTGTATCATCCTGGGATTCTCCAGCGTACATGGCTGTTTCTTCTGCCATTAAAGAGCATCCACTGTACATTCTAATTAGATATTCTGGTTATATTCTGCAGCCTATTTCCATGTTAAATAATAATTCTGAATTACATAATGTCACATTCCTTTCCACCCCTCACCTGATAGCAGTAACAAGCTCTGTATCTTAGAGACTTGCACACTCATGTTGGTGCTATTGGAAATACTAACGCAAACTGAATCTCTTCTGTGTTCTCAAAGACTAACAAACACCATTAATTTCCTACAGATTAGTTTCAACCTGACAAGCATTTTGTTGAGCCCCAAAGAATATTTCATTTATTTAGGTAATGCTGATTGCTCATGTATGAGCAGCAACTCATTCAGCAAGAGATGAAACAGACTGTTATAGCTCAGTATTTTTAAAAAGAGGGAGAAAAAACTCCAACAACAACTTGGAGATGCTATTTAGTACTCAAAAGATAGCTTGTCATTATGATAAGCAGATCTATTGCTGTGAATAATGAAGAAGGTTTAATCACACAGTGGTACAGATACACTTAGAATAAATATTTAATGGCATGTTTTGCAAAGCTGAAGCATGCTTAATCCCCCCCCCCCCCAATGATTTGTGCTCAGTGCCATCATGGCACAGGATGTGTATTGCATCAGTATGCCACGAGCAACCATGCATAAGGGTTACTGTGGAATATATGAGATTGTGCAATAAAGTGGGCAGAGTTATTCCCTGATGGAAGCAGACAAGGGGCTACATCATCTGCATGCCACATCATGAAAGAGCATGTCCACTCCTCTCCACCTCTCCAGCCTGCACACTTGCTCACCTTTTGGTCAGGTACGCAAAGCTTATGCCATGAAGATGGCATGAAGCCAGTCTGTGATATGCTGAGGGCAGGCATGCTATTCTCCTGGGAGAAATGCTCAGCCAAGTTGGAGGGGAGCGTCCAGAGAGAGGGGAAAAAGAGGCATTTTCTACACTTTCTCTGCTCCAGCAGCTCTTTGGCCAGATGTATTGGTTATGCGCCAGTCAGCTGCATTTAGCTGATGGGACTGAGCAGCCAGAAAGAAGCTGCTGGGAGTAGGGGGCTGCCAGCGCTGCAGAGATGAGGAGTGTTATGGGCTCTAAAGGCCTGTTAGTCCCCCAGTAAATCTGTCTGGTGTTTACCCCTTTCCTCTCCTGCATCTTGAGTTTCCTCTTACTGGAGACTTGGGTACTCAGCTGTAATAACAACACAATGGGCTTCAAGAAAATATGTACATTATCCTTGGAGGTCTTGTTACAATGGCACTTAACGACCCATAAGATTTAGTAAACACACAAACTCATTTTGTATGAAAAAACAGAACTGGAAATTGGGCTCAAAAGAAATCTCAATGTGAAATTTATTTATGAGTGAGGAAAGCATGGGTGCAAAGGAGAGGAGCTGGGCTAGAATACAACGGGGAACAGAGGGTGATCACAAAGAAAAGAAAGAGGAATTAAAATCATAACTGAGAAAAGCAGAAATAAAACAAACAGTGAGAGAGCCTATCCTATTTTCTGCAAGGTCTACTTTTCTAAAGGGTGGGCATTACTGTTGCTAACACAAGGAATAGGTTTCTCCTGAGCTAGGAAAACATTTGGATTTTTTTTCCCTTTTTATTAATCATTGGTGGTGTGGGGAGGGGGAAAGCCCTTGAGAATTCAGTGACAGCGAAAAAAAAATGGTTTGTGAATTCAGGCTCAGTTTGCGTACCTAAAAAGCAATGTGATTGATTTGCAAAAACCTCTAGCTTCACAAAGTTCTTCCATCTCTAATGAGAACTAACAGCATTTTTGTCCAGCTTCCCTGCAAAATATTGTTCTAGTGCTGAATCCATCAACAAAAATGGCTAAGCATTAGCTTTCTTAATGGCCTCTGGTTTCACTTGCCAGCAACTGCAGATGGAGTGGGCTAAGCAGGGCTGGGTCTGAAGCATGCTGGCCTGTTGCAGATCTCAGCTGCATTTTGCTATATTAGAAGTAAGACTGAATGGTGGCTTTTTAGTGTACTCTGAAAACAACTTGTTTTAAAATCACAGGGCATTTCTAGCTCTGGTAAGGCACAAGTTTTTAATCCTTGCACAATTTACTGAATATAAATCATTACACAAGTGAATTCTGTGATAAAGTATAATACACAAAGGAAGAAAAAAGTAAAGGAGGCAGCTGTGGTAAAAGGGCTTCGTTCAGTACTGACTGTAGAAGTTGTGGATTTTTTCTTTAGTCTTTTTATCTGTCTCTGTCCTTTGAGTGTGTGATTACAAAATACCCTCACCTTTACCTGCCTGCAAGAAAATATAACCTTTTCCCTCCCTCTCCCTTGTCTGCACACTCTTTCACCCTTCTCTTTGAAGAGAAGCATGATGCAGTCATACTAGCTTCCCAACCAAGTTTCTAGATGAATTTGTTATTTCCTAACTTTCGACCTTTGCAGGAGCAGCTAGAAGTAGTCTGATAACAGAACCCTACATTCATACGTTTTTTCTGCTGTACTTTGAAAACCCCTGAGATTAAGACACTTTAGATCAAGCTTGAAGAAGAAGCAAAAGCCTGGGGACTGATCTGAATTTATGTGAACTTCTGGGACCCTGTGAAATCTGCATGTTCAGTCACAGCCCCAATAATTTTCCCTTTAACTGTGGGCTAAATAAACCTGTCTTCCCCTCACTATGCACTGGGACTCCATTTTTTTCCGAAAGTACATAATATTCTGCCAGAGACTGCTGGGCAGCTGAGGCTGGCAGAATGAATCTAACCTGAGAGCAAAAAAGAGTAATTCTAACATCTGTTCCAGTAAACACAGATTAATAAATAACCCTCAAGAGCCAATATCTAAGCATCCTTCTTTCACCTTTATCAATGAGATTTCAGACCAAGAAATCATAATAAGAACCTCCACAGAATTTATTATCTGCTTGTTATAAAAGGTGTTTTATGAAAAGCCCTCTTTTCACACATTCAACAACTTCTGGATTAAGAAGGAGAAAAATATGTTTGAAACGACAATTATAGATGGTCAACAACTTCTGGATTAAGAGGGAGAAAAATATGTTTGAAATGACAATTATAAATGGTTCATTGTAATAGCTTTCCTTTTAGAAGGCACTAATGTTTTGCAGTCTGCATTAGTCTGCTCAGATATTTTTGCACACCTTGAAGAACTTTACACAAAAAAACCACATTTGAGCAGTGAAACACCACAGAAAGCAATGGGCTTGTAAGGAAGTAGAAGTGGAATTACGCTAAAGAAATGTGACACACAACAATTGACACTGTGTGTTGCACAAATAGAAGACGATGAACGATACCTGATAAGAGTTCCTAGTAACTACAGAACTAAACTTCATGCCAGCTTAGCTCCTATTGCATTCATGGAAAGCTTAAATAAAATAACACATCTTAGACAGTTTTGTTAAACCAGAAAAGATTTAAGAATTTGCAACATTTGGTTCTGATAGCACTGTGGTATGACAAAAAGGATTCAGCATCATTCATTTGAAATGAGCTTCAAACCCACCAGTGATGAGTATTATGTCTTGTGCAAATGGATACTTTTAAAATAAACTTCATACCAGCAAAACTAATAGCACCACTGTGCATTTAAAATGAGCTTTTGAATTCATCTAACACCAAACAATTAATCAAAGAAAAGAACACATACATATTTCTACATTTCTCCTACTAAAATATCTATTGTTTGCCATACTAAGTCAAAAAAGTGACCCATGTTTTCAGTACTCAGCAGAACATCTTAAACAAAAAGCAGTGTGGAAGTTTGAAAACGCATGTAAAAGTTGTCAATTGTTGTAAGAAAGAAAAATCCAAGAAACAATTTACTGGTAATAAAAGAAAGCAACATTATAATATCACTCTCATCTCCTGCACTAAACTTGTTTCTCTAGCAGTTATGGCATGTCAAATTTAAGACGCTAATATTACTTTCATTATTAGATGACTACTAGGATAAGAAACATTTGAGTTTTGACAACAGTGCAGGTCACACTTTGACAACAAAATATTGCATTTTAAAATTATATGTATCATATAAAATGTATAGATCATTTGAATGTCACATCTGCTTGACTTTCATTTTTTGAAGTCAGGTCTCTGAAGAATTTTTAAGAGTTTACGATGAATGTACCTTTATACCTGTTGTCTGGGTAAATCCACACTGGTACAAATAGCACCTGTTCTAGAGAAAGGCAGCCACATGCTCCCCAACCTTTAGAACAGATCTATATAGTAATAGGAGGTAAACTTGTTTATCTGTTGTTTGAAGCATTCCTTTTCAGCCCCCAATTGTTAAAAATCGAACTAATGGAGTTCCTGAAACATTGATAAGAAGCTGAAAATCATTTCCTAATTTACAAAGAATTGTGCTAAAATCCACATTGACAGACAGTGTGGTGTAGATCTTCATAGTTGCTGAAATGTATGCCTAGTGGTTGGTACCTATCAAAAGGGAAATTAGAATAAATGAATATTTAAATATTTAAATTTTCTATGATATGTTTGAAGTGCATTTTCAAAGCATTACCATCAGATTTGAGAAACCAGTACTCAATTGGTTACAAACTCCTTACTGAAGAGTTTCACAAGCCTCCGTGCTCCCCACCTTCCACTCATTAGCAATGAGAATAGCTTTTACATGCAATAGTGTAATTGTAACCAAATCCGGGCTGCACTGCCTGCTTCTCTCCAAGTTTCTAAGAATCCCCTTTGGCTGACCTTTGGTGGCCTGTAAATCACGGTGGAAAGGAGACAAAGGAAAGCAGTCCTGAGTTGTAGAGAAAAAAGGGGATATTGAATAAGATGCATTGCTTTCTCCGGAGGGCTTAATGTCAGAGATAGGCGCAAGAGTCAATGCTTTCTTTAAAAAAGATGTATTTTTTGCAGAGGTTACTAAATTTACCTACCGCACAAAAATGTGTGTGTGCGTATACATATATATTTGTGTGTGAGTATACATATAAATATACACCTGTACATATGTGCTCATATCTCAGTTTAACAGAAAGCGCACATCGAATTAAAAGTCCCTGTATAACCACACATGAGAGGCTCTGTTCCACGAAGCAAAATTAAACAAGATGTACTCATGAGCTGGCAACATGAGCATGGCAGAATCTAAACATCCACCTATGTTTAACAGTTTCTAGTATCATGATTAACTAGATTATCTGCCACAAAGACTCCTTAGACTCCATTAAAAAAAAAAAAAAACAGAAGAAAAAAAGAAAAAAGAAAGAGTAATCACCAGTAAAGAGAAGAAATAAAATTTTACATTGAATATTTCACTTATCTTACAAAATTATTATTAGTTGCCTTCTTAGTTACTCCTATTCATCAGTGTGATGTGTGCGGATTGTGAGAATGCCAAACATTTTCTGAAAACTGACGAGTAAGCAAAAAAAGAGCTGCTCTTTAAACCCTTCACAGTTTATAGCCACATTTACATAACATTAAATAAGTCAACAAAGGCATCATTAGCTCCCATTAAAATATGAGCGAAGAAATTTAAACGAACAAGACAAGCTAATTGGTAAGTAATGTTGTGTATCAAAAATTATAACTATAAGATTCCAAAGTTAATGAGAAGCCCTACAATTGTGTTTACTAAATGTTTAAAAATTAAATTAAAGGTGAACATGGAAAGGTAGGAAAGTTTTCTTGGTCATTTGTGAAGGTTACCGCTGCTCCTTCACAGAGTTTGTGAGTCTCTGGAGTCACCAGCCCATCATTTGATACCTGTCCATCAGGCAGATTAGGTCTCCCATTGCCAAACAGCACAATTTCCCACCAAAACAGCAATGTGAGCTGTGATGCCAAACAGAAAGATTAGGCGCAAGACTTTCAAGACCAGCTCCTGCAGGTATATAAAGCTGCATTAAACTACCGGTTCCTCTTGTCCTCCCTGCCTGTTTGAGTTTGCTCTGGTGTTTCAGAGGGAGATAGCAAAAGCTACTGTTAACTGTGTGATTAAAAAGAAACTTATTTCTGCTTCCAGAGCTGGGGCTGGACCCATGCCAAGACAGCTCTGCCATTGCCATGTCCAGCACTTCACGAGCAAGAGCCAAGTCCTTCCTTGCTGCTTTTGTCCATATCCACAGAGCAGCCAGGGCTCTTCCATCCTTTTCTGAGTTGCAGACCTCTAGCAGCTTATACTTACTAACAACAGTTGCCTTTCACCAGTCTACAGTCCATGAAGCTCCATCAGTTTACTGACTACAAGTGGAAAACCACTACTGAGTTTGCATTTGTCTCTATCCCTACTAAAATCCTCTTCAATTGCTGCATTTCAGTTGTGCTCTACTCCCTTCCAAAAGATAGAAACCACCGAGTGGAGATATAATCCTGCAGTGCCATTAATGAGCATAATTATAGTGCCACATTACATTGTCCCTCTTGCTAATTGGTCATTCATTTGCCATTGTGCATGAAATCGCAGGTGTTATCGCCTTCATGATGCTTATCTGAATTTGCCGCACAGCACCAATTCCCTTCTGCTTCATTTCTCAGTCCAGTGGGATCAGTGTGTATTTAAAAGGGCAGGACAAGACTATCTCGTGCTCTATCTCATATGCCCAGATGTGTGGAGAGGGGTTTCAGTAACACCACGCAATTAGATCAGTATCATGTTCTCAAGCACACAGAGCTGTCACAAATGTACCCATTGATCTTCTACAGCGAAGTTTTGGAGATGCTGGCTGAAAGAGTCTAGAAATGTTTTTTTTTTAAACCTAATACTAATTGCAATAGTAATTGTATTGCTTTAAGTGGATGTGCTTGTATATTTGGCAGTGAGGGACATTTTGAAAGAAATAAGAACCTCATCGTGCTGGAATGCAACTAATTGTTCTACCATAATTCAATGCAACCTTATAAAACTTGTGAGATAAAGCTGACATTCACTCGTTCTAGATAGCAGCTCACTACAAACTAGCTTTAAGCAAATGCTATGACTAAACAAGTGAAATCCCTGAACTCAAGTGAAAGAATTTTTGGTTCACTGAAAGACAGAAATGTCTTGCAGATATCTCATGTTAGTTCTCAGATTTACAGTGACAGAGTTTTCTCTGCCGTCTTGAAATCTCTCTTGATTTATTGCCCTTTCCACTAGTTTACATTCATGCAATCAAGGAACAAAAACAAAACAGGGGGCATCAGTAAAAAATCAGGTATGAAGCATTATGTATGCATCAGGGATGTGTACAAGAAAAATTGTTCACAAGCAGTATGTCATCCTGAATCAGGAAAGTACTTCAGTAGGAGATTAACTAAAAGCATGTGCTTGTTTACCACACTGGGACTCAAGTACATGCTCAAATTCAGCACTTTTTTATGTGTTCCTCTGAGTAGAGATAATTTCCTGATATAGAAAACACAGGCTGACTTTTCTTCCTTAGGATAACTGAAAAACATTTATGTAAATTCCAGTTTGTTTCAGATATGGGGGGAAAAAATCAAACTGAAACTCAGCTGTTTTGTCTCACCAGTTCACCAGAAAATCTGCCCCATTCCATGACCAGAATAGCTTTTCCTTCATGCTCTATTATGAGCAACCTAATGCAATACTGAAGCTGGCTCTGCTTTGAGCAAGAGGAGAGAGGGTCTGGACCAGAGACCTCCAGATGTCCCTTGCAGCCTCAGTGATTCCCTGATTTTGCTCTGTGTTGGATACCCTACACATGATGATGACTTAAGTCGCAACTAAACTCATTTCAGAAAAACACGGTAAGGAGTAAGATGATAAATATATTAACACATAAATAAATACAGCTTTGTTCAGATGAGAACTGAATACAGGACGGTATAACAAAGAGGAGGGAAAGTTACTTTTACATTTCCCAGCTGCTCTTACAATAATATACAGAAACTCTGTGAATCATTTCATGGTTTATTAAATGAAATTTTGTTTGCAACTAGTGAGTTAGGAAAATAAACGTCCATGTTTGTTTTCATTTTACTTTTCCTTGGTTTGTCCAGATCTTCACAGCCTTGTATGCCAGCATTGTCCTCTGGGGCTCATTAAAAAGCCCAGTGTTTGCTACTCTGATTGTCCAGGGAAATCAGCAACAGATTGCCATTAACCCCATGAGGCCAAGAGCTAGAAATTCTTGATGCATTCCCTGTTGTGGGCAATCAGATCCATTGTAGCCATTGGAACCAAAGGGTTAATTTTATCTCTCCTGTAGCTGCTGTCAGACCTCCAGTAAAACAGTGTGTGACCACTATGGGGTACTGACCACTTAATACAGCAGTACCTGCCAAAATTGGCTTAAGACTGAGTGAGATCAAGGGGCAGAAAAATACTGGGTTTTCTAAAGCACATTGTATTACCGGTGTTTACTTACAATTCTCTCCTGGGTCAATGCTTATTCTTAGTGAAATGGTCCTGCTCCTTATGGACTCAGCTCCACAGGAGAAAGCGAGTTATAACCTTGTCTGAAGATGATATCCTTCTATTTGCTCACATACAGTTGTGAACTATTGCTGATGGCATTAACAGAGACTATCAAGGATATTTTTTAACCTGAAGATGTGTTCCCACTTCATTATTATTACTGTTAATTCAAGTTGTTTTTTTTAAAAAGCAACAAAAAACTTTTATTCTTTACCAAAACCACACAGATATGTGCTGTCAGTCTGCAACTGCCACAGTCCAGGCACACAGCTGATGGGATTCTGAGCAACAGGGTTATGTATTTTTCCCAGAGAGTTGTCATTTCTGTATCCAGTATTGACTTCTAAGGTGTTGGAAGAAGTGGAAGTCACATAGTAGTGAAACAGCGCACAGCCTCTGATGTTTTTACTTTATCTGTCATGAATGGACAGGGTAACATCACTAGGAAGTGTGCTCGAAACTGGTGAAATGGTCAATGAGCAGCTTCACCCAAGTGCTCTTGTCCCTTGGAGGGGTGGTCCCAGCAACGCTAGCTGCCCTCCTCAGACACTGTCCTCCACAGCCACTGCCAGGGCTGCTCCCAACATGCCATCATACCTCAGCTGACATATCTCAGCTCTCCCAGGAGGCCTTTGCCCGCGTAGGTACAAAGTCGGCTGTAGGGAGGGGTGTCATGTCCATGTTGAAAATGCCTGGGATGCTACCATCAGGATCCAGCTTTGCTCACCTCTGTAGAGCACCATGAAAAATCTCTGGTAATGACACTGATAGCCCAAGGCACCCATCAACTTATTTTAGATACCAAATTGCTCTAGAGTTTATCAAAACCTCTCTTTTGGGTCAGTCACTGATATGGGCTTCCCTCCAACCCTCACAGACTATTGTGCTGACACCGAGACAAGGGATGGGCAAACAACTCTCTGACCAA
Source organism: Ara ararauna (assembly GCA_028858755.1). Lineage (NCBI taxonomy): Eukaryota > Metazoa > Chordata > Aves > Psittaciformes > Psittacidae > Ara > Ara ararauna. Next base: position 2,334,328 of record CM054386.1, read on the forward strand.
ACACAGAACAAAAAAGGGGTTGGGCTGGGCTGGTTCTGTCAGTGCCAACTTAGTGGTCAGCTCTGCTTTTTTGTCCTTCTGAGATCTCCCCACATCTGGGTCTGGGGTGTAGTAACACTTGCCAGCCTCTCAGGTTCTGTGAAACTGCATAGTGCTTTGAGACCTGTACCTGGGAAGTGCTGCAGAAATGTAAAGCATCCCTGTGGATGACCTTATCACTCGGAAAGGAATCTTAAATCCGATCCATTTGTGTGACTCCTGGAGAGCTACCATTGCATTATTCATGACAGACTCCTCTTCTTCAGAAGGCTAATATTACTTCCCTCCCCCTTCTGCCCCCATACAGCATTCATAATATGAATTTTATATTCTGAACTAAACCACACAGTCCTTTGTAGTGGTCAGTAATAGGATTCCTACCCATACTTAACAGAGTCCACATCAGAGAGAGCACAATCAGCCACCCCAGGAGAAGAGTTCCCAAGATCTCCTCTTACAAGGCATTGTAAAAGTTATAAATAGATTACTCTCTCTCCCTTTGTACCTTCTGGCCTTTTTCCTACACCAAGGGAACATATTTGTCAGTAGGACACACAATGCACACTTAGATGTTTGACATCTCCCCCTCATCAGATGGGCCATACAGAATTTTTTGATGAGATAGAAAATGGGAAATGTTTGGGATGTGGTTACAAGTTTGAGAGCAGTTAAAAGAATGTTAAGAAGAATTAGCCATGGCAGCTTACTTGGTAGTTTGTTATGGCTCCCATTTTCTAATACATCATATTCTTTTATTCCCCTAATTACTTTTTTTTGTGTGAAAGACAATTCCCAGGGAAAGAACGCTTCATTTCTTTGAACCACTGCCAACAATATGCACCACAATTGCTGAAAGCAAAAGAGAGGATCTGGCATATCTATTAGAGCTTTGTAAAGACATACATTTTTTTTCCTTTTTAACCTTGGTTTTCACTTAATACCAGCATTGAATAAATGAATTACATTTCCTATTTTCCTTCCTTTCCTCACAACTTCTATTTCTGTTTTCAGGTTGTTGTTTTTCCTTCTTTTTTTTAAAGTCAAGACTTGATGGGTAATTATTACGTCTCATGTGTCTTTTGTCTCAGCCTTCTATTAAAAAATAGCAGCAAAGAAAACAAGTCTAAATTAAAAATCTACTTTGTAGAAAGTGATTTTAAAGGCATTAGTACAGCACTCCTTCCACCTCACTCTACATCTGCAGCGTCCTATATATCCTTTCAGTGCAAGTTGTATTAACTCACCTTGAGAAGAATGAAACCTTTTTATTCAAAGGCAAATCACAGCCAAATCTTCACAGATCTCAAACATTTCTCTTCCACTTTCGTATCTATGGCAGTGATACAAACTAGCATGCCCAATTTCAAAACACAGACATTTTGGTCCTTTATCTCTGACTCCTCATTAATAAGGAATACACTTCCATTCATACAGCAGCAGGAGTGGGTAATGAGTTCTAATGGAGTACTTAAAAATACACAGCTTCCAGAAGAGATACTGAACTACTTGGTTTGGGTTTTATACCCATTTCTGTCTACAGTGGACTTAGATGTCCTCTGATGTAGTTGGTGGAAAATGGACAGCATCTGCAGATATCTATGATTCCTTATTTCCCTGTGAAAATATGTGGGATTCTGAGTATTGAAGTGGGTGACACGTGACTCTTGATCCAATCAATCAAGTCCTATCAGTTCATCAAGCACAACCAGAAAAGACAATCCTAATCCTTTCCTAGAATTAGAGAGTTTCCAGGAGTTGTTCTTACTTAGAATAAGGGAAGTGAGCTGCCTGTTTATCACATATGACTTACTAATCATTTAGCAAATACTCATTTTTCCAGGCAAAATACAAGCTGCAGTACTGCAAGAATTTTGCTTGTGGAAGTCCTACTGGGCGAGGTTTTTAGGAAAGGGATCAAGTGAATAACATTCAAATAAAGGACCGTGCTCCATTAGAAGGAAACTATTCCAGCTGAAATCTTACCCAGGAACGTGGGGGTTGATGTGTGGGAACTCTCATTACGATCTCAAACCAGCAACTACTAGGGAAAATGGAAGCTACTGTTTACTCAGAATGAGGGAGATCTTTGTGCCCCCAGTCATGTACTACTTCATGAAAAAAGTCATGAAGAAACTACTTAGCTGATAGTTAATCTTACAGCATCCGGGTGCTCTAGAGGATGGGGGCAGAAGGAAGGAGCTGATGAGTTTTTAGTTCAGTATTACTGGTTCAACGCAGTGGGAAACAAGGAAGTCATTGTATCATATTTTTCTGGCTATTCCAGATATCTAGTTTATATACTTTGAATAAACAAGCTGGAGAAGCATTTCTTCTTGTATTTACTTCACAAGTAACTTTGCCATCTAACTTTGGTCTCTCCCTGCCTGAAGTAGATTGATATGAATATATACCCACAGGCTTTATTTTCCATGCAAATGAATACACTTGGATAGATGTCAATAATCATGTTTTACAATGTTTAAAAAAGAAAGTTTCAAGATTTCAATATTTGTTTCTTTCCTCTATATTATTGCCCTAATGAGAGCCAAATATTGAAAGCCTGGCACTCAATTTGCAATGCAAATTAACTAGCATGCCAATGACTTGATTTGTGCATGCACACAAATACTATTTGTATATTCACATTCTATTGTTTGAGCATGCAAATGACGTGCACACCGAATCAGTAGCTGGATGGAGACTTTCTGGAAAATGAAGTCCTTAAATTCAATTGCTGTTGGCACAAACAGCAAAACAAAGCTACACAAACAGCAATGTCTATGACTCTGGTGAGTATAAAGTGATACAAATCACTGCTCTCAGTTATGTTTTAGCAGCGATTCAACACAATGCACCGCTCTCGTTTTCTTGATGCTGGGAACCAGATCCAACATAACCCTCAAAATAGCCCATCGTTCTTTGCAGATCTGTGTATTTGCTATTTTTGGATCTTGAAAATGTTTTGAAAAAGACTGAATTGCTGGCGCCAATTCAGTCACGCCTTCAACAAATGTTTTCTTCACCATCAAAACATATATGCTATGTAACTATCTTACAGCAAACATAAGTACCAGGGAGGTGTGTCAAAGCACTGGAGAAATCCCAGATTCTACAGCGTGATCCCTGCCAATCCCATCCAGGGTGATATTGAGCAGCCCAGTGGCTGCAATAAATAATACCAGCTGGACAGAATCCTTTCTTGGTCTTCTGCCAGCTGAGACATTGCAGAAACTGGTTGCTCTCCCTGACAGACACTATTAATTTGAGGCTCAGAGGTAATAATGTCTCTGCAGGGTGGGGAATACTGTCTTCATATACTCATTCCCTGCTCCCAGGTGAGGTCTCAGCAACTTCTCGTTAGCCAGAGTACAGCTCCTCTTGGGCTAGATGAGCAGGTAAAAAGCTCTGGGATTGCATCTAAGACAGGCCTTTAGTTTTTAACTAATAGGGGAAGAGGTCTAATAAGATATCAGCCTGGTGCTGTAGAGAGGAGCACCTTGGAAATATTTGGGGCTCACAAAAATTAAGAGCAGGAAACCACCAAGGATAAGAATTTTCTCAGCAGACAGCAAAAAATATCACCTTTAGACTCCTTGAGTTACTATTTATTTCTGGATTGAGTCATGTCTTTAATTCAAGTAGTGAAATGTTTTACTCATCTTTTTATATGTATTAATCAAATTATTTTTTGGCAAAAGAGGTGAAATACATTGGATAGCTTTGCACTGGTTTAACATATGTTATTGTGATAATTCAGGCATTATGAAAAATGTTGTTAATATTATGGTATCGTCCTACTTACTACCAATTTAGTAAATTGTTCCAAAATAGTGTTGTGGTTTTTGTTTCGGCTTTGTTTTGTTGTTTTTTTGTGGGTTTTTTTTTTTTGGTGTTTTTTTTTTTTTTTCCCCAGGAAAATTCTTTAAATATGATGCCAAAAATTTTCATACTCTATGGGATTCAGTCTTCAAGGAAATCTATACTCATCTGAAATTGCCCAAGGACATTATAAGTCCATTGTTTGCCCATGTAAAATGTTTCCTTTTTATTAGCATGGGTTTTTTCCTTATCCGTCTTCATAAGAGAGGGAGAGAGAAAAGACAAAAATGATACAGGGCTCATTTCAAAATCCATGAAAGTTGGATACTCCCAAAATTCCAACAAGATTACAGAGAAATTTCATCTGGTAAATATTATGTTCTGTTTTTGTCTTTGCTAAAGCTTTTACACAACTTGACAGCTTGTGGTATTGTGCCACATTTCAAAGTTAACGTTTACAAACATCTGGCTTGGTTTCAACATTCCTCTCCATATGGACCACAATGTCTCCAGCATACATTGTTTGCCTGTGGAGAGCAAGGTAGAAAATAAAGGTTTTCCTTGAGAACTATGGAAGCCTCCACAAGCAAGTCCACTTTCATGATTCACTGACAGCAGCCTTGGTTTTAGTGGATCTTCATAAAAAATAGCTTTTGTGCTCTAATGTGGACATTAACATTGGGCAGGAAAATTTTTTTCACCCATGAAGATAGACACAGTTTGAGAAAAAAAGTTGCACCCTGAATTGAAATGAAAGTCTAAGATGACAATTGCTGCAAGTGGGAGACACAGTTCAGGCCAAGTGAAACATTTTGTCTCAAATAGTTTTAACATGTTTAATTTAATTATTACTATTTCTGTGCAATTGGCTTTTTTTGTTTTAAAAAGTCAGAAAAATTATTTTTTAACATGGAAAATATTGGAAGAAAGCGTTTCCATAATTTGGAACATTTGAAGAACTTGTGATGAAAACTTTGTTAAACTGACCCTCTTTCCAGCAAGAAAACAGGAGTTTCAGTAAGTCCACATTCCCGACAACGCAGTTGTAGCAATTTCATCAACATGTTTTGAATGTTGATGCAACATGAAAGCACACTAATGGAAATATATTTATTTCCTTTAAAGGCTGGCGTCTCTTATGCTTTGGGTCAAAAGATGGATTTTTCCTACTGCATCCTGCAGGGCAACACGATTTGTGCACCCCATGAACCTGAACACTAGGGCAGTCTCCCTAGTGAGATGCTGTAGGGCTGAGGACCTTCAAAATCTCTCTAAGTAAGTGAGCTGACAGGCAACTGGGAGCATGGTGAAACCAACCAGTCTCCATTAAACTATGATACAACCTTCTTCAATTGGTGTTTTCAGTACAGCCTTTCTTCTCCAAGGGATGGTGCCAGATCACTAGCTGTGGAGTTCTTTAAACATTTGACCACCATCCTGATTATAGGACAGCAATAGGTGTTGGATGAAAGACAAACGTGTAGAGGAGATCGTTAAGTGAATAGTAAAAAAGGTTTGGGTTTCAGATTCTCTGGCTTGGGAAATCTCTAGACTGCAGACTGCTGGAAAAGATCACTGTACACACACTCTGTTTCCTCAATTACACATTTCTTTAAAGGATGAAGCTTGGATTAACAGGGAACTGAGATCTGAAAGTTCCAGGTTTTATCCTCATGCCTATTACAAGTGCACTGTATGATCATTACAAAATTCCTTAACCTCTCAGAACCTGTTTGCCATCCTCTAGAACAGGATATTTCAACTTTAAACTTCAGAGGATTAACCTTTGTAAAATAATTTTACAGGCTTTGATAAAATTTGTCATTAAAAAGAAAGCAAAAATAAAAAATGCTTCCTTGCAAATTCAGCATCGTGCCTGTGCTGTCTGGGCGCACAGATAGGGTTTGGGACAAGAGTTATATGTACTGTGGAAATAGTCATTCTTTATTCATTTTAAAAGGTCAACACAGCTTGCCAGCATATCACTGCTGCAGCTGTTGCAGAGCTTGTTATGGCATTAGGCTGACTCGGAATGATTTCCTTCCAAAGCACTCTGGCACGGAGCACAACCCGACTCATATCCGAAGCGAGGAAACCATTACTGATGGTGCTGATGACAAGAAAGCATGCAGGATGGCCAAGACAGGGATCTGCTCGGCTTGGAAGCTGAAGAATGGAAGGGGCGGTGAGAAGGAGGCATGAACCCCTTCTATCGCTGACCTGGCAGTGCTTTTTTTCCACCGCAAAACAAATATACAATAGGCTACAACACCTGCTACTAATTTGAGTGCGTGCAAGTGCTACCCATGCAAAACCTTTCGAGTTGTTCCTAGCTAACAGTTTTGGTTTCTGATGGGAATATCACAACAACTTACATGCTGTGCAGCCTTTGGCACGGTGCAAATGTGGGGCTTGGGCTGCTGATAGACAGGGAGCTATTCTTTCTTTCTTCTTCTTTTCTTTCTTTCTTTTTTGATCTATGGGTGGAACCCCCATAATTGTCAGAGGGAATTTCATACACCCCCTGATGACAGATTGAATCCTTGCAAGAATGTATCATTAAAACAAAAACACACACACACCAAAAAAAGGGCTTCTAGCATTTCAAATGAGACTAAAGAGAAACCTCCCTAGAAGGTCTTTCTGAGGCATTGTTTTAGTGACATTACTCTGTCTCGTTCTCTCAAGAGTGAGGAAAGAATATCTTCTCCAAAGGAGATTCTTTCTGCGGCCAAAACAACCCGCATGCTGTCCTGGAGAGACTATCCTGAATGGTCCATTGTTCAAGCTCTCCCCATATGCAGATCTCCTATCTGGAAAAGCATCTTTGGCTTCAAACAGCACCTCTGCAAATCATACTACTTCTCTCTTAGTTCTGATGTTTTCAGTGGAATATGCAAAATGTAATCTGCAGTCCTGGCCCTGTCTTCAAATCTTATTAAGGGAGGAAGGGACCACTGTGATTATCCAAGCTTTTATCCAGCCTGATGTCCTCTACCACACATCCCAAGGTTTACAGTCAGTGATCCAGGCATTTAAACCAGGAAGCAAGAGGTTCAGTGTAAGCATGCCTTGGAAAATTTCTATGGGCAGGAATAAGCCAACATAATTGAAATTCAGGTCTCTAGAAGTTATCTACTAAACTATTTATTAAATTTATGAAGTTATCTATTGAACTACTCAGTAAGTCTTCTATGGAGAAAAGTGGGTACCTCTGCAATGATTTCAACATCTCTCAAGACAGCTTGGCTGGTCTGACTCTGAAGGCATCTTTCTCACTGCTGACCTGTGTGGGATGCTGGGCAACTAACTTAGTACGAACACAAATTTTTAATGGGTAAAATAAGACCTGAGTTTCCCACACCTTATGGGGAGAAGTTCCAGCAGTGGGTCACCCTCACCAACAATTATTTCATACCTGATATCCATGTCAAAATTCCCTTCACTGGAGTTTGCAGCATACCTCGTGGAAAAAAGTAAGGTAAACTCTAGTGTCAGACAAAAAGAAATACGTGGCTACCATTTCAAACTCTAGCAAGTGAAAAGGATCTATGGTTTAAGCCCAGATTAGCTGGCCTTATGGCTTCACTTGGATCTTCATGTTTTCTATACAAACACTTCAATTTTTGCTCCTTTATCATCTTGACACAAAAGCATTGATATAGAAGAGTAAAGTCCAATTGCCTCCCCATTGCAATGAGTGACATAAAGCAGGGGTCTCAGCAGACATTAGGCAGACACACAGGCAGAGCAAATTGGAAACAAGTCTTTCTACAACAACCTTAATTACATATAAGAGCCAGATAAACAGTACATAAATCTATTTACATATACTGGAACTAACCATTAGCAGTTTGGGTATGATAGATTATGTCTTCACATAAGTTATTTTTAATGAAAATTGCGTTTCACCCATAAAATCCTTTGAGCCCACACAAATGCTCCTGAGCAGCTATATAGAGTACGTGAACACAGATACTTCTATGTATGTGCTCACGGCAGATGTGTTTCAGAAGAGAAAGAACCAGTTATTCATGGCCAATCTTTGGGTGCCAAAGATTCAGTTTGAGAGAGGAACACTACACTTATAGATATCTGTTCACAGAATTCTCTTAACTTGGAAGGCTTTAATGTAATCATTGAGGTACACAATGACAAGAGGAGATCCTCTCAAATTCTCTCAATAGAGAATTGGTTTTATTTTCTCTGTGATCACCTATACAACTGAAGTGCATAGTATTAAGTCAACATTTCTGATGGGAATCATGTTGCCTCTATCACCAGCAGAGCCCATGAGCCTGGGAGATGAGCAGTATAGATTGGTTCAGTGCCAGGGTAATTTGGGAGGGGATGGCTGGCAAGTTCACTGCAGCTAAGACAAACCCATATGGTTAAAAACAGGAGCAAGTGGCTGGACCCTTAAAGCGTGATCAAGTCTGCTGGCAGAGAAGTAAAGGAGGCTGCACCTAGCCATGAGCATGTTTTCCCTGCAATGGAAACCTTCACTCTCTGCCCTTGAATGTCTGTAACCAACTGCTTTCTCCACTCGACAGGGGCACTGTCATTTACCAAAAGACACGTCTGCTCGCCATGAGTGTCAGGTGCCTGAGGCATGGACTGTTTGCACTAAATATCGAGAGGCTGCCCTTCATAAAAATGAACAAATACTTTCTAACTTACAGAGGGGGAAATTCACAGGAGATTCCACTGAGCAATTTGTCTGTGAGGAGTGAGAAATGCTTAAAGTAGATTCTTTTGTAATGAGGAGCAGTTTGCAGAGAAAATATTAAAAAATATGCCTGCAATGCAATTGCAGGTAGCTATTTATTTCTGGAGTGTGGGGGCATGAAGCAGGTATAATATCCGAGGATTACATTGGAATTGAAGGCCTGGGTTTGCCACGATTCCTCCCACACAAGGTACCTTACTCTGTGGATGTCAACTTGGAAAGCAGTCTGCCTCTCAGCCAGAGCTGGGGAAGCAGACTCCCCAGTGAGCACAGGCTAAAAAAACAAAGTGGAGGTGTAGGGCTGTCATCATCATCTGCTTCATCCTACTCATCTCTTTAATTGTCCAGAATTAATTATTGATAAAGAAAGAATACCTCAACACTGGTATAGGACACCCCAGCAGTCATCTCTCCACCATGAATGTCACTTCTGATTGACTCTTAGATGGTCCATTAAATTTATTTTTATATTTAGATTCACCTTACAAAATTAATAAGAGTCCCGATTTAGGGCTGGTTATGCCTTCTGCCAGCTTTGCACCGCCAGACCTGCTAATTGTCCACATCAAAAGCAAATCAGTTCCACTCACTGTGGCCAGGTCAGCAGCTTAGACCAGCTCTTAACAAATAAATGACAGAGGATGTGGAACAACAATGTGGTAACATCCAGTCTCCACCACTCCCTTTCTGTTTGTCCTCTCTAAATGGGAAGTGTGAAGGGATGCATAATTTGGAGATGCTTATTTTGATGACCAAGATCTGCCCAGGTGTGCAGGTGCCTATTTCCTCACCCTCTGGTGCACATTTTAAAATCTAGCAAATATCCAGAAGTAGAAGGCAAAGGCAAAACCTGTTCTGCAGGAGTCCAGAGTTGGCATCTCCCAGCACCTAAGTGCCAGCTGCCAGATAGTTTTGTTTTTATTAGGTTGACAGCTACACATGGGTTGGTGCCAACTTTTGTTCATTATATTTCATATTTTATAGCTTTGGTTTAGGTTTGGAAAGCTGTCGGCATTTGGAACGACAGCAGCCCCTGCCCCTAAGGGACAGTCAAGGCTTTTTTTTTCCCCTTCCCTTTTTAACTTCTCTCTCGTCTGTGACAGCTGCACTTTCTACTGGTGCTTGTTGGCTGTGCTCCTCTCTGCCCCCCCAGGGCTCTGCTCCTCTCTTGCAGCTCTGTGTTTAAGTCACATCACGAGCGGTGTTTAGCCTCACTGCAAGAACTCCACAGCAAACAAACTGAACTCAAACAGATTGGAAAAAGCAGCATTTTGATAACCCTCCACACATGACATTGCAGCTCCAATGAGCTGTTCTTCAAACCGACCTGCTAGCTGACCCGTGCAGCAGATAGGGATCAATCCAGTATGGTTGTTAGCCTCCACAATGGGGCAGCTTCAAAGGAAATGTATGAGTTTCAGCCACTTGGCCAACTGTGTCATTCAAAGCTGCAGTGGGGACGTCCTATGAAAGGGTCAGCTATCTGCCAGACCCCACCAGCGCTGATAGGTTGCAACGTATTTGTAAAGGAATAAAGGGTCCTCACATTACCTGGGAATTTCTTCCAGCCAGGGAATCCCTTCGTGGTGATTGATTTTGTCATTTGACCATGTAAACATGCTTGGTGGAGATCAGGACTATGACTGTTAAGTGTCAGAAGTGAAAAGAAACGTTTGCTTTCAGATGTTTTTTCTGCATTTCTGTATTTTAGCTGTCAACTTCTTATTTTTGACTAACAAACCATTCATAAACTAACATGGACTTTACTGTTCATAAGGGCTTTCCAAAGCACAAACTTTATTCGTCACTAAAAATCTGTTCAGGACTACTTTGCTCTAAATTTCTTATCTGAGAATCAAACTTTTTCCAAATTTATTAGAGAAAAATCTTTGACTAGAGGAACTATTTGGTTTACATTTTTCAAGAAAGGGTATAAATACCGAGTTTATCATGCATTTAGAAATTGGATGAGACTCCATAACAAGGTCTGTGAAACTTTCTGTATTCTTTGAATATATTTCATCATTACCTAACTAAAATGATGAAGGAGAAAGAAAAATCATTGCAAAAGTGGCAGAGAACAAATAATAAAACCTTTTTCAGCCAGCTCAATCTGGATTCCCTATTTATTGCCAAGGAGAAATGCTGTCTTGGAACATGCACTAAAGAAGTCTGCAGCTGTCAGGCTGGGTCCTCAAATTCAGCATGTTCAATGTTCTTTCAAATTAAAGTGTTTTTTTGAGGGGACTGCAAATTTGGAGAAAGAAATCAACACCATCCACGCTGCACCCCTTGTTTATTGGTCAGATATGCAGAATCACATTACCATGGTTTGTGAACTAGAAATCTGACAAGAGCAATTTGATTCTTGTATTTACATTTCTAGCAGTTTCATCTTGTCATTTGTGGTTTTCTTCAAATTAGAAAACAATTAAATGAAGACTCCGGCAAAGAAGTGGAGCCAGATGTAACAGTTTCTCTTTACTCTTTGTTAATAGCAGCAACAGCAATGTAATTTAATTCTGTCAGCTCTTCAGCTGCTCAGCAGCTGAGGAGATACGTGAAGGAAGAAAAGGATCATTCTCCTAAGATGCTGGATGAGCATCCAATACTCTATCTGCCAAAAAAGAAGAGGGAAGCCCTTGAACCACAACTCTGCTGGGACTCTGGGAGCATCACCCAAATCACTCAGACCTGACACCATTTGGAGAAGGTAGATCATAAGCTCAAGTTACATTATCCCAAAAGTGAGTAAAAAATAAAAAATAAATAACATACACATACTTGAAAACTGTATGGTAAAAAAGAGAATTATTTTACTTTAGTGAATTGTTCATTTACAGACAACACTAATGTCATTACTCAGTCAGACGCAATCCCTGAGAAACCATATATTGATTTCCAAAGATATTTTCACATAAGCCTCAGACATCTGACCTCTCCATGCCAGGCACGCAAAATGCTAATGGACCATTTTCCACCTGCTGTAGCAGAAACTTTGCCCTCCACCTGCAGCAAAGATTTGACCACAAATCTCTGAGACCATGAGACAGAGCTTTCCTAGGAACAAGGCTCCCAGTGCAAGGGAGCAGACACCAGGACATGTATTGAGAAACCTCATCAGCATGGATCTAGTCCTCCTTTTCCCTCATCGTTGTGGACAAAGGATATAGACAGAGCACCAGAAAAATACTTAGGCATCTGACTTTTGATTTCTGTGAGAGTTTTGTGTGTTTCCCTGACCTGCCATCTGAAAAACCAGGAATAACAGCACTACCCAGAAGTGTGATGACAACAAATTCATCCAATATTGCCAGTCCATACTTAATGTTATGCCAGCGATACAGAGAAATATCTTTATCGCTGCCTAAATATCAAAATTTATAATTTTCCCTGTTATTCTGAAAAACATAATAGCCTATTACAGCATTTGAGGGAAGTCAGGCAGTTGCCTGGTACCACAGATTTTAAACCTGTAAACTCAACTCAAGGAAACCGCGTTAAGTAGCATTATTGTGACTCTGCCATGCCACAGTGTTCTGCCCCCATGAGGACACTGCCATGCAAACTACTAATTCTGCATTTGACACACTTTTATGTCAGTAAGGCAATTATAAATAGTAAAAAAAAAAAAAATAAAAATCAATTAACAAATTGTCATTGAAGAGCCATATCAAAGATGCCCGTATGCAGTGGGATGTTGTTCTATTTTCTTTAATGATAAATGCCCATAAATGACTGACATAAGACAAGGTAACTCTTTACAGGACATGCCTGTTTTCCTCACTGTGCAAAGGGACAGTACCATTTAGTCGTCTCATGAGAACAGAAATTGGGTGCCTATTTACTGGAAGAAGTGTGGTTACGGGCTCTGAAGCTACATCTTAGATGTGCCAATGTCCCCAGCCTTATGAAGCTGCTTTCTGCAGTGTCTACAGTGTCATCTGTCCCCCAGCCACAGCCCAGATGCATCTGCCTCTGGGAATGGCTGTCCATATTTTAGTAATGGGCTTCAAGAATTAATCTTTAATAAAGTTCTCACTTGAGCTCCAGAAGTTAAGATCAAAGGGCAATTTAAACACTCCCCTCAGGTACACAAGTGCTTCTCCCATTGAAGTCACCAAAGAATTTGGTCCACAGTATGTTACTCTTCCTTATACTTATTAATTTTTACAGAATGTTACTCTTCCTTATACTAATTAATTTTTACAGACTAATTAATATGCTGCATTACAGCCTTGAACTCAATGCTCCAGTTTCATTTGGATTGTGTTTTCTGGGAAGAGAATTTGCTTGAAAAAGTCAGATTCTAAATGGTTCTTATTAGCAACATGAACAAAAAGTACCTAAACCTTGCAGCGTTCATGTTGACCTTATATGACAGACTACAAACTCTTCTGTCAGAAGGATTCCCTTTCGCCTCCACAGAAGTGCTGGACTTCTTTTAGTCTTGCACACCAGTTCCAGCTGCCTAGAAACATTTTTAATTAGTGTATATTTTTGCGCTGGAGGAAAGAACATTGGTTGCGCTGATCACTCTCTTAAAGAAGTTTATAATCCTAGCAGCAAAACAAGTTGCTTGTGTAGATAAGGATCAATGAAAATGCTGTACATGGAGACTGAGACTGCAGACTCAAAGCTAGCAACCTGGGTTAATACTATATTTTAACAGAAACAGAAGCAATAAAGTCACAGCTTAAAGCCCCTGCTGCAACCTCCTGTTGTTTCCCCTTCAATCAGATGCTACCAAAGCAGAAAGGCTGTATTCCTGCAGCTCTGATTCACTGATGGTTGGTCCTGGCAGATTTTTCTGGGCATACCAAACTTCAGCAATTGCATCTATTTATCCCTGAGACTCACACCAAACTGGAACCAGTAAGCCAGGTAAGCTCCCTGGTGTCCTGGTTTCAGTAATACTCTGCTGCAGTTATTTGTCCAAGTGGAAAAGAAAGCGTCTCTTGGAAACTAATCAGGGCATGAAAACAAGCAAGACTTCTTCCTCAATCCCCTCCCCAAACAGCTGTAACAGGCTCTATAGGAAACATATGATTGCCTTCCAAATTAAACTTAAAAGAACAAAACTGCTGAATTGTTGGGGTTTGCCCCCTATATATTTTGTGCTAAACAGTTCTAGTATCAGATAGAAGTAAATCTTTTTCCCTACTCCAAACAGATCCAAGAGAGCACACTCCTGGTAACATGCATTTGAAATGACCTTATTATACACATCAGGAAAGTGTCTACAAAACTTTCATGGTACTGTTAGGAATTAAGCGTTAAAAAAAGGAATACAATATCAACTACTGGTTTGGATTAGGCTCTTCTCACCTACATCCTATATTAGATTATACAGTTCCTTAGTGCTAAAGGTACACGTAATAGAATAGAATTCAGGTGACTGGTCTTGTTTACTTTGTATCTGACCAGCTACAAGACAATATATGCAAGAAACTTGAGGAAAACTTCGCTTATAAACTAAAATAAATTATCCATGTGTTTTTCTGATGTCTTTGCATTCAAAACCCCAGTAGAGTTTATCCATTAAGAGATGAGAAATTAGAAGAAAACCCTACATTTTAATGTCAAGCATGTGTTTGGAAAATACTTGGAAACTCAGCACTTACAATTCACAGCAATAATGCACTGAGAAATATTTCTTCTTAAAACCAAGACCCCAGTTAAGTGTTTTCAAGAACAACATCATTGTCTCCATGAAGATAACTGAGTCCTCATTATGTACAATCCCTGAAATAGTCAAGATTGCTGGTATGGGGGCGAGCAGGAGGAGGTTGTTATTTGCTTGAGATTTTATTTTCAAGAAGGCAAATAATTTTTTCTAAAAAAAGCTTATAAAGGACACTTTCCTGTAGGGTTTTTTTTTTCCTATTTTTTTTTTATTTATTTTTAGCATTATATTTTTTAAAAGTCTGTTTGGAAGCTACAAACTTTTCTTACTTCATAGCTTTGTCACTTCTTTATTTCTTAAAAAAGGAGGGTTGCTCATATTGGCAAGTTTTTGCTTTGATTACCAGTCAGTTTCCAGGAATCCTGGACAAGAACAATCTTTTGCTTGAGCTAGGGAAGTAATTCCTGTCACTTATTGCTGCAGTAACCTCTGCCTTGGACTTGCAATTTGTTATATCCCAGCAGGAGGTAAGGAACAAAACTGCTTTGGTGCAGGGTCATTTATGCCAGTAAAAGTAAAGGTGGTCACTTACCTTTTGTCCTTCAGTGAGAGATGTAATGGCAGGAAGTAGGAGATGACAAGCAAAGGTGGGAGAGAGCTGCCTTTGCAATCAGAAGAGAAGGATGTTGATGCAAGACCTACAAGAGGCTCACCTGCTAACAGTCAGAAGGACCACAGAGAGAAAACATAAGAGACCCCAGAACACTGACTAAAGCAGAAGAATCTGGGCTAAGGGCCAATAAGAGGGAGGATCACCTGGTAGGGAGGGACACACCTGCAGCATTAAACTACTAGGCTCTGCAGGAAAAAAGAAAAAAAGAACAAAAAAGAAAAATAAACCCCAAACAAAACAGATTTTGTAACAATAAGAGAAAAAGGAACTAACCCCCCCTAAAATTATACTGTTTCTTTTTCTATCCTATTTTAACTCTGGTAAGAAATTGCTAAGTCAAAAATTCTTACAGTGCTTCCAAAGATCGTCATGTTACTGAGAGCCCGACAAACTTCAATTTCCTAAAAGAGCTCCAGTTCTTTGACTTCAGTAACTTTGTGAAGATTTAGGTTTCATTCTGGCTTTTCATTATTAAAAAAAGGAAGTGCAGAATGTTTCACAGTGTCACTGGGCTTGAGAAAGATTTAAGAATGCATGTGTTGAAGGCCTAGAATCCATAAGCAAAACCAAGGAACTGGAATGTTGTTTATAAGTAATAAACCTGGGAGCATTAATCGACTCTCATGACTTTTACACTGGGTTAACAATCGGTGTGTGTAAGTTGGTGATGCTATACATCATTACAGACTAGTCACATATGATGCTGAGGATTTGACAAACATGACAAATCTACTACAGTGTCCAGCTGGTGATCTTCACACTCCCCTTTTTTAATTCTTCTGTCAAGACTTTTTGCCCAGCAGCCAGAGGCAATAATAATTGTATTATACTCATTTTCCCATTATCAGCCTATCCCAGCCCTCCATTACTTCAGATAATGGAAACTGGAGTATGCAACAGAGTAATTTCTCTCTCTACTGATAGAATAACATCAGTATGAATGGTAAGGAAACCAAGTCTGATATACCAACTTCCATCCTCCAAGGCAGGGCTGGAAGAGAACAGAGACAAAGTAAGGAAGGTTTGGGGAAAAGTCTGATCTCAGAGGATCAGATGGGAATGCTGAGAATCCAAAATGAGTCTTCGCAGAGGTGTTTTGCCTAACTGGTAAGAATTGCAGATCTTCCCAACTGAATATTTTTCTTTCAACCTGTATTACGCCTCAAACCACTCTACTTTAGGTCTCTTCCCTTGTTTCAGCATCCCTTTGCTGCTCTTCCCACTCACCAGCCATCCTTCAAAGCCTGCTTCTGAGGGATGTTTGACCCCAAAACTGAAGACTTTTCCAGCTGACCTGACCTTTGAAAAAAACAACTAATATGAATGAAAAAACCACAGCCCTTCAGTTTTGACAACCTAACTGCAAGGCAAAAGGTATCAGAAGGTCTCTGCTGGCTCCTGTTGGTAAATACCTATTATCTTACCAATTGGAGGACAACCCCCATGCCACATCTTCCCCTTTCCATCCCTGTTGCATAATACAGCCTTTTTTCATTTCTGAAAGAAGTTTGCTTACCAAGAGGAAAGGCAAAAAGAATATGTTTTGTCACCTCTGTGCTAAACCTATTGTCTCCTTCCTAAAAGCAATCATCTTTAGGTATTAAAATGGCATGATCTGGGTATTGCATAGCATTTCTTCTAATCTGCCTGCATTGCCAATTCAGTTCACAGATTGCATTCATTCTCCTTTGAAAAGCTTACATTGTTGAATCAGAACTTTCCTAAGAAATAGCATTTACTCACATCAGACTCATGTTAGCGAGGCAAGGACAAAGTCAAAAACAGAGGGACTGTGCTTTATGTGGAAGACAGGAGAGTTGGAAGCTGGAGCTGGTTATGACATCTTTTGAAACAATTCAGATTAAAAGGCAAAAATATGCCAAAGTTGTTTTTGTGGGTTTTTTCTTTCCCCAGTCATGAAGTAATAACAGCAAGGCATAGAGCACACTTAAACACAATGATGGATAATGCACTCTTTATCAGAAAATGAGAACAAACAAGCCAGATCTTTTCCCAGCCTGTGTCCCAGTCTCCTTGCTCTGAACTCTCCCTTTCAGACTTACCCCTGAAAGGGGCAAATCCCAAACTTCCAGCTGCAAGTGCAAGAATTTTGAAGTATTCTACATTCTCATATAACCCAAACCTTGTGAGTCAGTACAAAATGTCAGTCTACCCTACAAGCAAGGAAAGCATCCCTTGAACTGGCTCTTCCACTCACCAACTCCTCAGAACTCTCAGAACATTTATGGAAGTATGGGATGTAAATGTACATGCATCTATGTATATACCTAGTCAGCCAGCTGAGCTTTTTACTTCGTATAGGACCAGTGAGCTTACTGACCAAATCCTGTTTTTTTGTTGGGTTTTTTTGGATGCCCAGAGGAAAAAAAAGCATAATTGGCCAAAGCTTCTCTTTCCAAATCTTCCCTAATGCAGCTGAGCCTTTCCACCTGGCTTTATTTTTGTCTGCAGTTCAGCAAACAAAATTTCCCATAAGATACAGGCAGATGCCTCAGTTTCAGATCTGCATTAAAGCTTTGCTAGGGAAGCACAGAGCAAGGGCAACAGCACTGGAGTGCTTGAAGGAAGCAATTCAGAAACATCATTCTCTATCAATGCAGGCTACTAGCATCAATGTAAAAGATGTCATGCTGCATGGATCACCCATCTAACCCTAGAGAAGGTGTTAATAAAGACACATTTTTAATTTTGCACAGAGTAAAATCATACAGGGCTCACAAAGCAGCAGAAATGTACCTATAATTCTTATGTGTATTTTCAGAAAAATGATGCAGCTTTCTTTATGACATCAATTTATTTTTCACTTTGTAATTACGTAAAAACAACAATAAGATGGGAAGAGAGATGATGTGACGGATCCTAGTGCTGAATTATTCATTGCCCTTCAGCTGCTGACTTCACATCAGACAGCTCCCAATGCACCTTGCATAAATCAAAGTGGATCTTTTTTTTTGCCACAGCCCCTCTAAGATCCTATCGTGTGCTTTTTCACCTAAATACCATAGGATAATGGTCTTCTTTCAAGGAGGGGATACGCATACATTGATTGAAAGGGAGGTCTGTGTCCTGCAGTCATAGTCATAAATGTTTGGTGAGCAGGAAGAGCAATGTAACATTTTGAAAAAGATGTGTTGGATGCATAGACTTTATACAGAAAGAAGTTATTTTATATATATATTTATATGTGTATATATATATGTCTGGTGTTATAGTGAGGAATTATACATATAATTTAATAACTAATGTTTACTATCTGATAAACTGTATTACTTCACAAAGCTGAGTCTCATAAAGACAGAAATATTATGAAATATCTGGGGACAATAAAAAAATTAATTTCATTGTTTCTATTTTGTATGTATTTATTTACTTGTCAGATATATTCACTTCCTAGCACCTGAGCTTGATCAGATGAGCTCCAATTCCACTTTGGGGCAAAGTAATCAGGGTTTGCCACATTGCAGAACACCCACAAAAAATTACAAACTGTACAGGATCATGCTGACCTTGATGAACAGTCAAAAGAAATTTGGTCCATGCCATGCATTGTGCTGGTTTCCAGACCAGTGAAGGGTTAAGTACTGTGTTTCATTCCTACTTTACAGGCCCTTGGGCTGGTTAATCATTGCTGACTGTGAACTCTTCAGGGATTCCGAGTTTTACTACCCTGTGTGTGCAAGGTCTATTGCAGTGGGACCACTTCTCACTTGCTCCATAAGTGCTATCACCTACACTATGGTGAATAGTAAAAACATCATTCTTAAAACATTTCAGGTTTTCAGTAGGCAGTCTCTTTATCAATACTTTCTTTAAGGATGGCTTAGCAGGCTGCTATTTTATTGTGCTGCAAATGAACAAATGGGTGAATCTCCTCCTTTTCCCCATTTTCCCTCAAGCTACTACAGAGACCTTCACAGATCACAAGGGTTTTAGGAACAAGCCCAAATTACTTTGGCAGAACAAATTACATTACCCCAGCTGAGCTATGGCAACAGTCAGTATACGAGCTCTTAGCTCTTATGGCACTTACAGGGTGGTACCTGAGCCTGGCATGAGAGGTGTTGAGGCAGAGCTGATACACAGGCAGTAACAGTAGCTCAGCTGACATGCAATAATATATTAAGTCACATTTAATGTCTCCAAGGCTTAGGATCCTCTTTTAATTCATGTACTACCTTATGTTGTAGCCCAGAGAACTGCCTACAGCAAAGATCATCTTTCAACCACATGGGCAATTTTGTTCTGTACGTTGCACTGTAGCATTTGTGTCCACCTGCTCCAGTGGTTCTCTTTTTTGACATAACATTTGCTTCGCTGAAGCCTTGTATTGGAACTTATTCCTGTTATTAGTATTTGTTATATGTCTGTAATACAAATGTCTGTAATATGTAAAATAGTTGTCAGCCCTAAAGTAGTACAGACCAAAAACAGAGTCCCTGCATAGAATAATTTAGCCACGCTCTTGTTTAATTTGTCTGCCTGTGCTGGAAGCAGGAGGATGTAGAAACAACAAGATACTAAAGAACAAGAGGAAAAGCAGAGAATCGTCAGTAGGAGTTTTTCTGTCATAGAGTAGTTTTCATGAAAGTCTGGGATGAACATAGCTTATAAGGTCTGATTTACCATAGTATTTGATACGTTTTCTGATTTCACAGCTCATATATGGCCACAGCAAGTCATATCTCATAAATATATATGAAAATATATGCAAAGTCAACTGTCAATATTAGCACGACTTTTCTCTTTTTTTTCTTTTTTTTTACTAAATGGTGGAAGCTGAGATTCAGAGTGAATAAGAGACCTGTGGAAGAGGGAAGGTATAGGAAACCTAGAACTAGGTTCCAGGTCTCTCAAGTCCCAGCCCAAGGAATAAACAAATTGGAAATATTCATGTGCATAAGCATTTGCAGGATCAGGGCCTGCAACAGTAATCCAACTTGGATGTAATCCAGCTTGGATGAAATTTAATTTACTCATGAGATCTTAGTTAAAAAATGCTGGTTTCATGAAAATATAACATTACTATTGATTTTTTTAAGCTGTAAATTGGGCAAATACAGACGTAAATGCAAACCACAAAATACTTGAACAGATGCACAAAGGACATCCAGTCACCAGACTAAAATCATTGGAAACTTGCTTCCCCCCACCCCTTCTTTCTTTATTTTTCTGTATTTTGTTAACATTTAGAAAAGAAGAAAATATGTATTTCTGACCTCTTTTGTTAAAAATATCACAAGATTCATTAAAAGAAGTATTTGGAAACCTCAAAACTCTTCTCCATTTCCATGAATACCTGAAATCTAATGCCTCTGATTAAGCAGAAAAGGGATGAACTGCTATGTGAAGCTGACAACAATAATTGTGAGCTGAAGAATGGCATGTCCATTGCAAGTAGCTGGTAATGATTTCATGTGCAGGATTAGAGAGCTGGAGTAGGGGGAGCAGAGCTCAAGTTTGTTTACAGACAAAGAGCCTGGGGAGGGTGCTGGGAGCTCCCAGAAACTGCCAAACTCCTGACGACAATAGAAGAGATGTATTTTCTGCTCTTGTAAGGCACCTTCTGAAGACAAATGCTTCAAAAGGCCACCATCAAAGACCGAAATACTCATTTCCAAATTGTAAGCTACTCCCAGGGATGGCATGAGGCTTTTTGGCTACTCAGAGGCACGAGCTGCAGAAAGGTCTCTTTCCTCTGATTACAAAATTGCAGCCAAAATGAAATGAAAATGATTTTCATTAAAATGTTCATGTGTAGTATTTATCTTTCTTGCTCAACCAACCTACAAAACCTCCAAACTGATGGTTTCAAAACAAAAAGCTGTTCTGTTTCTTCTAACAAAACAACATTTTCCCCCAAAAGCATAGCCATTGCTTCTGGGAAACTCTGATTAACTGAATAGTTATTTTTCCATTAAAAAGCAGTTTTAATGTAGAGTTATTTAATCATTCCTAAAACACACACTTCTACAAATCAAACATATTATATCTAGGAAACAAAATAATAATTTGGAAAGCTAACTACCTATTCAGGCTTAGAAAATATGCTGGCTTTGTTTCTTGAAATAATTGAATTGACTTTTCATTTTGAAATATTAAAATGAAACATATTTTAGTGTTATAGGTAGTAAAATGCTACAGCTAATATCAGCTTGAATGGATTATACTGAAAGAATGTTATCTGCTAAAACCAACTGAACAACTGAAAGATATCGATCAATAAATATATGGATGTTATTGATGCTGTTCTCAGCACGTGCTGAAGGATCTTCTTTGAGACGAGCCTGTTTTTATCCTGTAATCAACTTTTACTTTATAAACATTCATTGTTGCAGGAAAAAAAGCCAGAAGGAGTTCAATGACACCCCTGAAATCAAAGCAAGGAGGGTGCTGCATACCACACACCCCGGTTAAAATTGGCTGTTAAGCGCTGCCGAGGCATCTTCTTTCTCCAGCGCTACATTAAGCATGTTACACAGGGAACACAATCACTTGTGTAATTTACAAATCGCTCCGATTGCTTTAGCCTCTTAATATCACTAAATCTCTTTCTCCCTTCCTTTTTCACCCCCTCCCTCTCCTTTCCTACACTATATTTATATCTGGGAGGCTGCGTTCAAGCATTTGGAGATGATGTTTCCTGTGGAAACCTTTGAATTATTTCAACAATTTCACAGCATGTTGCTTTTCTCTTCTGTTCCTTGCTGCCTTGTTCTGTTGATTGGTACTAACAGTAATAGGAAAAATGGTAAAGAAAACAATGCCAAGGCCGGTTCTGCCAGAGGAATCTTAACACAGCACAAAGATCTGATTTCAATTAGATCTGCTCAGGGGAAAGAAATACTGCAGCAGGGAATTGATCCTGCGCTGAAGGCAGCCTCAGAGGGCTGGGGCTCTTGCCTGTGCAGGCAGAGGCTGGGCAGCGGGACGTGCTCCGCAGACCCCCTGCTTCCCCCTGCTCCAAACCCCTTCCTTCCAATCTTGTAAATAGCAACAGATTGTTTGCTGGAGTCCAGCTTGCATGAATGCTGCCAACAAACCATGCCGTGTCTAAACACTTTTAATATATTTAATGTGGATTCCAGAAGACAAGCATGCTCACACATAGATTTAGTAAAATCTCTGAAGAAATCCCAAACTGCCATATATAAAGATAATTAATTGTGAGCCTCAATCCTTACCCAAAGAAAAAGTTTTTGTGTTGGAGCCTTTTTTTTCCCTCCTCTGAATGGAGACTATGATTTCCTGGTTTCTTTTAAATTTTTAATATTGCACTTTTTAAAACTTTCAAACTATTGATTCTTTTGCTGTAAACCCAGAGTCTCCTATGAAAGGTAATGAAGTGAGAGGCAGAATTAAGAATGCCCAGATGTGTTGTAGCACATAAGAACAGTTTACAAGGAAAATGCGAAACTGCCAGCAGACTAGCGACGGGTTAGCTGTCTATATAAATATATTGTGCAGGAAACATATCTCCAAGCCTGGCTTCTGGACTTTGGTCTGGGGCATGTAAGCTCAGCTGCTACTGCCTGTGCTGAGAAAATGAGAATAGACTATTTTTATGATGGTTCAGAGCAGTTTATGCCAATCCTCAGCAAGGAAGCTAAGGTTGTTTCTTGAAGCAGGGGTATATATGAAAGGCTCCTAACTACATGGAGTGGCTAGCCTGGACCTGGTGCAGGGAAAGAAAAAGGCATTTCAGTCCAACCTGTTGTTAACCCTGCTTCTTTCTTCTGGTGTTTGTAGCCCAGCACCTGCCCATTCCCTGAGCCCTTCTCCTCGCCCTCCTTGCTCCTGTTTTGGGTGAGTGGGCTCCCAGGTGGAAGAATTTGGATTCCTGCAAAAATTGGCTACTAAATGTGATTCTTATTTTCTGAGCTTTTCTGCTAATTTCACAAAATAACTGCTTGCATAAGTACAATCCTCCATAGGTTATGTTTGACAGATCAGGCAGTCATTCACACATGCTATTAGGTTGCCACAGAAATAGTCTGAAATGTATGCAACAGAAACATACACATTCCCAGCTTTCCCTTAAATTAAATTTTCTATCGTATTCCTCATGTGGGTATGGTCATTTTTAATTTAAATTTGTTAGAAATAGACATTAATTTTAAGGAGATTTCATAAATCCCATGCCAATGTTATAAAGCAAACATGTAAATATGTCAGTTTGCAGAAAGCCAGGCTTTAAAAAAAAATACGAAAGCACATAACACTGCTGACATTCCCATCATGAGCTGAAATTTCTGTCCAAAGCTGCTTTCTGTCTCAGTGGCAAGGAACTATTTCTGAATAACGGAGATAAACAGATATGCAGAACCTCTGCGCTGTTATTTGGCAGCCCATGAGAGTCAGCCGCAAGCAGGCTGCTCTTTGCTCGGCAGCTGTCCCGGGGAGCCATGGGAGGGAGGTGCAGCCTCCACGAGGCTGGTGCTGCCCACAGCATGACAACCCCAAGCAGTTTCTCCCTCCTTTCACACCTTTACAGCTTTGCATCACTTGTGACCACAGTGAGGAACACAGGGAAACAAGACAACAGCTGTATCCTTCTGCCTGCAGATGTGAGGCTGTTTGGTGGAGTGTCCTTTATAGAGGGTTGCCCAGCCATGGTTTAAGGTATTTAAGGTAACAGGGTTATGTCCTTCTCCCCATGGGGAAACTTTCTACACACTCCTAGACCTCAAAGTGCTCTCCTCCAAGGAGGCCGTGACACAGTGATGGGAAACAGGCTGCAACACACTTACGAAGCTCTGTTACCCTCTGCTTCATAGAGTGAAGGGGTGGGAGTACTTTGCTATGGACAATGAGCATTAAATTCAAGAGACAATGTTCTGCCGTTGTAGAAAAAACTTCTCTGTAGGTTGGTCTGAGCACATTTGATGCTTACATCCTCTTTGCACAGGCAGGTCGGGGCATAGGGAGCCCAGGGGTGCTGCAGGACAGTAACTGCTATGGAGGTGTGAGTGTCAACCTGCTCCAGTCTTCACATACTCTGCTGCAACAGAGCTCCCATCGGCCAGCACTTGGAGACAGCAAGGAAAAGAGGTCCCATAACATTTCTCCTTCAAAACTTAGGAAAAGTTGAGCTTGTCCAGAAAGCACCCTTCTGCTGTCCGACTTTGGTTCCCTTATTTACAGAGCAACATTTATTTCTATTGCCCTCCTGCCTGTTGCTATTTATAATATAGGGAAGCGTTTTTCATACAGAATACCAGGGAAAAGCTTTCCTGGGCTGCTCAGCCCGTTGCACAAGGGCTGCTTTGTGCCCCTTGCTAAGGGCTTGCCATTTGGGGAAGCTGTAGGCCTGTAAGAAACAAAAAATTTTACAGGAGAAGGTGCTTAACATTTTGTTGCAGTCTTTGAAAGCCTTTACGAGAAGCTGAGTATTTGGAGCAGATAACCCAGCCATGCATAGGCTCAGCTGTGATTTCTTTCAACATATTACTCTAATTTTCTCCTTTTCTATTGATCTGCAGGGTACCACCTCTTCAAACCCCAGACAAATTGATCCTCTGAGTAACATCTGTGCACACTATTAATCTTTTTCACACATTTGATGTCCCACATTACTGGACACAGGGCACACACCATGGCTCAAGTGTTAATCAACTAATACCTGAAAATTAGGCTTGTGTCTACTGTATAAACATTGACAGACTATCCATCACCTGCCCGAGTGAATAAATGAATTTTGCTTTTGTTGCATGCACGGTAGCGCTCTATGGCCTGGAATATTTACTGGGCTTGAAGGATGTCACACAGTGAGGCCAAACTGCAGCTACCACCAGGCAGCCCCCTGTGCAGGATGCGGTGCAAGCACGGGGAGGGCTGTGGACCCCCACTCACCTCAGCAGACCAAGCCACTTCCAACTACAGCAACAGACTTTCTCAGAGTACTTTGGAGCAAAAAAAGGGGTGGAAATCCATTGGCCAGTTGGGCTAAGGCCACTCCAAACATGTCGGAGGCTACTGTCCAACTTGGGTCCCAGAAGGACCATGGAAATACTTAAAGTGTTATATGCACCATCCCCAATTTTACTGCACATTAACCAAGTGCTGGATGTTTGCCTGTGGTGCGAAAGGTCCTGAACTGGCATTACTATCAAACCCTATTTTGGTGCTTCCTGACAGGCAGGGAGGCACTGTTTGCAATGCAAAATCTTAGATGTAGCTCCATCTGGGGGTTATTTTTTTGTGCTTTTCTTGCCCCCTCTAACCATTGAAATAGATGGCTATTTCTTCCTGGGAGTTGGTAGAGCAATCTGATTGCAATGTCTGATTGCGATCACTGCTGACCCTGACACCCTCCTGGCAGGCTCCTCTCTTCTGTTATGTCAACTTCCATTTAACGAAAAAGAAAGGGGAAGAAGAGGACAGGCACAGCTGAAAAGCAGTGAGTTTGGGTCCCTGCTCAGACCAGGCCAGGCTGCAGCAAAAGTAGAGGAGATCAATGGCCCCCACCCCTCGCACATGAAAAGGACCAGAAAGATTCTGGCTGAGTTTAATAAAAGGCAGTCAAAGCTTAGCCGCAGCATTGTTTCTGGGTAGGACAAAACTGCTTGAATCGTCTTTGTTCCGATTAGTTTCTTTTTTCAAGTGCCTTTCTTGGAAGAGGAAATTTATCCAGGGAGGGTCTCTTGTGACAACTTCCTGAAAGCATCTAAAAAATCTGGAAAATTAAATATATGAGGTTATTTGGCAACTAAAAAGTGAAACATTGTATCGACAGAAATTAAGCTGTTGGGGTTTTGATGGATGCCTGAAAGCTTTGGGAGAAAAATTCCAATGAAAAAACAACCTTTGCTAGTAACAAAAATAATTTCCTCCTCACCAGGACAGATTAATTCGCTTACATTCCCCTCTCAGGCTGGAATTCTTCATGCACCATCTTTTTCTAATAGCAATTTTCTTTTTTTTCTTGCAAAGCAGGGCAGAGGCCCCACAGTAAATGGGGAGGGAGGAAAGCTGAAAGGGTCCACGCTGGAAAGGGTGGTGGAAGAGTATGTTAGAGCAGGTTGGGCTCCATAGGTCAAATTCAATTACTATAGCTGCTAATGGGGCGACAGGGAAGCATCTCCAATTCAAGTTTTTGATGGGACTAAGTCACTCTGCAATCGCCAATGTCCCTCTAGACTTCATAGGAATCACAGCATAACTTTGCCCTTGACAAGTACCCCAGGTAAAGCACTACAGGTAGGACAAGTGGTTTTCTCTACTAGCTGGCTTGTCACTGCATTGCCCCATGCCAGAGGTCTCCTTTCTGTGTTTTGTCTCTTCACTTCAGCATGTTGGCTCAGTCTTCACTGATACCTCCAACCAAGATGGGAATACAAATAATGACAAAAAAACCCACCAAAACATCTCAGCAGCAGGTAAAGAATAAGAGCAATATTAAAAAGCATTAAAATTCATAACTGTAAAGAAAACAAGGTACTTTCCTATATATATTTATACAGACACATGCACTCATATAAGATTGAATTTTCCATCTAAAATGGCTCCATGAATACACTAAAGGTGTTACACATTAAAGCTCTTAGAAGTCCACATTATTCATACTCTAGATCAGCCAAAGACAGACATGAGGGACATAAAGGGCACAAGCATTTAATCTCAGAGAAGCCTTATTTTTCTATGAATGAAGTTTCAAGCTCCAAAACCACTGCGTCTAAAACAGCTCTGCAGGTACCTAATCCTGTTATCTGCTACCTGGCACATAATCCTGTTATTTGCTACCTCTCTGCCGCACTCTGGGTCAGACAACTCCACATATGGGTGCAGTCTCCTGGGGGAAGGCACATGTGGACTCGAACCACTCAAAAAGGGCACTGAACTGGTTTTGCTGTCACCTTTAGATGGTGGTAGGAAGAAAAATAGTAATATAGTTACATCATCCTTTCTTTTTTTTTTAAAGCAAACTTTTGCCAGATGAAAAGTCTCTGGATGAGTAGGAAAAAGTGCTAAACTGAAGTCCAGAGAGGTGCCTGGGTGGTAGGAATCAAGAATCAGCTCTGTGCACTGTGTTTTTCATTAGCAAAGAATAGGCAATAACACTGATCAAACCTAGTTATCAAAATTCCCTCCATCACACCAAATATCAGCAGGAGGAACATTACTCTCCCCATCATTGGCTGGAGAGTCGATATGCATGTCCAGGCTGCTGAAGTCTACTGAGAAACCAAGCAGATGAAAACAAGGCAACGACAAGTTTTACGTCTGCATCCCTTAACACAGTGTGCCGCTCTGCGTCAGCGAAAGGAGTTTACTACAAACAAACCAGAAAAACCTTCTCTAATATCTATGCAGTTGCCTGTACCTACTCTCCATGCACCCCAGAGAAGAGTTCCTGGTATCAGCTGATGTGGGAGGTGAACCATGGAAAAATCAGGTTTCACTCAAAGTAATTCCATTAGGGCCTGAAATGACTGGGTGAAACATGAGTAAGGGAAATCATCGCAGAAATACAACAGCTGGGCTCCATGACATCACTTGCAGGAATCAAAGGAAATGAGCTTATAAGTTATGCAGAAAAAACTGGCTTTTTTTTTGTTTGTCTACTCAGAAAGTTACAGTTTGATTTCTGAATGAGAAAAAAAACCAAACCCACTTTGAAAAATTTGGTCCTGATATATTGCTCTTTTAGGTAAATCATTTTGCCTTTATTGAAGCTGACAAGGAAATAAAATGCCTGAAATCCTTTCTGTTCGCTGTGCATGAAGACGAATTATTGCAGAAGCAACAGTACCACATGCTTCCAACAAAAATACAGTAGTGCACAATCTAAAAATTTATGGGGAAAAAAAAAAAGGATGTAATGGTTAACATCGATATTATTGTTGCTGTCATTTGTTTGCATGTTGTGACCTTATTGGATAACTTATCAGTAACAAACTCTTCACCGACATCATGTTTATTGTCAAGGGAAATCAAATAAATGACAAATAACTACTTTTAGAGTTCAAAGAGCAGAAAAATAACACAAGCCAGGATATTTTCTGCGAAGGCTTCTGTCTCATGTTTAACTCACTCTCTTGTGTCATACTCCAAGACATGTTTGAATCTTTAAGTTACAGCCCAGAAGACCAATCAGAAATCAAGGAAGCATTGCAGACAGACAGACTGGCTTCTACTCCCTTCATGCTCGGTAGCATGGGTATTTTAGGAGCTTGCTTCAAGGTAATGCACTTAATTGTTTACCAAAAAATAATTTACTAAATCAGGTCATTCCTTACCCTGCTCCAGTTACTGCTAGAGGGGTAAACAAGCATTTTTGATGGATTCCTTTCTTTATGGAAACAGAATAGAAGAGCTATGAAGTCAGAGAGCTGGGAAGGGATTCATCCTGCTGGAGCCATCACCTGGGCTCCCTCTTCATCATGAAAAAAAGAACAGCATCTCCTGAAGCAACCTGTTGTAACCAAAGTGCACCTTAGAAAGGTGAAATGATCACCTTCAGGCCGGGTGAGTTCTCTCTCTTGCACACTCTAGACAACTGCAGCAGGCTTTTTTTGGCAAAAACTGCAAGAAATTACTATTTTCAGTGCCTCTGTAATACATCTGACTTGTACCCACAGTGGTCCTTGCTCCTAACTGTATCTCTGATTTCACTCCAGATGGACAGCCCATCCCTGTGTTGTTCTCTGGCACTCTCAGCCTCATGTCCCTGTTTTGTCTCCCAGGTTTGTTTCCTGACTCACACTGTGTCACCCTTATTCCAGTTTACAAGGCTGTAGACTCAAACATGTTATCATAAAAAAAGTGTCCACTGTAAAGACTTCCTCATAAAAAAACCCCAACTCTGTTCACAAATAAATTAAGAATGTGCTTAAATCCCAGTGAAAGAAATGGAACATAAGCATGTGCTGAAAGTCTTTCCTGAATGGGGGCCTGTTGCCTCCCTCTTCCTAATACCTATTTCAGTTGAGCTCATATTTCTTGTTGGCAAGAAGTTAAAAACAAAAAGAAGGAAAAAACCTTTCCTATAAAACTTGAACTTAATAGACCACTCCAGCATCCTTAATTGCCATATTTTTTTGTATTGATGCAAATAGTTATTAATGGACCTTTTGAAGGAAAATATTATACTTCATATCAAAAATACACAGCAAAATGAGTTTGCACAGTTGTACACCATAATGCTTTGCAAAATTAAGCAACCTAGGTATTTGGAATGTGAGGGAATATTTTGTTTCCAAATGGAGAATTATTACGGTATATTGGGGGTTGTTGTCTCGCCAACTTCCTTTTAATCAGCTCTTTTTTTTTGGTATGGAATGAAGGCCATGAAACATCTTAAGACTGCAATCTCTTCACTCAAAAAAGAACAACTCAGATTTATATATTTTTTTTAAGTAGGTGAAGGAATCCACTGATGTAATAAATGTATCCATGTATTCCAAGTATAACTTGGAGCCAGTCTAGTTATAAACTCCTTAAGATCAAGGTTCATCATAAAACTGGGCCCTACCTTTATTTTCGTAATACTGGCGGTTGCCACTAGAATTCCTGAACCCCTTCTTCACGCCATCTGGAATGCATACAAGAGCAAGTTTATGATGAAAAATACACTGAACACTAGAGCTGGGCTTTTTTAGGGTAAAGGCAACTACAAAGGCAGTAATGTGGAGGGATTGTACATTTATTTTATTGCAAGAACCAATGTGCTCTTTTCCTTTTGGTTTAACCAAGCTGAAGACAGATCAGAGAATCAAGCTTTGCAAATGAATACTGTATGTTCAGATCCATTCTGTGTGATATGGAAATGAGAAGGACACACCTAATATCTTTATCTACTTAATTCTGTCACGTTTAATCCATTACATAGATTTTCAGTCTGGGTCAGTTGTTATGTCCAAGGTTTTTTGCCACATGTCACCCTCAGCATTCATAACTTCCATTACGGTTATATTGGAATAAAAGGTAGCAAAATTCACTATGGTGACTTCCTTAGTGTCACTGCAGATGAAAAGTGCTAGCTCTGATCATCTTAAGTGTTTGCTCATGACTGCCACAAGCCAACTCCCAATCCAAGTGTGTTTCCACACTCTGTTGTTTCATTGATCTTAAGGTCCTTTCCAACTCTAACTATTCTATGATTCTACGATTCTGCGATTCTGGGTGGGTTTTTTTCAGAGGTTTCTTGGTTTGTTGGGTTTTTAGCAAGAATAGTGCAAGCAGCTCGTTTGTTCTTTAACTATTTCAGATTTTCAGCCCAAGTGTATTAACTATTGCTAAGACCAAAACCAGTAAAATAACACCCTAAATTTCAGATCAGGGCTCTGATTCAGGAAAGTCCTTAATCATGTGCTCGACTGAAAAACCATGTGTTGTTTTTAGCAAAGTCAGTGTCCAGACATCATGTGTTGTTCTCCACTTTGAGTGAATTGAAGTCAAGGCGAATTAAGCATGTGTTTTAAATCAGGTATGTGCTTGAGTGTTTTCTTGAACAATGATGGAGTTAAGCATGTGCTGAAGTGCTGGCTTAGGGCTGTCAAAGGCTGGTTTTCCCTCCTTCAGCTGAGAAAGGAGATCATCTAGCCACAAAAGAGCCTTTCTAGCAGAAGCTTTCGCTTTATCATTCCCTTGTCCAGTGCACAAGTATCAGCTTTCTGATTTAATGAAATAGTGAAGGGACATTCTCAGTCTGCAGGACCAGACCACACAAAAAAAGGCTCTTTGTAATAGTGCAAGAATACTTTGAGCTTCACAAATAAAAGCACTCAAAAGATAAGAGCACCAGATATTCAGCTGCCTGTGTACACTTCCTTCCTTCCCCAGCACAGGCTATCTCTGTCTCCCTTTTGAGGCTCATTCAAGGAGCTCACCAACACCAGGATCCATCAACAGTGAGGTGAAACAAGCGAAGCTATTTGCAAACGTGTGTGTGCGCACACAGGGAATCCACTTGTTCCTTTTCTCTTTACTGGGAAACACAGGTTTCCTTTCTGTCTTACACTTATTTGGGTTCTCTCCTATGAATCTGCTGTAAACATTTCATAATCATGAACCATGTGACCAAATAAATCCAAAAAATACCTTGGACACCATCAGGTCAGGCAGTGCCCCAACCTCCCCAAAGGGGCTGGCACATTTGCAGCTGCAGTTCTCCCATCTCCACCAGTCACTGGCTCCTATTGAAACCAGCCCAGCTCCCGGCTGCTCCGCACAGGAAATCTTCCCCAACAGCAGTCCTATTTTCAACAGTCACTGCCAAAGCTGAGCCAGGGCCGTGCACAAAAAGCCTAGTTTACCAGATGAGTTCCCACAAAACACAAGTGACGCTATTCAGGATCTCATAAGCGGTAGGTCAGGGAATAAGGTGTTAGGACTCCTAAAGTTTAGCAGGAGGGAGCTGCTTGTCCCCTGGCCATAGGCTGCCTGCAGTACTGCAGGGCTAATTGCTGCGCATTCCTCAGCCATGATGTCACTGAATCGTGATGCTAACTCTTTCCCTCCTATGGATGGAGGGAACTTGTGGTATATCTCTGAGGCACCCAAAAATACATGTGTTGACCCTTTAAAAAGAATCTTTTACCATATCTGTAGCAGAGCCAAACTAAATGAAGCTGAGGTCTCTGTCCAGCATTTGGAAGCCAGTTAAAATAGGAAATCAGTGTTTCTCTAAATACACAGAGTATATTACCTTAGTCATAAAATTGGGGACTTTCAAATCTAATTTGTTCAGCACTAGCACTGTTGAAGGCTGGGAAGTGTTCCAGAGGAAATCACCTCCACGCAAACAGAGATTAGCAGCTCCCCATTGCAGACATATGGAAATGATTGCCTATAATCTCCGGTAATTGTGGCTGTATTACATTCAAATCCTGTTTTCAATTTTCTTAAACTTCTAGACTGATTGTGTTATTAAATCATGCTGGCTGATGTGTTTAATAAGGACCTATTAAATGTTTATAAAATTAGGGAAATAAATACAGGCTTTTAGTCAGATTGTGTGATGGATCTGGTAACCTATTGTTAAAAGTACTGCTGGTAAAAACGTGTCTAAAAAAAATAGACTCAAAGGCTCCCTTTAAAATAAGAAACCCAATATTCAATACAGGCTATTTCCAAAATGATATTCACAGATGTTTAGAGAGAAAAGAAGAGTGCAATTAGAAAGTTCTCACTGAGTTGTGGGAAGCAGCACTTCCTCCACAGAGTGATGTGTCCCAGGCTGGGACAGCATGGGGAGGGCACATTGTCCCATGTTTGACTGTGCTAGGCCAGGGTGTCTGTGTGGGCACGTGAGTGGCTCTAGCACCAGTGTTCCAGCTGCTGGGGCACCATATGGCTGGCTGAGGCCGTATGCCATCCCAGTCACCTCTGTGCACCCAGCCCTGCAATGGATGGGCAAATGCCTCCCGTGACCCTGCTCTCTGTTCTGTACCCAAAAACAGGCAGCTTAAATAATTAAATATGACCATGCCAGAAGGTTTTGCAAGGCAAAAAGAATTTTAAACCCAGGGACATGTGTCTGACACCAAAGAGAGGACTAAAGGGTCACTCCATGTCTCCTCCTTTGCCCCAGCACTCTTTTACTAGTTCCCTCTTTCCAATACAGTGCTACCCACGACTAGAGACAAAGCCTTTGCCTCAGTTAGTAACCCTGCTAGCTCCTTGCATGCCTGATGTTGCTTTTTGGAAGCAACCTTCAGTTTTTAACAGCTAGCTCTGTGTTTTCTTCATTCTCAACTCCCTTTTACAATAGCTCTCACCTGGTTGTGAATGTGCATGCATCTAACTTGTTTTAACCACAGTACACATGCTAAAGTAATTTTGTCCTCTTGTCTTAAGGGCAAACATGAACCTGTTTTCTCCAGCAAATTAACCTTTTATTTTATTCTTTTTTTGAGGGAGGGGGTGAAGAGAAAGGGGGATTATAAATTAATTAATTGTTGAGGTTTTCAGCATAAAATGCACCACATCATTATCTTTGCATAAACACACCATCTTTTAAAAAATATAACTAGCCCATAACATCATAGTTACAGAATATTATCAAGTAATGAGGAACTTGCATGGTTCACATTAGAGACTTTGAAAGGTTTGAAGAGAATTGGATATAAGGTTAATATTTGGCAGAGCCTTGTAAATAGCCTGATTGTTATTTTATATTGGCTGAAGTATAAAAATCTGTGTTGCATGCCAGCAAACCCGAGTGGTGTGGCCAGGTAGTTACATGGCTCTGTTGTTAGCCTGTTTCATGTAGGAATGTTCTTGTTCTCAGTAGGTTATTTTTTGTGTGTCTGCTTATACTCAGCTAAAATAGAGCAAGGACCCAGCGCAGCAATTATTTTTACTAAATTTTGTTGCTCTGCCCTCAGGGGACCTTCTCCCAGTTTAACTGTTGGAGGAATTGTTGCCTTCTGGGATTTTATTTCAAAATGATCTTGTTAGAATTTGCTTTTTTAACAGAGTAAAGGGCTTTTATTTTTAAAAATTTAATCCCTTTTTTAATGCACATGAAAATGCATCAAACTTCATCCTGAAAATAATAGAGGTGTTTCTTGATGCATAGATTTCTAAATTATTTGTCTAAAGATATGCTTAGAATTGATTATATTATGGGGGCATAAATCTCCTGCTCCCCTCCCCCATGCAGGAGCTTTGGAAGTGAATTCAAGCAACCCAACTACATTTTAAGTTAAGACAAACATGGGGGGAGATCGTTTGTCTCTAGCTGTACGTGAAATAGCTTACAATAGTTGCAGCTGAGTACATGAAGTATATGTTAGAACCCCTTTGATATAAATCCCAGCGTCAGCCTACAAAGATATTGCATTTATGCATCTGACAGGATTCACCCATAAATAATAATAGGAGAAAAACCCAAATTTATAAGCTGCTATTTCTGGATTTATTTTTAATGTGACTGAATATTCGTCCCACTTCTACAACAGGCACTACATTAAGCAGAGAACAGGCAATCTGGTTGGAATCAACAGAAAGAAAATAAATACTGAAATGTCCCCTTGTCCAGCCCCAACCGGGCAGAGATGTGGGACAAGCTCCATGTGAGGACAAATATCATCCTGCCACATAATTCAAAGCAACTGGGGAGTCACATAACTTATTTTGCTATTTTTAGATTAGTTGCAGTATTTCTTGTTTTGGGGGAAGGCTCTTCCCTTTCCCAAACATATGGTTCTTCCTCCATCATTTTAAATTATATTTACAGGCTATGAAACCTTTGTGGGCTAAATCCCAGCTCGTGTGAATTGGCATCCTCCACTGGAATCAGCAGAACGGTGCTGGGGTCTCATTCACAGCCTTTCTGACAGTCTACCTGCTAATTTCTTTTAGAGAAAAGAGTGGATAAGGTCAGACTTTATTCCCCTGCTTCCTCCTTCTCTGCTATTTTTTGCAGTTAACCCCGCATCTGTAATTAATCTGATAGTCACTGCCTCCTTCTTCTCCCCCTCTTTTCTACACCCTTGGGGAGGTTTGGAAGAAAAGCAAGCTAAACACAAGCATGCAGGTAGCTAAGTTCACCCTATATCTCAAAGCACTTTATTCCACCCAAAATAAAAACAGTGTGTAGACTGAAACACTAAAAGGTAAATAAGACCCTTGAGCCTTTAAAAGTAAACTTACCAATTAGAACATTTGAAAAGCCTGGATGTCCATTGTCAGACCTAATGTTAACAGTTTAGCCCACATACTGGGCTCATTCATCAATTAATCATGAAGCAGAATTAGAACCATCAGCCCAAATCTTTAAAATCCTCCAGCCCAGGACCGAAAGCACAAACATCTGCCCTGATGCTTCACAAGCCCTTGCAGCATTACGGGGTTGTAAGCTTGCAGAGAGTTTGGGAGGCCTTAGACAAGAGTCTACATCACAGAGCCACCACACGTAATGCAACATAATTTTTCCCAATTAGTTGTCTCTCTTCAGGAAAAGCCCGAGGCAAATGCAGCAGACACATCCCTAGAGAGAGCGGTCCGTCTAGGTAGGCTCAAGATCACTGGCGGATGAGTGAGACTCTGTGTGTGTATGTATAAAAAGCAGGAATGGGGAGAACTCACAATACAGCCAGTCTTCAATATTCCCTGCTCTTACACCAGAGAAAACCATCAAAAATTCACATTATTATGCAGGACAAACAAAACTCAAATAGCAGCAATTTAAAAATTTCTTCTCGTTTAACACTGAAAGTAAAAGAGAACCAAACAGAGGAGGTAAAGTTAAAAACAAAAAACCAAAACACTCAAAAAACCCATACTCCCCCCCAAAATAGAAAAAGACTCAGTCAGCACTTTCACAAGCTCTTCATTGTTGTTAGTGTCAGAGCATACACTAAGGTTGGGTTTAGTGTTTGAGCTGGTTTTCTGTAATATGGAAATGGCAGCCAGGCTGGCAGCCGCCCACAATGGAGCAGCACCCTCAGCACAGGCACCCTTGCGTGTTACACACTCCTGAACCCAAGGCAAGCTGTTCCCCATCCTGTCCCAGGTTTCATGTCTGTGAGAGAAGCATGGAATGGATCCCTGCGGGTGGGCCATCCTGCAACATTGTTAGCTCCAAGCAGTGAACATCCACATGATTCTTTGAACATTAAAACACCACCATCATTCAATCAAAAACACTTTCTGTTCTTCAGAAACCATTTCTGTTATTAACCCCAGATTTTTCAGTTGTCAAAACTGCAGTGAGGACTCTTGTTGCACAAGAAGCAGCAAAGTCAATGGCAACATTTCATTTCCACTCAGTTTGGTCAACTGGATAGTTATGTTGGGACTAGAAAAATCTTTTGGCTCAGTGCTGCAGTGCTACCCCCTGCCTAGCCTTACACCAGGCTCACATTAGACAAATTAGAGGAATGGGGAAAAGGATAGAACATGTTAAAACAGATAATTCTTTGAGATCACAGCCATCAGATACTGGCCTAGACCCTCTGCTGTGGTGGTTTCACTGATTTCAGAGTAGTTACCTTGGTGCCAAGGAAGAAGACTATAGGGATGCTGGGGAAGGACTATTTGTAAGGGACTGTAGTGATAGGACAAGGGGTAAAAGGTTCAGACTTAAATGGGGGAAGTTTAGATTGGATATAAGGAAGAAGTTCTTTACTGTAAGGGTGGTGAGGCACTGGAATGAGTTGCCCAGGGAAGCTGTGAATGCTCCATCGCTGGCGGTGTTCAAGGCTGGGTTGGACAGAGCCTGGGGTGGCATGGTTTAGTGGGAGGTGTCCCTGCCCCTGGCAGAGGGGTTGGAACTAGATGATCTTAAGGTTCTTTCCAACCCTAACTATTCTATGATTCTATGATAATGAAAGAACTGATGCTCAAGATTGTGACGAACTCAGCTGATACTTGATAAAGCTGCTGTTTGCCTAGGTCCTGGGGGACCACAAAGCATCCTTAAATAGGGTGTCCCTGGGAATAAAAGGTCTAATGCCTATTCCTAAGTAAAAGCTTGGCAGCTCATGCAGAACAACTAAATAGAAAGAACAAAACACTCCCCTGGCAGGAGAAGTTGTGAAAACAGGGCTGTTTTCAGACTGACTGACAGTGCATGCACAGAGACGAAAATCAGGAATCAGAATCAAGGCTGGGGACAAGATGGGGTATGTGTGTGTTCAAGTGTGGGAAGCAGTGGTATTTGGCATGGATGTCTTAAAGAATTGCTCAGGCTGTTTGGGGACGGTATGCAGCACTTTATTGCTTTGGCTCAGCTGTTCTATTGCAAAAGTGGCAGCTAAAGGCTCTGAAAAAGGGGAAGAATGAAAAAGTGAAAGGTGAGGAAGTTTCAAGTTTTATGTCAGAGCAATGTCAGGCTGGAGAAGAGAAAGGGATGATGTAATGGGTGGGGGAGAGAGGGGGAAAGGAGGTTAATGGGGAACTGTAAAATTTCAAATGCAGTATTTTATTACAGTATTGAAACTGATGCTTACAGTTTAACAATAGGACTGGCATGGAATAGCTTAGTGGTGTGAGCCAGCAGTGCCAGGAGGATTTATGATTGTTTTTTTGCTTTTTTAATATTACAGAAGGAAAGCCTCAGTCTTGTTTAGGTTAACAAACCTCAAGCCTGGTAAACTGGAGTATGCTTGGAAATGCTAGCCACTGGAAATCCATCTGGACTACTGCTCCAGGGCTGCCGGGTGTTTTATGGAGTCTGTTATTTCCTTCAGATGCAAACGAAGAAAAGTGGCAGAGAAAGCAGGACCCGAGCTACCTGTGGTCAGCCATCAACTCCTCGGGAAGAGAGTCCCATTGGAGGTGCCTCTTTGAGAGCAGGGAGTCTTCTCCAGGCTGCCCCTAGCCCATCTTCAAATGACAGAGATGCTGCCAAAATAGCCTTGTGAGCTCAGACAGGGTGTAGCTGGGCTCTTTATGAATCTGGTTTGTTGCCCAGACCATTGTACAATAATAAGCAGCTTGTGTGGTCATGGCAGGCTTTTCCCAGTCTCAGACACAGGGATTGAAATGATTTCCTGTGCTGATGGTCACTGATGGATCTCTAATCATGTCAGTCCCATCTATACCCAGAGACTTCAGTGATGCTCGATGCAAAGATGACTCTGTAGGTAGGATTGCACAGCGGGAAGAAACTCTGCATGGGGAGAGCTGGTAGGGAACTGCAGACAGGTTTAATAAGCCCAAAGATGAGTGAAGCAGGTCAATATGTTGGGAACATGGGCTTGAAAACAGGCTCAGAGTATTCCTGCTCATACACGTTATTATATGAGGTAAAACAGACTGGGGAAAGCCATCTTACGCTGAATGTTTTTTCCATTTCTGAGTTACAAATAAAGCCACCAGCCATCATCCCACTGGCATGGAGCTGCAACGATTCATGTTTCAGGCTCTCCTGCAGGCTCAGCCAGCAAAAATCAATACTTTTGCCTCTGGAAAGACCCACAGAAGAAGGTCCTGACAGTCCATTCCACTGCATGCAAGGCAAGGGGGAGAATTGCAAGTAGAAGATCCCTAAGCCCAAGTAAGCAAACAGATGAATCCAATAAAGCACTTGAAGCAAGTAGTTTAAAATGCCCAGAAAAATGACGAATTCTATGTTATTAAATTCGAGAAACAGTCACAAGAAGAGCATCATTATTTATCTCCTATTGTGTATCACAAAGCACTTCAATGCCTACATCTCTTTTCAGAGGAAAGACTTTTTTGCCAACACATCTATGACTTGGGTGAACCCTAAGGAGGCAAAGCAGGAGCTTTCTCTCTCCTTTCCCTGCTCTTGCAAGGGGAGACACAATCCTGAGGTTAAATTCCAACCAGCTTCCCCATCCCCAGTGCAATCAGAGAAACTCATCAGCTCCTGAACTCAACAAGCCACCAGGGAAACTCTTTAGCTGCCTCTGCTGCATCCTGCTTTGATCTGTTTATAACTTCAGAAATAGACAAATAAATGAAAACATAAGTCCCTGAAATCATGACCAATGTTTCTGGGAGGAATGAGAGAACTTCTGGCACAATGGGCTAGCTAATGTAGCCCCAAGCTAATGCTTTTAGTGAAGAGAAAGTAAAAAATGGCCAGAAGAGATGCATGGGACCTGGACCACCTTACAGAGAGATGGCATTTCCTAGGTGCTCACTGGAAACTTAAATTCTTTAAGTGTTAGAATTTTATCTTCGCATGACCAGCTGCTACCTTTCTAATGAGTCTGTGCATACACAGGAAGACAAAGTGGCTTCTACGTTCCCCTTCCCTTGCAGGAGATGCCAGAGCCTTTTATCAGTGCAGGGTGAAAGCCTGAAGCTGTTGCTCTGAACCAAAGACCGAGCTTCTTCCCCCTTCATCCAAGTGCTGCCTCATGCCCTGAGGAAAGAGGCTCCTGGACTGCTTTGATTCCAGAGCAGTGCCACGTGGAGGGGCACACATGAAACACTAGCCTCTCATTTGGTCCTGGGAACATAAGCCATATGTCCCCAGCCCCTGTGCATCTCACACATGAGGCTGAGTCCCAGGGCTCCAGGTAAGGTGACTGTTTCGCAGCAGCCCTGAAACCCCAGAACCCCTTCTTTGCCACGGGCAGTGCTGTCCCCTTCCTGCTGCCGGCGGCAGTGAGAGGTGACGTTGTGCAGAGCAGCTTGCCATTCTCCAGTTTCCCTTAGTGACCAAGCTACATATGTTCAGAAAACTGAATTTATGTCAGTGGCTCGTTGTCCCCAGCCAGAAGATTCAGTATGATTTGTATACAGCTCTGCATAAAATCCTCGTTAACCTTTACAACCATCTGGAGCGAGAGTTGCTCCTCATATCACAGCGGACTGCAGCAATGGCAACAAGCGTAACCGAAACCGCAGAGCTTTACGAGGCTGTGCCAGGCACCTTGCCTAGAGCTGGAGGAGGAGGGAGAAGGGAAAAAACACCTCTGCGAGGTCCCTAACCAGCACCCACCGCTGCATCACCCCACCCAGCCCAGTGCAAAACACAGCCCTGAGCGAAATCCATGGTAGTGCCTTCCCCAGGGGCAAGGGGCTGTTATTGTTCATCTCCTTCCATAGCACAAACCCTGTACCTTCTGTCGCTCTGTTTAAGAACAAGCAGCTGCTTAATGCAAGGCTGCCGAGCCTCTGACGACAGTTGCGTGCTTAATGCTTCAATTTCCACATTTTATTTTATATGTAATTTAAAGCCCATGGTGCCTTAATTGTAAAATAGGCCTTATTAAAATAATAGCTTGAGAAGCAGTGGGGTACCCTGTGCGGCAGAATGAAGCTTTCTATCTTAACTGCTGTTTACAAGGATTTAAAGGAAGATACAACGAAAATAGAGCTGTAGAGATGCTTCCAATGTGAGCGATGGACCAAAAACTACTGCATAATTAAGCCTCTTCCCTTTTCCTTCCCCTCACCCTCCACATTATCACTCACATTCTTTAGATATCCAGAGTACACCCTTGGCTGCATTTATGATTGATGATGCAGTACGGATACTTCAGTACCATAACCAGCGTGGGGTTTTGATTAATGATGCTGGTGGCACTCCCAGAAGACCAATGGCAAATAATATTGGTATCAGAAAACTAACAAACTGGGAAAACAGCAGGGTCCTATAAGTTTGAAGAAGTCTTTCATGTCCCAAAGTCACCCTTCTGCTGTTCAATCCCTACTTGCTGGAGACAACCCCTGGGAGATGGAGGCAGGATTGCAGAACTCTGAACTGCCTATAAACTCCGTGTATCTTGGCCCATACAAGGAACAGCCACAGTCCCACTGTTACGGCTTCCTCAGAGCTGCTGTAATTTATGCCATGCCTCAGGTCTCCAAGGTAATGATTGAGCAGGCTGTGACCAACCACTTTGTCACACCTGATATTCTTGGAGGGTGGAGGTTGAGAGCGGGCTGGCACATGATCCTCAGGCGGGGTTATTTGCTCTGCCCCGGGTATGCCCAACCAGCCTTACTGGAACACTCTTTTATGTTATGCCACTTGCAACATCATGTTCGCCAGTACATGAACTGCCCGTTGAGTTTGGCCTGGTAGTTTTATTTTGTCCTCAACTTTGTTGCTCCAGACACACTGAAGCTTGGAAAGTTTTGGGATTTTTTTCCCCTTCCACTGTCTATGTTGTGCCCTTATCCTCTTGGGTCTGCAGGGCTTGGCAGGGTTTCATTGCCCTCTCAAAGGTCATGTGCATTCTTCCCATCAGACTTCAGTAGGACATTTCTACTCTCCTAGACTGAAGGACGAAACAGGAGGCACAGTGCCCCGGGGTTTGCATGCTGTGGCTTCTGAAGCCTGTCCTTTTGCCAGAACAAGCAGTCAATGCTCACGCTGTAGAACTGGGTGACTGCACTTCTCCTGCATTCACAGCAGCCCTACTGACAGCTCTCCTGGTGATGAAAAGCCTTTAAACACAAACCAAAACCAAACAAAAACCAGCTGTGGCTCTGTGGACATACTTCAGCAACATCAGCAGATTGATTGCACAGAGGAGCTGCTGCTGCCTGGCATAGGCCCTCTTAGCTCCTGGTCTTTTGGGCATCTTCACTGCTATGGACCTCCCTATGCTGCTGATGATTACTGCTCGTGGGATCAGGCTGTCTGTGATCCATGCACAACCACATGCTGTTTCCACTGGAACCACAGCAAGCAGGGAACCCAGTTGTCCCCTGCTGCTCCACTAGCTCAGCGACACTGCCTGCAGTACCCTGACGCCTATCGCAAGGGAGCACAGACACCTTACACTGGAGCTACTGATGGATAGCATCCCAGAGAGCACAGACCGACCTGGGCTGGTGTCCCTGTTTTGAATACACATCATTGCCAGTTCAGGACCCCGTGATTTCAAAGCCTTGGAGAAAATGGCAGGGACTCCTGTACAGCCTGGGCTGCTATTAGGGAGCTGCACATCCCAGAAAAAGTGGGAGCAGGGCCAGACCCCACCCCACCAATGAAAACCCCACCTGGGGCATCACACACTGCCAGTGGATGTAACCAGGCACAGGCAGCTCAATTACAGCTGCTTGTTATGTGGAGGTGCTGGGAGTGGAGAAAGGGGTGCGTTGTGTGCCAAAGACCTTGGTGCAGATATAGGGATGGAGGTGACAGATAGAGGCATATGTAGTATCCACATGGCAAGCTGTGATTTTGGGTGCTGTGAGAGGACATGACTCTACAGCCCGCCCCCCCCCCAACAAATCCCGTTCCCCAAGGGCTACTTTCAACTTTCCAAACCCATTAGTAGATTCATACAGCTGCTATTTAAAAAGAAAAGAAAATAAAAATAACAAAAGAAAACCAGAAGAGAAATAGTCTTGGGGGTTTTTTGGGGTTTTTTTTTTTTCAATCCTCTAACAGTAACATTTCCCCTCCCAGCATTGCACTGGCCAGAGGCCCGCGACTGGATTATTTAGTCTGACTCCTGAAGCAGGAGCAGATTTACAATTCAAATTCTCATGAAACAGCAGGGCTAGAAATTTCATCAAACTTTATATTATTGGAAAGAAGAGGCTCCCAGAAAGGATCCGAGCTAAATGCCTATAAAGCTGAGATATCTTTACTGTATAAAGAAGCTCCTTTATGTTGTCTTTCAGATGTGTTTAAAATGCATTAGTGCTTTTCTTCATCACTTGTACCCTGACACAGAGCTAAAACCCCACAATTTTTAAGGAAGGATTTAAAAACCACTAAAATAATTAAAATATATTTAAAAATTAAAAATACTTTTTAAAATTAAAGCATTTCTGAAGGGTGTGCTTCAATCTAGCATAGGATGTACATGCAGTACATGCTCAAAAAGAGTGGAAAAGCTTCATTCTTTGCCAGGAGTTGCAGATCAGAGATGTTGGAATCTGTAATAAAGGCTACTAATGAGGTAGTCCAGATCCTCACAATTTCCATCCCATAGCCACCTACAGCAAGAAGCTGAAGGGTCTAAAGGCATAAACCTGGGATAGAGAGGACATTTATCGCTGATATATCACTTTCCCCCCTGCCAATGCAATGTGGAGGTTGATACAAAACTCTTACTGCACTCCCCACTTGAAAGAGCCCAGCAGCTGGCTTCAATCAGGGTCAATTGACAAGGAATTTAACATCAGAAGTCAACAGATGCATACATACATGATATTTGCTATATGTTTATTTATATACTTATACATTGATAGGCAACATCTCCAGGCAAGGGTCTTGGTAATATGTGGAGAAAATCAATTTTTTCTTGGAATATAACACGTCATTTATAGAAAGTGAAATATTTTCCAAATATATTTGACCTTATTAAAATATCCTATTTTAGTAAATGTTTCAAATTTTTTTTATTAATATTTTTATCATGCTTATATCCCAATTCACTAATGAACTCTGAATTTGATTAGGCTATTCTTAAAGGAGAAGATATGTGGAAATTGTAACTGAAACAGCAAATGAGTCCATTCTGAACTCTGCAAATTAATAGCAGATTCTCATTTTTAACATCTTCCATGAAATGGCTGGTTTGGGAGAAGAAAGGAGAAGAATGACTTTTCTTTGACCTGCTCTGGCCAAGTTTTACTGTAAAACAATACAGCATCACTATAATGTACCTGGGATCCAAAATAAGTGTGTCTGTCTTGCCATATCTCTGCAGGAATTATCAGTAATACTATATGTTCCAGTTTCAGGTGGTTCTAATCAATCTTTTAGTATCGTACATGTCTGCCTATTAAGCTATAGATGATCACTTGGAC
This sequence comes from Ara ararauna, assembly GCA_028858755.1. Lineage (NCBI taxonomy): Eukaryota > Metazoa > Chordata > Aves > Psittaciformes > Psittacidae > Ara > Ara ararauna. Next base: position 2,377,375 of record CM054386.1, read on the forward strand.
TCTGAACTCTCTCTTTCTTTGTAAAATCATCTTGAGTAATATGAAATCATGTTGCCGGAGCCCTGGAATTTCTGGGTTTCATCAACATTTGCCCTCATTTTTCACATGGCAAAGTTAAGGAAATATCTGGTAACGTTTTAATTCCACGTTATTCAATGTGGATTGTATAGGTGTGGTGCAATTGAGTCCTACACAGGAAAGACTGATTTGAAGTCCTGGCAGAGCGATTAGCTGATTCCCAAAAGATATGGATATAAATTTCTCCTAGGCACATCTGCCCTGTCTGCTTTTAATTTTGAAACACCAGCTTTAATTTAGAAACTGTACTGTAAGCTCTCCCTTTTGTGAACAAGAATGACATAATTTGCTGAGCAAAGACCCCGAGCCAAGATTTTTTTGTCCTAAGTAATCAATGAGTAGTAACCAACAGACAAATGTTCCTTCGCTAATTCTATTCTGCCTTCACAGGTTATTGTGCTGCATGGACCACATCTTAACGGAGAGGCTGGGCTGCTCAGCTCTCCCCTCATTTCCAGAGCTGCAGAGATCACCTCCTCACATTCTTGATCAGCTTCCCTGTGGCAACAGCAGCAGCAGATCACACGGAAAAGTAATATTAGGAAAGTATTTAATGTATTTATAGCTGTCTTTTAATGACATTTACCAGCTGGAAAGGAGGAGGCCTGCCAGCACCGAACGATCAATCAGCTTTGAGGAACTCCAGCAAGTGCTCTCGAGACCACCAGCAAGCCTTCCTCCAGCCCTGGCTCCATCTTCCCCCCATAGGCTACAGATTCTTGGGGCAAATCAGGCTGACAGAGTGTGTTTACCTGGCCCTTATCGCAGTGGGACCTTGAATTTAACCCAAGGCCGAGGCTGCTGCAGTGTACAAATAAATAGTGCTATTACTTAGATCACAATTTTGAAATTTCTGTTCTGCATCAGCAGAATCTGTGAGCATGGGACTCATTACGAACACCCCATATAATCAATTTAGTGTGCCAATCAGTTTTTCCAGAGGATAAGAGAGACTACTGCAGCTTGTGCTTGGCCACTGTATGCAGCAGACCTTCAGATCTCTCCTTACAACAAAATGCCATTGGACAGAAGTTCTGGCTGTTGCAGGAGGAGTTACCTGCACTTGGAAAATGGCAAAGATCAACCCATATGGAAAAGATCATGATTGAAAGGTCCAAGTAAAGCAATTTTCTGCTTCCCAAAAGACGTGGCCATAAATAGAACAGTGCCTGAAAATGAGGAGGCAAAAATTAAATACACACTCAAACAGAGAGTAAGTCTTCTAAAGCAAATAAAGGGTTTACTATATTTGTCCCAAAACAGAGTGTAGCAGACCCATCAGGCAATGCAAATTCTTTCTTTACCCTGCCGCACCAGCTCCTGTGACGTGTAAGTCAGTTTGGACACAATCACTTTGTGCCAGGAGCTTAAGCCATTATTCTGCCTAAGTTCAGGTTGACCTGAAGTGTAGTAATTGATCAGAAGTGCATGTTCCCATGACCGTAATATCACCAGGAAGCCGCGTCCCACAGCCACAATTCTGAGCATCCACAAGCACTCCTGAAGAGAGTCCCCCAGGGAACACTTCAAAGTTGCTCTAAGCACCATGCAAACCTTTTGTTTTAATGTCAAGGGGTCTTCAGCCATCTTATCTGTTACTCTAATTGCTCTGACAAGCTGTGGAAATACATGTCATTTAATGAGTAAACCTATAAAATAATCATTTGCTGTCTGTGCGCTTGATGCTCAGAATCTGCTGAAATTTCATGTGGAAAAAAGCACCACTGGGCTTGAAGGAATGACTTTTTGATTTCCCCCTTTTCCTCTGAAAGGGAATTTTCAGCTATTGTAGGAATCCATGTCTCTCAGACTTCAAGTGTCCATCACTATTTTCTACCCCCTTCCCTGTACAGATTGTATCTGAAATATTTGGGGTCTTGGTTTTGTTTGTTATGACTTGAAGATTAATTTTTTTCTTTTGATAGCTGAATTGAAATTCAGATATGGACCAAAGGGTGGAAAATTCTCCCCATTTAGAGGACAGGTAACAACAGCAAGAAGGAAGGAGCTGGAAATACCTCACCAGTTCTCTGCACTAATATTATTTGAGTAATAGAACTTAAAAATACCATCCTCTTACAATTGCATAACCTTGAATGCGGACAACAAGAGACCGATAGAAATCTGTAACGTCAAAAGCTGCAGGATTAAACACCTGAGAAATGAGTCCCTTTCAAAAGAAATCCCAGCAAAATACCATAGATAGTACAAGGGGTTGAAAGCTGATAAAAAACACCACTAATTTTTAGTGATTTTGAAAAAAAACCCAAACCCAACAAACCAAACCAAACCAAAAACCAAACCTTTCTCAAACATGAATGATTTGTTTCCCCCTTTTTAAGAAAATTGTTTTTCAGCTAATTGAAAAGCTAAAAACCCAAATGGGGAAAGTCTGCTGGATTTTACTTAGCCAGTTGTATTACAGCTTCTGTGGTTTGATCTTCTGTTACAATGAAACATTTGGCTACACTGTAAAAATATAAAAAATTCCTAAAACCCAACTAGAAAAATGAATCTGATCAAAGTCCCCTTCAGTCCCTATTCTGGCAGTAGATGCACATACCCTTAGGGAAGATGCTGCACTCTCAAGAGACTGGCAATGCAGTGCAGTGTGGCTTCTGCCTTCTCAGAAATCTTTACCTGAAGACAATTTCCTAATGGATTTTCAGAGCCCCCTTTAGGCTTCTTTTGCAGCATCCTTGGACAATGCTTGCAGCTAAAATGAAGCTAAAGTATCTTTTCCTAGATGGTGATGTTATAATGTCAAATAGTAGTTTTACTACAAGGTTATACATTTTGTGCAAAAGGAGCTGCAGAAACAAAACAAGATTGAGGGCAAAGCTTAATGCATCTGTCTGCATCACTAGAGGAGAGCTTGGGATAGGCCAGCATTATAGCAAATATCACTTCAACTTAAGAATTCAAACACTTGACAGAGAAGAAAAGTGGCTCCTGGACAGAGTGAATGTCATTGCAAGTTTTGGGGTCAAGTGTTTTCGTTTTTGTTAATTCAGACTAATAAGCTTTCAGAAACATGGATGTGCTTCCACTATTGGTGCTCTGCTGTTTCTGTTCAAATTTCTGTAAGGAAATCTACAATCTGAGTGGTTAACTAACAAACAACTTCAGGGCTCAAGGAGTCCTACAGAAATAGCTAGATGGACTCCTCTGAACTGCTGAAGCAACTCCAGAAGAAGCTTAAATGATGAATCTGTAGAGATGACAGTACAGATAATGAGAACATCTACAACAGCATTATGAAAGGGCTGTCATTTTCCCTGTGTTTGTACAGTGCCTACAATCAGGGGACCTGACCCAGCTGACTTCCTCTAGAAACTACAGCAATCCAAATAACAAATAAAAATAATGGGATTAAATCTGAATACGTGATATAAGCCATCATGCCGCAGGGCATATCCAACCCACCAGCTGCCTGAGGGCAAGGTAGGGAGGAAAAAATTTCCCCATGGACAGGTCATCCCACAGCTGCTGTCGCTGAGGTTTCTTGGATCCTTCTCTGAAATGCCTTGTCTGGTACTCTTCACTGTGAGAGACAGGATACTGAACTAGATGGGCAAGCAGTCTGATCCACCATTGCAATTTCTATGATCCCATAGAGATGCTATGAATAATTCAGATTTGCTGCAAAAAATCCCCCACACTTCATGCAAGTTAACTGGTGTCTCCAAGAGAAAAGATCATATAACCTCTTTATAACTGTGTCATCGTCACTATTTACGTGTGTATTTGACAGTTTATGGGTGCCTCCCTGCACAAGCTGTTAAAGTGAGATGTAATTAAAATTATGACTCATCTTTAACAGTTTTCAGTGTCACAGAGGGCCCAGTCACAGAAAGCCTCAGCCAGACTTTTTGGTGGGTAGCAATAAAAGAGAACCCTGGCTTTTAGTGAATTTGCATGAAATGTTAATTGGTTCAGTCTCGTTTCTACTTGGAAGATGTCCTCATCCTTGCAGAACACGCTCTTAGGACTATACCAGGCTGAAGCATCAGCAGGAAGAATTGAGAAGGGAAGCACTGGCAGAGGGGATCCTCTTCAATCTGGGGCTTTGTTTCTGGGACTTCAGTTTGCTCTGAGTGGAGCCTTCTTGGAGCACCTGTCACTCCTGAGCCTTATCTAAGGAATTTTGGCTTCCAGGTGACTGATGGCCTGTCGACACAGTACAATTGAGACCCCTGTGTTGGTGGAGCCCCTCAACTGTTGGGTATCTCAGAGCACCTTTTGACATAACCCACAGCTTCACATGTGGCAGAACCAGGCTTGCATGTGGCTGTATCTAAGTGGGCAAGCTCTCCTGCTTAACCAAGGTACACTTTGATTGGAGTTGCTCTGCTTCCAGCCCCAGGATGGCTCTCAGGCAACCTGCTCTGGGACCTCTGCTATATGAACCCACCTATCTTCGGGATAAAACATGAATACACACCACTTGTCTGTCTCCCAAGGTGGGTGAAGATATGCCAGAGCAACAGAAAGAGAGTAATGGTTTGGCACTTGGAGTTTCAAGATGTAGGTTCTACTTCTAGCCTTACTACTGAGTGCTCACATAGCTATGGACAAGTCACATCATATCCCTGTGCCTGGGTTTCCACTCTGTTAAGCCCATGAAGTCTCTGAGAACATGGATCTCCTGCGCCTGCAGTCTTCTGCAGATTCATACAGAAGCAGAATGAATACTGCTTTTTTTCAGCTGTTTTCTGTTGCAATCCAAACTATCAGAAACTGTTCAAATATCTGTAGATATCACCCTGAGTCTGTCATACCTTCAGAGAGACTGCAGTGAAGTTTGACAATAGTGAACCAAATTTTTGTTCCCCTCATTTCTTTGAAGGGAGTCTTTGCTATAATCCAAATATCATGCGTCTCCTACAGCGTTCTCAGATCTAAACCATGCAATTGCCTTATGAAAAGAAAATATGACAATTTACTAAATTATACCTAAGCACTTCAATACTCCTGAGGAGCTGGACCATTTAGAGTTTGCAATTGGCTTAACCTGATAATAGTTTTATGAGTCTTTTCATGTCAGAGCTATTCTTGCAGTGTACTCTTCTCTTTCATTCCCCACAAACATTCATGTGGAGAGAGGGAGCTGCTTGGTGCCTTTTGTGCTCCTCCATGACTTGTTGCATGATATAATTGATCACATCTTCAAGGTCTTATTAAAATGTCCCCCAAAGTATTGGGGGAAAGTTTTAACTCCAAACTACTTCTGAGAAATTTAATTGAGACAATTAAAAAAGTTATTCTGAAGCTTGGAGCTTTGAGCAAATGGGAAGAATGGCACTGGAGCATTTCTGAAAATACAAGGGGCAATGGGTTAAAATGTAAACAGGGGAAGTTTCGATTGGATATAAGGAGGAAGTTCTTTACTGTAAGGGTGATGAGGCACTGGAATATGTTGCCCAGGGAAGCTGTAAATGCTCTATACCTGGTGGTGTTCAAGGCCAGGTTGGGCAGAGCCTTGGGTGGCATGGTTTAGTGTGAAGTGTCCCTGCCCATGGCAGGGGGGGTTGGAACTAGACCGTCTTAAGGTCCTTTCCAACCCTAACTATTCTATGATTTTATGTCTCAAGGTCACACTTCTGAGCTAGTTTTGGAGACCTGTGTGTAGACAAGGTCCAATAGAGAATTTCCACAGTAAAAAGTAGTGAACACAGTCAAGATTTAATGACTTCAGGACTTTGGTAAAGACCACACAAAGTACCTCTTGAAAAGCAATAAACAGAGTATAAGAATTAGCTGTAAGAAAATGCACAGGAAAATATAGGATGAAAAAAACCTGTAAGTGTTTTGTGGCCTTGACAAATGGACACCTGCAAAGAAGGAATATGGTCCCTATTCAAGGATACCTTGTAAAGACAAATATTTGCCTACCTGTGTAGGCACAGAATTATGTGCACATACAGACTCTATTTCTTTACTTGTAAGGAGCTGAACTTGATACAAAGTCAGAATGTTGATGAAGAGAATAAGAAAACCTTGTAAAGGCAGTTAATGGAAAATGTCTATGTTGGAATAATGTAATTGGTCCCTGCAGAGTATTACAGGTAGGGCAAAACGTTAGACAGTGACAACGGAGGAGAAGGAACTAATGCATAGGAATTTTCCTTTTTTCTTAAGAACAGCAAGTCTCAGCCGAGGCAGGAGCAAGGAAGGTTGGCGACAGGAGTTCTTGCTTATTCTTGAAAGCAGGGAGCAAACTAAGAACCAGAATTTTAAAGGACTCCTTATTTTTCTCCTGCCTTCAAAAGAGAGCATGTGGGAATCTCATTGTATGTCAATGAGAATTACACAGCAAATCCAGGGGTATTGCAGAAGCTCAGATTGTGACCCTGTATCTCTGAGGATGTGAAATAACATAGTTCTTACTATGTCAGCCCCTTCAGAGCATTTCTTTCAGTATATTACATCACCAATCTCTATCTCAATTAGGCTGCTGGATATTTATTGCCATTTTTCTTCTTCAAGACTGAAGGATCTGTTTTTTCTACTGAAGTTTAGATACTGTCACCGACTTCAGATGAATCAGAATCAAGTCACCTATCTAAACTTTCCAAATAAATGTGCACCTTCACAAACCACAAGAAATAAAAATATCTTAGGGGATTGTAAGTGAATGTCCTCAGAAGAAATTGAGGATGGCTTACATTCTGAGATGACCTCAGTGAGTCTTTATCTGCTTGGGTATGCAACATGTCAGTAGCATATATTCAAGACAAATGAAGAGCTTAGGAAGTATAGAAACATCGATTCAGATGTGTCAGCTAGTATGCACAAAACCAGCTGCTTAAAAATAATGTTTAGGATTTGTCTTTATGCAATGACAGGAAAGGAATTCAGTGTCAAAGTTGCTTGAGCATTTAGCCACATGTGTTATTCTACTCCAAAGTACACTTTACTCTGATCCTTAATTCTTATGATGCCTTCTTGAACTACGAAATCATCCATACAGATCTCTCCACACTACCTACCAATGACAAATAGATATGCTGAGCTAATGACCCTGCCATTTGGGCTGGCCTGAATACAACCTCCAAAAAAACCCTCAGGACAAATCCAACAGGCAAACTGAAACCCTAGCATGAAAAATACTTGTGTTATTTTTAATATTACCCAGTCCTTCCAGCCACACAGTACTGATGACTCTATCTGAAATGGTATGAGTCAGACAAACACAAGCCTCAATAACCATCACACCAATCTGTGCAGTCCAGGGAGTGAGATATAGTCAGTTGACACTGCCTGGACTACAAGCTCTTTATGGATGCATCTTCTGCTGGGGCTTGTGAGAGACTGAACATACTGTCAGCAGTTAAATAGTATATCTGTATCATCACCATATAAAAAATACAGCCAAAAATCTGTTCACATGAAGATTGTTGTTTTAATTGTCACTTGGATATCCCTAACCACTTTCTCTCCAGCTGAGAATAAAGCTGAACCTTCCTTATAGCTCTGTGCCTCTGTTTCCCTCTCTTACTTTGAATATGCACCTACTTGGACTGCAAACTCATCAGAAGAGCGACTGGATCTGATGTTTGGTGCTTCCAAAAGCAGGAGTTTCTTGTGTGGAATCTTGTTAAATCCATTAATAAAACAGTTCCTTCAAAAAGTGCAGTTGGGGGAGAGTGACTTTTTGGAAGCTAAAGAGGACCTTTGAAGGTTAGCTACATGGCAGTTATGAGGAAACAAAGTGAACCAACAGAAAGTAGACTGGGGGACAACTGCTTCTGAGTGCATTCAAAATTGACCCATTGGGATGGAACCTGGTCTCAGCTGGATTGTTAAATTGCTAGCTTATTAAAAAAATAATCACATACATTTACTGTAGTTCATGTCAAGATTGTAAGTTACAGATGTTCTGATCTTTCTTCTTTCATAAGTTGGTTCAATATTTAGCATATGCTGGTAGCATTTTTTCTTAAGTCAATGGACTAAAAATCAACTCTTTTCTATGGAGCATCACAAGCTGAAATGGAGGAGGTTGCTGCAGTATTCCAGGCTAGACAGCTACTTTTGTCTCTTTCCCTGTTTCTTGTTTCAAGAAACAGTAAAAAGAAAAGAAGAGGGAAAAAAGAACTCCATGAAAGAAAAAGGTACATAAATGGAAAAGGAAATCTTAATAAGGTTCTTTTTTCTTTTCCTATTTTTTTGGAGACTGCTGTATCAAATTAAAGTCATACATAGGTTTCAAAGAAAATCGTATGTCGGTGGAATGGTGAGCCCACCTGACAACGCATGCTAACAGAATTGTAAATGTAAAGGGTAATGCTTGTCACTTCCTGACAGCTCTAAATGGCCTTTTAGTTCAGTACGCAGAGCTGTCATAAAAAAACATAAAAATGCATATGCAGACAGCTGAAACTGCAATGCACATCATTATCTGCAAATGGTATAAGTATCCTGAACAAAGGGCCTTCCAGTTTAAGGACAAGCATAAGACATTTTTCTGCCTCTAGCCTTAAAACAAAGTGCTGTCAAGAAAACAAGATTCTCAGTGCCAGAACTGAGGATTTTCTGTCAATCAGCAAGGTGCTACATTTGTACATATTTTTCTGACCCCAAATATGAGAAGAGCATCCTTAACAGATGTGTATTTAACTTCTGGCAGATACATCTGTTTCTTCTGGGTTTTTTATTTTTTATATCTTTTTTTTTTTCAATCCCCCTCAAACACACTGCAGAGCAGAACAGTTTTGTTGTGTACTTATTAGTTCCTTCTATCCTAGCTTTTTCTCCTTACTTTTTTAAAGTATCCTCATGGTGGCTTCACTGTTATTGTGCCAAGATGTTGGGGAACTTTAGGCACTAATGTTGAACCTCTAAAGGAGCCATGCAAAAAAGGTGAACTCCAATCTGGTGATGTTCAGAAGTACTGTGCTAGTCTGTTTGGCTGTGGCTTAAACATTTTATTTTCCAGTTAACTATTAAAACATACATAAAAGTAATTAGGCTCAGCAAAGGCATTAGCATATGCAAACAGCTCCAAGAATAAACCTGTCCCCTACAAGGTGTTAGTGACCACAAGAACCATGGTTTGCAGTCTGTATGCAGTGGCCACTCACTGACTGCTTGACTTTGATTTAGGCTGTCCCCAGCACTCCTGTACTGCCATATGCACTACCATACTCAACGACACCTCTCCAGATAGAGACTGGGGTACCATAGGCTGAGAAAAAGAGCCTAGGGTTCATGGTGAACACTCTGCCCTGAGGACAAACTGGCATGAGCAAACTTCTACCCCAAGCATTAGAGTTTACCACATGAATGTGTAAAGGAACAGTAAGAGAGCAGTTGGCTATCTTTCCTTTTTTAATTCCCAAACCTCTAATCCAAATTTCATCTACACTGACCTCCCTCAAGTATCCACTGCACAGACCCATAACTTCGACTTTCGATTGTAGCCAAACCATTCCTTCTCAGCAAATAACCTGCACAAATATTCATTCATCAATGCAAACAGTAGACCAAGGGTGGAACATGAATAAGCAGCAAGTACTTGAAAAACAAACCCCAATTTTGCTAGCTGATGATGTCTAAAAAACGTCTTTCTAAACTCTCACCTTGGCCCCAGTTTCAATTACATACAGATACCTCCATGCTCATTAAATTGCATAAAACCCCTTTTCCTGAAGATTGGTGTCTCCTCCAGATCTCCAGTGTTTATTTGCATTGCTTTTCATGCTACTCTTCCAGTCCTGGGTTCAGGCAACAATTTAGGATCTCTATATGCAGCAAACAATAACTATTCTGGCCTTGAACACAACTTACAGTAGAGGACCTGGTGTACATAACAGATCTTTGATGTATTTTCTCACTATCTTGAATTATCTACCAAATGTTTCATTCCAATACTCTCTGCTTGCAGCATAAAGTATGGGAATATGAATCAAAGAGATTTTGGATTTCAAAACTTCTGAGATCATGGAGGAAAAATATCTCAGTCCACAAGAAAAGTAAGGGAATAAATGTCACATAAAAATTCCCTATTCATCTCATGGCTTATATTTACAAAGTGCTGTGTTTGAATCTGTAAATTTTCCAGTGTGAAATTGCCCTGAACAGTTGCTTAATGGCATCTTAATTTTCCTTTAATTAATCACCTTTAGAATTTCTAGCTGTTTCTCCATTAAAATTCACATTTATCACATGTATAATCTTCATTCCTTTCTTCCAAAATTGCCGAAAGAAGCCATCAAAGGATAAGGATGAAATCCTAAAAATTCATTCCTTTTGTATCTGCAGTAAGCCGATATGGGAATACGCAGTCATCTTGGAAAAATACAGGTTTTGTTTGAGATTTTAAGAGATCTCTAGTAATTCTGGCTGCCTCTCCCTTCTTGGTGCTGTTTGAGACATCTGAGGACATCTAAATCTGAAGTTTTATTCCTGTCTCAATAACTGATTCTAATCCAAGCTCAAGAAAAATAACATCTTAATGCTCACTCAACAGTCTTGCTTCCGAAGCTGCCTCTACAGACGCATAAATAACTGAAAACAGCTCTGCAGTACGTCCTCCCCAGAGCCAAAGCTTGCACATGCGCTTACCAAAAAAAAAAGGAGCTTTGCAGACTATGTGTAAAAGCCCCATCTGGTGATGCCTGACATAACAGTATGTTTCCACCTAATTACAGTACGCTTAAAAAATACACTGTGCATTATTGACACAAAAACAAGTGGATTTTCTCTGTCTGCTAATAAATTATGCTGGACAGAAGAGAAAGGTTGTTAACCTCAATGGAGTGAGTTGATGAACCAGACTTCCTACAGGACTAGGAGGAGAAATGAACAGCCAAAGTAGTTAAAGGATGGACGTTGGTACATTTGTGAGAGATGCACAACATGTCAGTCTGAAGACCAAAGTGACCTATACCACTACAAAACAACCAAAGACTAGGCAAAAGTGTCATTGATTTCTTTGTATGTCTGGCCTTAATGACATATCCTGACACAACTAATGCTTCATCTAACAATTCTTTTTTGAGCATGGCTTTTGTATTGCCATGTTTAAAAAGTGACGCTGTCAAATGCAGCAGTGAAAATCCTGGACTAATACTAACAGCTGAGCTACACCAGCCAAAATATAACAATATTTTAACCACAGTGATACAGAGCAGGATTTGAACACGCATCTTCCAGACAAAAGCCCTATATCCCATAACCATGACCTGTGCCAGCCAGGCCTCCCTCTCAATCTGTTCCCTTTAAATTTACAAGGAAGGAAATAACAAGAAAGAAGGACATACTTTTATTACATTTTTTCAAATAAAATGTCTGTGCTTTCTCTGGATGGTTCCAGCCCGATTTATACAAGGTGAATTTGACCTTCAAGAGGCAGAACATCTGGGAATGACAATTAAAGCCATCTGCACCCAAGGCAAGCAGGTTGCTCGCTATCCACTCTGTTCTGTCGCCTTCAGAACATAGAGGAGGGGGGGTAATCTCAAGACAGCCATCTCTTTTTTATTGACTGTCTCCTGTGCTTTTAGAGATGTGAAAATACACAGAGCCTGGCTGCATTCCCTCCTAAGGAGGCTCACCAAGGATGGCACGAATACTCCACCAGTACACTTGAATATTTGTGATTCAGATTCTATGGGGATAATACTACCCAGACCCAGGTTTTCTTTCAGATTTAAGCTAGCCTCTATACATCTCACCTGTTGTGACTTGGCCTATCTGAATTCAAGCGTCTCCTCTATGTGGTTGAGCGGCTTGTGCATTTTTTTTACTGGCCATCGGAGTCCAACATGAGTCAAAAGAAAGGTCATCAAACCCTCTGTTCCTGGAGGTATTGCTTTAAGATCCAGCTCGATTTAGGAAGGATTAAGATGTTGAAGATATTTTGAAACACTGGTAAAAATCCAAATCATCATTCTTTGAAGTATTTCAGTGAAACTGAATGCTCCCTAGAGCTTGTAAATCTTCAGGTGTTTGCTGCAATAGGGCAACTTATAAGCCCCTAAAACTCAGTTTTGATTTTTTGTTGTTGTTGTTTAACATAAATACTCTTAAGGCCTATCATGCTGGCCACCACTATCCCATTTTTTTCCCTTGTACTCTTCTGCTTGCCAGTACAATCTGATTTCTCATTTCATACTTTGCTGGTGAGCTCTTTAGGGCAGGAGGGTTTAGCTAGCAGAGTGGAATTTTGGTATCTGGCCTGAGATGCTAAAGCAATGCACATGACAGAAGAACTTCAGGCATTGTGTCATGTAGATATTTGCACAGAATGATAGTATTCGCTTTTGGACAGGCAGTATAGTGTTAATGACTCATTTGGATAGCCAGACCTGGTTGGAATTTCAAAAGCAAAGGAAAAATACAAACCCAGAGGATGGGGAAAAAACCAACTAACCCAGAACTGGAAACTTTTCTCTGGTATTTGGAGTATTATTATTTTCATTTTCTCTTTGTATCATTTTTTTCAGCCTACTTAAGAGCTCCCTGTATGCCACCTATCGGCCCAAGCCATGCTCAGTTCTTCTTCAGACAAAAAACGGTGTGGAAGAGTTGTGTAGGGCCAGAAAACAGGAGGTGGAAGGCCAGAGATCGTGTACAGCACAGCTGGCTAGAAAACAGGGAAAGGAAGTGTATTTTTCTAGGGAGATGGAGCCAGCTACAGCCCAAAAGGCAGTCATAGCCCCTGTTTCAAATGACTGGTGTGACTCAGATAAATCAGCAACATGAAATTACACCAGCAGAAAGATATTTCAGAAAATATTCCACACCATGGATGACATATTCAATTATTGTGCCTTTGGAGGTTTAACCCTGCCTTCTTTGAGGGAGAAACCAGACGCTTGGAGAATTAACCGAGATATATTGACAGGTCTAGGTTCCACAACAATTCCCCTTGTATATGCCCCATAAACACCTTTTTTTCCAGTGTCAGTCATACATTCATTTTCTACCACAATAATTCTTTGCTAAGATCCCATTCCCATAATGGGAAGAGAAAAAAAATGAGTGACACCTCAAACAATATTTGATAGTCTAACAACAATTTCTAACTTCAAAGACTATCTACATAAAAGTTGAAGACTTTTGCTACAAACCCAAGCCATTGGGAAATCATTTTCCATCTGACATCAATTCCCCAGCTACCAGAATGAAGGCTTTAGCTAAAAGTGTAACTTTTACTAGAGATTCTTTAACATTCTAATCTATGCTGTGCGAAAGTATGTACATAGCCAGGTTATATTGTGTCAGAATTCAAGAAAGGGGTGTAAAAGAGACCCCCACAAATCAAGGAGAGGGATGGCCTTCATGGCCAGCTGATGAGCACTCATTTACATGACTGAATTACAGTGGTTTAACAGATAGGAGATAAGAATATTTGACTGATTAACCCCAGATCTTTATGGATATAAAAACGTAAGAGGTACAACCAAAAACATTCCCAACCCCCAAAATTATTGTCCTAAAGGAAGTGAATAAATTTTTCAGGGCCGAATCATTACAGCAAATCACTCCTAATGTATTGAACCACTGGAGGAATCAATGGATGCAGGTCTACAAATCATGTATTCAAGACTCGGTGCTGGTAAGCTAAGATCTGTAAGGTTTGAAGATGGGCCATTTTCCCTTCCCAGAAACACCAGCTAAACCCCACAAAGTCTTTTGTAACACTCCGGGTTTTTTAAACCCTGCTTTCATTTCTAGCTGAAGAGGAGATTGCATGTCTAAGACATCAAGTTGTGACCTAGTGGTGTATTAAATGGGTGAGCATGTTAAAAGGCTTGTAAATGTATCTGGACCTTTTTTTCTCACCATCTGTTTCATACTTGATATCTTGATAGATAGTTCAGCTTATTACCCACCACTAAAGTCATCTCTCTGCTGAAGCCTTGTTATTTGAAATATGGGATCTCTCCTTTGTATAGCTGTGACTAAGTATGTTGGAACTAACTTAAATTTGTTTTAAATGCATTAAATTGGTAACATGCAGTGTTTCTGCATACCAGTTTCTAAGTTATACAGTAAAAGCTTAAATGATTAAACCAATTTAATGTATGAACCAGGCACTCTGTATGGCAGAGAACAGGCTTTCCAGTGAAATGTTTGCCTGGTAGTTAGCATTGTGCAGAGGTATGCAGATGCTTTTGCCAGGAGAAAGTGAAATAATTGATGCAGCTGAAAATGACCTTGATCTTAAAGTCATTACCTCATTCCTTGAAATATCTGAAAATACGATGACAGAAGCAAGGGCCTGAGTGGCTACTGTGACTTTTAGTTTGTCCTGAGTATCAGTGTGACATGGGTACATGCCAACAATAAATCATTTTCCTGAAACACATGGCAGTAAAAAGTTGGGGTCATGTTTCCAAGCTGGCTTTTCTTTTTTCTTTTTTTCATGTCTGTTGGTTCTGTGTCTCTGCAGACTTTACATGACGTCCTCCTGTCTGCCTACATCTATTTTATAGATTAATGGTACCTGTAACTACTCAGCTGAAAGGTAAAATAATAGCAAGGGTGATAAAACCACATGCTCCATGACATAGGAGGTTGACTCATGGGGTCAGGAATGAATTCCTGCCTTTCACCACTGGCAGAGTCTTGTATTGCTACCAAAGCACTATGCATGGCAAAGCAGCGGCAACACACACCTGGAGAGGCCCAGAAGTCCAAAAGGTCCGCTGTGCTTGTCAGCTTCTCAGGGAGAAGGATAGATTTCCCCAAGTTACCATGGGACTGGTTATACCACACCTGAGCAGGTCTCTGGGGTTCTTCATGCCAAACTGATCCAGAGCACAGCAAAGGCGACTAAAACCTTTCTGATTACCAGAGTTTCATCTCGGTTGCCAAGGTCACTTGTACCTGTTGGAGATGCATGAAGGGAGGGGCTGGTGGGACCAGACTCCCTCCTGCAGATCCCAACAGGAGTAAGGCCACCCTTTCTAAGGGGGAAATCCAGCTTTTTCAGCATCTGGCCTTGCCTGGGATACCAAGAATGGCATCTTTTGCCATATTGGCTTTACTAAACAACAGTTTCCCACCAAAGCATGGGGTCATGGTGATGCCAACAAACTGTGTTAGTTGAAAGACTTTCTACTTTTTCTCTTGAATGAGAGCATGCACAGAGGAGTTGGGACTACATGGGCCCAAAGAAGGGAGGGAAAGCATTATGAATGTAGCAAACTAAAATTTGTGCAACAAACATAACTGCAACTAAATACCACATACCAGCTGTTAAAAGACTTGATTCATGCAGCAAAATGTCACACAAGCAGTTTTGATGCAGCCAGCTGTCACATGCAAAGCACTACATCTAAGGATGACAGGTTATGGGAGGAGCTCATGGCTCAGGAGGAACCTGAGAATCACAATGATGACTTTACCTTTGAGAGGAGCTTCTACAGAAACAGTGCAAGAACCAGAGCTGAAATCAGGCTACTACTTGTGTAATAAATGCACATGCTGTGGTCTTTAGGAGTGGAGACTGGGAAGCTCCAGTGGTATAGGTGGAATTGGTGGAATTTCTCCACCTGCAGGACAGCCCATGGCTCTGGGAAGCAATGTGCTCTATTGACACATTGTAGCTTTGTCTTTTCATCCCTGACCTTTTCAGGTCTTCCATTTTTGTGGTCCGTCAGAGCTGGCACTGAGAAGCAAGGTGTCTGCAACAGTGGAAATGTAAAATTTAGATATCTGTCATTCTCCATTGATACAGAAATGTATTTTCCTAAATTTAACCATTAAACACACATCAAGGTGTTAGAAACACGTGTGTCGCAAAAGATGGTGTTGGCAAGATACTTATATCCTGTACATGCCATGCAGCCAAACGTGGTTTCTCTTAAACCCTGCCTGGATTAATTTTCATTTAATTTTATGCAAACAACATCTCTAACAGTGGCAGCAGGACCTCACCAAAGAACCAGAGGCTGTTTCCCAAACCAAACACAGTCCAGATCTTTCAGCTCAAACTGAGGATTGAGGGCAGATCTGGATTTACTCACAGAGTTCAATTTGGAATCCAATTTTATAATCAATTCTTCATTGTTTAAATCAATGCTGCTGATATAATACATCAGAGAACCTATCCCCTTGATAGAGGATTTTTAAAAGCTGTATTTTATGGCTATGTCATCACCAGGCATTTGTGGATTTAAAACATTTGTGAAATAGGATTTTCTGGTAAAATCTTGTGTGGTCCATTAGGCATACAATGCATAGCAGAGAAAATACTTGATTATGCTTGCACACTTTTCTCTGTTTCTGGTAATATTCTAAATGAATTCAGCTTTGCCACATGGTTACTGTTCCAAAGATACCTTCTGAAGTGTGTAACTTTACTGTTCTTCCTTGCAGTTGACAAGTT
This sequence comes from Ara ararauna, assembly GCA_028858755.1. Classification (NCBI taxonomy): domain Eukaryota; kingdom Metazoa; phylum Chordata; class Aves; order Psittaciformes; family Psittacidae; genus Ara; species Ara ararauna. Next base: position 2,393,798 of record CM054386.1, read on the forward strand.
ACTTGGAACCGCATTAGCTTAGAGCCGGCCTCTGCAGATATTACCAAGATATTAATTACCAAGCAAATTTCCCAGGAATTCCATTCAAAAGCCTTAAACATACTGCATATATGTATGATTTATCAGCACTGCCATATGTATATTTTGTTTGCTTGTGTGCTGTATACCAAGCACATGTGGAATTTGTAAGCATAACAAACAGGGTCATTAACTGAAAAATTAATCATGCTCATGCAAATTGTGTGAACTTGCACTATTAGTTTTACTAGAACTCAGCACACTGTCATAGAATCATAGAATAGTTAGGGTTGGAAAGGACCTTAAGATCATCTAATTCCAACCCCCCTGCCAGGGGCAGGGACACCTCCCACTAAACCATGCCACCCAAGGCTATGTCCAATCCAGCCTTGAACACCGCCAGCAATGGGGCATTCACAACTTCCCTGGGCAACACATTCCAGTGCCTCACCACCCTTACACTAAAGAACTTCTTCCTCATATCCAGTCTAAACTTCCCCTGTTTAAGTCTGAACCTTTTACCCCTTGTCCTATCACTATGGTTCCTCATGAAGAGTCCCTCCCCAGCACCCCTATAGGCCCTCTTCAGATATTGGACGGCTGCCCTGAGGTCTCCACGCAGCCTTCTCTTCTCCAGGCTGAACAGCCCCAACTTTCTCAGCCTATCTTCATACAGGAGGTACTCCAGTCCCCTGATCATCCTCGTGGCCCTGCTTTGGAGTTGTTCCAACAGTTCCATGTCCTTTTTGTATTGATGACACCAGAACTGCACACAATACTCCAAGTGGGGTCTCACAAGAGCAGAATAGAGGAGCAGGATCACCTCCCTCCACCTGCTGGTCACGCTCCTTTTGATGCAGCCCAGGATACGGTTGGCTTTGTGGGCTGCAAGCGCACACTGCCGGCTCGTGTTCATTTTTTCATCAACCAAAACCCCCAAGTCCTTCTCTACAGGACTGCTCTGAATCTCTTCTCTGCCCAACCTGTTTGTGTGCCTGGTATTGCTCCAACCCAGGTGTAGGACCTTGCACTTGCCATGGTTAAACTTCATCAGGTTGGCATCAGCCCACCTCACAAGCGTGTCAAGGTCCCTCTGGATGGCAATACTTCCCTCCAACGTATCAACCGAACCACACAGCTTGGAGTCATCGGCAAACTTGCTGAGGGCACACTCAATCCCACTGTCCATGTCACCGACAAAGATGTTGAACAAGACCGGTCCCAACACCGATCTGTGAGGGACACCACTCGTTACTGGTCTCCAGCTGGACATTGAGCCATTCTCTTCAGATCTCATGAAGCCAGCATTGAAGTATGAGAATCCAACAGTTCTTAGCTGGCAGCAAAGTGCCATTTTCCAAAAAATATGACTAAATAAATGAGGATGTCCAAAGTACATGCATACACTCTTGTAGAGCATGCTACATTACAAGGCAGAGCTCCTTAGCATAGGGTGTTGTACCCAAAACAATATTCTATGGGGCATCAACTACAATATATACAACTTCATGTAAAAAAAATCCCCACTTTTTAAGAGATATACTAGAAAAATAACAGTAACATTCCACAGACAGAAATGTCTCCACTTTTGGAGCGAGTCTCCCAAATTTTTCTTCCCAAGCTGACCCAGACATTGCCTCATGGATTTGCCACATTCTTTCTTAACAAATTTTTTTTTAAAAAGGGATACTTTGCATGAATTTGAATGAAAGTTCAGAATTTTTACCTGCCTAATGTATTGGACAATACAGTGTCTTGAAAGTTTTAGATTTTTAGATTGGATATAAGGAAGAAATTGTTTATTGTAAGGGTGGTGAGGCACTGGAATGGGTTGCTCAGGGAAGCTGTGAATGTTCCATCCCTGGCGGTGTTCAAGGCCAGGTTGGACAGAGCTTGGGTGACATGGTTTAGTGGGAGGTGTCCCTGCCCATGGCAGGGGGGGTTGGAACTAGATCCTTTCCAACCCTAACTATTCTATGATTCTATAAGTTGGGAATTAAAACAAAACATTGGGTCACCTAATGCAGTTTCTCAGGACACATCAAAGCCCATCTTTGAAGCATCTAGTAAATCTACCAAAAGCCAACCCGTAAGTATTGCCTCATCACAAAATTCAGATCTCCAGGACCAAAAAGGCTAGAAGCTTAGCACAGCATAAGAATAGAGCAGGAGACAAGCCAAGTACTACCAAATGACAACTTTTATGTAAGCTAGTATCTTAGGTTTATCAACTTTTCTAAGCTCTATTGCAGTGACCAGTTCATACTGGTTTCATGAGAAACGGCTGAGGGAACTGGAGAGGTTTAGTCTGGAGAAGAGGAGACTCAGGGGAAGCCTTATCACTGTCTACAACTACCTGAAAGGAAGTTGTAATGATGTGGGGTTGGTCTCTTTTCCTAAGTAACAAGTGACAGGACAAGAGGTAACGGCCTGAAGTTGCATGGGGGAGGTTTAGATTGGATATTAGGAAAAATTTCTTGACAGAGAGGATGCTCAGGCATTGGAACAGGCTGCCCAGGGAAGTGGTGGAATCACCATCCCTGGAAGTGTTCAAAAACCAGGTAGATGGGGCCCTCAGTGACATGGTTTAGTGGTGGTCTTGGCAGTCCTGGGGTAATGGTTGGACTTGATGATCTTAAAGGTCTTTTCCAATCTGGTTGATTCTATGATTCCATAGGAAGTGTTCTACACAGAACACCAGCTTGTACTGCTATTTTCACAAACATAAATGCATTCAACATTATCTAGTCTTCAATGTACATCACACTGTCTTCAGACATTGTATTCCACCCCAAGAACTTCAATAAACACTAAAAAAACCATCTTTTCTTAACATCTATCATACAGAGACATATGGTAGCTCCTGAAACACAGAAGAATGCATAAAGCAATTCAGCACAAGAAACAAATATAAATAATGTAGTTTCTGGAAATTGTGGGCATGAAAAAGGAAACAAGATTCCAACTTTCAAAGTAAAATTCATTCTAACAGTCACTGGGATAAATGGGAAAACACTAACATAAGCATTCTGAAAATTCAAAATGAAAATTTGTCTTTAAAATAATGTTCTTGATTGTTTTTTCTTAGTTTTACCATAAAATGATAAATGTAATAAAACACAATCTCTTACCCACACTAAAATAATGCTTGGCTGAACTCTATTTTTGGTGCAAAGATTTGTCTGTTGAGACAGCTTGTTCATGTCCTCATCGGAGTCTTGGAACCATTTTCTGGCTCTACTACACATTCACTGTCTCACCATCAGTAAATCACAATCTGTACACCACAAATTAACATCTGCAAAATTGGGAAACTCATTCTTATTTTAAAAAGTTGTTGTGAAACTCAGTTAGTTAAACCACTAATTATTTTTGTTTAAAGTTATTGGAATTAAAGTTGTTTACAACACATGTGATTTTTGTAATCAGTAGTAGGTCTCAACTACTAAGTAATCATCTCAAGTATCTTAGTCCAATCTGAGCTAAGCAAAGTGAATGTAGCAAAGAGAAAGTTCTAGCATATTCCTACGGGAATGGAAAGAAGATTTTGCATTCAAGAGAAAGGATGTCCAAATCCTCATTTGCCCTTACTCCATAACAAACCCCACCCAGGTTCTACATCTTCCAAAGAACACCCTGCCCATATCATGCAACCATCTAGTAAAAGATAACACCATAACTCTGACAATGCAAGGACAGACAAAAGTTTTAAATTATCATCAGAATTACCTGGATTTATTTACACTGACAGGTTCAAATCCCAAGGGGATAGGTCGTATCATTAACAGAGAAGGTGAGGAAGGTAAAACTTCAGTGCTTCAAAATAACATGAACTAGAATTCCCTGAAGCACCTGTGTTTGCCTCATGTAACTCATAGGTCAATGCTTGGGATCGAAAGATACACATATTTTCTTCTGCTCTCCTCAGAAAATTCTGTGTTACTGTAGACATGTAGCAGGAAGCAGCCACTGGCCACCCTGAGCACGGGTACAGAGGGCCCTTGAGCATGAAGTCAGGGTGTCCCTTGCACACACAGTCTCATCAGAAGTGGGAAATCCACCCAGAACCTGTCTGTTAACTCCAAACAAGTTCAGTTTCCTGATCTGAACAGAAAGCCGATTGGAAGTCAGAGACCTAAAGCATATAAATTACCTCAAAGAGACTTATCTCTCTAGGATGCCACTATGATTAACAAATAGGGACAAACTCCTCTGTGGGCAACTTTTAGAGCAGGGATCTTACTGAGGTGCTCTGAATGATCTTGGAGAGGTCTTTCTTCTCTGTCATTTGTGGGGAGAGCAGTACCTTCACACACAGCACAACCTGGGATCCTTTTAAAAAGAAACCAACAAAAACATCAAACCAAACCTGCTTGATTTTCATGCTGATGGCCCCTGGGTATCTGTGGAACAGGGTGGGTTAAGGGGCAGTCTCGTCATGACTGCAGGTTCCTTACCAAACCCAGTTAAGCCATAATCTTCAATGAGGACAAAAAGCATTTTTCATTTTAGTCTCCAGACATGTGCAGGTCCTGGCATCAATGTGGGCTCACAATAGATGACCTATCTTATTCATGCTGCCAAAGATCTGGAACCTGACACTTCTCTTGGGCACTTAGTCCTAACCGGCTGGATTTGTCTCTGACACTCTTCTTTCAAGACAAGTGTCAGCAGGTTACAAGAACTTTGCATTCTTTCGCTCCTGCAGCTTCAGAGCCTGGCTCTCTGTTTCTTCAGAATTCATGAATGGTAAATGTCAAGCCCTTTGTTTCTTTCAGACCTATACTTCTGGTGTCAGAAAATAATGGAGAGAGGAACAATACTCTTCTTTCCTCCATCCTTTATTTTGCAAGTTCTTACACCGAAGAAAGAGAGTTGTATTTCTCGGTGTACAGTAAGCAAAAAAAAAAAAAAATAATATGCAGCAGGGAAGACACCAGCGTATCATTGTGGCATCCTCCTGGCCCTGCCCACTGAGCGGTGGGCATTGGTGCACCTGACAATTACATGTGTGATAATGTAACCGCACACCTTGCAGGGATTGATTGTATTAAATGACTATTGCTAACTTTTACTGTGATTTTAGAGTTTTGGTTAATTAGTTCCACCTCATGAGGTAAAGGTCTCATAATTATACTTTACAGGATGCTCATTAGCTGAGCAGATTGCTTTCTCAGTTCAGGGCATCTCTAGCAAGGGCTCTGTGGTCATTGTATAAAGATTACAGCAACGGAAGGGACGATGACAATTGTACTGTAAGCCTGCCCCCTCAGTGAACTAAGAGTTCACACTGGTCTAACATGACCAGACAAATCTGAGATTTAGAACAGCCTTGGCTAAAGCAAAGCAAATTGTTTAACATGACTGGTTTATCCCTCACACCTTTTTCTGAATCATTCACATCTTGTCTGTGGGTTGACTCTGATAACTTCAGGCAAACATATTTCAACTAGAGTGGCTTGTAAACCATTTACTTTGACTCTGCTTTTGTAGGCTCTGCCTTTGATTACTCCTTACATAGGTCCAGTTGAAGAGCGCTCAACTCCAAAGACACCCCTACTACTCAGTTATTTCAAAGTTTAGGGGAAACCCCAAACCTGATCATCACAGGCTTTCAACAGAGCATAAGCACATCCTTAAAGGCTTGACTGTTTCTGGATCACCTCAGTACTGAAGTTATACAGTACAGGTTTTTCCTTCCCTGTTGAACTACTCACACTGTGAACTACTGCATGTGAGCACCCAGTATGCCAGAGCTGTATCTCATCTCCCTTTGGGGACCCCAAGCTCTACCCTCCTACAGACCAATCAGTACAAAAGCCAGCCCAAAACACCAACTCTCTTCTCATGCAACAAGCAGCTTTTCTGTTCTCCCAGCAGCTGTGAAGCAAACACAAAAACACCTCATTTGCATGGAAGCTTATTGGAAGAACAGCAAGAAAGGAACAGCAATATGGTCAGATCACTTATTCTTTCGAACTAACACCTCTCTGGCATATCTACCACTGCTCAAAGCAGTTGCCACATAGTCATTTTGTAAGCAATTTCTTTTCTAAACTAAGAGGCTGAAGACATCATAACTGACCATAGCCAGCATAGCTTGTAATTTTCTTGGAGACAATCACACACCACTAAACCTAGATGAGGGCGCCATGATGGTAGAAATTGTATCCCTTTTCCAAGATCTCCTTAATACACCCTCCTAATAAAGAGTGATTCCTCATGAAGTACTGTATCTATTACCCACATGTTAATACCAGCTTAGGTTTCATTATGACTAATGTCATTATGGTGAATTCCAAATGAATTATTCATGACTGGCTCCTTCTCTTAATGCTTTTGGCATTTGACATGTTTTCCACATTGCCTACAAAATGTCTGTGGTAGGAAAATGCTCATAGGTGTCCTTGGCAGCTAGAGGCTGAAAATATAACTGTTTTGCTTTGCATCCAATGGAGAAAGCTTAACATATATTTTCAGGAGAGAAAGTCTTTTGCTTCCCACAACCTGTCTCTTTAAAGTCAGTATAAAAGAGAATGGATGGAAGTCTGATGCACCTGTCTTGGTTCTTCAAGTGAGATATGTGGTCTTACATAAAAATAAATAAAAGCAAATACCATCATTATTATTCTGCATCACAAACTGGGATTCTGTGAAATGCCTACTGCCAAAAAAAAAAATCTCATGCTCTCTAACACCCCCCTTCCCCTCCCCCCCCCCAAAAAAAAATCCAATACTCCTGAAAGTAACTTCATTTCTCTGGGTCCCAGACTAAAATTTCTGAAGCAAGGAAAAGAATCACCTATTTCCTTATCTCTTTTTTCAGCCTATGGTTAGCTTTTTAAAATAAGGAAACCCTTAGGAGACAGATATGCTGGGAGGTAAACGGAACTGGACTCTAGTTGGGACCTGAAGGACTCCATGCCAATGCTTGGCCAGCATAGCATATTTATATTTATATTTATATTTATATTTATATTAGCACAGCATACCATATTTTTCCACTTGTGGTTCACACACACTACTGTTGAAGGCTTTTATCAAGAAGGTAGACATTTTCCAGCCTCATATACAACATCCTCCAGTTTTCTCTCCCCAAAGGAGTGAGCTTACAGAAACCAGCAGAGCCCAAGGTTCCTGGCAGTTGGAGACTCACAGATTTCTTATATGATAAATGGTAATTTTTTTAATTTTCCTTTTTTTTTTTTTTTTTTTTTTGACTAGTCAATCTGAACAAACCTAACTTTGTGTCTAACCTTAATGAAACCCCCTACTCCTTTCCCTGTGCTTGAGGATGTGCCTTCTTGTGCTCCCCAGGGGGAACAGACATATACAAGAAGGGTTGGACCAGGTCATGTCAAAGGCCCATCCAATACAATATCCTGTCTTTGGAAATGGCTAGTAATGGGCATTTAGGAGAAGGCATATAAGAAGTGATGCAAGTAAGAAATTCTCCATATCTTCTCCATTTCAAGCAATTTGTGGTTTAAGGACTTCCTGAGCTGTTGCCTACATCTGCGTCATCTCATTTAATAGCCCTTTAGAGACCTTTGCTTCCATTCACATGCTTAGTTGCTTCTTGAACTTCAGATATCTCAAACATCCTGTGGCAACGAGTTCCACAATTCAATTATGCATTGTGCAAAAAAGTAGATTTTGTTTGTTTACAGCCCGTTGCACAATCATTTCATTTGGTACTGTTTAATGTTGTAAGGAATAGCTAACAACCATTCCCAACCATCATTTTTCCATATCACTGCTTATTTTAGACTGGCAATGGATAGACAATACAGGAAAATACTGGAATTGCAAATTGCAAACAAATGTGCAAAGGTTTTCGAGAAAGATCAGACTTAGAGGAGAAGAAAAGTTACTTTTCATAGATAGACAAATATATAAGTGAACAATTAATATTTTCATGTGTATTTCTTAAAACAATATAAATGTGAGAAAATGTTATTCTCTCATTATGTTTTCTGCTATGACTGTGCCTTAGGAACACAGAAAAAAAACTTGCTCCAGAGCCTTCAATATAATTTTCATTGAAAACAAGCATCTTTATAATACAAGACATTCATACTGTACTAGTAGTAAATTTGAAATCATGTTAATTACAGTGAAGTTTTCTTCCTAAGAGTTAAAACATTCTCAGTTGCTTTTCTGACCAAACACCATACTGAAGTATTCATATTATTCCCTTGCTGTAAGTATCACAGTAATGTTATCTAAATAAAAATGCAACAGTGAAAAAGTTTAAGAGTGACCCACTGTATGATTACTAGCTGTCGGTTCTTGAGGTAAAATATCTAACTTACAAAAGCACTTTGGCATGTTTTTGGACAAGCCTTATCAATAGCTGTAATGAGAAATGACTAACAAAGGACTTTCTGTACAAACAGCAAATGAGATGCTTGCAGACAGAGAGGAATTTATTCTGAAGGAAAAAGAATGAAGCCTAGTGTTCTCATTCACTGGCCCTTCACCTAAAGTTGTTTTATTATTGTTTGTGTGTGTCTTAAGTACCGTGAAGAACAGCATATGCTATTACAAGCATGTCTTATTTCATCTGACTTTAGTTCCCCACAGCCAAGCACCACTGTCATTATCAGATGGCAAAAGTGAACTAGTGATAAAATCCAAGCATTTATTTTCTTAAATAATCTCTAGAAAAGCCTACTGGCCACATAAGTCAAAGCTGGAGACATAATATTGTCAGGACATGTTTAGTTTCCAAAAGAGTAACTGTAGTAAATGAATACACAGGTACAAGTAATTTCATCACTTAATTGTAATTTATACATGCAGAAATCTGTTTTTCACTTTTTAAAATGTCTGCTTCAGACAAGGTTAGAAAAAGCAGTTAAGACTGATGTCGGAACTGGAGCAGCAATCACTGGAGAGTGACAGCTTGTTTATCTGGAAGTAACAAGGCTGAACTCAACTCATTGCTGAAGGGCTACTTGTAACAGGCATGGGTCTGCCTCATGTCCGGCCAGTCTCACTGCCCCTTCCTGCATCACAGCAAAGGACCTCTGAAAATTCACCTCACATATTGCAAAAGCACAGAGGAGACAATGAGTTGAGCATTTTGATTCAAAATGGACTAACACCCACTGAAAGATTCCAATAGTCTTCACCTGGAACTAAGGATCTACTTTATCACAGTGGAACAGCTGAAGTTCCTGCACTAGCCTTCAAAGCTACCTGTGCACTTAATAGCCAGTACTGGACCAGCCTTGCTCCCACCCTCTCTCCACTGACACCGGAAGAAACCTCCTCTGCCTCATGAAATATTCAGTCTAGAGGACCTCGTGCGATCTGCCCTCTCTTGGCAACTAAATAATTTTGGTGGTCTGAACAAAGTCAGTCATAGGAAGTAACGATTAGTACTTTAACATTATGATGCTGCTTCTTGCTTTCATTTCTGTGGGAAAAAGAAATAAACAAGAACCAGCAAAGACCCTGCTAAATCCATGCTCAAAGAGAGATGTGAAACCAATTAGTAAGCTAGCACAGTACCCTTAAAGTTGCTGTCTACACCATGAAATGTTATAAAACAAAGCAGAACACAAAAGAAAAAGGAGAAAAAAAATCAATAAAGAACAGTCCATGCCAAACAATCAGCCTGGAGGTGCTTGCAAGGTGCAAATTCAATATGAATAGTGGCACTTTTAGAAAACCAGCTACGACCGAGTTGAAACCGAGCAGAACAGAAATTCAGAAGCAAGTGAGGGTACATTTTCAAAATACGTCAGGATTTATTCCATTCCTAAAAGAAGCAGACAGTTAATCTACCCTGTTGGCAGGTGCGTGATAGAAGGTGATTCCTTGCAACAACCTCTATAACTATTCTCATTATATTATACTCCAGATGGGGATAGCGGTAAAGCAAGCAGAGGCAGAGGATGGGGAGCCCATTTGCCTAGCTTGCAGTGTAACTGATCATGCAAAACCAAAGGGCTACTCAAGCAGAATTTCTTGAGTGGGGATGACATACAGCATCGGTTCAAGCGTCTCTGTAGACACCAGTTTCTGCAATGCATCTTTGGGAATTATGGGTACCTCATTTTTGGGAGGGGGTGAAGATGTTGCATTTGAGCAATTACTTAGATGCAAGAAGTAAATGAGGTGACCTGGCTTCAGGATGGAAGATACATTTCCTAAAGAATTTATAATTAGGAGTTCAAAGTGTTGCTGTCTTATCTAAGTAACTACACCCTCCTCTCCCCCAGAAATCAGTTTTCTGCTAAAGAAGTTTCTAAGGAAAAAAGAAAAGCAGCTTTCAGGGATTAAAATATTTAATTTCTGTTTCAATCAATTTCCATTTAGCTCCCACAAAATGCTAAGAAATTTAAGAGAAAATTTGTTTCAGATTAAGAAACAGTTTTCTTTTTCTTTTTTGTGTGTCAATAAGTAGATTCGAACATTGTTGGGATTCCTCCACCATGTTTCCCCCCAAAACCAAAGTTGACTCATTTCCAAAAGGTGCAGCAGCACTGGGACATGAAGAACCCAGCAGCTAGTAGAATATGGTTTCTTCAATCTCTAGCCAGCTGTCATCATCCATAGCAGGATGAGCTGGTCACATCTGCTGACCTCCTAAAACAGTGTGCCTGCTGTGAGTAATTCTGGGATTTCCCACGCAGTGAATAATCCCTACAAAGTATTGCCATCCCAAAGGCTGCTGTTACCACCTACTAACCTTGGAGGAGAAGTACAGACTTAGGCTGCTTTGTATTTTCAAATAATGGAAAAAACCAGCTATGCTAAACAGCAAAAAAACCCCCATCTTGCACACTGACCCTGCAGAGCACTCTGTGCTGCATGTTCCTGAGTGCTGGATCCCTGGAGACTGGAAAATTCATCCTTATTTATTTATTTAAATTAAAAATCCTAGCTGTGACCTCAGAGGTGTATGCTTATTATCAGCTCCAATGCACTTGTCACAGCTCTGGCTGGAAGGGAAGCCAGGGGAAGATTTTAAAATAATAATAATCCAAGAAATTCCTCCATTTCAACTGTCATTGGGTTTTTTTGTCTTAATTAGAATACAGTTTGTCTTTCAGATTCCAAAGCTTTTGGATTAGTGGTTTTAAGCATGATGTCATTTTCCTGTCTATATGACCACAGCATAGCCTTTCTCTGAGTGTTTGGTAACAACAGAAAAATAACTGGAATGTATATGCAATTCTGCAGGATCTGAATTACTGCCACACCATTACCAGTCACAGTTTAGGAACAAACAGGCAGGACCTCTACAAGGAGATGTGTCTGTTCACTCTGATCCTTTCCAGAAAGTGAGGCTTGGCCAAAAGAACCCAGCAAGTCCTACTAAGAGCCTTACACAGTCACCCATTTCAACTACCCATGTTTTATGTGCGTATGTAATGTGAGGATGGTTTGTCTTTTAAAACAAAACAGGCAGAAAAAGAAGTGGTGGACCAGATTTATTCCACTTATAACTACATTCTGTTATTCTAGAGCCAAATTTCATCCATATGTGAACTACAACTCTTCAGTGACTCAAAGTATAAGCAGTTTCTGGTTTGCTGTCTCCCTTTCTCCCTTAAATGCACTTCTGTTCCCTTGAAGACCAAACAGGACCACTGCTATGTGGTATCTGTGTTAGTATTACTGAAGTTTTCAGTGGCCTTAATGATCTGATGCAAATTATTCAGGACTGTTATAATTCAAAATATCTAAGGACAGGTCTCATCCTTCAGCGTGTCACTGTCACCTTAGAGACTTAGCAAGGGAGAAGAGGTTGAACACCAACCTGGGATGAGAATACAAAGGATAGCATGATAGTAAACAGGTAATTTGGCCACAACAGCCAGCAGCTGGTCAACCCTCTTGTAAACTGCCTGTGGATAACAAGGGCTTGGGTTTCCTCAGAAATGTATCTTGTTATTGATGGGTTTGCCAGTTGTGTTAGCAAATGCCTCAGTAGCAGTGGTTTTCTAGATGCTTGCTTTTCTTAGGGAGAGATTTTAATGAGCCTTGTGCTTTTGGATCATCTACTGTCATATGTGCTCAATAAAAATCCACCCTTAGTAGTCTCTGCTGATCCTGAGCAGGTGGCTTTGGAGCATAGAAGTTCTCTCTTGCATGTTCAGTGCTGTACTGAAAAAGCCCCTTGGGGTGGGATCCTGCTATGCTGCAGCCTAATGGCTAAGAAAGTTATCTCCCCTTAGCTCCACTGAATGCAGCACTTGATGGACACCTGGTGAGAAAACAGGCAGACTAAGCCACCAGACACATGAAACCACCCTATCCCTCTCTCCCCCTTCCTAGAAGCCAAGGGACATGTGAATACTGCATGCACAACATTCCAGTTAGTATTTGAAGAGCATCCCAAAAAGCCATCTTGCCGTCCCTCCTGCAGGTTTCTATGCCAAACCCACTCAACACTGGAGTGATAATAGTTGACAGAAATCAGTTTAGTTTGACTGAAAAGGAGGCCACTTTAGGAAAAGAAATGTTTTCAGATTTCCACCCAAAAATGCAAAGGCTGGACTCTGCCTGAGAACAGAACTTGGGTCCTGTCTCCATTCCCACAAAAAATGCTTGTAAATGTTATGCTCTTTGGGCTGTATTTTTTTTCCCCTGCATTAAAAACTGAATTAATTTAGGGTGTATAAAACCACGGGGTTGATAGCAACTGGCTAGAACCAGATGTTAGGAAGACAGGAGGATATTGTACAAACAGATAGTGCCCATATAACTGTTCAGAAGTATGCAGCTGCATTACTTATTCTCAGTCAAGTTACTGAACAGATTGATGTCTGAAGCAATATAAAAACATTATGTCCAAATCTCAGGGCCTGGAAAGAAAGGGAGGTGGGGGGAAGGTAGAAATGTGCATGGGTATCAATATCTGTAGATGGATAGATGTAGGAGAAGAAATATACTCCCTCTCCCCTAGACTCTGCAGCTCTGTCCTTCCCTGCTGTCCCAATCAGCAGTGCATTGCTTAGTTACATCAGTAACTGAGCAAGTTGCTCAGGCTTTGGAGGAGAATGAGTGTCCCAGAGTGAGAGACAAGATGACCTCCTAAGATATCCAGCCCCACATTCTCCTGGTGTGGAGCCAAATGGACTATTTTAGCCACCACCATTCAGATTACATACAGACCCAAACACTTTTAGGAAGATGTATACCAGAAATACATGCCTGAAAAGTAGCATCCCTTTCAACAAGGTATGGAAAGTAACTGGTACAAACTGCCAGTAAGCCCTATGGAAAGACAAGCCTGTGTATTGGCTCCCTTAAAGGATGTGAATTGTTAGTTTTAAAGGCTTGAAGGGTTATTTTTGAACAAAAACTGGATCAGTTTTATTGACTCAGAGTGAAATGCTTCTGTTGACAGCTGTTGCTCTTCAAGATTTCTGTTAAAATATTTAAATCACCTAAATTCTTCTCCTTTGCTCCTCAGCTCCATTCAGTGCATCCCCAGTTGGCTTTACTCAAACACCAAAGCCTCCCAAAGCTCAGTTTTGGCCTTTCAGGCTCCCCTTCACACCACAGCATTTAGCTACCAGCTGAGCCTTCTACTGTGTTGGTGCTAATGAAGTCCTTCCCAAAACTTTTCTCCACCACACAGCCTGCCTCACCGCCCACCAATATCTACTGATCACCAAGCAACAACATAAAACCTAACACAGCCACAACTCGGCTTCTTGTTTGAATCAAATTTTCCTTCAATTTCCATTTCATAGACTTTGAGACTGGAAGAAAGCATTGCATCCCCCACTCAAGTTTTGCACCCCAGAGAGCCTGCACTACACCCCATGGTATGCCAAAAGCAATGCAATGTCCACTATTGCTGTGTTGTGATTGCAACAGGAGATTGAGTGCCAAGCAATCCCTTAAGCCCCATTCAGGGCAAGGATTCAGTGGGTGAGACCTCCTTAGAAGATCCTACCCCGTGAGCTATACTGCATGCTACATCTTGGTGACCCTAGTAACTTCATCCATGAGACAACTCCTTCCCAGCCAGATCCAGCAACTGCTGCAGTCTGTGAAGAACCTCAAAGCTTCTGTTCCCACTATACAGCAGTAGTAGCACACCAGCAGACACCCTCCCCAAGTGCCATCCCATCCTCCCTCAGGTCCATACTCCACAATTTTCATCAGAGTTTTCATCTTTCTTTTCAGGCAATGCCCACACAGATTTCATGAGACTTCACCTACATTCACTTTTATACAGATACCACTTACCTTATTTATCTGCTTTGTCCAAATAATGGGAGGGCTGAGATCTACAAGCTTCTTTAGTCACCTACATGGCACAAACTGAGATCACAGATTACAATCATTAGGTAAAGCCTGGAATGAGAAGAGACGGGAAATTAACAGTGATATTGATGACTGTGGTGATGGGTGCAATTTTAAACCAGTGACTCAAACTCAGCCAGCAGAAAAGCTGCAATGTATTAAACTGTGAAGAGTTTACAAGAGCTGAACATCTAAAACACAGCTCTGAGAAATTACTTCTTAAAGCAGGCAAGCAAGAGCATCTTGGACAAAACCAGGAGAATATTGTTTCCACAGGAAACACTCTGTGGGTGTGTTATAAGCTGTCCTCTGGCCTGTCACCACATTATTTCTGTGCTTCTAGTATTTCTCTCTCTTTTCTCATACTCAAGCACTGTCCTATGATACAACAGAAGTGCATTTACAGCTAAAATTACCAAAGTGGTCCATTATAGTTTTTTAAGGTAGTAAAAAGGCTGCAGTTTGTCACAGCTGCCTAGAGTCTCAGACACCTAAAACTGGCAGAGCAGTGATCCCTTCTCCTTTCCACCTGCCCTGGTTGATTCTGTGTATGTGTGCAAACAGATTAAAGCTATGTACAAGCAGCTCTTTTTATGTGCTCTCTGAAAAAAAGAAACCAAAATGTGCTTCAGTGAGGCAAGAGGTCACAGCATTCCTAAGCACTTATTTCAGAATAGCTCTGCTGCAGCCACAGCTTCCTGGCTTCCCACAGCAGCCACACCATCTTTCCTATCTCACAAGGCAGGGGGGAGCAAATGGAGTCATCTCGAGGAGGACTCTTGAGGTAAAAGACATGTGCAGCAGGAAAGTTGCAAAGAGATGAAAGAGGAGCAGCAGACCCTCATAATAGAGCCAACCATTACAGCGCTGAGCTCAGAACTCCAGGAAGACCCCAGCTTTATGGTGCTCTAAGCCAATACTTTCCCTTGGATGGTCCCAGATACATCACACACCTCTCCCCTACCTCTTCTGCAGTTTCCCCAGGGAAAAAAGGAATTTAGTGATAACAATGATACATAATTCTCAGTCACCAGTCATACTGTGTCTAGGCAGAAATAAAGCTTCAAAACCAAGGAAACAAACTTCCATCTACCTCCTGCTCCTCCCAAAGCCTTTATAAGCTCAGTCCCTCAGGTACAAGGCTCTGATTGGGTCCTTGTTGAAAAAAGTGAAGAAGCCCAGCCCAGTCCCTACTTCAATTAATTATGCTAATTTTGTTTTCCCTTTGTCAGATGTGTTCAGGAATGCACAAATGGGGAACATCCTCAGCAATGGGGAGATTCATCCAGTGTGTTACTGGGTTGTTTTCATTGTATCAGAAACCACCAAACAAAGGAGGCTGTAGGAAAACTCTCTAGATGAAAAAAAGTCCTGAGGCTATTTGGAAGCTACTTTTGTTCGACACTGGGATTATACCTCTGCCCTTCAGAAATGGCTGCAGGAGGCTCAGGTTACGGTCTGATGAGGCCCCACAACTAAGATGTCAGAATACATCTTTTAAAATTGTGTGGAAAAAGGCAGATCTCAGATTGTCCACTCAGTGGGGTTGAGCTCAGCTGGCAGAACACGTGCCAGAGAGCAAATGACTTTGTGTAAGGTCTTTCCAACCTCAGATATAGCCCCATTTCTGCAGATGAGGCACTCATGTTGGCCTTAAAAAGCAGGCAGGGTGGGGGAAATTCCCAATCTAATAATTTGCAAATGCCATGCTGTGAGAAGGTGTGGTTTTAGGCTTGAATTTCAGTGTGATGCAGTATCAAATCATCCACATCAGTCTAACACTCCCTACACTACAAGGGAGGACAAAGCAGTTTTATGTTATTATCTCAAGATAAATGGGTTATATTAGAGCCTGGGTAGGCAAAGCTAAAGGTGGGACTGCTGGTGTGGGCACAATGTAAAAAGAGT